>OX382276.1:4892253-9774507 GCA_947507595.1 Pyralis farinalis
TTAAATTCCATGTCACCAAATAATAAATCTACCAGACGTTGCTGTGTGGCGGGTGCATTTGTAAGACCAAAAGCAGTGGTTTTAAATCTTAGAGTGCCTCTGCCTGGCACATAAAAAGCAGTCTTATCGCGATCTTGGGGGTCTATGGGGATCTGCCAAAACGCTTTTGAGAGGTCTATGCTCGACAAATATTTCGCGTCCCGAAGATTATCCAAGATTTCCGAGACATATGGCAAATTGTACGCGTCACGCTTAGTCACTGCGTTGAGCCTTCGACTGTCGAGACAGAGCCTGGGCTGACCATTCTTCTTGTTCACGATAAGAACGGGCGAAGACCACGCACTCTCACAGGGCTCGATAACGTCGAGTGCCAACATTTCATCTACCTGCTCTATTAACACACGCTGTTTCTCTGGAGACATCCTATAATAACGCTGCCTTATGGGCTGAGCAGCTCCAGTATCTATTTTATGGGAAATTAAGTTTGTCCGGCCTAAACCTTTCTCCTCTGTAGATATAGACTTAAATTGCGCTATAACATTATCTGCTATGGATTTCTGAGTCGCAATTAAGTTATCGTAAGAATTAATGAACATTTCAGTATTATCAGTTTTCAATTCGGCTAAAGGGCTGTCCGACAACGTTATACTGCCTAAATACTTGGGACAAATTTGGAACGCACGCCAAAAGTCAATGCCTAATATGACCGATGTGTCTACTTCAGGGACAACGTACGCCTTAATTACATGAAACTGTCCTTCAAAAGTAATGGGTAAATTCATGTAACCAATACTTTTCAAATTTTGACCACCAGCAGCTACCATAGAAATGTGGTCATCCTGTTGCAAAGTGCAGTCGACTAAATGACAATGGGAATTGTTGCCTAAAATTGTTACTGCAGCACCAGAATCTAGCAAACCACATGCATCAATATTGTTGATTTTAATATTTACGTAAGGTCTAATATCGTTGATAGGTTTTGAGTGCAGAATTGTAGCAATTCTATATGAAGAAGAGTATTTTCTAATAAACGATAGCCAAGTTTCCCAATCTTGCCTATCAAAATTACTACAATTCTGTTTATTTAGTTTTTTGAATTTGTATGGCGTTTGTTGCATACAGGGCAATCAGGTGTTTTCACATCCTTTAAGCCACACCTAAAACAAAAGATATCACGATTTGCTTTGCATTGACGAATGTGATGCGTGTTATTACGACACCTAGGGCAATATGGCTGTGGTTTGTTAACCTCTACTGTATGTATGTAATTTTGATGTTGATTTTTGTTGTAAACCGGTTGTAGATTTTTGTTTAGATTTTGCTGATTATAGTTATGATTTTGTTGATTATAGTTTTGATTTTTTGAATAATGCGCTTTATTATAATTATTATTGTGTGTAAAATTTTGTCTATTGTATACATTGGTATTATATTTATTATTACTATTTTTACTTGAATCTTTAGTATATGCAAATTCAGGTGCAACAGTGTCAGAAGTCACTTTAGGTGGCTCCTGAAATTGCGAAAGACGCGACTGAATAATTTCATAATTACGACATAAAGAGCGCAAATTTTCGATAGAGTTAATTTGAGAAGCTGATGCTGCTAGTGTGCTGGCATAACACGGTCTAATATTATGGAGAAGTATTTCAAGTTGATCCGCTTCGGTAGGAGGCTTCGAAAGACGAGAGAACATTCCACTCATGATTGAGAGATAAATGGTAATATTCTCTCGTTCCCCCTGAGTTCGAGAACGAATTTCCGAAATAAGTCGGTAATCATAATCCGATTGATCAAAATCTTCTTTCAATTTAGCCGCAAGCTCAGGCCAGGATGATATTTTGTCTCTAACCGAACGAAGCCAATGAAGAGCATCGTCTTGAAAAATTTCAGTGGCAAAAGCTAGAACTTTCGTAGGTGAAATATTACGTGCAACTATGAATTCATCAACGTGCTGTATAAATGAACGCACACAAGTTTTACCATTGAATTTAAGTTTATTCAAATCAGCTACAGTTCGATCGCATGCGACTGAAATTAAATTTTGTACATCCGGTACAGAATTCTCAGTACACAAACTGCCTGTATTAGAAGAACTAGCTCCTGATATAAGTGAATTACTATTAGGTTTTTTCGCTTGAAAAGATGCAAGCCGCTCGGAAAATAATTCATACGCTTTAATAACCTCGTCATATTCTTTTTTACACTCGTCACTACACGTTATTCTCGCTATACGATTATGAAGGTGATTCAACATATTTTGTGTTCTCATGAGGGTAGTTACATTAGGTTCAGGTACATCGAGATTCATTTGAATTTTACTAAGTACTTCCAGACAACCTTTAAGTTCCTGTTGGATATCAAGATATGACTCTAAAATGGAATCAGCTGGAAAATCTGCGGATAATTTTACAATCTGTTTACGTAACTCATCAACAGAAGTACGCGGAACAGCTCCTCGAATACGAACTTCATATTCCAGCTCAGATTTTTGAAGTGAGAGATATTTGACAGGTAACATAATTATTGTCTGATTATTTGACCAATTGGGTAAGTGGTAGTTAAGCAAAAAAATTATAAATCAATAAAAAATTCTCCGATCTGTTACAATTGGTTTAAAATCAACGTTTGGTTTTTCTTTTGTAGGTATAAATAAAAATAAAAGCAGCAAATAAAAACAAAAAATTTGCTACTAATGTGTACTTTTTCACTCCAGTTACAATTTTCAGTAGCAAATAAACACTAATAGATAATAGATTAAATAAATTCAAATACAATTCAGGATTTTAAAAACCTAAATATTTAAAATAATGTTATTTATTATACCAAGCGTTAACAAAAATTGACAAGTTGATTTTATTATTATTTAATAAGACAGTTTAAAATGTGTAGTACACTTTAGTAGCAGTAAAAACCAAAAATAAAAATAAAACAAAAAAACGTTTTACAAAAATAAGCCACAAGCACACACTAACTACAAAACCGAGGAAAATATAGGACCTGTGTGAATTTAAACACGTGGGCGCCAGTGTCGCGGTTACCGCCCTGTCCCTGTTAAAGTCCCTTTGGGGTTTGGGAAGACAAATGAGAGACAGGGACCGTGCAGCAAATATATATATAAAAAAAATTAAATAAAATTAATTATGACCCCAAAATAAATATAGCGGGTTGGGATCGACCAATCACACAGTTCCTATTATGTCCGTTCGGTCAGGTACTCTCCTGGTTCGTGCGTAGGTGGAGTACGCGGTGGTCGCGAACGGTCGTCTTGTCGGGCAGCGACAGCAGGAACCGCGTCCTGACCCAGTGGGGAAAGTAGCCTCGGTGTGTTGTTGGAGTCGTGGGTATGGTTTTAGAACCCGTATCATGGAACCCTGGAACGCGCCATTAAAAATACGTTAAGGCGGCGGTTCGGTAAAGTATTTTGCGATCATCCACGCATACAAACAACGAAAGAAAGAAAGTACCTAATTGTAGCAGCGATGCAGTGGATGATCAATCAGAAGCGGAGATTACAATTCGCAATAAATGAGTTATTAACTGTTAAGAATTATATTAACTGAGTATTAAGAACTATTATATATTTTTTTTTATCATGAAGGTGGGTATCTCGAATCAACAATATGAAATTTAAATTTAATTGTATACAACGGATAGAAAAGCGTCATTAATGATCACTATTAATAATTACTGTGACTATATATCATGATAAAAGCACTGTACACAATTCTACATTGCAATCTACATAATACATATGCAAAATAATATTCAACAAATACCACTCACCCGATCGGGGTTGAAATGCACTGCAACACTTTAGATACTAGTTAAAAATTATAACTATTGAATTATGAGAACATAAAATTGTTTATCGGTGACGTTAATTGTATTAAATCAATTTCACGTAGTAAGAGACCGATAACAGAAAATAAATAATGTGACGTGCATTCTCTCAAACGTTCTGTATTACCAATGGCCGTGTCGCATCGGGTGCGCTGTTTACTTCAACATAGAACAAACGAACGTTCCGTGAGCGCTAAGACGATGCATTTCGTGTGCGCTAAAATGTGCTAGCTGCCGTTTGATGAATTCTTATTGTATTTTATTACCGCAAATAGTTTTAATGTAGATTTGTATATATTTTAGTATATATATATATATATATATATATAATATAAGATTTTAGTTTTGTAAATAGTTATTTTAAGTTCTTTTTTTTGTTTTATTTAATGTATTGTAATGTATATAAGTAAACAATGTACGTACAACGTTACAATAATACAGTATTTTTGTTATACAACTTCGGGAGGCATACAGGCATACAGCCCACCACGGTTACCGTAGTATATGAACGCTTGCAATATACCTAGTATCACTCGTGCGATGCCACCTCTACTGCTAACACAGCAACTCTTTAAGAGTTTGCTGGTGACCTCACTCACACACAGAAACACAACAGCAACCCTCTAGAGAGTTGTTACATGGCTGCGGTTTGCTGTGAATAGTTTGTTTACTTTTCACACAAAATAGTTTGTTTACTTTTCAATAGTCGGGCAGTGACATGAGATTTAGTACAATGCTCACTCCCGTGAGCTCAGCCAAATCAGCAAAGCTGAGAGCATGTGATATTTTGGGTCCGTAAGGGGTTCTTGTTATGGGTAAAGGGAATGAGAGGATTATATTCGTACACTGAGATCTGAATGAATGCGTCGGGATCAAACGAACCAGTTACGAGGCTAATTTTGGTCTTAATTGAGATATAAGAATATGTGATTCAGGTAGGCTAATTTTAGACGTGTTCCACACAAGGAGTTATATACGTCTAATTTTATAGACGTATATAACTCCTTGTGTGGAACATGCTGTTCTATCATATGGATATATAAGAATAAGACGATAAAATGATCAAAAGTGAACAGACCACAGAAAATACGTATACCATGGTACCATACCATTGTTTAGTGGGACGTAGATGTAGAATCCTTCCTATCTAGGTAGAGGAAGGCTAAATTTGGATTATGTATCAGCATACTACCTTAATGATAGCGTGAAAGGGATAAAGAAAGAAATTTTTCACCGATGCTGTAATGAAAATAAAGCCTTAATAATAGAGAAGCATGAAAAATAATTGGGAGGGAAGAGTCTGACAAAAAAATTATGCGATTAGTGAATTTCTAAAGGAATGTAAAAAAGTTTAGAGGTGGTTCGTTAACATCTTGAATGGATGAGATAATGTCTATGGCCGGTGAAATTCTTCCAAATATACGGGAGGTATTAGAAAGATGGAGTGATTATTTTGACAATTGATTCAAACGATTTTATGTACATCATGGGCAACCTACGACTGTAATTACACACAAATATGCGTTTTAATATGTCCGTGACTTGAGAGATGTTTTGAAGTTTAAAATCGGTCATAACCTTAAAGCATACAGCTCTAGAGTGCACGTATCCCTCCTGTCGGTAATGCCGATCATAAGCAATTTTTTATAGACACACTAGCTATCCGCCCCGGCCTCGCACGGGTGGTCTGATCGCTACCAGACTCACAGGATCACCCGCTGGATTAATCCGAAGATTCCCTGAAAATTTCATCAAAATCGCCCAGCCGTTTTTGAGTCCATAGAGGACATACAGACAAACATTCATTTTTATATATATAGATGTTTATGGTATAGAGTTATTATAGTGGTGTTCTATGAGTGACGAAATTTTTAGGCTATCGATACTTCAATACAAACATTCCTGAAAGTCTCATTTCCAAAAGGTATATTGTCTCTGGATAGAAGCACATTTCACTACTGACCGACAGTGACATTTACACGTTCATATTTACGCTTACAGTTCGTACTCAGTAAGCCGCGTTCTATATGTTGCTTATGTAACATACATATAAGGTCGTAACTATTTTAATTGATACGTGGGATCATATCTTTAGACCTGTGTCAAATGATGTTGATATAGTTTATTGAATATTCAAATTTTTTATCACGTGTCATTTCGTTTGTCTTCTACATGACGAGCTCGGTGGCTCAGTCGTAAATGACGCGACTTGACACCAACGCTCATGGGTTCGATTCCCACACTAGGCAAACATTTGTGTGCATGAACATGTCTGTTTGCCTTGGTCTGGATGTTTTAAGAGAGGTCGGGCGCATTAAAGCAGCCCGTCTGGGGAAGTACCTCCACCTCACAGAAAACCGCAGCAAAATAACAACTCTCTAGAGGGTTGTTGTGTTCCTGCGTGTGAGTGAGGTCACCAGTATGCTCCTAAGGAGTTGCTGCGTAAGGAGCAGAGGAGGCATCGTGCGTGCGAGTGTAAATATGCATTGGTATATGTTGGTGACGTTGTGTCGCGCCACCAGAGTAGTGGACTGTATGTTATGGGGGTGTGTTCTTCAGTATTCCAAATAACTACGGCAAGGCTTCTTTTCTGAGATCGTGCTGGCTGAGGTTAGGAGAGAGGTATTTCTTGTTCTTCTGAGACGTCCGCTTGTGTTGCTCTCGATCGGTAGAATGACGGATCCGAGGCGGGGCGCCGGTATTTCTATGCGCGCGTCGGCGCGCCCCAGGTAGTCGGCACGCCATACAACGCGCGTATAGTTTCATGGCGTTATTCTCCCCCGCCTCCTCCCCTCTCCATACCTCACCCCTCCGATATCTCGTTTATTCATACTATTTATTTATTTACAAGTTTTCTTAATCCTAGTGACTTAATTTTACATTCGTATTCTACTTATTCTATACATTTAATTCAATACCATAACGTTTATTTTCCTTATGCTAGATACTACAATTTACTTTATTTATTTATTTTCCTTTATTTACATGCATTGCTATACAAATGTTTACAACTACAAATACTGTCTACAAATGTTTCTCGTGGTGGACAAGTACATATTCATATTCATATTTATTCATGTTAGACATCGGTTTGAGACGGTGGCTACACGTTGCGTATGCACGTGGTGTATTTGTTCTGAGCGTTTTCGTCGTGAACATTTCTCCCGCCGTCGCCTCGCGATTCTACTGGTAGCACGACGATCTTCTTGGTCGGCCGTCTCAGCGTATGTCCCTTGCTGGTGACGACGTCGGCCACTCGAACTACGCCGTCCTTGCCCGGATAGGTCTTCGTCACGCGTCCTCGCGGCCAGATGTTCCGCGGGAGGTTCGGGTCGCAGATGACTACGATGTCTCCGACGGCAGGTATGACTCCAGTGCTGAACGGCTCCCGCCGGTGTCGGAGTACTGGCGTGTACTCCCGCACCCAGCGTCGCCAGAAGCAGTCGGCGAGCTGTTGGGCGCGTCGCCAATGCTGACGGGCGTCGGCGTCGTGCTCGCTGAAGGTGCCCGGAGCAGGCACATGACAGTCGGGCCCGATCAGAATCAGGTTCGGAGTCAGCGCTGGTGGGTCCTCTGCCGTTACCGCCACATGGGTGAGAGGGCGGGAGTTCACCGTTGTCTCCACCTCTGCCAGCAGTGTGTGCAGCGTCTCGTCGCTCGGGTACCGCTCGTGCAGCGTGGCTCGCAGCGCCTCCTTCACCGTTCGCACCATGCGCTCCCAAACCCCTGCCATAAAGGGCGCGGCAGGGGGCAGGAAGCGCCAGTTGATTCGGCGTGCGGCGGCTTCGTTCTTCATTGCTTCGGAGAGCTCGCGGTCCGCCCCGCGGAATGCTGTGGCGTTGTCGCTCCACAGCTCCGTAGGGCATCCCCGCCGAGCTATGAAGCGGCGGAGGGCGTTGATGGCGGAGTCCGTGCTCAGAGAGGCGGCGACTTCCAAATGCACCGCTCGCGACGTCATGCAGGTGAAGAGCGCGACGTACCTTTTCTCCCGGTGTCTTCCCACTGTCACTTCCAGGGGCCCGAAGTAGTCCAACCCTGTAAAAGTAAAGGGCCGGGCGTGGTGTGCTAAGCGTGCGGGGGGCAGATCACCGGTGGATGGCGTCGCCGGCTTCGCTTTTCTTAGTCGGCAGACGGCGCAGCGGGCGATGACTTCTTTAACAGCTGGTCGGATCTTTACTATGTACATTCGTTGACGTAGTTCATTAACCACTATCTCGGTGCCTCCGTGGTGAAGTTTTTCGTGTACATGAGCTATGTACAGTTTCGTGTAAGCGTGCTTCCCATGTAGTACGGTCGGTCGCACCGCTTCCACTGTTAAGTTTTCGGCCGCGGCTAATCTGCTTCTAAGTCGTAGTATACCGTCTTCATCTACGTAGACGCTTAGCGCGGCGAGTCGATCGGTTTTATCCGGTGTCCGGCTGTCCTGTATTCTTTTTAATTCGTTTCCGTAGCTGTCTTCTTGTGAGGCGCGAGTCCAGAGTTTCTCCGCTGCGAGTAGGTAGCGCGCCTCTAACACGACGAACTTGCTCTTCTCCGTAGGCTTAGTGGTGGATTTGGCTCGCTTGCAGGCGCGTGGGGTCGTCGGTTTGTTCCAGCCTCCGTCTCGTTCCGGATTCGCACGCGTTCGTTTGCGACGTATAGCGGCTACCAGCTGTTTTTCTGGTTCGGAGAGCTTTCTTCGACAGAGGTCGATGAATTGTAGCGCTCTCGCCGTCGCTCGCAATAGCCTCGTCCAACTGGAGAAACGCTCGATATTCGGCAGGTGCGCTTGTTGTGGTCGTCGTTGGAGTGTGTGGCACCTTTCTTTCTCCTCGCCGGTCGCGGGAATCTCGACCTTATTTTCAACGGGCCAAGTCGACTCAGCCTGATACAGGAACGCCGGTCCCTTGTACCATCTGTGCTGCGCGTTGAAGTCGGTCGGCGTAGCTCTAGTCGCGTCGTCTGCTACGTTGTCGGCTGACGGCAACCACCTCCACTGGTCTTTTCGGGTCGACTCTTCTATTTCTGCCAGCCGGTGCGCTACGAACGTTTTGTACGTGCGAGGCTCGGCGCGGATCCATGCCAGAGCGATGCGTGAGTCGCTCCAATAGGTTTTCGTAGCGATCTCGTAGTCGTGTTCTTCTGCGACCGATCTGGCTAGACGGACGCCGAGGACTGCGGCCTGGAGTTCCAGTCGTGGCACGGAGATGGGCTTCGTGGGTGTAACTCGACTCTTCGCTGCGGCTAACGCGACCTTGATGCTTCCGTCTGCTCGCTGCAAGCGCCAGTAGATCGCGGCTGCGTACGCCTCTTCGCTTGCATCGACGAACGCATGCAGCTCGTAGCGGATAGCCGGCTCTACGTCGTAGCACCTAGGTATGTGCAAGTCGCTTAAGTCGCGCAGCTGTTGAAGCCATCGGCTCCATCTTCCTTGCAGCTCCGGCGGTATTGTCTCGTCCCACCCCGTCTTGTAGCGCCACGTGTCTTGCATAATACGCTTCGCCGGCGTAGTCATCGGTGAAACTAAGCCCAGCGGGTCGAAAATCGACATGATTATGCTCAGCGCTTCGCGTTTCGTCGGCGGGCGTGCATCGTTGAGTACTTCCGACGGAGCTCTTCTGGTGTTGAGGCGGAAACGTACGCAGTCGCTATTCGTGTCCCATAGCAGTCCGAGCGTCTTTTCTAGCTCGCTCCCGCCGATGGGGACCGTCGTTCGTTCGGCTCTTTCGGCGATCTGGCTAGTGGCCTCTTTGTCGTTCGTAGCCCATCCGCGTAGCTCGAACCCAGCTTGTCGGTGCACGTGGTTGACCTCTCTGACGACTCGTTGTGCTTCAGTCGTAGTCGGGAAGCTCTGCAAGTAGTCGTCCATGTAGTGGTTTTTCTCGATCGCCCTCGCTGCCTCCGGATACTCTGCTGCGTGTTCTCTTGCATTTCTGTTCTTGATGTACAGGGCGGTGCACGGCGATGACGATGCACCGAATATTACGGAGGTCATTCGATACTCCTCCGGTTCCCCCTCTCGTCGGTCGCCTCTCCATAGGAAGCGGAGCGCGTCCCTGTCTTCGTCGCGTATCTTGATCTGCATGAACATCTCCTTTATGTCGGCCGATACAGCGATGTTGTGTTGACGAAACCTCATGATGACGCCAGGCAAGGACTGCAGTAGGTCCGGTCCGGGTAGCAGCATATCGTTGAGGCTACGGCCGTGTGATTTAGCCGCGGCGTCGTGGACCACGCGAATTTTCGGCTTCTCCGGATTGCAGACGGCGAAGTGAGGTAGGTACCACGTTCTCACACTAGGTGGCGCTGTTGCCTTTTCAGCGTAGTTCGACGTCAGCAGATTGTTCATTCTTTCGTTGTATTTCACTTTCAAATTTTCATCGCGATCAAGTTTTTTCTCGAGGCTGCGTAGTCGCTTGAGCGCGTCCGGACGATTGTTGGGTATTTGCGTATTCTGCTCTCGCCATAGTAGCCCTGTTTCGAATCTGCCGTCGGGCAGACGTCGGCTCTTGTCTTCTAATATTCGGAGAGCTTGTTGTTCGGGGTCGCTGTCTTGCTTCCTAGGCTCGATTGACAGCGACTCTAGCGCGAAGTACTTCTTCATCATGTCTTCCATGGGGTCGGCCGGCTCTATCTTGCTAAGATGAGCGCAGCAGAACGTTGTAGGCCTTGTTTGTGAGGTGTAGCCGTGTAACACCCAGCCCAGGAGAGTTTTCGAAGCCACGGGTTGATCTCGCCGACCTTCTCTAATGACACGTGACACGATCAGCTCCCAATTGTCTTGACCGATGAGTATCTTCGGCGTGGCTTTGGTGTACAGCAGCTCGTGCTTGATGTCCCTCAGGTGCGGGCAGTTTCTCACCTCTCGCTCGGTGATAGACTGCGTCGTGATGTCTAGGCTCGAGACTGTATGTGCGTTGTTAATTTGCAGTTCTTCCTCACTGTGTTGGCCTCTGATGAGAACGTTCACCCTCTTGCTTTTGTCGTGCGCTATCTCCGCCCCGCTCACGCCTTGTACCCACATCGGTTCGTTCGGTCCGTCGAGTCCGAGTGTGTTGGCGAGTGAAGAGTCTATTATCGTGACCGTGCTTCCTTCGTCGAGCAGCGCGTACGTTTGCACCGTGGCTTGCGGCCCCCTCAGTGTTACCGGGGCTATCTTGAGGTAAGCGCGGCTCGATACTGTCGCGTCGCTCGCTGCCTGCCTTATTGCCGACGCGATGACTTGTTCGTTCTTCTCAGTCGTCGGCTGCGTCGGCGCGGCTACGTCTGCTTGCGGCGCCCTCTCGTGGTGTAAAAGGCGATGATGTCGCAAGGAGCAGCCGTTGACACCGCAGGGCTTGGCCTTACATACGGAGCGGCGATGCTTGTACGTAAGGCAACAGAAGCAGATGTGGCTCTTCTTCGCAACTTCCCAGCGTTCGTCAGTGCTCGCGTTAGCGAATCGCGGGCACGCCGGTAGTTGGTGGTTTTCTTGGCAACACGGGCATGATGGCGGTTTTTCTTCAGCGGGTTTTTTCTTAGGTTCCGTCGTGGCGTAGGTGCGTTCAATTTTCTTCCTGACGCTCTTGTTGTCCCTGTTCTCCGTTGTGGGCTCGGGTAGTGCGTACGGAGCGCTGTTGTCGGCTTCACTGTTGAGAAACTGTGCGACGTTCTTCAGTTCGGGTGTGTCTCTTCGTTGGGCCGCGTAGTCGTACCACTTGTTGCGTAGGATCGGAGTGAGCTTGTCGACGATGAGCCGTAGTACCACAGGGTTGTGTAGATACTGCGGCCGCTCCAACATCTCGATCATGGCCACGGTGTTGGCGACGCGGTTCGCGAAGATACACAAGTCGCGTGGGTTCTCGGTGAGTCGAGGCAGCGTTTTCATTTTTTCCATTTCATTTATAAGCAGGGCGTCGGGTCTTCCAAATCTTCTTTCCAACGAGTTCACGACGTCTTCTGGTTGAGGCTTACTCATGAGGAGGGCGCCGACTGATTCCGTGTAAGCTCTTCCTTATTCTGGCGACGTTCTCGCCCGCCGTGAAGCTCGGTGCAGACTCGACGAATGCTGCTTTAAATGGTAGCCAGTCGTGGCACTGGCCGCTGAACGGAGGTAGGTCTGGTATAAATTTCTTCCTGGATTTGCTCATATGGATGGCTTCTGCAAACGCGGCGGACAGCGTTGTGACGTCTATCGCGGAGACTTGTGGGGGCTGCTTCGTCTGCCGCTCGTGTGTCTTCTCAACACGGGCGACTAGCCCTTGTTCGTCCTCGTTGATGCGACGTTCCTCTGTTGTCATATTCTGCTGGGCCGTGAGTGCGTTGATGTCTTCATCCATAGGTGGCACCCGGTTCTCGGGTTCGGGTTGGCGATTAAACCAATCGGAGATTCGTTGCGGCGCTAAGTCGTTTTCCTCTTCTGACTCCGATGACTCAGCTTCTCTTCTCGCTCGCCTGATTTTTTCTAAGTGTGCTTCGGCACGGATACGCTGTAGTTCCAGCTCGGCTAGCCTTTCTTTAGCCTCCAACTCCGCGAGGAGCTTTCTTCTTGAGGCTGCAGATCGGCGTGACCGAGCGGGTTTAAGCGTCCGTGTCGAGGCCGGTGGCGGCGGCGGCATCAACTGCGTTGACTGGCGTTCGACGACTGTAGCTGTAGTACTGGCCGCGGGCGTGGCTTGAATTCCCGATGTGTCGGCCGGGCCGCCTTTACTTGTAGACGGCGTCGTCGTGGCGCCGGTGTTCATCGTGGCGTCGGTGGCAGTTGTGGCGTCGGTGGCAGTAGTAGCGTCGGTGGCCGTTGTAGTTTCGGTGGCCGTTGTAGCGCCGGTCTCGGCTGTGACGACGGTTTCGCTGCTGCCGGTGGTTTCTGTAGCAGACTCGTTCTCCTTGCCGTGGTTGCTTCTTGTGGTAACCATTTTCTTGATATTTTTCTTTCTTGTGGCTCAGTGATCCGGCTTCGGAAGGACCATTAAATGTTGGTGACGTTGTGTCGCGCCACCAGAGTAGTGGACTGTATGTTGTGGGGGTGTGTTCTTCAGTATTCCAAATAACTACGGCAAGGCTTCTTTTCTGAGATCGTGCTGGCTGAGGTTAGGAGAGAGGTATTTCTTGTTCTTCTGAGACGTCCGCTTGTGTTGCTCTCGATCGGTAGAATGACGGATCCGAGGCGGGGCGCCGGTATTTCTATGCGCGCGTCGGCGCGCCCCAGGTAGTCGGCACGCCATACAACGCGCGTATAGTTTCATGGCGTTATTCTCCCCCGCCTCCTCCCCTCTCCATACCTCACCCCTCCGATATCTCGTTTATTCATACTATTTATTTATTTACAAGTTTTCTTAATCCTAGTGACTTAATTTTACATTCGTATTCTACTTATTCTATACATTTAATTCAATACCATAACGTTTATTTTCCTTATGCTAGATACTACAATTTACTTTATTTATTTATTTTCCTTTATTTACATGCATTGCTATACAAATGTTTACAACTACAAATACTGTCTACAAATGTTTCTCGTGGTGGACAAGTACATATTCATATTCATATTTATTCATGTTAGACATCGGTTTGAGACGGTGGCTACACGTTGCGTATGCACGTGGTGTATTTGTTCTGAGCGTTTTCGTCGTGAACAGTATATAGGTACTGATACTTTGATATATACCACATCGCACGCTTCCGCCATTAGTTAGTGATGAACGAACTATCGATAGTAGATTCATGCCAACGCAGCCGATACTCTGCCCGCTCTAGACTGGTTGACGATGAGTACAAGTGCCACCGCTGCTGCCCCAATTGTATCGGCTGTCACTTACGATTCTACTAACGAACTTGCGATAACCGTAAATACTGTCAATCAAGACTCTGTCCAAAAGTCTATAAAATTGTATTCGATAAACTCTGTCCTAGATTTAAATTCAAACCCACGAATTCCCCCAGTCGCTGTCTGCCTCCATCACTCTGCTCCATGTTTGAATTATTGCAATGGAACGCGGAAACTCCTGCAGTAAACTAAATATTGTTTTGGTTAATAGATTCAGGCGTTATTTTGCGAAAGTCAAACCTACATGCAATTAGCGCCGGCCGGCACCCACCCACTACTGTTAGTGCGTGCATCATGCCATGGCAGCGTCGGCATGATGCACGCACTAACAGTAGTGGGTGGGTGCCGGCCGGCGCTAGGCCGCATGAACTAATTGGTGGCGGAAGCACACAAAGCAGGTTGGATCAAATTGCATATATTGTTTTGGGACATACACATATAAAAACCAGAGGCAGATTTTCTTGCGTTCCCTGACGTGAGGTTGTAATTTCCTGCACCGGGATTATTGCGGCTTTTGTTCTCAGAGATTCAGATATGTGCTCGATTTGGATATGTTTGTCTTAGGTTTTCGCGATTGTTACACATTGAATTAAACAATTTTTAACGGAAGTATCGCGTGTTTTATTTATTTTGTTGAACCTGACGTTTCGAACGCTTTGCAGCGTCCGTGGTCGCAGGAAGACTTCCTACGCACGCGATACTTCCGTTAAAAATTGTTTAATTCAATTGGATATGTTTTTTTAGTTTACAATATAGTGTACAATTTGTTACAATTTTTTTATACAACTAGATTGGCAAACAAGCATACGGTTTGCATTAGATGGTAAGCGGTCACCGCAGCCTATTGGCGCTCGCAACACCACGAGGATGTTACTCGCGCGCTGCCAATCTTGTGACCTAAGGATGTTTCGTCACAGTGCCCAGTAATTTCTCTGCCATATCTCATCCTTGAAACCGGAACACAGCTATATACTCGTAAATATATCTACTTGGCGGTAGAAATAGGTGAGGCAGAGGTACCTCATGCAGATGCAGACGACTTTTGTACAAAGTCTCCCTCTGGTGAACAACGACAATTTTACATATATTTGAATTTATATATGTTCAACATATATACTCCTGTAGACGACACCGCAATAGTGTTTCATAGAACATCTTGGATCTAGATCTTAAGAGTACTAGAGAGTCTGGGCTAATTAAAACTTATAAGTGGCTTGGATCCAATTTACTCATCTTAAATACCACTAAAATGTATTTGTTTTGCTATCACGAGTGAAAAAACAGCAATGATAGCCCAGTGGATAAAGAATCGCCTAGTTACAACAATTCCCCGGTTCGAATCCTGAGCATGTACCACTAAATTCGTGTTTTACTATATATGTACATATTTGTATTTTACTAGCTCGGTGAAGGAAAACATCGCGAGGAAACCCGCACGTCCAGGAAATTATATTTGAAAGACGTGTGAATGATACGACTTTGATACCAACGCTCGTGGGTTCGATTCCCATACTAGGCAAACATGAACATGTCTGTTTGTCTTGGTCTGGATGTTTTAAGAGAGGTAGGGCGCATCAAAGCAGCCCGCCTGGGGAAGTACCTCCACCTCACAGAAAACCGCAGCCAAATAACAACTCCCTAGGGTTGTTGTGTTCCTACGTGTGAGTGAGGTCACCAGTAAGCTCCCAAGGAGTTGCTGTGTAAGCAGCAGAGGAGGCATCACACGAGTGACACTAAATATATCGCAAGCGTTAATAGGCTACGGTAGCTGCTTTACATCAGGTGGGCCGTATGCTTGTATGCCTCCCGACGTAGTTAAAAAAAATAGATCTAGGATTTCTCTCTGGGTGGCGGAGGTCTGACGTCAGTCGCTCCATGTAAAAATCAGTGTCTTCTTCAAATTCCTAGGGACTCCGCCAATCCTAATGGATTGGGAAACGTCATAACGCTAAGAAGTAGAAGATCACGAGGGAAACTCAACTTAACTATATTTATACGGTGGGCAATGCATGAACGACACCCCTGGTGTTGCATATTTCCATAGGCTACGGTGACTACTTACCATCAGGCAGGCCGTACGCTTGTTTCCCAACTTAGTGGTATGAAAAAACTGTCACCTTAAGATACAACAAGTTGCTACACGATTACTATGAATCTTGGAATTGAACTTGATCGAGGCTTGTCCTTGCATCCTCATATTAATTATATTACACTAGAGTTCGACAGCTAGTCTATAGTAGTACTCTAGTAGTAGGATATTCAAAACTTTAAGAGAACAACAAAAGAACTAATAAATCGAAATTACATAACAATGGCTCAATCTATTATAGCATAATTATATTTCGGTATGGCGTAGAGATACAAGAACGAATTCTTGAAGGTAAAAAGGGTACAGCGCTGTCTCCTCAAAGTGATGTAATATAAACTTAGGTTTCTAATATAGAGCTTTATAATGACATTGGACACTGTGAAACAGTTGAAAATGTTTCAAAAATCACTACACAATCGAAATAAAATATCCGAAAGAAGAAAAGTCAATATCGCCGACGTATATCTCACTATATCTGATGTATAGAAAGAAAGAAAGAAAGAAAAACATTTATTCGTACACAACACAACACTGAACAACAAACATATACACAGCAAAACATATATATAAAACTAAGCATAACATAACATAACAAATATAAACACAGCAAACAGTGTTGTGCGATGTAACAAAATGGTCTGGACTCAGTATATTGTCGAAGCCTGTGTAGCAGACCCGACACTGATTTTCAGTCCAGACCAGTCTTTTGTGACACCGCGGACGGAACAAACAAGCACTATGCACTAAGATAAACAACGAACACTATAATTAACCACAGTATATGACGTAAATATCACTATATCTGACGTATAACTCACCATATCTGTCATATATCGTACCTTATCTGACGTAAATGGCACTATATCTGATGTATAATTCACCATATCTGACGTAGATATATCTACTAAAACCCACTGATGGCAAAAATACTATCAAATTGGCTGAAAACAATAAAATCAGGATATGGAAGAACATTAGCATTATGACATCACACATGTAACTCACAGTCCATTCAACTAAATCTGATGTATATTCCACCGTATCTGACGTAAATATCACTATATCTGACGTATAACTCACCATATCTGACATATATCGTACCTTATCTGACGTAAATGGCACTATATCTGATGTAGAATTCACCATATCTGACGTAGATATACTCGTATCTGATAAAACCCACTGATAGCAAAAATACTACTAAATTGGCTGAAAAAAATACAATCAGGATATGGAAGAACATTAGCATTATGACATCACACATGTAACTCACAACTCCATTCAGCTATATCTGATGTATATTCCACCGTATCTGACGTAAATATCACTATATCTGACGTATAACTCACCATATCTGACATATATCGTACCTTATCTGACGTAAATGGCACTATATCTGATGTATAATTCACCATATCTGACGTAGATATACTCGTATCTACTAAAACCCACAGATAGCAAAAATACTACTAAATTGGCTGAAAGCAATAAAATCAGGATATGGAAAAACATTAGCATTATGACATCACACATGTAACTCACAGTCCATTCAGCTATATCTGATGTATATTCCACCGTATCTGACGTAAATATCACTATATCTGACGTATAACTCACCATATCTGACGTAGATATATCTACTAAAACCCACTGATGGCAAAAATACTACTAAATTGACTGAAAACAATACAATCAGGATATGGAAGAACATTAGCATTATGACATCACACATGTAACTCACAGTCCATTCAGCTATTTACTATCTATCTAAAGCTTCACATTAAATCCTTTGCGGGGTAAGCAGAGAGAATCCAGCACCATACGACTTGGTCCTTACACAGCTCACTCGTTTCTTTAACATTCATGGCTCTTCTTATACACGCTCGCCGGATTTTTTTCTAATACACGTTTTCCAACTTATGTACCTACATATTTGCAATTATCACTTGCTTGGCGGTGAATAAAAACATCTTGAGAAAACCCAAGAAATTATATTTGAAAGACGTGATCGAACCTGAGGAAGGTTTGGTTTTTCCTCTGGGTTGTGAAAGTTTGATGGCAGTGGCTCCATGTAAAAATCTGTTTCTGCGCCAATTCATTAGGCTTAGCGGACCCCGCTAATCCTAATGTATTAGAAAACGGGATAATGCTCGAAAGAAGAAGAAGCTGCGTTAGTTCGGACATATAGTAGGACCCGAGGAAGGCCACGACGTACCTGTCATGCTAAACTTGATCATGTTCTATCAGAAGGTGATGTCAGGAGCCCTAGAAACCGGCGAACGTGCATGAGAAAAGCTATGAAGATTAAAAAATGGGCCAAGTGCGAGTCAGACTCGCGCACGAAGGGTTCCGTACCATTATTTATAAAAACGCCAAAAAAACACGTTTGTTGTATGAGGGCCCCCCTTAAATATTTGTTTTATTTTAATTTAATTACTTATTCTTAAAGTAAATATATAACTAAATATTCCGTAAATATTTCAAGCGTCTACCTGTTGCCGTTATCAATATCAAGCAAAAATGAGCAAAAAAAATCACGTTTGTTATATGGGAGCCCCCTTAAATATTTATTTTATTCTATTTTTTAGTATTTGTTGTTATAGCGGCAACAGAAATACATCATCTGTGAAAATTTCAACTGTCTAACTATCACGGTTCATGAGATACAGCCAGGTGACAGACGGACGGACGGACGGATGGAAGGACGGACGGACGGAAGGACGGACGGACGGATGGACGGACAGCGGAGCCTCAGTAATAGGGTTCCGTTTTACCCTTTGGGTACGGAACCCTAAAAAGCGATTGAGGTGTGTAAGGACCGAGACATGTGGCGCATGGTTCTCTATATGCCTTCCAAGGGACTGGTTGTGAAGTTATATAGTGATAGCCAAATATACTTAAGAGAAGTACCTCCACCTCACAGAAAACCGCAGCCAAATAATAACTCCCTATAGGGTTGTTGTGTTTCTGCGTGTGAGTGAGGTCACCTGTAAGCTCCAAACGAGTTGCTGTGTAAGCAGCAAAGGAGGCATCGCGTGAGTGATATTTAATATATCGCAAGCGTTAATAGGTTACGGTACCCGCTTTACATCAGGTTGAGCCGTATGCTTTTATGCCTTCCGATGTAGTATAAAAAAATCGGCCAAGTGCGAGTCGAACTCGCGCACGAAGGGTTCCGTACCATTATCTATAAAAACAGCAAAAAAATCACGTTTGTTGTATGGGAGCCCCCTTAAATATTTATTTTATTCTATTTTTTTAGTATTTGTTGTTATAACGGCAACAGAAATACATCATCTGTGAAAATTTCTAACTGTCTAACTATCACGGTTCAAGAGATACAGCCTGGTGACAGACGGACGGACGGACGGACAGCGGAGCCTCAGTAATAGGGTTCCGTTTTACCCTTTGGGTACGGAACCCTAAAAAGGTGATGCCAGGAGCATTAGAAACCGGCGAGCGTGCATGAGAAAAGCTATGAATGTTAAAAAAGCGATTGAGGTGTGTAAGGACCGAGTCACGAGGCGCACCGTTCTCTATATGCCTTGCAAGAGACTGACTGTGAAGTATTAGAGTGATAGCTAAATGTAGCAGCAGTTTCGTTAATTCATCCTAACGGTGCACCATGTGCAGTCAGAATTTGACTCCAAAGAGAGTCTTGAGCCACTTACAGTCTAGATATTGTGATTTATGTGTCAAATATGACCTTTATGGACCGTAATCTGGTTCATAAGTCAGGACATTTATCATATTGCAGACATGCCCTTTTATGATGTACTCACTCCGGTAAGCAGTCTATTTTAGCTCGGAAATAAGGACCTCTCCTTCATATTTACATTTGACAGTGACGTACGGATGGACGTATGTTTATTTCTGTCAGGATATAGTTCATTGACCAATTTGATTTTGAACTACTTTGTGTGCATTTTGCACAAATTGATAATACATTTAACGACGCATAAAGGGGACCCCTCACTCGGCAAAATGTAGTACTCGTATTTTAGCCAGCGACGTATGAAAAGGTAGACACGTTATACACCAACATTATTGTATTTTAAAATTGCGCATGTACAGTTATTTATTATGACATTTTGCTCTAACAAAGAGACAAATGATAGGGCATACCTGTCGTTAGAAAGAGATGAATATGTATCATAAGATATTTATGCTTTGTGGCGAATTACGTATAGCCGTGACGCGAGAGCGTGCCCAATTGAATGCGAGTTGGGCAATTACCTTACTTTCGTATTGCCATTCTAGAGCGTGTACGATGTATCTATAACTATAAAACATCTTACATTTTAGCCTGTGAATATGTCAGCGTTTCGAGATTAGTGATCGATGGGCAGATACTTTAACCAATAAGGTGATTAGTGACCGTTATCTAGCCAATAAGAACTGCGCATTCTACTTTATCCTTGACCAGTCGTTTGATCGGTACTCCATAGGTAATTTCCTTTATGACATTCTGCCACTAGTTAGTTTAGGCAAACTAGCGCCAGTTACCCACTGCTGTTAGTAAATATATACTGTCTGCTGCTACGGCTCTGCTCTGATCTTCGCTGCCCTGACTGTTCGAGTTTCAGGGCAAATCCTATTACAAAGTGGTTTAAAGATAAAATCCTATTTAATAAAAATCGAAGTCTATAAGCTGTTCTGCTATAAATGTGAACATCATGTCTTCGTCAAACTCGTCTAAATTTTCTACAATGATTTCATGAACACTTATTTTATTTATTTCTACTACTACACAAACTCATCCTGCTTTTTTATACAACTTTGGGAGGCATGCAAGTATATGGCCCACCTGATGTACTGCGAGTACCGTTGCCTATGAATAATACCTGGTGTCATCTCTGCAGCTAACACAGCACCTCTTCACTCACACGCAGGAACGCAGCAACCCTCTAGGGAGTTGTTATTTGGTCCAGACGGGCAGCTTTAATAGGGTGCACTAAAGCTGTCCGTCTGGTCCTAATAACAACCTCTCTTAAGGTATACGGATCTTAAGCCCACTGCCAGCGGCGTGCACAGAGATTTTTGACAGGGTAGGCAGAATTTTTTTAAAGCTGTTAACTTACCAAAAAATACAGCATGTTGATTTTGGTTACCCAGTCTTGTGGAAATAATGATGTATGTGATTGGTTAGCCACCTCAAATATCTTTAGATTGATTGATTTTATATACATATCAATTTGCAGATATTCGAAGCGGCCTTTCGGCGCGTTTGTTTGATGTTCTGTATTTACAAATAATAGCAGCAAAAAAGTTAGCAATTTAAACAAGCATGTTAAGATGGTGTGTGTACTTATATGAATGTATTAAGTTACTTTAGGTAATGTCTCATTTATATATTAAATCTACACGTGTATCTTTCTGTAAGTATGTCTGTAATATGGAATCGTAAAAGATGGAAAGGCGTTTCATTTCCGTAAGAAGGTTTTTTTCTATTGAAATCATCACAAGATTGAAATTGAAATTTTTTGAAATTGAAATATTTTTATTGCCAAATCGCAATATCATGATACTTAAAAGAAACATAGAGGGAAAATTTATAAAAACATTCCATAAAAAAAATAACTTAGAAAAGGTACACTGTGTGGCAATAAGGTACCAACTCAGTTGATGCTGACCAGTGCCTAGCAAGCTGCGACACTGAACGGCGCTGATTTTCAGTCAGACCTTCAACGAGCTCAAACTTACACTATTGCGGGTTTACAGGCTATATAATATGTAGTCCTAATAAATACATATTTAAGCATAGATAACCATTATAAAAGCGTACGTATAAAGAGAGAAAAAAAAAACAATTCATAACTCAGATCCACAGGGGCGCATCCGCAGACTCTCACTTTTGCGGATATGCACCCGCGGCACGAAACCTGAATATATAATTGTGTGCATAATCTTCTAGTCTTAGGTTTTATGAAATATGTAGACATCATTATGGCTAGTAGATTAATTTAATGAGATGCGCTTGTAGAAGAACTGTAGGTGGATTCCTGCTAAAAAAAAAACACATTAAAATCTCTGATGTGCTTATCCTAACAATATTACAATTATTTTGGGTTGAATATAATTGTAATGTATTATAGACATGTATTGATATTGAATAGTTTCAAACGTCTGCGCCAATTTGATAGTTTAATAACATTTTTTTCAGATTATTCTTAAATGTACAAGGAGACGCAAGCTGATGGAGAGGCGGGGGAAGATCGTTCCATATTTTTGCCGCAGCAAATTTGAAACTACCCCTAAATGAGGCCGTGTGATGATGACAGAAGACCATTTTTGTCAGTATATGACTCCTAGTGGGTCTATTTCGTTGGTCCCTCCTCCACTTTATTTTTTCGGCGAGATATTTCGGCCTTCCCCTGGCCGTTATCCTGTGAACTAAACACGCTAAATGTAATGTTCGACGGCCTGCCATTTTTAGTATCCGCTTCTCATTTAGGTATGGTGTGACATGTGCACGTTTTGGTATCACGAAACAAAAACACGCACAGGCGTTTTGAGTACGCTGCATAGCTTGCGACGTTTATGCAAATAACCTAGGACCGTAATCAGTGTCACAATAATTAAATTGTGTCAGAACTAGGGATTCTACTAAAGTAAATTTTACTTTTTCTGACAGGAACTCTTTCAAACCGTATAATACTTTAAGTCAATATAATGCGTTTTTAATTTTACCATTTACATGATCAATAAAACTTAGGTCACTATCAATGAGGTGATCAAGATTCCTAGCTGTTTCGACTCTTTTAACTGCTATACCATCGACGTGCACAGTCCAACTGTGCAACCTTGATTAATAATCTGTTCACGCTGGTGTTTAGTTCCAAGAACCAGATATTTCGATTTATGAGGATTTAATACCAAATTATTATTGCGTGCCCATTCGTGAATAGTACTCAAATCTTGACTTATCAAGTCAGCCACCTTATTGGTGTCGTTCGGAGCAAAAGAGAAATACAATTGCGAATCGTCGGCATATAGATGTACTTTACAGTGTTTTAAATGTTTGTAAAGGTCAGCTGTATATAAAATAAACAATAATGGACTTATTATTGATCCTTGCGGAGATCCTCTATTAATGTTTATTGTATTTGATCTCTGTTCTTCTCCTCCCTCATTCTTTATAACTACATATTGCTCACGGTGTGACAAAAATGACTCGAACCAATCCAAAGCCGGTGAATTAATCCCGTAATATGACATTTTTGCAAATAAGAGTTTGACATTTATGCAATCAAATGCTCTGGAAAAATCTAACAAAACTAATATGCTACCATTACCTGCGTCCGATTCCGTGAGTATGTCGTCTGTAACATGTGCTAAAGCCGTATCCGTTCCGTGTTTACTCCGAAAACCAGACTGTACATTTGGTAGCACGTCATTTTTTTCTAAATATGTAGTTAACTGTGAACAAACAACTCTATCTAATAATTTAGATGTAACGGGGAGGATGCTTATAGGACGGAGATGGTTGTAGTTATCTATCTTAGCATTTTTGGCGAAGAAATCACTTTTGCTAATTTAGAAGCATCTGGGACCAGACACAGACAGACAGCACCAGACATTAAAGATTCATTGGTAATGTCAGTCAAAATTGGCAGAGATTGTGTTAATGTCAATCGCAACATTTGAATAGATTATATTATCATCACCTGCAGCATTTGTATTTATGTTCCGAATAATTTGCAAGATATCGTCTAGATTACATGTCGTAAAATTAAAACAGTTGTTTCCAAATAGATTACTTGTAAAATAATTATATGTAGTGGGATCCGTATCTGAACTCCCTGGTACATACAAAAAAAAATATATATATTAATGCATTAGGGTCCTGTAAATGGTTTGGTATTTCAGTTACAGGCCGGTTTCTCGTCACTGTAGTATTTTTTAAATATTTTCCGCTGCTGTTTGACGTTATTATTTACATAATAAGTGAAAAAAGCAAACTTCTCTTTTTTAACTGAACTATTAACAAGATTACGTAAGCTTTTGTAATATGCCCAATGAGAGTCCAACTTCGACTTGTGTGCCCTTTTTAGCGCAGCGTCGCGCAAACACATCATTTTCTTTATCACATCAGTGATCCAAGGCTGCCGATTTACATTTCGAATGAAACGACGAAGTGGTGCATGCGTATCAAACAGAGAGGTAATATACCCATTAAATGTTAGTACGAGTAGTTTTACATTTACGTCGCCGATATCTAAAATATTGCTCCAAGGAATAGCCATTAAGTCCGATTTGAATCTGGTTTCATCTATTTTGTGCAAAGAACGAGTAATGACGGATTTTGGAGTTAGATTTGGTCTAGTAATATTATATTCAGAAATTCTTAAAGCGTGATCACTTAGTTCAAGATTATGATGTACGTTAATACCTTTACATAGAGAGGGCGAGTCTGTAATAACTAAATCTAAAAGATTGCCGATTGCGAAGTGATTCGTGTAGGCTCTTGTACCAATTGCTTAAGATTATGCTGCTTAAGAAAAGTTATTAGCTCGCCAGCACGGTTTGTTGCAGGACTCAAAAGATCAACATTAAATCAGTTAAAATAAACACATGATTACAATAGCCAAAAACACTCACCGATAGACTTAACGCGTCGATCGCATTCGTCACTGACACCGACTCGGGCCTATATGCAGTACCAACCGCTATCCACACTCCAGCCATCAACCACACCTCCAACCACATCTGTTCTAACTGTGAGGCTGGATGCGAACGCACACGTACCCGAAGACCTCGTCGAACATAAAATCCAACCCCGCCTCCGCGCATTGCCGTAGGTCTCGGTATATGTTTCAGTACATAACCTGGTATTACAGGAGCATATTTATCCTCCCCTTCTCTTAACCATGTCTCATTAAGTGCCAATAAATCCGGGGAATATTTATCCAATAGGTATACAAGTTCACTCGTGCCCGTGTTTACAGACCTTATGTTAATCAAACCCAAAATCAAACAGGTTTTCTTATTCTTAATCATTGTTATAGATTAAGCGATACACACATATACAAAATATACCATTTGGACTCACCAACAGATAAGATAAGCACATCAATATGATATTTATAAATTTATGTTTTGCCACCATAGATGCAAAGAGTTGAAATAATTGATAGTTAATTACTACTAAGGCCATTTTTAAGGAGGAAGACCATCCAGATTCATTAGAACTAAGCCCATGCTTTAAGACAACAGGAAACAATTCAAGTCTTACAATAAATAGATACTCCATTATATAATTATATGTACGTCTGCTCATGAAAGTCTTTAAAAATATATATTTTGAATATCGCCCTCCATGCGCAAACTATACACGGGGAGCTCCTCAGCTTTTTTTGCCAAAATGTTGCCATTCTTTATCCACACATACTTAGAAGTTAGAGTAACGCATTGTTTATGAAATTTACTCTTGCATGTGCAACAGGTTGCTACTGCTGCTAGTGCAGTTGGCAAAAACTTGCCGCAAGCGCCACATTTGTTCATAATGTTTAACTCAGTAAGCAATCTATGTAGCTCGAATAGCAGCGATTTATTCTTATAACTTCCGTGAATAGTACAAATACAGTACGCTAGATGGCACTGTTTAGAATTCAGTTGAAAGCCTATGCTAAAATTTAACAATTCCAACAGTTATTTTTTATAAAAAGTTCACTATATTTCATGATCATAAAGTTCTTCTTTTTCTTCCCACCAAATAATAATAATAATCCAATATCAAGGCGGGATCTTTCCAACTAAACTTGTCAGACACAACAGAAAGCACTTATGTATGGAGACCAGTTTTGCAGCAGATTGAAATCACTTATTGTTTATAGCAAATAACAGTTAGTAATAACTTCTGATAATCCACACCTTTCAATGTTTATATTCAAGTATTCGAAGACACATAAAACACACTATTAATATTTAAATTTGATATTATTTACAGAGACCGATGTTAACATGTCGAATTCTGTAAGTCGTTGCTGGCCTTGTGTATTTCTTAGATATGTTTGTATGTATACGTTTCAGCGACGAAAATGACCTTTCGGTTGAAGCACTGCTCGCGGGAACAGTAACAATTAATTTTGCCAAACGAAATACTTCGGGAAAAACTGTATTTATGTTATTTTCGTAAAAATGCTCTATAATTTTGTAAATACCGAGGTTTTCGAATTCAGTGGATTTATAAATACAATTGAGCTCATTGATAAGGCGGTCTAAGTTAAAGTCGTATGATTTATAAACATCGAATTGCATTACTAAAACTACTGGAAATTGCTCATTATATTTATTGAAATATTCGCCAGAAAGTAGTTCAAAGAATTAGAAAAATTTCAGACTTTTGTAACGATCGCGACATTCGACAGATATATTGTCTATAATTTCAATAAAAATAAAACAGTGGCGGCCTGTTTAAAAACAAAATAAAATTTATCATCAATTTTATACGAAAAAAATAAATGGCACTTTCTTTCACTCTAATTATATGGAGCAAACTACTCTTTAAAATAGTTACGTAGCAATGTTCGCGACACTTCGGTAATTTACGTCATGGTTCGGCTGAAAAAACACTGTCTATCCTATGCGATTGTGTGCGTTATTTGTGTTATTGTGTGCAATGTATTTACAGGAATGCACACTACACTATCCGTATTATCAAAGCGGCACACATACGTAAATTTAGACAGAAATAGTTTATATCCCTGCCGTTAAGCTCCCATTGCGGCGCTAGTGTAGCACATCGATGTAGCGGGTACTAATGAATATATTTTAATAACTTGCACCGACACCGATAGATGGAGCTGTTTTAAATTTTTTGTTTTTGATACGAAATATTAGTTAAAAACTATGTTTAAGAATTAAGAAACATCGGATGGTATTTATCAAATTGATAGGGTAGGCAATGTCTTTTTGCCTATATGGAGTGCACGCAACTGCCCACTGCAGGGATACGGGTCTCCCTTCAACCGAATGGGTTTAGAGCATACTCCACCACGCTATTCAACTGAGGATTGGCGAATGATAGTGTTTACATGGAGCGATAGACGTCAGACCTCCACAACCCTGAGGGAAAAGCAGACTAGTAAGATCACACGTCTTTCGAAATATAAGTTCCTGGACATGCAGGTTTCCCCACGATGTTTTCCTTCACCGCGAGCAAGAGATAATTACAAATATGTATAAATTCAAAAACACGAATTTAGTAGTACATGCCAGCCAGCATTCGAACCGAGGACCTGTTGATAAATTTATTTATTTATTTATTTATTATACCAGTTTACATAAACATTTTATAAAAACAATATTAATGCATTTTATAAACCACTGAGGTTTGATAATAATAATAGGCAGGCTATTACTGCTCATTAGATATACATCATCAGTGAGTGAGTGAGTCATAAATCATGGGTCAATCAGATAGGTGCATCGCCAATTAGTATGTATGATTTTTTGAAGTGATAACTTCTTTTTACATACCTGTATATTACACGTATGGCGAAATATTACACGTAATAACTATACTAATCTGGGTCTACGGCTCGGTCTACTTATTCATTACGATGTACTCAAAATAGGGTAATATAACATAAAAGTTAATACATTTCCCGACTGCAGCTGTATGTAAATATCGCAAATTGAAATTAGTATACGTTGGCAATTTCGCATTAAATTATTACTTTTGGACTGCAGCCAAAACTATTAAATTTTGATTTCCAACGTCAACAATATTAGTGGCCTGTGGACAGATTTTTCATTCTCCGATTTTTCATCTGCTTTATTACAGCAAATGTGGTTGAATGTAACGTAGCACTGATTATATTTTCATTTTAATCTAACTAATAGGATCTTTGGAATTTATCAACATACAATTTATTTTCACATCTAGAAATGATATATCTTTCTTTGTAATTTAAAAGGCAACCTGTCATCTTGGCTTTTATTTACACGGTTTGGTAACAAGCCGAACCGTGTAAACAAATTTACACTAATATAACGATAACGATATTTTAGTCTTATTTAACTCAAGAAATTGTAAAACTTTCTAGGCATACGTTTTGTTTGGTTTTATAATCCAGATCAACCCTAAAATATCTGTTAATATGTATTTCCATGATTGTAATCTGTTATGTATGCTAATAATAAAATAAAAATAACGGGGTAGGCAGAGAGAAAGAGTACAAAGAACAGGGTAGTTAAATAATTACATTTTGTTAGTTAAAACAATAGCTTTAAATATATAATTTATTTCAGATCATCTTTATTTTGGTAGCCTACTTCATAGGTGTGCAATTTTTTGATGTGTAACATCTTTCCTCTCGGTTTCCTGCAATCGGTGGGAATGATATCGTAAAATGGGACGGAAGTGCGTAACAGGAAGTCGGGGAAGCGCGCGCTATTTGATTTGACCAATGAGCCAGTGTTACACATTGAACTAAACAATTTTTAACGGGAGAATCGCGTGTTTTATTTATTTTGTTTTTTTTCCTGCGACCACGGACGCTGCAAAGCGTTCGAAACGTCAGGTTCAACAAAATAAATAAAACAAGCGATACTTCCGTTAAAAATTGTTTAATTCAAGATAAATGCGTTTACTTGTTAGGAGACTATGTAGAAAAATAAATATTTTTAACCATAAACACCGTGTTTCATATTCATTATACGTTTGGATCACCTCTTGTATATACCTACATATATGCACCCTGAAAACATGACGCTCTGTAGGTGCTTTAAATAACGTTTGTGGGCTAATATCGGACTTGTCTTTTCATATACACAGATATTAATGACAAATACCATAATAAAGTTACTTACAAATACAGTTGCGTGCCAAATACTAAACTTCATTTGACATTTCTGCATTCACATTTCATCTTTCTGGGCTTGTTTCAATTTTGAAGTCGCATTTGTTGCGTTGCGGAAAATTTGTGTCGTAACGCTTGTAGATCGTATTCGCAATGATGATGTTAGAAACAGAGTTGGTCTGAAAGAGAGCGTCAGTGTTAAAAGTTCTTGGTGTTAATGCTCCGTCGGTTCGGACATGTAGAAAGAATGCAGGATGAAAGAATGACGAACCAGGTATACAATACAAAAGTGGAAGGATGTAGGAGCCGAGGAAGGCCAAGACTTATCTACGATGATCGAATTGGTTGTGTTCTGTCAGAAGGTGATCGAATTGCCTGTAAATTCGACTTTCGCGAAATAACGGCTGAATAGGTTAACATTTTTTTTGTAATCTTCTTACTTTTATTTTAATATTGTCTATTTTTGCGAACTATTGACTAATCTTTTATGTTTATGTTGTATAAATAATATACTGTTATGTTTGTAATAAATAAATAATAATCACTTTAGTTATATAGAAAAAGGTTAAGTCTTTGATTGCGGTATCAATGCGCATCCGAAACGTCTCTACTGGATACTGAAATTTTGCAAGAAAAGGTGAATCCCAGCCAAGAAATAAAAATATTCCCCCGGTTCGTAACGATCAATTGATTTATTACATAAAATGGGTGTCATCGGTTCTATATAGGTTACGCGCGGTCCGTTCATTAGCAGTCTCCTCTCCAAACGCAGCATTGATATTGCGAGCCGTTTCTGCCACTTTAGTCCGCGTCGAAACTCGTATTTATAAATTTTTTTCGAAGTATCCATCTTTCCCGTCTAAGCTAAATAAAAAAAAAACCAATTGAAATTCGAAAATCAAATGTTGCACATTTTTGAAAAGAAATACCTCATAGGTATCATGTGAAAAAAGTTTCACTTGAAAATCTCACACTATGAAGATTTAATGTCAATTCAAAGTATCTATTACTATATGACGGCAATTTCACTTTTTTCACACAATTTACTTTAACCCCTATCATTATAATTCACCATGTTTCTTTATTTCAGTCTAAGGACGCCAATTACTGAAAAAATCCCAAATTAAGGCCAGTAAATCAAAAAACTCTTATCGTTATCTGCAAAGACCGAGTTTGTCAAGTTTCTGCCTTGAAATTTTACCTCAGCGTCACTTATTTTGGTGACTAAAAGGCAAAACCCACGGGCGTCAGAAAAGCGGGTAAGCGGAAAAGCAGCAGCGAATCGGGATGGATTTTTTGTAAATTTGTATTTGTATGCAACTTCTTCTTCGCGTCATCCCGTGTCGCAATCAATTAGGATCGGCGGAAGCTCTGATTTTTGGATGGAGCGACTGGTGTCAGACCTCCACGACCGAGAGGGAAAGTCAGATTTTTCTTAGGTTAGGTCACACATCTTTCGAAATATAATTTTCTGGATGAGGGAGTTTCTTCACAATTTTGATATAAATCCGAAAATACGAATTTTGTATTACAATTTCGGTGGCTCAGTTGTGAATCACGCGACTTTGACACCAACGCTCGTGGGTTCGATTCCCACACAAGGCAAACATTTGTGTGCATGAACATGTCTGTTCGTCTTGGTCTGGATGTTTTAAGAGAGGTAGGGCGCGTCAAAGCAGCCCGTCTGGGGAAGTATCTCCACCTCACAGAAAACCGCAGCCAAATAACAACTCCCTAGAGGGTTGTTGTGTTCCTGCGTGTGAGTGAGGTCACCAGTAAGCTCCCAAGGAGTTGCTGTAAGCAGCTGAGGACGAGTGTATCGCGCGAGTGATACAATATAAGCGTTAAGAATAGCTTTGTTAATTTTATGTTATAGTGATTGATTATTTTGTCCTGAATACTTGTCTATCGTATTGGTGTAAACTGTAATGGTAGACTTAAGCAAAGATAGATAAATAAATAAATAAAAGTTGATAGGCTACGGTACCCGCTTTACCTCAGGTGAGCCGTATGCTTGTATGCCTCCCGACATAGTATAAAAAAAAACATGCTCTCGCCAGAATTCGAACCTTGGATCATTTGGTCAATTGACCCGTTTCTTATCCACTGTGCTATCACTGTTCAATTTGCATGCAACTTCTCACACAAGAAACGATCACACCGCTGCGAATCCCGCGCTTTTTGTATGAAACTTTGCATAAGTACAAAGTTGCGTATACACATTTAGGCTTTAAACGTCCTTTGTTTTTGATGTATATTTAGTTGCTTGTTTAATTTGTAACCACGTACTTGCCTGACCTTCATTTAATCGCCAGATTTCCTGCCAAGTATATTTTCTCTCTTAGAAACTACAAATTGTTTAATAGTGCCATAATTATTTACTCGAGCATTGAACGCACTACGGTTTTTAGGGGTCCGTACCCAAAAGGTAAAACGGACCCCATTACTGAGACTCCACTGTCCGTCCGTCCGTCTGTCACCAGGCTGTATCTCATGAACCGTGACAGTTGTAATTTTCACACATGATGTATTTCTGTAGCCGCTATAACAACAAATATCTACTAAAAACAGAATAAAATAAATATTTAAGGGGGCTCCCATACAACAAACGTGTTTTTTTTTGCTCGTTTTTACTCGATATTGATAACGGCAACAGGTAGACACTTGAAATATTCACAGAATATTTACTAATATATTTACTTTAAAAATAAATAATAAAATTAAAATGAAACAAATATTTAAGGGGCATCCCATACAACAAACGTGATTTTGTTGCCGTTTTTATAGATAATGGTACGGAACCCTTCGTGCGCGAGTCCGACTCGCACTTGGCCGGTTTTTACATTGTAATTCAATATACTAACACTTACTCATGCCACTGAAATAACCGAACGGTCTGGAATATTACTAGCAACTGATAAAGCATAAGTAATTGCATATTATCAACCTATACTATAACCTAAAAATACCATCCTAAACATATACATTACGAGGGGATTTGTTCAGCGGGAACATTTATATCAGACAGTGTATGACTGTGCTTTTTCAATCAATATAGGCGTTCAAACAGCAATGAACATTAAAATTGACCTTGGAATAATCGGATTGGTGTGATTCGTTTAGTGTAAATTATAAACAAATAATACCATGTAGAATTGTTAGTGTAATCTACAACAGACTGTCTGTTACGGGAAGTGTGAATGCTGTGTTTATTTTATTGTATTGACGTTCTTTAGAGTATTATTACGTTATATTTAATGATAATATATATACATGATAAAGAGCCTTGTTGAAAAAGCGATTGTACACATAATGTTAAGGATTATTTATCAGACAAGAATATAAACATTCTCAAAGTCAACGTACTAAATTTCTTGCATTCGTGGTGCGTTAGTTCCTTAGACTCTGACGAGCTCGGTGGCACAGTGGTGTAACGCGCTGTTACACTACTTTGACACCGACGCTTGTTGGTTCGATTCCCGCACAGGACAAACATTTGTGTGGATGAACATGTCCGTTGACCTGGGTGTTTTTAAGAGAGGTACGGCGCATCAAAGTAGAAGTCCGGGGAAGTACCTCCACCTCACAGAAAACTGCAACCAAATAACAACTCTCTAGAGGGTTGTTGCAGGTAAAATACTGCTTGTATTACTAGCGTACCAGGCTGCGGTAGCCGCTTCAAATCAAGTTAGCGATACGCAGAATTTACCTTCCAACGTTGTATAAAATATTCTCCTTACGATTGATATGATATCATACTTCCGAAAAGAAGTCAGTATTTCCTCTGGGGAAATTAACAGTTATTCAATATAACATCTTTCGTCGTTGAATTTTTAACAAGTTAATAGAAGTTTGATACAATTTTGTGAATTTTCCCAAAAGGGAACACAGAGTTTTTGAAGTACATTATCATAAAAACTGAAAGTTGAAATTAAGAATGATAGTCGAATAATTTGGACATCGTACCGAGGTCCCTAGAACTTCAAAACTTGGGTTGGTTGTTGTTGGAACTTGGATGACAAGCTTGGTGGCATAAGTGGTTAGTTCTTCTTTGAAACCAATGCTCGTGGATCCGATCCCCACACAGAACAAACATCAGTGTGCATGAACATATATGTTTGTCTTGGTCTGGGTGTTCTTAAGAGAGGTAGGGCGCATCAAAGCATCCCGTCTAGGTTAAGTACCACACAGAAAACTGCTGCCAGATAGACAACTCTAAAGGGTTGTTGTGCTCCTGCATGTGAGTTAGGCCACCAGTAAGCCCTTAAGAATTTGCTGTGTTAGCGGCGGAGGTGGCATCGCGCTAGTGATGCTTAATGTATTGCAAGCGTCTTAGGTTACGGTAGTTACTTAATATCAGGTGTGTCGTATACTTGTATGCCTCTAAACGTTGTATAAAATATAAACAGAGAAGATGGAGTGAAGTTATATTATTTGTTATATATATATATATATATATATATATATATATATATATATATATATATATATATATATATATATATATATATATATATATATATATATATATATATATATATATATATATATATATATATATATATATATATCAACAGACGAGGCTCTGGCGAAAGATGAGTAGTGCACGACGTCGCACACAATCGCGCGTTGGCACCCCCTCAGCTAGCACAACTCCTCAGAAGCTTACTGGTATTAACCACCTCATAGAAGACCGCCACCAAATGACAACTACCTAGAGGGTTGTTATGCCTCTGCGAGCGAGTGAGGTTAACAGTAAGCTCTTCAGGCGTTGCTGTGTAAGCAGCGGGAATGATAACACGCGATGGTTCTTGTACTGCAAACATTTAAAGACTTCTGTAACTATTTTACATCTGGTAGGCCGTATGATTGATTGTCTTCTGACGTCGTATAAAAATGCTGTGAGCTTTGCTGGCGAAAGTAAAACGTTATATACTTACATAAAGATATAAAATATATAGTATATACATATATATATATATATACATTAGCATGTTGGTCACGCGTAGCCATAAGATTTAACTCTAACTCAAAAATCGTCTAACGCGTCAAAAGAATTTCATTTCCATAAAGAATCCTTGTAAGGTTAGGCCCGTAATAACTAGCTACTCGCCCCGGCTTCGCATGAGTGATCTGATCGCTATCAAACTTCACAGGATCACCCACTGGACTAATCTGAAGATTCCCTGAAAATTTCATCAAAATCTGCCCAGCCATTTTTGAGTCCATAGAGGACATACAGACAAACATTCATTTTTATAAATATAGATTGAGTTCCACGATTTAGGTATAATTTTAATACTATACATACATACATATCATCACGCCTATCTCCTATCGGGGTAGGAAGAGACTATGGAACGCCTGGTGCACCGATCCGAACATACCTCTCTCGCCTCTTCTGCACTCATCAACCTCTTTTGGCATGCTCATCGGTTTCGGGTGCTTTTGATTTGACCCTTTTCAGCACATCAGCTATTTGATCTAAATCTAAAGCGTCCCTTGCCGATATATCCACTCACTTCTTTCGTAACTCTTTTGTCATTCATTCTTTCCAATTGTCATTTTTTTTAATTTGTATCTTAATACTAGTAGTAACTGTTACTATTCCATAGACATCTAACAAAAGAACCTGAAAACTTTAACTGGTCGAGTCTGTGTAATCCCCCGAAGCTGAATTGTAACATTCTCTGAACATCGTTTTCTCTTCACCTCGGTCTGTTATGTGTCTGGGATCCCAAAATGGCCGACGCGTTAATATAATTGACTTCCAAATCGATCGATCGACTTTCATGGTATTTATGGTCATCGTAAAAGACTCGTTCTTCTACGAACCGACTGCCCAATCCAGGTAGCACAGTTTTCTGGCTGTTATATTGTAGTTGCAGTTTAGAAGCAGCTATATCAACTATATAACTACCATAACCAAACTGCAATTTTGCAGTTATCGTACAGTTTAGAGGCTGTCAGTGTATTTTTATACGACTATTAGGGAAAACAAGCACAAGGTATGTCTGATAGTAAGCCGTTACAATAGCATGTTGACACTAGCAATATCAGAGATATTGATGCAATGCTGAGCCTGTAAAACCTCTTCAGGCCTTTTTTGAAGAATCTCATGCTGTAGTCGTCGGGAAAACTTTGACACGGAGTTTAGCACAACTTAAAAGTTCTCGAAAGAAACCTTCTGATGTTTTTTTTTTATACCACTAAGGTGGCAATCAAGCATACGGCCTGCCTGATGTTAAACAGTCACCGTAGCCTATGGACATTTGCAACACCAGGGGCGTCACTCATGCGTTGCCGACCCTCTAAAAAGCCTCTTCACGCATTTCTTGAAGAACTCCATGCTGTAGTTCCTTGGAAAAACCTCGGCTGGGAGCTCATTCCACAGCTTGAGTGTTCTCGGAAGAAAACTTCTCTGGAACCGCACCGTACGCGACCATAGCGGTACAAGCGTGTGAGGGTGACCTCCCCGCCGTCGGCGAGCGGTGCGGTTATAAAAAGTAGCCGTCGGCATCATTTCCAACATGATTGATGTGTGGTATTTTTTAAAGAATAAAAGGTTCTCGAAAGGCGTGTTCGTACTGGTACACGTAGGACGAACTCCTACTAGATGATGCGACGACCTCAAGAGATTTGTAGGAGGTCAATGGATGGAGGTGGCGTAGGATCAAGACGAAGGGCTCTCTAGAGGGGAAACCTATGATCAGCAGTGGGCTAACACGCACTGAAATGATATATCATGGGCAGTTATTATATTTAGGGAGCATCAAAGTTCGGTTGCGGAGGTACTTCGCGTCTCAGAGAATCCCCACATCAACCCTTACTGATCCCACAGCAAGAATACGGGTCTCCCTTCAACCGAAGGGGTTTAGAGCATACTCCACCACGCTGCACAAATGCGGATTGGCGGAGGCCGGTGTTTTCAAGCCGCCCGAGGGCCACTGACTTAGTTTAATGACTGTCATCTATCAACAACACTCGAGCCCGACGGCTTAACGTGCCCTCCGAAGCACGGAGAAACTCGAGATATATAAACCGAGATATATTAAAGTCACTCAACTATGTTGATACGGAAAACCTACTTATCGTGCCCACCTGACGCAACTCTTAGCAATATAGTCCAAGCTTCTCTTTATCCTCGTGTATTAATAACGACGTAAATGTGTATGTATGTCTATTCTACCCTGAATCCAATAATTAGAAGTCATTTAGGTGTAACAACTGCACATACCTACCTACTCACTCATAGCACTCATGTATCTCTCTCAAACCTATAGTGTCACACTCACACAAACCCATTCATAACTACTTACTTGTGGACTTGCTCGCTGATAAGTGATATGTCTATACCTGTCACTTGTTGGCGAGTGAGTCCTGCACTCTCACCCTCCCTCTTTTCTTGAATAGAAACCAAATCCTATTTGTTACCTATTTTTGTCATTAATAGGTACTATTAATGTATACTTGGTCCAGTGTTGGAGAGACTGGTAATCTGTCATACAGGTCCTCCTAGTACAGAGACCAGTCTCTCTCATAGATTGAATTTAATGTAATGTACATCTTAGATTTATCTCAAATTGTACTGTATAATCTATGTGAGAGAACAAATAAAGAATTTTGTAAACCCATCCATAGACAGGCTGCGGTCTACGTTGCTTAACCAGCGTGATTGGTTAGAATGACACGCGCAAAGACGCTATCGAGCTCTCCTCAGAGAAACACTGCCATATAACTCAAGGATGGTGCTCTTACAAATGAACGAGGATACCAGCAGGTTTTTGTGGTACTGCGTTCATGCCTAAGTTATGGTATGGCTCCCGATATTTTATAAAAAATATGTATCAACTACACCACAATCTTTGACGAGCTCGGTGGCTCAGTCGTGAATGACAAGACTCTGACACCAACAAGACAAACATGTGTGTGTGTGAACATGTCTGTTTGTCTTGGTCTGGATGTTTTAAAGAGGTAGGGCGCATCAAATCATCCCATCTGGGGAAGTACCTCCACCTCACGGAAAACAACTGCCAAGAGTGTTGTTGTGTTCCTGTGTGTGAGTGAGGTCACCAGTAAGCTCCTAAGGAGTTGCTACGTAGGCAGCAAAGGAGGCATCGCGAGTGATACTTAAGTATTACAAGCGGTAGTAGGCTGGTAACTGCTTTACATCAGGTGGGCCGTTTGCTTGTATGCCTCTCAAATTTGTATAAAAAAAAAACAATAGAAAAAGTTTCATTAAAGATTAAAAATATATTGTTCCAATTTAAAATTGTCGATAAATTCAAATGGTAATTTACGACCATAAACAAGGACTGCTACACAGACAGAATACCAACCATTCGGTTTATATTCTATTGTAGAACTTTGTTCCTATCTCCTTGAAAGCTCGTCCTCGTTTCCACTTCATGTGCTATTTATTATACTCGAGAGTAGACGTGGTCTGTCCACGCCGCCCGTGCATTATATTTTGCTGTTTTATGCTACAAAAAGTTTAACGTCGCAAAGAAAACAAATCTAAATTGGTGTCAAACTAAAATAATTAATCAAAAGCAACCCAATGGATACAAAAATGCACTTGTCGTTTATAGAAATTATTTGTCGCTATATTTTTTTCTGGTGGACATTGATTCCAATGTTATTCGCTCACTCATGTCATAATTGGTTTTATCAGAGAGAAACTTTGTACAAAAGTCGTCTGCGTTACCTCTGTCTCACCTATTTCTACCGCCAAGCAGCTATATGTATATAGCTGTGTTCCGGTTTAAAGGGTGAGATATGGCAGAAAAATTACTGGGTACTGTGACGAAACAGCCTTAGGTCACAAGATCGGTAGCACGCTAGTAACATCTCCGTGGTGTTGCGAGCTATCTAATGCAGGCCGCATGGTTGTTTGTCAATCTAGTTGTATAAAAAAATGGTTAAAAGTTTAAATATAATAAGACTGAATACGAACTATATTTATATACCTGTGTGAATGAGCTCCGCTCAGTGTCTTTTGTATTTTTTTCCATAAAATTGCGATTGCTCAAGGAATTTACATAAACATTTAAGGCAAAACCTTCTCTAAATACAAATTTGATTAAAATGGTTAAAGTCAGTAGGTTTCGAACCGGCGACCTTTGTGACTGTATAAGACAGACCGCACATACGCAAACCGCACATAACACCAGCTATTCATCATTGTCATTGTTACGTATAGGTCCCACATACGTAATAATGACAATGACGAATCGCTGGTATTATTTTAAGAAAGATACCTAGACATATAGATATAGATAAACTTAAAAAGTAAAACCTTATCTAAATATTTAATCAAGTAACACTCGCGCTATGCCACCTCTGCTGCTAACACAGCATTTCCATAGGAGCTTACTGGTGGCGATTTTCTGTGAGCTGGAGACACTTGAGAGCCCAAACGAGCTGATTTGTTTGATGCGCCCTATCTTTCTTAAAAATACCCAGACCAAGACATACAGAGATGTTCATGCACACAACCGTTTATCCTGTGTGGGAATCGGACCCACGAGCGTTGGTGTGAAGTAACGGAAGGAAGAGCATTTCGCCACTGCGCCACCGAGCCCGTCATGTCATTTAAAACTAAACCGATCAAGTAAATATGTCGAATAGCACATAACTGCATTAAATTAGGCATTATGTTTATAGCTGTGGTATTAAGAGCTATAATCGCTTAGTTGGGAAAAAAACAGCCTATAAATCGACGGCCTAGATCTCGAAGATATAGAAGAAAAAATCCAATCAAATCATCAAACATCTCAATTGGCTGAGACTCAATGTAATGTAAATCAAATCTAAAGTGGGTGAGACTCAATGGGCATTTGAGTCTCACCCACTTTACGTGTAGGCGAGGTACCGTCAAAAAATTTTTTTTCAAGATTTTATTCTAGCTCTTTGTCAGTTTGTCAGTTAATATGTATATACATGCCAAACACAGTTACAGTTACAGTTAGTTAGTGTTACAGCTTTCTCGTATCAAGCGTCTATGAGCTAGGCCACGGACAAGCGAACATAGCGAAACTATAAGGGTAAGGTTGTTTACTACGTAAACCTAAAAAGGTCTAGTTTTCTCATAGGGTTATGAAGGTCTGACGGCAGTCGCAAAACCCTTAGGGTTAGATAGCGAACCCCGCCAATTCCAATGGATTAGGGCAATTGATAATATAAAAAAAAAATGGGTGCGTGTACTTATGCACGCGCGTGAGAAGTTATACTTCTCTGGCATCATTAAATAAATATTTAACATTAATAACTTAAATTAAAAAACGTCTATCAAGTAGTAGCGGCGATGTTTATGGAATGTATTACATACAAGTCAAGTGTAAAATACAAATGTTATACATTTTTAACTATAGCGCCATCTACCGGTAATACCGTGAAACATTTAGCAGCTTCAACCTGTACTTTTGTGTTCAAGTGCCACGCATTCACTCTCGCTCTGTCTTTTTCTATTCCCCCTCCATGATAGCGTTAAACGTTTAACGCAACCTGTTTAGCGAATAGCGTTGCGGAGGAAAAAGGAAACATCTATACGGCCCTGAAAACTCTCATTTATTCGTTGGTTAACAGATCTCAAGTAAGTTTACAAAAATCGGCCAAGTGCGAGTGGGACTCGCGCTCGAAGGGTTCCGTACCATTATTTATAAAAAATGCAAAAAAAATCACGTTTGTTGTATGGGAGCCCCCTTAAATATTTATTTTATTATATTTTTTAGTATTTGTTGTTATAGCGGCAATAGAAATACATCATCTGTGAAAATTTCAACTGTCTAACTATCACGGTTCATGAGATACAGCCTGGTGACAGACGGGCGGACGTACGGACGGACGTACGGACGGACGGACGGACAGCGGAGCCTCAGTAATAGGGTTCCGATTTACCCTTTGGGTACGGAACCCTAAAAACCAAACCATAGCGTGAGCTAACTCGACTCTAACGCCATCTATTATCATTACGAGAAACTATATACATGAATTAATTAAACATTCCGCCCCTCAAAGGACGTTAGGACTTTTAAAACTAAGTAACTATGACAACATTTGTGTATTACAATAATAAAAAAAAATAAAAAATGCTTATAATACTAGTTGAACATTACAAAACGTATGAAATTAAACTATCAAACAGAATCAAAAATTTTACTTTAACAAAATGTTAACTAAGTGTGGACTGTATCTAATGAATAAAAATTACAAACTTAGTCGGTTTAGTCTATGGGCAATAAACAAAGTTTATGTATAGGTCTTTTAATAATTGAATTTTTAGAAGTCTTAATACTAACTACTCTGATCAGACCATCAGAGCCAGGATGGGTATCGATGACTCTACCCATCAACCATTTGGTGGGTGGTAATCGTTCATCCTTAACTAAAACTATATCCTTAATTTTAATATTGTTCTGAACTCTAGTCCATTTGTTTCGATGCTGTAATTCAACTAAATATTCCTTACTCCATTTTCGCCAAAAATATTGTAATTTTTGCTGTAAATAAATCCATCTTTTGTTGTAAGGAACATTAACAGTTTCTAACCCTTCATCGGGAACCACGATTGGATTCTCACCAATCAAGAAATGGCCTGGTGTTAAAGCAGCCGCGGTGCCATCTGTTTCATTATCTATGCTAGTTAATGGACGAGAATTCAGACAGCTCTCTATCTGACATAATAACGTTGAGTACTCCTCATACGTAAGTTTGCTATCCCCTAAAACACGATTAAGGTGTTTTTTAATGGACTTTATGGCAGATTCCCACAGGCCTCCCATATGCGGAGCTCCAGCTGGAATGAACTGCCATTCAGTTCCATCTAAAGCTAACATTTCTACTATTTCACTAGGTAAATTATGAAAACTTTTACTAGCCATAATCTGCAACTCTTTAGTGGCGCCGACAAAATTTGTACCGCAATCACTAAGTAATTTTTTACAATGGCCTCTGCGTGCTGTAAATCGACGAAAGGCTGCTAGAAAATGTTCAGTACTGAGACTAGTAACAAGTTCTATGTGTACTGCTTTAGTAGCAGTGCAGACAAACAAAGCAATGTACGCCTTTTGAGTTTTATTGGAGCGACCACTAATTAGCTTCAGAGTTACTGGCCCCGCAAAGTCTACACCACTAACAAGAAAGGGTCTCTGCGGTGTTACACGTTCTCTAGGTAGCGTACCCATCAACTGAGTAATCGTTTGCCCACGGTGTTTACAACATTCTACGCATTTTATAAGTATCTGTTTAAGTAAATATTTTACACCAATAATGTGATATTTATTTCGTATGTAATTTAACATCAATTGAATACCACCGTGCAACGTTTTGAAATGTGAGTCTCTAGCTATCAGGTATGCTAATTTACTATTTTTGGCTAAAATTACAGGATGCTTAGTCTCTAAATTAACATTTGAATTGTGAATACGTCCGCCCACCTTTAAAATCTTATCATCATCAACAAAAGGATTAAGTTTAATAATACTTTTTCTATTTATGTTTTCAGATTTCTGTGACAGTTTTACTAATACTTTCATTGAGTTCTTCAATTCCGAGGAGTTAAGGTAAGTGGTATCTATATAAACAGGTAAGTCTATCTTTTCTGCTTTACTTTTACATTTATAATAAAATCGTAGACAATAACTTATTACTCTTACTAGTTTACTTAAGTTTGAATATTTACTAATAATATGTGTATTTTCTATTTCAGGTTTCGGTACCATAACTACATTACACTTTACTTGATTTCTTTTTTCTAGTTCAGTAGAATTAATTATTTCACTAATGTCTTTTACAGGTAACGCAGTATCTTCACGAAGCCACAGTGGACCATTCCACCACAAATCATGGTGCTGTAGCTCAAGCGGTGAAATTCCACGTGATGCCACGTCTGCTGGGTTGTCCAAGGATGAGACGTGATGCCATCTCTTCGTATTTATAGCGTTTGTGATCTCTGTTACTCTATTTGCTACGAAATTGTTCCAGTAGCTTGGAGGTCGTTGTAACCACGCCAACACTATTGTGGCATCTGTCCATGCATATACATTTTCGATATCTATATTCAATATGGTTTTAATTCTTTCAAGCAATTTCGCAAGTAACACTGCGCCACAAAGTTCCAGTCTAGGTGTGGATATTTTCTTTACTGGTGCAACTTTCATTTTAGCTTCTATCATAGTAACTTTAATGGAATCAGGTAAGATTGTACGACAATAAACCACTGCCGAGTATGCAACGTCTGAAGCATCAGAAAATCCGTGTATCTCTACTCTAACTATATCATCTGACATTCCAAACCATCTATCTAGTTCTATAATTGGCATATCGCAGATTTTTTTACGAAATTCAGAAAATTCGGTTGCTAATATTTCCGACAGCTGATCATCCCAATCGAGGCCTTCTGTCCACAATCTCTGCAGAAAAACCTTTGCTCTGATCACTATGGGTGCTAGCCAGCCGGCTGGATCACATAATTTAGCAATATCTCGCAAAACTGTTCGTTTAGTTGGCTTCTCATCACTATCATCGAGTTGAAAGGTAAGTTCAAATTTATCTGATTGATTGTTCCATTCTATGCCTAAAATCTTTCTGTTTGGTTGCGACAATGTTTCTATTTCAGATTTATTTGATGCCCACTTGTGAAGTAAAAAACCACCTTTCTTTAATAGATCTACTAGGTTGTGTTGTAATTCTATTGTCCTTTCAATCGTATGTGAACCAGTAAGTAAATCGTCCATGTAGAAATCCTGTTGTATAGTTTCTATGACTTCTTTAGGAAAATTATTCTTTTCATCCTCGGCTAATTGCTTCAATGTCTTTATTGCTAAATATGGTGCGCATGAAGTACCATATGTGACAGTTGTGAATCGAAAATGTTGTATGAGTTCATCTAGAGTAAATCTCCAAAAAAATCTAAGAAAGTCTCTATCTTTCTCTGCTACTTCTATTTGTCTATACATCTGTCGTATATCTCCAACTAAAACAACAGAATGTTTTCTCCATTTCAATGTAGTGTCTCTCAAATCTGCCTGAAGTGATAGCCCTATCAACAGATTATCGTTTAATGATTTGCTATTAGTAGTCTTCGCTGATGCATCAACAACTACTCGTAATTTAGTTGTCAGGTGTTGCTCGTTAATCACAGCGTGATGCGGTAAGTAACAGACCTTATTATCAGGATTATTGCTGGGTGGAACAGGTTCCATATGTTTTTGTTCTAGACAATCCTTCATAAATTCATTATATCTACTTTGTAGGTCTGGATGTCTTTTAAATTGTTTTTCAACAGATCTAAGTCTCTTTAACGCAATAGATACAGATTCACCAATATCAGGAGGATTTACTGCAAAAGGTAATTGTACTTCATATCTTCCATCTATTTTTCTTTTATGTGTGTCTCTATAATGTTTTTCACATTCTAATTCCTCATTTGTCATTATCTTTTTTCCAGGTACTTCTTCGAGTTCCCAGAATCTACGGAGTGTAGTGTCTATATCTAGTTTAACATGATGAGTGACTACTTTTCGCTGTTGGTTGTTGTCTCTTTTAGTACTACCAGAAATCAACCAACCTAGGGAAGTTTCTTGTGCCACAAGAGAATTGTTTTCGTTTCTATAAATAATCAGACCCTGTTGAATAATGTCTGCGAAGATGTCTGCACCAAGGAGAACATCAATGCGACCTGGCTGTGTGAATGTATGGTCTGCTAGTTGTAAGCTATTAAGTTGTGGCCAATCAACTGAGTGTGCTTGCTGAGGTATGTATGAGCTTAAGGATCTCAATACATATGCGTTTACTTTGACTTTTAACTTCGGGTTGTGTCTAGACATTAGTTCAAACTCTACTATGGCTTTGGTGTGTGATTTGTTTGAACTAATACCAACTATGTCACCTTTGATAGGTACTTTTCTAAGACCAAGTTGTTGACACGCTCCTTCAGTGATCAATGATGCTTGTGATCCTTGATCAACAAGTGCACGAAGGGTGTGTAAGCAATTACTTCTATTTGACTGTACTTGAATTAGTGCAGTTGCTAATATGACTGGAGAGAGGCTAGTGGATGTTTTTAGGGAAATTCTATTTACGCTTTCTGGGTTATCTAACATGGCTATGTTGACCAGTTCACTAGGTTGTTGTGTCGTTGATGTGCTAGCTGGAATACTATACCCATGTAACAATGTATGGTGTTTGCGCCCGCACTTTCTACAGGCTATCTGGTTGCAAGTTTTAACAGCATGACCTTTTCGTAAGCAATTAAAACAAAGGTTATGTTTTTGTACATATTGTTGGCGATCATTGACGTCAAGGTCGCTAAATTGTTTGCACGAGTATATTCTATGATCTGCATTGCAGAACAAACAATTTGTGTGAGCTGACACGAGAGTCGTAAAGCTCTTTGCTGTTGTGTTTCTAGGTTGCGGTTGTGTACTATGCGCATCTTTATACTTGACAGTTTCTAGTGTTCTAAATCTGAAGTTTAAGAATTCCGATAAATCTTTCCATGTGGGTAGCTTATCTATGTTTTCAATGCGTTGTTCGAATAGTTTGTGCGATTCGCTGTCTAGTTTCTGTATAACTATGTAAACTACTATGTCATCCCAAGAGTCAGTTGGTATATCAATTGACTTCAATGAAATCAAACATTCAGAGGTTATGTCTAATAAATCCTTTATGGCTTTAGGTGACTCATTAGTTACTCGCTTTTGATTAAGCAGTTTACCTATGAACGCATTAACTATGTTTCTACGGTTGCTATATCGCTTTTGAAGAATATCCCACATTATTTTGTAATTCGTTTCTGTGACTGAAATATGCTTTACTAAATTCCCGGCTTCTCCTTGTAAACTAGATTTTAAATACTGACATTACTCAGAGTAGGATTATCATCTACTAGTGACTTGAATACATCATGAAAGGATAACCAATCTTTGTAGTCTCCTGAAAATTTGCTAAGTTGAATGGGTGGTAATTTTGCTACAGGTTGTGTAATAAGAACACTGTCATTCATCTGGATTTGCTCTGTAGAAATTGTACTTTTTATATTTAATGAATTTATTTTTTCTTTAATAGTTGTTTTCAAATCTAAGTATAATTCGAGACAAGTGTCATAGGTGTCTTTCTTAAAGTAATCTAGTTTTTTCTTTTCTTCTTCAGAAGCTGCTACTAAAAGATCATGTTTACTTTGCATCCTATCCCAATATGATTCTAATATTTCCAATCTAGTTTCTAAGTATGCTTTCGTTAATCTATCCTTAGGACTCTTTTTGAAGTTGTCTGATAGCCTTTTCATTTGTACATAAGTTTCTAACTGACCACTTCGTAGACCTTCCATTTTTGGTTGTTTTTCTACTAATTTAATTAAAGTTAATCACTATTTATGTTCACTGAATAAAGTTTTGTTAATTCAAATATTATTGTCCATTCATTTGGCATGTAAATTTTACAAAGTGGAAAGAAAAATAATTGTAATATTTATAAGTCCAAAGTTCTAATATTTTTATGAAATTTACTATTTTTCAAGTTCAAAGTCACTTAACATTGTAGTTCACTTTACTCACGGTTACCAGTCCAGCATCCAAAGTTGTGTCACATCACTACACTATAACTCTCAACAGTTTGTGTCCCCTCACTATGTCCACAGTACATCACTAGTTCCCAACACTATGTTTCACTTCACTATGTTCACAGCACTATTCACTTCACTTCACTCAGGTAACATTATCATGCACGATCCATGCATTGCTACCTGTTCCTAGGTACATTCACGAACACGTACCCCGTCGTAATACTAATCCGGCGCGTTAAGGACCAATGTTTAGCGAATAGCGTTGCGGAGGAAAAAGGAAACATCTATACGGCCCTGAAAACTCTCATTTATTCGTTGGTTAACAGATCTCAAGTAAGTTTACAAAAACCAAACCATAGCGTGAGCTAACTCGACTCTAACGCCATCTATTATCATTACGAGACATACATACGATATACATGAATTAATTAAACACAACCTTTTTGCAAGTGGCATTAGAAGTATAACTTCAATAAAAAAAAATATGTGTAACAAATTTTTGTGTATACCTTCTTTGTACTTGAAGCCTCCTTTTAAGCATAAAAATGCATATGTTTGGAGGCTTCGCTTCTCCATGACGGTACTTTTATTATAAAATAGATACGTGTGTTTATACGTGTGTGTAAGTGTGAGCAATAAGTAAAAAACTTATAGCAGCGTACAAAATGTAAAAAAAACAAACAAACCTTCTTTTATATATATAGAATAGAATAGAATAGAATATTTATTAGCGTTAAAAGTGGTTACAATGTTACATACGGTGGAATTATTAATAATTATAAGAATCACACTTTTAGTATTTTTATACATGCAAATGTTTTTCCATAAATTACAATTAAATTTACAAAATGTCAAGAAATAAAAGAAATAAAAAAAATGTCAATAATTAAAAATAAAATTATGCAAATCACGACCATTATTAGTAATAAAAAATATAAACTATCTATTCTATAAATGTATATATATATATATATATATATATACATTTATACAACTAAGGTGGCAAAAAAGCATACGGTCTGCCTGATAGTAAGCAGTTACCTCAGCCTATGGACATTTGCAACACCAGGGGTGTCACTCTTGCGTTGCCGACCCTATAAGAACCTCTTCACGTCTTTCATAGAACACCCATACTGTAGTCCCTTGGGAAAACCTCGGCAGGGAGCTCATTCCACAACTTAATAGTTCTCGGTAGAAAACTTCTTTGGAATATATACGAGTACATTTACGAGATTATAAAATGTTCCATTTAAAGCAGACTTAAATGCAACTAGAAAAATTCAACGATACAATTTCTTTAATCGAACAGAATCAGGTCTTGTCGGTAATACGCTTAGAGTCAACGAGATCCTTTTATCTCCTTCGAAAAGCATTACTGCGGACCTGAAAGAGACATCGGGGAAAATTTTATATTTAATTTATCGCCGTTTAAAGAAATCGAGCCTTATTCTTGGCGAAAATTGCAAGTAAAGTCGTCCAATTAAAATTGAGACAAGCTCCGATTTACTCGATATCTACCTAGGCACAATGACGTGAAAGTTGAAATTGCTTTGGTGGATCCCAATATCCTAGTGGCATTCGACCCTCAAAATGGATAGTGGTAAAATTTTCTTGAAAGTAATTAATTTCGAGTTCATCCGCAGATGTGCTTGAATAAAATCTTGCAAAGAAAGAAATTAGACTTTCAAAATGATAATGCTAATTTGCATGTTTTTGCTAAGCTTATAATCGTCGTTGAGATTGATTTTTGAATTTTGACGTGATAATTTTCGATAATCTCACTGATAATAGTCATGAGGCGCTTGGCACTCTCTGTCTACTCCGCAAGGGACATGGCATGAAGATATAATTAAAAAGTTAATTCAAAAATATACGTTCAATTTGATCTGCTTTGCGTGCTTCCGCGACCAAAGTGGCGGTTCACAAAGCAGGTTAGATCAAATTGCATGTAAAGACTTTCGCAAAATAACACCTGAATCTGTTAACTATTTATAATATACATTTCTTTATCTCAGTTACACTCCATTCCAATTATGAAGTCCCATTAAACATTCTAAATATGTTGATTTACTACATACATTTTCTAAACTTTTCAATTTATGATCCACAATAAATTCAAATAGCGATTTGCTACCATTAACAAAGACTTGTTAAGGTATTTGAAACGTGCAGAGTAAGATTGTGTAGCAAGTCGTTATGAGTTCGTTATTGGAATGAAGAATAAATTAGTAGAATTGTGTTTGAAATAAATCATGCTTTAAAACAAACACCGTCACAAATATATGTCGTATTCGTATGAATTTTTCGGTATATCCCATATTATGCGGGCGTATGGTGGGTAGTTGTGCAATGAGAAATACAATGCAATTCGTATCACACTATAATTTTAAACACTTGTAATCAATGTTCAGGAAAATACGAAACGAGAGGACAGTCTTCTAACTCTCCCTTTCTCCCAGTGTCGACTTCTTGATTCTGCCAAAGCGCGCCACCGTTCGCGCGCTTTCGTTTCGTCTTAAACATCTGTACTCATGACCGGATACATATATATATATTTATAACATACTATCTTTTGCTAGCAGTCCACTCACTTTTTTAACATTCAGTAACATTATTTAACTCGCTCGCCGGTTCTTAGGGCTCCTAACGCCATCTTCTAATAAAACAACCAATTTGGTCATAATAGATATGTCTACAAGATAGATATTGGAAATACAGGGTAGAAGGACATTATGATGTTATAAAATGTTGACAAATGGTATATTGGGTAGGTACGGGAAAATGAATATGTTCATAAATCTCTAAATAAAGTAATTTCAGTAAATAACCAGTTGAGAATGCGCAAGCTTGCATTGCCAGAGGAACACCTGGCTCGTCAATTATATAACAATTCAATTTTTTTTTTTATTTGTCGGCTCTTTTGACCATGTTCCTTAAGAGATAGGAACGGAGTTCCTGAACATTCCTATTCTACTTTTTTATGTTGAATCCGAATCTGAAGTCAAAATTCGAATATTCGAAAAAAACGACAGACAAACACGCAGACAAACATATAGATTTGATATAGGAACGGTTTTCCTGAAAACAAATAGCAATACGTGCAATGAAAATATCTGTATGTAACTAGATAGATAGAATAAGCTTTAATTACATAATAATTGTTACAGGAAATTTCTTAAAAAATAGTAAAACATGAATACCTATTATGCAACAAGGCGGCCTTATTGTTAAAAGGAATCAATTTCAAGGCAACCTTAAGGTAACGAATCGGCGTACAGAGAAAGTAGGGTTAGCAAGGAAGGAAAATTTATTCCTATTTATATAATTACTTATATATGTGTAAATATACTTTATGTAACTATGATATAAGTCAATTGAAGTCATTCGATCAACTTGAATGTTTGCAGTAGTAATATAAAATTGCAGTTCTCCTAAAAATACAGGCATTACGGAAGGACAACATCAATACTATTAATAGTTGTTTGCGTTTGGTTGTTTAATTGGACGGCTAATGTTTTGGTCAAGAGGGTTCCGTGTAATCATTGGCGGTGGTGTATGTAATTAAGGTTAACGTGATTCTAAATTTTCTATACTGTAGTCTTACCAGGCCTCTGTCACAGCATTCACAGTTCGACAATGCCCTTGATTGGCTCCCTTAAGGGTTCCTTTTGCATGTAGTAGTCATCGTAACCCTCACTTTTGCCCGATTTTGTCCACTAATCGCAAAACTAAGCATCCGTTTAATTTTTTATTCGTAAATAGTACGCAATAGAAACCAGTTGAGAATGCGCAAGCTTGCATTGCCAGAGGAACACCTGGCTCATCAATTATATAACAATTTAATTTTTATTTTTAAACTTTATCAGCTATTTTGACAATTTAAGACATTCATATTCTAGTATTTTATGCTGAATTCGAATCTGAAGTCAAACTTCGAATATTAAAAAAAAAAACCGACAGACACACACAGACAAACGCACACACGTACGCAGACGTGCACAAACGTACAATGTTCGGACTGTAATAAATACTGTATAATGCCTTCTATCTCATTCTCTTGCACCTTAAATCCTACAGATGTATATGTGTGTCTCTTTTTAAGCGGACGAGCGTAACGCCATCACTTTTATTTAACGCCATCACTTGATTTTACTCCTCATAAAATTTTCGTACCGGGCCTTGTATCTCAAAATCGTTTCTAAAGGAGTAAACTCCAAAAACCTGCCAAATATACACTTATGCAGTGTAAGTGCATATTTGGCAGGTTTTTGGGGTTAGGTACGAGTTGGTGTGCTGCGACAGTTATTGTCAATTCTCACTGAAAGAGCAGCGACGCGCAGTAGTCGGTGGAAGTGACAATAAAATTATACCTCCGTTGACTAATCACTGCGAGTTAGTGCCTTCTACATCTGCTCGTATAAATAAATTTCATCTTTTCTTTAGGTAATAAGATTCAAAATGCTCGGTAATATTTTGCCTATTTTATAAAGCCGCTGCTCTTTCTGTGAGAATTGACCCGAACTGTCATAGCAGTGTTAGCGCATACTTGGTAAGTTTTTTCTAATGCGTACTATTTACTGCGAATAAACCCCCGATTGCGGACCTCCAGAAAAATGAGTTTCAGTAAGATTTGATCCTTACGTGTGCTTGATGCCTTACGACTATCGGTTCAGAAAACATTTGTGTATATGAACATATCTGTCTTATGTAAGTATGTATTTATAAAAAATATATAATTATTTTTATTTACCAGTTGTACCTATAGCATAAGTTTCGCTTAAATTGAGACTAGATGGCGCTGTGTAAATTGTCTGGAGATATTTATTTCTGTACTAAACCGGGTCTTTTGTATATTGCTTCCTTGGTGATGCATCCCAAAATTCCATAAACTATTTGAATTTTCTTGCTTAAATATAAATAACTAGGTGGCTTTAGGGGTGTGACCGCGAGGACAGCCCGGTTTTGACAAAGGGTGCCAGTTTTCGAGAGCATAAAAAATTATATCGCAAAAGTATAAATTAACTTTTATAATTACTTTTTTTCTTTTAGACTGAAGAGAGAAATGACGCGACACGCTTTATGTAAAGAGGTTACTGCATGGACTCTTGCAGTATGAGGAGTATTACCTTGCCATCTCTGCTGCTAATGCGATAATTCCTTCCCATCTTACTGGTAAACTCCAGAGATAATACTCTGGAGTTTACAAATTTTTACATTACTGCATTTAAGTAATACTATAATATAGAACTAATTAAAAGTGACATACCTCTTCCGAAGCTTATAGTTGTTTCAAACAAGTGAAATTGTACAAAAATTGTATTGATTTGTATAAATCAACGCTTTTAAACCCTTATGCAGACAATTGTTTTTTTAAAGATTCCCTATCTATTTGCATAAAATTTTAAGACATAATTTTTATAGCGATACACCTAATAATAATGTATTTAGAGAAAAGCTAAATTTTGTAAATTTATTATATGTATGTAAAACATATAGGCGGCTTAGGGGTGGCCCAAGGACCATCCCGCCGCACCTTAAGCTATTGATACATTATATTACACAAATATATTTCATTATGCCTAATATAATAATAGTCTAATAATAGCCATTATGCCTAGTAACATTATGAGAATTACCGGGACCGACGGTTTAACGTGCTCTACGAAGTTCGAGATAGATAAACCCATCCATGTGACAGAGTGACACGCGCAACGATACTATCGATCTCTCGAGTAATATTGCTAATCAAATAACAAAAATCGGCCAAGTGCGAGTCAGACTCGCGCACGAAGGGTTCCGTACCATTATCTATAAAAAAGGCAAAAAAATCACGTTTGTTGTATGGGAGCCCCCTTAAATATTTATTTTATTCTATTTTTAGGGTTCCGTACCCAAAGGGTAAAACGGAACCCTATTACTGAGACTTCGCTGTCCGTCCGTCCGTCCGTCCGTCCGTCCGTCCGTCTGTCACCAGGCTGTATCTCACGAACCGTGATAGTTAGACACTTGAAATTTTCACAGATGGTGTATTTCTGTTGCCGCTATAACAACAAATACTAAAAATTAGAATAATATAAATATTTAAGGGGGCTCCCATACAACAAACGTGATTTTTTTTGCTCGTTTTTGCTCGATATTGATAACGGCAACAAGTAGACGCTTGAAATATTCACAGAATATTTAGTTATATATTCACTTTAAGAATAAATAATTAAATTAAAATAAAACAAATATTTAAGGGGGCTCCCATAAAACAAACGTGATTTTATTGCCGTTTTTATAGATAGTGGTACGGAACCCTTCGTGCGCGAGTCCGACTCGCACTTGGCCGATTTTTTAGTATTTGTTGTTATAGCGGCAACAGAAATGCATCTTCTGTGAAAATTTCAACTGTCTAGCTATCACGGTTTATGAGATACAGCCTGGTGACAGACGGACGGACGGACGGACGGACGGACAGCGGAGCCTCAGTAATAGGGTTCCGTTTTACCCTTTGGGTACGGAACCCTAAAAATGGAATAAATTTGCGAGGCCCCTCACACGTGTGAGGTCGTCAACCGACCAGACAGTTTACTTTCTCAAACGATTCAGTTATATTACTCGAGATATAAACAAACATATTGATGTAAACAAAAACATTCATCAGTAAACCAATAATCCAAAAAGGTGAATTGTAAATTTGTACGCCGCCGCCTGAATGTGTCAGGCTACAACGATGGGAGTATTTTTTGGAGCTCCTAACGAGTTGCTGTATTAACAGATGTGGCATCATGGAAGTGACACTTATTATATTACAAGCATAACCGCTTTACATCAGCTGACCCATATGTTTGTAAAACATAGAATGAACAAAATACATGACAAATAAGTAAACATATTGATGTAAACAATACTGTCATCAGTAAACCGTATATCTATACTACGTCCGGAGGCATACAAGCATACGGCCCACCTGATGTAAAGCGGGTACCGTATACCGTAGCCATAGTTAACGCTTGTAATATATTTCGTGCCATCGCCCGATGCCTCCTCTGCTACATACACAGCAACTCCTTGGGAGCTTACTGGTGACCTCACTGACACTCTGGAACCCAACAAACCTCTAGGGAGTTGTTATTTCGCTGCGGTTTTCTGTGACATGGACGTACTTCTCTTTCCCTCCCAATTTTCTATCCTAATTACAAATAAGTACATATGAAGTCTTGCTGCTTTTGCCCTCCGACGGGATCCTCCGTAGCAGAACAAATATAATAAATAAATAAATATTGTCTATCTAGCATCTAGCCCCAAAGTAAGCGAAGCTTGTGTTATGGGTACTAGACAACTGATATACATACGTAAATACATTTTTTTTTTCTAAATACATACTTATTATACATAGAAAATACCCAGACCAAGACAAACAGATATGTTCATGCACACAAATGTTTGTATTGTTTTGGGAATCGAACCCACGAGCGTTGGTGTCAAAGTAGCGTAACAACGCGTTTCACCACTGAGCCACCGAGCTCGTCAAGAGATGGACAAGGATGTAGACCATTTTTTTTGGTGGGTAGGAGTGAATAAGAGCACACATATTTGCACTTACTCTGATTTACAATATTTTCCCATTACAATATTTTCTGTCTTCAAGTATTCCTGAACAACACCTCGTATTACAACCCCATAGTCAGAATGTGCCGCCAATATAACGAAATTCTCGTATCTAACAGAGACATCGACATCTTCCACTTCACACTACCTCAATTCCGGAGACAATTGAAGATCCATTTATCTGCTTTAAAGTAAATAACTAATTAATGTATATATTTTTATAGCTACTCTTTATTTTTGTAATTTAGTATTGTTCTTTTTACTTATCATACAGTTAGAGTTGTTACACCGCGAGCAGTGGTCTCTAGTAAATAATGTAAAATTTTCTATTAAGCTACTAGGCATACATAATTTTGGGTTATGATCTAGATCTGTACTAATTTCATGCTAAAAAATGGTGATAATGTTGATTGTAATCTGTTTTGTATGCTAATAAATAAAATAAATAAATAAATTTAATTTTGAAAATAAAATAAATATCTAATATACCTTTTGGACACTTTAAATACAGTAGTAAACTTACACTTAACCTGTCAGCTGTTATTATCACCTTCACTCTCACGTGTTGGATATAAAATTACAATTAATAATGGACAGTCTCTCACAACCAAAAAATAACATGGATGAGTTGACAGTTTTGTTTGAAACCAGAATGGCTAAGTTAAGAGACACTCAGTCACGGTGACGCACGGGATGCTTCTGCCCTCGAAAAAGGTTTCCACACCTTCAATACTTTAATATTGAAGGCAGTCACAGGTCTTAAAACTCAACTGGAGTTAGTTACGCGATACTCTCGATGGCATCGAAATTATTTTAGTTTTAATAAGTCACATTATCACAATTGATTTAACATGAATAATCAAGAGATCAATAATCACAGAAAAACGCAGCCAACTCCCGGGAGGGTTATTATGTTCCTGTGTGTGAGTGAGGTCACCCGTAAGCTCCTCAGGAGCTGCTGTGCTAGTAGCAAAGGCATCACGCAAGTGATACTTAATGTATTACAGGCATCCATATGCTACGGTAGCCGCTTTACTGAGTGTGAGCTGTATGCTTGTATGCCTTCCGATGTTGTAAAAAAAATGTTTCTTAGAATTAACAGATATACTCATTACAGACTATCAACCATTTGAGATCCAACACTATCTATTACTTAGGCGAACAATCTTAAGATAGTATAACATTTACATGCAATTTGATCTAACCTGCTTTGTGTGCTTCTACCATGCTGCCATGGCTGCTCCGGTCGTCTCTTCCTAGACTACTGAGAAGACCGAAGCAGCCATGGCAGTGGCGGCATGCATCTACTAACGGTAACATCGGTAACTCTCTTATGGAGGTACTTCCACTTAAAAACAAACAGACTAAACGAAATAGACATGTGTGGGAATTGAACCCACGAGTTTCAGTGTCAAAGTAGTCAGTGTGTTACTACGTAGCTCAACCTCTGAGTCCGTCAAAAATAAAAAATAAAAATCGAGTTAATATAAATCATAGACAAATAATACCTGGGATCAAGTTCAAGAAGTTATATTTACTTTTTAACAAAAGAAACTCGGGAGCTTAAGCTCAAGTTTGATCACGTGGGCACGGAAATAACAATTTAACTTTTATCCTCTGTTACTAAAAGCTAAAGTCAAATTTCATGGTAAATCGAAGTTATATTTTAGTTTCTACAAGTTACTTTATTAAGAATATGGCTTTATTTCGACAGCGGGAAAAGTTGAAACCACGAAGACGGCTCGTGTAAATATGTTATCACTTGATCTGACATTTTGAGGTTCTAACTTAAATGTATTACGAGATTCGAGGTTTTATTTGATGTAGTTACATAATTGAAAACTGAAAAGCATTGATTATGCGTAACCTAAACTCAAAGTAGTTTAGATCACAGTGGTTTAGCGTTAATTTCTGTGAACTTCCACCACCATATAGTTCATCGCTAGCGGCGGCCGGCACCCACCCGTTGTCGTTAATCAATGCAATCACCGCTGATTACGCGCCGTCTGGAACTTGACAACTGGACCCCAGCTTGACCTCCTTCAGGTGACTTCGGTTCTAAAGTTCGATTGAGATTCCGACACTAAGAGTATTCATGCTCTTGGCGATGGTTAGAGGCATTTTCTAAAATTGAGGAACTATAACAAATGTGGTTTTCTTAGCAGTGAAAGCGCAGGCTTTCAGGAAATTAAATTGATCCTAAAATAGTATAAGTAAAGTTATCCCTTTTGGCCCTTCACAGTGCGCAGTATGGCAAGCGCAAGATCGCTGAGCGTTCTATGTAAAGATCTATGTTCGGAATTTCTTCGTGATAGATCAGAAATGAGGATATCCATAGTACAACTAACTGACAAAGCCTATACGATTACAAGCTGAAGCGGTAATGTGCATAGAATCGACAACAACTAGGAAAAATCGGCCAAGTGCGAGTCGGACTCGCGCATGAAGGGTTCCGTACCACTATCTATAAAAACGGCATAAAAATCATGTTTGTTGTATGGGAGCCCCCCTTAAATATTTGTTTTATTTTAATTTAATTATTTATTATTAAAGTGAATATATAACTAAATATTCTGTGAATATTTCAAGCGTCTACCTGCTGCCGTTATCAATATCGAGCAAAAATTAGCAAAAAAATCTAGTTTGTTGTATGAGAGCCCCCTTAAATATTTATGTTATTCTATTTTTTAGTATTTGTTGTTATAGCGGCAACAGAAATACATCATCTGTGAAAATTTCAACTGTCTAACTATCACGGTTCGTGAGATACAGCCTGGTGACAGACGGACGGACGGACAGCGAAGTCTCAGTAATAGGGTTCCGTTTTACCCTTTGGGTACGGAACCCTAAAAAATGGTTCTCGGATAGCGTCCCCGAACCTAGTCCATCTAGTATGATCGTCCCAAACTGCGTGTACCAACACGCAGTTTGGGATGATCATACTAGATGGAGACACGACCACAAGGAATATGTAGGAAATCGATGGTTGCAGGTGGCTTAGGATCAGATAGAGGCTCTCTAGAGCGGAGGCCTATCTTCAACAGTGGTTGTATACAGGCTGAAATAACGACGATGAGCTATCCTAGATCTTTAGCTAATTTTAGTTTCCTATATAGGGGTCTACTATGATATAGGAAACAAAGATAGAACAAAAAACGATATTCGAACGGTGTAAATAGACGTATTTACACCCAATTATTCAGCTTTTCTCTAGAAATGTTTGACAAAGAAATGAAATGCTTTAGTAGCCAATAACACAATAAACATAGCTACTTATGGACGAACGTCAAAATATAAAGGGCAAAATATGGATAAACAACGAATGCGAAATAAGTATGCGAACCCTGGAGCACTGATCTTTTGATCTCTCAAAGGCTTCTCTTTAGTTGCAAGGGTTTGATGTTTGTTCGAGTTCGTTGAAATCGCAGATTGATAACCTGAGATCTTCATTCATCCAAACACTCCGTGTTTGGATTATTTTATATTATCTTATCACTAATATTATCTACAGTACTAGATCTCTACTTGTTATATACTGTAAATTTAAATGATATTGTACTAAAAGTTTTGTATAGATCTTATGACCGTATTTCTATAATTTTCTCGTTTACACTAGGATTTATTTCGATTGCCTTTTGTTATTAATTTAAGATTGTGAGCACTTTACACAGCTCAGTCTGTCAATGATGTTATATAGAAGTGTACAACTATCCTCTATACGGGATCCTTTCCAGTAGTTTTATTTATATATATATATGGCAATAGTGTTGCTACTTTGTGCCAGTGTCAAAGCCTTCAGTTTAGAACCATTGGAAATCTCAATTCTATGTTCGAGCTTCAGGAACTTCTTGATGAATTTATTCACGTCTTCCAAAAAGTACATAAACGTGCTATATTTGAGTTGACTTAACACGCAATATCGGTCTTACTAGTTCTTCGTAGGTTATTTCCTTCATGGTACGGCAACGATATAATATAGTGGAAACCTTAATAATAGGGATCTATTATTAATATTTCCGCTGATTGTCCGTCCGTGTACCACAGGTACATATTTAGTGCAATAGCCGCTATAAGAACACACAATAAAAATATAAAATAAGTTAAATATTAAACGAAGGTTCAGGGGGTATGGCACGGACTAACAATAAAGAGGGGTGGGTGGCAGACGAATATTAGTTTGCATAAACTATTCAGTGGATGAAGCGACATTTTCAAATATTGCTGCAAATGTGACTTGCAAATCAGTGACTATTATGTATATTTTCTAGATTTTTTGTATTAAGTGCTAAACATACGCCAGATAAACAAACTATATGACTGTATAACCATAGATTTAGCTTAACAACTGTCATCTATCGAAAACAGCCGGGACGGCCTAATGTGCCCTCCGCGAATGGAGAAGCTCGACATAGATAAATCCACTCATAGACAGGCTGCGGTCGACATTGCTTAACCTTCGTGTTCGGTTAGAATGGCACGCGAAACAACGTCGCCGGTCCAGTAAAATCCTATCATACCGTTTTTGATGTACGTTCTGCACTAAAAACCCTCGGCAAAGAGGTCGTTTTATAAGTTAAGTTATCCATCCATGCATAAATTAGATAAATATAGCTATGTACCTAATAATAACAAGTTAACGAGAATATTAATAGGACAGTTGTTTTTATCTTTTAACCGATATTAAAAAAGGGGTGTTCTATGGTTGTCGCCTATATTTTTTAAAGTTTACCAATATTTCGCTACACTGATTTGGGTAAGTTTTGATTCTCTCTATGTGGCAGAATCTTGATTCTCCGATATTTATTTGGCATAACACACTTGATATAATCTTCTTTAAACGAATATTCCTAAGGCATAAAAAATGTTTATAATTATTGTTTGGCCGAATGTTTATATGTCTGAATTTACAATGACATATTTTTAAGATTATGAAATTTATTAGCAAAATTAATTTTCGCATAATTACGTTCAGCATAACGTTTATTTACGCGACTACGAAGATGGCAGAACTTTTATAACCACCCAGAATCGAAGTAAAAAAAAGTATACATGCTTCTCACTCGAAAAAATCTGTCACAGTGAGCGAGCGAACTGAGAGAGCGGAAATGTCCACCTAGATCCTTTTATAGCCATCCAGATACGAAGTAAGTAAAAGAAAAGATAATTTTATTTTAAATCCACAGGAACGTGATTTTAATATTCGGGATTCCGAACTGAGCGTTAAAGTCATCTGCGACGATAAGTCCTCATGCTTGTTGATATGCTGCTTTCATGTTTGTATGCTTCTTTGTTCAAAATGTATACCAAGAGATGATTCAAATTATGAAATTTCTGCGATATAATGGTTCTACTTTTACCGTACCGTAGCCATAGTTAACGCTTGTAATATATTTCGTGCCATCGCCCGATGCCTCCTCTGCTACATACACAGCAACTCCTTGGGAGCTTACTGGTGACCTCACTGACACTCTGGAACCCAACAAACCTCTAGGGAGTTGTTATCTCGCTGGGGTTTTCTGTGACATGGACGTACTTCCCTTTCCCTCCCAATTTTCTATCTTAATTACAAATAAGTACATATGAAGTCTTGCTGCTTTTGCCCTCCGACGGGATCCTCAGTAGCAGAACAAGGATGTAGACCATTTTTTTTGGTGGGTAGGAGTGAATAAGAGCACACATATTTGCACTTACTTTGATTTACAATATTTTCTGTCTTCAAGTATTCCTGAACAACACCTCGTATTACAACCCCATAGTCAGAATGTGCCGCCAACATAACGAAATTCTAGTATCTAACAGAGACATCGACATCTTCCACTTCACACTACCTCAATTCCGGAGACAATTGAAGATCCATTTATCTGCTTTAAAGTAAATAACTAATTAATGTATATATTTTATTTGTAAGTCCTTAATATTTAATTGCTAAGCTACTCTTTATTTTTGTAATTTAGTATTGTTCTTTTTACTTATCATACAGTTAGAGTTGTTACACCGCGAGCAGCGGTCTCTAGTAAATAATGTAAAATTTTCTATTAAGCTACTAGGCATACATAATTTTGGGTTATGATCTAGATCTGTACTAATTTCATGCTAAAAAATGGTGATAATGTTGATTGTAATCTGTTTTGTATGCTAATAAATAAAATAAATAAATAAATTTAATTTTGAAAATAAAATAAATATCTAATATACCTTTTGGACACTTTAAATACAGTAGTAAACTTACACTTAACCTGTCAGCTGTTATTATCACCTTCACTCTCACGTGTTGGATATAAAATTACAATTAATAATGGACAGTCTCTCACAACCAAAAAATAACATGGATGAGTTGACAGTTTTGTTTGAAACGAGAATGGCTAAGTGAAGAGACAATCAGTCACGGTGACGCACGGGATGCTTCTGCCCTCGAAAACGGTTTCCACACCTTCAATACTTTAAGTAGCTTCAATAGATTAAGTAGTTTTAAGACCTAAAACTAACTCCAGTTGAGTTTTAGGTCTTAAAACTCAACTGGAGTTAGTTACACGATACTCTCGATGGCATCGAAATTATTTTAGTTTTAATATGTCACATTATCACAATTGATTTAACATGAATAATCAAGAGATCAATAATCACAGAAAAACGCAGCCAACTCCCGGGAGGGTTATTATGTTCCTGTGTGTGAGTGAGGTCACCCGTAAGCTCCTAAGGAGCTGCTGTGTTAGTAGCAAAATCAATCACGCGATTGATACTTAATGTATTACAGGCATCCATAGGCTACGGTAGCCGCTTAACTGAGTGTGAGCTGTATGCTTGTATGCCTTCCGATGTTGTATAAAAAAATGTTTCTTAGAATTAACAGATATAGTCATTACAGATTATCAACCATTTGAGATCCAACACTATATATTACTTAGGAGCACAATTTTAAGATAGTATAACATTTACATGCAATTTGATCTAACCTGCTTTGTGTGCTTCTACCATGCTGCCATGGCTGCTCCGGTCGTCTCTGCCTAGACTACTGAGAAGATCGAAGCAGCCATGGCAGTGGCGGCATGCATCTACTAACGGTAACATCGGTAACTCTCTTATGGAGGTACTTCCACTTAAAAACAAACAGACTAAACGAAATAGACATGTGTGGGAATTGAACCCACGAGTCTCAGTGTCAAAGTAGTCAGTGTGTTACTACTCAACCTCTGAGTCCGTCAAAAATAAAAAATAAAAATCGAGTTAATATAAATCATAGACAAATAATACCTGGGATCAAGTTCAAGAAGTTATATTTACTTTTTAACAAAAGAAACTCGGGAGCTTAAGCTCAAGTTTGATCACGTGGGCACGGAAATAACAATTTAACTTTTATCCCCTGTTACTAAAAGCTAAAGTCAAATTTCATGGTAAATCGAAGTTATATTTTAGTTTCTACAAGTTACTTTATTAAGAATATGGCTTTATTTCGACAGCGGGAAAAGTTGAAACCACGAAGACGGCTCGTGTAAATATGTTATCACTTGATCTGACATTTCGAGGTTCTAACTTAAATGTATTACGAGATTCGAGGTTTTATTTGATGTAGTTACATAATTGAAAACTGAAAAGCATTGATTAAGCGTAACCTAAACTCAAAGTAGTTTAGATCACAGTGGTTTAGCGTTAATTTCTTTGAACTTCCACCACCATATAGTTCATCGCTAGCGGCGGCTAGCATCCACCCATAGTCGTTAATTAATGCAATCATCTCTGATTACGCGCCGTCTGGAACTTGACAACTGGACCCCAGCTTGACCTCCTTCAGGTGACATCGGTTCTAAAGTTCGATTGAGATTCTGACACTAAGAGTCCTCATGCTCTTGGCGATGGTTAGAGGCGTTTTCTAAAATTGAGGAACTATAACAAATGTGGTTTTCTTAGCAGTGAACGCGCAGGCTTTCAGGAAATTAAATTGATCCTAAAATAGTATAAGTAAAGTTATCCCTTTTGGCCCTTCACAGTGCGCAGTATGGCAAGCGCAAGATCGCTTAGCGTTCTATGTAAAGATCTATATTCGGAATTTCTTCGTGATAGATCAGAAATGAGAATATCCATAGTACAACTAACTGACAAAGCCTATACGATTACAAGCTGAAGCGGTAATGTGCATAGAATCGACAACAACTAGGAAAAATCGGCCAAGTGCGAGTCGGACTTGCGCACGAAGGGTTCCGTACCACTATCTATAAAAACGGCATAAAAATCATGTTTGTTGTATGGGAGTCCCCCTTAAATATTTGTTTTATTTTAATTTAATTATTTATTCTTAAAGTGAATATATAACTAAATATTCTGTGAATATTTCAAGCGTCTACCTGCTGCCGTTATCAATATCGAGCAAAAATTAGCAAAAAAATCTAGTTTGTTGTATGAGAGCCCCTTAAATATTTATGTTATTCTATTTTTTAGTATTTGTTGTTATAGCGGCAACAGAAATACATCATCTGTGAAAATTTCAACTGTCTAACTATCACGGTTCGTGAGATACAGCCTGGTGACAGACGGACGGACGGACGGACAGCGAAGTCTCAGTAATAGGGTTCCGTTTTACCCTTTGGGTACGGAACCCTAAAAAATGGTTCTCGGATAGCGTCCCCGAACCTAGTCCATCTAGTATGATCGTCCCAAACTGCGTGTACCAACACGCAGTTTGGGATGGTCATACTAGATGGAGACACGACCACAAGGAATATGTAGGAAGTCGATGGTTGCAGGTGGCTTAGGATCGGATAGAGGCTCTCTAGAGCGGAGGCCTATCTTCAACAGTGGTTGTATACAGGCTGAAATAACGACGATGAGCTATCCTAGATCTTTAGCTAATTTTAGTTTCCTATATAGGGGTCTACTATGATATAGGAAACAAAGATAGAACAAGAAACGATATTCGAACGGTGTAAATAGACGTATTTACGCCCAATTATTCAGCTTTTCTCTACAAATATTTGACAAAGAAATGAAATGCTTTAGTAGCCAATAACACAATAAACATAGCTACTTATGGACGAACGTCAAAATATAAAGGGCAAAATATGGATAAACAACGAATGCGAAATAAGTATGCGAACCCTGGAGCACTGATCTTTTGATCTCTCAAAGGCTTCTCTTTAGTTGCCAAGGGTTTGATGTTTGTTCGAGTTCGTTGAAATCGCAGATTGATAACCTGAGATCTTGATTCATCCAAACACTCCGTGTTTGGATTATTTTATATTATCTTATCACTAATATTATCTACAGTACTAGATCTCTACTTGTTATATACTGTAAATTTAAATGATATTGTACTAAAAGTTTTGTATAGATCTTATGACCGTATTTCTATAATTTTCTCGTTTACACTAGGATTTATTTCGATTGCCTTTTGTTATTAATTTAAGATTGTGAGCACTTTACACAGCTCAGTCTGTCATTGATGTTATATAGAAGTGTACAACTATCCTCTATACGGGATCCTTTCCAGTAGTTTTATATATATATATATATATATATATATGGCAATAGTGTTGCTACTTTGTGCCAGTGTCAAAGCCTTCAGTTTAGAACCATTTGAAAATCTCAATTCTATGTTCCAGCTTCAGGAACTTCTTGATGAATTTATTCACGTCTTCCAAAAAGTACATAAACGCTATATTTGAGTTGACTTAACACGCAATATCGGTCTTACTAGTTCTTCGTAGGTTATTTCCTTCATGGTACGGCAACGATATAATATAGTGGAAACCTTAATAATAGGGATCTATTATTAATATTTCCGCTGACTGTCCGTCCGTGTACCACAGGTACATATTTAGTGCAATAGCCGCTATAAGAACACACAATAAAAATATAAAATAAGTTAAATATTAAACGAAGGTTCAGGGGGTATGGCACGGACTAACAATAAAGAGGGGTGGCAGACGAATATTAGTTTGCATAAACTATTCAGTGGATGAAGCGACATTTTCAAATATTGCTGCAAATGTGACTTGCAAATCAGTGACTATTATGTATATTTTCTAGATTTTTTGTATTAAGTGCTAAACATACGCCAGATAAACAAACTATATGACTGTATAACCATAGATTTAGCTTAACAACTGTCATCTATCGAAAACAGCCGGGACGGCCTAATGTGCCCTCCGCGAATGGAGAAGCTCGACATAGATAAATTCACTCATAGACAGGCTGCGGTCGACATTGTTTAACCTTCGTGTTCGGTTAGAACGGCACGCGAAACAACGTCGCCGGTCCAGTAAAATCCTATCATACCGTTTTTGATGTACGTTCTGCACTAAAAACCCTCGGCAAAGAGGTCGTTTTATAAGTTAAGTTATCCATCCATGCATAAATTAGATAAATATAGCTATGTACCTAATAATAACAAGTTAACGAGAATATTAATAGGACAGTTATTTTTATCTTTTAACCGATATTAAAAAAAGGGATGTTCTATGGTTGTCGCCTATATTTTTTAAAGTTTACCAATATTTCGCTACACTGATTTGGGTAAGTTTTGATTCTCTCTATGTGGCAGAATCTTGATTCTCCGATATTTATTTGGCATAACACACTTGATATAATCTTCTTTAAACGAATATTCCTAAGGCATAAAAAATGTTTATAATTATTGTTTGGCCGAATGTTTATATGTCTGAATTTACAATGACATATTTTTAAGATTATTAAATTTATTACCAAAATTAATTTTCGCATAATTACGTTCAGCATAACGTTTATTTACGCGACTACGAAGATGGCAGATTTTTTATAACGACCCAGAATCGAAGTAAAAAAAAGTATACATACTTCTCACTCGAAAAAAATCTGTCACAGTGAGCGAGCGAACTGAGAGAGCGGAAATGTCCACCTAGATCCTTTTATAGCCAGATACGAAGTAAGTAAAAGAAAAGATAATTTTATTTTAAATTCACTAGAACGTGATTTTAATATTCGGGATTCCGAACTGAGCGTTAAAGTCATCTGCGACGATAAGTCCTCATGCTTGTTGATATGCTGCTTTCATGTTTGTATGCCTCTTTGTTTAAAATGTATGCCAAGAGATGATTCAAATTATGAAATTTCTGCGATATAATGCTTCTATTTTTTAATTATTATGGATATGAAATGTATGCCTAAGATGAATCTGATTTACACTATTCTGCGTTTTGGATGTAGGGTGCAGGCAAAAGGATTTTCTGCGAAATTAAGTTTCTGCCATCTGTTATGCATAATAATATTATAACATAAAAAGTTCTGCTATAAAGGGTGGACTCGACTAAGTTTATATGCGTCCTGTTTAGATAGATCCGGATATGATCCACACAAACTAGATCTAATTGCCTGTAAATTTGTTATGGCGACGCAACAACCATTAAAAGCCTTCCCGGCTAAAGGCAACTCCTAGGTAGTTGTTTTGTCATTATGAGCTGATATAACCTTTGCGGCCGGCCATGACCATGAGGACCCCATGAGAGTTCACCACCTGCCTCCCTCGGATAGTCCAGAAGAAAGACTAATGCACGATTTCAATCTGTTAGTCCTTTTTTTGTGGGTGGAAAACGAAAAAACTGTATATTTGACTTCCGCATAATAAATAGCACTTGACTCAACCTGACTACTGTTATTCTTCTGTAAAATGGACAGGTACTAATCTTATTGGGGATGATTCTTGGTATCCCACGTGGTATTCGGCATTATATATTTTACTCAGAAACCCTAAATAATACATAGTCTCTATCACTTAGATTAATATCAGTGAAAGCAGTGTGGGAACAATGTGGTTCACGTCACACATTTGATTATCAATTCTATGTGAGTTTGTTGACTGCACATGTGTAAAGTCGCCATTACGCCGATTAGAAGTTTCTCGGCTGAAAACACCGGAGTGATAATCCGTGTTTCACATGCGTCCATACGCATTAGAGATGCGCCGAGTACTCGGTTATTACTCGGTACTCGGCGTACTCGGCGAGTTTTATAGTACTCGTGTTCGGCCAAGTAACTCGTTTTACATACCGAGTGTAATATAGTGGAAGTTTTTTTTGCCAGGTAAATAATAGATATAAAATAAGCAAGTAACGTTTATTAATTTGAATAATATTACGAAAAAATAACAATACAATACTAGAAAGATACAGACAAAAACATTAATTAATATTGGTAATTTAACAAAGGTAAGTTATGATGAAGGAACACTAAGCAAGATTGATATTGGTTGGTTATCAGTTAGAATCATTTCCGCTATAGTCTTATGTATTTCTTGTGCACGCGAATCGTTTATTTCCCATTTTGTAAGAAATGAGTCTTGAAGCGTTTGTTGGACTTTTGTTGCTTGAACGCGATTTGCACTAGGTACAGATGACGAAGTAGATGTAATTGGGTCGCGATCTAGAGATCATAATTGCATTTCGTTTTCTAAAGATTGAAAATCTTCTTGATTTTTCATTTTAATATGGTTTGACATCGCTGTTGTAGAAGCATTACGTCCAACTCCACTACGCGAAATTAAAGAATTACATAAAGTACATTTCACTTTAGATTTGTCTTCTTCAAGTTCTTCATAAAATGTCCAGAATCGTGATCATTTTCTGCCACTCATCCTTAAAACTACGTAAACAACTAAACAATGATTTAGATAACAAGACTTTTAAAGTTTTAACCAAAAAAAAAACTTGTTTGACACCATGAAATAATTTTAGAAATCACTATTTATTTTTTAATATTACACTATAACATTGCACGATCATAATTTGTAAACAAATGGCTGATGACTGACACAGAGAAATGACAAAATGGCAGAGGCCGGCGAGGGGGTGAGAGCGGCGAGGTACTACGGCTCGCTCGCCGGTAGTACGCTGCGATCGTCGCGTCTAAACCTATTTAAATTGTACCGAGTAACTCGGCCGAGTACTCGATTCGGTAAAGACAAAACCGAGTACACTCGGTACTCGGTTACTCGGTAAACTATGTACTCGGCGCATCTCTAATACGCATATTTATCAGCCGATGAAAAATTAATTGTATTAAATTATTTATAGTATTTTAAAATATAGTAAGGTATAATCCGTTTCAAATATAATAAAGGAATAAAACCTTTTAAGAGTAGGTATCCTTATTATTTCGTGTTTAAGTACGGTTTGTATAAGCTAGGATTTTTGAAATGCCTCCGTCCACACCCAGAATTATATGAACGAGTATAAAGTTTAGGTGAAAATTTTATTAGCACATATAAAGCGGTGAAAGGGGCTTCGTCTGAATTGGCACTTGTTTCAAATTAGTGAGTTCGCGAACCCAGATTTCTGGAATCTGTGATTGAGGCACTTGTACGTAGTAATATGACTTGTTAAGTTCATTGTCGGATAAGTTATTGTGATTGCACCAAAAGTAGACATTTCGTTTACTTTAGTTTAGAGAATGGCTGAGCAGTTTTATATCATTGAATTAAACAATTTTTAACGGAAGTATAGCGTGTTTTATATATTTTGTTGAACTTGACGTTTCGAATGCTTTGCAGCATCCGTGGTCGCAGGAAGACTAAGGTGACATTTGTCTTACATTGGTTATTCAATTATTGCATCTACCGACATGGATGGATTAATTGTATACGTTCCGATTTACACAAAAATCGCTCACGGTGTCCGAATGTTTTTGAGTAGATCTCTAGGTTTGTTGGAGTTTTATATCATTTTTGTAATGATTACATTGTGAGCGTGAGAATGCGAACACATTATGTCTTCGCCTTCTTTACGTTATCCCGTTTCCTAATTCATTAGGATTGGCGGGGTTTGCTACCAAAGCCTGAGGATTTAGTAAAGATACAGATTTTGATATGACACACCACAACCCAGAGTGAAAACCAGACCTTTCTTAGGTTTCGTCACATGTCTATCGAAATATAATTTCTCGTGCGGGTTTCCTCACGAAGTTTTCCACTGCTTATTAAGTGTTCAAATAATGTATGTGTGTATACAACACACAAAGTGTGACTTTGTTCGTTGATATGTAAACAAAATGTGTCTCGACGGAACTTAGCCTTTATTAGACTTTGAGCTTAATCAGAGAGACAACAAATTTGGAAAGGCAAGTTTTTTTTTTTATTGTGGCCTTCCAAAATGTCTTCAGTACGCCTGATGAAAAGCGTCAATGAAAACCAGATGAGAGAACAGCCATCACAGTGATTACAGCTGTGCTGGCCCCCCCTTATCGGTCCGCTAAGGTGCCTCTTCACACCTCGTCTGAACGACCCAGGATTATAGGAGGTGGGGAACACATGCGCCGGAAGCGAGTTCTACATTTTGACAGTCCAACAGAGAAATGAGACGGTCGATCTCTTAGTACGGAGGGTCAGCGACCCAACTCTATGTGGATGCGATCTCAGTCCAGCACGAGTGTTCCGGAAGAGGGAGGGAGAAGGAGGGATGAGGTCGAAAAGCTCCTTAGAACATTTCCCATGGTAAACACAAGTGCTGGGAATAGTGTGAATGGAGGATTTTGAAAACTTTTGAGCAGTAATAGATTGAGTCAGGAGATACAGCTCTCTGTACACAACGCACGCAGTGTAGGTCCCGATGCTAACTACGGAAGAGCCGAATATGTCAGAGAGAGTATCAAAGCAGGATGAATAGAATCTACGCGTGCCAAGTCAGGGCGGGTCACTAGTGTAAAATTAAATTGGTAATGTTACAAATATCACCAACTTTTATGGTATCAAACGAATGCTATGAGATTCACAAGAAAAACTAAGTTTTCATAAGTACAAAGCTATAGAAACCATTAATAATCTAACCTCCACCTAAAATAAAATTGCAGACAAATAGCACTTGCTGTGTTCCTGCGAGTAAGTTACGAATAAGCTCAGATGGGCTGTATGCTTGCATGCCTCCCAACGTAATATAAAAAAAATATGACCCGAGCGTTAAATCCCTGTCACGTTCTTTCTTTACGTCAGCTTTCGCTTCGCAGTCTGGGGTTCGCTTTGCGACTTTTTATATATATAGAATATAGAAATTATAATATATATATATATATATCCATTGATAAAAGTTAAGAAGAAAGAATTGCGAAACAGATATACAATGCGAAAGTAGAAGGATGTAGGAGCCGAGGAAGGCCAAGACTTACTTACCATGACCAAATTGATCATGTTTTATCAGAAGGCGATGTCAGGAGCCCTAGAAACCGACGAGCGTGCATGAGAAGAGCAATGAATGCTAAAGAAGCGAGTGAGGTTTGTATGATCGTTTGTTCGAGTCATGTGGCGCTCGGTTCGCTTTCTCTACCCCGCAAGGGATTTAGTTTGAAGTTATAGATGGATAAATGTTAAATTATTTCAGTTTCTTTACAGCATATTATAGAGTACATAAGTTAGATGATAATAAATAAAGTTAGGCGTAGGCACAGGCGCAGTAGATTACACAATAGAAAGTCCTAAGTTTAGGTGTAAGTTTTTATACGTTGTATAAAAACATACCTCCTGATGTAAAGTGGTTACCGAAGTATATGAACGCTTGTAATATATAAGTATCAATCGTACGATGCCACCTCTGCTGCTAACATAGCAACTACTTAGGAGCTTTTTAGAGGATCGGCAATGCATGAGGCTACGGTGACTGTTTATCAGGCAGGCCGTATGCTTGTTTTCCACCAAAAAAAAAGGAACTTACTGAGGACCTCACTCACGCGCAGGAACATGACAACCCTCCAAAGAGTTGTTGTTGGACTACGGTTTTCTGTGAAGTGGAGGTACTTCCTCAGATGGGCAGTGACAAAATAATCACTTTAAGTTTAAGGAGAGACTTTGCCTCCCTTTGTGTGTTCTACCGATTGTACAACGGGTTGTGTTCTGAAGAGTTGTTCGAAATGATGCCGCCAGCTACTTTTTATAACCGCACCGCTCGCCAACGGCGGGGAGTTCACCCTCACACGCTTGAACCGCTATGGTCGCGTACTGTGCGGTTCCCGGAAAGTTTTCTTCCGAGAACACTCAAGCTGTGGAATGAGCTCCCAGCCGAGGTTTTTCCAAGGGACTACAGCATGGAGTTCTTCAAGAAATGCGTGAAGAGGTTTTTAGAGGGTCGGCAACGCATGAGTGACGCCTCTGGTGTTGCAAATGTCCATAGGCTACGGTGACTGTTTAACATCAGGCAGGCCGTATGCTTGATTGTCACCTTAGTGGTATAAAAAAAATCACATTTTTTATACAACTTTTCTTATCTGCAAGAGCATAGCGATTACTGGTGTCGAGATCTCCAGCAATCTTCACCAAATTAGTATAGGACCAAATTGGGACCTACTTTAATAAAACAGTTTATAATTACGCAAATCCGGCGAGTCGTTCTCGGGATATAGATGAATATTGAACATAACACCTCTTTGAAGTCGGTTAAAAAGTGACCCAAATTAGTTAGGTATGCATGTATGAAGTGATCATGGAAATAATAAATGGACGTGATATTGGTGACAGACGGCAATCGTTGCGAGCGAGTGAACCCATTAGCGGGCTTTGAGCCCAGGCTTTTAGTCCATTTATCCAACAGCAGATGAGTTCAAAAGTAGAGCATATGTTAGATCAGGGCTATCTAGATTTTAGTTGCCAAGCTGTGTATGCACTTTCAATAAAGGCAAATGTTTTTGCGATGAATGTTTGACGGGACGATGGGGAGCAAATAATATTTTTTCCAGTGAGTGGCCAGTCTGATGCGACACAGTTATGAGAACGGAGAACCGACGAGACGGTTCTTTCGTAGTAACTCAATTCACCGCTACGAGTTGGGGGGAGTAAAGTAGATCGCAGCTCTTATTGGCTAGTTTACGGATTGACTTCGCGTTCCTTATCAGCTTATTGGTTAAAATATCCTCCCAGATCCGTAGGTACGAATCGCTAATATATTTAGGCGCTAAAACAGAATGTTTATGTGAGTGAGGGGTACCTTTACGCGCCGTCACTTAGTTTATTAGTTTATGTATGCGATTCAAGGTGTTTTCTTATATCAGCTTATTGGTAACTTCGCTTACTTGTAGTCATGCAATAATCCACAAAAAAGTTTTTATCTGTCTTGGTGGAGATATTTTTTTATATTTTTTAGGGTTCCGTACCTCAAAAGGAAAAGTGTAAGCTTTATAGGATCACTTTTTTGTCCGTATGACTATCTGTATGTCTGTCCGTCTGTATGTCTGCCCGTCCGTCTATCAAGACAATTTTTTCCTGGGACGGGTGGAGCTATCAAGCTGAAATTAATATCAAATACTCAGGTCAAAGAAAATATTTTTTTTTACGGTATCTTCGCTGCGCGATTCGGACTCTTGACGATTTTATTTTATTTTTAGGAAGTTCCTTGCATTCAATTGATGAAAAAATTGGTGTAGTTTAGGTTTCATTAAACTAAGGTTTAATGAAGCTTAATATGATTTTGTTGTGAAGCTCCTAGTGTTTTTTTTTATACAACGTCAGGAGGCGTACAAGTATACGGCCCACCTGATGGAAAGCAGTTACCATAGCCTATGAACGCCCGCAATGCATTAAGTATTACTTGCGCGATGCCACCCTGCTGCTAGCACAGGAACTCCTTAGGAGCTTAGTGTTGTCTTAGATTTTCGCGATTGTTACACATTTAAACAATTTTTAATCCAAGTCTTCCTGCGACCACGGACGCTGCAAAGCGTTCGAAACGTCAGGTTCAACAAAATAAATAAAACGCGATACTTCCGTTAAAAATTGTTTAATTCAATCCTTAGGAGCTTACTGGTGACCTCACTCACACGCAGGAATACAACAACCCTCCGGGGAGTTTTTATTTGGCTGCGGTTTTCTGTGAGGTGGAGGTACTTCACCAGACGGGTTGGTTTGATGCGCCTTACCTTACCAGCAGAGGTGACGTCGAGACGAGTGAAACTTAACGTATTACAAGCGTTATGAACGCCTGTAATACATTAAGTATTTTTTTGCAGCAGTTGCAGTAGGTTGCAGTAACCGCTTTACAATCAGGTGGACGCTGTAAAAAATAACATTCGTCGTGAGGCTGTTCTCATTTGTTCGTCGATCGTCCTCTGGCGTTCTCTTTTTAGGGTTCCGTACCCAAAGGGTAAAACGGAACCCTATTACTGAGACTTCGCTGTCCGTTCGTCCGTCCGTCTGTCACCAGGCTGTATCTCACGAACCGTGATAGTTAGACAGTTAAAATTTTCACAGATGATGTATTTCTATTGCCGCTATAACAACAAATACTAAAACATAGAATAACATAAATATTTAAGGGGGGCTCCCATACAACAAACGTGATTTTTTTGCTCGTTTTTGCTCCATATTGATAACGGCAACAGATAGACACTTGAAATATTCACAGAATATTTATTTATATATTCACTTTAAGAATATATAATTAAATAAAAATAAAACAAATATTTAAGGGGGGCTCCCATACAACAAACGTGATTTTTTGCAGTTTTTATCGATAATGGTACGGAACCCTTCGTGTGCGAGTCCGACTCGCACTTGGCCGATTTTTTTATACAACGTCAGAAGGCGTACAAGTATACGGCCCACCGGATGGAAAGCAGTTACCATAGCCTATGAACGCCCGCAATGCATTAAGTATTACTCGCGCGATGCCACCCTGCTGCTGGCACAGCAACTCCTTAGGAGCTTACTGGTAACCTCACGCACACGCAGGAATACAACAACCCTCCGGGGAGTTTTTATTTGGCTGCGGTTTTCTGTGAGGTGGAGGTACTTCACCAGACGGGTTGGTTTGATGCGCCTTACCTTACCAGCAGAGGTGACATCGCGCGAGTGAAACTTAACGTATTACAAGCGTTATGAACGCTTGTAATACATTAAGTATATTTTTGCAGTAGGTTGCAGTAACCGCTTTACAATCAGGTGGACGGTGTAAAAAATGACATTCGTCGTGAGGCTGTTCTCATTTGTTCGTCGATCGTCCTCTGGCGTTCTCTTTTTAGGGTTCCGTACCCAAAGGGTAAAACGAAACCCTATTACTGAGACTTCGCTGTCGGTCCGTCCGTCCGTCTGTCACCAGGCTATATCTCACGAACCGTGATAGTTAGACAGTTGAAGTTTTCACAGATGATGTATTTCTATTGCCGCTATAACAACAAATACTAAAACATAGAATAACATAAATATTTAAGGGAGCTCCCATACAACAAACGTGATTTTTTTGCTCGTTTTTGCTCCATATTGATAACGGCAACAGATAGACACTTGAAATATTCACAGAATATTTACTTATATATTCACTTTAAGAATATATAATTAAATAAAAATAAAACAAATATTTAAGGGGGGCTCCCATACAACAAACGTGAATTTTTTGCTCGTTTTTGCTCCATATTGATAACGGCAACAGATAGACACTTGAAATATTCACAGAATATTTAGTTATATATTCACTTTAAGAATATATAATTAAATAAAAATAAAACAAATATTTAAGGGGGGCTCCCATACAACAAACGTGAATTTTTTGCCGTTTTTATAGATAGTGGTACGGAACCCTTCGTGCGCGAGTCCGACTCGCACTTGGCCGATTTTTTTATTTAACCACAGTTATGACGAGTTCCATGGCGTAGTGGTAAGTAACACCAATGCTCGTGGGTTTGATTCCCACATAGGACCGAAATTTATGGGCATGAATATGTCTGTTTGTGTTAGTATATGTGTTTTAATAAAGGTAGGGCGCATCAAAGCAGTCCGTCTGCGGAAGTATCTCCACCCCACAGAAAACCGCTGAAGGGTTGTTGTGATCCAGCGAGTGAGTGAGATTACCAGTAAACAAAACGTTGATAGGTAACGGTAACCACTTTACATCAGGTAAGCCTCCCGACGTAGTAAAACATAACCGTAAAAATAGATATAAACTGTGCTCCCATATTTTTTTTTCTTATTAAGACACATGGACAATGCCTCATTCGCGGTGGCAGTTTATTCCAGAGCAGCACTGCACTGGCCATGTAAGACTTAAAGTACTAATCTGTGTGCGACACAGGATAGTTTAACGACAGGGCGTTGTGATCGTGTAAGGGGGTGTACAGCGGCGATAACTTTGGTACTTTCGTCTACCATCAAGCTTTTATATGACATTTCTCCACTATACGAGTAAACTTTAGTGCCCTCTAAAAGCTTCCTTTCGTATCTTGTTTGACAAACAGGATTTATTGAGTTACTCAATTATAAACAAATTAAGAAAAATATGATGTCGTATTGAAATTTAAAAAATATATCAAATATAAAGTTTAAATAAATAATCTTGTAATTTTAGATGAATTACAACAAATTGTGCAACTATTCAAGTTTCTCGTTATTGTCTAGAATTGTGTAACTGAACTGATATGTTGGTCAATCAGTCTTACTTCTTAATTTTTGTACAGGATGTCATAACCGTTAGCGACGGAAACTCTGAGGTATAGCAAATGCAGGAATGCATTCTTAGGATCAGGTGTTATTTTATGAAAGTTAAAATTACATGCTTTATGATTTGACCTGGATTGCGCTGATGGTGGAAGCATACAAAGCAGGTTAGATTAAAATGCACATTCTTAGCAATCATATTATCAATTTTAGAGATAAAAAAGTTGTAATTTTAACTTCTGGCAAGTATAAGTCGAATTTTAATAGCTTAGTCACTTTCCTAATGCCGTCTTATTGATGATAGGGTTTTGCAGGAGATGGCATTTGAACCATAGGTTCGTGACATCTAAAATATGTTACATTTTCAATCACTTGAGTCATCCCAAAAAATCGTCAAAATGAAATGCTGCCGAAATCTGAAGTTAAACTCCATATGAGATGGGCAGCTGAATTTAGGTTCTTGGTGGTCAAAATCGTCAGTATACCAAACCCCATCCTCTGCAACATTACGTTGCCTTGGTTGCTCAGGCCGACATTTTTAAAAATTCATAAAAATCAAACCTAACCTCTAAATGAGATGGCGGTCAGGAATTATATTGGGGACAATATAATTTGCTTATATACCAAGCGCCATCCTCTGCAAGATCTTTCTTACTATAACAAACTTTTTTACTATAACAAAATCCTCTGCAAGATTTTGTTATAGTAAAAAAGTCGACAAATTCAAACTTTCATTAAACTTAAAGTTAAATAGACTATAACTGGCCTTAATCGGTTCTAATTATAGTAATCTAACTTATACCAAGACGCCATTCTCTGCAAAATCATTGTCTAATTTTGCTACGAGCTCCCGATCTATGAAGTGAAATTTGCTGCCAACTATCAAGTTAGCAACAAAATACTATTTTCGATATTTTATAAATATCAAATTTGTTTTAATACAAATAAAGTGATCAAATCTAACTTGCATCAACACAATACTATCAATAGATATACACTATTAATAGATATACACGATTTAACAGACAGACGAGGTCTTATGAAATCAACCTCGTCTATTTCTTCTTCTTCTTAGCGTCATCCCGTTTCCTAATCCATTAGGATCGGCGGGGTCCTCTACTTAAACGAATTTGGCGAAGATTCTGACTTTACTTAGAGCGACTGCCGTCAGATCTCCACAACCCAGAGAGAAAACCAGATCTCTCTTAGGCCACACGTCTTGCGAAATATAATGTCTTGGTTGTGAGGGTCATCTCACGATGTTTCACCGCCGAGCAATTGATGATTACAAATGTACATTTATCCGAAAACAGGAAATAAGTGGCACTAACCAGCATTCGAACCGGTACAATAAGCCCTATCACCCACAAACCTCTTTCGTTTGATGAAGAAACGAAATCAATATCCCCACAGCATTTTCTGATATAAGAAAGGTAAAGACAGTGGCGCGGAGCCTTTATATTATACATAATAGGTGTGTTATGATATTTCAGCGCTATTTTTTCCGGTACGAGAGACTTACTGTGTCCTCATAATTTAAGCATGTCCTATCTTGTTTCCATTCCGTTTTACCGCATTTTAAGCCGAGCTTTGCGTCGCCGTCGGGGATTTAGCAACATTCCAACAACGGAAATTGACTTACGTAAGTATTAAAAAGTTATGTCCATTTGCGTTTGCATGCGGTATGACAAAAGTGATTAACAAAATAATCCTTATTAATATAGCTTTAAAAGAGATCTTCTTATTTCTATACGTTGGGCAGAAATGAGCAAATGCATTTTTATTTGTGAACTGTTCAAATTTGAGACGGGCTCGTAGAGAAGTCGTAGGGTTCCGTACTACCATAAAATATTTTTAATGGCAATTTGATCTGAATTACTTCGTGGTTCCGCTCAGGCGCTGTAGATGTTAATCGTTAGAATTTGCAGCATGATATTCTAAAGACTAACATTTACAGCGCCTGAGGATGCCTTGTGGAGAGGAGAAACACGTGTCGCAGAGACGACCGGAGCATCCAGGACAGCAACGATGGTAGGTGCATGCAACTCACGTTTCAGATGGCGACCATTCGCAGCGATGACCGCTGCAGCCGACACAGGGACGACCGGCGCAGCCATGACAGCGACGGCATGCATCTACTAACAATAGTGGGTGGGTGCCGGGCGGCGCTAGTTCTCATGAACTAATAGGTAGCGAAAGCACACAAATTAGTTTAGATCAAATTGCCTGTAAATTTGACTTTCGCAAAATAACGCCTGAATCTATTAACTAACTAATATTTTTAATGATAGTTTAGTAATAAGAGTGCCAAAAAACAAATCTTACGTGGGGAGCCCTTACATTTTATAATTTAATCTAATTTTTATAAATTATCGTTATTACATACGAGCATATGCCCCCCGATGTAAAGTGGTTACCTTGGCCTATGAACGCATATTGTACGAATACATTAAGTATCACTCCCTGAGGGATTACTGGTGACCTAACTCACACGCAGGAACATAACAACCCTCTAGAGAGTTGTTATTTGGCTGCGATTTTCTGTGAGGTGGAGATACTCCCTCAGACGGAGTGCTTTGATGCACCCTACCTCTTGAATGCTTCCCACATAGTTCATAGCTCATGCAGACTAGTGCCGGCCGGTATCCGCCCTATGGCAACTTGACGAGGGTCAAAGTACTTCATATTCTTCGTCCACTATCGTTAGCAGCAGTCAATAACTACGACTCTACAATACCTGAACCGATTTACAACAAACACTGATTGCAAACATAAGTCACTTAAGAGCTGTGATAGCCCAGTAGATATCAGTCTTTTAACTACAAACCAATAAACCACTTCACTGCGCTTGAAGGAACACAAACACGTATGTATGTATGTATATCTTCACGCCAGATCCCTAGGCAGAGAGAACCGAGCGCCATAAGACGCAGTCCTTACACACTTCACTCGCTTCTTTCACATTCATAGCTCTTTTCATGCACGCTCGCCGGTTCCTAAGGCTCCTGACATCACCTTCTGATAAATCACGACAAATTTGGTCATCGCAGGTGAATATTGGTCTTTCACGGCTTCTACATCCTTTGTACCATATGTTTGTCCTGTGTGGAAATCGAACCCACGAGCGTTAGTGCCAAAGTACCTTTACTAACCACTGCGCCACCGCGCTCGCTGAGATTCATATTCATCGTAATTTCTATGAACTAACTAGTGGTAGGGTCAACAAAGTAGTATATTTGACTTGAAATGCGGTTTCTATTCCAGATGGCGGAAGACCGCAGCAGCCGAGGCAGACTACCGGAGCAGCCATGGCATCGTTGGCATTTTGCGTCTACTAATGGTAGTGGTTGGGTGCCGGCCGGCATGAACTAATTGATGGCGGGAGTATACAAAGCAGGTTAGATCAAATTGCATACAAATAGAACTTTGAGAAAATCCGCATTCCAGCGGTCTCTGTCTTTACAATTTGTAACCAAATAAAATGTTAACTGCATATTGACATTTAATGTCTCACGGTATTTCCGGTAGATGTCGCTATGGTTAAAAATGTTCTATAATATTTGATGTGTGCTATCGACAGATCCATGCTGCTTTTTAATCTGTCACGACGTCTGTAATACATTTCAATAAACAACATGGTAGCTCCTAATTGAACGATGCTTTTAATTTTATTTCAGACCCTTCAATTCCCCATCCCTCCGACCAATATATCATCGCCCAGTACTTATTGTAATAATATTTATTCAAGTAAATATATATTAAATAGTTCTTATTATATCATGGGTTTATCCTGGTTATTTGATAGGCGTGCGCGGGGATTTGGATCCAACGTGTAGAGGCCCCTTCGAAAAGACTGTATGTAATGTTGTACACCCGCTGTGACCTGCTCCAGAGGATATCAATGGGATAATATACCAATGAACAGGGCACGGCAGGTATTGGGTCTATTGGAAATATGTCGGAAAAAAGTGGGCTATTAAAATGACATTTGGAGTTATTATTAGAACCGGGCTATTGCAGTAGAGGGACGGACGCCTGCCATAACTATCATATCTGATGTTACTTTCGGCAGGCAAACATACATTATTAACATTATTAATACAATTGTTTGTTATTGTGCATTTTTAATTAGATAAATCTTACTGTATTAATGTAAGTATAATTATGATTTAAAATCAGAAACAACATTTGCATGTCTGTAAAGGAAAAAGTATGCACTCTCTATAGTTGTAATACTAACAATAAGTTACAACTTTTATCGCAAATAAAACCTTTTCTATTTTAATTTTTATCACCCTTCCTTGCGAGGAATCCATTAGCTTTTCATACCATAATTTGACATTGGTTGATAATAAAAACACATCTCTTTGATGATCCTGCATCACATTTGGAAACAATACTTTTTTATGCGGCAAATCCTCCGTTCTATCTCGAGGAAGGGCAGTAAAAAGATTTACGAGTAAGTACTAAAGTGACACCGCAAAATGGCTAGATAACGGGTACTGTCTCTCTAGTAGCTCTGTACTATAAAGAAAATAACTTATAGTGAACTGATGAGAGCTATTTTTTTTTTATAATCTTGCACCCCTGCCTTGCGCAAGGCTATTTTAATGCCATTTAGTTATTTGCCAATTAAATAATTACAACACATTCATACAAAATACTCCCTTTCATTCCATAACTCATTCATTCATTCATCATGTTTCGTTTTTGCCCATTTTTGAACGCCGCCAGCGAAATATCTTCATATGTTTCCAAACTTCCATCCCCATACTGCGTCAGTCCAGCCACGGGCGACAGCGAGCTTCACAGCTTCACCTAGCCACGCTAGATTGATGAGAGCTACGTACGTAGAACGTAGTAACTCAATTCTCCGCTACGGGTCGATGGATATAGCAGAACCCGCAGCTCTTATTGGCTAGTTCGCGGATCAACATCACAGCACTTATCGGCTATTGGTTAAAATATAGACTCGAATCGCTGAGATATTAGGCGGTGAAATAAACCGATTTGTGAGCGCTGGGTGCGTTCACGCGCTGTTTAGCCGTTTATTGTGTTCTAAACTAATATTATAAAGAGAAAAGATTTGATTTTGTTGTAAGTTTGTTTGCAATGGATACACTCAAAATATACATAACCGATTGTTAAACTTCTTTCATATGTAGGAAGCAACATTATCAGCGAGTAACATGGACTTATATTGAAAAATGAGCACCCCTAGGAAAATTGCTGCACTGTAATCAATAATTTGCCTATGAAAGTCATTATTTGTAATGCACAGCGAAAATTGTTGATGACGTATAAAATAATGGCCGCATGCTTGTATGCCTTCGGATTTGATTAAAAAAAAAATCTACACGTTTAATTTTTGTAAACTAGAAACAATTGAATATTGGTTTGTTACATTAATTATATATTTAATTATTTAAAACTTTAAAGCTTGAGCCATAAGGCACAGGTTATTATACACATTGCAGTGCTGGTCCCTACGCTTACTTATGGAAGCGAGAGCTGGCTATGGCAGAGATAGAGCATGAAAGTAGAATAAATGCGAGCTTTGCGCACAATTCGTAGCGTAACGCTTGTAGATCAATTTCACAACGATGACGTTAGAAATAGAGTTGGTCTGAAAGAGTGCCGATATTAAAATAAGAAGAGGCATGCTCCGTCATTGTCGTCGCCGTCGGACATGTAGAAAGAATGAAGGAAGTTAGAATTACAAAACATATATGTCAGAACGTGGATGTAATTGTCGTCAGGTGGCTCGTTGTTCATGGCGAATAAAGCGAAATACCAGCATAGTTAATCTTCTCAATATTTAATCAGTCCATTACAATAATAATCGTAATAAAAGTTATACTCAGATCGCAGATTACAACGGATTCAAAATGCGGTGGACGCGACACGTGCGATTGGCTCCATTGCTCGATTCGTAATGCGCTTCCAATGACGGTATCCCATCATGACGTTTTTGACAACTGACAACCATCGACATTTCGAGCAAACCATAACAAACACAACCGGTGTTGCCAATCCAACGATGTCGATTCCACCCAAGCGCCGACTTGACATTTTGATCCGTTATTATTAAAACTAGCATCACGGGGATTGATTTCTTCCGGGCTTCTCAATATGGTGTTGCTACCTCTGCGACACGGCCATTCTGATGCATCACACGTCCTCGTGTGCGTAATCTGTAACCAAAAAATCTGAACAGAAACAGATCTTACTCCAGCTCGGCCAACCCTGACTAAGACTGGCTATAGTCAACGTTTATTTCAAGTAAAACAAATTTTAATTAACCAGTAACATAGTACAATTTGCACTTAACTTTAAGTTATAATTCACAATCGAGACCATTGTGCAATTATCTGCCAACATTTAGTTTAAAGTTAATTCAACATTTTTACTGGATTCTGCTATCATGAAATCATCGCCTCCATCCGGCGGATACTCTCTAAATCATCGCCTCCATCCGGCGGATACTCTCAAAATCATCCCCTCCATCCGGCGGATACTCTAAAAATCATCGCCTCCATCCGGCGGATACTCTCAAAAAAGCCATCGCCTCCATCCGGCGGATAATTTCAAAAAACCCGCCTCCATCCGGCGGATACTCTCAAAAAAGCCATCGCCTCCATCCGGCGGATACTCTCAAGAAAGCCATCGCCTCCATCCGGCGGATACTCTCACAATTTGCATGAAAACAGAACTCTTATAATTCTAAACAACATTATTGCTCAATAGTCTTCGATCGATTATCATCCTCATCTAATTGAGGGCAATCATTAGGCATTTTTCACAAGCAATCATGAGCGTACTTGTAGGTACGGTCACCACTCAAAGCCTTTAAACGTAACGGTCTCCTTCAAGCACCTCAATGACGCTATAGGGGCCTTTGTACTTAGGACCGAGTTTCGTTTGGTATCGCTATTCATTTTTCAATAATAAAAAGTCTCCAACTTTAAAGTTAACAAATTTAGCTTTTGTCTGTCAAAACGTGTTTTGTCATGGTCAGCATTTATGTCAATATTCGAGCATTTGAAACATCACATGCGCAAACAATAATAGTAAACTGTAACTTATCAGGAGTCACATGAACTGCTAGACCTTGTTTTAATAGTTCGCGGCCTACTAGAATGTCATATCGTAAGTAAGAGTCGGGCAGTACGTGAAAGAGGATTTCTAACTAACGTCATCTATTTCAACAGTAGTCAAAATTTTAATAGTGCTATTAACTGACGTCTGTCCAATAACAGTCAAAGTTACAGTGTCATTACATCTCCTATATAAGCGAGCATTCGGCTCCAAAATCATAATAGAATAGGTACTGCTCACCAGAGTGTAGCATTATCCCAGCAGGGGCGCTGATTCTGCACATATCCACTCATTTCTCCGCCGTAGCTCGGGTGCCGTTGGTACCGCTGGCTCCACCCTGGTCACGTCGATTGGGGTCGCTGGATGCATAGAGGCCTGTTCCCCGGCAGTGGAAGCAGGTAACTGCTGGATTCACAGGAGCGCTTCTTTGTTGACTTGATATGAAAAGGTCCTTGAAGTCACTCCAACACATGCCATGGAAATATACTTGAGATAGCTAAGCAGCAGCTTGACCCTTCAGCGCACGGCTCGAAGCAAACATCAGCGGAACACCACTCAGTTGCTGATCCGGTACACACATGTCCGCGGTATTGATCCATGCACGCGCGTCCACATTTCCTTTGTCAAGATCGAATTCGGACAGCTGAATGTCAATGCTAGTCGATGGTCCTTTCATCGCTTGAAGCAATGCTAAAAGATTCTGGTTTTGCTGCTCCAATAAAAGACGCCATTTTTCTTCATCACTATTTCCATTTTTCATTATTGGGGCGGTTGGGTTACATCCCACTTCTGATGTCAGAACGTGGATGTAATTGTCGTCAGGTGGCTCGTTGTTCATGGCGAATAAAGCGAAATACCAGCATAGTTAATCTTCTCAATATTTAATCAGTCCATTACAATAATAATCGTAATAAAAGTTATACTCAGATCGCAGATTACAACGGATTCAAAATGCGGTGGACGCGACACGTGCGATTGGCTCCATTGCTCGATTCGTAATGCGCTTCCAATGACGGTATCCCATCATGACGTTTTTGACAACTGACAACCATCGACATTTCGAGCAAACCATAACAAACACAACCGGTGTTGCCAATCCAACGATGTCGATTCCACCCAAGCGCCGACTTGACATTTTGATCCGTTATTATTAAAACTAGCATCACGGGGATTGATTTCTTCCGGGCTTCTCAATATGGTGTTGCTACCTCTGCGACATATATATGTTTTATTTGCTACCACGCGAAAGTCAAGGATGTAAGAGCCAAGAAAGGTCTAGACTTACCTACCATGGCCAAATTGATTATGTTGACACTCTTTTAGACCAACTCTCATAACTTCAATACTAGTATAAAAATAATTGAAGCAGCCTCTAAACTATTTATCTTGACGAGCTCGATGGTGCAGTGGTGAAACGCGTTGTTACATTCCATTGACAGCAATGCTACTGTTACTGTTCTCGAGCACAAATGTTTGTCCGAACCGGACAAACATTTGTGCTCGAGAACATAGAGCATCAAAGCAGACCGTCTGGGGAAGTACCTCCACTTCACAGAAAACCGCAGCCAAATAACAACTCCCCAGAGGGTTGTTGTGTTAGTGAGGTTACCAGTAAGCTCCTAAGGAGTTGCTATGTTAGCAGCAGAGGTGGCATCGCGCGAATGATAATGTATTGCAAGCGTTTATAGGCCATTGTAAGCATTTTACACCAGGTGGGCCGTATGCTTGTATGCCTCTCGACGTTGCATAATATACAACGCGAAAGTAGAAGGATGTAGGAGCCGAGGAAGGCCAAGACTTACCTACCATGATCAAATTGATCGTGTTTTATTAGAAGGTGAGGTTAGGAGCCCTAGAAACAAGACAACGTGCATGAGAACAGTTATAAATGTTAAAGAAGCGAGTGAGGTTTGTAAGGCCCGAGTCATGTTGCGCTCGGTTCATTCCGCCTACCTTGCAAGGGATTTGGCGTGATGTTATAGACAGATAGACAAATGTACAAAAAAAATAGAATGTAAGAAATTATTGTTTCTATTTGTTCATATAAACTACTAATTTATCTTTCTCTCTACCCGTGCGAAGCCGGGGCGCATCAGTAGTGTTAAATGAAGTTCATTTGCAAACATGGCTGGCGTGTCTATTGTTGTCTGCAATAGGCATCACTTGCAGTAAAGACGAGTTCGGTGGCGAAGTGGTGAATGACGCGACTTTGACACCAACCAACACACTAGTTCGATTCTCACAGAGGACAAACGTTTGTGTGAATGAACATATCTGTTGGTGTTTTTAAGAGTGGTAGGGCGTATCAAAGCAGCGTTTCTGAAGAGTGCCTTCACCTCACAGAAAACCGCAGCCAAACAACTGCCTGGAGGGTTGTTGTATTTCTGCTTGTAAGTGAGGTCACCAGTAAGCTCCTAAGGAGTTGCTGTGTTATCAGGAACACCGTTCCTATATGAAATCTATATGTTTGTGCGTGCGTTTGTTTTTGTGTGTGTCTGTCGCTTTTTTCTAATATTCGAATTTTGACTTCAGATTCGGATACAGCATAAAAAAGTAGAATAGGAATGTCTGAAAAACCAACCTCCTATCTCTTAAGGAACATGGTCAAAATGGCCGACAGAGTTTTTAAAAAAATAATTAAATTGTTATATGTATAATTGACGAGCCAGGTGTTCCTCCGGCAATGCAAGCTTGCGCATTCTCAACTGGTTTTTTTTTATACTACTTATCTTGTAGTATAAAAAAAAACCAGTTGAGAATGCGCAAGCACAAGAAGCGTGCGGCCCGCATCAGATGGTAAGCGGTCACCGCACTCTATTGACACTCGCAACACCACTGTTTATGTTACTCGCGCGCTGCCAATCTTGTGATCTAAGGATGATAAGGATGTTTCGTTACAGTAATTTCTCTGCCATATCTCACCCTTCAAACCGGAACACAGCTATATAAATATAGCTGCTTGGCGGCAGAAATAGGTGAGACAGAGGTACCCGTGCAGACAACTTTTGTACAAAGTGTCCCTCTGGTGTGTTAGCAGCACAGGCGACAAATTGCGAGCGATAGTTAATGTATTGCAAACGTTCGTAGGCTACGGTAACTATTGTACAGGTGAGCCGAATGCTTGCATCTCGAAATTGTATAAAAAAAAACTCTCGCAATAAAGACTACCTAATGTAATATAATAACCCTAATGTGTTAAATTCAGTGGGTCGTAGCTAGTATGCCTCCCGACTTTGTATATAAAAAAAGACATTTTGGCAAGCTCTGTGGTGAAGTGTTTAGCATGGCCACACAATCCCAGAAGGATTGTTGTTTTCATGCATCCATGCATTTCATGCATTCATGCATGCAGGCTAGCCGTTGGAATCGCTGCAGCTTGTCACTTACCGTATGTGGGCATGTGCGTGTCTACCAGACCAGTGCTCTGTAGCTCACTATTGGTCTGATTACTGTGTTATATAGACAAAGACGACCTTTGGGTTGAGACCCCAGATCTTTACCTACCATTCTCCTGCATTGCCAGAATGTGATACAGACTTTTTCAATTTGGTATCTAAGTTGAAATTAAACTATTTTTAACGGAAGTATCGCGTGTTTTATTGCGTTTCGAACGCTTTGCAGCGTCCGTGGTCGCAGTCTTTCCTGCGACCACGGACGCTGCAAAGTGTTCGAAACGTCAGGATTCAACAAAATAAATAAAACACGCGATACTTCCGTTAAAAATAGTTTAATTTCAATGTGTAACAATCGCGAAAACCTAAGACAATACTTGGTATCTAAGTGTTGGCTCCAACTCTAAGGTGACACCTAAATATTTCACATCCGAGCTAAATTGTAGCGTCGTGTTGCCTAGCTTGGGAAGTCTATGGTTCCCAAGTGGCCTTTTGTTTGTGAACATTACTAGTTTGGTATTGGTAAGGTTGACTGTGAGTCCGTACTCAAGGCGCCAACGCTCCACAATCCGGAGCAATTTTTGAGTTTGGTCACATACCATGCCTGGTTTCCTGTAATCAGGATTGCCAAGTCATCTGCATATCCTATTGTTAATAAGTTTTTTCTTGAGCTTGGTGATGAGGTCATTGGCAACAGTACGTCTCCTCCCAATGCTGTCTTAGGAGGTGAGTGTACGCTTTGCATCTACGAAATTCTCTCACCACGACTCTAAATCGAGTCAAAATACCGAAACCCTGGTACTTCCGCCCAAACGTGTGTCCATGTAAAATTGATTCTACACAAGTTTTAATCGTATGGACAGTTTAAAGTAGTGACAGGCCAGTGGATAAAGAACCAGCTTATTAACAGACTGGAAACGGGATCGAATCCTGGTGTGGACATGTAATATTTGAATTCACGTTTTTTGGATTTTATTCAGGATTTATGTACATATTCTAATTTTCCGTTACTTGACGGTGAAAGAAAATATTTTTTTTACACCACTAAGGTGGAAATCAAGCATACGGCCTGCCTGATGGTAAACAGTCACCGTAGCCTATGGACATTTGCAACACCAGGGGTGTCATTCATGCGTTGCTGACCCTCTAAAAACCTCTTCACGCATTTCTTGAAGAACTCCATGCTATAGTCCCTTGGAAAAGCCTCGGCTGGGAGCTCATTCCACAGCAGGAGAGTTCTCGGAAGGAAACTTCTCTGGAACCGCACAGTACGCGACCATTGCGGTTCCAGCGTGCGATGGTGAACTGCCCGCCGTCGGCGAGCGGTGCGGTTTTGAAAAGTAGCTATCGGCATCATTTCGAACAACTCTTCAGAACACAACCCGTTGTACAATCGGTAAAACACGCAAAGGGAGGCAAATTCTCTCCTTAAACTTAAGGGTTCAATACCGTACGTAAGCTTACGATTGTCGACAATTCTCACAGCTCGTCTCTGATTCGAATCACACGGTCCAAGCTGGTGTCGAGGTGTCCCGCCCAAAGGTGACTGCAGTCGTAAATATCGTGAGGAAACATGCATGTTCCATGGTTTATATTCCGAAAGACATGTTACTTAATCTACGAAAGATCTGATTTTACCTCTAAATTGTGGAGGTCTGAACGCAGTTGCTATATGTAAAAATCAATATATTCGCCGAATATTCAGGCTTAGGTAGCGAACCCCACCGGTCCTAATGGATAAGGAAACGAGATAACGCTTGAAAGAGCATATTAGCTGCATAGCACTGAAATTATTGGTCAGATTATTACGTCAGCTACATTTTAGTGCTATGCAACTACATAAAAAAGAAAACAATTCAAAAATTTCGTAACATTTTCTGAAATATCCTATTTTCCGTCTTATATCCAATTATATAAATACTATAATCCTCTTTGTAACCACAATAGCCATTCGACTAATAAATGTCACAAGATACATCCGTGGTTATCCAAAACGCGTGGTGATAATACAATGTTCTAAGTTTAGAACTTAGACGTTTCTGAAATAGGGTCAAGAATTGCGTCGGCAGTGATGTGGCGCATTCGGCTATTTTCGGAACGGTTCGACTGCGTTCGGCTATTTTCAGATCCGCGACCGTTCACACAGCGTATCAATGAACAACGAGAATAATCATCCGATGGTAAATTGAATTTCGAAGGATGCGATGTAAGAGTTAATGTATAGCGGTACGGGACCATTTTTTGTACCGGAATAGTAGAAACCATGCGCATACGACGCTTCGATGTAAGGCGGTTAGCGTAGCCAAGAGATGTGTGCAAGTCGAGATGCCAGAAAATTATGAACACCACGCTGATGCCCATTGTTGACCCTCTAAGTTTAAAAGCAGTGATGCTCCTGATATTAATTCTAATAATTGCAGAGCTGCGTTAGCCAGCGAAGCTTTATAATATTATATAATTGCAGAGCTGCGTTAGCCAGCGAAGCTTTATAATATTATATAATTGCAGAGCTGCGTTAGCCAGCGAAGCTTTATAACCGAGAAAATTGTCTTTTTTTGCAGTTTTGCGGTTTTTGACTGTTACACGTAGTACTTCTTCAGTTTAGAAGCTAGAGAGCTGATTGTTCGACGTGAATGTACCTTAAGTATTGTAGATTCCCCTAAAATAGATTAAATTTCGGTTAGCTCAATAAAGGATATCGATAAGTGATGTTATCGCCCGAAAAACCGTTCCAATGTAATTGTCAAAATATTTATTGACACAAGGGTTAGGGTTAGCAGCTCTGCTTACGCAACTTGCTGTTATTTACTTATTGTGCAAAAGCAGCTCTGCCAATGCGCCGCAGGCCCAGCTCCCCTAGTATTTTATATACTACGGTGGTCACTTTCTTGCTAAATGTATGAAACTCATGTGTTCTCTGCATTAATATAAAATAGCCCTAGAGTTCCTCCGTGCTTCAGGGATGTTTTCGATAGAAGACAGTCGTTATGCAAATCTACAAGATGACATGTCGCATCAGAGGTGCTCGACTGGGGTACCTCAATGTCAAAGAAAACCGCTACATAATAACAACTCTTTATAACTATGTAATCAATAACAGTTACTGTGTAAACAGCAACGGTACACGGCGCGAGCAACAGTTTCTATATTTCAAGAGTCCATAGTCGACAATTATCACTTGACGCAATGCGGGCTGTATTTTTTTTTTTTTTTTTTTTTTTTTTTTTTTTTTTTTTTTTTTTTTTTTTTGTGACGCGGGGAAAAATGCGTTACGCACACCACCGGTGCCTGGGTGGCCTCCGGTGGTAGTGTGGGACTCCCCGTCGGCTGTCCGACGGTATACCCACTAAACAACCCCGCGAAATGCCATCGGCCGCGTTGGTGTGGTGCCCCGGATCTGTCAGCAACAGGGCACCACTGCGACTGGCCAGCCCCTCAAAAGGGGCCGGACTTCTTCTCTCTAGGGGCCATCCCGGCAAATTGGGACAGCCCCTCCGGCGGCGGGACCATTATGGGGCCAGGTTCCCAGCCTGACCCCTAGTCCCACAGGTTAGGGAGGCGGCAGTAGGTGCGCGTAGCGCCTACGCCGCACTCCCGTCCGCCGTCTCCGGAGCGGGGCAGCCTGAGGATCGTCCTCCCTGTCCCGCTCCGCGGCCTCCTTCTGGGACATGACGGTCTCACAGAAGGAGGCCATCGCCTGCCAGGCACTGTCACTCCCGAGCATGGAGCGGACCACGCTCGGGAGCGAGAGGTCCGCGCTACCTAGCGCGGACACCAGATCGTGGCGCTGCCGAGACCATCTGGGACACTGCTCTAGAGTATGCTGAGCAGTGTCCTCGGCCGCGCCACAATCGTGGCAGCCTGGCCGCTCCTCCCGCCTCGCGACCCGGTGCAGGTACTCACCGAAGCATCCATGTCCGGTGAGCACCTGCACCATGCGGAAAGTGAGGGGTTTGCGCCTACGACGCATCCACGCCTCCAGGACCGGGCGCAGCGCCTCCGCAACGCGGACTCCGTACCGCGGCTGCGCCAGGTCCTCCCCCCACCTCCGCATCATCTCCACATGCCCTCGCTGGCGATACCGCCCCACCTCCACCGACGTGGGGCGCTCGCCGAGAATCCTCCTATCCGAGACAAACCCGTATACCTCGGCGAGCACCTCCGCCTCCAACTCCCAGGGCGGGTCGCCAGCAAGGGCGGTCGCGGCCGTCCACGCCACCGTCCGGTACCCCCTTATCGCCCTCTGCGCTATGACCCGCTGCGCTCTGCGCAGCTGAGCCCTATTCCGAGCGCAGAGGGCTTCCGCCCATATGGGGGCACCGTACGTGGCCATACTCCGGCAGATGCCGGAGTACAGCCGCCTGCACGCGGCGCTAGGCCCGCCCACATTGGGCAGGAGGCGACCCAGCGCCGCCGCAGCTCTGATGACCCTCGGCCCTAACCGCTCGAAGTGGGGGCCGAAGGTCCATCTCCCGTCCAGGGTGCTGTATGCTTGTATACCCCATGCCACAACATTACAAAAAAAAATAAAGAACATCACAGCCGAGTAGTGTAATCTAATTAATTTCTGATCTACTGAACATGTTAAACCCACTGGTTTCAACAGAATGCGTCAGCTGTATTTATTACGCTATGCCGGTTAGCTTGTTTTAAAATTGGAAATCGCTTTCGTTTCGCCTTTGATGTGAAACAAATGTTGTTTATGTACGTCCATACGTTACCAACTTATATATATAAGAGTATACTATAGAGGAACTGTTCTTTCACGCTTATTTTCATATAATGATTAAGGCGTTGGTTCGCATGTTCCTTGTCAACATATATCTTCAACGTTTTTGTACTCGCATCTATTTGTTTTCTAAAACATACTAATATCTCAATACTTCAAAGATTTTTTTTATAAATTTTGTTAAAATATCGATAAAGACGTTCATTTATGTGGCTATTTGTCGTAATGTTAATATATTTAATTTAATAAGCATATTAATGGGTCTCATAATTTCAATTCTATTTTCTGCGTGACACAATCAGAAATGAGTAGAGAGTAGTAGAACTAAAGTCAATTAGGTAAGGCAAGGACTTAGTCCAAAGGAGAAGCAAGCTGCAGTGGGAGCGAGCTGGCTACAAAGCTCTTAGAACCGATAACCGCTGGAGAGAAAAGGTTCCTGTCTTTCAAATACCATTATCTTTATTTTCTTCGCATTCAGTTCTAAGCCTTTCATTATACTATCCGTTAGCCTATTTCCGTACATTTTTATTATTACCATTATATATATTTAATACATTTTTTAAACATAAATGGTTATAAAAATATAAAAAAATGGGCATCCGTAGGTAATGAAGGAAAGAACCAAGCTACCGGTGGTTAGGGCTCTAGAGTGAGGAACTTCCTCACAATGCAGGCCGTATACCGGCTTCTGAATCTGGTTCTTGACCCAACTGTCGAGCGAGAACCTCTCAAGGTAGCGGTCGAGACTCTTCGCTGTAAGTCCGTTCACTGACATATATTATTATTAATCTACCGGTAAAGTGAATATTTTGGCTAATTTCCAAGTGTATTTCATCTATCGTCCATTTGAGTAGAACCTGGAAAGGAGTGGGAAAATCCAGTCTAAAAAATAAACAAAACAAGTTCCCTGTCACCTATTTATGGGGGAATGTCCAATACTTCTGGCCCATTGGCTCGTAGTTCGTGTATCCGATGCCAATGGAGTGTGAACACTGTCTCCACACGTCTAAAGCTGGATATATTACCTGTATACCGAATTGATCGCAGATTGAAAAGAAACTGTGTATTCACGATGTGAATTTATTATTTTACATTCTAATCTATATTCAATTAAAGTATATTTTTTTTTTATACAACAACAGGAGGTATTCTAGCAAACGGCCACCTAATGCAAAACAGTTACCGTCGCCTATTAACGCTTGTAATAAATTAAGTATCACTCGCGCGATGCCTCCTCTGCTGCTTACACAGCAACTCCTTAGGAGCTTACTGTTGACCTCACTGACACGCAGAAACAACAAGCCTCTAGGGAGTTGTTATTTGGCTACGGTTTCCTGTGAGGTGGAGGTACTTTCCCAGATGGGTTGCTTTGATGCGCCCTACCTCTCATTATAATTACATTGCACCTCTCATGACTCATGGATACTCATTAGACGTATTTTTTTGTAGAATAATATTATTATTAATGAAGAAATGTATGTCTGTTTGCAAGTTTTTTGATATTACTTTAAACGAGCGAATGTTTTTCGCCTGATATCGTGAACGCAATGGACTTTAAATTCGCCAAGGGCAAAGTTTGCGTGCCGCTGCCATATTTATGGCACTGTCTCTCGTTTTAAGCACGACAGCATCAGTGTGTTCAGTTTTAATGCTGCAATTAGTTCCCAAGTTTACGTTTACAACTCCATGCTAATAAGAGGTCGCGACATATTTCTTCAAACTTGGCTTATCTATAGCGTGCCAGAGTCCGCATATTCCGCCGTGCGTGTACCACGCACCGCTCTACCATGTAATTATACATATAAGTCATTGGACGAATGGAGTAACACCTAAACATTTCGAAATATATAAGATAGGACCCTAAAAAAAAATTTACAGCATTTATTTCTATACCATGTCGGGTTCCAAACGAGCACACGGCCCGCCTGATCTTAAGCGGTTACCGTAACCTATATCGCAACATAAGAAGTGTCGCTCGCGAGTTGCCTCCTCGGTTGACAACGCGCTTTAGCCCTCTGGTGCAACCTCACAAAACACGCACACAACAACCCTCGGGGGAGTGCTATTTGGCTGCAGTTTTCTGTGAGGTGGAGGCACTTACCCAGATGGTCAGCTTTGAAGCGCTCTACCAAAAACGGCATAGCATACTAAGCCGTTTTTGGTTATTGGGGGAAGTGAAGTGCCGTTGACACTAACAAATATTGTGCTATCTTTTGGATATCTGATTCTGATGAAACTAGTACTTCTGTAGATAATCTAAACAAAACTCACCGTTATATTATATTATAACTTTTTGTATTTTAACCTTAATTCTAAGAGCACTTGTCATGTTTAATGTCATCACACAAGATATTAGACGGCCCGGTATGCGCATAAAGCTAGATAGCTTTTTAGCATATCGTTCTAAATGGAATCTAAGCCTTTTTGTTCTAATATGAAATAAATAAATATGTCTATAACATAAATATATTTTAATAGAGTGGCAACACCGCACTGTCTCTCTCTTCTCTATTGATTGTTGGCTAGCTAGGTGCGTTGGCTCCTAATAAAGTTAACTATTTAATTATCTAAAAGTTTTAATTATTTATTACAAGTTCTACACACGTCTTTTACAAAATACCTTTCTTTAAAATACCCAGACCAAGACAAACAGACGTGTTTATGCACACAAATGTTTGTGCTGTGTGGGAATCGAACCCACGAACGTCGGTGTCAAAGTAACGTAACAGTGCGTTTCACCACTGCGCCACCGAGCTCGTCAAAATTACTAGATGATTATTATATATTATATATTCTCTATATCTCTACCCACCTGATTGATATACGAGCACCTAAAGTTTACCTTGCCTCTGAAGATAAAAGCGAGCCACTTTGATATCAAAAAGATGTCATCGATTACCTGAAACAAAGAAAGTATATCTATAAGAAATTATAAGATTCTAAGGTTAGGTAAGTAGGACCTATATAGTGCAATAGGGAGCCGTGATAGCGTAGTGGATAAAAAACCAATGTAGTAATTGACTGGTCCTTAATTCTAATTATGGCATGGGCATATTCCACTGAGAGCTCGATGGCGTCGTTGCGCATGTCAATCTAACCAAACACGCAGGTTAAGCAACGTCGACCGCAGCCTGTATATGGATGGGTTTATCTATCTGCAGTTTTTCAGTTCTTCGGAGGGCACGTTAAGTCGTCGGTCCCGGCTGTTGTCGATAGATGACAGTCATTAAGCTAAGTCAGTGGCCCTCGGGCATCTTGAAAACACTGGCCTCCACCAATCCGCATTTTGAGCAGCGTGGTGGAGTATGCTCTAAACCCCTTTCGGTTAAAGGGAGACCCGTATCCCTGCAGAGGGATGAGTAAGGGTTGATGTGGTATGTGCTGGTATATTCCACTACATTTATATTTTCGGATGTACACCCAACAATGGACGAACGTATACACCCTTGAATCTCAAGTTGCAGCAGTAAAAAAAGGTGTAATTTCCATGGTTTTGTATGGGTATGGGTTTGCCTATTAAAATCTGTATCTTCACTTAATGTTTAGGTTTACCTGGCTATCCTAATGGATTAACAATTCAGATAACGTTAGGAAGAAGAAATTTGATTATAGGATGCTATAGAAGAATAGAGAACGAGGATTTCTAGGGCGACGCAAAACGAATAAAAAAAAAGAAAAAAAAAAAGAAAGAATCTTAATCAGCGATGGCACAGTGAATATGTTGAGCAGAGCAAATGTGTGGATACAACGATTTCCTTAGAATCGAGGATTGCGCTATTAGCCTATATATTTCTATAGCATGACAGCGGGGGCGCTACACTAAAGGTTAAACCATTTTTTTATTATATTTTAATATTTATGCCACATCATAACATAATTAATTATTTTTTTATCACTTAGAGTACTTTTTGAACCGAAAGTAACTGTTAAAAAAAGAAATTCCCTAAATGATTCGCTGGAGCCCATCCTACTAATATTATAAATGCGAAAGTTTGTATGTATGGATGGCCGTTTGTTGCTCTTTCACGATTAAACGGCTGAACGGATTTGAATGAAATTTAGCACGTAGATAGATTATGATCTGGATTAACACATAGGCTACGTTATTTGACTCCACGCGGGCGGAGCCGCGGGCAGCAGCTAGTGTTGTATATAGCTCTCTTCTTTAATGTAAAAATTGTTTCAATATCAACCGCTTTTTCCACAACAGCATTCCATTCAATATAATACTGTGAAAGTAGTTGAAATAGACTAATCGTGCAGTAGCCACTCCCGTCAATAGTTTGATTCACCTAACTGTATAAACGGCGAAACTGAGCTTACTGGCTAGTTAATTTATGTGAGGCCAGTTTATTATACACTACAATTTGGAATTTACTGCAATTCCAAGAAATACAGTATCTTTAACAAATTCTAGTACATTATTTATACATCAATGAGAACTTCTGTATTGACAGAAGTTGCTATACTAAATTTTATGTAGTTGGTTTTAGTATAGTTTAATAATAGAATAGGCCACCTGCTGTTCCCAAGCATGTCGTAGAAGGCGACTAATTGGAGTTCTACCCCGTGTTGGCTCCGGGTACCAAACAGAATAGGCCACCTGCTTTTCCCAAGCATGTCGTAGAAGGCGACTAAATGGTTTTGTTCCGTGTTGGCTCCGGATTAGAATAGGTCACCTACTTTTCCCAAGCATATCGTAGAAGGCGACTAAATGGTTTTGTTCCGTGTTGGTTTCGGTTTAGAATTGGCCATCTGCTTTTCCCAAGCATGTCGTAGGAGGCGACTAAATGGTTTTGGTAGCCCGCATTGGATTGTTTAGATCCCTGCGGACTCATTTTTTGCTGTTGCGCTCGGAAGATCGGTGGTGTTGAGCCGGTCGCCACATGCCTTTGTTCTGCTTTTCTGCAATTGATCTTGCAGGTCTTTCCATTTGTTTTCGCAGATGTTTTTTTGCTGTTGTGCTCGGAAGATCGGTGGAGTTGAGCCGGTCACAACTTGCTTTTGCCTTGCGGCTTTGCCTTTAGGCGATTTAGGCGGGCAGCACAATTTTAAAAAAATCGGCCAAGTGCGAGTCGGACTCGCGCACGAAGGGTTCCGTACCATTATTTATAAAAACGTCAAAAAAATCACGTTTGTTGTATGGGAGCCCCGCTTAAATATTTGTTTTATTTTAATTTAATTATTTATTTTTAAAGTAAATATATACCTAAATATTTTGTGAATATTTCAAGTGTCTACCTGGTGCCGTTATGAATATCGAGCAAAAACGAGCAAAAAAATCGGCCAAGTGCGAGTCGGACTCGCACATGAAGGGTTCCGTACCATTATCGATAAAAACGGCAAAAAAATCACGTTTGTTGTATGGGAGCCCCCTTAAATATTTATTTTATTCTATTTTTTAGTATTTGTTGTTATAGCGGCAATAGAAATACATCATCTGTGAAAATTTTAACTGTCTAACTATCACGGTTCATGAGATACAGCCTGGTGACAGACGGACGGACGGACGGACGGACGGACGGACGGACGGACAGCGGAGCCTCAGTAATAGGGTTCCGATTTACCCTTTGGGTACGGAACCCTAAAAATCACGTTTGTTGTATGGGAGCCCCCTTAAATATTTAATTTATTCTGGTTTTTAGTATTTGTTGTTATAGCGGCAACAGAAATACATCATCTGTGAAAATTTCAACTCTCTAACTATCACGGTTCATGAGATACAGCCTGGTGACAGACGGACGGACGGACGGACGGACGGACGGACGGACAGCGGAGCCTCAGTAATAGGGTTCCGTTTTACCCTTTGGGTACGGAACCCTAAAAATTAGAAAAATAGTACTATATTCGCCATTTCCTGCATCATGTAGGGTAGATCATTCATATATATATAACAATATAAGTACTCAAAATAAAAAGGAACCCAAAATAGAGACCTGGGGCACCCCGATATTATCATTACTGTCAAACCCTCCGAATCTTGGAAAAGACAAATAAACCCATTTGTAGTAACGGCCGAATTTGCTGAATTAAATAAGAGGTATCACTCGCACGTACCTCTCATGAATGCTAGTGAATCTACTACGCAACACTACATCGTTGGAAATTTGACTGAGATCATCTGTACGGTGGTGATACTTCTCTATTCGAACCATTGACTGTTCTGATGATCTCGGTGGCGTAGCGGTTAATAACGCGACTTTGTCACCTACGCTTGCGAGTTCGATTCTCACACAGGACATAGATTTGTGTGTATGAACCTGTCTGTTTGACTTAGTCTGGGTACTTTTAAGGAGTTGCAGTGTTAGCAGGAGAGGGGTCATGGCGTGAGTTCGTTGCATAAAAAATATTTAAAATAATCACTTCTAATGAATATCACTCTGCTCCATTTCCTAGATTTTTCCTGTTAGCTAGATACTAGCTAGATAGGGGGTTAGCTAGATAGGGGGTCATGTGCCAGAAGCGTGCTCGTTCGCGACCCCTGCCAATCAGTCGATTGCAATTTTGGACCAAAAGCGCACCGATGTGCGGATTAGGGCGTCCCCCGTAGGCGACGCGCACCGATCCGCCCCCGTCGGTGCGAATATAGCTGCATGCGGCGGTGGGGGGCGCCACCCACCACGCAGCGCCAATTCCGGCGGGACGAGGGGAGCCGTGTGCCGCATAGGCACGTAGAATGTGAGAGTTAACAATGGGTCGTGTTCTATCAGAAGGTGATGTCAGGAGCCCTAGAAACCGGCGAGCGTGCATGAGAAGAGTAATGAATGTTAAAGAAGCGAGCGAGATGGGTAAGGATCGAGTCACGTGGCGCTCGGTTTTCTCTGCCTACCCCGCAAGGGATTTGGCGTGAAGTTATAGATAGCTAGATACTACAAATCTACTGCCAAAAGTTTCATTAAAATAGAACAATGTTCTAGAACAAAACGGTTTAGTTTTAAATGCACCAAATAACATTAGTTTAAAGCTTTTACATGCACACACAAAGAGTATGCTGTTGGGTGCTCCGGTAATTAGCTCGCCCCGGGTGCCTAGCTTACTATTTATCTATCTTTACTATGTATAAATACATTAAATTCGTGGAGTTCGTAATTATGTATATGCTGTATAAGCAACACGCCTTGGTCGTAATAACTTTTATTCAACATAAAAACAATAAAAAAAAATAACTGTATGTATGTATCACATCAGGTCCCTTGCGGGATATGCAGAGAGAAGTTATCTGCCCTATACAATGCCGGAACTGTTGCATTTTTGTATGGAATCTTCATTTTTCTGAGTTGAATTTAAAGTAATGGCTACAATTAATATACCGCATTTTAATGAGTTTTTTTTTTAACTCTAAGGTAACAAACAAGCGTACGACCAAACTGATGGTTATTGTAGCCTATAAACAATTACAGCATTGGATGCCCTAGGAGTTGCAAGTTGTCGTATGTTACCAACTATATAAAAACCTGTTCAGCCCACTCTGACGAAAAACTGCTGTAGTCTCTAGGAAAAATCTCAGCAAATTCGCATCAGGTTTCTTCCACAACAAATACAAGGGTTCCCAAGCAAATACAGACGAGAGCCTTTAAGGAAAGATCTACGTTTTCCTAAAAAATTGGCAACGACTCGGTAATCATTTACGTGACATCGTGTGGACGACGGTGATTACTTGGCAAAATGTGAGACAAATTTGTTACCTTCCATGCTATTAAAAAAAACCGTTAAGTACGAGGCCGACTCGCGCACCGAGGGTTCTGTAAAAAAAAATATTTTCACAAATTATTTTCGCAAAAAAAATATAGTTTATTGTGATGTAACTACAAATTTTCGGTTTTCTGATTTTTCCTTTACTTGTGCTACATGGATATTGCTTCTTACCAAATTTCATGATTCTAGGTCAACGGGAAGCGCCCTATAGTTTATGATTCCTTTGCGAGTGGCAAAATATGCGCATAAACGAGGCATAAACGGCCGTATCTTTTGATTGCGTTGAAGTTTGATTTTTTCACTACTCGAAGGGATTGCAGACCTGAGTATTTGATATTAATTTCAGTTTGATAGCTCCACCCGTCCCTGAGAAAAAGGATCTTGACAGACGGACAGACAGACAAACAGGCGAACAGTCAGATAGAGGGGCTACAAAGTGATTCTACGAGTATAAGGGTTCTGTTTTTCCTTTTGAAGTCCGGAACCCTAAAAAGCGGATGAGTTTGAAAAGAACTTGTGCCTGAAGATTGGGTTGATTACTTATTCCGTTTCCTAATCTGTTAGGTTTGGCGAGATCCGCTACCTACGTTTATAGATTTGGCAAAAATACTGACCTTGGCAGCATGCGGCTGCCATCAGACCTCCACAACCTAGACGGGATAAAACCAGACCTATCTTAGGTTAATTCGCTCGTCTTTCGAAATAGAATTTTTTGCGCATACGGGTACCATCACGATGTGTTCCTTAACCGCCGAGCAAGTGATAATTACAAATGTAGATAAAATCCAAAACTACTCAGAAAATATGTTCGTGGTACGAAGCCATAAAAAACATGACACATTGCATATGACATTTATGATACGACAAAATATCACGTGACATATTGTGTCACCCTGCCATGGATTTGATAGAATGGATTGTGAATTCCCGCCACGATGCCGTATTTGCTGCACGCCGCGCCATGTCACGTGATGTCGAGACCACAATGTGTCAACGATATTACCGTGCACTTAGCTTTAAAGTGGCGCTCTGTTTCATTACTACGAAATATTTTATTTTGACACGTCACAAGTCGGTCTTGTCCTACAGTGATTTTGGCGCCTTAGGTATGTTTAATTTTAATATGGGTAAGCTTTTTCGCCATTTATTCCCCAATGGTCTTTTCTGAAATGCTGGTAAATTAAAAAATGCGCAATGGCAAATAAATAAATATCGTCGGACAAATTACACAGCGCCACCTAGCCCCAAAGTAAGCGAAGCTTGTGTTATGGGTACTAGACAACTGATAAACATACGTAAATACATTATTTTTTTTGTAAATACATACCTATTATATATAGACAATACCGAGACCAAAACAAACAGACATGTTCATGCACACAAATGCTTGTACCGTGTGGGAATCGAACCCACGAGCGTTGGTGTCAAAGTAGCGCAACAGCGCGTTTTACCACTGCGCCACCGAGCTCGTCAATATATATATATTCGAAATAAATATCTCCCTTTTATCTTTGGCGTTTAGTTAAAATGGTATTATGCTGTTTGACGTTTTGCGTACAATTTGCATGTTGGTTAAGTAGTATTATGATAATTTTATATTGTGCATAGTTGGCATTTTGATAAAGTGCTATTATGGTAATTTGGCGTTCAGCTAATGTGATATTATGCCTGTTTTTTGTTTTGAGCATAGTCGCTTGTTACGTATGTTAAATACTGTGGTTTGGTATATATGGTATCAAGTTGTGATACGTGACATTATTTAATACTTTACTGATTAACGTGAAAATCATAAATTACTTTCAAGAAAGTACTAAAGAATACTTTAGTATAGTATTTATTGTGATTAATATGAATAAAAATAAGTGTTCTTTGAATTACTCGTAAGTAACCTCAAGGGAGTATATTAGGACCTTTACTTTTCCTTATATATATTAATGATCTTCCTAAAGCAATTATCCAACCAATGGTACTATTTGCCGACGATAGCACTGCCGTATTTATTGACAAATATGACATGAATTATATGGATAATATAAATAGAACTTTAGCGTTAATTATTGACTGGCTAAATTCAAATAACCTTAAAATTAATCTTGACAGAACTAAAATTATGACATTTAGAAATAAAAACGCAATACAACATGACTTAAATATTAATTATAATGGCAAATCACTTAACAGCATAACATCCACAAAATTTTTAGGAGTGTACATGGACTCCGACATGACATGGAAAACGCATGTCGAGCATGTATGTATAAAACTTAATCGATGCTCGTATGCACTATATATGCTCAAGAAAGTTGTAAACCAAAAAACTCTTTTAACTGCTTATCACACGTATGTGGCTTCCACTTTGAAATATGGAATATTATACTGGGGAAATTCTACTGATACCAAAAGGGCTTTCAAGGCTCAGAAAAAGTGCATAAGGGCAATATGTGGGCTGCAACAAACTGATTCGTGCAAACCACACTTTAAAATTTTAAAATTGCAAACCTTGCCTTCGCTATATATCTACGAAGTATCCATTTTGATAAAACAGAACATTACACGGTATAATGTATTGACTAACCGACGTAATAATGACTTAAGAAATATTAAACCTTCAACAACCATGTTCAGCAACAGCGTCTTCTGTATGGGACCGAAGATATATAATAAGCTACCCAAATATTTAAAAGAGGAGTTAAACTTTCACATTTTTAAACGAAGGTTAAAAGAGTATTTACAACAAAAGACATACTACTCTATTGACGAATTTCTTATGGATAAATAATGTATAAAAAAGATTTGTGAAATGTGGACTAATAATACTACAATTGTAATGTATACTTACACTAACTCTTGCACGCCTTATAATAGGTAAAATATGTACTCCTACGACTTACTAACACCTTACTGTATCCATATTTAGCAAGATAATAAAGAATTGAATTGAATTGAATTGAGTAAATATTTGTTTTTGTATTTATTAACTGCACCGATTGCAATGATATTTCAAATATGATAATTGTAGTAGATTGTTGATTTTGTTATATTTTCTTCAATAACGTTACTCTAAATTTAATTTGTCAATTAATATTCAGCAATGTATTCCTACATGAAAGGTATTATATTGTTATTATTTTTTAATTAAGAGAGCGTCGGTGTTATAATAAGAAGAGGCATGCTCCGTTGGTTCGGACATGTAGAAAGAATGCAAGATGAAAAAATGACGAAGCAGATATACAATGCAAAAGTGGAAGGATGTAGGAGCCGGGGAAAGCCAAGACATACCTACCGTGACCAAATTGGTCGTGTTCTATCAGAAGGTGATGTCAGGAGCCCTAGAAACCGGCGAGCGTGCATGAGAAGAGCAATGAATGTTAAAGAAGCGAGTGAGATATGTAAGGATTGAGTCACGTGGCCCTCGGTTCTCTCTGCCTGCCTACAAGGGATTTGGCGTGAAATTATAGTATAGTATTTTTTAATTAAATTACTGCTGAAGTGGTATTATGCTAAATTAGCTTTAGTCGCACAGCTGGCGAGGCTAAAATTGTATTTTGCTGCTTTGACGTTTTGCGCGCATCGAAAAGATGATAACAGTGTTTGTTTAACATTTAATACATATATTTTGTGCAATCTTTGTATCCGGCCCGTCCATTTTGTGCTCTATGAATTATATCTATCGCGTTTGAGATTTTAGATATAAATGTAATCATATTGTACCTAAAAGCTTATAATGACCAATTATTACTTTCATTTGTTGACAAATCAACTTTTAATGATATTTACTCGAACGTCAACTAAACGATGGGTTGTCATGTGGTATGACCACATGACAAATTTATCAAACATTTTGACACATCGTGTGTTTGTGTCCTTTTTTAGATTCGTGTTTAAAGGGCTCAAAGATGAAGCCCTATTATAGACATTGTGCTGTTCTTAGTACGTCATTTGGAAATTTTATGTAGAATAATGGAACGAAACCGGACATTCATTTTGAAATTAATTTAAAATAATTCCCATTACGTTTGGATTACGTCAGCTTGGATGAGGTACAGCACAGTACTTTGGGGCAATTCCACTGACGTAAATTCTGTGTTTATTCTACAAAAGCACTGCCTACGTATATACACTCACTGCCCCGAGAATCTCATGTCGATCCTTGTGTGTAAAATACAAAATCCTAACAGTTATTTTTTTAATATATATTTTTGAATTGTATCTGCTTGTTAAAAAGCATCCTAGTTATTTTCCAACCCGTTACGTCCCGCGCCATCTGAATAACATAACTATTCCCACTACAAGTCTCGCGTTGTACCAAAATACTGCTTTTAACATAGCAGTTAAAGTATACAATCATTTTACCAAATACGCTAAAAGCTCTTCAGGAAGGTAAATTTGAAGCCCAGGAAAGCAAGCTGGTAATCGTGAAAGCCTATTACAATATCAAAGAATATTTTAGTGGCACACTTTAAATTTATTAGGATTATAAACTTTAATTAATTGTATTATGTTATTATTATTATGACATTTATTTTTTGTATGTTCTTATTGTTAATTTAATATAATTTCAATGCAATAATTGTTTATTGTACTGTGACATCCAGAATTTAAATAAATAAATATTGTCGGACAAATTACACAGCGACATCTAAGCCCCAAAGTAAGCGAAGCTTGTGTTATGGGTACTAGACAACTGATAAACATACGTAAATACATTTTTTTGTAAATACATACTTATTATACATAGAAAATACCCAGACCAAGACAAACAGACATGTTCATACACACAAATGTTTGTACTGTGTGGGAATCGAACCTACGAGCGTTGGTGTCAAAGTAGCGTAACAACGCGTTTCACCACTGCGCCACCGAGCTCGTCAATATGAAATCACGAATACCTTGTAAAGGTGATTTGTTAACATAAAATACTATCACCTTACATGACCTGCAATGTGTTCGAATTATGTAACAAATCTTATGTGATTAAATGAATATGAAAATGCAGCGTTAAAATTGACCCTTGTTAGCACTTCTCTCAACTCTAACTCTCAACTGCAAACTATAACAGGATGGCGGTCGTTGCATTTTGCGTAGTTAAAAGTTTGTTTGAATGAAGCAGAATGAGCTTAAAGTAAAACGAAGTAACTTTTCGGCCCGTTTATTCGTTGGTCGGTGTTCGAATGATTACCAATGGCTACTTTAACACCGGAAGTGGCAATGCAATACGCCATAAGACGTGATCCTTACACATGGTCATCGCTTCTTTAACATTCGTACCCTTTTTCATGTACGGTCGTCGGTTTCTCTGGCTACTGACATCACCTTCTGATAACGACCAATTTGGTTATGGTAGGCGAGTTTTGGTCTTCCTCGGCTCCTACATCCTTCGAATAAATACGTGTTAATAAGTACAATATAAAATCTACGTAACATCAAATATTGAATGAGAACGAATGGTTTGTAACGGGCAATCCATCTGATTTATATTTTCCTCTAGATTGTTATTTGACGTCGCGAGATATTTCCGCCAGCGCACTCATTAACTCGAATGCTATTAATTTATGGGGCTCCAACTTCCCAATCTCAATCCAAATTTATATTTCGGAAATTGGATGTCAGAACATCAAGGCTTGTGAATAATACCGATTAATTGCAGTAAATTAACATAAAATCATAATATAAGTTAAACAGACCATGTTTAACTTATATTACGGGAGGAATTATGATGTGAATGAGTTGTCAACTGTAGGATGTGCCTCATGCTTGCAGACGCTTTTGCTAATGATGATGAAAGGAAGAAAATATCGGTGTTAAGGTAAGAAGAGGCATGTTATGTTCTGATAGAACGCAGGAGGAAGGAATGACAAAACAGATCGTCATTCTTTACTTCTATTTCGTCTACTTATTCGAAGTATGAGTCTGCTTATGATATAAAGAGCTATTAAAGCTGCGGGAAGTGCTTCATGCCTGCAGACCGCTTTTGCCAATGATGATGAAAGACAAACAGTAACGGTGTAAGGTAAGAAGATGCATGCTTCGGATAAGTAGACACAATGCAGAAGGAAAGAATGACGCAATAGCTATAAAAATGGAAATATTTTTATTTAAATTTAGGATATCATTTCGGAATATAATTTAATTTTTTTTTATTTATTTAATTTAGACACAAGTAGAAAATATAATAAAGATGAATCCAAGGTTAATATTGTGTCAATTAGATAGTTGAAATTGACACCAATTGTAGAAAAAAACTTTGATACAAATGTTAGTGCCCGGCCATTGACAATTTAATTCAAACCATAGGATAAAAAATTATATTCTAATATATAAAACACAATACTTGTTTGTTTGTACGTACATTATTACCTTGTTAAAATTTATACTTTTCTTTCGCATGTATTCACATTTATTTAAATTGAATGAGCAAAAAATTCATATCATTCTGAAAATTCCAATAATAAACAAGATAACACTTTTAAATAATACCAGGTAACAGCTAGATAAAGCAATACAAAAGAATACCTAACGAAGTAAAATAAAAGTAAATAATTTTCAGGAACACCGTTCCTATATGAAATCTACATGTTTGTCTGTCGCTTTTTTCGAATATTCGAATTTTGACTTTAGATTCGGATTCAGCATAGAAAAGTAGAATAGGAATGTTCAGGAACACCGTTCCTATCTCTTAAGGAACATGGGCAAAATGGTCGACAAATAAAAAAAAAAAATTGTTATATAATTGACGAGCCAGGAGTTCCTCTGGCAATGCAAGCTTGCGCATTCTCAACTGGTTTAAACATACTCTCCTCATAACCTTTTCTTCCTTGTTCTTTCAGTTCTTGTTTACCTGTATATGTAACATGCGAGTGTTTGTATAGTAGCTTTGTACGTATGCATGGTTATGTTGTACGTAAATTTTGTCTGTATAATATATATAATAAACTTTCCGTTTTTTATTGGATAAAGTTAAACACAAAGTTTGTAAAACATTTTTTTGGAGCAAACAATATTAACCGCAGCTCTGACATGTGGTTAATATTGATGGAGCAGTGACTTTTAATTATACACAATACCACTCAATGTTTTTTGTTGAACTCCGGGATAATTTGATTTGTAGCTTACTACTTAGGTAACAAAAAAAACGGGTTGCACTCCGGGAGTACCGGCAGAAGTGAAAACTTGAACATGCGGACCAAACAGCGATGTTGATAAACTACGTTGAACGAAACACGTAACGTAACAACGTTTTGGTCGCGAGAAAATAATGCCCTATGAACGATCTAGCGCTTCATGTTTTAATTGCTTAATTAGAGGTGACTAATGTTTTAGCGCGCATCGAAGTTCTAATTCTCACTAAAATCTTACGTAACGTGACCCTGATGGTCACGTGTCCTGACGCTAGTTTAACATTTTTTACTCATCCCAAAAAGTGCACAACGCCGCTAAAGAAGTTTTCACTTCAAAAAATAGCATATGGCAGAGAGAGCATGAAAGTGAAATAGATGCGGTCGAGATGAGAACATTGAACAAAATTTGTGGCATAGCGCTTGCCGACTGCGTTCGTAATGATGATGTAAGAAAGAGAATGTCGGTGCTAAGATAAGAAAAGTCATGCTCCGTTGGTTCGGACATGTAGAAAGAATACAGGATAAAAGAATGACGAAACGCATATACAATGCGAAAGTGGAATGATGTAGGAGCTGAGGAAGACCAAGAATAACGTATCATGACCAAATAGATTGTGTTTTAGCAGAAGGTGATGTCAGGAGCCCTAGGAACCGGTGATCGTGCATGAAAAGAACTATGAATGTTAGGGAAGCGAGTTAAGTGTGTAAGGACGGAGTCTTATGTTGCTCGGAATTCTATGCCTACCCCGCAAGGGACCTGGCGTGAAGATACACATACATACATGACGTAGTTTTAAGAAAGATAGGGCGCATAAAGCAGCCCGTCTAGGGAAGTACCTCCACCTCACAGAAAACCACAGCTAAATAACAATTCTCTAGAGGGTTGTTGTGTTCTTGCATGTGAGTGATGTCACCATTAAGCTCCTAAGGAGTTGCTGTGTAAGCAGCAGCGGAGGCATCGCGGGAGTGATACTTAATATATTAAAAGCGTTAATACGCTATGGTAACTGTTTTACATCAGGTGGGCCGTATGCTTGTATACCTCCCGACGTAGTACTAAAAAAGTAAAAAAAAATATTCTAATTGTCTAGTGAGAACCTGACAATATTTATTAAGATCGAATGGGTAGTTAATATATGAGTCGGGAACTTTCACTTTGAGAATCACGCTTTGAAATCTCTCAAGATAACGTGAGTATTGGAAAATCCGCTCCATGCAGTACGTGAAAGTGAAAAGCTGTTTGAATATATATCAATCAATTTGCCACCTCAATAGTAAGGAAGTCGAAGTGAGCATGACAGTTTGATCTGCTGCCTGAGTTCAAAAATACATGCAAATGTTTGACAAAGTCTACTCTCTTCATCAGAAATAATCGTTATTCTCCTAACTACTTACATTATCTGTTATAAAGTACTCGGTAGGAGAACTCTATTTGGTTCCAGTAGAAAATGTGATAACTTATTCTTCGAAATATTATTTAACCATTGAAACATCTTTAGCAATGAGTTGTACCGGTATACAAACTTTTATCTAAGAATCATAGTGTCATCTGCAAATAGAGTGAGTGAAATAGCGGTTCTAAAGCCAAATTATCTCGCTGTGAGCAGGCTATTTTTCTAAATGTACTAAATAAACGCATATTAATAAGAGAGTCTAATGGTTTGGATAGTCTAGACAAAACCGTATTTTGAAAGGTTAAGGGGAAAGTAAAATTGTATGAAAGTAAAATTATATTCTTAATAATAATGTATTTTGTTGCGGTACAACGCTTGCTAACCTCATTCGTAATGATGGCGTAAGAAAAAGAGTTGGTCTGAAAGAGAATGTCGGTGTTAAGATAATAAAAAGCATGCTCTGTTGGTTTGTACGTGTAGATATAATGTAGGATGACAGAATGACGAAAGAGATATATAATGCCAAAGAGGAAGGATGTAGGAGCGGAGGAACACCAAGACTCACCTATCATGATCAATTTGATCGTGTTTTATCAGAAGGTGATGTCAGAACCCTTAGATTCCAGCTTAGTTGTTAGAGACGCGAGCGAGGTGTGTAAGGACCGCCTCTTATGGTACTCAGATCTCTCTGTCTACTCCGCAAGGGACCTGGCATGAAGACATATATGAAATAAGATTTAAAGATTTTTATTTGCCGCCTCTTTTAAGATTTCTTTGTTAGACAACAAATCAGAGAGTACTCTTTAATTTTAGTGAAACGAGTTTTTATTATATTTTAACTGAGTTGTTAATTGTTGAATTAGTTTTCTATTTCTGATTTTTATTGTCATTATTTACCTTTTCGATTAAAGAGATGCAGAAGGTGCGGTTGCCTACATCATTACCTATTGTCATTTCTATGTATAGCCAAGTAAACTTTAATCGAAAAAAGAGGGAGGGAGCTTAAATCTCCCTTCTTTTTCGTTCTTACTCTGAAGGAGATTTCTTTTTCTTCTTATTCTTTATGCAATGTCAAGAAGGAAATAGACGTACTGAGAATTGATGTGAAGTACGGTCCCGTGTGAATGCTTTCAATTTAAGACGTATTTTCTCGCGAGTTACCACCGCTGCTGCTGACGCAGCAAGTCTTCAACGGCTTATTAGTAACTTCACTCAGTTGCAGGAACAACGCTCCAGTAGTTGCTACTAGCTTGCGGTTTTCTATCATATGGAGATACTTTGCCAGTCAAGTTGCTTCGATGCGCCATGACTGTCTTTTACCTAAGCCGTATTTGTTAATTAGCCGAGCGCACCATGTGTGTAGGTAAGGTTGGCTTTGATTCTAAGAACTCTCTAAAAACATACATATCCCACTCAATCTTTTCTGTCGGAATGACATTCGAATATAAGTACTGATGCAGAAAATCTTGATAGTACAAGTTCCTCAATTAATAAGACATTATTGTTCTAATTAATTCCACAATTGATGCCAACACCATAATCCGTGTTCTGGGCAATACACACGGCACGAATATCTAACTAATGATCCTTTGATTGCGGTGGGAGCATTCACAGATGTCCGCTTTCATCTTTATCAATGAAAGACGTGGGCTTTATCTCGCCAACCTGTATTACTGTGCCTGTTTAGTTATGAGAATAGTCTTAACAAATCATTATAATTTCAAAATTATTATTACTATCGAATTATGTATTAGGTCGGGGAAAGATTTTTCATATTTTAAATACTAATTCAAGATATTTTTTATCATAGTTTATTTACATTTGTCTGTACATAATGCCACATCAACCCTTAGGGATACGGGTCTCCCTTCAACCGAAGAGGTTTAGAGCATACTGCACCACGCTGGTCAAATATGGATTAGATTTGATGGAGGCCAATGTTTTCAAGCCGCCCGAGTATCACAAAAAAGTTGTGTTTTAGCCCCTAAATAACTCAGCGGTTTGAACCTACTGGCTGATGAGAGAATTTTTTAAAGCGAATAGTTGATGGTGAAGCCAATGCGCTGCGCGTACTTTACCTGTTAACCCGTAGCGCTGAACACGTAATACCGGTCTCCTTGGTCCTCTATAGGTCGTATTCCCTTCATGGTTGTAACATAAGGATCAGTTATGCATTGTCACCATCGCTGAGAACCTTCATGCTCTACTTGATTGTGAAAATACGACAATGCTCGGTGAATGGTTTATTTCGCTGCCATATTCTGTAGTTGGAGGTGGTTCCCGGTTGGAGTCGTACATATTAAATATAGTTGAGTTGTAAATGTAAAGGTTTCAAAGCTTCATTGCATATTTTAGGGTTCCGTACCCAAAGGGTAAAACGGAACCCTATTACTGAGACTTCGCTGTCCGTCCGTACGTCCGTCCGTCCGTCTGTCACCAGGCTGTATCTCATGAATCGTGATAGTTAGACAGTTGAAATTTTTACCGATGATGTATTTCTGTTGCCACTATAACAACAAATACAAAAAAATAGAATAAATTAAATATTTAAAGGGGCTCCCATACAACAAACGTGATTTTTTTGCTCGTTTTTGCTCGATATTGATAACGGCAACAGGTAGATGCTTGAAATATTCACAGAATATTTAGTTATATATTCACTTTAAGAATAAATAATTAAATTAAAATAAAACAAATATTTAAGATGGGCTCCCATACAACAAACGTGATTTTTTTGCCGTTTTTATAGATAATGGTACGGAACCTTTAGTGCGCGAGTCCGACTCGCACGTGGCCGATTTTTTGTTTCCTAAACCTTACGTTTACGAATATCGTCATAGCTAAAGATAAGATTTTCTATACAGAAATTATATCAGAGGAACTCGGAACCTAAGTCCTTGAAATCTCACCGATCTACTGAGCGGAAAATAAATTCATATTCTATCTTCTCTACCACAAAACGGTGGAAAAAGATAAAAGAAATTCTACTGTAGAAAATCCCTAAGCTAACAGGTGCCTTGACACACAAACCCCTTTCTTCGAAACGATTCGACGTAGCTGAGCCGTGCCTGAATATTTTCGCTTCAACTTGCATTTTGTGTTTCTTCGAGTGTTCATTTTATTAAAAATACTTGAGAAATTTAAAAGGAATGCGTTATGGCATTTAAAATTGCATTCATTTAGTGAGTATGTGTTGTATTGATCGGAGTCAGGGAGCTTATTTATGACATGTGTAATCATAAATTCTATAGTACGGATAGACGGCAGTAACGGGTACTATCAATTTTTAAATATTTTATTTATCTATCTATCTATAACTTCACGCCAAATCCCTTGCGGGGTAGGCAGAGAGAACCGAGCGCCACGTGAGTCGATCCTTAACATACGTCACTCGCTTCTTTAACATTCATTGCTCTTTTCATGCAAGCTCGCCGGTTTCTAGTGCTCCCGATATCACATTTATATGTTATTTACGTCAATAAATATTTAAATAAATAAATTTTATTAATTTAAATATTTATTGACCGCAGTAAATTAATATATAGGTATGACTGTCAGTCAAACACTGGAAGCGGTTTCTTCTACAGACAGGAGTGAGAGAGAGAAAGAATAACACAAGGTAAAATTAATCACTTTATCTTAAGTCGAGTCGGAATTATTAGATTATCCTCCAATTTTACCAAATAAATGACGAGATACAGCCACTCAAAGTACGGCTTTACTGAGATGAATATTTCATTAAGTAACTTTAATAAACGCTTATCAATAGCATAATTTAATAATTGTTTAGTTTATAGTTGTGTTGCCCATTCTCGTCAAGTTTACAGAAACATTAATAAATAATAAATTTAGTTTACCTCTGTTCGTTCAAACATAAGTTGTATAAAATCTAAGTTTATGACAAAATAATGTAACATTTCAATATATTCTGAATGGATGCATATTTATTCCGAAATTTACTACATTCAAGCTTTTTATGCTTAGTCAAAACAAGGAATAATCCTTCTTAGTGGACGGATATAGGAGCCGAGGAAGGCCAAGACTTACCTACCATGACCAAATTGATCGTGTTTAATCAAAAGGGTGATGTCAGGAGCCATAGTGGCCGGCGAGGGTGCATGACAAGAGCAATAAATGTTAAAGAAACGAGTGAGATGTGTAAAAATCGAGTCATGTAGCGCACGGTTCACTCTGCTTACCCCACAAGGAATTTGACGTGAAGATATACATATATACATATTTGATACATAGTATACAGAAATTTGATATTTTCAACAATATACAACAATATACGGCCCTACTAGTAGCCTATCAACACTTGCAATATATTAAGAGTCGCTCGCGCGATGCAAGCTCTGCTGCTAGCATAGCATATCCCTTGGAGAGAACCTCATTTCCTCACAGGAACACACCAACCCTCAAGGAAGTTGTTGTTTGGCTGCGGTATTCTGTGAGGTGAAGGTTTTATCCAGACGGGCTGCTTTGATGCACCCCACCTTTCTTAAAAGTTAACTTACCGTTTCATCGAAGTTATGTTATTGCATTAAAAGCTCAAGTGCTAATTTTGCTGACAGATGGACGGCCATTGAATATTTTTTGTATGTCTACGTAGGTTCTAGTTCTACATTACAGATACGAATCACTAAATACTCAACAATGAACAATAAATATGTGTTACAATTGTATAAACATTATATTGTGAGAAGCTGGCGCTGGCGAATTCAGCCACGCGGGCCTCAACGGGCCTAAGCCTGTATCGCCAGGTTCTCACCTCTCGATGAAGGTAAATATTGAATATTGTATTTACATGTTCTTACTAATTTGTTGTGCTAATTTGTCCAATCAAAATTGGAGAAAGATTAATTAAACTAATAAAATACAATTAATAACATAAAAAAGAAGTTTCACTAATATTAGGCTTTGATGTGTCGTACTTATTTTAAGCTTTTACGAGTTACGATCATTTTACTAGTATCCACTTCTTTTTCTTGCTAACGTTATCTTCTTTAATAATCCATTAGGATTGGCGAAGTTCGCTACTTACGCGTAACGATTTGGCGAAGATACTGATCCATATGGAGTGACTGCCATCAGACCTCCACGGAAAACTAAACCTTTCTTAGATTAGGTCACACATGTTTTAAAATATAAGAAAAGACCAGTTTCGTGGTACTTGCCAGGATTCGAACCAGAGTCCATAAGTTAATAAGATGATTCTTTATCCACTGGGCTATTGTTAAGAAAGTGCATCATTATTTGAAAATATATAAGAGATAACTTTGGACTTAGCACATATTAGCGGAATATTGCCAAGGTTATGACAAAAGGGGTTGAGGAGGAAAAAAATAATCAATATTAGATACGACGCTTAATATCGCGTGACGATAACGACATTAGCTGCCAATAATGGCTTATATTAAAGTAAAGCCTAGAAATACTAATTAATAATATTTATTTATTTATTCATAGTAAACATAATAGTGTTATTTGCAGCATAAAGATAAACATACAAAGATTTCCGTATACTGCACTTTCGGTGGCTCGCAAAAATGGACAGTATTAAAATTAAGTGAGATGATTATAAAATAGGTGAGATGTTGAGTGAGACACAGTTGGTGAAAATGGAGACAGAACCTTTTCTTTGAGCTTGGATACATATTATACATAATCATCCTTTTTACAAACAGCATTTTTGACTGATATTATTTTTGACATTGTATACACCATTGTGACATGCACCATATTATGTAAGATTTAACGGAATCAATGAAGAATAGGCCTAAAATGAAATGCAAGCAAAATGCAACCCAACTAAATTGAACGAAGCGAATGAGATGACGTCCTGAAGTTATTCTGCGGAAGCACATAGTACAAGCGACCCGCAGGTTCCCTCGTGTCAATTTCCAGCTTCCAATTTCCTGCCTCACGCGGGCATTTGTGTTCACAGACATACATAGCTGCACATACTGCCGACTACACATATTGTCTCAAGATGTTCTTGATACTTCATTCTTTTTGTAATTCTAATATTTTTTTTTTGCGGCCCGCATCAGATGGTAATCGGTCACCGCAGCCTATTGACGCTCGCAACACCACGGGGATGGTACTCGCGCGCTTCCAATCTTATGACCTAAGGATTTTAAGAGAGATAGGGCGCATCAAAGCAGCCCGTCTGGGGAAGTACCTCCACCTCACAGAAAACCGCAGTCAAATAACAACTCCCTAGAGGGTTGTTGTGTTCCTGCGTGTGAGTGAGGTCACCAGTAAGCTCCCAAGGAGTTGCTGTGTAAGCAGCAGAGCAGGCATCGCGCGAGTGATACTAAATATATCGCAAGCGTTAATAGGCTACGGTACCCGCTTTACTTCAGGTGGGCCGTATGCTTTTATACCTCCCGACGTAGTATTATAATATACAAAAAAATTCGTCCCAGTACCCAGTAATTTCTCTGTCATATCTCACCCTTCAAACTGTAATACAGCTATATAAATATAGTTGCTTGGCGGTGGAAATAGGTGAGACGCAGACGACTTTTGTACAAAGTCTCACTCTTGTAAAGTTTCTTATCACAGTGTATAAGACCCGCTATCATTTTTACATTCAAAACGTCACTTGCACGTGTGCGCCCTGCTATTAACATTCTGGTTCTGGTGAATGAGAAGTAGTCTTCAACTCCGTAGGGACATAGGCTCTCTAAGCGTATTTTACCGCCTTTACCATGGCGAGTGCTCTGAAGAACTGTTTTCCCTTATCCCACCCTCACCCTTCCGTCATAGAACCACACGTGCGGGCTTGCGATGTCATAGTTCCACGGTTGAGAATATCTCTTCGCGTACCAAAAAGTTCGGCAACTTCTATCTTTGTCGTACCATTAAAAAGTGGAACGCCTTGCCTGCACATGTGTTCCCTCCTTCCTACAATATGGGATCCTTCAAACGAAGCGTGAAGAAGCATTTTGCGGGTCAGCATGGCAGCGTCAACTGACAGGATACAGTATGTAGTATGTTGTCAGTTGCAGTTGCGATTTGGGCTCCTCTTTCGCTTACCATCAGGCAAAGAGGGGCCACTATGCTGAACTTATATAAAAAAAAAAAAAGTAGGATGCATCCAAAATATTCCTGAAAGAAGACCAGATTTATATAAGCACTTCTTGGAGAGCTGTCGTGTTTCTGTGAATAAATGATGACACCAGTAAACTGAGATGTCGTTGCGTTAGTAACTGGGGTGACAACGCGTGAGTTATACTCTTTTGTTACAAGCGTTCATAGGCGACAATCACTTTACATCGTATGAACCGTATGCTTATTTGCCTTTCGACGTTGTGTAAAAATGCATTATGGTGGCAGCTATCTCTGAATTGGTACTTGTGTAATATAAAACCGGAGCTGAAGTACTGTTTGGCTCTGTTGATCACACCAAGTTTCTTTGATGTCAGTTTGCCTATTTCTCTCGACAGCGATATTTCCGATGCTCTGTATTATATCTTAATTATAAGTATACATATAATACATAATGATCGCGTTCCAGAAGCTCAAAGAAAAGACTATATCTCCATTTTCACCAACTGAGTCTCTCACTCAACATTTCACCTATTTTATAATCATCTCACTTAATTTTAATACTGTCCATTTTCTCGAGCTACCGTGCAGTATACGGAAATCTTTGTATTTTTTATGCTGTGTAAATAACACTATTATGTTTATGATGAATAAATAAATAAATATTTATTTAGTTCTGAAATTCAGCCGTGACTTTACAAAAGCACAGACACATAGTCGCTTTCACTTTATAATATTGGTTGTATTCTACTACTCGTATTTATATTTTCTGAAATGAAAGACCAAAAACAAAACTGGGTAAAGACAGTATTAAAGCTTTAATTTTTTTTTACATAGTCGGGAGGCATTAAAAGCATACGGCCCTTTACCTTAAGGCATCTTTAGACAAGTTCAAGCATTATATGAAAACTTTATGTACGCAAACAAACCAAAATTTTTTGCGCTATTTCGTATATTTACCCATTTACATGCGTTTTTTTATACCATTAAGGTAGCAAATAAACGTACGACAAGCCTAATGGACACGCAATATCTGGTGTGTGAATCTTGCGTTGCCGACCCTATAGAAACCTCTTCACGGCTTTCTTACTATGCTGCCTCTTGGGAAAACCTTGGCTGGGAATTCATTTCACAACTTGAGAGTTCTCGAGAGAAAACTTCTCTGAGACTTCACAATACGCAGTCCATTGCGGTTTCAGCGTCCGTGTTCCCCGCTTTCAGGGTGCGGTGCGGTTATAAAAAAGGCTTTCGGCATCATATCGAACAATTCATCGGAACACAATACATTGAATCGGTAGAACAAACAAAGAGAGACAAAATCTCTTTTTGAATTTAAAGGCACGTAGCTCAATGTCGTCGACAATTCTAACAACTCGTCTCTGAACCGAAATATAATATCCCAAGTAGGTGATCCAGCCAAAAGAACTACAGTACTCCATGTACGGTCTGAGTTGTATAACACAAGTCTTTGCCCCGCGCTAAAGTACTGCTTTGTGCACCAAGTTTCTTGGACTACAACTTCATCTTCTCCTCCTACTCACATTAAGATCTTTTTGATATCCTTTTACTATTATGCACTTATGTCAATATGCAAATCTCCTCGCTCAAAGAAACCTATTATTTTATAACGTTTTTAAACATCCTGTCAAAGTTAAAGCGGTATACAATATTGCAACTTCAATATCAATGCAAATTGGATTAACGGATAAAGGGACATAAAGCGAAGGTTGCCATGTCAGGTTGTTGTTTTGTTTGTGTACATATGAAAGTTTTCACTAAATATGAAGTGGTATAAAACAACTTGTAGTCAGTTAGAGCAAGGTCTGGCGAGTACGACGGATGGCGTATGGTTTCTAACTGTAGAGTTACAACAGTTTCTCGTGCAGTGTGAGGTATTGCGTTATCATGAAGCAATAATGGTGAAGATCGATTCACGAGTCTTGTCTATTTCACTGCCAGTTTCGCCATCGTTGTTTGAAGTCCGGCACAGTGAACATCTGCTGTTATTGCTTGACCAGACCTAAGAAAGCTATAGTGAATAACGCCATGAATAGACCACCAAACAGTTACCATTATCTTTTTATTGGTAAGCTTTGCTTTAGGGCACTGTTGCGGCGTTTGACCTGGGGTCAGCCCTTGCATTTTTCGCTTACGGTTATTGTAAAGAATCCACGTTTCGTCACATGTCACAATTCGATCCAATATTCTTTCATTTCTATACCGATTCAACAAGGCAACACAAGTTTCAACACGCATTTCTTTTTGTGTCATTGTGTCATATCATGAGGGACCCATTTTTCATATTTTTTTATCTTATTAGTTTGATGCAAATGAGTCAATTTGTAGGTAAGGTAACGTTAAGCCATGCCGCTAATTCCTGGGTAGTTTGACTCGGATCGGCTTCTACCTACTGCTACGTGGTTCGTTCTTCAAGTAGAAGTTTCCATTACGAAAGTATTTAAACCAAAAACGCACGATGCGTTCATTATCTGTCTCCTCTCCAAACGCAGCAGCGTCGGAACTCGTATTCAAAAATTACTCGGATTTTCGAAGTATGCATCTTTCCAATCTAAGCTGAATAAACCAAATGCACATTTTTCAAAAGAAAAATTTCATAGGTATCATAATATGTGAAAAAAGTTTCACTTGAAAATCTCACACCATGAAGGTTTAATGTCAATTCAAAGTATCTATTACTATAAAACGGCAATTTCATACTTTAACCCAGCGAACTTAAAAAGCATTAAGTTCGCTGCTTATTTCGCAATGCTACGCCAGTGACAGTATTTTTGGTTTCTGAAGATTTTGTATTTAATTTGTATTATTATAAAAAGTATTGATGGTTTATTTTGAAACGATTGTGATTACTAGATCTAAATAAACAAGTTAAATTGTTAAAAAAAAGCATAAAAATACTTTCATTAATGTCGCATGTCACTCTGGTTTGATGTCAAAATTGGTGTCAAACAGGGTTGCATGGTATCTGTTAGACTGTTTATTCTGTATCTCGATAGTTGTCTGCAGAAAATCGGGTCAACGAATGCGCATGGGTAACCTAGCGGTGAACTGTCGCTGTATGCAGACGATGCCGTGATATTGGCAGAAACACCATCTGAACTGCAAACAGTGTTCACTCGGAGGAAAGACGATTGTATGGAGAAAGGCTTACTATTGAATGCGAAGAAAACAAAGATGGTATTTGAAAGAGAAGAAACCAGAACCAACGTAAGGATTACGGCTGATGATGAAGTGTTTCAACAAGTGGATGAGATGTATATCTTAGATGTGCTTTCAGCAGGGATGGATAGTACACTGCCGATGTGGAAAGACGAGTGAGTGTTGGGAATATTGTGAATGGAGCGTTGGGAAAACTTCTTTGCAGTAAAAACTTGAGACAGAAGCCACAGCTCGCTATACACAAAGCAGTGCTGGTCCCAACACTAACTTATGGAAGCGAGAGAATGAAAGTAGGATAACGCGATCGAAACGTTAGTGTTGCGCAAAAATTGTGGCGTAACGCTTGTAGACTGTATTCGCAATGATGATATTAGAAACAGAGTTGGTCTGAAAGAGAGCATCGGTGTTAAAATAAGAAGAGGCATACTCCGTTGATTCGGACATGTAAAAAGAATGAAGGATGAAAGAAAAGGAATTGATTATACGATTTTTTTTGATTGAAAAGTAGCTTTAGACATTCATTTTTGAGATTACCTTTGAAAATCTTTTATTTTGATACCTTATTCGCTCATTCGATACGTTTGAAAGACGAATTTCATCAGTCTGCACAATATGGTGCACATTATTTACCAAAATTTTTTTTTTATTACCATGTAGTCTATTTTACCCGGGATTATGTAATTATTCTAGCAGTATCTCATACATATGTATTAGTTCAGGCGTTTATAAGTTATTGTAGAATTATCTATCTATCTAACTATAACTTCACGCCAAATCCCTTGCAAGGTAGGCAGAGAGAACCGAGCGCCACGTGACTCGATCCTTACACACCTCACTCGCTTCTTTAACATTAATTGCTCTTCTCTTGCACGTTCGCCGGAATTAAAAACTCATAACAATAATATACATGAAACTAAAAACATTATACACATTTTTGAAGCAGTAAAAACCAATTAAGAAATTTAACATTTCTGTATTGGATCATTGTTCTGTAGAAATACAGTCGAAACAATGTCGAAAACGCCAATTCGTTAAGTAATTTTAGAAGTCGCGTGTAACATAAACAAACCTTTCTTTCTTTTTCAAGGATTTTAGGCAATGTAATAGCTGAAACAAAAATAAAGCAATACGCTACTCTAATTGAGTGACCCGACATCGTTGTGTGGGTCATGCATTGTGCTGAACACGCAGGTTAAGCAACGACTGCAGCCAGTCTGTGGATGGATTTTCCTATCTTGAGCTTTGATTTGTCGTCCCGTCGTGAGCTGTCGTCGATAGGTGACGGTTGTTAAGCTAAGTCAGTGGCCTTCGGGCGGCTTGAAAACACTGGCCGCCATAAATCCTTCTAGTTTATCTTACACACCGCTGGGCTTCGGCGATTGAGAGTCAAGCTGAGGCACTGGCAGTCAGCCTAGATATGGCAAAGGCGTTCGATCAGGTCTACATTGGGGTCTTCTATCGAAGTTACCATCGTGCGGCTTGCCCGAGGGTTTGTGCAAATGGGTTTGCCCTATCTCTGTTGCTCTAACACTATAGCCCAGAAATGTATGTCAACAGCTTGCTTGTTACCATCAGGCAGACCGTACGCTTGATTGCCACAATAGTGAAGCATGGTAGAGTATGCTCTAAATCCTTTCGATTGAAGAGAGATCCGTATCCCTGCAGTGGGATGAGGATTTGTGTAGTAGACATTCGAATTTGTTTGTCTAGCATTTTTTATATTTTTTTTAAAGGTGCATGAACATGTTTGTTTGTTTTGGTCTGGATGAGAGGTAGGGCGCATCAAAGCAGTCCGTCTGGGGAATTACCTCCACCTGACAGAAAACCGCAGCCAAATAATAACTCCGTTCTTCCATCCAAATAAATAATAACTAGTTCTTGTGTTCCTGCGTGTGAGTGATTTCACCAGTAAGCTCCTAAGAAGTTGCTGTGAGGAGAGGAGGAGGCGTGGCACGAGTGAAACTTAATGTATTACAAGCGTTAATAGGCTACGGTAACTGCTTTACATTAGGTGGGCCGTATGCGTGTATGCCTCCCGACGTAGTATAAAAAAAATTTTGCAACTTATCTAATATTATAGTTTCAGCTGTAATTAATCTCTTTTCTCTGCAAAATGTTGGAGCAAAACCAATGAAATTAATTGTAGACGTTTAAGCGGATCTTCCTCGCACATGGAGCTTAGATTAATTGAGTTAATTTGTTTCTAAAAACGGAACCAGTTGTAGGTACGTCGATTTGTTTTAATTGGTTTTAAGGTTCCGTTCCCAGAAGGTGATAAAAACCTAATTACGAAGGCTTCGCCGTCTCTGCGTCTGTCTATCTGTCCATCACGGATCGCAGGATTTTTTCTTTTGAACTCTAATAGATAGATATTTGAAATAGAAGTGTGTATTTATGACCGCTTCAATTATTATATTATATTATTGTTTTAGACTTGTTGTGTATTACATTTGTTTGTGTGTGTTAGTCAGCAACGGAATAAACGTTTTATCTATCTATCTTCAACAACAAATATTGACAATGTCTATTTGTAATAAAGGGGGACTAAAATCGAATATACGACTGCAATATAAACACGATAACATGATATACGTGTTGAAACATTTGAAAAACATGATGAAAACACTTATATGTCGGAAACATTTTTTTATCATATGCCCGAACATATTAAGTTACTGGACGGAATGTTTATTTTTTCTAATAACGAAAAATAAACAGGATCATTGAGAAACGTGTTTTTTTCAACAAATTATTAATTTTATTATAATTAACTTTGACGAGCTCGGTAGTGTAGTAACGCTACTTTAACACCAACGCTTGTGGGTTGGATTCCCGCGCAGCATTTATGTGCATGGGCATGTCTGTTTGTCTTAGTCTGGGTGTTTTAAGGAGAGGTAGGGCGCAACAAAGCATTCCGGAGGGGAAGTACCCCCACCTTACAGTAAACCGCATGCAAATAACAACTTCCTGGAGGGTTGTTGAGTTCCAGCGAGTGAATGAGGTAGGCAGGTGAGGCAGTAGAAGTGGCATTGCGCGAGCGATACTTTGTGTGTTGCAAACGTTCATAGGCTAGAGTAACCGCTTTACATCAGGTGGGCCATATGTCTCCAGACGTTGTGTAAAAATTTGAAATCGTTCTTATAGCCTTTCGACCGCAACCTGTCTATGGATGGATTTAGTCATCTTGAGTTCTTCCCAGACGGGTACGTCATCGGTCCTAGCTGTTGGCAATAGAAGACAGTCGTTAAGTGGCTTCAAGCGGCTTGAAAACATTGGCCTCCGCTAATTTTCATTTCAGCCGCATGATGGAGAACAGCTCTATTCAGTAGAAAGGATACCTGTATCCCCGCAGTGGGATAAGTATGGGTTGGCGTGAAAAAGACAGGGCAAATTTCATAATTCGACAGGATGCGCCATATGTACGTCAGGTTGACTCGCTTTAAAGACGATGCGGAGTTATTTATGTTGCAAATAGAAGACATTGAAATTCAGACTTTACTGCGTTTTCCAATAATCAACGCACGAATGCAGCCTGACTGGGAAAGTACCTTCTTCTCGCCATGTTATTGAGTTCCTATGAGTGAGTATGACCGTCAGTAATCTTATAGGAAGTTGCTGTGTTAGCAGCACGGATGGCCAACTGCGAGCGATAATTCGTGTATTGCTAGCGTTTATAATGTACGGTAATCAATTTAGATCAGGTGGGCCGTATGCTTGTAGGCCTTCCGACGTTGTTCTAATCTGCATTAATTAAAGCTGTCAAGTGAAATCGAGTTTCGTGCATTATGTTCGTGTTGTTCGTAAGCTACTCGTAAGTAACTATTTGGCTGAGGCTTCGTGTGAAATTGCGGTACTTTCCAGGCTTGCTTTGACGCACCCTATCTCTCTTATCAATGTATACGAAGGTCACACTATAAGTTTTGCGTAACTTAAAAAAACAACATGTTATAACTAAAATATTATGTTTATTGCTCTTCAAAATACTCTCCTTTACATTTTAAACATTTTTTCATGCGATCGAACCATTTTTTAAAACAGGAGGACCACAGATCTGTATGCATGTTTTCTACGTGCTGATTGAACGCTATCACTGCCTCTTCGGAGTTGGTAAAAGTGAAACCTCCCATCAAATCTTTGATTTTGGGGAAAATACAGAAATCACAGAGTGGCTAGGTCGGGGCTATGCGCAGGATGGGTAACGAGTTGTACTTTTTCGGAAGTTAAAAATGACTTTGTTTTGTTGGCCGTGTGTGAAGAAGCGTTGTCATGATGTAGGAGAACGCGGCTTTTTGGTCGTCTTTCGCGAACTTTTTCTAACACCCTGGGTAAACAAATGGTAGAATACCACTCGGCATTAACACTCTTTTGATCTTCAATGTGGAATTGTGCAGATGGGACCCGTAGCTGAGAAAAAAAAACGCGATCATTTTTTTACCAACGTTTCTCGCCTGCCTCACTTTTGTTGGCCTGTTCTCATTTTCAAACACCCATTCACAAGATTGCTGTTTTTTCTCGGGTTCAAAACAATAAATCCACGTTTCGTCTCCTGTGACAATGTCATAAACAGCATTAGAATGTCAGTGGTCGTACTTCAGTAGCATCTGTGAGCACCATTCCACGCGAGCCCGCTTCTGCTCCGCTGTCAGTTCATGAGGGATCCAACGACAACAAAGTTTCCGAACTTTCAATTCTTCGTGTAAAATTTCCTGAATTTGGCTCATACCAATCCCCAATAGTTCTCGAATTGTCTCATTGGTAATCCGCGGGTTTTCTTCAATTAGCCGCTTAACAGTAGCCACATTATTTACGTTGACGGCAGTTGAAGGCCGCCCTTCACGAAATTCGTCATGTAAAGAAACTCGACCTCTCTCAAATTCAGCAAACCATCGCCTCACGGTGCTCAAAGAAGGTGCTTCTCTCCCAAAAGCATTTTGAAGACGAGCAGCACAGCACGAGGGCACACAGGCCTTCAACTGCCGTCAACGTAAATAATGTGGCTACTGTTAAGCTATAAATAAAATAGGGATATAAATAAAGACCTGTTTTTTGCTGCAAAGCATTCGAACCGTCAGGTTCAACAAAATAAATAAAACACACGATACTTCCGAACGCTAGCAACACCAATGACCATTCGTGTACAATAACACGTTTGTTTGTCATAGTCTGGGTGTGTTCTATGTATTATAAGTACGTACATGCAGTATAAAAAATATACACACAAAAAATTGGTACTTTTGTACGTTTATACGTATTACTCATAGGAGAAGATTTGCTTAGTTTGGGATTAGATGGCGCTGTGTAGTTTGCTTGACAATATATATTTAAAGCAGGTTAGATCAAATTGCATGATATACTAGTATATTTATTATAATTATGTCACTCACTCGTTATTTCATCTACTTGAACTTTTAATTCGCTGTGCGTTCAGAATTTCTATTAAAACCACTTTCTATAAACGGTATTTTATAAAAAAAAAAATAGGAAAACTGCATAAAAAATAGAAGCGCAGTGACATTATACAAATGCATCGACGCTTAAAGGTCGTAGCGGCGTAGAGGGTCTACGAATATGTAGGCGGTTACGAGGCGTAGCTGTATCGTCACTAATGACGTCACAGCGACGCCTCCGTGGCGTCATTGTTAATGAATATTGAAGTGGGTCCTGTGTGAATTTCAGGGGACTGTTAGGGGTGTCGAAAATAGATTTTCAATGTAAGCGTGTAAGATATTATCACTTGTTTCATATGTGTTTTATTTGTTCATACCATATGGAGTATACAATTCTATTGCATACTTTATGGTAGCTGTCTCGTATAAACATTCAATGGAAAACTGTCAAAATAATAGAAAAAAACACCTCTCCTATTTTTAGGGATTCAACTACTTTTCCATGACACCGAACTGAACATAAATAACTTTTTATCTTCACGTTCCAGTTCAACAGGTTTCTTGTGGAGTAGGCAGAGATAACTGTGCGCCACGTGACCGTGACCGTGGAATGAAAGATTGATGCAGTGACAAAAACTGAAAAGCGTATGCTAAGATGGTTTGGACATTTGGAAAGAATGAATGACAAAGGGGTTACGAAAGAAATATATCGAACAAGAGTGAGTGGAGATATCGGATCGAAACCTCTTCATGCCTTTCCTGAAGAACCTCATGCCTTGGGAAAATCTCATTTTAGCAAGCTAGTAGTCTTTGGAAGAAAACTTCTCTGAAACCGCACAGTACGCAACCATTGCGACACCAGCATGTGAATGAATGAAGTGAATGCCCCGCCGTCAGCGAGCGGTTATATTAAGAAGCTGTCAGCATCATATCTAACAATTCTTCGGAACACAATCTGTTGTACAATCGGTAGAACACACAAAGGGAGTCAAAATCTCTCATTAAAATTCAAGAGTCAATTACCGTGTGTAAGCTTGGAATCGTCGACAATTCTCACAGCTCGTCTATGAACCAAGTTACAAAATTTCACCTGGTACCCAGGTGCTCCCTCCCGAAAGTGACTACAGCCCTTCTTTTACGGTTTGACTTGACTTCTGTTGAGCATACCAACTTTATTCGCAGCTTGACCTTCTCTACTAAGGGTTTTCAGTACTGAACATCCCTCGAGATCTCGACACTGAGCATTCCAATATATTTGGCGATGGTAAGAGGTGCGTTATGGAACAGAGGATAGAGGAGTATATGTATTGAAAGCCCAGTGAGTAAAGAACTGGCCTATTGGCCAACTGGTCCCCAGTCAGAATCCGGGCATGTATCTAACACTAAATTCGTGTTTCGAATTTATGTACATATTCGTCATTGTCACTAGCTCCGCGGTGAAGGAAAACATCGTTAGGAAATAGTAGAGTTCAATAATATTTCGTAAGACGTGTGACCTAACCTAAGAAAGGTCTGGATTTCGCCCTAAGTTGTGGAGGTCTGACGGCAGTCGCTCCATTTGTCACTTTACAAGGTTGAATTGAACCAAGTTCAGCCACCCCTAGCCAGACACTTTAGTCTTTAGACAGTCGCTGATCAAGTTCCAACAAATTGGGGAGAAGGCAAGTTATAGCAATAGGTCTGTAATAGAGTTGATGTTAGCGGTCTTCCTTGAAAACTGGGGGTCTTATATTAGAAATACAGTTTGATAGATATAATTATAATTAAGTTCTCGTTGTATAGATTAATATAATTTTTAAATTATCGAAATTGTTTATTGGGAACTAAATTATGATTATTGATACTTAAGAGAGGTAGAGCGCATCAAAGCAGCCCGACTAGCAAAGTACTTCCATCTCACAGAAGACAGCAGCCAAGTAATAACTCCACGGAGGGTTTTTGTTCCCGCGAGTATGTTACCAGTAAGCTCCTGGGAAGTTGCTGTATTCGTAGGTAGAGTGGCAACACGCCAGCGATACTCCATATTGCAAACGTTTGTAGGCAAAGTCTCCAAGTCGACAAAACTTCAGTTATAGTACCTTCAATCAACAGTATAAGTACTCAACTCGCTTTTTCTTGTCGTTAATTAAAAAAAAACAATACAGTTTCACTGCCGAAAGCCATTTAATACCATTCAACACTATATTCCTACTTTTCAAACAAATCCACAACAATCGCTTTTAAACGAAACAAAAGAAAGCATAAACACAGTTGGAAAAAGTTATGCAAGTGCTCGTAACAGGCACAAACTAGCGAAATTGAATTTTAAAACAAAACGACAACGCTTAGATTCGTTTGGAAGTTAAACTAGATTTGCTAGCGCTACCGAACAATATAAAGCTAATGACAGATTCGCTACGTAGAATGCTCACACTCGCTGTTGCGTTCCCTTTTAAGACTTACGTTTTTAAGGTTCCGTAGATACATCAGTACATCTCTTTTATATAGAACACCGAGATGCATACAAACATACGGATACAGATGTAAAGTGGTTACCGTAGCCTCTCCTCCTGCAATAATTTCTTGGGCGTGGGGGTTTCCTCACGATGTTTTTCTTCACCGCCGAGCAAATCACAATCTGTATTTATACATGTAAAAACAATGTAAGTGATCGCTGTCTGTACATTGCTTAAGTACCAGAAGGCGTCCCGGAAGTGCCACCTAGTTTGATCATTTCAGCTGTGATCATATCAATTCCCGCAGATGTTCCATTTTTCAAGCTTCATATCGACCATTTAATCTCATCCATAGTAATACATTCATCGGACGCCGTCAACGTGGAGTGAGCATCAGACTCCCTCTCATTGCCAGCGTCCGAGGCATATTCATGTATTTCTTCAAAATATTCACTCCACCGTTCCACTCGTAACACTTTTTGTCAGCCTCTCGTCCTCATTCATAATGTTTTTATTCTTGCATAGACGGTACATTTCTATCTTCTTTTCTCTCATATTTGCATTTAAGGTGAAAGATGACGTCAACGAATGTATGCTGTATTTTTTTTATACAACATCGGGAGGCATCCAAACATACGGCCAACCTAATGTAAAGCAGTTACCGTAGCTTATTAAAGCTTGTAATATTAAGTATCACTAGCGCGATGTCTTCTCTGCTGCTTACACAGTAACTCCTAAGGAACTTACTTGTGACCTCACTCACACGCACAAACACATTGTTGTGTTCCTGCGTGTACGTGTGGTCACCAGTAAGTAACAACCCTCTAGGGAGTTGTTATTTGGCTGCGTTTTCTGTGAGGTGGAGGTATTTCCTCAGATGGACTGTTTTGATGCGCGCTACTTCTCTTAATGTACGTAGGCGATGCCATGATATTAGCAGAAACATCATCTGAACTGAACACACTGGTCACTATGATGAAAGACAATTATATAGAGAAAGAATAACGAAGCAGATATACAACGCAAAGGTGGAAGGATGTAGGAGCCGAGAACGGCCAAGACTTACCTACCATGACCAAATTGGTCATGTTCCATCCAGGGTGATGTCAAGAGCCTTAGAAACCGGCGATCGTATATGAGAAGAGCAATGAATGTTAAAGAAGCGAGTGAGGTGTGTAAGGATCGAGTCACGTGGCGCTCGATTCTGTCTATCTACCCCGCAAGGGATTTGGCATGAAGTTATAGATAGATAGAACTCCTTAGGAGCTTACACGCAGGAACACAACAACCCTCTTGACGGTTGTTATTTGTCTGCGGTTTTCTGTGAGATGAAAGTATTTCCCCAGACGAGCTGTTTTGATACGCCCTACCTCTCTTTATGATAACATGAGAACTAGAGTGGGTGGGAATCACAAGTGCCGCCGAACTCTTTCGCCTTGCCAAAGACAAGAATTAATAATGCAGAGTTGACTGCCTTCATTAATTAGAGCCGCCTCCTAAGAAGAAGAATTTCTATCTACACGTGCAAAGCTAGGGCGGGCGCTAGTTTATTATTAATTCACTTTTTATTAATGTAGCTAACCAAATACTGAACAACCAGTTTTATAAGTACTATACATTTTTTTACTTAATATTCGTTCAAAGTCAACACTAGCATAAGCCTGCGAGGGTATTACAAAAACGTTCCTTTCCACGTCCATTCATACAGGTTCATTGTCGCTCCATTGAACAATGAATAGCCTTTTTCGAACTAATGGACGAACAAAATTGTCAGCGGACAGTCGGCTATCGTGCTCTCAACGTATCGCTTTGTATCAACCACCATCTGTATAACAGGTTTTAAAACGTATAGAATATCGTATTTGATGAACATAATAATGCAACTATGACACAAACTTTGTTTGTCTTGGTCTGGACATTTTTATGAGAGGTACTGCGTATCAAAGCAGTCCGTCTGGGGAAGTAACTCCACCTCGCAGAAAACCTTAGCCAAATAACAACACTCTGAAGGGTTGTTGTGTTCCTGCGTGTCAGTGAGGTCACCAGTAAGCTTCTTAGGAGTTGCTGTGTTAGCAGCAGAGGTGGCATCGCGCGGGTGATACTTAAGTCACCGAGTACTTTACACCAGGCGGGCCGTATGTTTATATGCCTCTCGACATTGTATAAAAGAAAACCAAGGATTGCGGGTTCGATTAGCTCACATGACAAACATGTATGTTTGTATGCAGTGATGGCCCAGTAGATAAAGAATCGGCCTACTAACCCTGGTATATCCTGGCATGTACCATTATATTCGTCTTTTCGGATTTATGTCCATATTTGTAATTATCACTAGCTCGGCGGTGAAGGATGACATTGTGACCCACAAGTCCAAGAAATGATGTGTCAAGACACGTGTGCTGTATGTGCTGATTACACCTAAGAAAGGTCTGATTTTCTCCTTGAATTGTGGAGGTTTTCATCAATCTTTAGGCTTAATTAGCGGACTCTGCCAATAATAATGGATAATGAAACTGAATAACGGTAAGAAAAAGGAACATGTCTATTTGTCTTGGATAGTGTGTTTGGCAGGACATATCAAAGTAGCCCGTTTGAGGAAGTAGCCGCACCTAACAAAAATCACAACTAAATAACAATTCCCTGTTTTGTTCCTGCGAGTGAGTGAGGTTACCAATGTGATGTGTAGCAGAGGTTGCATCGCGCGAGTGATACTTAATGTATTGCAAGCTTTCATAGGCTACGGTAATCATACACATCGGGTGGGGTACTAAGCCTTAGGATGATGTATAAAAACGAGAGTATTCACAGTAAGCTGATTGAATTAGATCTGGGTCAATTGAGTATGCAAAACACAATGTTTGTTGGCGAAATCATTATTCGCTTTGTTTGAAGTGAAAGGCCCGATTATGGTAACCACTTTTAATCATGTGGGTCGCGTGCTTGTATGCCGATGTTGTGTAAAAATTGCTTTTTTTTACACAACATCGGCATACAAGTTTTTTAACGAGCTTTTTATACGTCATAAAAATATACGGTCCACTGATGTAAAGTGAATAAGACTTGCCATGCAGGAAGTATAAGCTCATGCGTTACCCCTGTTAGTACAGATATTCCACAGGAGCTTACTAACTCGCAGGAACACAATAACTCTATGTCTCTCGTTGTTGTGCAAAAGAAGTATGCATACATACATATCATCACACCTGTCTCCCATTGGGGTGGGCAGAGACTATGTAACGCGAAGTGCACCGATCCAAACATACCTATGTCTCTAGGCGAGAGAGGAATGTCTAAAAAAAAGTATCCTCGTCGGTATATTCTGTTAGTTTAAAGCACAAGGTTGCTATGACACTTAATTGAGTGAAAATGGGTGGAGCTGGCAATATTGCTGAATATTTTTCATGACCTCAAACAAAACGGTAACATATTTTTTATTAAACACAATTGCTTGATACATCGAAAATATTTCAGTATTTCTCTGCTAACTTTTTCACTGAAAATATTCTGAAAAAACCTGTGGCTTTTATTGTATTTGCTATACGATACTTGAAATATTTATTTTGTATAAAAATGTATCGCAATACCGGAAGTATCATTTGTGTATTACTGCGGTTAATTAATCCCTCTTATCTCTGCATGATTGATCTGGTAGCTTCTCTGGGTGGTTGTTGTGTTCCTGGGCGTGTGTGAGGTCGCGTTGCAATTCGCGTGCGATACTGTAATGCAAGAGTTCATAGACTACGGTAACTACTTTACATCGGGTGGACTGTATGCTTGTATATTTATAAAAAAATAATGCTATGTTGCAAAGTTCGGCTACTACACATTAAAAAACCAGTTGAGAATGCACAAGCTTGCTTTGCCAGAGGAACACCTGGCTCGTCAGTTATATAACAATTCAAAATTATTATTTTTTATATTTGTCGGCCATTTTGACCATGTTCCTTAAGAGATAGGAACGGTGTTCCTGAACATTCCTATTCTACTTTTTTATGCTGAATCTGAATCTGAAGTCAAATTTATATACAACTTAACTTAAATTTATAACAAATTGAATATTCGAAAAAAATACATAGACAAACTCACACACAAACAAACATATAGATTCCATATAGGAACGGTGTTCCTGAAAAAATGTAACGGCTGTAACGATTTGAGTCCAATTTTGTATTTAGACAAAATTTTCCTTTATTTACAAAGTTAAGTTTATCAACATAAGTAAGAAGAAACAGTTTTAAGAGAGGTAGGGCGTATCCCAGCAGCCCGCCAGGAGAAGTACCTCCATCTCACAGAAAACTGCAGCAAAATAACGACTCTCTAGAGGGTTATTGTGTTCCTGTGAGTGAGTGAAGTCACCAGTAAGCTCCTAAGGAGTTGCTGTGTAAGCAGCAGAAGAGGCATCGCGCGAGTGGTACTTAATATATTACATCAGGTGGGCCGTATGCTTGTATGCCTCCCGACGTTGAATAAAAAAAAGTGTCTTTACTCTTTTTTAATACTACGTCGAGAGGCCTACAAGCGTACGGCCCACCTGATGGAAAGCGGTTACTATATATAGCCTATGAATGCTCGCAAGACATTAAGTATCACTCACGCGATGCCACGTCGGCTGCTGGCACAGAAACTCCCCTTAGGAGCTTACTGGGGACCTCACTCACACGCAAATACATACCCTCCAGGGAATTAATATTTGGCTGTGGTTTTCCGTGAGGTGGAGGTACTTCCCCAGAAGGGCTGCTTGGATGCGCCCTACCTCTCTTAAAATTATTACAATTACTAACCTTATTATCACAATTTGGTTGCTATCTTCTGTCAAGGGTTAGATGATATCTCATTAACAATCGCTGTGCCCCACTTCCATTAATATAACTGACATTCAAATTGACAATTCAATTAAATGAAAGGTTCTCAGACTTTCTCTTTCAAGTTCCACTTCAACCGTCAATTTGAAATTGTTAACTTTTAATTGGCCGAATTGATAACGAAGAAAGAAATTCTCGTGTAGTAATTGTGAAACAAAGTTGTTAAATAACGTTTTATACTACAAAAATGGTGAGTAAGTGTACGTCCGGCATGATGGTAAGCCGTCAACGCACATTAAAGCCTGCTGCTTTAGTGTGCGTTGATGATGCTCGCGAAATTAGAGGCAATGCCCGCAAATTACCAACGCTGTTAAAGCTTTCAATGCCTTTATAAGCCTCTGGCTATTCTATTGAACTCTTTTTTACCTACTGGCGACTAATAAAACGTCTAATTGGTGCTTTCGTCGTAAACTTCATGTTATTTTTTAGGGTTCCCTACGTCAAACGGAAAAACGGAATCCTTATAGGAGAACTTTGTTGTCCGTCTGTCAAGATCCTTTTTCTTAGGGACGGGACGGGATAGGGAGCTATCAAGCTAAAATTATTATCAAATACTCAGGTCTGCAATTCCTATCAATCATACATGTAAGTCAACGTAATCAAAAGATACGGCTGTTTATGCGTTGTATATGAGCATATTTCGACACTCGTAAGGGAATCAAATGCTATAGGGTACTTCCCGTTGAACTAGAATCTTGAATTTGATAAGAAGCAATGTCATAGCACAAGTAAAGGAAAAACCCGAAAATCGTAAATTTGTAGTAACATCACAAAAAAACCAGTTGACAATGCGCAAGCTTGCATTGCCAGAGGAACACTTCGCTCGTCAATTATATAACAATTTAATTTTTTTTTTAACACTTTGTCGGCCATTTTGACCATGTTCCTTAAGAGATAGGAGGTTGGTTTTTCAGACATCCCTATTCTACTTTTTTATGCTGAATCTGAATCTGGAGTCAAAATTCGAATATTCGACAGACAAACATGTAGATTTCATATAGGAACGGTGTTCCTGAAAATTATTTTGCGAAAATATGCGTGAGTCGGGCTCGCACTTGACGGCTCTTTCTTTTATAAGGCCCTCAAAGACCCGTCTCCTCTCTTTTATCTACGTCCTCACTCCAAACTGCTTCCACCTACATCCCATCCTCTACATCCTTTACCAAGACACAAATCCATTCTACTCCGCATTCCAAGTTCTTTTATAATTCGTTCGTTCTACAACTGCCTTCACGTATAAGTGACAGGTATGTGTCACTACGTTTAAAAAGAGACGGAAACTGTTCCAGAGCACAGGTTGGTTGAAAGCATGTATGAGTATGACGAGCTCGAGCTCTGGCTCAGTCGTGAATGACGCGACTTTGACACCAACGCTCGTGGATTCGATTCCCACACAAGGGAAACATTTGTGTGAAACTGTCTGTTTGTCTTGGTCTGGATGTTGTAAGAGAGGTAGGGCGCATCAAAGCAGCCCATCTGGGGAAGTACCTCTACCTCACAGAAAACCGCAGTCAAATAACAACTCCCTAGAGGGTTGTTGTGTTTCTGCGTGTGAGTGAGGTCACCAGTAAGCTCCCAAGGAGTTGCTGTGTAAGCAGCAGAGGAGACATCGCGCGAGTTATACTTAATATATCACAAGCGTGATTAGACGGCACTCGCTTTACATCAGGTGGGCCGTATGCTTGTATACCTCCCGACGTAGTATAAAAAAAATAGTGAAACGATGAAACAGATTTTACGTAGTAAATCAATTCACCACTGCGGGTCGGGGGTAAAGCAGAACGTGCAACTCTTATTGGCTAGTTCCCGGATCAACATCGCGTTACTTATCGCCTTAATGGTTAAAGTATCCACCATTTGGTCAGCAGGCTCGAATCTCTTTAGAAATATTCGAAGATATTTAGGCGCTAAAACACAATGTTTTTGTAAGCGCGGGGCGCCTTCATATGTTCTCAAGTGGTTTATTGATATGTGCCTGGAAGAGATCTTTTCGAGAGATATGCTCGCCTTTACAAAACTGACAAATATTATTAAATTTAATACTGTTATATATATTTTATAATTGGTAATGTGTTGAAAAAGGGCCAAATCAAAAGTACCCAAAACCGAAGAGCGTTCATGAAGAGGTAGATGAATGTGGAAGAAACGAGAGTGGTATGTTTGGATCGGTGCACCTGGTTCTATAGTCTCTGCCAACCCCAATGGGACACAGGCGTGATGATATGTATGTATGTATTTTACTACGTCGAGAGGCATACAAGCATACGGCCCACCTGATATAAAGCGGGTACCTTAGCCTATTAACGCTTGCGATATATATTAAGTATCACTCGCGCGATGTCTCTTTTGCTGCTTACACGGCAACTCCTTGGGAGCTTACTGGTTACCTTACTCACACGCAGGAACACAACAACCCTCTAGGGAGTTGTTATTTGGCTGCGGTTTTCTGTGAGATGGAGGGTACTTCCCCAGACGGGCTGCTTTGATGCGCCCTGCCTCTCTTAAATATATATATATATATATATATATATAATATAAAAGGAGGATCGACAGCATACAACACGAGTACAATCATATTAAAATATTTCATGTAATTTCCACGCAGGTTAGATACAAGCTTTGAGCTAAACGAACCTTTTAGGGAAGCCCACATTGGGAATTTTTGCAAATATCTTGTTACATCCTTCAAGGAGGAAGGATGAAGGAGGAAGGATGTAGGAGCCGAGGAAGACCAAGACTAACCTACCATGACCAAATTGGTCGTGTTTTATCAGAAGGTGATGTCAGGAGCCTTAGGAACCGGCGAGCGTGCATGAAAAGAGCTATGAATGTGAAAGAAGCGAGTGAAGTGTGTAAGGACCGCGTCTTATGGCGCTCGGTTCTCTCTGCCTACCCCGCAAGGGACCTGGCGTGCAGATATACATCTTGTTACATTTGAAAATTGTAACTGTAATGTTACATGTTATACACTGACAAAAAAATGCTCCAAATCAATCAATAGATTTAATACGCTTACTATAAACAACTAGAAAAATCGTGCAGGGAGGCTTGGCATCGGGCTTTTCGAGCTTTGCGAGCTTTTTATTTCATATTTGTTAAAAAAGTGTATGCAGTTTAACTGAAAACGATGCTCTTCGACGTCGTTGTTTGAATTTTTACTGTTGTCGATTTCAATAAAGGCGGAATCACTTTTCTATAAATTTTATATGCGACAATATATTTGTTATTAGACCTCGCTCTGAAGACAAAGAGAAAGATGTTATCCCAACGCACATAAGCAGATAATAAAAGTACCGACTGCGCAAATGGATCCTTCAAATAAAAATGTTGGTTACAATTCGACAATAAATTTCCGAGGGACATATTCAAGTGATATATGTATAGTTTTATAGTTATTTTCGATACATACGTACATACTCGTATCATAACGTCTGCCTCCCATTAAGTTAATTAGAGGCTATGCAACTCCATGTTTACCGATCCATACATACCTATCTCGATTCTTCTACACTTATCAGCCTCTTCATGCATTCTTTTCGGTTTCGGGTGCTTTTGATTTGGCCCTTGTTCAGCACATCAGCTATTTGATCCGTATGTGTGCGTCTAGGGCAGTCCCTATCGATATCACTACCTACTCAATCATGTTCGATATACTTCTTTCGTAATTCTTTTATCATCCATTCTTTCCAAATGTTCAAACCATCTTAGCATCAATAACCCTTTTCAAATTTTGTCACTATATCATCTTTCATTCCACGTTGTTCTCGTTTTGTGCTATTTCTTATTCTATCAATAATTTTCACTTCACACATACTCGTCACCGGTTACATTTTAATAGCGTTGACCCTACTTTCATGCTTCTTCTGCAATACCCAAGATTCACTGCCTTATGTCAATGTTGGCGCTTATACACCTTGAATAATAGCTATTTTGATACAGTTTACCAGAATTTATATGAACATTTAAATTACCATCATTTTGGAAATAACATTTAAATTATCAGCATTGGCCAAGAAGAAATATCGAAAGAAACTTACCTGAACAGGTCTTTGAAATCGTTATTTATATTATATAGAAACCTGCAAGAACTTTTTCTTGCAATTTAGGATAGAATCGAATAAAATTTACAACAAAAGTTCAACCGGTCTTTGCACGTTGCTGTACAGACATACGCACCTATTTTAATTATTGGGCTATTTTAATGAGTTGAGAGAATAGAGGTTTTATTGGTATCACAGGAGAGGGACCTGCCTGTCATAACTATTACATCTCCGACATTCTCTGGTATTCCGGGGCCCATTCAGTGGCTCATTGCTCACTGAATGAATACCCGAAATGTCTAGAAAGCCGGTCGGAGGCAACACCGGCGTGTGTAACCCAGGAGTGTTGAGAGGTGTACTGCGCTTTTTCTAAAGTTACTCGCATCGCTTCAATATGGTATTGTTAAAACACTACACCATTTTGAAGCATATTGCTCCTATTTGGATGGCCAGAAATTATATTTTGAAAGATGTAAGACCTAATTCTAAGAAAGGATTGTTTTTCTGTGTAGGTTGTAGAGGTCCTACGGCAGTCTCTGTATGTAAAAATGAGTAGAGAGGTAACTATGTGAATTTTTATCGTTATCTTCATTAGATATGCACATAACACATTCGATACTTTCAGGTACAAAGGCGAATAACACAAACATGTTTAGCAACGCATATAATCGATAATCATAAACGAAATTTGGCATAATATTATAATCATATATATACTACTCTGTGTAAAAAGTATCGGGAATATGTCAATAAAAAGACCCGCGTAAAAGAGGTCGTTCTAATTTTTTTACTGCATGTTGGTAGCACTGTACTGATTTAGCGCGCAAAATTTGAGCGGGATCTGTCATTTAATTTGTTTTAAACTACACTTTTTGTTGGTCATAGTTTTGAGTCCTCGGCGATTTTTACAATGGAAAATATTGTTGAACAAAGAGTGTGCCTTAAATTTTGTGTTTCAAATGATATTTCATGTGGTGAATCACTAAAAATGTTGCGAAATACCTACGGCGAATCGTGTATATCGAAAACAAGGGCTTATGAATGGTATAAGGCTTTTAAAGAAGGCCGAGAAGTAGTAGTAGACTTGCCTCGTTCTGGTAGACCTTCAACCGCTACGACCAGAGAAAACATCGACAGAATCAAGAAGCTAGTGCTCGAAAATCGACGTATGAGTCTGAGAGAGTTGGCTAGTGAGGTGAACATATCTTTTAAGTCCGTCCACAACATTCTCATTGACATTTTAGGCATGAAACGCGTCGCCGCTCGACTAGTTCCAAAAGAGCTCAATTTTGTTCAAAAAGCGCAGCGAAAGCATGTCGCTGAAGACATGGTTTCCCGAGCTTCTACGGATCCGACCTTTATGAAACGTATAATAACTGGCGACGAGACATGGGTTTATGAGTACGACATGCAAACAAGCCAACAGTCTTCAGAATGGCGTCTCGAAAACGAGCCGAAACCCAAAAAACCGCGGCAAAGTCGCTCCAAAATCAAGGTGATGCTGACAGTTTTTTTTGACTACCGTGGTGTGGTTCACTCCGAATTCCTTCCAGAGGGAGAAACAGTGAATAAAGAATATTATTTAGGCGTCATGAAGCGTTTGCGTGAGAGTATCCGCCGAAAACGTCCAGATTTGTGGCAACACAACTCATGGATGCTGCACCATGATAATGCACCATCACACACAGCCATTATAGTGAAAGAGTTTTTAGCGAAAAATTCAACAAAAGTTCTCGACCAAGCACCGTATTCACCTGATATGGCTCCGTCTGACTTTTTTTTATTTCCCAAGTTAAAATTACCACTTCGAGGAAAACGTTTTGAGTCGATAGAAGCCATAAAAGAAAATTCGCTGAATGAGCTAAAGGCCATACCGCAAATAGCCTATGAAAAATGTATGGAAGACTGGGTGAAGCGGTGGAGATGTTGTATTGCAAGCGATGGGGCCTACTTTGAAGGCGATAAAATAAATTTAGATGAATAATTTGTATTTTTTGTTTTATTGACAAATTCCCGATACTTAGTACACAGAATGTACATTATGAGATATGATTAGTACGCGAGTGACGCGAGATTAAATAACCCTGTGCTGTGACACGTTATACCCATTATGTTTCAACGTATGCCTCCTTACGACATAACTCATAAATTGATTTACCTCGTTGACAGGGTTGCCATGTATGACATGAAATATAATCCTAATTAATATCAACTATAATAATATAAATGAAAACGCAACTCTGCCCGTTTGTGCGTCTGTTTGCTTGTATATATATATATATATATATATATCTCTTTTACAACTCCCTCAGCAGATTGTAATTAAATTTATTAAAATGGTAGTCAGGGGTCTGGCTATCAGTATCGTGATCAAATCAAAGGCTATTTAGTATCGTGATAATGGGATACCCAAGCTGGCGAACCCATTAGCAGTAGATTTATATGTATCGCACATAGAATCTTCTTTTTGAAGTCGGTTTAAATTATAGCAACCAGTCGGACTAACGCTTCTAGAATAAACTACGCTAATGGTTTATCATGTGACATACAATTAAGGTTCCTAATTACTTATATTGTACTAGTCATGTGTATTCGCTCCAACGGTTATCACATAGTCGTATACAAATTTAATATTTCCCACTTTTTTAACTATTTCCTAAGATGTTTTTATACTTATAGATACGTGGTACACGCTCTAGAATGGCAATACGAAAGTAAGGCAATTGCCCAACCCGCATTCAGATGGCCACGCTCTCGCGTCGCGGCTATACGTACTTCGCCACAAACCATAAATGTCTTAAGATATACACTCTTCTCTTTCTAATGACAGGTAAGCCTCCCTCTTGTTAGAGCTAAGTGTCATAATAAATTACTGGTACGTAAATATAGAACTACTTGCGCCATTTTAAAATACAATAATGTTGGTGTATAACCTGTCTACCTTATGATACGTCGCTGACTGTTCCCAAAGTTTTTTATTGACGATAGTGAAACTTTTCAATGGTTACTAAATGAAATAACTAAAAGAAAATCGTTTTACAGACAGAGGAAAAAGGAGCAATAAACTGTTTTGTCTTTGCCCGTTCACATACTGGACTAGTGTTGGCCCCAAAGGTCGAAATTCTACCATGCATTATTAAAAAATTCGGAAAATATGTACGAATGTGCATGTTTGCTAATTTATTTTATACTATTTACACGACATATTCATTAAGAAAAATAAAGTTCGATAACAGCTAGTAAACAAAAATTTTAAAAATTACGAAAAGGTACTGAACCGTTTTGTCTTTGTCTATTCGTATATAAACATTGATCAATACACAATGCTACAGGTAGTAAGCGGATTAGGAGCAGATAGCACGTCAGAAACTAGCGCACTTAGGCTTTTCTGACGTAATTAGAAGCGTTTGTATTACAAAGGTAGGGTTGTCAACTATGAATTTCGCTTATTGTGTACAAAGGTTGTATCGTAACGTTTGTAGACCGTATTCGCAATGATAATGTTAGAAACAGAGTTGGTCTGAAAGGGAGCGTCGGTGTTAAAATAAGAAGAGGCATGCTCCGTTGGTTGGGACATGTAGAAATAATGCAGGATGAAAGAATGACGAAGCAGATATACAACGCAAAAGTGGAAGGCCAAGACTTACCTACTATGACCAAATTGGTCGTGTCCTATTAGAAGGCGATGTCAGGAGCCTTATAAACCGTGCATGAGAAGAGCAATGAATGTCAAAGAAGCTTATGAGGTGTGTTAGGATCGAGTCACATGCCACTCGGTCCTCTCTGCCTACCCCGCAAGGGATTTGATTTGATTTGAGATTGAAGAGATTTGGCGTGAAGTTATAGATAGATAGAACTTCGCTTATAATTATGTAGTTGAACGTTTTTTGGCGAATTATATGCTTTCCCAGATGTTACTTTATATATATTTTTATATAACGGCGAGAGGTAAACAAGCATACTGCTCGTCTGATGTAAAGTAGTTACCGTAGCTTATGAAGTATATGATGATATCGCGATGGTAACATACTTGAGACTTGAACTTGAGAGGAGCTTACTGGTAACCTCACTAATTCTTACGAACACATAAATATTAGTGGGAGTATTTATTGAAGTTATACTTCTAATGCGACTTCCAACAAGGTTGCGTTAAACGTTTAACGCTACCATGGAGGGGGAATAGAAAAACACAGAGCGAGAGTGAAGCTGCTAAATGTTTCACGATATTACCGGTAGATGGCGCTGTAGTTAAAAGTGCAATATGTTAAAACTGCTAAATGTTTCACGGTATTGCCGGTAGATGGCGCTATAGTTAAAAATGTATAACATTTGTATCTTACATTTGACTTGTATGTAATACATTCCATAAACATCGCCGCTACTACTTGATAGACGTTTTTTTTAATTTTACTCCAATAACCCTTCTTATAAATTAAAATATTATTATTTAATATAATTAATACTAAATATTATTAATGTTAAATATTTATTTAATGATGTCAGAGAAGTATAACTTCTCACGCGTGTACATAAGTACACACACCCATTTTTTTTGGCTGTAGTTTTCTTTACGTTGTGGTTCGAAGACTGTCGAACTGATCTGATGACCACAAACTATAATAATAAACTTAAATTGACTGCACATGAAGGTACTCTAGGCTCATAAAAACGTTGTGTTTTAGCGCCCAATGGGAGGATATTTTAACCAATAAGCCGATTAGTTTCGCGATATTTATCCGGAACTAGCCAATAAGCGCTCCGCATTCTGTTTTACCCATCGACCCGTAGCTGTGAATTGAGTTTCTCGGTTTCCCATAAGCCTTAATGGTTGCGCCCTACGTCTCTTTTGCCAGAATGTTAATTAGCTGATAGCTGAAATATAATAGTGAGCTACATAAACTCCATACCACTGTAATAAGTCAACCGTGCCACGAGACTTATTACAACCACTGTAATAAGTCTAAATGGAGTCGCATGATATTCCATTGTGAAGCACTCGTTAACTTGTAACGTAAGCAAAAGTTAATCGTAGGTGAATGCAAATTTAAATCATGTACAGCTGAACACACCACTTCTAAAATGACAACGAACTATTTGGTTCATCTGATAGTAAACAGACACCGTATTCTATGAACTATCGAACACAAACAACATTAGCGAGATATTTTTAGCATTTCTTATTTTCTTCCCAAGTCTATATTGATAAGTTTCTATTGGTATTTCGTCTGGATTCATGGATCATTTCGTAAATTCTGTTTTTTATGATAAATGAGAACTATTAGTAATAAACAAGATACAATAAGGGTTTATTTATAAAAAACCAGTTGAGAATGCGCAAGCTTGCATTGCCAGAGGAACACCTGGCTCGTCAATTATATAACAATTCATTTTTTTTTAATTGTCGGCCATTTTGACTATGTTCCTTAAGAGATAGGAACGGTGTTCCCGAACATTCCTATTCCACTTTTTTATGCAGAATACGAATCTGAAGTCAAAATTCGAATATTCGAAAAAAGCGACAGACAAACACACAGACAAACGCACAGACAAACATATAGATTTCATATAGGAACAGTGTTCCTGAAAATAAGGTGTATCTAAATGCCCGCGAGTACCCATTGGTATAATGACTTGTAATCCTGCTTAAAAAAATCGTTTGTAGTGTGTAAGTAGGTAGTGTCATATTGATTTTTTTCATTGTCATATGTTGTTGTTGTAATATCTTTATTGTACGTCGTAGTCCATTCTTTAGTTATCTAATTTCTGGCAACCCTGTTGCATTTTCCACGTTATTTTCCATAAAGCTAGCAACGCATGTTTCCGTTGAGTACATACGTTACGCGCATGTTAGTTACATATGGTGGAGCCAAACTTTCGTGTATTTTCTCTCAGTAAGCCCTATTATGCTCTTGCTTTTCACGTACGAGATATTTTTCACCATCAAATAACTTCTATAATATATGTGATTCTGGTTGAGTACACCGAACGTATGTATTTATCAGCAAATAATGACAATGCTAATAATTATCGTAGGTGAAAGAACACGTGATTATGTTATACCAAATATTTTTAGTAATATTTTATCGGAGGACCGTGACAGTAAACAAGCTTTTAAAGTAAAACTTAAAAAATATTTGTTGGATAACTAGGAAATAATTTTAAGTCTAATACATCTGTTATTACATAAGTGCTACTTTAATTTACGGGTCATGAAATAATTGTAAACATCCACCACATCAACCCTTACTCATCCCACTGCAGGGATACGGGTCTGTCATCAACCAAAGGGGTTTAGAGCGTACTCCACCACGCTGCTCAAATGCGGATTGGCGGACGCCAGGGTTTTCAATCCGCCCTAGGGTCACTGACTTAGCTTAACGACTGGTATCTATCGACAACAGCCGGTACCGACGGGTAACGTTCCCTCCGAAGCACGAAGAAACTCGAGATAGATAAACGCATCCATAGACAAGCTGCGGACGACGCCATCGAGCTCATTGTAAACATATATTTTATTACTTATGTAAAGCATTTTCGTTTCGCGTAGACAAATAGGGCATAGCAACCTATGTTCTCATCGGCTGCTTAAAATACTACATGCCAGTATAGGTAGATATAGTAAAGTTAAGTGAGTGCATTATATTCGCCAACAAACTGCTATGCAGTTTGGTGAAATGATTGTTTATGAAGTATTATGTAAAAAAAAAATATTATGAAAACTGTCAATGATTCGGCACATGCATTCACATTATCTTGGATAACCTGTAGTTACTTTCTTTCTTTTTTGTCTGCTTCTAAGGGTCGTATCGTGATGTTGAATAACCAACCTTCCTCTAGAATTGAGCATTCAGAGATTTCCAGAGATTAGCCCGTTCAAACAAACTTTTCCGCTTTATACATTAGTATAGATCACTTTGGGATCATTGGTATCATATGACCTCAAATGCTTACGTTCACAGTAAACTATTTCTCATCCTTGAAACAATCACGGTGTCTTTCATGAGAAATGTAATATAATTCAGTTTCTAATCACTCGCGACTTACAGCCAGATAAAAATACAATTATGTAGGTATATAAAAAAACGATATAAAAACGTAGAATCAATTGTCAATGTTGATAGCTCCTTTACTTTACCAACGTTACGTTTTTCATAAACGAAAACAAAACGGGTTCACACACGTTTGTTTCGGTGGCGAATTTACGGCGTGAGCATATTTGTTAAATAATTCGCCCCTTTCCCGATTTGGGATCAAATAACGGTGAGTCAGTAAACATTCCTTTATATTTAGTCGATACTTATCTTCAAAATTACAGTACATACGAACTCGGTGGCACAATGGTTAGTGACGTAACTTTAATACCGAAGCTCGTGGGTTCGATTTTTACATCGCACAAATATTTACGTGCATTAATGTTTGTTTGCCTTAGTATGGGTATTTTAAAAGAGGTAGGGCACATCAAAGCTGCTCGTTTGGGAAAATATCTCTACTTCACAGAAAACTGTAGCCAAATAAAAAGTCCGTGGAGGATTGTTGTGTTCCTTCGAGTGAGTGAGGTCACCAGTAAGTTCCTAAGTTGTAGCAGCAGAGGTGGCATCGCGTGAGTGATACTTAATATGTTACAAGCGTTCATAGACTACGATAACCGCTTTCATAAGCCCAAAATTTCCCATTTTTTTGAGTGGATAAATTTTATTTTTTTAGTTGCTAGTAATGCTACTTTGATTATTACATTGAAAGTTTTATATGGATAATTTACAGCGAGATACATCAGCTATAAAAAAAATCTGTTTAATTGCATCCACGATTGATGTTTACGTACTACGCAATACGTAATACGTCAATTGCATACACAAAAAATATTACCTAAAGCACACACACACGTATGCCCAAACATACATACACATAATAACAGGTATCGTCTCAAAAATGGCATAAACTGACCTAACTATTGAAACAATTTGTCTTAGTCTTTTGACAAACTATGCAATTCCTCAAGAATGTTCCTTTTGTATCTTTCTCTAGAATGGAAACTTAAAAAGAAAACATTGTAATACGCGAGAAAAATATTCCACTCGCAATAAAATCTCGAATGACTCAAATTTCTGTCCCTTCAGGGCGCTATCAGGGCGAAATTAAAACGTATTTTATGACAATAGAGTTACAGTAATAGAAAATGTTACTACGCAATAAAAAAATAAAAAATGATGTGTTTCGCGGCGTATTGTGGTCCCTTTTTATTACAAACTCTATGTACGATTCTGCTTTTATATCTTATAATAAATACTTTTTGGGGTCAATACAGTGTGCATTTTTATTTACTTAAGCTTTATGTGTAATTTTGTTCTGCAACCTGATTTATAATCGTAAATCGCATGCAAATACGACTTTCGAAAAATAAAGCCTGAATCTATTAACTATTAAGGTTCATGCCCAAAAATGTACAAAGGTGAACTAAATGACACATAAGTTTTCTATATCTAGTTAGAGTAAGCAGCGTAGAGGGTTAAATAGGTATTATCACTACGACTATAGTATCTGTTCTCCAATTACCTGGCCAAGAAGTCTCTCTTTGTAACTGTAATCGACTCCTCTTCCCTAGCATTATCCAATTCCTAATTCATTACGATTTGTAGAGTTTGCTATTTTTTGACCGCTGATTTGGCGAAATACTGATTTAGAAATGAAGCACCTGTCGTCAGACCTTCACGATCCAGAGGGAAAAAGAGACCTAACTTAGTTTTGGACACACGTCTTCATATTAAAAACATAACTTTCCTTTTTTATGTTCGTTGCAGTCGGGCAAAAAGTGTATATCAGAAAAATAAATCAAATTGGTGGGTACATTTGTTGATTTATCTGTATTGCATATTAATATCAATCGTTTGAAAACGAACGATTTGTATACGAAAGCGCCTTTGAGCTTTTAAACGTAATGTAATTTCAAAATATGAATCCCTTATTTGTAAGGGTCGGTGAACGAAGGGAGGGAAGGATGTCTGATGCCTGAGGGTCTGTGAATACTTTGGGTTAAGTGATATTTCATATTAACATAACAGGATATTTCCGTATAAACCAGTATCTTTGACCAGTGAATCCGGCTTGAGTTTCTCTTGGGTACCTTGGAATATTTTTAGCGGACTTCAAAACTCCGTTTTACATTTTTCTAAATTAATTCTTACTTTGCTGCACTCCATATGAAATAAAGTAGCATTTTGTATGTGTTAACAAATAATATGTGAATAAGAATTCCCACAATATTTATTATTTATTAACCTTTCAAGTTAACATGAAAATATTTGGGGTACTGCTGTTAACAGGTGCCCTAAAACTGATACTTAAAGACGTCCAGCCTACGCCTAGTTCTAAAATGCCTTCTCTCTTTTTTTTATGTATATGTAAGTTCAGCATAGTGGCTCCGCTTTGCCTGATGGTAAGCGAAAGAGGAGCCCAAATCGCAACTGTAACTGACAAAAGACTACACAGTATCCTGTCAGTTGACGCTGCCATGCTGACCCGCAAGATGCTTCTTCATCATAGACTATATAGGTACATACGCTGTATCAGATTATAAAGAAGACTGCGACGAGTATAACCAACTATAATACGTAGCATTTGTAGTTTCACAAACGCTAATAAGAACGCCTTCTCGTCAAATCCAATTAGAATAGATTGAGTTTGGAAAATTCCTAAAGAGCTTCTCTTCCAAAATAACTCGATGTCTCAAAACGAAAGTTTATGACCGTACTGGTCACTGGTGTTACCGGTGATGACTCACGGCATTTACTAAGGTCCTCACATGAAAGCTGAAGGTTACACAGCATGGGATGGAGGGAGAAATGCTCAGGTAAATGGACAAACAAAATTTATAAAGATGTTTCTAGTTCTTATACTCTTAACAAAAACTTCTGAGATTATTTTTTCTTAAATGTCTCCTATAGACATCAGCCAGTTACAATTTTATTATTTTTTTTAGCCCCGAGCTGAAAAACTGCTTCGCTCTGTTGACACACACCAAGTATCTTGGATAATATATTCGTCTTCTTCTCTATGGCTTCAGAGCTGAACTTCGCTGGAGAAACCGACATCAAGAATTTCAGTGGTCTTGGCGAGCACAAGAGACTCTTGGCGAGCTTTATATGTGGTTCATATACTTGTTCGTCGTAACACGTTGACGTTTTATAAAAAAAAAAAAAACATTTACGGTAGCAAGAGAGATTTTTTTAATTTTTAACCTATTTTTGGTTTTTGGAGATTTTTATTTGCCACGTACTGTATGGTGCACTATATCATAAGTTTATGCAATAATACGTTTGAGTTTCCTTCAGTGGAGAAAGATGTCTAGACGAATGACGAAACAACTATGTCTTCAGGGATTATATAGTCTTTTTCGCAAGCATCCTTCTAAAAAGTGCGGTCAGTGGCATTACGCAAGATCGAATTTCTCATTTCAAAAGTTACACGGCGAAGTTTGAAGTTAAGAATAGTTTTGTGCAGGTGTACTTTATGCTCACTTAGAGGGAGTAATTTGAACTTTGCACTTTGAACGACTCGCAAGTTCCAAGAAAAATATCTCAACAAATGACAGAGATATTTTCCAAATAAAGAACAGATGGCGCCAGATTTTAACAATACTTCATGGAAGGGCCCTCTAAGGGAAACTTGGGAAAGTTTAGTAAATTGGCAAACAAGAGTTGTTTTGTAAAGGTTTGTGAAATATTTTTTTGTTATAAATGATTTGTGTTAAATATAAAAGAAGGGCATTTTGTTACGTAATGTGTAAAAGTCGCTAGAATTTGTAATCGTAGTACATATATTGAGGGCATATTATATCCACATCAACCCTTACTCATCCCACTGCAGGGATACGGGTTTCCCTTAAACCGAAGGGGTTTAGAGCATACTCCGCCACGCTGCTTAAATGCGGGTTGGCGGAGGCCAGTGTTTTCAAGCCGCCCGAGGGCCACTGACTTAGCTTAACGACTGTCATCTATCGACAACCACCGGGACCGACGGCTTAACGTGCTCTCCCAAAGCACGGAGAAACTCGAGATATATGTACCAATCCATGGACAGGCTGCAGTGGACGTTGCTTAACCTGCGTGTTCGGTTAGAAATACACGCGCGATCACATCGAGCTCGAGGGCATATTGTATAAACAGAATTATCCCCGTTAATACTATAAATAATAAGTAGTGTATATTTTAACTTCTATTTATACATATAATACATGTATAATGTTTATTTAACATGAATATTTTAATCTTTTGTATGCATAACCTGTGACTGTGTCATTATTTACGTATTTATGTAGTACTAGCTATCCGCCCAGGCTTCGCACGGGTGATATGATCGCTAACAAACTTCACAGGGTCACCTGCTGGGCTAACCTGAAGATTCACTGCAAATTTCATCAAAATCTGCCCCGCCGTTTTTGAGTCCATAGAGGGCATACAGACAAACATTCATTTTTATATATATATATATATATATATATATATATATATATATATATATAGGTATATATAGATTGGAACAAATGAATGAGGTTGTATATTAAATACGCTTTCAGCAGGAATGGAGGGTACACCACTGAGGTAGAAAGACGGCTAAGTGCTGGGAATAGCCTAGAGCGTCAGAACTACTCGGTAGTAAAGCTTAAGCCAGTAGGCACAGCTCGCGAAATGCGAGCGTTGCGTAAAATTTATGGCATAACTCTTGTAGACCGCACACGTTATGATAGTAAGAAACAAAGTTGGTCTGAAAGAGGGTATCATTGTTATTATATTAGAAGAAGCGGATACGTAGAATACAGGAGGAAAGATAAAATAAGATAAAACATTTCTCGAGTGAAGTATGCAAGGACCGCGTGTTATGGCACTCGATTCTCTCTGCCTACCCCGCAAGGGATTTGGCGTGAAGATATACATACATACATATACAAACATTTCTCATTTGTCATTAGGCTCTTGCGGGCATTTAGGCACATCTTATTTTTTAAATAAAATCTTCGAAAATCGACCTGAATCACCTTTACCTAATGCAGTAAGGCTTGTTTGAAAAATGTGAGGCTTTCCGCGTAATAATAAATTCCAATGTACAGTATTACCGATGACGTGAGAAGTACACATAAATTAAAGCAACGATGTAACTGCGTGCTCCGTGCCCAGCATACTCCAAAAATAGAAATAAAACACTTCCCGCCCAAAATAACTGGTGATTAAACATACAGCAGGAAAATTTGCCCGAGAACGACGGCTGCAAAGCACACCGCGTACTGAATACAGGTGTGCCGCTTTATTAGGTCTATCTATATATCTATACCTTCGCGCTAGGTCTCTTGCAGGTGTAGGCAGCGAAAGACCGAGTGACGCGGTCCTTATATACCTCACTCGCTTTTCTAACATGTTTACCTATTTTTACCTCTTTACATGTCATCTCGCCAGTTAGGACTTGTGCTGTCACTTGATTGAAACAGCGCAGTGGTGAAACGCGCAGTTAAGCTACTTTGACGCCAACGCTCGTGGGTTCGATTCCCACACAATACAAACATTTGTGTGCATGAACATGTCTGTTTGTCTTGGTCTGGGTGTTTTCTATTTTCTATGTATAAAAAGTATGAATTTACAAAAAAAAATGTATTTACGTATGATTATCCGTTGTCTAGTACCCATAACACAAGCTTCGCTTACTTTGGGGCTAGATGGCGCTGTGTAATTTGTCCGACAATATTTATTTATTTATTTATTGAAAACCCGACCCATTTAGTCGTGGTAAGTGGGTCTTGACCTTCCTCGGCTCCTACATTTTTCAACTTTCGCGTTGCATATTTAATTCTTTAAGAATACTTATTATTGGGTTAAACGAACATACTGATTAATACGGTTTTGTTTTAAATAGTAAACAACCCTGCGCCCTGACTGATGTTCGTGCGATTATATAGCCTATGGCTTCCTGCCAGACATTGTCACCTCCACTGCTAATGTTATATTGGATAGAGATAACTTTCAGAAGCTAGCCGGTAAAAACACATACTTGTATGAACACAGCAACCTTCCAACGGTTTGTTATTTGTTTGTGGTGCTATGTGAGATGGATTTATTTCCCAGTTGGGCTGCTTCGATGTGTCGAACCTATCTCAGGATTGCTGGTGCTTGTTACAAAAAATAGTAATAAGGATGACAAATGTAGGTGGGTAGAGAATAAGATGAATAAACAAAAGATGGTAAAAATTAACAAAAGATTAGGTGAAGGATGATGTAAACAAAAATGGTGTGAATGATTCGATACAGTTATCAAATCATTTTATTATTCTAGCCATATTGGCAAGTCCAATGTTGCTCAGCGTGCTATGGAAAGAGCTTTGTCTCGGTCAGTGTTTCTCCGCATGATAGAACATATTAGATAGATTAAACGACATCTTTTCCTTAGGATAGGTCGGATGGCATGCCCCAAAGGATAAGCAGAATTGATAACCTCAGGAGAAGAAAGGTTTTCGAATGGCATCCCCGTATTGGTCCACGCAGTGCGGCATGCAGGTAGAGCGACTATCTCAAGAGGTTTGTAGAGTGTTGATATATGCTGTAGCTGAAGAGTCAGGGCGCATCAAAGCGGCCCGTCTGGGAAAGTACATCCACCTCACAGAAAACCGCTGCCAAATAACAACTTGGGGGTGTTGTGAGGTCACCAGTAAGCTCCTAAGGAGTTGCTGTGTTAGCAGCACAGGAGGCATCGCGTGAGTGATACTTAACGTAAAGTATTACAAGCGTTGATAGGCTACGGTAACCGCTTTACAGGTGGGCCGTATGCTTGTATGCCTTCCGACGTTGTATAAAAAAGTATGCAGGTGGCGCAGGATGGTGGTTAATTGCTGTCTAGAGTAGAGGTCTATATTCAGCAGTGAACGAATACGGACTGAAAAGCTGATAATGATTCGATAACCGCTGACAGAAACCTCCTCTCAATAGATACCGTGCTAAGCAGGACTGCATTCGATATCTGGCCCTTTATTATTTATAAAGAACGTTTTATCATATGAAGTCTATTTTAATAGCAAATACTGAAATTCTTATTTATAGAAAACCTAATCCAGTACTCGTGCGTCTGCGTAATGATGTCGTAAAGGATTTAATGACGAATCAATGCAGATTCTATCATGTAAACATCCTTCTCGCGTACGCATACTAGAACCACAAATGTTTACAAATTTTATAGTTTTTCTTTATTTTATTACTCGCAGGAAATATATATAAATTAGTACATCGGTCTTTGCTCGATGTACCAGTATACTTCTGAGGAGTCTGATGAGCTCGGTGGCGCCGAAGTTAATAACGCAACTTTGACAGCAATGCTCGTGGGTTCGATTCCCACGCAAGACAAACATTTGTGTGCATGAACATGTCTGTTGTCTCTGCTAGGCGCCTGCATGGTCTATGTCCGGATGACGAACGATAGATCTAAGGACATTGCGTATCATGCGCTGGTGTGGCTGGTATCGTTCTTTACGCCCTCGGGCCAGGCCTCGTCCTCTCCAACCCGAGAAGATCTGGGAAAAATAGTCATGGCTCAGCCTAACACTTGTTTGGGACTGGATGGGGTCAGCTCAGAAATCCTCAGACACATATGGAAGGCCGTACCTGCCGAATTCCACCTGGTAGTTGTATGAACTGGGTAGCCATGTATCGAGTATGTGTGAATGCGGGGAACATGAGGATGATAGAGACCACATATTGTGGTCCTGTCCCAGGTACGATGTGGATGCCACATGCTTTTTTTGCAGTATCCACCATACTGTCTTCCAGAACTTTCCGGCAATCGTCCACATCTGAGTCGGAAAGATTTGTATTCATAAGTCTTTCGCTTACCAGTTGTACATACGTTCTCCTTACACTTTCATCTTGCATTTTTTTACTCCTTATCCTTTCATGATCTCCGAAAAGGATACGCACTCGCCAATGCCTCCACTTCTTGAAAAGTCCCACAAACCGGCTTAACACCAGGTAGTGGCCCTTTTCAAGAGAGGGACCTCTAAAGGCCTCTTGTATCCATTATAGTATTTCGAAGATGTCTATCTATTAAAATCAAATCAATCACACTTTTTTGTTCATTCCGTCTCCCTGTATACGTGTGAATATCCGTGGGATGAAATAAAGTATTCGATACGAGCAGGTTTCGTTCCATACATAAATCTAGAATTACCTAACTTACCTGCTTCGTTCATTCTCTTATCTTATCTATAAGGACCAAGAACGTCTTCATAGCTGTCCCGTCTGGTCCCAACCTATCCATTCAAATCTCCGCACATAATCAATCTTTCATTCCCTTCAGCTAAATCCAGAACAACCCTCACAGACTACCAAAACTTCTCTAGTTCTTGTGCACACGCTGAGCTTACTCGAGCGTATGCTGCAACCAGAAATACTCTTTGTCCCTTAGTCTTGATATTTTGCGAAAGGTGTACATTGGGAAACCTTCCATCTCACAGAACACTACAGCTAAATAACACCTTCGTTAATCATTGCTTCATGTTCCTAGAGGTTGTTTTTTACAATCAGGAGGTATGCTTGCTTACGGCTCACTTCATATTAAGTGGTTACCGTAGCCTATGGGCGCTTGCAATATAGGCAGTATCGCACGCGCACACGCGTTACTAGTGAGCTCCTAAAAATTGCTGTGTTAGCAGCAGTGGCTGGCAGTGGCTGGTAACCTCACATACTCGCAAGAACACAGGAAGGAAGTTAATATTTGGCTGTGGTTTAATGTGAGCGGGAGGTAATTCCTCAGACGGGTGGGTTGCTTTGTTGCGCCCTACCTCTCTTAAAACCCACAAAGGCAAGACAGGCATGTTCAAAAAAAAAATTCAGTTGGATCGAACCCAGGAGCCTTCGTATTAAAGTAGCATTGTTAACCACTCCGCCGTTCTTTCTAAGAAAACCAATTAATCTTACATGGTAAGAATTTTCCCCGGGTCGAGTCGTATAGTCGTTTGGAAGTTTGTCAGAAATTTTTATAATAACAAATCCTTAAATAACTTTTACGTCATCGTAAACGTACGACTTAGTTTGGTAAACTGTACTTGTTTATCTTATACTTGTTAGAAGAAACATCATTAATGTGGTGTCAGGATATATTAAGTATCCCATTGGTAGCAGAAACTTCGGCGAGGAGGCTCATCATTATACACATTGCGGTTCTGATTAGGGTCCCTTACATGTAGAAGCGAAATTTGGACATGCCAGAGATACCATTGAAGTAAGAAAGAAAGCTGGTCTGAGAGAGAATATCGTCGGTGTGAAATTAAGATCATTCTTTACGTTTGAACGTGTAGAATTTTTTTTAACGAATTATAAGTGCTGTAGAAGGGCAGGACTCATATATTGTGGTTAAATTGGTGGTGTTTTGTCACAAGGTGATTTTTTTATTCTAAAGTATCTTGTTTAGATATGCATACATCACAGAAATTAAGTGTTCAACTAAACAAAACCAATTGTTTAGTTGTAGTCATTTTTTCAATTGTAATCTACTGATATATGTATCTAATATTATATATTTATTTGTTTATCAATCATACTATATTGAAGTATTGTTTCAGTGGAGTTTTCGTGAATAATTGTTAGTCGTAGTCGTGGTTTAATATTATATAACTTTATTATTTTTTATTATTTTGGGGTAGGTGAATGAATGTATAATTTTTGTAACGAAGATGAGCTTACCCTTGATTTCATCTGTCCCGATGTATACTTGAGTGTAATTTACATTTTATTTGTTAATTATGTATGAACCATATACGTAATCTACATATTTATTCAGAATTAACTGACAAAAACTTTTCATTAGACATCAAACAAACAAAAAAATACACTCTTTTTTTTGTAGTGCTGAGGCATCATAATCGGCCATATTAGATTTTCTATGATATCATATATATTCTTACTACTGGAATAGCAAGACGCTTCTAAAGGTATCTCATTTGTTTAACTAGCACGTATAGATTAGAAGGTACATATACCAAATTAACATCCAAACATACATATACAGCCTGCTAAAATCCCATCCCCCCTTTTAATTTCGCCCTAGCCGAGTATTAATCGCGTTTCACAAAAGTTGATTCTCTAAATACAGACCATTTATATGTCATTGTTTTTTAGGGTTCCGTACCTCAAAAGGAAAAATGAAACCCTTACCCTTACGCCAGACCCTTTTTCTCAGGGATGGGTGGAGCTATCAAGGTGAAATTAATATCAAATACTCAGATCTGCAATTCCTTCGAGCAGTAAAAAAATGAAACTTTTATCTCAACGTAATCATAAGATACGGCTGTGTATGTCTCGTTTATGCGCATATTTTGACACTCGCAAGGGAATCAAAACCTATATTTTCCCATTAAACTAGAATCAAGAAATTTGGTAAGGAGCAATATCACGTAGCACAAATAAAGTAAAAAAATACGAAAATCGTAAATTAGTCATCACAAAAAAAAATATTTTTTAGCGAAAATAATTTGCGAAAAAAATTATTTTACGGAACCCTCGGTGTGCGAGTCGGACTCGCATTTGAAGGCTTTTTCTGTTTTGTTTTCCATTACTCGTATGTTCCCAATATTTAGACACAAAACAAAAATACAATAACAAAAGAGAAAAATGTTATGAATTCGAGGAGTATGACTTCGAAAACAAATAGTAACTCATTCCGTTGGCAAACGCTGCTATGTAAATTGACTATCGTTTGCCAATAAAAAGTAAATAAATTCAACAATATTTACTCTTTCAAGCGACATGTTGGACATATGCCAGCGTTTATGTATACCTAGGTTAAAAATTGAGTGGTTGACGAAGAAATTATTGTACTCCACTCAAATAGTATTAGCTAGCAAGCACCGCTTTATTTAACGATTTCATTTATTCATGTAGTATATCAAGTAGATTGTACTTGATATACTACATGAATAAATGAAATAAATCAAAGTAATTTTGAGTATTGACATAAATGTTACAATCAACCTTAGTAAGGCACACGTGATTTATATTAGACGGACCTTTATATTACATCAATCAATAAATGTCACATTATTAACTATCATTTTACATGCAATTTGATCTAACCTGCTTTGTGTGTTCCGCCACCAATTAGTTCATGCGGCCTAAAGCCGGCCGGCACCCACCCACTACTGTTAGTAAATGCAACATGCCGACGCTCAGAGACGAACAGAATCCGCCCTCACCACCACCGTCGCTGCCACTGACGGATTCTGTTCCAGATGGCGGACGACCGCAGCAGCCGAGGTAGAGACTACCAGAGCAGCCATGGCAGCGTCGGCATGTTGCATTTACTAACAGTAGTGGGTGGGTGCCGGCCGGCGCTAGGCCGCATGAACTAATTGGTGGAGGAAGCACACAAAGCAGGTTAGATCAAATTGCATGTAAATTTGACTTTCGCAAAATAACGCCTGAATCTATTAACTAACTAACATTTTGTTATTCATTATTCTATGTATATATATTTAATTATTATGTCAAATTGATAAAATATCACGACAAATTGTTTGTTATAGGTATGTAAGTATCTTACAATAGAACAACTGTGTAACCAAATCTAACCTGGATAAATCCAAAGATTAATCGCATTTAAATGCACAGTCCTCCAAGCAGAGCCTGCCGTCACAGGGGAATGCACGTGATACTACAACTCCAAATACGTACGATGCCACATTCCCACATTACATCCCCTGACTAACGCGAGACAAGATGACCCAAACTACCAAGTCAAATTAGGTAGTAGGAGAGGCAAGGCTCGAGCGATATTTTTCCAAAAGGTGTACTAATATTCCACAGACAGATAAAAAATAATTCAGGACATACCTTAGCCTGTGGGGCGGATGTACTCGTAGCTAGGGTTGCCAACCGTACTATTAATTTTTAAAGAAATTTTCGATTATGAATTAGAGATGGCAGGAAGAAAGAAACAGACGTAGTATCTCATTAATAAAAAAAAGCTTTTGATTTACATTAATCTAAAAACTTAATGTAATAAAGCGTATGACATTTTTATTTTAGACAAAACGTTAAAAAATGCAAGAAGTGCAAAAAAAAATTTAGTTTTTATAAAAATAAATAAGTAACAAATATATCATTGTCTATTTTTTTATTTTTCCATTAAATACTATATTTTTTAGAAGTGTACTATATTTCTTTATAGCTATTTTGAAAAATACTATATTTCGCCGAAGAAATGTTGGCAACCCTAGATGTAGCCTACCAATGTAACCTACGTCATCTACTATACGAAGATCTGTAACTTTCATAGTGTCTACGTTACACGATAACTTTGACAATTTGTGAACGAATTTTGAATTTTTTAATTCGGAAGGGTCTATTGCTCATATATTTTAGTGAAATTAGGACAAACAAAATCAGCGCTTTTCTCTAAGGGCTTCTGTACCTTAGTGCTCACGAAAATTACGTTTCTGTTGTGGCGTACCTAATGTTAGATTATTTGCATAATGCTAAACTGGACGTATTTATGTAGTACATATTTGTAATTATCACTTGGCGCTGAAGGAAATCATCACAAGGATTCGAGTTCGCACGCCCAATAATTTATATTTCAAAAAGTTTTGTGACCATCAAAGCGTCTGGTGAAGTACTTCCACTTCACAGAAAACCGCAGCCAAATAACAACACCCTGGAGGCTTGTTTGTTCGGCGTGCGAGTGAGCACACTAGTAAGCTACTAGCAGTTGCTGTGTTAGCAGCAGAGGCGGCATCGCATGAATTATACTTAGCGTTCATAGACTACGGTAACCAATTTACATCAGGTGGGCCGTATGCCTGTATGTCTATTGACGTTGTATAAAAAAAAACTGGTTTTTCCTGCAGGTTGTGATTAACTGCAGGTAGATGCTCTATGTTAAAATCAGTATCTTCCCCAATTCCTTATAATTAGCTCGCTACCTAAGTCTAAGTATTTGGCGATGATGGCTGCCTGCCTTTAATGGATTAAGAAAATGGGATACCGCAAGGAATACGACGCTCAACTTTCGCAGAATATTTAATCCTTAAACCCCAAGAGAATTTGTTTCCCATTGCGTGTTAAATCGATTTTATAATGGAGATCTATAACTTCACGCGAAATCCCTTGCGGGGCAGAGAGAAGCGAGCGCCACGTGACTCGATCCTTACATATCTCACTCGCGTCTTCAACATTCATTGCTCTTCTCATGCACGCTTGCCGATTTCTAGGGCTCCTGACATCACCTTCCGATAGAACACGACCAATTATGATTAATTATGGAGATGTTGTATAAAATACTTATAACCTCGTTTTATGAACATTGGCCTCATGTGTGGTTGAGAGACACTTACACACTTTCGATAGAGAGGAAAAACTGACTCCTATAACCCTCAAGTTCCGTACTAAAAAGTTAAATATCCTCGTATCTTTTCAGAACCATGAAAATATGAAACTCGCTTCGGGCAACGTAATTCATTCAACTTGCATTCTTAGATCTATCAACCTCGTGTGGATATTGGTCTTTTTATATCGCTAAGTGGAAGTACTTCGCCAGACGGGCTGCTTTGATGCGCCGTAGCATACGGTCCACCTGGTGTAAAGTGGTTACCGTAGCCTATGAATACGTTAAGCGTCACTCGCGCGATGCCACCATTGCTGCTAATACAGCAACTCCTTAGGAGCTTGCTGGTGACCTCACCCACACGCAGGAACACAACATGGCTCCAGGGGTTTCTGGCCGCGGTTTTCTGTAAGGTGGAGGTACATCTCCAGACCGGCTGCTTTGATATCACCTACCTCTCTTGATGATAAGCGTCACTAGTGCGTTGCCGACCCTGTAAAAACCTCTTTATGTCTTTTGTCAAAAACGATGTTATAGCACGCAGTCAGAACCCGTTATATACGTTTTCCCATACATTTCGCGGTCATATATGACCACCCGGGTTTCGAAGGGTTAACCAAAACGTCGGCAGGGAGATCATTCCACAACTTGGAAGTTATCTTTAGGAAACCTCTCTGACAGCTTACACTCTGATTTTCCGTTTACAATCAGGCAGTGCGAAGAAATCCTCATCATTGTGGTGCTGATCACTATTTTAAATGGAGTATTTATATCTTAATATATGGGTCTCATTAATTTACACTTGGTCTAAAATGCCCCAGTTTCGACCACAAACACTATTAGAGCCATGCAAGCACACTAAAACGTAACGAAAACAATGAAATTGAGGTTAATTATAGCATGGCTTGGGTGGCAGTTACCCGTGGACCAACTGCGCAGACCATGAGGCATGTACCGAGTTAATCCGCCGAGAGATTCTCAACAGTTAATAAACATTTTTTTTCTTTATACAACAGCGGAAGGCATACAAGCATACGACCCTTCTGATGTAAAGCGCTTGCCGTAGCCTATAAACGCCAGCAATACATTAAGGGTGCTGCAGCGATATAAATAGCTATGCTATTAACATATAAATTTTTCTACCAAGATCACGGATTTATTTTAGATTTTTGCTTAATACATGCAATGGGAAAGTTTTAGATAAATCAAAAAGGAAGGCGAGAAAACTTTTCTAATGTTCGGAAAATGCGTGGAAATATGAAAAATTGGAAAAATAAAAATTATGACGCAAATTTTTCCCCAGTTTAAAATTTGCGTCATAATTTTTATTTTCCCAATTTTTATATCTAAAACTTTCCCATTGCATGTATTAAGCAAGAATCTAAAATTAATCCGTGATCTTGGTAGAAAAATTTACATGTTAATATCATAGCTATATATATCGCTGCAGCACCCTTAAGTATGCGATGCTCGTGCGATGCCACGTCTGCTGGTAGCACGGCATCTTCATAAGAGCTGACGTAATCAAATACGAGTACATTGAAATAGTTTTAACCGTTTCGTCCTTGCATATCGTGAAGGAAAAAAGTTATGGAGAAACGATGATAAAGATTTTGCATAGTAACTCTAAGGTCGGTTGTATTGTATTGTTTTGAGCAGTGTTTTTTTTTTAGAGGTGTGCTCCCTTAGTTTGGACTTGTAAAGAATGCAAGAGGAAAGAATAGCGAAATAGATATAATTACTTTTTTTTTTATACTACGTCGGGAGGCATACAAGCTCATGCTTGTATGACTCCCTTGTAGTATAAATAAACTTTTTAATGTAAAATAATTGTAATAGTTCTGAAGTGTTAAATTTTTTATGTAATATAAATTGTCATGTTTATGTCCGATAGCGCAATAAATGAATATTGTATTTTACCACATACATGATAGTACTTTTATAATGATAAATAAAGCAATTTGTGCGAAATTATTCCCTAACGATTCCAAAATATTTAAAAATGCACAACATTAATGTTCAAGTTTTCAATTCTGCCGGTACTCCCGGAGTGCAACCCGTTTTTTTTTATGGGACAGGCCCACCACTCATTCCCACCACTGTGTCTCCTGTGTAGCCAGAATTAACAGCGGCGACCACCAAAAAGGCAATGAACAGTGAAGTCCATTGCTGTCCCGGGGGTTAAACTACAGCTGCCTTGTAACTCGCAACGAATTAAATCAGAAGAAATTCGTTGTGAGTTCCAAGGTATCGAAAGCTTATAAAATTTGTCACCAACTTATAAAGAACATGAAAGTAGAATAAATGCGGTCGAGATGAGAGCATTGCGCAAAATTTGTGGCATAACGCTTGCTGACCGCGTTCGCAATGACGATGTGAGAGAAAGAGTTGGTCTGAAAGAGAGTGTCGGTGTTAAGATAAGAAAAGGCATGCTCCGTTGATTCGGACATGTAGAAAGAATGCAGGACGAAAGAATGACGAAACATATATACAATTCAAAAGTGGAAGGATGTAGGAGCCGAGAAAGACCGAGACTAACCTACTATGATTAAATTGGTCGTGTTTTATCAGAAGGTGATGTCAGGAGCCGCAGGAACCGGTGAGCGTGCATGAAGAGAGCTATGAATGTTAGAGAAGCGAGTGAAGTATGTAGGACCGCGTGTTATGACGCTCGGTTCTCCCTGCCTACCCCGCAAGGGACCTGGCGTGAAGATATACATACTTGTACATACCAACTTATAAATTGTCTCGTTTAATCTGAGAGATACTGATTTTCAAATTTCATTAATTCTACTTTGTTTACGTTATTAATCCAAATGCCTACAATAAACATTCGTACTAAATGAAGCTTGGACTTGATTATTATTATCATATCACGTAATAACATTCGCTCTTATACTTTATAAATACAAATAATAAACACAAATATCATCGTGGACATTTCTATTGTCGCCATGGATGTTACGAAGACAAAACAATTTATTTTAGTCCTATAACATATCTATGCCAAATAAATGTAGACCAAATCCCACTGGATTTAGAGTACATTTTAATAAAAAAAACATTTATTGTAGCTCATACTACAGGTACATACGCAACAACAACCAATAAACCACTTGATGGCGAATACAGGCAACTCTAACATACAAAAACGTAGTGTTTGGGGCCTAAACATAGAACTTAGTGACCAATGGGAGGATATTTTAACCAATAAGCCGATAAGTGTCGCGCTGTTGATCCGTGAACAACCAATAAGAGCTGCGTGTTCTTCTTTACCCCCGACACGCGGCAGTGAATTGAGTTACTACGTAATATCGGACTCACCGACTCTCCATAGGTAAGTTTTTTATGGTTCATATACTTCCACGTTGTATTATGACGAGCTCGGTGCTCAGTCGTGAATGACGCAACTTTGACACCAACGCTCGTGGGTTCGATTCCCACACAAGGCAAACTTTTGTGTGCATGAACATGGCTGTTTGTCTTGGTCTGGATGTTTTAAGAGAGATAGGGCGGATCAAAGCAGCCCGTCTGGGGAAGTACCTCCACCTCACAGAAAACCGCAGCCAAATAACAATTCCCTAGACGGTTGTTGTGTTCCTGCGTGCGAGTGAGGTCACCAGTAAGCTCCCAAGGAGTTGCTGTATAAGCAGCTGAGGAGGCATCGCGCGAGTGATACTTAATATATAGTTAATAGATTCAGGCGTTACTTTGCGAAAGTCAAATCCACATGCAATTTGATCTAACCTGCTTTGCGTGCTTCCGCCACCAATTAGTTCATGCGGCCTAGCGCCGGCCGGCACCCACCCACTACTGTTAGTACTTGGTACATGCCGACGCTGCCATGGCTGCTCCGGTAGTCTCTGCCTCGGCTGCTGCGGTCGTCCGTCATCTGGAACAGAGTCCGCATGCCCCCACCACCACCGTCGCTGCCACGACTGGCCTGGTCGTCGCTGCGACACGTGTTTCGCCTCTCCACGAGGCATCATCAGGCGTTGTAGACGTTAATCGTAAGAATAACATGCTACAAGTGACAAATCCATCGCAGTGCCGTCCCTTATATTGAATTGAGGGTGGGGGTGGATGGTGTGAGCGAAAAGATATTTAATAGTGGGGAATGGTTTACGTCAGTCTGTTTGTTCATGAGAGTAATTTTAGAATTTTTATGTTTATTAATTTCTAATTGTTCCCTAATATTTAGTTTTAAACCTTTGTCTCTCTCTCGGTCCGAGCATCTTATAGACAAAGGACATAACTTATCCCCCACTAATACATATCAAATTTTACACACCATAGACAAAGGTTTAAAACTAAATATTAGGGAACAATTAGAAATTAATAAACATAAAAATTCTAAAATTACTCTCATGAACAAACAGACTGACGTAAACCATTCCCCACTATTAAATATCTTTTCGCTCACACCATCCACCCCCACCCTCAATTCAATATAAGGGACGGCACTGCGATGGATTTGTCACTTGTAGCATGTTATTCTTACGATTAACGTCTACAACGCCTGATGATGCCTCGTGGAGAGGCGAAACACGTGTCGCAGCGACGACCAGGCCAGTCGTGGCAGCGACGGTGGTGGTGGGGGCATGCGGACTCTGTTCCAGATGACGGACGACCGCAGCAGCCGAGGCAGAGACTACCGGAGCAGCCATGGCAGCGTCGGCATGTACCAAGTACTAACAGTAGTGGGTGGGTGCCGGCCGGCGCTAGGCCGCATGAACTAATTGGTGGCGGAAGCACGCAAAGCAGGTTAGATCAAATTGCATGTGAACTTAATATATCACAAGCGTTAATAGGCTACGGTACCCGCTTTACATGACACTCGCGCGATGCTTCCTCTGCTGCTTACACAGCAACTCCTTGGGAGCTTACTGGTGACCTCACTCACACGCAGGAACACAACAACCGTCTAGGGAATTGTTATTTGGCTGCGGTTTTCTGTGAGGTGGAGGTTGCCCAGACGGGCTGCTTTGATGCGCCCTACCTCGCTTGACTCTTGATGATACCTATACTTTCACGTTTATTTATTTATTTAATTGCACATGTTTATAGACAGTTACAGACAATTATCCATTTCTTATCAGTTAAACATGGACCCTGGTAGGGTATGGCAATTTCGGTACAGTACATTGTGTTTTTTACTTGTCGTTGTATATCTATTTCGCCATTCTTTCCTTTTGCATTCATTACGTCCAAACTAAGGGAGCACACCTCTAAGAAACAACACTGGCCAAAACCAATCGACTTATATAAGGTAGTAGGTAATATAAGTCGATGCCAAAACAATACAATGTATCTTTAGTATAATAAATTGCAACTATTGTTTGTTTGTTCGTGAGCGAAACAGCCGGAACATGTGGCGTGTTAAACTATTTCAGTTGCTAGCTGACTGCGGTTTGAGGTTAGTACGGCTATACCATAATTATATTGAGGTGTGAGAATCTATAAATAGTATATTTTACCCAGTGACGCACGCAGAGAAATTTAATGTATGTACCACTGACCTACTATATATATCTTCACGCCAGGTCCCTTGCTGGGAACTTGACGTAAGACGCGATCCTTACCTCACTCGCTTCTTTAACATTAGCTCTTTTCATGTACGCTTCCTAGGGCTCCTGATATCACCTTCAGTTAAAACATTAGAGAAGTTTAGCTTAGTTTATTCAAAGTAGCCGTCTGGGGAAGTAATCACAGAAAACCGCAGGATAATAACAACTCCCTGTAGGGTTGTTGTGTTCCTGCGTGTGTGTGAGGTGACCTAAGGAGTAGCTGTGCTAGCAGCAGAAGCGGTATCGCGCGAGTGATACTTGGTGTGTTGCATCCGTTCATAGGTATTGTTTGAATCTGCTAATCTCTGGAACTACTGGACAGATTTGAAAAAATCTTTTTGCATTTGTTAGCCCAATTCGTGATTTGACATCACAATACGACCCTTAGAAGCAGAGGAAAACGGAAGAAAGTAGGAAAAGCGAGATATATATATATGTATATACGGGTCTCCCTTTACCCGAAGGAGTTTAGAGCATACTCCACCACGCTGCTCAAATGGCGGATAGGTGATGGCCAGTGTTTTCAAGCCGCCCGAGGGCCACCGACTTAGCTTAACGACTTACATCTATCGACAACAGACAGTTTGCCCTCCGAAACATGGAGAAACTCGAGATATATAAACCCATCCATAGATAGTCTGCGGTGGACATTGCTTAACCTGCGTGTTTGGTTAGAATGACACGCGCAACGACACCATCGAGCTCTCATATATATATATATATGTATACAACCTGACCTAACTGAACAAGCAGGTTAAGGCGACACCTCGATCGTGAAGCTTTAAAATGGCTCCGCCCAATCACCCCGCGCCCCTCAATTGACACTCGACGCTCGATTTGTAAAATTTGAAATTAGCGCCTAATAGGTAACCTGGGGTCAACGTATAGTCAATGCAAACGAACAGAAAAGCTACAGAGTCGCGTCACACTTAAATAAAATTTATAATATCAATATTTAATAAAAATTATTGATTTAATTATTATTTAGCTTTATACATACTGAACCAAACATATTTATTTAAGCTAGACGGAAAACAATAGTAATAATAGTAATAAAAAACTACAGAAACGTATTCACTTTTAAAAGTTTATTGAAAGAGAAATCAATGACATCGTTTTATGTTTATATCTCTATAAGTTAACATGTCTTGGTATCTATGTTGTTCTTACTTAGGTCTCGTCCAGTGGCGCCCTCATTGAATAAAAAAACATATTATAGCATAGAAGATAAACATTATGAAATCTTATGTTGCATTTATTACGAAGATAGTAAAGTATTTTTACGTCATTAAACCAACACTCAAAATATTCCACTATCGTTGTTATAAGCAAAAGTGCTAAAAGAGGCCGTTTTTTGGCAATTATGCCTATAACAACGAAAGCAAAACATTTCAATTGTTGGTTTAATGACGTAAAAGTACGTTATTGTATTTGTAACACACGCAACACATGACTTTATAATGTTTATCTTCCACGCTAAGATACGATATTTTATTCCTTGAGGCGCCACTGGACGGCATTTATCCCCCTTAAGAAGAATGAAACACTAGCTACATAATACAACATTGTTTATCGAGAGGCTAAAGCGGGCCATTTGTTGATTCGGACACATATGTTTAGTTAGCAGATACACCATCTAAACTGCAAACACTGGTCACAGCGATGAAAGACGACTGTATGGAGAAAGGCTTACTACTGAATGCGAAGAAAACAAAGATAATGGTATTTGAAAGAGAAGAATCCAGAACTAATGTAAGGATTACGATTGATGATGAAGTGTTGGAACAAGTGGATGAGTTTGTATATCTTGGATGCGCTTTCAGCAGGGATGGAAGGTACACCGCAGATGTGGAAAGACGAGTGAGTGCTGGGAATAGTGTGAATGGAGCGTTGGGAAAACTTCTTGGCAGTAAAATCCTGAGCCAGAAGGCACAACTCGCTATACACAATGCAGTGTTGGTCCCAACGCTAACTTATGGAAGCGAGAGTTGGGTATGGCAGAAAGAGCATGAAAGTAGAATAAACGCGGTTGAAATGCGAGCGCTGCGCAAAATTTGTGGCGTAAGGCTTGTAGACCGTATTCGTAATGATGATGTTAGAAATAGAGTTGGTCTGAAAGAGAGCGTCGGTGTTAAAATAAGAAGAGGCATGCTCCGATGGTTCGGGCATGTAGAAAGAATGCAAGATGAAAGAATGACGAAGCAGATATACAATGCAAAAGTGGAAGGATGTAGGAGCCGGGGAAGGCCAAGACTTACCTACCATGACCAAATTGGTCATGTTCTATCAGAAGGTGATGTCAGGAGCCCTAGAAACCGGCGTGCGTGCATGAGAAGAGCAATGAATGTTAAAGAAGCGAGTGAGATATGTAAGGATCGAGTCACGTGGCGCTCGGCTCTCTCTGCCTACCCCGCAAGGGATTTGGCTTGAAGTTATAGATGTTCGAGTGTCATAATGGCTGATAGCGCCGAGTAAACACAGGATTTTTTTATTTCGAATAAATAAGAGAAATAAAATTATCAGATTGAATTAGATTGAAATTGAAATAGAAAATTGGATTTTTTTTGCAACTCCCTCCTGGTGAAGATTCACAAGTTATTTTACACAGTTAGGTATAGCTCTGGTAGGGATCCTAGCTTTTTCCCTAAATATAATACACTCTCGAATGACTAGGTATGCGCTTTCACTAACAGTCAATTTAACTTCGCGAATTTTATAAAAAAGTACAGGAAGAACTTGACGGTTAGACGGTAATTTTGCGCCTATTATTTGATAATTTACGTCTCCAACTAAGAAAATACTTGATTTATTGCTTCTCAATTCCACTGCCATCTTATAAAAGTTAAAACATTACGTATTAATCACGAGAATAACTGACATTCAAAATTAATAGACGGTTAGGTAATTATGACGAAGTTAACGATGCTCTCTCTAAAGTTATTCATTGGTTTAGTGTTAATAATCTGCTTTTAAATGATAAAAAGACTAAAGTAATTAAGTTCTCAACACCTAATGTAAGGCAGGTGGCTACCAATGTACATGTTAATGGAACTAATTTAGCCTCTGTGGAGACAACTGTGTTCTTGGATATAACAATTGACTCCAGACTACAAAGGGGCCCACAAATTGAAAAATTATCAGGAAAACTAAGTTCTGCAGCTTATGCAGTGAAAACTATTAGACGGCTCACTGATATTGATACGGCTAGAATAGTTTATTTCAGCTACTTTCATAGTATTATGTCATATGGAATTCTTCTTTGGGGTAACTCCGCGGATATTAACACCATCTTTTTATTGCAAAAGAGAGCCATAAGAGCTATCTACAAACTTGGTCCCCGTGAGAGCCTTAGAGAAAAATTCAAAGAAATAAATATTTTAACAGTCGCATCGCAATATATCTATGAAAATCTTTTGTATGTCCATAAAAACATAGACTCATTTTGTAAAAAGAGTGATATTCATAGCATAAATACTAGATATAAGCATAATCTTGTGTTATATGCAAGCCGTCTCCACAAAACAAGTAATTATTTTATGGGGCAATGTATACGGTTCTATAACAAACTTCCCAGCAATATAAGAGATTTGTCAATAAACAAATTTAAAACTACTATTAAAGCCAAATTGTGTAGCAGGGCATATTATAAAGTATCTGACTATATTAATGATAAAAATGCCTGGGAGTGAGTCGATCCAATTATAATGTAATTAACAAAATATGTAAATTTGTTTGGATACGAAAAGAGGGATGCCTGAGTTTTTTGGCAGTATTTTTATCAGTGCTCACCTAGTCATAAACTGCACGGTAGGGAAAAAAAATGTGACGATTCCAAACAAATGTGGCCATTTTTACGGAATAAAAAGATTTTGACTTTGAATTTGAACAAATGAATACCGCGAGTACGTGCGGCACTGCCGCGCAACTTGTATGAACATGTTTCGATGTAATTCGGCACGGATTATCGTAATCCAAATAAGTTAAAAATTAATTTCCGAGTGTTTTAAAAGCAAATGAACAAAACTAAGACATATGCGTTAGAAAATAAAAACTTTGAAAAATAAGGGACACCCTAATATACATATATACAAATAGATTTTATAATCTATTCATATTTAAAAAAAACATGTGACAAATGATTTTCTTGCTGTTTCATAACTTTAACTTCAGTATAATGACATTTATTGTATTTTACTTATGTATACTCTGTGTTTTGTATTGTTGTACGTTTCCTTGTTATTTATTAAACTCTCAAGAAGAAAGAACCAGGACCATCTCTGATGTTGCAAAATAAATCTAATCCGTACAATAGTTCAATACTAACCACAATGTATAGAATAGATGATTTTTTTGTGTTTTCAGTGTTGGTTCATAGTAAATATTATTTGTTTTCACGAGTACCATGGGTATAAGTATACTATCTATCTATATCTTCACGCTAAATCCCTCGTGAGCGCCACATGACTCGGTACTTACACACCTCGCTCGCTTCTTTAACATGAAACATACCGAGTTTTTTTAAAAACTATCAAAATATACTATTTTACTAGTAATTATTTTAATACAAAAAAAAAAAAAACCTCCACTGGTTTTCTATATTCTGATTGGATAAATTTCCAACGTAAACTAACCTTCACCTACGTACAATGTCTAAGTCGGAGTTCGGTGAGCTTATAATGGTTACTATGAGTATGTCGTCCCGTATGACACTTACGTTAAAGTAGCATATAAATCGAGTAGTGATTCTTCTAGTGGAATATGTTTATTTAGTAAGTTTCTCCTAAAAAACAAAACAGCAAAAATATTCTATTTTATAAGTTTTTATTTTAATACAAAGAAATAAAGAGTCTCCACTGGTTGCTATGTGCTGAGAACGCGAACCTTATTGGTATAAATTTCCAACGTAACCTGACCTCCACCGACGTACAACTTCTAAGTCGGAGTTCGGTCAGATTATAATGGACATAATAGGAGTTTGACGTCCTATATAGGTACGCGGTCAGCCTGTGGATAATGTATACCAATTATCAAATGTTACTGTTTATTCCTGCAAAAAATAACTCTTATTTAATTAATGCAGTTTTATATAGAGTTATTAAGTAAGCAAAATTAAAAAAAAGTTTGAAGAGGAATTAAATAGCTTGGGCCAACCATACCTAGGAACTGTTCTAAAAACTAGAAATATGTCTACACAATGTTATTATAATATGTTTAATGAATATAATAATTAAAAAAAATAAATACCTTGTCTTGTTCGCCTCCCCCATTCTACGAACATTTTCTTTGTATTTTTATTCTATATATTTTCTTTTTAGTGTTCCCCATTATTACAACAGTATAATAAATATATATAAACCTATAATATTATTTACTACTTATATCTAATAATAATACACTTACGCTAAATACTATAATATTGAATATTTACAACTATTAATTATAAAAACTTCGGTGTCGCGATGTAAATGGAGCGAGCTCGAGCAGACAGTGGACATAGGTCTTACCTCGAAGCGGGCTGCAGCCGGACTGGCTGGATGTAGTTAGTCAACGCGTTTATAATCCTCATTACCGCACAATAAGGTCGAAAACACGTAGCACCCAAGACGAATGTGATCGCTTAGAAATTGTCAGAAACTTAAAATATTTTTAAAAAATTTCATGTTTCACTTATCAAAATATGCAGCAAGCATATTATAAACATAGATATTACTAATAGATTTAAGTAATTTTGAAGCGTATAAACAGAACAACTTCGTTGTAATTTCAAAAATAATGAATTTCAGGAGGTGTTTTCGAAAGTAATTATTATCGAATCAATTTTACACAATCGCGTATTTGAGCAAGCAAATTCAAGATAAAGAAATGAAGTTATTTATATTAAAATCTTAGATCCGTCAGTTTAGTCATTAGCCTATACTATTCGATGAAAGTTGGTCTAATTTTTCGATGTGTCGCCTTAAGCAATATCGATCGCAGCCTGTCTATGAATGGGTTTATCAATCTCAGGGCTTCGTGCTTGGTAGGGCACTTTCAGCCATCGATACCGGCTATTATCGACATATGATAGTTGTTAGCTAAGTCAATGGCCTTCGCGCGGCTTGAAAACGCTGGCCTCCGCCAATCCACACTTGAGCAGCACAATGAGTGCTCTGATCCTGTTCGGTTGAAGCGAGATCCGTATCCCTGCAGTCGGATGAGTTGGGACCGGTGTCATGACGTAATTAATTATTGACCAAAGGACAAATTTATGCTCGCATTTCTACAGTGAATATGTAAGTAGGTAGGACAAGCAAGCCACCTAGAAACTAACTAGCATTTTCTCCAAAGTCGGTCAGGGTTGGTAAGTAGAAATGCCAACCGGAACGGAAATGATCTACGTTTCTCTGCGTTTCTATAGTTATGTATAATGAATTGTTCAAAAGTATACCTGCTTGTTTTAAAGTACACTTGTTTGCAAGTATTTTTAAATTTACAATAAATTACCAGAGGGTCTTAAGGAGTTTAACTATTCTAAATTTAGAGCTACTGTTAAAGAATGGTTAGAAAAAAAATGTTTTTATAGCATACAAAAATATTTAGATTATAAGTAGAAATATAATAGATTTAGCGTTAATGTAATGTCTTTACCTATAAATGTGTATACGCCTGAAAAGGTAGGATCAAGTGTTACTGTTTGTAATCAACAATTAGACCTGTTTTTAGGGTTCCGTACCTAAAGGATAAAACGGAACCCTATTACTGAGACTTCGCTGTCCGTCCGTCCGACTGTCACCAGGCTGTATCTCACGAACCGTGATAGTTAGACAGTTGAAATTTTCACAGATGATGTATTTCTGTTGCCGCTATAACAACAAATACAAAAAAAATATAATAACATAAATATTTAAGGGGGCTCCCATACAACAAACGTGATTTTTTTGCTCGTTTTTGCTGGATATTGATAACGGCAGCAGGTAAACGCTTGAAATATTCAAATACAAATATATTTACATAAATTACACCACAACATTTACATTATCTTTTTTTTATACTCGTAGATTAGACACGCAATTACGAATTATATGTAATATCTTGTCCGTTACCAATGGAGCCCACACTAGGCGTAGCCTATATCGCAGGAACCAGAACAACTTAGGATTACCTGCGACATATATGACAGTACGATACAACGTCTCAAAGCTAGAAGAGAAGTTTATGACTAAAACACTAGTGTGGATCAGCCACGCAAGAGAGGCACCCCTGGTGTTGCAAATGTCCAATGGCAATTGTAACTGCTTACCATTAGGCATGCCGTACGCTTGTTTGCCGTCTTAGTGGTATAAAAAACAGCAGAAATGGCATCGCGCCAGTGGTAGTTAACGTGTTACGTACGGTAACCACTTGACATCAAGTGGGCCGTATGCATGTATGCCTCCCGACGTTGTTTTAAAAAAAAAATAAACCTCAATAAATTTACAAAGTCCAAATATGCTTTGTTGCGGAAAAATTGAATCAAGAAACCAATTTCAGCGGAAACAGCTGATTTATTGCTGCCATATTATAATGTCACGGGTCGATTCATGCCAATCGGGGTGATTGAACGAGCAAACAAGGGCTAATAAATACATATATTTTTTAATTTCAGCGAGTTTTTGTTTCAGCTTTCGTATTTTGACCTCCACGACTCAGAAGGAAAAGAAATGTTTCTTTTTTTATACCGCATAGGTGGCAAACAAGCTTTCGGCCTGTCTGATGGTAAATAGTCACCGTAGCCTATGGACATTTGCAACACCAGGGGTGTCACTCATGCTTTGCCGACCCTTCAGGGTAGGTTAGGATTACAATAATATAATTTGTTGGACGTGCAAGGTGGTGATGACGACCTTGGTCGCGCAATTTTTAATAACGCTACCTTCACATCAACGCTCGTGGGTTCGATTTCCACAAAAGGTAAACATTTGTGTGTATGAACACTCTGATTGTTTTAAGAAAGATATTGCGCATCAAAGCAGCCCGTCTGGGGAAATACCTCCACCCCACAGAACCGTGTGAGTAAGGTCACCAGTAAACTTTTAAGGAGTTGCTATGTTAGCAGCAGCACCGAACAGCATTCGCTTCAAAAATGTATTAAAACATTAAATTAGATTTTAGTAGCTAGAACAGAACAGCTTATCCATTTTTTTTATTTATTATGGAAGGTACTATTAAATATGTACCATCTATCTTTGAAATTAACATTTTACAAGCAGTTTATTAAATAAATAAATAATAAATAAATATTGTCGGACAAATTACACATCGCCACCTAGCCCCAAAGTAAGCGAAGCTTGTGTTATGGGTACTAGATAACTGTAAACATACCTAAATACATTTTTTTTGTAAATACATACCTATTATACATAGAAAATACTCAGACCAAGACAAACAGACATGTTGATGCACACAAATGTTTGTACTGTGTGGGAATCAAACGCACGAGCGTTGGTGTCAAAGTAGCGTAACAACGCGTTTCACCACTGCGCCACCGAGCTCGTCTTGAATGAACACGATTGAAAACGTTCAAATATATTTAACATTCATGTCATAGTGGTCATTCACGCTGACTGGGGACTAGAGGGCCACTGCCTACCCATCTAGTTCACCCCAAACGCACACCCTATTCTGTTCACGTCGCATCGAACAAGAAATAAAAGGGAGTGTAATAATTATTCAGGGTTCTAACCTAATATTCGTTCAATATGTCGACATATTTCTGGCTAAAATTCCGATATTTACCTGTACGTATACCAGTATAATAACATGGCCCAAAGGTTGTAACAGCTGTCATCATATGAAGGGAAGGTAGCATTCATTTGTGTACGACATTGTAATGGAAAAGGTGCGAAACGAGCAATGATAGCTTAGTTTTTTTTTATACAACGTTGGGAAGCATACAAGCATACCTTCCACCTGATGTAAAGCAGTTACCGTAGCCTATGCTTGCATGCCTCCCAATTTTATATAAAAAAATCGCTCTATGTAAAAATCAGTATAAAGTCGGAAAGTCTAATATTCCCTTTGGGTTCTGGGGGTTCGACGGCGGTCGCTCCATGTCAAAATCAGTATCTCCGCCAAATTCTTAGGCATCTAATCCTGATAGTCCTAATAGATTAGGAAAGGCGATAACGCTACAAAGAATTTCAGTTGCACTTGGAAATAATTCATTATTTTTGGCGGGATCAATATAATTATTATTAAATACTGGTACGCGCAGTATGGGACGACCCCCCACTAGATGGAGCGACGACCTCAAGAGGTTTGCAGGGAGTCGATGGATGCAGGTGGCACAGGATCCAGACGAGTGGCGCTCTAAAGGGGAGGCCTATGTTAAGCAGTGGACGAGTACAGGCTGAGATGTAAATAAATAAAACAATTCTTGCTTGATTTATAAAAGAAGCTATAATGCTTGTTTGCCACTCGACTCAGTTAAAAATATTCAAAGTACAAAATCACCCCATACTGTTTCGTCATACGAATAGATAACGCAGCCGTTTCGCTCATCCATAGTATTGTCAACCCTTAACGAACACAATAACGCGTTACACACCTCCCGGTGGGGGTTGATAAGGGCGCAGGGTGCAAATTGAAATTATAACAAACTGCCTACTGTTAAATGGGCACTTAATTCATAAATAATTAAGTTACATAAATACCTATTTCGTTCATAAGTACTATACTACTTACATAATAGACATTTTTTTTATTGGAAGCTATCATTTGATGAATGAGGGTAAAGTACCTTTTATCAGATATCAGGAACCATAGAAGACGGTGACCGGTACGTTGTGTTGTTCAGTGCTGGGCAAATTTTAATTACAAGAACAATTAAAGATTAACAATTGATTAATTGGTAAATATAACCACAACAACTAACAATTAATCAATTGTAATTGTGGAAAAATACAATTAACAATTATTTAATTGTTAACTGTAGTAGTAACAATTAACAATTAATTAATTGTTAGTTGTGATTTACTACAATTAACAGTTAATTAATTTTCAATTGTTTTGTGAATTTTAATTAAAACTTACAATTAAAAAAATACTGCTGTATAATATACAGCCGGTATTTATAAATATTTAATATACCCGTGTGGCTCCGGGTAGAAGAATAGTGCCCCCCACCTATTCCTGTGGTTAAATACACATGTTGGCAACAAATAAAAGACCGATTCAAATAATCATCAATACCTTTATAGGCGCGAGAGTGATGGAGACGAAGATGTATACGTGACGTGTGTGAGAGCGAGAGGCGAGAGCAAAGTACGTTCGAGCCTACAAAATGAACACGTTACGACTTGAAATATTTTTGTTGTATACCTACGCTGTAGAAATATTTATCAATGCAACATTGTTATACATAAATACAAACATATCATCATCCTCCGAGCCGTTTCCCAAGGCTAGAGTGAATAGGCTCTTAATAAACTAGTGCGCCTCACCATCAACGATTGCATCGCTGCTTATCATCAGGTGGGATTGCAGTCAAGTACTAGTTTATATCAATTTAAAAAAAAACTATTTTTGGGGTCACCTTCCAGTCTAACCGGATGCGGATGAATATGGATATTTTAATTATTATTATAAGTTAATTGTTAGTTTTAATTGTTTCATAAAACAACTAAAAAAGTTAATTGCAATTATTTTAATTGTGAGTCACAATTGACATACGTTAATCAAATTAATTTAATTGCAAGGTGCAATTAAAAGTTTAATTGCGATTAATTTAATTGTAATTAATTTAATTGCAATTACTTTTTTAGTCAATTAACAAGATAATTGACAAATTAATTGATTAATGCCCAACACTGGTGTTGTTTTGAGCAGTTTTGTTTTTCAAAAGAGGCTCTGTTGGCTCGGACATTAGAAAGAATGCAAGAGGAAAGAATGCCGTAATAGATACACAACTTGAGAATATAAGAATACAGGAACCGAGGAAGTCTAATACACGCCTACCAGAAGCTCTGGGAACCGGTGTGAATGTTAAAGAAGCGAGGTATATATATCTTATGGCACTTGGTCCTCTCTAGTTGCTCTGTAAAGGGCATTGTAAGAGGAGAGCTATGAATTTACACACTTGCACACCCGTTCTCACTCATAAAAGAAAAATCTAATCGGATCATAAAGAAAAGACATACAGAAAGTCAATAGAGGCATAAAAATTTGCATAATAAAGGTGCAGTTTTAAATTACTTATCAACTAATCATATATTCTTATATTTTGCTTACGCTTATAGTTTGAATTATCAATTAGCCAAATTCGTTGTGCCCATCCTGAGATATCGAAAAACATACATAAAATACGCGACTGATGTCTGATCCTATTGATGGACACCTGCCTTCAAACAATTATAGGATAGGTATAGGTACTAATAGATATAGAAGGTGCAGAGATCTGATACAAATGGCAGTTAGAATGTCGTAGAAATATTAAAAATTAAATAATACACACGTTTAGTATTCACACACCCATGGTGGTGCAAATATCGACAGACTGAGATAACAGCTTACCATCAGACAGGTTGTATGCTTGTTTGCTACCTTAGTGGTATATAAAATATATTAATTGTTATGATTTGCAGATAAAAGTAATATTCGTAAAAAATTGCTGAAATGGTAAACAAAATAAAAGAAAAAAGTTTTGAAAATATAAGGGACGAATAAATTATTAACGGTATTTCGCAGCCCATCCTCAAATAAATTCCGAAAGACCTTCTAAAACAAATAAAAGAAAAACAAAACAAATAAACAGGCGACGTTTATTGGGAAAATTAATAAAGCTTGGGGTGAATCAATTATCTACTCCAATTATTGGTTATAATCGACGCCATTTAGTCGGCACTTAGTTAGCCTCTCAGCGCCAAATGCGGCAAAATGGCGTCACAAACACCAATTGGAATTAGAATTTCAGAGACGTATCAAATTAAGTTCTATTTGTTACTATAGATGTACTCACGTATCATTTAAGACGTGCTGTGCTGTGACTATTGTAATCCTTACCTGGAAAAAAGAGAAAATACTTTATTATAGAAGAGAAATAGTGCTTCGTTGGTTCTGACTTGTAATAAGAATGCAATAGGAAAGAGTGAGAAAAAAGAATACAACGCGAAAGTAGAAGGATGTAGCTACTTGTATTCTTACTTGTAGGCAGTTGTATTCTTACAACGCGAAAGTAGAAGGATGTAGGTACTTGTATTCTTACTTGTAGGTAGTTGTATTCTTACAACGGGAAAGTAGAAGGATGTAGCTACTTGTATTCTTACTTGTAGGCAGTTGTATTCTTACAACGCGAAAGTAGAAGGATGTAGATACCGAAGAAGGCCTAGACTCACCTGCCACGATCAAATAGCTCGTGTGGTATCAGAAGGTGGTGTCAGGAGTCCTACTAACCGGCGAACGTTTTAAGAGAGGTAGGGCGCATCAAAGCAGCCCGTCTGGGGAAGTACCTCCACATCACAGAAAACCGCAGCCAAATAATAACTCCCTAGAGGGTTGTTGTGTTCCTGCGTGTGAGTGAGGTCACCAGTGAGCTCCTAAGGAGTTATTGTGTTAGCAGCAGAGGAGGCGTCACGCGAGTGACACTAAATGTATTACAAGCGTTGATAGATTACGGTAACCGCTTTACATGGTGGGTCATAAGCGTGTATGCCTTCCGACGTTGTATAAAAAAAACGTACATAAAAAGAGCTATGAATGTTAAACACGCAAGTGAGGTGTACAAAGACCATGTCATATGGCGCTCGGTTCTCTCTGTCTACTTCGCATGGGAATTGGCGTGAAGTTATCCTAGACCTCCACAACCTAGAGGGACAACCAAACCTTTCTCAGGTTTGGTCATACGTCTTTCGATATATAATTTCTTGGATGGGTTTCCTTATGATTATTGACTTTACCGCCGAGCGAGTGATAATTACAAATACGTATATAAATCCGAAATCACAAATTTCTTGGTACATTTGGTACATTGGATCCGAACCGGAAACCAGTTGATCAAGAGGTCGGTATCGTCACCCACTGAGCTATCACTGTCCAAAATAAATATCTGATGTTTGAATATTATTAGTTGTCATTGTTAATAGATAGATTTACTCTTAAAAATAATTTGTAATTCCACGTTAGTCAAAATTATAATGCTTTGAGCATTATAAAGTGTTTTCTTTTTATACCACTAAGATGGCAATCAAGCATACGGCCTGCCTGATGGTAAACAGTCACCGCAGCCTATGGACATATGCAACACCAGGGGCGTCACTCATGCGTTGCGGAGCCTAGAATTTACTTATGGAAATACATGATCAGTACGCATTTAATGGCACAATTTTTTTTTTTTGCCCAAATTACAGAGCGCTGTCTAGCCCCAAAGTGATGAACATACGTAAATACATTTTCTTTGTAAATACATACTTATAATACATAGAAAACAAATAAAAACAAACAGATATGTTGAGGCGATGAAGGCACCCACTTATAATGTAGATAAGTAGAATCTCAGTGAGAGATAAGACGTTCCTCTTATCTCTAACTGAGATTCTATTCTATATTGGCCAAGAAAATTGAACATTTATCTGCAAGGGCGATCAACTTGACACGATATAGGGAAAAACGTGAATCCTATCTATCTAGCTTTCACTTCAAATCTCTTGTGGGGCAGGCAGGGAGAGCTGAACGCCGCATAACTCGATTCTTAGACACATCATTCAATTACCACGACGGGAGGCATACAATCATATGGCCCATCTGACGTAAATTGGTTACCGTAGCCTATGAACCATAGATAACAGAAACAATGGGAGATGTGACATACCACGCGAGTTTACATCGGGACGGTTGTCGCCGAGTTTCACCCCACCATAAAACACTCACACACTTAAATAAATAAAAAATATCATTCTACGCACACAAGTACAACGACACACATTTGTTAAGACGCTGTCATTGGATGTTTATTTAAACAACACCCAAGTAAGCACGCACTACTACATTTATAAAGCGGCAGAAACAAGCGGCCGTATCTCGAAACTGTACACACAGTGAACGAATAATATTACTCGCTTTACATTGCGTGTTGGTAAACGAGCGGTGAAGACTGCGTAATGGTAGAAAAGCAATGTATGATTAAAAATGAGAAATTTGATATTTATAATTTGTGTCGTGGTAAGGCCCTGGTAGAAATGACGTCAGAGAATTTTTGAAATTAATTCTGTATTTATGCTTATAAAACGTAATATTATTTGTACTTATAGGTGATAAGTGATTCCATTTGATTTAAAGTTAACCACTGCACTTCTATTTTTGCAAAAAGGCAACAGCACAACTTGGCATTTTGCTAAAACAAGGAGCAACGTATCTCAATCGAACTTGATTGCAACTAACTAACTGTTCTTGGCAATGTTCTCGTTTTGAGCATATTGCAGCGACACCAACCACGCCCCCTCGTCACATCTCCCGTTGTTTCTGTTATCTATGCTATGAACGCTTGCCATACATTAAGTTACGCTCACGCGATGCCACCTCTGCTGCTAATACAGCAAGTCCATAGGAGCTTTTTGGTGATCTCACTCACAAGCAGGAACACAACAACCCCCCAGAGAGTTGTTATTTGGCTGTGGTTTTTTATGAGCTGGAGGTAGTTCCCCAGACGGGCTGCTTTGAAGCGCCCTACCTCCCTTAAAAACATACAGACTCAGACAAACAAACATGTTCATGCACAGACATGTTACTGGTAACCTCACTCACTCATAGGACCACACAACCCTTTACTGAGTTGTCATTTGGCTGTACTGCCCATTCGGGCTACTCACGGCTTTTAGTACCTTATGTGAGCCATGCGATTCAGTTCAAAGTGGTCTATTTTGACAGACAAATAAGTACCACGAGTACTGACTCTCGTCTGCGCAGGCCTTTAAAGGAAATACGGTAATTTTAGCTACGGAGAAATGTGCCTGCAATATACACTACACAATGATAAAAATAAGTTATCGGATATTCAATACAGTATACAAATAGGTACTATAAACATCTAATGGTCAACTATCGTCAGCATTGCTGCAATGGCCTCGTAATTTAGATGGGGTTAATTTGAATTTGTTATAGAGAATGTTGCCGAGTTAGTTTTTCCTTTGGTATATAATGTCGGGAGGCATTCAAGCACACGACCCACTTGATGCAAAGCGGCTACCGTAGCCTATTAACGCTTGCAATACATTAAGTAGCACTCGCGCGATGCCATCACTGCCGTTAACACAGCAACTCCTTAGGAGTTTACTGGTGACCTCAGAATGTTATATCTTAGTATTATACCTTATATACATCGTAAGACGAGGATTTGTAGTCGAGCGTGTTCGTGTGAGAATAATTCATTTACAACACATACTACGAGAGAATTATGCAACCAATTATACCACTGGAAGTCTTTGGCAATTACGTTGGAGGCAGTTAAAGTACTTTACCACGTCTAACAAGCTCGCGAGAGCCTTGGACCGCTTTGCCAAAGATTCTTTAGGGCAAAAGTCCTCCAGTTGTGCACTGCGTGGTCACTCTTGCCCCATATAGGCAGCAATGTTGGTGGTCTCCTTAACCCTTCGAAACCCGTGAACGTCGTAAGTTTGTGTTTACTGTGTAACTGAACAACCCCTGCGTCGCGTTAGATGAAGCCGTAAAAGCCTTCGTGGCTCAAGACAATCCCTACGTGGTGTTTAGTCAGTAGGAAAGAGTTTCTGATCGGGTCGCGGAGGGTGCCTCCCTTGGAATAATGACGAATGCACGTCGTTCAAGTTAGACGTATAAACAAAAAAAATCGGCTAAGTGCGAGTAGGACTCGCGCACCAAGGGTTCCGTACAATTATCTATAAAAACGGCAAAAAAAATCACGTTTGTTGTATAGGAAATATTTGTTAAATTTAAATATTTGTTTTATTTTAATTAAATTATTTATTCTTAAAGTGAATATATAACTAAATATTCTGTGAATATATCAAGCGTCACGTTTGTTGTATGGGAACCCCCTTAAATATTTACTTTATTCTATTTTTTAGTATTTGTTGTTATAGCGGCAACAGAATCATCATCTGTGAAAATTTCAACTGTCTAACTATCACGGTTTATGAGATACAGCCTGGTGACAGACGGACGGACGGACGGACAGCGGAGTCTCAGTAAGAAGTGGAATCTGTACAAGTGCAAGTATTAACATTAACGCGATGTCTTCAAAATTCCACCAAGTGCCAAGTGCAAGTGCCTACAATCAACAGTATCAACATAGTGTCAAATACAGTGTACAAAGGTGAGCTCATCTCTTCAAGAGATCGTCGTCCATTATATTAATAAGTCTGTCATTCCGTTCAGTAAGAGTGTTAAAAATCTTGGCTTATATCTTGACTCTACTCTGACCTGGAGCACACAAGTGACTGAAGTTAGTCGTAAAGTAATATCGACATTGCGCTTTCTAAATCGATACAGAAACTTTCTCCCTATTGAAACTAAGGTCACATTAGTTCAATCCCTTATTTTTCCACTAATTGATTATTGTGATGTGTGTTATCCTGATCTTCACGAAGATCTTCTTAATAAGCTGGACCGGCTCATCAACAGTGCTATCCGATTCATCTTCTGTCTTCGGAAATATGACCATATTTCGTTCTACCGGTCAAAGCTTGGATGGCTTCCCATTCGTCAACGTCGTCATTTAAGATTACTTAGCACACTTTTTACAATTCTTTTTAATCCCCATTCTCCTGAATACTTGAAATGTAAGTTCCAGTACCTTCGTGATTCTCATAACCGTCAACTTCGAAATGACTCCCATTTACTCTTAATACCACTTTTCCGTTCGGGCTTCATGTCTAATTCCTTTACTCTACAAGCTTCACGACTATGGAATGCGTTGCCTGAACCCATTAGAGACTCCCCAAACAAGTTTACTTTTAAAAAGAAGTTACGTGCCTATCTTTTAGAGAGTCTATCCAGGCAGTAATCATCCAATGTGTGTTGTATAATTAGTATATAATATATTATTTATAGAGAAAATATGTATGTATTACTAGGGTCGTGTATGTATTATTGTGTTTGTGTATGTATTATCGTAGTTATTTATTTATGTATTCTTATATTTATGTTAGGTTTCAATATAAAGAACAAATTCTTTATGGGGTCGATTAATATTTTATTTTAATTTTAATAAAAACCGCAATCGCGTTTTTTCTCCACTCCCGATGGTTGACTGGTAGAGAATGCAATTAGCATTAAGTCCGCCTTTTGAACCAACTGTATTGTGGTCAATAAAGTATTAAATAAATAAATGGAAATTATCATTTCGTTACCTAAAAAACGCACTTGAAGAAACGGTACGATTCATTTACATTAGATTAAGATAAGATTCTTTATCTTTCACAAAACTGGTGGCATGTCAGTGTGGAGCCACGAAACCTGCGAGTCTATAAATATGACCGAGTCGAAAAAATCAAATCATCAATAATTTTGCAAATAACTTTGTACCCGTTTTTACGCGAACGGAGGAGTATGGAATTTGGCACAGTTAAAGTATACAGGGAGAAGAGCAGCTAAGGATTTTTTATAATAATGCTTAGAAAATTACATAAATTAATACATTAATAGCCAACTTATACCTTTTCCTATCACGTATTTGTAGATACTCGTACTGATAGGTTACCTAATAAATTAAATTTGATAATATATATGTGCGATAATAGATGTATATTTTTTGTCAAAAGAACCTTAATAACGTTCAAACTTAAAGATCGAGGATTTATGATCGAACTTCTAGTAGTAGGTAGGTTCGACCGCTAGTAATAAGAAAGCGTTAAACTTAGATGTAATCAAAAATAAATTGGTTGAAGGGGAGAAATTAAAGGAAGTGGGAGCAGAAAAAATAAATATTCGATGAATTATGTTAAAATGAGAGCTCGATTGCGTTGTTGCGACCGCAGTCTGTCTATGGATGGGTTTATCTATCTCGAGCTTCTCCGTGCTTCGGAGGGCACGTTAAGCCGTCGGTCTTCGGCTGTTGTCGATAGATGACAGTCGTTGAGTAAGTCAGTGGCCTTCGGGAGGCTTAAAAACACTGACAGCAGCGTGAGCAGCGTGGTGGAGAATGCTCTAAACCCCTTCGGTTGAACTTCTCTTAATGGGTAATTCACAGATCAACATCGCGTCGCTTATCGCCTTATTGGTTGAAATCTCTTTCCATTGGTCAGTAGGCTTGAATCGCTGAGATCTTTAGGCGCTAAACCACTACGTTTTGATGCGCAGTCAGTGATTGGCAACAATAAAATGTACGTGTAAACACGACAGTGAGCTTCTCGTGGCCATACACCGATTCGAGTTGTGGAGAGTGCCTTTCCGGGCGATGTCAACATCGATGTACTAATTGAAATGGTTGCTTCTAAGGAGTATTTACCCAACAGACTTTTATTTCTATGTTGTGTTGTTCATATACTACAGAGTTCAGCAGTATATAAATTTATATAATACGTATTTTTAATGAAAATAAATTCATATGTTATTTACTTATTATTATGTTATTTACTACACATGCATCCTTAAGTTTAAGTTTAAGGATAGAATTTTACCTCTCTTTGTGTGTTCTACCGATTGTACAACGGATTGTGTTCCGAGGAGTTATGCGATATAATGCCACTTGAGGCCTTCTACAACCACAACGATCATCACAAGCAGTAAATTCATCCTCAATCACTAGAACCACAATGGTGGTGTACTCTGCGATTCCAGAGAAGTTTTCATTTGAGAAATTACATACCTACATTCATACATATCATCACAACTCCCATTGGGGTAGGCAGAGACTATGGAACGCCAGGTGCACCGATCCAAACATACCGCTCTCGGTTTCTCGCTTCTTCCACACTCATCAACCTCTTCATGCATGCTCTTCGGTTTTGGGTACTTTTGATTTGGTCCTTTTTCAACACATCACCAATTTGATCTACGTATATGTGTTCGTCTAGGGCGGCCTCTCCCGACATCACCATTCACTCTTGCTTGATACACTTCTTTCGTAACTCTTTTATCATTCATTCTTTCTAAATGACCATCTCAGCATACCCTTTTCAATTTTTGTCACTACATCAACTTTCCTTCCACAAAGTTCTCGTATCGTGCTATTTTTTATTCTATCAACCATTCTCACTCCACACATACTCCTCAGCGCTCTCATTTCTACGGCGTTCACCCTGTTTTCATGCTTCTTCTGCCATACCCATGCATCACTACCGAACATCAATGTTGGCGTTAATAATTCTTTTGAGAAATTAAGGAATAAATTCTCTGCCGAGGTTTTTGCAATGGGCTTTCAGCTTGAAGTACTTCAAAAAGCCGGGCAGAGGTTTTTACAGGGTCGACAACGCACGAAATATACCCCTGATGATGAATTTCCATAGACTACAGTAACTGCTTACTCGATTTATTAACATTCATAATGGCTCCGCTTCGCCTGTCGGTAAGCGAAAAGAGGAGCCCAAATTAAATAAATTAAAATAAATAAATAAATATTGTCGGACAAATTACACAGCGCCATCTAGCCCCAAAGTAAGCGGAGCTTGTGTTATGGGTACTAGACAACTGATAAACATACGTAAATACATTTTTTTTTTGTACTAATACATACTTATTATACATAGAAAATACCCAGACCAAGACAAACAGACATGTTCATGCACACAAATATTTGTACTGTGTGGGAATCGAACCCACGAGCGTTGGTGTCAAAGAAGTGTAACAACGCGTTTCACCACTGCGCCACCGAGCTCGTCTGAATTGCAGCGGCAACTGACAAAGTATGGTTTAGTTAGAGTTTGAGGAGTTTTTGAGGTTTGCTCTACTAAATAAAAAAATATTTATACTTTAAATATTCTATTGACTTTCTGCTCACATATATGAATTGGGTACCTATCATAGTAATATGGTTAGTGTACATTAAGTGCTGCAAAGACAGCGTTTTTTTTACATCATGTCTTGATATACAAGGAGTATCCAAAACAAACCCTCCATGCAGTTGTAACTTAGCTACGGTTTTCTGTGAGGTGAAGGTACTTCTCCCGACGGACTGTTTACATGTCCACTTCTTCTTCTTCCTAGCGTTACCCCCTTTTCTAATCCATTAGAATTGGCAGCGTCCGATACCTAAGCCTAATGTTTTGGCGAAAATTTTCAAACTGCTACCAGACCACCCAGACGGAAAACACGTCTTGCGAAATATAATTGCTTGTAGTTGCGGGTTTCCTCACGATGTACGTAAATCCAAAAAGCACGAATTAAGTGGTACGTACTCACACCAAGTCTCGATCAGGACCAGTCGGTTAAGATACTGGTTTTTCATCCACGGGCAATAAGTGTTTACATGCACATTATCTCTCTTATAGCCTCCTGCACGTATGCAGTAGAATTCCACTAAGCTGACTATATTATAATAAACTACAGTCCGCAATTTTGTCCACACGTATCCCGGTATACCAAGGGAATAGTGTTTTTATATTTTTTTCTTTCTCTTCAGTTTCCAATTAATTATGTCGTGATATTGAAAAGCCTTTCTCAAGATGTGAGCTATATCAAATGCGAAAAAATTTTTTCAAATCAAAGTGGTTCTAGAGTTAGCGCGTTCAAACAAACTGTTTCACTTTGTATTATACCCATCCATAGCCCAAGTCTTTGTCTAAGACCTTACATTAGTATATTAGTTAAATAGTTTAGAGCCTGGTTCATAGATATATATGTATATATATTTATATAGAGAATTAAATAATGTCGGTGCTAAGATAAGAAAAAAAGATGCTCCATTGGATAGGACATGTAGAAAGAATGACGAAACCTATATACAATGCGAAAGTGGAAGAATATAGGAGCTGTGGAAGGTCAAGATCCACTACCACCTACCAAATTGGCCGTGTTTTACCAGCAGGTGATGTAAACCCTAGATCATGGCGTAGCTGTATAAAAGAGCTGTGAATGTTAATAAATCGAGCAAGGTGAGTAAGGACCTCGTCTTGTGGCGCTTAGTTCTCTCTGCGTACCGCGCAAGGAACTTGGTGTAGAGATATAGATAGATAGGAGTAAAAAATATTGTTAGCGACAAAAATGCGACGGCAAATTCAAGGTACGAACGAAACGAAATGCATTCCTTCTTTCTCTCTGTCTGTAACTTCATGCCAAATCACAGGGTTGGCAGAGATAACCGAGCGCCACGTGACTTGGCCCTTAAACACCTCACTCACTTCTTTAACATTCATAGTTCTTCTCATCGGTTTCTAGTGCTTCTGACATCACCTTCTGATAAAACACGATTAATTTGATCATGGTAAGTAAGTCTTGGTTTTTTTCGGCTCCTACATCCTTCTCCTTTCACGTGGTATATCTGTTTCGTTTTAGATGTCCGTATCAACGGAGCACGCTTCTTCTTATTTTAACATCCACTCTCTCAGACCAACTCTGTTTCTAAACATCATCATTGCGAATGTGGTGTATACGCATTACGTCATGAATTTTGCACAATGCTCGCATTACGACTGCGTGTACCCATTCATGCTCTCTCTGCGATACCCAGCTCTTACTTCCATAAGTAACAATCTTCTATTCCTTAACAAGTTTTATTAGATAGAAAATAAGCTTTGTTTGAAAAATAGGTTACAGAAAATTCAGTGTAAAAGATTTCTTGTCATGAATATTACGCAACAAGGCGGTCTTATTGACAAAACATTTTGTTTCAAGGCAGCCTTAAGTAAACGAATCGGTGTACAGACAAGGCAGGCTTAGTAAGAGAGTAAAATTTATACTTGTTGATATAATACGTATATAGTTCAGTATTTAAATGTGTATGCCACTATGTTCAGTGTGACTAATATGTTGTGAAACATACACTCAGTTCGAGTGTCAAATGAATCGCTCTTTACACGGAGTGACTCACTTCACGTTCGGTTCAGTCTGCCTACCCCGAAATCTAGATGTGAATATAGAAGGAATGCCCTTGATATCTGGCGTGTACCATTCGTGGTAATTGTAGGTGGATGGAATAATAACTCCTTGTTCAAATTTTCTGTTTCTAGATATAGCGGAGCGATTTACACTGTGTTATAAAAACAGCTCGCGTCTATCTCTCATTATTTTGATCGTGCCTAGATATCTATTAATATCTCGTTTCATGCTTGTTTATTTGTCTCACATTACGTAAAACCAGTTAAAAGGATTTGTCTGTTTGCACTATATAGAAACTAGCGACGTCTAAATTATACAAAAAAATGGATACCAACGATGTGAACTTTCCCCAGATCGCGCTAGAATTGTCTTTAAAAGTTTTTTTGACGTGATAACGTCTTATAAATCGATGAACGCCGGCAGCACGCATGAAAAAGTGTCACGTTCTGCCTGAGCCGAGCGTGCAAGCGAGAGCGCGGAACAAGCGATAGAGAAGCACGATTGGCCTAAGCGTTCGGCTTGTGGCGCATCTATATCTCTTTCTTTTTTTATAGAGAGACAGCGGCAGCACACAACATACACGTGAACTGTTTTGTCAACTGTTGAATGTTTTCTTATGACGTTATCACGTAAAATTATCGTCCGTAAACCGACTTTACAGACAACCAATTTTTTTTATACAACTAGATTGACAAACAAGTATGCGGCCCGCATTAGATAGTAAGCGGTCACCGCAGCCTATTGACACTCGCAACACCACGGGGATGTTACTCGCGCACTGCCAATCTTGTGACCTAAGGATGTTTCGTCACAGTACTGGGGAAGTAACTCCATCTCACAGAAAACCTCAGCCAAATAACAACTCCTTGGCGGGTTGTTGTATTCCTGCAAGTGAGTGAGGTTGTCAGGAAGCTCCTAAGGAGATGCTGTATTATCAACAGCGGCGCTACTTCATGTACGCAAGCGTTCATTGGCTTGTACGCTTGCTTTATAAACAAAAAGTGGAAAGTTATGATTTTCTGATGTCTCAATTTAACTCTATAAGTATAAATGGGATGTATAATGTGAAGTAGCGGTAGCCCAGGAGATAAGGAACCGGCCTATTGATCAGCTTGTCCCCGGTTCGAATCCTGGCGGGTGCAAGTACCAACAAATTCGTATTTTCGGATTTATGTACATATTTATCTCTTGCTCGGCGGTGAAAACATCGTGAGGATGTTTCCTCACGATGTTTTACACACGCCCAGGAAATTATATTTCGACAGACGTAACCTATGAAAAATCTGGTTTTCCTTCTGGGTTGTGGAAGTCTGGCGGCAGTCACTCCATGTAAAAATCAGTATCATCGCCAAATCCTTAGACTTAGGTAGCGGACCCCGCCAATCCTAATGGATCAGGAAATAGGATATCGCGAAGAAGAAGAATTATAAATGGACACTATATTAACAGTTTATTATTAGGTTGTCAATACTGTAAGCTTGGCTATAGTCATTAGAACGACTTAACCCGAGCTTGCAATAGCCAATTATCAAAGTGGGCAATAGTAGAAATTTATAAGAAACTAAGCTCTAGATCCTATTCGGTAGACGGGACATCCATATTGTTATGTTACTAGATGAAGAAAAGGGAGTATTAAAAGCGATGCTAATTTAATTGGTCTATTTTACAAAATATAATAAATATAAAAAAAAGGGTTCACTTTAAATTCGGCTAAATAAGGTCTTTAAGAACTCGCGTTATCTTTGTCTAACCGGAATATCACTGTTATTTTCACTGGAATGTGGCACTGAGTGGCCGCCGGCTATAGTGGCCGACGACTGTAGACAGCTGGTTAGCGTGCTAGCCAGCACGCAGATCCAGATGTAGAAGTTGTTGGTGGACCGCCTTACGGACCAACACCACAGCGGTAACTCCGTCAGCCGCCGTGGTCCACAACAGAGGCTGCAGGTATTATAATTTTTAGATTAGTTAGATGTCCGGAGATTATCGAGTTTGGAAAAGGTAGTAATATCCCGAGAGTTCACCACGTAGCCCTCAGCAGGAGGCTGGTGGTCTCAGACGTGGTGCACTGAATCTCTACTACTCGAAAGCTTCCTCCAGACTGCCTTGTTTTCTGTTTTCCGACACTAAAATGTAATATTTTAAAATTTTGAATTACAAATAAATATTTTTGACAAACATCATTCGGTTCACAGAGACAATGTAGTGTATATCTCTACAAAGGTTTTATAAAATATATTATTCAAAAAGGTTATTACATTAGATATTTTAAACATTACAATATTCTAACAATGAGATGATATGAGATTGATACAAAAAACATCGCCCTATATCTTTCAGATACTCTGTATTGCGTAATCACAATATAATACTGGTATATTCGATAAAGGGTAACTACGCGGAAACACTCGTAGATTACGAGCTTTCTGAACTTTCATACTTGAATATGAGAATTTCTGTATTATACATGAATATGAGCTTTTCTGAAATTTCGTTTTATTTTCCCCCAGATTATCCAAAAATCTATTTGAGATTTGAGCAGTAAGTACATTTTTATACAGCGTGAGCTTTATGAATTTTCTGTGTTATTTACGGGAATAGTTCACAACTATCAAATAAGCGTGATCGCAACTTTATTTTTGGCCACATGCTATACAAAGCTCAGTGTATCAAAGCTAGTGTAGTTTTGATGTAAAAAAATTGAGTTATTGAAGTTATTTATTTGAAGTTAATTCAGAGTATTGTTGGTAGCTAACAAAAAATAATATAATTGAAAAAAACAATGAGTTTTATCGAGCTCGCTGGTGCAATGGTTAGTAACGCTACTATGACACCCACACTCGTGGGTTCAATTCCCACACAGTACCACACATTTGTAATAAACATGCATATTCGTCTTAGTCTAGCTGTTGTTAAGAGAGGTAGGGCGCATGCCCTGTTTCTGGAAATAGTGTGAATGGAGTGTTGGAAAAACTTCTTGGCGGTAAAAGCTTGTGCCAAAAGGCATAGCTCGCTATACACAATGTAGTGTTGATCCCAATGCTTACTTAGGGAAGTGAGAGCTGGGTATGGCAGAGAGAGCAAGTAAAATTAACGAGGTCGAAATGCGAGCGTTGCGCAAACTTTGTGGCGTAACACCTGTAGAGCATATACGCAATGATGATGTTAGAAACAGGGCTGGTCTGAAAGAGAGTGTCGGTGTTAAAATAAGAAGAGGCATGCTCAGTTGGTTCGGACGTGTAGAAAGAATGCAAGAAGAAAAAATACGAAACAGATATACACCGCGAAAGTAGAAGGATGTAGGAGCCGAGGAAGGCCAGTACTTGCCTATCATGACCAAACTGATCGTATTTTATCAGAAGGTGATATCAGGAGCCTTAGAAACCGGCGAGCGTGCATTAGAAGAGCAATGAATGCTAAAGAAACAAGTGAAGGTTGTAAGGATCGAGTCATGTGGCGCTTGGTTCTCTCTGCCAATCCCGCATCGGAAATTAGATTTAAAGAAAATATTGTAAGAAAAGAAATAAAAAGTATTATTATTATATAGTTTAAATTATACAATTTAAATAACCGATATAGATAGTTTAAACGATAGTTTCCGAGAAACATACGCAACATTGAAGCTCCTCCATTATTTAAATCGATAGTAAGCACTGCCTTCTTTAATGCTTTGTTATTCTGATTAGTATTTTGTACTCGATGAAAGGGATCTTTGGGTTTGCGAATGTTCAGGTCATAAAAGGTCCAGTATCAGAATTAGATCTATTGAAAGGTTCCTGATATTAGGGTAAAGTTGTTAACGACTATGAACCAAAATTAAAAGGCATTGTAACAACGAAACATTCATGTAGATTGACGTAAAATTTTCATTTTATGATTTGGGCCTTTTAAGATGGCGCTAAATAGTCTTTTACATAAAGATTATTGAACTGGAATGAAAAAGTGAATAAATAAACTTATCAGTGCTAGCCCAGGATAGGATAAAGAGCCAGCCGGCCAGTGGCTGGTTTCTGCTTCGAATCCTGATTAGGCATGTTCCATTAAATCATGATTTATGTACATATTTATAATTATTACTTGCTAAAGGTGAAGGAAACTTTGTGAGGGATGTATTTAAATGCAATCTAACGTGCTTGGTGGTGGAAGCATACAAAGCAGGTTAGATCAAATTGCAATGAAATTATATTTCAAAAGGCATGTGAAATAGAAAAGATCTGGTTTTCTATGGGTTGCGGAGGTCTGAACGAAGTATTCATTACAAGATCAGTATTTTCGCAAAATCCTTAGATTTAGGTAGCCAACTACGCTAATTCTAATGTTAGAAAGATGATGTAAATCAATGAACTAACAGAAATATGATCGCTGTTGCCGTTAAGTCTATGTTAATGTACAGGATTTTTGATATTATATTCAATATCATGGCGTTTTTAAAATAGAAATTTCTTTGGTTAATGCTAAGATATTGAACGTTGTCTAAGACTTGCACGACTGGATAGACAAAAAATTGTAAGTCAATAAAGTATTAAAATCTGGGGTACCTTTAAGAAGACCCAAGCAATTCTTGAAGCATTTCATCACAGTTTCCAACCATCATAGCTTTGGTCCGGAAAATATTAGGTATCCCAAGTTACGAACTTAACGCACTCGTAAAATTACACTAAGATTTTTATTGACTGACATTATACCCTAGACTTTGATAATGCCTAAAACATGTTGTTGTAATATCTTTATTGTACGATAAATTAAAAAAATATATAATGTAATTAAATCTAGCGTTACAAAGGCGGACTTATCCGTAAAAGATATCTAATCCATCCAACCAAGAGCAATTGGCAGAATAATATGAGGGCGAAAGAACACACGTAAACCAATTCACTACAACAATATCATAAATTTCATAAAAGTAACGTGCATCAACTATAATTATGTATATTTTATCATATAGCAATATTATTTAAATCGTATTACTTCCCAGTGTTGTATCTTGTAGAGTATTCGTAGAAGGCTGAGAACCAGCGATCGGCAGCCTTACTGTATTTTAACAAACTGCATAATTTTTGTCGCTAGTTATACTATTAGATTTGCCGTAGGTGAAATGGGGTTTCACTATTCCTGGCGATAGTTCCTTTGGGCGTGTCCAGAAGTTCAAGGACGTCAAAATTGACTTTCAAAACGTGATCGCAGATTGTCTGCCCTTTTAATATCTCAAAGTATATAATTTTTGTTACTCGTATTATTAAAAAATCAATGGCAGGCACTTATTGCGGTTCCAAGTTTGTTTTACAAATATACAAAAGTAAAAAAACTTGATAAAAGTTGGCGTTATTTTAACAAAGCTAAAATTTATATGTTGTTTACATAATTATTATACGTATTTTGACGAGCTCGGTGGCTCTGTCGTGAAAGACGCGACTTTTACACCAACGCTCGTGGGTTCGATTCCCACACAAGACAAACATTTGTGTACATGAACATGTCTGTTTGTCTTGGTCTGGATGTTTCAAGGGAGGTAGGGCGCATGAAAGCAGCCTGTCTGGAGAAGTACCTCCACCTCACAGAAAACCGCAGCCAAATAACAAATTCCAACAGAGGGTTGTTGTGTTCCTGCGAGTGAGTGAGGTCACCAGTAAGCTCCCAAGGAGTTGCTGTGTAAGCAGCAGAGGGGACATCGCGCGAGTGATCCTTAGTATATTACAAACGTTAATAGGCTACGGTAACTGCCTTACATCAGGTGGACTGTATGCTTGTATGGCTCCCGACGTAGATTAAAGAAAAAAATAAAAAACAACGTATATGAATATATACAAGAAACAGACACACAGGTCAGTTTCAAGATGCGGGCAGACGATATAATGTTCTCTCTGTCATACTAATAAAAGTGTGCGATGTTGACTCGCTCACTCTTACAGGGAATGAGAGCGAATCAATACTCATGCATTGTTGTGAAATTTTTTAATAAAGATTATTAATATTTTGAAACTCGAATACAAAGTGAAGCCATAATAGATATAAACGAGCGGGAAATTAGATTACTTTCGTTTTATTTGTTGAACGTGCTAAACTCACCCAGGCTTTTTAGTCTATGGCACAAAAGTGTATTATTTTGACATAAAAATGACATATAAAAGTAGAATAGAAAAAAATATACTTATAACATATTTAAAATAAATTTTCAGAAAAATGAAAAAAAATATGCAGTAAAGTACACTTAACGTGCTTCTCCAACGAACTTTGACAAGGAAATGAAATGTAGTAGTAGAAAACCGTTACAACATTCCAAGTATGTTGAATATATTTTCTACTGTACTTTTCTATGTCATTTCTATAGTTACGAACACTAACATAAGAAGATACGAGTACATTAATAACTCTGTGAAAAAGTCTATACTCACCGTACACGGTTCGTTATGGCGCCAAAATAAAACACTTTTGTGCCATAGACTATAAAACCTAGGTAAGTTTGGCACGTTCAACATAAAAAAGAAAGTAATCTCATTTCTCGCTCGTTTATATTAATTATAGTATCACTTTGTATTTGGGTTTCTAAATTTTAATAACATTTATTAAAATTATTCACAACAATCAATGAGAACTGATTCGCTCTCATTCCCTGAAAAGTGAGCGAGTCAATATCGCACTCTTTTATTAGTACGACAGTGAGAGCATTATATCGTCGACCTATGTGTCTGTTTGTTCAAATATATACGTATAATAATAATGTAAATTACAACATAACATGAATCTTCCCAAAAGGGCTTCTAGGCGTTGGATCCATATCCCCGCGCACGCCTATCAAATGACCGGGATAATACCGGTGAACAAAAATAAAAATGTAAATAACATAAATTATAACTTTGCTAAAATAAAGCAATTTTTTATCCATTTTTATTGAAATTTAAAATAAAACACACTTGGAACCGCAATAAGTCTCTGCCATAAAATTTTATAATTACAAAAAATAATAAAATATGGGTAGACAAGCTACGATCACGTTTTAAAAGTTATTTTTGACGTTCTTGCACTTCTGGACACACCAAAGGAATCATCGCTGGGGATAGTGAATCTCCATTTCACCTAGGACAGGTCTAATAATAAACTAGCAACAATGTGCAGTTTGCTAAAATACCGTATACTGCCCTTCGTTGGCTCTCAGACTATAGGCACTTCCTAAAAGAGGGATAGCAATACAATCCTAGTTCCTTCTCCCACGGTACCATCGTAAAATGCCCGTCTGCGTGAGTGTATTACCCTAATGCTAGAAAGACGTATGAAGTAATAGATTGCAAAAAATATAGCCCGATGAGATAAAAACAAATCTTACTTATGAAAGTAGCTTATGTAAACAAGCTCAAAACATTTTTAGTGTTAAGAATTATGAGAACTCTTCAGCCAAGCCCTTAACACTTTAAGCCCTAACTCGTCAAAGTACACATCTATCTAATCCGCGGGCCGTTTGGGGTATTTCAAGGTCATTCAGCGTACTATAGTTGTTGCTGTTATAATATCTTTTATTAGTACGACAGTGAGAGCATTATATCGTCGACCTAGGTGTCAGTTTGTTCAAATATATACGTATAATAATAATGTAAATAACAACATAACATGAATCTTCCCAAAAGGGCTTCTAGGCGTTGGATCCATATCCCCGCGCACGCCTATCAAATGACCGGGATAATACCGGTGAACAAAAAGTAAAAATGTTTGTATCACAATGTATTACAATGAAATTAATTATATGTTACAAAGGTGGACTTATCCCTAAAAGAGATCTCTTCCCGCCAACCCAGATCTATTGACAGAATAACATATATGGGCGAGAGAACAAACGTACACCAATATAGTATAAATATAGTATGGGCTATGCTCGAGGTTTCACTGCGTGATAGAATCAGAAGTGTGAATATCCGCATAAAATTAAATCAACTGACATAATACAAAGGGTAAGCACGCTAAGTGGCCACATATTTTTCGAATCCACGAGCCTTGGTATCAAAGTCGCGTTATTAAACGTGGCGCCGCCGATCTCGTCAAAAACGTTGCTCGTAGAACCGAGAACCGCTGGGGAAAAAAGGTTCTCGAATAGCGTCCCCGCAACAGGTATACGCAGTGTGGGACGACCCTTCACTAGATGAGGCGACGACCTCAAAAGATCTGTAGGGCGTCGATGGATGCAGGTAGCATAAGATTGAGGTAAGTAGCTCTCTAGAGGGGAGGCCTATGCCAAGCAATGGACTAATACGGACTGAAATGATGCTGTTGAGAATATTAAAATAATTAATACATATATACAATTAAAAATAAGAATCTGCTAATGAAATTCTTTCATTATAATATGTATGCATGTATGTATATCTTCACGCCAAGTCCCTTGCGGGGTAGGCAGAGAGAACCGAGCGCCATAAGACGCGGTCCTTGCATACTTCACTCGCTTCTGTGACATTCATAGCTCTTTTCATGCACGCTCGCCGGTTCCTGGGGCTTCTGACATCACCTTCTGATAAAACACGACACACAACAACACAACACATTTGGTCATGGTAGGTTAGTCTCGTTAGTTCATTATAATACCTTTTTTTAATTCACTAATGTGGCAAACAAGCGTACCTACTGCCATACCAGCCTTAAAATTAAATGATGAGTTTCAATCCTTTTAAATTAAAAAACAACTTAGTAATATATGTGATGGTCAAAGTATTATGTACAATGTCGAGTTTCACGTTTGTATTTCTAACAGTATTTGGCATATCGATTGACTGATTGACAGACAGACAAACAGACGTCTGTAACCTTCGTTCTTTTCTTTTTTGATAGTAAAAAGTATTTTTCATTGTAATCATCACTTCATGCCTGTGCCACCTGCATCCGTCGGCTCCATGTGCTCTTTGCCAGATTGTTTCCAGAAGCTTTCTGCCCCAGCTTTAAAATGTGTAAGTCAAACATATCTCGGATTATCATTACACATAAAGGAAACACAGCACACAACAACAATAACACAGAAGGTATTATGGAATCGATGAATATCTAACTGACAGAGATGTATGGAAATGATTCAGCACATGAATTATTAACAGCAAATAACTTTAATTGTACCACTTGATATCACTATATGCACACACATATCATTATATTTATTGTAATATGTAAAAAAAACGATTTGGAAAAAAAATACCTATATTGGCAAGTTTCTTTTGGCATTTCTTCTTCGTCAATGGACATTTGAAATGCTGGTAGATTAAAAACAGAAAAACTTAAAAAAAAAAATAAGACATAATATTGAAAATTTAAGACGTGTCTAAGTGACCGTGAGGGTCTAAAGGTAAATAAAGATTTTTTATCTTTATCATACTGATAATTCATTCCTATATTTTAATAACTTTTTCCGTAACGAATTTGATCCGAAAACTCTGATATATTTGAAAACCTCAGCACATCCGAAATAACGTGTCGGATATCCGTAGGGTGATGCTACCTCACGATTGTCAAATAACTGGGCTTAATTTGAACTCTATTGAACAGAACCAAGGTTGAATATTGCGTGAGAATACGAAATAACAATATATGCCTCGGCGAAATTGCGTACACTTGATTTACAAGTGACTGCGTGTTCTATAGAGATGGAGCGACGAAAATACCTACCTGTGTGGAGTCCCCGCTCAAGGGGTGACAATCAATCAAACACAATTTATTTGTAAAACGTAGGTAACAAAAGTACACAAACAATGTTGATCGTATCACATGAAGACACGCACACACTGTATCATACACATACCACATACTCCGACGTGGAATGATCTTCTAATGGCACCATTTATATGCAAACTGAATAAAATTTGGCCCACGATGTTTCTACTTTGTTGAAGAGCTCGATGGCGCCGCGGTTAATAACGCGACTTTAACATCAGCGCTCGTGGGTTCGATTCCCACACAGGACAAATATTTGGGTGCATAATAATGTCTATTTGTCTTGGTCTGGGTATTTTTAATCGTAAAAACCTCTCTAAGTAGAGCGCATCAAAGCAGCTCGTCTGTGGAAGTACCTCCACGTCACAGAAAACCGCGGCGAAATAACAACTCCCAGGAGGGTTGTTGTGTTCCTGTGTGTGATTGAGGTCACTGGAGATTGGTCAGATGGAGTTGCTGTGTTAGCAGCAGAGGTGACATCGCGCGAGTGATACTTGATGTATTACCAGCGTTCATAGGCTACGGTAACCACTGAACATCAGGTGGATCCTATGCTTGAATGCGTCCCGATGTCGTATAAAAAAAAGAATATAGAACCACTAAAGAAAATATAAATAAATAAAATAAATAAATATTGTCGGACAAATTACACAGCGCCATCTAGCCCCAAAGTAAGCGAAGCTTGTGTTATGGGCACTAGACAACTGATAAACATACGTAAATACATTTTTTTTTGTAAATACATACTTATTATACATAGAAAATACCCAGACCAAGACAAACAGACATGTTCATGCACACAAATGTTTGTACTGTGTGGGAATCGAACCCACGAGCGTTGATGTCAAAGTAGCGTTAAAACGCGTTTCACCACTGCGCCACCGAGCTCGTCTGTCTTCATATGAAATGAAGATTGAGGATTTTGATAGATTAATCGGCCCTAATCTTTGTTCTCTAATTTGTCTATTTATATCTATAAATAAATAAAATATATTGTAATTTAATATGCACGATTGTAACGTTGAATTATTGTACTATTAATCTTGGGCTGAAACATACATTGCGTGTAATGCCTTGACGATATATGGTTGCACTAACTATTTTGTTATATATAACCATCCGTCATCTTTTTCCTACCATGAATGTATAAATAAATTGTATGCGTTATTAACTGATGAGCATTAAAAGCATTGTATTTCGTATCGTATTGTTTTGTAATACGGGCCATTTCACGTGACGTGCGTACAGCGAAAGTAATGTCAGATTTTTCGAGAGCTATTGCTGATATTATCCAAAATGATAAAAATAATGCAATTAGTGTACTTTTGGGAAATAATTAAACTCCCTTGAACCTCTTCAGCTGCGTAGCTTGAATGTTCTCTACCATATCTATCATAGGGAATGTTCTGAGGAGCTTTTTGACCTCGTCCCTCCTTCTTCTTTCCTCCTCCGGAATACTCGCGCTGGACTGAGATCACATCCACATAGAGTTGGGTTGCTTACCTCCCGTACTAAGAAGTTCGGCGACTCGTTTCTTTGTCGGACTATCAAAATGTGGAATTCTCTTCCGGCGCATGTGTTCCCCACTTCCTATAACCCCGGGTCGTTTAGATGAGGTGTGAAGAGGCGGGCCGTCAAGGGGGGGACAGCCAGCACAGCGCTAATCACTGTGATGGCTGTTCTCACATCTGGTTCTCATTGACGCTTTCCATCAGGACATTTTGACAGGCCACATTAAAAAAAAAACAAAGGTATGTTGAATCAGAGTAGACTAACTAACGGAGATGATCATCAGTGTGACCAACCAAATGAAACAAAACAAACTTTTAGTATAATTTGAAAATAAGTAGATCCTCAAACCATCAATCTACTGACACGTCAATGAATATTTCAGAACATATCAGTCAAAATTTTATAAAAGAGAAGCTCACTCAAGTATCTAAAATTCGCTTGTTATTTCGATGGAATGCAAAATGAGTTAAACAACACAATCATGTTCATTGGCTTAAATCTACATGACTAAACGTATATCAGGCGTTTTTAGTAATAAGACAAAATTATTCAATTATTACAATATACGATTATAAATTACAAAAAGTACGTAAACACAGTATAAAAAGTATTGTTGTTTAGGTGATTCCTTCTATGTGGCAGTATCTAGATGCTCCGATATTTATCTGGCATAAAACACTTGACATAATTTTCTTTAAACGAATATTAATAAGGCATAAAAATATTCCTCCAAACATCATGAAGAAACCCGCACGTCCAAGATAATAAATTTAGAAAGACGTATAAAAAAAAATACCTTAACTAACCTATAGGTCTGGTTTTCCCTGTGCGTTGTGGAGATCTGACGGCAGTCGCTCCGTGTAAAAATCAGTATCTTCGCCAAATCCTTAGGCTTAGGTAGCGCACTCCGCCAATCCTAATGGATTAGGAAACGGGGTAACGTTAAGAAGTAGAAGATTTGCGAGGTACCAAAGTTGAGCAAAGCTAAGCTCCGAAAGAATAACCAATGCCTAATAATTAATAATAATTTTCACCAATGCGCGGAATATGCACATAAAGTTGCACCAATAGTAGTAGTAATATATATATAATAGTAGTAATAGCTAGTGGAGCGAGTAAGATGTGCCATGAAGATGCGCTGCGCGAGAAAGCTATGCGAGGAGAATGGGAGGTACTCGAACTGCGTAGTACGTCGTAATACTTTGCTGCGTCGCATCCCAACCCTAACTCCCATCCTTAGAATTCATTAAAATATATATATAGGTATATATATCTTCTTTGATTCCATTTCCACCTGTACTAAGCAAAGCAATGCGATCTTAAAAAATAAACAATTCTTATTTGTAAAAATGATATATGTACTTAACGATACACCTTAGCGCATCTCTGGTGGAAAAGCAACTTAGGATTCTTATGCAGTCGTCATTTTGCTCGTTACTTTTATATAAGAAGTTGCCGCACGGTGAGTGCCGCAGTATCTTTATATTGGATTGATATCGAATACCTTTGAGCATGCTCTTTGAAACAGAATGAGATCTGCAACATGAGACGCGATACCCAATATAGATTGGCAAAGTACGTACGTAATATTTATATTTACATTTGGTATTCCCTTCTTGTAAACTGTTTTCGTTTTTATACTGCCTGAAACAGTTCTGCCCTCTCCCTCCGGACAATATCTTGAAAAGGAACGTCAAAAATGTTTCTTGTAAAACTTTCTATTATAGAATTGATGAATATCTAGAATAACTGACAAAGTTGTGCGAGAAATGATTTAGCACAGGCAATAATAATCTACTGGTGATTTTAGAAATAATTAAGATTAAAAATAGAAATAATGATAATTATAGAATTAAATAAGATACACTAAGAATATATTTAAAAATATAAAATGACATTGTGGCAATGGAGGCGCTTGGACAATGTCATATAAAGGTATGTCGTTGTCGTTTATAGATAAAAGCATGCTAAATGTTTAATGCCTAATTGTGAACGCTGAGAACAGCTTATGAGTCATAAGTTCTATTATTACACTGTTTGGTTTGAATTCCCAATGTTAGATTTGAAATGTTTTGTAATTATGCTTGTTAATGCACTATTCACAGTTTATTTTTAGCAGTAAAATGTCAGTACAGTCTAGGTTTTACCTATGACTTAACAGTTAATGTTAGCATTTAAATCCTTCCTCATTCCACGTTTATTAAATCGACTGTAAAAACGCCCACGGGTCAGGCCCAGCCTAGCGTGGTGTTTTAAAGCATATTATTGGCATAGCTTGCGATTGGAAATAGTAAGTACTGTGGAAGTTATACGTCTAAAATCGACACGTTGATGTTAGCTGGTTCTCTCAAGTTTCGTTCGCGCGAACTTCAACTTTTATTTTTCTTTTTGAAATTATACTTCTTTTGGCACGTTAGACAAAATTGATGTGTGTGATACGACATTGAAAATCGACACCACGAAGTTGGTTGGTCTCTTAAGTTTTGTTTGCGCGAACTTCAAGGTAAGGTAGCCATTTTATTATATTATCGTTTTGTTATACAAACGTAGAGTACAGGCACGCGGAATGTAAATTTTTGAAGTCATTTTAGTTTTGTTACGCTAAAGAAGTATAACTTATCACGCGCTGTACATAAGAACGCACACACTTTTTATTAAAAGTTAGTTTTTGTTTATGGATTTCAAATACATGTCATCACCTTCCGATAACACATCATCAATTTGGTCGTGGTAGGTGAGTTTTAGATTTCCTCCGGCTCCTTCATCCTTCTACTTTCGCGTCATATGTTTGTTTCGTCATTCTTTCCTCTTGCATTCTTTCTACATGGCAACGGGACATGCCTCTACATAATTTAACATCAACACTCTCTTTCAGACCAATTCGCTTTCTTACATCACCTTTTGCGAACGCGGTTAGCAAGCGTTACATCTTTTATCATGCATAATGTGATGTCAGGAATATTAGGTACTGGTGGGCCTGCATGAAAAGAGCTACGAGTATGAACGATAAAGAAGTGAGTGAGTTGTATGAGGACTGCGTCTTGTAACGCTCGCTATCTATCTATCTGCTTACCCACAAGGGACCTGACGTGTAGGTAGAGATAAAAAGATAAAAGATAAAGATAAAAATAATTTATTTGCCATTAGGCCCTTACGGGCACTTAGACACGTCTTACATTCTTTAAATGAAACATATTGTATCTTAATAATTTTTTTTTTTTTTTTTTTTACTTTAACCTCTCTTTTGTAATCTACCAGCATTTCGATGACCATTGGCGAAGAAGAAATGCCTAAAGAAACTTGCCGATATGGGTCTTTTTTTTTAGATGGAAGACACACTTATAAAATGTATTTGTAATAGTTGGCAAAGTGAACCTACAGATGAGATAAACTTTGGCTCTGAAGACAACCGCTTACATTAACAGTAAAAATTACTTTCCATTGCGAACACTTCAGCGAAATGGAACGCTAACAGGCTAATAGGTGCGCCGTTGTGTGGAAACATTATTATTTTTATCACGTACTCGGTAATAAAGTTTGCACTCTACCTGCTCGTTAACTGAATTTTTTGATGATATAATCAATATTATTGTATAAATCCTTATGTTTATTGGTAACATCTTAGGTTAACACTACTTTATCCCGGATAAAGACTTACAAATACTCATTTAGAAATGTATTGTTATTCCTTGAAGTCTTACGTACAATATCGTGTGGACCCTTCAACATAGTTTTGAAACAGCAACAAGAAGAAAGCCTTTTTTTTCATATGAGTAGATTGAATATACACCTTTTTTATACAACGATGACTAGCATACAAGTATACGGTACTTGATGTAAATCAGTTACCGTAAATCAGTTACCGTAGCCTAGGAATGCTTCTAATACATTAAATATCACTCGCGCGATGCCACCTCTGCCGCTAACACTGCAACTCCTCAGGAGCTTATGCGTGACCTCACTCACACGTACAAACAACTCACTAGGAAGTTATTATTTAGATACGGTTTTCAGTGAGGTGAAGGTACTCGTACTTCCCCAGACAGACTACTTTGATGCCTTCTACCTCTCTTAGAAACACTCCGCAAACCAAGACAAAGAGACATGTTCAATTATTGGCCTGTGTGGGAATCGAACCCACGAACGTTGGTGTCAAAGTACTGTTATTAACCACTGAGCTACCGAGTTCGTCAAAGTACCGCAACCGTAAAATAAAATCAAAATAAGTATCACTAGTTATCGGTCTTATGGGGTTATCTGTCATCACTGCCATCCAATACTATAATTTCGAGCACACGAAGCACGGATCTCGAAGAAACTATGCGAAGATTATTCAAGATTGAAATAAATATTACTTTTTTTTTTCGTTCTTCCCCGAGGGGAAAGGCAAAGGGATCTAGCCCATACAGCCAAGTCTTCAGTTTAGAACCATTTGAAAATCTTAAATCTATGTTCCAGCTTCAGGAACTGTGCTGAAACAATACTTGGGAAGGGTACCTAGACCCAATCAACCCAATTTAAATACCACCCGTAAAACGATAGTGATTTTTACAAGGAACTTATTCACGTCTTCCAAAAAGTGCATAAACGTGTTATATTTGAGTTTTGTCATTACTGTATAATTTCGCTAGCACTTATGTTACAAAATACTATCGAAATTGTCACACAAAACTAATTTTATACTGAATTGTAAAAATTTCAAGTAAAACAACAATATCACTCGTCAAAAGCGCGGGAAGAACAATAAATATTACATGGGAGGTGTACGCTTTGACGTAAAAATAGAATGTATTTTGTAGGTCTGGTGGCGCTGCCTTCTACTACGCGCAGGCGGTAAAAAAATGCAGCACCCGCATAATCCCTCATATGCATCGAGAGAGGTAATGACAGTATAAGTAAATATGTAAAAAAACATACGCCAATTTTCATATATACTACGCAATTTACACTAAGTTCTTGTATCTTCGAACTTTGAACATATTTGCCAAAAACGAAATATTTAATTAGAAATTTATTTCAAGTATTTTTCACGGGAGGTTACTCACATCAAGGCGATTTTTTTGAAGATATACTTCTTTTGGTGCGTTAGGGAAAAATGGTAATAGTGAATTTTTACGAAACCGTCGTCTAAAATCGACACCACGAATTTGGCTGGTAAATGTCTTCCAAGTTTTGTTCGTGACTATATCCAAGGTAAATGAATATAGTCAAGGATATGAATCTACAACACGTGTTTCATATCAGTGCAGACAAAATATAAGTACAGACGTATAACTTCTTACGTGTGTTCGTAAGTACACACACATATATTTTTTATGTCATTATTTCGAGTTCATTTACTGGAGTGTATGTATAATTGTTATGTGTTTTTATATTAAAACACAAAGTGGAAGAGCATCTAAGTTGTAAAGATTGGCCACCTAGGCCTAAGCATTTGGCGAAGATACTCATTTTTACTTGGAGTGACTTCCGTCAGACCTCTTGCAACGTATAATCTCTGGAATGTACGGGTTTCCTCAAGATGTTTTCCTTCACCGTCGAGCATGCGATAATTATAAATATGTACATAAATCCGAAAACAAGAATTTAACTGTAGGTACTTCCACCAAGATTCTCAACGAGGATAACCGGTTTATATAGGCTTGTATTAAAGCGTACAATATTTATTTATTTAAATCCTACTAATATTATAAATGTGAAAGTTTGTATGGATGTTTGTTGCTCTTTCACGCTTAAACGGCTGAACGGATTTGAATGAAATTTGGCACGTAGATAGATTATGATCTGGATTAACACATATGCTATTTTACACATTTTTACACATAGGTGACGTTATTTGACTCCACGCGGGCGGAGCCGCGGGCAGCAGCTGGTGTGAAATACATACTAAAATACTTCGTAATGTAGCTAGTAAAAGTGTAAGCTATGATTTGATGAGACTTTTTGCCTGTTACATGATACCGGGTAATCTCCGAAATAGTTAAACGTTTCAGTGAGGAACCTATCTTAATCAAGGAAATATTTTCGGGATAAATATGTAGCGACCGAACTAGTGGCAAATTGTGCGGTTCCAGAGGGGTTTACTTACGAACCCTTAGTTTATGGAATTAACTTCCTGCCGAGGTTTTCCCATGAGATTATTGCCTGCAATAAGGGATTCTTCTAAGAAAGGTATGAAGAAGTTCAGCGACGCGTTTGTTATGTACGCGTCCGTAGGTACAGCAACTGCTTAGCATAAGCAATTTGAATGTTTGTTTGTTATAATAATAGGGGTTAAAGTATGAAATTTCCGTTTTATAGTAACAGATATTTTGAATTGACATTAAACCTTCATGGTGTGAGATTTTAGAGTGAAACTTTTTTCACATGATACCTATGAGGTTTTTCTTTTAAAAATGTGCAACATTTGATTTTCGAATTTCAATTGTTTTTTTTTATTCAGCTTAGACGGCAAAGATGGATACTTTGAAAATCCGAGTAATTTTTGTATACGAGTGCCGGAACTAACGCAGCAGAAACGGCTCGCAATATCAGTGCTGCATTTGGAGACTGCTAATGAACGCACCGTACGTTTTTGGTTTAAACACTTTCGTAATGGAAACTTCGACTTAAAGAACGAACCACGTGGAAGACCACCCACACAGGTGAATAACGCTGAATTGAACGAGATGGTGGAAGCCGACCCGAGTCAAACTTCCCAGGAATTAGCGGCATGGTTTAACATTACCGTAATATTATCAATATGATAAAAAATATGAAAAATGGGTGCCTCATGATTTGACTGATCTGCAGAAAGATCAGATACATACAGAAATGAAGGAATATTGGATCGAATTGTAACATGTGATGAAAAGTGAATTCTATACGATAACCGTAAGCGAAAAATGCAATGATCAAACGCCGCAACAGTGCCCTAAAGCAAAGCTTATCAATAAAAACTCATAGTATTCTTCTATTTTAATATCCTAGCATTTCGAAAATGGCCATTGGCAGAGAAGAAAATCCGAAAGAAAATTGCAAATATAAGAATTTGAGAAAATTCCTAATGGTGAAGTCTTATTACAATTTTACATCAATTTATAACGATATAACGATGTCAAGTGGGAAAAATAAAGATAAATATATCATGTCAAATACTCATCTTCTTCTTCTTCGCGTTATCCCGTTTCCTAAGCCTAAGGATTTGGCGAAGACACTGATTTTTACATGGAGCGACTGCCGTCAGACCTCAACAAACCAGAGGGAAAACTAGATCTTTCATTGGTATAATTTTCTGGACGTGTGGGTTTCCTCACGATGTTTTCCTTCACTGCCTAGCCACTGATAAATATATACATAAATTCGAAAATACAAATTTCGTGATAAATATGTAAGGGACATGTACCCCTGCCAGGATTCGAACTGGAGACCAACAAAAGATGGTCAACAGGCCGGGTCCATATCCACTGGGCTATCAAATATTCAACAAACAGTAATAAACCTTTTTACAACGAGTATTTTTGATATGCGGTTTGAACATATTGTCCGGAATGAACAGAACTGTTTCGGGTTGTTTCTAACAGTCTTAGTAAAAACGATGAACCGGCACATAATTAAAAAAACACTCCATGACCTTCCACTTGGCTGAAGCGGCATTCAGCGCGATCAAGCATGCTCATCACGGAGTCGTTCGGTCACTGACAACCGTTATTAAACACCCGCGGTGCGATTGTTTTCCGTATACCCTCTTACGAGGCTAAGGGAAGTAAAATGGACGATAATGTTTATTAACATTAAAGTACTATATCTTTTGGATGCTATTTAATCCATTCAACTCCCAATCTACGTATAATATCAATAAATCAGAAAAGTGACAGCCTAGCGGTTAAAAGACCGGCATATCAACTTATTCGTTAGTTCGAATCGTGGTGCGGATATATTACATATGTCACAGGGAAATGAGGATACCAGGGATTTGACGAAATCTCTAGGGATACTACTAAATCACGGCAGATGTCGGATAATCTTTTCTATTGCGTCTTCTTACTAAAAAAATCTAGTGATATTGCAAAATACTAGCATACTAGTGTGAGGTTATAAATATTGAATTACATAGAAACTTTTCTTTTTTCAACTCCTTAATTATTTTGAATTTGGAATGTGTCTATTATGTTAAAAACTTCTTTCAATTTCCCGCCGTTTTACATATTTTTTTTTTTCATGTTTATCAAATTACTAATTAATATGGAATAGGATGATAAAGAAAATAGGATTGCAGTGACTGCCTTGCACAAAGTGGGTATAAAGCAACGGTCATATCCAAGATACTTTCTAAAGCTTGGTAACAGCCGTAGGTTCGTATATCGTATTATCGACAAATGTACCAATACTTCCTCTGTTGAAGACTATAAAGATCGGTTCGACCGCCTGCTGTTAGAACTACGAGTACAAAGGCTATTAAAACCAGAATTCACCGATACCCCATTAGGTTATTATTAGGAAACAAAAAATCATATCGCGAGAAATGAAGATTCCTTCTAAGATCTGTGATGTGTGTAAATTTTAAATGAACTAATGGAAAAAATTCTGAGTAAATAGTTTTTTTTTGCCACCATATCCAGGTGGTTCGTAGTAACCTGCGAGAACACCGTAGGTTGAAATAATTGAGCCTGATTCACACAGTCAAAATCAAATCTTTTTGTCTTCCAATACTCATTAATTAGTAATCAGTAATTAATATTTCAGTCTCTTATGAGATTTATTCAAAATCGGTGTCGATTTATATTCATTAACGAGCTTAATTACATTTTTAATGCTATCTGCTGTCTACTCCGACTTATCGTACTCTCTCTCTCTCTCTCTTCTTTTCGATATGTATATAATAATTTGACAATTAAAATCGATTCGATCACAGTTACACGGGCTCCCGGCCAGAGGCTTGGCTCTTATCTTATTCTACGATGTCCAGTATTTTAACATTTTCCTGGATTCTGCTTAGTTGAACGCCGTGTCATTGTAAGTATGTTAGTATTTTGTCATGTCACTAGACATTTTTAGTAAGAAGACGTAAGAAAAGAGAACTCGACGTCTACCGTGATTTCGTGGTACCCCTAGGGATTTCGTAAAATCCCCGGCATCGTCATTTCCCTGCAACATTTATGTACATATTTCTAATTAAGACCTGCCCGACTGTGAAACAAAATATCGCGAGAAAACCTGTAGATTCAAGAAAGTATATTTCGAAAGACTTGTAACGTAACCTAAGAATGGCCTAGTTTTTCCTCTATATTATAAACGTCTGACGGCAGTCTCTCCATGGTAAAATCAGTATCTTCGCCAAATCTTTAGACTTTGCCAAAATAACTCTATTTAAAAGTTATTGTCAAACCTTCTACACTGGTTGTCTGTGGGTCAACTATACGCAGTCGGCCTACAACTCCCTGCGCATACACTATAATAATGGTTTCAGAGTATTGATGGGGCTGCAGCGATTCTGTAGCGCGTCTGGCATATTCGCGCTTTCACGAACAGATGACTTTTATGATAAGGAAAAAAACAGCATCCTTATTAACAAGAACGCGTAATAGCTTCAACAATATTCTGAAAACATTAATCAACAAATTTGATTCGCCCATGCTAGAACACTTTATTAGTGGTTGGACAGAGGTAACTACCCATGGAACTGAATTGTCGGTAATATAATCCATTTCAGATTTTTTTATTGTTTACTAATATTAGCTTGTAAGACAAATTGTTACTAACAAATGGGCCCTCGTTGCCAAAATAAACAAACATTTTATTTATTATTATTAATTAGAGAAACCCACCAGTCCTAATTGATTAGGAAAAAGGAGAACTCTAGGAATAACAAGAACTCCCGGCTATTTCAAATACTCTTTTATTTTTATGTGAGTTCGTTAGGGAACTATTTAAGTAAAATCTGATACACGAATTTTGTACGCGCTGAATCTTTTTTTCAGTTTTTTTGAGTATACAGGAGTCGTACACTATATCACTATAATTAAGATTAGACAAGACTAAGGCATACCTCAACCTTAACCTTAATGATGTGGTCAAGAACCGCCGTAATCGGTACAAAGTTTTGAGCCATCCGTAGCATTTAGGTATTTTTATATTCTCTTCGATTTTCAGTTGACTATCTAATAAAACACCAAGAATTTTACTACTGCGACCTCGCTGATCAGTATATTGTTAATGGTTATTGCATAAATTGCTTAACTGTTTGAATATTCTTACGCCAAAGAGACCATCCAAACAAAGGTGGGATACTAATTATATATTTTAGTTTGTTCTACCCACTTATAGACTGAACGTGTCTTTCTCTAACCCATTAGCAAGAATGTGTCGGAAGTACAATGAAGTCTCAAAAGATGGTGATCTTGACATCTTTAATAACCGATTAAATACGTTTAAAAAGTCATGCCTAAGCATCCTCAGCTCTGCAACTTAATCATGACCCACATAACAATGTATCTAACTGTCAATGTCACTGGCCGCACACCATTGGATTATTCTTTTTTTTTTTTTTGGAGATTCAATTAACTGTATATCCAACTTATACATATTGATTTGTTGGTTCTTAGAGATATTTCTGTGGCATGTTGATTCTTAATCCGCTAGTCTCTTTGAGCATACACGCTTAGGGTAGGTACTGAATTGGAAAATTACCTTTTGTGACTAGAATTGTGTAATACTGTATATATTTAGTACCTGTTGTGTTGCCTTATTAAATAAATAAATATTTAAAATAGTTACGGTCCGAGACTTAATCTGCGCGTAACCCGCTGTATCCGCTTTTTCTTACTTTGCTTCTTTTCCTCGGCGTCTAATGATCACATCGTGACGTAGAAAAGCTTCCACAAGAATTGAGCTATGAAATGTAAAAAGATTTTTTTAAATCCGATCGGCCGTTCCAGAGTTTAGCACTTCAAACAAACAATGAAACAAACTCTTCAGCTTTGTATATTAGTACTAGAAACACCTTGCGACTTCGTTCGCATCTAACCCGATATTCCGTGGTAACCGCTTTGTCTTACTTACTTTACTTTTTCTCGGCTTCTAAGAGTCGTATCATGATGTTAAATAGCCTATAATCTTCCTCATGAATTGGACTATCAAACACAAAAAGAGTTTTTCAAATCCTACTAATAGTTCTAGAGTTAGCGCGTTGAAACAAACATTCAAACAAACTCTTCAGCTTTGTATATTAGTATAGATATGTTTTACCTAAATTCTGCTATATATATATTATTTTTTTATATATAATTAGTACATATTAGTTAGCAGTTATTCAGGAGTTACGGTATAGTTAATTATTATTACATAGTAACTGGTCATGTGGTCGACGGTATGAGCGAAATTGTGGAATCGTTGTATAAAAGTTGTTGAAAAGCTAATAGCTTTAAAGCCAAAGCCAACATAACCTATATGACGACGGCGCAGTGGGACAGCAACACGTGAGAACATTTGTGATCATGTATAACCGTTTAGATCGGAAAAGATAAATTACTCTTTAGAACCAGTACTTTTATACAACTTCGAGAGGCATACAAGCATACGGCCCCTGATGAAAAGCCGTTACCGTAACCTGTAAACGCTCGCAATACATTAAGTATCACTCCCGCGATGCCACCTCTGCTGCTAACACAGTATTTCCTTAGGAACTTACTGGTGGCCTCGCTCACATACAAAAACACAATAACCCTCAAGGCAGTTGTTATTTGGCTGCGATTTTATGTGAGGTGGTGGTACTTCCCCAAACAGGCTGCTTTGATGCACCCTACCTCTCTTAAAACACCCAGGCCATGACAAATAGACAATGTTCATGCACACAAATGTTTGCCCTATGTTGGAATTGAACCCGTTGATGTCAAAGTTACGTAACAGCGCGTTTCGCCACTGCGTTACACCAGCATTCACACCAGAGACCGTTGGATAATAGCTTTATTTTTTATCCACTGAGCTATCACTGCTATGTGCTATATAAAATCATTCCCTCGATCTGAATCCATATTGTCAGTCATTAGTGGTTTGTTAATTCGCCGCTTGAAAACCTTATTCAAAATTGAAGTGACAGCTATGGCTCTTTAGTTCAGCTGCGTACGTTCGCAGTGACCAATTTATTATTCCAAATCATAAGGCGTGGACGGCAGCTGGCATCAACACGGTCGATTCAGTGTATTTTATCACGTCGCATGCCACATCATACGTATGTAGCATCACTATATTTTGTATGAAATGAGAGCGAAGTGTCGTAACTCCCACGCCCCGTCTGCTCCACGCACCGTTTCTATCAGATATCTCTTAAGCCACTCATTATTAAACTAAAATGAGTGAGTGCTGCAGATATTGTGACATGCCTAATAGATTATATTATCTATTAGGCATGTCACAATATCTGCAGCACTACACAGCATACACTATATTGTGACATGCCTAATAGATAATATAAGTTTGTGTATTTTTTATACTTTTTTGTGAGTTTTCTGTATGTTGGTAGTTTCTATAATGAGTTTGCCTTTGAGTCATTCTCGCACATAGATTTAAACTGAATTCTTTATACCTTTCATATGTTTTTCAAGAGGTGTGGTAATCCTATATAAAAGCATCTCTGTGCCATCTATTGTTTGATATTCGTCTACCTATGCATAACTTCACGCCAAAACCTTGCGGGGTAGGCAGAGAGGACCGAGCGCGAGTAGCCTTTAAAAATTTCACTCGCATTTTTATCGTTCATAGCTCTTCTCATGCACGCTCGCAGGTTTTTAGGCTCACAATATCGCCTTTTGATAAAACACGCACATAAATCCAAAACCTATAAACCACTTGACTACACATGAAGGCACACTGACCAATGAGACAATATTTTAACTAATAAGCCGATAAGTGTCGCGATGTTCACCCGCGAAATAGCCAATCAGAGCTGCGTATTCTACGTTATACCCCAAGCCGTAGCAATGAATCGAGTTACTACGTAATATCGGTCCGCTACCTAAGCCTAAGGATTTGGCGTAGACACATGAAGCTACTTTTTTTTATACTACGTCGGGAAGCATACAAGCATGCGGCCCACCTGATGTTAAGCGGGTACCGTAGCCTATTAACGCTTGCGATATATTAATTATCACTTGCGTGATGCCTCCTCTGCTGCTTACACAGCAACTCCTTGAGAGCTTACTGGTGACCTCACTCACACGCAGGAACACAACAACCCTCTAGGGAGCTGTTATTTGGCTGTGGTTTTATGTGAGGTGGAGTTGCTTCCCCAGATGGGCTGCTTTGATGCGCCCAACCTCTCTTAAAACATCCAGACCAAGACAAACAGACATGTTCATGCGCACAAATGTTTGCCTTGTGTGGGAATCGAACCCACGAGCGTTGGTGTCAAAGTCGCGTCATTCACGACAGAGCCACCGAGCTCGTCAGAATACTACTGATATTTCGCTTTACTAATTTGCAGGATGCATCACGTTTTTTTTATTTAGTCGGATGGCATATAAGCATACGGCCCACCTTATATAAAATGGTTACTACATTAAGTATCACTAGCGCGATGCCCGTTCTGCTAAAGCAGCAACTCCTTAGGAGCTTACTGATTCACACGTAAGAGCACAATAACCCTTCAGAGAGTAGTTATTTGGCTGCAATCTACTGTGAGGGTGAGACACTTCCCCAGGTGGATAGCTGTGATGCGCACACCTCTTAAAAACACCCAGACCAAGACAAACAGACATGTGTACATGAAAATAATTTGTCCTGTATGAAAATCGAACCCACAAGCGTTGGTAGCAAAGTTACGTTATTAGCTACTACGCCGAGCTCGTCATACAGGCTACACCATTCGGTAAGTTGTCGTTCTTTCCTTTCCTATATGTTTATCTTCGATCCTTACCGTATTTCCCAAGAACATGTTAAATCAAATGTAATGGAAATATATTCGTATATATATATAATTATAACGTCGAGATTCACACACGCACACATCCCACATGATGTAAAGTGGTTACCGTAACCAATAATCGCTTGCAATATATTAAGTACCGCTCGCGTGATGCCACCTTTGCCACAGATTACTTAATAGTTACTTCGTAACTTTGCTGCTAACAGAGCAACTTTCGTAATAGCTTACTGGTAACCTTACTCACTCGCAGAAACACAACAACCCTCCCGGTAGTCGTTATTTGACTGCGATTTTCTGTGAGGTACTTCCTCGGGTAGACTGCTTTGATGCGCTCTACCTTTTTAAAATACGCAAACCAGAAACAGACATGAGCACACAAATGTTTGTTCTTTTTGGGAATCGAACCAACGAGCCGTGATGTTAAAGTAGACTTTGCTAACCACCGGGCTCTTCAATTAGTACCTTACGAGCCCAACTAATTACTGAAAGCTAATTGTATCGTCAAACCTGGACGAGGTTAATTGTAGGTAGCAATTAGATGAAAATTTCGCATTTGCTCCACCAATTTGCCTTATTACTAAAACTAATGTACTTACCAACTTCAAACATTTCGTGTACAAACTTGTTCCAACTGGAAACAATGTTGCAGTTAACATCATTTGCCGCGGACGCAAGTCCGGGAATTCCAGACTCACAAGCCCCGCACTAGTTTCCAAATACAAGAATTTTTATGCCACTAAGATTTAAGTGTAGATTTCGAAATTAATAACTGATAACTAACCGTAGCCAACCGATACTAATTTCCATGAAAAAACCGGCCAAGTGTTAGACGGACTCGCACAGAAGGTTCCGTATAATCTTGACCATGCACCGAAATAATTAGGAAATAATTAATTATGAACTTCTTAACCTACGGAAGCACCGAACATAGCACTGGAGAAGAGATAAACTGGATTGAATTGCCACTGGAAAACTGTTGCCTACATACATCGATATAGAGCGCGGTTAGTTTACCAACTGCAAATAAGTTTTGTGATGTAACTACAAATTTACGACTGTCGAATTTATCTTCTTGTCCAATTTCATGATTCTAGGGCAACTGGAAGTATAGGTTCTACCGGTTTTGATTCCCTTAGGAATGTCAAAACATGTAGCATAAACGGTCGTATCTTTTGATTGCGTTGACTTAGAAGTTTGTCTTTTTCACTGCTCAAAGTAATTTCAGACTTGAGTATTTAATATTAATTTCATCTTAATACCTTCGCGTATTCATGGGAAAAATGATCGTGACAGACAGACAGCGATGTGATCCTGTAAGGGTTCTGAGACTGGCAAAGTACCCCTACGTTGTTTTGTTCTAGCAAATGAGTGAGATTATCAAGCTCCTAAGAAATTGCTGTGTTTTGAACAAAGATTCAAAAGATACAGCCCTATAACAGACAGACAGCGGAGCCTTCTTAATAGAGTTCCTTAGGGTACGGAACCCTAAAAACTGAATCGTATATCGCGCCTAGTTTGCGGGCCGGTGCGCCCAATGCCCATCAATAATATGTCACTTAGTGCACTTCTTTGTTGAAGACCGACACTAAAAGGGTTTTCTAATACTCGTTCGAGAAACTAAAAAGAAAACTAAAGGAGTAACGTCAGGAAACATTTAGTTTTGAACGTTTTGTGACCGAGTGCCGATACTTTCTGGTCTTAGATCCTTTGCCTTTAACTCAGACCACGCAGCTGTGGAATGATTTGGTAAGGAGGGATTATCAAGTACTAAGCCTAATGAAGCCCACTGAATTGGCTTAAGGCCATTATGCAATCTCCATGTAAAAAAATATTCTTTAAAATGTATAAGATTGTAAAACAATCCCACCACGTTTCAACTACTACACACATATGATCCGTGAACTAGATAGGAGCTGCGCTGAGCTAATCCCCGACCCCGACAAGTAGCGGTGAATTGAGTTACTACGTAACATAGGCTTAATCGGTTCTCCATAGGTTATTCCTACGTAGATATCAATAGTTTAAATGAGAATATCTCTAAACAACTCGATATTGGTGTTATTTTTCAATATATTTTCAATTTCAAAGAAGCATTTCGTTTGAGCACTAATAGCCCAGTGGATAAAGGCGGTGAAGGAATACATCGTGAGTAAACCCGCACGGCCATACATACACATACATATCCATCACGCCTGTCTTCCATTAGGGTCTATGGAGCGCAAGGTCTTCCACACTCATCACCCTATGCAGGCGCTTCGTGTATGCTCTCCGGTTTCGAGCGCTTTTGATTCGGTACTTTTTCAGCACATCACCAATTTGATCTACATGTGTGCGTCTAGGGCAGCCCCTGCCAATATTCACTTTACTTCACGCTAGAAACACTTCTTTCGTAACTCTTTTGTCATTCATTCTTTGTAAATGTCTAAATCATCACAGTATACCCTTTACATTTTTGTGACTACATCATCTTTTATTCTACATAGTTCTTGTATCGTGCTATTTCATACTCTATCAGTCATTCTAATTCCACACAAACTCCTAGATACGGAGAGTACATAGCGTTTACCCTACTTTCATACTTCTTCTGCGACACCCATGTTACACTGCCGTACATCAATGTTGGTGTTAATACACTCTGAATGATAGCAAGGCGAGCTTTGCTCGATATGTTATCGTTTGTTACCACCGAAAACAACGCTCTATTGACACGGTTTCTTGCATTTACTCTTCTTCCAATATCTCCCTCACATTTTCCATCTCTCACAAATATAGAAGCCGCACGCCCAGGGAATTATATTTCTAAAGACTTCTGACCTTACCTAATAAAGGTCTGTGACAACAGTCGCTCCATGTAAAAATTTGTATCTTCGCCCAATCTTTAGGCTTAGGCCGGCTACAGTGCTCGACCGACCGTCGGTGCGTACGTCAGTCGCGCTTGTCATTTGTATGAAAAATCATAAATCGTACAGTGCTGGACCGAGCGTACGCACGCGCATATTGCTACGCACTGCGTACGAGGACCGTCGGTCGAGCGCGTGCGCATACGTACCGTCGATCGACCGACGCGCTATGGAAACAAATGAACGCGTTCAGTGCTGCACCGAAAGGTGGACCCCTTGAAATGCTCTTTGGGTGACGATCGGGTGTACGTGATATTTACGTCTTCTGTTCCTAAAACGTCTACAAAGATAATAAGCAGCAATTAAACAAGTCGTAAACGCACGGTCAGTTTGTTGATCAGGAGAGCACTGAATGATACAAACTGACGGTCGGTTAATGCGTATCATCAGGACGGACGATACGCACTGCCGGTCGGTCGAGCACTGTAACCGGCCTTAGGTAGCGGATCTCGTTAATCCTAATGAATTAGGAGAAATAACGAAACAAAAAAAAAAATAGACAATATCTCTATTACAATTCCGATGTTATTTGAGTATCATTGTCAGATCATGCTCATTTTTAAAACACAACTATGCCTAAATCATCCGTTGTGATATAAGGATGCCAACGATATTCGCGTCACATATTTAACCAGTTGAGAATGCGCAAGCTTGCATTGCCAGAGGAATACCCTGGCTCGTCAATTATATAACAATTTAATTATTTTTTTTAAAACTTTGTCGGCCATTTTGACCATATTCCTTAAGAAATATGATATTGGTTTTTAAGACATTCCTATTCTACTTTTCAATTTACTTTTCGAATCTGAAATAAAAATTTAATTTTTTTTTTAATTTGTCGGCCAATTTGACCATGTTCCTTAATAGATAGGAGGTTGGTTTTTCAGACTCTTCTACTTTTTTATGCTGAATCCGAATCTGAAGTTAAAATTCGAATATTCGAAAAAAAGCAACAGACACACACACAGAGACAAACATATAGATTTCATATAGGAACGGTGTTCCTGAAAATTATGGTGGAATACAATTAATTGCATATATGTGTGAACCCTGAAATCGTTACACCTTTTTGGACCGTATTCTATAAAAAGAACAACATATACGCAGTATGAGCGTTTGTTGTTTGTTTGTTCCTTTTAAAATAGCTACATAGCAATTTTTAGTTTCCAGTGTCAGCTCGTTCACTGTTATTTCGTTCGTATTGTGTTTGTCATTTTTTCGAGTGCGATATTTTGATTGAAATGTGTGCAGAAGCAGAGTTCAGGAATCTCAAATAAATGTTTACCTGTGAGACTTAACAATTTTTTTTTGTGTGCAACGTCGGGAGGCATACAGGCATATAGCCCACCTGATGTTAAGCGGTTACCGTAACGTATGAATGTTTGCAAGACATATATTAAGTATCCTTCGAGCATTGCCACCTTTGTATTTACATACATAATATACACCTATTTGTATGGGAATCTTAGCTGCGTCGCCAGTACAACGTTATGTAACCTAATATTTCCATACAAAACCTGTTAATAAAGTAAATCTTTGTAAAACTAGCACTAAAGCGCCGAATGCCTCTAATCCATGAAGTATATCGTATAAGGCGGAAAGTGTTCCAATAAACTTGGTAAGTGCGGCCATAAACCAAGTAAAACTAGCCTTCTTGGTTTATTTCATTAATTTCCCTGTCTATGGGGTGTGAGATGACAATGGTCCCGTGGGTTTTATGTACACACTTACGGCTTTCTATTTTTATTCCTTAAGTTGTGTTATATATCGGCAAATCTTTGAACATCCTAGGCAATTAATTGCTTACGTCTGTGCTTTCAGTTTTAGATTACATGGACACAGATGTTACATAACTAAATTAGTTCTACAAGTTGAAGCCACTAGGGCATACAATTCATCTATCAATCCGTAACTTCACGCTAAATTCCTTGCGGGGTAGGCAGTGAGCGGACCGGGCGTCTCATATCTCGGTCGTTATACTCGTACACCTCACTCGCTTGTTGAAGTTATACTTCTAATGCGACTTACAAAAAGGTTGCGTTAAACGTTTAACGCTATATATGTGCAATAGGTTAAAACTGCTAAATGTTTCACGGTATTACCGGTAGATGGCGCTATAGTTAAAATTAAAATATTATTATTTAATATAATTAATACTAAATATTATTAAGTTATTAATGTTAAATATTTATTTAATGATGCCAGAGAAGTATAACTTCTCACGCGCGTACATAAGTACACGCACCCATATTTTTTTTAACAGTCATAGCTCTAGTGCACGCTTGCCAGTTTCCACGACTTCTGACGTCACTTTCTGATTAATTCAATCAATTTGATCGTGGTAGGTGAGTCTTCCTCGCCTCCTGCATCCTTCTTCTTTCGCATTGTACATCTGTTTCGTGATTCTTTCCTCTTGCATTCTTTCGACATGTTCGAACTAACGGAGCATACCCATCTTCTTATAATACTCATAGTATAGTATAGGGCATAGGAAAGCCGAATAAATGCACAAAAACGCAATTTAAGTGAACCATGCAAATAAATACATAAATATCACAAAATATGTACTTCGAAAAATAAAACTTTTTTAGTTTCGCGTGTATTCACGATAAACTTAACATTGTGTACAAATAGTTTTTTTTAATTCTGCCTGAACGTTTTTTGACGAGCTCGGTGGCACATGGTGGAACACGCGGTTACGCTACTTTGATACCAACGCTCGTGGGTTCGATTCCCACACAGTACAAACATTTGTGTGCATGAACATGTCTGTTTATCTTGGTCTGGGTATTTTCTATGTATAATAAGTATGTATTTACAAAAAAAAAATGTATTTACGTATGTTTATCAGTTGTCTAGTACCCATAACACAAGCTTCGCTTACTTTGGGGCTAGGTGGTGGTGTGTAATTTTCTGGCAATATTTTAAATTTATTTATTTTAACCGGAAGTTTTCTCAAAGACTGTGGTAACTTGTTGTATATTGTAGGTCCTATACGGAAGTTGTTACGTAACGTTATATCTCGTATTCCACAGTAAAGAACGTGACCGGGTATTCTAACCCTTATAAATAATCTGCAAGATTATATTTACTTCTATAAAACGTTCTTCACAATAATATAAACAAATCATGTTACGATGTAGCTTCGTTCGTCACAAAAGGTCAATGGCCAGCGCACCGCTGCCGCTCAGTTGAGCGTTGGCAACTCAACCAGGTATATTCAAAAAGAGCAAATGAATATGAATGTTTAATATAGTTCGCAAATCCATGTCCATTGCAGTGGAGCGCAGAAGAGTTACGATTCTATTGGTTATGATTGGCACAGTTCCACTCCCTTCCTCTCTTCTCAGCACGAGTACATAGGCAAATTAGGCTGCGTGCCCACTCGAAGCGTGATCGTGCGTAGCAATGGCGTAGCGCCTTAAAAGCTATGGCCATGTACGTTTCTTATGTCAGATCGGATTTTGCAGTTCGTTAAGCACTCAGCCGATAGTATTGTCTTAGGTTTTCGTGATTGTCTTCCTACGACTACGGACGCTGCAAAGCATACGAAACGTCAGGTTCAACAAAATAAACAAAACACGTGATACTTCCGTTAAAAATTGTTTCACTCAGCCGATATTTATCAAAAAAATAAACAATTTAATATTAATTTATTATTAAAATTTAATTGGCTGGAGCAGTGATATAGTGGCGTAGTGGATAACCAACCAACTTGTTAACCGGCTGATCCGGGTTCGAAATCTGTGAGGCATGCACCACTAAGTTCGCGTATTTGGACTTGTTTACGTACATATTTATAATTATCACTTTCTCGACCGTAAAGGAAAACAATGTGAAGAATTCCGTACGTTCTAATTCTATTTAAAAAAATGGTGTAACAAAAGGTCTGATTTCCCTTCTACGTAGTAGAGGCATGTCCTCATGTCCACCTTATATAAAGCGGGTACCGTAGCCTATTAACGCTTGCGATATATTAAGTATCACTCGCACCATGGCTCCTCTGCTGCTTATACAGCAACTCCTTGGGAGCTTATTGGTAACTTCACTCACACGCAGGAACACAACAACCCTCTAGGGAGTTGTTATTTGGCTGCGGTTTTCTGTGAGGTGGAGGTACTTCCCCAGATGGGCTGCTATGATGCGCCCTACCTCTCTTAACCAGTATGGCTCCCAAGAAGTTGCTGTGTAAGCAGCAGAGGAGGCATCGCGCGAGTGATACTTAATATTTTAGAAGCGTTAATAGGCTACGGTAGCCGCTTTACATCAGGTGGGCCGTATGCTTGTATGCCTCCCGACGTAGTATGAAAAAAAAATACAGATCAAGACAAACATACATTATGCACACAAATGTTTGCCTTGTGTGGGAATCGAACCCACGAGCGTTGGTGTCAAAGTAGCGTAACAACGCGTTTCACCACTGCGCCACCGAGCTCTAATTACTTGTTTTATTAAATTACATCGAATCGAACTAACTTTGCACTTAGGCATCTTGCACTTTATAAAACCCTAACATAATTTTAACTTCAAAAACGCCTCAAGAAATTTAGCGACAAGTTTAATTTGTTTCAACTCTCTAAGTATAGGGCCGTCGCCCTGTCCTAAATATGCAATTAGTTACAACTTATTTCTCTGAAACTATCTTCGTAAACAAGCCCTCGGGATTAGTTCGGATTATAGGGTTAGCGGGTAAGAGATTAGTCTTAGTTATACACTTAGATATGCACTGGACCTCGGCATTTAGATTACCCGTTGAGGTTCACAATAATTAGCAAAGGGGACAAACAATGCAATTGGTCACGCGTATTTTTTTTATACAACTTCGGGAGGCATACAAACATACGGCCCACCTGATGTAAAGCGGTTACCGTAGCCTATGAACGGTTGTAAAATATTAAGTATTACAAGCGCGATGCCTCCTCTGCTGCTTACACAGCAACTCCTTGGGAGCCATACTGATTAAGAGAGGTAGGGCGCATCAAAGCAGCCCATCTGGGGAAGTACATCCACCTCACAGAAAACCGCAGCCAAATAACAACTGCCTAGAGGGTTGTTGTGTTTCTGCGTGTGAGTGAGGTCTCCCAAGGAGTTGCTGTATAAGCAGCAGAGGAGGTATCAATCGCGAGATGCCACGTCTGCTGCTAATACAGCTACTCCATAGCTTACTGGTGACCTCACTCACACGCAGGAACACAAGAGATCCTTCAGAGAGCAACTTTGGGGCTAGATGGCGCTGAGTAATTAAGGAAAAGTCCAATTAGTTTTTAAATAAGTATTTTTATTGGTTTCCAGGAATACGGCCCACCAGAGTTAAAATGTTTACAGGAAGTATGGTCGCGCATTATTACCACTGCTCATACATACAGCAACTCCTTAAGAGCTTACTGGGAATTCCGACTCACTCGCAGGAACATAACAACTTTCCAGGGAGTTGTAGACGGGCTCCTTTGATGCGCTACCTCATTTAAAAACACCCAGGCCAAGACAATCACACATGTTCATGCACACAAATGTGTGGCAATGGAACCCACGAGCATTGGTGTTAAATTAGGGTTACTAACAACTACACCACCGAGCTCGTCAATTTCTCTGCTAAAGTTAAAAAGTTTAAAGTCCTACTACTTTAGTTACAAACTTCAGTTAAAATAAACGTGTATTACTAAACTTAGTTAACAGTCCAAAGTTCTGGGCGGGAGTTTAGTTAGAATGATAAAAGTAACTGCAACTTTGTAGCTGAATAGTTGTTCACAATCTACTTCAGGATAAAATTGAAACTGTAACTGAAAGTGTCTGAACGTAATGTTGTGATACTGCCTACCAAGTTTGCAAATTTGCGCGTTCACCGCTAAGTATAAGAAGTATGTCGTTGTCTCTTTTTACTGTCGCTTTTTCGTTTTACCTTTCATCATTTTACCAACCCTGCAGTTTACAAGTTCATTCTACGGAAGCCAACTAGTAATCTCTATCTCTCTATACCTAAGTCTATCAGAACACAACTGTTCAGGGAGTTGTTACTTCTATCTGTCTATCTATAACTTAACGCTAAATCCCTTGCGGGGTAGGCAGAGGGAACCGAGCGCCACGTGACTTGATACTTTCATACCTCACTCGCTTCTTTAACATGCTTTGATCTTCTCATGCACGTTCGCCGGTTTCTAGGGCTCCTGAACACGACCAATTTGATCATGGTAGGTAAGTCTTGGCCTTCCTCGGCTCTTACATCCTTCCACTTTTGCATTGTACATCTGCTTCGTGATTCTTTCATCTTGCATTCTTTCTACATGTCCGTACCATCGAAGCATGCCCATACTTATTTTAACACCGACGCACTCTTTCAAATCAACTCTGTTTCTAACATCATCAATGCTCATACGGTCTACGGAGATTCACTAGTCAGGTTGCACAATACTGTACCTTCTTCTCCCAGAAGAAGAAGAACAGTCTGTTGAATGGTAAAGTACAATATCTGCAGGACGGGAAGGCTTTGACAAAAATGATATACCTAATAGATACTTTTGTTTCGCCAGAATATTAGCAGTGGTATCAAAAACAATAATGATGATCCCACCCGCCAATTCCTCCCTTAGATAGCTTGTAAAATTGTAAATAAGTAAGAAAGCAATAGAAACCTCTTCATACCTACGTAGATGCATGTGTGACGTATATTATTATTTATCTATCCATAAATACTCCCTTCGGTATTTAGGGCGACCCGTTTGTTTAGTGACCCGACCCAAATGTAAGTCCATACGTGCACCGTGGGCAAGCCAGTCCCTTGAGTATCTACCAAAAAATTTTATGATATTATCCATATTTTACTAAACCTTTTATAAAAAACTACAGCGGCCGAAGATATTTAATGTAAATGCAATTTTATACTTTAACCCCTGGGTTAAAGTATGAAATTGCCGATTTCTACTGAAAAATTAAAACTCTACGAAATTTTTTCTACGATGTAACATATTTATTTAATCAAAATATTTACCCTCATTATCTATACATTGCTGGCAACTAATCGGAAGTTTATTTATACTTTTGCGATAGAACTCTGGGGATTTAGATTGAAAGCATGTATGAAAGCATTTTGTACTGCGTCCTGGGAAGAAAATTTTTTACCACGTAGAAAATTTTCCAAATCACAAAATAGTAGTCTAGTTAAAAACCTCATAGGTATCATGAGAAAAAAGTTTCATTCGAAAATATCACACCATGAAGGTTTAATGTCAATTCAAAATATCTATTACTAAAATAAATAAATAAATAAATAAATTGTTTATTTCAATAACATGGTACATCATATTTTAGCAGATTCCGGAGTTACCATTTAAGTATAAAATACTTGTGTTAGATAACTCCGCTCTTCGGTAATTATTCACATTATGTTAACTAGATTATACAAAATCAAAATCCACAAGTAGGTACACTTTATGTTAGAAAATTAACTTTAAGGTGAAATATCTCTTCGTGTCAATGTGTGTGTGTAAGGGGTATGTGTGTGTGTATGTGTGTGTGTTGTGAAATGTATACTATAAAACTTTAACCCCTACTATTTGAATTAATTCCGAATTCGTTGTCATTTATTATGTATGTATGTAAATATTCTCGCCAGGTCCCTTACGGGCAAAGCAGAGAGAACCGAGCGCCATAAGACCCAGTCCTTACATACTTCACTCGCTTCTTTAATACTCATAGCTCTTGTCATGCCGGTTCTCAGGGCTCCTGACGTCACCTTCTGATAAAACACGGCCAATTTGGTCATGGTAGGTTAGTCTTGTCTTCCTTGGCTCCTACATCCTTCCACTTTCGCATTGTATATCTGTTTCGTCATTCTTTCATCCCGCATTCTTTCTACATGATTGAACCAACGGAGCATGCTTTTTCTTATCTTAACACTGACTCTTTCAGACCAACTCTCTTTCTTACGTCATCAAGCAAGATTTTCTTTTATTAATCTTTTTTAGGGTTCCGTACCCAAAGGGTAAAACGGAACCCTATTACTGAGGCTCCGCTGTCCGTCCGTCCGTCCGTCCGTCCGTCCGTCCGTCTGTCACCAGGCTGTATCTCATAAACCGTGATAGTTAGACAGTTGAAATTTTCACAGATGATGTATTGCTGTTGCCGCTATAACAACAAATACTAAAAAATAGAATAAAATAAATATTTAAGGGGGCTCCCATACAACAAACGTGATTTTTTTGCTCATTTTTGCTGGATTGCAACAGGTAGACGCTTGAAATATTCACAGAATATTTAGTTATATATTTACTTTAAGAATAAATAATTAAATTAAAATAAAACAAATATTTAAGGGGGGCGCCCATACAACAAACGTGTTTTTTTTTTACCGTTTTTATAGATAATGGTACGGAACCCTTCGTGCGCGAGTCCGACTCGCACTTGGCCGATTTTTTTATTAATTGATAAAAGTATTTTATATTTTATTGATAGTTACCTACGACGATCAAATTGGTCCTGTTTTACCAGAAGAAGAAGATAATATCAGGAGGCCTAGGAACCGGTGGGGTGCATAATAATAAGCTACTAAAGCTTTTCTTTATACAACGTTGGGAAGCATACAAGCATACGACCCACCATGTAAAGCGGTTACCGAAGCCAATGAACGCTTGCAATACGTTGTCACTCGATACCACCTCTGCTGCTATCACACCAACTCCTGGAGCTTACTAACACGCAGGAACACAACAACGCCCCAGGGAGTTTGTTATTTGACTGCGGTTTTCTATTGAATGTGAAAGAAGCAAGTGAGATGTGTTAGAATCGTGTGTTATCGCGCTCGATTCTCTCTGCCTACCCCGCAACGGACCTGACGACATGATAGATAAATATATACCTATATTTTAAATAATTAAAACTTTATGACGAGCTCGGTGTCGGGCCGTATGCTTGTATGCCTCCCGACGTAGTATAAAAATAATAATAATAATCGCCAGACCTTAAATCTGTAATACTAAATTCTATTGAATTCTTTTCAATTCCTCTATGTTAAACTCAATTCTATTTGAGTAGAACATAGCCTAAATTCTCTGTCTGTTGAATCGTTACCGAAATATCTGGCAAACTTAAAAAATACATACACGTCGAACACAGGACCTCCTTCATTTTTTTTGAGGTCGATTAAAAAACATCAACGAACCCAATATCAACCCAATATATTTGAGACCAATACGTTCATTCGGTGAATGAAAACAATCATTCAACTTTTATTCCCGAGACATAAATAGGTCACCAGTAGAAAAAGGTCACTCTACATTTATATTAAAAGCCAATTGATTAAAGAGCCCACTTAAAAGTTCTTGTTCTAAACCGTCATTCTTGTTTAGTACCTTTGGGAATATTCCCGGTATTGGGAAAATACTCGGGAATATTCACACACATCACTTAGATGTGTTCACAAAAACGTAAAATAAAACCTCCGACGGGGATGGTTGTATGAGTGATTGAAGTTACCAGTAAGTCCCTGCGATTGACGTTGTGAGACGTGGGATTGTTATTTCATGTATTGCACACATTTATAGGCTACGGTAACCGCCGACGTTGTATAAAAAAAGCCATCAAGTGCGAGTCCGACTCGCGCACCGAGGGTTCCGTAAAAAATATTGTCGCAAAATATTTCCGCAAAAAAAATATTTTTTATTTGTGATTCCAGGTCAACGGGAAGTAGGTACCCTATATGTTTTGATTCCCTTCCGAGTGTCAAAATGTGCGCATAAACGAGGCATAAACAACCGTATCTTTTGATTGTGTTTACTATGCATATCTTTATATATATAATTCTACTGTACGTGTGTATGTGACTGAACTACTCCTAAACGACTGGACCGATTTTGATGAAATTTTTTGTGTGTGTTCAAGGGGATTCAAGAAGGGTATAGATTCACAATTGGATCCAATAGGTGGCACTGCAATCGGGTTCTGGGAAACTTTATATTATGGGACAGGACAACGTCTGTCGGGTCCGCTAGTGTAGTATATTTTTATTGCATTGTTCGCTTGTCTGGATTCTTGCATTTGCCTTGGATCAGTTTCATACTTAAAATGCAATGTAATGAAAACAAAGCGTCATCTAGGCATATGCAAGTAGTGTTTCTGTAGGCCAATACTACTAAAAACCTTCAACTGCACGTTTACGCTTGTCACCTGAGTCGCGCATGAGTAAGTCAAATGTTGTAATGCGGTTACCGTAGCCTATGAACAGTTGCAACACATTAAGTGTCACTCGTCCGATGCCACTTCTGCTGCTAGCACAGCAACTCCATAGCAGCGTACTGGTAACCTCACTCACTCGCAGTAGTAACATAACAACCCTCCAGGGAGTCGTAGATACTTGTTTGTCAACTGGGTTATATAAAACGAGACATTTGTACAATTCAACGATATAATTAAATACCCCTTTGATACACTTTATATTTTAATTTTACATCAATTAATGGGATGTTTGAGCTTAACGACATCCTAGCCTTTCACTTAGCTCTGCCACGTTCACAAAACTACTAGACTAGTGGATCTTTTCCTTTTAATTGTAATCGATTTTATAATAAGTTGCCTGAAACGGTTCTGTCCTTTCCTGACGATGTATTAAAAAAACACATTAAAAGCACTCTCTGTAGAAGGGCTTATTATAGAATTGATGAATATGTAACTGACAAAGATGTCTGGAAAAAATTGAGCACAGATGGCGTGCCCTTACTAAACTTTAATTCTACAATTTGATATAATTATTGTACCAATATGCTAATGTGAATTTATTATAATATCTAATTGACAATTTTAAAAGTGACCTATATTGGCAAGTTTCTTCTTCGCCAATGATCATTTCCGAAATGCTAGCAGATTAAAAAAGAAAAAGTAAAATAAGAGAATTGAATAAGATACAATAAGAATATATTTCAAAAAATGTAAGACGTGTCTAAGTGCCCGCGAGGGCCAATGGGAAATAAAGAAATTTTATCTTTTTATCTTTATCTTTTTTTTGTGCATGTATGAAAATGCTCCTGATGTAAAGTGGTTACCGTAGCTCATGAACGATTGAAATGCACGAAGCATCGCTCGCGCATTGCCACCTCTGCTGACACAGCAACTTCTTAGGCGTTTGATAACCTCATTCACCCGCAGGTATACAATAACTGTCTAGGTTGTTGTTATTTGGCTGCGGTTCTGTGAGGTGGAGGTACTTCCCTAGTAGGGCTTCGATGTGCCCATCTCTTATATAATTTAGAAGCAAAGTAATAAATACGCGCTTCAAATTTAGAACAACCCATTTTTGATTAAAAGGTAAGGAAAAAATATATAAATATTTTGCGAACAAAAATTGCTGAATCCAAAGATTCTGACGATAAGAAGGGATTCATAATGACAGCCTTAAAGCTGAGTTTCGAGTAAAAAAATTAATAAAACACGTTCATTATAATTACTTTTGGGCTCCCCTGCTTAGCATAAAGAGGGTCCGGCTTGCCTATTCGTAAAGGGCAACCCAATAGGGAATGATTACATTCTACATAAAATCCTTTTGCATTTTAAAATGTTTAAATCTTTCGGAAACGTATTTACAATGTTGCCATGCTCCCTTTGACTTTCCCTTAAGTTTGACATTTCAAGTTCATAACATCATCTAAGTATAAATGTCAGCCTTTCAGTCGTTAACAACGGAGACAGTGTTCTATCTTAAGGTCATATTGTAATATCGGACATCTCTAGGTACCGTTAAGTAGACTGAACTAACTGTATACATGACTCACGATAATTTGTTGAACACACAGACAACATAGGATGACGAAACCAGAGGTTAGGGGAATTAAAAAAAAAATCCTGGTCGGCGCATGCGCATGTACTTGCCACTTTTTTTTATATAATGTCGGGTGGCATACGAGTATATGGTCTACCTGATGTAAAGCAGTTACCGTAGCTTATTAATGCTTGTAACATATATCACTCGCGCGATGCCGCCTCTGCTGCTTACACACCGTCCTTGGCAGCTTACCGGCGACCTTACTCACACGCAGGAACACAACAACCCTCTAGAGAGTTGCTATTTGGCTGCGGTTTTCTGTAAGGTAGATATTTCCCCAGACGGGCTGCTTTGATGCGCCCTACCTCTCTTAAAACATCCAGACCAAGACAGACATGTTCATGCACACAAATGTTTGCCTTGTGTGGGAATCGAACCAGTGTTGGTGTCAAAGACGCGTCATTCACGACTGAGCCACCGAGCTCGTCATGTTGATCACAGATGTATAAAATGGTCGTAGGAAACCAAAAAGCTGAAAGCTGCGTTTCATTGTGAAGCCAGCCATCAATCTGTGTCGGTTGCCCTCATTTATCGCAATCTATAAACCGCCGCTCAATATTTAATCCACCAAAGCGCAGCAGTATTGATTTTAACTCTGGATAATTTAAATTGTTTTCATATTACGAGAAATCACAATAAACCAGTTGAGAATGCGCAAGCTTGCATTGCCAGAGGGACACCTGGCTCGTCAATTATATAACACAATTTTTTTAATTTGTCGGCCATTTTGACCATGTTCCTTAAAAGATAGGAACGGTGTTCCTGAACATTCCTATTCTACTTTTTTAAGCTGAATCCGAATCTGAAGTCAAAATTAGAATATTCGAAAAAAAGCGACAAACAAACACCCGGACAAACATATAGATTTCATATAGGAACGGTGTTCCTGAATATAGTTTATTTCCATCGAAAAAGTACTATTGATATTTTTCGCTAGAGGAGATAAACAATAATAAGGAAATAATTATCCAATAGTCCCTGTACCTGCCGTGACCTGTTCATTGGTACGAGTATATTGTCCCATTGATATCCCCTGGAGCGGGTCACGGCGGGTGTACAACATTACATACAGTCTTTTCTAAGGGGCCTCTACGCGTTGGATCCTTATCCACGCGCACGCCTATCAAATGACCGGGATTAATACCGGGTGTGAGTGGAAAGGAAATAATAAGGATGAAAAAATGACGAAACAGATATACAATGCAAAAGTGTAAGGATGTAGGAGCCGAGGAAGGCCAAGACTTAGCTACTCGTATCATGATCAAATTGGTCGTGTTCTATCAGAAGGTGATGTCAGGTGCCCTAGAAACCGGCCAGCGTGCATGAGATGAGCAATGAACATTAAAGAAGCGAGTGAGGTATGTAAGAATCGAGTCACGTGGCGCTCGGTTCTCTCTGCCGACGCCGCAAGGGATCAGTAGGCCGATTCTACTAAAAAACTGCAACTGCATGCCGCGCAGTTGCATTTTTTTAGTAGAATCGGCCTACTGGCGTGAAGTTATAGATAGATAAGAAATAAACCCAATGCATGATTCCTTGGAAAGGAAATTTACAAAACATAACAGATAAACAGCAGATAAATGCGATAAAGCTTTGTGGTGTACTTATTAGGGTATATTTATAAAAACCTTAGTAGTTACGCTACTTGAGAGATAAGTCAGTCTTTTTTTATACTACAACGGATAGCAAACAACTAAACAAGCATACGGTCCGCCTGATGTAAAGCGATGTTACCGTAGCCTATGTACGGTAGCAACAAAAAGAATGTCGCTAGCGCGTTGCCACCCCCGCTATCAACACAGCAACTCCTCGTCTTCTGGTGACCTCACTCACTGCAGGAACACAACAACCCTCCAGGGAGCTGCTATTTGGCTGCCGTCTTCTGTGAGGTGGAGATACTTCCCCAGTCGGGCTAACGTCGTGCCCTACCTCTCTTTCGCCAGAAACTCATCGAGCAGGGTGCACCACGTGCAGGAGAGGTTGGCTTTGGCTCTAAAGGTGACATCGAGCCACTTACACCACAAGTCTGTTGCCGAACAATAAGTGTGTTGCATTGATTTTGGTGTTTTCGTTATGCAAATTCATTTGCATCATAAACATATACCGTACAAGCTTTTATTTATACCGCTAAGGTGTCAAAGAAGCGTACGGCCTGCTGCTAAGCAGCTATTGTAGCTAATGAACACTCACAACATCAGAGGTATCACTCGTACGTTGCTAGCCCTGTGACCTCCTCGACCTTTAGTTGTCATAATGCGAACCTGTGATTTACTCCTCCTTGCTGAGGTTTTCCTTAGGGATTACAGCATGAGGTAACTGTCTATGTATCTTTACGCCAGATCCGCAGGGATCGGTAGGATCCTGCGGGGTAGGCAGAGAGAACCGAGCACCATGACTCGATCCTTACAAACCTCACTCGCTTCCTTAACATTAATTGCTTTTCTTATGCACGCTCGTCGGTTTCTAATGACATCACCTTCTGGTAAAACACGATCAATTAATTTGATAAGATTTGGTTTTCTTTGGCTGCCTATATCCTTCTGCGTTCCTTTTAAATGGGCATTTTTTTTATACCACTAAGGTGGCAAACAAGCATACGGCCTGCCTGATGGTAAGCAGTTACCGTATCCTATGGATATTTGCAACACCAGGGGTGGCACTCTTGCGTTGCGGACCCTGTAAGAACCTCTTCACTCCTTTCTTGTAGAACCCCATACTGTAGTCCCTTGGGTAAATATAGCATTTATTTAATACTAGCTGACCCGGCGAACTTCGTACCGCCTCAGGATCAATAAATGGTGTGTTAACTTATTAGATGGTATAAATTCTTTTAACACTTATTATCCTATTCCGGACGAAGACAAATCCAAAAACACAAAAATCATAAAAATCGGTCCAGCCGCTCTTGAGTTAATGGTGTAACTAACACGACTTTGTTTTATATATATAGATTTTATTAAAATACAGAGGTTTCACCAGAATATTTTAAAATAAATTAAAGGGAAGCTTAAAAAGGCAGTGAAACAAAACCATACTCATTGTTAGAGTTTTTGCACGTAATAAAACAATTCACAGTCACTTCTCTTGAACTAGTTCCGACACTAATGGCGTTGAGAGACGTAACCGCTATGAAACTAAACAACATTTAAAATTTTCTCTAAACAAGGTAAACACTTTATTTTCTGGATAAACGCTGGAAAATGCAACTTGTGTATTTTTTATACTACGTCGGAAGGCATACAAGCATACGGCCCACCTGATGTAAAGCGGGTACCGTAGCCTATTACCGCTTGCGATATAGTATCACTCTACTGCTTACACAGCAACTCCTTGGGAGCTTACTGGTGACGCAGTAACACAACAACCATCTAGGGAGTTGTTATTTTGGCTGCGGTTTTCTGTGAGGTGGAGGTACTTCCCCAGACGGGCGGCTTTGATGCGCCCTGCCTCTCTTAAAGCATCCAGACCAAGACAAATAGACGTCATGCACACAAATGTTTGCCTTTTGTGGGAATCGAACCCAAGAGCGTTGGTGTCAAAAGTCATTCACGACCGACGTATTTAGGTACCATGGAATTTTTAAGTCTACTACGATATCCAATCCATTTGGAACGGTGGTGTCCAGTCTTAAGGATTTAATGATAGTGATTTTGACATGGAGCGACTGCTGTTGCACCAAAGACCAGCCATGCAATTCTGTAAGAGCAAACATACTTACATCCTCGGAAACATCGGCTGTAACAGCCTTGAACACAAAATTGCAAATCTTTGGTGTCGCTTTTCATGGTTGTGCGACACTAGCGCCGCAAGGCTGCGTTTGGAATTGGAATTCTACAAGGCAAACAGCCTCGCGTACGCTTACAGCCTTATAGAATACCAAATAATTTAGCCGTGATCGCAGTAGACGATGTCAAAGCTGTGACATCTGTGATCACAGCGACGCACACAGCCATTACGAGTCGCTTAGAGAATTGCATGGCAGATCAGAACACGATTTTAGTAGCACATACCCGCAGTCGATTCGAACATTAGTTGGTTAATGACTGCTTTTTATCCGTTAGGTAATCTCTGCAATATTCTAACCCAGATGTTTGGACTTTATCATGACTTAGCATCGCAAAAGATGTGATTGACAAGTCCGATGGTGGAGTTGTTAGCAACGCTACTTAAACATTCAGATTCGTGGGTTCAATCCCCACAAAGGACAAATATTTATGGCATGAACATGTTTGTTTGTGCTCTGGGTGTCTTTAAGAGACATCTTCTTCTGAGGGTTATTCTGTTTCCGAATCCGTTAGAGTTGGCGGGATCCTCTACCAGTGCCTGAAGATTTGTCAGTGATTTCTACAAGGAGCGACTGCCCGTAGATCACTACAACCTAGAACTTTCTTAGGTACGGTCATAAATATAATTTAGACATGTGGGTTTCTTCACGATGTTTTTCTTTATCATCGAGAAAGTGACAATTATGTATATAAAATCGAAAATACGAATTTAGTGATACTTGCCGGGATTCGAACCGCGGAGCAGTTGGCCAATAAGCCGGTACTTTATTCGCTGAGCTATCACTGTTAATACGGTATTTTAAAGGGAGATCGAGCATATAAAAGTAACCCGACTGGGAAAGGACTTGAATTTCAAAGAAAACCGCAACCAAATAACAACTCCCTGGAGGGTTGTTGTGTTACGGTGAGCGAGGTTACCAGTAAGAAATTGCTGTGTTAGCAACAGGGGTGGCAACGCGTCAGCAGTATTACAGTGACCGCTTTACATAAGGTGGGTAGAGTACTTGTATGCCTCCTGACGTTTGTATCAGCAAAAAATGTAAACTTCATAGTGAATAAAAATAACCGATACATTTCATACGCAAGCAAAAGTTAAATAACACATACACAAGTCTTCATTCATTATCATGTATGTATAACTTCACGCCAAATTCCATGCGGGGTAGGCAGAGAGAACCGAGCGCCATAAGACGCGGTCCTTAAATACTTCACTCGCTTCTGTAACATTCATAGCTCTTTTCATGCACGCTCGCCGGTCTCTGGGGCCCCTGACATTATCATATATTTTTTTTCATTATCACTCGCCGTCAAAATATATGTCATTTTCGTATATGATAGAATCACCTATGTTGTCTGTTGGATGTCCCAAACGCTTACCTGCTCCCTAAATGTAATTTCAGAAACAATGTGATTGGCTTCTATTTGCATAACAGATTCGATTTATTCGTTTACGTTAGATAATTTAACGCGTTTTCTTTCAATGGGTTAGGGACCTAGTCTGGAGGACATTGAATGACAACTTCTTTAGACGCAATGAGCGATTATTGGTTGGGGAAAATTTTATAGGATCCCGATACCGAGCCGAGGTTTTTGCAAGGGATTACAGCATGGGGTTTTTCAAGATAGCCGTGAAGTGGTTTTTAGAGGGTCGGCAACGCATGAGTGACACCGCTGGTGTTGCAAATGTCCATAGGCTACGATGACTGTTTACCATCAGACGATCCGTATGCTTGTTTGCCACCTAGTTATAGATACGTCGTACACGCTCTAGAATGGCAATACGAAAGTAAGGTAATTGCCATAGGTAATTGCCCAACTGGCATTCAGTTGGCCACGCTCTCGCGTCGCGGCTACACGTACTTCGCCACAAACCATAAATCTCTTAAAATATATATTCATCTCTTTCAAACGACAGGTATGCCTTGTCATTTGTTTCTTTGTTAGAGCAAACTGTCATAATAAATAACTGTACGTAGATATAGTACTACTTGCGCCAATTTAAAATACAATAATGTTGGTGTATAACGTATCTACCTTTTGATACGTCGCTGTATTGTGGTCGTAATTTCATTTAACTGCGAGATATTGATGAAAAGTGTTCAGAAGCATGAATAGTGATGTCTGTCATATGTTTAAAACTTATCTATGTCTCCGTGTGTCAACCAATGGTAACCATTACGTACGTAGCGGTATCCAGTTACATAAGTGAGCTCTCCCTGGTAACCTGGGTAACTGGGTAGGTATACTACGGGGTTTTACAGGTGAGTGCCATTACACTAAAACACTTCACTCGCCTATTCAAAATTCACATCATCATTCTCTTATAGTAAATTTAGTCAGTGATTTTGGGGCGGCTTTAAAACACTGGTCTTCGTTAATCGGCATTTGAGGAATGTTCCTCAACCACTTTGATTAAAGGGTCACCCGTATTTCTGCAGTTGGATGGGTATCTAAAGGTTAGTATATATCACACCAACCCTTTTACATCCCACCGATTCGTTCTAATTCTTTATCCATTTATACAGGTAGGTATAAATAATATATTATAATAACAAGTGCTGGAGTTCGCGCTTCGCGCAAATCCCACCACTACTTTTACGCTTTTGTTATTACTGTTCTATACAAATGACCGATGACTGTAATTACAACCTGGAAGTACAAAATGTACTTTTTTAAATACTTCCGGTTATCAAATTAACTCCATTTTGATACCATTAGAAAGATGCAATTTAGTTTGACTTTCTGGTGAAAACCGCATCTCAATCGCATTTATAGTTTTATTTCTAGAGGCCAAAATGTCAGTGCAGAGAAATAGAGGGAGAAACTGTACTATTTTATGGGTTTAGGATTATATGATAATATATTATTATAGTGGTACATATAATATATTTATATATTCAGTACTGTACAATATATGTACTCATTAACAATGACAAACTACCAACTTCGAAATCGCATAAAGAAAGTCTCTTCCTCATACAAAAATAATCAGTTTATCGAACAACTTGTATGAGGTGATGTTTTTATTTCAAAATTTCGAGGTTGTCTTACTATTCATTATTTTCATAAATATACTGACGTAACAGTGAGGGTACATGTTATTTCTTTAAACGGTTCCCAAAGTGATCTACCGAAACCCATTGTATAAAGAAATTATAGATCTCTTTTCTTATCAATAAACTGATTCTCCTAACTGTATATGGGGCAGAGCTGAGTCTAGTGGCAGGTATTTTATGTGGGGCACCATTGCAGTTTGCAGTCTTCTGTAACTTTCAGAAGATCCCAAACGGCACTTCAGAAAAATGAAAAAAACTAAAATTTTATTTCCGGGCTTCTTTGTTGACAAAAATTATATTTGGGAGACTTAATGCGTATAATCGAAGATAAGCTCAACAATAAGCTTCATAGCCTCTCGGCGATGAAAGTCCGAACCGAAAGAAACAAAGTCTATGAACCGAAAGTCAGAGTAGAATTAGATTAATCTCAAACCACATCGGAATTAGCAGCAGATTCCTTTACATCAAATTGCAGAGATAAAATAGCACGAAAAGTGGGTAGTGAGTTTACACGGTTTGTTGTTCAGTGGGTCAACAACAACAAAAACGCATTTATCCCAACTTATTGAATAAGCACACAGATTATGGGAGCTAGAACAGGAATTTATTTGTGAAGAAAAGTGAATCCTGTGTTAACAATCGAAAACGTTCGGTGCAGAAGTTGGACAAAGGGGTCAAATCATATTCCCATCGCAGATTGAGTCAAACGAAGCTACTTGTGAGCGTATGGTGAACCAGTGTTTGTTATAGCTTCTTGAGACTTGGCGTAATACACGGGTGTATCTTAATAACAAACTTGCTGTCATAAAGCCGAAACTTATCAGGTGTAAGGCCACTTATTTCCACAACAACACTCGTTTACGCACCGCTCAGTGGACCGTTTCAAGACTACTGGAGTTCTAATCTGATGACGGTGGTTCAACGATTTCCGTCTTTGAAATTTTATAGTAGTGGCCTCAATGAACTTCTATGACAATGGTGAAAGTGCATCGATAATAATAGTTAACATCTATCTGTCTCCATCTTCACGCCCAGGCCCTGTGGGATGGGCAGAGAAAACCGAGGGCGCTTCTTTAACATTCATAGCTCTTTTCATATACAGTCACCTTCTAACACCTACCTATTTGGTCATGGTATTTTTACCAGAGGCAGACTTTGTACAAAAGCCGTTTGCGTGGGTACCTCTGTCTCACCTATTTCTACCGCCAAGCAGATATATTTATATAGCTGTGTTCCGGTTTCAAGGGTGATATGGCAGAGAAATTACTGGGTACTGTGACGAAACAGCCTTAGGTCACAAGATTGGCAGCGCGCGAGTAGCATCCTCGTGGTGTTGCGAGGTTCAATAGGCTGCGGCGACAGCTTACAATCTAATGCGGGCCGCATGCTTGTTTGCCAATCTAATTATTTAAAAAAAAGTCTAGGTCTTCCTTTCACTTTAATAGTAAATACTTTTATTAATGAAATATGTAATTTTCATTATTAAAAATGTTTTCCCATTTGAGACGGCAATTTCATAGTATTTCCGTGATGTGATTATGATAGCATGTTACGAAATTACTGCAACAGCCTAAAGTTAAAATTTATACATAATAATGAAACCTTCTGTATCAGTAGTCACTTATTTATTTAATCTTGTTTCATATAATTTACATAAGGCGATCATAATCTCACCCAGTTTAGCTTTGAGATATATCGATCATGTTGTGGGAGTGCTGAATATTTATGAATTGAAATTAGTTGTTAATCAGTTCCGAAAATTTCACGCAAGATATTGGCGGCCATATTAGCTGTCCGTTTACTCTGAACTTACTTGTAGTTAGAGTCAGTTTAATTTGATCCCATAATTTCGCCTTCATCCTTTGTAATTGTGGAATGAACTTCAGCAATTCGTGATTCCATCAAATTGAATTACGTATTCCGAACACTTCTCAGAGTTGATTACTTGTTTGTTGTCAAATACACTGAGTTCTCGCATTGTCGTAAACACGTTTATTAAATTCGTTTTAATGTCATTCACAAGTGCCTTCATGTGTACACAGATAATTAATGAAAGCAATTAATAAAACTTGGTCAGTACTACACGGAAATTATTTATAAACACGTACCGTAAAACGGGAAACTAGTATATCTTATACATATTGAAAGGTTTCTCTTAGTTTAATAAAGATAACAGATGCGATATATGGATATAGATCAATTATTTGTTATTAAGCCTACTTAGCGTTATCCTGTTTCCTTTTTCGTTAGGATTAGCGGGGTTCGCTACGTAAGACCAAGGATTTGGATAGATACTGAGTTTTACACGGAACGAGTGCCGTCAGATCTCCACAACCCATAGGGAAAACCAAAAAACAAATAAAAAATCGGCTAAGTGCGAGTCGGACTCGCGCACGAAGGGTTCCGTACCACTATCTATAAAAACGGCATAAAACTCACGTTTGTTGTATGGGAGCCCCCCTTAAATATTTATTTTATTTTAATTTAATTATTTATTCTTAAAGTGAATATATAACTAAATATTCTGTGAATATTTCAAGCGTCTATCTGTTGCCGTTATCAATATCAAGCAAAAATGAGCAAAAAAATTCACGTTTGTTGTATGGGAGCCCCCTTAAATATTTACTTTTTTTTAATTTTTAGTATTTGTTGTTATAGCGGCAACAGAAATACATCATCTGTGAAAATTTCAACTGTCTAACTATCACGGTTCAAGAGATACAGCCTGGTGACAGACGGACGGACAGACGGAAGGACGGACAGCGGAACCTCAGTAATAGGGTTCCGGAACCCTAAAAATCGGCCAAGTGCGAGTTGGACTCGCACATGAAGGGTTCCGTACCATTATCGATAAAAACGGCAAAAAAATCACGTTTGTTGTATGGGAGCCCCCTTAAATATTTATTTTATTCTATTTTTTAGTATTTGTTGTTATAGCGGCAATAGAAATACATCATCTGTGAAAATTTCAACTGTCTAACTATCACGGTTCATGAGATACAGCCTGGTGACAGACGGACGGACGGACGGACGGACGGACGGACGGACGGACGGACAGCGGAGCCTCAGTAATAGGGTTCCGTTTTTACCCTTTGGGTACGGAACCCTAAAAATGAGTGCTTTAGACCTCATGACTGAAGTAAAACTTCTTTAGCTCCGTAGTAGTCAGACAATAGGCCTGCACTGTGCCTTACATATACGAAACTTAACTCGCTATGAGAGAAAGAGAGAAAGAAAATGTGTGCATGCACCTCTCTCTCTTGCCCCAACAGTAATATACGAAACGTAACTCTCCCTCTTTCTATCTTCATCGCCCGATCACACTTTTCGTAATGCTCTCGTCATGCATTCACCAGCTTACTCTCCAAGTCAAGCGTGCGTAAAGAAGTTTTACTTCAAAAATCTTTCTAAGGAAAGATCACATGTCTTTCGAAATATATTTTCTGGATGTGCGGGTTTCCTTACGATGATTTCCTTCATCGCCGAGCAAGTGATAATTACAATTATTTATAATTAAGTATTGGTATGTATTAGTATTTATTTTTAATTACTTATTGAATGAAGTTTTGAATGATTGGACCATATGACTCTCCATATGTGAAATTATGCGTTAAAAATGTGCAAGTAACTCACTGCTATCTTTAGACCTAAGTTTTGTACTTAACGACATTAAAATTGTTTTCATGAATCATGCATATACAATATATATAATATAATATTGTAATATATTACAAAATTGTAATAAATTTGCAAATGATTCTATAAGTTATACAAAATTTCAATCTAAAATAAATCTAAATAACTCGCATATAAAGCGTAATTAAAAATATTAAAATAAACATAATCTTTTCAACACATGTTCTCGTAGAATCATGTTTGTTGAACAATGCGCGGACAACTTTTTATCACAAATAATATTGAAATACTCAGTGTAAGATTGATTCAAGCAACTAAAGCACAAAAAACAGAGTATTATTGCCTCCCATGATTGTATGAAGATATATAACATAAATAGGTCCTACAATCTAGTTTCATTATCTCTGACATCTTCGTATTATTGTCCTGTGCAGATTGACGTCTTTTGTCCGATAAACGATCTGGTGTGTAGTGTTGGTGGAAAGACGAGCATAGGTATATCCAATTACTAGAATATGCCTATTCGAGTAGGCGATCTCTCCTCGGTATTTGGCTTCTCGAATTTCTGTTAAGCTTAATTTTTTGAAGTTGCTTCATTAACATAATATTGAATACTTTTCTATCATTAATTTGAGATGCAGGTTGATCTATAGTTTATTACACTTCATACCGTTTACAAAACCGCATTAAAATTAAAAAAAAAATGATTTTATGCTAATAAATATATTTTTAAGTTTTAATAGAGGGTTAATATTTGGATTTATTTGGAATCACTGAATATTAATTACATATCGATGACTAATTAATGTTGTAATTTGATCATTAACATTATTATAGCCAACGCCGACCTCATCAGTGATTATACTCCATTCCAATTACGAAACCCCATTAAAATTTAAATATTTATTTGCTACAATTAACTCAAGTTTCTCAATTTATATTTTCCAATAAATTCAAATGGTGTTTTGCTACCATAAACAATGACTGTTTATTTATTTATATATACGAAATGTGCAGATTACGTTCGTGTAGAGTCGGTATGAGTCTTCGGAATTGAAATGGAGTATAGTAAATAACACTGATAGCAGTTCAATTGGGCATTTGCCAAAAAACCAATAAAACAAGTAAGCAAAACACCGACTCCTTTGGAGTTTGTTGAACAGTTAGTTCCTGTATACTCCTTGCATACCAAAGATTCGAGGCTACCATTCGATAGAGCTATGGAGATATATAAGTAACTACAAATAAGTTGCTTGAATTTGGGTGGTACTCGGACTACGTTTCTTATGTTTTGTATTTCTAAAAAACACTAAACACTGGGACACTGAAATACACCTATTTAGATAAACTTAAAATGCAAAACCTTATCTTGTTACAATATTTGATCCAAATCATTAGAGCCGCTTCAGAGATAAATACCTACTCATTGCTCTTACGACGAGCGCGATGGCGCAGCGATTAATAATGCGACTTTGTCACAAACGCTCGTGGGTTCGACTTCCACACAGGACAAACATTTATGTGCATGAACATGTCTGTTTGTCTTGGTGTGGATATTTTTAAGAAAGGCGCAATAAAGCAGCCCGTCTGGGGAAGTACCCCCACCTCATATAAAACCGCAGCCAAATAGGAATAGCCAACTCTCTGGTGGTTTGTTGTGTTCCTTCGTGTGAGTGACGCCACCCGTGAACTCCTAAGGAGTTGCTATGTTAGCAGCAGTACTAGTATCGCGCAAATGATACTTAATGTATAACAAGTAATAGGCTACGATAAGTGCTATACACCAGGTGGGCCATATGCTTGTATGTCTCACGACGTTGTATAATAAAAAACTCATGTATAAAAATTGCTCGTTCTCGTCAAAATCTGGAAGGTAGCCCTAGACTGTCCCTTCTAGACTAGACAACTACTTCAATGCTCCTCACCTATCTGAACTTAGCTTATCAAACGACGGTTGTCAATCGAAAGCAACCGGGACCGTCTACATATCTCTTATGAAGGAAATATCCTATGGAGCACTGACGAAACCGATTTTACGTAGCAACTCAATTTACCGCTACGGGTCGTGGGGTAAAGTAGAATGCGCAGGTCTTACGAATAAACATCGATGCAAGTATTCGCTTATTGGTTAAAATATCCTTCCAATACTCAGATATCTAGGTGTAAAACACATCATTTCTGTGAGCGCAAGATGCCTTCATACGCAGTCAAGTGGTTCATAGATGTGTGGAGGAAGTACTTCCCTGGAGAGCTGATTTTGATGCGCCCCACCTCTCTTAACTCTGCTTAACGACAGTTATCTTCCGAAAGCAGCCGGGACCAACTGTACGTCTCTGGAACTTTCATACTAAATGAGTCTCTTTTGGAATTTAAAAATCACTTTTCAGGGTTTCGACCACTTCAAAGCCGCCGATATTAAATTCAGCCACCGCGCCGTTAACTTCAATGAGCCTGAAGCCATTAAGAGTTAATTATAAAAAGACGAAAATACGATACCGTTCTGGCAAGTTTTAAGATCCATAATGATCGTATCATATCCGCACATCAAAACTTGGAAGGACTTCTCAAGATGTGACAATTTCCTTCGGCCCACGGTTTCGAATATCACTTTCAATCTTTTAACGAGCTTGACAGGGTGTTTAGCAAAGCTATATTGACAACAAAGCTTGTGGGTTCGATCTTACATGGGACAAAACATTTGCGATGGATGAACATATACGGTTCTCTTGGTTCGGAACTTTTCAAGAGCAGTAGCTCTTATCAAAGTCGGCTGGGGAAAGTACATCCATCTCAAAGCCGCTGCCAAATACCTTTCAGGAGGGTTGTTATAGTCCTGGGAGTGACTGGGGTTACCACTGAAGCCCTGAGTAGTTACTATGTCAGCAGCAGAAGCGGCATCTCGCATTAAAAAACGTCTTGTAAACTAGCATTCAACCAGAAGAAAAAAGAAGCAAAGGGATTCTATCTAGTATAAGTTTCAATTGCCTTAGTTTTCATCTGGGTCAATGTACAGATGACGACAAGTCAAGCTATACAAATATAATTTCACCTATACTGTCAAGACATAAGTTCCATGCGTGTATAGTTGATTATTCATAAGAATGCAGGATAAAATAAAAATGAAACAGACAGACAATGCTTCATGGGAAGGATGTAGGAACCGAGGAAGACAAAGACTCACCTACCATTGACCAAATTGCTCGAGTTTTATCAGAAAACGATGGCAGGACACCTAGATACTGGCGAGCTTGGATAAAAAGAGCTATGAATGTTAATGAAGCGAGTTAAGTGTGTGTAAGAACCGCGTATTTTGGCGCTCAGTTCTCTCTGCCTACCCCGCAAGGGACCTGGTGTGACGATATACATATATTCATCAAGTATAGCTTTGTAGCAGCTCTGTACCAACACCACACAAAGCCTTACTCATTCCACAGTATGTATACTGTGATTCTACCTCCAACGGGACAGGATTTAGAGCATACGCCGCGCTGTCAACTGCGTATTGGCGGAGGCCAATGTTTTCAAGTGACCCAAAGGCCACAGACTTAACGAATATAATATATTGTTAAGGGATGCCGTGAACTTTACTATAGATTAATGAACCCATCCGTAGATTGCGAGTGACGTTGCTTAACCCGTGTGTTCGATGAGACAAGCCCAACGACGCCTTCGAGCAGAAGTAGCCTAACAGAAGAATTTTCAAGATCGGTTCAGTGGTTCAAGAGAGTATAACCTACATCCAAACAAATGAAGAAACTTGTACTTCTAAAGGTGCTCCTTCACTAGTATTATAAAATGTTTTTTAACAACATTTAGTATGGAAGCATATATATATTAAACATTTTCCAAGGTACAAATTATAACAATAAATGTTTGTTACATAATGTATCTTAATGTTACCAACGTTTTCTTCAACATTTTAATACTTAACTAGTTTAGAAGTTATCTGGCTGCGGTTTTCTGTAAGGTGGAGGTACTTCCCCAGACGGTCTACTTTGTGCGCCCTACCTCTCTTATGGAGCTCGATTCCCTCTGCCTACCCCGCAAGGGACCGGGCGTGTTTTTTTTTATATAACGCCGGGAAACACGTATTCATACGACCCACCTGATGTGGTTACCGTAGCCTATAAACGCGTACAATACATTAAGTATCACTCTCGCGATGCCACCTCTGCTGCTAACACAGCAACTGCATAGGAGCTTACTAGTAACCTCACTCACACGCAGGAACACAACAATCCTCTAGGGAGTTGTCATTTAGCTGCGGTTTTCTGTGATGTGGAAGTACTTCCCCAGACGGGCTGATTTGATGCGCCCTATCTCGCTTAAAAATACCCACACCAAGACAAACAGACATGTTCATGCACACAAATGTCTGTCCTGTGTGGGAATCGAACCCACGAGCGTTGGTATCAACGTAACGTAACGGCGCGTTTCGCCACTGCGCCACCGAGCTCGTCAAGAATATACTTGCTATAAGCTATGTATATGTCATCCGAACCACTTCGTGTTTTTTTATACAACTAGATTGGCAAACAAGCATGTGGCCCCCATCAGATGGTAAGCGCTCACCGCAGCATATTGACGTTCGCAACACCACGGGGATGTTACTCGCGCGCTGCCAATCTTGTGACCTAAGGCTGTGTCGTCACAGTACCCAGTAATTTCTTTACCATATCTCACCCTTCAAACCGGAACACAGTTATATAAACATAGCTGCTTGGCGGTAGAAATAGGTGAGACAGAGGTACCCATGCAGACGACTTTTGTACAAAGTTTCCCCCTGGTTGTGTGCTTCCGTTTCCGCGAACGCCTGAATCTAAAATCATTTATACCTCTCTTAATTCTTACATAATACACATAATATTGTTATAATAAATTATATTAATAACATTGTTATTTTTCCTTTAACAACTTTAAATACGTAATTATAATCACTTGTAATCACAAAATTGAAAAGTGAGTCACTTTAAACTTGGTCTTAACATCAACCTCGTATGGTGGGGTTTAAGTTTTAGATCCATCTAATTGTTAAGTTCGCTTAGACAGTTCTCATGTTTGGAGAAGCCATTTAGTGAATTTTGATAAGATCCCAGTCATGTGAGCAGGCTTTAAATATCTTTTTCATTTTGATGTAATCTCTCTCGCACGAAACAAGATTATGAAATTGTTTTAAAACGTATAGCAATAATTTTAAAAACTTAAGTCAAATACTTAAGAAATAAGATGTCTACGTTTAATTTATAGCGATTTAATTTGTTAAAAGGATTTTTCTTCAAACCACTGAGAGTGCACATTCCAATAAAACACTTGGCTGCGCATGCAACGTTTTGTTTTAACGCCTCAATATCTCAACCATTCGAGCCTGTTGACCAATGGTAGAACATTTAAACTAATAAGTCGAATAAGTGCCGTGATGTTGATCCGTGAATTACCCAATAAGAGCTGCGCATGCTGATTACACCCCGACCCCTAGCGGTGAGTTGAATTACTATGTAATATCGGTCTTATCGGTTCTCCGTTATTTTCTTCAAGGAATGGCACATCAAGGCAGCCTTTACATCACAGACCACAGCAATCAAATAACAACTCCCTGGAGGATTGTTTGTTCATAAAATAAGGTTACCAATAGCTCTTGACAAATTACTGTATTAGTAGCAGACGTCGCTGCGTACACTACTTGTATTGCATATTATATTTGACGAGCACGGTGGCGCAGTGGTGGCGCGCTGTTACGCTACTTTGACACCAGCGCTCGTGGGTTCGATTCCCACACAGTACAAACATTTGTGTGCATGAACATGTCTGTTTGTCTTGGTCTGGGTATTTTCTATTTTCTGTGTATAATAAGTATGTATTTGCAAAAAAATAAATGTATTTACGTATGTTTATCAGTTGTCTAGTACCCATAACACAAGCTTCGCTTACTTTGGGGCTAGATGGCGCTGTGTTATTTGTCCGACAATATTTATTTATTATTTATTTGCAAGAATTTATAGATTGCGGTCAATCAATACTCTAATCAAGTGGGCCATGTAATTGTGCTTGCCTCCCGAAATTGTCAAAACAAAGGAAATTAAAATATTACATTGTGCTAACAGAAACCAGCAGACGATGTTCGGTCCTGGCTGAACGGTGTCCGGGAAGGTGGGTTGCAGCGTTATTCAGCGAGGAGTTGCAATAAAAAGGGAAACATTATCATAAAAACTTCGACACGAAAAACCACTTAAACGTTCAAGTTTCGTGCTGATCAGTCAAACGCTTTAGAGTTTGCTTATTTCAGACACATGTATACCTAGTCCGGCATAAGTTCTGTTACAAATGCCTATGCATTTATTTTTACGAGTATAATAGGGGTTAAAGTATGAAATTGCCGTTTTATAGTAATAGATACTTTGAATTGATATTAAATCTCCATGGTGTGAGATTTCGAGTGAACTATGACATGATACCTATGAGGTTTTTCTTTTAAAAATGTGCAACATTTGATTTTCGAATTTCAACTGTTTTTTTTTTTTCAACTTAGACCGGCAAGATGGATACTTCGAAAACACGAGTAATTTTTGAATACGAGTTCCGACGCAGAACTAACGCCTCAGAAACGGCTCACGATATCAATGTTGCATTTGGAGAGGAGAATGCTAATGAACGCACCGTGCGTTTTTGGTTTAAACGCTTTCGTAATGGACACTTCGACTTGAAGAACGAACCACGTGGAAGACCGCCCACAACTTGTGAATAACGCTGAATTGAAGGAGATGATGGAAGATGATCCGTCGATCGATCGATCGGGTCAAACTACCCACGAACACCCCCGACATTGTATAAAAAAATTATCTCGTTGTTATACATATAGATATCGTGACTTATCTATATGTATAACCGTGACTGCACTTAGCCTTGCATAGATTTTAATACAAAATATACATACTGCCGTCAACATTGAAGGGTTAAATTGTATAAATTTATATGTTTAAACTAAATGCAGAAGAAGCATCAGCGACACGTATGTCGGCGATGTTTCTCTTCTTGTTTTTAGCGTTATCCCGTTTCCTAATCATTAGGATCAATCCTCGGGGTCGGCTACCTAAGCCTAAAGATTTGGTGAAGATGTTGGTTCTTTTTTCTTCACATGGAGCGACTGCCGTCAGACCTTTACAACCCAGAGGAATAATCAGACCTTTATTAGATTAGGTCACACATCTTTCGAAATATAATTCCTTGGGCGTGCGGGTTTCCTCGCGATGATTTACCTTCACCATCGAACAAATAATAATTACAAATATGTACATAAATCCGAATAGAAAAATTTTGTAGTAAATTCCCACGCCAGGATTAATCCTAAATTAATTAGGGTTTAAACCCGGGACCATCGGATAATAGATCGATTCTGTATTCACAGAACTATCACTGCTTATTGGTCTATCAAGAACTAACATCAGTTGTTAAAGGACCCTCTATTTAAAGCAGGTATGGGCAACCTTTGACATGTCGTGGGCCAAACTTTAGCATGCAAATACGTTCGCAGGCCGCGTTTAAAAGTAGTGCATATATACAAGTAGATTCCGTGAGTATAGGTATATAAGTAGTGTACTTAATTTTTTTTTAATTGGGGTTTTTCAAAATGTCTCACGGGCTGGATCAAACCTTACAGCGGGCCGGGGGTTGCCCACATGTGATTTAAAGTCTCCTTAGTAAGATAATAACTAATTTGGCTGGGCAAGGTAGGGAACAGTAGAGAAGACGTGCGGTGATATACATCAGAGAGGTAAGGCGCATCACAGCAGCCCGTCTGGGGCAGCACCGAAAACCGTATGAATGTGTATGTATATATATTCACCAGTAAACTCCTAAGGACTTTGCTGTGTTAGCAGCAGAGGTGGCATCGCCCGAGTGATACTTAATGTTCATAGGCTACGGTAACCGCTTTACAATCAGGTGGGCCGTATGCTTGTATGCCTCCCGACGTTGTATACAAAAAGGAGGGCCCATAAATCAAATTTGAGTGATGCACTCGGCACCGACACGTCGAGTCCATGGATTGCTTCTTAGCATTCCATATCTATATACAGTTCGACTCTCTTGAAATTAGGTTAAGTAACCCTATATATAGAACAGTGGTCAGCGCGTTATTCTGTGGGAATTTTCGATAAACGTCTCTAAGCATGGAGTAAATAACCTATGGAGATACAATGAGTACGATCGGTTTATTGCTTAAAATGTTCCGCTATTATTGGCACGAATCTCTGATATATTTAGGCGCTAAAACACAACATTTTTTCGAGCACGGGGTGACTTCGTGTGCAGCTAAATGGTTTATTGGTTTGTGTCTCTAATCGAATACATAAAAGGATTGGCCCTTTAAAGATCCTCCATGCAAATTTTAAGTTCTTTAACTTAGTGGTTTGGTGTATTGATTAACACGTGAATGTGAAAGAAGTCGTTTTTTCGCCTTTCTGTACAGATTCATACAAAATAAATACGACATTTCATGGTCGTTGATCTCTATTGCAAAATGTCATTCATTTTGCCAAGTTGATATATTACTGTCAACATTTCCGGAACATGTGCTACATTTTCACCCAATTTTCGTGTTTGTGCGACTTGTTGAATACAAAATATGCTTTAATTTATTGTTACTTTTTACGATCAATCTACGAAATGGTGTTTTTCTATTTCCCTGTAAATTAAAATCTAAGGATATTAAAGATAATATTTACTTCCTAAAATTGTTGACAGTTCGCAGTGTAAGAGATTCTTCGATTTTAGGCACGGAACAGTTTAGCATTATATATTTATTTATTGCGTCCGGTGACAAGCAAACATTATGCCGCTTGAGGTGAATCAATTACAGCGGCTTATAGATGCTTATAACATTAGGTTCGCGTGTTACCTACACCACTGCTGCGGAAGCAACGTTTCACCGTTTCCTTATGAAGTTGCTTGCTTGTGGAAATAATCCAATTATTATTTAGTTACAGTCCTGGGTAAGACGCTTCTCAAATTGGGCAGCGTCGTAACAAAATTTAGTTTCTTTTTCGCTTCATTTGTAGTTTTACGTTTTTGTTTATTATAAGTATAATATTTCACATATTTTTAATAATGATAATCATTCTATGACAGGCACTCGATAGATATATACCAAGCAGTAACAAAGACATATTCCATTCCGTGAAATTTGTATTAATGCTGTTCTGAATAGATTCCACTTCGAATTTATAACTAAATTCAAAGCTTACTCTTGCATTAAATCGATGTCATCCATAGAGTTAGTGTTGTTATCTTCTCGACAATAGGCAAAGGCCGACGCGACGTTTATATTCAATATGCATTATGCTAAACAGATGCTTGTTGCGACTACACATGTTTTCCTCAGGCCCGATTTTGATAATTAAGCTTCAAGGGTATTGAAAAACTATTGTCTTCCAAGAACTTGTTCAGGATTTTTCCATTTCTTGTACAGAATAATTAATAGCGTATCAAAATAACCTAATAATACGTCATGTTTACATGACTCCGGTAAATTATATCATCATCATCCAAAGAACACCAAGTGAAGCTGAACACGTCAGCAGTACACGTTATTTTTAACTTCAAAATTAAATTTAAACCCCAAATGTTCTTGTATCTCGATTGATTTATTCTCGCCTCGTAAATGCTATGCTCCAGCATGATTCACGATCACACGCTATCACAGTAGAGTTTAACGATCGTTTTTTAACCGGGTTTTTGGAACAGACGTTTTCTGCGCCTTCTCGCCTCTTCCGTGTCACGCTTACGCAAAAATCCAGCTTATATACACTTAAAAACTCATCGCGCGGCAAACCCGAGCCGGCCGACTGCCAAATTTCCGTTCCGAAATCGAATTAAAAAAAGATTTTACACTGAAACTTTGGTATTAAATATAGTCGGAGGTGAACGAACGTCGGAGCTAGCACTGACCTCCTTTCTGTGTGATGTTGAAGGTGCGGAGCCTGTAGGAGTCCTCGTCGGGCTCTTCCTCCGGCTGGTGAGCAGCGGTTCTGGGGACGTCGAGGAAGGCATTGGAGCGGCGAGGCTGATTGTGCTGCCCTGGTGGCGGGCGGCGACGAGCTGACGCCTGCCTGCGAACTTGAGGTGGAGTTTCAACCTCGGCGAGCCTCGGTTCCGAGCTGTATCGAGCTCTGGTTTCTCTATCCAATTGCTGCTGTTGTTGCTGCCGCCGCTGCCGGACAGAACGTCCGCCGGTTATACGAGCGGACTGAGACCTGGCGGCGGGTCTTCGCCTTGGAGCCGGCGTAGTTTCCAAAGGAGCCGCGAGGGCCTCCATACTCGCGGAAGCGGGCGCGCATATCGACTGCGAGCGTTTCGTACGTCCGTCCGTAGCCATGATCGCGACGATACTGACACTTCCCCGCCCACCGCCGTAGGGCGGGCGGACTTGTTGCATCGCGGATTATAAGATCACTGCTCTTTTAAATGTCACTAATTTGTGTGAATAATGTATAGAGTGCTCGGTTAGTAGCCTTTTTAAAAGAATGAATGAAAATGAGCACGCTGAATGTTACAGAAAGTTTGTGCTGATGGCTAACATGTTTATGCTTGTTCCAGTTTGGTAGTTCGAAATGTTTGATGTAATTAGTTATGTTTATTGCTGATGTAGCTGTAACGTGTAGGAATAGAGTTGTTTTAGTAGAGTTATTTTAGTCAGCTTTAGCTGTTTTGTTATATATGTATAGTAAATTACGGAAACTATCAAATAGAATTTTGTTATTGTTTTTAGTCAAAACTCTGTATCTAAGCACTATTATATACTTATTTAATAATATACTTAAGCATTAGTGACATTTTAAAATTAAGCAGTGACTAATTTATTAGTTGCTTTTAATATTTTAGTAATCAAATTGAATGTCAAATGAGTTTTTTCATCAACTTAAGTGAGTTATAGGTAGACATTTATTTTCCAAATGGAAATAGATAACGTTTCGGTATTCTGCGACGAAAAATATATGTTTATATATATTTAATAAATGATGTCAATGTAAATTAGACAGAAATGGGCCATTAAAGCAGTCGTCCGACAGCACTTCCTCTGTTCATCCTCAATTTACATTAACGCGAAAAAGAAATATGAATTCAATATATAATCGTGGCTACTGTAGTCCTAGTATAAATAATATTAATACTTATTCTTAGCAATTCACAACTTCTAAATTGAAACCGAAACTTTTTTAAAAGAGGTAGGGTACATCAAAGCAACTGGTACGGTGAAGTAAAGTACCCCCATCTCATAGAAAACCGCGGCCAAATAACAACTCCCTGGAGGGTTGTTGTGTTCCTGTGTGTGAGGTCTCCAGTAAGCTCCTTAGGAACTGCTGTGCTAACAGCAGAGGTGGCATCGCGCGAGTGATACTTAATGTATTGCGAGCGTTCATAGGATACGGTAACCGCTTTACATCAGGTGGTTACCGTATGTTTGTATGCCTCCCGACGTTGTATAAAAAAACTTTCAGTTCATTTTTAGGGTTCCGTACCCAAAACCCTATTACTGAAGCTCCGCTGTCCGTTCGTCCGTCCGTCCGTCTGTCACCAGGCTGTATCTCATGAACCGTGATAGTTAGACAGTTGAAATTTTCACAGACGATGTATTTCTGTTGCCGCTATAACAGCAAATACTAAAAAATAGAATAAAATAAGTATTTAAGGGGGCTCCCATACAACAAACGTGATTTTTTTTGCCGTTTTTATAGATAGTGGTACGGAACCCTCCGTGCGCGAGTCCGACTCGCACTTGGCCGATTTTTTCTTTTTACAACGTCGGGAATCACACATGGATACGGCCCACCTGATATGAAGTAGTTATCGTAGCCTATGAACGCTCGCAGAAAAGGGTTTATCACTCGGGTTTTTCCACATCTGGTGCCAACTCATTATGAGATTACTGAGAACCTAACTCACATGCAAGAACACTACAACCCTCCAGGGAGTTGTTATTTGTCTGATGTCTTCTGTGAAGTTATATGCTAGATAAAAAAAGAGTATTAAGAAAAAGTTATGCCATTTCTCTTTGACTCTACAATGCACTATTTCGAATTTAAGTATTTTTTACACAGAACGATATTAATCCTGTTTGCTCTATTAGGATTGTCGGGGTCCACTACCTTAGTCTAAAGACTTGGCGAAGATACTAATTTCGACATGGAGCGACTACTTTCAGACCCCCAAAAGCACAAAAACCGGACCTATCTTACGTCAGGGCACGCGTCGTAATTACAATTTCTTGGACGTGCGGACTTCCTCCAATGTTTATGCTTTCTTCCAAAGGGAAAAAGTATAAAATGGATAAAATATGGGTATCCCATATTATATTTATGCAACGCAGAAACGCCATTTGAAGCATGGATTAATTTGCAACGTACCTATAATGATAGCAGTCTATGCAGATAACCGGGTTAGCCGAAGCGTGAAATCAAATGGAAGAGAGAACATGCAAGCTTACCTAACAAAAATTATTGAAATTATAATACTCGTAATATAATACTTGTTTATTTCAGACTATAGTATAGTAGTATAGATGTTAGTAACAATATTTCTTAAAAAAATATGTTAGTTAAAATAAAAATAATATATAGTAAAGGGGGTCTGTGAGAGATCAGTGGGCGCAGTGTAACAATGCAAGTTGTACCAGTGTCCCAGCTACCAAAGACCATTTTCAGGATGCTGTTGGGGCTGGCACTTAGGCGAGTGAGCATGGAAGCACATCTTTTTATAGCGTGGAAACCATCAGTTCGTGCCTCCACGAACATGCCAGATGCACTGCAGCACCCCAACAGCGCCCTGAAGGCATTATTATTTAAGTGAGCTTTTGGCAGACATAATGCTAAATGAACTTAGAGTGATAACCCAGTGGATAAATAACTAGTCTATTGATCCACTGGTTTCCAGTTCGAATCCAGGCATGTACCACTAAATGTGCATTTTCGAATTTATGTACATATTCGTAATTATCATTAGCTCGGTGGTGAAGCGAAACATCGTGTGGAATCTCGTACGTCCTAGAAATTATATTTTGAAAGACCTCAAAGAGAATGTGTAATAAAAAATAAAATTATAAAAAAAAGTTTGATTTTACCTGTGATGGGGGGTCTGACGACAGTTTCTCAGTGTAAAGATCTTCGCCATATTTTTAGGCTTAGCGTAGATACCTTCACGCGCTCCCGAGAAAGTGGGTCTTACAGACATACAGACTACGAAATGATTCAATGCTTCAGTTTACCGATTGACGTACAATCCCTTAAAAAAATACGAAAAACTCTATACTTTTTTTTAACGGCCCACCTGATGTAAAGCGGGTACCATAACCAATTAACGCTTGCGATATTATTAATTATCACTCGCACGATGTCTCCTCTGCTGCTTACACAGACACTTCTTGGGAGCTTACTGGTGTCCTCAATCACACGCAGGAACACAACAACATTCTAGAGAGTTGTTATTTGGCTGCGGTTTTCTGTGAGGTGGAGGTACTTCCCCAGACGGGCTGCTTTGATGCGCCCTACCTCTCTTAATCGTTCTCTACATCGTTCTGTATACACATTACATTTCAACAATTACCCGGAACATTAACTCGCAGTTCAGCGGAAACACTAACTGTTCTTAGAACTGCTTTTCATGCACGCTCGCCGATATCTAGCAATTCAATCATCTTGTCTTGTAATAATCTTGTCTTGTAATGTTGACATAAATGGGGTTAAATCTAAAGGCAGTAATGTTAATATTGGAATGCCCCAGGGCTCTATATTGGGACATTTTTATAGTATATGTAAATGACCTGCCCTACATGGTGCAGAAAACGGCGGATTCTTTAATTTTTAATGTTGCTCGCCGATGCGAAAATATTGACAAGATAAATAGTGTTCTGTCTGCTATTCTAAATTGGTTCATATGCAATACTCTTTTATTCAATTGAACTAAAACTAAATGTATAAAATTTAGCCTTCCATATGTGGCTTCTGCCAATACAAAAGTTTTCATTGACACTAATATATTAGAATTTATTAATGATACTGTATTTCTTGGCTTTACGATAGAGTCAAAATTGCAGTGGGGTCTGACGACGGTTTCTCAGTGTAAAGATTAGTATCTTCGCCAAATTTTTTTTTTATTTTAATTCGCGCTCCCGAGAAAGTGGGTCTTACAGACATACAGGCTACGAAATGATTCAATGCTTCGATTTACCGATTGACGCACAATTAACATAAATAAACTGGCCGGTAAGCTCAATTCTGCCGCATATGCCATTAGGAGAATTAGACAATTGACGGATGTGGCTACTGCTCGCTTAGTCTAGTTCAGCTACTTCCACAGCATTATGTCATATGGTGTACTGTTGTGGGTAAGAACGGCTGATATTGAAACTATTTTTATATTACAAAAGAGAGTCATCCGCTCTATTTATAACATGAGCTCCTGGGAATCACTTAGAGAACTATTCAAAGAAATAAACATCCTCACGGTTACCTCTTAGTGCATTTATGAGAACATAATAAAACTAACTCGTAAAAATATAAAGTCGTTTTCAAAATGTAGTGCAAAATCTTAGAAGCAGGAATAGATTGTGTATGTTATTAAGTACATTGGATTGCTAAGACTAATAGATCTTTTGTTGTAAATTATATTCGATTCTATAATAAATTACCTGAAACAGTTCTGTCCTTGCCTGACAATATGTTCAAAAGGCACATCAAAAATAGTCTATGTAAGAAGGGTCATTATAGAATCGATGAATATCTAACTGACAGAGATGTATGGAAATGATTCAGCACATGTATTAATATAACTTTAATTGTACCACTTGATATCACTATACGCACCCTCATATAATTATATTTATTACATTATGTATAGATGATATGAAACAAAAAAGACCTATATTGGCAAGTTTCTTTTGGAATTTCTTCTTTGCCAATGGTCATTTGAAATGCTGGAAGATTAAAAAATAGAAATCAAATCTTTGAAAAATGTAAAACGTGTCTAAGTGCCCGTGAGGATCTAAAGGCAAATAAATATTTTTTATCTTTAATCTTGATCTTTTATTTATACAACGTCAGGAGATATACAAGCTTACAGTCCACCTGATGTAAAGTGATTACCGTAGCCTATGAGCGCTGGTACCCTTGGGAGCTTACTGGTGACCTCACTCACATGCAGAAACACAACAACCCTCTTGGGAAATTGTCATTTGGCCGCGGTTTTCTGTGAGGTGGAGGTACTTTCGCAGTTGAAAGCAGCTTAATGCGCCTCACCTCTCTTAAAACATCCAGACTAAGGCAAACAGACATGTTCATGCACACAAATAATTGTCATGTGTGAGAATCGAACCCACGCGCGTTGGTGTCAAAATAGCGTTATTAACCACCGAGCTCGTCCGATTATCTTCAAAAAAAGACGTTAGAAGAATTTTATAGGGTCAACAATTCGTGAGTGATACCTCTGATGTCATAATTAGTATTCATAGGTTGAGGTAATTGTTTACCTTCAAGCAAGCTGTATGCGTGTTTGTGTCCATAAATATACAAAAGAAAAAGTAATCGCATGGGAAAGCTTTTATTCCCAGCAACTCTTCAGCCATCCGGTTAATCAGTGGGGCTAAAGCTTTTCTAAAATTTGATTCAGCTTAGAAGGTAGGGTTGATTATGTTTACATTGCATCGGACAACAATTTACTTGTACCCTTTATTTTTATCTATGATATAAACATGCCAGTTTTACGTTTGTAATATTAGATATACAATGTTTTACCAGCTAGTAGCACAAATATGTAGCACTTCCATACCTGTGTAAATGTTAGTTTGTCATGCGTAACAAACGCAAGATATAGAAATCTCAGCCGGAGAACCCAAAAAAAAAAACTTATTAACAAATTTATTAAAGGTATTTATTGGGTAAAAAACACAATTAAATTAACCTCTAATTTCGACCACTAAAATTAGAATGCTTAATTTAATTATCATTTGAAATTACGAAAATACGAATTATATTAATCGCTGGCTGGTCACTCCACCGTTAGGGTTGACGGTCACGTAGTCCATCCTGGTGTTTCGCAATGTGTATATGGCTGGTGCACAGCTGCAGTTTCTGTAGTCGTTATTACTATAACAGTAAATGTATTTGGTGCTACTGACACCTTAAATAAATCGTAACTATGGCTATAGAATAGTGGCAGTTTAAAAATAATTATTATTTGATATCCTGAATAGTAATAGCCTGATTTAATCAAGTTGTAATATTCCCTAGGTTCAATGTCTCTTATATCAACTTTATTTTTGTCATAAATTTTGATTAATCTCTGAATCATTTCACTTGAAACTTGAATGTTGATCATAGAATGATGGGAACTAGAAGCATAAAAAAAACTAACATGTTTTCTATTCTAATAAGTTCATCTAAATCTGCGTCTATATTATCAGCAATAATGGTTACTAACCTGCTAATAATATACAATGTTGTACCATCCACGTTTTACTAAGATTAACATGATTATTAAATTCTAGCATGATTGCGTCATTATTATTTTAAAGAATTTATACCACGGTGATTAGTTTTGCCTTCATTAAAAAGATTTTTTTTCTGTCTTAAATAGTCTTTAACATTTGCTACTTCAAACTTGGATAGTACTAGATTCATGGAGGAACTTTTAAACTTATCTTGTACGATGGGTACGCCATCGTACATAGATAGTGGTGAGTTTTTAAGTAGATCTAGTAATAGAGTAGAATAGTTTTTATCTTTGGATTGACATACTCCTTTATAATATCCACGATGTCATCCTTTAGATTTGTTTGTGATACTTCTACGGCGGCTTTCGTGTAATTTATAACAGTTATACATATCTGTCTATGAAACTTATTTAGGGCTCATCGACAATAGGAATTTCTAATATAGGGTTCTGTTGACTTCTGTGCGCGATAGCCGTAGAACAGTTAGCCATAGATGGTGGACGTTCAGATGCATTTACTATTAACGAATTGGTTTCCTTGTTGTGAATCTCTCGGGAGTCATCTCGAATAAAGAATACATCAATGTTGGTTTTTAGAAAAATTAGAAATTTTATAACCCAATTTTGTAGACGACGGTAAAGTCATACTCGGATAGTTTGAGCTTCCATCTGACAAGCCGAGAGATAGGCTCTTTCAGAATCATAACCCACTGAAGTAGTTTCTGATCTGTTACGATTTTAACTTCCCATCAAATAGGTAAGGTCTAAAATATTTGGTTGCCCATACTACTATCGCAATTAACTTCTTCTCAATCATGCTACAGTTAATCTCGCTCGCGTTTAGAATACAAGATGCATAGCAAATCGGCTTATCTGTTCGAGTGGGCCCTTGTGATAAATTGGCACCTAGCGCCACATTAGACGCATCTGTAGTGAGTACGAAGTCCCGTGTGAAATCCGGATATTATAAAATAGGACGTATGTATTTACTATTAACGAACCGGTTTCCTCGTTGTGAATTTCTACTCGGGAGAACGCAGCAATGTTGGTATTGGATAACCCTATTTTGTAGATGACGGTAAAGTCATACTCGGATAGTAGTTAATAAATTCAGGCGTTACTTTGCGAAAATCAAATTTACAGGCAATTTGATCTAAACTAGTTTGTGTGCTTCCGCTCCCGATTAGTTCGTGTGAACTACTGCCGGCCGGCAGGCACTAACGTTCGTAGATGCATGCCGCCGCTGCCATGTCTCCTCCGGTCGTGTCTGGTCCGATTCCAATCAAATGTAGCCATTTTTACGGAATAAAAAGATTTTGACTTTGACATTTAAAATAATAGTGGACGTTATATACGAATAAATTAATGCTTTCTCGTTCTTGAAATTCGGCGAAACAAGGCATTGATATTGAGTGGTAATTACGCGTGGTAGCATGTACGTTAGTAACCTTAAAAGGATCACATTGCAGAGGCACATTGCTAAAAAATACTTTCACGGCTTCTGGACTAAGAAAAGATTGATTGGCACCAGTATCGATTAAGAATCTCAGTGGCCAGTTAGACATTTGTATATATGGAAGATGTCTCTGAAATTGCATGTTTTAACTCTACTTTGAGCTTTCGAACTTTCCGCGTTTCACAAAATCCTGAACTGCGGCTGAGATAGTAGATGGTTCGAGATGACCATGGGAAGTAGTTGGAATTTCGTCTACGCTCTCATAACTAGAGTCGTCTTCGTAATAAGGTTCCTTCACGTTGACATATTCTAAAGTCCTAGGGTAGTAATAATCATTAGGGCCGTTATACGTAGGTATACTACATTGCGGATAGTAGTAATCATTATAACTAGCAAACTCGTTTACGATCATCTCCCTAGCTTTGAAATAGTTTGATGGCGGGGGATTATCCTGCTTACGCTAATCGTGACCCGACTGACCCTATTGAGCTCTGTCAATACTAACATAGTGGTTTACACCACTCATGGGTTTGGGACCTGTATAGTAAGATTCGTTTCTAGGTAGAATTTCTGCCTATTCTGTAACGGATTATAATTTGGTGGGGGCGCACGGAATATCTGTTGCGTGCGCGATAGCATATAAGCTGCTGGTCTATATGAAGCGGGCTGATTTACTGGACTGGTAAATTTTGGTGGCGGTTGTTGAGTTTTTCAACCAGACAAATGAGGGGCTTGTGCGCAGAAGTTGAATAATTTTATTGTACTTTAAGTCTAATTCCGACCGATACTAGAATCAGAGAGCTTAATTTAATTAAAATTTGAAATTACGAAAATACAAATGAGGTTAATCGCTGGCTGGTCACTCCAGCGTCAGGGTTGTCAGTCACGTAGTCCATCGTGGTGTTTCGCAATGTGTATATGGCCGGTGCATAGCTGCAGTTTCTATAGTGGTTATTACTATAACACGCATCGCAAATAAAACACACAAAGACACAAAGAAAGTTGTGCAAAAAAGTCTCCACAGACAAAGACACGACGAAATGATTCTAAGAATCTTAGAATCATTTATTTACCGATTGCCGTACGTTGCCTTAAAAAAAAGACGAAAAACTGTAGAAATCGTTCTGTTTACACGTTACATTTCAACCATTACCCGGAACATAATACTCGTAGTTCAGCGGAAACACTAACTGTTCTCAGAACCGCTGTATTACCGACAATTTTCATGAAATGTTACGTACGAACACCGACCTCTTGGAAGTCGTTGTAAATAAATTATAAATAAAATGTTGACATTCATTTCGAACGGTAAATCATTTCGGAATGATTAACGATCAGAGTGGAAATTCTTTACGGGCAATCTCATACTTTTCTAATACAAATGTTGCACGTTGGATAGTTTTTATTATATTTCACATTTCATGAAAAATATTAATCATGAAAATTAAATTAAAATCACGACTCTTTCTACTCGTACCTCTTTACCAACATAAGTTATTACTGAAATACTTTTAACGTATAATTTATGAGATCAGTGGTTATATGTATCGGCTTCTGACTTTACAGACATATTTCTTAGGAGTGATTGTATTTTAATCTATCTACATAGATATCACATATCCATATTTTACGCCAAGTCATTTGTGGCGTATGCAGAGAGAAATCAATAACAGTTGTAATTATTTGGTGTTTTTCTTTCATTTGTATTTTCGTAAAAAGCTAAATAAGCAATTCTGTCGAGAACCTGAATTATTCAGTTTCTATATCCTTTCTATAGATTTCTTTATATCGATTTATTTACTTTTTTTTACCAACCATAACTTTTTTTATTTAGTGATGTAAGTATTGGAGTATTCAAACATCAAGCAGAGTCCGTAAGGCCAGACATACCTACTACGGGTTAAATTTGAGAAATCTGGAGATAACCCAAAATGCAAAATGTCATATAAAATGTGGAAAGGAATATTACTAATTACTACCAAAACAGTAGTACAACTAGTGGACACGAAATAAGAACTACTGGAATTCTGCAGTGATATAAATAGAGCGATTTATAAAGGTGTCTTAATATACCACGGACACACTCACACTATTTAAATATAGTGCGCAATATTATCCTTTGGTAAATATAATCAAAGAGGCATATACGAGTATTCAAAAATAGTAACATAAGAGAATTGAATAAGATACAATAAGATTATATTTTCAAAAAATCTAAGATATGTCTAAGTGACCACGAGGGTCCAATGGCAAATAAAGTATATTTATCTTATCAATGTGATACACTGCAAAAGGTTCACGTTTTGAACCGAGCACTGAATAGATTATAATATAACTAAAAGAGATTATTGAATCAAAGAGCCAACAACAAAAAGGTTCCTAAATGTCAAAGGAGAATGTTAATAATAGTCTGCTACGTGAAATACTGAAAAGGGTTGATTATACACATCAATATACATATATATAATACACATGTATAATACAAGGAGATAATATATAATAAAAGGAGAATGTAGATTTGAGTATCCTACGTGATACACTGAAACAGGTTCACGAACAAAAACTCGAATCAACATTGTCCTTTTGATTACAGTTTTCGTTCCCATGTAAACAAAGAAGAATGCAGTTTCAAATATCCTACGTGATACAATGAAAAGATTCACATGTGAATATAACCAAAGAAGAAGGTAGATTCGAGTATCGTACGTGATACTTACACTAAAAAAGGTTAACGTGTAAATATAATCAAAGGAGAATATAGATTAAAGTGTCCTACGTAATCTGTTATAACATTAAAATGTAAATAAACAAAACGGAAGTATACAAGCACAGGTACCTACTCTCAATATTTTTTTCTGTTGTCATGAATAATATTTACTTTATCTTCTATCATCATCACACCACGTCCAAAAAAGAGAGTCCGTAATTCAGAATTTTTAAGAAATAAGTAATACTAAATTAGAAAGAACACATTGCTACGAGTATTTCATATGATATTCACATGTTATATAAAATACTCGTAGCAATATCATCCAGGGTCATTTTTTTTTTTGATCAGAAGTTCAATTAAATTATTTCATACTCGTACTATTATAGCAACAGACGAAACAAAATAAAAAAAAATTAAATAGATTTTGGTTGTTAGTGGCTGAGATCACGAATAATTTTCACCAACCCAATTTGTCACGCCGATAAATACCGCTGTTAAATGCCGATTCTCTGGACGGTTGATCTTCTTCTTTCGCATTATCCTGTTTCCTAATCCATTAGGATTGGCGGGGTCCGCTGTCTAAGGCTAAGTAATTGGCGAAGACACTGATTTTAACATGGAGCAGCTGCCTCCCTCGAGGTTGTGGAGGGCCGCCTCCACAACCTCGAGGGAAAACCAGATCGTTCTCAGGTGAGGTCACACGTCTTTCGAAATATATTTTCTTGGACGTATGGATTTCCACACGATGTTTTTCTTCACCGCCGAGCAAGTGATAAATAATGCAGTCAACATGGTATAAAAAAGGTGGAATTAATTTTTTTTTTTAATAACAACCGACCAGGCTGAAACAGGATGCATTCGATGGGGAAAAATATGTAGACAAAAGGACCCCAAATTATGGCCTCAATAAATAAAAATTGAGAAAATAATTGAATAATACTGCCGAATAGGCCTGAAAATGTCAACTCGGGGGTTTTCAGGGTCGGTTTTTGATTATTGTCTGTATAATACAAATAAATGTATACATATAATTAGATGTGTTTGAAAAATTGCCTTGTTATCCTTAAATTTTATAAACATGATATGAATACATTTGTTTGTATTATATAGATAATAATCATTATTTTCCATATATGTATATCTTCACGCCAGTTCCCTTGCGGAGTAGGCAGAGAGAACCGAGCGCCATAAGACGAGGCCCTTACATACTTCACTCGCTTCTCTAACATTCATAGCTCTTTTCATGCACGCCCAGCAGTTTCTAGGGCTCCTGAGATTACTTTGTGATATAACACGACCACTTTGGTCATGGTAGGTTTGTCTCCTTTCCATGTCAAACGGCAATAAACGAAAACTTTGTTATTATATTAATAAACCTAATAAAGTACCATCAGATTATGATAGTTATGGAAGGCGTCCGCCCCTTTTCTGCAATAGCCCAGTTCTAATAATGCATCCAGATCTCATTTTAATAGCCCACCTATTTCCGACATATTTCCAATAGTCCCAATACCGGCGGTGACCTGTTCATTGGTATATTGTCCCATAGATATCCCCTTGAATAGGTCACGGCGGGTATACAACATTACATCAGTCTTTTCGAAGGGATGTAATGTTACTAATTTAAAACCAGTTAAAAATGCGCAAGCTTGCACTGCCAGAGGAACACCTGGCTCGTCAATTATATAACAATTTAATTATATTTTTAAAACTTTGCTGAATCCGAATTTGAAGTCAAAACTCGAATATTCGAAGAAAAGCGACAGACACACATAAAGAGACAAACGCACACACAGACAAACATATAGATTTCATATAGGAATAGTTGTGTTCCGGAAAAGAGGCTAATAAAAGGGGAAACATATTTTTTTTAAGACTAATATTTACAATAAAAGATTATAAAAAAAGACGGATTCTAAAGTTCGGCTAGTTTTGTCTTTGAGGAGTCGCGTTGATTCGATCTAACCAAAATTCACTGTTCACTGGTCGGCAACACCCGGTCACGTTCGGTGGAAATGTAGCCTGCCGGCTGTAGAGGAGCTCGCCAGCGAACCTCAGCCAGAAGAAGAAGAGGTTAAGAGAAGAAGTTTTCACTTCTGACGTGCCTTCCTACGACTGACAATCTTTTAATTTACTGTCAAAACGATCTTTCTGACTTGTTACCGCGGAAAACCAAAAAGACACGATCAACGTACTTTACGTGCAAGTTTAGCCATAAAGTATAAAATGCACAATATGCCACACATAAGAAACAGGTCGAAGTATATTCTATTTGCTATAGACGCAGTGTAATAAATCATCGATTGTGTTACGTAGGTAACTGTAGGTACAAGATGTTCTTGGGCAATCGAGTATATTACAACGAATACCAAGTTCGCAGGTGATCCCTCTGTCTGAACCGACGCTGAATAGATTACTTGTGTGACGCAGGCCAAAGGAATCTCAGATTATCTAGATTAAACGCTACAAAGGGGTTATTAAATTATTTAGAACATGCTCGAAGCCAAATAAAATAAGCAGGTATTTCTATTATAGCATTTCAGTACATATTTTTTTGATTTGGTGGCAGAGTAGTTAGCAGTGCTACTTTAACACTAAGTCTCGTGGGTTTTCCCACTCAGAACAAACATTTGTGTGTCTAAACACATTAGTTTGTCTTGATATGGGTGTTTTTAAGAGATGTACAGCGCATAGTATACATTGTAGCCCGATCAGGGAACTAAGTACCTCTATCTTACAGAAAACCGCAGCCAAATAATACTGGATGGTTGTTGTGTTTCTGCGAGTGAGTGGAGTTACCAGTAAGCTGTTAACGGTTTCCGTTCATAGGCCGTCTGATTGTTCGACTCCCGACGTTGCATAACAATTAAAATAAGACTGGTCAGTGCGAGTCGAGAGTCACGCTCCGAGGGTTTCGTACAAACTTAGTAAAACGTAAGGTCTGTATGAACCTAAATAGTTTGTTTGTTTGTATGTGCAACTTTATTGCAAAAACGTTTATATTCGTAAAATACAAGAATTTGGTTTTTAAGGCAACCTGCCTTAAACACCACATTCTTCAAGTTAGTTCAAAAATCGATTCTCGAATGTTTTTCGTTTTATCCGATTGTTTGAAGGTTTTCTTTTACCACTGAAGATAGTGTGAGAACTGTGCAGCTAATGATACATGCCGATAAAAGAGTGGCATATCAACAGATTCGGACAAGTTATGCAGTGGAATAAGCCAAGTACAAACAATCTTACACGAATATTTAGGCATCAGAAAATTTTGTACTAGATGGATTTCTTATAATTTGAGGACAATCAAAAACACCGCCATTTGCGTTCGTGCAAAATGCTTGAAAAGTATAACGAACGTGACCCGAATGCTGTATGTAATATTGTTTCAGATGATGAAAGCTGTATATTTTTACGAACTCGAAGCCAGAAGACAATCTGCCCAATGGATGTTTCCATTAGCTTTATAAACCCGGAAGATGCGTTCTTAAAGATCCCTATAAAAGAGTGGGCTCGCTGCTTTAGTGAAGATTTGATTGCATGCGACTCCACTTAAAGAGAAGAGGAGACTCCCTCGAAAAGCAGTGAAAATATTAACAGGTTCCTCATCATTCTGGTTCTGGTATTCTACTCGTAAAAACTTTCAGTGCTTATGATTGCCTTTTCATGAACACGCAGCCTGGACATGCTACTTATTCAGCGACAAATGGGATCCATACCTAAGAGAAGTTCCTTGTAGACTTGTAGAAGATATGAAAATGATAAGTGAAATAAAAACTCGCCATTATTTAAAAGCAAAGCCAATCTCACCTGCGTGCTTAAGGTATGGAGCACCCCACGCTCCATACCTCAAGACATTTCTTAGGTTAGGTTAGCTTTACCTATAGGGTACTTTCCATTCGTTTTTTTGTTCCTAGGACTACTGACATAACCTGATAAAACACGACCAATTTGGTCATGGTAGGTGAGTCTTCTCTCCTCCTATCCTACATCCTTCCACTTTCGCATTGTACCTATACTGGTTTCGTTATTCTTTCATCCTGCATTCTTTCTTCATGTCTGAACCAAAATAGAGGAGAGAAAGATAATGGTTTTTTTAAGTCTTGGAAGTTTTTTCCCGATGTACATATATACATAACAATCTTCCTCTAAGGCAATTTTCAAATGTCTAATTTATATAAAAGTGGTTTACGTTTTCGATGAATGATTTAGCAATAAAAATGATACTTGTCGGAATTTAATAATTCCATAACTACAGTTTTCTTCTTTCTAGCGTTATCATGTTTCCTAATCTATTAGGATTGGCGGGATACGCTGCCTAAGCCTAAGGATTTTTTGCCAAGAGACAACAGCATGAGGTACTACAAAAAGAGCATGAATAAGTTTATACAGAGTCTTCAACGAACAAGTGATTTCCCTGGTATTGCTAGTGAACATAGCCGGTAACTGCTTATTATCAGTGAATGACTAAGGGAGAGGTATGCTGCGCTTTATCCAAAATTACTCGCGGCGTTATACCCTTTAACACGTTTACCCTTGGAGCATATAGCCTATCGATTCCTCTTTGAACGTACAATGAAGGCAAGCCAGAACTGAGAGTTGAGATTTGATTTTCCACTTCGACCAACGGAGACAAGCCGGAGACGAAGGCTCTGATTGACTCTCTGGAGCATTCGAAGTCATTAGTGACGATACTCACAAACAGCTCGACATAAGCCGCCATGCGGGGTTTATTCCTACGAATAAATATAGGTTTATTCTAATTAATAATAAATAAATATTACTGAACAAATTACACAGTGCCATCTAGTCCAAACTAAGCAAACCTTGTGCTATGATCACTAGACTTTATTTACGTAAATACCTCTATTTTTTTCCGTAAATAAATACTTATAATACATAGAAAAAGCCCAGACCAAGACAAACTGACATGTTTGTGCACACAAATTTTGTACTGTGTGAGAACCTAACCCACGTGCGTTATTGTATTTTTTGTATAGGTACAACTAAGGAGTCATATAAGCATATAGTCCATCTGATGTAAAGTGGTTACCAAACGCTTGCAATACATTAAGTATAACTCGCGCGATGCCACCTCTGCTGCTAACACAGCAACTCCTTTGGAGCTTACTGGTCACACGCAGATACACAACAACTCTCTAGGGAGTTGTAATTTGGCTGTGTTTTTCTGCGACGTAGTTCCCCAGCCAGACATGCTTTGATACGCCCTACCTCTCATAAAAACATCCAGACCAAGACAAACAGATATGTTCATACACACAAAAATGTTTGTCATGTGTGGGAATTGAAACCACAAGCTTTGATGTCAATATAAAAATAATTTAGTTATGTTCTAAGTGATGTAGAATACGTCGAGATGAACGAATACATTCGAGCTTGTAATATAATTTTTCAGCATCAAAACAGCATGCCCATCAAATTTTTACTTTTTTGCAAAATAGAACCATAAAGGTATAAAATTAGACATAACCCACTGACCACACGCGTTCATTGCGAGCAAACAAATTGTTTGCCGACGAATCAATTTACACTAAACTGAGAGTTTGCGCTGCGCTGAGCGCGAAATAGCCGCATCTCACACCGATGCGTTCCCTTCATGAAGACATTTTTATTGTTTCATAACTAGTTATTAAATAGGGAGAATTTTTCACTTTCGTAATTAGAAATTGATAATCGGTTATGTAAAAAGATATTTTTTGAAGTGAAAACGTCTTTAGGCACATTGGGCACTTTTGAAATGGGGAAAAGCACTGAACTCACGTGACTGACAAGCTCAGATACATACATATATACAGATGAGTGTTGTTGTTATAAAATTAAAATATATTTATACAATTGTTTGTATCATATAGATAATTCATGTAAAACAGCGCAATAAATGAAAATTTATGGTTATATTAATTACCTCGATAAAAATAATTTCGAATAAAAAATACTTCCTAAAAATATTAACCCTAGTCTATTTCAAAAACTATATTAAAGAAGAAGATTCCATGTGTCATTCTTCTTCTTAGCCGTTTTCAGTCATACCAAAGCATCTGCGGTTATCCTTGTAGGCGTTTCTCTCCCCACTGTCTCCACTCCACCAACGTTTTGCACCACGAACTATGTTTTTTGGCAACGTGAGCAGCCTATTATCATTTCATATTTAATATCTGTCAAACGAGAGCTTGACTACTTTTTTTAGCAGCGGTGAACTGTTTACAGTAGTAACAGAATGGGGAAAGATCAAGGCACTCACTTAGTCTATGGTACTACTTACTTTGCTCAAAAGAGAACAGCAGTTAGCTAGAGGCCAAGTATGTAATATACAATAGTTTTGCAGCATACTTCCTAGTTCACATACGCATTAAAATAATTGTTCACGGTCTGCAAGGTAATAGATACTGCATACAGTAGGGCTCCAAAGAGATTTTGTGGCATAAACATCGTGGTTTTTGACGAGTCCGGTTATGGAATGGCTAGAGATAGTGAGACTACTTTAGCAAAATAAGGTACTCATGTTCGTTTATCAGTAATTGCCTAATAACCAAACGCAGTCGTGAATGACGGACTTTGACACCAACGCTCGTGGGTTCGATTTCCATGCAAGACAAATATTTGTGTGCATGAACATATCAGTTTGTCTAGGTCTGGATGTTTGAAGAGAGGTATGAAACCAGCCCGTCTGGGGAAGTACCTATACCTCACAAAAAAACCCAGGAAAATAATAACACCCTAGAGGGTTGTTGTATTCCTGCGTGTGAGTGAGATCACCAATAGGTGCACAAGCTCCTGAGGAGTTGCTGTGTTAGCAGCAGAGGAAGCATTGCGCAAGTGATACTTAATAGCGAATGATATAGTCATAGATTACGGTAATCGCTTTATATCGTTTGGGCCGTATGCTAAGTATGGCTGCCGACTTTGTATTAAAAAATCGGCCAAGTGCGAGTCGGACTCGCGCACGAAGGGTTCCGTACCATTATCTATAAAAAAGGCAAAAAAATCACGTTTGTTGTATGGGAGCCCCCTTAAATATTTATTTTATTCTATTTTTTAGTATTTGTTGTTATAGCGGCAACAGAAATACATCATCTGTGAAAATTTCAACTGTCTAACTATCACGGTTCATGAGATACAGCCTGGTGACAGACGGACGGACGGACGGACGGACGGACGGACGGACAGCGGAGCCTCAGTAATAGGGTTCCGTTTTACCCTTTGGGTACGGAACCCTAAAAACCATAGCACAAGCTCTGTTTAGTTTTGGACTAGGTAGCTCGGTTTAATTTGTCGGTAGAATATTTAACAATTTTCAATGTGTAACAATCGCGAAAACCTAAGACAATACTAGAATATTTAATATTTAAGGCTTTGCCAAAAATTGAAATATTTTCAGATTAGGTATAGGGTTTTGCGAGCCGAAGGAAGACAACATCATCTGAGGTGAACGTGGAGATAACAAAAGGCGGGTCAGAATAGGAACGATAAAAGCGCAACATAAAACTTTTATAAAATTGATATAATATTACGCTGCGGTGTTAAAGCAGGACGGAAAGCTAATATGCGAACATGTGTAGTCGTATCGTTTGCATTCAATTTCGTGCGTACATACGTTAAACCTAAACGTTGTTTATATACATTATGGGAGTTTGGGTACCATTGATGCGAAAAATGGACGGTAGGGATTTCCGGGATGATAGGTCAGAAAAGATACATTTATCAGGAGCTTCTGACCTTGATTCGACCTATAGGATCCCGTCATCGCTACAATAAAATATTGACAAGCATGCAACCTTACCGTAAATATACCAAGCTCCACACAACTCGGTCTTATAGACCTCAATCGCTTCTTTAACATTCATTGATTATTATGTACGCCCGCCATTTCCTAGGGCTCCTATTTGATAGCAAATAGTGATTTTATAGTTTTTATACAACTTCGGGAGGTAAACACCTGATGTACAAGAAGTATCACTCGCGCTGCTAATACTTACTGTATATCTCCTACTGTAGTACTCCTCAGGTGCTTACTGGTAATATCACTTACTTGCAGGAATGTAATAACCTTCCAGGGAGTTATTTGTCTGCGGTCTTCTGTGAAATGGAGGTACTTCCCCCGCTGGGCTGCCTTGCTGTGCCCTTTCTCTTATACTAGGGCTTCGTTTGTAAACTGGTAACGTACACGTGCACGTGAAGTTGACTTTGAGTGTAAAGATGATACTGGGCCACTTATATCCCTTGCCTTACCAAACTTAGATAACTTAACTTAAACTTATATGGGTTACATAGATATTGTAGCCTATGCGTAGAAGCTAACTTTTTTTTATACCACTAAGGTGGCAATCAATCATATGGCCTGCCTGATGGTAAACAGTCACCGTAGCCTATGGCCATTTGCAACACCAGGGGTGTCACTCATGCGTTGCCGACCCTCTAAAAACCTCTTCACGCATTTCTTGAAGCAGTCCATGCTGTAGTCCTTTGGAAAAACCTTAGCTGCAGTAAGCTGTGAGGTGGTAAATAACGCATCATCATCTTTGAATTTAAAACCAAAGCCTGCTTCCTGGCGGCTAGCAGGAGACGCTTGCTAAAGAGAAGGTATATCGATATTTCGTTAGTAGACGATCAGATGGTGATATCAGGAGCCTCGGAAACCGGCGAGCGTGCATGAAAAGAGCAATGAATGTTAAAGATGCGAGTGAGGTGTGTTAGGACCAAGTCATGTGGCGCTCGGTTCTCTTTGCCTATCCCGCAAGGGATTTGGTGCGAATTTATAGATAGATAGTTAGTAGACCAAAGAAGTAACAGCACTTTGAAGGGTTGTTCTGCTCCTGCGAGCAAATGAACGGACGGACGGACGGACGGACGGACGGACAGCGGAGCCTCAGTAATAGGGTTCCGTTTTACCCTTTGGGTACGGAACCCTAAAAACCATAGCACAAGCTCTGTTTAGTTTTGGACTAGGTAGCTCGGTTTAATTTGTCGGTAGAATATTTAACAATTTTCAATGTGTAACAATCGCGAAAACCTAAGACAATACTAGAATATTTAATATTTAAGGCTTTGCCAAAAATTGAAATATTTTCAGATTAGGTATAGGGTTTTGCGAGCCGAAGGAAGACAACATCATCTGAGGTGAACGTGGAGATAACAAAAGGCGGGTCAGAATAGGAACGATAAAAGCGCAACATAAAACTTTTATAAAATTGATATAATATTACGCTGCGGTGTTAAAGCAGGACGGAAAGCTAATATGCGAACATGTGTAGTCGTATCGTTTGCATTCAATTTCGTGCGTACATACGTTAAACCTAAACGTTGTTTATATACATTATGGGAGTTTGGGTACCATTGATGCGAAAAATGGACGGTAGGGATTTCCGGGATGATAGGTCAGAAAAGATACATTTATCAGGAGCTTCTGACCTTGATTCGACCTATAGGATCCCGTCATCGCTACAATAAAATATTGACAAGCATGCAACCTTACCGTAAATATACCAAGCTCCACACAACTCGGTCTTATAGACCTCAATCGCTTCTTTAACATTCATTGATTATTATGTACGCCCGCCATTTCCTAGGGCTCCTATTTGATAGCAAATAGTGATTTTATAGTTTTTATACAACTTCGGGAGGTAAACACCTGATGTACAAGAAGTATCACTCGCGCTGCTAATACTTACTGTATATCTCCTACTGTAGTACTCCTCAGGTGCTTACTGGTAATATCACTTACTTGCAGGAATGTAATAACCTTCCAGGGAGTTATTTGTCTGCGGTCTTCTGTGAAATGGAGGTACTTCCCCCGCTGGGCTGCCTTGCTGTGCCCTTTCTCTTATACTAGGGCTTCGTTTGTAAACTGGTAACGTACACGTGCACGTGAAGTTGACTTTGAGTGTAAAGATGATACTGGGCCACTTATATCCCTTGCCTTACCAAACTTAGATAACTTAACTTAAACTTATATGGGTTACATAGATATTGTAGCCTATGCGTAGAAGCTAACTTTTTTTTATACCACTAAGGTGGCAATCAATCATATGGCCTGCCTGATGGTAAACAGTCACCGTAGCCTATGGCCATTTGCAACACCAGGGGTGTCACTCATGCGTTGCCGACCCTCTAAAAACCTCTTCACGCATTTCTTGAAGCAGTCCATGCTGTAGTCCTTTGGAAAAACCTTAGCTGCAGTAAGCTGTGAGGTGGTAAATAACGCATCATCATCTTTGAATTTAAAACCAAAGCCTGCTTCCTGGCGGCTAGCAGGAGACGCTTGCTAAAGAGAAGGTATATCGATATTTCGTTAGTAGACGATCAGATGGTGATATCAGGAGCCTCGGAAACCGGCGAGCGTGCATGAAAAGAGCAATGAATGTTAAAGATGCGAGTGAGGTGTGTTAGGACCAAGTCATGTGGCGCTCGGTTCTCTTTGCCTATCCCGCAAGGGATTTGGTGCGAATTTATAGATAGATAGTTAGTAGACCAAAGAAGTAACAGCACTTTGAAGGGTTGTTCTGCTCCTGCGAGCAAATGAAATTATCAGTCAACTCTCGAGAATTGACTGCTCAAGCAACTGAAATGAATGAAAATGAAAAAAAGGAAAGTGGAAAAAATAAAATAAGCATTTAGGTATTTAAAAAAAAACATGTGTGGGAGGCATTTACATACCTACGTCGCAATTTTTTTTATGCTACGTCGGGAGGCGTACAAGCATACGGCCCACCTGATGTAAAGCGGGTATATAGTCAATGGTAAATAAAGAATTGTATCTCACTACTCAATCGTTTATTGCAATTAATGTGTAGGTACCTTTATGTGTACATTTGTTATTTAAAGTACGAGTATCAACCAAGACTCTGAGAGGCGCTGCAGTGAGAGAGGGGACAGACAATATTATTACATGCATACAAGCATACGTACGGCCCACCTGGTGTAAAGCAGTTACCGTAGCCTATGAACGCTTGCAATACATTAAGTATCACTCGCGCGATGCCACCTCTGCTGGAACACAACAACTTAAGTAGATGTTATTTTTCTGCGGTTTACTGTGAGGTGGAGGTACTTCTCCAGACGGGCTGCTTTGATGCACCCTACCTCTCTTTAAATTTCTATTGAATTACCATTATGAAAATTTATTTTATTCAACGTCGGGAGACACACAAGTGTATGGCTTACCAGGTGTGAAGTGGTTTAGCATATGATCGCTTGTAGTATAAGGAGTATCGCTTACTCTGCTAATGCAACAACCCCTTTGAAGCTTTCTGATAATCTTTTTACTTTAAACATAACAAACCTCCACCGATCCAGGCATGGCAAATAAAGATTTTATTATCCTTTTTGCATAAATAAAAATCTCACATGTTCGAGTCGTTCTCTAACAAAATGGGTTCCGTCTCTTCATAGATAAAAATAAATTTATAAAAGACGCATTAAAAAAAATTGCCACTACTATTTGACTTTATTTTATTATTATTGGATGTTATAGCGGCCATAGTAGTTCACAACGCGTGAAAATGTCAAATCCATAAATAAAAATAAGTGTCGAACAAAGCACCCTTGCTTTTTCAAGCCGTTTAAACAGACAAGACGATGCGCTGACTCAGCTATAAGGCTACAAACAATTTCCATTTGGCGATCCGTTCTTCGCGAATTGGAATCGTCTTTATATGGAGATGCTAGTAGAAGCTAGCGGAGGCGAAATGTCGAAGTTATAGTTTGAAAACAATATCTTTTATTTCGTGAAAGAAGAGCAATGATAGCTCAGTGGATAAAGAACAGGCCCATTCTAGACCAACTGCTCCTAAGTTCGAACCCAGGTATGTACCACTGAATTCTTGTTTTCGGATTCATATACATATTTGTTATTATCACTTTTTATACAATGTTTCATACAATGAAGTATCACTCGCGATGCCCCATCTGCTGCTAGCACAGCAATTCCTTACGAGCATACTGGTGACGTACGTAGGAACATAACATAGTAGGAACCCTCTCGGTAGCTGTTATTTGGCTGCTGTGAGGTGAAGAAGTGAAGTATCACCAGACGGGCTGCTTGCGAGACGCACTCCAAAAATGTGCTCGGTAATGAAGCAAGGTGAAGGAACATCGTGCAAGAAAACCGCACGTCCAAGAAATTATATACCGAAAGACATGTGATCTAACCTAAGAATGGTCTGGTTTTCCCTCTAGGGTATGGAGATGTGACGGCTGTCGTTCTATGTAAAGATCATTATTAGTCCTTAGGCTTAAGTAGCGGACCGTACCGATGGATGGACTAGGGGACAGGACAATGCTAAGAATAACGAATCTTTATTTTGTGACGTATGAATCTTTACTCAAACATACACAATTAAAATCATATCTGTAACGAGAATGGCGATGCGATAAAAACAAATCAATACGTTACGTTAAAAAGCTCGTTGATAAAGGCAGATGACAAATAGGTCACGAGAATTAACGTCAGTTCCACTTGTACGCGATAAATTAATCGGTTGAAAATCATGAATAAAAGACTATGGGAGGTAGTGAAAATTATCCAATATTTACTCAAAAAATTGCTTAATTAATTTTTATACAATGGAGGTTAATGATAACCTCATTCATTCGTGGCAACAAAAAAACCTCCAAGTGTTGTTACTTCGCTGCGGTTTTCTATGACGTTGAGATACATCCCCATTCGGGCTGCTTTGTTGCACATTACCTCTCTTAAAACACTCCCACCAAGACAAACAGACAAACAGGCATGCTCATGCACAAATTGTCTTGTTCTGTGTGGTAATCGAACCTAGAGCTTTGTTGTTGAAGTAGCGTTGCTAACCACTTAGCCAACGGGCTCGTAAAATTCATTTGTATTTTTTTATATTATATAAGGAAATATTAGGTCGGGGAAAAAGATTTTTTTATTGTACATACAAATTTAAGATATTTTGAACCATATTTTATTTATATTATAATCCTATTGCTGTAGAAATTTTGGGATATAAAACACAGCGACAAGTTCAAGTTATGACAGTCCTCTCTTGATGTTAACACGACTTAAAGAATTCTGAAGTGATCGAAGCAGGTGAAAATCTGAGGGTGCAAGGTCATGACTATACGGTGGATGCATTTCCCAACCAAGCTCTCAATATTTACTGAGTGGCTAAAGATGTGTGTGGTCAGGCGTTATTATGATGAAAACCACTTTCTAATGACTAATTCCAGCCGTTTTTTCTTTATTTCTTACTTTATTTGCATCAACTGTAGGCAGTAAAGATTCGAATCCATGGTTTTGCCCGGCGGTTAAAGCTCATAATGAACGATGCCCTTCTAATCCCACCACGCACACACACGGCATCACGTAATTGCGAGTTAATCTAGTTTGCTGGGACGAGTTCCGCTGGAATCTGTGGAGCTTAACTGTCCTTTAGCTATGATCTTTTAGCGACGTTCTTGTCGCAGGTGAATCTCCTTTCATCGTCAATGATCAATCTTATCAAAAATAGTTCAGTTTCATTACATTTCAAAAGATAGTTACAAATGAGTAGCGTGGTACCCGAATATCGAGCTTTTTTGTACATCCAAACTTTTCAAATGGTTCAACACTGTTTTTTAGTCAACCCCTAGCTCTTCAGCTATGTCGTACCCACTAATATGTTGATTTTGTTCCACTTTTTCGAAGGTGGTATCGACTTCATCCGCAGTAGGTCGACCAGAGCGAGCTTACGAAATTTAAGTTCAAACTTAGACATCAAATATAATGACAAAACTATTCACGAAACTAAAGACACAATTTTTTTTGGACTTCACGTAGAAAACACAATGAAATAGGATAAAAAAAATTGATTAAATATGTTGCAAATTAATTCAATACTCATACGCATTACACATGTTAAGGATTCAGCATTAAAGAGTAGAATAGGAATGTTCAGGAACACCGTTCCTACCTCTTAAGGAACATGGTCAAAATGGCCGACAAATTAAAAAAAACAAAATGTTATATAATTGACGAGCCAAGTGTTCCTCTGGCAATGCAAGCTTGCGCATTCTCAACTGTTTTATAATAAAAATTTAAAATGTTTTGAGTCCTTCGTTAGATTCAATCATATTGGCGGGCAGAAAAACAATAGAAAAATGGCGGGAACCAGCTATCACTTTTATTTTTTCTGTTTTTAAAATGGCTTCTATTTAATTGTGTTAAAACCAGCCAAATACAAACCGTACAACCAAAGATATTTTACTGCAACATTTTACTTATAATATCCGAAAAAACTTTTTCTTCTGCCTTTTATTTTAATTAAAGAAGAAGATTAAACAAAAATGAACTTTAAGCAGAACATGCCCTTGGAAAACTCGATTCCAAGAAATTCCCGACGCAATTGATTTAAGTAATTAAACAGGTACCTTTAACTTATTTTTATTAGCTTTTTCTGTCGATTGTTGTATTCTTGAGTGAAACTAGTAGTTAGCTTCTGCGGATAGAAGTTTCCTGCGGGAAGGCAACGCCGGACCGATACTCCTTACATTGCGTACATAAGTAACGGTAACACACCCGACACCAGAACAATATGTTTGTTTGCATCCCGATGTTGAATAAAAGAAAACAAGAACAGACTCTGAGTGTTTCCATAATTAAGAATTAAGCGCCTTTCAAAATACACACAGAGAGAGCGCATCAGTAAAGTTTTGCTATTCCAAAAACTTCTCGGGCATAAATCGGTAGAAATGTTAATCTATCTATCTATAACTTCACGCCAAATCCCTTGCGGGCTAGGCAGAGAGAACCGAGCGCCACGTGACTCGATCCTTACATATCTCACTCGCTTCTTTAACATTCATTGCTTTTGTCATGGAGCGTGCAGTTCAGTTTCTAGGGCTCCTGACATCACCTTCTGATAGAACACGACCAGTTTGGTCATGGTAAGTAAGTCTTGGCCTTCCTCGGCTCCTACATCCTTCCACTTTTGCATTGTATATCTGCTTCGTCATTCTTTCATCCTGCATCGTTTCTACATGTCCGAACCAATGGACCATGCCTCTTTTTACTTTAACACCTATGCTCTCTTTCAGACCAATCTGTTTCTGACATCATCATTGCGAATACGGTCTACAAGCCTTACGCCACAAATTTTGCGCAGCGCTCGCATTTCGACCACGTTTATCCTACTTTCATGCTCTGTCTACCATACCCAGCTCTCATTTCCATAAGTTAGCGTTGGGACCATTTACACTATTCCCAGCGCTCACTCGCCTTTCAGCATCTGCGGTGTACCTTCCCATCCCTGCTGAAAGCACATCCAAGATATACAGCCTCATCCACTTGTTCCAACACTTCATCATCAATCGTAATCCTTACATTAGTTCTGGATTCTTTTCTTTCAAATACCATTATCTTTGTTTTCTTCACATTCAGTAGTAAGCCTTTCTCCATACATTCACAAACAACCGTGTAAGGTATGCAAGGGCCGAATCATATGGCGCTCGGGCCTCTCTACCTACCCCACAAGGGATTTGGCGTAAACTTAATCATATCATACGTAATCATGAAGGAAATAACCTATGAAGAATGGATGAGACCGATTTTTCATAGTAAATCCATTCTCCGCTACGGGTCGGGGGGTAATTAGAATGCGCAGTTCCTATTGGCTAGTTCACGAATCAACATCGTGGCATTTATCGGCAATATTCTACCATTGGTCAATACACTCGAATCACTGATAAATTTAGACGTTAAACGTTTTGTGACAGCGTTCTTGGCCAATCATGTGGTTTATTAATTTGTTGTTTATAAATAAATATTGTATGCGCAAAATTTGTAGCATAACGCTTGCTTGCCGCGTTCGAAATGATGACGTACGAAAGAAAGTTGGTCTGAAAGAGAGTGTCGGTGTTAATATAAGAAAAGGCATGCGCCGTTGGTTCGGACATGTAGAAAGAATGCAGGATGAAAGAATGAAACAGATATACAACGCGAAAGTGGAAGGATGTAGGGGCCGAGGAAGACCAAGCCTAACCTACCATGACCAAATTGGTCGTGTTTTATCAGAAGGTGACCTCAGGAGCCTTAGGGACAATGTTAAAAAAGCGAGTAAAGTGTGATAGGCCCGCGTCTTATGGCGCTCGGGTCTCTCTGTCTACCCCGCAAGGGACCTGGCGTGAAGCTATACATACATACATACCTTGCAATGCATCTTTCAACGCTGTTTGATCAGGCAATGCATAAGTCAGCCAGTTAGTTTGTACCTTCTTTTATGCATATGCCTATTCTTGATTAATGGTATCCCCTGCGATGTCCGATATCGACTACCACGCGGACAAAGTCGCGGGCATAGAGTAGTGTACATATAAAATCAGTCTTACTTTCACATGGACGTGGGTACGTGTGCTCCGCAAGAACTTGAAAACGGCTGTGCCGATTTTGAAGAATTTTAGGAACTCTTCAAATAAGCCCCGCGCAGGTAATCTTAATATGTTTGGTAGAGATCGGATCACTCTTCCAGTTGCCAGTAAGCTATATATATGTATCATTTGCCCCTCAGTTTTTTTTACAAGTTATAACTACACCAGTTGGCAGTATCTTCAAGAGAATAATTAAAATGTTATTAGTCTCAGGTTAATTATGTACATACAAGACGAATCCAGTAGTCGAGTAGTTAAAAATGGCTTTACAGCAAGGCTCGTGGGTTTGATTCTCAACAGGACAATCGATTACGTGCACGAACAAGTCTGTTTGTCTTGGTCTAAATATTTTTAAGAGAGGTACGAGTAGCGCGCATTTGGTGAAATATCACCACGTCACAGAAAACCGCGCGGAAATAACAACTCTCTGTAGGGTTGTATTTAATAATAATAATAAATATTGTCGGACAAATTACACAGCGCCATCTAGCCCCAAAGTAAGCGAAGCTTGTGTTATGGGTACTAGACGACTGATAAACAACGTAAATACATTTTTTTTTTTGTAAATACATACTTATTATACATAGAAAATACCCAGACCAAGACAAACAGACATGTTCATGCATACAAATGTTTGTATTGTGTGGGAATCGAACCCACGAGCGTTGGTGTCAAAGTAGCGTAACAGCGTGTTCCACCACTGCGCCACCGAGCTCGTCCTATATATCGTATAATTCGTACGAGTGATTGAAGTTATCAGCGAATTCTTAAGCAGTGGCTGTGTTGGTCGCAGTTGTAGCAGCGAGAGAGCGACACTTCATGTATTGCAAGCGGTCACAAGCTACGTAGCCACTTTACTTCAGATGGGCCATATACCTCTTGTATAAAAAATGTAACAACAATTTGAGCTAAACTACTTTGTGTGCTTCCGCTACCGATTAGTTCATGCCAACTAGTCGTCGGCTATCCACCCATTAGCTAAAAATACAAGTTAAAAGAGTCCTACGTTATAGAAATGTACTCTTGTACACATATAAAGTAATATACAATTTCTTTAATTTTTTTTTTCAATTTGTGGCATAACGCTGTGTTGGTCTGAAAGAGAGTGTCGGTGTTAAGATAAGAAAGGGCGTGCTCCGTTTTTTCGGACATGTAGAAAGAATGCGGGACGAAAGAATGACGAAACAGATATACAATGCAAAAGTGGAAGAACGTAGGAGCCGAGGAAGACCGAGACTAACCTATCATGACCAAATTGGTCGTGTTTTATCAGAAGGTGATGTCAGGAGCCCCAGGAACCGGCGAGTGTGCATGAAAAGAGCTATGAATGTCACAGAAGCAAGTGAAGCATGTAAGGACCACGTCTTATGGCGCTCGGTTCTTGGCGTGAAGATATACGTACATACATACAATTTCTTCTTGTACAATTTAGAGTTGCACTTGACCGTTTGTTTTACACCACTCGGACGATAAACAATTATACATTATTTTGTTATTGTTTTTCCATCTGTGTAGTAAGCTGCTTCTATTTAAAAAACAATACCTACTCAATGTTGTTCATTTTCATACTAATACCGAACAATTTCACTAACAAAGTCGTTACAACGTACTCGATATCCTAGGCTAGACTGTTCATATCCAATATCTGCCCCTGCGCCCTTACTGTAGAACGTGGTATCTGATACTTACTTTTTCGTGTTATTGACTGTAAAAAACGTCTTATCCTTCGAAATGGATTCTTTGACGAGCTCGGTGTCACGGTGGTTAGTAACGCTACTTTGATACTAACGCTTATAGGTTCGATTCCCACACATGACAAACATTTGTGCACATGAACATATCTTTTTGTCTTCGCCTGGGTGTTTTTAAGAGGTAAGCATCAAAGCATCTCGTCCGTGGAAGTACCACCACCTCACAGAAAACAGCGGCCAATATACGTAGGTCACACTATAAGTTTTGCGTAACTTAAAAAAACAACATGTTATAACCAAAATATTATGTTTATTGCTTTTCAACATACTCTCCTTTACATTTTAAACATTTTCATGCGATCGAACCATTTTTTAAAACAGGAGGACCACAGATCTGAAGGCATGTTTTCTACGTGCTGATTGAACGCTATCACTGCCTCTTCGGAGTTGGTAAAAGTGAAACCTCTCATCAAATCTTTGATTTTGGGGAAAATACAGAAATCACAGGGTGCTAGGTCGGGGCTATCCGCAGGATGGATAACGAGTTGTACTTTTTCGGAAGTTAAAAATGACTTTGTTTTGTTGGCCGTGTGTGAAGAAGCGTTGTCATGATGTAGGAGAACGCGGCTTTTTGGTCGTCTTTCGCGAACTTTTTCTAACACCCTGGGTAAACAAATAGTAGAATACCACTCGGCATTAACACTCTTTTGACCTTCAAGTGGAATTGTGCACATGGGACCCGTAGCTGAGAAAAAAAACGCGATAAATTTTTTTCCAAAGATTCTCGCCTGCCTCACTTTTGTTGGCCTGTTCTCATTTTCAAACACCCATTCACAAGATTGCTGTTTTTTTTCGGGTTCAAAACAATAAATCCACGTTTCATCTCCTGTGACAATATCATAAACAGTATTAGAATGTCCGTGGTCGTACTTCAGTAGCATCTGTGAGCACCATTCCCGCTTCTGCTCCGCTGTCAGTTCATGAGGGATCCAACAACAACAAAGTTTCCGAACTTTCAATTCTTTTTGTAAAATTTTCTGAATTTGGCTCATACCAATCCCCAATAGTGCTCGAATTGTCTCATAGGTAATCCGCGGGTTATCTTCAATTAGCCGCTTAACTTTCATAATTCATAATTCATTTAATCGTTCATTAACATGGGTAAACATTGGTGTTATAATATAAAAACAGTAAGTACAGCCATGATACGCCTTATTAGCATATGAACATAAATATTTCTAACTAGTTAAGATTTAGGATTTCACACAATAATATTTATATAAAATTAATGCTGTCCATGTCGGCACCTAATAAAATACAAAATTAAATTTATAAACACCATTGAATAATAAATTAAAAATACAAAGAATGACAATGATTATTACAGATATGTCAGGATAATATACACTTTAATCGTTAATTGATAATTTATTATTTAAAAAAACTTTTATGTCATAATATGCTTTTTCAGCAAGGAAGCCATTGAGTGCACTTTTAAAACGTTTATGGTCATTTATGGACCTAATATTTACGGGAATTTTATTGTATATGATGGGTGCCATATAATTTATACTCGCCCTACTTAGCAAAGTTTTATATGAATGGAATGCTTTCAAAGTGCCTTCACGACGACTTCCAATGGGATTTGATTCAAAGTGGTGAGGGTTGTTTTTAATAAAGTTTACAATCTCGCTAATGTACATCGACGGTAGTGTAAGTATTTTATATTTACGAAAATAGGGCTCACATGAGTCATTTTGCTTTAGACCGAATATTGCTCTTAGACATCTTTTCTGGGCTTTAAAAACACTATGCTTATCGGTAGTGTTACCCCAGAACATTATGCCATATCTTAGACGTGCTGCCACGTATCCGTGATATGCTGTTAATAAGGTCTTGGTATTGGTAACATTTCTTAGTTTATACAGGGCATAAGAAAATTGGTTCAATTCTTTCACTAAATTGTCAATGTGAGGTTTCCATGTCAACTTATTATCTATAGTCAGACCTAAGAATTTTGTCGATGCTACTTCTTTTATTGAGTTGCCTAAATAATTAATGTTAAATTTTAAAGGACAGTTATTCCTTTGTTTAAAATTTATCAAATGTGTTTTTGTCAAATTAATTGTCAAGTTATTTAATGTCAGCCAATTGATCAAAGATGCTAATGAAACATTTATATCATGTTCTATATTATTAAAATTGTCATAGGTAAATAAAATAGTGCTGTCGTCTGCAAATAAAGTCATCGAATGATCAGTAACATTAGGAAAATCATTTATATAAATAATAAATAAAAGTGGGCCCAACACACTACCTTGTGGAACACCACAACATACTGACCTTTCCCTCGACGCGTAATCAATGTTAATACCAGTCTCAGGATTAGTTCTGTTTATGTGTGTAATTTGTCTTCTGTTACTTAAATAAGATTCAATCAATTTAAGGACATTGCCTCTTATACCGTATTTTTCCAGTTTACTCAGTAGACTTTTATGCTGAACATTTTCAAACGCTTTAGTCATATCCATAAATAAAGCTATTGTTGGCTTTCGCTTATCTACATTAGTCATGACTTTTTCCAAAAAATCATATGTTGCCATGTTTATTGACTTATTCTTTCGAAAGCCATATTGATGTTTTGTGAATAAGTTATTTATTTCAAAGCATGCATATAATCTTTCATATATGACATTTTCGATAATCTTGGAAAATATAGATAATAATGCTATAGGACGATAGTTTTTTAAGAATTTTTTGTCGTCCTTTTTAAGTAGTGGTATAGTAATATATAATTTCAGTCTATCTGGAAATATTCATTTTTCTATGCATAAATTTATTATGTGACATAGGACAGGCGCTATTATATTAGCTACAGCTTTAATAACTTTAGTGGAAACATCGTCAAAACCTACGCTCTTAGTATTTTTTAGTGAATTGATAATTTTTATTATGTCAAATGTCGAAGTAGGTGAGAAAAACATTGAATGTGGTTGATTATGTCGAATATGATTCAATTCAGGCTTATTTGTATGGTTAGTATTTAGAGAATCAATAAAAAAGTCATTAAAAGCATTAGCTATTTTTGTTGGGTCAGATAACTCTGTATCATTACTTATAATATTGAAAATATTTTGGGCTTTTTGAGTAAGATTGATAATTTTTTTATATCTACGTGTATAATTTTCAAAACTTAATTTATTTATCGATGTTGGAGATTGTCGATATTTCCACAACAAAAGACGTCTATTTTTACTACAGGTTTTTATACCCTTAGATATCCATTTAGGCTTTATTCTACAAGATACTTTTACTCTTATCTTCGAGATGCATAGATTGTAGAAAAGCATAAAATCGTCATGGAAAGCATTAAACGCATCATCTGGATTGGTTGTTTCATATACTTCGTAACAGTAGCCACATTATTTACGTTGACGGCAGGTGAAGGCCGCCCTTCACGAAATTCGTCATGTAAAGAAACTCGACCTCTCTCAAATTCAGCAAACTATCGCCTCACGGTGCTCAAAGAAGGTGCTTCCCAAAAGCATTTTGAAGACGAGCAGCACAGTCTTGCGGAGAGAGAACTTTTAAAATCATAAAAAATCATCGCTCTAAAATCTTTTCGACTCAATTCCATTTTCGTTGCGTACGTAGAACTTTGATGTGTGATAAAAAACAATTGACAAATGATTTCCCGCCAATTGTTTTTTTTTTTTTTAATTACTAAGTAGGTTGCAATGTTTCAAAAAATATAACATTCGAAATTCAAATACACACATCAAAAGTGTCTAGGGATCAACATATATTTTTGCAATAACTTTTCTCCTGATTGATATTAATTAAAATTTTCTTTAAGGATTCATCAAATAAAGTGTTTTCGTTTGTCTACAGTAACGATAAACCTAGTCACCTTTGCATTAATAAAGAAATTTGCCATTTTCTTAATAAAGGGATTTTTGACATTTGAACCACTAACATTAAAGTTCGAAAAAAAGACTGAAATAATAGTTTTCTTTAAAATTTTATTGGGTAACTTAAACAATTAATAATCCGTGTTTCTACCGCGAACACTAACGATGATAGAAGCTGGTTCCCGGCAACGTACTGTGGCTTTAGCTCTGAATACAAGTCAGAGTGTTATCAGTCGACTTTGGACACGTTACCGAAGCACTGGTACCGTGGCTGAGCGCCATGGAGGACGGTATCGCTGCACCACACGGAGACAAGACCGATACATTCAAATCACAACTCGAAGAGCTCCAACAATAACCGCCATGATGTTAGCCGTGACGCTTCATCACTCTTCAGGGAACTTAATTAGCGACCAAACAGTCAGAAACCGCTTGCATGAAGTGAACCTTCATTCCCGAAGACTGCTAAGGGTACCACCTATAGCAATGCACAATCGTAGGATTCGATATCAATGGGCTCTTGAACACAGAAATTGGGCAGAAGAACAATGGCGTTTCGTGTGCTTTTCTGATGAGTCTCGTTTTGGTATGAGACCAGATACAAGACGTATACGACACTGGAGAACCCCTGGACGCCAACAGCGATTAAAATCCTGCCAGGAAGTCCATCCTTATAGTGGTGGAACCATCATGGTATGGGCGGGTATTTGGATCGGCGGAAGAACTGAGTTGATTTGGATCAAAGGCAACCTCAACGCTCAAATTTATGCTGAGACGATTGTATCAGACGTCATCGTTCCTCTACAAGTGCAAATCGGTCCCTTATTTCAGTTAATGCATGATAATGCACGACCGCACACCGCAAGAGTTGTAAGACAGACTCTCGCCGCAGCTAACATCAATGTCATGCCCTGGCCTGCTCAGTCGCCAGACTTGAACCCGATTGAGCATGCATGGGATATGCTACAGAGAAGAGCTCTGCCGAATATGGAGGGTATCCAGTCGCAAGAAGACCTTTTTTTGTTGTTGCAACGAACATGGGCGGCCATTCCACAGCGTGATTTGGATGAACTCATTTTGAGTATGCCAAACCGATGTTCTTGTGTTGTTAGTGTTCGCGGTAGAAACACGGATTATTAATTGTTTAAGTTACCCAATAAAATTTTAAAGAAAACTGTTATTTCAGTCTTTTTTTCGAACTTTAATGTTAGTGGTTCAAATGTCCAAAAATCCCTTTATTATGAAAATGGCAAATTTCTTTATTAATGCAAAGGTGACTTGGTTTATCGTTACTGTAGACAAACGAAAACACTTTATTTGATGAATCCTTAAAGAAAATTTTAATTAATATCAATCAGGAGAAAAGTTATTGCAAAAATATATGTTGATCCCTAGACACTTTTGATGTGTGTAGTTCCGATTAGCTAGAAGTGCAAAGCTTTTAGTGTGCCCCATGTATAACTCCTTGGAGGGTTGTTGCGTTCCTGCAAGTGTGTGTGGTCATCAGTAAGCTCTTAATCATAATCATATCTATCTATCGTATATCTAATCAGCTATCGTAGCCTATGTACGCTTAATATGTTGCAGACCCTGAAAAGTCTATAGATGTACACCAGTTAAATTTATATTCAGCAATGGTGTAGTATGATGAGTTAAAATGTATAAAGTAATATTGTCTTAGGTTTTCGCGATTGTTACACATTGAAATTAAACTATTTTTAACGGAAGTATCGCGTGTTTTATTTATTTTGTTGAAACCTGACGTTTCGATCCAATCCAAAGATCTACTAAAAAATGTTCGGACACTGTGAGCGATTTTTGTGTGAATCGGAACATATATAATTAATCCATCCATGTCGGTAGATGTAATAATTGAATAACTAATGTAAGACAAATACCACCTTAGTCTTTCCTGCGACCACGGACGCTGCAAAGCGTTCGAAACGTCAGGTTTCAACAAAATAAATAAAACACGCGATACTTCCGTTAAAAATAGTTTAATTTCAATATGTATAAAGTAACAAAAGAAAAATGGAAATTACGTATATTATTGCTCTGAAGGGCCTGGGGATAACGTCGGAATGCAATTACTTTGTATTTTAAGAGAGGTAGGGTGCATCAAAACAGCCCATCTGGGGAAGTACCTCCACCTCACACCACTCTCTGGAGGGTTGTGTGTTCCTGCGTGTGAGTGAGATCACCAGTAAGGTCCTAAGGAGTTGCTGTGTTAGCAGCAGAGGAGGCATCGCACGAGTGATACTTAATTTATTACAAGCGTTCATAAGCTTTGGTAACCGCTTTACATCAGATGGTCCGTATGGGTGTATGGCTTCCAACTTTGTATAAAAAAAAATATTTATTTGGGAAGCTTACAGCTATCTAAAAATGGTAGCGTAACTAAATTAATAACTAAAAGTCAATTAAGAGATACCACAGATGGTTTGATTAAAAATGTGCGTAACTTATCTAATAGATTGTTAGATGTTGTTGAATGTTGTATATGTACACATGCATATTAAAATAAATTTGTTCATTACCTTGTATTTTATTTCTTAATACACCTAAGTAATTAAATACAAGTTCTAAATAACAGCCATACAATGGCAACCGAGCAACGACAACAACGTATACTAACGTCGCAAGCTCCATTGAAACTCTACTGCAGAATACTACATCAGATATTTCATTCATCAACAGTACTTATGATGAAGTTGTCCGCCTTAGACCCTCGCAAGTCGGCTGACCCTGATGGTACCCCAGCAGTGTTTCTAATACATAGTTCTAAATTTATTGCTGTCCCACTTACTATATAACCGATCTCTCAGGGAATGTAGTGTACCGATTATTTGAAAATGAGCGTTCATTACTCCTGTGCACAAGAAGGGTGTAAAAACGGACGCCAATAATTATCGTCCAATATCGAAGTTGTGCATTGTAGCCAAGGTATTAACCCTTCGAAACCCGGGTGGTCGTATACGACCACGAAATGTATGGGAAAACGTATACAACGGGTTCTGACTGCTCAAAGAAACTTGTCTATCGGTGGGTGTTCTCGGTGGTTAGGAACTCGCTATGTTCATATCAGCATGGATTCATGCCGGGCCGTTCAACAACTTCTAACTTGGTGCTACTAAATGATTTAGTTAATAGATTCAGGCGTTATTTTGCGAAAGTCAAATTTACATACAATTTGATCTAACCTGCTTTGTGTGCTTCCGCCACCAATTAGTTCATGCGGCCTAGCGGCGGCCGGCACCCACCCACTACTGTTAGTAAGTGCAACATGCCGACGCTGTCATGGCTGCTCCGATAGTCTTTGCCTCAGCTGCTGCGGTTGTCCGCCATCTGGAACAGAATCTGCATGCCCCACCACCGTCGCTGCCACGACTGGCCTGGTCGTCGCTGCGACACGTGTTTCGCCTCTCCACGAGGCATCATCAGGCGTTGTAGATGTTAATCGTAAGAATAACATGCTACAAGTGACAAATCCATCGCAGTGCCGCCCCTTATATTGAATTGAGGGTGGGGGTGGATGGTGTGAGCGAAAAGATATTAGTGGGGAATGGTTTACGTCAGTCTGTTTGTTCATGGGAGTAATTATATCTCTAATATCTTTTCGCTCACAACATCCACCCCCACCCTCAATTATATAAGGGTGAGAGAGTGCCAGTGAAATCAAATCGACGTTACGCACCTATCTCTTTACCATTCGCTAATACTAACTATCGACAAGACACCTTTATGTTTTGTGCGGGTAGACTATTTAATGCAGTTGGTCATGAACTCGATCTAGACCTATTTAGTTCGAGTAGTGCGTCGGTAAGGCGGTCGTTGACTGGGCGGTTTGTTGAGCACTAGGCAGTGATGTATGTTGTTATTACAATTATTTTATTATTTCCTCTTTTTATACGTTTTGTGTCAAAAAATATTTATGTCTTACATTCAACATTATATCAATAGTACTGAACTTTGATGATCATGATATTGTATACTCGTACGCTTGTTGCATAATAATTAATGTCTTTAATGCTCATAAGTTTCTTTGTCTAATATGTTGCTATTTGCGGAAACCTGTAACTGGCTCAATGTATTGTTAAACTGGATTTATAATATAGTTTTATGCTGCGGTCTTTTTATTTATGCAATAAATACTTTTTGAACTTTCAAAAGTATTCACAGCGTGTCTATAATTAAATTGAAATAATAATAATAATATAATTGCCTTTAATTAATAATATAATTGTCTTTAAACAGTAGGCCAACTACACACATCAAAAGTGTCTAGGGATCAACATATATTTTTGCAATAACTTTTCTCCTGATTGATATTAATTAAAATTTTCTTTAAGGATTCATCAAATAAAGTGTTTTCGTTTGTCTACAGTAACGATAAACCAAGTCACCTTTGCATTAATAAAGAAATTTGCCATTTTCATAATAAAGGGATTTTTGACATTTGAACCACTAACATTAAAGTTCGAAAAAAAGACTGAAATAACAGTTTTCTTTAAAATTTTATTGGGTAACTTAAACAATTAATAATCCGTGTTTCTTTCGCGAACACTAACAACACAAGAACATCGGTTTGGCATACTCAAAATGAGTTCATCCAAATCACGCTGTGGAATGGCCGCCCATGTTCGTTGCAACAACAAAAAAAGGTCTTCTTGCGACTGGATACCCTCCATATTCGGCAGAGCTCTTCTCTGTAGCATATCCCATGCATGCTCAATCGGGTTCAAGTCTGGCGACTGAGCAGGCCAGGGCATGACATTGATGTTAGCTGCGGCGAGAGTCTGTCTTACAACTCTTGCGGTGTGCGGTCGTGCATTATCATGCATTAACTGAAATAAGGGACCGATTTGCACTTGTAGAGGAACAATGACGTCTGATACAATCGTCTCAGCATAAATTTCAGCGTTGAGGTTGCCTCTAATCCAAATCAACTCAGTTCTTCCGCCGATCCAAATACCCGCCCATACCATGATGGTTCCACCACTATAAGGATGGACTTCCTGGCAGGATTTTAATCGCTGTTGGCGTCCAGGGGTTCTCCAGTGTCGTATACGTCTTGTATCCGGTCTCATACCAAAACGAGACTCATCAGAAAAGCACACGAAACGCCATTGTTCTTCTGCCCAATTTCTGTGTTCAAGAGCCCATTGATATCGAATCCTACGATTGTGCATTGCTATAGGTGGTACCCTTAGCGGTCTTCGGGAATGAAGGTTCACTTCATGCAAACGGTTTCTGACTGTTTGGTCGCTAATTAAGTTCCCTGAAGAGTGATGAAGCGTCACGGCTAACATCATGGCGGTTATTGTTGGAGCTCTTCGAGTTGTGATTTGAATGTATCGGTCTTGTCTCCGTGTGGTGCAGCGATACCGTCCTCCATGGCGCTCAGCCACGGTACCAGTGCTTCGGTAACGTGTCCAAAGTCGACTGATAACACTCTGACTTGTATTCAGAGCGAAAGCCACAGTACGTTGCCGGGAACCAGCTTCTATCATTCCCACGGCTCTGAGCATTTCTTCCCTGCTTAAATGACGTCGCCGCTCCATAATAACGTTGGTTTTAATCAGTAGTAGGGAAACAGTAGCACTAATAATGTTTTCAGTCTTTTTTTCGAACTTTAATGTTAGTGGTTCAAATGTCAAAAATCCCTTTATTATGAAAATGGCAAATTTCTTTATTAATGCAAAGGTGACTTGGTTTATCGTTACTGTAGACAAACGAAAACACTTTATTTGATGAATCCTTAAAGAAAATTTTAATTAATATCAATCAGGAGAAAAGTTATTGCAAAAATATATGTTGATCCCTAGACACTTTTGATGTGTGTATGTTCAATATATTGTGATCCAGTAATTGGAAATATTTAGATAATGAAGTATTACATGCAATGACTCGGCAAATGGGAAAACCTTCGACGTCAAAGACGAAACTTTTTAATGATTGCTGAAAAGTTTTACTTTGAAATCAGAGAATTTTAATTAACTTTTAATGTATTTTTGTATAGTTTATTAAAAAAGCTTTTCGACTAATTAGTTTTATTTCTCAATAATTAAAATTATTTATTGTAAATTTTTGGCTTTCATAAAATACGAACAAGTTTTATGCTTAGTGTATCAAGATCAAGTAAATTGATCAAGGAAATCGAATCGTAAGATATTAGCAATAGGGCAAATCTTTGCTTAGAACATTATACTATCTATTGGTATAAATTTATGAAATGTATATTTCTTTTAAAATATCCACGTTATTTAGATTTTTAATAAATGTGTAGCAAAATAAATAAACCAAAATGTTGGGCAAAAAATGGCTTAAATCTAAGGACCGAAAGTCTGAAAGTTGTCTTCTTTAGCAATTTGTGGTAATTTGGAAGGCCTGACATGTCTGTGAATGCAATAAATATAATTAACGAACACTTAGTACGTTTTATCATTCGGGATTTCCGAAGAGATGCCTTCAAAACTGCTCTGTAAGCTATTTCCTATATTTATTTTGCAAATGCCACCCAGGCCAGAAGTTTATTATAATGATTGGCATACGACCAAATATACTTTACCGACCTTTAAAGAATACCACCATTGGTAACCTCCCAAAGTGCAATTATAGTGTGTATCAATTTTCCTGCTATACTGGACAGTCGACACAAATATGTCATTTTTTTTTATTTCGTCTAAATTATTGTACAGGTTTTCAATAAACTGATTCATTTAATACAATCCCACTTACATGAAGATACAAAAGAAGAACGTACTTGTATGTACTGAAGTAATTTTGTGCAAAATTTTCTAAAGAGGGGCTGAAACTTCTTGCTAAAGATGTAACAAATTTATGGAAGCACATGAATAAGTTTTAGATTTTGGTTTAACAAATTGTTTACTTGATATACTTACATTGCTGTCATGCTCTGAACCTACTTACAAAACTGACTATAAAAGCTGTATCAGCATAGCACTTCGCAATTCTGCAAAGACATGCATATCATGGTAGTGAGTGACAAACAAAGTTGGACCCAGAATACTACCCTGCGGAATACCGAACAAGCAAGGTCACTCACCCGGTCACCTACGCTGGTACACTGGGTTCTATCTGACAAATAATTACCGTTCTAGCTAAGAAATGAAATAATTGATTTGTTCAAACCAATTAGTGTCATGGTGATACCACGTTAAGAATTTATTTTCAAGTGCTTTCAAGGTAGGAGGTGCTCAAAAACAATTCTAACGAGTTTGACTTGTTGGTGAACTGTCTGTTACTGGGTTTTTATTTTTATTTTGACTATGATTATCTTTTTCCTGTATCACGGCGTCTTAAGTCATACGTTATGTGCGATGCATACACCTTCGGTTCAACGACCGTCTTTGTACATTCTTTTGATGTAAATCGGGCGAACTGTGTGGGGGTTTGATTCTAGTTACAATTCCCATGAAACGTGTATTTTTGATCGATCATCCTTGCGACATCCTCGAAACAGTTTCGCTCGCTTCACACCAGATATTAGTTTCCTTGTGCGTAGCTTTTCATAGATAAACGTGATTTAGATCTTCAGCTAGTTATTTGCATGAGCTGACATATCGTATTGTAATTGCATAATTTATAAGCGCGTTTTTTTACTATATGTAACTAAGAGAGGTAGGACGCATCAAAGCAGCCCGTTTGGAGAAGTTTCTCGACCTTATAAAAAACCGCAACCAAATTACCACTCTCTGGAGGGTTGTTGTATTCCTGCGTGTGAGTGAGGTCACCAGTAAGCTCCTAAGGAGTTGCTGTGTTAGCAGGAGAGGTGGCATCGCGCGAGTGATACTTAATGTATTGCAAGCGCTCATAGGCTACGATAACCGCTTTACATCAGGTGGGCCGTATGCTTGTATGCCTCCCGACGTTATTTATGTCTTATTATTTAGTGATAACGATGAGTATTTTTGACCACTGTTCCTGTGTGGCTCGTGTTTAGGACTGCCTGTGCGTGCGCTGTGCCATGCCGCACCCGGTGCATCAATATAAAAAAAAAAAATCAAGTAAATATTTTCCAAAATACATTTAGTATTAACTTCTCCTAACTTGCTGACTATCATTAACGTGCCCTTCGAACATGAAGGACCTATGGAGACCCAGATGACACGATTTTGCGTGGTATAAAAGTTCACCGCTCCGGATCAGTGGTAATGTAAAACGCACAGCTCTTATTGGCTAGTTCACGGATCAACATTACGTCACTTATCGGCTTAAAACATCCACCCATTATTCAGTAGGCACGAATCCCTGCCATATTTAGGCGCTAAAACGCTACGTTCGACAGTTAACAGATTCCAGCGTTATTTTGCAAAAGTCAAATTTACATGCAATTTGACCTGATTTGTGTCTTCCGCCACCAATAATATCTTGCGAACTAGCGCCGGCCGGCCACCCACCACCGTTAGTAGATGCAATATGCCATCGCTGCCTTGACTGCTCCGGTACTATCTGCCTCGGCTGATGCAGTCGTCATCGCTATTGCCCGCCATCTAGAACAGGAACCGCATACCTACGCCACCGGTGTTGCCATGACTGCCCCGGTCGTTTCTTCGACATGTGTTTGAACTAATTGGTGGCGAAACAAAGCAGGTCAGATCAAATTACATACATAAATTAGGCTTTCGCAAAATAACACTTAAATCTATTCATCATCTGGAACTGAAATCGCATGCACATACACTGCGTTCGTGCGCCCTCAATTGGTTAATAGGTTCGTGCCTACGAAGCACAGACAAGCTCGAGACATATAACCCTAGCCCAATTAATGCGAAGTTTCATTACGTTCAGTGATTTAACCATAGAATAGAATGAACAGACCTATATTCTTCTCTGCCAGTGTTGTCAGTTACAACGTTCCTATCCACAGCAGTATTACAGTAGTTAGTGCACGATTACCATTTAGATTACGAACGGTTCGTGTCGACTCTTGCACTACAAAGCCAGTCCAATGCGGTTTAATTTTAACCTCGGCTTAAACGGTGAATTAGAGAAAGTATGTAGAAGCTTTTCATTTTCATCTTCCTCTGGTATTATACATAGTCTGGCCATAAATACTGTTACAATTAAAAATAAACAAAATATTACATTTGAATTTGGAATCTGTCATTTTTATATGATTGTTCATTGAGTTTTCTCATTTTGGCGCCAATACATTGTACAATATTTTGCGATATTAAAATGGAGTTGGGTGATAAAGAGAACCGAATCGCATTGGTATTAGTAAAATGTTTGTGTACTGGGCTATTAGTAGGTACAATGAGACCTCCTCTGTTTGTGACAGAAAAAGATCTGGCCGTCCACGTAGTGTTAGTACGAAAAAGGTGGTCAAAGCAGTAAGGGAAAGATCTCGGGAGATGAAGATGGCACCTAGAACCATGTCGCGTATTTTAAAAGATGACTTAGGACTTGCAGCCTATAAGAGACGTACTGGTCATTTCTTAACTGATAATTTAAAAAAGAATAGGGTAGTAAAATCGAAACAACTACTGAAGTGGTACGCAAATAGAGGTCAAAGAAAATTTTTGTTTTTTTAACAAACAAAATGACCGTATTTATGCTCAAACCTCTAAGGAAGCTTCCCAATTAGTCCACAGAGTGCAACGTGGGCACTATCAGACTTCAGTGATGGTTTGGTGGGGTATTAGCTATGAAGGAGTGACTGAGCCATACTTTTGTGAAAAAGGTATCAAAACATCAGCACAAGTGTATCAAGATACCATTCTTGAGAAGGTAGTGAAGCCCCTTAACAACACCATGTTCAATAACCAAGAATGGTCCTTCCAGCAAAACTCGGCGCCGGGTCATAAAGCTCGGTCTACGCTGGACTGGCCGTCGTCTAGTCCCGATCTTAATCCGCTGGATTATAATTTATGGTCAGTTCTAGAGAGTACGGCGTGCTCTAAACGCCATCATAATTTGGTGTCCCTAAAACAATCCGTACGATTGGCAGTGAAGAATTTTCCCATGGAAAGAGTGCGTGCTTCTATTGATAACTGGTCTCAACGTTTATAGGACTGTATGGCAGCCAATGAAGATCACTTCGAATAAGCTTTTTATATTTTAAATTGTTTTATATTTATGTATTACGCTATCACACTGTAAAAGTAATAAATGTTATTTGCAATAGAAATATTTTTTTCTTTGTTTCAGTATTTATGGCAAGACTAGGTATATATTATGTATTATATTAACCAACTATTAAATAAATCTTGATGAGCTCGGTGGCTCAGTCGTGAATGACGCGACTTTGACACCAACGCTCGTGGGTTCGATTCCCACACAAGGAAAACAAAACATTTGTGTACATGTCTGTTTGTCTTGATCTGGATGTTTTGAGTGAGGTAGGGCGCACCGAAGCAGCCCGTCGGGGGAAGTACCTCCACCTCACAGAAAACCACAGCCAAATAACAACTGCCTAGAGGGTTGTTGTGTTCCTGCGTGTGAGTGAGGTCACCAGTAAGCTCCCAAGTAGATACTTAATATATCACAAGCGTTAATAGGCTAAGGTACCCGCTTTACATCAGGTGGGCCGTATGCTTGTATGCCTCCCGACGTTGTACGAAAAAAAATCATCTCGAATTAAAACTTTGACTGAAGTCTATATGTTAGACTTTCATAGTTTATTTTATTGTTTACTAGCTGCTGCCCGCGGCTCCGCCCGCGTGGAGTCAAATATCGTAGCCTATGTGTTAATCAAGATCATAATCTATCTACCTGCCAAATTTAATTCAAATCCGTTCAGCCGTTTAAGCGTGAAAGAGCAACAAACATCCATACATACAAACTTTTGCATTTATAATAATAGTAGGATGATCCGGGTTTGGTTATGTTTTTATGAGAATACTGATAAGTGATCATATATAGCTGTCATAATCGGCCCATGTAAAAATTTGTATCTTCGCCAAATCCTTAGGGTATGCCTAATCAATTTGATGTGGCCTAATCAAATTGATTAGGCAACGGGATAACGCTAGAAAGAAGAATACGCCTGTATAATTATAGTACTTAATGAACTAAAGGTTCTAAAATAAAAATATTCAAATAAAAAAATATACCGGCTTTGTTAAAGTCTAAGCTAAGATTAAAACGACTGTTTGCAAGTGACTTCATTAAATCAAATCAAAATATAATAATTTTATTTGCTAGCATATACAGTAGAAAAGGTGTTACACTTGAAAAAGATGAATTGTGCTTTCAGTCTGCGTGCAGACACGCAAAAAGTTCCCGCACCGTTCCGTAAAAAAAAATTTTTTAATGTAACTACAAATTTACGTTTTTCGAATTTTTTCCTTTATTTATGCTACTAGATATCGCTTCTTACCAAATTTCGTGATTCTAGGTCAACGGGAAGGGCTCTACAGGTTTTGATTCCTTTGCGAGTGGCAAAATATGCGTATGAACGAGGTATAAACAGCCGTATCTTTTGATTGCGCTGACTTAGATGTTTGATTTTTTCACGGCTCGAAGGGATTGTAGACCTACATGTTTGATATTAATTTCAGCTTGATAGCTCCACCCGTCCCTGAGAAAAAGGGTCTGGACAGAAAGACTGACAGACGGACAACAAAGTGATCCTATAAGGGTTCCATTTTTCCTTTTAACGTACGGAACCCTAAAAATGTATAACGAAGAAGTATGATTAATATATTTATACCAACATATTTGTGTAAGACGACAACAGATACGTATGCTGCCACAAAATGTCGACGGGTAAAACCGGCAGTTATTAATTCATTGACTTCAGAACATTATTTTTAAAGAGATTAATGGAAAACTACAATGTAATATCTATTATTACATTTACATGTTTACGTTACGAATTCATAACAGATGCATATGATGTCGCCGTAAATGTTTACCAATAAAACCCGCCATGATTAATTCATATACTTCAGAACATTTTTTGATAGAGAGACTATTATTTCTCTAGCATATACATTACTATGATACTAGTTGTCTTAGTCTGGGTATTTTCTTTGCATAATAATTAAGTATTTACAAAAAAAAATGTATTTACGCATGTTTATCAGTTGTCTACTCATAACACAAGCTTCGCTTACATTTCGGCTAGATAGCGCTGTGAAATTTGTCCAACAATATTTATTTATAGTAGTTGTTAACAGCGAGGAGTGGTACTAGTGGTTAAAATCAGCTTAGTAATCGACTGGTCTCGGATTCAAATCTTTGTGTGGGCATAATTAACAAAAGTAAGTCAGAGCAGTGACAGCCCGGTGGCACAGATTACTTAATAGTTACTTCGTAACCGGTGGATAAGGAATCGGCCTATTGAACAACAGGTCCCCCAGGAAAACGTCGTGAGGAAACCTGCCAGTCCAGGTAATTATATTTCGAAAGATAGATAGGTAGAATACACTTTATTTGCATAACACAGAATTTAAATACATTCAAAAGATTCTTACAAGTACAGAAATGTACTATGCAACAAGGCGGCCTTATTGCTAAAAGCAATCTTTTCAAGGCAACGTGTGACCTAACCAAAGAAAGGTCTGGTTTTCCGTCTGGGCTGTGGAGGACTGACGGACTCTGACGGCAGTCGCTCCATATCAAAATCCGTATCTTCGCTTTGGCGCTTTTTCTCAAGATTTGTCTTTAGCTTAGGTAGTGAAGAGGTGGGGATTGATCAAATCATGAAGTGTAACAAGTGTATGAGATTGTATATTTTGAATGCGCTTTCAGCAATGATGGAAGGTACACCACTGATGTTGAAAGACGAGTGAGTGTTAGGAAAAGTGTGAATGTAGTATTGTGAAATCTGCTTGGGATTGAAAGCTTGAGCCAAAAGACACAATGCTGGTCTAAATACTTACTGGTGGGAGTGGGAGCTGGGTATGACAAACTGACCATGAATGTAGGTTGCCTAAATTTGTGGTGTAATGATGTTAGAAATAGAATTGGTCTGAAGGAGATCGTCTGTGTTAAAATAAGTCGGAGCCGTCGGAGTCCTAGAAACCGGCGACCGTGCCTGAGAAGAGCTATGAATATTAAAGAGGCGAGTGACATGTATGAAGATCGATTCATGAGGCGCTCGGTTCTCTCTGTCTGCTCCGCAAGGGCGTGAAGGCGTGAAGTATAGATAGATAGATAGAAAATCCTTGGTTTCGAAGCGAAAGTTTACGAGGCGACCTTTATTATCGCTCGGATGATAATGATGATGATATATATAGCTCAATATACAGATTTTTATTAGTTATCACCCAGCGTTAGAGCTTGCACACATAATTATTACCCAGTTTGACAGATGAAATTTCAAGGGCTCCGTAGCGCAGTGGTTAGTAACGCTACATTGCCACCAACACTCGTTGATTCCATTACACAGTATAAAGATTTGTGTGCATGAACATGCCTGTTAGTCTTGATCCGGGTATTTTTAAGAGAGGTAGGATGCATCAAATCAGTTTGTCCTCAGAGAAAACCGCAGCCAAATAACAACCTTACATCTAGGCTACGGTAACCATCTTCATACAGCGCAATAGTAGTTTTCATAGCATGTCATTCTAACGACTAACGTCTACCACGCCCGAGGATACCTCGTGGAGAGGCGAAAGGCGTGTCGCAGAGACGAACGTAGCGCAGCAACGATGGCGGATGTTCGGGTGGATGCGGTTCATGTTTTATGAATGATGGTACACATTCTCAGAGACGACCGGAACAGCCATGGCAGCGACGATGCATCTGACTACTGACGGTGGTGGGTCAGTGCCGGCCGGCACTAGCTCGTATGAACTAATCGGTAGAGAAAACACACAAAGTAGTTTAGATCACATTACCTATAAATTTGCCTTTCGCAAAATAACACCTGATTCTATTAACACTTAGTAAGCTACCTAGCACCAGTAAGCTCCTAAGCAGTTGCTGTGTTAGCAGCGGAGGAGTCATCGCGCGAGTAAAACTTAATCAGTAAAACTTAGTCGCCGGTAACTTATTGTAGATTTTTATGTTCAATGTCCATAAAAATCTACAATAAGTTACCGGCGACCATAAAAAACGAAACAAATGATTTGAAATTTATTGAAACCTTAAGACGACTTTTAATTGACAAAACATATTATAACATTGACGAATACATAAACGAAAAATAGTTAGTGAATCAAAAGATTGTATTGTGAACCAAGCCTTTTAGACCAAGTAACTATAGCAATTATAATTTTAATGTCTGCCTCTCTCTTTCACTTGCTATACCTACCAAGGTGCATTATGCGTATTGACACTGTTATATCATCCTAAAGTTGTGAATGACATAATGTAATGCAATGAATAAATAAATAAATAATGTATTACAAGCGTTAATAGGCTACGGTAACTGCTTTGCATCAGTTGGGCCGTATGCTTGTATGTCTCCCGACGTTGTATAAAAAAAAGAGTACATTAGGTAGGACGTATGCTTGTGTATAAAAAAAAAATGAAGTAGACAACCAAAACAGTACGGATCCAATTGTACAGCTAAGAGCAAATCATGCTTAACAGTCGAATTACAATTGTAACCCTTATTACGAATGCCATAAGATCGGTACAAAGATCAAAGTGGAAAGCTTTAGCTGTACAAGCACACACTATGTATTACAGAGAGAGTAATAATAGTATTAACATTATATTAAAGTGGTAGTGACATAAAATCACTTCACGAGTAGTGCTTAAAAAGGCTTAGTGCACACTTTCAAGGCCAATTTCATCGTTACTCCTGCTTTACAATAATAATAAAGACGGAATGTGCAAACAAGAAAAAGATCAGTTTAAAGTAAACTGCACAGTGCACGTTGTTTTATTGGATATAGCTGCTTTTTATACAACTAAATTGGCAAGCAAGCATTAGATGGTAAGCGGTCACCGCAGCCTATTGACGCTCGTAACACCACGGGGATGTTACTCGCGCGCTGTCAATCTTGTGAACTAAGACTGTTTCGTCACAGTACCCAGTAATTTCTCTACCATATCTCACCCCTTCAAATCGGAACACAGCTATATAAATATAGCGATAGAAATAGGTGAGACAGAGGTACACAATGACTTTTGTGCAAAGTCTTCCTCTGGTAGCTTTTTCCCACTCTCTCCCTTCCGTCATAGAACCACACGTGCAGGCTTGTGATATCATCATTCCACTGTTGAGGACATTTATTCTCGTACTAAAAAGTTCGACAACTCCTATCTCTGTCGTACTATTAAAAAGTGCCTTGCCTGCACATGTGTTTCCTCCTTCCAACAATATGGGATCCTTCAAACGAGGCGTGAAAGGCCAGCATTAGGGCATCGAGCCCGGGTTTACCCGGACCGAAAATACCCGGGTTTTCCCGGTTCTGAGGATTACAAAAAACCCGGGTTTTATTTTTAAAACTCGGGTTTTTCGGGATTTTTTTAATACTTTTGTTTTTGTTATTTATTAAGTTTAAGCCACTTCGAATGCAATAATAAGTAAGTGGAATAAAAACACGCTTTGATAAATTATTATTTATTACGTAAAAAGTAGCTTCGTACCAATAAAACAAGCCATGCAAGTTAAATGGAACGCGCGCGTCCATCTATGTATTAGTACGGTATTAGTTATTATTTTATATGAATATCTCTTTTTTTCTAAAGTGGTCAGATGGTCAGAGGGTATGTCTTAACTATGTTGTTTAAATAATGTGTCTAATGCATAACTATTTTTTACTTAGTATTTTAGTTAATTAGATAAAGATCTGATTATTAACCAAACAACTGCAATTTGAATTATATTAGAATAGTAGAATAGAAGACTAGAACTATTCGTTACTTAATTGTTAATGAGAAGAAGTGTTTTATTAATGTTAAAATTATTTGTGATACTACAAAAAATTCTTTTGAAGATATTATTTTTATTAGCTTTTAAATACAATAAGTGAATGTTACCAAAATAATTCATTTAATGTTAAAACTAATCTCTGCAAGTCTGTGATTTAAAAAAGACTAGATTACTTACTAAGTTATAAGATATTCTGAAGAAAAAATAAATCTTTATCACTTTTTTAAACATTAAAACTGTTTTTGTAAATTGTAAAATACTGTTTCATTTATTTAACTTCTTCCTCATCCTTTATATTTTGTACTCATTGTAGGAATTCGATATATAAACGCAGATTAGTGTATTTTAAAAAAATACAATAAAAAGATCGAAATGCTCGAAAAAACCGGTCTACCCGGGTTTTGAGTACTCTTAAACCCGAAAACCCGGGTTTTCAAAATTGAACCGAGTTTCGATGCCCTAGCCAGCATGGTAGCGTCAACTGACAGGACACTTTAGTCCTTTGTCAGTTGCGGCTGCAATTTGGGCTCCTCTTTTATAAAAAAAAAGCCTGTGCCAACCCCTATCTCACCGGAGCCTCGATTACTATTTGTCATCAAACGCAGGTAAGGCTTGCGTTGGCTTAAAGGACGATCGCGACGAGACACTTGTCTATGAGTCTGGTCCTTCTTCACGAAATACTGTCAAAAACCTGGCAATCGAGCTATTTGGCTGCCCTAGATGTCAGTTTCGGCTAAAAGTGACACAGAAACTATTTATTTATTTTCGGCATATTGTGTATACCTTCGGCTTTTCTCATCCATTGTGATTGCCGGAGTGCCGTACTTAAGCCTAAGGATTTTGCGAAGATACTAATTTTGTCATGCGACTACCGTTTAACCTTTACAATTCAGAGGAAAAACGAAACCTTTCTTAGGTTAGTTCACATGTCGCTAAAAATATAATTTCTGGGACGTGCGTATTACGCGATATTTTCCTTCACCGCTGATCAAGTATGTAAATCTGTCTATAACTTCACGCCAAATCCCTTAGGGTAACCCCTAGGGGTAGGCAGAGAGAGGCGTGCACATAAGTCTGAAAATTTCGTGGTACCCCATACCCCAGTGTTGGAACCAGACACCAGCCTGTTAACATTAGCCTATTGCGCTTAACAATGTTCACTAAAATTATAATAATATTTTATAAAATTAAATACATTATTAATTTAATAAAATTAAATACAAAAAGAATATAATAAAATATTATTATAATTTAAGCGAGCGTAAGTATTCACTGTCATTAATTAATTTTGTAAAGCGGGTCTTTTGGGCTATTGCCACAAAATTAATTAATGACAATGAATACTTACGCTCGGTAAAATAAAATATTGACTCAAAGCTTGCTGTAGGATAACATTTATTTCTTAATGATTAAAGATTTTTAATTGACAGTCCTGTCGCGATTCTACCTCGTTGCGTTGCGCAAACGCAAGCGAAACGCAACATTGTCAATCAAAAGTCCAGTTCGCCGGTAGACGTCGTAGATAACAGACGTCATGGACGGCAAGCTTGTTTTGTTAATTGTGTTAGCAGTCTGGTGTCATGCGCAGCCAAGGGCCCAACAATACATAGTGCCACCTGCGAAGCTTGAAGCCATCTACCCTACTGGCTTGAGAGTTTCTGTCCCAGGTATTTATTTTTATAGAACATCGAACACGCATGATGTTGACAAAAATATTATGATTGTCTCTATGTTTACTTAATACATGTGATTAAAAATAAATTATTTCTTTCCAATGTAATATTAACAATTCACAATAATGTTCATCATCGGATTATGAAAAACAGGAATCAAAACAAAATGTGTATATGGATATTTTTTTGATGCCTGCAATGTACAATCCTGAACTTGTAAAAGTCTGTATAACAAGAATTATAAATGAATTGTGTTTGGCAAACTACTCGGTTCTTCGTGTCCTTTCACAGCCGACTGCCTATTATATAATAGCCAAAGTCATAAATTTCACGAAAAGGATAATATATTCCAGCTTTCAGAAGTAAACTGAAAGGTCAAAAAAACATTTGTAGCACAAAGGATTCGAACCGGCCAAAGACGAGATTAATATTATCTGTATTTTTATCAATTTTTCACCTTTATAAGGTGATGTTACTAGCTGCATCCCGCGACTTCGACCACGGGTATCCTGTAGGAACCGCTTCTCTACTTTCTTTTTTTTGGTCGGCTTCTAAGCGTTGTATCATAAAGTTAAATAGCCTATAACCTTCCTTAAGAGTTGTGCTATAAAAATATTTTTTCAAATCTGATCGTTAATTCTAGAGATTAGCGCGTTCAAACAAACAAACAAACTCTTCTGTTTTATAATATTAAGTATAGATTCCATGACAGTTTTAATTCATTTAAAAATTTATTCTAGATTATATTGTCAAAATGTACGTAATTATTTTTTTTATCAGAATTTGCTATATTATAATTATTACATGGTATTAGGATATTTTTTCTTAGAATCACGCATTAAACGAAACTTTTAAAAATTTCGTTATAGAAAGAATATATGTTTAATTTTTAGGGTACCGTATTCAACAAGTAAAAACGGGTCTAACGAAATTTACTTGTCTATCGGTCCGTCTGACAGTCCGTCACAGATAATTAATTACCTACAAAAGTAAAATATACAAGCGTGAAATTTGTCATTACTATGTTAATTTCTACACATATTATGATGATTATTTAAAATTAAATAAGTGGCAAATATCTTTACATATAATAAGCTAGTGTCTCTGCATTCTTGTCTTGGTCTGTTTTGTTGTGTGCAGTATGTGCGCAGAAATGTGACTCCATCTAGCCGATTACTTGTTGGATCAGGATTTCAAGTTCGATATTATTTGTGATTTCCTTTTAAAGACTTGTCGGTGTCAAAGTCGCGTCATTCACGACTGCGCCACCAAGCTTGTATCTCAGATTCGACTTCGACTTAAATCCATAACTATTAAATAATACTATCATATGATATCATAAAATATTTTTTTACCTTTATAAGGTGATGTTGTGTTCATGTGAGTGAATGGGGTTTCTTAGTACCAGTAAAGCACTAGGCAATTTGTATATTAGCAGCGGGCGTTGGTAACGCGCGATTGATAGATACTTCCTGTACTGCAAGTGCTCGCTTTATATCAAGTGGGTAGTATATATGTGTATATCTTCACGCCAGGTCCCTTGCGGGGTAGGCAGAGTAAACCGAGCGCCATAAGACGCGGTCCTTACACACTTCACTCGCTTCTCTAACATTCATAGCTCCAGGATTCTGCACTCTATTTTCTGTCAGGTGGAGGTACTTCCCAGTCATACGTACAAGCATACGGCTCACCTGATGTTAAGCGGTAACCGTAGTCTATGAACGATGGTAACACATTAAGTATCACTTACGAACATAGTTGAATGGCTAGTGGTCGGTTAGATACAAAATTCCTAGCCGACCACCTAGGTGGATGGTTCGGGTGGGCTATTAGTAATAAAGTTCGTCCTATGAGGGAATCGAACCGTTGATCCGGTCTTGCCGTTGCTGTCAAAGAAGCATTACTAACTGCGCCGACGAGGTCGCTAAAACTGCACAAATACGCACAAGCGGACCCCGTGAATCATAATAGGTTAGGAGACGGAATAATTCGAAAAAGAAGAAGAATAACATATGCGTTGGTAAATTATTGACATCAACTAGTTTCCACGTAAGTTTTTTTTTGGTTAACTCTTAAGTTATGGAATGAACTCCGTGCTGTGGTTTTCCTGTGAGACTACAGCATAAGGTTATTAAAAAATCGGCTAAGTGCGAGTCGGACTCGCGCACGAAGGGTTCCGTACCACTATCTATAAAAACGGCAAAAAATCACGTTTGTTGTATGGGAGCCCCCTTAAATATTTATATTATTCTATATTTTAGTATTTGTTGTTATAGCGGCAACAGAAATACATCATCTGTGAAAATTTCAACTGTCTAACTATCACGGTTCGTGAGATAGAGCCTGGTGATAGACGGACGGACGGACGGACAGCGAAGTCTCAGTAATAGGGTTCCGTTTTACCCTTTGGGTACGAAACCCTAAAAAAGGCGAGTTTTTCACCAGGTCAGCAATGCTCGAGTGACGCCCCTGGTGTTTGCAAGTATGAGCTGAGATACGAGCTCGGTGGCGCAGTGGTGAAACGCGGTGTTACGCTACTTTGACATCAATGCTCGTGGGTTTGATTCCCACACAGTACAAATATTTGTGTGCATGAACATGTCTGTTTGTATTGGTCTGGTTATTTTCTATGTATAATAAGTATATATTTAGAAAAAAACAAATGTATTTACGTATGTTTATCAGTTGTCTAGTACCCTTAACACAAGCTTCGCTTACTTTGGGGCTAGATGACGCTGTGTAATTTGTCCGGCAATATTTATTTATTTTTATCTATATGAATATTATACACTGGTCTAAAAAAATGGTCAGTATTACAGGGAGTTCCAGCCATTTTTGCACGGGATCAAAGTCTAAGGTACAATTCACAGGTTTCCAACAGTAAGAAAAAATCGGCCAAGTGCGAGTCGGACTCGCGCACGAAGGGTTCCGTACCATTATCTATAAAAACGGCAAAAAAATCACGTTTATTGTATGGGAGCCCCCCTTAAATATTTGTTTTATTTTAATTTAATTATTTATTCTTAAAGTGAATATATAACTAAATATTCTGTGAATATTTCAAGCGTCTACCTGTTGCCGTTATCAATATCGAGCAAAAACTAGCAAAAAAATCACGTTTGTTGTATGGGCGCCCCCTTAAATATTTACTATATTCTATTTTTTAGTATTTGTTGTTATAGCGGCAACAGAAATACATCATCTGTGAAAATTTCAACTATCTAACTATCACGGTTCATGAGATACAGCCTGGTGACAGACGGACGGACGGACAGCGGAGCCTCAGTAATAGGGTTCCGTTTTACCCTTTGGGTACGGAACCCTAAAAAAAAATCGGCCAAGTGCGAGTGGGACTCGCGCACGAAGGGTTCCGTACCATTATCTATTAAAAAGGCAATAAAATCACGTTTGTTGTATGGGAGCCCCCTTAAATATTTATTTTATTCTATTTTTTAGTATTTGTTGTTATAGCGGCAACAGAAATACATCATCTGTGAAAATTTCAACTGGCTAACTATCACGGTTCATGAGATACAGCCTGGTGACAGACGGACGGACGGACGGACGGACGGACGGACAGCGGAGCCTCAGTAATAGGGTTCCGTTTTACCCTTTGGGTACGGAACCCTAAAAACTAAGGGTCTCAGATCGAGTCGTTTAGGGCCACTCAAGTGAAAATATATATCGCTTAAGACACAGTTTTTTAAAAAGCAATAATTACATGATTGTTTGATAACCCGTACAATTTTTTTTTCATACTTATACACACATGACGAGCTCGGTAGCGCAGTAGTTAATAACGCTACTTCGAAACTAACGTTCGGGGGTTCAATTCCCACACAAGACAAACATTTCTGTTTGTCTTTGTTTGGCTGTTTTTGAGAGAGGTAGGGCGCGTCAAAATACCCCGCCTGGGGGAAGTGCCTCCACCTAACAGAAAACCGCAGCTAAATAACAACTCCTTGGTTACAGTTGTGATTAGGGCTCCTCTTTCGCTTACCATCAGGCAAAGAGGAGCCACTATGCTGAACAAATATAAAAAAACTACAGCGCCTATAGTATCTAATCTATATCTAATTTAGAAAACGGGAGAGTTTGTTTGTTTGAACGCACTAATCTCTGGAAGTACCGGTCGAATTTGAAAAATTATTTTTACATTTTATAGTTCTTGAGAAAGGTTATAGGCTATCCGATATCACGATACTACACTAAGAAGTTGTTGAAAAAGGCTTAGTATACAATGAAGTAATTCAGGTATTCGTTTTGACGAGCTCGGTGGTGCAGTGGCGAAACGCGCGGTTACGTTACTTTGACACCGACGCCCGTGGGACGCTAGTGGATTCGAAACCCCCTAACCGTGGCAGTTATGACTTGGTGCCATATCACTGTCTCTTACATTACCATTTTATACCGACTACGTTGTGAGTTCCAAGTTAGTTTTTACCCTGAGGACTGCAATGAACTTTATTGTTCACTAAAGAAACTGAACGAAGTCGGGAATAATTATGGAATGAATTACATCTGTACCTGTCACTATTTGATTAAAGTTATCTATCTATCTAATAACTTCATGCCAAATCCTTTGCCGGGTAGGCAGAGAAAACACATGACTCGGTCCGTACACACCTCGCTTCTTTAACTAATTTCATGGCCAAAAGTAAGCTGTCGGCCACATCCAATTTCGGCACTACACACACCCAGCTAGCGAGTGACTGATTTGATAGATTTAAAATAACTCAGTATTTGTACCACACTAATCAACCCTTATCAACACCAACGTGTGTCTTTACCAAATACCGAAATGAAATACAGAAAGAACCGTTATAACAGTGTGTAGTGTATACTTTGTTGAAAAACAAAATATTTGTTTTGTTTTTCAACAAAGGTCGTCATCTGTTTGTGAGTAATGTAATCAATGTTTGTGCGTGAAACCAAAAATATTAAAGGGACCATGGATAAATAGAGAAAAAATAAACATGCCCCATAAATTCTTTTCAATGGTTATGTAGGTACTCTTCTTTTTTAAGATCCTGTGGTCGAAGAACGAAACGTGCACCCTATTAAATAAATAAATTCTTTATTTTCTGTCATTATATGTCTTTTAAATCATGAGACAGCCCCTAGAAGTAAAATATATACTTGTGTCGGGGGTGCCTCGCTCTATCCCTTAATACTAATTTTACCATTATATTCACATACTGATATTTACATATTCCATAAATAGGACAATTTAAGATATAATTATAATAGCATTAACTTAATATTAAAATACTTCTTTTCCTATCATTTATTTAAGGACAAACTTTCTAATTGGGTATTATTACATATACATATTTACGTGTTATGTTTGAAAATTATGTTTCGACATCATTGTAACTCACAATGGTTACCGTCTGCCATCGGACAGACCATATGTCACCTAGCATACTATATTGCAAATTGAACTTTAATTATACTTTGGTGTCTGCTCAAAAGGGATCGTTAATGCGGCGCGTAAAAAGTATATACTCTTCGAGAGAACCACCACGAATAAGTATTTGCATTTCGAAAATAAACACATTTGTATTTAGGCTAAATAAATACAAATGTCAAATCACCTGGAAAGTGTGCTCTATTTCGGCAGCAAATTACGCCAAATTATACCCCGTTTGAATTAGCATTTAGATGCAATTTAAATTCATGAAATTACGATTTCGGATCGATACGTCTACTTCTTCATTCGTAAAGTTACGCCATTTTGACTCGAAATATTCTCGAGAGCTTGCAGAGTCGCGACATTTTCCCACCGTGCATATTTGTTGTACACAAACTGGAAATTAAGTCATTTTAACGAATAAGCTAGGTAAAACTATTATTTGTAAATGTCGAATGCGCGAATTTTGTATAGCTAAGATTATTTGCCTTTAACCTATGAATTGATAATAATAATAAAAAGATTCTAAACATATGACTTGTGCTGTATGGCTAAGATCATTTGCCTTTAACCTATGAGTTAATAATGACCAATGTTTTTGAAGGGACTTTGAGATATTACCTTTTTTACATTAGTGACGCTAAGTAGTCCTGTAGGGCGCCCCTTATAATAAGTTTTTGTTTTGATATTATTCTATATCACTAATGTGACAAAATAATCATACAGACTACCTGATGATAAGCATTTGCCATAACCTATGGACGGTTGCAAAGCTAGGAGTGTACCTCCTGCATCGCCATCCCTATAAAAACCTCTTTAGTAGACACATTCTTAGGAAATGCACGTCGTATGCGACGAAGTAAAGATGAATTACCAGTCGTTACGCCAGCAACGGTGCAACTGTAAAACACGACCCGTAGTACAAACGGTAGAACACACAAAGAGAGGCAAAACCTCTCTTTAATCTAGAAGAGCTACCGTGTAACACACGGTAGCTCTTCTAGATACTTAGGATCATCGACAATTCTCATAGCTCGCCTTTGCACCGAAACACAAGGTCCTAGCCATTATGTTGTTATGATCTCCATACCTATATCTTTCTCTTTCTTAACTCATATCCATGGAGAAAAATATACAATATATGTTGTATTTAAAAAGGTATACTTATTTAAATTCAACGTAGGTACCTACACTGTATACTGTTGCGTGTCCCACATTATTACATAAGAGAATAAATTTATTATAAAAGTAGGCAGTGATGGAAATTCAAATGATTCAGATGAATAAAGATATTATTTGAATGGGTTATCCTCAATAAACCTCACCATAGAAAATTACGTATTATTAAATTATGAACTCATTCGTTTATTACATCGCAATCACTACCTTTTTTTCGCTCAAAAGTAATAACACAGCAACTGTACATTTTACTGAATCGAATTAAAAGACGGAGTATAGTCCTCTATACTCCGTTTAAACATCATTCCAATTAAACAAAAAATATGCTGCGGGCACTGATTTGTTGTTATTTGATGTCTAAACCTAAGATGTTATACTTACCTTTTGATACGTCGCTGGTCTAAACGAAGCACCGCACCGGTTTTACTTGAATGTCTATTTAAACGGAGCATCGTTTCTGTAGAGACAGTCTATGATCAAAAAGTATTCATATTTTTTTATTTGTATTCTTTATCATGCCATTTTTCCTCAAACGACTTAATACGATAGTAAATTGCCTTCGTAAATTACACTAATGCTTATTTTATGAGATGACTTTGGTATTCAATGTTTTCCTGGTCATTTTAAGTTACAAATTAACCTATTATATTCATGAACATGTCTGCTTGTCTTGGCGTTTATAAGTATATATACACTAGCTGTTACTCGCGGCTTCGCACTCGTGGTCAAAGCGTGTTTTCCTGTGGGAGTAAGATATTTTGTCGTGATAAAAAGTAGTCTAGGTATACAAAAAGGGCCCTCCATACAAAAAATACATTAATCCATCGCTCCGTTTCGATTTGAAAAAAGGTAAACCGACAAGTAAATACAGTTTTACATTCATTACGTACCCCTGTAAGACATTTGGACTCTATGATTCTCTACGCTCTAGATCTATCCCATTACACAGGGGCCGTGCATTTCCCCGGAATAAAAGTTGACACATGTTTAACTTATCTATTTATGCGTCACATAAAGGAGGTGGTGAAAACTCATGAGTACCCTTTCGGCCTGCCGAACGAGTTACGACAGACTCATACGGACTAAACACCATCTAGGGACTGTCTTTAGCTGGGAAAGCTTTAAAGGCTTCATCGGAGGCGGCGATCGCCCCAGGGGAAGCGGAGCGACGCAATACGTCCACGTTAATGAGAGTTTATGTATTTCTTACAATATAACGCTACCATAGCGCAATGCACAAACATAATAACACCATCTATTGACAATTTGCTGTTAACAACTTCAAACCACGGGGATAAAAAGTAGCCTTTTTATCCCCGTAATATGTTCCTGTGGGATAGTGTGGGATAGTAGTAGATGAAAAGCCATATCTCAATGACTTTGATGAAAGCGAATTAAAACGTCCATATTTAGTAAGATTCAAACACCCAAATAATCCCACGCCAACATATCACCGGGATATAAATAGCCTATGCGTTAATCCAGTACCTCATCTATCTACCTACCAAATTTCATCTAGATCCGTCCAGCCATTGAGGCGTGAAAACGGAACAAACATCCAAACTCATACATTCACATTTATAATATTATTTATATTCCATACATATTTCTCGACGAGCTCGGTGGCTCAGTCGTGAATGACGCGACTTTGACATCAACGCTCGTGGGTTCGATTCCCACACAAGGCAAACATTTGTGTGCATAAACATGTCTGTTTGTATTGGTCTGGATGTTTTAAGAGAGGTAGGGCGCATCAAAGCAACCCGTCTGGGGAAGTACCTCCACCTCACAGAAAACCGCAGCCAAATAACAACTCCCTAGAAGGTTGTTGTGTTCCTGCGTATGAGTGAGGTCACCAGTAAGCTTCCAAGGAGTTGCTGTGTGTACGCGAGTGATAAATAATATATCGCAAGCGTTAATAGGCTACGGTACCCGTTTTACATCAGGTTGGCCGTATGCTTGTATCCCTCCCGACGTAGTATAAAAAAAATATATTAAGTAGGACATATATACCTATAGTATGTAGTTAAAAAAATAGTAGTTAACGAGTATGCGGCTCAAATGTGAAGCGGTTACCGTAGCTTATAGACGCTCGCAACATAGCGAGCATCACTCGTACGTTTCGATCAAAGCCAACCCCACCTGCTTCCGTTAACCTTTCCAACTTATGTTGTAACTCCAACCCAACGTTGCAAAAAAATTAAAGAATTTTTCTTTTCTTTTTATATAACCTCGGATGTCATTCAATATACGAAACGGTTTTCTTTTACTACATCGAAATACGTATATACAAGTCAATACAATAATAAAAAATAAAAAAACAATATACATCGCGCGCGCGTTGTCAATCCCGCTGCTAACACAGGAACTCCTCATCAGGTTACTTGTAACTTTACATACTGGCAGAATCACAACAACTCTCCAAGGAATTGTTGTTATGGCTGCTGTTTTCTATGAAGTGGAGGTACTTTCCCAGAACTTATAACTTTAATGCGCCCTGCGTGTCAGAAATAACTTATGGAGAACCAATGAGAACGACATTACGTAGCAACTCAATTCACCGCTGCGGGTCAGGGGTAAAGTAGAACGCGAAGCTCTTATTGGCTAGTTCGTGAAACAACATTGCGGGACTTATCGGCTTATTGGTTAAAAATACGCCGATAGACACAATGTTTTTGTAAACGCTAGGTGCATGCATGCGCAGTCTATTATTTTTAACTACAGAGAAACAGCCGGAACTAACGGCCTAACGTGCCCTCCGAGGTACAAAGGAACTCAAGACGTTCCTTAAAAAGAGGATATATACAAAGTTCTTTCTTTTTTTAATAATACAGATGAGTCTATTTCTATATGATATAAAAATTTCCTTGCCTCATTAACCTGTTATGAGATCTAAACATAAATGTATGTACATACTGTCATATAAAGGCACAGTAATATGTATTAACATTCCAAAATTGGGACATTACCTGACGTTACACAAAATTACAGCCATTTCAAGTGACATTGTACTTACCTTAATTTGGCTTGTTTATGGTAGCTCAAGGCAGTTTGTGGGCTATAACGCTCCTTGTCGATGTCTTTTACGGTTATGAATAGGATTTTTTTTGTTAGCATTGTTCCTTTCCATTGTTACCAAAATGGGAATGTTAAAATGAAACTTTAGATTCTTCGTTGAGCACTGTGGGAAGAAATTTAACGAAACCAAAAATTTCTTAGTGCATATCATCTATACAGATAAATAAAATTGGAGTGTCTGTTTGTAATATTAAAATAACCGCTTTTTACTAAATGTATATGGATGTATACACGGTACATATACCAAAATGAATATTTTTACAATTTTTGCCTGTATGTCTGTTTGTTCCGGCTAATCTCTGAAACAGCTGGACCAATTTTGACGCGACTTTCACTGGCAGATAGCTGATGTAATGGAGTAACTTGGGCTACTTTTATTTTAGAAATTTTATTTATTTTTATTAATATAAATAAATAAATAAAAAATAACTATTCCGTGCGGACGAAGCACAAAATACATATCTATTATTATTTTGCTGTTCGCTATTTTACTCTGCTTATTTAAGTACTTATAATGAAATCAAATAAATAAAATTATAACTGAACAATAACTTTTTTGTTAAATTCCGCGCGGACGAAGTCGCGGACACAGCTAGTAAATCAATAAACACCTAGACGGCGCATGAAGGCTCCCGTCACTCACCAAAACGTTGTGTCCCAGCCTAAATATCTCAACGATTCAAGCCTACTGACCAATGAGAGGATATTTTAACCAATAAGCCGATAAGTGGCGCGATGTTGACCCGTGAACCAGCCAATAAGAGCCACGCGCTCTACTTGACCCACCAACCCGTAGCGGTGCAATAGCGAATAACGCTATTAAGAAGAACTATATTGAAATATAAGGTATTATATGCCACACGTAGAATATTGTATCTGCCGCCTGCCAATTCAATTATCGAGTGTGGCATAAGTAGCTACGGTCGTACCTTCATGTGTCATAATAATCGATCGACTTGCATCTGAGATTATTGACAACAATTGTACATAATACAGAAATACATATAGGGGGGAGAATATATGGGATTAGTATTGTCTTAGGTTTTCGCGATTGTTACACATTGAATTAAACAATTTTTAACGGAAGTATCGCGTATTTTATTTATTTTGTTGAACCTGACGTTCAGGTTCAACAAAATAAATAAAATACGCGATACTTCCGTTAAAAATTGTTTAATTCAAATATATGGGATTATTTCGATATTGCCAGTTAATGAGTGATGCAAAGAAAACCAGCTATGATTTATAAGCATTAGTTATTCATCCTCTAAAAAAAGAAAACGAATTTACGCCTGATTGTAAACCTACCTATGGAACGTATATAGCCTTTGTGTCCGTGACATAGCAGGCAAACTGCAAGAGTGTCGCCTAAGCTGGCACTGCCACGTCTTACGAAAACCGGCAAGTTACGTGGGGAGCAAATGTCTAGCCATGCCACCGCCGGGTTCTGGTAGAAGGGATAGATCAAAAAAGTGCTGGCTTGACGTCGTGTGGGATGACTGGCGTGGCAATGGTCTCACGGGATGTCGAAGACCGCGCGAAATCGAAGTGCACATAGAGTAGGTTAAATTAAATTGAATAAAAATCAGTGGAGAATGCGCAAGCTTGCATTGCCAGAGGAACACTTGGCTCGTCAATTATATAACAATTCAAATATTTTTTTTAATTTGTCGGCCATTTTGACCATGTTCCTTAAGAGATAGGAACGGTGTTCCTGAACATTCCTATTCTACTTTTTTATGCTGAAGCCGAATCTGAAGTCAAAATTCGAATATTCGAAAAAAACGTACAGACAAACGCACACACAGACAAACATATAGATTTCATATAGGAACGGTGTTCCTGAAAATTGTACTTACATATTCCCCTTGTTAAAATTCGATAGAGAGAATTAATCCTATGGGAAAATAACCGAAGAGGATAACCAGCCACTCCGAAGAGTATAACTATTAGGTATGCTTAGCGTTTGTGGACTATGGGAAGGCGTTTGATACGATAGAGACTTGGGCAGTGTTCCAGTCTCTCCAGCGGTGCCGCATTGATTATAGGTATATCGAAGTGTTGAAGATTATGTATGAAAACACGACCATGTCGAACCGACTACAGGACCAGAGTACGAAACCTATCTAAATGCAGACAGGGGTGAGACAGGGAGACGTTGTTTCTGCGAAACTGTTCAGTGCTGCATTAGAAAATGTTTTCAAGCTACTGGACGGCAAGGGATACGGTATCAATATCAACGGCGAGTATATCACTCACCTTCGATTTGCCGATGATATAGTACTAATGGCGAGATCGCTGGAGGACTTGAACACAATGCTTGAAAATCTCGACAATACATCCCAACGATTGGGTCTTGAAATGAACATGGACAAAACGACGATTATATCGAATGTACATGTTGTACCCACTCCAATTTCTGTAGCTCGGTTCTCGAAGTTGTTGAGGAGTATGACTACCTACAATCAGTCCAGCTAGGTAGAACCAACTTCGAGAAAGAGGTCTCTCGTCGACTCAACTTGGATGGGCAGCGTTTGGGAAATTGCGAAAGATTTTCTCGTCCAAAATACCTTAATATCTCAAGACGAAAGTTTTCGACCTGTATGTGTTGCCAGTGATGACTTACGGTGCAGAAACGTGGTCCATTAGTATGGGCCTCCTACGAAAGCTCAAGGTTGCACAGCGTGCGATGGAGAGAGCACAAGACTGTATTTAAGTGCAAGTTGCTGATGGATAATCCATAATCTTGATTATGACGAGAACAACGGGAAACTATATGCTTGAGAGACTCTCTGGAACGGTGGCATACTCGACAAATGTCGACCGTACTGTCCTTCAGGATATACCTCCGGTAGTTATCCGTCATGGTAACTTCATCCATAATTGCACAGACAAATCCTCCGGTTTCCCTAAAGATATCACCGAAACGTAAGCCAGTACACCGGTGCGAGTGGGTCTACATCCCTACATCCATTCTGAGCATTAGTCAAAATATTATTCGCAACGATATGTTTTGTAATTTTATACGTCAGAATGGATGTAAGAAGCTTATAAGGTGTTGATAAACACGAGATGGGTCTATAGTTCTTAGCTTCTGTGGTACTACCGTTCTTATAGAGCTGGAAGGTAATACCTGTGGTCATAAAACTTGGAAAAGAACTAGTTTCAGTAAGAAGCCAGAAGCCACGGCTCGATGTACACACCGCGGTGCTAAAACTTATGGAAGTGAGAGCTGAGTATGGCAGAGAGAGCATGAATGTAGAATAAATGCGGTCGAGGTGAGAGCATTGCGCAAAATATGTGTCATAACATAACACTTGCTGACCGCGTTCGTAACGACGACGTAAGAGAGACACTTGGTCTGAAAGAGAGTGTCGGTGTTAAGATAAGAAAAGGCATGCTCCATTGGTTTGGACATGTAGAAAAATGCAGGATGACAGCATGGCGAAAAAGATATACAATGCGAAGGATGTAGGTGCCGAGGAAACCGAGACTGACCTACCATGACCAAATTGGTCGTGTTTTATCAGAAGGTGATGTCAGGCGCACCAGGAAACGACGAGTGTGCATAAAAAGAGCTATGAATGTTAGAGAAGCGAGTGAAGTATGAAAGCCGCGTGTGCCGCGTGCCTATCCCGCAAGGGACCTGGCGTGAAGATATTCATACATAAATATGCTTATTTAGTGAAAGTAAAGATTTATATTTTTGAAGTTACATTTTAATTGAAACTGACTTCGTGTTCATAGCTTTTATATCTTATTGACACAATCAAACACAGGTCAAACAACACTTAAGTTATCGTTAATTGCCATATTATGCAAAGATTAGTTAATACGTTAACACACACTCAAGAAACATGCTAATGAGTCATATGTTATTGCTCATATTTTTCCTGTTTATATTTATTAAAATGGAGGCTTCATCTTTGATTAAACGTTATCTACAAAATGCCTTCCGCACCTCCGCAGATAAAGGCCAAATGATGATCTAGTCTCCAAATCGAGTTCAGGCCAAGTTCGACCCTTCAGAACCACGAATCCGGCCCGCGGTAGCCGGTCATGTCGTATCGACCCGCCATGGAAGTAAACTAGGCGAAGTCCTCAGTTTCGTCCATAATTGCGCCGGTATCCTGTGGGAACCCCTTTGTCTTACTTACTCTCTTTTCCCTCTTTTCTATGGGTCGTATCGCGATGTCGAATGACCTTCCTCATGAATAGGGCTGTCAAATGCGAAAATATTTTTTCAAATCCGTTTGACAGACAATGAAACATACTCTTCTGCTTTGTATATTAGCAGAGATAAATAATACCAAATAATATTCAACGTAGACAAGACTGAGACAAATAGACATGTTTATGCACAGAAAAGTTTTGCCCTGTGTGGGAATCGAACCCACAATCGTTGGTGTTAAAGTAGCGTTACTAACCACTGCGCCACCGAGCTCGTCAGACGACGTATTCTATACTTATGGGATTACTTGTTCACGGAAGTATAAAAAGCGCCCGCTTTCTATGGATTTCTACTCTTTGAGTGGAATAGCAAAAATTAGGTGTATTCTGGTATACATGGTCAGTGGTTCATTCGTAGAATGTAGAGAGAGATGTAGGAGAAGCAGCCGGACTTTACCTACATCTCTCTCTCTGTATCCTAATACCACAACATTACAAAAGATCGCAGCAAAGTAACAACTCCTCGAAAGGTTGTTGTGTTCCTGAGTGAATCATGAGTGAGGCCATTTGAGTTGCTGTAATAATTCATATTAGGTAGGCCGAATAATATAATTGCCAATCATATATGTATGATTAATAATGAAAAAAAACGTTCTACCATACAAACTAGCTGATCTAACGCATAAAAATTGAATGGAAAGCTTTTTAATATTACAATATTTCTGCGAAGTTGTGCCTTACATGTTCACGGAGAACAGATTCAATATCTTTTAAGCAGTTCTCAAAAATATGTGTCCTTTATGAGCCATATAAGGCATGACAGAAATAATATACTAGACATAGTATATTTTTATTTTATTTTATTTACGATAACAAACAATTGTACAGAAGATTACTTAATAACATTACACTAATATTTGGGTGGTTGCACAATATAAATCCAGAAAATAGAAATTCAACAATACAAAAAGAAAAAAAACATTATTGTTGATGGAATATCAACAAATACAACTAAAATATACTTGCTTATAGTACAGAACTCCGAAATGATGAGATTCTTTCAACGAATACGTCAGCATTCAGACATTTTTGTTGAATCTCGTTTAGAGTACAATACATACACATTCCCATACACTTACTAAACGTATATAGGTACTGTAACTTATTAGAACATATAACTTCAACTCTATCTTAATAAAACAGTGTAAAGTATCTAATTTCGATGAAGTCAATCATACATTTTCTCAAATTCAAAAATTAAAATACTCGACTGGATTCGTTGTATACTCGTAGATATGGGTCATAATATTTTTTTTATAGTACGGCGGAAAGCATGCATGCATATGGCCCACCTGATATAAAGCGGCTACGTAGCCTATTAACGCTTGTAATATATTAAGTATCTACTTTGATGCGCCCTACCTCTCTTAAAACATCCAAGACAAACAGACATGTTCATGCACACAAATGTTTGCCTTGTGTGGGAATCGAACCCACAAGCGTTTGTGTCAAAGTCGCGTCATTCATGACTGAGCCAACGAACTCGACAAAAATTTTATTCAGATGTCGCATATCCCGCTACGAAAAGTAGGGATGTAACTACATTTCACGATTTAGTTAAAAAAAGAAATCGATCAAACTGTTTAGCAAACGAATAAACCATTAAAGGGAGTCACAGACAAAATAGGCACATCTTACGGCGAGCTTCATTTAAAACTTATTTCAAGCCCCATAAGAAGATCAGTCAATTTCTAAGACCTATCAAGTGTAATATCCCCTTACAAGATGCAGGAGTATACAAATTAGACTGCGAATGTGGTTTATCATACATAGGGCAAACAAAGAGAAGCATAGGTACACGAGTGAAAGAACACATTGCTGACATGAAGAATAGGCGCGATAAAAACTCTGCAGTATGTGAACATACACTGGACCGGCCAAACCATTACATGCGGTTCGATAAACCACAAATCCTCGCCAAGAAGAACCGCTACATGCCTAGAATGCTACGCGAGGCTATTGAAATAAGAATACACCCCAATTTCAATAGAGAAGATGGTTGGCATGTACCACCTGCTTGGGATCCAGTTCTAAAAATAATCAAGTCGCAAACCTAGAGATCTACTCAAAAACGTTCGGACACCGTGAGCGATTTTTGTGTGAATCGGAACTTATATAATTAATCCATCCATGTCGGTAGATGTAATAATTGAATAACCAATGTAAGACAAATGTCACCTTAGTCTTCCTGCGACCACGGACGCTGCAAAGCATTCGAAACGTCAGGTTCAACAAAATAAATAAAACGCGATACTTCCGTTAAAAATCGTTTAATTCAATGAATAAACCAGGGCTTGGAACCGGTTTCGAAAATACCGGTAAATAAAGGTTTTTACCGGTTTTTAGAAAAGGTTTCGTTCGGAGTGCGTCCTAAATGAGAGCGCTACGTAAAACCTTAAAAAACCGATTTAACACACGTGTCGCGCGAGCAGGTTACGATTTGCTTGCTTTAATTCTAATTTGAACAAATTGGTACCTACGTAAACTCATAAAGAAAGGTAGCAACCTTGCAACACATAGATTGTGTCTTTGTGGTTTCGAAGCTTTTAATTTTTAAGCGAATTTTAAAGGTTGTCAAGGTCTCGGCAAAACCGGTTAATTGATTCAAAACCTCATTGATTTTGCTCCTTAAGAATACCGGTTACTTTAAGGTTCAGGAAGAGCCAAACCTAAACAAAACGCTCCCAATGTACTTGTGCTGATTTAGGTTTGAAAATTAACCGGTAAACAAGCCCTGGAATAAACCACTCCCGGCTCAAGGGAACTAACATGCATGTTGGATAAAACGAACTATGCGCGTCTAAAGTCCTTTTTTTAAATGCACTAAGACAAAAACTAAGATTACCAAACACAGAGCAGTTCAATGACACATCTAAAAGTTTTTCTCAAGCTCCTGAGATTACGGTGAATACAAATGGTGAGCCAATGAACTATAATACCGAGACCAGATTTCACGGTCGCGCTCAGACGTGTACAGGTTCGATAAACCAGTTGGCTGCAAAAAAGTATTAAAGTAACAAATAATTTTGTTTTCACGCTTTTACCCGCCTTAAAAAGAATTTATAAAGTGAATATGTAACATTGCGAGTGACATTTCACTAACATTTAAACATAAGTACAAATAATTTACATAATGCCCACAAATTAGAGAAATTTATTCCTAAATCTTCTCTAATATTTAGATGTTTGATTAAGTGAACTTTGAACATTTGGAAACCTTTGAGCCGAGAATGATAGCCCAGTGGATAATGGACCAGCGTAATAGCCGGCGGTCCCTGGTTCAAATCCTGACGTAGACATGTACCACTCCATCGACTTTTCGGATTTTATTTATATTAGAGGGGGCAAACGAGCATGTGGGTCACGTGATCGTAAGTGGTCACCACCGCCCATAGACCTCCGCAACACCAATGCGTCACTGATCTGTTGCCAGCCTTTTTAGGAAAACGTATGCTCTTTTCTTGAAGATACCCATGTCCAATTTGTTCGGGAACACCGCTGAGGGTAATTTATTCCACAATTTCACCGTACGTGGTAGGAAATGCCTCAAAAAGTGTAGTGTAGTGGATTGCCTCTCATCAAGATGGTGAGGGTGAAATTTTAGTTTGTGGCGAGTGGAACGAAAGTGGAACTCAGAGGCTGGTATTAAGTTGAACAGCTCCTCCGAACACGGCCCATGATACAAATTGTACAATACACAAAGAGAAGCAACGTCTCTTCGTGTACAAAGCGAGTCCAGCCGAACGGAGATCACTGGGTCGCCGACGATTCGAACTGCTCTACGTTGTATGCGATCAAGTAAGCAAATATTATGGCGCGCAGGCCCAAAGATGTGAACAGTATTCCATGTGAGGCAAAAATTATGTACATATTTGGCAGAGCTGCGATAGCCAGCGGAGCCACATTACCCTCAAAATTGTCGTTTGGGGTAGACTGATGTCATCCAGCTAGCGTTTAGACGGTAATAGTGAGAAACTCCAAAATCGACACACTAATAGCTAACATATTGTAGTTTTGTATCCTTTAATTTGAAATTTAAATGTTCGTTGGTGAGGAAGAACGGTCCAAAATCGTTCCAATTAGAAAAAAAAACATATGGGAAAACGTATGGCCGGCCACTCTGCAGTGCAGAGTCTGCACTGCACTCCCATCAACAGAAAAAGTAACAGCACTCGTCGCTAGATGTCGTACAGGGTTCCATATATTTTTAAAAAATTAAAAATAAAATATTGAAATATTTTTTAAATTTAAAATATATCAGCTCTGCCTACACAGCTTGCTGTTATTTACTAGTTGTAATTATCACACGCTTGGCGGTGAAGGAAAACGTAGTGAAGTTCCAGAAATTATATTTCGAAAGATGTGTGGACCGGACCTAATCTAAGAAAGGTCAGGTATTCCCTGTGGGTTGTCTGATAGCAGTCACTCCATGTCAAAATCAGTATCCGCAGACCTGTATTTTTTGTGATGGCACATCGAATGCAAAGAAGCTAACAACTTTAAGCGGTTACCGTAGACGAATGCAAACAAAAGGAGAGCCACGTATCGTTACCATTACTGCTAATTTATACCTATTCAGGAGCTTCCTGTTGACCTCACAATAAAATAACAGCCATACATGGGGTTTTACTTACATAGGATGGTACATACATATGTATAAGGTAGTGGGTACTCCTTGAGTAGGCGCTGATTATTATATATCTCTTTACCCTATTTATTTTTGTACTAATTTTGGAGGCACGTCATGTGTGATTGTCACACGGTCCACTTGATATGAAGCGGTTACTATATATACGCAAGAAGTATCGTTCACGCGTCATAATCCTGGCTATTCTGTGAGGAAGAGATGCTTCCGCAGTCACCGCTGAATAAATATATGCCCTATCTCTCTTTCGCTAGGGTCTCATTGGCTGGCTAGTTAGCAGGATCAAACTTAACTTTGGCTTTAAAGATGTCGAGTCACGTACAACCATCGTCAAAGATCATCTGAATGTTTATTTGGGGAAGAAGGCACAATCGCCACGAAATCGAATAATGACACGGTTTATTGAATTTCAATAGCCAATTTCACCTGCAAGTGATACACCTCGACGATTAACGGGAAAAAAAGAACAGACACGTTACAATTAGTTACGAGATATCCATCTTTACAAGCATACGGCTCATCTGATGTAAAGCGGTTACCGTAATCTATGAAAGCTTGTTATAATTAAGTATCAATCGCATGATGCCACCTCTGTTGTTAACACTCACACGTCCTGCGTGTGACAACTACAAACCCCAGAGAGTTGTTATTTGGCTGCGGTTTTCTGTGAGGTGGAGGTACCTACTTCCCCAGACGGGCTGCTTTGATGCGCCCTACCTCTCTTAAAAACACCCAAACCAAGAAAAACAGACATGTTCATCCACACAAATGTTGTACCTGTGTGAGCTCGTCTGTTTCTTTGCACTTTTCTCATGTTATTTTAAACGAGCAAGTTTATTTATGTATATACACAAGGTATATACATAAATATATTCCTCGTGTTTAAGAAATGGCTGTAACGATTTGAATATTTTTTTTATTTGTATTTTGTGTTTTTCATGAAAAAACGCGACTTCATAAAAAACAGTTGAGAATGCGCAAGCTTGCATTGCCAGAGGAACACCTGACTCGTCAATTATATAACAATTCAAAATTATTATTTTTTTAATTTGTCGGCCATTTTGACCATGTTCCTTAAGAGATAGGAACGGTGTTCCTGAACATTCCTATTCTACTTTTTTATGCTGAATCTGAATCTGAAGTCAAAATTCGAATATTAAACACACAGACAAACATATAGATTTCATATAGGAACGGTGTTCCTGAAAAGTCGAGTGAAGCTCGAAGAAGAAGTCGACCAGATACTCTTTTTTAAATGACTACTTTTCTTACTGTCATAACCACCTTCCTTTCCATTCATAGATATACCGAAGATATCTTGGACATTAGTCTCTACGAGATTCTCTACGGCTTCCATACATCTTGAAAGTTGAAAGCATCAGGTGAAGACAGAATTACGGCGGAGTTTCTGAAAGCGGTAGTGGTTCTTCTGAAGCTATTCAATTTCATAATATACTTCGGTGAAATATCGAAAACACCTTATTGAAGAATTTTAGGCCGATATCGCTTCAAAGTCGCGTTTATAAAACAGTACGTGTTCGAGAGACATCACAAACTGCCTCGCACGCAAACGTGATGACTTTTAGCCTCCTAACAAGCCGGATTCCGAAATAGCTTTAGCATTGTAGATCACGTACACACCCTTCGCCAGATTATTTAAATAAATAAATATTGTCGGACAAATTACACAGCGCCATCAAACCCCAAAGTAAGCGAAGCTTGTGTTATGGGTACAGACAACTGATAAACATACGTAAATACATTTTTTTTTGTAAATACATACATATTATACATAGAAAATACCCAGACCAAGACAAACAGACATGTTCATGCACACAAATGTTGTTGTTCTTGTAATCTCTTTATTGCACAAATATACATAACATATACAGTTACAAATCTTTAGTACGAGTATGTACAAAGGCGGACTTATCTCTGTAAGAGATCTCTTCCAGCATGTTTGTACTGAGTGGGAATCGAACCCACGAGCGTTGGTATCAAAGTAGCATAACAGCGCGTTTCACCACTGCGCCACCGAGCTCGTCAATATAGAAGACTAAGGAGTATAATCTGCTCATAGGTCTAGCGTGCACTATAAAAGTGCCTTAGATTTGGCTGAGATATGGGGAGTGCGAGTCTCTCCAGCGATGTCAAATAGACTATCGGTACATCGAACCGCTAAACAGTAAGGTAAAGAGTATCCGTGTACAGAACCACAATACGAAACCAATTCATGTGCAAAAAGTTGCAGGAAAGGGTGACGTCATATCCGCGAAACTCTTTACCGCAACATTAGAACATGTCTTCAATTTTTTGGACTGGAAAGAATCATATAAACATTAATGGTGAATTTATCACTCACCTTCAATTTGCCGACGATATAGTTCTTTATGTAGACGATAGAACCTTAGCGATATGCTCAACGACCTCAATAGCGCTGCCAACCAGGTAGATCTCAAGATGAACATGTACATGATCACAAGACTAGGATCATTGAAAAAATAATAGATTTCATTGACCCTTATCAAATAGCCGTCATTTCCTCATATGAGCAGCATTTGTGGTAGGTTTACCCATCACTAAAAATAGTAAAAGAATTCACTTCAAAATATAAAAGGAAAACCGACACAAAAAAAAGTTTTATACAACACTGTAAAACTTATTTGTTGTTTCGATTAATGTAATTTAAGCGAGGTAGAGCGCATCAAAACAGCCCGCTGGGGAAGTACATCCACCTCACAGAAAACCGCAGCCAAATAACAACTTCCAAAGGTGTTGTTGTGCTCCTTCGTGTGAGTGACGTCACGGGTTTGGCACTACGTGAGTGATACTTAATGTATTACAAGCGTTCATAGGCTACGGTAACCGCTTCATATGTAATCCCTAATGCTCGCATGCCTCCTGACATTGTATATGTAAAAAAATGTAATTAAGAAATAAGTGCAAGTCACTAGTATATGGAATAAAAATATGGTATAAATATTTTTCTATCTGTATCTTAATGTCATGTCATGGCATGCCACCAGCTTCTTTAACATTCATAGCTCTCTCATGTACGCTACCTGGTCTGGGGTTCCTGTCATCACCTTTTGATAAAACATAACCAATTTAGTTTATTTATTTATTTTTAATGTTTTCAGATGATGGCTTCTCACTCTTCGCATTCCACGGTAATCTCAACCTAGAAATGGACGGTTTGGAGGCTGGACAATGGGCACGAGATATTACGAAGGCCAAGGGAGGCAGGTGGACTTTCAGGGATAAGAACGCCAAACTCAAGCTTGGAGACAAGATTTATTTCTGGACGTACGTTATCAAAGACGGACTTGGCTACAGGCAGGACAATGGAGAATGGACTGTTACAGGTACATATATATATTTAATACTAAGTACCTGATAGTGACGGATGTAATGGAGTAAGCAAATATTGTGGTGCGCCGGCTCAAAGATGTGAACAGTATTCCATGTGAGTACTCGATATGTCTACACCCAGAATACCGATGCTAGGCATAGCGCTGAGGTGTATACCTTCTAATCCAAGAGCTATGATAAATGGGGTCTTTTTCGTGGTAAATGCGCACACTTGTGTTTTTAGGGGATAACTTGAACTAAATTCAGTCTATCCCAATCCGAGACCTGTTCTAATGATGTTTCAATTTCAGACACAAGCTGCGATCAGCACTCATTGACGCAATCTTGAGAATATTGGCTTTTTACCAGTGTATCGTGCGTCCACCGTACTGCATAGCAATGAATGTTGCGCACTTTCAACAATCACTGAACAATGGGGGGTCATCCCCCACTGCGTATACCAGTACGAGGACGCCATTTCACAGTGGTTGTCGGTTTTATGAGCTATGTGGCATGTGTATGTGGTATTGGTTATCTTAGCTCTATTGCCACTATGCTCACTTCTGATTCTATCACGCAGAGATACTACGAGCATAGTTCTCTCCATAGCACGCTGAGCGACCTTGAGCTTGACCATATGGCGCGCATACTGTCGCATACAGGCGCAAATCTAATGACACAGTAGTGGAGTGGATGGCACAGTCCCTACGTAGAATGCAGACTAATAACTAGCTAGTATTTTCTTTACAGAATTTGTAAATGAGGACGGCACTCCAGCTGATACTAACCTTGAGGCTACCACATCTTCACCGGTGACACCCGGTCGGCCGGACATTTCTCGACCACCGCCGCCGGTCGTCACAGATCCACCGTGCCAAGAATCTGTCTCCACAGTGCAGGGCAGAGGCAAACTCTGTCAGGGAACACTACTCTTCAGTGAGGAGTTTGAGAAGGCTGGCTTACAGGATTTGACCAATTGGGATGCAGAAATCAAATTTCCTATGGAGCCGGTAGATATACAATCTTCTTCTTCCTAGCGTTATCCTGTTTCCTGACTCTATACGATTGGCGGGGTCCGCTATCAAACAAATTTTCGCGAAGATACTGATTTTGACATGACCTGCCGTCTACTCTCCACAACCCAGAGGGAATACCAGACCTTTCTTAGATCATACACCTTTTTGACATATAGTTTCTTGGGCGTCCGGATTTGCTCACGATGTGAAGTGATAAATATAAATATGTTCATAAATTCAAAAATACATATTGATACATGCCGATGCCAGGATTCGAACCAAGGGGATGTCAGTTAATACGCCGGCTATTTATCCACTCGGCTATCACTGGTAATATATGGCTATAACTAATAAAATATATGTAATGTTAAGAAATTTTCTTTTTATAATATACTCACAATATTAAACAAACACACCCTACGTCCAATAATAATGATTGCTGACGCCTGTTTAACTAACACTATGTTCAGTCACAAAAAGATTATGGCATGAGAGATGAGTATGATAGATTTCGTGATAGTTGATGAACGGTTGAGAGCGAAAGTAAAGGATACACGGGTATACCGGGGTATCGATGTCGGAACAGACCACTTTCTTATAGTCACAAGAATAGCCGGGTAGTTCAAAAAATGGCGACATCACCCAAGTGTACCCATGACCGAAACAGAGAGAGTGAAAGTCGAAAGATTGTCACAAGAAGTATATATATAGAAGTAAGTAATGTATGTGATGAGTATAAGAAAATGTTTAATGAAAGATTTGAAAAGCGAATTAACAAACTGATATCGAAGAATTTTGAAAGGAGTTTAAAGATGGTGTGATAGAAACTACGTCATAAATATGTGGAGTTAGTAAGAAAAAGTATGGTATGAAGATGAGGAAGGAATGGTACGATGTTGAAGTGAGACAAATGATAGCACAAAAGAAGAAAGCGTGGTATGATCTATTAGCTACGAGAGCTAATAGAAGAGTTCAAGGTGGTGTAAGTGACAGTACTGAAAGGGCATTGAAAGAACGGTACGACATCTGAAAACTTTAGTTATAGATAGATAGATAGATAGATAAATCATATATATGCAATATCATTGACACAGAGCTCCTGTGCTTATTCTGTTCCTAATATGTGCTTATATCTAATTTCAGGACTATCCATTCAATGTGTACATGACCAATGGTACACTCGCCTTAGAAGACGGCAGTTTTATTATTACTCCAAAACTTTTGGAGTCATATTATAACTCTGACATTCTAAATGGTGCCCTGGATTTGACTGACAGGTAAAAATTGCTAACATCTTTACACTATGGGCGTAAAACTGTAGTACCTCGGAAAAACCTCGGCTAAGAGTTCACTCCTTAACCTGTATTTTGGCGTGAAACATTTTAGAACATATTTTGATTTATCGGGATGTCTTATGAGAGCCATCATCTCAGATTAACTTAATGTTTCCTGCGCCACTACTGATGCTGTTGTATTTTCAGATGTTCAGGAGTAGTAAAATCAATGGAATGCGTACGTCAAGCATCAGGAGCCCAGATTTTACCACCAGTGGTGACAGGAAAGATCACCACGAAAAATAAGTTTAGCTTCAGATTCGGTAGGGTGGAAGTCCGGGCTAAGCTCCCTGCAGGAAGCTGGTTGATACCTGGTAAGAAATAACCACGTTTTTATGTGTGCCGTGATCGTCTAAAATATTATCAGCTAGTGGTGCACCTTGACGATTAACAAACAAAGCTCTGCAATAAAGTAGAGGCTGCTCCTGATTAAATGTTACTGTGACATTCAATCAAGCTTCGACAGCAGGAGTATAGAATTCTTCTGCCTCTTCTTAGCGTTATCCAGTTTATTAATCCATTAGGATCGGCGGTGTTCGCTACCTAAAAGTCTAAGGATTTGGCGAAGATACAGATTTTTGCATGGTGTGACCTCCACAACCCAGAGAGGTATTTCCCAAGACGGGCTGCTTTGATGCGCCCTACTTTTTTAAAACACCTAGACCAAGACAAACAGGCATGTTCATGCACACAAATGTTTGTCCTGTGTGGGAATCGAACCCACGAGGGTCGGTGACAAAGTCGCGTTATTAACCGCTGCATCACCGAGTTAAATTTCGTGTCGTGGATATGACCAAGAAGATCTCATTAAAGTTGAAATTTCAAGCTTTCAAACGACATGTTGTTTTTATAAATATCAATCGGGTTGACTCGAAGTGGTTCCTCACGAGTATAGAAGAAGATAACATAACTGAAAACTTTAGTAAGCATGCCAGTACAAAATCGAATATTTGCATATATATTTTTTACAGAGATCAATCTGGAACCACGTGAAAACGCGTATGGATCCGGTCGTTATGAATCTGGTCTGATGAGAATTGCCTTCGCGAGGGGCAATGCACAGTTTGCCAAAAAACTACTTGGAGGACCCATTCTCGGCGATATCGAAAATTTCAGATCTTGCCTTCTGCAGGAAAAGATTGGCATCGACAACTGGAACCGAGAGTATCACAATTATACTTTGATATGGAAAAGAGGTAAATATTTTTTTCTCATTTCCACATTAACTTTGTCCCTATTTGAATTCGAAACAGTATGCTATCTTAATGCATTCATTTCTCTTCTTCTTCTTAACGCTGTCGCGTTTTCTAATGCATTATGATTAGTGCAGCCGTTACTTAAGCTTAAGTATTTGGGGAAGATACTGATTTACATGGAGCGGCTGCCGTCAGCCCTCCACAACCCAGAGGGAAAATCAGGCCTTTCATAAGTTGCCTAACATGTTTCGAAATATAATTTCTGAGACGGACGTGTTTCCTCACGACTTTTCCTTCATCCATTCAGTGTTGTCACTTATTAATTTTGTTCAACTCTGCATATTCTTTTTTACGTTACATCCATGTAATTTTCAGTCTCTCTTCCAGTAACCATTAACCTTTATTTACCCTTTGTACTCGTCCGTCTGCGTTACATTTCTATGCTTTCCCCTCTCAGTTTTGGGACACTGCGCTACTTTAAATTTCTTCTATTTCAACACCACTTTGATCTAGAGATGAGTGAAATTAACATAGACTTATGAATATCTTGGCGACATTATCCAGATTTGTGGTCAGTGTAATAGTATCTGTTACTAACTACTATATCCATCCAGAAACAGCTCAACAGCGTACAGCGGGGCTTCGCTCATAAGATCTGTAGAGCCTACCGCACGGTCTCCCTGAACTCCGCACTGCTGCTGGCTGGGGTGCTGCCTCTTGACCTCAGAGTGCGCCAAGTCGCCTCTTTATACGAGGCCAAGAGGGGGCTACCCCATCCGCTGCTCGGGGACAGGGAGATCGAGCGGATGGCCTCGAAGATCGAGGCCCCGCATCCCGCGGAGCTAGATAGCTTGGAGTTCGGCAGCCTGGTGGACGAGGAACAATGCAGGGCACACTCCAACTTTGCCCTGCGAATATTTACGGACGGCAGCAAGATTGAGGGCCGGGTTGGCGCCGCTGTGTCCATATGGAACGGTGACGCCGAAACCATGGCCCTCAAACTTGCTTTGTCGTCCTACTGTACCGTCTACCAGGCGGAACTCCTGGCTATCTGCACGGTAGCCGAGTACGCTTTGAGCTGCGATGGACCCAGTATTGGCATCTTCAGCGACTCCATGGCGGCGCTCCAGGCGGTGGCGAACGTCGAGTCCCCCCCATCCCCTCCCCATCATCCAAACACGGGACGCTCTTAAACTGTGCAAAAGCCAGGGTAAGAGCGTCTCACTGTTCTGGATTAAGGCACACGCCGGATTGGAGGGGAACGAACGCGCCGATGAACTCGCCAGAGCGCCGCACTGGGGTTGCGGAGGCGGGCAGACTACGACCGCTGCCCAGTCTCATTCGTCAAAGGTATGTCCGCAAGGGGACCATTGACGAATGGGACAGGAGATACAAATCGGGAACAACGGCTTCGACAACGAAGATGTTCTTCCCGAGTGCGGCGGCGGCGTACGGCATCATGGGTAAAATGGTGCCGTCGAGCATCACTACGCAGGTCCTCTCGGGGCATGGTGGGTTCTCCGCGTACTTGCACAGATTCAAGTGCGCGGATGACCCATCGTGCTTTTGCGAGCCCGGCATGGACCAGACAGTGCAGCACATATTGTTTCGGTGCCCCGCATTCTCCAAACAGAGGTACGATTTGGAGCAGGAGTTGGGAATGCGGGTCACCGAAGCAAAGGTCTCCGAATTAGTGGTGGGCAAAACACGAACAAAATTTTTAAAATACTGCGTCAGTCTAGCCATGGTTGTCATTGACCGTAACAAGCAGAGCGGCTCCACCTAGGACTAATGCTGTATACCTCGGCTATACTCTGTATAGCCGATGGGATCGCGGTGGCTAGGTGGAGCTGTGAAGCTCACTGTCGCCCGTGTCTGGACTGACGCAGTATAGGGAGGGAAATTTGGAAACAGTTATAATCATTTTTCCGGCGTTCTAAAATGGGCCAAATCAAATTTTTTTTAGAAAATATAACTGAAAGATGATGAATGAAAGATGAATTGTGAAATGAAAGAGAATGTGATGTATGAATGTGTTTATTTATATGTGAAATGGGACAAATGACAAATTACAAACTGTGCACCAATGTGAATGTCATAAAATAGCCTTGCCCACGGCAGGGGTGCTAGATTTAAAAAGAAAGAAGAACTACTATGTCCTCACGCCAAGTGTCTTGCTGGATAGGGAGATTACTACATGGCTCTGTTCGTATATACCGCACTCGCTTCTCAAGCATTCATATCTATTTCCATACACCCTCGCTAATCGGTCGTTCCTGATATCAATATTTATTAAAACACACCCAATTTGATCATAGCCTCTTAGTTTTCCTCTGCTCCTATCCATTTTTCCTCCTATCCACTTTCGTGTTATATATTTATTTCGTTATTTTTCCCTGCATTCTATGTGCCCAAAGTAACGGAGCATCCGCATATACGAGGAGCGATATTGCAAAGTAGGAATACTTAATCCTTACACTTCTTTGTTTCTTGAACAATGCTCATTGTTGCCGTCATGTTTCAGATAATCTAAACGTGAAACAATTCTGTCCTTTCCCAACAATGTCTTCAAAAGGCACATCGAAAGTACTCTCTGTAAAAGGGCATCTTTGTCAGTTAGTTGATGAATATAACTGACAAAGATGTCTGGAAGCACGGACAATCTTACACGAGTATATTTATATTTACCACTTGTTATAATTAATATTGTGCCAATTATTAATTAATTAATAAAATATAAGTACCTAACCTGTATAGGCAAGTTCGGAATCTTTTCTTTGCTAATGGCCGTTATCCAAATGCTGATTGATCAAAAAGAAAATGAAACTATGAGCAATTAATAAGATACGAGTACAATAAGATTTTGTTTCAAAAAATGTGTCTTTATGGCAAATAAAGAGTTATTACTATATTTTATTTAATAACGTTTTTCAACAGATGGCATTGATCTTATCGTGGACAATGAAAAGTATGGCACAGTTACTCCTCGGGACGATGGTTTCTACGGGTACGGCCGGGAGCATGCGATTCCACACGCCGCACTTTGGCTTCGAGGGACTCTAATGGCCCCTCTAGATCAAATGGTAATAAACATAAATTTACAATGGGTATACGCTTACTTATTTTTTAATTAGCTCGTTGGCGCAGTCGTGGACGCCGCGACTTTGACACCGACGCTCGTGGGTTCGATATCCACACAGGACAAACATTCGTGTGCATGAACATGTCTGTTTGTATTAGTATGGATGTTTTTAAGAGAGGTAGGGCGCATCAATGCAGGCTGTCTGAGCAAGCACCTCTACCTCGCAGAAAACTGCAGCAAAAGAACAACTCCCTACAGGATTGTTGTGTTCCTGCGTGTGAGTGAGTTCACCAGTAAACTCCTAAGGAGTTGACGTGTTAGCAGCAGAGGAAGCATCGCGCGAATGATCTGTATGCTGAAATGCTTTCCGTTATTGTATAAATAAAAAAACGAGGATTCATTTACTATCTAATAAACTTCGAAATTCGAATCTACTTTTTTATATACAAAGTCGGGAGATATACAAGCATACAGCCCACCTGATGTAAAATGGTTACCGTAGTCTATGAACATTAGCAAGAAGTATCGCTCGCATGTTGCCACTACTGCTGCATCACAACTACTCCTTAGGAGCTTATTGGTGACCTCACTAGCTCGGACTGTTGATACGCTTATCTTTATCGAAAATATTACGTCAACTCAATAAGCTTACGACTCGCCTGAAGTGAAGCGGTTACCGTAAACTAAAGACGAAATGCAGGCAGTATCGCGTTGTCATTCTGTGATGTGGAAGTACTTCCGCAGTTAGTCTCCCCTTAAATAAATAATTGGTCATTTTCACCCGAGGAAGACCCCAACTGGCCTTCCGTGACCAAATTTGTCGTGCTTTATCAGATGGTGATGTCAAGAGCCCTAGAAATCGGCGACTGTATATGAAAATAATTATGAATGTTAAAGCAGCGAGCAAAGCGCGTAAGTACCTCGTCTTATGGTGCTCGGTTCTCTCTATCTACATCACAAAGGACCTGGCGTTAAGATATGGATAGATAGATCGCTTTTTAAGTTTTCGTAAAGTTTTCGTAAGCGCCAGTGTGCAATGTAGGCAATACAAGCAAGTAATTGTATTTTTTTTCTATTTACAACTTCTATCTATAACTTCACGCCAAATCCTTCGCAAGGTAGGTAGAGAGAACCAAGCTCATGCACGCTCGCCGGTTTCTAGCGCTCCTAGCCTATTATTAGCCTACCTCGGCTTCTTTATCCTTCTACTTTCACGTTGTATATCTGTTTCGTAATTCTTTTTACTTTCTTCTACATGTCATAACCAACGGAGCTTTTCTCTTCTTATTTTAACCCTAACATTATCTTTCAAATCAACTCTGTTTCTGACATTATCATTGCGAACGCGGTCTACGAGCATTACGACGCAAATTTTGCGCAATGCTCGCATCTCCACCGTGTTTATCCTACTTTTATGCACTCTCTGTCATACCAAGCTCTTCGTTCCAAAATTTAACGTTGGGACCAACACTGGGTTATACATAGCGAGCTTTCTGGCTCAAGCTTTTACTGCCTTGAAGTTTTGTCAGTGCTCAATTTACAGTATTTCAGCACTCACTCGTCTTTTCACATCCGTGGTGTACCTTCCATCCCTGCTGAAAATTTTTTCATACCATTATTTTGAATAAATTATTATTTTTTCCTCAGTTTTACATATCACTCGGACTTCGAGTTGGAGGCGTAAACGACTTCGCTGATTCTCCCGACAAACCCTGGAAGAACAAGAGCAACAAAGGCATGCTGAACTTCTGGAATGATAAAGACAGATGGCTCCCGACCTGGCACGACGGGGACCTGAAAGTCGACTACGTCCGAATCTACGCGTTGTAAACATTTTATACTTATAAGGTCATGGAGACTGATTGTGACTTGAAAAGACTTACCAGAAATTAAAAAAAAAATCGAACAGCTTCTTGTTTCACTCTCCGCTTATTCGTTAAGAGCCAAAATCTACAGGGACAGGGAAAGCGGGAAAGCTGCATCAATCCGGGATAGGATTTTTTTAATATTCGTGTTTGTATGCAATATGTCACACAAAAAGCGGACGCAGCGCCGTGCGATCGGCATATGATGCAAAATATCCACTCGATCGCAGCCTTTTCTCGCCACTGTGGGTGTGGCTTTTAGAGCTATTCCCCACCTATGTCGCTGCATTTATTTTCTACATATCGCTGTTGTCTAGCTACGCTCTTGGAGGAGTGTGACATTCAGCACAGTTCTAGCTCATATTGAGAAGGAGTGTAAAAAGATAACATTTATGTATGATATTTGAAATTATTTCAACCCTGATAATAACTTTGTATTATAGTATTAACAATTTTATTGAAAAATGTTTACAAATGTAAAATGCAGTTTACATTATAGTGTCATATAAGTAATAGTGTCATTAAAAATTCAACTACAAACAAAAATTACCTAAACTATACCTAAAATATTGTGTCTTATGAAATAACTTCTGAGTTTTGAGCCTTGATGCCTTGAGGCCCGATATATACTTGGCGCCGTAACGCGCTTGGCGGAATTCAGCCACGCGGGCCTCAACGGGTACAATGCTGGTGATCACCCAGTGGTCAGGACTTGACTGTAACCCAAAGGACATCTTACCGAAACGACCTAATTGTGTTTAATATTTTTGATTGGGTCCGCGACTTTTGGATTTGTATAAAACGCCGCCAATTCACAGTTGCGTAGCATGGTGGAGTATGCTCTAAATCCCTTCAGTTGAAAGCAGAGCCGTGTACCTGCAGTCGGATGAGTTAGGGTTGATATAGTAGGGATTTCGCGAGTCCTTGTGGTCGCAGAGTATGCTCCCGTGTGCTCAGCGTGTGCCCAAGAAATGGAAAAGGTTAGGATCTCTTTAAGGGTTATTCTGGATTTAGCTGGAAGTAATCAAAGTTCGATTCTGTGTGATAATTTGAATGGATGGATTAAAACCAAGCGAGACTGTTAAAGCTAAAAGCTCGAAACGGGACTACGGGAAATCCTAAGCTTGCAATTTGATCTAACCTGCTTTGCTTTTGTGTGCTTCCGCCACCAATTAGTTCATGCGGCTTAGCGCCCTCCGACACTCACCCACTACCGTTAGTAGATGCAACATGCCAACGCTGCCATGGCTGCTCCGGTAGTCTCTGCCTCGGCTACTGAGGTCGTCCGCCATCTGAAACAAAAACCGCGTGCCCCCACCACCGTCGCTGCCACGACTGATCTGGTCATCGCTGCGACACGTGTTTCGCCTCTCCGAGTCTACGAGGCATCCTCAGGCGCTGTAAAAATTAATCGTAAGAATAACATGCTACAATTGACAAATCCATCGTAGTGCCATCCCATATTATATTAAATTGACAGTGGGGGTGGATGGTGTGAGTGAAAAGATATTTAATAGAGGGGAGTTGCTTTGGTCAGTCTGTGTGCTTATGAGAGTAATTTTAGAATTTTTATGTTTAATCATTTCTAATTGTTCCCTAATATTTAGTTTTAAATCTTAAAGGAGGATAACTTATGTCCTTTGTCTATGAGATATTCGGGGAAGTGCGACCTTTCTGGGTGATGGTTTTTATACGCCGATACGTATTCGTGAATCACTTTGTAACACTAAAGATAAAATCCCGCCTAATAAAAAATCCGGCGCGCTAATCTACGATGAATATGAACATGTTTATGTCGTTCAAACTGCCGAAGATGAAGAAGCGCCTGCCGCAAACCAGAAGGTTTTCTGCGATGTTGTGAACCTTGAGAAACCATTTGACAGGATCCGGTGATCGAATTTTTGTACATATTTGTAATTGATCTTGCACACTTGATCGACGGTGTAGAAAACCAACGCGACGAAACTCGCAAATAAAAGAAATTATATTTCCAATACAAGAAATTGTATTGAAATATCCGGAGGTCTGCTCTACTTAAAATTATCTTCGCCAGATCCTTAGGCATTGATAGAAAACCCTGCCACATTACGAAATAAAACCACACTAGGAAGAAGGAAAAGATACGAAAGGATCCGGTTGGTGGTTAGCAATCTTACTTTAACACCAGCACTGGTGGGTTCGTTTCACATGAACAAACATTTGTATGCATGAAATATTTCTTTGTCATCGTCGGCCTTCCTCTTTTGAAAATATCATCAATGTGGATTTTCTAGACAGGTGGGGCTACCCTACACTAGACTACACTACACTAGGGAAAAACCTAATTGCCAAACAGCAACTAGGTTGTTGTATAAATCTCCGGTGTAAGGATCTCAGTCTACATGCTTGTAGATCGAGTTTGCAAAAATTATGCAAACAAGAGAGTTGGTCTATGAGAGAGCGTATCGATGTTATGAAAAGGCATGCTCCATTGACTCAGACTTATAGAAAAAAATGCAAAAGGAAAGAATGACGAAACAGATATACAATGCGAATGTGGTATGATGTATGATCGGAGGAAGACCACGACTGACCTTTCATGATAAAATTAGGCGTGTTTTATGAGAACGTGCAGTCAAGAGCTAGAGGAACCGGCGGGCGTGCATGAAAAGAACTATGAAGTTAAAAGAAGTCAATAATGTATGAAAGGTGTGAAAGTAGAAGGATGTAGGAGCAGAAGAAGACCAAGACCCGGTCATGGTATGACCAAATTGATCATGTTTTATCAGGTGATATCAGAAGCCCTAGAAACTAGCGAGCTTGCATGAGAAGAGCTATAAACGTTAAAGAAGCGAGGTGTGTAAGTACCGAGTCATATGGCGCTTGTGCCTACTTCGCCAGGGACTTGGCATGAAGATATAGCTCGCCAAATACTATGCCAGTACTAAAACCTAGGTTGTAAGCGGCTCACAATCAACTTTAGAGCCAAGCGAAAGCCAGATATAGCATTTTGTAGACTCTTAAAAGAAGATTGTTGATTTTTCATTGATGTACAGTGTTAGTGCAGTGGTGGATGCTCCAGGGATTCCCAACAAGGTTATTTTAACACCGCAGACAGCAATCTGAGTATTTTCCTGTACACGCTTCTACATCTTGATATACCAATACAAGGAAAACTTGACGCTAAATCAACAAAATCCGCTCGATCTAATGGTTTAGCAAATATGTACTGCATTACGAACAGCATTGAGAACAAATTGCTGTTGAAATGCTTATGCAAATATGACTTTTAACAAATTATAAGATCGTATAGACCATTAGCTAATGTGAGAACTATTGCTTGAATTCGCTTTATTTACTTAGTTATTTATATACAATTATTTTTGTCTGTATTTGTACCTACTTATATTTAACATGTTACTTTTTTTATACAACGTCGGGAGGCATACGGCCCACCGGATGTGAAGCGGTTATCGTAGCCTATGAACGCTTGTAATACATTAAGTAGGTATCACTCGCGCGATGCCACCTCTGCTGCTTACACAGTAACTCCTTAGGAGCTTACTGGTGACCTCACACACTCGCAGAACACAACAACCCTCTAGGAAGTTGTTATTTGGCTGACAGGTTGTTTTGATGCGCCCTAACTCTCTTAAAAACGCCCACACCAAGACAAACAGACACGTTCATGCACACAAATTTTAGTCCTTTGCGGGAATCGACCACCCGCGAGCGTTGGTGTCAAAGTCGCGTCATTCACCACTTCGCCACCGACCTCGTCAATACGTACCAACAAATTTGAATATTTTCCCCGAAAACTAATCAATTCCTCCTCGCTGTCCTATTTTTAGGACACTATATTTGAATCTTTTTTTTCGCAAGTTAATATATTTTTAGGGTTCCGTACCCAATGGGTAAAACGGAACCCTATTACTGAGGCTCCGCTGTCCGTCCGTCCGTCCGTCCGTCCGTCTGTCACCAGGCTGTATCTCATGAACCGTGGTAGTTAGACAGTTGAAATTTTCACAGATGATGTATTTCTGTTGCCGCTATAACAACAAATACTAAAAAATAGAATAAAATAAATATTTAAGGGGGCTCCCATACAACAAACGTGATTTTTTTGCCTTTTTTATAGATAATGCTACGGAACCCTTCGTGCGCGAGTCCCACTCGCACTTGGCCGATTTTTTTTCTATTGTTTCTAATAAAATTTGTATTTGTACACTATTTTTCAACAAGGGATATATGTTTTTTAATTATTTTACATTACTGAATATATTATGACCTTAATGTTAAGATTTCATCAAAAAATTCCGTATTTTCTATGCTTGGGTTAACGCGTATGGTATCCGAAATAATGGCATCAACTGTTACTTGAAAGGTGATATCTAAAAAAGTGTTTTCTTCCTCTCTTAAATGTTTCTCAGTTGCCAAGACTGAGTATAAAGTTACCTCACTTTTAACCCTACAACGGTAATCGGCGGCTTACATCACAGGTTGACATTTACTTTAGCTCTCTCCGTTTTTATATGGGGTCTAGGAGTATTCCTCTGTGAATGAGGTGAATAGTATTATGAAATGAACACTTGAATCCTTGCACGAGGCCTGCGTCAAGGTTATCAAGGTCTATACAAACTGGTCGATGTGAAACTATCGAATGTGGCGTTAGATAAGACGAATTTTTTTTATTTATTTAAAATTTTTTTCTTCCGAGAACACTCAAGCTGTGGAATGAGCTCCCAGCCGAGGTTTTTCCAAGGAACTACTGCATGGAGTTCTTCAAGAAATGCGTGAAGAGGTTTTTAGAGGGTCGGCAACGCATGAGTGACACCCCTGGTGTTGCAAATGTCCATAGGCTACGGTGACTGTTTAACATCAGGCAGGCCGTATGCTTGATTGCCACCTTAGTGGTATAAAAAAAAAAAATTGATGTAGCATCTTGGCTATTCAATTTATCCATGTTCCTTGTTTGACAGACTTAAAAGAGTAAGACAGGAATAAGAATGATTGAGTCAACATTTAAAATCTTTTCAAGAGAGGTAGGGCGCATCAAAGCAGCCCGTCTGGGGAAATACCTCCACCTCACAGAAAACCGCAACCAACAACTCCCTGGAGGAATGTTGTGTTCCTGCGTGTGAGTGAGGTCACCTGTAAGCTCCTAAGGAGTTGCTGCGTAAGCAGCAGAGGAGGCATCGCGCGAGTGATACTTAATTTATTACAAGCGTTAATAGGCTACGGTAACTGCTTTACATCAGGTGGGCCGTGCTTGAATGCCTCCCGACGTTGTATAAAAAAACTTGTTGTACGTCGACGATCAGATTCTCCCTGTCTTAGGTGGAAAACTACTATAAATGGTTGCTGTAATAAATTAGACCTTCAGGAGGAATGGTATTAAAGTGAATATTACAAAGAGGAAAGCGATGGTGAGTGAAAGGAATGAAACTGTTACAGAGTAATAACCAGATAGTAATCAAAAATTAAAAATTGGGCCAAGTTAATTAAATTGTGTATTTAGGTTCTATGCTTATGAGAGGAAAATGTGAAGGAGATACTGAAAGAAGAGTGAGAGTAGAAAACTGTATCAATGGTGTTTTATACTCAGTCTTGGCAATCATTTCGAACAAAGCTCGCCTTGCTATCTGTCAGTCAGAGAGTACTAACGACAACGTTGATGTATGGTAGTTAAAAAAGCAAACAAAACGCAAGCAAAGCGAAAGTTGGGTCAATTATGTGGAAATGAAATCGTAATAAAATAATCGTAAAAAATAAAATACATATGGAGCCAGGATCATTAAAAAATGGCGCGACACTAGAACAATGTAAATTGTATTGTCTTAGGTTTTCGCGATTGTTACACATTGAATTAAACCATTTTTAACGGAAGTATCGCGTGTTTTATTTATTTTGTTGAACCTGACGTTTCGAACGCTTTGCAGCGTCCGTGGTCTCAGGAAGACTAAGGTGGTATTTGTCTTACATTAGTTATTCAATTATTACATCTACCGATATGGATGGATTAATTATATATATTCCGATTCACACAAAAATCGCTCAACAATGTAAATTAAGGGAAGATGTAGTAATAAAATAATTGAATGCTCCTTCCTGAGATGGATTTGACATTTGGAAAGAATGAAGGATAGAAGAGTTGAAAGAAGTATATCGAATGAGAATGAGTAAAGATATTATCAGAGGTCGCCTTAGTCACACACTAAATCACACACAAAAGGTAATGTGCTGAGAAGAGACCAAATCAATAGCACCCGAAACCGACGAGCATGCATGAACAGTTTGATGAACGTAGAGGAAGAGGAAAAAGTAGGTTGTTTGGAACGACGTTTCATAGTCTCTGTTTACCCCAATGGGAAACAGGCGTGACAGTACGTTGCACAGTGACAAACCACATACGACCTAAAACTGCCAAACTCTAAAAATGCACAGATCAATAGTTTTTAATGAAATAAATATACTAATGTTTATTTAATAAATCTATCAGAATTTCATTATATTTATCACACGTTAATCATAAAAGGCAGGCAGTAAGCACCCAATGTCAAGAGTTCGGAGATCAGGAACTGTTTACATACTTCATTTCGAGATATACTACAAGGCGAACAAGATTACTTTTGCTATATACATCTATGTAAGTACGATAAATAAACCAATGTTTTTATTCTTAATTTTAGCTTAATTCCTTCCCAGACTAGTCAATAGACATAATAAAAATGATATTATTTGCGTCGTACGTCCACGAACTTGGCCCAGCCTATACCTTTCTAAGATCCAAAAACGTGCGCAGCAGGGTCTGGCGACGTACGGTGTGCCCTTAACAGGTAATTACTGACTTCACAACGTCTGTGAGGCGTAGCGTCAGTTTTAATGTAACGTTAAAAAGTGTTAAGTGTATTTATATAAGGTTTATTTTTAAATTTTCTTACACAGATGTCTTAAAATCGTTTTTTAGACATCTATGTAAGATGTCTTAAAAAACATTTTTTTACACGAAAAAGAGCATAAAAGCGCCAGGGGAACGGTCGCCCATTCACATCTGTTAAAAAATGCAATTTTCTTTATTATTATATAAATAAATACTAAGGCTATATTAAGATATTAGTTTTTTATTAGCTTAAAGTTGTCTGGAAGAGATCGCTTAGCGATGTGACCGCCAATTGTACTTCAATTCATTAGTATCATTTATCTTCAATTTTAATTTGATGCAATAGGTAAATAATATTAATATTGTATTGTGTAAAGGCTAACCAACTGACTATTTTAATTGTAATCTATTCATTTAGACATATCAAGTATAATATTACATTTTTCATTTATTAATCAAATTTAATATAAGCCTCTGAGCGACCTAGCATCTCCGACGCTTTACATTTTTGTAAAGTCGCATGTCTTCAAGAAACACCTATATATATAAACTATAGATATATATTATAAACATGCGCGAAATAGATTTTATATAAATAAATGTGCATTATAACAATGTACAAGAATTGCTCATTTAAAATAAAAGGATATATACACCTACAGATACAGATTTCATTATTCTAAATTGGTTTCTTTTATTCTTTGACTGTTGTTATACAATAGTTATTGATGTAGGTACAATCTCAGTCCATTATCAAATTCACCATAATTAGCATTACAAATTCAAAATTGCCTTCTGATAACCATTTATATGTCTAACTTCGTAATGTTTATTGCTATCAATTTACTATCAAATATTATTATACCATGCTATCAAGATACGAGGTTTCGCGAAAAAAAAATATATAAAAATCGGCCAAGTGCGAGTCGGACTCGCGCACGAAGGGTTCCGTACCATTACCTATAAAAAAGGCAAAAAAATCACGTTTGTTGTATGGGAGCCCCCTTAAATATTTATTTTATTCTATTTTTTAGTATTTGTTGTTATAGCGGCAACAGAAATACATCATCTGTGAAAATTTCAACTGTCTAGCTATCACAGTTCATGAGATACAGCCTGGTGACAGACGGACGGACGGACGGACGGACGGACGGACGGACGGACGGACGGACAGCGGAGCCTCAGTAATAGGGTTTCGTTTTACCCTTTGGGTACGGAACCCTAAAAACGACATCGCTAATTATCCACTACTATATTGCCGGCCAAGTCCGGTTTAATTATTTAATATTTGGTTTAGTTCAGTGCGTGGCCAGACGCGGTGGTCGGCGGTTGCTTAGCTGTCCTTTCGCTCGATTAAATTAGTGTAAATATGTTACTAATATTATTTGTAAGTTCTTTGAGTGTCGTATGGAGTTACACAGTGCCGCCAGCGAAATTAGAAGCAATTTATCCGAAGGGCTTAAGGGTTTCCGTTCCAGGTAGGTTATTATCGGTGATTTTTTTTAAAACGGTACGTGTATGCCATCACCTGTTTAGTGTTATGATTCTTTCATTTTCTTATGCCTAATCATTATCTGTAGAACCTAAGGCAACATAACCTGCACGTGGTACACCATACTAACGAGTGAATGAGACTGTGGTCTAGGATTTTTCGTTTTATTAATTACTAGCTGACCCAGCAAACGTTGTTTTGCCATATAAATTATTCCAATGATTATTTTAGTATTATAAAAATAGGGGTTGATGGTAGAAGGGTGAAAATTTAGGGTTGTATGTATTTTTTAATGCCACGTCATAAAAAAATGATAATAAAAACTTTTAAGTATTATTACGAATCTTTTGTATGGGAGTAAAGAAAAGTGTTCTTTTTAGACTTTATTAGGCAATTTTTTATAATTTTTCTCTTCGTAAGAACTATCCTCGTACTTCAAGGAATATTCTAAAAAAAGAATTAGCGAAATCGGTTCAGCTGCTCTCGAGATTTGCGCTTAGCAACACATTTAGCGATTCATTTTTTATATTATACACAACAAACAAATTTGTTGTGAAATGGTTAACTTGTTCATTATAATGGTTATTCCATTATACACAAGATACAATAACTTGATTACTTTTTCAAACTCGTTCACACACATTTTTTACACAGAGCGACTGCCATCAGATCACAACCCACAGGAGACCTTTCAGTTAGGTCACGCACTCTTAACGAAGTTTTCCTTAACCCCCTGAGCAAGGGATAATAATAATTACACATATGTACCTACATAAATCCGAAACAGGAATATTGTTTCGGATTCAAACAGGGTCCAGACCAGTCGCGGCTAACAACCCACCACCTCCCATGGCTCCACCGACCCCGCGGTCATTTGAATCCGACCATCGATCGATCCACCTAATCGCAGGAGATGCGCACGGCACATGCTGCTCTAAGGATGACGAGCTCAGTGGCTCATGGGTTCGATTCCCACACAAGACAAACATTTGTTGTACATGAACATGTCTGTTTGTCTTGGTCTGGATGTTTTAAGAGAGGTAGGGCGCATCAAATCAAAGTCTGGGGAAGTACCTCAACCTCACAGAAAACCGCAGCCAAATAAAAACTCCCTAGAGGGTTGTGTGTTCCTGCGTGTGACTGAGCTCTTAAGGCGTTGCTGTGTAAGCAGCATAGGAGGCATCGCGCGAGTGATATATGTCAGAGGCGTTAATAGGCTACGGTAACTGCTATACATAATGTGGACCTTAAGCTTGTATGCCTCCCGAAGTTGTATAAAAAAAAGGTTCTCTTCATGCAGAGGCAATCCTTCAATTCCTACTAATTATTTAAATTCCTTCCCCTGGTCTCTATTTATATTTCTCCCCGTTCTGCGTCAGCTAGCTACAAGCACGCTTACGCCTATTACTATTATCACTGCTAACAATTGTAACAGATGCAATTTGACCTAAGCTGCTTTGTATGCTTCCGCCACCAATTCGTTCATGCGAACTAGCGCCAGCCGGCACCTACACTACCGTTAGTAGGTGCAACATGACGTCGCTACCATGGCTGCTCCGGTGGTCTCTGCCTTGGCTGCAGTCTGGCTGTGCCCTACCTCTCTTTCCTTAACGAGGTCCATCGAAACGTTACGTAATTGCCCGCTGATCTATGCTCGATAATAGTACATTGTAATTGCTATAAATGTTTCTCTTGAACAACTTAATGACATCATTGAACAGGTTTTAATAGATTTATTGCCATTTGAATTGATTGTGTTTGATAAAAACGCTGTTTATATGTGAGGTACAGCTAAGTGCACGAACTGTTCTTATTCCGTACGTGATAAGAGTTGTATTCAAACTTCGCGTAATCTGGTCTTAGCTGGACTAACACAATCTTATATAGGTACCGCGCTGTATACCGTCCATCATCACACAACGCGGATTGTCATATTTAGTACAGGAACATAGTACATGGTCGCTATCTTCCTGGGTCTCTCCTTACTCACGCATACACGCCGTTCAGTCTCTTTCCGAGGAGGTTTGATAAAGGTTGCCCTCGATCGACCTCCATTAATACGTGTACTCATCATCATAGCACCATCATAGCATGTTTCCGTCACCAAGCTACTAAGTGCTGGAACAACATTCCTCCTCCATTTACTGAAATAAACTCCCTGTCGATTTTGTCTAATGGTCAACAGCATGATATTTAAAAAAAAAGTGATGAAGTTGTTTGACAGACAACGCACGGCATATGCTTACCATCAGGCAGATCATACATTTGTTTGTCACCTTAGAGGGATATAAAGTAATTATATAATTTTGACTTGATCTGTGATCATGCTCATAAGCCGGTGATATAGTGCTAACAACAATTAGGGCAGTAATTTTTTTCCATGACTTGGTCCTCACTCGCATCTTTACAATTAATATAGATACATAGATAGTTTCGTTATAGTGACGTGAAAATTGATTTTATTTTGTACATTTTAGATAATTTAGATAATTTTATAACCACATCGGAAACATACAAGCATATGGCCCACCTGATGAAAAACGGCTACCGTAGCCTATGAGCGCTTAGAACACATTAAGTATCTCTCTCGTATTGCCACCTCCGCGGCTAACACAGCTACTCCTTAGGAACTTACCGGTGACCTCATTCACTCACAGGGGCCAGAACAACCCTCCGGGGGGTTGTTATTTAACTGCGGTTTCTGTAAGATAGCGGTACTTCCCCAGAAGGACTGCTTTGATGTGCCCTACCTCTCTTAAATAATGTATTGTAAAAAATTGTCGAAGCCCTTCAGAGGGTGATTGAGTAGTACTTTAATATCATCCTGAAACCTCTCTTGTGTACTAAATGTTGCCAATTATTGTGAATAAATTAATATGAACGAAAGCAGATTATATTAATAACTATATTCTTTTCAGATGACGGCTTCTCCCTTTTCGCATTCCATGGTAAACTTAATGAAGAGATGGAAGGACTGGAAGCCGGACATTGGTCCAGAGATATTACTAAGGCAAAGGAAGGAAAGTGGATCTTCAGAGATAGGGAGGCGAACCTGAAGATTGGTGACAAAATTTACTTCTGGACTTATGTCATAAAGAATGGTTTAGGATACAGGCAGGACAACGGGGAATGGACTGTTACTGGTAAGCATATATATAATATTTTATTTATTTAATATATGTTATATGGAATGAATTAAAATCAGCTATAGTTTACTGTCAGCAAACCGCAGTCAAATGTCTACGTTTCTGCGAGTAAGTGTGGTTACCAAGGTAAGGTGCTGAGAAATTTCTGTAAATTGAATTGATTAAAGCGATATCATCGATTCTTAATGTATATATATATATATAATATGCAAGTATATTATTGCAAGCGTTCATAGGTTTTGGTAACGGTGGATGCTTGTATCCTCATACATCTGAATCTATAGCTATGATATTTTAAGTTAAGGTTTAATACTTATCGATGTCTCCCCGGTTTCTACAAGCATAAAACAACCAGAGAAATCTGTAGAACTCTAGGGTCAATAACTCAGTCGATATACAGTAGGGATCCTGCGAGCATTCTAACGATATTCATCAGTCATGCGGGTCTAGTCAGTAGCGAAGAGCCGGGAAGGCTTCTTCAGGTGAAAACGCCTAGGGATCTTAGTCGTTAGCCAGTTTCAGACTGGTGAACTTCATAGATGATAGTATACTCTTACATCCACGAAATTTACCAGCCGGTATGCGGGATGTGGAGACTCACAGATGTCAGTATAACTACGAGTGTTTTGCACGGGAGCGAAACGTCTGACCATGTTTGTTTACAATCAATTCGTAATATGTATTAGGTAAAATGAATGTAGGTTACTTTTGTGAAATTTATGATATTGTTCTAGTAAATTGATGTACGTTTGTTCTCTCGCCCATGTATATTATTCTGAGAATAGCTCTAGGTTGGCTGGAAGAGATCTCTTTTAAGGATAAGTCTGCCTTTGTAACACTAGATTTAATTTCATTGTAATTCATGATACAATAAAGATATTACAATAATAACATGTTCTTACAATGTCTAGAGGCATACGGTCTACCTCATGTAAAGTGGCCGTAGCCTATGAACTCTTGTAATGTAAGTAATTACTGCACAATGTGCGGTTATGACTAGTATACTTTCTTAAGAACTTCCACGTATAATCCACAGCGTTGCAAGCGTCTGTGGCTACGGTAGTCGCTTTATATGAGGTTACATGTCATGTGCTGTTCCGTGTCATTATCGTTTCCTCTACCACAAGGTTGTCTGGAAGAGATCGCTTTGCGATAAGACCGCCTTTTGTGTTTTAATGTTTACTTCATGTATATTTGTTTTTTTTGGTACAATAAAGTGTATTGTATTGTACAAAACTAAAATCCTAATTTGTGGATAGAGCTCCCTGCCTAGGTTTTCCAACGAGACTACAATATCTCACAATAAGAACACCATAGGGTTCCTCAAATCATTTGCGTTGCTGACAGCATCGCAAATGATATTTGTGGTATTGCAAATACCTATAGGTAACGTAAATGTTTACTCTTTGAAGTGGTCAATACGCGGTCACCTGAATATTTGTACAAAAAACTGCACTGGTCCTCGGATAAACATAGTTATAAGACGCGAGCTTCTTTCTATCTTTTAATAACTCCACATCACCGGACCGCTGCATTCAGGGGCAGTTTCAGGTACTTAGCCTCCAAGTGTTGGAATAATTTACCACCTCCAATTCGCAATCAAAAGTCGAAATTCAGTTTCAAAAAATGTTATAAAGCCTTTCTATTGGAGGAACAAAGAACGGCATAACTTGGTGGCTGTACTTTACCGTCTCATGTCTGGATGAGCGGTGTGGTGATGGGGATTGTGTGGAACTCTTTTTTCTTTTGTCTTTATTGTGGTATGTGCATGTTTGGGACAAAATTTACAAATAAGAGATGAAAGCGTGAGAGCGTAGATATGCAACATATGTACGAGTAGTAGTTATGCTGTTGCGATAAAGGTGCTGACATAATATCAGCGCTGTGGTTACTCCGCAGCTTTTTGCTGAGTCAGGGCCTTTTTGTTGTCACGACACACACAGGACGCACAAGATGCTACCGTCCGGGCCTACTGTATAATTTATTTTATATTTAAATGTTTGCTGTCATTACTGTTGTCATTGTTATATGTGATTTTTCTTTTTTCTTGTGTTTCTGTATTTGTGTGTGTTTCTATGTGATAACAGATAAAACTAATTATCTATCTATCTATCTATCAGTCAGGCCGTATGCTTCTTTTCGTCTTAGTGATGTAAAAATAAACACCTTAGTTATTAATAATAATATTAATCAAGTAGCAATTAAATTCTCATTCGTATCTTTTAAAAAATGTTAACCACAGGTTACGTCGACGAAGCAGGCAACCCTACAGGACCTGATTCTAGTGGATCGGAGACTCCGGTGGTGATACCTGACGTAACGCAACCTCCTCCCCCTACATACAAGCCCGTAACCACTGCCCCTACCAACTTACCCTGTCAGGAATCTGTATCTAAATCCTCCACGCCAGGGTTTGTGTGCAAAGGGCAATTACTATTCGAGGACAATTTCAATTTTAAGATTGAGAGAGGGAATATTTGGAAACCTGAGATCATGTTCCCCGGTGAACCTGTAAGTACTTACTGTTAAAAAGTGGACATCAGAAAGAGAGTTGGTATGAAAGTGTGTCTTCAAGGCAAGCAAGACAAGAAGACACGTGTTCAGTTAGGTTATGTGGAAACAATAGAAGAGGAAAGAATGAACCAGCTATAAATATGTTCTCTCCATCCGTCACGTACCTCACATTTTTTTTAAACAATGTCGTCCCGAGTTATATCAGCATACGGCCCACCTGATTTAAAATGGTTACCGTAGCTTATCGCTCGCGTGAAGCCACCTCTGCTGCTAACGCAGCAATTCCCTAGGATTACTGATAACTCACTTACTAAGACAACAACCCTCCACGGAGTTATTATTTGTTTGCAATTTTATGTGAAGTAGAGGTACTTCCGCAGTCGAGCTGCTTTGATACGCCATATCTCTCTTAAAAATACCTAGACCAAGACAAACAGTTCATGTACAGCATCCGCTCCCGTCATTAGATAACAGTCGTTAAGCCAAACCATTGGCTTTTTCATTGGCGACTTGATAACTCTGACCTCTCCCAATCCTCTGGTGATGCAGCGTGGTGACATGCGCTCTAAACCTCTCTTAAGTGAGTCCAAGTTTGAGGCTGATAGTATTGTAGTTTAGGTAGTAATCCCTGCTTTGTTATTTACGTTCACAAGCATACAGTATCATATTTGACGGTTAACTATTTACATATATTTATCTATTTACTCTTCTATATAAACAAAGCACACGTCGCTCATAGAACCAATAACCGCTGGAGAAAACAAAGATTCAAATGGCGTTCCCGTACCGGTACACGTTGAGATGTTGACGACCTCAAAAGATCTGCACGGAGTCAATGGATGCAGGTGGCTCAGGATCGAGGCGAGTGGCTCTCTATAGACACAGGGAGGCTTATGTTAAGCAGTTGACTAATATGGGCTGAAATGATGATGATGACAGACAAAACACTAAGCTTACAAGTTACATAGTTATTAGATAAATTGCAAGCAAGCTAAGGAACAACAATAACAACTACAGAGCACTTTTTTTTTGTTTTTACGCCCGACATAAATGACGACCCACTAAAGAGGGACTAACTAAAATCATGCTTTGGTCATTCTTCTGAGGGGGGCACCCTCCGGAACCTCTCATGTACACCCTTTCGGCCGGCCGAACGAGTTACATCAGACTTTTACTGACTAAACACTACCTAGGGTCGGGCTGTATGTATGTATATCTTCACGCCAAGTCCCTTGCGGGGTAGGCAGAGAGAACCGAGCGCCATAAGGCGCGGTCCTTACATACTTCACTCGCTTCTGTGACATTCATAGCTCTTTACATGCACGCTCGCCGGTTCCTGGGGCTCCTGAAATTCACCTTCTGATAAGACACGACCAATTTGGTCATGGTAGGTTAGTCTCGGTCTTCCTCGGCTCCTACATCCTTCCCGTTTTGCATTGTATATCTGTTTCGTCATTCTTTCGTCCCGCATTCTTTCTACATGTCCGAACCAACGGAGCATGCCTTTTCTTATCTTAACACCGACACTCTCTTTCAGACCAACTCTTTCTCTCACGTCTTCATTACGAACGCGGTCAGCAAGCGTTATCGAGCGAAATCTCACACCATGTCAATTCAAAATATCTTTTACTATAAAACGGCAATTCCCGCATTCTTGTAGGCAATTCCCGCATGTTGTAAAAGTTTGCAATATATTTCTTTCTTTAACCCTTACTATTGACAATCATTGTGACAGTCTGTGCGTTATCTCTCCATTAGTCTATTCTTTCGTTAATTTCTGCCTTAATATTTTCAGGAATATCCATTCAACGTGTACCTGAACGAACACAACCTCCGTGTAAGTGATGGAAAACTAAAGATAAAACCTATTACTCTGGAGTCAAAGTATGGAAACGATTACGTGTGGCAGTCTCTGGACCTCAGCGAAAGGTATTTTTATCCTACAATAACTGATTCTCATTGTCGTGCATGTGCACTTCAAACGAAAGGTTTTTCTTAGTTCAATTTTGAGAGTTAGACGACCCGTAGGTTGTAAAATGATTATCTTATGTTGTAAAAGTTTGCAATATAGAAAGTAACGCTCAGCCCGTCTGGGGAAGTACCTCCACCTCACAGAAAACCGCAGCCAAATAATAAATCCCTAGAGGGTTGCTGTGTTCTTGCGTGTGAGTGAGGTCACCAGTAAGCTCCTATGGAGTTGCTGTGTTAGCAGCAGAGGTGGCATCGGATACTCAATGTATTGCAAGCGTTTATAGGCTACGGTAATCGCCTTACATCAGTTGGGCCGTATGCATACATGCCTCTCGACGTAGTATAAAAAAAATGAAAAAAGGGGTTGTTGTACATTGGTCACAAAGTAAATTCGTCAGGGAAAAAAGTGTGTGTAAATTTGCCACTATTCAGTTTTTATGAAGTAAATTCGTCACATATTAATTTGGATTATTGTAAATTCGTCACAATGTTTTTTTTTTCGTACGGATATTGCTACCAGGACTTTATTGCAAAAATGATGTAATTTGAACACTTGTGACGAATTTACAATAATTCTTACCTACCTGTGACGAATTTACACATATTTTTGATGTTAGTGGCGAATTTATGGAGTGTACAAAAATGTGACGAATTTACTTTGTGACCAATGTACAACAACCCGAAAAAAGGTAATAAGTACGCGGTCGGAATAAGTAAGCAAATAACCAACATACCCGTTCATTTGTCTTTGTTCATATGTATAATTGACGGAATTTTCGATTGTCCTAATGACTCACTACAACAAATAATTACGGTTAATTGAGTCTCGACTGTATTTTGTATTATAGCACTCAAGTGGAAAACAAGCGTGGCGTAACTGTTACTGTACAAGAACTGCCGGCTTGCACAATAAGCTGTTACCGTAGTCAAAACAAATATGCATCACTAGGGTGTCATGCGTGCGTTGCCAACCCTAAAATAACCTTTTATTGTAAAACTGCTGTAAAAAAAAGAAACCGAACCTGTAGTCTGTTGGAAAACCCACGGAAGGCAGTTCCACTCCACAAGTCTCAGATGAAAGGTTCTCTGGACGCAGTACGCTACCATTACGGTGTGGATGGAACTCGTCTCTGAACCAAATGACATGGTCCCAGCTGTACGGTACTTGCGGTCTAACTTGACACTTGTATGACATAAGTTCGAGCTGAAGTACTGCTTTGCTCTGTCTATCACACCAAGTTAATTGGACGCCAACTTGACATTCTCCATCAGGTGTGACTTCGGAACTGAGTTTCGTTGAAGATCTCCACAACAAGAACCTCAATGCTCTTGATGGTGAGAAGTGAGTCCTGAAATTGAGGAACCACAGCAAATTGGGTTTTCTTAACGGTGAACGTACAGACTTCTTCATGGGGTTGAATTGGGCTACGTTCAAGTCAGATACTTTAGTTAGAGTACCCACAATTTCAGACTCAAGTTCCTCCCCAAGAGGTGTTAACACGACCTGTATAACAAGTGTCCTCTATGCTATTAACAGCATATAATTGATCATTGATATAGCAGGAATAATATCGAGGACACTACAGAACTCTACAGCACACCAGCGGTATGATCCCTTCTATCGTATACTTCTACTGAAGAAAATTCGTTTCGTAAAACCTCCTGTAATGATCTATAAAGGATTCTTAATCTTTAAAACGTATTCTTTCCAGATGCACAGGCATCGTCGGTTCAATGGAATGCTCCAGACAGTCTGAAGGATCTCGTATCCTACCGCCAGTTATCACGGCCAAAATAACCACGAAACAGAAGTTTAGCTTCAAATACGGACGTATAGAAATCGGCGCTAAGATGCCACTTGGTGACTGGCTGATACCTGGTAAGTATTGTTTTAATAATCAGTTTTAGTATTATTTCAATAGACCTAAGACGCGATAACTGTTGATGTTGACGTACTAGGGTTACAATCTATTTTGAAAAGATTCGTAAGCCCTTGGATACACATAAATGAACTATAATGATCACAATCCCAACAAAAGTTGGCAAATGAGACATTGTATTTTAGAAACTATTGTCTCGCTCAATAAAACTGCTGAGCTGTAGTATTTATTATTCTTGGCTCAAATTCCAATGATAATCCAATTCCAATGTCAAAGTTTACGGCAAATTAGGTCATCATGCGATTGAATCTTGTTATTAGTGCCTAAATAGACAATCAATGATTAAAATAATCTGACGCTCCTGTCTTGACTCAAAAACTTAAATCTAATACAAAGTTATCGAAACTGGATTCCAGAGTGAACACACTGGTCTCGAACAGACCAATATATTGATAGAAAAACAGATTATTTCCATGTCCCATTTTTCTTCTGCTTTTGGTTGGCAGAACAATAATAAAATCAACCTGGATCTATCAAAACCCTCAAAACATATTAGAAAAGTTATTAGCAAGTAGAATAAAGAAGACCAAATCCATGAAGTGGATCTGCGCTTGCCTACAGTTATTACCACTACTGCGAGATATTTAACGCGATCGGAAATATTTTCAATTATGTACTTTGTGTAGTATATTGTATGATGGGATGATAATTTTAAAACAAGCATGTGTCTCTGTATGGTCTATGTGTCTGTCGTCTGTGTATGGCCAAGGTCGCTCAGCGTGCTACGGAAAGAGCTAAGCTCGGGGTATCTCTGCTTACTGAATCAGAATTGAGGATATCCTCAGTAGAACTAAGGTAACCGACATAGCCCAAAGGACAAACAAGATGAAGTACTCGTAGCAGTGGGCCAGCTACTAGGTTCTCGAATCCTCATTACTTGATAAAGAACTCAATTTTTTTTTATGCAAAGTCGGGAGGCATGCAAGCATACGACCCATTTGATGTAAAGCGGTTACCGTAGCCTGTGAACACTTGCAATACAACACAGCAAATCCTTAGGAGCTTGCTGGTAACATCACTCACTCGCAGGAACAACAACCCTCCAGTTATTATTTCATTTCTTTTTGTGAGGTGGAGCACTTCCCTAGTCGGGTTTATTTTATGCGTTATAATATTTGTTAACTGGCTGCAATTTACTGTGAGGTATCAGTACTTCTCTAGACGGGCTGTGTTGATGCGCCCGGCCTCTCACAAAAACACGCAGACAGACACACGCACACATATGTTTGTCCTGTATGGGAATCGAACCCACGAGCTCTGGTGTCACAGCAATATTACTAACCACTGCACCACCGTGCTCGTCGAATAACGTAGCCTCTGGACATTTGCAATACCAGGGTCATCACACATGCGTTACCGACCGTGTAAAAACCTCTCCACGATTTGTTCAGTACGATTTGAGTAACATTACGTATCTTTATCACAATTACTGTAGAAATCCTGTTGGAGCCTCGGGACAACGTCTACGGCACTCAGAACTACGCATCAGGTCTACTCAGAATCGCCGGTGTCAAAGGCAACATTGAATTTTCCAAGAAATTGTATGCTGGTCCCATTTTATCAAGCTCGGACTCATACCGGTATGCATCTTTACAGATATCCTTTTTACCAGATTCACCAGAGGGAGACTTTGTACAAAAGTCGTCTGCGTGGGTACCTCTGTCTCACCTATTTCCACCGCCAAGCAGTTATATTTATATAGCTGTATTACAGTTTGAAGGGTGAGATATGACAGAGAAATTACTCGGTACTGTGACGAAACAGCCTTAGGTCACAAGATTGGCAGCGCGCGAGTAACACCCCCGTGGTGTTGCGAGCGCCAATAGGCTGCGGTGACCGCTTACAATTTAATGCGGGCCGCATGCTTGTTGGCCAATCTAATCGTATAAAAAAAAAATTTTTTTTTCATCTTCATCATTTCAAACATCGATTAAAAAAATTGAGTGAGGTATCCTCTGTTTTCTCTGCCTACCCCGCTAAGTACTTGACGTGAAGTTATAGATAGATAGATATTCATAAGCAGTGATAGCCCAGTGAATATGGAGCCGGCCTATTGACCACCTGGTCCCTGGTTGGAATCCTGGCGAGGGCATGTACCACTAAATTCCTGTTTTCGGATTTATATACATATTTATCCCTTACTCGGCGGTGAAGGAGAAAATCTTGAGGAAACCCACACGTCCAAGAAAATAAATTTCGAAAGACCTGTGACCTAACCTAAGAAAGATCTGGTTTTTCTTTTGGGTTGTGGAAGTCTGACGGCAGTCGCTCCATGTAAAACTCGGTGTCTTCGCCAAATCCTCGGTCTTAGGTAGCAGACCCCGCCAATCCTAATGGATAAGGAAACGCGATAACGCGAAGGAGAAAAAGAAGATAGATGGATATTCTTATAACGAGTTCTTATTCATATAGCAACGTTATACGGCATTACATTTCAATCCCAAGGACTGCTTCGCTTATGTATCTTACCTTAATTTTTGATTTGCAAATATTTTAATGGAAAGCTTTAAATAATTTCCTTTTAAATACCTTTGATTCAAATTTACAAAACTAAAACGAGATGTCTAGTCCATTGAAAACATGTGTAATAAATTCATGACTGTTGTTATAGAGTACGCAGATTTTTTTTATATAGCATGGTCCACCTGATGTAAAGTGGTTACCGCTTGTAATATATTAAGTATCATATGCCACTTCTTTTGCAAATGTGCCGTGTTTGCAGCAGAGGTGACATTGTGCGTGCTCCTAAAGAGTTTACTGGTGTCCTCACTAATACACAAGGACACAACAACACTTCAGAATGTTGTTATTTGACTGCGCTTTTCTGTGAGGTGGAGGTACTTCTCCAAACTGCTTTGATGCGACTTACCTCTCTTAAAACATAAATACAAGGTTGGAAGAAATAAGTTTTCACATTATATCTCTATATGTTTGTTTCGTTTTCTAGAAATGTTAACTTAAGAGAAAAGATTGGCTTCGATCACTGGTACAAATCTCAGCACAATTACACGCTGGAATGGAGACCAGGTAACTATTGTTGCTCATTATTTATTTATACCATTTAGGTAGACATACAAGCTTACAGTTCACCGGATATAAAGTGGCTACTGTAGCCTGTGACACAGGAAATATCGCTCGTGCGTTGACACCCCTCATTCTATATGCCACAGGAACACAACATGCTTTCAGGAAGTTGTAACTGGGCTGTAAGGACTTCCCCATTCGGGCTACTTTTATGTGCCCTACCTTTTTTAATAATACAAAGACCAAGATAAATAGACATGTTCATCATGGGCACAAATGTTTGTCCGGTGTGGGAAACGAACGAACCCACAAGCGTCGGTGTTAATGTAGCTTTGCAAACCATCCTCCACCCGGCTCGCCAAAATTTTCTTCATATCGTAGTCTTTGCACGAGACCCAAAATTTGATCACTGACAACTTTATGTCGTTTTTCAAGAGGCCATATCTATGGCCAATGGCAATAGGGGTGGGTAAATGCACTCTTTTTTCAGTAACCAATAAGATACTGACTTCTTTCGGGAAAGATCCCAAATTGAGATGAAGGATTTCGTTTTTACTACCTACTTAATTGATAAACAAGTAGGTAATGGGTCGTATTTTGACGTTTGTATTAGGCACTTATCCCATTGACCTCTATCCCTACAAAAATCTCTTTAAGGCCCTTTTGAAGACCAACACGCTGTAGTCTCTTGAGAAATACCGACAAAACACAGCCTGAATTTTTTTGAAAAAGCTGATATAAAACTGCACATCACACGGCCTTTTAAGTGAGGTTAGGCCGTGAATGAACTGTCTGTTAATACTGTACTGTAAAAGATAAAGATTATTTGCCACTGGCCCTCGATTTGAAACATGTTACATTGTTTAAATAAAAAAAACGTGTGCGTCTCGGGACGCCCGACAGAAGTGATAACTTAAACTAATCTACATATAATTAAAGTTGCCGTATGCGTGAGAGAAATGGAAGCCAGACAGACTGGTGCCGTAACGCGTTACGTAACGGAGCGGTTTACCCTTCCATAAGAAGTTATCACTTCAAAATCTTATTTGTTCTCATGGTTTTAATTTTTCTTTTAATTTCGAAAATGAGCATTTACTGAGAAGAAATATCGAAAGGAACTTGACAAATTAAATCTTTTTTCAAATCGTCAGTCCTTGGGTTTACTCGTTCAGTAAAATACGTCGAAGCTATTGCGAGCCCAAATACGCTTATGTGAAAAAAACAACAATTTTTACAGATGGTATATCGATGTTTGTTGACGGTGAGAAGTTTGGCGATATCACTCCTGGGAGCGAAGGCTTCTCCAATGATGCCAGTAAACACGACGTACCGGCCGCCGCACATTGGCGTAAGGGCACCGTCATGGCGCCTTTTGACGATATGGTAAATACATTGACTTACACATTTCTTCCAAGTCGTAGATGATCAGTATTTGCAAAACACAGGATGTACTATGAGGCACATAGGTAACAGATTTATTTATTATCACTTATTCTAAATGGGCATTATTTATTGTAATTATTTTTGTAATTATCGCTTGCTTGGCGGCAAGAATGATCTAATGACGAAAAACATCATGAGGAAACACCCGCACATCCAAGAGTCGTTCGAAATATAATTATATTTCGAACGACTTGTGACCTTACTTAATAACAGGTCTGGTTATCATATCATAATTAAACTATTAGTAATAACTTTAATTCTTATAAGTTTTAGCTTTGTTTAACATAAATTGTTTTTAATGCTTTTTGGATAAAACTGTTGAAGCAAAGAGGTTGCTTCATAAAGTACCTAAAATATAATGAAATTCTTATCTCCAATAGGGATATAGATATTTATCACTTCTCTCTGAATAAGTTCCGGCGGCAAATAATGACTCATTTAAAAAAATAAGATATTTGTGACACTATCCAACTTCTTAACTATTTATTGATTTCCTGTTCAGTATTATGTACTTCTCAAAATTGCATGCACATTGTGTAGTTTAGCGTATTTTAGTTTTATTTAACTCAAGAAATTGTAAAACTTTCTAGGCATACGTGTTGTTTGGATTACAATCCAGATCAACACTATAATTTATCTGTTAATATGTATTTTGATGATTGTAATCTGTTATGTATGCTAATAATAAATAAATAAATAAAGTAATCTCACCATAGACTTTTGTTCTAAAAAGAAAGTTACTTATGTCAACGTGTCAATAGAAACAAAACTGTTTTTATAAATGAATTTGTATTTATTATATCTAATAAATATTAGGTCTGGTTATCGGCATTCTCATTATCTCTCATGTATGCAAGCTCTGCTAAGGTGGATTTCCATCAAGTTATGGTCAGCGCGTGAGTAAAATTTTTATTAAATATGGCAGATAAAGAAATCGAAAAACATGAAAATGAGAGAGTTAGTAGTAGTTTGAGCTTGCTGAGCATAGAGAAGCTTGATGGCAGCTCGAACTACAATACGTGGAAATTTCTCATGGAATTATATCTTATCCATGACGATTTATGGGAATGTACGGAACGGGTACCAGATAGTAATGATACTGTAGCCAAGAAGAGAGACCATAAAGCTAGAGCAAAAATATGTCTAATGGTTAAGCCCCATTGTCTAGTACACGTGCAGAGAGCCACGTCAGCGAAAGCAGCATGGGATGCTCTGAAGACAGCTTTTGAAGATAGAGGATTAAATAATAGGTGCAGATTTTTGTCGAAATTAGTAAGCTTGAAGTTGGAGAACTATGAAAGCGTACGAGAATATGTCACAGATCTACTAACAATTGCACAACAACTTAGCGACTTAGGTAAGGAGGTCGACGACGAATTACTAGCTGCACTAATGCTTCAAGGTCTATCAGAAAAATTCCAACCAATGAGATTGGCTATAGAAAATTCGAATATTACCCTCACAACTGATTATGTTAAGACTAAACTACTGCAAATGGAAGACACACATTCAGCTGGCACAAGCACAGAGCAAAGAAGTAAAGCATTATTTCTAAAGAATAATAAGAAGAAAGGTCAGAAAAACAAAGCCAAGCAAATCAAATGCTTTATTTGTGAAGGACCACACAAAGCAAATGTTTGTCCAGATAACCCCAAAAAGATAAGAGGCGAATCGAAGACAGCATATGCTATGTCAGTGGCTACGACAAATGATGAAGAGTGGATTATTGACTCTGGTGCTTCGAATCATATGTCAAATAACAAGGAATGGATGCGGGATTTGAAAGGGATTCCTAAAAGAGATATTTCTTGTGCGAATGGAGAGAGAGTATTTGCAGAAACAGTAGGAACTGTGAGTAGCGAGAAGCTTGGTCTTACAATAAGAAACGTAATGTATGTACCGAAATTATCTAATAATTTAATTAGTGTTAGCGAGGTAGCTAAGTCAGGACATACAATTATATTTACTGCTAAAGGTTGTGATGTGTATAAGGATAAGGAATGTAGAGTAGAAGGTAGACCGGTAGTGAAAGGTATCTTAGAGAGAGGTATTTATAAATTTAAACATTCATTACAGGGGACTGCTCTAAATACTGCTACATTAGATGAGTTAACATTATGGCATCGGAGGATGGCTCATCTTGGAGTACGTAATTTAACCCTACTTAGAGATAAGATGGCATTAGGGGTAAGCTTTCCTAACCCTAATTTAAAAAAAATGGAATGTGTCGAATGTTTGTTAGGTAAACAAACAAAGCAACCTTTCAATAATAAAGGGGCGACACGAGCCAACGAGGTACTAGAGTTAGTACATACAGATTTATGTGGACCTATGTCCGAAAATTCTTTTGGAGGTTCTAGATATTATATAACGTTTATTGACGATAAAACTCGTAAGACATTTGTATATTTTTTAAAACAAAAGAGTGAAGTTTTAGAAAAATTTAAAGTTTTTAAAACTTTAGCAGAGAAGCAAACTGGAAGGAAGTTAAAGGCAATTCGGTCGGATAATGGACGTGAATATGTCAACAGAGAAATGGACGATTTTCTTAGAAAGCATGGAATTCGTCATCAGCTGTCAGTCGAATACACCCCGGAGCAAAATGGAGTCGCAGAGAGAGCCAACAGGACAATAACAGAGAAAGCGAGGACAATGCTACAAGAAGCTGGTTTAGGCAAAAAGTTTTGGGCTGAGGCAGTGCTCACAGCGGTATATCTAAAAAATAGATCACCAACTATAGCTGTACGTAACAAGACGCCTGAAGAAGCATGGTCTGGAAAGAGAACCGACTTGAGCAAAATAAAAGTTTTTGGATGCATAGCATATATGCACATACCAGATCAAAAGAGAACAAAGTGGGATCCTAAAAGCAAAGAAATGTTATTTATTGGCTACTGTGAAGATTCCAAGGCGTATCGATTGATGGACATCAAAACAAATAACATCTACAAAGCACGAGATGTTATATTTTTTGAGAACAAAAAATTACATACAAATGAAGCTGTACAAGAGAGTACTAGTGCTTCAGAACAAGAGATATTAGAAGAAATAATTTCTGAACCTGTGGCTCCCTCCCGTGTACAAGAACCAGAGATTCAGGATAATATTGGCAACTTTCAACAAGTATCAAATGATGAACTGGTGTTGGAAGATGATGGTGCTGTAGCAGATGATGACATATGGGTAACATCTGATGAAAGGGAGGAATCGGATAATGAAGAGGAATCCACCAATGAAAATGCGGTATCAGGCAGAAGATATCCATTACGGGAAAGGAAACAAAAACAATTTCCGGATTTCCTTACTTACAAGGCTGTTGTTGCATCACAAGTTCCATTGACTGTACACGAGGCATTAGTCAGAGAGGACAGGGACCAATGGAGAATCGCAATTCAGGAGGAGCTGGATGCACTTCAGAAAAATAAAACCTGGACTTTAGTGAAAGCGCCGAAGTCAGTTAACGTCGTTGATTCTAAATGGTTATTTAAAATCAAAGAAGAGGCGGGGGGAAAGACCCGTTATAAAGCTCGACTCGTCGCAAGAGGATTTAGTCAACGCAGAGGCGTGGACTATTTCGAAACATTTTCGCCTGTAGTCAGACACAGTTCACTAAGAGTTTTAATTGCTTTAGCTGCCAGGTTAGGTTTAAAAATAGACCATTTAGATGTAAAGACGGCGTTCTTAAATGGAGATTTGGACGAGGTGGTCTACATGAAACAACCCGAAGGATTCGAGACCAAGGGCAAAGAAGATTACGTTTGCCTATTACAGAAGTCACTATATGGTCTAAAGCAGGCTCCACGAGCGTGGAACACAAAGCTGCATGCAGAATTAATCTCGCTGAAGTTCAAAAAGTCAGAGAATGAGCCATGCGTCTACACCCGATCACACAATGGTAAAGTGATAATCATTGCTGTTTACGTTGACGATATTCTGATCTTTTGGAACAATAAGCAAGAGATGCTTAAGGTCAAAGAAGATTTAAAATCCAGATTTGAGATGAAGGATTTGGGCAAAGCTGAACTTATGTTAGGAATCCATATTGTTCAGGATAGTAATGGGATTAAGCTGCATCAAGAGAATTATGTGAAGAAACTCTTGAAAGCTTTTAACATGGAGGACTGCAAACCTGTTGTTACACCAGCAACTTCAGGCCAAAGGCTAGAAAAACCTTCTCATGGTGAGAAGCCTAATGATAAGTTTCCTTATCGAGAATTGATAGGTTCTTTGATGTACTTGGCGGTCTGCACTCGGCCCGATATAGCTCATGTGGTAAATAGCTTGAGCCAATTTAATGAATGTTACAAGGAACAACATTGGGTGGCGGCTAAAAGAGTACTAAGGTATCTCAAGGGTACCCAGAATCTCGGTCTGCAATATTCAGTGGAGCAATGCGAAGAAATTATTGAAGGCTTCGCTGATGCCGACTTTGCAGGAGATAGTGATAGACGTTCCTACTCCGGTTCAGTGTTCCTTATTCAAGGAGGAGCTGTTTCATGGCAGAGCACTAAACAGCGTACCATTGCATTAAGCACTGCTGAGGCAGAGTACGTTTCTTTATCTGAAGCAGCCAAAGAAGCCATATTTCTTCGCCGATTTATTGGAGATATTACTGGCCAAGAGGATCCGAAAGCCATAACTTTGTTTTCGGATAATCAGTCGGCAATTGCCATCGCTTCTAATCCGGTACATCATCAGCGTACGAAACATGTTGATGTTAGATATCACTTTGTACGCAATGCTGTTGAGTCAGAAATCATCAAATTGAAGTATCGTGAGACTGAAAGAATGGTTGCTGACGCTCTAACAAAACCCGTGCCAAAGAGTAAGTTTGAGTGGTGTGTGAGTCAAATGGGTTTATGTAATGAGTGACCACAGGTGTGTATGTATGAGTAATGTATGGATGAGATTAAGGAGGAGTGTTGAAGCAAAGAGGTTGCTTCATAAAGTAATCTCACCATAGACTTTTGTTCTAAAAAGAAAGTTACTTATGTCAACGTGTCAATAGAAACAAAACTGTTTTTATAAATGAATTTGTATTTATTATATCTAATAAATATTAGGTCTGGTTATCGGCATTCTCATTATCTCTCATGTATGCAAGCTCTGCTAAGGTGGATTTCCATCAAAAACCACTATAGGAACAGTCTAGCTACGAGTAGTTTCATTTGACGAAATGTTAGGAATTTTAGTCGATGGCTGTGGAAGGCCTGTTATAACTAATTCGCAGTAGTAAAATAACATTTTATATATAAATAAAATTTAAATATATCGAGTTTGCAACAAAACACTGCAGTAACAATTATCCAGTAATCATGAAAAAATATATATCCGATAGTCAGAGTAATGTCATTTTTCAAATTGACAGTTTTACATAAGTCTCGGCTTGAACGTGGGCGGCATCCACGAGTTCCCAGACGCCAAGACCAAACCCTGGACCAATACCTCGCCTAAAGCTATGCTGAACTTCTGGACGGCACACGACCAATGGTACCCAACGTGGTACGACGACACAGACTCTCTACAGGTCGACTTCGTGAGGGTCTACGCCTTGTGAGGTAAACAATGTAAACAAATAGTAGATATAAGATCCTCTCTCGACATACAAAAACTTGTAATATTCGACACATAGTAGACATAGTATTCATATTTTATTACTTTAAACGAGGGTCTAATTGGGCGCAGTTTATATTACTCGGAGAGATGGGTGAAGTTTTGTTGGATTAAAATTAAAACGTCGATCTAAGTAGGTGTCATTTTTAATGGAAAGAAATTACATAAAAAAAAAACGTCAAACATACAAATACCATAGACTTCGTGACAAATGTCAATTAAGCATTACACACTTAGTTTTGGCAATACCATGAGACTTAACATCTAACATCAAACTGCAAAGTAAGCAGTTGGTTAAAACCTTACAAATTACACAGGAAATTACACACAACGGGAATGCGGATTTTCTCCGTACACCCGGGCGTTACACAATAACTAAAAATAATAATTGCTCTAAAGTGTTATCAAAACTACAAGCAAAACAAGAGACCAAAAATGAAATCTATTGTACCCAAGGCGTATGAACACATTACAAATCTTCTTGTAAAATGTAATAAAATGTAATGAATGACATATATCACGACTCTACACAGCTTACAAAAAAAAAAGAAATAAGCGGAACGAGACAAAGCAAAGTTATTTTTAAACTGAAATAAAATAATTAAGAATATGTCTTGTGAATTAGGTAAGAATCAATCTAAAACAAAAACAAACTTTATTTCAAAAGTTACTACGAGGTACGTACACTGAATAACTGCATATTTAACTGTGTGAACATTGCTATATTCAACTATTATTACACTACTCATTGCAAGGGACAAAGAGACACATAAATTACTGTGGAGCAAACCAAAGTGCAAATGCAGTTATATCACATCAAAACATATCAAAATGAATTCATACAAAATCGTGAAATTTGTAAGAATTTAATGTATAGGGACTTAATACATTAAATGAATAAGGAAATAATATAGAATATTGTATGTACCTCACAATGCAAGAAATATTGAATTTTTGATAATTATCTGCTTGTGAGTTGATTCACAAAGTTTAACAAGCAAGTATTATGTACATACACATGTGACATTAAGCTTTATACGTACAGGACGTACAATGTACAATTAATACATGACGCAGTAGTACTTAGAATTAACAAAACATTAGGAAATGCATAAGAATCTAACCACTGCACCACCGAGCCCGTCAAAACTCAGAATGTGAATTGATAATCTTTATTGTTTCCAGGTACCAATATCCGTCCACCTCCAGCCAGCGCTGCATTTACTCGAATAAACAGTACCTATACAAACATTTCGTTACATTTGTTTCCTTCTGCCTTGCGTTCAGCCTACATTGATTACTACCTCACCTGTATAAAGCTATAGCAGCTAAGCCGTAGGAGAGCTCGATGGCGTCGTTGCGCTTGTTATTCTAATTGAGCACGCAGGTTAAGCAACGTCTACCGCAGCCTGTCTATGGATGGATTTATCTGTCTCGAGTTCTCCATACCGGAGGGCACGTTAAGCCGTCGGTCCCGGCTGTTGTCAATAGATGACAGTAGTTAAGCTAAGTCATTGGCCCTGGGCAGGCTCGAAAATACTGGCCTCCGCCAATCCGCATTTGAGCAGCGTGGTGGAGTATGCTCTAAACCCCTTCGGTTGAAGGGAGACCCGTATCCCTGCAGTTGGATAAGTAAGGTTTGATGTGGGTGTAAAGCTATGCTTATGCTCATGTATAAAACTCATCATCATCATATATGGCTCTAGAGTTGTCTGCAGATGACATGCAGGTGAGATTGATATTTACCTGCAGTAGTGCGCCCCGCTCATTTCCCTAATGTCTCTGGAAGTAATAATAAGTAATGTATAATGAATATTTTTTTATACAACGTCGGGAAGCATACAAGCATACGGCCCACCTGATATGAAGCGCGCATCATAGCAGCCCGTCTGGAGAAGTACCTCCACCTCACAGAAAACTGCAGCCGAATAACAACTCCCTAGATGGTTGTTGTGTTCCTGCGTGTGAGTTCACCAGTAAGCTCCTAAGGAGTTGCTGTGTAAGCAGCAGAGGAGGCTTCGTGTGAGTGGTACTTAATAAATTACAAGCATTAATAGGCTACGGTAACTGCTTTACTTCAGGTGAGCCGTATGCTTGTATGCCTCCCGACGTTGGTTTAAAAAAAAACGGCTGCCGGCCCTTTAAACGCTTATAATACATTAAGTATCACTCGCGCGATGCCACTTTCGCGATGCTACTGGTGACCTCACTCACTCATATGGTATGGCAGAGAGAGCATAAAAGTTGAATAAACGCGGTCGAGATGCAAGCGTTGTGCATTTGTGCGTAACACTTGTAGATCGTATTCGCAATGATGATGTTAGAAACAGAGCTGGCCTGAAAGAGAGTGTCGGTGTTAAAATAAGAAGTGGCATGCTCCGTTGGTTCGGACAGGTAAAGGGAATGCAGGAAGTCTGAGAGAGAAATAAGGGAGCAGAGAATGCTCGAACTACGCCTACATTAGCTGTCATGTATTTTTCCATTGGAGCAAGGTCTAGAGCTACGCAGAGAGTTGCGAGATATCAGCGCAACAATGCAAACTGCATAAGCGTAAGCAAGAAAATACTATTAAAATTAAAACAAGGCCTAGAAACTGGCCAGCGTGCATGAGAAGAGCAATGAATGTTAAAGAAGCGAGTGAGATATGTAAGGATCGAGTCACCTGGTGCTCGGTTCTCTCTGCCTACCACGCAAGGGATTTGGCGTGAAGTTATAGATAGATAGACAGATAGAAATTAAAAAATATATCGTATAACTTTGTAATTGGCTCACTATCATTGTTAAAGTCAAAGCCAAACTCGCTTGCAACCTTGCTGCTAACCTAACGAGACTCGAACAAAAGGTAAGGCATCAAACCAGCCCAGGCAATTTGGTATAAAAGTTTGTTCATGAGATGCATGCACTCGACGAGTCCCAGGTTCGAATCCTGTGGGATGTACCACTAAATTCGAATTTTCGGATTTATGTACAAACTTATAAATATCACTTGTTCTTTTTTAGGGTTCCGTACCCACAGGGTAAAACGGAACCCTATTACTGAGGCTCCGCTGTCCGTCCGTACGTCCGTCCGTCCGTCCGTCCGTCTGTCACCAGGCTGTATCTCATGAACCGTGATAGTTACATAGTTGAAATTTTCACAAATGATGTATTTCTGTTGCCGCTATAACAACAAATACTAAAAAATAGAATAAAATAAATATTTAAGGGGGCTCCCATACAACAAACGTGATTTTTTTGCCTTTTTATAGATAATGGTACGGAACTCTTCGTGCGCGAGTCCCACTCGCACTTGGCCGATTTTTTATACAACGTCAGGATCAGGAGGCATACAAGCATACAGCCCACCTGGCAAAGCGGTTACCGTAGCCTATGAACTGCTGCAAACACAGCAACTTTTTAGGACCTTACACGCAGGAACACAATAACCCTGCAGAGAGTTGTTACTTGGCTGCGATTTTCTGTGAGGTGGTGCTTTGATGCACCCTACCTCTCTTAAAAACACCCAGATCGACACAAACAGACATGTTCATACTCACAAATGTTTGTCCTGTGTGGGAATCGAACCCACGAGTGTTGGCGTCAAAGTCGCGTTATTAGCCACAGCGCCATCGAGCTCGTCAACTGCTCGACTGTCAACGAAAACATCGTGACTAAACCCGCACGTCCAAGAAATTATATTTCGAAAGACATGTGACCTAACCTAAGAATGGTCCTGATTCTTCCTCTAGGTTGTGGAGGTCTGCCGCCAGTCACTCCATGTAAAAATCTGTATCTTCGCCGGCTTAGGTAGCGGACCTCGCCAATCTTAATGGATTTAGAAACCGAATAACGCTAAGAAGAAAATATATATATATTAAAATAGGTATGCCATACTTTGCAGTGTGAAACTTCTCGATCTGGACCTGGCGCAGTTATAAGGAGAGATCCTTATATTCCCCATCCTTTAGGGTTCTCCTTCTCCCTCAAAACCAACATAAATCATGAACAAATGTTAGCATACAAATGTCATATGTTTTACTTCTATATAAAATACTGAACAGAAAGGATTTATGAAACTTTGTAAAATATTGCATTTAAATCGTAGGTACCAAATATTCTTTTTGTTTGCCAAAAAGAAAATTTGGTACCTTGCCGCTTAGCACGAAACATAGTATGAATTAAATTGTCTTCTTAATTTATTACGATATATTGATTTTTATTTCTGTGGGAAACTTCATGATACCCCATATATCATTTTAAAGAATCCACTCTGGTACTGCAAGTTGCAATTGACGTGTCGACTCCGAAAAATGCATGCCTCCCGACGATGTATAAAAAAAAAGTATAAAAGGAATATATATATGTAGACGCGTATGACGTCGTGCCCGGAACAGCGTGATAACCCCCTAACATATACACTGTACGTGAGTGGATGTGTTTACGAGTGATGAGACATTATATGAGTCAATCATCAGGGGAAATACCGGCAGGTTCCCGCTCGCGGTAAAGAACCGAGTACTATGTATACAAGTATGTAAATCATTTGACTTTATTTATAGGCTATACCATCATTTTGGTTATTAGTCATATAAATAATAATTATAGCTACTGATTTTAAAGTTTATCTACTAAAAAGGAATAACAAAATTGTATTTTCTACTAAACAAAATCAATATCTTCATAGGCTCCATCCGAAATTATTCGATACTTTTATATCGGATTCGGTTACAGTTAGATTTTTATGTTGGATATCCGATAGGTTAGGGTACGATTATGTAACTCATAACATGCCTGGCAGAGAGAACCAAGCGTCACATGACTCGGTTTCCACACCTCGGTCGCTTCTTTCATAGTTCTTTTCATGCACGCTCGCCGGTTGCTAGGGCATTAGAAGAATGTTTATTTAATTTTTAGATATTTTTTCTATTCCTATGCATTTTAATTCTCTAAACAAAGAAAACGCAGTCAAATGCAACATTCGGGATATTATGAAATCAGTACTACTTCTACCTCAGGTAGAAGTTCTACCTCGACTCGTAAGGAGTTGTGAGTTGTGTGCTCCAATCATAACTATCGAACTTTTGTTAAAATTTTTGTTTCAAGAAAATAATCGGCATTTTAATACAAATATTGACAATTTCGAATAAAAGAGAGTTTCACATAATCTAAAAGTGCGCTTTTAGGGGAGTACTTTAATCTTCTATGCTACTCAGCGTACTATAGTGCTATAGTAAACTCACTCGTAAGAACACAGCAGTGATAAGTTGATAAGTGGTAAAAGAATCTCCCTTTTATCCAACGGTCTGAGGTTCGAATTCTCGTGTGGGCATCTAACTACCATTAAATTCCTGTTTTCGGATTTATGTACAGTTGTAAATTATCGTATAGTGAAGTACCTCCACCTCACAGAAAACCACAGCCAAATAACCACTCCCTAGAGGGTTGTTGTGTTCCTGCGTGTGAATGAGGTCACCAGTAAGCTCCCAAGGAGTTGCTGTGTAAGCAGCAGAGGCAGCATCCCGTGAGTGTTACTCAATATATCGCAAACGTTAATAGGCTACGGTACCCGCTTTACATCAGATGGGCCGTATGCTTGTATGCCTCCCGACTTAGTATAAAAAAAAACTGACTAGCAGTAGATCCATGTCAAAGTCAGTATATTCTCCAAGTCCTTAGGCTTAGATAGCGGACCCCGCTATCCTAATAAATTAGGAAACGGGATAACACTAAGAAGAAGACCCGCAAGAACGTAGCAACCCGTAGAAGTACTTCCCTAGTCGGGCTCCTTCAATGCTCACTACCTCTCGCTTGTATGCCCGACGTAATATGAAAAAACCACTGCTAATATATATGTTACTATACTGGTAGATGCTACAGACGTTGTCTTGCCCGAAAAAAAATGCAACCCAATTGCAGCGTCACCTAACGGATCTATTAAACTTAAACACACAGACAGAAATTCATCAAAATCGATCCAGCCATTGATCAGTTAAGTGAATATGCACGCGTACAGAAAAAATATATATTACATTGTATAAATATAGATAATTTAAGACAACAGTACCTATTCCTAGAAATTATATTTTATACAGACTTCCTCCAGTTCAATCCTCAGTTCACAAAAACACCGCTCGTGCTCGAAGTCAGTTACAAAATGGCCAGCGCACTAATAAGACGTGTTGCAGTATTCCTTGCGTCATTTCTAACATTTCAAGTGATTTGTGCCCAAAATGTTGTGCCAGACGTGAATTTCGAAGTGTTATCCCCCAAAGGAGTCCGAATTACTATGCCTGGTAAGTGTTAGATCAGAATTTCACACGATATTGAGATGTTGTTGATAAAAAACTAATTAACATCAAAGTTCAAGTTCATTGTTCGATTACAGGCAAACGATTGCACAAAAATATAGCTTAGTTATAAATTTATAGTTGATTACTTCTTGGATGAAATCATTTTCGAGTAGAATATAACAGAAATAATTCATTTCCCCTGCCATACACGTAAACAGGATATACATAAGTTGAGCTATATAATTCACTTATTGCTTAGTGAATACCGAACCAGTTTTCGATCAACTGATCTCCGTTCAAATCCCGGTGTGGGCTCTGAATTCGTGTTTTTGCGTATTGTGTTTTTGTAATTATCACCTGTTCGGAGGTGAAGAAAAACATCGTGACGACAGACGTGTAACCTAGCTTAAGAAATGTCTGGTTTTTCCCTTGGGTTGTGGAAGTTGGATGGCAGTCGTTTCATATCAAAACCAGTATCATCGCCAAATCCTTAGGCTTAGGTAGCGGATCCCACCAATCCTAATAGATTAGGAAATGGAATATCGCCAGAAAGAGCGAGTATCAATTTAAGTTTTTTGTATGTTTGGTGCCCTTACAAGTAATTGAATCTGGCATTTTTATCCTTATGCCATATGACGTGTTCTTAACTGTCCACTTTGTGTATATATTCTGTCAATTTTTTTATACAACATCGGGAGGCAAACAAGCATACGGGTACGTAACAGATGTAAAGTGGTAACCGTAGCTTTTGAACGCTTGCAATCCTGGGAGGAACGCTCGCGTTTTGTCACCTTGCTGCTATCACAGTAACTCTTTAGAAACTTGGCCTCTCCATCACTCGCAGGAATACAACAACTCTCCAGAAACGGCAACAATGTATCACGATTTCAGCTGTATCGAAATGTTTTTATTTTTCATATGTGACCTTATATATCATACAAACATACAAGATATAATATAATATCACTTCTTCGGTATAGTTAATGCCAGGGAATTGAAAATATAGTTATTTTAACCAAATTTAATCATGAAACTTTAAGATCTCTATGTACGAGTATAACTTCACGCCAAATCCCTAGCCGGGTAGGCAGAGAGAACCGAGCACCACATGACTTACACTGCTCATTGGCTTCACCTTAAAAATTAATCGCTCTTCTCATGCACGCCTTTTGCGTGATACATCAGATACCGAGTAACCCAGGTACCTTGGGCGTTTCTCCTCTTAAGCCCTTCAGGTATGAACCCGCGTGTTCGATTTTTTAGCTCTGCAACGTCCTAAGCCGAGGTGAGATCACTCTCGGGGCAGGCAGTCGCAGGCAGTTTATTTTATTATTCTTTTTAGGGTTCCGTATCTCAAAGGAAAAACGGAACCCTTATAGGAACACTTTGTTGTCCGTGTGTCTGTCCCTTTTTCTCAAGGACGGGTGGAGCTATCAAGCTGAAAGCTAACGCGCATGGTGGAATTCAACCGTCTGGTCCTCAATGGGATAATATCGAGAATAAATTATTGCTAACGCGATGTACAACCGCTACGCCACAAATTTTGCACCACGCTCGCATTTCAACTGCGTTTATTCTACTTTCATGCTCTCTCTGCCATACCCAGCTCTCGCTTCGAGAGAAGAAGAGCGAGAAACTAAGATAAAAAGGAATAAACATTCATTCCTCCTAATAAACTATACTGCTTTGACACACAAGCGATTGGACGAAAATAATAGCTTCCTTATAATATGATATTACAGAAAGTTTATTTATTTCCACTTTCACATACGTACATTTTTATAACAGCACATAACAAACAAAAGACAGATTGTAACTGGCACATCTTCTGTAATATATATCCCACATAAGATGATCCAGATACAATTTAAGGACCCCTAAAATGTTTAGCATAGAAAAATATAGTACTATTACACCGACCCTACTGAGCATATGTATACGGGTCTCCCTGCAACCAAAGGAGTTTAGAGCATGCTCCACCACGCTGCTCAACCGCAGATTAGCGGAAACCAGTGTTTTCGAGCCACCCGAAGATCACTGACTTAGCTTAACGACTGTCACCTAGCGACAACAGCCAGGACAAACGGCTTATCATGCCCAGTAGACAAGCACGAAGCACGGAGAAGTTCAATATAGATAAACTCGTCTATAGACAGGCTGCGGTCGACGTTACTTAGCCTGCGTGTTCAGTTATAATGACATCCATATATATCATCATAAGACATAAGATGTCATCGAGCTTCTCTAAATATGCATTTTATGGTAAATAATATTTTTTTAGATGTTCCAAAAATGACACTATTTGCTTTCAATGGACATAAAAACAGGCCAATAAGTCAAGATGACGTAGGTACTATAAAGGGAGAGGTGCTGAAGGCGACAGATGGAAAGTGGGTGTTGGAAGACCACAATGTGGAGCTTAAGGAAGGAGACATCATCAACTATTACGTTTTCGCGGCTATCGATAGAGCGGGATATGTGAGAGACAAACTCAGTTACACTGTACGAAGTGGTAAGTTTTTATCGACATTCAAATTGTTAGATTTTATTTATTGGTACACGTAGCAGGGAAATAACGATACCGGGAATTTCCCGAAATCCCCAAGGATGGCACGAAATCACGAATACTCTTTTCTTTTACGTCTTTTTACTAAAAATATCTAGCGATATGACAAAATACTATCATACTGTCAGTGATACGTCATTTCACTAAACGGAAACCAGTATAATGTAGTTCCGAATATCACAGAATAAGGTATGAGCCATGCATCTGTCTCACTTCACGAGTGACGGCCTGGGGTCGGGAAGCTACACGAGCTTTTAGCTAGAGATTGTGATCAAATTAATTTTAGTTCCCAAATTGTAATAAATATTTAAAAAGGAACCAAAGAATGAGAGATTAATTGACGAGCTCGATGGCACAATGGTCAATAACGCGATTTTGTCACCGACGTTCGTGAGTTTGATTCTCACACAGGGCGAACATTTGTGTGCATGAACAAGTCTGTTTGTCTTGGTCTGGATGTTTTAAGAGAGGTAGGGCGCATAAAAGCAGCCCGTCTGGGGAAGTACCTCCACCTCACAGAAAACCGCAGCCAAATAACAACTCCCTAGAGGGTTGTTGTGTTCCTGTGTGTGAGTGAGGTCACCAGTAGCTCCCAAGGAGTTGCTGTGTAAGCAGCAGAGGAGGCATCGCGCTACTTAATATATCGCAAGTGATACTTAATATATCGCAAGCGTTAATAGGCTGCGGTACCCGCTTTACATCAGGTGGGCCGTATGCCTGTATGCCACCCGACGTAGTATAAAAAAAAATGTCTGTTAGTCTTGGTCTGGGTGTATTTAGAGAGGTAGGGTGCATCCAAGCAGCCTGTCTGGGAGTACCTCACAGAAAAACACGAAATACCCAAGTCTGACTCGAAACCAACGTTCCGGGCTTTATAAGAGCTGAAGACTGGCCCTCATCTAGCCCAGATCTGAACCCCTTGACTACAAATTATGGTCAGTTTTTTGGGGACATGGCCTGCTCGAAACGACACGGCGACATTGTGTCTCTTAAGAAATCTCTGGAGCAAGCGGTGGCTTTTCCCATGGAAATAGTGCCAGATTCGTGACCAGACAGATTAAAGGCCTGTATCAAAACCAAAGGTGGCCATTTCGAATAGAATAATTTTTTTTTTTGCTTAGACTTCCATAAATATGTACATAGAAGTTTATTACGATTACATTTCTTCATAAAAAAATAAATGCATATTCATTTGTAACAGAACTTATGGTCGGACTAGGTATATATACTACATCTTACACTTTCATATGACAATTTGTCACCCCTTATCCATTCACGAGTTCCGAAGGGGATACGCATTTTTTGGTGTATCCACTACTTATGTCACCAAATCGTCTCATTACCAGAATTCATAAGGACAAAGAACAGTCTCGAATCTGTCTGGTTTGGTCTCAACCAGATGTGTTGCAAATCGCCCAACTTCATAATCCTGTAATTTCCTTCAGCTTCAACTCTACTTCATGGGCAGATGCTAAGCTCACGAAAGCGTACACTGTGAACAGAAACAGTCATGTGATATCCAGTTTTATACGAACCTATGGAAATCTTGGACCTACCATAGTGTTATCTCTTACAACATTGACCAAGCGAGACCAAGAGTGCGACACGTATGTTCTTCGTGGTCCACGTCAGACCATAGGGTCAGCATGCCACAAGATCATCAGAGTCGTTCCCCGACCGCCTTATCTCTATCACACAAAGCATCTGGACATCTCTAACTCATAACCTCCATCAGCTCATTTATCTTACTCTTAATCCACCTCTCACATTCCACGTAGGTAGGTATACATCTCTTCGACCCGCCGGAACTGGCGCTGCGTAAAGGGTGGCGTCTATGAAGGACTGCTTTTGGGCCAGCATTGCAATTTGTGACGGTTCTGTCACATGGCATTCAGTCACATATTTAACAGATATGTTCAATCATGAGGAAATTTCTACTTGGTTTCAGCTACAGATAATCGCATATCCACTGATTGTCCATCATCAGAGACAGAAGTTCGGAGTCGGTCTGAGCAAGTATGTTCTGGGGAGACGGTCTTTGAGGACCATTTCGATACCATCCGGGATAATATATGGCAAATGGAGCAATTTATACCAGTTGATAATCCTGTAAGTATTTTCTGAATATAATTGTTTTATGACAATTAATAACAAACATGAGGAAATATTGACAGTACCTTAGAGATATAATAATACATTAGATTTTATGTGGAGTGTCAAGGCAAACATATCGATATGCCATGATGCCTCCCTGTCTGATGATAAACCTATAATCGATTCCAAATAATAAAATAAACATTTTCAGACATAGATACACACCCCCATCTCGTTCCAAACTAGTAGATTGCCGTTGTAATATCCTATTACTAAAGTTTTCTGTCCTCATTTTCATAAAAACATAGGTAAAATCCAGTAAACCACTAGATTGCGTATGAAGGCAACCCCGCGCTTACAAAAATATGTTGGTTCTCTATAGGTTTGTTCCTTCATGGAAAAAACTAACAAATTATGAAAATGATTAATGAATGTAATATATTTATTATTTCGACCCCCGAATTTAATATTCATGTTGATTCTATGCATAAATTTCTTACTAATAGTAACATTAAAAAAAAGTGCTATGTATTAGTAGTATATTATTATTATTACTAGTATTCGTTTTAATCTTATACTATTATGGTATCTTGACGTAAATTTTATTTTAGTGATTACTAGACTAGCTACACTCCGCGACTTCGTTCGCGCGTAGGTATCCCGGTATCCCGTGAGAACAGCTTATACTTACTTTCTTTCTTTTTCCTCGGTTTTTACGGGTTGTATCGTGATATTGAACGGCCTATAACCTGTGCATATGAGAGTCGATATGTATCTCTATCTTTTTATATATGTCTATTGTGCACTGTTGATATGTCTAAGTAAATTAACACATAAATAAAAACTTAGCAATACTTAGATGAACACCTTTTTTTGATGAAAAATATATATAAATATATACATATAATACATGTGGATAAAATATTATGTTTCATAACAAAACACCCAGGAAGATAAACAGATATGTTCATGCACACAAATGTTTGCCTTGTGTGGGAATCGAACCTACGTTTACGCACGCCTTGGTGCTCAAGTATGGTGCAACTCGATACTGATAATTCTTGGTACGAGTATTGAGAAAGAGAAACGTTCTAAATACTTAGACTTGTCTCATGAGGTTACCGCCATACGACATGTGAATTCCTATAGTGGTAGCAAACGGGCTTCTTGCCAAGATCCTCGATCGATATCTTGAGAGGCTTTCGCTTGGCAGTTGAGCCAGCGCATGGATGTGCGTTTTTTATACAACGTCAGGAAGCATACAATTATACGGCCCACCTGATAAAAAGCGGCTACTGTAGCCTATAAACGCTTGCGATACTTTAAGTATTAGTCACGCGATGCCACTTCTGCTGTTAACACAGTCCTTAGGAGCTTACTGGAGACGTCACTCACATGCAGGAACGCAACAACCCGCTAGTAGGGAGTTGTTATTTGGCTGCGGTTTCTGTGAGGTGGAGCTACTTCCCCAGACGGGCTGCTTTGATGCGCCCTACCTCTCTTAAGAATATCTGTGTATGTGTATTATTTCGTGTATCGTAACATATCCCCTCTTTTCTTAGCATTATCCCGTTTCCTAATCCATTATTAATCCATAAGCAGGGACCGGCAGGATTCGCTACCTAAGTTTAAGGATTTGGCGAAAATACTGATTTTTACATAGAGCGACTACCATTAAATCCACACAATCCAGGGGGAAAACAGGCCTGTCTTAGGTTAGGTCTTTCAAAACATAATTTCTTAGACTTGCAGTTTCCTCACATTTTTTTAGTATTAGTAGTTAATGATAAATGCCAGGATGCGAACCGGGGACCAATCGGTTAATAGACCGGCTCTTTACCTACTGCGCTATCACTACTCATATATATATTCTGTGATATAATATAAATATCACAATTTTGCAGGAATATCCCTTCGTGTCATACCAACGGCTAGCTCAAAATCCAACAGTATACGCGGAAAATGGGTACCTTAATATCAAACCCCAATTGCAAGCGGATCAGCCTGGTTTCAACAACATGTCTATTTTATCTGAAAGCTTAAATCTCTTTGCTGGGTGAGTATTAGAACTTACTGTTTATCATTATGTTTGAAAGAATACCTCTCTTTTGGAGGGTTTTTTTTATACTACGTCGGGAGGCATACATGCATACGGCCTACCTGATGTAAAACGGGTACCGTAGCTTATTAACGCCTGTGATATATTATCACTCGCGCGATGCCTCCTATACTGCTTACATAGCAACTCCTTGGGAGCTTACTGGTGACCTCACAGACACGCAGGAACACAACAACCCTCTAGGGAGTTGTTATTTGGCTGCGGTTTTCTGTGAGGTAGAGGTACTTCCCCAGACAGGCTGCTTTGATACGCCCTACCTCTCTTAAAACATCCAGATCAAGACAAACAGACATGTTCATGCACACAAATGTTTGGGAATTGTGTGGGAATCGAACCCACGAGCGTTGGTGTCAAGGCCGCGTCATCGTCATCGTGGAGGTTCGCTTATTGACGCACTTCTGTTCATCGTAAGACGAACTGTAGAAGTAATTTTGCCACAGAAGTTGAAAAAGCGCTGAGGATAATTCTGCGCTAGCATCGAACTAGCTGTAATTTTTTTTTTCAGTGACACCAATCGTTTGCTATTATACTAATTAGAGTCCTTGAGAACTTTCTTCCCCACAATATATATGTTCTTGGTTTACTTGTTCATTGGTTAATGACCATAGTCCTATACTTGTTGTTCAAGGCTTCTTATAGATTAAACAGTCATTGTATAGTGGAGTTTCACGTAACGCGGTATCTATAAGAAAGCTCTAACATGTGAAAGGAGCTTTTCTAGACTTTTTTCGCGTGTTAGGATGCTTTTTATTTATTTCAAGTTTCTAGACACATCTGTTAGTTTAGACTAGTTTACGTATAATATATAGTTTACGTATACGTAGGTCTTGTACGTGACGTTACATCTTATTCGTAAACAGATTGATATTTATTGTCCAGATGTACGGCGCCAGCCTGTTGGAAGCAAGCATCAGGAGCAGACATTCTCCCGCCAGTGGTATCTGGCAGATTAACCAGCAAAGGGTTTGCGTTCAAGTACGGCACTATACACGTGAAGGCAAAACTCCCGCAAGGCGATTGGCTGTATCCAGGTAACTTTAAGATATTATGTTTTTTGACAAAGTCCATCCAATATTCAAAATACCTGTTTTAGGGCTTTCGTCTAACTCTTATTAGCAAGTTGCAAAAACTTCTCACTTTAACTTGTTTTTTAATCTAATCTAATCAAAATGTAATCAGGTCTAAGTTGTGTTTATACTCGTTGGAAGTCACACAAGCATACGGCCCACCTGATGCAAAGCGGTTACCGTAGCCTATGAACGCTTGTAATACATTAAATATCACTCGCGCGATGCCTCCTTCCTGCTAACACAGCAACTCCTGCGAAGTTTCATAATCATAATACACGAATTAAAAAAAAAATAGTTCTATTGCTTCAGCTTTTACTCACATACCCATGGACATAGTGCTCCCTGATGAGACACAGAGCCACCATCGCAAGAAATAGTAGAATAAATCGCCTCAGGAGGCATTACAACTTAAGCACTCATATCTGATTAAGAATACTAAGTTAAAACTATCTATAGAGGTAATAAGTGCATTTTTCAATAAGTTCCAATTTATTTTCTGCCTACTTCCAGAAATCCTGTTGGAACCATTCCTGAAGAGATATGGCAGTCATCACTACGCATCTGGCGTCCTGAGAATCGCCTCGGCCAGAGGAAATAAAGAACTTACGGCCCCAATTCCTGACGCTCGGTTTGACAGTACCGACTTTAGTAATTCTGTAAGAACGTAAAGAGATTATTTAATCACAGCACATACCTACATATACTTTTTTTTTTAATATATATGGCAATAGTGTTGCTACTTTATGCCAGTGTCAAAGTCTTCAGTATAGGACCATTTGAAAATCATAATTCTATGTTCCAGCTTCAGGAACTGTGCTGAAAAAATATTTGGGAAGGGTACCTAGACCCCAATCAACCCAGTTTAAATACCACCCGTAAAACGATAGTGATTTTTACAAGGTGTTCTTGATGCACTTATTCACGTCTTCCAAAAAGTACATAAACGTGTTATATTTGAGTTTTTTCATTATTGTATAATTTCACTAGCACTTATGTTACAAAATACTATCAAAATTGTCACACAAAACTAATTTTATACTGAATTGTAAAAATTTCAAGTACAACAACAATGTTACTCGTCAAAAACGCGGGAAGAAGTCCTACATATACTTCTTCCCAAAATATTTTTGCAATTTTTATTTTGTTATGTAACTACTAATTTACGGTTTTTGGATTTTTCCTTTACTTGAGCTACATGACATTGCTTCTTACTAAATTTCATGATTCTACGGAAAGTACCCTATAGGTTTTATTCCTTTGCGAATGTCGAAATATGCTGCATAAGCGAGGCATAAATAGCCGTATCTTTTGATTGCGTTGCCTTAGAAGTTTGATATTTTTCACTGCTCGAGAGGATTGCAGACCTGAGTATTTGATATTAATTTCAGCTCCACCCGTCCCTGAGATAAGGATCTTGACAGACGAACAGACAGACAACAAAATGATCCTGTAAGGGTTTCGTTTTTCCTTTGAGGTACGGAACCCTAAAAATAAATATAATTAGTCTATATAGCTCTTGACACACACAACTAATTTGGTATGTATGTATTTCTGTATAAAATATAATGTTTAGGTGTCTCCTCTGTGCCAAACCTAATAAACATACATTTTTAATGGTCACATGGTCATGTTTTGTTCAAACATAACAATTATTTGTACCGTAATAGATATTGTTAAGCTCGCCACAATTCAACAAAAAGTTATAATCAATCGAAAGATAACACAAAGAAAGCCGATATGCCTATTGTTAATAATGAAACACTTGATCATTGCCTGTTAATTCATATTCAAATAAGCTTGTAAAATTCTGCTCATTACAACAACACAAAATATGCACACGGTTCGGCAAGGAATTATAATTACTAATGGTCGCCCATTGGTCGTAATTTGACTATAATTTATTTAATTTTTCTGCTGCTGGCTGCATGACAAAAAAAAATGAGCGTTATTAAAAACTAAATATCTATTAGACAAACTATGACTATGACATTACATATATCATAATAATAATAATTATTTTTGACATTCAGTAAGACAATAGACAAATAATACTGAAGACCAATAATATTAATCCTCTCATAGTTTGACCACAGTTTTTAACCATAAACAATAAAGTAGCTATACACATATTTGGGCACATATGTGTCGTGTGTTACACGCATGGTAGTGTGTGTAATGTCTTTTTCAATAATTTTATGTATTTTCCAAGATTTATTATAAAAAAAAATTAGCTTTCTGCACTTCTTCTCCATATAAAATTACTGTTATCTCTACTTACACTTTTATTACATTGACATTGACGAGCTCGGTGGCGCAGTGGTGAAACGTGCTGTAACGCTACTTTGACACCAACGCTCGTGGGTTCGATTCCCACACAGTACAAACATTTGTGTGCATGAACATGTCTGTTTGTATTGGTCTGGGTATTTTCTATGTATAATAAGTATGTATTTACAAAAAAAAAATGTATTTACGTATGTTTATCAGTTGTCTAGTACCCATAACACAAGCTTCGCTTACTTTGGGGCTGTGGAATTTGTCCGACAATATTTATATTTATTTATTTATTACATGTAATATACTCGTACCTTTTAAAAGGTACAAACGGTTGCAAATTGTTTCAATGACTATTTTACGTCAATATGTAACACACAGAACTCAACATGCGATTATGATATGAATATAATGAATACCGTCTCTAACTCGTTTTATTTACATTTAGCAGAAATAGGCGAAATTCGTAAAATAATAAACGATCTAAAAATAGCTTTGGTATTGACGAACTTCCTCCATGCCTAATTAAGAAATGCGCAGACGAACTCACGCTGCCACTTACATTGCTGACAAATCAATCTTTTCGTGAGGGTCGCTTTCCTGATCCTCCGAAAGTGTCATTGGTTAAACCTGGCCATAAAAAAGGAGAAGAAACCAATTACCGTCCTATTGCATTACTACCAACATCAGCCAAAATATTAGAATCTGCAATGTCAAAATGATTAATCGCATTTTTTGAAAAATTTTAAGTTCTTGCAAAACAAAACGGTTTTCGAAAAAATAGAACGACAATTTTAGCCATTTATAAAAAATATATTCGAAAAAATAAAACTGTATGCGGTTGGTCTGCTACTCGATATGAGTAAGGCGTATGATAGAGTCAGTCATAAAATTCTGCTGGGAAATCTCTATGGGCTTGGAATTAGGGCTCTAGTTTTTGAATGGTTTCAGTCATATCTCAAAGGTCGATCCCGATGCGTTGAAACAGAAAATACCAATTTTCACACAGGAGAAATTACGGATCTAATATCGTTCCTATAACCGGCTCTATCCCTCAGGGGAGCGTTCTAGGATGTATTCTTTTCCTGGCGTATGTAAATGAGCTTCCCCGATCAATTAGCTCAGACAGTGCACTATTTGCGGACGATGTCTCTATCATACTACCTGGTACAAAATAATAATTCCCTGAAAGAGGATTTAAATACAGAATTGGACGCTACCACAGATTAGCTAGATCGTAACAATTTCAACTAAATCTCAATAAAACCAAAATAATACAATTTAAACCCTATCAGAAATCACCTTTACATATTAACTATCAATATAAATTAAATAAATTAGAAACTATATAATCGGCAACCATGCTTGGTATACGCATATAAACTGAAAATCCCATATTCAAAAATTATCAAACCGCTTATCTTCTTTCATGTACGCTCTTAGGCAATTAAAACATGTTACTAACATACAAACTGCCCTCTCAGCTTACTATGCGTACGCTCACTCACATTTGGCCTACGGAATTATACTTTAGGGAAATTGCTCAAATATTCGGGAAATTTTTATTCTTCAGAAAAAATGTATTAAAATATTAACTAATATGCGACAAATGAAATCTTGTAAACCTAATTTTAAAAAACTTCACGTACCGACTCTCACATGCTTATATATCTTCGAATCCTGTAAATTCATTAAAAAGCATCCTGACTTATATTCCCCACTTAAATTAATCAGACGTCATAATCGTTACCAAAACAAACTCGCGGTCCCTTCTCTTCCTTCAAACTATTTTCATCAGCCTCACATCCAATGTCAATAAAAATATATAATCATATCCCCACATCTATCAAAGAATTGGAAAATAATATGGCTTCCATAAGTCGATTAAAGGAATTTCTTATTAAGAAAAGCTATTAAAGTCTACAATTTAATTTAAAAAAAAATTTAAACTATCTGATAATTAATGTATGTAACGAATATCTCCATATATTTAAAAGTATGTGTGTTACATGTGTATAACAACAATAAAAGTTTTTTTTTTTTTTGCTACACCCTTACAGAATGTCATATGACTGTAAGTGCCTACTTTAGTTTAAGAATTTAAACCTGTACTGTACATCACATGTGACATGCAATTAAAAAAAATAAAAATAAAATAATGATGAGCCTTCCTTCTATCTAGTTCTGTGTAAGGCTTTAGAAATAGTACGTATTATATATCTTCTTTCATCCGCTGGGCTCTCTTAGTATCGTACTATTCTATATCTGTCAGTGTAGTGCTAAAGCTGTTCTTTCAACTTAACAGAAGTATATACTCAGGACCCCACTTATTTGTTACAGTTGCTGACTGCGGGTCCTATAATGGACTTCCAATGTCGCCATGAACTCCTGTACGCTAATAAGATCTCTATAGGTAGTGGCAAGCAATGGGGAGATGAATTCCACGAATATTCCCTGCAATGGTCAAAAGGTATAGTATTAATAAAACAAGTTCATTAATTCTTAGGGTTCCGTAAAAAAGGTCCTCATATTTTTGGACTCGGTCCGTCGATCATTTGTCACTGACACAAACCAGACTAGGGAAGTGCCTCTACTCCTACCAGCCATCGGGCAACACAACGATAATCCCGGAACTGGTTAACCTGGCGGATTGTCGTATTCCTGTCAAAGGTTGAGATTACCTCACATTGAAGTTAACTGAAAAGCATACGCAGTAGGCATAAGCAGCACGGATGACACTTCGAAAGCGATACCATTTATTTTGCGTAGGTTGTTAGACCACTGTAAGGCAAGGTAACTATCATGCAGTTGTGTTGCTTATTTGCCTCCCGAAACGTAGTATAGAAAAATAATTATTTGATAAATAGGCTCCTGCTTAACTGAAATATTTCTAGAAGTAAGAGATTGAGCACTCCTTTTATATATTAAAGGGCAGAGAAAACTTATGGAACTATTATTTGTCCACTGTTTTATGTCTAATGTGTTTCTTCGAGCTTCTCTTGCGCTACAGTATCATTTGGGGTACTCAAAATGCCGATGAGCTCGATCGGCTCTAAAGATAAGAGAAAGTACAGAGATAAAGGGAAAGTAAAAATCAAATCCTCCTCCTCCTCATTGGATTACAGTCCAAATCCTCTGTTCGTAATAAATTTAAGGGTTCAAATATTTTTCTGTCTGTCTGTAATATGAATGAAAAATTGTCTGTATAATCAAACCAACGGTCGTGGTCTTTCAAATACACGCACTAGATAAATATTTTGTGTCTAAACATGTCATTACCTGCATATGTATTACAAATATAAAAATAGATTAAATACCTATGTACGTATATATAACAGTGGTCCAGTACCCAGGCAAAGATTGTGCTAGATGGCGTTGTTTCAGCTTACCGCAATTATAATTTTATTTTAATATTACAGATCGCATAATCTTAAAGGTCGATGGACGGGTATGGCAAAGAATCGAGACCCCAGCAAGCGGTTTAAGTGGTCTCCTTCCAGAGACGTGCGCCAATCTGCCGCGACAACTCCTGGCTGGCAGTTCCCGCATGGCGCCTTTTGATGATCTCGTATGTATTCATTTATTACGGCTACGGCTCTTTTAACCATGAAAGGGTTCAGAGCGTTACCCGTCATGTTGCTAACTCAAACTCCTTATCATCATCATCATTTGTGACGAGCTCGGTGGCTCAGTCGTGAATGACGTGACTTTGACACTAACGCTCGTGGGTTCGATTCCTACAGTGGACAAACATTTGTATGCATGAACATGTCTGTTTGTCTTGGTTTGAGTGTTTATAAGAGAGGTAGGGTGCATCAAAGCAGCCCATCTGTGGAAGTATCTCCCCCTCACAGCAAACCATAGCGAAATAACAAGTCCCTAGCTAGAGGTTTATTGTGTTCCTGCGTGTGAGTATAGTCACCAGTAAGCTCCTAAGGGGTTGATGTGTTAGCAGCGGAGGTGACATCGCGCGACTTATACTTAATGTATTGCAAGCGTTTATAGGCTACGGTAACCGCTTTACATCAGGTGGGCCGTATGCTTGTATGCCTCCCGATGTTTAAAAAAATAGTAGTACTTACAACTTCTCACAGATTTTAAAATCAAGGGATATTCTGCTAAGATATAGTAAGCTTGGATTATGATCTTACATTTTAGTAGCTCATCAGCTTATCGCTAAGGCGTATTAGTGTAATTAGGTCATAAGATGCACATATCTTTATTAATATACATATTGGTACCCTACGTGGGACACAAACTTAATGCTGGCTTGATCTGAAGCAAATGATTATTATAAACACGCGTTGCTAACGCAACAACTCCTAGGTGCTTACTGGTTACACCACTCCCAGGAATACAACAAACAGGGAGTTGCTATTTGGCTGCGATAAAATAAGTCTAGCATAAAGCTCTGTGCCATGTCGATGTAGCTTCAATAGAGAGTCACCACTTCGTCACTAATTAAAGTTTGGTCAAGTTAGAGTTGTCTTGTGGTGCACGAAGAGAAATATGAACTTTCTGGTTTCGATATTAGGCTATTGTCAGAACAAATGATTGTTATATGAATTGAATGTTATAATATATTTGGTAGTCTTCTTCGCGTTATCCCGTTTCCTAATCTATTAGGATTAGCGGGGTCCGCTACCCAAGCCTAAGGATTTGGCGAAGACACTGACTTTATAAATGGAAGGACTGCCGTCAGACCTCCACAGGCCAGAGGGAAAACCATATCTTACTTAGGTCCCAAGTCTTTCAAAATGCAATTTCTTGGCCGTGTGGGTTTCCTCACGATGTTTTCCTTCACCGCCGAGCAAATGATAAATATGTACTTAAATCCGAATTTATTGGTACTTGCCCTCGTCAGCATTCGTACCGGGGACTAGGTGGTCAATATGTGGGTTCCTTGACCATTCCAAGAATATATTTGGTAGTGTCAGGTCAAAATGTGGTAGTCGAAGCCGGGTATTCTTAGCACCCTTTGTCCCGCCGATACTCTGACCGCTACCGGAGCCAGGATCAGCGGGGCTGCCGGTGACTGGGTCCGTTTTTGTGTCGTACTCATGTTAAGGGGGGTTTTGCCATAGTTGCCACGCTTGGCAGGCGGATTGGCAACCGCAGTAAGTTATTAAAGTACGCAGGGGACGCTGCTGCTCATCTCCTGGATATTTTCCTTAGTCGCCTTTTACGACACCCACGGGAGATGGGGTGGCCTATTCTTACCCAAGGCCACACGGATTTTTCTTAGGTTAGGTCATACGAGTGGCCAGTGACTGGGGACAGTCTCGTTACTGTAGCTACTCATCATTGAGGGGGTTTTTAACATAGTTGCCATACTTGATAGGCTGTTTGGCAACCGCAGTATGTATTCAGGGGACGCTGTAGGCCGTCTCTTGAATCGTTTCCTTTTACGACACCCACGGGTTGAGATAGGGGGCCTATTTTTACACCGAGACTACACGGCCTACATGAAAATTAGGTTACATACATATTAGGGCTAAAATTACGTTATCTGTTATTAAGCCAAATTATACAAAAAAAAATTGATCCCAGCTAATTATCTCTTTCACTTGTTCCAGTTTTATATAACCCTTGGAGTGGCAGCGGGTGGTATTTCTGAATTTCAAGATAACCTCAGAACTAGACACAACAGGCGGAAGCCTTGGCGGAACGGTGCCTCCAAGGGCATGCTCCACTTCTGGCAAGACGTGAACGGCTGGCATCCCACGTGGACGCAACCAGCCCTGCAGATAGACTACGTTAAAGTTATAGCATTGTGATTGTTTCTAGTCGATTGTCTTTTTCTTCGAACATTTTCATGCAGATTCCATGATGTGACTGACAGTCCTGCAGGGGTATTTACGGGCTCCGGATCACTCCGGAAGAGTTCTTAGACAAAATTCTGAAATTTCAATACAACCCGTAAAATGATAGCGAAGTTTTCAATTATATTTAATCTTAACTTTCTTCGTTATTTTTTTTATTAAATACACGCACTTCAAAACCCACAGTCGTTAAAATAACTCAATGTTTGCAATTTACGTATATTAAGTATACACATCGGAAAAATTCCACTATGAGTTACATATAGCTCTCGAGAAAATATCGAGTCAAAATGGCATAATTTTACGAATTAAGAAGAAAAAACTGTTTCAATACGAGATTGTAATTTGCATGGAGTCAAATTGCATTGAAAAGATCTCGATTTCGTAACGAATATAGCGTTGCGTGTCAATGGGATTGAAATTGAATTATATTTCACTGGAAACCACTCCAAAACAGTTTAAGAACTTTTCGATACGAATGAGACGTTTCCGTGCCAATATGAATTCTCCTGCAGGGGTGTCACGCCATATATGACATCAATGACATCACACTGGGTTCAAGCAAAAACATTACCTACTTAAATCGATGAATGAGTGTAGTAATCGCGCTCGCAATAATTACCAGTAGGTAGGTAATTACTACGGTACCTACATCGTGATGAGTAATTATATTCAACTATTGTAGATCATCCATGCGTCTCATGAACGTTGCAGTAAACATGATATTTGAACTGTTTTGTATAGCACAATCTGTCGCCGTATGTCCAAATTACTATTATTTGTTTATTTTTATTGTTTAGGTACCAATATCTATATGGTAAACAAGCATACGCCATACCTAATGATAAGTAGTGAGCGATACCTATGGACACTTGATCCTTCACTTTTTAAATCAAATCATGCTGTAGTCACTTCCCTAGCACATGGGTTTCTTAAACAGGCTTTCTTAACTCAATGGCATTACAACAGCTACTGTACGGCTAAAGAATGACAGTACAGCAACTGAACAACTATTGTAAAACTATTGACCTGTAGAAAGTCGCTTATGCAGCCTGTTTGCTATTTGGGTTGATAAAACCTCGACAGGGAGTTCATCTCACAACTGAAAAGTTCTCTGAAAACTCTGGTATCGCGCAGTACCTACTTATGTACGTGACCTTTACGGCTACAATGTGTGTAGATGAATTTTCATTTATACAACATCGGGAGACACAAACATACGGCCCACCTGATGTAAAGCGGTTATAAACACTTGCAATATATTAATCATCCCTCGCACTGCTAACACGGCAGCTCCTTAGGAGGTTACTGGAAATTGTGACTGAATTGTTTATTCCTTTGGTGTAATACAGCTAAGAGCAGATCACGGTTGACACTCAAAGTTCGATTGTAACTCTTATTACGTGCGGCATAAGAACGGTACAAAGGTCAAAGTGTAAATTTTAACGTGCACTTAGCTGTATAACACTATGTTAGTTTGATTTATCACAGTAACTAAAAAATACCTCAATAAAATTTAAAGTGATTGAAAGATTGTTACTAAGTTAGTAGTTTAAGTACAATAAGTACAAATTATAAATACTTTTCATAAAATATATTTTTATTTAAGTTATACCCCACAACTCAAATCGTTCCATCGGTGGCGAAACAAAATAAGGCGAAGTTGAAAATTGTATCCAACAAATCCCGATTTTGCATACTTTCAATCTTAGTGTCTTATCCTGTAACTCGTCCTAAAATGACGGAGATGCCTGGCCACCAACTATCCCGAGACGCGCCAGTTGCATGTTAGTAATATTTTATAGGAACAGGCGAAATTCTCACGCAGCTTAAGAATAAGCCACGGTGCTTCAGAATCACGCCCTTTCTAGCTTCCCTCATAATGTGAGCTCAGTCTTCGTGGAACATCTAAGCAATGTGGGCAGAAGGGAAATTGATCAAACGTACAGAATACTACAGTTCATCGCCTATTATTTTCCCTTCCTACAATGTAAAAGAGAGCCACCCGCTCTATTTATAACATGGACTCCAGGGAATCGTTCAAAGATATCTTCGTTGTTCCCTCTCAGTGCATTTATAAAAATAATTTATGTTTATGGTGTTTTCGAATTTATGTACATATTTGTATTTATCACTTTCTTGGCGGTGAAGGAAAACATCGTGAGGGAACCCGCGCCTGCAACAAACTAAATTTCGAAAGACGTGTGGCCTAACCTACGGAAGGTCTGGTTTTCCCTCTGGGTTGTGGTCTGACTGCAGTCGCTCCATGTAAAAATCAGTATCTTCGCCAAATCGTTAGACTTAGGTAGCGAACCCCGCTAATCCTAACGGATTAGGAAACAGAATAACGCTAAAAAGAACAATGTAGATATGCTCGTAAAACAAAAATCCTATCCTATCCTCGTAAGCCACTGCATTCTAACTAATACTAAAACTAGCAGGTCTATGTTGTAAATTGTTGTCGATTCTGTAATAAATAGCCTGAAACTATTCTGTTCTCTCCCGACAATATCTCCGAAAGGCACATTAAAAATACTCGTCGTAAAAACGCTTGTGATACGAGTTGAATCTAACTAACAAAGATGTCCGGAAATTATTCAGCATAGGCAATATATATATTGTCACTATGACTATTGTGCCGCTATGCTGACATTAATTTATTATAATATTAACGATTTAAAAAATACATATCGGGAATTTTCTTATGGCGTTGTGCTGACATTAATTTATTATAATATTAACGATTTAAAAAATACATATCGGAAATTTTCTTTCGGTATTTCTTCTTCCCTAATAGATTTAAAAAAGAAGCTTGAAAAGTATAGTTAATTAATAAGATACAATAAGATTTTATTTAAAATACAAGGCGTGGCCTCAAGGTACAAACGGTAAATATATATTTTTTTATCTACATCTTTTTTCTTAAATGCAGCGTTTACACGCTAAGTTTTATTTCAAGTTTTAATCAACACAATCAATTGGTATACTGGATGAAATGACAGTGATTGCTAGAGGTATTTTGCAAATGGCTGGCCGAGTATGTTTTTAGCTACGATGTAGTAAAGGTCCTATGTATTTACAGTATTTACCATATCTAGGACTCATATATAATGATTAAAAATTTGGGACAACCTAATGAAGGGCAAACAACTAAAAGCCTATAAGATTTAGAAGATTATTTGTATTTATTTTACAATATGGCTTTACAATAAAATAAATAAAGAGGTGAAAACAGTTTTAAAGAATTGTATGAAGAATACAAAATATTGACAGAATATGAAATTGTTTTTATCGTATAGGTACATTTACATTACCTTTCGTACATTTACCTTTAGTACAGGCATGGAAATATCATGAATAATTCAATTTTGAGCATTCTTAAACAATCGAGAGATAAGCGCAATGAAACTGATAGTATTACCCGCATTATCAGCTTTTCAAAATCAATTTCATCTGCTGTCAACTTTATAAAAGAGTTCCTACAAATACATGATAAATTACATACATTAACTGTCTACAATATAAATTAACAATAAGGACATGCTAGACCCAATACTATCTTCATAGAACAATACGTATTAGATGATAAAAGATTCATAACAGCATCTACACATGAATAGGCGAAAAGGAAGTAGAAAAAAGAAGAATTTCGATCACTGGAACGAGCATTGCTTTATATGAAACGATATGAATTTATCGGAATTATCATAATTGTCTAGGTAAATGCTATGTAGTACGCAGAATTACGAAGAGATAGCCTATGACGCGGTACTTCTAATAAACAGAATCATTAGAGTATAATGCTATGACTCCAACATAAAAAGGCTGTTGAGGTACATACAGCTCTTTTTTAGTTGTTCTAGATGAGAGCAACGTGACAATTCGCGATACCTTACGATACATTATATCGGTTTCGCGACAACCTCTTGTAACGGCACAAATATTACTAAACCACGTAGATGATACTCACATCTATGATAATTATATTGGGTGGTCGCGTCGATTTGCCGTGTTTAAAGCTTATTCAGCATGTTTCCGTGTTTAGTGTCAATTACTAAGACTCCACTGTCCGTCTGTCGCTGATCTGTATTTTTGAACCATAACAGGTATGGCTGTAGTAGTAAATTAAACTTAATTTAAAAACTTGAAAGGTTTTTCGGCTATTTTACGCGATGGTACGAAAGCTAGATTTTTCATTTAAAACTATATATGTTGTGTACAAAGCTATAATAACAAAGAAATTGACGCCGGTAATGTTATTGGTTGCGCTTTATATTCCAGCAGAAAATACCATGAAAATCTTTTAACATCTAAAACGAAATTAAATGCTTGTAAGTATATCATGGCTTTTAGGCGATGTCACATCTAGTTTATGAAACTAAAATAGGCGACTAAATCTAGAGAGAACAAGGGACTGACACAATGCGTGACAGAGTGCTTTCTGTGTCTTGGTGTAATATATGACGTAAGATCATTGGTGTAATATATGACGTAAGATTTTATAGAATAAATATCCACTTTATGCACGTTTTGAAGACGCGCTATGCGTATACTCAATATAGTGGCCTTATATACTACTAAGTAAAGTTTATCCAGACTGTCATAAAAATGCAATTTATATATATTTATAAAATAGAAAATCGCTCGAGCTTGCTAACTTCACGGCTAAACTGCTAAACAATCACGACGAGATTTGTAAACAAACTGGAGAAGAAAATTACCGGCTAGGTACATGTCCCATGCTATTCGTACTCGGCATAAGGGTATACAGCGGACGTCAGTGTCTTACATACATAAATATTGTACTCTATTATTTAGTAGGCATTTGCTGCTCGGCCCACGCGGATAAACAATCATACAAATCAATATTATTTTATAAAAACCTACCTAGATGTAACATCGCTCCAAAAGTAACAACAGCTAAATGTTATGTCAATTTCTATAAGTTACTATATATTAATATTAAAGGATGAAATTCATTCGTAGAGATATGACTCGGAATCACATTGGAGAGACATTACATACTAATATGTGCCTTATAAAGTCAATGTCCTCTTTTCATTACTCGATCTAAATAACGCTGTGTTGCCATCAAATGGCGTATACAGGTACGTTGAATCTTCCTTTATTTTCACCCCTTTATGTTCACTGTATCACATTCATGCCAATAAATGTCATCACGATATCACATGCCAAAATCAATCTTGAACAGGGGGTTATTTGTTTAGCAATTCTTACAACGCTAGTTAAATTTTTCATATAGAATTTTGTTACTTTAATTCTTAATAATAATGTGAACAATTATCACGGGGTTGATAACATTTCTACACCTTCAAAAGGACATTAACATTATACTTCTAATACATATAATAAGCAAGAAACTTCTAAAGGGTAGAAATTCACATTTATTTTTATAATTACAACAACAAAACAATGCATAGTTAATGCTAATATCTATGGCAATAGACGCCATTTTTATGGCATCGTAATCCGCCATTTTAAAAGCTCATAGTGCGTGTGACAGCAAACACAGACACATGTTTCAAAATAAATAGTTTACGAAATTTCCAAGTCTTAATAAAATTTCCCCATGTCGGTCATAATTAATACCTACTACTAGAAGTAGCTACATAGGCACCTAAGGTAGGAGTTCTAATCTTGTAGTAGGCAAAATGTACACTTTAAATGCCAGTGACAGATGGAATCATGAATCATCGGTGTTAAAGGTAAGCACAAATGTCAGACTGGTAACTTACACCCCTAATTCTTTTGCATACCAATAATAGTTTCTCTTGCGTTTCTTTCGACTGAGAAATTTATTAGGACCTAGGCAATCCTAAGTATTAAGTTTATTCTATAAACAATATAATTAACCTACTTGATACTTCAAATCATTCTCAAGCACCAATCTTAGACCAAACTGCACACATTGAGGTATTTCTTGCGCAATTTCATTTCTATAAATTGCAACATGGTAACAAGACATGTCATAATGCGGTAGTTATGGCATTCGCTGTATGGTGCAACCGTCCACGATGTTCGCAGGCGCTTGTATCCGCGACCCGCAGCTCAAATATCAGCCACTCTATAACAAAATCGATATGTTATTGAATAACATGCAGGCGGTCGACAACAATTAACAGCGGACACCATAATGAAATGCTCATAATATGTTTACATGCGATTTCAATGCAGAATTTCTCCATTTCAATCCTTATTCCCTTTATCACAGCCGTCACTCAAACTAATTATTTGTAAATAAATATTACTGAGAGTTGTAAATGTTAGATCGCGTTTTCATTATGAAACAAGTGTGCGATAATATGTATGTAAGTTGGTGACATAGTAAAAGATCTACCATTAATAGGCTGCAAATTCGTAGGCATAAAACTTTACTACATAATAATACTGAAGTGATTATGGTAGACCTTAACTACTCTCAATTTATTGATGTACAACTTGTCAAACGACAGGACTAACAAGAGTCAGCGCTTTATAGTATTTTTACCGCGTACAAGGCCTTGCGAGTGGGTCAAACTTTTTCCATAATGAAAACTGATTATGGATATTTCTACTAAGAAATAGCCAGTATTTTTTTTTCTAGAAGAATTTTTAATATCTATACCTTCCTTACATTAACTATTTAATAAAGTGAACGATCCTAAGTAAATATTTTTAAACTACTTATGTAACATTTTCAAAATTATGTTAAATTCTGAGGGTATCCTATGAAAACACGAAGAAAAAGATCTGCTTCGTATGATGTACATACGTACGTAAATTTTTAATAGTTATATAAATACCAATGTCCATCGAACAAACACAAATTTATGTCCACAAGTTAACAAGTTATCTCTCTCTCACGAAATATCAATCACATGACATACTGTCCTAGAGTTCACCTACGACCGTTGTGCGAAGCGCTCGCGATAGTATCAAATGTATGAAATCGTTTGTGTACGTTCACGTTTGACACAAACATAAGCCGATGCCATATGAGTGGCGAACCAGTGGCTAAGTCGATTTTTTCTAGCCCAAATCTACACAATATTAGCGAAGAAACGCTCAGAGCAGCTCGTTTACTGAACAAATTTGACAGAATCAGGGGTATGTTCAGCAAAAATTTTTTTTATATGAAATCCACTTTTACCAAGTCATATTCATCCCAACGAAGGGGTTTAAAGCATACTTCACCACAAAACTCACAACACGGATTGGTGGAGGTAAATCCCGCCACCCGAAGGCCACTAACCTAGCTTAACGACTCTCATCTATCGACAACAGCCGGGACCGACGGCTGCTTTGCCGTGCATGTACTCCGCTACCGAGGATATAAAAGTGACTAATGATCCATAGACAAGCTGCCGTTAAAGCTCGACGTCATCCAACTTCGTTCTTTATAGAGATCTTTCCTACTTCATTACAATTTTGCTGCGTTTGATATCTATGAGAAGCTGATTTCTATGAGAAAATCCAATCTTTATGACAATTAAATTGGGACCATTGAAAAATATAGGATAACAACTTTATTCTACGCCGTAAGGGAAGTGACGTAGAAATATAGAGAAATAGATAACGTATTGTCTAATAACAGCAGGAAGTCACTTGCGATGAAGAAACTGAGTCGTGACCAACATGATTACACGCCGAGGTCGCCGTCACAAGAGTTGTAAGTGAACACGCACGCATGCTCTTCGATTTCAACAAGCTATCAACAATTCGTAGATCAATGGAGACATGAGCCCCTACTATGTTTCCTATGTATGAAATTCAATTTTATATTACCCGCGCCGAGTACCGTATGGGAAATGCTGTGGTAACCTCACTATGCCCATAAGCAGTCGCCGAGTTCGTGGCTACATATACTGTGTTATTCAAATCGATGTTAACGTAAAGTTCAATATATATGGAAAAGCAGCGTTTGCTCGCCGTCAGCGGCTGCTTTGTTTGCTGTGAACACACCCTAAATCATTCCCTCTCGCTTCCACACTAAGTATCTGCCACTTTAAGTCATTTTTGATATGAAACATCTATCGGCGCGCCTTGGCAGTAAAATCGAACAGTATGCCTTGACGGCAAATGGGATGACGCTCTCTCATGTCGTCATGCCTCCTCTACGCCGCCGCCACGACTCCCTTGCGTGTTTGCGTGTGTATAATAGACACTCCGTTGCTTCTCTACATGAGCTGTTTACTATATCTATCCGATGGTTTTTGATTTTTATTTATTAAAAATTTGGATATTCACTGAGATGTTTTACATCTGCCTGGCGTCCCGTTACGGTCACCATTTTTTTAATGGCGCGAGCCTGTACTATAAATATCATATAATATATAGTAGTACTATAAATGTATCTACTGATAGAACTATCAAGAACTAACACTAATTCCATTAAAATGACAAAATGGATATCCATACTAATTATGCATTTACAAGTAACTACGTACTGAAAGTGGTCCACTTCATTCACCGATATAATAAAGAAAACATTACACTATAATAGTATTATCTATAAGTATATATTACTAACCTTTGAACTATGGTTATAGATACATGCCTTAATATTAAAACAGAATAGTGTGAAAAACAAGCCAAATGGCATGCAAATAAAGTCCAAAATGCAAAACTTCAGTTACATATATTCTATATCTCATGACTAAAAGATACGACGATTTTATAAATTAGAAGCTACATATAATTCTATACATTATACTATAATTGGTATAAAATATACCCACTTCATTCATACAAAATATCATGATACGAAAAATTTAATTGATAAATAAAAAAATCACACAAAATCATGCGAGGATAAATTTAATATCTTTTTAACATGAACCATAATTACATCCAAATTTAAGTGATTCGTATGTTTATGTAATGCGAGAATATAAATACAAGGCCATATGATTGATACATTCAAGATTGTGGCTTACTGTATCGAATTAAGAATCAAAATTATATGATGCAGACTGTTATATTCATTCGAAATAAGAAAACTACTATATGCGAATACCATTAATTGGAACTCAACAAATTATTAAGTTTCAGAGCATTCGGGTCGCATTATAGTTTGGATTGCTGATGGAAGGGTGTAAAAACTTGCGTCCAACTCCAAAAGGGTTGTCGATATTCGAGTAAGCTTTTTCGGACTATAGACCAAGATCATATAAATAACTACCTAGTGGGTCTGAAAAAGTAACAGATAATGAACAACCGGATACAAAATGAATAAAACGTGTCTGTCACAATGAAATCAAACGAAAATATTCCTATATATGTATAAATATTTCACTCGCACTACAGATATAGACAAGGACAACATGCTATAGATGTCCTAATCATTTCTTTTCGAAAGATATTATCTATAATTTCACCAAGAATACTGCTTTACAATTGCTTCAACGTGCTTAAAACAGCAACACAATAAATGACAATTGCATCAAAAAATAATCAACATCGATTTTATGAACTCCCCTAATATCCTAACACATAGCTACCACAATACAATAACAAAATAATATCATGCTTTTAAATTAACATATTTTGTATTCATACAGAATATATGTATTCGATAATGAAAAAATGTACTTTTGTTCAAATAATACGACTCATATTAATATAAAACATTAACAAGGTTTTGTGAGACATTGAAAATTGATATTCATTATGGGACATATTGCAAAACATTTAATTCATAACAGACTATAAACACCGTGTCTTACAAGTTATTGTGTGTTGATAATTTTTAAACTTCTTATTTATTATTTGTAGATCGAAGTGTTTACATATTCTATAGGATTTTTAATTTTCTATAAATGTAAACGTTTGTATTATGATATTGGGCTCATTTGATTCGAATTATTAAGTTATTTGAACTCAAACTCAGTGATCGTAAGCCAATCATACCTGTCCCGAATCGTGTTGGTTGCGAAACTATGAGATTTGATTAACTTACTAAGCTTTGTCTTAAAATGCGTTTTCCCTATTTATTTTAAGACAACAAAAGAAAGAATCTGATGAAATGATCTATAGCAAATAGTTTAAAATTTATACAAATGGTATATCACTACACTCTTATTCTAAATTTTAAAATTACCTTATGCCCATTTGACGTACTTTTAGTAAAAAAAAACCAATATGGCGACCATGAAACGACAATTTTGAAAAGTTGTTTCAATACTCATTCGTTGTAACCTATAAAGTTTATATTTTTAAGCAACTGTATACCGCACTACGTTTTCCCAATGTAAAGCAATGACGATATTTTTTTTATCTAACAAGATCGAAAACATACATACGACCTATCTGATGGTAAGCAGGCGGTTGACAAATCCACCGTATCTTTGATCGCAACGTGCCAACATATTTTCAACAATTTTCATTTTTAGTAAAACTTGTAGTACTCATTACCACCTTATTAAAACGATTTTTTTTTCTTTTTGAATAAAAAGTTACTTTTTTTACAATATTGATTGCATTAACTATGATACGTAAAACCAATATGCTATATTTCAATTATAAAACGTGATTTTAATCATTATTTTAATACGTCTCCTATCTTCGATACTATAAATCATTTACATCTACGTTTTTTTTCTGTATTTTTGATGTGGTTTTTTTATTCATTGATATCGGTTCTATTAACTATCACCGTGTACACATTATCAGTTCTAATATTTTACTATTTATTTTATAAACACACACAACCAGCTATTAAATATATCTTAGGAATTATTATTGTATGTACATTATGAAAATGTAAACTCCTAACGCGTATATACAGAACGATTATTTAAAAGGATTATATTTCATCAAATCCATCATCATAACATAAGGATTTGAAATATTATTAAAATTGAATTGTTCATATTATACGAATGGCTATCATAATAATGGGGAGAACATCATCAAAACTACCATCAATAAGACTAAGTTACTTTACTATGAGTCAATTTACCATTTGTGTGGTTTATCACCACTTTGTCGTGCAATAATAATGTACCTGCACTGCGAAACCATTTATGAGAGTCAAAATAAAAGATCATTTCGGCAAACAAAAATGTGTACAGATATATTGAAAAGATTTCATTGTTGATAAACTTTAAAGTGTAAACCTTACAAATACAGCTGATGATTTTATTAAATCGATATCGGCTATTTTCTGACACACACATTTGACCATTTGATTTAAAAAAAATCGTCATACTAGGTTAAGAATTGAAACTGGTAGCGTGTAAATAACAATTCATTGACCGATTGCTGCATTCCCATTTGGGACTATTATTACATACTTAGAAGCTGGTGACTAGAGTCTGGGTTAGCACTGGTGATTATTAAATTAAATTTACCAAAAATGTGTTTTACGGTGTTCATTTGAATGATATAGTCCATCATATGAAATAATAAATACAGGAACAATGAAGTATGATGCAATACAGGGGATTATGTGCACGAAATCAAGTGTTAATTGTTCTGCAAGTACGCTAACTTGAGTTGTACAGTAAAAATCTTCTATCATAGGAATAACAGATAGAAGTACTTACTATCTAAAACTGTCAAAATATTCAAACATTCGTGCCTAACGTCTGGAAAATAACTTTCAACATGTTCAAATAAAACACATATATTTCTTTGGCGTACATGAGTAACCTGTACCGTTAGAAAAATAGCTTAATTGCGTCACGGTTTAGGTTTCTTATCCCGTGCATTGGCAACACATTTGAATATTTTGACATCTGCATTTTATCGTTTCATTTTTATAATGCACCGCATGCAGACAGTTTGATTACACGTTTTTACCGACTACAATCTATGTCAGATTCATTTACTTGAAATACTCTAACAAAATTAATTTAAATATTCACATGTAAGTGGACTTTTAGTCCCTAATCGTTCACAAATTCATTCGATAAACAACCCCATTCACTAATGCAAATAACCGTAAGTATGCTTGAAAAATTACGATACGGTGCATTAAAGTTGGCACACTGGGATGAAATAAAGTATATAAGGACTTCTTCATATAAAACCATTACCTTGCACTGTATTGTATCGACACCCCGACAGCCTGGTAAGGGACGATAATTCGAAAACACGATCGCAGTGATTGAATCACTGGGGGTTGAAAATTATCTGGATATGTCAATGCACATTGGAAGTTAGTTCGCTGTCTATTTTTGACACTGGATGTGTGGTCATAATAAATTCAGTACAATAAGCATAGGAAAATTAAGTGGCCGCGATTGTCGGAATGGACTGCGTTGAGCAGCGTAGTGGGGGTCAGATGAACTGATATGCGAGCGTGAAGTGCACTCTGAATTGAGTTACTCAAGTGTCAGGTTATTGGCATCGTTTATACGGGCATTGTGTTAAAAGCATTTATGAACTCCACTGTATTCAGTGGTTTGTAATATAATAATAACTTTATCATACTAAAGCTGCTGGTGTGTGATTAAATACCAGGTAGCGCAGGAAATTTACTATCAAAAAATATACCACCGCTCATTTGACAATTGTAATATAATAACGGAAAAAATATGCCAATAAGCGTTATTTCTTTCAGCACCGATGTCATAAAAGTACTTTTTGAAAGGTAATAACAGTCGTCTTCTATGTCAGTTCAACACAACATCAATCGCAACGTGTGATAGAGAGAATGATCTACAAAACACAACGTTATCTTTCTCTCTCATGCCCAATATGTCAACTGAAATTTCATGGTTAGCCTCGTGGTTATTTGCACTAAACAAAACTAAATTCGAACAGTTTCAAAAACATGCTAGCGGGATTCTGTTCCATTCTTTCAAACACGCGAAAAGGAGAGACATAAACAATCTTGCAAAATTGCATTACACTCAACAAGACATTGTCTTAAAAACTTCAAAATCCGATCACATCACAATAGCCACTAAAACAATTTTACTAAACACTGAAAAGAACACTAATTCACTTAAAATAATTGTAAACGGCAATAAAAAATAAATAAATAAAAAATAGACAAAAATACTGCGACATCCAATTAAAAACGAAGAGGAATATCAATTTTGCCGTCATATATTGAGAACGGTCCATTACTACTTTCGCCGCATTGGCAATTGTCATTAATTAGGCATTTATTATCTGTCACTGGTTCGGTTAAGTCACCCGATACGCAATATGGTCGACATGATACACTGCCAAGCGGGATGTCATGTTGACAGCTGTCACGATGACAGCACTCAACGTGACAGCTGCCAGTTTGACAGTCTCGCGAGCCGCTTACTGCTCTTTCCTCTGCTCGTGTCATACGAAGTCCATCGCGTCATGGGCCTTCGTCGAAAACTTGCCGTACGAGCGCTTCTTGAGCGTACGTTCTATCAGTTTCTTCACTTCGCTCACTATAAATACACTGGATGTGAGGCAGACTAGGAATATGAGATCTGAAACAAAATATTTCAAGGTTTAGGGTCTGGTACATGAAAAGTGGATATTAGTTCATGTCTTTATACACTCGATTCCGGTAGGCGGTGCAGCAATCTAGGCTTCTAGATTTTTAACGTCTGTTGAGTTCACTAATTTCGTATATGATAAAATCTGAAACTGTTGACTATTCATAACCAATACAATTTTTTACAATCTGAACCCGGCGGAGTTCAGTTATTTTTATATAAGAGCTGAGATGAGGAGTGATGTTTTTATATAATATTATATTACTTAAGTACATTGAAGAAAACCGACGTATAACCAGTATAAATAGATTAAATGCCATTTAGGGATCGAATTGAGTCAAGTTTAATAAATTGTTGACATTGAATTTCTCAAGAATATAAAATATTTCTCAAGAACTACCGCCATAACAGAAACGGGCTCGAATCTATGCACAAAGTTGTAGCTGCTATTGTCACACGCGACTAAACGTATTGTTTTTGAATCAGACAAAATACTAGTGAAAATCGAGGCGAGCGGGAAATATGGGTAAAAAAACGATTGCATTTTTATGGCCCGCCAGGTAACCGTTTGCGCAGTCTCGCTTGTATATACAAGGAAGTATTGCCTCAGTGCGGTTGAAGTACGAAAATGAAGACCGAGAAGTCGCATACTCTAGCATCATTAAAATACTTTGAACAAAGGTTTTTAGCCTCTGAATAAGTAGAGCTACGTGACCCATTCTACACATAGTCTGGGCTCACACACTTCGATTTCTATAATTTACCGAAAATCAAAGGTTTGATGAGGGTTTTATAAGTATTGACTGTGATGGTTTTACAATGAATTTTAGTCAAAGACCATTATAACTACTATTGATTTATTATAATATTATAGTATATAAAGTACATATTTATATATATTTAGCAGGATAACTTTAAAAAATCGTCAAACTCAAACATTCGCGACATAATTTTATTTACATAACTTTAAATGAAGTATATTAAGAGAGGTAAGCAGCCCGCAGGGGAAGTACCTCTGCCTCACAGAAAACTGCAGCTAAATAACATCTCCTTGAAAGATTGATGTTTTCAATTGAGCGAATGAGGTTACCAGTAAGATTGTGGAGCTATTAACAGCAGGGATGGCTACGGTATCAACTTTCTATCAGGTGGGCCGCATGCTTGTATGTCTGTTGTGAAATCGATACAGAAGTAAGTCACGTTTAACGTTTCGTGCAACGAGCCTCTGACTATTCTTGAAGTATGAAGAAGACCCTATCGCCCTTTTTTAAACAATTATTCTTTATTTAGTCTCGAATCCTGGCGGTATGTATCGCTAAATTCGTGTTATCGGATATATGTTTAATATACGAGGTCGGAAGGCATACAAGCAGACGGCGCTCCTGATAGAAAGCGGTTACCGTAACCTATAGACGCTTGCAATACATTAAGTATTACTCGCGCAATGCCACCTCTGCTGCTAACACAGCAACTACTTAGTAGTTTACTGGTGACCTCATTCACACGCAGGAACACAACAACTTTCAAGGGAGTTATTATTTGGCTGGGGTTTACTAGGAGGTGGAGGTACTTCCACAGATGGGCTGCTTTGATGCGCCCTGATTCCTTAAAAACATCCAGACCAAGACAAACATACATGTTCATGAACACAAATGTTTGCACTGTGTGGGAATCGAACTCACGAACGTTGGTGTCAAAGTAACGTAACAGCGCGTTTCGCCATTGCGCCACCGACCTCGTCAAATGTACATATTTATATACATATCGTGAAGAAGCACCTTGCGGGCCAGCATGGTAGCGTCAACTGACAGGACACCGTAGTCCTTTGTCAGTTGCCGCTGCAATTTGGGCTCCCCTTTTCGCTTACCAACAGGCGAAGAGGAGCCACTATGCAGAGCCAATATAAAAAAAAAAAAAAAAAATTATCACTTGATCGGCGGTGAAGTAAAACATCGTGAGGAACCCCACACGTCTAAGAAATTATTCGAAAGACGCATGACCTAACCTAAGAAAGATCTAGTTTCCCCTCTGAGTTGAGGTCTGACGCCAGTTGCTCTATGTAAAAATCAGTGTCTTCGCCAAACCCTTGGGCTTAGGTAGCGGATAGGGCTTCCATTCCGTAATTACGTAAGTACGCAGTTACGGAATTAAGCCAAAAAAATAAACTTCTGACAAGTCCGTAACTGAAGGGTTGAAATCCGTAATTACGTAAGTAGTTTATTTTTTTTATTTATTTAATATCGCGTTGCGTCTCGGTGTGAGCTGACCCTTATTGTCAAGTTGGCTATAGTAAAATATAAAACAGTCATTTTTAACAGTATTACATGACAACCCAGCCATCGAAACAGTACAAGCGGGTATTCCCCCGTAGAGAATAAATTCAATTCGAAATATAATCTGTCGTTCTCGGACTCTCGGTAATTCCCCGCGATTTATTTCAGCCTTGGGTAACGTAGGACAATAATTCTCTTTGACCCGTAAATAATAGAGTATAATTTTGGTAAACAATAGTTCACAGGGAATGCCCGCGTCTTTCTATGTGTGAGTTGAACTCTGATTCATTTTTGATGTATGAAAGTCTCAGTACTCATTTCTCTTTTATCAGCTTTTATCACCTGAACCATGTTAACGGGACTTTCACTGGTACTTACATAGAGGCCAATTTAAAGCAGAATAAAGGCTACTTTTTATTTCGGGAATATTTAGGGTTCTCTTGCAAAACATGAAAACTGTTTCGCGCCAAAAAGGCTGAACCGATTTTGACGGGACTCTCATTGGTAGGATAGGTAAGAAACTATTTAGAGAAGAATATAGGCTGCTATTTACTTCCACGAAAGTCCAAATTCTACGCGAGTGAAGCCGCGGGTTATAGCTAGTTCGTTAATAAATTAAAGTATTGAAGTCAGTACACTTTCAAAAAATATTTTTATTTGTTTGTTTGTCCTTACTTTCACGTCAAAAGTAGTCAAAACGTAGCAACAGTTCAATGTTATTTTTGTACAGATATAGTTGGGGGACTGAAGAGTGTCATATAATTAGACCATAAAATTAGTTACTATTTAGTTGTTAAATAAATTGTTGTAATTGTTTTAGGTCGTTACCAAAAAAGACAATTTTCAAGGAGTTCTTAAACAAACGAACAACATCTTCAATCTGGAATCATTTATTATTATCTAAGGGCGGATAATGGACAAACCGTCGAGTGTAAACACTGTAAAAAAGTTTTAAAAACGCCTGGTGGTGTAACCGGGGCATTACATACTCACTTGCGGACCAAACATATCACTAAAGTGCCACAAGCGAGTACTTCAACATCAACGTCAACGTCTGATTGTACTCAAATTCAAGAAAAAAGGAAGGGCGCACTGGTCTCACATGAAGCACCCCAGAAGAAAACTAAACTCACGGATTATTATGTAAGTGAGTCTTCCATGGCATTAAGAGTTACTAGAATGGCAGCATCGGATGGTATCCCCTTGAGCAAATTTTGTACTTCTGAAGACCTGAGGTGTGTTTTTAAAAAGTCCGGCTATGATCTACCGAAATCGCCATCAACTATAACCAAAATAGTTTTAGAGTTACATGATAATACAAAAAATGCACTGATACGTCTTTTAAAGGAAATTAAGTCCCAAAACAAAAGATTTTCAATGACATTCGATGAGTGGACCTCTACCCGAAATAAAAGATATATGAACATAAATATCCACAGTAAAGACCTCGAACCAGCTAACTACAAAAATCTAGGTCTGGTGAGAATAAAAGGTTCAATGCCAGCAGATGTAGGAACTCAATTAATTCAACAACATTTGAGCAACTACGGACTAAGCCTTGAAGACATAGTTGCTTTCACAACAGATGGAGCCAGCGTAATGGTTAAAATGGGCAAGAATTTTGAAGGCCACCATCAATTGTGTTTTGCCCACGGCATACAACTTGCGGTACTCGATGTGCTATATAAGTCACAGAACCAGTCATCTCTCAATCCCAACCCAGAGCAACAAGATAAAGAGCTGGATTACGACTCTGAAGATTCTGAAGAAAACTATGAAGGATTTGATATCGAAGTACCAAGAATTCCAGAATCTGAATTTCTGTACAAAGATACTATAAAGAAAGTACGAGATTTGGTTAAATCTTTTAAAAAGTCACCATTGAAAAACGACTTGTTGCAGAAATACTCTGTAGAAGAATATGGGAAGGGTCTGGATTTTATTCTCGACTGCAAAACACGGTGGAACAGTTTGTCCGATATGATTGGCCGATTTTTAAAATTAAAATCATGTGTTATGAAGGCATTACTGGATTTAAAATCAAATATGAATTTTACAGAAAAAGAAATTCAAGACCTGCACGACATTCATCATAGTTTAGATGTGATAAAAACAACTGTGATGTCTTTGTGTCGCCGGGATTCAAACTTATTGACGGCAGATGCTGCTCTTCAGTTTATGTTAAATAAACTTGATCATCAGCACAACGAACTCAGTGAAAGGCTTGCTATTTCCCTTAGAAAAAGAATAAAAGAGAGACGAACGAGTGTATCTGGTATTTTACAGTATTTGCATAACAATGAACAATTTTACAAAACCATATCAACAGAAACCTTCACAAAACCGTCGTCAGATTATATAAGAACATATATAACAAGATTATTAGAAAGGCTGAAATTTACTGCTAACACAACGTCTGCACAGACAAGTCAAAGTCCAATACAACAAATAAGCACAGCACATACTGACTCCAGTGACGAAGAGTTAACTGTGGCCGAGGAATTAGAAAAAGAGATATGCAAAGCCACGTCACAGGTAAACAAATCTACGGTTAACACAGATCTTGAGTCCATTGTCAGAGTGGAAATGTGCATCTATGATAGTGCTGGCGGTGGCCGTGGAGTTTACCTAACAGCAGCGTACAATTATTTATTATCAATTACACCAACAAGTGTTGAAGCTGAACGTGCCTTTTCTTCAGCTGGTTATATATGTAATAAATTAAGAAGTTCATTAAGTGATAAAACACTAAATGCGTTGTCATTCATGAGATCTCATTTCCAGAAAAAGTCAAATAAGTAAATAAACATTCCGCTAAGGTTCTAAGGAAAAAGCTATTCTTATTTTGTTATGAATCTAAATAATATCTTTGGGTTGTGAGTTGTGACTTGTGAGTATATGATTAGTATTTTTAAATTAACAGGAACAGGAAATTCTGTTAACGTTTGCTGTTGATTATGTAACATTATTCTGTATGTTTATATTACCCAATAAAAACTATTTTAATAAAAGTTCTTTTATACTTCTTACTTTGTCCATTTTGCTATCTGAGCTGATAAGAAACAAGGATTTCAAAAATATCTCAGAAATTACGTAATTACGTATTAACGTAATTAGACCACCAAAATTCGTAATCAGTTACGTAATTAGTATATCCGTAATTTTGGAAGCCCTAGTAGCGGACCCCGCCAATCCTAATTGATTAGGAAACTGGATAATGTGAATCTCTCTAGTTTGGCTAGGGTCTTATATTCCTGATAAAACATCAACAAACATACCATGTGAAGTGAGAGCTTCCGTTTGAAAGACGCGTTGCAACGGAGGAAAGAATATCACCAACATCTGGCCGACAAGGCTCAGAGTGACCGCCACCAGGAACATTCTGCAACAAACATACAGAGATAATGAAGCAGGCGTAGGATAATCGAATATAAAAAGGAAGAGGAAAAAACGCCTGTAAGAACGCAGTCAAGTGGTGATCGGTTCTCTCTTAAAAAATCATACAAAAAATGTTGTACTCACTTGTTGGAGAAAAGGCCGACTTGGAAGACGGACTTGGTTTGCGAGCGGCACGAGAGCGCGTTGAACATGTCGAACAACACGAAGCATGTGAACGTCATCGTCGTGTCGCGGGGGGTTATCTTGTTGTCTGACATCTGAAATTATACCATTATAGTAGATTTCATTCAAATTTACCAGCAATTTTTTACATGCCCGATACTTTAACACGAAAGCTCGTGAGTTCGATTTCCACACATGGCAAACTTGACAAACGTTTGTGTGCATGAACATTGGTTGACTGAGTCGTTTTAAGAGCTAGAACACAATGAAGTAGCCTGATTGGAAAGATAGCTTCTTCTCGTCACCTAAAACCGCATACAAATAACAGTTTGTTTTTATACACCGGTATTATGCCTGCATGATGTTATTCAAACGAGTAACATCTACAGCGCCAGACACTGCAGCAACGGTGGCGGATGCATGCGGTTTCCGTTCCAGATGGCGGGTAATCGCGAGGACGACCGCTGCAGCCGAGGTAGAGACTACCGAAGTAGCCACGGCAGGGACGGCATGTTGCATCTACTAAGGGTAGTGGATGGGTGCCGCCCGGCGCTAGTTCGAATGAACTAATTGGTGCCGGAAGCACACAAAACAGATTTAATTAAATTGTATGTAAATTTGACTTTCCCAAAATAATTTGAATTAATCTGAATCTATTAACTATTAGACTTTTTATTTCATAACTTTAACTCTATATACCTCTCTGTTGAAGACCCAGAGGGTCCCAGCGATGATGATGGCAGCTGACAGAAGGACGTTAAGGAGCAGAGAGCGGGAGATAATCTTCCTGGTCACGTCGCGGGGCCGCCTCGTGACCACCTCGTGGTCCACTGGCTCAACGCCCAGGGACTGTGCCGGGGGACCTGCGAATATTCATGAGAGGTTTCACTTGTTGTAATCGTATGGAATGCATTTTAGGGGGTTTGAGGGATACGAGAGGTGGAGGGGAAAACGGATTAAGATGTGTTGTGGACGTCAGGTTTTCCTCTACCTGCCTTCGCCAAATCCTTAGCTCGCAACAAAATAACAACTCCCTAGAGGGTTGTAATTTTCCTGCGTGTGAGTGAGGTCTACAGTAAGCTCTTAAGGAGTTGATGTGTTAGAAGCAGAGGTGGCATCGCGCGATTGATACTTAATGTATTGCAAGCGTGTATATGGCTACGAAAACTGCATTATATCGGGAGGGCCGTATGCTTGTGCGCATACCGATGTTGTAAAAAAAAACTCTTATTTAGGTTCCGGTAGAGTTAATTGATTAAAGTGAAGGGGGCATTTAGGATATAATTATTTTCCTTTGAAATTTGAAGTAGTGTAAAAGCCAAAACCCACTGAGCCAGGAAAAGCGGGAAAGCGGCAGCGATCCGGGAAGGGATTTTTGTAACATCGTGCCTGTATGCAACCTGTAACATAAAGAAGCGATCGCACTGCGCCGCATCGCGCCCGAATGTTACAAAAAATTCCATCCCAAATAGCTGCTGTTTTCCCGCTTTTTCCGCCCCTGTGTGATTCGGTTTAAAATTTTTACGATCAAAAATAACGATTTTAAACATGCAATCACATAAGAAAGAATTACGAAACAGATATACTACGCGAAAGTAAAGGATGCAGGAGCCGAGGAAGGCCAAGACTTGCCCACCATGACCAAATTGGTCGTGTTTTATCAGGTGGTGTCAGGAGCCTTAGAAACCGGCGACCGTGTAAGAAGAGGAATGAATGTTAATGAAGCGTGTGAGGTTTGTAAGTATAGTCACATGGCGCGCGGTTCTCTCTGCCTACACCGCAAAGGATTTAGCGTGAAGTTATAGATAGATAGAATAATATATTCTCACCATCCATGATGATGTTGATCCACAATATTTGCATCGCGTTCAGCGGGTTCGGGATACCCATGAGGGTGGCCAGGGCAATCAGGGACAGCGCGGCTATGGACGTCGACAGTTGGAAACGGACGAAGTTACGAATGTTGTAGAATATGCATTTGCCTTCCTCGATCGCCGCACTGGAAATAAATTAAAAAAAAACTAGATTATTTATACATTTCACCATCACCATCTTGATAAGTGGTAATTCACTGCAGTATGCTTTCTGAGGCATTTTCTAGTACGTACGGTGAAATTGTGGAATCAACTATGGGGCCGTCCATTAATCACGTGAGGCTCGAAAGGGGGAGGAGGGGGTTCGGCAAAAATCACGAAATATCACAAGGGGGGAGGGGGGGGTGTAGTAAGATATCACGTGTATTTATTTTTTATAACCTAATCCGAGCAATAATAGTCTAGAGAAGTACAATGTTCGTCCTTCACGCATCCGCACGCCACGATCGATCGGCAGATCGAGAGAGATTCTCTGCGTAATGCGCGAAAATGATGACACCGAGCGACGTGGTGAAACCGACGTTGATCTTCAACAAAGCACAGTGCCAACAACTGACTTGCAAGATTCTAGTTCAGTTGTTAGTGTTGTGTAGGGGTAAAAAATGCTAAAAAAAAACATCACGTGATTAATGGACGGCCCCTATGCTCAGCTATGTTCCCAAACAAATACGATATGGGTGCCATCAAGAAAAGAGCCTATGTTTCCCTAAAAAGGCTGGCAACGGATGAGTGACCCTTTGGTGCTGCTGATGTCTATGGGTGATGGCGACCACTTACCATCAGATAACTTACAAGCTCGTTTACCCCTCTAATATAAAACAAACATGCAGTCTACATACATTAGATGACGAGCTCCATAGTGAAGTGGTTAGATATATTTCATTCAACGTCGGAAGGCATACAAGCATACTGCCCACCTAATGTAAAGTGTATCGTAGCATATAAACGCTTGTAATATATTAAGTATTACTCGCGCGATGCCACCACTGCTGTTAACACAGCAACTCCTTAGGAGCTTACTGGTAACCTCACTCACACACAATTACCCTGGAATAAATTGACACAATGATCCTCAAGGGAGTTGTTATTTGGCTGCGTTTTCTATGAGGTAGAGATAATTCCCCAGACGGGTTGCTTTGCGTCCTACCTGACTTATATTAGTAATTTAATTAGTAATGCTACTTTGGCAGCGAGGCTCGATTCACACAATACTAGGACTTAGGGGAGCATCCAAGCAGTCCAACTGAGGAAGTACCTCGACCTCACAGAAAATCCCAGCAAAATAACAACTTTTTTTTAATACAATATATGGCAACAGTGTTGCTACTTTATGCCAGTGTCAAAGTCTTCAGTTTAGAACCATTTGAAAATCTTAATTCTATGTTCCAGCTTCAGGAACTGTGCTGAAAAATACTTGGGAAGGGTACCTAGACCCAATCAACCCAGTTTAAATACCACCCGTAAAACGATAGTGATTTTTACAAGGTGTTCTGGATGAACTTATTCACGTCCTCTAAAAAGTGCATAAACATGTTATATTTCAGTTTTTTCATTACTGTATAATTTTGCTAGCACTTATGTTACAAAATACTATCAAAATTGTCACACAAAACTAATTTTATACTGAGTTGTAAAAATTTCAAGTATAACAACAATGTCACTCGTCAAAAGCGCGGGAAGAAGTCCTAAATAACAATTCCTGATGAGTTATGGTGTTCATGTGGTTGTGTGAGGCAACCGACAAACTCCTAAGGAGTTGCTGCATATATTTGAGTGAGAACCTGGATGGTCAAAACTAATACTTGGGTAGGTGGCACTGCAAACGGATTGTAGAACCAACCGGTTGCAAACCAAGCAAAATTATTATACGCTTTATTAACATGAGAGGAGAGCTCGATGGCGTGTCATTCTAACCGACCACGCAGGTTAAGCAACGTCTACTGCGGCCTGCCTATGGATGGGTTTATCTATCTTGATGTTCTCCCTGCTTCGGAGGGCACGTTAAGTCGCTAATCCCGCCTGTCGGCTTGAAAACACTGGCCTCCACCAATCCGCATTTGAGCAGCGTGATGGAGTATGGTCTAAAACTATTCGGTTGAAGGGAGACCCGTATCCCTGCAGTGGGATGAGTTAGGGGTTTTTTTATTACTTGCACCCCTGCCATGGGCAAGGCTCTTTTTATTGCATAATTATGAATTAATCAATTTATTAAATATTACAAATAAATAAACACATTCATTCATCGTACTCTCTTTCATTTCTCAATTAATTCATCATCTTTCAGTTATATTTTAAAAATTTTGATTTGGCCCATTTTAGAACGCCGGTGAAACGATTATAGCTATTCCAAATTTCCTTACCTATACTGCGTCAGTCCAGCCATGGGCGGCAGCGAGCTTTGCAGCTCCACCTAGCCACCGCGACCCCATTGGCTATACACAGTATAGCTGAGGTGTTCAGCATTGGTCCTAGGTGGAGCTGCTCTGCTTATTACGATCTATGACGGCCGTGGCTAGACCGACGCAGTATTTTAAAAATTTTGACCTATGATGAGTTAGGGTTGGTGCAGTAGCAGTAATACACACATGATGGTAGCGAAGTCATCGTCGACGAGAATCATGTCGGCCGCCTCCTTGCAGACGTCGGTGCCATTCCGGCCCATCGCAATGCCGATATCAGCTCGCTTCAGCGCCACGCCATCATTGACACCGTCGCCTGAAAGACGTGGACAGATTTATCAATCAACTACCTACTCGACCCGGGTGATCCAATCGTTACCAAACTTCACAGGATCACCTGCTGGGCTAACCTGAAGATACACTGCACATTTCATCAAAATCTGCCCAGCCGTTTTTGAGTCCATAGAGGACATACAGACAAACATTCATTTTTATATATATAGAAGATTTAGGTATTGTTATTTATTTAAAAGAGATATGAATGTTAAAGAAGCTAGTGAAGTGTGTAAGGACCGCGTCTTATGGCGCTCGGTTCTCTCTACTTACCCCGCAAGGGACCCGGCATGAAGATATACATAAGTACATACATACAAATTTGTGATAAACTTTTTTGTGCAACTTCGAGAAGTAAAGGGGTATACGGCTCACCGGATGTAAAACGGTAACCGGAGCCTATTAGTAGAATATGAAGTATGTCGCTCGTGCGTTTTTACCTTCACAAAAAGTGCAGGTACTTCACCAATCGGGCTACTATATGAGGGCTGTCATATTTTTTTTTATATCACGACGGGAGACATACAAGCATACGGCCCACCTGATGTAAAGCGGGTACCGTAGCCTATTAACGCTTGCGATATGTTAAGTATAACTCGCGCGATGCCTCCTCTGCTGCTTACACAGCAACTCCTTGAGAGCTTACTGGTGACCTCGTTCACACGCAGGAACACAACAGCCCTCTAAGGAGTTGTTATTTGGCTGCGGTTTTCTATGAGGTGGAGGTTCTTCCCCAGACGGGCTGGTTTGATGCGCCCTACTTCTCTTCAATTCGAGCCTACTGACCAATGGGAGGATATTTTAACCAATAAACCTATACTTGTCGCGATGTTGATCCGTGAATTAACCAATAAGAGGTATGCGTACTGCTGTAACAGCAGTGGTGGCATCGCGCGAGTAATACTTAATATATTACAAGCGTTTATATGCTACGATACACTTTACATTAGGTGGGCAGTACGCTTGTATGCCTCCTGACGTAGTATAAAAAAAATTGCTATTTAGGCCCTAAAAGACTCCGTGTTGGCGAGTGAAGGAGCCTTCATGAACATTCAAGTGCTCCTCCGCAAACCAATTAACGGTTTGTGGTGGAACTAGACATACCTAAACCCATCACTAGACAGGCTGGACGACTCTGCTTAAATTGTGTGATGCGATTAGACTAACAAGTGACGACAAATTAGACAGTCGAGAAACGTTATTTTATATATGTAGACTTTTTTTTTATATTAGTTCAGCATAGTGGCTCCTCTTTGCCTGATGGTAAGCGAAAGAGGACCCCAAATCACAACTGCAACTGACAAAATACTACACCGTATCCTGTCAGTTGACGCTGCCATGCTGACCCGCAAGATGCTTCTTCACGCTTCGTTTGAGGGATCCCATATTGTTGGAAGGAGGGAACACATGTGCAGGCAAGGCGTTCCACTTTTTAATGGTACGACAAAGATAGGAGTTGCCGAACTTTTTGGTACGCGAAGAGATATCCTCAACAGTGGAACGATGACATCGCAAGCCCGCACGTGTGGTTCTATGACGGAAGGGAGAGGGTGCGAGACTGTCTCACCTGTCATCCCTACGATGTTACCAAGCCTCTGGAGTGACTTGACAATCGCTAGTTTGTGTTTCGGAGTCACCCTGTAGAAAACGCTTACCTGCAACAAACAAAATGGGATGCCGTGACAAACAGAAAATCAATTATCCGAACGATTAAATATGTATATAAGAGACGAGTGAGTGCAGGGAATAGAGTGAATGGAGCGTTGGGTAAACTTCTAGGCAGCTGTAATCTAAGCCAGAAGGCACAGCTCGCTGTACACAACGCGGTGCTAATCCCAACGCTAACTTATGGAAGTGAGAGCTGGGTATGGCAGAGAGAGCATGAAAGTAGAATAAATGCGGTCGAGATGAGAGCATTGCGCAAAATTTGTGGCATAACGCTTGCTGACCGCGTTCGTAATGAAGACGTGAGAGATAGAGTAGGTCTGAAAGAGAGTTTCGGTGTTAAGATAAGAAAGGGCATGCTCCGTTGATTCGGACATGTAGAAAGAATGCGGGACGAAAGAATGACGAAACAGATGTACAATGCAAAAGTGGAAGGATGTAGGAGCCGAGGAAGACCCGAGACTAACCTACCATGACCAAATTGGTCTATAAATGTCACAGAAGCGAGTGAAGTATGTAAGGACCGCGTCTTATGGCGCTCGGTTCTCTATGCCTACCCCGCAAGAGACTTGGCATGAAGATATACATACTCAAAAGACGGTAAGTACATATTTTTTGACGTGGATACACGTCTTTAAGTTAGATACCATAGTGGAAGGTAATTAAGTAAACTGATTCAGTAAACTTAATAGAGGGATATAGTTTGGTTCTGTAGCTGCTACGTTTTTATCCAATATTTAATTAGGCAGCTGCTGAAAATCAGTGGTTTGCACTTTGAGCAAATAATGCACTGAGCTACTGCCTTTATGTATCACTGCGACACACAATTTATTGTACAATTACTATTGTATTTAGTGTTTACTCATTGTTTACCTGCTAATACTTACTGTTGTGTGTCATGGAGATACAAATAAATGGCTTATCTATCGATCTAATTAATTACTGAAGTGACGATGTGCAAAATATCTTTATTTTAAATTTCGTAATGAACTAACGTGAAAATATAGATAAATGATCAGAAAAAAAGTAACATTTCTAAAATAAACCTAACAAGCAAGCCGACACAGTTCGGAAAATCAACAAAATACTTCTCATCATTTCTAAAAAAATATCAGATACGAGTAGATTTGATGTCAGGATTTGTATTAAATTTCAAACAGTACATTTCATACAAACATACAATAAACCATTGATATAACCAGTAGGCATATTCACATTGTCTGAAAACACCATATTCGAATCCCAATGGAAAAGTTTCAATTCGAAATATATTTTAGTTTGAGTGAAAACTTTTTGAATGAATGAATATGAATTCAGGGGCTCCACTGCAGCAAACGCGACATCATACGATGAACAAAAACTAAGACAACTCACGGTATCTATCATTCTGTCGAGTTCATCATCGCCCATGGAGTCGAGTTGATCGCCGGAGAGAGACTGCGAGTGCAAGACGTCAAGACCAACCATTTGTGCTGTGGACATGAAACATTATATAGCTACACATCACAGAAAATAAGCTGTAATTGGTTTTCTTATGCTATAATGTTGGTACTATGTTAAAACTAGAGATGCGCCGAGTACAAACTTTACGGAGTAACCGAGTACCGAGTGTACTCGGTTTTGTCTTTACCGAACCGAGTACTCGGCCGAGTTACTCGGTACAATTTAAATAGGTTTAGGCGCGAAAACGCGTTTATACATGATCGCAGAGTACTACCGGCGAGCGAGCCGTACCTCGCCGCTCTCACCCCCTCGCCGCCCTCTGCCATTTTGTCATTTCTCTGTGTCAGTCATCAGTCATTTGTTTACAAATTATGATCGTGCAATGTTATAGTGTAATAATAAAAAAAAAATAGTGATTTCTAAAATTATTTCATGGTGTCAAAGTAGTTTTTTTTTTGGTTAAAACTTTAAAAGTCTTGTTATCTAAATCATTGTTTAGTTGTTTACGTAGTTTTAAGGATGAGTGGCAGAAAAAGATCACGATTCTGGACATTGTATGAAGAACTTGAAGAAGACAAATCTAAAGTGAAATGTACTTTATGTAATTCTTTAATTTCGCGTAGTGGAGTTGGACGTAATGCTTCTACAACAGCGATGTCAAACCATATTAAAATGAAAAATCAAGAAGATTTTCAATCTTTAGAAAACGAAATGCAATTAAGATCTCTAGATCGCGACCCAATTGCATCTACTTCGTCATCTGTACCTAGTGCAAATCGCGTTCAAGCAACAAAAGTCCAACAAACGCTTCAAGACTCATTTCTTACAAAATGGGAAATAAACGATTACACAAGAAATACATAAGACTATAGCGGAAATGATTCTAACTGATAACCAACCAATATCAATCTTGCTTAGTGTTCCTTCATCATAACTTACCTTTGTTAAATTACCAATATTAATTAATGTTTTTGTCTGTTTCTTTCTAGAATTGTATTGTTAATTTTTCATAATATTATTCAAATTAATAAACGTTACTTGCTTATTTTATATCTATTATTTACCTGGCAAAAAAAACTTTCACTATATTACACTCGGTATATAAAACGAGTTACTCGGTATATAAAACGAGTTACTCGGTATATAAAACGAGTTACTCGGTATATAAAACGAGTTACTCGGCCGAATACGAGTACTATAAAACTCACCGAGTACGCCGAGTACCGAGTAATAACCGAGTACTCGGCGCATCTCTAGTTAAAACCTTTCGGGTCATAAGTACTAAAGTATTTAAATGGTATCAAAATGTATACTTATTTAAAATGTCCATGTAAATAAAAAATACGTGTGTCTCGGGACGCCCGACAGAAGTGATAACTTAAATTAATCCGCTGCCGTATGCGTGAGAGAAAGGGAAGCCAGACAGACGGGCGCCGTAACGCGTTACGTAACGAAGTGGTTTACCCTTCCATAAGAAGTTATCACTTCAAAATACCAAAACGTCTATGTATCAAAATAAAAAATGTCTATTCTATAAAATGCATGAAATAGACAGAAGGAAAGAAAGAAAAAAAAATGCTTCAAATATTAGTACAAATATTATATTAGTATAAATACTAGTTTCGCAATATTTCGCCTGAACCAGACATGCAAATTTATTTAAACATATAAAATTAAATTATTACATAACATTTAATTACTGTACTTAGACAATCAGCATATCAATAATTATTATTTATTATTTAAAAATTCGGATATACTACAGTAACACTTGTTTACAAGTAGTATTCTTAACTGTGACCTAAAGACTGCCAAGAACAAGTCTACTATGTTCTTTGGTAATTAGTTAAATATTTGAGAATGGCCATCGGATAATAACTACCATGGTACAATGTGTAGACATATTACGCAATATTAGCTAATTTGGGTATCTCCCTCGGTAGTTACTAACCATGTTCAGGAACACCATTCCTATATCCTAATAAAAAAACGCACAGACAAACGCACACACAGACAAACATATAGATATGAAATCTATATGTTTGCCTGTGTGTGCGTTTGTCTGTGCGTTTTTTTCGAATATTCAAATTTTGACTTCAGATTCGGATTCAGCATAAAAAAGTAGAATTGGAATGTTCAGGAACACCGTTCCTATCTCTCAACTCGCCGAGTTCCGCAGTTACCGTTATTCAGTATATATGTCATAAGCGAATAGTCTGATTAGATCACCCTGAACCCGTCCGAACATGGTCAAAATGGCCGAAAAATTAAAAAAAAAAATTGAATTGTTATATGTATTCGACGAGCTCGGTGGCTCAGTCATGACAGACGCGACTTTGACACCAACGCTCGTGGGTTCGATTCCCACACAAGGCAAACATTTGTGTGCATGAACATGTCTGTTTGTCTTGGTCTGGATGTTTTAAGAGAGGTAGGGCGCATCTAATCAGCCCATGTGGGGAAGTCACAGAAAACCGCGGCCAAATAACAACTCCCTAGAGGGTTGTTGTGTTCCTGCGTGTGAGTGAGGTCACCAGTAAGCTCCTAAGGAATTGCTGTGTAAGCAGCAGAGGAGGCATCGCGCAAGTGATATATGTTGCAAGCGTTAATAGGCTACGGTAACTGCTTTACATCAGGTGAACCGTATGCTTGTATGTCTCCCGACGTTGTATAAAAAAAAAGTAGCCACATGTAGCGAAAGTATGCAAAACCAGTCCACGTGCAATAATTATCGAGTACAATTCCTAAAAATGCCACATTAGTAATCTATACAGATAAATAAAATTGGAGTGTCTGTTTGTAATATTAAAATAACCGCTTTTTACTAAATGCATATGAATGTATACACGGTACATATACCAAAATGAATATTATTACAATTTTTGTCTGCCTGTCTGTCTGTTAGTTCCGGCTAATCTCTGAAACGGCTGGACCCATTTTGACGGGACTTAGGCTACTTTTATTTTGGAAATTTTATTTATTTTAATTAATATAAATAAACAATAAAAAAATAATTATTCCGCGCGGACGAAGTACATAATACATATCTATTATTATTTTGTTGTTCGCTATTTTACTCTGCTTTTTTAGGTACTTATAATCAATCAAATAAATAAAATTATAACTGAATAAAAACTTTTTTGTTAAATTCCGCGCGGACGAAGTCGCGGGCACAGCTAGTTCATCAATAATCTGATTACGGTTTTGTACTCTTATATCAGCTATCTGATTATTTCGTAGGTAGTGAAATTTAATATTTTTAGTTTCACTTACATCCATTTTTAAATTATTATTATTTAACCAATTTGTAATGTCAAGAATAGTTTTGTTAGTTGTTTTTTTTTTTATACCACTATGGTGGCAATCAAGCATACGGCCTGCCTGATGTTAAACAGTCACCGTAGCCTATGGACATTTGCAACACCAGGGGCGTCACTCATGCGTTGCCGGCCCTCTAAAAACCTCTTCACGCATTTCTTGAAGAACTCCATGCTGTAGTCCCTTGGAAAAACCTCGGCTGGGAGCTCATTCCACTGCTTAAGTGTTCTCGGAAGAAAATTTCTCTAGAACCGCACAGTACGCGACCATTGCAGTTCAAGCGTGTGAGGGTGAACTCCCCGCCGTCGGCGAGCGGTGCGGTTATAAAACGTAGCTGTCGGTATCATTTCGAACAACTCTTCAGAACACAACCCGTTGTACAATCGGTAGAACACACAAAGGGAGGCAAAGTCTCTCCTTAAACTTAAGGGTTCAATACCGTGTGTAAGTTTAGGATTGTCGACAATTCCCACAGCTCGTCTTTCGTCGTTGTTATTGTAATCATTCTTTGAGTTAAACAAATTAGGAATGACTATGGACACATCATTAGCAAATTATGTGCAAAAATGGTTGGCAGCTTTAAATATATATATCTATCTATCTGACCCGGCAAACGTTATTCTGCGATATAAATTATTTCTTATTATTTTTTTTCTTATTTGTTTTCTATGAAATATACTTTACGACCTATTCTCATACCTAACAAATATACATAAAAAAATTCATAACAATCGGTCGAGCAGTTTCAAAAGAGTGCGATCACAGACACCGTGACACGAGATTTTTATAGATATATATTCATATATAAATATTACATAAAAAAATATATATAGACATATTAATAAATAGATAATATGGACATTCTAATTCAGATTTTATGAATCTGTGTAAATGATATCTTAAAAATATGTATTACAATTACCATTTTCCTTAAAAAATTGGATCTTGAAGCCCAATACACAGCACTACGACCAAACTACTCGTGTGTTAACAGAGCGATACGTCAGGAGTGATAGGAACCGCCGAGCGTGCATAAAAGAGCTATTAATGAACTGGCTCTACGTCAAATCCTGGTGTAGGAATGTGCCATCAAATTCGTATTTTAGGATTTATGTACATATTTGTAATATTCATTGTCTTACGGTGAATAAACACATCGTGAGGAAACCGGCACATCTAAGAAATTATATTCCTTGCTTTCCCTCTGGATTTTGGAAGTCTAACGGCAGTTGTAAAAATCCGCATCTTCGCCAAATCCTTAGGCTTAAGTAGCGGACGCTGTGAATCCTAATAGATTTGAAAACGGGATAACGCTAGGATGAAGATACATACCAACAGCGAGTGCGGTGGGTCTGGCGTCCCCGGTGACCATCTTGACGTCGACGGCCGCCCGCCGGAGGGTCGCGATCGCGCCGCGAACGGAGGGCCGCGGAGGGTCACACACGCCGCACACCCCCGTGTACGTCAGAGACTCTAGACTCTCCCCGCGACACATTGCTATCGTTCGAAGACCTGAGAACATAATACGAAACATTATCCTAACGGTACTCTCAGAGAGAGCTCGGTGGCTCAGTCATGAATGACGCGACTTTGACATCAACGCTCGTGGGTTCGATTCCCACACAAGGCAAACATTTTGTGTGCATGAACATGTGTTGGTCAGGATGTTTTAAGAGAGGTAGGGCGCATCAAAGCAGCTCGTCTGGGGAGGTACCTCCACCTCACAGAAAACCGCAGCAAAATAACAACTTAAAAAAAAACTAGGTAAATAATTAAATGCAGTATATCACTTACCCATCCGTCCAATGTTGTACGCCTCACTAATAAAATCGTTCTGCTTGTCCTTGGTCATGGGCGCGTAGTTGCCAGCGCTGTCGATGTACTTTATGCACAGCGGCAGTACCTTCTCTATGGCACCCTTCACGAACACCTCCTCTTTGAGCTTTCCGTCACCAAATTTCGATGCACATTTCACCACCATCATCTTCGTCTCCGAACTGTGGAAATATAGTGAACCTTGTCATGATAAGGATACAGTTTAAAGCTCAGAGCGTCACATATATTCGACAGCAAACCCCGAAGTGTAACGAAAATTTCCGAAGTTATCCAAACTTCCAATAGTTGTATCTGAAGAATTTCTGGTATGCAGTTATTTTTATAAGTATAAATTGATTCCAAAATGAGAAATTGTTTTTAGGAGAAAATCTATCGTTTTGATTTCTTCTTCTAACCATCCAGAAAGACATTGTAACAAAATTAGATGCAACAAAAATAACATAGATCAGTTAGCAAAGCGAGTTATGCTCACACCTTGCTTTGCTACTATAGCGAGCCATGCATATTGCCTCCGCAGTGGTATAAGAAATATAATACCTGAAGGGTATTTCGTGAAGTCTGGTGTACTGCTCCCGTACGTCGTCCATCCCATTCTTCATAGCGCATGCGATTAGTGCGCCCTCTGTTGGCGTCCCGTACAACGTGTCGTTGCGAATGGATGCATTGTTGCATATAACACCAACCTGTAAGAACACGAATTGAGAGTATTTCATTGTTCTGGTAAAATGAGTAGTAGTTTTATTATCATCGTCATTTCAGCTGAATATATGCCCTTAGATATTCACAGCGATCGATCCTGAGTAACCTGCATCAATCGTCTCCCTACGATCTTAACAAGATAGTGTACGAGGCCGTAATACGCCGCGTTCGTGATCGCGATTCTAGAAGGGTTCTGTCACATCGGCCATTAGTTCTTTGAGCTATGTAGTCTAACCCTCTGCCACTTCAGCTTGGTGATCCTTAAAGCTACATCGGTAATTCTTGTTCTACTACTAATGTAGGTCATTCCTGAATCAATCACTTAGAGAGAAAATCCGCTTGGCTTCCTCGATTGCACGCTGATTGAAAATTACACAAAAGTCTTACTTTAGTCTTAAGACATTGGGGTATTTGAACGAGATGATTTTTCGTAATTTCCCGAACGCAGGCCATCCGAGTAGGATTCGACGAGAGACCTCTTTCTCAAAGTTTGACCGAGCTACTGCTGGGTTATATGTCTAAAATGGACATACTCTTCGATAACTTTGAGAATCTATATCCCAACTGTACCTGAAGTGAGTACAACATGTACATTTGACATAATCTTCGTTTTGTTTCCGTCATTCATTCGTGCCCACTCGTTGGGATCTCTATTGAGGTCCTCGAACAATTCGAAGGTCAGTCGAATACTCGTCGTTGATGTTAATACCGTATGCTTCCCAGTCTAGAAGTATGAAAATATTTTCCAATACAGTAGTGAACAGTTTCAGAGAAATAACGTCTAACTGTCTCACGTCCCTCTGCGATTGGATAGGTTTGATACTCTGTAGTGGGAACGACATGGTCGAGTTTTCATGTTTAGTTCTCAACAATTCGATATACTTATAATCAATGCGGCACCGCTGAAGAGACTGGAGCACGGCCCAAGTCTCGCCCGCCCGAATCGAAGGCCTTCTCGTAGTCTACAAACTCTAAGCATTTTACTCTTGGGTCTTCTGTACAACCTACCGCAGCGGATGTGGTCGGTAGTTGAGAATCTTTTTCGAAAACCGGCTTGTGCGAGAGGCTAAAAGTCGTTACATCTGAGTGTAAGACTATTTGTGATGAACAGCTTATAGATATGACTTGGAAGAGATGGATCTATAGTTTAAAGGTTTTATCACACTTCTAGAAACACAATACCACCATGCTTCTGTACCATGCCTGTGGCGCTATGCCCTCGAGGATGACGGAATAAAAAAGCTGGTTTTCCACGCAAAAGCTCAGAAGTGATACCGTTATCGCTCGGGGCCTCGTTGTTCTTAAGCTGTTTAAGAGCTGTCCCAATCTCATATAGGCTGACACCGTACGGGAATCCTCGACCAAGTCGGGTCAAATTACCTCAAGGGTCTATTGTCGGACCAGAAGTGGGTTCCGGTTACTTTGTATATAACTTTGTCCATAGAAACTCTCAATCTCTCTCAAAACCGCTGGTTTCGACGAGACGTCACCATTTTTGGTCTTCAGTTGCGTCAACTGACTTCACCCAACAGACATATTCCTTGTGAACACTTTATTCTGCTTGATTGCCTGTTCAATACTTTTTTTTTAAAGAGACGAGTATCTCGTTGCAAAGCGATCGAAATCTGTCCGTTTAGCTGCCAATATGAGGACGCATCTGCTGAAGACTGCAATTTAATTTTTCGTCGATTAAGATAGAAAGGATTAGAATAGAAAGCTTCTGAGGTTGGTTTATGCGGGGCCGACTATGACTGACACACTGCCGAGTACACTTCTCTACCTACTACATTTTCAGAGTTCACCATACTGGCCGTTCTCAATATTAAGCTCTTTATAATTCAAGGTTTCTTACATCCATCATTATTTGCCCGCCCCTCGTCACCATGTCGTAGTCCAGCCCGCTAGTACGCGCACAGCACAGCGTCCCCGTTGTGTACAGTACGCTGGTCACCTCCGTGACGTAACAGCGTGATGTCAATATTTTTGTCACAGTACCGTCTTAAATACCGTCCCTTGTACCTTCACAGCTACACGTAAGTGCACGCGTTGCATACTATACCGGTCACCTCATTTATGTGACCGCCTGACATCGTTACCTTTGTCAAGGTCATTTTTAACGTACCTCCAGCATGCTTTGCACTCCCATCCTCGCCACGTCCAAGTCTCGTCCCTTGTACGCACGCAGCTGCACGTCGCCGCACGCGTTGTATCCTGTGCCGGTCACTTCAGCGATGTGACCGCCTGACGTCGATATTGTTGTCACAGTCATCTCGTTTTGAGTCAGAGTTCCTGTAATAGTGGTTTATTAATAAAACCAGCACAGGTCAATATACACATGCATGCCAACCCTTACTCATCTTACTGCAGGGATACGGGTCCCCCTCTTCAACTGAAGAGGTTTCGAGCATTACGTTTTCAAGGCGCCCGAATACCTCTGACTCATCATCTATCCTATCGTCATCTATCCACAACAGCCGGCTTAACGTGACCTTGGAAGTACGGAGAAGCTTGACATAGATAAACCCTTCCATAGACTGTATTGTATTGTAATCATTTATGTTTTAATGTTGATAGTCGCAGTGGCATTTATTCTTAACCAATATTATATTCTACTATAATCATTTATATATTTTTTTAAATATAATATTTATGGTTCTATTACCAAGTGTACAAGTTATTTTGAAAATTTATGAGTACAATTTATCTTATATGTACAATCGGCGATATGGTTCCATAACGCGTGTATTTCTCTATGTCTTATATTTAAATCGTTCTCTCTGTATGGCTGACCTCTCTTTCGGTCTCTCTCACAAACCCTCGGGACGCTCGGGACGGGATGGTAACTTCGATAGAAGACTCCGATGCCAGACCCGATCGAACGCCTTCGCCATATCTAGGCTGACTGCCAATGCCTCACCTTGACTCTCAATTGCCAAAGCCCAGCGGTGTGTTAGATACACTAGAAGATCACCGATCGAGAGACCGTGACTGAAACCGTACTGACGGTCGCTGATCAAGTCGTGATCTTCTAGGTATGCTAGGAATCATGTGTTTATCAGACGCTCCATCACCAAGGGAGATTATAGCAATAGGCCTGTAATCGATGGGTCTGATCTGTCACCCTTTTTGGGCACCTGGTGCACGTTGGCGGTCTTCCACAAAGACGGGACTTACCCAGTGGAGTAGGAAAGTCACTCTCAACACAACTCAGAAGCACACAGCTTCAGCACCACTGCCGGTATACCATCTGACCCACTCGACTTATGAATGTCGAGAGAGAGTAATGCCCGCCGGACATCTCGTTGGATAATGGAGATTTCCGGCATTGAGCTACCGCAGCACGGGATGATAGGTGGCACAGCTCCCCCATCATCCATATTCGAGTTAGAGACAAAGAGATTATCGAGTAAACCGGCTTTCTCTTTAGCGCTATGGACCAAACTGCCATCCGGTTTTCACAGTGGTGGCATGGACGGTTGACAGTAATTTCCCTCGGCAGCTTTAGCGAGCGACCAGAAAGCACGGCTCCCAGAAATCGAATTTTGCTCTAGCCATCACCCTTTCAATGGAACTCGAAGCAACATTCAGTTTCCGCTTCAAAACAGAGACATCGGGATCATTAGCACGCGTCGTGGTCTAAGCCTCGTAAGCAGTCTGTTTAATAAGATTGGCTTCACTGCAACGCCGATTAAACCACGGCCGCTTTTTACTCCTGCAGCAGCACACTAGGCGATTGGGAAAGTAGCATGCCATGCCAGCCAATATCGCCACAGCCAACGCGGTTGCACAGGAATCAATTTCATCTGATTCGAAGAAGCACAGTTGCCTCCACGGGTACAATGCGTAGAATTCACGCGATCCATCCCCGTCTGCTGACCTACAGTTCGGCAGGCCGAGGTGAGTCGCATCTGGTGCAGGGGCACTCGAGTCTAGATAAGACAGTGATCCAATGAGCCAAGCGACACATCCACTGAGATGTTATACTCATCCGGACGTGTGGTGAGCAGAAGGTCCAGTACAGAGCTTGCATGGTCCTGTACATCTGGTATTCTCGTGGGGGAATGAACCAGTTGCGAGAAACCATAGGCTAGAGCAAATTCATAAGCAGATCTCCCTACGTAGTCAGCACACTGTGAGCCAAACCATTCGGCATGGTGGGCAATTAAAGTCTCCCAAAATCACTTACTCCGCAGAGAGATACTGTTCAATAATCTGTCTGTCGCCATTAAGCACGTGCTCGAATATCCGAGCTGTGCCTGTATCACCGATTTGGGACCTGTAAAGGCACGCGTAGATGCGGGTATGGCCGCCATGATCCACACACACCCATAGTACCGATAGGTCCTTGTCTTCAAGATAGTGCAGTCGGCGACAAAAAATATCCCGATCGAATAGGCATACCCCGCCACGACGCACAAAGAAGTTTGTACTCGGGCAAATAAGAACTCCTGCTTCGTTATTCTTTCTACATGTCCAACCGAGAATGACTTATCTTCCAACTTTTAAACTTAAACTCTAAAGTTAAGTTTTATAGTATTATATATTTAAGGTACTTTATGTATGGACCTATTGTGTAATATGTTGTTTAAAAACAAAATTATTTTAATTTGAATACCAACCAGTTTTATCACTGCATATGACGTTGACGCAGCCCAAGGTCTCGACAGTGGGTAATTTCTTGACGATTGCATTCCGCTTGGCCATTCGCATCACACCGAGCGCCAAGGTCACTGTCACCACTATAGGCAGACCTGTAAACAAAGTTATTATATGAGTTAACTGGCTGCAGACCGGGACTTCGCCCGGGCGAATTCCGGCATCCCATTTGAATCGCTTTTTCATGCTTTTTTTTTGCTCGGTTTCTAACGGCCGTAGTTTATTTATTTAGGATCAACAGTGTACACAGAATTACAAAATCGAACTTATATACGAGTTGTACAAATATCGTGCCACCAACTCCGTTGACCACAGATAATGTTACAATAAAATGTCGGTGTGGTGGTAAAGAAGAGAACTCCTAAGAAGAGAAACCTAGGAGAGGTTGAACGGAGTAATTTCAAAGATAAATAAATAAAAAATAAAAATAAAGAAAACAAAATGCTATCTCTGGGTAGAGGTTTAACAATTACCAGTGAAAAAGGATTAAAAAAAGAAATTAAAAATAAATGATGAAATGAAAACATTTTGCAAGCCAGGACAGGTGTCACATCTCGAGCTGAGCCGCTACCATTCTCTTGAATGTACTAACACGTGTAACAACATCACCACCACATCACCTTCTGATAAAACACGACCAATTTAGTCATGGTAGGTTAGTTTCGGTCTTCCCGACTACCACATCCTTCCACTTTTGCATTGAACATCTGTTTCGTCATTCTGTCGTCCTGCATTGTTTTTACTCTCTCTTTCAGACATAATTGTATTGTGATGTTGAATAGCCAAGAACCTTCCCCAAGATGGCTATGAAATGTAAAAAGAATCTTTGAAATCCGACTGCTAGTTCCAAACATTCAAACGCGTTCTCCCTTTCGCCTTAATATATAAATTACTTTTGGTGAATTAACACAGGTGGCTCATGAATTTGCTTCCGATTTATACATTGACGAGCTCGGTGGCTCAGTCGTGAATGACGCGACTTTGTCACCAACGCTCGCGGGCTCGATTCCCACACAAGATAAACATTTGTGTGCATGAACATATCTGTTTGTCTTGGTCTAGATGTGTTAAGAGAAGTAAAACGCATCAAAGCAGCCAGTCTGGGGAAGTACCTCCACCAAAAAACCGCAGCCAAATAACATCTCCCTAGAGGGCTGTTGTTTTCCTGCGTGTGATGTGACCAGTACATAGCAGCTCCCACGGAGTTGCTGTGTAAGCAGCAAAGGAGGCATCGCGCGAGTGATATAGTACAAGCGTTAATAGGCTACGGTACCCGCTTTACATCAGGTGGATCGTATGATTGTATGCCTCCCGACGTAGTATAAAAAAAGAAAAAATATTTGTGTCGCTAGCATGCGATCGGCTGCAGTAACCCCTTACCATCGACCCGGGCATACGCTTGTGTGCCCTCCCAATATTATACGTAGATGCTCGAGATAATAAACCCTAAAGCCGCAGTGGACATTGCTTGACCTTCGATTAAAGCAACACGGGCAACGACGCCATCGAGCTAAGAAACATATATATAGACTGCTAAAATGCGAGGTATAGACTGTCCGTGCCGTGTATATAAACAGTTCCTACTTTCTGTTTACGCGGTACGAGTGTATTTATTTATGTGATTAAATTATTGACTTGCTAGTCATTGCGCCGGTCATGACGTCACAGAATATGTTTATTTCCCATGCCCTACTTCGTTCGCGGGAATAGTTGCAGAATAAACACATGCTATATATTTTTGAAGTAAAACTTCTTTCCGCACGCTTGATTTGGGGAGTAAGCTGGTGAATGCGTGACGAGAGCGTTACGAAAAGTGTGATCGGGCGAGGCGAACGGAAGTCGAGAGGGAGATATAAGTTAGTGAAGATAGAAAGAGAGAAAGAGAGTTACGTTTCGTATATTACTATAGGGGCAAGAGAGAGAGGTGCGAGCACACATTTTCTTTCTCTAATAACGAGTTAAGTTTCGTATATGTAAGACACAGTGCAGGACTATTATCTGTATCACACTATGGAGCTAAAGAAGTTTTACTTCAGTATTGTGGTTTTAGACCACAATACTGAAGTAAAACTTCTTCACACACACAATACTGAAGTAAAACTTCTTCGCAGACTCGTTTTTTTTATACCTATTATTATATTATATTTATATTAGATCTCTGGGTTTTGTCTACTCAGAAACGTTCGGACACCGTGAGCGATTTTTGTGTGAATCGGAACATATATAAATAATTAATCCATCCATGTCGGTAGGTGTAATAATTGAATAACCAATGTAAGACAAATGTCACCTTAGTATTCCTGCGACCACGGACGCTGCAAAGCATTCGAAACGTCAGGTTCAACAAAATGTATAAAACACGCGATACTTCCGTTAAAAATTGTTTAATTCAATGTGTAACAATCGCGAAAACCTAAGACAATACTACCTAGAAGTATATAATTAATATATAATTTAAAGAAACATATGAAATACATGTTGTATATTCATAACAACAATTCGTGGTGTCGATTTCAAATGTCGGTGTCACTGGTGAAAATTCACTCCCATTATTTTTCCCTTAACGCGCCAAAAAAAGTGTAACTTCAAAAAGTTATGCCCTTCCAGTGACTTGTAATGTTATATTCAGTATATCACACCCTTACTCATCCCACTGCAGGGATACGGGTCTCCCTTCAACCGAAGGGGTTTAGAGCATACTCCACCACGCTGCTCAAATGCGGATTGGCGGAGGCCAGTGTTTTCAAGCCACCCGAGGGCCACTGACTTGGCACCACATCCACAACAGCCGGAACCGAAGTCTTAACGTGCCCTCCGAAGTACAGAGAAACTCGAGATAGAAAAACCCACACAGACAGACAGGCTGCGGAAGACGTCGCTTAACCTGCGTGTTCGGTTAGAGTAACACGCAGAACGACGCCATCGAGCTCTCAGACACATTCTGTATGTATACCATCACGCCAGGTCCCTTGTGGGGTAAACAAAAAAAAACATGCATAGCTCTTTTTATTATAGATTGGCAAACAAGCATGCGGACCGTATTAGATGGTACGCGGTCACCGCAGCCTATTAACGCTCGCAACACCACCGGGGTGTTACTCGCGCGCTGCCAATCTTGTGACCTAAGGCTGTTACGTCACAGTACCCAGTAATTTCTCTGCCATATCTCACCCTTCAAACCCTAATACAGCTATATAAGTATAGCTGCTTGGCGGTAGAAATATGTAGACAGAGGTACCCACGTAGACGACTTTTGTACAAAGTCTCCCTCTGGTAAAAATGATTAAAACTACTTACTATGGGGATGAGTATCTCAAACTTTCAGTCTTAACGTCAAAAGTAAGTACTTCCTAGCTTCACAAACTTATAAACAATACTTTAGATGTTAAGAAATATTTTTAAGAAGTTATTTTTTATCAGAATTTATTTTATTTATATAAAATTTTATACTAACAAGGCAGTCTTTCACACAAATCTACATACCTATATGTAATTGAGCATGATAATCACGCGAGGTCAATGCTTTTCCCCAACCAAAAATACATGACAAGCCTAACAAAGATTTCACTTCAAAAAGATTTAATGTATCCCTATGGTCCCAATGTGTGGTCGCATTACGGTATTTGTTATTTCCAAATATCGACCTCTCACCAGGAAAGAAAGTGAGCCCATCATGTATTTTGTCGAAGATGTGGATCAAGCTCTTGTCTCCATTAAATCTCGACATTTTCCCAAGGAACTACGGCGAGATTCTTCAAAAAACGATTGAAGAAGTCGTTGGCAGAAGAAGGTTGGCAACAGCAATGCCCCTGATGTTGCAAGCAAAGGCTAAGGTGACCGCTTGCCATCTGGCAGGCCGTATTGTCACCTTAGTGGTACAAAAAATACTAATCTATTGAAAATCGCAGTGGCAGATTTCTTAAAAATTATCTTATATTATAAACTCCTCAATGCTTTGTGTAAGTCAGAAAAAAACGATCGACGTACCTTCGGGGATAGCAGCCACAGCTAAACTGACTCCAATGGTGAACATGTCCTGCAGTGCCTTTCCTTGAAGCCAGCCAGCCACCATGATGAAGCCGATGATGCAGAAAGAGTACAGAGACAGCTGGGCTCCGAGGGCGTCCATGGACTTCTGCAGGGGGGTTTTAGGAGCTTCTTCTGCTTGCATCATCCGGAATATATCACCGAATTCGGACCGTTCACCTGTGCTCACCACTATACCCTAAAATAAAGATTTATTATCTTTACTTGTAATTTGATATATGTGTTTATGCTATTACATTAATAGCATAAACACATATATCAAATAAATGCATTTAGTTTCTTTTTGATTTTTACATTTTTTTTATACAAAGCTGTTGTAACTCCTAACTCCTGTTAACAGCGGATGTGACAACGCGCGTGCGACTTCTAATATTGCAACCGTTTAGAGGCTACGGTAACGGCTTTATACGAGTTGGACCGCATACTTGTCTTCCTATCGACGTTGTATAACAAAAAACGCTTCAATTAAGCGTATTTCATTCATCATTACCTAAATGTTCTCAAACATGAAAATTTTCGTTCATTAGTACAACGAAAGACGTTAATTGATTGGACGATTAGCGGCTAAATTAACTTCATTCATTCATTTTCATTGAAAAGCCATACTTGAATGAAATTAATAGTTGCATGGGTGGGAAATTTATTACTCTGTCTCAAAATTCTACATGGAATTGGAAAAGTAATTAGTTTGAAAAGAAAATTGGTCTATTAATTACTTCATAGGGTTTGAACCTCTGATTTAGAAATCAGAATGAATCGTCTAACTAATGCAGTTAATATTGAAAAAGTGTTCAATGTCATACTATCATTTCGAACTCACATCGCGGAGGATTGTCAACTATAACTTTCCATTTTAATTATTTTTTTGTTGTTAATGGATTTATGTCATATAATTGAATATTTCAATCTTAATACCACACATACAACAATCCCAATAAGACTTTACGCTCAAGACTCAAAATTTAATATATTATCAACCATGTTCATTTGTAGCCATATACATTTTCAGAATACCGATTTTTTTTCGGCTTACGGTCGACTGAAATCAACAGTACTGCAGTTTTTTCTAAAAGACTTCAAAGTCAAAGTCAAAATCTTTTTATTCCGTAAAAATGGCTACATTTGTTTGGAATCGTCGTTGATATGTTTCTGATTAAAGTAACGGGTAAGACAATCTATTTTTTGGTCGCTTCGCCCACCACGCCTTTCTCCCTTTTCTTCCCCATTCACTATGTTTATCATAATAATCTAAGTAAAATGTTTTTTTTATACAACATCGGGAGTCATGCAAGCATACGGTCCACCTGATGTAATGCAGTTACCGTAGCCTATTAACGTGTGTTATATATTGAGTATCATTCGCGCGATGCCTCCTCTTCTGCTTACACAGCAACTCCATAGGAGCTTACTGGGGACCTCACGCACAGGAACACAACAACCTTCTAGGGAGTTGTTATTTGGATGTGGTTTTCTGTGAGGTGGAGGTACTTCCCCAGACGGGCCGCTTTGATGCGCCTTACCTCTCTTTAAACATCCATACCGAGACAAACAGACATGTTCATGCACACAAATGTTTGTCTTGTGTGGGAATCGATCCCACGAGCATTGGTGTCAAAGTCGCGTCTTTCACGACTGAGCCACCGAGCTCTTCTCTATATCGTCGTATAGAGTGATAGCCAATCAAAAAGCGAATCGCTGCCTCCGACCGCGCCGTTGCAGGCTCAATTTAAACAGGTTTTTGCGAAGAGCGAAAAATGCTAGAGGTTGCAGTCGAAGTGCTTATTTTTAAATACCTGGCGAAGATTTTTTGGGTCATAAATAACTCGTATTCTAGTGTTTACGCTAAACCATACACGTTTTCGGCACAAAAACGTGATGATTATCAATGTTTACAATACTCCCATTTTTTTCATTGTTCACTTTACAGTCTGACTTGAATTATCAGTCATGGTTTATTTAAATTCGTTCGGTAGACTCCCGAGCATATAATTGTTGCGACCCCACTAACGTATTCACCATTATATAACATTATATATTTACTAAGAGCCGCTCCAGCTTCGCTAGAGTGCAATAAATCATGAAATGAAATCATTTGAATGTTGCACGAAAAATAACGGGTCTGCCTTCAACCGAAGGGGTTTAGAGCATACTCCACCACGCTGCTCAAATGCGGATTGGCGGAGGCCAGTGTTTTCAAGCCGCCCGAGGGCCACTGACTTAGCTTAACGACTGTCATCTATCACCAACAGCCGGGACCGACGGCATTCCGCATCCGCATTTGAGCAGCGTGGTGGAGCATACTCTAAACCCCTTCAGTTAAGGGAGACCCGTATCCCTGCAGTGGGATGAGTAACGTGCCCTCTGAAGCACGGAGAAACTCGAGATAGATAAAGCCATCCATCAAAGTACTAGTCTGGGAAGTACCTCCACCTAACTGAAAATAACAACTCCCTGCAAGGTGCAACTGGTGACCTCACTTACTCACAGGAACACTACTGCGTTCCTGTGAGTGAGGTCACCAGTAAGCTTCTAAGGAGTTGCTGTGTTAGTAGCAGAGGTGGAATGGTGCGAGTGATACATGTGTTGCAAGCGTTCATAAGCTACGGTAACCGCTTTCCGCTTTACACAAAGTCGGTTGTATGCTTGTATGCCTCCCGAAGTTGTATAAAAAAATCTGCTTTTGAAAACCTAGGTGTTACTAGCAATTATAGGCGGTACTGCGGTAAAAAAAATCGGCCAAGTGCGAGTCGGACTCGCGGAGGAAGGGTTCCGTACCACTATCTATAAAAACGGCAAAAAAATCATGTTTGTTGTATGGGAGCCCCCCTTAAATATTTGTTTTATTTTAATTTAATTATTTATTCTTAAAGTGAATATATAACTAAATATTCTGTGAATATTTCAAGCATCTACCTGTTGCCGTTATCAATATCGAGCAAAAACGAGCAAAAAAAATCACGTTTGTTCCATGGGAGCCCCCTTAAATATTTATGTTATTCTATTTTGTAGTATTTGTTGTTATAGCGGCAACAGAAATACATTATCTGTGAAAATTTCAACTGTCTAACTATCACGGTTCGTGAGATACAGCCTGGTGACAGACGGACGGACGGACGGACAGCGAAGTCTCAGTAATAGGGTTCCGTTTTACCCTTTGGGTACGGAACCCTAAAAACGATGCATTCTTACCTTAGCATTTCCGCATCTAACAAGGGTACCCATAAACGCGATGTTGTCCTTATTCACCCTTCCAGCAGCTGCTTTATTCGGTAGCACGCTCTTCACTGCCGGTTCTGTCTCGCCAGTGAACGAGGACTCGTCGATGGCCAAGTCGGTCGAGTCGAAGAGTCGCAAGTCTGCAGGCACCCTGTCGCCGACATTCAAGTGGACTACATCGCCGGGCACCAGACTTCTGGCTAGGAAATGTTCTAAGTTCCCTTCACGGAAGCTGAAAGAAGAATATAGGCTATGGTTATCAGACTACCATCAAATCGTAGAGTGGTTACCCCTAATATTGCATTTTTAAAAGGAGTTCCAGCTTTTTACAATAACATTGGAGGAAGCCTTCTGCCCATAGTTTAGTTTAGTGTCGGCAACGCATGAGTGATACCCCTGGTGTTGCAAATGTCCATAGGCTACGGTGACTGTTTACCATCAGGCAGGCCGTATGCTTGATTGCCACCTTAATGGTATAATAAAAAAAAATGTACCTTGCCAATTAACCATGAAGTAAATAACACAACCCTATGCGAGTGAATGAGTGTTACCAGTAAGCTTCTGAGGAGTTGCTGCGTTAGAAGCAGTGGTGGTAAAGCTCAAGCAATACCCCTTAAACTGAAAGCGTTCATAAGATACAGTAAAGACTTTATCAGGTTGGTCGTATGCTAGGTGGTCTCCCAAAGTTGTATAAAAAAAAAATATGAACTCGGTAGCGCAGTGATTAGTAACCAACGGTCGTGGGTTCGATTCCCACACCGGGCAAACATTTGTGAGCTTCTCTAGTCTGTCTTGTTCTGGCCGTTTTAAGAGAGCAGCAACACGTCTGAGGAAGTACCTCCACCTCACAGAAAATTGGAATCAAATAACAGCTGCCTGGAAGGTTATTGTGTTCCTGCGAGTGAGTGAAGTCACCAGTAAACTCCTAAAGTTGCCGCTTTTCCTAAAGAGTTTTGTTGGCCGTACACTAGTGTCGTCCGAAGTTTTTAACGGAAGGGTTTACTTTTTTTCTACTTTCGCAAATACAAAACACATGTAATGCTGACCAGTTGCATGATGGTGGCACCAACTTGTTGAGCTCTTCGAGGGACTTCTCCGAGCGGTACTCCTGGACGAAAGCCACCGTCACCACTATCATGATGGCGACGGTAATGGAGATAGCGTCGTCGAACTGCCGCATGCATATGCTGACTACTGCCGACACTGAACAAAGAAAAATACATAGGTACTTAGTTTAATAGAAAACAAACAGTATTTTCAAAGGAAAACAGAAATTTTAAAAAAGCGTAAAGTTTGTGTTACGTGGTCGGTAAAGCACGAGGTGTGGTAACCATCTTATGCTTGTTTGCCTATTTAGTGGTATAAAAAAATCTATCATTCTATAGGTATCTTCTTATATACCTACAATGACAAGTGGCAAACATAAGCCCCGCTTGATATGAAGTGGTTACCGCAGCCTATGAACGCTTGCAACACAAGGAGCCTCACATGTCGCCACTTCCGCAGCCAAAGCAGAAATTTCTTCTCGATAACCTTATTCACTCGCAGGAACACAACAACCCTCCAGGAATTGTTGTTTCGCTGCATTCTTCTGTGAACGACGTAGCGGACGAAGCTGCGTCCGACACTGCGGAGGTTGCGGCCATCATTAAAGTCTAAACAAAGCAGGCAAGATGCTGCGTGTAATGCGGGGGGATAACGACGCTTGCTGCCTCCCCATAAACGGAGAAAAACGCTTGACGTCCCGCAGTTCGCCGCACGCATCGCGCTGCCTGTCGCCCCGAGTCTCCCTGGAAGAACTGTGACTGGGCAAGTACGCCCATCTCGCAGAAAACCACAACCAAATACTCTCCGGAGGATTGTTGATACACGAACCCACCCATAGCCAAACAGTAGTTCACAATGCTTAACCTGCGTGATCGATTAGAGTGACACCCGCAACGACGCCATGAGGAAGCTTGATTAACGCGGATAAAATTACAAAATATACAATAGAATAACATAGAATCATTGTTATTTCTCAGTATATAATGCCAAACTAAGCACTAAGAGCCTTCCTCCACCATGTGAGCACCCTTCTGGTCGCTCGGTTAGTCGCTTTTAGGGTCCAGAGTCGATGTCCTCAGGAGGATGTCGACTCTTCTCTAAGCGTATGCTCTTTTAGAGTGACGCTTGCGTCACCCCGTTCCCCTGGGGTGATCGCTTCCGATGAAGCCTTTATAGCCTTCCCGGCTAAAGGCAGTCCCAGGGGGTGTTTTAGTCAGTGGAAATCTGACATAACCAGTTCGTTCGCACGAAATGGTATCTTTGAAAGATTTCACCTCCTCCATCCCTTTTTCCGTAGGGTGCCCCTCACGGAAGAATGACTAACGCACACCCGGGTGTGGGTCAGTCCTTCTTGTGTGGGTCTTCAAATTTCTTGGGCGAAAAACAAAAAAAAAACTAAGAGCCAAATTCCACAAAAGCGGGAAAAGTTGGAGAGCGGCACCGATCTGGGACCTTTACATTTTGTTGGCCTTATATGCCTCCCGATTTTATATAATATCATCTTACAGAAAACTGCTGCCAAATAACAACTCCCTAGAGGGTTGTTGTGAGGAACACAATAGCCCTGCAGGGAGTTATTTGGCTGCGGTTTTTCTGTGAGGTGGAGGTACTTCCGCAGACGTGCTGCTTTGATGCGCCCCACCTCTCTTAAAAACACCCACACCAAGACAAACAAACATGTTCATGCTCACAAATGTTTGTCGTGTGTTAGAATCGAAGCCACAAGCGTTGGTGTCAAAGTCGCATTATTAACCAATGCGTTATCAGTTCGTCAAAATTGTTATTCTGATGGTAACCTTGCTAATGTCCAACAGGGGTCAGTGTCGTGTCGGGTCTATAACCATGCACTTGTCTAGAACCGGTTGTAATGCTGCTTTGTGGTTTACGGTCTGGCGGCCATTACCAACACGTGGTTATTATGTATTATTTTCGTATGATTACATGATTCACAATTTCCGGAGTTTGTGTTTATATACGTGATGAGCCGGGTGGCCGAGTGTTGTTGTTGTTGATTTAAAACCAAAGATTCGATACTCACAAACGACAAACATTTATCTTAAGAGCGTTTTTTAAGAGGTCTAGGATGCATCAAATCAGCGCCACTGTGGAATTGCCTCCACCTCACCAAAAACCGCAGACAAATGACAACTCACCGGAGGGTTGTTGAGTTCCTGCGTGTGAGTGGGGCCACCAGTAAGCTCCTAAGAAGTTGCTCTGTTAGCGTCAGAGATGGCATCACGCAAGTGGTACTTCTTAATGTATTACAAGCGTTCGTAGGCTACGGTAACCGCCTTAAATCAGGTGGCCAGTTAGCTTGTATACCTCCCGACATTGTATAAAAAAAAAACACCAGACGGGCTGCTTGTATGCGTCCTACATCTCTAAAAAACATCCCAAGTCAAGAAAGCATGTTCATGCACACAAATGTTTGCCCTGTGCGGGAATCAAACCCACGAGCGACGGTGCAAAATTGCGTTATTAATCGCTGCGCCACCATGCTCGTCATTTCGAAATTCGTATCAATTCAATTCGAAAATACCCGTCAACCTGCATTACTTAACCCTTCGAAACCCGTGTGGTCATATATGACCGCGAAATGTATGGGAAAAGGTATATAACGGGTTCTGAAGGCTAGGTGGCATTCCACCAACAAGTACATAACCATCGTATTGCCGGGCGAAGGTGGTACCAAAAAGCTATTTATGTATAATTTTGCTTCCTGATTAAGTTTAAGTACTTGAACACGATTTCCAACAATTTACTTTCACCCGTATCATTATAGCTCAAGAGCTCGACGACACCCACCCTGTCTACGGATGGGTTTATCTATCTCGAGCTTCTCCGTGCTTCAAAGGACACGTTAAGCTGTCGGTCCCGGCTGTTGTGGGTAGATGACGGTCGTTAAGGTAAGCAGTGGACCCTCGGGCGGTTTGAAAACACTGGCCTACGCCAATCCGGTTCCTTCCTTCCTTTCCTTCGGTTAAAGGGATGAGATGTGCATCCCTGCAGTGGGATGAGTAAGGGTTGATGTGGCGGATGTGACTTTAAGAGAGGTAGGGAGCATCAAAGTAGCCCGTCTGGGGAAGTACCTCTACCTCACAGAAAACCGCAGCCAAATAACAACTCCCTAGTGGGTCGTTGTGTTCCTGCGTGTGAGTGAGGTCACCAGTAAACTCCCAAGGAGTTGATGTGTAAGCAACATAGGAGGCATCGTGCGAGTGATACTTAATATATTACAAGCATTAATAGGCTACGGTACGCGCTTTACATCAGGTGGACCGTACGCTTGTATGCCTCTTGACGTCGAATAAAAAATAAAAAAAATGTGGTGGTTCCATTATCTGTCAATACCTACTCGAGTTTAAGTTCGTTGTCTGGGTCGACTTCGATAGAATTCACTTGTATCAAATTCATATTTGACTCGTTCGAAACGTATTGTCGATCCTTGAAATGTCAGGACTGCTGCGATATGAAGGTATGGACAATTTGTACTCTGTGAAAGCATCTTGTCATAGAAATATAATAAAATACACGTCCCTATGATGATCTCTGCCAACATCTTTGGAGTTGTTATTTGGCAACGGTTTTCTGTGAGATGGGGGTACTTCCCAGACAGGTTGCTTTAATGCATCCTACCTGTCTTAAAAACCATCAGACAAAGACATACAGACATGTTTATACACATAATGTTTGTCCAATGTGGGGAATCGAATCCACGAGCGTCGGTATCAAAGTAGGGTCATTAACCACTGCGCCACCGAGCTCGTCAAAAGTAAATGTAAGACCGACACATCGTTATAATTCTAAATAATGAATACTTAGATTCTCTATATTGCCAGTTACTGTTTCACATAGGGTATAAAAAGGGAGTATCCATCTTAGCCCTAAATATTTTCAGGAACACCGTTCCTATATGTTTGTCTGTATGTGCGTTTTTATTTCGAATATTCGAAATTCAGATTCGGATTCAGCATAAAAAAGTAGAATATGAACGTTCAGGAACGCCGTTCCTATCTCTTAAGGAAAATGGTTAAAATGGCCGACAAATTAAAAAAAAAAATTGAATTGTTATATAATTGACGAGCCAGGTGCTCCTCTGGCAATGCAAGCTTGCGCATTCTCAACTGGTTGAGTCTGAGCTAGCTCCAACTGCTCGGAGCACTGAGGTTTCAAACACACACCCTCGCTTCACTCGGGAGATTAAGCTGCCTCGCTGTGCTCATCGACTTATCCCTAGAAGTGTGCATTACATTCGGTATTCAAGATGGCGCCCGCTATGAAAGACACAACTTTATAAACTTGTTGCATTTTTTTATACAACGGCAAGCATACAACAGTGCAAAGCGGTTACCGTATGAACACTTGCAACACATTAAGTATCACTCACGTAATGCCACCTCTGCTGCTAACACAGCGAGGTGAGATGAGGTGGAGTGGAGGCTCTCTTACATAATGAGTGTTTTAACCAACAGAAACGAGAGAAACATACATGTTCATGCACACTTGTGTGGAATTCGAACCCACGAGCGGTCGTGTCAAAGTAGCGTTATATAATCTACTAGCTGCTGCCCGCGGCTCCGCCCGCGTGGAGTCAAATAACGTAGCCTATGTGTTAATCCAGATCATAATCTATCTACGTGCCAAATTTCATTCAAATCCGTTCAGCCGTTTAAGCGTGAAAGAGCAACAAACATCCATCCATACATACAAACTTTCGCATTTATAATATTAGTAGGACTAATCTACTATTAATCGTATAGGAACATAATTAATCGAGCCTCATGACGGTGTATACTATCATTGTCCGTGACGCAATTACGTAATGTACCATCGATTGATTAATGATAGACATTAAATAGTCATAGCACTGTCACTTATACATATTGTATTTGTTACATTGATAAACTATAATTTAAACACCCGAAGGTGTTTAAAATTACTTTAAATTTACTTCATTTAGGTATTTCTTTGTTTTGTTTGCGATCCAATTTTAATTTCTCTTTCATGATTGTTGTACTTTGTTCATCCTACGCAATGTTTATCAAGAGTCAATCATAAACTAAAAAGATACAAAATATAATTTAAAAATTTAAAAAGCCCCCGACGAAAAAATAACCTATATGATATACACAAAAACACTCTCGATTAAGTCCCCTTTTAAACAAAAAAAAAACAAAATCAAAATCGGTTCATCCTTTTCGAAGCTACGATGCCACAGACAGATACACACGTCAAACTTATAACACCCCTCTTTTGCGTCGGAGGTTAATAAACTACAATAAATGGCTCCCTGAAGAGAAAGGATGATCAGCACGGTGACGGACTGGTTAGCAATGCTACTTTTTTTTTACCAGATCTTTGTACAAAAGTCGTCTGCGTCGGTACCTCTGTCTCACCTATTTCTACCGCCATGCAGACACATTTATATAGCTGTGTTCCGGTTTGAAGGGTGAGATATGGCAGAGAAATTAGGTCACAAGATTGTCAGCGCGCGAGTAACATCCCCGTGGTGTTGCGAGCGTCAATAGGCTGCGGTGACCGTTTACCATGTAATACGGGCCGCATGCTTGTTTGCCAATCTAGTTGTGTAAAAAAAACCCAACGCTAGGAGCGTTGGGTTTTTTTTCCCATCCAAGACATTTGTGTGCATGAACATGCGTCTGTCTTGGTCCTGGACGTTCGTAAGGGAGATAGGGCGCTTCAAAGCAGCCCCATTGGGGTAGTCCCTCCGCCTACACAAAACCGCAGCCAAATAACAACTCCCCGAAGTGTTGTTTTGTTCCTGCGAGTGAGTGAGGTTACTAGTAAACACACATAAGAAGCGATCAGGAACGGGATTTTTGTGTAATATTTGTGAATGTATGCAACGTGTCACACAAAAAGCGGGAGCGGTGCGATCGCTTTACATCAGGTGGGTCGTATGCCTCTCGACGTAGTATTAAAAAATGCTATTTAGCGATGAGATCCAATCTCGTACATATATATATATACATAGTTCACATCTCCATGATGATACACGTGAAGGTCGACCTGTTTACCTTATCTAATATTGATACCGTATGTCAATTGACTATCAAAAAAATACATATCAGCAAATTCGTTTTTATTAGAACGAGTCAATGCAAATGATTTAATATGTGCATCTAAAGGTACAGAATATTATTATTAGACGATACCGCATGAAATGACGGAAGACCAGAAACGACTTAGTGTAGTGTGGTAACATTAAATAATAGTAAAGTTGGATACAGGGCTATCATTGGCTGCTTATATTATTGCGACAGGTATTACAGAGGATGGAACCTGGATGTACAGCTTTGCATCAGAAAGAAAAAGTCAATCGAGAAAATGGGCGATTCCTTTTGAAGAATTGGCAACGAAAATTGTGAAAAGTCAAAGCATTCGTGACAGTGGTGTCATTTTTCGGAAAATCTGAACATTATACGACAGCGTCACATAACAGAACAGTCATTGCAGATTAGTACGTCAACACTAAAAGTTTTAGTTTGCCCAGAGTCGTAGTAAAATCTTGCAAAGGTATCCTGTAGCAATGCCGTCCTTTACCACGATAAAGCGTTCGTTCATTCTAAGCCTTAGAATCACCATCCGTTGAAATTAGATCTTAGAATACCAGTGATGGCTTCAAGTATACGCATCCATCATACAGCCCAAACCACGGACCTTGCTACTACTACTACTTCTTTTCGTGGGGGGTTCATGACAAACTTAGTGGGACATATTTTAAGAGCCCTGAGTCTCTCTGAAGCCATTGATAAGGTCGCTTAGGAAGACTGGTGCAATTGCTTTATATAGCGAAGGCAAACATGTATAAATTTTCAGCACATAATCTTTGAAAAATCAATAAATGTTCAAATTTAGCCTTATTTATCAAAATCCATAACTTTCAATATGACCATAGTAGTTTAGAAAAAAAAAAATCTAGGAAAAAAAACACATTTCTTGTATGACGAACCCCTTAATTTGTTTACTTTGTTTTATGTTTATTATTAAGTGCTATAGCGGTCATAGTAATATACACACTATGTAAAATTCAAGCGTCTACCTATTACAGTCAACCCTGTGACTGACAGACAGACCTACAGTCGTACAGACGTACAGACAGTGTCTTAGTAAAACAACAAAGTAAATGGGTCTCCACACAAGTATTTATTTGGAGATTATTTATCTAAACTATAAAAATAAATTAATAATGTACGAAAATACGGAACGCTTAGTGTGCAAACCTGACTCACTTGCTGGAATTTTATTTAGGATTTAACTTGAAAAGCCGAATACACTACAGGCGGAGACGCGCACAGAAGTTAGCCAACTATACGATAGGAATTGTTTTTAAATTATAATCACCGCATCCATAGATGGCACTTCAAATTTAGAACAACGCAAATTAATTAATGCGAATGACGCAGTCTTGATAGATTGTTTTTTTTAACACACATTTATGAGTACAGACGAAGGTTACACTTTTTTGTGACTTTTGTGTGACATTTTGCAATATTACTACAAAACAATGTATTAAAATGCATCTTTATTTATGATAACTGATAAGTATCGATGGTGATTCCGTAGAAAAACATATTCGTATTCTTTGTGCTCTACCGTTAACGTTCTGAAGTTAAAGTTCTTGTGTTTTTTTTATACAGCATCGGGAGGCATACGAGGATACGACCCACCTGATGTAAGCCGCAGCCTATGAACGCTTATTACACATTTAGTATCACTCGCGGAACTCCCGAGGAGCTTACTGGTGACCTTCCTCGCACGCGGTTTTCTGTAAGGTGGAGGTACTTCCCCAAACGGATTGCTGTGATACGCCCTACGTCTCTTAAAAACACCCAGACCAAGACAACAGACATGCTGCATGCATTGACATGCGTCAATCACCATTGCGCCACCGACCTCGTCACAAAATTCTTAATAATAAATTAACTTTGTAGACCGTATTCCCAATGATAATAGAAACAGAGTCTGAAAAAAAAAGTCTGTCGGTGTTAAAATGAAGAGACATGCTAGGACATGATAGGACATGTTAAAAGAATGCAGGAAGAAAGAATTACGAAACAAATATACAACACAAAAGTAGAAGGATGTATGAGCCGAGGAAGGCGAAGACCCACCACGACCAAATGGATCATGTTCTATCAAAAGGTGATGTCAGGAGCCTTAAGCCTAAGAAGAGCGATTTGGCGTAAAGTTACAAATAAATTAACCAATTTCAGGATAGCGGGTATTTTTTTTTTGTTCTACGTAAATTTCAAATTGGGTAAACAAAATTATTGTTATAAAAGCATACATTGCAGCGGCTGAAACGGACTGGGTTGTGTTTTGGGTGGCAAATGTATGTAAAAACATATCTAAGAGTTAAATATATGTTATTAAGTATGGTTAAATAATTTTGAACCAATACCAAGCTACTATCCCATAATCATAATTAAATGAATATTTTAAAAGATTTAGTACTTCCGTAAAATTCACCACTTTTATTTTTCACTTTAATTGCATAGATTTTGATGTAGAGTAAATACATTTTTCTTTTCTTTTTTTTTTTATTTTCGCCCAAGAAAATTGAAGACCCACAAAAGAAGGACCAACCCACACCCGGGTGTGCATTGGTCATTCTTCCGTGAGGGGCACTCTCCGGAAAAAGGGAGGGAGGAGGTGAAATCTTTCAAAGATACCATTTCGTGCGAACGAACTGGTTATGTCGGATTTCCACCGACTAAAACACCCCCTGGGACTGCCTTTAGCCGGGAAGGCTATAAAGGCTTCATCTGAAGCGATCACCCCAGGGGAACGGCGTCACTCTAATAAGAGCACACGCTTAGAGAAGAGTCGACTTCCTCCTGAGGACGCCGACTCTGGACCCTATAAGCGACTAACCGAGCGACCAGAAGGGTGCTCACATGGTGGAGGACTTTTGCCCTAAGGAGGCTTCGGCCGCTGCATAGCGGTCCAAAGCTCTCGAAATTTTATTAGGTTGATCTAATAGGACACTACGTGGCCTGCGGTTTTGGTAGTGGGATAAAGGAAGATGGGGCGGGTTGTAGGACGCAGCCTGCTGGATGAGTGGGTTGGGATGGGTCTCAGCGGTTTCGAAGAATCGCTTTGACAGGTGTTGGAAGTGTTGTTGGATAGATGGGAGTTGAAGGTCACGGTGGAGTTCAGCATTACGCTGAGCCCACTGAGCATTGGTGGCTCGGCGACAAAAGATATTTTGGACTGTTTGCAGCCTATTGATGGCTGCAGGACTGGCATGAGCGAACACCGGAGACGCGTACGACATCACCGGCCTTATACAAACCTTGTACAGGGTTGGCTTATATCTGAGGGACATTTTACTGTGCCTTCCCAGCATAGGGCTGAGTCGGTTCAGATAAAATCTGGCGGTACTAACTACCTTTCTAATATGGGGGACAAAGGAGAGTCTGTCAGAGCCCTGTGGGACCCCAGCCTTAAGTGGGCGTGGGGTTGAGAGCACTCCTTCGTGTCTAAAACGAAAGGAGCGATGTTTGAGGTAGGAGGCCACTAATCGGACAAGTCGGTCTGGGATACGAAGCTTGTAAAGCTTGTATATAAGTCCTCCATGCCAGACTTTATCAAAAGCCTTGGCAACGTCAAAAAAGACAGCTACTGTCTTTTGACGCTTAGGATAAAAACCGCTCGAGATATACTCGACTATGCGGTGGACTTGCTGTGGGCAAGAGTGTTTGGAGCGAAGCCGAACTGGTTGTCTATTATGAGACCGTTTGAGAAGAGATGCTCTCTCAATCGAGCGAGTATTACTCTCTCAAGAAGCTTCCCCATCGCCTTAAGTAGGCTGATGGGGCGGTGGCCTCGCGCTTTGCCACCCTTTTTTTCTCGATGGGAAAATGCTCATGCATACCACATCGCCAGGGAAATGGCGATGTGGCTATGTCGGACTCCTGCTACAGTCAAAAGGTTCTACTGTTCTGGACAGACCTACCGACTAAAAAACCATCGGTGTTCCTCCTCGGCGCTTATTGGCGGAGTTTTGGGAACTATTTTGGTATCACCTCCGAAAGCGCTTTGCCACCCCAACTCATTTCATTACTTCTTCGTGCATGAGAAGAGCTATGAATGTTAATGAAGCGAGTGAGGTGTGTAAGGACCAAGTTATGAGGCGTTCGGTTCTCTCTGCCTAACCCGACTTTGCATGAAGACATATATTAGTGATTTTTTTTTTATACAACTTCGAGAGACATACAAGCATACGGTCCTGAACCTGAAGGGAAGTGGTTAAAGCAGCCTATGAACGCTCGCAATACATTAAGCATCACTCGCGCGATGCCACCTCTGCTGCTAACACAGCGACTCCATAGGAGCTTACTGGTGACCTCACTCACACGCAGGAACACAACAATCCTCCTGGGAGTTGTTATTTGGCTGCGGTTTACTGTGAGGTGGAGGTAGTTCCCGAATTGGATTGCTGTGATACGCCCTACCTCTCTTAAAAACACTCAGACCAAGACAACAGACATGTTCATGCACACAAATGTGGGAATCGAACCCACGAGCGTTGGTGTCAAAGTAACGAAACAGCGCGTTTCGCCACTGCGCCACCGAGCTCGTCATACATTAGAGGAGATATCTATGCTTTAGAGGAAACTTTGAAGGAAGCTTAAATAAATAGTCATCTACATTAATACTTTTGATCAGATCTCGATATATTCATGTGAGTGATAAAAATATAAAAATCCAAAACCTTAGGAAATCAATTATCTCACGGAACCCTCGGACAACGTGATTGATTCCCATTTGACTGTTGTTTTCACGTAAGTTTTTTTCCTCCTTATGTTTTTTGTACAATTTTTTTCCTTAAAGTTCGTGATGTTTTTCCAACAGTTTTTTTGCACAAATAAGCGCCATATTTAAGTATTCAAGCCGAGGAACAGGTACTTAATTAGTGCCAATGAACTCTTGAATGACAATCCCCCCCCCCCCCCCCCAAGCGGTAATTCTCATGTAGAGGTGCCTACATTAAACCCGATCAATGCAGTTGTGCAATGTCAACAAGACGATTTTTTTTTTACGCACTTTTTTTTACACATTTGAGGCGACAAGCATTCGGCCCCCAAGATGTAAAGCGATTACCATATGAATTCCTGCAACACATTAAGTATCACTCGCGCGATGTCACCTCCGTTGCTAACACAGCTACTCCTTAGGAACTTACTGGTGACGTTACTCACACACAGGAACACAACAACCCTCTAGGGAGTTATTATTTGGCTGCGGTTTTCTGTGAGGTACTTCCCCAGACGGGCTGCTTTGATGCGCCCTACCTCTCTTAAAACATCCAGACCAAGACAAACAGACATGTTCATGCACACAAATGTTTGCCTTGTGTGGGAATCGAACCCACGAGCGTTGGTGTCATTCGCGACTGAGCCACCGAGCTCCAGTTGTTGTGTTCCTGCGAGCAAGTGGGGTTGTTAGTAAGCTTCTAAGCAGTCGCTGTGTTAGCAGCAATAGTGGTATCGCACGTGCGATTCTTCCTGTATATATAACAAGCGTTTATAGGCTACGGTAAACAATTTACACGAGATGGACCGTGTAGGTCATCTACCTCGAACAGCCGAACCGTTAAGCGTAAACGTAAAAAAACATGTAAATGAAAAATGTATGTACGACATGATTAATTGCTTGAATGGCAAATAGAGGTACCTATTAATTTACGGAATTTTAAAATTAGAGAAGATTTTCTTTTCAGATTTATGTGGTAAACAAGCCGATTCGATATAAAAATAAATAATAAATAATAAATATTGGCGGACAAATTACACAGCGCCACCTAGCCCCAAAGTAAGCGAAGCTTGTGTTATGGGTACTAGACAACTGATAAACATACGTAAATATTTTTTTTTTTGTAAATACATACTTATTATACATAGAAAATACCCAGACCAAGACAAACAGACATGTTCATGCACACAAATGTTTGTCCTGAGTGGGAATCGAACCCACGAGCGTTGGTGTCAAAGTAGCGTAACAGCGCATTTCACCACTGCGCCACCGAGCTCGTCATATGAATGGTTACATTAGCATAACCAACACACACAACACCAGCTGTCTAAAGAAGTTCCTCACTCAATTCGAAGAAGGTATTAGCCGGTTCACTTCTGTGCGAGACGCAAACTTATATAAAAAAATGCTAGGGGCGTCAGTCCCCTGGAAACGCACGGCGAAGTATCTCGGAGTCACTCTAGACTCCAAACTCTCTTTGGTACCCCATATCAGGAAGGTAGTACCGCCAGATTTTATCTGGGCCGACTCAGCCCTATGCTGGGAAGGCGCAGTAAAATGTCCCTCAGAAATGAGCGAAGAACGAAGCGTACAAGGCTTGTATAATGCCGGTGATGTCGTACGCGTCTCCGGTGTTCGCACATGCCAGTCCTGCAGCCATTAAAAGGCTGCAAACAGTCCAAAACCTATTTTGTCGTCGAGCTACCAATGCTCAGTGGGCTCAGCGTAACGCTGAACTACACCGCGACCTTTAACTTCCTACTTTTTTTTTAACGGGACAGATGAGTGGTGGCACTCATACCCACCACTGTTTACTGTGTAGCCAGAATTAACAGCGGCGACCAACAAAAAGGCAATGAACGGTGAAGTTCACTGCCGTCCCGGGGGCAAACTACAGCTGCCTTGGAACTCACAACAAATTTAATCAGAAGAAATTTGTAGGAGTAGGAAGTTTTAGAATTGACTTCCCCTCTTGGCAAAGTGAGAGACAGCAATATGACAAATAAGGCATTTAAAAACCTCAAAGAGATGGCTAGTCAAGAGAAGCTCAACTGCCGTGCACCACGGTTTATCAAATATCTAACACTATTGGGACCTAAACTGTGAGTTGTTACCTAGCACATCGATTCCAATAATATAGATTGCAGAACCGCCTAAACGCCCGGCAATTCTCCCTTGTTGCCACCAAATCAGAATAGTATACTACCCCGGATGTGACATGCAAGGAATTTAACATATCGTCCCGCTCCCGACGCCAGAGATCGCACTTCCAGAGAACATGATCTGTTGTTTGCTCGAATTCATTATTTGTCGTAGAACACTCGCATAAAGGCGATGACACACTTCCAACTCCTTTCCAAGCGGTTTTTCAAAACCGCTGAAAGCCATCCAAACACACTTATCCAGCAGGCTGTGTCCTATAACCCACCACAGCCTCCTCTGTCCCGTTACCAAAACCGTAGGCCACGTAGTGTCCTTTTAGACAAACCAAACAAGCTTTCGTGTGCTCTGGACCGCTATGCAGCGGCCGAAGCGTCCTCCACCATGTGAGTACCCTTCTGGTCGCTCGTTTAGTCGCTTTTAGGGTCCAGAGTCGACATCCTTAGGAGGACAGTCGACTCTTTTCTAAGCGTATGCTCTTTTCAGAGTGACGCTTGCTTCACCCCGTTCTCTGGGGTGATCGCTTCAGATGAAGCCTTTGACGCCTTCCCGGCTAAAGGCAGTCCCAGGGGGTGTTTTAGTCAGTAGAAATCTGACATCATCAGTTCGTTCGTACGAAATGGTATCTTTGGAAGATCTCACCTCCTCCCTCCCATTTTCCGGAGGGTGCCCCTCACCGAAGAATGACTAACGCACACCCGCGTGTGTGGGTTAGTCCTTCTTTTGTGGGTCTACAATTTTCTTTGGCGAAAAAAATTCTACATTTGTTCCACTTTTACGTACAAATGACCCTTTTTCATACAAATTCATAAAACTTTTAGTAAAAACTTCTTACTTAAACTCTAAGGGTCAGTGAACAATACACATGAAAAAACGTTTATTTACACTTATAACTATGACGGTAGGTACTTGCAACTTACGAGTATATTACCTACAAACTATAGCTGTTGCTGTTGATTAGTGGCCACTAATCAAATATATTTACTTTATTATACATTTGGCCGTAACAGCTTGTACATACAACTAATATGTAAATGTAATGTATAAACCTATATATCTATATGAAATTATTACATAAACTGTTTATTCAATACAAAAACGACTATTCTATTTATCTTATACAACTATGCGCGACGGTTTCTATGTACATTTTATAGTTGTCGCGACCACCTATATATACAAGAATTATTTGTTTAAATTCATTATTACTGTACCTGTATGCTCACGTAATTTTTTTGTAATATCAATATGATAATTTGAAAAGAGACCTACACTGATCACTGTCTTTTGACATTCCTTCTTCGTCAATTGTCATTTCTGTAATACTAGTAGCATTACGCAAATGACAATCGGACAATTACGTAATACTACGACATTTCTTTTTCGTCAAAAATAAATGTCATAATAATTACGACATTTATTTTTGACGAAAAAGAAATGTTGTAGTATTACGTAATTGTCATTTCCGTAATGCTACTAGTATTACGGAAATGACAATTGACGAAGAATTAAATAGAGAAAAATGAAAATTGTAACATAAATCAATTATATTTTATCTACAAACTGTAACACATGTCCAGGTGCCTATGACCTCGTAGGCACCAGCCATGCAATTCTGTAAGAGCAAACATCCTTACATCCTCGGAAACATCGGCTGTTATAGCCTTGAACACAAAATTGCAATTCCTTAGCGTCGCTTTTCATGGTTGTGCGACACTAGCGCCGCAAGGCTGCGTTTGGAATTGGAATTCTACAAGGCAAACAGCCTCGCGTACGCTTACAGCCTTATAGAATACCAAATAAAAAGCCGTGATCGCAGTAGACGATGTCAAAGCTGTGACATCTGTGATCACAGCCACGCACACAGCCATTACGAGTCGCTTAGAGAATTGCATGGCTGGGCATGTGTTACAGTCCAATGGAAAATAAAAGATTGGTTTATATATAGATAAGATTGGTACTCTTCACAATATTATTTGAAATAATTTTCTGCTGTAGTACTGGGCTGTAGCTTTGGAATATGCGAACAATACGAAATACACAAACTGTGTTCAGATTTATAAATCAGGTTAACGCTCATTATCTTTCTCTTGCCTAGATTAAACCTAATCAATTCAGTTCTTTTTTACAGACTGGCCGTCACTGCGCTCACTGCTAAAAACTATGACTACATGATTAAATATATTACGTATATATATATATATATATGTATATATATATATATATATATATATATATATATATATATATATATATATATATATATAGTATATATATATATATATATATAGTATATATATATATATATATATATATATAGTATATATATATATATATATATATACATACATATATGTGTGTCTGTGAGTACGTTTATATGAACACCTAAGTATATTGTCATATTGTTTTTTCCCCTAAATACCCTTTCTCATATCTTTTATATTTTATTTTTGCTGCGCCTCCCACTTATTCTGTACTTTTTCCTCTAACTCTAAGATTTTCTGGAAGAGATCGCTAAGACCGCCTTTTGTGCTTTAAGGCGACACCTCGATCGTGAAGCTTTAAAATGGCTCCGCCCAATCACCCCGCGCCCCTCAATTGACACTCGACGCTCGATTTGTAAAATTTGAAATTAGCGCCTAATAGGTAACCTGGGGTCAACGTATAGTCAATGCAAACGAACAGAAAAGCTACAGAGTCGCGTCACACTTAAATAAAATTTATAATATCAATATTTAATAAAAATTATTGATTTAATTATTATTTAGCTTTATACATACTGAACCAAACATATTTATTTAAGCTAGACGGAAAACAATAGTAATAATAGTAATAAAAAACTACAGAAACGTATTCACTTTTAAAAGTTTATTGAAAGAGAAATCAATGACATCGTTTTATGTTTATATCTCTACAAGTTAACATGTCTTGGTATCTATGTTGTTCTTACTTAGGTCTCGTCCAGTGGCGCCCTCATTGAATAAAAAAACATATTATAGCATAGAAGATAAACATTATGAAATCTTATGTTGCATTTATTACGAAGATAGTAAAGTATTTTTACGTCATTAAACCAACACTCAAAATATTCCACTATCGTTGTTATAAGCAAAAGTACTAAAAGAGGCCGTTTTTTGGCAATTATGCCTATAACAACGAAAGCAAAACATTTCAATTGTTGGTTTAATGACGTAAAAGTACGTTATTGTATTTGTAACACACGCAACACATGACTTTATAATGTTTATCTTCCACGCTAAGATACGATATTTTATTCCTTGAGGCGCCACTGGACGGCATGTATCCCCCTTAAGAAGAATGAAACACCAGCTACATAATACAAAATTGTTTATCGAGAGGCTAAAGCGGGCCATTTGTTGATTCGGACACATATGTTTAGTTAGCAGATACACCATCTAAACTGCAAACACTGGTCACAGCGATGAAAGACGACTGTATGGAGAAAGGCTTACTACTGAATGCGAAGAAAACAAAGATAATGGTATTTGAAAGAGAAGAATCCAGAACTAATGTAAGGATTACGATTGATGATGAAGTGTTGGAACAAGTGGATGAGTTTGTATATCTTGGATGCGCTTTCAGCAGGGATGGAAGGTACACCGCAGATGTGGAAAGACGAGTGAGTGCTGGGAATAGTGTGAATGGAGCGTTGGGAAAACTTCTTGGCAGTAAAATCCTGAGCCAGAAGGCACAACTCGCTATACACAATGCAGTGTTGGTCCCAACGCTAACTTATGGAAGCGAAAGTTGGGTATGGCAGAAAGAGCATGAAAGTAGAATAAACGCGGTTGAAATGCGAGCGCTGCGCAAAATTTGTGGCGTAAGGCTTGTAGACCGTATTCGTAATGATGATGTTAGAAATAGAGTTGGTCTGAAAGAGAGCGTCGGTGTTAAAATAAGAAGAGGCATGCTCCGATGGTTCGGGCATGTAGAAAGAATGCAAAATGAAAGAATGACGAAGCAGATATACAATGCAAAAGTGGAAGGATGTAGGAGCCGGGGAAGGCCAAGACTTACCTACCATGACCAAATTGGTCATGTTCTATCAGAATGTGATGTCAGGAGCCCTAGAAACCGGCGTGCGTGAATGAGAAGAGCAATGAATGTTAAAGAAGCGAGTGAGATATGTAAGGATCGAGTCACGTGGCGCTCGGCTCTCTCTGCCTACCCCGCAAGGGATTTGGCTTGAAGTTTTAGATGTTCGAGTGTCATAATGGCTGATAGCGCCGAGTAAACACAGGATTTTTTATTTCGAATAAATAAGAGAAATAAAATTATCAGATTGAATTAGATTGAAATTGAAATAGAAAATTGGAATTTTTTTGCAACTCCCTCCTGGTGAAGATTCACAAGTTATTTTACACAGTTAGGTATAGCTCTGGTAGGGATCCTAGCTTTTTCCCTAAATATAATACACTCTCGAATGACTAGGTATGCGCTTTCGCTAACAGTCAATTTAACTTCGCGAATTTTATAAAAAAGTACAGGAAGAACTTGACGGTTAGACGGTAATTTTGCGCCTATTATTTGATAATTTACGTCTCCAACTAAGAAAATACTTGATTTATTGCTTCTCAATTCCACTGCCATCTTATAAAAGTTAAAACATTACGTATTAATCACGAGAATAACTGACATTCAAAATTAATAGACGGTTAGGTAATTATGACGAAGTTAACGATGCTCTCTCTAAAGTTATTCATTGGTTTAGTGTTAATAATCTGCTTTTAAATGATAAAAAGACTAAAGTAATTAAGTTCTCAACACCTAATGAAAGGCAGGTGGCTACCAATGTACATGTTAATGGAACTAATTTAGCCTCTGTGGAGACAACTGTGTTCTTGGGTATAACAATTGACTCCAGACTACAAAGGGGCCCACAAATTGAAAAATTATCAGGAAAACTAAGTTCTGCAGATTATGCAGTGAAAACTATTAGACGGCTCACTGATATTGATACGGCTAGAATAGTTTATTTCAGCTACTTTCATAGTATTATGTCATATGGAATTCTTCTTTGGGGTAACTCCGCGGATATTAACACCATCTTTTTATTGCAAAAGAGAGCCATAAGAGCTATCTACAAACTTGGTCCCCGGGAGAGCCTTAGAGAAAAATTCAAAGAAATAAATATTTTAACAGTCGCATCGCAATATATCTATGAAAATCTTTTGTATGTCCATAAAAACATAGACTCATTTTGTAAAAAGAGTGATACTCATAGCATAAATACTAGATATAAGCATAATCTTGTGTTATATACAAGCCGTCTCCACAAAACAAGTAATTATTTTATGGGGCAATGTATACGGTTCTATAACAAACTTCCCAGCAATATAAGAGATTTGTCAATAAACAAATTTAAAACTACTATTAAAGCCAAATTGTGTAGCAGGGCATATTATAAAGTATCTGACTATATTAATGATAAAAATGCCTGGGAGTGAGTCGATCCAATTATAATGTAATTAACAAAATATGTAAATTTGTTTGGATACCAAAAGAGGGATGCCTGAGTTTTTTGGCAGTATTTTTATCAGTGCTCACCTAGTCATAAACTGCACGGTAGGGAAAAAAAATGTGACGATTCCAAACAAATGTAGCCATTTTTACGGAATAAAAAGATTTTGACTTTGAATTTGAACAAATGAATACCGCGAGTACGTGCGGCACTGCCGCGCAACTTGTATGAACATGTTTCGATGTAATTCGGCACTGATTATCGTAATCCAAATAAGTTCAAAATTAATTTCCGAGTGTTTTAAAAGCAAATGAACAAAACTAAGACATATGCGTTAGAAATAAAAACTTTGAAAAATAAGGGACACCCTAATATACATATATACAAATAGATTTTATAATCTATTCATATTTAAAAAAAACATGTGACAAATGATTTTCTTGCTGTTTCATAACTTTAACTTCAGTATAATGACATTTATTGTATTTTACTTAAGTATACTCTGTGTTTTGTATTGTTGTACGTTTCCTTGTTATTTATTAAACTCTCAAGAAGAAAGAACCAGGACCATCTCTGATGTTGCAAAATAAATCTAATACGTACAATAGTTCAATACTAACCACATTGTATAGAATAGATGATTTTTTTGTGTTTTCAGTGTTGGTTCACAGTAAATATTATTTGTTTTCACGAGTACCATGGGTATAAGTATACTATCTATCTATATCTTCACGCTAAATCCCTCGTGAGCGCCACATGACTCGGTACTTACACACCTCGCTCGCTTCTTTAACATGAAACATACCGAGTTTTTTTAAAAACTATCAAAATATACTATTTTACAAGTAATTATTTTAATACAAAAAAAAAAAAAAAACCTCCACTGGTTTTCTATCTTCTGATTGGATAAATTTCCAACGTAAACTAACCTTCACCAACGTACAATGTCTAAGTCGGAGTTCGGTGAGCTTATAATGGTTACTATGAGTTTGTCGTCCCGTATGACACTTACGTTAAAGTAGCATATAAATCGAGTAGTGATTCTTCTAGTGGAATATGTTTATTTAGTAAGTTTCTCCTAAAAAACAAAACAGCAAAAATATTCTATTTTATAAGTTTTTATTTTAATACAAAGAAATAAAGAGTCTCCACTGGTTGCTATGTGCTGAGAGCGCGAACCTTATTGGTACAAATTTCCAACGTAACCTGACCTCCACCGACGTACAACTTCTAAGTCGGAGTTCGGTCAGATTATAATGGACATAATAGGAGTTTGACGTCCTATATAGGTACGCGGTCAGCCTGTGGATAATGTATACCAATTATCAAATGTTACTGTTTATTCCTGCAAAAAATAACTCTTATTTAATTAATGCAGTTTTATATAGAGTTATTAAGTAAGCAAAATTAAAAAAAAGTTTGAAGAGGAATTAAATAGCTTGGGCCAACCATACCTAGGAACTGTTCTAAAAACTAGAAATATGTCTACACAATGTTATTATAATATGTTTAATGAATATAATAATTAAAAAAAAAAAATACCTTGTCTTGTTCGCCTCCGCCATTCTACGAACATTTTCTTTGTATTTTTATTCTATATATTTTCTTTTTAGTGTTCCCCATTATTACAACAGTATAATAAATATATATAAACCTATAATATTAATTACTACTTATATCTAATAATAATACACTTACGCTAAATACTATAATATTGAATATTTACAACTATTAATTATAAAAACTTCGGTGTCGCGATGATAATGGAGCGAGCTCGAGCAGACAGTCGACATAGGTCTTACCTCGAAGCGGGCTGCAGCCGGACTGGCTGGATGTAGTTAGTCAACGCGTTTATAATCCTCATTACCGCACAATAAGGTCGAAAACACGTAGCACCCAAGACGAATGTGATCGCTTAGAAATTGTCAGAAACTTAAAATATTTTTAAAAAATTTCATGTTTCACTTATCAAAATATGCAGCAACCATATTATAAACATAGATATTACTAATAGATTTAAGTAATTTTGAAGCGTATAAACAGAACAACTTCGTTGTAATTTCAAAAATAATGAATTTCAGGAGGTGTTTTCGATAGTAATTATTATCGAATCAATTTTACACAATCGCGTATTTGAGCAAGCAAATTCAAGATAAAGAAATGAAGTTATTTATATTAAAATCTTAGATCCGTCAGTTTAGTCATTAGCCTATACTATTCGATGAAAGTTGGTCTAATTTTTCGATGTGTCGCCTTAATCTTAGGTTATCAATTTAATATTTTAATGATTAATTATTTTAATAATTTTACTGTGTTACTTGGTGCAGTGAAGAGTATTGTATAGTATATGGTTTTTATTAAATGTGTGACACAATTTTTATAACGCCAACTAACTTTATACAAACCAAAATAACTTTATGCAACTTACCGAGGCGCGGTATAACTTGTTACAATTAAGAAAAATATATCACGAAACTTACCGAGAAGCAGTAAGATTTGTTACAATTAAGAAAAATCTTACCAAGGAGCAGTAAGATTGGTCATAGTTAGGAAAAATATATAAAGAGAACTTACCTAGTAGCAGTAAGATGAGCGGGTTCTGGAACTGCTCGATGTACTTCTTCCATAGTGGGTCCTGTTCCTTCACCTGGAACTCGTTGGGACCCACGAAGTTCATGCGATCGTTGGCCTCCCTCCATGATAGACCTCGGCGGACATCCACATTCAGACGCTCTGCCACCTGGTAGACAACATAAAGGACTTTATAATAAATTTTCGAGGAGATCGGGGGTGGAGTAGTTGCAATGGCCGTTTTAGCACCAAGGATCGTGGTTTCGACTTCTACGCAGGGTAAACATTTGGGTGCATGAACATGTCTGTTTGTCTTAGTCTGGGCTTGGGCCGTACGCTTGTATGTATCCCGACCGTATAAAAATCAAACACAGTTTTTTTACGACGTTGAGTGGTAAACAAGTGTACGGCCCGCCTGACGTGCATTGGTGTCCGTAGTACACACACTATACCGTCTACATAGTTGTGTAGTGTTTCGAGAAGTTTCACGTAGCCCAAAGTTTTCTCTTACAAACGCTCCGTTAGCAGGCAGAGAATTATTGTTCAAACACAATAGTCATGTAAAAAAAACAATTCAATACAGACGAAAAAAGTGATGTTTTTATCTTGCTTTGAATAGATTTTTAAAACATTGATTATGAAAATTTAGTTTAACTTACAAATTTTTTTCAAGTTCATAATAAAGTTAATTGTTTAAAAAATATGCGAACAATAACTCCTAAGCTAGGAGCAGTGATATCCCAGTGCATAAGGAACCGGCCTATTGACCACGTGGTCCCCCGTTCGAATCCCGGCGGGTGAATGTACCACAAAATTGGTGTTTTCGTATTTCTGTACATATTTATCACTTGCTCGGCGGTGAAGGAAAACATAGAAGGAAACGCACACGTCCAAGAAATTATATTTCGAAAGACGTGTGGCCAAACCAAAGAAAGATCTTGTTTTCCCTTACGGTTGCGGAGGTCTGACGGCACTCGCTCTATATAAAAATCAGTGTCTTCGCTTAGGCTTATATAGCAGACCCCGGCAATCCTAATAAGTTATGACAAAATTGTGATGCTAGCGCGCTTCCAACATTTTCAATGGAATCGAACCACAGTGCGACACATCGAGTACGTGAGACTCGCGAATTGTGCACTTTACCGACGATTTTTATAGTACGAAGCTGGAATACTACATTAAAAAGATGTATGTATCTGTCAGTCAATTCACGCCAAATCCCTTGCGCAAAAGGCAGAGCCAACCGACCGTCACATGACTCGGTCCTTAGGCGTATCACTTGCTTCGTTTATTCTTCGTATATTCATGGCTCTTCTCAGGCACGCTCGCCGATATCTAGGGTTCCTGACACACCTGATAAAACAGGACCAATTAGGTCATAGTTACCTAGCCACCCTCGGCTCCATCCTTCTACTTTCGCGTTATATATATATGTTTCGTAATTCTTTTTTTCTGAATTCCTTCTACATGTCTGAACCAAAGGAGTGTGCCTTTTTACTTCAACACCGACACTCTCTTTCAGACAAACTCTGTTTCCAATATCATCATTGCCCGCAGTCTACAAGCGTTACGCCATAAATTTTGCGCAACACTTGCATTTCAATCGCGTTTATCCTACCTTCATGCTCTGTGTGCCATACTCAGCTCTCGCTTCCATAGGTTAGCGTTGGGACCAACACTGCATTATGTACAGCGAGATGTGCTTTCTGGCGCAAGGTTTTACTGCCACTAACTGTTCAGACTATTACCTTAATATTACATATTAAAAATATGCCATATAAAAATATTAGATTGCCCCAAAATGTTGCCAACCCTACGTACAATCCACTTATAGATCGTTAATAAATAATCGACTTCCGTCAGTGACCCAGTTTTGTTCTAGATTTTTCTGCTCAAGTCATTTTGTTTGACGTCAGTAGGTACATGTTTCAAGTTCTGATACTTGAAGTTGAAGTACGGGTAATTTAGTACCTAATAGTAGTTTGTATAGTTAATGACCCGCGACTTCGTCTTCTTGTTATTAGTTTGTATTTTATACCGCTAAAGTAGCAATCAAATGTACAGCCTGCCTGTTGGTAAGCAGTTACCGTGACCTATGGACATTTGCAACACCAGAGGTGTCACTCGTGCGTTATCGACCTTCTTTCTTGTTCACGCCTTTCTTGAAGGTTGTATGTTCGTCTTGGTCTGGGTGTGTAAAAGAGAGGTAGGGCGCATCAAAGTAGCCCGCCCGTCTGGGAAAGTACCTCCCCTTCACAGAAAACCGCTGCCGAATAATAACTCCCTAGAGGGTTGTTGCGCTCCTCCCAGTTAACCAGGTTGCCAGTAAGCTCGTAAGGTGTAGCTGTGTTAGTAGCAGGCATGGCATCGTGTGAGTGATAATTAATGTGTTGCAAGCGTTCATATACCCTATGATAACCACGTTACACCAGTTGGGGTTACATTGGAAAGCCATATCCGAAACGGATTCGAAAAGTTTTTACTCAGATTCCGTACATTTTGAGTTAAAACTTTTCGATTCCGAATATAGTGTTTCGGAGTAATGCGAATACGCCTACAGATGGGCCACATACTTGTACGCCTTCCGGTCACAAACCAATAAACTATTTAACTGCTCATGAAGGCACCCTGCGCTCATAAATATGCTGTTTTAGCGTCTAAATATACAGCGATTCAAACCAACTGACCAATAGAAGAATATTTTCACCAATAAGGCGATAAGCACCGCGATGTTGATCCGCGAACTAGCCAATGAGAGCTGCGCGATCTAGTTTTTCCCCAAACCCGTTAAAAAAAAGTTACTCATTCATGCTTCCGATTTTGTATAAAAATATATATACAATCATCTATGATACATTATCAATATAATTGCCAGAACAAGTATTAATCAATGATATCAGCATACAACACTGATTTACAATATTGTACAGATGGGCTTAGCACCGTAATACGACATAATCCACCAAATAGATATCATATCAATACAATAGCTCACTCCTCATTGGGTATTCGGTTGCTTTGAGCCATAATATAAAATGGACAATGGAAAAGCATTAGTGACATCTAACCCTACTTACTTTAATACCTCCATGAATATGGCCAGCAAATAGGGTTGGCAATATTATTTTTGACGTGAATACAGTCTTTAAATTTGATTTCATAGTGCACCACCTCAAAAAACTTCATCATCATCAGCCTGTATCTACTCACTGTTGGATATAGGCCTTCCCCCATATGCGATCCTCCGCTTTCCGCATCCAGCCGCTTTTTATATCATCGGTCCATATAGAGGGGGGAGCGCCAACGCCTCGTCGTGCCATGCGCGGCCTCCACTCCAGGACTTATCTACCCCATCTGCCATCGCTGAATCGGCAGATGTGGCCGGCCCACTGCCACTTCAGTTTGCCAATTCTGAGAGCTATGTCGACAACTTTAGTTCTCCGTCGAATTTCTTCCATTCCGGATTCGATCCCTTAGAGAAATTCTGAGCATAGCTCTCTCCATCGCTCGCTGCGCAACCAACAGCCTGTGAACCAGCCCGACGGTAAGTGTCCAAGTCTCAGCATCGTAGGTCATTGTGGGGAGGACTTTAGTCTTCAAGCATTGGGGTATTCGTGCAGTGAGGATGTGCCGAAGCTTTCCGAAAACCGCCCAGCCCAGTCGCATGCGAACTCAAAAAACGTTATGATAACAAAATAGGGGCATACAGTATCGTGTTGTAGCTACATATCTATGGTTTACATCTAGGCGAGGGTCGCCATTTTGAGATTATTTCGCTGCATCATAATATTTCCTTTCAGTATAACTCACTTCCGTTTACCCGTTACGAAGACGTCGTCACGGAAAATTCACGGACATGTTCACTACACAGTCACACCCCATTTTTTTTATCACGCCGGGAGGCAAGTATTCAGACTGGCTTATTTAAAGTGATTACCGAAGCGTATGAACTTCTGTTACTCTGGTATCTGGTCTCTGTGGTCTGGTTACTCGCGCATTGACAACTTTGCTGCTAGCACTGGAACTCCTTTCAGTTTTGACTATTTCAGATTGCGACCTTCTTAGATAGAGAGGTCAGGTCACGGAATTAACACATTTTAAAACTAACACACATCAACTTCTTAGGAACTTACTGATAACCTCACTCACTCGCAGGAACACAACAACCGTCAAGGGAGTTTTTATTTGGCTCCTGTTTTCTGGGACTGGAGTTTCTTCTTCATCTTCGCGTTATCCATTTTCCTAATCCATTAGGATTAACAGGGTCCGCTACCTAAGACTAAGGATACAAGTATACGGCCCACCTGATGTAAAGCGATTACCGTAGCCTATAAGCGCTTACAATAACAAATACATTAAGTATCACTCGCGTGATGCCACCTCTGCTGCTGGCGCAGCAACTCCTTCCGAGTTTACTGGTTACCTCACTCACATGCAGGAACACAACAACCCTCTTCTGTGTTATTTGGCCGCGGTTTTCTGTGAGGTGGAGTTACTTCCCCAGGTGGGGCTGCTTTGACGCGCTACCTCTCTTTAAAATACCCAGACCAAGACAAACATGTTCATGAATCACACAAATGTAGGCCTTTGTGGAAATCGAACGCTCGTGGGAACGTTGCCATCAAAGCTGCGCCACCGAACCCGTCAAAAATCGTATAAATGCATTATCTTCATGACATGTGTAATGCACGATACATCGTTTTTGTATTCAATGCCTATTCTGTCAATTTTGTTCCACACGGGGCCAGGCCGAGGGCGAATTTTTCGTTTAAATATTCATTGACAGTGTAATGGGGTTCGCTTACTAAGAACATTTTGACATATTTTTTAAATTTGTTAGGTGAAAAATGGTATGGCAGAAGAAGCATGAAAGTAGGGTGAACGCCGTAGAAATAAGACAGCTGATGAGTATGTGTGGAGTGAGAATGATTGACAGAGTAAGAAATAGCATACGAGAACTTTTTGGTATAAAAGATGATGAAGTGAAAAAATTAAAAAGGGTATGAGATGGTTTCTTCATTTAAAAAAGAATGAATGACAAAAGAGTCACGAAAGAAGTGTATCAAGCAAGAATGAATGGAGATATCGGTAGTGGCCGCCCTAGACGTAAACTATAGACCAAATTGGTGATGTGTCGAAAAAGGGCGAAATCAAAAGCACCCCAAACCGAAGAGCATGCATGAATAGGTTGAAGAGTGTGGAAGAAGTGAGAGAGGTAAAAGTATGAAATTGCCGTTTTATTGTAAAAATACTTTGAATTGACATTAAACCTTCATGGAGTGAGATCTTCTAGTGAAACTTCTTACACACGATACCTATGAGGTTTTTCCTTTAAAAAATGTGCAACATTTGATTTTCGAATTTCAATAGTTTTTTTTATTCGGCTTAGAAAAGTTTGATACTTCGAAAATCCGAGTAATTTTTGAATATGTGTTACGACGCGGAACTAAGGCCTCAGAAACAGCTCGCAATATCAATGCTGCGTTTGGAGAGGAGACTGCTAATAAACGCACTGTGTGTTTTTTGTTTAAACGCTTTCGTAATGGAAACTTCGACTTGAAGAACGAATCACGGGGAAAACCAGGCCCACACAGGTGAATAACGCTGAATTAAAGGAGATGGTGGAAGCCGATCCAAGTCAAACTAGCCAGGTATCAGAGGCATGGTTTAACGTTACCTTACCTTACAATATTGACTCATTTGCATCAAATCAATAAGATATAAAAATATGAAAAATGGGTGCCTCATGATTTGACTGATCTGCAGAAAGAAACGCGTGTTGAAACTTGTGTTGCCTAATTTGAACCGGTACAGAAATGAAGGAATATTGGATCGAATTGTGACATGTTACGAAACGTGGATTCTTTACGGTAACCGTAAGCGAAAAATGCGATGGCTGACCCCAGGTCAAACGTCGCAACAGTGCCCTAAAGCAAAGTTTACCAATAAAAAGGTAATGGTAACTGTTTGGTTACCATTACCTTTTTATTGGTCTACATAGCGTTATTCATTATAGCTCTCTCAGGTCTGGCCAAGCAATAACAGCAGATATTTACCGTGCCGAACATCGAACAATGATGGCGAAATTGGCAGTGAAACAGCCCCGACCATTGTAACGTTACAGGAGCGGCATAAATAAACTTCCGATTAGACGGCAGCAATGTATAAGATAATGAGAGTAAATATTTTGATTAAATAAATATGTTACATATTAGAAAAAACGAGTTTTAATTTTTCAGAACAAATCGGCAATTTCATACCTACTTTAACCCCTATTATACAAAGAATCTTTAAACTATAAATAACAATACTCCACGATCTGGTAGTTTAACTATGACGCCCGTAAGGCACTGCCAATGCCGGGATGCCAATAAAACAATCTGTGTCCTATTTTTTTACCGGCAAAGGTCAAGTTGTCAGGTGCACCACGTGTAGGATAGGTTGTCTTTGGCCCCGAAGTAAATGTGTAATTTTTTGTAAATCTTAAAATGTCAACAGAGAATGGAATAGGTAACTAGAGTGAAAAATCACCGGCACATTTCCTGCATGTATTCTACGAGTCATCTCTCAGTGCATGCTTAAATGTGGTAGTCATCTGGATGTGCTTAGATTATTACTTAGAAGTAAAGAGGAAATTTCCGCTAGACGCTAGAAAACTAATGCATTAGGCTTAGGTAGCGGACCCCGCCAATCCTAATGGATTAGGAAACGGGACAACGCTAGGAAGACAAAACAAATCTATATAAGTCCGGTGTATAGTATATAACAAGGCTACGAAAAATATCTTGAAGAGAGAATTTGCCAACCCTAATGGTCATAGAAGGGCCCTCGCGGACGGTATTTTGCATTCGCATTATGTGATTTGACTACGAAATTTGGGGTTTGAATAGAAATATCTTTGCTACTGTGCTGAGGTTTACACTATTGGGCTGAATAATTGAATAAAATTGAAGCTATTTTATAAAAAAACAAAGTTCACTTTTTATAGGGTTGGCCAAGGAAAATATTTAAGATGCTTTAAGGCTTCCTTCTTCCTAGCATTATTCCGTTTTGTAATCCATTAGGATTAGCGGGTTCCGCTACCATATGATTTGGCGAAGATACTGACTTTGACATGAAGCGACTGTCGTCAGACCTCCTAACCTCTTAGTCTACACGTCTAACAAAATATAATTTCTTAGATGTGCGGGTTTCCTCACGATGTTTTCCATCACTGCCGAGCAAGTGATAATTACAAATATACGAGTACATAAATCCGAAAACACAAATTCAATAGTACATGCCAGGATTCGAAGTGGAGACATGTTGTTCAATAGGCCGGTTCCTTATCCACTGGACTATCAGTCTGTCTTAGCGCGAGGGCATATTGTCGGTCATGTATTTTCCAACAATTACAGTCAAATCAATCGCGGTTTTCTTTTAAATAATATTGATTTCAGAGGAGAGACAGTGTCAACAAAGTCCAGTGATAACACAAAACAATGAACGACTTGACTGCGCATGAAGGCATTCAGACGCTGTGTTTTAGCGCCTAAATAGCCAATAAGAGCTTAGGGTTCTACTTTACCCTAAGATGTTTTTATAGTTATAGATACGTCGTACAATACGAAAGTAAGGTAATTGCCCAACTCGCATTCAGTTGACCACGCTCTCGCGTCGCGTGTATACATTTTTCGCCACAAAGCATAAATGTCATAAGATATATATTCGTCTCTTTCTAACGACAGATATGCCATTTGTCTCTCTGTTAGATCAAAGTGTCATAATTAAATAATTGTACGTAGATATAGTACTACTTGCACCATTTTGAAATACAATAATGTTGGTGTATAACGTGTCTACCTTTGGATTCGTCGCTGACTTCATCCCCCAATTCGCAGCGGTAATTTGAGTTTCTACGTAATATCGCTCAATTCGGTTTTCCACAAGTTTTTTTTGATGTTTGAAGTTTCATTGTTTTCTCCAGGCACTACAATATGAGGTTCTTCAAAAAAGGTGTGAAGAGTACGGGCTCAGTATTATTTCCAAGGCACCGTACAACGCTTCAAATTAGCCGCGGTTTTCTTTTAAGTGATATTTTCTTTTATACAACGTCGGGAGGCATTCACGCATACGGCCCACCTGATGTAAAGCGATTGCCGTAGCCTATAAACAATTCAACACATAAGTGTCATTCGCGCGATGCCACCTCTGCTAACACAGCAACTACCTTTGTGTTTTCTACCGATTGTACAACGGGTTGTGTTCTGAAGAATTGTTCGATATAACACCGACAGCTTCTTTTTCCAACCGCACCGCTCGCCGACGGCGGGGAGTTCACCCTCACATACTGGAACCGCAATGGTTGCGTACTGTGCGATTCCAGCGGAGTTGAATGAACTCCCAGTTCGAAGTTTACCCGATGGAATACAACATGGGTTTTTCGAGAAAGTAATGAAGAGGTTTTTAAAGGGTTGGCAACGCATGAATGACACCCTGGTGTTGCTAATGTCCATGGGCTACGGTAGATGCTTACCATATATGAATTTAGTGGTACACCAGGTTTGAACCAGGATCAGTCGTTTAATGGACTGGGGTTCTTTATCTTTTAGTTCATTTCATATTGCTACAAAAATGTTGAGTCTTTTTTCTTAACATTGACTTTAAGTCGAGACTTTTCTCCAAAAATGGTTACCCTACATCCACTAGCATAGAGATTTATATTATTATCTCACGAGAACATAACATAAAGGCAGAAATAAACAGGTGCACTTAAATCTTCAGTGAAGATACATTGCTGTGTTGCCACCTGCTTCTAAATGGTCCGTGTTCACTTTGCTGGAAGTGTACCATAAAATGTAAATAACCTTTTACTGAATAAATTATGTGTTATAAAGGGGATTCTTCTTAAATCGGCGAAGTGATGTTTGCTAAGACCGGTGCTGACAGCTTTTTAAAAGAGGTAGGACACATCGGAGCAGCCCGACTGGGGAAGTACCTCCACTATCGCGATAATAAATTGTCTTTTGCTGTGCATTTGTGCATATAACTGAGATCGAGAGTGTTGACTTCATTCTGAAGTGTTTGTAAAACCGATCCTGTTTTCAGAAAAAAAAGCGTAACAATTTTCGAACTATATCAAATCAAACTGATCTATCTTTATACTATTTTAAGAGAAGTTGGGCGCAAAGCAGCCCGTCTGAAGAAGTACCTCCACCTCACAGAAAAGCGCAGCCAAATAACAACTATCTAGAGGTGTTGCGTTAGAAGCAGAGATGGCATCACGCGGCTGTTACTTTAATGTATATCAAGGGTTCATTGGCTACGCTAACTACTTTACATTAGGTAGGTCATGTGCTTGTATGCCACGCGACAACTTATAAAAGAAAATTAGCAAGGTGGGGCGTGTGCTGTGCCTATGGCAAAAAAAATATCGCCCCAAAAGGTTCAAGATGTCCGTAAAGATCAAACGTAAGGGATGTCTTCGTCTTAGCGTCATAGGACTGGCCGGGTCCACTACCTAAGACTAAGGATTTGGCGAAGATAATTTCCTAGACATGCGGGTCTCTTCACGATGTTTTCCTTCAACACCGAACTAGTGATAATTACAAATATGCACATAAATATGAAAGCCCCCTTTTTTTTTTTCTTTATACCTACTATGTCGGTAGTCATACAAGTATACGGCCCACCTGATGTAAAACAGGTACCGTAGCCTATTAACGCTTGTAATATAATAAGTATCACTCGCGCGATGGCTCCTCTGCTGCTTACACAGCAACTCTCTCCCGAACTCCTGGCTAAAGTAAAGTTAAGCACTCCCTCTAGATCACTTCGATTTAACCCTCTTCTTCTTCTTCCAAATAGTTACACTAATTACCGGCAAAATTCGTTTTTCTAGCGCGCAGGCAAAAAATTTAATAAAATATCTATGTCTGTCAGTTAAAAGATAGCAAGATTTTATTTCTTCCTTCTCACATCATTTTCTGTATACCGGGGTAGACAAGAGATTTAGCGTGATATTATAGATAGATAATTTTCTAAACTTTTACGAGACAGATATTTTATCTATTAGGAAACAATATTCCAAATTAGTAACAATTAAAATATAACCAGGATAGATAGCAACAAAATTCCTGAAACTGAAGTAAGCTTTGAGAAGCCTGTGGTAGTACAGGTCGCCAGGTCCAACCTCTCGTTAAATATATAATAGGCTGGTATTTTTATCCACTGGACTGTCACTCCTCTTCTTAGTCTAATTTTATTATAGACCTCTCTAATTGTGGTCCATGTAATGTGTTTATGCGCAAATGGCGACGTGTCACATTCACTTTATCAGTTTCAACCATTGACATTATATAAGACAGACCGGTTATTAATGTGCCATGTAAATATATATTATGGGCACCATAGCTATACACGCCAATACATTTAGTGAATATCGCAATTCGCGATGAGGAAAAAAATGATATTTTGTATGGATATTGTTTTGAAAAATATCCTAATAAAATTCCCAATAAGGTGGAAACGAGCAACCAATGAGACCAATGGACCGATATTACGAAGTTTTTTATTTTATTTTTTTATACAACGGGAGACGACAAGCATACTCACCTGATGTAAAGCGGGTACCGTAGCCTATTAACGCTTGTAATATAATAAGTATCACGCGCGCGATGACACCGCTGCTGCTAACACAGCAACTCCACAGGAGCTTACTGGTGACCTCACTAACACGCAGGAACACAACAATCCTCTGGGGAGTTGTCATTTGGCCGCGGATTTCTGTGTGGTGGGAGTACTTCCGCAGACGGGGTGCCTTGATGTGCCCTACCTCTCTTAAGAAGTAACTCAATTTACCGCTACCGGAGGGTAAAATAGAACGCCCAGCTCTTATAGGTTTCTTCGCGAATCAACGTCGCGGTATCGACTCGTCGGTTAAATTATTCTCCCATTGATTACTTAGATAGCTGAGATATTTAGGCGCAATGTTTTTGTGTGCGCCTTCATGCACAGTCAAATGGTATATTGGAATGCGCACTTTGAACACCAAAAGTTGTCATAACAAACACAACTTCTGAAATTGAGAATCTCTTATTAAAGTATCCGACGGGGATAATTGAACTTATGACATAAGTGTGTGCATTCCTACTTGTAAAATTTTAATGTATACATTGACATTTTTCTTAACAACTGTAAGGCCAACTGCTCTTCTAGCTAATTAATCTATACCTACTATTGTACGCAGCGAACTTAAAAAGCATAGAAGCAGCATTAACGTTTCAAAAATGACCCAACGAAAAAGAGGCCGGGCTAGGCGGGGCTTAGAAATGAGGCCGCGCGCCTTGACAGTCGGTGTTAGTCAGTCAGCTTGAAACAACGACGTGTCAGTCTGTCTTAATTTATGTATTCTCAAGATTTTTCGTAATAATGCCTTCTTGTGTCGTCAAATGGTGTGTAAATAACACTACCAGTAATCATAAATGCTCAGGAATCACATTTCATAGGTAAGTGTAGTTCTGTTTGTAAAGATAATTATTCGTAAAGATATATTATTCGTGGTTGTTTATTGCAATAAACGGCCTTACTTTCGTGGCGCGTACATGTCGCCACATCGAGTGAACTCGTGTCTCGATCGTGCGAGATCGCATGCAGCCAATCATCGACAAGAAAATTTTGTTTACATTTCTATGACTCCTTTGTACCATAAACAATTATCATAAAGTGCGGCTTATGTTTTGGAGGTAAGGCATATTTTTCGCTAACTGCATTTTCGAGAAATGATGTTTTGTTTTCAAATACGAGAGCGTGATTGTTTTGGTGTCGATTATGCACTATGAATTTGTTCTAAATTATCATTCTATGCTTTTTAAGTTCGCTGATTGTACGGTACCGCACGGTACGGCACGGTACCACGGTCACGAGATGACAGTCATTCCGTGACCGTGGAGTTTGCAACGGCGCTGAATTATCGAAAAAAATAGAAAAGCAAATCGCAAACAAACGAAACAACGTCCCGTGTCTACAATAAACAGCCGTGAAAATTTTATACTTAATACATAAAGCGGATGAGCTTGCTTGTTTGAACATGTGCTGATATTTGAAACTACCAGACAGATCTGAAAAGTCATTTGCATTTAATAACCCAATTCTTAAGGAAGATCTATTGAATTTTAAGAGAGGTAGGGTGCATCCGAGCAGCCCGTCTGGAGAAGTACCCCCACCTCACAGAAAACCGCAGCCAAATAACAACTCCCTAGAGGGTGGTTGTGTTCCTGCGTGTGAGTGAGGTCACCAGTAAGCTCCCAAGGAGTTGCTGTGTAAGCAGCAGAGGAGGCATCGCGCGAGTGATACTTAATATGTCGCAAGCGTTAATAGGCTACGGTACCCGTTTTACATCAGGTGGGCCGTATGCTTGTATGCCTCCAGACGTAGTATAAAAAAAAATTGAAAATCACGATACCTTAGAAAGCTGAAGAAAAAGAAGGAAAAAGTGCTTTCCATGAGAAGCCGCGGGCTGCAGCTAACATTTATATATTTCTTCCTATGCTATGAACTATGAACGCTGGTAATACATTAATTACGCCTCGCGCGATGCCACCTCCGCTGCTAACACGGCAACTCCTTAGGAGCTTACCGGTGGCCTTACTCACACGCACGCATACAGCCCTCCAGGGAGTTGTTATTTGGCTGCGGCTTTCTGTGAGGTAGAGATACTTCCCCAGATGGGCTGCTTTGATGCGCCCTACCTCCCATAAAAACGCCCAGCACAAGACAAACAGATGTTCATGTACACAAATGTTTGTCCTGTATGGGAATCGAACCCACAAGCGTTGGTGTCAAAGTCGCGTTATTAACCGCGGCGCCAACGAGCTCATCATTTCGTATGCCAAGACAGTCATTAGACGGAGTAGGAAACCATGTATAAGGAGGCAACCAGGGAAAAAATCCACAGGGGTCTTCCTTTCTTATGGTTTCATAGCATACAAATACGCGAGGGGTCCTAGGCCCAATAGTCTTGTGACACACATTATCACAAGCCGCATAGGATTAAAGAGGCTGGAGCAACAGTAATGAGGCAGCAGACTCTCCAAAGACAGTCTCACTGATCTGCTGGTGACAAAGAAACCAGAGGACCCTTTGTCAATTTCAGCAGGATAAAACCAGTCTGCAGAGCAAACGGTAGTACAGCACAATGGGACTAGTCATAAATTTGGGATCACACACACTCTTATACACTGCACGGTAGGGAAAAAAATGTAGCCATTTTTACGGAATAAAAAGATTTTGACTTTGACTTTGACATGACACACAGATATACGATAATATTCACACACACGTTCACCTAGCATGCATAGACATGGCCCATGGTCTAGCTGGCAAATAAAACATATTTAAAAAAAATTGAAATTAGTATTCATCTTTTTAAATAACGAATTGCCAAACGGTGTGAAGCGTTGCCATTGTATACGTCGCAGGGAAATGACAATACGAGGGATTTCACAAAATGCCTAGAGATACCACGAAATCACGGTAGATGTCTAATACTCTACTAAAAATGTCTATTGATACGAGTATGACAAAATAATAACATACTTTCAGTAATACGCCGTTTGACTAAACAGTATCCAGTAAAATGTTAAAAAAAGCGGCCGTAATAGAATAAGATTCGAGCCATACCTCTATTTCGCTTCGACGAATGGTGGCTTAGGGCCGAGGAGCCCGTGTGACGGTGACCAAATCGATTTTAATATATAATATAATGAATATTGGCCAACGAAAAGATTTGATTCTGATTGTCTGAATCAGTCTCAGCTGTTGAAATAATTTCAACTGAAGATTACTATGGTATGAATCAACCGGACGTGGTGGTCGAGACAAAATATGATTTTCTCTAAAAAAATTCCATTTTGTTTTGTATTTTATATCGTTCAATACTTTTTGCATTTACTAGATTCTGTTTAGTCAAACGACGTTATTTTGTCATATAACTATTTAACTAATATAACTAAATATTTTTAGTAAAAAGACGCAATTGAAAAGATTATACGTCATCTGCTGTGATATCGTGCTATATCTAGGGATTTCGTAAAATCCCTGGTATCCACATTTCCCTGCGACATATATGAAGTATACAATGAACAACACTCGTATCGCTCCACCTCACAGAGTAAATGACAATTCGTCAAGCCGCCAAAAGCCCATTTACAGCCGACGGTGGCAGACGCTGACACAAAACAAAAACGTCAAATAAAACAAAGAAAGTCGAGAGACATCAGGCCTCAAGGACGTGAGACTATACCCAAAATACTGTATACAATATGTCAGGAAAATGAAGCACGTTTATTAGTCTAAGATACGTAACATGTCAACATGCACCAATCAAGTAACCAAACGAAATGTGTTTTTTATGAAAGAAAATACGTTAATAAACGCACGTAGATTAGTTGCCTAATGAAATCTGTTCAAAGTTACGTTTAATTAAAAATTCAATATTTTTGAAGTAAATCTTCTTTACGCACGCTTTACATGGGGAGTAAGCTGGTGAATGCGTGACGAGAGCATTACGAAAAGTGTGATCGGACGAGGCGAACGGAAGTTGAGAGGGAGATATAAGTTAGTGAAGATAGAAAGAGAGTTACGTTTCATATATTACTGTAGGCGCAAGAGAGAGAGAGGTGCGAGCACACATTTTCTTTCTCTCATAGCGAGTTAAGTTTCGCATATCTAAGACAGTGCAGGCCTATTATCTGTATCACACTATGGAGCTAAAGAAGTTTTACTTCAGTCGTGTGGTGTAAAGCACACTCGTTTTTTTTGGATACTAATCGAAAGTATAAAGCCTATGGAATATGCAAAAATAGGGTTACTTACCTTTTTCTGTTCAAGGATTTACGGTTGCTAGGTTTAAATAGCTAAATCGAAAATTATTCTATCACCAATCGAGTAACCAAATAAAGGATACATGAAAATAAAGTTTATTTTTTCCGATACGATAGTATAAGGTTGCTTGTAAAAAAGTAGAGTTGCTAGCAAGAGTCAGGGTTGTACGTCGCGCGATATAACCTCTGCTGCTAACATAGCAACTCCTAGGAGCTTACTGGTGACCTCAGTCCCACGCAGTAAGACGAGAACCCTCCAGGGAGTTATTATTTGGCTACAGCTTTCTGCAAGGTGGAGGTTTCGATGCGCCCTAGCTCTCTTAAAAACACCAAAACAATCAGATATGTTCCTGCACACAAATGATTGTTTGCTGAGCTGCTTACTTGATCCCATTGTATGTCTGTAACATCTTTATTTATATATATTTATACCTATGTACCACAATAAAGAACGATTATGATTATGATCGTTAACCTTACTCATATAAATTACTCCATTCGTAGAAAACCAATAAACACAATAGGTAAGTACAACGAACTCATTTAACCCATACCAACAATACATACTCAATTTACCCATATAATAATGGCGCCCACAATACAACGCCCCTCAATGAACTAATTCGCGTCAATTTGTACGGCGAAGCCATGATAGATCTTTATACAAATGTCTAACGAATAATTAAAAAAAACTTCAAAGCAACGGAAAAGCTGAAAACGTGCTAGTGATTCGTTCAGAATGAATTCATTTGATTCATTGGAATGCATTTATTCGCTCAAAGAAAGGTACAAACGACGTTCCATCCAGAACGACGTTTGGGCCTTACATCACCAATGTCAGGAAGAATATCCCGTTCTACTTAGGCCGGCTCGCTACGGTATTCAGAAATCGTAGAATATCACTTGGAAATAAGTGTACACTCTTCAAAGTCTGCATCCACCTAGTCCTCACCTACGCCAGCGTCGTGTACACGCTGTGCGCTCTCATCTGGCTAAGCTGCAGGTCATCCAAAACCAGTTTGCTCGGGCTTAATTCAAGGTCGTAGATCTCAATCTCGACCTACAACTTCTTTTAAGAGAGGAAGGGCGCATCAATGCAGCCCGACTGGGGAAGTATCTCCACCTCACAGAATACCGCAGCCTAATAACAAACCTAGTGTTGTTGTATTCCTGCGTGTGAGTGAGGTCACCAGTAAGCTCCTAAGAAGTTGCTGTGTTAGCAGCAGAGAAGGCATCGCGCGAGTGATACTTAATGTGTTACAAGCGTTTATAGGCTACGGTAACAGCTTTACATGAGTTGGACCACATGCCTTCGTGCCTTCCGACGTTGTATAAAACATAAACCCTCCATCATCAGTTTCATCAAGGAAGCACTTAGGCGCTACATCGACTGCCCCCAAACGCTCCAATCCATTGGTAGCCCGGGCTGCCAATTACATCCCACGGATCGAAGCCCGGAGGTTCCGGCGCAGACCGTGAAATTCACTCCCTTTACGGTTACGAATATCCCTACCTCTCCAACCCCAACACCAACACACCACCCGGTGGATCCGAGTGCGAAGAGTTAGAACTTCTGTAGGCCGATTCTACTAAAAAACTGCAACTGCACTGCAGCGCGGCGTGTGTCAAAATGCGTACATTTTGACGTTTCATTAAACGTCGCTACTGTCAGATCGCTTGCATGATCGCGCTGCAGTGCAGTTGCAGTTTTTTAGTAGAATCGGCCTACTGCGCGATGCACGAAGTACCGAGTAGCCCAGGTACCTGGGCGTCTCTCCTCTTAGGTCCTTCAGGCATGAACCCGCGTGTTCGATTATTTAGCTCCGCGACGCCCTATGTCGAGGTTCGACCTCTTTTGGTCGCTTTTTCTTATTTTGTAGGCTGTGGCGTCTCACACCCGCCTCTTCTATACGGTAACGTACTACATAGTCAGTGACACCAACGCTTGTGGGTTCGATTCCCACACAAGACAAATATTTGTGTGCATGAACACGTCTGTTTATCTTGGTCTGGGTATTTTCTATGTATCCTATGTATGCGTTTACAACAAAACACTATTTACGTATGTTTATCAGTTGTCTAGTACCCATAACACAAGCCTACTTTGGGGCTAGATGGCGCTGTGTAATTTGTCCGACAATATTAAAAAAAAAAATATAATTTCGTGTAAAAAAAGGTACAAACGATCTTAGTCGTCTTATATAATTAAGTTTCCTTAATCTATATTAATAAAAATGGAGTTCCTGACTAATTCACTGACTCATCAACGCCCAGGCCAAACTCTTGAACTTAGAAAGCTGAAATTTTGCATATAGGTTACTTTTATAATCCTCACGAAAGATAAGAAAGGATTTATTGAAATTCAACCCCTTAGGGGGTGAAAAGGGGATGGACGGTTTGTATGGAGAAGAAATATTATTTCAAGTTCTCTATTAGAATCCAAAAAAGTGATTTCAGCGTTTTCAAAAATTCCACCCCTTAAAGGGTGTAATGGGGGTCATATGTATTTCTTAAATTAAAAGTTGAAGTGTTAAGAATATGATTTTTTTAAAGTGAGGTACTTAGACTATAAATATATTCTCAATCAAGTCTCAATCAAATTCAAAATTCCACCCCTTAAATTATGTAACGGGGGTCAAAAGTATTTCTTGATTTAAAAGTCGAACTATTGAGAAGTTGTTTCTTTTTAAGTGAGCTACTTGAGACTTTGTAAATATATTCTCAAACAAGACGACAAAAATGTAATTTCAGCAAATTTCAAAATTTCACCCTCATGGGGCTGAAAAGGGGATTGACAGTTTGTATGGAGTAGAAATATTTTTTGAAGTTTGTAGAGACTTGGTAGATATACTCTCTATTAGAATATAAAAATATTTTAGCGTTTTCCAAAATTTCATCCTTAGGGGCTGAAAAGCGAGTTGAAAGTGTGTTTGGACCAGGTGACGTGAAACTTTTATGTTATTAAAATAGGTAATGTTGTGTCTTTATACAGGTGCTTTGAGTGTACACAGTCAGTATCAAATAGTTAATGAAAACCGAACAGATCGTGACATACCTTCATTACTACACAAATAAGGATATTTGGTACTTTTGCTAACTATTTAATGAAGTAGTATAAAAATAAGTAAAACTGCCGAAATTCCAAAATCTACGCGGGCGAAGCCGCGGGCAAAAGCTAGTCTGCTATAAAACTTGAGCCAGAAGACACAGCTCGCTATATACAATGCATTGCTGGTCCCATTGCTTACTTATGGAAGCGAGAGCTGGGTATGGCAGAGAGAGCATGAAAGTAGGATAAACGCTGTCGAAATGTGAGCGTTGCGCAAAATTTGTGGCGTAACGCTTGTAGACCGTATTCCCAATGATTATGTTATAACAGAGTTGTTCTAAAAGAGGGCGTCGGTGTTAAAATAAGAAGAGGCATGCTCCGTTGTTTGGACATGTAGGAAGAATGCATAATGAAAAAATGACGAAGCAGATATACTAATCAAAAGTGGAAGGAGGTAGGAGCCGAGGAAAGCCAAGAATGACCATGACCAAATTGGTTGTATTCTATCAGAAGGTGATGTCAGGAGCCTTAGAAATCGGCGAGCGCGTATGAGAAGACCAATGAATGTTAAAGCGAGTGAGGTGTGTAAGGATCGAGTTACGTGGCGCTCAGTTCACTCTGCCTACCCTGCAAGTGATTTATCGTGAAGTTATAGATAGATAGACAGAATCTGCTTGGACTGGGTGGCAGGCAAACATTTATTAGAGATAGAGTTTACAATGAATGCATTGCGAAGTCACTGGTGACTCAGAATTCACTTGTGACATTTGTTACTATCGATATTTCGATTCAACATCACTACGACATTGCATTGCAGTAACAACCCACCACCGCCCATGGCTCCACCGACCTTGCGGTCATTTGAGCCGAATCGCGGGAGATGCAGCACGGCACTTCCTGCTCTAAGGCTCTTCGCCGTGCCGTGGGCATTTCTTCACTCCCTACAAATTATTTAATTCTATGTCCTTGTCTCTATTTATTCGCTCTCTCCCCCTTCTGGGGCAGCGACATCCACATTAACGCCTTCGCTATCGTCCATAGGCGCTCTTCCTCCGGTCTTCGCATTGCATTGCAGTAACAATAGTATAGAATACTCTTTATTGCACCAATAACAAATACATACAGAACACACGCAGAACAAGAACACAAATGTACAACAGACGGTCTTATCGCTAAAGCGATCTCTATATAACAATGTGAATCACTAGCTTGTTCTCTACATTTCCGCAGATGAGTTTCAAATCTTTCGTTGTTTTTATTTACAATATTTGCCGATCGATGGTATTTATTCACGGGCCAAACTGCAATTGAAAACAATCCATCTAGAACATAGATATTTTCGTACATTTTTACACAGTAGATTGCCTTGGCAAAATAACAGTATAAAACAATTTTTTGTAAGATTTAATAAGTTAATAAATGATCTATTATTTGGCATTGGATGACAGCGTATATATATTTCTTCTAGCATAGTCAAGTGCATGTTCACTATTTCTTCTAGCATAGTCAAGTGCCTGTTCACCGTAACACTCTCATCTTTGTGCCGTTCTTATACGAAATAAGAGTTACGATCTCACTTCGGTTGTCAAGGGTGATTCGCTCTTAGCTTATTACAAATCTTTGTAGCACGCCACGCATTAGTGTTAACAAGAAATTAGAATAGAATACGCTTTATTTGCATTACAAAAATTTTTTTACACACAGAAAAACATACATATTATGCAACAACCTTATTGCTAATTCCAATATTTTCAAGGCAGCTTGTAACTATTTGCTACAAGAAATTATGACAGTGATAGAAAAGAAAGATAAAAAATATTTGCAATATTTATTTCTTTGAATAGCACTCTAATTCTCTGGAGCTCATGTTATAAATAGATCGGATGGTTCTCTTTTGTAACATGAAAATAATTTCAATATCAGCCACTTTACAAAACAACAATATATCAGACAACATATGCGAATGTAGCTGAAATAGACTAAGCACGCTGCAACCACATCCGTCAAATGCTTTGCTGGACAGTTTATTTACGTAGAGGGCCGACTGCAATTTGAAGTCTATTATAATTCCAAAAAATATAGTATCATTAATTAATTCTGGTACATTATTGTCAATGAGAACTTCTGTATTGGCAGAAGACACATTTGGAAGACTAATTATTGACTAAGACTTCTCTTTTCAAGTTGCAGACGGTAATATAGTTGTGCCCTGTTGCTGACAGATCCGGGGCACCACACCAACGCGGCCGATGGCATTTCGCGGGGTTGTTTAGTGGGTATACCGTCGGACAGCCGACGGGGAGTCCCACACTACCACCGGAGGCCACCCAGGCACCGGTGGTGTGCGTAACGCATTTTTCCCCGCGTCACAAAAAAAAAAGACGGTAATATAGTTAGCGAACAATGGTACAAAGACCTTACCTGCTCCCACGTGAGGATTGAGCTTTCGACGGCGCTGATCCACATGTCGCCTGCGCCTGCGCTCACGTCGGTCACCCCACGTCGAACCCCGCCACCTTCCTCGCCGGTCGAATGCTGGAACAAATAGCATAAATATAATATAACAAACAATATAAACATAATGTAACAAACAGAATAAGTGTAATGTAACAACCAAGATAAATGTAATGTAACAAATAATTTCAATGTAACGTAACGTCGATATGTATGTAAGCATACAGCCCACCTGATGTAAAACGGTTAGGAGCTTACGGTGCCCTCATTCACACGCAGGAACACAACAACCCTCTAGCGAGTTGTTATTCGGTTGCGCTTTTCTGCGAGGTGGAGGTACTTTCCCAGACGGGATGCTCACTCCTGTCTTTAACATTCGTCGTTCTTTTCATGCACGCACGCCGGTTTCTAAGGCGCTTAACATTACCTTCTGATAAAACACGACCAATTTGTTTATAAATTACAAAAAGATTATTATTACCAATTTTAAAACTACACCGCGGTATGAATATAATACCTACAGTAGGTATATTTGTTAAATAAATCCTACCAAACATTTTCTAATGGAAAAGGTTATCTGTTGAGTCGACTTAATTGTTTTACACGAATGGTAAATTAGACCACTAGAAAGTAAGCTGATGAAACCATTATTTATAACATAGTTAACAAATAAAACTGATCGTGCTTTATCAGAAGGTGATATCAGGAACCTTAGAAATCGGCGAGCGTGGGTGAAAAGAACTATGAATGTTAAAGAAGGAAGCGAGGTGAGTAAGGATCGAGTCATGTGGCGCTCGATTCTCCCTGCATACCCGGCAAGGGATTTGGCGTTAAGTTATAGATAGAGTTAACAAATAGTCAAGAAATTCATGTGTGTGCTTTCGCCGCATTAGGAAATTTTGGGGTAACACAAATTAGAATTTCATCAATATCATTTCAACCTGTATTCGTCCACTGCTGAACATAGGCATTCCCTTCACTAGATGTTCGCGATTGTACGTTCATATAAAAACATTTGGATAGCCACAAACATTTTTAATTAACACAGTTCGATGTTCGTTAGCGGTACGTAAACAAAGTAGTATATCATGAAACGCAACAAAATTTGTTCGCACTACATGCTCTCGTACGTACACGATTTAACGCAATACGTGAAATGTGACCAGTCGCTTCGAATGACCCAGATGATTTAACAGCTAACTCTGCTAAAAACGCACATCTTGACAGTGGGGCTATTTGGAACGTTTCTTTGAAGTTATCCTACTGTTTATATCTCTCTACTACATATGTACCTACAATACAAAAGTGCGTGAACTCGCTCATACCATAAATAAAAATTGTTTGTCATAAAAGCAAATTAATTTGAAGGCCATAGCTTTATTTTAAAGTATGGTATGCATATCGTCACGCGAGATCCCTTACGGGGTAGGCAGAGAGAACCGAGCGCCATAAAACGCGGTCCTTACATACTTCACTCGGTTGTTTTCATAGCTCTTTTCCTGCACGCTCGCCGATTCCTAGAGCTCCAGACATCACCCTCTGGTAAAACACGACACGACGATTGGTTGGTTAGCTTACTTTCGCATTGTATATGTATTTCGTCATTTATATGCTCCCGTACCTTAAAAGGAAGAACGGAACCCTTATAGGCTCACTTTGTCGTCTGTTTGTCCAAGCCCTTTTTTCTCATGAACGGGTGGAGCTATCAGACTGAATATCAAATACTCAGGTCCGTAATCCCTTCGAGCATTGAAAAAGTCAAAGTAATCAAAAGATACGACTGTCTATGCCTCGTTTAAGCGCATATTTTGCCATTCGCAAGTAAATTAAAACCTATAGGGTACTTCCAGTTGACCTAGAATCATGAAATTTGGTAAGAAGCAATGTCATGTAGCACAAGTAAAGGGAAAAAAACCCGATAACCGTAAAATTGTAGTTCGATCACAAAAAAAAAAATACTTTTTTGCGGCAATAATTTGCGAAAATATTTTTTTACGGAACCATCACAGTCGCACCAGACGGTTTTTTTTTCACCCTGCATTCTTTCTACATTTCTACTCTTAATACAGACACTCCCTTTCAGAGAACATCATAAACGCGGTCAACGTCATGCCACAAATTTTGCGCAACGCTCCCATCTCGACCGCATTTATTCTACTTTCATGCTCTGTCTGTCACACCCAGCTTGCACTTCCATAAATTAGCGTTGGATTTAGCACAGCGTTAAAGCGTCGACGTCAATGCGACTTTGTCACCGACGCTCGTGGGTTCAATTCCCACACAGGACAAACATTTGAGTGCATGAGCATGTCTGTTTATCTTGGTCTGGGTGTTTTAAAGAGAGGTGGGGCGCACCAAAGCAGCCCGTCTGGGGAAGTACCTCCACCTCACAGAAATCCGCGGACAAATAACCAGCAAGCTCCTAAGGCGTTGCTGTGTTAGTACTAGAGGTGGCGTCGCGCGGGTGATACTTAATATATGACAAGCGTTCATAGGATACGGTAATCGATTTACATCAGGTGGGCCGTATATTTGTATGCTTACAGACGTGTAAAGAAAAAACTCAATGAATGGTAATTATGTCAAAAAAGCGTAAGTGCGCTAGTTACTCTGCTGCTTACCTCTCTTCTGTGGTAGATATAGAGTAGCAAACAATGCAAAAATAAATTTGTCGTGAATTCAACGGCACCTTTCTTTTATAAAAACGTTATTTGCAACGACGAGCTCGGTGGCGCAGTGGTGAAACGCGTTGTAACGCTACTTTGACACCAACGCTCGTGGGTTCGATTCCCACACAGTACAAACATTTGTGTGCATGAACATGTCTGTCTGTCTTGGTCTGGGTATTTTCTATGTATAATAAGTATGTATTTACAAAAAAAAAATGTATTTACGTATGTTTATCAGTTGTCTAGTGCCAATAACACAAGCTTCGCTTACTTTGGGGCTAGATGGCGCTGTGTAATTTGTCCGACAATATTTATTATTTATTTATTATTAACCTGTATCAACACAAGCTTCAGTGCCATCCATGATAGTAATTTTTCAGTGATGTTCGACGCTCGGCTTTTTTACTGTAACGAGTTCGGTGGGAGCGGTTTATAACACGACTTTGTCACTGTAGGTTCGATTCCCACACAAGATAAATATTTGTGTCCATGAACATGTCCGTTTGTCTTGGTGTGGGTGTCTTTAGAGAGGTTGGGCGCATCAAAGCAGCTCGCCTGGGGAAGTACTCCACGTCATAAAAAACCGCAGCCAAATAACAACTCCCTGGAAGGTGTGTCTGCGTGCGAGTATGGTCACCAGTAAGCTCCTAAGGAGTTGCAGTGTTAGCAACAGAGGTGGCATCGTGTGAGTGAAATTTAACGTATTACAAGCGTTCATAGGCCACAGTAACCACTTTACATCAGGTGCTTGTATGCCAGCCGACGTTATATAAAAAAAATCTACGCCGGGAAACATATAAGTATACGGCCCACCTGAGTAGTTACACTGTGACCTATAAATCTTGCATTACAACTAGTATCACTCACAAGTTTGCCCCTCCCACTGTTAACACAGCAACTCTTCAAAAGCTTACTGGTAGCCTGCCTCACTCGCAGAAACACAACTAGGAAACCTGCAGCGCCACTTGTCTCCGGTTTTCTGTGAGACGGAGGTAGCTCTACTAGAATCTAATTAACAAGGTGGACCACGTGCATGTGAGGTTTGCTTTGACTCAGAAGGTGGTGAACCACTTACACCCCATAATCAGCAAAACTGCTGCCCACAGCTCAAGTTTTACTAAAGAACCCAAAATATGTCCAGGACAAAAACTAGTTTTATGTGTTGATCCTATGAAATAACCAATGGAAAGTTGTTGAGTTTATGCGCCGTCAAGCGATTTATTGTTTTGTGGTCCAGATCATATTATATATGTGTACTTAAGACGAGCTCAGTGGCGCAGTGGTGAAACGCGCTGTTACGCTACTTTGACACCAACGCACGTGGGTTCGATTCCTACAGAGTACAAACATATGTGTGCATGAACATGTCTGTTTGTCTTGGTCTGGGTATTTTCTATGTATAATAAGTATGTATTTAGAAAAAAATATATATTTACGTATGTTTATCAGTTGTCTAGTACCCATAACACAAGCTTCGCTTACTTTGGGGCTAGATGGCGGTGTGTATTTTGTCCGACAATATTTATTTACTTCATTTTATTCTAAACCCTGCGGGCATTTGAAGCTTGTTTGACTCACAATATTCAAACAACACGTACATACTCGTATTATTTAAACGTGAATAATAGGATTCATTTTAACAATTTCACTTCAAATCGGCGTATTCTCATGAACACCGCATGTCAAAAAGGTTCTTCACGATGCGCTCATCCCTCAGTGGCAACGTCAAGTGTTCCAAGTTAATTATACGCTCGCGTTGAAAGCAATAAAGATCTTTTCACATTCTGCTATTAAAAAGCATGCGAGTAGCATTAGAATTTACATGAAAATCATTAGTTTTTTTATATATAAATATTAACGCGTATAGAAAATTCTACGACTACTTTGTGTTTGGTTAAGTGTCGGTTTTTGTATGATATATTCAGACGAAAGGGACATGGCGTTATTTTCTTCAAAGTATACATCGATAGTGCTGCCGCGTCTTCAGTTGCTTATAAACTCTTTAGCTTCAATTTTATCTTTAGCTGAGCGCCGTGACTGAGTACACACTCCTTCACTTTAATTTAAACTCGTCTCAATACTGTAATGAGTGTATGTCGATGGTGACGATGGTAAGTAATGACACAAAATGTAGTAGAGTTACTCTCGAAACTAAATTTAATGAGAATTCTACACCAAAGTTGCTTATAAAGTTTATTTCTTACTTTCCGCTCGCAAAATATATTTGTTTACGCCTTATTTATGAGATGAAATCGTGATTATCTATATTTATATAGTATGTATTATATCAATCACTTATTAATATTAAACTAATCTACCGCTACTATAAGAGTCACCGGAATTGATCGAGAGGAACCTACTGGGAGCTGTGGCGAGAACGCAGTGGATATGAAATAGTCAGTCAGACACACTCGTCTTTCTTTAATTTGAACGTACCTATATCAGTCAATTTTCAACAATGTCAAATGCATTGTGTCTTTGGCCTCGTTTGTATACTACACTCATTTAGTACACTAATACGACAAAGATAAGACGCTCGTATGTTTTCAGAGCATTGCCCTAGTTCACTAGCATAGTATAATCTAGGCTTAAAGCCACTATACAGCCCAAGGTATTACTAAGAATATCCAGTAATTGGTAGCATCAATTTAATAGCAGATGAGCAACGCTTCATTATTAATTCATACAGACTGTAAGTTGCTACGAACAACAGCTGTATTATTTTGAACAGTATACCTAACTACGAGTACCTTCGTTATGTTACTTTAGTTCGAAGGCTGTGGAATATTTTGTATATTAACATTTGATGGTATACACAATGCCTATCATCAAGTAAGGCTACGTACATATTAAAGAACGAGAGACGTGGAAGAACTGAGTCATATGACGCTCCGTTCCCTCTGTCTACCCTGCAAAGGCCACTAACGTGAAGATATAGACATCATGCTACCGGCAAACCCACCGAACTTAAACTGTGCTCGATTAAAATGAGACATAAGCGAGAAAAGGCCTGGCGCGACATATTCCCCTCCGATCGAATTTTCGAGGTTGACAAATTAATATTTTTACTCTTCCATAGGATAGACGTTCTCTTTGAATTTCAATGTCACTTCGTAAAAATACATTAGCCACTTATCAGCTTAACCCGTGACGCGTCGCGGTACTGTAGACTAAAAAAGTACCCGTAGCGTACCGCACATTTGAAAATATCCCGTTTTGGTTAGAAATATCCAATTTTCGAGTTATTTTGAATGATTATATGTGACGTATTATATACGTTATAATTACAGTCGATAAACGGCCTACACACTACACTGTACAAAAACTACTACAGTTACTTGATAATTTCAATAAAGTAGTTTTTTAAAAAACAAACTAGTCCGTACACTGAGGCCTGATATGGGACGCTGCGAGCATATTTTTCTTATATACGGCTTCAGTCTGCAGGACAAAAATTAAATAACAGGGCACCAAGATTTAAATGAGTTTATAAAGTAATATTTTTAAAATAAACGTCATATTATAACATAAGAATCTCATTTAAAAATTTCGAAAACCCCCGCCACAAAAACACCTATAAAAAGTAAAAAAATCCAAAATCATGCATAGTTATGTACCATACACGGGTTTTTAAAATTTTAGGTCACGGATATCTTTGAAAGTAAAGTAAATATTGAAATTAAACTATTTTTAACGGAAGTATCGCGTGTTTTATTTATTTTGTTGAAACCTGACGTTTCGAACGCTTTGCAGCGTCCGTGGTCGCAGGAAAGACTAAGGTGGTATTTGTCTTACATTAGTTATTCAATTATTACATCTACCGACATGGATGGATTAATTATATATGTTCCGATTCACACAAAAATCGCTCACAGTGTCCGAACATGTTTTAGTAGATCTTTGGATTTGTGACTTGATTATTTTTAGGACTGGATCCCAAGCAGGTGGTACTTGCCAACCATCTTCTCTATTGAAATTGGGGTGTTTTCTTATTTCAATAGCCTCGCGTAACATTCTCGGCATGTAGCGATTCTCCTTGGCGAGGATTTGTGGTTTATCGAACCGGATGTAATGGTTTGGTTGGTCCAGTGTATGTTCACATACTGCAGAGTTTTTATCGCGCCTATTCTTCATATCAGCAATGTGTTCTTTCACACGAGTACCTACGCTTCTCTTTGTTTGCCCTATGTATGATAAACCACATTCGCAGTCTAATTTGTATACTACTCTGTGTAAAAAGTATCGGGAATATGTCAATAAAAAGACCCGCGTAAAAGAGGTCGTTCTAATTTTTTTACTGCATGTTGGTAGCACTGTACTGATTTAGCGCGCAAAATTTGAGCGGGATCTGTCATTTAATTTGTTTTAAACTACACTTTTTGTTGGTCATAGTTTTGAGTCCTCGGCGATTTTTACAATGGAAAATATTGTTGAACAAAGAGTGCCTTAAATTTTGTGTTTCAAATGATATTTCATGTGGTGAATCACTAAAAATGTTGCGAAATACCTACGGCGAATCGTGTATATCGAAAACAAGGGCTTATGAATGGTATAAGGCTTTTAAAGAAGGCCGAGAAGTAGTAGTAGACTTGCCTCGTTCTGGTAGACCTTCAACCGTTACGACCAGAGAAAACATCGACAGAATCAAGAAGCTAGTGCTCGAAAATCGACGTATGAGTCTGAGAGAGTTGGCTAGTGAGGTGAACATATCTTTTAAGTCCGTCCACAACATTCTCATTGACATTTTAGGCATGAAACGCGTCGCCGCTCGACTAGTTCCAAAAGAGCTCAATTTTGTTCAAAAAGCGCAGCGAAAGCATGTCGCTGAAGACATGGTTTCCCGAGCTTCTACGGATCCGACCTTTATGAAACGTATAATAACTGGCGACGAGACATGGGTTTATGAGTACGACATGCTAACAAGCCAACAGTCTTCAGAATGGCGTCTCGAAAACGAGCCGAAACCCAAAAAACCGCGGCAAAGTCGCTCCAAAATCAAGGTGATGCTGACAGTTTTTTTTGACTACCGTGGTGTGGTTCACTCCGAATTCCTTCCAGAGGGAGAAACAGTGAATAAAGAATATTATTTAGGCGTCATGAAGCGTTTGCGTGAGAGTATCCGCCGAAAACGTCCAGATTTGTGGCAACACAACTCATGGATGCTGCACCATGATAATGCACCATCACACACAGCCATTATAGTGAAAGAGTTTTTAGCGAAAAATTCAACAAAAGTTCTCGACCAAGCACCGTATTCACCTGATATGGCTCCGTCTGACTTTTTTTTATTTCCCAAGTTAAAATTACCACTTCGAGGAAAACGTTTTGAGTCGATAGAAGCCATAAAAGAAAATTCGCTGAATGAGCTAAAGGCCATACCGCAAATAGCCTATGAAAAATGTATGGAAGACTGGGTGAAGCGGTGGAGATGTTGTATTGCAAGCGATGGGGCCTACTTTGAAGGCGATAAAATAAATTTAGATGAATAATTTGTATTTTTTGTTTTATTGACAAATTCCCGATACTTAGTACACAGAATGTACTCCTGCATCTTGTAGGGGGATATTAGACTTAGAAAACCTAAGACAATAGTAAAGTAAATACCTACCCATTATGCGTTTAAGATCCTTACCGCAGCGAACACAAGAGCTGATGACCTTAAAACGCCTGGACTTATTTTGATAAAACATATCTAAGAACCACCGCTAGAAAACCTGCTTTCAAATAAAAAAAACCGTATCCAAATCGACTCACCCGTTTAAGAGCTACGGTGCCACAGACAAACACATACACCCACACAGAGCAGTCAAACTCATTTTCATTTGTCTTTTTAACCCCCGACGAAAAAGAGGTGTGTTTTAATACCTCTTTTTCGTCGGGGGTTAAAAATAGATACTACTACAAATTAAATCATCGAAACTACTATTAAACTTTTAGAAATCTAACTGCGCCAAAAAAAACCCCCCGTCAAGTGCGAGTCCGAATCGTACTCCGACTGTTCCGACAATAATTTCTGCAAAAAATATTTACAAAAAATATTGCCGTAAAAAGGTTTTTTTTATCCTTTACTTGTGCTACATGACATTGCTTCTTACCAAATTTCATGATTATAGGTCAACAGGAAGTACCCTATAGGTTTTGATTACCTTGCGAGTGTCAAAATATGCGCAAAAACGAGGCTGTATCTTTTGATTGCGTTGACTTAGAAGTTTGATTTTATCACTGCTCGAAAGGATTACAGACCTGAGTATTAGATATTTATTTCAGTTTGATAGCTATACTCGTTCCTGAGAAAAAAACAAACAGACAGACAGACGGACAACAAAGTGATCCTATAAGGGTTCCGTTTTTCCTATTCAGGTACGGAATTTAATTACCGTTAGTCTGGACCAGACATAGTCTTTTTTATACAACATTATTCTTCATGGCGTTATCCCGTTTCGTAATCCATAAAGATTGGCGGAGTCCGCTACCTAAGCAGAAGGATTTGGCGAAGATACTGATTTTGACATAGAGCGACTGCCGTCAGACCTCCACGACTCAGTGGTAAAACCAAACCTGTCTTAGGTTAGGTCACATGTCTTTCCAAATATAATTTCTTGGCCTTGGCCAAATATAGTTTCCTCGCGATGTTTTCAGGAATTTAGTGGTAACATGCTTGGATTCGCACTAAGGACCAGTTGGTCAATAGACCGGTTCTTTACATACTGGGCTATCAATGTTCTTTCCTTTTATATATAACATTGTTATTAAATACACAGCATGTGGAACACAGGGCCAACAATGACCACAGGCAATGAAGTAAGATATAACCAGTTGAGAATGCGCAAGCTTGCATTGCCAGAGGAACACCTGGCTCGTCAATTATATAACAATTTAATATTTTTTTTTAAAACTTTGTCTGCCATTTTGACCATGTTCCTTAAGAAATATGATATTGGTTTTTAAGACATTCATATTCTACTTTTTAATTTACTTTTCGAAACTGAAATAAAAATACAACAATTTTTTTTATGTTCCTGAGACAGGTTGGGTTTTCAGACCTACCTATTCTACTTTTTTTAGGCTGAATCCGAATCTAAATTCAAAATTTGAATATTCGAAAAAAAAAGCCACAGGCATACCCACAGACAAACGCACACACAGCCAAACATATAGATTTCATATAGGAACGGTGTTCCTGAAAACAACCTGAAACTGAAAAATTGCTCAGAAAGCGTAAACTGTTAAAACGTAATTGAATTTTTATGCGAGTAAAAATTCATGAGGACTTCTTTTTTGTGGTAATACTCGTACATAATTAGGTTCACTTAAAAAGTGAGTTCTTGCCATGCGAGTACCGCTGCTATGAAGAATTAATGATGATACCTTCCTTGTTTATCTGCCTCTTATACTGCAAATACAGTAATTAGGTTAAAAGTGTGCGCTACATCAACATCCACGATAATAACTATTACATTACATGTTTTGTAAAGGTATACCTAATTTTTATGATGAACTATGAAAGTGATTAAAGAATTCTACGAAGCGAGTGAGGCGTGTAAGAGCCGAGTCATGTAGCGCTCAGCCATGCAATTCTCTAAGCGACTCGTAATGGCTGTGTGCGTCGCTGTGATCACAGATGACACAGCTTTGACATTGTCTACTGCGATCACGGCTAAATTATTTGATATTCTATAAGGCTGTAAGCGTACGCGAGGCTGTTTGCCTTGTAGAATTCCAATTCCAAACGCAGCCTTGCGGCGCTAGTGTCGCACATCCATGAAAAGCGACACCAAAGAATTGCAATTTTGTGTTCAAGGCTGTAACAGCCGATGTTTCCGAGGATGTAAGGACGCTTGCTCTTACAGAATTGCATGGCAGTAGGCCAATTCTACTAAAAAAACCTGTAGCTGCACGTCTTGTCATTTGAGTCGTGCATTCATAACTCTTCGCATGCACGCCTGCCGGTTTCAAAGGCTCCTGACATCACCTTCTAATAAAACACGATCAATTTGGTAATGGTAGAGTAAGTCTTGTCCTTCCTCAGCTCCTACATCCTTCCACTTTTGCTTTGTGTATCTGTTTCGTGATTCTTTCTTTCTGCATTCATTCTGCGTGCTTTAAGATTTTTAAGAAAAGTAAATTATTTTGTATTAGCTGACATAGCATCGTCTACTAAGTGTTTTTGCATGGCTATTCTACAATTATTGTGTGTGTCAATTAAGACATCTCGTCATACATAGTCCCAACCCTTCTTTACGTTGGTCTCGATGCTGAGTGGCGAACTGTTCATTTACCGGTTTCCCAAGCAAGGCCGGCCTCAGACTCGCTTTTCCCGTGCATTCCATACAACATTGCAGGTGATGAATGCAGTTGCAAGACGTATTAAGGCAAGCGCACATATGTCGGACCGGACTGGGTCGAACTGCAGCGAAAATCGCTTCTATATACTCTATATACATATATTTGACGAGCTCGGTGGCGCAGTGGTGAAACACACTGTTACATTTCTTTGATACATTACATTTGAGTGCATGAACAACTGTCTGTCATGGTCTGGATATTTTAAGAGGTAGGGCGCATCAAAGCAGCGCGTCTGGGCAGTACCTTCACCTCACAGAAAACCGCAGCAATATAACAACTTCCTAGAGGGTTGTTGTTTTCCTACGTGTGAGTGAGAGCACCAGTAAGCTCCTAATGAGTTACTATATCAGCAGCAGAGTTGGCATCACGCGAGTGATACTTAATGTTTGACGAGCTCGGTGGCGCAGTCGTGAATGACGCGTCTTTGACACCAACGTGGCTTCGAATCCAACACAAGACAAACATTTGTGTGCATGAACATGTCTGTCTCTCTTGGTCTAGATGTTTTAAGAGAGGTAGGGCGCATCAAAGCAGCACGTCTGAAGAAGTACCTCCACCTCACAGAAAACCGCAGCCAAATCACAACTTGTTGTTGTGTTCCCGCGTATGAGTGAGGTTACCAGTAAGCTCCTAAGGAGTTGCTGTGTTAGCAGCAGAGGCATCGCGCGAATGATACTTAATGTATTACAAGCGTTTATAGGCTACGGTAAAGTGGTTTTCTCCTCTGAGTAAACATCACATTGAGATGTTGCTCGTTTGTATCACTGCGGTATGCGCACGCATCTTTTACACTGAATATGTTCATATCATTTATTGTGTGTGTGTATGTCTAAGCTAATACAAATAAAGTTCTTATCTATCTATCTATCTAACCTCTTTACGTTCAGTAGACCGGATGCTGTCTCTCTATGTTGTATAAAAAAAAATCTGAGTGCTCCTGCCCAAAGGGAATCCAGCACTTATGTGTGGGGTCTGATTGCCGCATTATTATTTCAGAGAGCGAAGATGTATTTTGGGATGAGATCCGGGTTCTCCACTACGGCTAAATAACCTGCACTTCTTAGTTTAAACGAAACCAAGCAGAGACATACAGTCATATTCATGCACACAACTGCATAGAAGTTGGGTGGCACAGTGCTAAGTAACGCCACTAGGACACCAACGCTCGTGAGTTCGATTCCCACAAAAGTCAAACATTTGTGTGCATGAACATGTCTTTACTGATTTTATGTGCATTTCAGTATTTTACGTATGCCAATCATGTACGCCCAAATCAAGTTTCCCGGAGTTTACTATGACTTATATAAATAAGGAGTAAGGATCAAGTCATGTGGCGCTCGGTTCACTTTGCTTACCCCGCAAGGGATTTGGCGTGAAGCTATAGATAGATTATATAACTGAAAAGAATCAATCGCAACATAACAGAACATTTGGAAGTCTAGGAATCTACATTTTAAATGGAGCAAGTCGCAAAATAACCTATAATTAACTTGTTAATCTTCATTGTTCATTTAGGACGCATGTTGCCAATAAATTAGCTTTTTTTATATGAAAGTATTCGCTACTATCACTGGCAAGTAAAAATATGCATTACTAGCGTAAAAAAGTCACTTCTTGCCATTGCCTATCACGGTCTGCCTAGAACTGTCCTAGACTGCGCAACTAGCTTCGGAAGAAGCATCCAAGCAGCCCGACTGGAGACTTCTCCAGATTTCGACCTTCTCCTTCTCTTCTACCTCCATCTCACAGAAAAGCAAAGAACCCTTGAGGGTTAATATGTTTCTGTGAGTGAGCTGGGTTTATCAGTAATCTCCGAAGGAGTTACTGTGTTAGCAGCAGCGGTGGCAACGCGCGAGCGATACTTCCTGTATAGCAAGTGTTCACAGTGTACGGTTACCAGTTTACATCAGGTGGGCCGTATGCTTGTATAGGCATACAGCCCACCCAGCCAATATTGTACAACAAAAAATACAAGACATGAGTCTCTAGACAAAGTAACGTTTTTGCCAAGTCGAATATTACTATCGTGCTGGCGATAAGGCCGGTGCTGTATATAGTTAATCGTACAAATGCAAAGAATATGAGAATAGACAAAATTATTTATTTGCTTAAAAGTGGTTTAAAAATAGATATCGGTATGCATGTCATAGAACATCAACGATGTCCATGGATCGGTATACATGTCATAGAACATCAACGATTAACATATAATAAAATCTGGCAAGTGCGAATCGGATTCGCACACGAGAAATTAGGCACCACCGTGTAGAAGAAATAGTTATAGTAATAAATACGAATACATGAAGAGAGATTGCGCAGTGAACTTAATAATATAGATTGGAAGGCTATATACCAATCCTAATGATATTATAAACTACATGTATAACAGTTTCAATAGTGTTTATAATAATTGCAAGTATAATACATATAAAAAAGATAGCAAACGTCAAAAATGTTCCTGGGCTATGAGCGTCTGCGTGAAATGTGTAAGAAACGGGACGAATTATATAACATTTGGCTTAAAGATGAACAGAACTCAAAGAATAGACTCTTATATAACATATATCGAAACAAAACAAATAAATACACACAGTACCTAAAAAATAAAAAAATAAAATCTGAAGTAAGTAAAAATTTAAAAAATACAAGGAAAGTGTGGGAGATAATCAATAAAATCACCGGGAAAATAATGCACAGTATAGACGATATTTTAATGAAAAATTTCAAAATTAATCCATTCATTTTAGCTAATAAATTTAATTATGAATTTGATAATAATACCACAAATATTTGTAATTTCTGCGAAAACTTGCTGTTGACCCCAGCTTCTTACGAAATTGTACCTGACCGGGCAATTAGAATTAAACCTGCGCGTGAGGAAACGATTAAACGTATTATCCAACAACTAAACGATAAAAAGAGTCCAGGGTACGACGGAATACGAGTGAAAGATATTAAATTTATCTCTGAAAAATTAATACCGTTAATAACCCATCTAATCAATTGCTGCCTAAAAACTGGAATATATCCCGATCTTTTAAAAATAGGGATAATACGCCCAATACATAAAAAAGGCAAGTTCGATGAATATAACAATTACCGACCTATCACTATTTTATCTTGTATTGATAAAATAATTGAAAGATTTTTAGGCAACCAGATAAATACATTTTTACAATCTAACAACATAATTAGCTCTACACAATATGGGTTTCAGAAAGGTAAAAGTACGACGCAGTTATTGCGGAAATTTACGAACGAGGTTAATGGCTACTTAAATAATAAAATGCATGTACTCGCCTTATTCATAGATTTCAGCAAGGCGTTCGATATGCTTAATTATAATATATTATATGACAAGCTACGGCGAGGAGGAATACAGGGACCACTTCTTGAGTTACTGAAAAATTATCATAGCAATCGGCATACAACAGTGAAGGTACAAAATCAACTCAGTACTAAAATAAAAACAACTAAAGGTACGGCTCAAGGTTCCATAATCGGTCCTATTGAATATTTACTGTACGTTAACGATATGAGTAACACAATAAATACTGGATCTGTATATCAATTCGCGGATGACACATGTCTTTTCGTGGCAAGCCGAGATATTCCTGAAGCGGAACAACGCTTACAATACAATTTTGATCAAGTATGTAAATGGGCACATGATGTAGGCCTAGTAATTAATGCTCAAAAAACGAAAATAGTACACATACGATCGTCGCACAATACATCTCCTTTGATACCAACTGTAAAGGCCCATAACCATCTCTGCTTACATAATAGTTTGCAAGCTCTAGCCTGTCCATGTGCATGCCCTTTGTTACAAGTAGTTGATAAACATAACTACATTGGGCTCGTGATTGATGGCCGCTTCTGTTGGGGACCACATAAAAATTACGTATGTAATAAGTTAAGATCCGTTATCAGCAAATTATGTATATTAAAATATAAATTACAATTCAAAACTCTACGACTGCTGTATATGGCCCTAGCAGATTCAGTTATTGACTATGGGTTAAGTAGTTACGGTAGAACCTACGCAACCTATTTGAATGAATTGTATAAATTACAACGACAAGCATTAAAAATCATTGTACCTAATCATATAAAGAAAAAATGCAAAAATAACGACATAGAATTATTTAAATATTGCAAAGTAATGAATGTATACAGCAAAATTGAATTTCTCACACTATCTGAAACTAACCACCCTGAATATATTATTGAGAAAAAGAGGCCGACCCATTTGAGGCAAGTCCCACTAGTAAATAAATACTTTTTACCGAAATGGAACAACCTGCACGGCACAAGGATAGATGAGTACTTAATTCCTGTGTGCTTAAATAAAACAACAGAATCTATCCAAAACTTGTATAAACAAAATTGTAAAACTCTTAAAGGTACATTAAAACGTTATTATTTAAAAAACCAAAATGTATGTATGAGCGGCTCACCAGCACTAGATAAACCCTGCGAGGTTTCCAAGTGCGGTTACTTACCATTGTAATATATTATTAAGAATATTGGAAATAAATTAAAAAAAAAAAAGTTAAAAATACGGGCTTGTAGACAAAGGAACATTGTGGCGTAATCAAATATCTCCATCTCAATTGTCATAATGACACGACAGCAGACACGCGCACACAGTGCTAATAACAACAAGTTCTTGCCCGCAACTTCCTTGGTAATTTTTCGCTGTAATAAAATTCGCCTGTTGCCTTCCTCAGGGTGCAGACTAACAAATTTAATTATGATCCGTTTTAGTCATGCTCATGACAAACACAGAGGAGTAACTTTTAGGTCGATAGATAATTTGACGGTGCTTATTATTTAAATTAGGATTATTTTAAATATATATATCTGAAATAATCCTAATTTATATTGATTTATCTATTTTTAAATAAAACTAACGTAGCTTGTAAGTTTCTGTAACTAACAAAATATGGACCACAAAGTCTGCAATAAAATGTTTTTTTTTTTTTTATTTATCCCAACGCTAACTTATGGAAGCGAGATCTTAGTATGGCAGAGAGTATATGAAAATAGAATAAACAGGATCTGAATTTGTGCATTGCGCAAAATTTGTGGCGTAACGCTTGCAGACCGTGGTTCAGACGATGGGAGAAAAAGAGTTGGTTTGAAATAATTACGAAACAGACGTACAATGCGATAGTGGAAGGATGTAGGAGCCGAGAAAGGCATCGCCTGTCATGATCAAGACGTGTTTTATCCAACGATCGACGAGCATGCACGAGTAGAACTATGAAAGTTAAAGAAGCGAGTGAGGTGTATAAGGACACAGTCATATAGAGCTCGGTTCTCACTGCCTACCTCGCATGTGATATGGCGTGAAGATATATATAGGTATTCTGACATACCTTTATGTGAAATTATATCGTTGATTTCTATTTAGACCGTCTTCAAATTACCTCGTTTTGCCCGGGAGTAAAAAAAGAGTTTTTTTATATACTAAGTCGGGAGGTATCCGGCCTAGCCGATGTAAAGCGGGTACCGTAGCCTATTAACGCTTGCTATACATTAAGTATCACTCGCGAGATGCCTCCTCTGCTGCTTATACAGCAACTCCTTGGGAGCTTACTGGTGACCTCACTCACGTTTTCTTTGAGGTGGAGGTACTTCCCCAGACGGGCTGCTATGATGTGCCCTACCTCTCTTATACTATTAACCAGCTGTAACCCGCGACTGTCTGCGCATATTCCGGTATCCTGCTTTTTGACTTTCTTTCTTTTTTCTCTGCTCCTAAGGGTCGTACCGTGATGTTGAATAGCCTATAACCTTCCTGGAGAATCGAACTATCAAATGCAAAAAGAATTTCTCAAATCCGACTAGTAGTTCCAGAGATTAGCGCGTTCAAACAAACAAACAATTACGCCTATATATTGATATAGACTATAACTCAAATGAATTAACGGTGTACACCTCAATGTGTCGAGCGAGTGTAGCATGCGTGCAAACAGTAACATACAAGTAAAAGTGATTTTAAAACTAAAATGATTATTACCTGTGAAATTGATGCAATGAAAACCAACTGGCGAGTTTAACGACCAAAGACAACTGTACGCTATCACGTGAGCAGAACGAATGACTAAATAAATTACAATTAATATTTACTTTTGGTGAGAATAATGACCATTGACGTCAGCATGACATTTTTTTTGAAACAAAAGGCAAACGACTATACGGTTTACTTGATGTAAAGTGTTTGCCGTAGTCTATGAACGTTTGCCATTTAAGGAGTATCGCTCGCGCGTTTCCACCCCCGCTGCTAACACAGCATCCACTTGGGAGCTTATTGTTTACCTCACTCACTCGCAGGATCACTACAACCCTCATTTAAAATGGCAATATTACTTCGCATTTAATAAAACATTTTATTTTATTAACCGATTTTTCTGTCTTCTTAGAGTTATCCCGTTTCCTAATCCATTAGGATTGGCGGGGTCCGTTACCCAAGCCTATGGATTTGGCGAAGACAGGGATTTTTACATGGAGCGACTGCCGTCACACCTTCACAACCCAGAGGGAACCAGACCTTGTCACACAACTTTCGAAATATAATTTCTTGGACTTACTTACATGTTTTCTTCACCGCCTAGTAAGTAATGCCTAGTTACAAATATGTACATAAATCCAAAAACACGAATTTAGTGGTACATTACCAGGTTTCGAACCAGGGAGCCGTTGGTCCATAGGTCTGTATTAACTGAGCTATCATGGCTGGGTATTTTTTTTTCAGTATGAAAAGAACATTTCACAGGCTTGGACTAATATAACTAATAGAACTAATATAACGCTAACTTACGGAAGCACGAGCTGGGTATGGCAGAAAGAGCATGAAAGTAGAATTAACGCGGTCGAAATGCGAGCGCTGCGCAACATTTGTGGCGTAAGGCTTGTAGACCGTATTCGCAATGATGATGTTAGAAACAGAGTTGGTCTGAAAGAGAGTGTCGGTGTTAAAATAAGAAGAGGCATGCTCCGTTGGTTCGGACATGTAGAAAGAATGCAGGATGAAAAAATGACGAAGCAGATATACAATGCAAAAGTGGAAGGATTTAGGAGCCGGGGAAGGCCAAGGCTTACCTACCATGATCAAATTGGTCGTGTTCTATCAGAAGGTGATGTCAGGAGCCCTAGAAACCGGCGAGCGTGGATGAAAAGAGCAATGAATGTTAAAGAAGCGAGTGAGATATGTAAGGATCGAGTCACGTGGCGCTCGGTTCTCTCTGCCTAACCCGCAAGGGATTCGGCGTGAAGTTATAGTTAGTATAACTAATAGAATAGGTGAATAAAATATAGGGCTAATTACGAATATGACTGATGGAGACCAAAACTATCTGCGATAATGAGTAAAGAAATCAGTTAACAAATCATAGATATAATGCCGATCATCGATACATCTACAGATAAGATACGTAATCGTCCTATACGTTGACTAGACGAGATTTCGCTACAATCACACGTAACCTTGAACTAAATTTTAAAAAATCCGATATAAAAATATCCTTTATACGAAATAGCACATGTACATTCCTCAACTTGGAAGTTACTACATACCTTCATCAAATAGAAATAAGCTCATGATCTCCACATCAACAACTGTCTATATCAAAGCTGAACAAAATTTAAGAACACTGAACCAAATCATCTTTCGAAAGACAGGAAAAGGAATTTAAGTACATATTTATTTGACGAACTGGTTGGCGCTGTGGTTAGTTTGACACCAACACTCGTGGGTTCGATCACAACTACCTAGAGGGTTGTTATGTTCCTGCGTGTGAGTGAGGTCACCAGTAAGCTCCTAAGGAGTTGTTGTTTTGGCAGCAGGGGTAGAAGCACGCGAGTGATATTTGTTTGTATTGCAAGCGTTCGCAGGCTACGATAATCGCTTTACATCAGGTAGGCAGTATGCTTATATGCCTTCCGACATCGTACTCGTATAAGGAAAAAAAATCCGGGACGGTTACATATCGGTTCGGTAGTCGTGATATCGATGCAGAGTTTCGATATTTAAAACACAACTTGTATTTATTAATTATGATAATGACTTATTATTTGTCTGTATATCTTCACGCCAGGTCTGTTGCGGGGTAGGCAGAAAAAAAATCGGCCAAGTGCGAGTCGGACTCGCGCACGAAGGGTTCCGTACCATTATCTATAAAAACGGCAAAAAAAAATCACGTTTGTTGTAAGGGAGCCCCCTAAAATATTTATTTTATTGTATTTTTTAGTATTTGTGGTTATAGCGGCAACAGAAATACATCATCTGTGAAAATTTGAACTGTCTAACTATCACGGTTCATGAGATACAACCTGGTGACGGACGGACGGACGGAGTCTCAGTAACGGAACCCTAAAAAACCCAAGAATCATAAGATGCGGTCCTTACGTACCTCACTAGCCTCGTTAATATTCACAGCTCTTTTCATGCACGCGCGGTGGTTCCCACGGCTCTTGACACCGCCTTCTGATAACACACGACCTGTTTAGTTGTAGTAGGTGATTCCAGACCCTCCCCCTACATCCTTATACTGTCGCGTCGTATATCTATTTTGTCATTCTTTCATCTTGCATTCTTTCTACATGTCCGAACCAACGCATGCCTCTTCTTAACACTGATACTCTCTTTTACGTCAGAATCAGTATCAGCTAAATCCTTAGGCGTAGCTGACCCTGCCTAATGGATTAGGTAACGGGATAACGCTAGCAAAAAGATAGTGAATTCCTTTATATTTGTACATAAAACCTGAATATATATAGCACTCCATTTTAGACACTAGTGTAAAATACTTGTCTATGACTGTCTATGGATGGGTTTATCTATTTCGAGATTCTCCGTGCTTCGGAGGGCACGTTAAGCCGTCGGTCCCGGCTGTTGTCGATAGATGACAGTCGTTAAACTAAGTCAGTGGCCCTCGGGCGGCTTGAAAACACTGGCCTCCGCCAATCCGCATTTGAGCAGCGTGGTGAGTATGCTCTAAACCCCTTCGGTTGAAGGGAGACCCGTATCCCTGCAGTGGGATGAGTAAGGGTTGATGTGTAGTATGTGGTAAAATACTTGACATAACATTATCTATGGTATCATTACACAAATTGTTAACAAAACTATTGAAACTTGTGTGGTACCTAGATGAAACAATGCTGGCTTCCCGCAAGACGTGCGGCGCCCGATACTATTATTGTAACATATCAATAATATGTTGTCAACTGATGGCATTCATTGTTATGCGGACGACAACACCGAGGACACATATTGTACTGTCTATCTATAACTTCACGCCAAATCCCTTGCGCGGTAGACAGTGAGAAAACCGCGCGCCACATGACTAGGACACATGGTGACCTTACACACCTCTCTCGCTTGACATTCGTAGGTCTTCTCATGCTCGCCGGCTTCTAGGACTCCGAACATCTCCTTCTGATACAACACGATCAATTTGGTCATGGTAGGTAAGTCTTGGTCTTCCTCGGCCTACATCCTTCTACGTTCGTATTGTATATGTGTTTCGTAATTCTTTCTTCCTGCATTCTTTCTACATGCCCTAACCAACGGAGCATTCCTCTTCTTATTTTGATACCGACACTCTCTTTCAGTACAACTCTGTTTCTAACATCTTCATTTCGAACGCGGTCTACACGGGTTACGCCACAAATTTCGCGCAACGATCGCATTTTGACCGCGTTTATCCTACAATCACTTATTATACATTGTGCTAATATTCCTTGTTCTCCTGTGAAGCAAAACCGAGATCAAATTATGTCAGGATAGAGAATACTCTGGCTAAAGGATGTAACTGTGGGCGATTAAACTTGGACAAATTGAAACCCTTTAAAACACAAGTTCGCATGTTCATAGCTACAGAACCTCCATTTTCTAAGGTTCCTCTACATGCCCCTTACGATCATCAAAATCAAAAAGGATTCCAAATCCCAACGCTATCGAGATATCCAGAGAAGTTTCATTCCAAGTCACCTACAGGAGAAAATTAAGCTGGTGTCCTAAATATTTGGTGTGCTGAACAGCGTGAAGCTACCAAAGCTCAAGAATGCTTGCAATACAAAGTGGATCGAACACACAACTTCTTGGGATCTCGGTAACCTCACTCACACGCAGAAACATATTCTATAGTCCCTAGGGAGATACGCTGCAGTCTTCAGAAGGTAGAAGTACTTCCCCAGTCATGCTGCTTATATGCGCTCTCGTTATTCCCATTTAGGTCAGAGATGCAGTTAAATTTTAGTGAGCTGTGTTATAAAGGTCATAGATAGATAGTTGTAAAATGTCATCTGCATACTACCAACTGCTACACAACAGGGGCCGTCTTTTTTATACAACGTCGAAAGGCTTGCGAGCATACGGCAGTAAAGTGGTTACCGTAACCCATAAACAATCGCTCGCAATGCCACCTCTGCTGCTAACACAACAACGCCTTAGGAGCATAGTTGTTACCTCACACACTCGCAGGAACACAACATACCTCCAGGAAGCTGTTATTTGGCCTAATAACGGAACTTCCCCAGACGGGATGCTTTGATGCACCATAATCCTCTGAAAAAACTTATGTATGTAAACCTACGAGTATGTGTATAAAATTAGTTAGGTATTTTGTAACATTACAACTATGTTGTAAAATTTGCGCATGTTTGTTTGCCGACCAAACAAATATTTCCATCAAACTCTAACGAAACAGCTTCAGAACATACAAACATTGTTTTTAACCGCAAAAATAACTAAACCAGTATTTAAAGACCGTTAAATCCAAAGTTAGAATCGGCGGAAATCTATAAAACTAGTAACATTACACATCTTTGATAGAATTAAATATACAACGCGCGATAGTGAACGAATTAAAACGTGAAACATACCACATTGCCGTATTAACAGTGCTACAAAATGATAGACAAAGCCACAGTACTGAGACATAGGCAGTAGGTTAACTTCAGAAAAACTTTCGAAATGGCCGCATTCACGCCGCTGTCACAGTAGTTACAAATAGTAGCACGACTTCAAATAAGTACGTGCATTTAATTTTAACGTTAAGGACGCAATGTCATGCATAAGCTCAGGGTCGTCGACTACTCTCACCTTCTTGACAGCTTGACCGTCTCCTCCAGATGACTTTAGAATTTGCTGGAGGTCTCGTTATCAAGAATCCCAATATTTTCAGGCTGCAGTGGTAAAAGGCTTATTCAGGGTTTGAGGAAGTACAGCAAATTGGGTTTTTGTTACAGGTTGTAGGCGCATTGTATTCATGAGGTTGAAATGGACCAAGTTAGAGATAAGAGAATTCGAAATGATCGCCAGACAGATGTCACAATAGAGAGACATAAACAGTAAGAGAGAAATGTTCGACGCCACTAAATCGCGCGTGACGCGACGCGTCGTCGACTCTAAACAGATCGCGGCGGGTTTCAAAACGTCTGGTCACATTTTAGTTTCTGTTTAGCACGCCTGAAGCTGTTTAGCGTATTCGCACGTCTTTCGTTGTGGCAGAATTCTAATGTAACGAAAAGGACGATAGTCCCCTCGGACCCATCGAATATATGGGTGGCAGGGATGGATGGTTATAGGATTAACTCTATAACCATCCATCCCTGTAAGATGATGGAGCATGTCATAAACATGTGACTCTACTGTGCAGATCACAACGTGAAACACGGTACTCCAATAACCAGCAATCTTTTGTCTGTATACATCGCATGGCTTTGACAATTGAGAGTCAAGTTAAAGCCTTGGCTGTCAGTCTCGATATGCGAATGCGTTTTGACCTTGGAATCTTCCATCTAAGTTGCCATCACACAGGCTGCCCAAGAATTTGAATTACGTATTCGATTGGAGTCTATTGATCTATTTTCAGTTTAAATCTCATGAATACAAGTTAGCGAGTTTGACGAGCTCGGTGGCTCAGTCGTGACGCGAATGAGAAGGACGCGACTTTAACACCAACGCTCGTGGGTTCGATTCCCACACAAGGCAAACATTTGTGTGCACGAACATGTTTGTTTGTCTTGGTCTGGATGTTTTTAAGAGAGGTAGGGCGCATCAAAGCAGCCAAATAACATCTCCCTAGAGGGTTGTTGTGCTCCTGCGCAAGCTCCCAAGGAATTGCTGTGTAAGCAGCAGAGGAGGCATCGTGCGAGTGATACTTAATATATCATAAGCGTTACTAGGCTACGGAACCGGTTTACATCAGGTGGGCCGTATGCTTGTATGCCTCCCGACGTAGTATAAAAAAAAGAAAACGGGTTACACTCCGGGAGTGCCAGCAGAAGTGAAAACTTGAACATTAACGTTGTGCATTTTTGAATATTTTGGAATGGTTAGGGAATAATTTCGCACGAATTGCTTTATTTATCAGTATAATAGTACTATCATGTATGTGGTAAAATACAATATTCATTTATTGCGCTATCGTACACAAACATGACAATTTATATTACATTAAAAAGTTTATCTCTCAGAAAAATCAACTTTCATCCATAATTTCAACAACTCTTTCACCATCGTCTTACGAGCATCATCATCTCCAATCTCTAAAACTCAAACACACACGCACACTCGCGCAAGCGCCCTGGGCCGCTTAAACCAAACAGCGATGTTGATAAACTACCGTGAACGAAACGCGTAAGCGCCAAGAATTTCATGGCGCTTACAACCTTTTGGTCGCGAGAAAATAATGCCCTATGAACGATCTAGCGATACATGTTTTAATTGTTTAATTAGAAGTACGAGGGTCATTTGAAAAGTTCTTAGCCTAACATACTTAATGAAACCACACGATTTTGAGTTTATTTTTATTTTTCAACATACTCTCCTCCGAGCTCAAAACACTTTTTCCATCGACCCGGTAAGGCTTCGATACCCGTTTTAAAAAAATCTTCGTCTAACTCCTCAAAATAAGCGTCCACGGCGGCTATGACCTCTTCATTTGTCAAAAAATGTTTACCACCTAAAAATTTTTTCAGCTTTGGGAACAGATAAAAGTCGGACGGTGCTAAATCCGGTGAATCCCCCATGGGATGAGGTAACAATTCGAAGCCACATTGATGGATTTCTGCCATGGATTGCACAGAGGTGTGAACACGCGCATTGTCCTGATGAAACAAGACTTTTCTTCTCAATAAACCTGGACGTTTTTCTTTGATTTCTTCTCTCAAACGACGCAACAGGTTGCAATAGTAATCGGAGTTTATTGTTTCACCCGTTTTTAAATAATCCACGAGAATTTATACCCTTTGCATCCCAAAAAACGGATGCCATGACTTTGCCCGCCGATAAAACCACCTTTGCCTTCTTTGGGGTGGGCGATCCTGCTCTTTTCCATTGTTTCGACTGTTCTTTTGTCTCGGGTGTATTGTGGTGAACCCAGGTTTCATCCATGGTTATAAATCTTTCAACAAATTCTATTGGGTCAGCTTCATATAACTCTAAACAGTCGCGAGAAGTTGTGAGTCGGTTGCGTTTTTGTTCCACTGAAAGCAGCCGAGGTACCCACCGCGCAGACACCTTAGAGAATCCAAGTTCAGTAGTAATTATATGATGTGTTCGCTCAGATGAGATGCCTACAGTCTTAGCTATCTCCTCGACAGTCAATCTTCGATCAGATAAAATTAAATCACAGATTTTTTCTTTGTTTTGATCAGTGGAAGCAGTCGAAGGCCGGCCACTACGGGGCTCATCTTGAATGGTCTCACGACCACGTTTACACTTCTGCCACCCAGTTTTTAACAGTCGCATATGAAGGAGCGGACTCACCCAAAGTAGCAGACATGTCTTCATGTATAGCTTTTGGAGTTAAACCTTTCAAATTCAGGTATTTTATCACTGCACGATGTTCAATTATATCCATTTTCAAAAATAGCTCTGACTTGACTTACGGTATCACGTGTAAACGAACAATGAGTTACTGTGAATAAACTAAACTGTGCATACTTGTTGCTAAATAATGTAACTACAAAATGAGGGTAGTTATAAAAAAACCAATGACTTTAACCATGTTAGGCAAAGAACTTTTCAAATGACCCTCGTAACTAATGTTTTAGCGCTGCAGCGAACCTAAGTTCTAATTCTCACCAAAATCTTACGAATTTTCGATCAGGGTCACGTGTCATGACGCGAGTTTAACATTTATTACTCATCCCAAAAACTGCACAACGCCGCTAAAGAAGTTTTCACTTCAAAAATGCGTTTTCCTCAATCTCTCGACACGCCTTTTACAATTGCTAAGAACATTGGTATTCTTGATATCGAGATCTCCAGCGAATTGTAATTCCACGTCATCTGGAGAAGGTTACGGTGGCAAGAACGTTGAGGGTGTCGACGATCCTATGCTTATGCATGGCGTTCTATTATTACGCACTTATTATTAATTATAAATAAATAGATAAGTTACTTATATTAAGACAAGATCGCGTCTTATACTATATAATAAATATGGTCGAGATGAGTGCTTTGCGCAAAACTTGTGGCATGACGCTTGGTGAACGCGTTCGTATGTTTGTGCGGATGATGTAAGAAAGAGACTGTCGGTGTTAAGATAAGAAAAGGCATGCTCCGTTGGTTCGGACATATAGAAATAATTCAGGATGAAAAAATTACGAAATAGATATACAATGCGAAAGTGGAAGGGTGTTGGGCCGAGGAAGACCGAGACTGCCTACCATGACCAAATTGGCCCTGTTTTATCAGAATACGATGTCAAGAGCCCTAAGAACCAGCGGGCGTGCACGAAAAGAGCTATGAATGTTAAACCGCCGCGTCTAATGGCACTCGCTATTCTCTCTGCCTATCCGGCAAGGGACCTGGCGTGAAGATATACATACATACATGTACTAACACAAGGGGAGCTCGATAGCGTCATTACACATTGTTAGTCTAACTAGACACGTAGGGCAACGTGAAAGGCAGCGTGTCAGAGTTTGCTCCAAAAGGCACATTAGTTGGAAAGAAATTGATATCCCAGGGGTGGAATGAGTATGGATTGGGGTGGTAATCAATGTTAATTCAATTTCTGTTTTGGGTTACAAGTAATTTTAAGCAGCTGGCTACTATATCAGGTAATTATCATTCTACTCTCATAGATTTGTTTTACTTCGTTTTCACATGCAGCCGTACGATTCATTTACTTTTACATATCCTCTGCAGATATATACCTAGTCGGGCCATAAGTTCTGTCAAAACCATATTATTTAGTATATACTGGCCAGAAATACTTGGACTAATTTTAAAAATAGAACGTTCCCGCTTGCAGAAAATAAAAAATAAATTCATTTTCAAATATGGAGTGGTCAAAGAAGGAAGATAGAGTCGCGGTTATCGCGTTGCACCGCTGTTGTTACGCGTCAAAAGAGATTTTCTACAAAAATTGAAAATACTAAACATAAAAATACTACATAAAAAAGGTTTTGACAGATTCAAGCTTCGGAGATTGTAAGAGGGGCGGCCCAACTCGCACAGTCTTTACACCACATTAACATATTCTTTGTGTCAACTATCATTTATAAAAGCTTTATTACATAATGTCAATGTTTATTTATTGACATTTTATTCAAATTAAGACCAGCTAACATCCAAATTCTTTCAAATTATAAAAGCATTTTGTGATAAGCCACTTCTGAAGTTCAGTTTTGAATAGGTTGAATGTCATCTCTCTAATCCATTGTGGTATCTTATTGTATTTTCTTATAGTGTTAAATAAACAGTTTTTTTGTAATAGACTAGTATAACACAGCGGCAGTCTTAATCTCAGAGGGTCTCGTTGAGTATATCTGTGATTATTGCATATTTTGTCAAATAATTTCGAGTGTTTTTTAAAAAAAAAACCTACTTCTAGTATATATAATGACGTGATAGTTAGGATTTTCAAACTTTTAAATAATGGTCTACAGGATTTTAAAGGACCTTCTCCGCATATGGCTTGTATACATTTTTTTTGAGCAAGAAGTGCTTTATTCATATATGTTGCGTTGCCCCATAGTAAAATTCATATTATATATGGAACTTAATGGCCTGAATCATATATGAGCATGTAAATTATCTTACAGCAACAGCATCAATGCCTTCAGAGAGCCTGATTCACACTTATAAATTATATGATAAAGGTATTTGTTTCAATTGTTGATTTTGTATATAAAAACAAATGAAAACATTATTAAAAAGAATTTGAACTACTGGATTGAAGTAAAACTATGTTTAAAATAGAAAAATATAAAACACTACAATGTATATAAAACAGTATTGTATTCTTTAAGTTGTACATTTTAGTAGTTTAATTGTACACACAGTTTCTCATGGAAATATTTATATGGCCCAATTCTACAGTATTAATTTTCATTATAAAATAACTTCTAACCCTTCTAGTGCGAATTTTTGTAAAAATCCTAATCTCTAAGATAGTATTAGAAAATATTTGTCTATATACAATAGTTTTAGAGCCAATACAAATATTTGTGCATAAAAATGATGAGCCACTTTTTCATTTTGCTTAACCTGTGAGACGCCGTTATATATACGTTTTCCCATACATTTCTTGGTTGAAAAGCGGTCCGCGGATAATGAGAGGTTAAATAAGAATTTATGAAACATAGATTTTTTATTGTATGGTTGTATAGTCCACGCAATCCTCTTCCCAATGACGTAAGGTAAAGATAGTTTCTATAACAGGCTTCCTAACAAAAAGGTATGGAAGGAAGGAAAGGTTGGTTTGTCTAATATTACAACTTTTTAATGTAAAAATCTGAAGTAATTGTTCTTAATTTGAAATTATGTGAATATTACAGGAGGAATAAATTTTGTTCCTATACAAGCCATCCCCACGTGACAAATTTTTTGATGTATGAAAAACATGTGCAACTTGATACAAATATATGACTTGTATACTATGTTATATACTAGGTATATTAAAATGAGATCCAAGATAAAAGACTTAAGAAACAACACGAATTGTGCAGCAGACCACTGAACATGATGTGTCAAAATTAAGACTGAAGTCTGTCACAATTTTCAGAACATTATGATGACTTTTCCTAGCTCAATCTAATGACACCTAGGATAAAAATGAGGCTATACTATTATTCTAGTAACTATGTAATTTATCAGATTAAATCTAGAATATTTTATAATTACAGTATTGTGAGCGAGTAAAAGTAGGTACATAATGATTAAGGAGAAAGTGAAGACGCATTCAAAATTTACTAGTGCGAATTGTGAAACTTGACTAAATGACTTGGCTGAGTGATAATAAGGTTAAAACAGAAAAACAACAGTGAGGCCGCATTGTTTGAGAAATGAAATGAAATTCACGTGCGGATAACGTTAATATCTAGGTCGCTAAGAGCGTGAAATGACAAAACAATACACGAATGTACCAATCCACCCCTACAGAAATACCGATAGCCAATTATCGTATCAGCATAGATATAATATTCATAAACAGCTGCTATTACTGTGACTAACACTAATAGGTAGAGAAATCAATAACATCTCGAATGGTACACAAACAAAATCAATAATTTCCACAACACTTACCACACTGGCGGTGTCTTGACTATCTAATGAGTACTTGTCAGATTCTTTCGCTTGATGGTCGCTGGAGAAGTTATCATATTTGCGTGTAGGGCTACTTTTCATTGTTCACACGAATATTTAAGATTAGGCCTAGAAAGACATTTTTACACCGGAGAGACAACACGAATCAACAACGAGCAGAAAACACTAAATTGACTGGACTAAATTCACGAAGTGAAGTGTCTTGACAGACTTGATTTGACATGATATGCCAGTGAGTGCGAAGACGTGAGACTTTTGAATGTACCTATCAAAATAGAATGACAGTGACAGCCTAAGTGTTACCAGATTTAGATTTTATCAAATCTACTATAATGTAGAGTTCAAGAACCAATTTCTATTAAACAGAACCAAATTCTACAATCTACAAAAATAGAATTTGAGATTCACAAAAAAAATGAAAACAATCTGCAATGTATGTAACTGTTATTACTTATTAATATGTCTTTGTTTGTTTGCTGCAGGAATTTTCACTTTTTTCACATATCTATTTGTGCCGGTCTATTGTATATTTGTCAAAAAAATATGATTTGTAAATGTTGTCTCAAGACATCAACTTCAGGTGACTGTATCATTTAATAATGATTCCCATTTACAAGACATATACATGCATGTATATCATTTTTTCGCAACCTTTTGACATTTTCAATTTGATTCGTATATTTTTGAGTGCGTATTATCGGATCATCATTCGATTCTGTTTTTTTAAAATCGATTTTATTTTTCTTTATTCGAAAGCTATTAGACGGTTGATTGGGCCCATATACATTGACTTAGTTAAGGCTTCTCTGAAGTCAGTGTTAGGGATGTTAGATAGATAGATAAAAAGTTCGTTAAATTCTAAATTGTAGACAAAAGAACTGAAAATTTACTTTAAAATACCTATGTTAATTTTTTATTCATAATCGGCAGATACAGAAAGGAAAGGGCGACGAAGATGAAATTCCTAGTGTTGTGAGCTCAGCAAAGCAAAGTTGAGTTGTATTTTAAAAGAAAACTTCGACGTAGCGTTTCGTATTGGAGGGGGGATATTGTTCCAACACTTTTGCTTCCCTGAACCACGGAGAATATGTAGATATCCGTATTTAAATAACTAGTCTGGCCATAAATACTTTTACATAGAAACTTTATTTTTTTTCTAGTCTTTAATTATTTTGAATTTAGTACGCGTTTATTATGTTAAAAACTTCTTTCGATTTCTCGCCGTTTTACATATTCGTCATATCATATCGTGTTTATATAGGATTACAGTGATTGGCTTGCATAAAGTGAGGATGGAAAAGTTTGTTATCAACCATATATTCGTATATCATACTATTGACAAATATACCAACATTTTCTCTGTTGAATACCCTAAAATATCCGTAAACGTGCTGTTAGAACTACAAAGCCTGTTAATGTTGTTAAAGCCAGAGTTCGCCGAAACCCCATTAGGAAACAAAAAATATTATGCGAAATGAAGATTCCCGTTAGGACTCTGTCGCGTGTAATAAAACAAGACCTGAAACTTGGCGCTTATTGTCGATAAAGATAAAAATTATTTATTTGTCTCCAGACTGGTAGTAGCCTCGCGGGCACTTACACACGTCTTATATTCTCAATATTATATATTTAAAAACTCTTTATGTGCCATTGGTCCCTGGCGGGCACGTTTTGTTATTGTTTTGTCCCTGAATTCAATGGAATTGTAACTAAGCAGAAGTTAATCATTTTAAGACTTGATTTTTTACGATAATTTAAAGGCATTCTTTTATTGACCCAGCTATTTTAAAGACATAATATACTTTTTGTAGATACACAACAACAAAGAATAGGTATGTACATTTGTTGCAGTTAACATAATTTGAAAAGTTACAAATTCAAAATTAGTAATTTATCGCCGTTGAACCTATTGTTTAGCGACAATTTTATATAGTTGGCAACACAACTCACTATTGTCATATCTACCAACTTATTGCTAGATCTTTCTATTTCTTTCTTAGTCTATTTACCAACATCAACCGTACATCTACCTATTTCTAACATATCAAAACATTCCATTTAATATGAAATGTTACTGACCTTTGAATTAATACATACGCGTAACGGAAAGTTACATGTAAGTTACTACTAGTGGAACGTTACATATAAACTTAATACCAATATTTTTGCTTCGAGTGAACGTACGGCAGAGAGCTTCACAACAGTACAGAAAATGTCAGTAAGTAATTATAATGATAAAGTTGACGGATATAATAATATTAACATTTATGTGTTTTGTGCTTTACATTGTATTTAGATTCTAGTCATTCATTCACGAGTTCGATTGCGCAGTGGTGAAACGCGCCGTTTTGCTACTTTGACACCAACGCTCGTGGGTTCGATTCCCACACGGGACAAAAATGTGTGTACATGAACATTTCTGTTTGTCTTGATCTGGGTATTTTCTATGTATAATATGTATATATTTACAAATGAATGTATTTACGTATGTTTATCAGTTGTCTAATATCTATAACACAAGCTTCGCTTTATTGTGGCTAGATTGCACGGTGTAATTTGTCCTACAATATTTGATGAAAATGAAAATATTTTATTGCAGTTATTTAAAACTAAAGTAGCGGCACGTTATGATGGCCATTTTGACATATAGTGATGTGAAATGTCAATTTATTCTCGAAAAAAATATATTCAAATCTATAAGTTTTTGTTGCAAGTAGTACCTGAAAAGGTTTAATAAAATAAAAATATAAATGTTTACTTAATATATTTGAGCGAACTGAATATTGGAATGAAAATGAATATACATACTTTATATGCACACCAGAAACAAATTAATACAAAAAGAGATCAAAAAAGGTGCCACAAAAGCCATATTTAAACAGATTCGTCCATACTGCTATTTTCACTGTCGTCACTGCTATCATCACCTACATTAATTATAAGTTCGTTTTCTAAAATATTATTTATTTTCAAATCTCTTTCATAATCTTCCCTTATTAATTTACCAGTTCTATTCGCAACCTTTTCCCAGTCTCCTTTAGTCACATGTTCACAAGCTTCTTCTAATATTTTTAGCATTTTTGTTGTGGTAAATGGGGGTTCCGTATTGTGTCTTGCAGCATATCCCTTAATTTGAGCCCACACCAACTCAATTGCATTATATTCACAATGGTAAGGCGGTAACCGTATAACTCTGTGCCCATGTTCTAACGCTATTTCGTCAATGATGTATCGGATCTTGGTTGGTTTGTTTTCTTTTAAAAGACGTACTAATTCCGCTTTTAACATATTTATGTTTGCATCTACGCCATCTTTTCTGATCTTTGAGCCCTCTCTAGCTCCAAAAAATTTATTTTCGAGTCACCTCCCCATACCGGAATGCAGTATGTTATTATACATTGAGCTAAAGAAACATAAATTAGTTTTAGTAGATTTGGAACAGCAGCATATCTAAAGTCCTAAAAATCCATATAAGTTTTCGGATTCTATTCATTATCATTTCTGTGTGTGCATGCCACGATAATCTTTGGTCAACCATTATGCCTAAATACTTAATTTTATCTACCTTAGTTATTATATTGCATGAACAGTTATTATCGTATGGGTTATTACACGAGTGAATAAATATTTGAAGTTATTTTTGGGCAGTGACTTATTGTAGTTCGAAAAGGTTACATAATTAGATTTAGTGGTGTTTAATATTAAGAGATTTGATTTTAACCATTCTGCCATAATAAATAGACCTTTTTCTGTCGATCTACGTACGATGTCCCAGGTTTTACCCCAGAACATCACAGCTGTATCATCTGCGTACGAGAAAACTTACCCGGAATCAATTTTTATATCACAGAGGTTGTTAATATATATGAGGAAGAGTGTCGAACCCAATACAGTCTCTTTCGGGATCTTATAATTAATGTTACTCTCCTCACTGAGATAGGAGCCAATTTTTACCCTTTGCTTACGTTCTTGAAGATAACTTCTGAATAATTGTAATGGAATGCCTCTTCTACCAATACTCTCGAGTCTACGCATAAAGATATGAACAGAGACCGTATCAAAACATTTTTTTAAGTCTAAAGATATTGTGAGACATTTCCTTACCTGATCAATTTGTTCAACAATGAGAGAAGTCAGTGATGAGACAGCATCCTCGGTTGATAATCCTTGTCTGAAGCCATATTGCCTATCAGAAAGTATATTAAATGTATTTAGATAATATACTAGGCGTTTATTAATTATCTTTTCCAATATTTTAGATATTGCGGGTCGAATAGAGATCGGACGGTAATTACTAGGAATGTCTCTCTCACCACCTTTGTATACAGGTACAACCTTAGCTACTTTAAGAAGCGCCGGAAAATGCATTGACTGAAACAGAGATTAACGTATGTATGTTTGTATATATTCACGCCAAGTCCTTTGCGGGGTAGGCAGAGAGAACCGAGCGCCATAAGACGCGTATACTTCACTCGCTTCTGTGACATTCATAGGTCTTTTCATGCACGCTCGCCGGTTTCTGGGGCTCCTGATATCACCATCTGATAATACACGACCAATTTGGTCATGGTAGGTTAGTCTCGGCCTTTTTTTTATATATTGGCTGAGCATAGTGGCTCCTCTTCGCCTGTTGGTAAGCGAAAAGGGGAGCCCAAATTGCAGCGGCATCTGACAAAGGATTACAGTGTCCTGTCAGTTGACGCTACCATGCTGGCCCGCAAGGTGCTTCTTCACGCTTCGTTTGAAGGATCCCATGTTGTAGGAAGGAGGAAATACATGTGCAGGCAAGGCATTCCACTTTTTAATAGTTCGACAGAGATAGGAGTTGCCGAACTTTTTAGTACGGGAACAAATGTCCTCAACAGTGGAATGATGACATCGCAAGCCTGCACGTGTGGTTCTATGACGGAAGGGAGACGGTGGGATAAGGGAAAATAGTTCTTCAGAGCACTTACCATGGTACAGGCGGTATAATGTACTTAGGGAGCCTATGTCCCTACAAAGTTGCAGAGGTTCTAGGTATTTTGTGACCTCTTCGTCGTCGATTATGCGGATAGCCCGTCGCTGCAACCTATCGAAAGCCTCGAGAAGATACTGTGCGGAGCCGTCCCAGAGATGCGAGCAATACTCCACGTAGGCCCGAACTTGAGTCTTATAAAGAATACAAAGTTGGTCCGGCGCGAAGAACCGGCGCACCCTGTTCAGAACTCCGAGTTTCTTTGAAGCTGTTAAGATGAGGCTCACGATATAATTTCGTTGATTTACTCGTAGGTCGCAACGAATAACTATGTCTAGCATATTCAGGCTATCGCGCATATTGAGGGTAGCGAACTAAAGCCATATTGACGATCGTTAATTAAGGAGTGATCTTCTAGGTAACGGATCAACTGATTGTTAAGGATCCGTTCCATGACTTTGCACAACACTGAGGTTATGGCAATGGGGCGGTAATTTGATGGGTCCGAACGGTCTCCCTTTTTGGGTACCGGCTGCACGTTAGCCTCTGTCCAAGCCTCCGGAACACAACCGGTCGAGTACGAGAGACGAAAGAGGCGCGTCAACACCGGGGACAACTCCGCTGCACATTTTTTCAGAACAATCGCTGGGATACCATCATCAGGACCACTGGCTTTACGGACATCGAGTGACTGTAACTCAAAACGGACATCACGCTGTCTAATGTGAATTTCTGGCATAACGGAACCACAGGAGGGTATCGATGGTGGTTGCGTGCCACAGTCACACCTGCCTGCACGGCTTTAGCTAGTCGCCAGTAATTTCGCGACCCAGTAGGGTGCGCCACTAATTCCGTGCCGACTCGGGTAACGCGCTGGGCGTCCGCTCTTATGTATGGCCTCTTGCAAACCTTGGTGGCAGTGCTATAGGCTGATTTCAGCAAGTTAATATTCGGATCTTTGAGATTCAGCGCACTCGCGATTAAACCAAGGGCGTCTCCAGCTTTTGATGACGACATCGGAGTGAGGAATGTAGCATTCCATTCCAACTTCGATGTCGTCAACAATAGCCGCAGCACTCGCCGTAAGATCTTTCTCACTGAAACAGCGCTGCCCCCGTGGGACGGAAGCAAAGTCCCAATCTGCTGACGAGTAGTGCCAGACACGACGCTTAACCGCAGTGGGTTGTGGTGGCGCCGCGCTTGGCACTGTGCTGGATACTAGGCAGTGGTCAGATGTGCCCAAGGGCGCCCTAACTACAACTGGGTAGTCAGCAGGGTGGGACGTCAGCAGTAGGTCTATTAGAGAGGGCTCCTGGCCAGCGATATTTAGTATTCTGCTAGGTTGGTCTACCAGTTGCTAGTAGGGCTGTGCGATAGAGCGAACGCGTGGGCGGTCCTTCCTGCATGGTTGGTTATGGAGGATCCCAACTAGGAGTCATGGTGAGAGTTAAAGTCCCCCAAATATACTATCTCTGCAGTAGGGTATCGCTCCTGCGCTTCATCCACCGCCCGACTCAAGTAGTCAAAGCCGAGTCGTCTCCGTGTCCCTAGTATGGGGTCGGTATAGGCACATGTAAATACGGCTCTGAAGGCCCAGGTTTACATGTACCCAGAGAATAGGAAAGGAGGAATCCTCTAGGCACCGCAGACGGCGACAACATACATCCGAGCGAACAAATAGACGGCCTTGCTCGGCTCCTACATCCTTCCACTTTTGCATTGTATATCTGTTTCGTCATTCTTTCGTCCCGCATTCTTTCTACATGTCCGAACCAACGGAGCATGCCCTTTCTTATCTTAACACCAAATCTCTCTTTTAGACCAACTCTTTCTCTCACGTCTTCATTACGAACGCGGTCAGCAAGCGTTATGCCACTGTATAATTTTTCATATAATTATTCAATGATTTTTTGTATAATATTTATGTTTATGTCGCCTATTAATATAATATTTTTGCATGACTTAATTGTTTCTAAATGACTGCTTAAGGAAATTATGAAGTTGTCAGCATTGTTGTTTGAGGGAGAACGATAGATGCCGAGGATAGTGTGATTATGTGTCTGTGAAATAAAATAAAGTAACTTAAACATAGTACAACTGATTGCTCAACAGTGACTAATTGAAAACATGAGCCTATGTAAGCGTTAATACCTAGTCATGTTTCCTGCATCAGACTTTGGACTTCAGCTTCATGCTTGATCTGGATAATAGGAGAGTTTTCTTCTATCCTCACATATACTCGTCCGTTCGCAGTCCAATAATATATATATGCCTTCGTTTTGGCAAGATCCCGGGCAAGAAAGAAAAGTCGAGCTCTTTTCGCTGTTAATTGCTCGGAGACAAAGATAGCGGTGTCTTCATATTTAGTATGTATATATAATATGTTTGGCACAGAGCTTTTCTTTGTGCTTCATGTTGTGTGCCTTACTCATTTTAATAGTTTCTGTTTTTATGATAGCGGAGGACATTTCGACTATTATCGGAGTATGTAGGTCATAATATAAGTTTTGCGTAACTTAAAAAAACAACATGTTATAACCATAATATTATGTTTATTGCTATTCAAAATACTCTCCTTTACATTTTACATCTTTTCATGCGATCGAACCATTTTTTAAAACAGGAGGACCACAGATCTGAAGGCATGTTTTCTACGTGCTGATTGAACGCTATCACTGCCTCTTCGGAGTTGGTAAAAGTGAAACCTCTCATCAAATCTTTGATTTTGGGGAAAATACAGAAATCACAGGGTGCTAGGTCGGGGCTATGCGCAGGATGGGTAACGAGTTGTACTTTTTCGGAAGTTAAAAATGACTTTGGTTTGTTGGCCGTGTGTGAAGAAGCGTTGTCATGATGTAGGAGAATGCGGCTTTTTGGTCGTCTTTCGCGAACTTTTTCTAACACCCTGGGTAAACAAATGGTAGAATACCACTCGGCATTAACACTCTTTTGATCTTCAAGTGGAATTGTGTAGATGTGACCCGTAGCTGAGAAAAAAAACGCGATCATTTTTTTACCAACGTTTCTCGCCTGCCTCACTTTTGTTGGCCTGTTCTCATTTTCAAACACTCATTCACAAGATTGCTGTTTTTTTTTCGGGTTCAAAACAATAAATCCACGTTTCGTCTCCTGTGACAATGTCATAAACAGCATTAGAATGTCCGTGGTCGTACATCTGTGAGCACCATTCCACGCGAGCCCGCTTCTGCTCCGCTGTCAGTTAATGAGGGATCCAACGACAACAAAGTTTCCGAACTTTCAATTCTTCGTGTAAAATATTCTAAATTTGGCTCATACCAATCCCCAATAGTTCTCGAATTGTCTCATAGGTAAGTTGAAGCTTAATCCGGCCCTAATATCCGTATCTGAGAGCGATTTGTCCAGCCATACAATTCTCTAAGCGACTCGTAATGGCTGTGTGCGTCGCTGTGATCACAGATGTCACAGCTTTGACATTGTCTACTGCGATCACGGCTAAATTATTTGATATTCTATAAGGCTGTAAGCGTACGCGAGGCTGTTTACCTTGTGGAATTCCAATTCCAAACGCAGCCTTGCGGCGCTAGTGTCGCACAACCATGAAAAGCGACACCAAAGAATTGCAATTTTGTGTTCAAGGCTGTAACAGCCGATGTTTCCGAGGATGTAAGGACGTATGCTCTTACAGAATTGCATGGCAGTACGCAACTTTTATTAGCTGTGGACTCCATAGTTGTATAGGATGCCTCCTAGTAACGTAGCTTTTTTTATACCACTAAGGTGACAAACAAGCGCACGGCCTGCCTGATGGTAAGCAATTACCGTAGCTATATACAAGTCCAAGTAACTATATCGGCCCGCAGAACTGTGAATTCCGTAGCTGCACGTGTAGACTTCGTCGCGGTCGGTTGGGCAGAGCCGTAGCACCGAGCGTAGAACACTGACGATGATTCACTTTCTCTTGTAGCACGCGGGACGGAGACAAAAATAGCAAAAGCTTTTGTTCGCGGAGGTGAAGTTAAATTAAATTAAATATTGTCGGACAAATTACACAGCGCCATCTAGCCCCAAAGAAAACGAAGATGGTGTTATAGGATACTAGACAACAGATAAACATATGTAAATACATTTTTTTTTGTAAATACATACTTATTATACATAGAAAATACCCAGACCAAGACAAACAGACATGTTCATGCACACAAATGTTTGTCCTGTGTGGGAATCAAACCCACGAGCGTTGGTGTCAAAGTAGCGTAACAGCGCGTTTCACCACTGCGCCACCGTGCTCGTCAAGTTGCGGTCCCCTCGCTCGCTGCTTGGTGTCGTAGCCGATAGATGCGGGATATTAGTTTTAAATAATTGTGGAAATGTACTGGTTGTTTTACCACATTCGCACTTATGAACAATATAGTAATGTAGTTATTTCTATGTAGAATATATAAGAATTTTTATTTATTCTCGCAACATGTCCACTCTGAATAACAACAGCGGGCGATGAGGGAATTTATTTATTCATCAATCATCATTTACTCTGATTCTATCTTTAATTAATTCTTTTATTTTAATTTAATTCCTGACTTTTCAATTTCCTTTCAAAAGTCGTGTTCACAGACCCGGAAAACAGAAGCCGAAAGGTGAAGAATGAAATTAAAATAATACAACTAGCTCAATCAAATTCAAGAAATGTTTCATTCACACGTTTTTAAGAGGTTGTTATCAACTAGAAATAAGTAAATATTTTAAAACGAATTTTATTTTATTATTTAATTACTTACAATTTTTCTCAATTAGAGTACAGGATAGCTCTCAGAGGAAGCATACCTACATACATGGGTATACTTCCTCTGAGAGGCTAGGTAGATTTTCCTTTTTGAAATCTACCAATTCCTACCAACTAATGCAGTTCATTTACTACGTTTCTAAAACTAGGGTTGGCAACACACTAATACTACTGAACTGACCTATCATGCGTGTACACATTCTTCTATGATATTTGTAAATATTAGAATATAAATGCATACGTACTTACATTAAGTTTTTCTGTATCCCATATCTGAATTGTTGTATAGTCCCTTGTGATTCGCTTGTGTCCATTATTGCCGTCACTTCTCAAATTTCGTCGAAACATCTAAATTTCAACTTATTGTGACCGTACAATATATCTACATTTCAATACACATACTTCGTTCTATAGGCACAGGACACCATAGTATAATACCTACACTACAGCTGATGTTATATTGAGTACTTACTTATCACAAAACCAATTACGTATTTTTAAGGTGTTGGAGAAATCAAAACTTTACATCGATGAAACTTTCACATCACAAAATTCTAACCGACAACCCCTAGGTACGAACATAAGTATGAATTTCACTTTTACGTACTTACAATGCATTAGCATCCTTACCAGAAGAAATAAATATATACCAAATAGGTATTATTCTAAACCGAGCTCACTTTATTCACAGAATATAGTACACAATAGTTTAGCAAGGGACAGTTTAACTAGCCGAATGCTGCTGTTATCAAGTTGGCCTACTGATTATACTATGGGCCGACTGGCGTTGAGATAAAGGTACGCATTCGATAATGAAGTGATAGGAACGTAAATCTTGACTGCGAAATCTAAATTAAGTTTTCTTAATAGGTAATGTCTTGCAAGTATCTGTAATAATTATCTCGGGTAACCTATTGTTTTTTATCCCAAGTCTGATTTTCTATCTATAATTCCACGCTAAACCCCTTGCGGGTTAGGCAGAGACAACCGAGCGCCATGTTATTCGCTCATTACACACCCCACTCGCCTCTTTAACATTCATAGCTCTTCTCATGCATCTACATCTCCTTCCTGGCTCCTACATCTTTTTACTTTCGTGTTGTACATTTATCAGGGGGCACGGCAGTGCCCCCGCCAAGTCGAGCGCGAAGCAAACACTGCCGTACCATCCTTTACTGGAACCATTTCACCGCATTTTCAGGCCCTTATTTGAGAATATCTGGATAAGACCAGAACGCAGAAATTTTCGTCATCCAGTAAGCTATAGTCACATACTTAAAATCCAAAATTTCAAGTCTGTAGGTCATTTAGTTCCGAAGTTAAGCGAAAGCAAAGTTTGGCATTTATGACACTCACTCATGATCATCAAAATAGAACTAGTACTTCCCATAAACTCAGAGAGCTGAAATTTGGTACAGAGGTAGGGTTTAATGGCCACATAAAGGGAAAACTATAAAAACTAGGATAATCGAAGATCTGGAGTACCTGGTGACCCTGATTAGAAAACACAAGAGCCCAACCAAACTATTAGAGATCGACATACCGCCTTTACAAAAAATGTTCAACTTGGTGGGCCGCTTCATTTGATGTCAAAAATCGAAGGTCTGAAGTATCTGATGAAGAACCCTCAGCTGGTCTCAGCTGTATTAGAGATATGGTAATGCCCCCTTCTACTATGAGAAAAAACTGTGTCAAATAAGAAAATCTAAAATAAAATAAATCAATATGTCCACGTTTCTACAAAAAGAAGTGAAATCCCACCAAAAACATTCTGTAAAAAACTAGCCAAGTCTCGACGGAGCTGCTTGTTTATCTCTAAAAAGTAATGAAATCTAGACAAAGTCGTGCCAAGTCTAAGGTTCCTTACTGCGATTTCTTTATTATTATAGTTAATGTTGTGTGACTTGGCCGTTGAAGGGTACACAAGGGTACAAAACCAGGTGCTCCATGACACCATTGCACCAATCTGTCGCCAGAACCGCTACCCATTGACGATGGAAAGTTGCCACTTGGAAAACGTTGATTCAATAACCAGTCAATTGTAGGCTTGATAAAGCTGCGGATTTCAATAATACTTACGTATAGGCGAGCCTGAAACAAACAGTATAAAAAAATATTTCCGGTACAGACGGACTTCTAATCTACGTGTCTACAGTTTCTGTGAGAAGTATAAAATATTTGACGAGTGCCAAAACGGATTCCGAAAAAAACGCTCCACGATTCTTGCCGTGTATAAGTTAATTCAAGAGATAGTAAAGATATTGGACAATAAAATGTACGCTATAGGAATATTCTTAGATATGAGCAAGGCGTACGACAAAGTTCGACATGATATATTATTAAACAAACTATATGGAATAGGCATTCGCGGCCAGGCTCACGGATGGTTTGCTTCTTACTTGGCAAATAGAGAGCAATACGTTGAAATTGAACATTTTGATGATACCTGCAAACAAGTAAGTAACATCCGTTCAAACTGCATCATTACTAACGCTTCTATCCCTCAAGGTAGTGTCGTCGGATGCCTTTTGTTTTTAGTGTACATTAACGATCTGCCAAAAATAATAGATGAGCCGTGCGTTTTATTTGCTGATGACATTTCTCTTCTTACATCGAGCCAAAATAATATATTAATAAATAACAAACTTAACACATTACTTACCAAAATATCGAACTGGATAAATGATCATAATCTCGAAATAAATTACTCAAAAACGAAATTAATGATATTCCATCCTTTTCAAAAACCACCATTAGATTTCACTTATACGTTCAATGCAACAAAATTAGAATCAGTCAATAAATTTACATTACTCGGTGTTGATATCGACTCTCATGTAAACTGGAAAACACACATACAAAAAATAAGATCAAAACTGTCGAGTTTTGCGTATGCGCTTCGCGAGGTCAAAAGGTCTACTGATATAGAAACAGCACTTACTACATATTATGCCTACGCTTACTCATGGCTTTCTTATGGCGTTATCCTATGGGGAAACAGTGCGGATGCGCCTACCCTTTTTATTCAACAAAAAAAACTAATTCGTATAATATCCAACATAGACCAGACTGACAGCTGCAAACCGTTTTTCCAAAAATATAATTTACTCTCGCTTCCGTGTATTTATATATTGGAAATATGCAAATTCGTACGCAAAAACCTTTATTTATACACAAAGCGCGAAGATATACTTTCCGGCTACTCATTAAGGGACCGAAAAAAATTGCAAACACCGTTTACTCGGCTAGAAACCCGCTCATCGAGCACATTTAATATGTCCATAAAAATTTATAACAAATTACCGACTCTCTTGAAAGAAATGGATGACAAAAGCTTTATAAAAATACTAAAAGAAACATTAATTCATAAATGTTATTATTCGGTTAATGAATATTTAAATGATAATAACATATACAAATCATAATCCAGATGAATATCAATTATAACAGATTTTTTTTATTTTTAGTATTTATAAAATCACATATCGACCTACGTAAAAATGTATACAACAAAATAAATTAATTTAATGACTATTTCACTTACAATAATCTAATATCACTATTTCTTATCCAATAAAATTTATATTTTATATGTAACGACATAAAGTACGTAAAAAATAAATATAGCATAAAACGAATTTCATAAACACGGGTATACTAATGCATATAAGAATTTAATTAAATTTGACATACGTATATAACATAATCAAAATATCTGAGATGTATAATTTAAGTTAATTATAAATTGATCTGACTTTATTTACTCTTTATATATCAGAACAAATGTACGTCCTCCTCTCTAAGATTGCAGCGCCCAACTGGGTCTATAATGCTTCTGTAATTATATTTAAATTGTATTCATAAGATCATGTACACATTATAGTTGCAATAAATGAAATGAAATGAAATGAATAATCAGTGATAGAAGTCCGTCTGTACGTCTATTTTATGTTGGATCGGTGGTCGATTTGACGCTCCAAAAAGAAGAGAGCAGAAGTCAGCATTGTCAATGCTGAATGCATGTGTTGCACAATCAACAACAGCCTAAAATGAGACACTAGCTTCCAATTACCAATATCAGTATGGCCTATTATCTCGCTTAATAAACATAGGTAGTTACAACAGATATAACATTACGTGTAAACAAAATTGACTTATACCCACTAACGTATAAAGAATGTTCAACGGCCAAGTCACACAACATTAACTATAATAATAAAGAAATCGCAGTAAGGAACCTTAGACTTGGCACGACTTTGTCTAGATTTCATTACTTTTTAGAGATAAACAAGCAGCTCCGTCGAGACTTGGCTAGTTTTTTACAGAATGTTTTTGGTGGGATTTCATTTTTTTTTTCTACCTGCATTCTTTCTACATGTCCGAACCAACGGAGCATAGACTCTGGAGGTCCTATAGCTGGCGCATGGCGCTCGCGATACATGACCCCTTGGCTTTATACAAGGGTAAGATGACTGCGCGTCTCCAGTCCATTAGGACCATTATAGTTCTCCAGAATAGATTGCTTAAGTACCAGAAGGCACCACGAACGTGACAACTTGTCTCATCATCTCAGATGAGATTATAATCTTAGATATAAAATCTATTCCCGCTGACATTCCAGTCTTCAGGCTTCGTATCGAACATTAAATCTCGTCCATAGTTATACCTTCATCGGACGTCGAATAAGCAAAAAACTTACTCTCAGTGTCAACTGCCCAGGCATAGTCATACATTTGCTCAATATATTCATTGCACCGTTCTAACACTTCCCGAGTGTTAGCAAGAATGACACCAGCATTAGACTTTATCTTGTGCATTATGAGTGCCGACGGACTACCATGAGGCTTCTTTACCTCTCTCCAATACAAATTGGTACTCACCTCAAATTTTTTCGTCAGCCTCTCTTCGTTATTCATAATTTGTCTTTCACATCTCTTTTACTAAAGCTTTGGTTTCATTCTTGCATCGACCATACATTTTTGTCTTCTTCTCTCTCATACTTTTAGTTATGGGCAAAGTTAATTCATAATTCAGACACACTTTCCTGTTTATTGCTACAGATGATTCAACCATCCCACCAGGTGTCTCTTTTCAACGTTTTATACCTCCTTCCGTATCCAAATGCTTCTATTGTACTATCCACCATAATTTCTTTCAGAATTTCCCAGCAATCATTCACATTTGAGTCGGACACTTAACTTGTACGGCACGGGACGTATTTTACGTGTATATAAAAAGCCTTTTGCCACACTCTAAAACTTGGCAAAATTTCTTGTATAATGTAAATCCTAATTTTGTATTCTTCTTTTGTTTTATTAGAATTATTATTGACGGTAACGGTTCACATCACAACTCGTGTTCACCAGCACTGGTGCTGGTGTATTGCCGCGTAAACACAAGGTATGTGTTCTTGTAGCACGCCTGTTAGGTAGTGATTTCTAGCACACATGTGTGTTTTGTAGCGCTGATGATACACATAGTACGGTATGTATTCAGCAGGTACCGTGTAGCCAAAATCAACATCACTGCCATTGGTGCATCTTGCCGTAAGGGGACAAGGCTCTAGCGAAACAGGGGTTGCAATAGGGAATATGCATGAAAAATTTTAGGACAGATTTTAAAGAGGAGATATAGACAGGAAGATATCTCAAAGTATTTTTTTTTACCATAGTTTGCGAGATAATGCTGTTTGAAAGTGGCGTTTCATCACGTGACTTGAAAATGCTTCACACTAAGAGGCGGTAGATGACGTCACAAAATATGAAGAAATGTATGGATTTCATCTAAATATTAGTTGTATTTCCGCAATTCAAGCATTCATATTAAAGCTGTCTTAGTAAAACATTTTCTAAATATGTTTGATTTTTTACGACACTTAAACTAAACCAAAAAAAAAAATATGTTTTTTGTTTTACATTTTATATGATAATGATTTAAAACGAAAAATTAATTTCATGCATAGTCCCTATTACATTAAAAGAGTAGCTGCGCCCGCGCGGAATAGTATATTTTTTTATTATTTATTTATATTAATAAATTTAAATAAAAAATTTAAAATAAAAGTAGCCTAAGTTACTCCTTATTACATCAGCTATCTGCCAGTGAAAGTCCCGTTAAAATCGGTCCAGCCGTTTTAGAGATTAGCCGGAATAAACAGACAGACAAAAATTGTAAAAAATATTTTGGTACATGTAACGTGTATAAATCCATATGCATTTAATAAAAAGCGATTATTTTAATATTACAAACAGACACTCCAATTTTATTTATCTGTATAGATATTTATGGTGGTATGCACCATAAATATCTATAATAATAATAAGCCATTTATTTCCTTTTATTTAATTAAAAGTACATTTAATTTTTGATAAATTAATTCAATTCTTATTAAAATAATCGTGGTATGCGCCATAAATATCTATACAGATAAATAAAATCTCGGAAAGTACTTACCAGAGATCGCAGTGTAAATATCTGGTTCAATTTTATAATTTTTTTGTTTACACTATTATTGTAGTACGGGACTGACCACAATTTGTTTATATGTCTCGGATATTTCGGCGACGTTGCAGACGCCATGGTCACAAATATTTGATTCTCTGGTAGGTTGTTGTATTCTTGCAAATATGCATTGCATTATGCTCTATTTGTTATGCGGTATTGGTTAAATTCTGCATTGTTTCTAAATGAAATAAAAGCAAATGATATGATCTAACATGATTTATTTAAATATCTATCAAATAAAATTTACATAACATTTATTTCGCCTATGACTTGAGTGAGTCTTGAAGGCCAAATCCGGGGCCCGTAGGTTCCTCCGTCAGCGAGGTCAGACCGCCGAGGGGTTCTGAAGCGAATCGGCCACTCCTAGAACAAAAAACATATTTGAAATAAAATTCTGATAAGACGTCAAAACTGATGAGCGGTGGTGGTGACAACAGTTGGATAATATTTTATCACACATTCATGAAATGTGAGGAAAGTAAAGAATCGAATTTCAACCATTTGAAAATGTTGTATTAGGTCCGTCTATGAAATTGCTGATTTTAATACCGGTTAGTGCGGAGATATATATATTCGTTATTCTACCGTGAATTCTAAATAAACATTCTTTTAAAAAATCCTATTTTCGAATACGAGTACTTCCCGGTACCAACGCAGCACAGGCTATGACTAGGTATCGCGAAGGAACCGGACGGTGACGGTTGTGGTTTTATCGTTTACGTTTTGCAAAATTTGATTACAAGAATGAACCTCACTCCGACCGGATAAATATAAATTTCACATTGTGGAAGTAAAAACTAAATCTCAAAATATGTAAGTGATGAAAGGACACTAGTTCATTTACGTAAAATAAAAAAGTCTATATAGTACTGTACTGTACTTCGTCGCGTTTTGTTGTTGATCAGTGAGTTCAAAAAGTATTACAGTATTGTATGAACAGCAAAATGGCATCTCAAACTGTCTGCCAGCCTTAACTTAATAGTTACACAACTGGGGGATTAACGAAAACTGGTTCCAATGACAATCCATAACATTCGTCACACTAGTAGGACATGGTGGAGATAGCCTAACCATCTTTCAAACGCAATGTGAGTTCAAAGAAGCTTGTGATTGTATGATGGACGTGCTGGCATGGTTGATTGCAGCTTCTTGAGACCTCGCTCAACAATCACTGCACAGGTGTACACTGAAGAATTTCATATGGTGATAGGCAAACTCGTAGTCTAGTTACCGAGAGTTCTCAATTGCTCTTGTCCACTTTTTCAAGAAAACGTTCGACACATACCGCGCTATAGGAGCTTTGAAAACTTTTTCTAAATTATATGGAATGACGAATTCTCTGTGGAAATGTACATGTTCTAATGTGACAAATCGCCTCAAGGGTGATTATTTGAATACACCGGTAGAAAAATTAGCAACTTTCGATGATTCAGTAATGACAGTCATGTGATGACTCGCTTTCTGTCGAACACTCATCCTCGCCGGATCTTCAGTCCTCCGCCTCTATGCGTCTTTCTCTTGGCGGAAAAGTTATAAGAGGGTATTGCGAGACTATTGGGTATAAGCTTGATGCCAAATTACATGAGAAATTTGAGTCACTTGAAAAATCATTAATTAACAACATGATATCATTAATCAAAACCGAGGTAGCGCCAGCCATTGATCGTGTAAAAGTTGAGTTTACGGAGACTACGGACTTTCTACATCAAGGGCAGAAGGAACTCAAGTTAAATATTGTATCTGTCGAATCAAAAATCAAGGTACTGGAAAAACATAATGCCGATTTGACCAATTGGAACGCGCTGCAGCGTCGTATGGAATCCATCGATAAAATTTCAGAGTAATAATGTGGAGATTGAAGTGGTTCCTGAAAAAACGGAATGAAAATGTTATAACTCTTGTCAAGAATCTGTATGCTCCTGTGAACCTACCAACGATAGATGCCGAAATTAATACGTGTCGAAGAGTTGCCAAGTTATCTCAAAATGTCACTCACTGCTGCTGACCCCCGTGGTGTTTCTGAACTTTTTCTGCTTATTTTGCTTTTGTCTATGAGATCCATGACACTTTTGCATCTGATTTGCATATGCCTGACAGGTCTAACCTTATCTAGCTCTCACAACAACCTTAACAAGCTCTAGATTCAAATAAGGGTCCTTGCCCAGGTGGAATTCTGGCAATGTTTATAAAGGCATGTGCCGAAGAACTTAGTTTACCATTATTTATAATTATTAAACAAATTTCTCGAGAGCGATACTTTCCCTACCGTTTGGCAAAACGCCTATATTATAGTAATTCATAAGTCTGGAGACTAATCAAAATATGAAAACCATATGCCCATTAGTTTATTATCATGTATGGCAAAAATTTTTGCATCTCTGGTTTACGATCACATATATATTCATATAAAGCAAGACATTTCCAACTTTCAACATGGTTTTGTTACTGACCAATCAATTTTGTTAGTAATTTACTGGCTTATAAATATTACATCTGTCGAAGGTTTGCAGCCCAACTCCAAATTGAGTCCATTTTTGGGGCTTTTTTTATAGCACGTCGGGAGGCATAAGAGCGTACGGCCCACCCGATATAAAGTGGTTACCGTATTCTATGAATGTTTGCAATACATTAAGAATCGGTTGCGTGATGCCTACATACATCTGCTGCCAACACAGCAACTCCTTACAAGTTTACTGGTAAGCTCGCACACTCGCAGTAACAAAACAACCCTCCAAAATAACTTTAGTGTTATGTATTTTTTCTTTAGAATTGTACATATTATAACCCTTTTAACAAACTTTAACCCTAAAAGTTTGGAACAAACAGTGTTTCTTACATTTGATTAAAACAAACATTCTCTTGCCTGTTTTATCTATCTTAAATAAATGTTATGTCATACAATATGACTCATCATACCTTGGTCCTGGTTTTGGTTTGTCGCCTTTCTTCAGTGTATCAATGATTTCATTTGTGTCGTCTATCGTTAGATCTTCCTGGAAGACAAATATTTATTTCAAAAGTACAGTAAAGAAAAGTTGTTTTTCAAACAAAAACATGTCATGTTTGTCAAAGCTGTAGCCATTGATAATCAAACTTTCTTGCAGCCTACCCTTAGTTCGAATCAGTTTCGTAGCTTTAAACTAAACTATATCTTTAATATAATATAAAAAATATTGAACAAGTGGATGAGATTGTATATCTTGGAAGCGCTGTTAGCAGGGATGGAACGTACACCACTGATGTGGAAAGATGAGTGAATGCAGGGAATAGCGTGAATGGAGCGTTGGGTAAACATAAAGGCAGCCGAAATCTAAGCCTGAAGGCACAGCTCGCAGTAAACAATGTGGTGCTAATCCCAATGCTAACTTTTTTTATACTTCATCTGGAGGCATACAAGCATACGGCCCACCTGATGGAAACCGGTTACCGTAGTTTACGAACGCTCGCAATACATTATATAACTACTATCAATTAATAGTTATAACTTGACTTACATAGTAGTCGTCGTTAACTTGAATCATAGGTGCGTTTACACAAGCTCCAAGGCACTCCACCTGAAAAATAACAATTACAAATTATAAGACAGAGTTGTGGTAGGATTAGTTATTTACCTAGTTATCTGGCAACACATATAAATTTAATTTTAAAAATAATATTTAAACAGTGTAAATGTAATGTAATATTTAAACATTAGCGGAGTCTTCGCTAAACGTGCTTTTGATTAAACTCAAAAAAATGTGCGTGAACGTTATTTCTGGATATTGCCAAAAAGAAAGAGAGTTATATCCCTTTTCTTGAAGTAATTTAAATAGTAATCCAAAAAATTAAAAAGTATAGAAAAGTAAAAATGTAAAAAAGATGTACAGCTAATCCTTCTTATTACAAATCTCCACACCTGTCTGCTTTTACATGATGTCTGCATTTTTTATAAAAAGGCGTGAATAGGTTTTCATAAAGTCGGTAATGCACGAGTGACAGTCCTGCTGTTGCGAATGTCCATAGCCTATGGCAACGGTTTACCATCAGACCGTACGCTTATTTTCTACCATACTTTTATCTATTATAACGTCACGCCAAAGCTCTTGCGGGATAGGCAAAGAGAACCGAGCATGTGACTCGATCCTTAATACACCACACTAGTTTCTTTAATACTCATTGCTCTTCTCATGCACGCTCGCCGGATTCTAAGGCTACCATACTTGTATATAAAAACTAGTTCCGCTCAATCGGACTTTACTGGCTTTTTGATGGCCTCACAGAAATTTATTTTCCTATGCTCTTCAGTATGGTGTATCTTCAAATAGCATACTTCTTATCAAATAAGGCTCACTGTACCCTACCCTTCTTGCAGCAGAGTTTTATTTACTATGCTCTTCAGTATGGTGTCTTCAAAGGGCATACTTCTTATCAAATAAGGCTCACTGTACCCTATCCCCCCTTACGCCAGAGTTTTATTTACATTGGCAGGTGACATAGATAAATTTAGCTTTGGGTCTAAGCAAATCCGTGAGCGACTCGCTCTATACAAATTTAAATGAGCATCTGTTCCTAAAGGCATCAAATAGCAGTTTGACAGATTAGTGGAGCAAAATGCATTCCCATCTGACTTTACACATATTTGACTGTGGCATTTTCTGTATTCGCGTGACATTTTGCAGGAATAGCAGAGCTGAAATTAATTCCACCCGGACAGTCGCCGACGTGATGGTCCTCACAAAATTATGGCGAAATTTTATTACCAGGGTTGCTGAAAGCTTTCCTTCGCTGCCCAAGACAGACTTCATAGGAGAAAAAGACCGCTATTCAGTTAAATGCTATGATGACACGTCTCCAGTGTATGCAACCATTTTGAATTCACAAATAAGGGATAGTCATAGCAGGTCGTCTAAAAGGATTGTTCCAAAGCATCAGCACAGAGCCCTCTGGACGCTGACTGAGCCAATCAGAACATAGTGACTCAGAACTTCGCACAACAATAGAGAATATAAATAAAAAATAACATTAGTGGGTTGTGTGGTCAACTCTGAACATAAATTTTTTATTACTTAAAATTCCGTAAGAATACAAATGTGAAGGTCTGAAACGTCAGTAAGACTGTGCAGCACACGGTCAATGCGTCCTATAGTTATTGCTCAAAGGTCCATAGTCTGTGGTTAAAAGCCTCACAGCAACTGGGCAGTTTGCCTATACATGATACCATTACTCAGAACGCCAAATTTATTTTTTACATAGTAAGTATTATATTACTTCTTTTAATACTTACTTCCGATACAGAGAACTTGCCACATGGACTGTTGCCGCCGACAGGACAACCAGTAGATTCTACTATGGCTTTTAGAACAGCATCTGACCCACGCAGCCAGCATGGTGTTGTTGTGCATACTTGAATATGGTATTTGCCAATGGGTCGTCTGGAAATGTTATAGAAAAGAGTTAGAATGAATAAGATTGGTTCTTATAATACAACTCCACAAATTAGTTGCTATCAATTAAGCGAGTTGTAGTCCCAGGAATCCTAAGTCAGTGTGGGAAATTTTGTACCAATACTCAGCTTGTGTCATACATAGCAGTATGCTATGTATAGTAATAACCAGTGGCGGCTGTACCTTAAGTGCGCTCGTGCGCTGAACCACCAATTCAAAAGATTTAAAAATTACAATATATTACTTCATCTTTAAATTACCATATTAATATTTATTGTTGAAACATACAAAAACATAATATCACAAATAAAATTTCAAATTATAACAAATAAAAGACAAAACAATTTAAGCGCTTTGCCAAACTATTAAGACTTATTTTCCCTGTAAAGAAAAATTCTCGTGCGCTTCGGCGAGCGCACGAGGACTGCTAGTATAACTTGTATGAGTTACGAGCTAATATGCCTGACGCGTGAAACAAAAGATAGTTCATAGAAATGTACCGAGAAATGAGTCGGTTCTCGTGCGCCGCACGTGCGAATCGAAGGTTACCGAGAGCACCCGACGTTTGACGAAATTTGAAACTTGAGTTCGACGGCGGCCATGATGGACCTCTCTCTCCTTATTAGTATAGTTTCGCTGTATCTGTGACGCGTTAATTATTGTTTGTTTATATTAAGTAATTGTTTTTTTTTTAATTTACATCTTTTATGTAAATTGTTGTTTTGTTGCAATTTCTAATATTAATACTTGGTGAGCAAGTAAAGTGCACCACCAGTTCGATAACCCACCAGCCGCCACTGGTAATAACAACCAAGAAACCCTAACCACAGCACTACGCTCTCCCCACCAACATCTAATCCAGTGATTTTCAAATCAGTCTATGAGATAAATCAACCAGTCATATTTCTTTTTTGTCTACCCATACGCAGAAGATTATTTTGCATTCATTTGATGTGTTACAATAAAAAGATTTTGGAGATAACATGACTACGCTATGTAACCAAACTTCCATAAAGCCCACCTGATGTACCTGATTACTGTAGGCCATAGAGACTTGCAACATAGGAAGTATTGGTTGCATGTTTTTTCCCCGACTTTCAATGCAGCGCCTATTCAGGAGTGATACTGATACATCACTTGTTGTGCTCAGTTTGTATATAGTATAAGCATATAGATACCTTATAAACATAGTGTAAAAAGTGGCAACTTCATAAACTCTCATGCGTGGCAGATTCAGGAGTTCAGCTACTTTGTGCATGGCTGAGATTGGCAGCCAGCCGCCGTTCTGACGCTGTGCTAGATCCAGTAAGGGGATCATCGCACCTCGCTTGTGCCCCTCTGGATAAATTTTGAGCAAAGCATCAATTCTCTGAAAAGTACATTCATTAAAAACAACATAAGAAGTGTTTATATCTTTATAGCCTATTTGTATATGTACTACAGGCAGGAAAATGGAGATAACGATTTCACAAAATTGAGCATAACATTTTATGGGTGTGAAAGTATTGCTCTACAAATCCCTTCTATTGAAAGTGATTTATAATGGTGAAACAATAAAAAAGCAATGCTGTCGTCATAATTCTCTTAATATTAAAAAACGAATACATAACAATTGAGACACTGAAACAAGGTAAATATGAATTAATAATATGTATATGTAATTAGCGGTTTTTTAATACTGTGTCAAAAAAGTTTAAAAGAAGTTGTACATAATGAAAGAAGACAGAACTTCTAACGAAAACAAATGAACGTTGACATAGGTACCTTTTGGTTAGCTGGTGAAAATTCGAATGGTATGTTGGGGTTGTCCTCTGGAGTGTCCCTATGCACAAACAGACTATCATGTTGCAATTTGGATGTAGTTTGTAGGGCTCTAGACGACGTGCGCCACTAAAAACAAACAAAAAATTGAGATACACTGATGACTACGAACTGTCAAATCGATATTATATAACCCCTATTCTACAAATCTTCTAACTTTATCTAATTACACAAATCCAACGTACCACGTCTTTTATTCCAGACCTCAGGCTGGATAACATTATGTACCTATTTGATAGTCAGAGAAGAAAAAAGAAATTTATTGCGAAACACTGTGCGCGAATAAATAGGATTGTTTCTGTTTTTTTTTTTGTTTATTTTCGCCAAATTGGCAAAAGAATGACTAGGCTAAGGCTATGATGTCTATACAGCCTTGTATTTTGGTATTCTGAAAGACAAGTTTGTATGGATATCTTTTAACGTGACTTTTACAATTTTGAGCAAAAGAATAAGAAATTAAAAATACTTGCCATATTACCATAGCCAAATAACATTTTTTTTTTACACCAAGGTGGCAAACAGGGCTATGGGCATTTGCAACACCAGGGGTGTCACTCATGCGTTGCGTTGCCGACCCTCTAAAAACCTCTTCGCGCCTTTCTTGAAGAACTCCATGCTGTCATCCCTTAGGAAAACCTCGGCTGGAAGTTCATTCCACAACTTGAGAGTTCTCGGAAGAAAACTTCTCTCGAACCGAACAGTACGCGACCATTGCGGTTCCAGCATGTGAGGGTGAACTTCCCATCGCCGCTGGCGAGCGGTGCGGTTATAATAATAAATTGTAATTAGTTTCTTTGTGTATGTCATTATCTTTGTCCAAAATTGCAATTTTAAAATTATTACGTAGTTTAATAGCGCATCGTTGTTTATTTATCTCTGCACTCTCAAGTAAGGTTAGATTGAACGAAGTGGCTACCGCAGACTAAGACAGTTTGCGAGGAGGGCCGCGACCGTCGACCTTGACAGACCATTGGTTGTCCGTCCACAGACAGATTACTATCCTTTTTAAGTTTACCAAAGCAGTCACTGCAGCTTACAGACGCTTGCCATACAAAATAACGTCTTCAAGCTTCTTGTTGAGAATGATCTAATTCTATACTTAAAGTCAAAACCCACAACGACGGGACGCAACGAAAAAGCGGGGAAACGGCAGCGATTCGGGACGGGATATTTTGTATCATTCGTATATGTTTGCAAGCAATCACACAAAAAGTGATCATCAGGGTTTTGACTCCTATTAAATAGATTTTAACGTAATTTAAGTATAAAATTTGTTAGGTTATCATTATCAGCGCAAAGCTAACGAGATATATAAATTATTTCTACGTTAGTTGATTGATTGAACATTCAAACTTATATAGTACTTACTTAAAATACCTATTATTTATAAAATAATATATAACTGTTAAGTGTAAAACACATCAGTGTATTGTGCAGAATAATTCAGTTGTTGTTGAAATTATAAAAAATTAAAAAAAAAAACATGAAAAGCAACTTCAATGAAGTCGTAACTTCATGAAATTTTTTTACGACCAATCGTATGCTAGGCGCTTCGCCACAAAATAAACTACTACTGAAGTACTGACCAATAGAAGGATGTTAGCGAATAAGACGTGACGCTCAGAGGAAGGATACCCAGAGATGACAAGCAAATAATAATACCAAGATAGAACGTGATAGATGTATACAGTTCCTCATAAGAAGGAAAGAGACAGATAAAATATTTTTTGTCCCTGTCATAGTTTCACTATTTTGTGTTTGCCACAAAAACAAGTTCGTGGCAAACAATCATTTCGTTCCTTGTAGTACAACAATTTTATTGCATAAATTACTAAATCTAAGCGAAATATTAGTGCATATTTGTGTTCTTTTGCTTGTTTGGGATTGTCTTTTTACTTTAACAATGGTACGTTGCTGTGTAAAAGGCTGCAAAAGCCTCAGTTAGTAAAAATACGAAAACATAACCTTTCATACGTAAGTATAAAGTTTTAATAGTTGTTATCAAATATTTTGCGAAAATTAGATACACATGTAGTTTTTAAATAAATTGTTTGTATAATAACGTAAAAACAATGAAAATATCGGTTTAATTTACAAAAAGTATTTCTAGTAAAAACCGCCTAAATCTTGAAGGTTGTCTGTAGGTAATGCGTCAGCCATTTTCTGTTGTATTTTCAATTTATCGGTATAATGAGCGTTTTAGGGTTACCAGTATGTAGTATGGGAAACCATCCCGAAATTATGGGTAAATTATATGGGTACAGACACCTTTTTTTTTTAACTTCTTACTTTTTGTATACTTCTTTGTTTATAATTTTTCGTCAAAATGTATTTATTTATTTTTAAATTAAAAATGTTAACTTGTTTAATCTTAGATGTATGTTTATTTTTTAGATTTCCTAAAGTCGTCAGTGTGCGTAATGCATGGATTTTTGCTACTAGACGACAGAATTGGGAGCCGAGTACAGTCGCATATGTTCCAAACATTTTAAAAACCACTGCTTTCGGAAGAAATTTATTTGGATAAGTCGTCAGTTTCAATATCCACCATACACGTAAGTTAACATTTGTTGACCTGGTTCATCAACATTTGATTTGTTGACGAACCAGGTGTTCCTCTGGCAATGCAAGCTTGCGCATTCTCAACTGATTTATATTGTTTTTATTTATTTATTTACACGATACAGTTACATAGTACAAATTATTATGTTCGCCAAACTGTTATAACAGTTTGTTGGCGAGTATATATGATGATAGGTATTAAAAAATAAGGAACTAAATTAGATGATTTACATGCCTGCCTGTTCGTCTGCTAGTCTGTCTTAGAAAGTTTCACGTACAGACTTGAAATTTTACATAGTTACATTTTAATCGTAGAAGCGTATAATTGAAATACAAAAACATATGAAAATATTCCAACGACTCCGACAATCTGTAATTGAGTAGTTTCGGAACATATCTTCTAAGGTCTTTTGGTTGAAATAAGAACCCGTACTCCAGTAATGAAGTGAGTATGGGTTGATATGATGTTGATGGGTTGATTATATTTATACAGGTAATTGTGAAAGATATGGAGGGTAGTCGTGTAGATTATTCTATACCAATTATTTATACCACGTTAATCAAGTTAATCACGCACACACACGCTTTTGTGTCAACACATAAATGTTAATCAAGCATTTTATATTGTCTGAATTTGTAAAGTTTTAAATATGTAAAGCTCAACTAAATTATAGTATTGACAGTAGTTTTAATATAATGTTAGTACTAGGCTGTCGATATTACATGCTAATAATGACTTAGAAAATTAAAATTGTCCTATTTTCCAGACCGATTATCCAGGACTTCCAATAGCGACGGACACTACATTAACACCATGAAAATTAAAGCTTACTTTTGAATTGAGACTGAAGACATTACTGGCTGAGTCACGCAAGAAAAATTAGCTATATTAAGGTCAAAAAGTAAACGACTTGAAATAAAAATGCTGAACTATCTGTCATTATACAGAATTTTAATGTAATCGATGTATAGATGATAGATATGATTATACAAGTTAGAGGAAAAGAGTGAACTAGGGAATTAAGGGACCGTAGCAGTTTACCACCTTTTGAGTGCAATATGTGAAAGGATAATCCTTGATCAATTGTAGCTTTAGTTTAAGTCTAATGAAAACCATGATGCGCAATACAAAATGTTTAAAAACAAAGGTTGTTTACCTTTGTTTAATATTTACACTTAAATCATCCCTGGCACTAATTCTTTTTTACATGACAATTATTGAAAATTTTTATGCAATATGTTTAATTTTAGGAAAGGAAGGAAGGAATAATCCGCATTTATTGTGTAAAGAAGATTTAACTAAAAACCGTGTATGTAAATGTGACCATGAATATTCGACGACTGTTTCATTCTCACGATATTTATATAAATACACGATGTAGAAAAATCGATCTAATAGCATTGATTTTAAGAATAAAAATCTATGAAAAAATAAACATAAATGCTAGTTTGTAAGGCACGAATATTTTTATTTACAAATTGTCTATAAAGTGTTTTTTATCTTTTATCTCATATCTATGCCTATATTTAGTATCATGTCATCGCTTGTACTTTAAAATATATGTCTAAAATAGAAAAATATATTGTTTAATTTATATAACTCTGCTAGGTTTGACCAATCTCCTATCCTTATTCCAATGATTTCACAGATCTTACTGAAACTAACTCAGGCTTACTATTAATTAATAGATCTATACAGTAACTCGATTTGCGTAAAAAAATACTATTCTAATAATATTAAAGTGCAAATATGTTTGTTGATCTATTCAGATACTGTAGTTTTCATACGTATGTAAATATTAACTTTTATTACTTTGTGTGTAGAAATGGCTGTATCGACTTATTCGATTTTTTTACGTTGCTAATACCGTATTATGAGTATATTATTATAGCACACAATACACATTCTATGCAAGTTTCTTATGGTAAACAGTTATCTGGGTACATTGTAAATTTCAAATTGCCGAAACGCATTATGTAGTGGGGTAAATTTTCCACAGTCTGGTAACCTTGTTATTGTATGTACTTTTGTTGCTGTCCCTTACGGGTGTACGCGTTTGTCAACTCTAGGTATATACTTTCTCTGAGACGTGACGTGATGTTGATCCGTGAACTTGCCAATGAGAGTTGCGCGTTCAACTTTACCCCGAGCCGTAGGTAGCAGTGAATTATTCAGTACGTAAAATCATGTCCTCGGGTATCCACAGGTTATTTCCTTCATAGTGTGCATAAATATGTCTGTTTGTATTGGTATGGGTGTTTTTAATAAGGTAGGGCTCATCAAAGCAGTACCTCAACCTCACAAAAAACCACAGTCAAATAACAACTACATAGAGGGTTCTCGTGTTCCTACGAGTGAGAGAGATTGCCAGTAAGCTCCTAAGTAGCAGCAGAGGTAGTATCGCGCAATCGCTAGGTAATTTATTGCAAGATTTGCAAGTGTTCAGGGCCTATGGTAAACTCTTTATATCAGGCGCGTCATATGCTTGTACTAATCCGGTTTGTTAACAGTTCAATTTGTTAACACTAACGCACACTCATTTCCATAAAGTATAGATAATTCAAAGATCTATGAATACAAGTTAGCAAATCGCGTAGAAAAAAAATGATAAATTTTATAGTTTATGTAGGTACTTTTGGTAGGGATGCGCAGGAAGCGCAAATTCCTCACCTTCCGCATGGTGCAGGTACTCACTGGACATGGATGCTTCGGCGAGTATCTGCACCGGGTAGTGAGGCGGGAGGACACTGCCCAACACACTTTGGAGCAGTGTCCCAGGTGGTCTCGGCAGCGGCACAGTCTGGTAGCCGTGCTAGGAGACGCAGACCTCTCGCTCTCGAGCGTGCTTCGCTCCATGCTCGGGAGCGACAGTGCCTGGGAGGCAATGGCCTCCTTCTGTGAGACCGTCATGACCCAGAAGGCGGCCTCAGAGCGGGATAGGGAGGATGATCCTGAGGCTGTCCCGCTCCGAAGACGGCGGACGGGAGTGCGGCGTAGGCGCTACGCACACCTTTTGCCGCCTCCCTAATATGTGGGAGTAAGGGTCAGGATGGGAACCTGGCCCCATAGTGGTCCCGCCGCCGGAGGGGCTGTCCCAATTTGCCGGGATGGCCCCTAGATTGAAGAAGTCCGATCCCTTCTGAGAGGCTGGACAGTCGCAGTAGTGCCCTGTTGCCAACAGATCCGGGGCACCCCACCAAAGCGGCCGATGACAATTCGCGGGGTTGTTTAGTGGTATAACGTTGGGCAGCCAACGGGGAGTCCCACATTATCACCGGAGGCCGCCCAGGCACCGGTGGTGTGCGTAACGCATTTTTCCCCGCGTTACAAAAAAAAGGTACTTTTCGTAGGTTAATGTAAAACATAACGTGAAAAAATGTGTACGTAGATATTATGCCCCAAAAGATGACTGCCAAATTATCCACTTAGAAAAGTAGAAATAAACAAAACTTACAATTGTCAACGGAATGGCTACAAAATAAAATTGAAATTATGTATTTTAGTATTTTCATACTTTAGTAGAATTAGCGCCTGATAAATTATATTATCTATGACTTTATTTAGCTATTATTAAATACACAGGCGCTTATTCTAATAGTTTTAAAATGGTTAAATCATTGTCATTTAATTAATAACCTTTTCTATTTTAATTTTATTGAACAATATAATATAATATTAACTGAACAATAATGTTTAAGAATGGTAATTTAATTAGGTAGGTATAAGAGAAAACTAACCTACTATTTAAACTAACTACCATTTGGATGAAAAGGGGCATCAGTGGAATAAGTAATATCTTGAACGATTGATATTCGTTCAAGATCTATGACTTATTCCATTGATGCCGCTTTTGACTTGAATTACACTTTTAATACAAGGTTTTATACTTAATTCCAATCATGAAGGACTGTCTACACGAATGTATTCTACACGTTTCACATATTATCAACATCCGAGCGTTAAAGCCGGTTGCGTCCTGAGCTTTCGCTTTGGAGCCCGGGATCCGCTTTCCTGCTTTTATTTTCCACTTCGCGCGGTCTTCGGCACCCATTATAGTGAGACCATTGGCACGTATGTCATCCTCCACGACATGGAGGTGGCATGGATAAAGACATCTCATCATTTTTCCCTAACGCGCCAAAAGAAGTATAATTTCTATAAAATATCAATAAATGTCATTCACCATCTTGTATAATATAGAGACACACACACATGTACATATATTTATATACAGATATATTTTACCAGTACTGATATTAAAAATGTGTATGATGAGCTTGGTGGCGTAGTGGTTAATAACGCTACTTTTACACAACGCTCGTGGGTTCGATTCCCACACAGGACAAACATTTTGTGTGCATGAATATCTGTTTGTCTAGTTATTTTTCTTTTTTAGGGTCTTTAGAGAGGTGGGGCGTATCAAAGCAGCATGTCTGGGGAAGTGCCTCCACCTCGCAGAAAACTGCAGGCACATAACAATTTCTCGGAGGGCCGCTGTGTTTCTGCGTGTGAGTGAGGTCAAAAGTAAGTAACTAATTAGTTGCTGTGTCAGCAGCAGAGGTCACGTCATGCGATTGATATTTAATGCAAGCGTTCATAGGCTACGGTAACCGCTTTGCATCTGGTGGGGCGTATACTTGTATGCCTTCGTTGTATAATCATTGTAAAAAGAAAAAATAAATCGTATGTCTTGTAGATTCATAAACAAGTATTTGAATAAACTACCTTAGATATAGTCACGAAAAAAACTTGAGAGAGGTTCACGAACCAACTTCGTTGTTCCATTATAATCTTAAAGAAGTATGGCTTCGAAAAGATTGACAGACGGACAGAGAGCGGAAACTTACTTCCGAGGATATAGTGTTGTTATTGTTGAAATCTGTACAAATATACATAATAGATGAAATGAAATTGAAATGAAATGAAATTTATTTATTTGTAAGTAAATGTTACAAAAAAATTTGTTGCGCTGACACCAGATGCACTGTACAAATATACATAACAGTTACACTGTACAAATATACATAACACGTACTGTGAAAACAACGTGAGCGAAACCGCAGATGACATCTAGATATGAACGAACCACCGAAAAACTTGATTTAAAAGTGTAATTTCAAAGTGGATACCCTATTTCATAGCAGCGCTAACTCAGATCCTGTAAAAGGCATTGTCTGCCGAGTGTATGCCTATACATTCCTATGAAAAAAGCTAAACAAAATGAATGAACAGGGCTCTATGGACAAAACAACGAGCAGGTTGCTATGGCAACTGCCGCACTCGCCCGCTGCACCAAAAATGGGGTTGACTGTACCGTATTTACTGAACTAGGTATGCTTTTTAAAAGCTAAATAGTTATAACGTGTTTAGCATTAAGCAGACCTAGTTGGTTTTAGATACCATATTAGCAGCGGGAGTGGCAACGTGTCCCTTGTTTTCCACAAATTAATAAACCACTTGGCTGCGCATAAATGCACGTAAACTTTGTATTTTAGCGCCTAAATATCTCAGCGATTTGTTTATTTTAACCAATAAGTCCATAAGTGCCGCGATTAATCCGCGAACTAACCAATAAAAGCTGAGTGTTCTATTTTATCCCTCGACCCGTAACGGTGAATTCAGTTACTACGTAATATCGTTCCCTTTGGTTCTCCATAGGGTTTTTATATACATACATACTTATCATCACGCCTGTCTCCCATTGGGGTAGGCAGAGACTATGGGACGCCAGGTGTACAGATCCAAACATACCTCTCTCATCTCTTCCATACTCATCCACCTCTTCTCACATGCTCATCGGTTTCGGGTGCTTTTGATTAGGCCCTTTTTCAGCACATCAGCAAATTGTTCTATATGTGGCGTCTAAGTTATTTTGTTCATGTTATATTCCAACCATTCTAGACCATATGTTTCTCACTGTATATCGAGTTGGTCATATGCCTTTTGCTTTCCTGTGTTGTATAAAAAAGGGTAAGGCTTCTTTTGAGAGTTCCTAGAGGTTAAGCCAAGCAAAATAAGCACGATGGATCCGATGATACGATGGACCGACGATCTTGTGAGGATCGCAGGGAGCCGATGAATGCAAGCAGTACAGGACCGATGGCTGTGAAAGTATAAGGGGGAGGGCTATGTTCAGCAGTGGACTTCCTTCGCCTGATATGATGATGATGAAGCCACGCAAAATAAGCAACGTCTAGTATTGCTTGTTTATACGGATTTATTAGTTTGTTTATCTTCAGCACGCAGAGTACGGTATCCCACGCAGAGCACGGTAAGGCGTCGGTACTGTCTTCTATAGATGACAGTCGTTACTTAAGTCAATAGCCTAAAAATGAGTTGAAAAAATTGGCATGCGTCAATTCACGTTAGAGCAGCGTGGCGGAGTCGTACACAGTTTTGATTGAAGGGAGGCCTGCGTTCTTTGCAGAGTTTCCTAACTACTGTTTCAGCAACAAAGGTGGCCTCGCGAGAGCGTCATTAAATATATTGCAAAGCGTTCGTGAGCTACGGTAACAACTTGATATTAAATGAGCCGTATGCTTTTATATCTCCTGACGTTGTATAAAAAAATGGGAAAGGAAGAAGAGGAAGAATCCCTCCAACCGCAGGAACTGCAGCACCGCCCGTACCTACCGCAAGTACTCGTACCTCATAAACTGCGCGAGGAAACACTATAGAGGTCGTTCTACGTTAATTCGTAAAGTATATAAAGGAGAAAAGCAGAGAGAGATAAAGTAAATTTCAGTTCCAGTAGCGAGAGTTAAGACTCATCACCGGACTAATGTTTACGAATGAAGAATTCTCACCGGAAGAAACCATATTGCTTAAGGTCATGCCCCCCTCCCCTCTGGTATCACAGAGTTCTACGTAACGTACGTACAAATTTAATTATGCGTTCCAAGGAACGTAGCTGTCATTGTAAGTCAATGTGCCAGTCCAACTTCTCATTTTACCGAGCTTCTTCAATGTAATAGTAGACAGGCTTAGACAGGCGTAGGAGGAGTAATAGCTCAGTGGATAAAGAAACGGCCTATTGGCCAACGGGTCCAGGTTTGAAATCTGGCCTTTACCACTAAATTCTTGTTTTCAGATTTATGTTCATATTTGTTACTATCACTTGTCACATGTGCAGTCTGATTTGAGACTTATATAACATAAGTATTCAGCCCCGCGCTGAACTACTGCTTTTTACACACCAAGTTTTTTGAACGCCAGCCTCACCTTGTAGGTACTCCAGGTGACTTCGATATTGAACATCACTGGAGATCTCGACACCAAGCATCCTAATACTGTTGGTGATGGCAAGAGCTGTGTTCTGGAATTCAGGAACCACAGTAAATGGGGATTCTTAGCGGTAAAAGCGTAAACTTGTGTCTTCATGGGGTTGAATTCGACCAAATTAAGCCGCCCCCAGTCAGATACTTTACCACCTTTAGCAAAGTACGTTCCATTTCAGACACAAGTTTATCATGGCTTTCTTACACAAGGGATCGAGAATGTTAGCACGGCCTGTATATTAAGTGTCCCGGGTGCTGTCATCCACATAACAATGGATGCCATCATATCATTGATATGTAGCAAAAACAGCGACGCGTCGGGGACGGTACAGAGCCCTGTGGGACGCCAGCATTGATATCTATTCTATCGAAGCAACTACCATCTACGATGGCTCCTATGCATCTGCTGGATAAGAAGCTGGTTTATTGATGGTAACTATGAATCTAAGGCAATAAATTTAATGAAATTGGAGGGTAAATGTGTGAATCAATCTCGAAGGGCGTCATGAAAGTATATAGTAATTTTACTATTCAACTCATATTAGTATTTCACCGATTTTTAAAATTATAATAAGTTTGATTTTGTTCGCGATTATGATAAACTAGCTGCTGGCCGCGGCTCCGCCCGCGTGGACTCAAATAACGTAGCCTATGTGTTAATCCAGATCATAACCTATCTACGTGCCAAATTTCATTCAAATACGTTTAGCCGTTTAAGCGTGAAAGAGGAACAAACATCCATACATACAAACTTTCGCATTTATAATATTAGTAGGATTGTAGCCACACTAACAATCCCAATAGATTTTTTTGTAAGCATGCGGTCCAACTGACGTGAAGCGATTACCGCAGTCTGTGAACGCTTGTATACATTAATTGTCACTCGCGCAATGCCACCCCCACTGCTAACACAGTAACTCCTTAGTAGCTTGCTGGTGACCACACTCACACGCAAGAATACAACAACCCTCCAGGGTTAGCTGTTATTTGGCTGCGGTTTTCTGTATGGTTGCGGTACTCCCTCAAACGGGCTGCTTTGATGTGCCCTACCTCTCCAGTCAGAACCCGATATACACTTTTCCATACATTTCGCGGTCATATACAACCACCCGGGTTTCGAAGGGTTAATACATCCAGACCAAGACAAGTAGACATATTCATGCCCACGAATGTTTGTCCTGTGTGGGAATCGAACACACGAGTTGGTGTCAAACTAGCGTTACTAACCACTGCGCCACCGAGCTGCATCAAAATATAACAACCCGTTAATAATAAAGCACCCATTACTATAGCTGCGGCAGTATGCCGTTTAAAAAGTACATTACCATGAGTTCAACGTGGCATCACCCAGCAAGGGTTCCAAATCGAACTGTTAGGTGCCTTATCTCGTATCAGTGATTTAAAATCACGGCAACATGCTTTCTAAAATCTCAATTTCTGTTACATTGTTGCGTAGTCCACTAATTCTTTATCAACGGTGCCACCGGGGTGCACCGTTACTTCATTTCAGATGGTTAACACCGTGGCCAATTGGTGGCCGATATTTTTTAACTTAAGTGAGTAGGTACTACTTGAAATACCTTTGTGCTTGATATACTTACACCTTAGCTGAGTAATTGAAAAATCTTTATCGTGATTTATCACATTAGGCGAAAAGGAAATGTATGAATGAATTAAAAAACAGTTTAGACGAGGTCGTAAGTTTTGGTATGAAAATAAAAGATAATAATTCTTAATTTGCCATTGGGCCTTCGCGGGTACTCATAAACGGACTTCTTCCCGCGATTTTGACAAGTGACATTGTTGTTTACTTGATTTTTTTATAATTCAGTATAAAACCAGTTGAGAATGCGCAAGCTTGCATTGCCAGAGGAACACCTGGCTCGTCAATTATATAACAATTCAAATATATATTTTTTTAATTTATCGGCCATTTTGACCATGTTCCTTAAAAGATAGGAACGGTGTTCTTGAACATTCCTATTCTACTTTTTTATGCTGAATCCGAGTCAAATCTTGAATAATCGAAAAAAACGCACACACAGACAACGCACACACAGTAAAACATATAGATTTCATATAAGAACGGTGTTCCTGATAAGCTTTATGTAAAAATTTTATAGTATGGTATTTTATATAGGGTTAAAGTATGAAATTACCGTTTTATAGTAATATATACTTTGAATTGACATTAAACCTTCATGGTGTGAGGGGTTCTAGTGAAATATTTTTCCCATGATACCTATGAGCTGGCTATACACAATGCAGTGCTGGTCCCAACGCTTACTTATGGAAGCGAGAGCTGGGTATGGCAGAGAGAGCATGAAAGTAGGATAAACGCGGTTGAAATGCGAGCGTTGCGCAAAATTTGTGGCGTAACGCTTGTAGACCGTATTCGTAATGATGAGATTAGAAGCAGAGTTGGTCTGAAAGAGAGCGTCGGTGTTAAAATAAGAAGAGGCATGCTCCGTTGGTTCGGACATGTAGAAAGAATGCAGGATGAAAGAATGACGAAGCAGATATACAATGCAAAAGTGGAAGGATGTAGGAGCCGAGGAAGGCTCCTACATCCTTCCACTTTTGCACTTACCTACCATGATCAAATTGGTCGTGTTCTATCAGAAGGTGATGTCAGGAGCCCTAGAAACCGGCGAGCGTGCATGAAAAGAGAAATGAATGTTAAAGAAGCGAGTGAGGTATGTAAGGATCGAGTCACGTGGCGCTCGGTTCTCTCTGCCTACCCCGTAAGGGATTTGGCGTGAAGTTATAGATAGATAGATAGATATCTATGAGGTTTTTCTTTTAAAAAATATGCAACATTTGATTTTTAAATTTCAATTGCTTTTTTATTCAGCCTAGACGGAAAAGATGGATACTTCGAAAATCCGAGTAATTTTTGAATACGAGTTCCGACGCAGGAATAACGCGGCAGAAACGGCTCGCAATATCAAAGCTGCGTTTGGAGAGGAGACTGCTAATGAACGCACCGTGCGTTTTTTAGTCTAAATGCTTTCATAATGGAAACTTCGACTTGAAGAACGAACCACGTGGAAGACCGCCCACACAGGTGAATAACGCTGAATTGAAGGAGATGGTGGAATCCGATCCGAGTCAAACTACCCAGGAATTAGCGGCATGATTTAACGTAGCCTTACCTACAATATTGACTCATTTGCATCATATCAATAAAATACAAATTATGAAAAATGGGTGCCTCATGATTTGACTGATCTGCAGAAAGAAACGCTTGCCGCTAAGTGCTTTTCAGTTACACAGTCAGTTTAAAGTTGAGTAAAGCACGATTTCGTCGACAACGCATGAGTAAAACCCCTGGTGTTGCAAATGTTCATAGCCTACGGTGACTGTTTATCATCAGGCAGGCCGTATGCTTGTTTTCCACCTTAGTGATATAAAAAAAATTTGCTGTATCACAAGAGTTACCACTTCACATTAGGTGAGCGTATGCTTGCGTGCCTCCCAACTTTGTATAAAAAAAATGAACTGGGTAGCACGGTAGAGTTCGTATACGATCGCGCTTTGGAAAAATATCACTGTGCTGATATTGTTTATACTGTGGCGCTGCCCAGCAGCTTTTACACAATACCGGATTAGCATCCTAGATCACTTACCGCTCTTCAATCTGGATTGTAATGGACGCATAAGACATAATGATGTCTAGGCAACCTATAATTCGGTTTACTTATTTCGAAAATGTCTTAATATACCTATATGCTACATAATGTCTGTCATTATGAGCGAAAGTACTTAAAAGCATTTCAACAGCTGCTGCCTCCGCTTAATGATAGTTACATCGCGAGTTTGTCATTGAAAAAAAAAATTGTGCACGTAGACAAATTTAGAAACGGAACGAACGTTATAAAGGGATCAACCTATGTTCTAGTTAGGTGTAATTGAAAAAAAGTCTGTAAGTACACAAGGATATGGCCCGCTGTAAAGTGATTACCTCAGCCTATAGTTCGCTTGCAATACAGTAGGCCGATTCTACTAAAAAACTGCAACTGCACTGCAGCGCGGCGTGTGTCAAAATGCGTACATTTTGACGTTTTGTTAAGCGATCTGACAGCAGCGACGTTTAACGAAGCTTCAAAATGTACGCATTTTTACACACGCCGCGCTGCAGAGCAGTCCTAGGTCTGAGGTCATTGTCGTTGGAGAGCAATGCATACATAAAGGTGCAATTGGTAGAACACTCAAACGGAAGCAAAGCCTCTACTTCCTTAACATGATAGTTCAATAGGGTATGTAATTTTGAGATCGCCAACAATTCTCACAGCTCATCTCTAAACTAATTCTAAGGTCCTAGCTGGTATCCAGGTGCTCCCGCTCAAAGGTGACTACAGAACGTTTTGATGACGTCGGTGGTGGAGTTGCTAGCAAAGCTACTTTAACGTCAACATTCGTGGGATCGAAACCCACATAAAACAAACATTTATGTGCATGAATATGTCTGTTTGTCTTGCTTTGAGCGTGTTAAGAGAAGTAGGACGCGTCAAAGCAGCCAGATTAGGAATGTACCTCTACCTCACAGAAAACCTGAGCCAATTAACAGATCGCTAGGGTTCTTGTGTTCCTGCGAGTAAGTGAGGTAACCAGTAAGCTTCTAAGGTGTTGCGGCGCCTTCGGAATATATACCAAACTCTTTTGGTGAGAGAAAAATAAGTCTCTGGTAATTCACCAGCATTTCTCAAGTTTAGAACTAATTTTTAGGCCGAAAACATCTTTTTCCTTTCTAATATTACTTAGAATGGTAGGACAATCTATAATGTTCTAGAATCTTCTTTTTTCTAGCGTTATCCCGTTTCCTAATCCATATGGATTGGCAGAGTTTGCTACCTAAGCCAAAAGATTTGGTGAAGATTATTACACGGAGCGACTGCCGACAGACTTGTTTTCCCTTCCGGGAAAACTAGACCTTTCCTAAGAAATGCCACAACGGCAATGACATACTTAAAGACCTAATATTATTTAGAACGCGAGGATTATAATGTTCTAGAATCATTCCCAGTATTTTGGTAACTCGATTTTCTTATTATCCAGCCGATAGAACAGAAAAAAAATATGCATATCAAACTATGAAATCTATAGGCGAAACAAATTGCATAACGTCTTGTAAGATAATCCCATCAGGTTCCGAGAACGTCTGTAGGTCACATGCCCGGCGTTATTTCTGGAACCTCATAAAAAGATAAAGGTCAGTCGACGAGTTTAACGCCAAACGCACAACGAAATGCAAACAAAAATTCCGTTTTACTTTTAATGACCAGATGGCTGATTTGGAGACAATGAAACCAGGATAATTACGTATTCTGCGAGGGGTATTCTTCTCCGAACCTTTAGGCTGTGATTTTTATTGCAACATGAGGTTCTTCAAAAAGGGCGCGAAGAAGTTACAGTGTCGGTAACATACAATGATTTCCAACTCATTAGTTTAAAAAATCGGTTACATCCCAAAATACGATATACGTCGCATTGTCAGTAACTATATAGTTGCCACAATATCGAATTTAGCATAAGAATAGTAGTATAGTATAACGCAGTTTATTGGTGTTACCGACTTCTGTCGCTATGAGCAATGTACCGTGCCATGCCGCCCGCTCCCCAGCAGAGCCGACTAAATATGTAAACACGTCAACCCCGGGACGTGATTACGCAATAGTTACCGCATTACCACCGTCTCACCTGCAATCACACCGGGGGAAGTCAAGTCGTGCTCAAGCCCGCTCGCAAGTCCAACCAGGTTCTCGTAAGGATCAGTGCTATGAACAGGGTTCCTACAAGTGGACAGGAAGAACAAGGCCTCCAACAGCAACTGCTGCGGCCCCATCGCACAGACCGGATCGTCACAACTGCGCGTGGAAATACTAGCGACGCCGTTGTACGTTTCCAGACTACACTGGTCTACAATGGTCGAGGAGATTGTGGACCAAGAAGAAGACCAACTTCACCTTGAGGGTCGAGCGACTGGAATCTCGCCACAAAGTATATTTTAGCTCCTTTGTGGTGAGGGTCCCAACTCATCACCTGCCGACCTTCATGAAGGAAGAATTCTGGCCGGAGGGAATCATGTTTCGGAAATTCCGAGGACGGTTGCCTAACGACACGCGCTACACGTCGCCGACTCGACGTGGAATTAGTAATTAGTTTAAGTTAAGTTTATATTGTTTTATATATTTTAATTTAAGGTATGTATTTATAGACCCGTGTTGTAAAACCTGTTGTCTGAAGTAAATGATTATTATAAAAATATAGGTTCCTCGTGTTCCTCGTGTAAAACTTGAAAAGCTGAACTCCACGCGGGCAGCAGGTTGTATTAGATATTTCTGAATCATATCTTCCTCTGACACTGCTTCATTTGCTAATCTGCAGTACGCACCACATACACTTTGGATATAGTTCTGAAAACGAAAGTGAGTTACATACAGTCCAAAGATAACTTTTGACGCCGGCTTCAGTCACATGTAATTCGAATTTTAAGTAGTGTCCGTTAACTTGTGATTCGCCTACACTACAACAACAACTTAAGATTTATCATCAACATGTGATTCTTCTTCAATTACTAGAGGTTTGCCATCAACTTAGGTTTCCTCTTGAATTACTGAAAGTTTGCCATCAATTTGTGTTTTTTTTCTACAATTACTTACGTATTGCCATCAACTTGCGATTTCTTTTCAATTACTGAAGTTTCATCCTCTTATGAAGGTTTGCACTCAACTTACGGTTCCTCTTCAGTTAGTTAGGTTTACTATCAACATGTGGTTCCTTTTCAATTAGTGAAAGTTCAAGTTTTTTTTATACCACTAAGGTGGCAATCAAGCGTACGGCCTGCCTGATGGGAAACAGTCACCGCAGCCTATGGACATTTGCAATACCAGGGGTGTCACTCATGCGTTGCCGACCCTAAACAGTTAGTTCTTTATTACCCAGAAAAAAATTATAGGTTTTAAAATTTTGCCGCAATGTCCGCTGTGATTAAGTATATATCTGGATATGTATCTGGCAGGCGTGCAAATGTGAAATAACAAATAAGCTGTTCACTATAATCTAAACCGAAGGTGTACACACAATTAGATGGTTAGGTTACGTTACGTTAAGTTAATCAAATACTAATTAATAACCAATAAATACCTATATATTTGTGTTTTCTTTTCAATATCTGAAGATTTGTCATTACCTTGCTTGTAGTTCTTCGACTGCTACTTTTAGTTTGTCATCAACTTCTGTTTCCTTTTCTGTTTCCACTTGTGATTCCTCTACTAAGAACTTATCTGAAAAGTGTCTTTTGTTACAGACTGCTTGCAATCAACTCAGAACATTTTTCCTTATTATTTACGAGATACAACTTAAAAGCACTTGTTACTTTGGTTTGATAGTCGTGTGGGTATCCATAATTTGATTAATAGTGAGATAAAACCAAATAGTGTAGTAGGTACCTACATACTGACAACGCTCATTCCGCTAACGAACGTTAATTTTATACATATTTAACCTAACCATGTACCCCACCAAAGCTGTAAATTTTATTTTAGCAACAGGGGTTTGGCAATATGAAAACTTTTGAGATAGCATTGGCGACCCAAAAAGCTCCTGAGAGGTACAGCGTTGACAAAACGTTGTGGTATTAACGTGGAGACCAATTGGAGTTACAAACATTAGTTACTTTTATTTATATATATATTTAGACTATATTTATATTTAGACCTATACGCGGTTCACCCTGCTAATCGCATCAACTCCTCCCTACTGGGAAAGGCCCTACACCTCATAAGAGACCGTAAGCAAATATCAACTCACTAGAGGGTCGATGTTTTGATGAGTTGTAGAGGATTATAATGCGCCAGCAAGCATACATTAGTATAACTTTTCCATGTATGTTTGCCATCTAAACGGTAATAAAAACATTGTCTGAGATTCCACCGCTCACTATTACTCATATAACCATCAAAACCGCGACGAAATAAACATAAACTAGATTTTAAAATGTTATATTATGTACATAGTAGGCACTCAAGTCTTTCATTCCGCGCTCCTATTCAGCAGCCAATGTTCACACGCGATAAGCACATTTAGACAGATGGACGGATGGACATACGCAAGCAATCTTTGTAAGTAGCCACAAATTACAGGTGTCTCGTACGAGTAATTGATTTCTTGTCCTAGATAGGTACGAGAGATGAAAGAAATTTATTTGTAGTTCGATCTATTGATAACAGATGGCGCCACATGTAACGCGTCTGTTTAGTCAAGCTTTCATAAGCGGATATGAAAAAATGCGTTCAGGTAGAATAAATCATCCAATTATTAGCACTTTAAGAATTACTATATGTATAACTTATGCGAATCGCACTGTTACGTTACTTTGACACCAAAGCTCGTAGGTTCGATTCCCACACAGTATAAACATTTGTGTGCATATGTTCATGCACACAAATGTTTGTCTTGGTCTGGGAGTTTTAAAGAGAGGTAGGGCGTATATATCACAATACCGCAGCCAAAATAACAACTCCCTGGAGGGTTATTGTGTTTCTGTGTGTGAGTGAAGTCACCTGTAAACTCCTAAGGAGATGCTGTGCTAGCAGCAGAGGTGGCTTCGCGTGACGGATACTTAATGTATTGCGAGCAGCAATAGGCTACGGTAACCGTATACACAGCAACTGTTTTACATCAGGTGGGCCGTATACTTGTATACCTACCTCCCGACGTTGTATAAACAAAAAACGAGTGTGCTTTAGACCTCACGACTGAAGTGAAACTTCTTTAGCTCCATAGCGTGATACAGACAATAGGCCTGCACTGTGTCTTAGATATACGAAACTTAACTCGCTATGAGAGAAAGAGAGAAAGAAAATGTGTGCTCGCAACTCTCTCTCTTGCCCCTACAGTAATATAGGAACCGTAACTCTCTCTCTTACTATCTTCACTAACTTATATCTCCCTCTCAACTTGCGTTCGCCTCGCCCGATCACACTTTTCGTAACGCTCTCGTCACGCATTCACCAGCTTACTGCCCAAGTTAAGCGTGCGTAAAGAAGTTTTACTTCAAAAATTCTATGTTTCATATCGATACGAGAATTAGAAATTGGTTAAGTTTGACTTCCAGCATTTGTTTGCATACATAGCAGTGATAGCTTATTGGATAAAGTATCAGCTCATTGATCGTTTGGTACCTGGTTGGTATTCTGGTGTGGTACCTACCACTAAGTTTTCGGATATATGTACATACGTAATTATCACTTTTAACGGTGCAAACCCGATTTTCATGTTATTTGCGAATATCAGTGCTGCCAACGTCATCTGTTAAGAAGAAGATGAATTCATGATGGCAACACTCAGCCGTCAATTGGTAGATTTGGTTTGACAGGAAGTTCCGGCTTGGCAGAGGCCACTTTTTTCTTTAGGAGCTTTGGGAGTTTCTCTCATGCTCTGCCGACACATCGGCTACCCCACTGGTTCTTATTGTCACAACGGTTACACACTCTCTCGGTGATGAAAGAAAACATCTTGAGAAATCTCGCAAGTTCGAGAAATTATATTTGGAAAGACATGTGTGTCCTAACCTAAATAAATAGAATAAATAACTATAAAAACATACACATATAGAGCAGTGGTAGCCTAGTGCCTAGTGAATAAGAACCGACCTTGTGACCAACCAGTACCCGGTTCGAGTAATGGCATGTTCCACTGGATGGATTGATAGATGGATGGATTTATGTACTAACTAGCTTTTACCCGCGGCTTCGCTCGCATTATAAAAAATATTTTATTTTTTTAATAAAAAGTATCCTATATTACTTCTGATACCTCCAAGAATATGTGTACAAAGTTTTATGATGATTGGTTCAGTAGTTTTCGCGTGAAAGCGTAACAAACGAACTGACATTCACATTTATAATATTAGTAAATAAAAAGTATCCTATTTTACTTCTGATACCTCCAAGAATATGTGTACAAAGTTTTATGATGATTGGTTCAGTAGTTTTCGCGTGAAAGCGTAACAAACGAACTGACATTCACATTTATAATATTAGTAAATAAAAAGTATCCTATTTTACTTCTGATACCTCCAAGAATATGTGTACAAAGTTTCATGATGATCGGTTCAGTAGTTTTCGAGTGAAAGCGTAACAAACAAACGGACATTCACATTTATAATATTAGTAGGATATGTACATATTTGTAATTATCATTTGCTCGGCGGTGAAGGAAAACATCGTGAGGAAACCCACACCGACCTTACCTAAGAATGATCCGGTTTTCCCTCTGGGTTGCAGAGGTCAGATGGCAGTCTCTCCATGTAAAAACCTGTATCTTCGCCAAATCTTTTGGCTTAGGTAGCAAACCGACCCAATCCAAATGGATTCCAAATGAATCTTAATGGAGAAGGAAACGGGATAACGCTAGAAAGAAGAAGTATTCTAGAACATTATAGATTGTCGTACCGTTCTAAGTATAATAGGAAGGAAAGAGATGTCACCAAATGCTTCGGCTGTATCACAGTAGATCGTACATGTGTAAATTGCATTAAACAGTACCTATTTTAAAACCTTTGCATTGAATGCCTATTTGTTTTTATTCTTACGGGAGACGGGATGTGATGTGAAGCGTAGCGTAGCTTATAGATATCTGCGCTACACGTAGGTATTGCTCGCACGTTTTCACTGTACTTGTGCCGTGACTCACTCGCAGGAACACAACAATACAGTGGGGTTAGTATATTAGATATTCTAAAATAGATAAATCTGAGAATATTATAATAAAATCAAGTTGAAATGAAATTAATTTATTGTCTTAAATGTGGTGCATTACAGTTGAAGGATGTTATAGTTTTGTCTTACACATTTAATCTTAGCTGACATGCAATAGACTTTTTATTGTATTGGCGTTTTTATTGATTGTTTTTTTAATATACTTTTTTGTGGTCTTTTAGTTAATAGATTCAGGCGTTATTTTGCGTTCACAAGCAATTTTATCTTGCTTGCTTGGTGTGCTTCCGCCACTAATTAGTTCATGCGAACTAGCACCGGCCGGCAACTACCTACTACCGTTAGTAGATGCAACACACCGCCATGGCTGCTCCGGTAGTCTCTGCCTCGGCTGCTGCGGTCGTCCTCGCGATTGCCCGCCATCTGGAACAGAAAACACACGCACCCGCCACCGTTGCTGCCATGACTGTGGGACAGAATGCGTTTTGATCGATTCACTCTTTTCAACTGTGGGGATTGATTTAGGGCATGTCCTTCAGGGTTCCGTTTTACCCTTTGGGTACGGAACCCTAAAAAGCACGTTCTACTTTTCCCCGCCCCGGTCAGTAGCGGTGAGTTGAGTTGCTAAGCATTTTCGTTTTATCGGTTTGTCATAATATTATAAACAGTTTTCTATTTCTTGGTGCAAAAAAATAATATGTTGTAATAAAAACGTCATTATCGACAAACCTTATCATTATATTAAATTCTTAATGATTCTTAATGATGATGATGTTAGAAACAGAGTTGGTCTGAAAGAGAGCGTCGGTGTTAAAATAAGAAGAGGCATGCTACGATGGTTCGGACATGTAGAAAGAATGCAAGATGAAAGAATGACGAAGCAGATATACAATGCAAAAGTGGAAGGATGTAGGAGCCGGGGAAGGCCAAGACTTACCTACCATGACTAAATTGGTCGTGTTCTATCAGAAGGTGATGTCAGGAGCCCTAGAAACCGGCGCGCATGAGAAGAGCAATGAATGTTAAAGAAGCGAGTGAGATATGTAGGGATCGAGTCTCGTGGCGCTCGGTTCTCTCTGCCTACCCCGCAAGGGATTTGGCGTGAAGTTATAGATAGATAAATTCTTAATATAAACAATCACTTTTAAGCGTGTAGGCTGTATGTTTGTATGCCAACTATAGATTTGTTCTCACAAATATCTAAATCTCTACCAACCCCCAAATGAAATGGCGTGAAGATATACATAGATAGATAGATTATCGGAACTACACTCAATTGTCAAGTTCATAATGATGCCAGGAATTAGAAGTGGTGGAAATCCAAAATTAGGTAGATTCGATTACATAGTTATATACAGTTATTAGTCGACTAGAAGCTTTTTAAAAACGTCAAGTCGTACGTGCATTAATTAACATATGAAAATCAATTTTGTCAAAATATAATCAATGAGAACTGTAATAGCGTAATTGGCCACGTATCTGTTTGGCAATCATTTTTTCCGCCGGAATGGAAGCTGGGACAACGGGCGCGAGACGTCCCGGCCGCGTTAACGGCTCTACAAATCAGATCGTCATTACACGCTCGTTTTTGTTGCCGCCATTCTTCGACGCAAAAACGTTTGATTTGACCGCTGCACAGTGATGACAGTTAAAATTGGTATATAAAATTTATTCATACAGATATACATGTTCTCTAAAGTTTGATATCTTATGTAATCTTCAGCATTCCTCATCCAACCACTATTGGCCGCTCATTTGATGTCATCTGTTCAGCTAGAGATCCAAGTTCCCGTCGTCTTATACGTGGTAACCATTCTAAGTCTTTCATCTTATCATCTGCAATCGACAATCATCGTCATCAACGCATAAATGTTCAATGAAAATAAAAACGAGTGTGCTTTAGACCACACGACTGAAGTAAAACTTCTTTAGCTCCATGGTGTGATACAGACAATAGGCCTGCACTGTGTCTTAGATATACGAAATTTAACTCGCTATGAGAGATAGAGAGAAAGAAAATGTGTGCTCGCACGTCTCTCTCTTGCCCCTACAGTAATATACGAAACGTAACTCTCTCTCTCTCTTTCTATCTTCACTAATTTATATCGCTCTCTCAACTTCCGTTCGTCTCGCCCGATCACACTTTTCGTAACGCTCTCGTCACGCATTCACCAGCTTACTCCCCAAGTCAAGCGTGCATTAATAAGTTTTACTTCAAAAAGTACGATATTATATCAACTCGCTTTGGTTTCTTATAAAACGTAACGTGCATAATGTGCATATTTTGATTCGTCTATTTGAAAGCGTCTATTAACTGTATAACTTATACAAATAGATCTTTACAGCCCTTTACAGCCAGGTGCGCAGACGACTACAGATCATCAGTGATGAATTTGTACGGAGTTATACGCTACAATTATTCAAGGTTTTAGTGTTTATGAAAAATTTTTTTAGAAAAATAAAATAGATTGAGTTTTAATGAAGGTGTGATGAAGTATAATATAAAAAGACTTACAGGATTATTGTTCTCGATTAATGTAATTTTTATTGTAATAATTAATTACTGTTGAGTTTATTGAAGTGAGTAAGGACATCAGTTCTTAAAGCTCTACCTATTAAGAACACACTGTTAATCAATTGAAGTGTGATTACGACATCTAAGTCACATTTGGTCCAATTCTCTTCACCATGACTGTAGTAAGGCGCCACGCGCATCGACAAGTGTTAAATTGCTGTTGCTGTAGAGTAAAAAGAGGAAAAGGTAGAGAAAAAAGATCAAAAAGTGTAAATGGAGGTGATGCCGCGGTAAAAACACAATTGCTGTCCATCTAAACTGCTGCTGGCTTTGACACTTTCTAGGAAACTGTCGGCTGATAAGTTAATTTTATTTGCGTGCTGAACCGATTTTTAGTTTCACCCATGTTTAAAAAAAAATACAGTTAGCTTTTCCCTGTATTCAAGTGTCAAGTATGACAAGGATAGATAATTAGTTATTTAAAACTTTATTCATTACAGTAAGGTGGTAGGACAGCTTAATGCTAATTGAATTCGCCAGTACAGTCAACTATACGACTATTGGAATATCATGATTGCGGTATTTATGAACAAATAAATTGATTGTACTATATATGACATATAAATATTCTAAAATTTTTCATTTAAGCAAACATACACATCTAAGAAACAATCCTCTATTAATATGGATATCCCTAAAACTATTTATTATCATGAATTTTCAAAATATTTTAGTATATTGTTAGGATTCTAAAGTTTAGGGGGGGGGGGGGGTATGACTAGTTTTCCCTCTGGGTTGCGGAGGTCTGACGGTAGTCACTCCATGTAAAAATCAGTATCTTGCCCATAAAAAAGACCCACAAAAGAAGGACTAACCCACACCCGGGTGTGCGTTAGTCATTCTTCCGTGAGGGCCACCCTCCGGGACCCGATGGGAGCGAGGTGGTGAACTCTCATAAGTACTCTTTCAGACGGCCGAACGAGTTATGTCAGATTCGTACTGACTAAACACCGCCTAGGGACTGCCTTTAGCCGGGAAGGCTTTAAAGGCTTTATTGGAGGTAATCACCACAGGGTATGTAGTTCTTAGGCTTAGGTAGCGGAAGAATGTAATTCAAGAGCATAGAACCAGCATGCGTGCTATGAATGTTAAAGATGCGAGTGAGGTGTGAAAGGACCGAGTCATGTGGCACTCAGTTACCGTGACCTTACGCGATAGGTTTACAAAATAGGACAAATGGGAAAAATATGTTCTGCCGCAACTTTCATTTGGTTAATTAATTATAATGTTAAAGACCGAGTCAAGTCGCCCTTGGTTCTCACTGTCTACCCCGCAAGGATCTTAGCATGACGATATATATAGACAGATAAATCTTTCTCTATCACTAACGTAACAAATAAGCGTATAGACAAAATATGAATAGTGTGATACAGCAATAAAATTATAAAACAGCACCTTCTCCCGAACCTCTACACTCAATTGCCAAGATTCAGAACGATGCCCAGAAATTAGAAGTGGAGGAAATTCAAAATTAGTTAGATTCGCGGAAACAACCTTCGTTCTGTCAATAGCTCCCATAGACTTCTAACATAGATTTATGGGCAGGCTCCTGTACGGTGGTGGCACTTACTCAGAAGGGCTGCTCCATTCAAAATACATGTAATACACCTTCGTCCATATACGTTGAAACGCAGTACTCTCCAGGGAATTGTTATTTTGCTGCAGTCTTCTGTAAAATGGATGTGCTTCTAGAATAACCTTCTTTTTCAGTTCGTATGGGAAAGTACCACCACAGAAATCGCAGCCAAATAACAACTCCCTGGAGGCTTGTTATGTTTCTGCGAGTGTATGAAGTTACCAGTTAATTCCTAAGAAGTTGCTGTGTTAGTAGCAGAGGAGAAATAGCGTGTGCGATACCTAATGAATTGCAAGCGTTCATAAGCTACGGTAACCACTTTACACTAGGTGGGCCGTATGCCTTGGCTTTGCCTGTAAAGTTTTTATTTTCCTCTAAAGATGACAACGGACTATTTAAACTGGAATCATTCTTAGCGTTTGACGAGTTCGGTGACGCAGTGGTGAAACGCACTGATACGTTACTTCGACACCAACGATCGTGGGTTCGATTTCCACACCGGACAAACGTCTGTTTGTATTGGTCTGGGTGTTTTTAAAAGAGGTAGGGCGCATCAAAGCAGACCGTCTGTGGAAGTACGTCTACCTCACAGAAAACCCAATAAGCCAAATAACAGTTCTCTGGAACGTTGTTGTGTTCCTGCTTACAAAACATTACTTTTTTATCCTTGCGTGTGACTGGTGACCCCACTCACACGCAAGGATAAAAAATTAATGTTTTCAGACAAAAACAGTGGCAGTTTCTAGTTAAGTAGTGTAAAAAATTGATCAATTCATTCACTCGTCACTATAACAAGGCGCCACGCGAGCAGACTGCTTCTTAACTGAAGCTGCATTGCATCAAAAAGAGCAAAAGGTAGTTAAAAAAAGCCAGCGGACAAAAAAGAAAAAATAAGGGTATTATCACTGTAAAAAGATAATGAAATTGTTGACGCCTAGACGCCAGTAAGTTCGGCACTTTCTAACTTGGTATGCGACGAAGTTAGGCTAAGCTAGGCTAAGAAATTATTTTAGAGCAGTAATAGCCCATTGGATATAAGAACCGGTCTAGTGAACAACAGGTCCTCGGTTCTAATCCTGGCATGTTGGAGCAGGAGTTGGGAATGCGGGTCACCGAAACAAAGGTCTCCGAAATAGTGATGGGGCAAAGTAGATCAAAATTTTTAAAATACTGCGTCAGTCTAGCCACGGCTGTCATAGATCGGAACAAGCAGAGCAGCTCCACCTAGGACTAATGTTGTATACTTCGGCTATACTCAGTATAGCCGATGGGATCGCGGTGGCTAGGTGGAGCTGTGAAGCTCGCTGTCGCCCGTGTCTGGACTGACGCAGTATGAGGAGGGAAGTTTGGAAACAGACATTATCGTTTCACCGACGTTCTAAAATGGGCAAAATCAAATTTTAGAAAACAAAACTGAAAGATGATGAATGGAAGAATGAATTGCGGAATGAAAGAGAGTATGATGTATGAATGTGATAATTTATATTTAATGTAATAATTTTAAAAAATGTTATAAATAGATATTGTTGTCGAAATAGCCTTGCCCATGGAAGGGGTGCACGAATTAAAAAAAAAAAAATCCTGGCATGTACCACTAAATTCGTGTTTTCGGATTTATCTGCATATTTGTAATAATTACTTGCTCGGCGGTGAAGGAAAACGTCGTGAAGAAATCCGTACGTCCAAGAAATTATATTTCTAAAGAAGTGTGACGTTACCTAAGAACGATCTGGTTTTCCCTCTGGGTTGCAGAGGTCTGAAGGCTGTCGCTTCATGTAAAAATCAGTATCTTTGCTAAATCCTTAGGGTAAGGCAGCGGTCGCAGTGGTGCCCTGTTGCTGACAGATCCGGGGCACCACACCAACGCGGCCGATGGATATTCGCGGGGTTGTTTAGTGGGTATACCGTCGGGCAGCCGACGGGGAGTCCCACACTACCACCGGAGGCCACCCAGGCGCCGGTGGTGTGCGTAACGCATTTTTCCCCGCGTCACAAATAAAAAAAAAAAAAGGGTAAGGCAGCGGACCCCGCCAATCCTTGTGCATTAGAAAACGGTGTAAGGTTAGGAAGAAGGCTAAAAAATTGTTTTTTTTTACACAACGTTGAGAGATGTACAAGCATACCGCCCACTTGATATAAAGCGGCTACCGTAGCCTCTTAACATTTGTAATACATTATTATCACTGGCGCGATGCAACCTATGCTGCTTACTGGTGACTTTACTCACAGGAATAAAACAACCCTTCAGGGAGTTGACATTTGGCTGCGGTTTTCTGTGAGGTGAAGGTACTTTCCCAAACGGGCTGATTTGATGTGTTCTACCTCTCTTAAAAATATCTAGACCAAAACAAAACAATGATCATACACACAAATGTTTGTCTTGTGCGGGAATCAAACGAGCTTTTGTGTCAAAGTAATGTTACTAACCACTGCGCCACCGAGCTCGTCTAATGATTGATTGTGTTTTAAAAATATATATCATTCAAAAAATACACACACATATATATATAGTTTTGTATATATATATAATTTATGACCTTACACCGTAAAATGTCAGCAGACTAAATATATTAAAACATACGTACAAATTATAGTACTTATATATTTTCGACTGTATGGATCTGATGAAGATTGCAGGTAGCCGATGGATTAAAACAGCACATTACCTATAATTGTGGAAGTCTATGGACAGCAGTGGATATCTTTCGTTGAAATGATAATGAATATTTTTTTAAATAATTTTAACGAGACATTTCTTTTTCGATAGGTGTTGTGAAAAACAGATACAATCTCCTGTAAAGTTAAGAGAACCCAAATCAGTCTAGTAAGCTCCTGAGGAATAGCTGTGTTAGCAATAGGACTAGCGACAAGTGAGTGATCTCGTGTATTGCCAGGGTTCATTGGATACGGAAACCGCTTTATATTAAATGGGCTATATAAAAAAATGTTATTGCTAAAAAGGAATGACGAGGCGCGAGCGATACCTCTTATATTGCAAGCGTTCACAAGCTACGGTAACCACGTTATATTAAATGAGCCATATAAAAAAGTGAAAGTACTTTCTCAGTCGGACTGTTGCTAACATAGATAACAGTTGCTAACTACTTATATTTAAGCAAAGCCTTGCTTGGTTAGCCAGCAGGGTGCAACACGTGTAAGTCAAATTGGTTTTGACACCGCGCTATAAAGATTTCCGAAATCACCAGACTTACGTACTCACCATAGAGTTCCCATTTACGTTCGTGTCGTGTGTCCAACCACTATCCTCTATGCTACCACAAAATAAAACAAAGACCTAATTATAGATCGAAAATAACAAGGGTCCGAAAAAACATAAACAACACAAACGTAACGTACTCGATCGTAATTGTTTCAAGCAACAAAAACTTGAACTCGACTCGGAACCCGCTCATGAATGGAACTTGAGAAGCTACCACCACAAAACATAAAAGCGCGCGAAACAATCTGCATTTGACATTTCGTTACCATACATTGCTCTTTCATTACAGTCGTATTTCATTGTAACTGTAGTGAAACTACAATGTGTCTCAAATAAGATTGGCTGTCGTATAGACTTGTATATGTAGGTACGCCGGTCGAACCATCGGGAAAACGATAAAAACGACGCTCCATATTCGAGAAATGATTAAAAAAGAAAGATGGAAGAAAACGAACAAGACGCGAGGTTCGCGGCACGTACCGTCCTCGGTTTAAAAAGAAAACTATTCTACCGAAGCGTGAATGAAAAACGCGCCCGCTACGGCCGCGTAACAGTAATTTTGTGATTATTATTTTTATTTTCGTCCCGTCTTTCCTTTTTTTATTATTTCGTCTTATTATTTTGTACGTTTTTATCTGCATGAGCGCTCGTATGTAGGTCAGGAACAGTACGGTTTTTTTTTCACATCAAGGTCGTTGGTTGGTCGTTTTGTGTGTGATGTCTTTGATACGGTGTAATTATGGTCAGGCATTGACCTGTGTTTAACTGCTATTAACTAGATACCTACTGAATCGGTCTAGAAACTTCAGTCTGGCTCTGTTATCAAGCAAGAAATCTGCGCCGACATTCAGCGTGCAATCGCGGCCCCTTTTTAACACTTAGCCGAATGGGTTTGGTTTTTAAAACCTTAGTTTAGGTTAGTAGTTAAATTTAAGGTGTCGTAAGTCAGTTTTAATTTAATTTGTTTATTCCTTTTCGTGTCTTTCTTTAATTAAAGTCTTCAGCGCGTAGGTAGGACTGTATCTTATACGTAATCTATCTATACTTCACGCCCAAAACCCTTGCGGTAGGCAGTGAGAACTGAGCGCCACAGGTCTGCGTTCTTACACACCTGACATCACCTTTTGACAAAACACTATCAATTTGTTGTCATGGCATGTAAGTCTTGGCCTGCCTCGGCTCCTACATCCTTCTACTTTGCGTTGTGTATCTGTAACGTAATTCTTTCTTCCTGCATCCTTTCTATATGTCCGAACAAACGGAGCATGCCTGTTTATACCGACACTCTCTTTTAGACCAATATAAACATTATTTTTCATAAATTACTCGTATTTATAGTCGTCGTTCACAGACACAATTGTTGAAGGAGTTGATGTATCAGCATGTGGGGGAGGGGGTGTAATTCTAATGTAATACTCCTCATAATCATATGCGAGCTGTATGCTTGCTTGTCACTCGACATGTAGTTATTTTTTTTGGAATCCAGTAACCAACTGGTCCTCGATTCGAATCCTGGTATGTACCACTAAATTCGTGGTTTCGGATTAATGTAATACTTGGAATCTCTATCTCATTATTATCTCTTGCTGGGTGAAGGAAAACATCGCGAGGAAACCCGTAAATTAAGACTAAGAAAAGTCTGGTTTTCCCTCTGAGTTATGGAGGTCTGACGGCAGTTGCTCCATTCTAGCAGACTAAACATATTAAAACATACGTACAAATTATAGTACTTATATACGAGTATTTTCGACTGTATGGATCTGATGAAGATTGCAGGGAGCCGATGGATTAAAACAGCACATTACCTATAATTGTGGAAGTCTATGGACAGCAGTGGATATCTTTCGTTGAAATGATAATTAATATTTATTTTTTTTATTAATTTTAACGAGACATTTCTTTTTCGATAGGTGTTGTGAAAAACAGATGCAATCTCCTGTAAAGTTAAGAGAACCCAAATCTGTCCAGTAAGCTCCTGAGGAATAGCTGTGTTAGCAGTAGGACTAGCGACAAGTGAGTGATCTCGTGTATTGATCACTTATCGCTATTTTACATATTTGCTAAAAAAACCCTTAGGCATATGTCGCGGACTCCGACAAACCTAATAAATTAGGCAAAGGAGACGCTTGTATGTATATCTTCACGCCAAGTCCCTTGCGGGGTGGGCAGAGAGAACCGAGCGCCATAAGACGCGGTCCTTACATACTTCCCCGCTTCTGTGACATTCATTGCTCTTTTCATGCACGCTCGCCGGTTTCTGGGGCTCCTGATATCACCTTCTGATAAAACACGACCAATTTGGTCATGCTAGGTTAGTCTCGGCCTTCCTCGGCTCCTACATCCTTCCACTTTTGCATTGTATATCTGTTCCGTCATTCTTTCATCCAGCATTATTTCTAAGTGTAGGAACAAACGGAGCATGCCTTTTCTTATCTTAATACCTAAACTCTCTTTCAGATTGACTGTTTTTCTTGTATCATTATTGCGAACGTGGTCAGCAAGCGTTACGCTACAAATTTTGCCGATTTGTGACGTTACGTTTGTTTTTTGTTTTTTTTTGGAGACGCTTGTGGGTTTGATTCCATTTGGGTGCAGCATTTGTGAGGATGAACGTCTCTGTTTGTCAAGGTATTTTTAAGAGAGTCACAGTGCATTAAAGCAGTCCGGCACGGGAAGTATTTTTTTTTATACTACGTCGAGAGACATTCAAGCATACGGCCCACCAGATGTAAAGCGCGTACCGTAGTCTATTAACGCTTACGATATATTAATTATCACTTGCGCAATGCCTCCTCAGACAGCAACTCCTTGGGAGCTTACTGGTGACCGCACTCACACGCAGGAACACAACAACCGTCTAGGGAGTTGTTATTTGGCTGCGGTTTTCTTTGAGGTGGAGGTACTTCCCCAGACGGGCTGCTTTGATGCACCCTACCTCTCTTAAAACATTCAGACCAAGACAAAGAGACAATGTTTGCCTTGTGTGGGAATCGAACCCACGAGCGTTGGTGTCAAAGTCGCGTCATTCACGACTGAGACACCGAACTCGTCAAGTATCTACACCTCACAGAAAACCGATACTCACTCCCTTTGTTGTTCTGTTCCTGCGAGTGAGTAGAGTTACCAGCAAACTGTGCTATGTTAGCAGCAGGGGATGCTTAATATGTTGCAAGTGACCACTTTATGCCATCGGGTATTACTATTACGTCTCTGTAATGGTCAAAATGTATTTTGGAATAAAAATCCTGTGCAACTAAAAGTTCTCTCAGCAACTAGATGGCGCTACATGTCTCTATATGTTTATCACTATTTTATTGATTCTATGAAACCGTCAGTATATTAAAACTAGTATATTTTCGCAACTACATATGCGTTTGAATAAGTTTATTAAAAAAAAAGAATCCAGGACTAATGTAAGGATTACGGTTGATGATGAAGTGTCCAAACAAGTGGATGAGATTGTACATCTTGGATGTGCTTTCAGCAGGGATGGAAGGTACACCGCAGATGTGGAAAGACGAGTGAGTGCTGGGAATAGTGTGAATGGAGCGTTGGGAAAACCCGATACTGTAGTCCCTATGGAAAACCTCGGCTGGGAATTCATTCCATAATTTGAGAGTTCTTTCGGAAGAAAAGCTCCTGTGTGTGAGGGGGAACTTCCCTGAAATGAAAATTGTAAGCAGATAGCAACAGTAAATGTGATTTTCTTAGCGGAGGACACTTGAACCTGTATCTTGACGGGGTTGAATTTGACATCGCGCCCATTTGGATACGAAAGTCAGAGTTCAATTCTCAATTTCAGACACAACTCCTCTCCGACTTCCCACCACGTAGGAATGAGCAATGTTAGCATAGCCCGTATAAGTGTGCTCAGTGCTGTCGAAAATGCCGCCAATTTTCTATGCAATTTTCCTTGTATAAGTTTCTGTTTGTCTCTTAATCTTAAAATGAGTTCATCCTGTGATGAAAATGAAACTCTCGTTCCGGAGTCTTTTCGCAGTTATTGTCAATAATTTGCTGCCGCAAAAATCTAGAGAAACATTTGATTCATAATTACAGAGTAATTATTTTCTCGTAGTCAATGATAAAAAGTAGAGTACCTAACACGTGAAAAAAAAATCTTCACTGTTCATTGCCTTTTTGGTGGTCGCCGCTGTTAATTCTGGTTACACAGGAGACACAGTGGTGAGAATGAGTGGTGGGCCTGTCCCTGATATTAGAATAACATGCTACGAATGTTACTCTAACAACTAACATCTACAGCGCCCGAGGCTGCCCCGTGGAGAGGCGAAAAATGTGTCGCAGGGACGACCAGAGCAGCCAGGACAACAATTGTTTTGGTGCATGCGGTTCATGTTTCAGACTGTGGATATTCGCAGAGACAACCGCAGCAGACGAGTCAGAGACGACCGGAGCAACCATGGCAGCGACGGTATACATCTACTAACGGTAGGGGCTGGGAGCCGGCTGTCTGTAGTTCGCATGAACTAATAGGTAGCGCACAAAGTAGTTTAGATCAAAATACCTGTAAATTTTTCTTTCGCAAAATAACGTCCGAATCTATTAACTATTTAGAAAGGAATGACAGTAATGCCTGTAGGTGGCAGTTATGCGAGTGAGGTGCTTTTTTTTAAGAGTAGCGAGAACAATTCGCAATTCGCAACTAACTTGCTTGTTTACTATAATGTAGTTAGTTAAATTAACATTACAAAGACGTGAAATGAATATGTGACGTATATAATAAAGAGAGGTAGGGCGCATCAAAGGAGCCCGTCTGGGGAAGTACCTTCACCTCACGGAAAACCGCAGCCAAATAACAACTTCCTAGAGGGTTGTTGTGTTCCTGCGGGTGAGTGAGGTCACCAGTAAACTCCTAAGGAGTCGCTGTGTAAGCAGCAGAGGAGGCATCGCGCGAGTGATACTTACTATATCACAAGTGTTAATAGGCTACGGTAACTGCTTTACATCAGGTGGGCCGTATGCTTGAATGCCTCCTGACGTGGTCGAAAAAAAATTAATTTCGTGTGATTTGGCAGTGACAATAAATGAGATGAGAGATAGATCAGTGATAGCCCAGTGGATAAAGAGCCAGCCCATTGACTAACTGGTACTTGGTTCGAATCCTGCTGGGAGCATGTACCGCTAAATCTCGTGTTTTCAGATTTATGTACACATTTTTTTCTCGCCCGGTGGTGAAGGAAAACGTAGTGAAGAAAGCCGTGACCTAACCTAAGAATGATCCCGTTCACCTCTGGGTTGTGAAGATCTAACGGCAGTAGCTCCATTTAAAAATGAGTATCTACGCCTAATCCTTAGGCTTAACTAGCGGACCTCGCCAATCCTAATGTATTAGGAAACGGAATAACGCTGAGAAGAAGTTAAATAACATTACTAACGAGCTCGGTGGCGTAGTCGGTTGGAAGCGCTGTTGTGACACCGACGCTCGTGGGTTCGATTCCTACATAGGACAAACATTTGTGTCATGCCATGGCAAACAACAGTCTTGCACTGACTGTTTTTTATTAAACGTATCAAGAGAGCCCGGGAGTCTGGGGAAGTAGTAACTCCATGGAGGGTTGTTATGTTCCTGCGAGTGGGTGAGGTCACCGGTAGGCTCCTAAGGAGACGCTGTGTTAGCAGCAGAGGTGTCATCGCGCGAGTGATATTTATTGTGTCGAAGCGTTCATAGGCTACGGCAACCACTTTACATCAGGCAGGCCGTATGCTTGTGTGCGTCCCGATGTTGCATAAGAATAATGCGTTTTTATCAATGATATTGTATTAAAAAGAGGTACATGTCGTACATACTAGCGCGCAGAAACTGAGGCAATGAAATTAACCCAATTGGTCTAATATGCGCTATTCTATGATGCGCTGACGTATTTCAAGCGCAACTCTTGACAGATAGCTATCTCTCTCTATATCATGCGTTCCGTATTGTCTATCCCCTTCTTAAGTAAGTAAGTACTATAATGTCGTAGTGGAACAATAACAAAACGACGCGCAGTATGAATATACGTCATCTTTAAATACAATATCATTGGTTTTTATGTGGTGTACTAATATACAATTTCTTGATATGGTAGGTGTACAAATAGATTGCTGGGTTAGAAAGAGTGTTAAATTTGGAAAGAATACTAATACACTTTGGCTTTTCCAGGATGGTTACGATTTCAGATTAGATTGGTGAAAAATGATTCAATTTGGTTCAGGTTGGGTTTGGCATGGCAATAAGCATCTGCCTGATGTGAAGAGGTTACCGTAACCTGTAGGCGTTTATCATGCAAGAAGTGGTGCCGCTACCGCTACTGGCGCTGGTGGCGCAGTGGTGAAACGCGCTGTTATGCTACTTCTACAAATATTTGTGTGCATTAACATTTCTGTTTGTCTTGTCCTGACTGTTTTCAAGAGAGGTAGGGCGCATCAAACTTTGGGGAAGTACCTCCACCTGACAGAAAACCGCAGCCAAATAACAACTCCCCAGAGGGTTTTTGAGTTCATACGTGTAACTGAGGTCTTCCTTAAACTCCTAAGGAGTTGCTATGTTAGCAGCAGAGGTGGCATGGCGCTAGTGATATGAATTGAAAGCGTTTATAGGCTACGGTAACCGCTTTAAATCAGGTGGGCCGTATGCCTCCCGACGTTGTATAAAAATAAGACTAAAAAGTAATATTCAGCGAAATAGCCATATATCAGTGGAGTTATTATTACTCATGACTAAATAAAGTTGTTTGTTTGGACCTAATGTAGATTTTAGAACCTAGCAACAGCCATTTGGATATAATACATTCCCGCATATATACTCATACAATGGGTACAGGCCGGTCAACTCGTTATAGCCACTGACTTCGCTTTAGTCATCGTTCCCGGTAAAAAGTAAAAATAACTTCGGCCATAGTCTGCATCTTAGTCTCAAGGCCAAATCCTTACTCTAGACAAGGACGCACATAACAAAACGCCGCGCAATTGACAAGGATGCACGATATCGATGTCTTCGTCCTTTAAAAAGGGAAAGTGGTAGTTGAGGCACGGGCGAGAGTGAGATGAAAAAATGTCCGAAGGGTAGAGCAGGATGGAAGTTGTTTTTTGGGCATGTGTGAGAGAGAGGTAAGATGGGAACCGGTTAATTTTGAAGGGCTCGCGACCGTGGTCCACGCTGAAGCTGCGTTAAGGATATACATTTTCTTTATGATTATGTATCGATTCGGCTTCTAAATCACTGGTTAAAAGGGAAAATGTTAACATGCATGTTATAAAACATGAGATATCTAAGTAATAGTGTTATTTATGAATAGAGTGGAAAACATCATACGAATCTGATACGAATTAACTGATTGATGATTTATCATTGGAGGTTTACAACACCGAGGGTATCACTCGCGCATAGCTTTCAAGCCTTTTTTGAAGACTCGCATGCATATACAATATCTTTATTGTACAATATGATGAGAGCTTATACAAAGATAGACTAGAAATAAGTCGTTCAAAGGCATACATATCCTTCTAAGAGATCTCTTCCACTCACCGTACCGTAGGTTATATAAGTCGATGCTTCTACTCAATGACCGGTGGCGAAGTGGTTAGTAATGATAGGTATAGGTAGTTGTTGTGTTTCTGCGAGTGAGTGAGCTCCTGGTGAGCTCAGCATTAAAGCATTGACTAAGAACGTACAGAAAGTCGCAGTTAAATATCAACTAACTGGAGAGTTGTTGTGTTCTTGGGAGTGAGTGAAGTTATCAGTAAGCTCCTAACGAGTGGCTGTGTTAGCAGTAGCGATAGCATAGCACGAATATTACTTAATGTATTGCAAGCGTTCACAGGCTAGCAGCAGAGGTGGCATCGCGCTAGTGATATGAATTACAAGCGTTTATAAGCTACAGTAACTGCTTTACATCAGTTGTGTCGTAAGCTTGTAACCTCCTCTATTCCCCTTCCTTCATCACCTATCTATAAAACAACATAAAAAGCTGTCTGGTGCAGACCGCACATGGAGTGCTGCAGTCGCTTTTGGGCGGATGGACTTGGATACTGCTGGGAGCCAGGAACGTGTGATTTGGTGCAAAGACGAGCTCTGAGAATTGTCGATGATCCTAAGCTCCCACACGGTATATTGAGTCCTTGAGTTTAAGGAGAGATTTTATCTCGAGTGTTGTGTCCTACCGATTGTATAATAAGATGTGTTTCGAGGAGTTGTTCGATAGGCTAAATGCCCCGTTTCACAAACGGACATGTTGTTCACAGCTGGGTATTAATTGTCACATTTTGGAACCGAAATGGTCACATACTGTGCGGTTCCAGGGAAGTTTCTACTGAAAACTCTTAAGTTGTGGAATGAACTCCTTGTCTAAGTTTTCTCTACGTACCTCTTCACTCTGTAAAAAGGCGTGAAGAGGTGTTTACAGGGTCGGCAATGCTGGAGTCCACACTACTGTCCATAGGTTACGGTAATTGTTTATCAGCAGGAAATCTGCTTGTTTGTTAACTTAGTGGCAATAAAAAACAATACGGACCGATTGAGGTATAAGGAAACATAAGCAAAAGCACTAGACAAACAGTCAATTCCTACTATTTGGGCAGCATCTCTTCAGCGAATCTGGTAACACACGTTTACTATCGCAGTAACCAGAATAAAATCCAATAAATTAGATTCTGTACGACCTTCTCTAAAGTGGGGTACTTGCAGGCATACTAACCCAGTCTGGCTACTTCGAAATCTTGTCGTCCGCTACTTTATTTCGTCAAGATATTTTTCGCTACGTAGCAGGGAGTACCAAGTTCAGGCGTGATTGGCTCTAGTATACCGTAGTATATACTGGTAAACCACTTATACTCTTAAATGGTTTAAATCCTGGTAAAGATGATGGTATACTCAAGTCTGCAATGATGGACAGTAAGTTGCAGCTTTAAGCTCGACATGTAAACTTTGCTCCCCTCCCCTTTGTCGATTCGCGGGAACAGGTCAACGCGGCTCAAGGTCAGGGGAACGCGGACAGAAACTCCGTAGAGTCGCCGTTCGTGCACATTTTTAATACATTATTGGGTCAACTTCTATGTATACAATAATTGCCAAATAGTTACAAGGTCTTGTATGTACTATTTGAGGTACAGTATATGGCAGGTTGTCATATGCTGTACTTCAATTAGTATATATAGGTGAGGGCACAGCAAAAAAAAGTATGAGTAGAGAATAGTTACAATTTCAAATTCAAATAATCTGTCATAAATTGTATAAAATTTTTGAATAAATTATTTGAAATTTTATCGTCAAAAAACTCTTGTAAGGAGTAAAAGCAATTGTCATTAGATATATTGACGGGATAGTTGTAAATTTTTGTATAAATAATTGAAAATGCTGCCGATGCCTTGCTTGTTCATAATAAATGTTTATTTATTTATAATAATAATAATAAATATTGTCAGACAAATTACACAGCGCCATCTAGCCCCAAAGTAAGCGAAGCTTGTGTTATGGGTACTAGACAACTGATAAACATACGTAAATATTTTTTTCTTTGTAAATACATACTTATTATACATAGAAAATATCCAGACCAAGACAAACAGACATGTTCATGCACACAAATGTTTGCCTTGTGTGGGAATCGAACCCACGAGCGTCGGTGTCAAAGTCGCGTCATTCACGACTGAGCCACCGAGCTCGTCGTATTTGTACATAAACATCTTCATTTACTTAAAAAAATATGCCAATGTATATCCAAGGCAGAAGAAACGCAAATTTATAAATCGTCAGCGGCGCGCCAGATCGTTTTTGCGCTCGGTGCGCGGGCATTGCGCTGGCGGACCGTTTGCCTCACAAATTATCTATTTGGTTCGATTTTGATTAAGATTGTTCTTCTTCTTCGCGCTTTCCCGTTTCCTAATCCACTAGGATTGGCGGGGTCCGCTACCTAAGTCTAAGGATTTGGTGAAGACACTGATTTTTACAATGAGCGACTGCCGTCAGACCTCCACAACCCAGAGGGAAAACCAGATCTATCTTAGGTTAGGTCACACATCTTTCGAAATATAATTTCTTGGACGCGTGTGTCTCCTCACGATGTTTACCTTACCTTCACCGCCGAGTAAGTGGTAAATATGTACATAAATCTGAAAATACGAATTTAGTGGTACATGCCCACTCCAGGATTCGAACCGGGGACCAGTTTGTCAATAAGCCGGTTCTTTATCCACTATCACAGCTCCCGATTTTGTTTAAGATTATCACGGTGTAATTAATTTAATATCATTATAATATTAAGATCTGTTTATACTTGAACAGCTTTAAAATATTGCATCTTTCTAATAGATCTCGGTTAGCTTGAGTAGTAGAATAACGCTTGAGATAGTACTTTCCGACATATATATTTCCCTAAAAACAAAAGAGAAAAATATCCCGTACAATGTTTTATTGAACGGCTGATACAGAGAAAAACATGCAATTGCTGTTAAAAAATATGATTATCTACCTACAAACTTTTTCAGTGCTCTAGAATTGATTTTTAATTTTTTTGAAATCGTTCCTAAATTTAAAATAAAATTTAAATAATATAATTATATCTTATATGTATTTAATTTATTAGCAGGTTGCGTCTAAACTAAAAGAATCCGATATTGTTTTCTATAATGAGATTACCAGATCTAATTGGTTGCTTCGGATCGGTTTGCGCTTCAAAAATATTTTCCTTATTCTTAATACATTATATTCCTCCTCTGTTTTTTTATTAAATTTATAGTTATTTGTATTTTTTGTCAGCTGTCAAAGTACAAGTAAGTCGTGTAGTTTGTCCTAAACCACCACACGGGTCTTCCTGGAAACGAAGGGATTGAAAGCACACTGCCCAACTGCGATTGGCGGAGCTAGAGTTTCAATGGAAAACGAAGTACTATTATACTACACAATTAATTTAATCCGGACTCGTTGATGTCTTTCTAATTTTTACTATTCCTTACTCTACCTCATGTAGACCAATAAATCCTTGTCCCCGAATAGAACAGGCATATAAGTGCGTAGAGACACTCTCTATTAGTTGTGTACTACTAGGTAACTAGATATTGTTTGAACCAATGATATTGTATTAAAAAGAGGTAGATGTCGTACTAGCGCGCAAAAACTGAGGCAATGAAATTAACCCAATTGGTTTAATATGCGCTATTCTATGATGCGCTGACGTATTTCAAGCGCAACTCTTGACAGATTGCTATCTCTCTCTATATCATGCGTTCCGTATTATCTATCCTCTTCATTGTTGTAATCTATATACGCTTAGTAAGTAAGTACTATAATGTCGTAGTGGAACAATAACAAAACGACGCGCAGTATGAATATACGTCATCTTTAAATACAATATCATTGGTTTGAACAATATTTTATGTAACTAATGATGAGTTACTGTATAAAACAGTATGCAACTTAATGCGAAGAAAATATTTAATAAAAATTTTAAAAACCCCCGACGCAAAAATCCTACTAATATTATAAATGCGAAAGTTTGTATGTATAGATGGATGTTTGTTGCTCTTTCACGCTTAAACGGCTGAACTAATTTGAATGATTTGGCACGTAGATAGATTATGATATGGATTAACACATAGGCTACAGCGAACTTAAAAAGCAAGGCTACGTTATTTGACTCCACGCGAGCGGAGCCGCGGGCAGCAGCTAGTAACCTATAAAAAGTAACAAAATAATATGTATTGACCCTTTAAGTTTAACAAAAGAAGTAATATTTTGATCCAAACATCGTTGTGTTGGGGGACCGCTAACTAAATATAGTATTATTTAAATTTCATATTTTATCATTTTTCAGTTGAACTTTTTATTTTTATTATATTTACTCAGCGACATATTATTTTTTCGAAGCCACAATGCCACAGACAGATACACAGATACACACGTCAAACTTATAACACCCCTCTTTTGCGTCGGGGGTTAAAAACCAAGATAATGTATTATTTTAAACATTCACGGTTGTATTATTGTAGTTACGGGACTTACTGCGTTTTTTTGCTTTTGTTTTATATTTTCCCGATATTGAGTCATCCCGTGACCATGGCGTTTGCAATATCGCCGAAATATCGGGGAAAATATAAAAACAAATAGCGGTAAGTCGCGTACCTACAATAATATAATGTATCTGAAAGAGATGAAATCAGAACGAACGCGGGGATTATGGTTGATAATGTAGTGTTAGGACAAGTGAATGAAGTTGTAGTAGTTGTAGAACGAAGTATCTTGGAAGCGTTTTTAGCAGGGATAGAAGGTACACCGCTGATGTGGAGAGACGAGTGAGTGCAGGGAACAACGTGAATGGAGCATTAAGCAAACTTTTAGGCAGCAGAATTCTCAGCCAGAATGCACAGCTCGGTGCACAACGCGGTGTTAGTCCCAACGCTAATTTACGGAAGTGAATGCTGGGTATGGCAGAGACAGTATCAAAGTAGATTAAATGCGATATACGAGCATTACACAAAAATTCTGGCATAACCTTTTGTTTCTAGATATGACTATGGACACTCCACACTGCATCGGAAGCTTTGTTCCCAAGTCAACATTTACCAATAAGTATTTGTGTCCACACGCACACATTCGCGGTCATCTCGCGCACTTGCATCTGTGTGCGTGTGTCGTACACACTGCACAAGAATGCAACGCGTTGTTGACACAGGCAACTTCGATATTCCTTTATTTATTGCTATAAAAACCCTTCGACACAACCTCAAGGCAAACTCTACTGTAACTTTCGTTCCGTATAGTTCACATTACTTTGCTTGATTTGAGTCTTAAGATCTTGTTTTGTTTTCGAATATACAGTTTCCTTTAAATGGATTTTAAAATGTATGGGCGATGACATTAGAGTGTAATATTGTTTGTGAAATGGACGTTGTGTAAGACCTAAGTCGGTTTTGTACATAAAAGGTATATTTAAATAAGGATTTATGCGTAGTCTGCCGTTTTGGCGAGATCCGCGGATAAAGGATGGTAGTGGATTAAGAACGAGATTCGACCACTGATTTCGTATTTCGGAAACCACAATGGGAATCGTGTGAGGTATTCTCCATTTTGGGCCAATTTAGCTTGTTCGGAAGCTGATGTATGGACTTGAATACGTATAGCGCTAATGTATAATAGATTTCACGAGAGTAGTCTTACGGGCTGGCATTTACTTTCAGTATGACTATTTTATGTCTTCATACCCGTGGAATGTTTGCTATTTGGTATACCACTAAAGCGTATAGCCCGCCTGGTTGTACGCAGTTACAGTAACCTAGAGATGCTTGCGACCAACTGGTCCCCGGTTCAAATACTGGCATGTACCACTACATTAGTATTTTCGGATTTGCGTACATATTGGTGATTCACTTACACGGCGGTGAAGGAAAACATCGTGAGGAAATGCACACGTCCAAGGAATTACGTTTCGAAAGACGTGCGACCTAACCTGAGAAAGGTTTGGTCTTCCCTCTGGGCTATGGAGGTGAGAAGGCAGTCGCTCATGTCAAAATCAGTATCTTGGCCAAATTCCTAGACTTAGGAAGAGGGATGCTTGCGACATCAGCCATGCAATTCTCTAAGCGACTCGTAATGGATGTGTGCGTCGCTGTGATCACAGATGTCACAGCTTTGACATTGTCTACTGCGATCACGGCTAAATTATTTGATATTCTATAAGGCTGTAAGCGTACGCGAGGCTGTTTGCCTTGTAGAATTCCAATTCCAAACGCAGCCTTGCGGCGCTAGTGTCGCACAACCATGAAAAGCGACACCAAAGAATTGCAATTTTGTGTTCAAGGCTGTAACAGCCGATGTTTCCGAGGATGTAAGGACGTTTGCTCTTACAGAATTGCATGGCAGGGCATTTTTAACAACCTTGTACAATGTGTTACAATGTTTTTTGTCACAATATATGAAGGCAAATAAGGAAAATTGGGTGTATAACCTAAAGTGATTACGCTAATGAACGCTTATAATACAAAGAGTATCCCGTATGCGCGTAACCACTGCGTTGCTGAAACAGCTCCTCCTCAAGAGCTTACTGGATTTATGCGAGGGCTTGTAAACACTTCTTTGGGGCAGACCCATTTCAGTGTCAATGTGTTAGATGGATATGGATCCCCTGCTGATCGTGAACGATACAATCGTAGTAGAGAAGTGACTTTTCGACCTATTTAACAAAGAGGAGTTTCTCAATTCGGTCTGTATGTTTTTGTGTGTGTATTACACAACATCTCTCTGTTACCAGGATTTAGTACATTCGCTAAGGAATTAAATCAAATTATTTAATGTATTAGATTAAATTGGTGATGCCGTCATGCTTGGCGATTTCAACTTGGGTGAAATACATTGGAGCATATAAGCAAATAATAATTATATTGATCCCTTCTAACTATAATACAAACATGGAGTGTACTTTGGTGAATTTCAAACATTTAAATAACCGTTATCAATACAATTATATATTCAATAGTAACGATAGAATTCTAGAAGTAATGTACCAAATTGTTTAGTTTCATCTCCTCCTAACTTCTATCTATCTATCTATAACTTCACGCCAAATCCCTTGCGGGGTAGGCAGAGAGAACCGAGCGCCAAGTGACTCGATCCTTACATATCTCACTCGCTTCTTTAACATTCATTGCTCTTCTCATGCACGCACGCCGGTTTCTAGGGCTCCTGACATCACCTTCTGATAGAACATGACCAATTTGGTCATGGTAGGTAAGTCTTGGCCTTCCCCGGCTCCTACATCCTTCCACTTTTGCATTGTATATCTGCTTCGTCATTCTTTCATCTTGCATTCTTTCTACATGCCCGAACCATCGGAGCATGCCTCTTCTTATTTTAACACCGACGCTCTCTTTCAGACCAACTCTATTTCTAACATCATCATTGCGAATACGGTCTACGAGCCTTACGCCACAAATTTTGCGCAGCGCTCGCATTTCAACCGCGTTTATTCTACTTTCATGCTCTTTCTGCCATACCCAACTCTCGCTTCCATAAGTTAGCGTAGGGACCAACACTGCATTGTGTATAGCGAGTTGTGCCTTCTGGCTCAGGATTTTACTGCCAAGAAGTTTTCCCAACGCTCCATTCACACTATTCCCAGCACTCACTCGTCTTTCCACATCTGCGGTGTACCTTCCATCCCTGCTGAAAGCGCATCCAAGATATACAAACTCATCCACTTGTTCCAACACTTCATCATCAATCGTAATCCTTACATTAGTTCTGGATTCTTCTCTTTCAAATACCATTATCTTTGTTTTCTTCGCATTCAGTAGTAAGCCTTTCTCCATACAGTCGTCTTTCATCGCTGTGACCAGTGTTTGCAGTTTAGATGGTGTATCTGCTAATAGCACGGCATCGTCTGCATACAGCAGACAGTTCACCACTTGGTCACCCATGCGCAATCCCACATTCGTTGACCTTATTCTCTGCAGACAACTATCCTCCTAACTTATTAAGTAAATTGGTTTCCCATCATCCGAATATCCTTTTCTCTGCTGACTATGTAAACCAGACTCCACTCCGTAGCAACCGTAATGCGAATAAGTGCTTTAAGGCCGATTATGAAAGCATTGTGCGGGAATATTGACGTGACTCCGAATTTTCTAAGTGCAGCAATTGTGATGAGATCGTTGATGATTTTTACAACGTTCTAGAATTTGTTAATCGATCGCTACGTCCCTAAAAATAAACCAAAACAATGGAAATATCCAAGGTGGTTCAGTTCAGCATTAATTAAATTACTTAAAGAAAAACTTCATCTCAGATATAAAAAGTTTAAAAATCCTCCTGACTAAATAGAATATGAAATCTTACAAGGTAATGCATTATTCAATTCCTGTTATCAAAACTACAAAAGTAAAATCAAAGAGGCAGTTACCAGTAATATCAATGCGTTTTCCCAATATGTCAAACATAACCGTGATACTCGTAACAACAATTCACTTCCAGCCATTGTGCATTTGGGCGACGTCGTTGCTAATGACGAACCAGCTATTGCCAACCTCTTCGCCACTCATTTTTTTCTACGTACTCCGCTGATCGCCCAAACACTATGTACACGGCGACTATTCATCATCATGTGCTTGCTGGGAATATATGCTTTAATGAGAAAGATGTTTTAACTAAACTTAGACATCTGGATCCAGCAATGCGGGCCCAGATCATAATCCTCCGATTTTCTATAAACGAGCATCAACCGCATTGGTCCGACTACTGATTTGTAATGCCTCATTGGAAGGCACCTGTCCCATCAGATGGAGAAGATCTAGAATTGTACAAGTATTCAAGACCAGATAAAAAAAATACAGGCCTATCGCCATCTTGTCCTGTTCATTCTAAGTAAGATTCTTAAAGCATTGCTTTATTCACTGGTTAGCTGTCATCTGGAGCAGTTTACTACATGCAACCAGCATGGTTTCAGAAAAGTTCTCCGTCAGACAAATCTGGCGGAGTTCGTATCGGATTTGGCGTGCGAAATTGACCATAGTCATCAGGTTGCCGCTGTGTACACCGACTTTAGTAGTGCTTTCGATAAGGTAAATAATCTACTCCTTGTACTACCACTGGAAGTCCTCGGTGTGAATAGTTTTCCTTTGAGCTGGATAACGTCGTACTTGGGGGACAGACTACAATCAGTAGTAGTTAGGGGTTTAGAATACGATGCGTATGTGGTCAGATCAGGCGTGCCGCAGGAATCTCACCTTGCGCCATTGCTGTTTTTAGCATACATCAACGACATAACAACTTGCATCAAATACTGCAATTAGGTATTCTCTCTTTGCAGATGATCTCAAAATTTATAAAACCGTAGATTCCCTCGCTGATGTAGGTTGCATCCAGCAGGACTTAGATACAATAATGGATTGGTGCAGGTCTAACAGTATTAATTATATTATGATATTAATACTAAAAAATGTTATTTCATCCGTTACACTAGACATCTCAGACCGGTATCTTCCTCATATCATAATGAGACCTGAGATCGTTGTGATAGAGAAGCAACTTAAATTTACAACACGTGTAAACTCGCTCATAAAAAAAGGTTCCCAGATGCTTGGCTTCATCAAAAGAAACTCGAAGTCTTTTCGACCTACCACCAAGCTTGTTTTATTTAACTCCTTAATCAGGAGTCAATTGGAGTACTCGGTCATCTGGAACCCCACGTATACCACACCCTCTCAACGCATAGAGACAATTGTGAGCAGCTACTTCAACATCAGGGGTATTACACGCGTCTTTATACGTTTTTTTTTATACTACGTCGGTAGGCATACAAGCATACGGCCCACCTGATGTAAAGCGGGTACCGTAGCCTATTAACGCTAGCGATATAATATGTATCACTCGCGCGATGCCTCCTCTGCTGCTTACACAGCAACTCCTCGGGAGCTTACTGGTGACCTTACTCCCACGCAGGAACATAACAACCCTCTAGGGAGTTGTTATTTGGCTGCGGTTTTCTGTGAGCTCTCTGAAAACATCTAGACCAAGACAAACAAACATCTTCATGCACACAAATGTTTGCCTTGTATGGGAATCGAACCCACGAGCGTTGGTGTCAAAGTCGCGTCATTCACGACTGAGCCACCGAGCTTGTCAGAACGTACGTTTTTTTGTAACACTAAGTTGGCAAATAAACCTCCATAGGCATACGTTAATTAGCAGGGCAGTGATAGCCTAGTGGATAAAGAACCAAGCATAAACCACTTAGTCCCGGTTCGAATCCTGGTTTGGGCATGTTCCACTAAATTCGTGTTTTCGAATTTATGTATATATTTGTAATTATTATTTGCTCGCCGATGAAGGTGTGAGGAAATCCGCAAGTCTAATCTACGAAATGTTAAAAACAATATCATCACCAAATTTTTAGGCTTAGATACCGAAACCAACCAATCTTAAGGGGTTGGAAAACAGGATAACGGTAGGAAGAAGAAGGAATACGATAACTGCCTGATAACAAGCAGTTAACATAGGTTTTTCGATTTTCGAGGTTTTTCCCAAGGGACTACAGCATAGAATTCTTCAAGAAATGCGTGAAGAGGTTTTTAGAGGGTCGGCAACTCATGAGTGACACCCCTGGTGTTGCAAATGTCCATAGGCTACTGTAACTGTTTACCATCAAGCAGGCCGTATGCTTGATTGCCACCTTAGTGGTATATAAAAAAACCTAGCCTATGGACGCTTGCAACAATATGGGCGGACCCTAATCCATTTCAGTTAGTTCAGATACAATTACGGAAAAATCTTGAAGTTATCTATTTTATCTGCGCACCATAAACAAACCACAGTGTAGACGAAATCGAAAGTGAGATGATCAACTATCGTAAAAAAACACTTTCATTAAACCTTTCCCACCATGGATCTGCCCCGAACCTGTTCCGAGATAGCATCACCACAAAAACATTATATTAATTTGGGATCCCACAAAAAATGACGATGGCCGCGCCATTAAAAAAAAGCTAATGGCCACGGAAAAAAGAAAAAGGATTGATTAAAAAAAGACAAAATAACAAAAAAAGTTGGGCCGAAGAAAGGGTTTACACGTTACAGGTTGATTATTTTTTGACAAACATTAATATGTGATTTGATCTAACCTGCTTTGTTTGCTTCCGCCAGCAATTAGTTCATGCGGACTAGCGCCGTCCGGCACCCATCCACTAGCTGTAGATGTTAGTTGTTAAAATAACATGCTACAAGTCTTCAACAATTACTTGTAGCCTAAGCAGAGACTACCGGAGCAGCCATGGCAGCGACGGCATGTTGCTACTAACGGTAGTGGGTGGGTGCCGGCCGGGGCTAGTCCACATAAACTAATTGGTGGTGGAAGCACACAAAGCAGGTTAGATCAAATCGAATGTAAATTTGACTTACGCAAAATAACGCTGAAATCTATAAAACATTAATAACTGTTTCTCAAAAAAAGAACTTAGCTCAATGCAATAAAGCATATTTGAATATTCTACCTTTGTTGTTTTATTAGAGATAAATATAAAAAGATAAAAAATCTTTATTTGCCATTGGGCCCTCGCAGGCACTTAGACACGTCTTACATTTTTTTTTTTAAATATAATCTTATTGTAACTTGTTTAATTCTCTTATTTTACTTTTTCCTTTTTTTTTAATCTACTAGCATTTCGGAAGTGACCATTAGCGAAGAAGAAATGCCGAAAGAAACTTGCCAATATATATATTACGTATTACAAAATAAAATTACATAAGCATATTGGTACAATAATGATATCAAATCGTAAAATTAAAGATTATATTAAAGACAAATAGTCTGTGCTGAATTATTTCCATACATCTTTAGTTAGTTAGTCAGTTAAATATTCATCAATTCTATAATAAGCCCTTCTACAGAGAGTATTTTTAATGTGTTTTTTGAATACTGTCAGGAAAGGACAGAACTGTTTCATGCAATTTGTTATAAAATGGAATACAATTTACAAGAAAAGATCTACCAGTCCTAGCAAGCCGATACACAACTTATTTCTACTTCTAAGTTTTTCACTGAAATTTGAAAACGACTTTAAATTTTTACGGGCATACATTATGTCTTCATAAATATATTGAAAAGTAACAGTGAGGATATTTATTTCTTTGAACAGTTCCCTGAGGGATTCTCTGGAGCCCATGTTATAAATAGAGCGAATGGCTCTTTTTTGTAAGATAAAAATTGTCTCAATGTCAGCCGCCGTTCCCCACAACAGTATACCATACGACATAATGCTGTGAAAGTAGCTGAAATAAATTAAGCGCGCAGTAGCCACATCCATCAATTGCCTGATTCTCCTAACTGCATATGCAGCAGAACTGAGCTTACCGGCTAGTTTATTTATGTGGCGATTTGTAATTTGGAGTCTACTGTAATTCCAAGAAACACAGTGTTATTAACAAATTCTAATTTATTATTCCCAATGAGAAATTCTGTATTGGCAGAACTCACATTTGGAAGACTAAATTTGATGCATTTAGTTTTAGCTGAGTTTAGCAACAGATTATTACATGTGAACCAGTTTAAAATAGCAGACACAACACCATTTACCTTGTCAATATTTTAACAACGGCGGGCCACAATTAAAATAAGAGAGGTATCATCAGCAAATAGTACTATATCCGCCATTTTCTGCACCATGTAGGGCAGATCATTTGCATATACTCGTACTAAAAATAAAAATGGACCCAAAATAGAACCCTGCGGCACCCCGATATTAACATTATTGCCTTCAGATTTAACCCCATTTATGTCAACTGTCTGCACTCTGTTATTTAAATAAGATGCAATCAAGTTCTGGGCTTTACCTCTAACTCCATAATAGTTTAGTTTGAGAAACAATGTCTGATTATCTACACAATCAAAAGCTTTAGACTTTTAGAGTATACATAGTTATATAATATTTTTTCACGCATTACCGGGAGGGTTAAAAAAGAAAAAAAGACACGGAGAACTCGCAGATATCTTACTACAAGTACTTTCCTATTTGTACTTTATAAATAAGACATATTCATTGGATTTTGGCCGTGTGGCCTCGGCGTAAGAATAGGCCACCCCATGTCAACCCGTGGGTGTCGTAAAAGGCGACTAAGGGAAATATCCAGGTGACGGGCAGTAGTGTCCCCTGCGTACTTTAATAACTTTTTAACTTGATAACCCGCCTGCCAAGCGTGGCAACTATGGCAACAACCCCCTCTCTAGAGGGGAGGCCTATGTGCAGCAGTGGACGAATACAGGCTGAGATGATGATGATGAATTGGATTTAATGAATTCAAAACATTATTATTACCATTTTTAACTAATGGAAAAAAAATTGTTTTCATTAATAGCATGGTTGATAGACTACGGTAATCCCTTCACGTCAGACGTGCTCAATACTTTTGCCGACGAACATGAATAAAAAAATATATAGTTATATGCATAATATTAAAAATATACTGCACCGACCCCAGATAAACCGAAATCTGGCAGTTAATGATTTTGTAATATTCTAGGGCCAAATAAACGAGACGTCTGTACCATTCCACGTATAGACCATGAATGTTGTCTAATCCCTTTATACTTTTCCCTACATACAATTTGATGGGAAAATTTGCTGCACCGATTGTCGGATTGTCATACAAAGAATTCATTAATTCCTCTTGCTATTTAAATGTAACTATTGAATAGTTACGGCCTGTCCAATGTGAACGTCATCTACCTACATGATAAATATCCACAGTTTTTTTCTATACGCCAGTAATAAATAGTAAATCGATAAAAGTCACCGTTTACGTAAGTAGGAATGCTGTCCTGTCAGATATTGAAAGTTGCGGCTATTAATAGAAACGAGTATACCGTTGCTTCAGTCTACATTTTAATCCTTTTGTTACGATTACTATCTGCTAATAAGCACTAAAGAACTTATTGCTTATTTGATATACATTGTTCATTCAATTTAATAGTGGTGATTTAGTCTCTCTGTAAAAATGTCAGTGTATGTAGAAATGTGTAATAATTTTCTTAGCAATGTGATACGGCTATTACTGCATCGCGTGAACTGATATGCAGGTGATTGAGATTTTTCTGTCACTGATTCAATTAGTAGCCTCTCTTTATTGACAGGTTGCAACAGGCAATACTTGCTTCCATTCCGCAATTAGTTATACAATGTAGTACGTACTTCTTAGCATAATCTTTTTGCTACAATAAAAACATGACCCAGTCCAGCGGTTATCGCAGTCTATCAATGTTTTATTCATCTATTGATTAGAATTTAATTCCACTAATATTTTATAGCGTTAATTTTTTTAAAGATTACCATATTTTATTGATTTTTAGTTAATTTTGGATACTATGACGCATAATAATCGGCTAACCACATTTGCATGATGTTTTTCATACTATGTATTTTCTAATTATTTTATGTAGATAATATTTTAATTAAAGCTATTTTTATCGAAGACATTATAGGTGAAAAAGTAAACTTTGAGCGGGCGAGTCGAGCTGCAATGTAAAAATGATGACTGAAATGGATTTAGTTGTCATATTACATTTAGCTATTTTTTTATATACAACGTCGGGATGCAGATAACGGCCCACCTGATGTAAAGTGGTTACCATCGCCTATAAACGCTTGTAATTAAGTATCACTCGCGCCATGCCACCTCTGCTACTAACACAGCAACTTCATAGGAGCTTTACTGGTGAACTCACTCACACGCAGGAACACAACAACCCAGAGAGTTGTTATTTGACTGCGGTTTACTGTGAGTTGGAGGTTTTTCCTCGGGCGGGCTACTTTGATGCGCCCTCTCTTAAAAACACCCAGACCAAGACAAACAGACATGTTCATGCATACAAATGTTTGTTCTGTATGGAAGCCACGAGTGTCGGCGACAAAGAAGCGTTATTAACCGCTGCCTTACCAAGCTCGTAAAATTTGAAACAGTGTTATATAAATTGACCTAATTTTGTATATTTTGCTTTATTATGACGGTACTTTAAAAAATTACATGTTAGAGATAAAAGTTAGTATGTAACTTTATATACCTATATATATATATAATAGTCAAAGTCAAAGTCAAAGTCAAAATCTTTTTATTCCGTAAAAATGGCTACATTTGTTTGGAATCGTCACAATTTTTTTCCCTACCGTGCAGTTCATGACTAGGTGAGCACTGATAAAAATACTGCCAAAAAACTCAGGCATCCCTCTTTTGGTATCCAAACAAATTTACATAATTTATTAATTACATTATAATTGGATCGACTCAATCCCAGGCATTTTTATCATTAATATAGTCAGATACTTTATAATATGCCCTGCTACACAATTTGGCTTTAATAGTAGTTTTAAACTTGTTTATTGACAATTCTCTTATATTGCTGGGAAGTTTGTTATAGAACCGTATACATTGCCCCATAAAAGAATTACTTATTTTGTGGAGACGGCTTGCATGTAACACAAGATTATGCTTATATCTAGTATTTATGTTATGAGTATCACTCTTTTTACAAAATGAGTCTATGTTTTTATGGACATACAAAAGATTTTCATAGATATATTGCGATGCGACTGTTAGAATATTTATTTCTTTGAATTTTTCTCTAAGGCTCTCCCGGGGACCAAGTTTGTAGATAGCTCTTATGGCTCTCTTTTGCAATAAAAAGATGGTGTTAATGTCCGCGGAGTTACCCCAAAGAAAATATATATATGTCTTCATTGCACCCTTGTAGAGGTAGGCAGAGAAAACCTGGCGCCATATGATTAGGTCCCTATACACCTCACTCGCGTCTTAAACTCTTTTCATGCACGTTCTATACTTAATTAACTTATTTTTTTTTTTAATTTTAATTTGATTTAAGCTTTTAAGTTTTTAAACGAATACAAAATCGACCTACTATTTAGTTTTGTAATATTTAATATTGATATGAATAAATGCTTGAAATCATTATTAACACACTCTGTATACTCAGTTGACATATTGTCTGTTAGCCGCCGTTCTATCAGAGGTCACACATTCTTTGTCTCATATAAATGTTCCAAATTTACTGCTGGCTTATTAAATCAAACATAAAAATAAACAAATATTCAGTTTTCTCTTTTTATTTAAATATTTTTGTTTAGTCATTATTTTAGTTAATTTATTTATATGTGATAAATATTTGCTACCGTTTGACACGTGAAATTTCTAAGTACAGATAAAGGAAATGTTTTCCACTTACTTTTTACATTTTTTTTTAATGAAACGCTAAAGATAATGGAATGTGGGTCTCGAATTAAATTTTATGCGTTCGTACATTTTTTTATTAAAAAGAATGTCCAGTTTATTACAAATATAATAAAATATATAAGTATTCAAATCTCAAATAAGTAATATAATTGAGATAAAAATCGTTTTAAATTCCCACACCAACCCTAAGAATCGATTTACCAACGCACTCTAAAACACTCTTTATTGAATTCATTTTTAAACATAATTTTACATACTATACTACTGTTTGGCGGGTGTAGTTAACATAAAGATAGAAAATAGGCTCTAATGATCATAATTATATGGTATTTTTTCCATTGTAAAATAAGTGGTGGTAGGTGGAAGGGTTAACTTGATGTTAGTCGAATATAGTCGAAGAGTGCCGAGCGCCCGCGGCGCGAACAGGTGCTATGGCCATCTTGTGGTGGCCGGATGAAGAGCAGATACGAGCATCTTGATACTAGTAGTCAGATTTATAGTTGAGATTGAGATGCAAATAACTTTATATGAAGAAACACTATGTGTATAAATGTAAAAACCAAAAATATCAGACATTTATCTTTAAAAAATGCTAAATCATTATGTATTTCTATGTGTTTATTGTATTTTATTAAAAAATCTTTATTATAATTCATTAGGTATAAAGCCAACAATCTTAGCAACATTACAAAGTAAGATCAAGTGATACTTTATAATATTATATAGTACTAGCTGCTGCCCGCGGCTCCGCCCGCGTGGAGTCAAATAACGTAGCCTATGTGTTAATCCAGATCATAATCTATCTATGCGCCAAATTTCATTCAAATCCGTTCAGCCGTTTAAGCGTGAAAGAGGAACAAACATCCATACATACAAACTTTCGCATTTATAATATTAGTAGGATGTTACAATGATGAACTATGTTTGTAAAAAATAAAAAAAATGTATGTTTACTCTCTCTGCATAAAAGGAGAAAGACTATAATAACACTCTTGTCTATTTCACAACAAATTGATTTTATATTTATAATTGTTTCACTTTAGCTTTGAGAATCCCGCAAAAGGTATGTACGAATCTTGTTATGTATATCTATAACTCGGATAAAAGTAGTATATGAACAATGCAAGTATCAAAACCATTAAGTTGATCTTGACATCTCACCTGGTTGCGCGATGCTAGAAGGGTTAATAAAGAATGTCGGTTTTTGTACGATCCTCGCGAGCCGACCGCGCTATACGCGTATCATTGTGTTATATATAGTATAATATAGCCGAAGTAGTGAGCAGACATTGGTGATGATGTCTATATTGATCAGTTGCAATAACTAAGGAGGTATCACTTATTGAATTACGTTTACCACTAGCATAGGAATTGAATACAAAAAGTTCTGCGAATGGTACAGCGTAGAGTGCTGTATGCGACTACTCGTAGTTTCGTATGTTTGTATGTACGTATATCTTCACGCCAGGTCCCTTGAGAGGTAGGCAGAGAGAATCGGGCGCCATAAGACGTGGTTTTTACACATCACGTTTCTTGAACAATCATAGCTCATTTCATGCATGATCGCCGGTTCCTCGTGCTTCTCATCTTCTGATAAAACACGACCAATTTGGTCGTGCTAAGAGAGTTTTTGCCGAGGAAGACGGCACCTATATCCTTCCACTTTCGCATTGTACATATATCTGTTTCGTTATTCTCTCATCCTACATTCTTTCTACATGTCCGAACCAATGAAGCATACTCTTTCTTACCTTGACACCGACACCCTCTTTCAGTTTAAACTCTCTTTCTTAGATCATCATTGCGAACGCAGTTTTGAAGGTTACAATATACCTATACCTATAGAGATTCTTTACCTTTTTAAGACCTAAGTAACAAGTGCGAAGGAAAAGTGGAGTGAAGAAGAGTGCGAACAGAGCCTTTACTTTATTTACTACTAGCTTCTGCCTGCGACATTCTATGTATCTATCATAATGTCAGGTAGCCTACACAAGGAACTTAGTGAGCGAATTTTGCTTTAAAGAGGGAGAAGTGGAAGACATGGTCTCATAGAAAAAGCACCGCACTCAAAAATAAGCTCACTGAATTGAATATTGCCTTTCATGTTGTCCTCTATCAGCTCGATCATCTTTAAAAACTGTTGATTCTTTCCACTAATGCAGTGATACCCATGAGGAAGCTTTCAGCCGTATTACTGACTTAGAAGTACAGCTGAGATTGGCGTAAAAGTTGGTAAACCGATACGAACAAGATGTACAGTATCTTGATTTGATGGGAGTTACAAATTTCGTCTGTTTTATTTAATTGCGGAGAGGTGCAAAGTGCGCTGGTTGTCCTTGTTAGGTAAGTGTTTAGAGGCTATAGTAATCAGTTGACATCATGGGGATCATCCTAGAATTGTTATTTGCCTGCGGTCTCCTATAAGGTGCTTTTTTAATACCACTAAGGTAGCAAATAAGCGTAACATGATGCTTAAGGCATTTCACAGATTTGAGATTAAAAATAAAATGGAAACACTACCGTCATCTAGGGAATTGTTATTTAACTCCCTGGAAGGTAGTAGAGGAGTTGATGTGTTAACAGCGGGGGCGGCAACGCGCAAGCAAAGTATTGCTTGTATTACAATCGTTCATAGCCTACGGTAACTGCTTCATATCAGATGGGTCGTATGCTTGCTTGCTACAGTTATTTAAAAATAAGCGGTGATAATCGCCCAGTCGCAGCGTAGCGAATTAGCCGTTCGCCCGTGACGTCACCGACTATTGTCAACTTACTCACAGCCTGAGTTTGTGGTAAATATATCAAACAGTAACCAAAATTCAAATATACAGACAGTATTGCCTGTTCTCTCTTAGGGAATTTACGTTGATACACGTACTAGTTAACATTAACAGTATATGCATCAATACCAGATCATTTCACAATGTTGAGAATGTTGTAACTATGTCGGTGGCGTAATTAGCGCTATAATCGCTCTTAAAGCGAGCGAGCTTTTTTTGGGAACTGAATTCGCAATCGCACGCTGTGTATGCATAGTCATTACTCAGCAGTAGGCACATAATCCTTGCTAAATGCAACCCCTAGGTATTGTGTCAGTAATAAATGACATAACCCTTACCGCCCACCACAAGATTAACTAATGGGAGTTCACATCTCACCACCTCTCTCCTATCGCTATGGTACACATTTTAATACCTTAGCCCTTCCATGGTAGTACGTCTTATACGTTAGGTGTAAAAAACATAAAACAGTAGTAGTATAATAATCTTTCGTACTATGTCACTGAAAACTTTGTCAAACGCATACAGTACATGACAATAATACACAACTTATGACTGTAGGCACTGAAGTGTATCTGTGGGCAGTTCCTATGATTGTTTATATTTTATATAAAAGGTAGGGTAGACGAATATGTGAGTCAGCTAATGTATGTGATGCCCGCAGTCCATAATCATCCAGTAGTCCATAATCATTCATAAGTCCAAAGCATCATGATTCACTACCAACTATTAAATGAAACATAACAATCTTTTTTTATGAAATAGAACTCTATTTGTTAGAGCAAACTATTGAGGGAATTTTAACACAATTTCCTGTACGGGAAAGAAATACAAATAATAAAAATAAATATTGTCGGACAAATTACACATAGAAACTATTCAATTAGAAAGTATCTTAAAACGCCTATTATTAAAGTTGTATAGGTGGAATTTCAATTTATGGCGAGATCCAATTTGTTGGCTCGGCAACTTTTAATATATACTGAACTAGCTGCAGAGCGCGATTTTGTCCGCACGTCACGGGATACGCGTGGAAACAACCTTTTCTTTCTTTCTGTTTTTGTGCTCGGCTTCTAAGGGCCACATTTGATGTTGAATAGCCTATAACTTACCTCAAGAATTAGAATATAAAATGCAATAATATTTTTTAGTACCTACTGGTAGTTCCAAAGATTAGCGCGTTCAAACAAATCAAACTCCTCCATTTTATATATCAGTATAGATATACTACGAGTAATACTGTTTATTGAAGCAACCCGCGAATAGTCACGTCATGAACCCCGAACTAGCGTTAACTGTATGACGGAAGTCAGCTCGTGTTCTAAAGTATGCATTTAAATTAAATGCATTTTAGGTTTTGTGAATAACCAAGCAGTAATTACAAATATGTTTTTTATACAATGTCGGGAGGTATACAGGTATACGTGTATAAATTCTTGGAATATAGGAAGTATTGCTCACGCGTTGCCCTGCTGCTAACAGAGCAATTCCCTAGAAGCTTCTGGTAACCTTACTCTCAGGAACACAATAACCTTTCAGGGAGTTGGTATTTGCCGGCGGTTTTTTTGTGAGCTTCCTATGAATCTAAGTTTAGATACTGAAATACATATTTTTGACCATTATTTTAGTAACGGGTTTTATTTCGACCAATAATTGGTGATAATTACAACTGGTGCCCACTTCAATTATCACAACAGATGATCAACTTTTTGATTTGTTTCACGGATTGTAGAGCGGCAATGAGTTAGCGCTTTACTTGTTTATGCTTTCAGTCCTAGCGGTGTTAATTAATGCTTGTAATACAAAGCGTATATCTCGCACGATACCACTGTCGCTGTTAAGACTACCTAATCAATTTATTAATTAATTACATTAAATTATTGATTAAATATAGTTTTGATGCCGTGAAGACTGCTTTCGTCACTAGAACATATGTTTTTTATACGAAAGTAGTCTGAGTTTATTCAATTTGTGATTGGCTAACTTACCCCTTTTTTATCTAGTAGTTTTATATAAATATTTATGGCTGTCGACGATTTATATGAATATATTATGATATTGCAAAGCTTGAATGCAAAAAGCACTCCAGATGCTTTCCTATATAAACCATACAAGGCAAATAAGGAGTCAGTCCTTGGAAGTATCTCAAATTAGTAACAAGTATAATAAAAAGCGTTCCTACCTACAGCTTCTGCCGTCAATTGGTGAGCCTTCGAGGCCGCTTTGGTAGGTAACACGGTGACCTCTCCATCTCCGCCCGGGACATCTACTGTCCAGCGAGATCACCGCTGTGTACTTGTGCTGTGCCTGTGACTTCCAACTCTTTGGCAGGGACGACTGCTGAACCAATTGGTGAGCCTAATTGCCTCCGAGATCTACCAACTTCGTCGATTCAAGCCGCTATACATCCTACCCTTCAGAAAATTTCTGTATGTCTGTTCTTTTTTATAACTATTTGTTTTTTTTAGTTTAATTATTGTTAGCTATAATAAGAAGAGGCATGCTCCTTTGGTTCGGACATGTAGAAAGAATGCAGGATGAAAGAATGGCGAAGCAGATGTACAACGCAAAAGTGATGATGAAGTGAATGAAGAAGGATGTAGGAGCCGAGGTAGTTCAAGACTTACCTACTATGATCATGACATAATCGTGTTCTATCAGAAATTGATGTCAAGAGCCTTAGAAACCGGCGAGCGTACATGAGAAGAGTGAATGAATGTTAAAGAAGTGAGCGAGATAAGTAAGGATCGAGTCATGTGGCGTTCGGTCCTCTCTGCCTACCCCGCATGGGTTTTGGCGTGAAGTTATACATACATACATACAGATTTCCTTTTTAACTGGCGGATCTATACGCTTAGTCGGGAGTTCTGGTGCCTGTCTCTGGCTTCTTAACGCGACACTGTCTCAGTGTCGCCCCTAATCGGTGAGACCAGATAGTCGCAGCATCATTACCATTGCAGCATACTTTTCTTTATAAATATAAGACTGTATAGACTCTTATTAATACGCTCGTAAGCAACGGCCATAAAACTTGAAATGAGGGATGTCTGAAGCTGCCCTCAGAGCCGAGCCGCCTTGACCCAATTTACGCGGGAGTGCACTGCACGCTGCAGCCCTATGCAGGCGTGACGTCAATATTTTTATAGGGCATGTTAAACAAGGTTGAATATCTAGAGAATATTTCTTTTAATACTTTATAAACCGTTCAAACCAATGATAAGTTTTTATTCGTCTATATCTTCGCACAATATTAAGAGATACCATCGTTTTTAATGCTATTAAAGAAATTGCATATTATAAGGCGTATATCTTCACGCCAGGTCCCTTGCGGGGTAGGCAGAGAGAACCGAGCGCCATGAGACGCGGTCCTTACACACTTCACTCATCATCTCAGCCTGTATTCGTCCACTGCTGAATATAGGCTTCCTCTCTATAGAGGGGGTTTTTGCCATAGTTGCCACGCTTGGCAGGCGGGTTGGCAAGTTAAAAAGTTATTAAAGTACGCAGGGGACGCTGCTGGTCTCCTGGATATTTCCCTTAGTCGCCTTTTACGACACCCACGGGTTGACATGGGGTGACCTTTTCTTACGCCGAGGCCACACTTCACACTATACACACTTCGCTTGTTTAATATTCATAGCCATTTTTATGCACGCTTGCAGGTTCCTAGGGCTCCTGGTTTCACCTTCTGATAACACACGACCAATTTAGTCATGTTAGGTTAGTCTTGGTCTACCTCGGCTCCTTCCACTGTCGCATTGTATATCTGTTTTGTCATTCTTTCGTCCTGCATTCTTTCTACATGTCCGAACCAACGGAGCATGCCTTTTCTTATCTTAACACCGACACTCTTTGAGACCGACTTTCTTTTTTACAGCCCGCTACGCCGCCACCGCCCGCACTGCTTCCACTGACCACCTCAATCCGTCCCTGTGAAAAAATCTTATTAGCCCATTCACACTTTTATATTTTAAACTAAAAAGAAACTAAAACGTTAGTTTGACATTTGTAAATTTAACGGTTTCGATTTTTCATACAACAATATTTCCCATCTTTTCACCCCCTTAGGGGTTAAATTTACAAAAAAACCTTTCTAGTTAGCCCTAGCACACGTACATCACAAAAAGATGCCGTATGCAAAATTTCACGTCTGTAAGTTCAACGGTTTCGATATTCCATACATCAATATTTCCCTCTTTTCACCCTCTTAGGGATTGAATTTCCAAAAATCCTTTCTTAAATGTTGTCTCAATCACAAAAGAATCTTTGCCAAATTTCAGCTTTCTAGGTCTAGAGGTTTGGGCTTGGCGTTGATAAGTGAGTGAGTCAGTCAAGATTTTCATTTTTATATGTAGTTTTATTTGTAAATATCACTTGCTCGGCGGTAAAGGAAAACATCGTGAGGAAACCTACATGTTCAAGAAAATATATTTCGGAAGTGCTTCCCTTAGAATGATCTGGTTTTCCTTCCTTGTGGAGGTCAGGTGGTAAGTGGCAGCCACTTCATGTCAAAATTAGCATCCCTGGCAAATGCTGAGGTGCAGACGGCGCTGATCCTAATGGATTATGTAACGGGATAATGCTAAGAAGAATAATGAGCTGGACACTATTAGATAATAATTTCTACCCTCCATGTATACAAAAAGCAGTTACAGTAGAGTTCAAACAACGCTACTCTAACTGCAGCCTTCCATGAAAATTAAACGTTTTGGGTTGTAAGTGGCTAACTATATTTACAGACAAAGCCAACCTTTCCTGCACATGGTGCACCCGGCTAGTTAAAAAAAGAAGCTATGGTGACAGAGAGGTAGAGCGCATCAAAGCAAACTGATTAGAGAAGTACCTTCCCGTAATAGAAGATTCTTTAAAGGGTTGTTATGTTTCTGCGAGTGATAACAGTAAGTCTGAGGAGTTGCTGTGCTAGCAGTGGCACTCTCTATACTAGCACAGCAACTCCAATTACAACAGTAACGTGCGAGTGATACATCATTTTGGTATAAGGTTGAGTAACCGCTTTATATCAAGTGGGTTGTATGATTGTTTGCCTCTACACTATCTTCCTATAATCCGTTACAAGGAGTCTCCACAAGACTCGGTCCTTACTAGCCTTACTTTAGCTTTTCCGTGTACGCTAGCCGATTCTTGTATAAAAAAATATATATGTAAATAAGTATCGCATAAAAGCTATTGTTTAATAATATCGATGATAAGGAACGTTTATCTAATACATCTCTGGTGAGGTGAAACTACTAACTCCCATTTACGACAGCGTGTCGCCTTCGCACAGAGCAACGGTAGTCTACGGGCGCAGCCTCCATTTTGTGCCATAGGGTTGCCACTGAAACAATAAGTGTCATATTATACTTTCCTTTTCAATTTTTTGACGATATTCAAAATTAAATTCCCAGCGGAGCATAATGTACAAAACGGAAGTGAGCACGAGGATCTAAATGTAGAAAATGCATAATGAACAGATAGTTTCCACGAGCTTGGTGGCTCAGTCGTGAATGACGCGACTTTGACGCCAACGCTCGTGAGTTCGATTCTCACACAAGGCAAACATTTGTGTGCATGAACATGTCTGTTTGTCTTCGGCTGGATGTTTTAAGAGAGGTAGGTCGCATCAAAGCAGCCCGTCTGGGGAACTACCTCCACCTCACAGAAAACCGCAGCCACCCTTAGAGGGTTGTTGTGTTCCTGCGTGTGAGTGAGGTCACCAGTAAGCTCCCAAGGAGTTGCTGTGTAAACAGCACAGGAGGCATCGCGCTAGTGACACTTAATATATCGCTAGCGTTAATAGGCTACGGTACCCGCTTGACATCAGGTATGGTTGTATGCCTCCCGACGTAGTATATAATAAAAATAAAAAAGTTAAATGTTCAAGTCGCTAAATGTACAAGTCGGCTTTGAGACGGTGTTCCACACTGACATTACGGGTTTTTCAATTTGCAAACGAAGCAAATTTAGCGATAAAAAGATTTAGAAGGATATTTTTGTGCCAGCACGAAGAAACCGAAGAAGTGACAATGCTTTTGATAAAAAAATCGGCCACAAATCTTTGTAATTCTTTAATTTGTATTAATGTATGAAGTAACTGAATGGCTACTCGTAGTAACTGACTGACTACATAATTAGAAAACCTAGGATCCGACGCCACGCACACAACGACAAATCATTTTTTTTTCTACGTCAGCTGCCATACAAGCAAACGATCAATTTTATTTGAAGCCGTTGCCATAGCCTGTACTTGCTTGCAACACATTAAGTATCACTCGATGCGATGCCACATCTACTGTTAACAAAGCTACTACTTTGGAGCTTACCGATGACTTAACTCACTTGCAACTTGCATAATAACCCTCCAGGGAGTTGCTATTTGGCTGCGATTTTATGTGTAGTGGAGGTACTTCTCCAGATGGGCTGCTTTCATGCACCCTACCTCTCTTGAACACTCAGATCCCGTTATATATTTTCCGCCGTAACGCGCATGACTGATATCACTCACTTGGGGCTTGACGGGTTAACCACTCTGGACCGACCTACCGACTAAAAAAATCCACCAGTGTTTCTTCGCGCGCCAGTTGATGGAGTTTCTGGTACGATTTTGGTATCACCTCCGAAACTCCCACAAATATAAATGCGGTTACCTAGAACATTTTAACGAAACATAATCGTTCAATCAGCCGCTTCCCTTTGTTTTGGCACGCAGTCTAGACTTAGTCGGTCGCTAAACTATGTCGTGCTGTGGTTTAACTTTTACTACGATACTTAAGTTAGATTAGATTACTCATTGTTTACTCCGCGTTTATTACAGGAATAACAGATAACGTTTAGTACCGACATGGGATAAGGAACCGGCGTATTGGCCAATTGGTTTCCGGTTCGAATCCTGAAGTGTGACTAAATTCGTGTTTTCGGATTTATGTACATACTAGCTGTTACCCGCGGCTTCGCCCACGTCTTCAAAGCGAAACAAAGGGTGCTTCCCTGTGGGAGTAAGATATTTTGCCGCGGTGAAAAGAAGTCTTTGTCACTGTCGGGCCCGCCATACAGAAAAAAACATATCAATCCGTCGCTCCGTTTTGATTTGAAAAAAGGGCGACCGACAAATAAATATACTTTTACATTCATTATAGTACGTATCCCTCTAAGACATTTGGACTCCATGAATTCTATGATTCTCTACGCACTAGATCTATTCCATAGGAGCCGTGCATTTGCCCGGAATAAAAGTGACATATGTTTTAATTTATCAATTTATGCGTTTAGAAGACAATTTCTATACAAAAATAGCTATTCTACAGGAGTTATAAATGTTGCCGAAATAAAAAATCAAATCCGTTCAGTCGTTAACACGCGAAACCCACATAAAGTTGACCCTTCTATTTCTTTTTTTTGTGACGCGGCGAAAAATGCGTTTCGCACACCACCGGTGCCTGGGTGGCCTCCGGTGGTAGTGTGGGACTCCCCGTCGGCTGTCCGACGGTATACCCACTAAACGACCCCGCGAAATGCCATCGGCCGCGTTGGTGTGGTGCCCCGGATCTGTTAGCAACAGGGCACCACTGCGACACATAAAGTTGACCCTGCGAGAAGCATGACATGCCTAAAAGTACGTGGGATAGTGTGGGTTAGTAGCAAATGAAAAGCCGCTGTGACGTGAAAGCGAAAAAAACATTTATATTTAGTAAGATTCAAACTTCTAAACATCCAAACTGTCCCACAGGAACATATCACCGGGATAAAAAGTAGCCTATGTGTTAATCCAGAACCGAAAGGGTTAAGAGACTTCGTATCGCTGCTCAATTGCGAATTAATGGAGGCCAGTGTTTTTAAGCCGACCGAACACTAAGTTTATCGACTCTTATTTATTGACAATACTCTAACTTGTTAAATACATTCATAGACTAGCTGCGGTCGCCGTTACTTAACCTGTGTGTTTGATTAGAGTGACATGCACAACGTGCTATGGAGAGAAACCTGACACTACCATCTCATAAAATACGCCCAAGCTTTTCGCTATTTTAAGTTTATTAATAAGACAGTAACAGTAACAATCAATCAATAGTAAAATTGTTGAAATGCTACAAACTCTAATGAATATCAAAAAGAGCAGACACAAGACAATGCTGACAAACAGAACAATAATGTAAAGACAGAAAATACAATTTTATTTTTGCGCTGCTTTGATGAATAAAGCAGATCTGTAAACTCTACATCTACTTGATTATAGAGAAACAAAAATGGAGATAGATCTTAGAAAATTTTATGATTATAGTACAAGAAGACTTAATAACAATACCATGTTTATGAATCCGATTACATCACATGATGTAATAAGGACAATTAAATCGCTAAAAACACGAACAGTGTAGATTACGATGATATTTCTACACGAGTAATTAAATTTAATGCTACTGCTATTGGCGATCATCTTTGTCATATAATTAATTGATGCATCATTGAGGGAATTTTTCCGAATGGTTTAAAAACTATTATTTAGTTATATAATTATAATTAGCCAAAATTTAAGAAGCGTGTCAAAGAAGACTTTCGGTGTTATAGACAGATAGCAATTATTCCTATATTTGAAAAATGAATCCATGAAGCATTATATGCATTTTTAACAAAATTTGATATACTATACAATGAGCAAAAAGGATTCAGGAAAAATAAACTGCTAAGATTAGTGTTGACAAAAGGGTTCCAGTATGTGCTATATTTACAGATATGAGCACGTGAACCACAAAGTACTCCTCAATAAACTCGATGCATATGGAATCCGAGGAAACATATTAGAGAAATCATATTTACAAAATAGGAAAGAATACACGGCAATAATAAAAATATGCCCAACAATCGACGCGAGATAAACTATAAATCCAAAGAAGAACATGTTAAATACGGTGTACCACAGGGAAGTATGTTGGGCCCTTTACTATTTATAATATACATAAATGGTCCACCGATGGTGACGAAGCAGTCAATGATTGTATTTGCTGACGATAGCACAGCAGTCATAAAAGGCAATGACTATAACAATTACAATATTGACATAAATAATACATTGAACGACATAATAATATCGGTAAATACAAACAATTAATTAATTAATGTAAGTAAAACAAAAGTAGTTTTTCCAAAGGACTTACAGTCAATAGATAAATGTTAACCATGTTGGAAATAGAATAAACGAAACACAACAATTTTTCTACGACTAATAATGGATAACAAAATAACATGGAAGCTCCAAGCGTAGGAAATATGTAAAAAAGTTAATAAATCATCATATGCCTTAGTCCAATTACATAAGATTATTATGCCTGAAGCATTATTAACCGCTTACCATGACTTAGTAGCATCCGTATTGAGACACGGAATAATATTCTGGGGTAACTGTGCTGAGAGAGAAATAATCTTCAAAACACAAAAACGCTACATAAGAGCAATGTTTTGGGTTCAAACCGGGCGACACATTGTATACCGTTTCCAAGTCAAATATATAATAATGGAAATAATGGAATTTCCCTCAATATACATATATGAAATTGCAGTATTCGTTAAGAGTAATACCGTGTTGTTTGCGAAAATGCCTGATAACTGACGAAACCCTACACATACACAACATGTTAATAAACTCAGTGCACCAATATGTAAGACAAGTTTATTTAAAAAAAGCATCCTAGGTACGCTAGTCATAATTTATAATGAGGTACCTACACAAATTACTATTTTAAGTTTAAAATTGTTCAAGTTTAAGTTATCTGCCTTACTAGTGGACAAAGTGGACTAATAATATTTAAGTATTGATAGTATTAATGACATATTTATAATTTATGAATGAATCTTTATTTAATTATTTTTAATGTATTATATTATTTTCTCCGAAATGAAATAAATGTATTTGTATGCCTGAGGGCAAAACATAATGATCAGTTTTTAATCGAACACCTTTATACGTGTACTACCTATGTTTAACAAGTACTGGATTAATATTCTATTTATTCTGTAACGAAACGGAGTCAGGCCAGTCACGTAATGGCCCTTATTACGTAATAGTTGCATTTTATATGAAGCCCGCGCGCGACATCCCTACGCAATAGGGCGGTCGGCTGCTGTTTTTTCATTTACGAATATTTTCCTTGGCGCGCGATATTTTTTCAGAGTGTTTTCCCAGTTGTAAGATAAACTACACTCCATCAAATGTATATTTTTTTCATTCAGCGTCTCGTCTGTTTAAATTTTTAGGTAAAACCTCTGGCAATTTAGGTTACGTTTCACATTAAATGGAATATCCTACAAAAATATAATTGGTAAAATGGGGGTACAATATTATTATACGGTCTTCTGTTGCTACACAGTCGGCAAACAAGCATTGGGTTGCTTTATATGCTTAAATGAGTATTATATGAACAATTGTAACAAACTATCTGTTAATAGAAGATTCTTCTTCTTCCTAGCGTTATTCCGTTTCCTAATTCAGTAGGATTGGCGAAGTCCACTACTTAAGCCTAAGGATTTTGTAAAGATGTTGACATGGAACGACCGCCGACAGATCTCACAGGTAAAAAAAAATCCGCCAAGTGCGAGTCGGACTCGCGTACGAAGGGTTCCGTACCATTATCTATAAAAATTATCAGCAAAAAAAACACGTTTGTTGTATGGGAGCCCCCTTAAATATTTATTTTATTCAATTTTTTAGTATTTGTTGTTATAGCGGCAATAGAAATACATCATTTTTTAAAAATTTCAACTGTCTAACTGTCACGGTTCAAGAGATACAGCCTGGTGACAGACGGACGGACGGACGGACGGACAGCGGAGCCTCAGTAATAGGGTTCCGTTTTACCCTTTGGGTACGGAACCCTAAAAAGACCATTCTTAATTTGAGTTATACGTCTTTCGCAATATAATTTCTTGGTAATGTGGATTTCCTCACGATGTTATTCATGACCACCGAGCAAGTGATCATTACAAATAAACGCACATTTAGGATTGGAACCAGTGATCATTTGGTTAATGGAGTGGTCTTAATCCACTAGGCTGTCACTGCACTATTAATAACTAACCTAATAATTAACTCCTAATTGACGAACTACAAGAATCTCTTGTTTATCGATAACCTTCTGTACCCGAGTTCGTGCGCTGGTAACACTGTTAACATGTATTATTCGTAATTATAAATTACTACTGCGACATGTCCATGGAAAATTTATGAAAATCGTACTGTAAGTATCAGCTTTTCTGCATTCATATTTAGACATAGGGCATGGAAGATTTACAGAGTGGTACCGCCCGATTGAAGCCCTGGTGTTACAAATGTCCATAGGCTACGGTAATTGCTTGTCATGAGGTATACCGTACGCTCGTATCCTAACTTAGTAGTATAAAAAATCTTAACTTCGTTCTTCATTCTTTTCAAGTCACTGCCATCTCTTTGACTCTCATCTCCTGATTACCTTCTTAATCCGTAAAACCATAAATCTTGCACACATTTTATGCATCTAATTTCAATTTTTCATACAATTTTCTTTGTACCTGCTCCTTTCTCAAAATTCTCTCTCTCGTACTCCTCTCCACTTTCCTGTACATTTCTGTACCTTAAGAGAGAGTTAGTCTGAAAGAGAGTATTGGTGTTAAGATAAGAGAGGCATACCCATTGGTTTGGACATGTAGAAATAATGCGACAGGATAGAATGACAAAACAGATATACAACGTGCAATTTGACCTAACCTGCTTTGTGTACTTCCGCCACCGATTAGTTCGTGCGGCCTAACGCCGGCCGGCACCCGCCCACTACCGTTAGTAGATGCAACATGTTGCGCTAGGCCGCATGAACTAATTGGTGGCGGAAGCACACAAAGCAGGTTAGATCAAATTGCATGTAAATTTGACTTTCGCAAAATAATGCCTGAATCATTAACTAGATATACAACATGAAAGTTGAAGGATGTAGATGACTTTGACTCTCTGCTTACTCCGTATAGGACTTGGCATGAAGATTTACATGTATAGATAGATAGTCCCTGGACTGGACTTTTTCAACACATCACCTATTTGATCTTTATTCGTGCGCCTAGGGTAGTAAAAATAGATCGATATCTCCATTCACTCCTGCCTGATTTTGTCATTCATTCTTTCTATATGACCAAACAATCTCAGCATACCCTTTTAAATTTTTTCACTACTACATCTTCCACATAGTTTTCGTATCATGCTACTTCTTACTCTATCAATAATTCTCACTTCATACATTCAGGGCTCTCATTTCTACAGCGTTCACTCTACTTTCATGCTTCTTCTACCATACCCATGTTTCACTACTATATTTAGTAGTATTGTTAGCAAAACAAGTAATTTAAAAAAATCTGTTGAACAAGAATTATACTACAACTAAATTAATTTAAATATTTCAAAGAAACATGTATTAACATGAAGCGACTGCCGTAAGACCTCCACTACTCAGACTACAGAAGGCAAGCCAGACCTTTCCTAGGTTAGGTCACATGTCTTTCGAAATATATATATAAATGTACGCTATCAAATGTAACTTCTGCCAATACAGACGTTCTCATTGACAATAATGTATTAGAATTTATTAATGATACTGTATTTCTTGGAATTACAATTGTCTCCAAATTACATATTGGGTTTATTGTATTATTATTGGCCCCTACATAAAAAAAAAGTGGCCAGTAAGTTCAGCTCCGCCGCATATGCAGTTAGGAGAATTAGACTAGATTAGATTAGATTGACAGACGTGGCTGCTGCGCGCTTAGTCTATTTCAGCTACTTTCACAGTATTATGTCGTGTGGTATACTGTTGTGGGGACAAGTGGCTGATATTGAAGTTATTTTTATATAACAAAAGAGAGCCATCCGTTCTATTTATGTCATGGGCCCCAGGGAATCACTTAGAGAACTATTTAAAGAAATAAATATCCTCACGGTTACCTCGCAGTATATTTATGAGAACATGAGATGAGAACAACAATAAGAGTCATTTTCAAAACTTAGTGAAAATCTTAGAAGCAGGAACAGATTGTGTATCCCGGTACATCGGCTTGCTAAGACTAGTAGATCTTTTATTGTAAATTGTATTCGGTTCCATAATAAATTACCTGAAACATATCTAACTGACAGAGATATTTGGAAATGATTCAGCACATGTATCAATATACCTTTAATCCAGCACATGCATTAATATATGTTTAAGTGTACCACTTGATATGACTATATGTACACTCACATTCATTTATTGTAATATATATTGACGATGAAAAAAAAAGACCCGTATTGGCAATTCTTTTGACATTTCTTCTTCGCCAATGGTCATTTTCGAAATGCTGGTAGAAAAGAGAGATTAAAACTAAAAAAAAATCGGCCAAGTGCGAGTCGGCCTCGTGCATGAAGGGTTCCGTACCATTATCTATAAAAACGGCAAAAAAAAAACACGTTTATTGTATGGGAGCCCCCCTTAAATATTTGTTTTATTTTAATTTAATTATTTATTCTTAAAGTAAATATATAACTAAATATTCTGTGAATATTTCAAGCGTCTACCTGTTGCCGTTATCAATATCCAGCAAAAATGAGCAAAAAAAACATGTTTGTTGTATGGGAGCCCCCTTAAATATTTACTTTATTCTATTTTTTAGTATTTGTTGTTATAGCGGCAACAGAAATACATCATCTGTGAAAATTTCAACTGTCTAACTATCACGGTTTATGAGATACAGCCTGGTGACAGACGGACGGACGGACGGACGGACAGCGGAGCCTCAGTAATAGGGTTCCGTTTTACCCTTTGGGTACGGAACCCTAAAAACTATGGAAAATGATTAAATACAATATGATCTAGTTTAAAGAATGTAATACGTATCAAAGTGTCTGTAAGGGCCTAGCGGCAAGAAAATGATTTTCAACTTTTTATAATTTCTTGGACGTGCAGGTTTCCTCACGATCTTTTCCTAATGAGTAATTTTTTCTTCTTCTTTTCGTAATTTAGTAGTACATGCCAGGATTCAAACCCGAGACCAGTTGACTAAAAGACCGATTCTTTATCCACTGAGCTATCACTGCTCCTGCACAGCTTTGAACAACCTAAAATAGATTTTAAAAAGATCTTAACAAAAAAGGAAGCGGTTTTCGTTATAAAAGCGTACATCTAGGCACGTTTGAGATTACAAAGATAATAGCATCGACAAATGAGGCAGAGTTCGTCGCGATATGAAAACATACGCGAAATCTCCCTCCCATGTTGTTTTAGGCCCTCCAAAAATATTAGGCTGGGTAAGCGAAGAACAACAAAAGCGTATGCGCACAGGGTGAAACCTACCCCCTAACCCCCCGGTCTGCCCCACATTAACGCCCCCGGGGGCAACCGTTGGGTGTGTATAAGTACATTTCATAAAATGAAGTTCAAACTTGATGAATGTCTGAAAATATTTGCATTTATCTGTTTTCGTATGCGCTGGGGTTGCGTGAACGATTTGGAAATTATTTCCTATTTTTTTTATATACAACATCGGGAGTAAAGCGGTCGCCGTAGCCTATGAATGCTTTCAACAGATTATGAGTACTCGCGTGATGTTACTTCTGCTGCTAACACAGCGACTCCTTAGAAGCTTACTGCTGATCTCACTCACTCGCAAGAACACACCAACCCTCCAGGGTGTTGTTATTTCGCGGCGGTTTTCTGTGAGGTGAAGGTACTTAGACCCCCAGATAGGCAGTATGATGCGACCTACCTCTCTTATAAATATCCAGACCAACAGATATATTCATGCACTCAAATGTTTATCTTGTATGGGAATCGAACCCAAATCGAACGTCGGACGTTAAAGTAAAGTAACGTTAAAGTACGGTTACTGACTACTGCGCCACGAAGGCTGTCATATTTATTACACGGCTTCTCCAAAAAGGAGTGTAATGTTTTCAGGATTCATGTATGTAAGTTGATGTATGTAAGATGTATGAGGTATTATAGAATCCTAACATTATATCTGGCCTGATATGTGACGTCTTAATACAAACAAGTATGTACTTAAAATAAAAATAATATTCTAAAACAACTACTACTGTGACTAAAACACATTGGGCGGGCGATACGCTTCTTTGACACGCTACAACGTATAAAAAAGAACCTGTTATTGCGATAGATAAATACATTTTTTATTTAAATACGAGGATTCCGTACCATCTTATCAAATCCAATCTAGATTTGGAAAGGTGGTACGGAATCCTTACCCACCTTAAATCTTACATACCTATCAATTTTCATACAAATTAAGTTATCAAATGGAGAAATACATACAAAACAATCTACATAGAAATGAATGGATAGATAGAATAGATAGAAAGAAATGGATTTTTCGCTCCAACTCGTTTCAGAAGCGAGGATAACAATCAATAAACTCAACAAGATGACTGCAACTCAGATACCAAACTCGTAAGCTCACACTTTAGGACTAGATGCAACTGTGTAATTAGTTCGAAATGATAGACACAAAGAAAACAAAATTTAGTGTGGCATCTATCAATTGATTATTAATGTTCGTGGCCATTTGTCTGATTTAAATTCATCTGAAAAACGAAAACGTACCTCCAAATGACCTACAATGAAAAGTAAATCGATTTGAATCGATTAACAATATTCGGGACAATTCGAGAACACGCGCCGCGACCCGCCAGCCAGCCGACTGCGCGTGCGATGTCACGCACGTTCTGCTATCCGATCTCGACACTCGATTTGATATTGACTCGATTTTTTCAGATTCTTTTACCGATTTACCGAGGCGCTGGTTTTTTGGCTCGCGTCTTGCTTGTCTCGGTGCAATCTCTTTGGTAATTTGTTTTTTTTAGCTGCCTATTGTTGTCGATGGACGCAACTTGTTTTTGGATTTCGAACCGTTGATTCTAGATTCCGTTGGTTTGAATTAAAATTCGTTTGAGAGCCGTTACCCGTCTTTTTGTTCGGAAAATGTTGAATTTCAAAAACACATTTTAGATTTGAAAGTGTTAACCATTTGCAGTAGGTACATCGTAATAAGTTACGATTACATCAGTATAGGTATCTACCAATGCAGTCACGTCTTCGCTGCAAATATTTTCTCACTTTGTCAGAGTTAGGTATACCTAGTTAGCTAACTATTTTTCAATTAAAGTTTGATTTTATTGTAGGATATAACTATAAATACCACCAACCAAAATACTGTCAATTAATCGTTTTCCAGCTATTCTGTAGAAAGTTTCATATTTTTTTTACGCAAGAATAATGGTATTATAGTGTTCATTGTTATATAAGAGTTGGCTGTCATTTAAAGAGTTCATTGTCACAAGTTTCCATGAACATTTTTTTTCTTGATAAAGTAAAGATAAGACATAAAAATTCTTTATTTGCAACTCGCGGGAACTTAGGCTTCTTTTTCATTTAAATATTATTGTATTTAATTTATTATTCATAGTTATCATTTTTCTTTTTTAATGTACCACCATTTTGAAATAACCATTGGCGAAGAAGAAATGCCGTACAAAATTTGTCAATGTAGGTATTTTTTTCAAATCGTCGATTCCTAACACAATAAATGATGACAAGTAGTAAATTGAAAGATACATTAATAGACGTGCTGAATTATCTCCAGACATTTCTGTCCGTCAGATATGCATCAATTCTATATAATCCGCTTTGATTCTATATTTAGGGTTACAAGTGAAAAAGTTTAAATTACCAGCATATTGGAGTGTTACTGTGAATACTAACCTAAGTTAGCTTTAAGTTAAAATAAATAAATTAGCTCCAAGTTAAAAATATTAGTCATGAAGGACTCACCATTTCATAAGTAAATTTTCCGGTAGATGCATCTCCGCTGCACATGCGGCCAGCGAATTTACTGCGCGCCGGTCCCATATCGGCTGCTTTCACAGCAGGTGTGGTTTATTTCCCAATCCTCATATTTTCGCCATGTCCGTCTCTCTGTCCGTCCGTTCGTCGTCCGCTGCCTAGCTCAGAGACGCTTGATACTAGAACGCTGTAGTTTGCCATGTAGGTATATGTACTTAGTCTGGCCATAAATACTGTTATAATTAAAAATAAACAAAATATTACATTTGAATTTGGAATCTGTCTGATTGATTGTTCATTGAGTTTTCTCATTTTGGCGCCAATACATAGTACAATATTTTACGATATTAAAATGGAGTGGGGTGATAAAGAGAACCGAATCGATGTGATTGCATTACACAAAGTAGGTATGGAGCCTAATGCAATTTTTAAAACTCTCCATATGCTTGGTTTTAGTAAAATGTTTGTATACCGGGCTATTAATAGGTACAATGAGACCTCCTCTGTTTGTGACAGAAAAAGATCTGGCCGTCCACGTAGTATTGGTGCGAAAAAGGTGGTCAAAGCTGTAAGGGAAAGAATTCGAAGAAATCCTGTCCGAAAGCAAAAGATTTTATCTCGGGAGATGAAGATAGCACCTAGAACCATGTCGCGTATTTTAAAAGATGGCTTAGGACTTGCAGCCTAAAAGAGACGTACTGGTCATTTCTTAACTGATATTTAAAAAAATAATAGGGTGGTAAAATCGAAACAACTACTGAAGCCGTACGCAACTAATCCGTCCTTCACAGAAAAAAATTGTGTACGGATGAGAAAATTTTTACAATTGAGCAACATTTTAACATACAAAATGACCGTATTTATGCTCAAAGCTCTAAAAAAGCTTCCTAATTAGTCGACAGAGTGCAATGTGGGCACTATCCGACTTCAGTGATGGTTTGGTGGGGTATTAGCTATGAAGGAGTGACTGAGCTTTATGATGTGTGAAAAAGGTATCAAAACATCGGCACAAGTGTATATAGATACTATTCTTGAGAAGGTAGTGAAGCCCCTTAACAACACCATGTTCAATAATCAAGAATGATCCTTCCAGCAAGACTCGGCGCCGGGTCATAAAGCTCGATCTACGCAGTCTTGGTTGGAAACGAACGTTTCGGACTCCATCAGAGCTGAAGACTGGCCGTCGTCTAGTCCCGATTTTAATCCGCTGGATTATGATTTATGGTCAGTTTCAGAGAGTATGGCTTGCTCTAAACGCCATGATAATTTGGAGGCCCTAAAACAATCCGTACGATTGGCAGTGAAGTATTTTCCCATGGAAAGAGTACGTGCTTCTATTGATAACTGGCCTCAACGTTTAAAGGACTGTATGGCAGCCAATGGAGATCACTTCGAATAAGCTTTTTGTATTTTAAATTGTTTTTTATTTAGGGTTCCGTACCTTAAAAGGAAAAACAGAACCCTTATAGAATCACTTTGTTGTCCGTCTGACGTCTGTCTGTCAAGAGCCTTTTTCTCAGGAACTGGTGGAGATATGAAGCTGAAATTAATATGAAATACTCAGGTTTATAATTCCTTTGGGCAGTAAAAAATCAAACTTCTAAATCAACGCAATCAAAAGATACCATACCTCGTTTATGCACATATTTTGACACTCGCAAAGGAATCAAAACCTATAGGGTACTTCCGGTTGACTTAGCATCATGAAATTGGTAAGAAGCAATGTCATGTAGCACAAGTACAGGAAATAATCGAAAACTGTAAATTTGTAGTTCCATCACAAAAAAAAAATACTTTTTTTGCCACAATAATTTGCGAAAAAATTTTTTTACGGAACCCTCAGAGTGCGACTCGGACTCGCATTTGAAGCCTTTTTCTACAGAGGGTTCCTATTGTGCTTATACTAAACCTCATTCCTATCGATTCGGGGGGTTAGGCATGAAGAGTTATCACCATCGATGTACTACTCTGTGTAAAAAGTATCGGGAATATGTCAATAAAAAGACCCGCGTAAAAGAGGTCGTTCTAATTTTTTTACTGCATGTTGGTAGCACTGTACTGATTTAGCGCGCAAAATTTGAGCGGGATCTGTCATTTAATTTGTTTTAAACTACACTTTTTGTTGGTCATAGTTTTGAGTCCTCGGCGATTTTACAATGGAAAATATTGTTGAACAAAGAGTGTGCCTTAAATTTTGTGTTTCAAATGATATTTCATGTGGTGAATCACTAAAAATGTTGCGAAATACCTACGGCGAATCGTGTATATCGAAAACAAGGGCTTATGAATGGTATAAGGCTTTTAAAGAAGGCCGAGAAGTAGTAGTAGACTTGCCTCGTTCTGGTAGACCTTCAACCGCTACGACCAGAGAAAACATCGACAGAATCAAGAAGCTAGTGCTCGAAAATCGACGTATGAGTCTGAGAGAGTTGGCTAGTGAGGTGAACATATCTTTTAAGTCCGTCCACAACATTCTCATTGACATTTTAGGCATGAAACGCGTCGCCGCTCGACTAGTTCCAAAAGAGCTCAATTTTGTTCAAAAAGCGCAGCGAAAGCATGTCGCTTAATCTGAATATTGCAACAAATTTTTTTGTTATAATAATCAAGGTGATCATCACTAGATCTACATTCTAATTCGAATTAGAACATTCAAATCAGTCTTTTTTTTTTGACCCGACTATGTAGTTAGCCCAGAGTGGGCTGTTACTACGTCACCGGACTAAAGAGGCGGGCGTGAGATGCCACAGCCTAGCAAAACTAACAAATCCGTTTTTTTTTTGACCTGACTATGTAGTTAGCTCCGAGTGAGCTGTTACTACGTCACCGGACTAAGCAAATCAGTCTTTTTTTTTTGACCTGACTATGTAGTTAGCCCCGAGTGGGCTGTTACTACGTCACCGGACTAGAGAGGCGGGCGTGAGGCGCCACAGCCTAGAAAAGAAAGTTAAACGACAGCCTAAGGACCCCCGAGAGGGGACGGACCTCGGCTCAGGACGTCGTTGGAGAATCAAATCGAACACGCGGGTTCGTGCCTGAAGGGCCTGTCGGAGAGAGGCGCCCAGGTACCTGGGCTACCGGTACCTGGTGTATCGCGCAGAAGTCCTTACTCTTCGCGCCCGGAGCCGCCGAGCGCGGTGTGTGTCTGGAGTGTTGGGGTTGGAGGGGGAGAGGTAGGAGGCGTTCACAACAGTAATGCGATCATCGGGATCAAAGAGTGAATTTCGCGGTCTGCGCCGGAACCCCCGGGCGTCGATCCGCGGGGTGTAATTGACAGCGCGGGCTATCAATGGGTTGGGGTGTTGGGAGGCAGTTTCGAAGTAGCGTCTAGACGCTTTCTTCATGAAACTAATGATGGAAGGAAGTTCAAGGTCGAGATGGAGATCTGCGACCCTGAGATAGTGAGGGGCGCCGGTTGCATTACGGGCAAACCGGTTTTGGATAATCTGGAGCTTAGCCAGATGGCAGCGTGCAGCGTGTGCGAACACTACGCTGGCGTAAGTGAGAACGGGGCGGATGCAGGCTTTGTAGAGTGTACACTTATTTCTAAGTGACATTCTACGATTCCTGAATATCCTTCCAGCAAGACTCGGCGCCGGGTCATAAAGCTCGATCTACGCAGTCTTGGTTGGAAACGAACGTTTCGGACTCCATCAGAGCTGAAGACTGGCCGTCGTCTAGTCCCGATTTTAATCCGCTGGATTATGATTTATGGTCAGTTTCAGAGAGTATGGCTTGCTCTAAACGCCATGATAATTTGGAGGCCCTAAAACAATCCGTACGATTGGCAGTGAAGTATTTTCCCATGGAAAGAGTACGTGCTTCTATTGATAACTGGCCTCAACGTTTAAAGGACTGTATGGCAGCCAATGGAGATCACTTCGAATAAGCTTTTTGTATTTTAAATTGTTTTTTATTTAGGGTTCCGTACCTTAAAAGGAAAAACAGAACCCTTATAGAATCACTTTGTTGTCCGTCTGACGTCTGTCTGTCAAGAGCCTTTTTCTCAGGAACTGGTGGAGATATGAAGCTGAAATTAATATGAAATACTCAGGTTTATAATTCCTTTGGGCAGTAAAAAATCAAACTTCTAAATCAACGCAATCAAAAGATACCATACCTCGTTTATGCACATATTTTGACACTCGCAAAGGAATCAAAACCTATAGGGTACTTCCGGTTGACTTAGCATCATGAAATTGGTAAGAAGCAATGTCATGTAGCACAAGTACAGGAAATAATCGAAAACTGTAAATTTGTAGTTCCATCACAAAAAAAAAATACTTTTTTTGCCACAATAATTTGCGAAAAAATTTTTTTACGGAACCCTCAGAGTGCGACTCGGACTCGCATTTGAAGCCTTTTTCTACAGAGGGTTCCTATTGTGCTTATACTAAACCTCATTCCTATCGATTCGGGGGGTTAGGCATGAAGAGTTATCACCATCGATGTACTACTCTGTGTAAAAAGTATCGGGAATATGTCAATAAAAAGACCCGCGTAAAAGAGGTCGTTCTAATTTTTTTACTGCATGTTGGTAGCACTGTACTGATTTAGCGCGCAAAATTTGAGCGGGATCTGTCATTTAATTTGTTTTAAACTACACTTTTTGTTGGTCATAGTTTTGAGTCCTCGGCGATTTTACAATGGAAAATATTGTTGAACAAAGAGTGTGCCTTAAATTTTGTGTTTCAAATGATATTTCATGTGGTGAATCACTAAAAATGTTGCGAAATACCTACGGCGAATCGTGTATATCGAAAACAAGGGCTTATGAATGGTATAAGGCTTTTAAAGAAGGCCGAGAAGTAGTAGTAGACTTGCCTCGTTCTGGTAGACCTTCAACCGCTACGACCAGAGAAAACATCGACAGAATCAAGAAGCTAGTGCTCGAAAATCGACGTATGAGTCTGAGAGAGTTGGCTAGTGAGGTGAACATATCTTTTAAGTCCGTCCACAACATTCTCATTGACATTTTAGGCATGAAACGCGTCGCCGCTCGACTAGTTCCAAAAGAGCTCAATTTTGTTCAAAAAGCGCAGCGAAAGCATGTCGCTGAAGACATGGTTTCCCGAGCTTCTACGGATCCGACCTTTATGAAACGTATAATAACTGGCGACGAGACATGGGTTTATGAGTACGACATGCAAACAAGCCAACAGTCTTCAGAATGGCGTCTCGAAAACGAGCCGAAACCCAAAAAACCGCGGCAAAGTCGCTCCAAAATCAAGGTGATGCTGACAGTTTTTTTTGACTACCGTGGTGTGGTTCACTCCGAATTCCTTCCAGAGGGAGAAACAGTGAATAAAGAATATTATTTAGGCGTCATGAAGCGTTTGCGTGAGAGTATCCGCCGAGAACGTCCAGATTTGTGGCAACACAACTCATGGATGCTGCACCATGATAATGCACCATCACACACAGCCATTATAGTGAAAGAGTTTTTAGCGAAAAATTCAACAAAAGTTCTCGACCAAGCACCGTATTCACCTGATCTCCTCCGTCTGACTTTTTTTTATTTCCCAAGTTAAAATTACCACTTCGAGGAAAACGTTTTGAGTCGATAGAAGCCATAAAAGAAAATTCGCTGAATGAGCTAAAGGCCATACCGCAAATAGCCTATGAAAAATGTATGGAAGACTGGGTGAAGCGGTGGAGATGTTGTATTGCAAGCGATGGGGCCTACTTTGAAGGCGATAAAATAAATTTAGATGAATAATTTGTATTTTTTGTTTTATTGACAAATTCCCGATACTTAGTACACAGAATGTATATCACAAAAACAGACCTACAGGCCAGTATGGATTTACTTCACATACAGTAACACTACGTCCGGCGGCATACAAATATTCGCCCACCTGATATATAGCAGTTCCCGTAGCCTATATATAGAACGCACTTAGTATATTATGTATCATTCGTGCAATGCCATTGCTCCTAAGGAGTTGCTCCTTAGAAGCTTACTGGTGACCTCACTCACACGCAGGAACACATCAACCCTGCAGGGAGATATTATTTAACTGCTGTTTCCTGTCAGACAACGGATTGCTTTGAGAGATAGGGATCTCTCTTAAAAATGCTCAGACCAAGACAAACAGACATGTTCATGCACACAAATGTCTGTCCTGTGTGGGAATTGACCCCACGAGCTTTTGTGTCGAAGCGTTACTAAACACTCCGCCATTGAACTCGTCAATTGCAGCCGGGCTTGCAGTCTTATTTGTAAGTAGTTCAACTGAAATTGTATAAACCTGAACTGGTTTCAGAATTTAATAAATTAGTAGCTCATAAAGAGGCGAATGAGCTCATCAATCACCAAAAGTGGCGTGAATGGCAGAATTTTATGCCAGGTGCATCGCCTGCGGTGTCACGATTTGCATCGCGTGCCCCAATCGATTTTGTGTCTCCATAATATAAGTAAACGACAGTATATGCACTCCAGTTATTTATGCAATCTGAGAATTCTAATCATATATTGAAATCGGATAGGACTCGCAATATATTAGTATTATTTAATTCGTATACTGCTATATATCAAAATATAAATTGAAATTTATATATATTAATATAGTAATTATTGCCAAAACCATCCGAACCGATTATGTGATTAAAAAATTGCTACATTCAAAGATCATTTGTTTTACTTGTAATCGCTTTACATCAGATGGGTCGTATGTTTGTTTGTTTGACATACCTAGTATTAAAAAAAGTACGAGTCTGATTCGAGCTCTGAGGGTTCCGTAAAAAAATATTTTCACAAATTATTGTCGAAAAAAAAAACGATTTTTTTGTGATGGAACTTATAAATTTACTGTTTTCAGATTTTTCCCTTTTACTTGTTCTACATGACATTGCTTCTTACCAAATTTCATAATTCTAGATCAGACGGGAAGTACCCTATAGGCTTTGATTCCCTTGTGAGTGTCAAAATATGCGCATAAGCGAAGCATAAACAGCCGTATCTTTTGATTGCGTTGACTTAGAAATTTGATTTTCTGAAACGAGATTATACACAAAAAAACATCATACAAAACACTGAGAGAAGCTCGGTTGCCCACGTACTTGTGTATTAATACGGTAGTGTATTGTGTAGTAATCTAGGAAAAACATACGAGAGGCTTCTAGATTGTAGATGACTAAGTGCCAGGCTTTAGACTATAAAGACTGGACTTTTATGTTCTTTCTTCAAAAAAAAACTTAGGTTCTAATAAAAAAAATCAGCACCATTCATCACTTAATGTATTTCGTTAAAAATAGAATATGTGCTTTTAATTACTCATTAGACAAGCATTGAAACAAAGTGAATGTTTTTATAAGATTCTGCCGAGGCTCAATTAGTGTCATTGAAGATTTGTTTATTTATACCATTAACATGGAAAACGAACGTACGAGCTGCCTGATAGTAAACAGTTAGCATAGTCTATGCATATAGGTACATTTGCAATACCAGGGGTATCACTCATGCGTTACCGACCCAGTAAAAATGTAATCATCATCATATCAGCCGAAAGATGTCCGCTGCTGAACATAGGCCTCCCCCCTAGATTTCCACAGATAGGTTCTGTGCTGCTTGCATCCAACGGTTCCCTGTGCTCTTCACAAGATCGTCAGTTCATCGAGTGGGGGGGGCGTCCTACGGTGCGTTTTCCGGTTCGTGGTCGCCATTCGAGAACCTTTCTGTTACTAACGGTCATCGGTTCTCCGAGAAATATGGCCTGCCCACTGCCACTTCAGTTTGCTGATCCTTAGAGCCACGCCGGCAACTCCAGTTCTGCTACGGATATGCTGAGCCTACGCCGCAGAGAAACTCCGAGCATGGCTCTCTCCATCACACGCTGTGCAACTTGGAGCTTTCGTATGAGACCCATAGTATGGGACCACGTTTCTGTACCGTAAGTCATCACTGGCAACACACACTGGTTGAAGGCTTTCGTCTTGAGATATTGAGGTATTTTGGACGAGAAAATCTTTCGCAATTTCTCAAACGCTGCCCATCCGATTTCGATTCGACGAGAGCTGGAGCACAGCCCAAGTCTCGATCTAGTCGAAGGCCTTCTCATAGTCCACAAACGCTAAGCATAGTGACAGGTTATATAGTACAGCATTTAGCTGCGTTAACTGGCTTCGACCAACAGACAGATACATTGCGAACACTTTGGAGCCTTTATTTAATTAATAGTCTCTTCAATGCTTTTTGTATTGAAGAGACGAGTGTCGCGTTGCAAAGAGACTGAAATCTGCCTATTTAGCTGCCTTATTTAATCTCCTCTCCTCTCGTCAACGGAGACGTAGTCTCTCCATCGAAGCGATTTTGGAGTTCAAGCTGAAAGCTTTCGGGGTTTCAGATATAGGGTCTTGAAGGTTTTAGAGTAGACTTTATCATGTGGGACCTTTTCAGTCTAACATTGATATTCAAGACGCCTCTTACTATACGATACCAATGCTACCGATTTTCACTCTAGCGATCACGGAGACGTCATTGAATATCTGTCTTCTGGTGGTCAAGATCAAGTCTGTCTTATTCCTTGTGGAACTGTCAGGTGTGGTGGATTCTTGAAGAAGGAGTTCATCATATAGCCTCGTACTGGACTGTTTAAAAAACGAGTGATATTTTTTTGATCAATGTTAAGTTACTGACCGAACGTATATACTATTTGGTAGCGAATGTTAATTACGTTCGAGGCGAAGTTACTCGACATTGCATGCTTGATTCCTAACAATGATGTCAATATATATTTGTATAAATATTTTCAATATAATAACATTCATAAAGCAGTGGTCTTCACGAAAACATTGGTCTTTGCGAGGTTTATTAGATTGTAATCTACGCCAATCAGCATTACATGCAATAGTGGAGAACGGTTAAATCCCGCCGATGGAAGGAAAGCCCCGTGTCCTAGTAGTAGGACGAGCATAATTTGATGTTCAATAAAAAAAATATTGTGTGCATATACGTACATTTCTTTTTTTGTTTTTCGCCCATGAAAATAGTCTAACTAAATAGGTAAAAAATAGACCCACAAAAGAAGGACTAATCCATACCCGGGTGTGCTTTATTCATTCTTCCGTGAGGGGCACTCTCCGGGACCCGATGGGAGCGAGGTGGTGAACTCTCATGAGTACCTTTTCAGACGGCCGAACGAGTTATGTCAGACTCCTACTGTCTAAACACCGCCTAGAGACTGCCTTTAGCCGGGAAGGCTTTAAAGGCTTCATCGGAGGCGATCGCCCCAGGCGATGCGGGGCGACGCCAGCGTCACTCAGTTACAGAGCTACGCTTAGAAAATGACGGCGTGTCTTGCTTGCTGCTAATACACCGCAGGAACATAATAATCCTTCAGCGAGTCGTCGTTTGGTTGCGGTCTTGTGAGAACTTCATCTCTCTTTCGTCAGAGCCTTATATTTAACAGAGTGCACCTTGCGGTGCAATTTGACTTGACTCTATAGATGTTAATGAGTCATTTACACCCCAACGTAATCGTATATGCTGCAAGTTTACAGATTCCATATTAATGTGTACATTTGTTTTACTTGATAAACAGGTCTTTTTTGAAGTGAAAACTCCTTCAGCATTGTTGTGATTTGAAACTCGGTGAAACGAAAAAGCGACAGTAAATAGAGACAACCACATACATCTATAGGATTACATATATAGGATTTAACGCGTGAGAAAATGAGACAGAAGTATCTATAGGATTTAACGTGCGAGAGAATGAGATAGAAGTATCTATAGGATTTAACGTGCGAGAGAATGAGATAGAAGTAACTATAGGATTTAACGTGCGAGAGAATGAGATAGAAGACCTTATGCAGTGTATATTACAGAGTTCGAGCGTTGTACATATACTAGACGCTAAATACACATAGAGACGACCATGGCAGTATGGTTGCAGGCATCGTCTGCTACAGGTGGTAGGACTGCAGAAGTTAGAATAAACACGAGCAGAGCAACCATGATAAGAACGGCACGTCTACTAACGGTAGCGCGTGGCTACCCCCAAGTGGTTAGTATGGACTAACTCGTTTTAAGAATCGTCCTAATTTTTTTTCTTGATAACCGCATGATGAACACCAATACAGTGCACCCGGATATTGGAGCCGCGAGGAACGCCTTGCTTATATTTTACGCTACGAGGAAGATCTATCGACTCTGGTTGCTTTGTACCCGCTGTGGTAAAAGTAGCACGCAGAGTAGTTCGAATGTAGTTCCGATGGTGAGATTCCGTCACAATTATATCAGAGATCGTGGTTTACCTGCTTTCTAACTATTAAGAAGGTCTTACGAAAAATTCTGGGACTTAAATACGTTAGAAATTAAACCAGATACTGGAAATGAAAGTCTAGTGTCAGATCCCAATAACATCGGATTAAAGCGGTTGGACTCTGCTAGCTCGGATCCATAGATGGAATGAGAAAATTTGGTGAAGCGACGACAACTGAAAGATACGTAACTTGCGAGACCTGTTATAGGACAGAATCGCCTGGTACGATCAGTTGTAAGAAAAAACCCGTTTTGCTCCCCTGCACTATCATAGTAATTAGATAAATAAGTATCCAAACTATAACTGAGAACACGAGATAGGGTTGTCATTTATAAAAGTGAAGAAAACAATATTATACTCGTTTTAAGTAGATTTTATATTAATCAGATATTCTCTATTTTTCATGATAAAAATCTTAATGAATCCTACATAAATCATTTTTTTATACCATTAGGCAGACAGGTTTATGGTCCGGGTTATGTAAAGCAGTTATCGTAGCCTCAAGCTTACAATAAGGTATATGGTACACGTGTTGTTACTCTGCTGGCAAGTGACAACTCTTTGTTGAGTTGTTGTAGGTGCTTCTGCAAGTGTGTGAGGTTAGCAGTAGGCGTTCGTGAGGAATTGTTGCGTTGGCAGCAGGGTTGACAATGCGGCAACCGCTTCACACTAGACGATCTATGTACTTGTTTACCTTCTAACGTTTTACTATGTATAAAGAAAATGGTAGGTATTACTTGTCTGATATATATTTTAATTTTAATTTTACTTGTTTGACATTTATATTACACTAAGTTGTCAAATACACATACTGCACTAAGGGCGTCACCGTCGCCCATTGTGAGGAAACGGGTTTCCACATCCAAAAAAATACATTTCGAAAGACGCTTACCTGAGAATGGTCTGGCTTTCCCTCTAGGTTGTAGAGGTCAGGTGGCAGTCGCTCCATGGAAAAACATTATCTTCACCAAATCCTTAGGCTTAGGTAGCGGACTTCACCAATCCTAATGAATTACGAAACGGGATAACACAAAGAAGAATAAGATATAAAATAAAGATGAAAGAAAATTTTTAATGCTTGATAAAAAACAATAGACAACATTGGGAAGCAAATTTGCATACGGCCCAACTTATGTGAAGTGGCTACCGTATGCTTGTAACTAAAAAGATGTATGGCCGTTTGAATTTTTCAATATATACTTGCTATTTGAACATAGAAGAAAAAAGGGAGTCTCCTAATATGTAAAAGTACGATTACACTATGCTAGCGTTGACAACCCTAGTTAAAGTGCCAAAAGCAGCACAATTAGGTAGTTCACTAAATTTTTGTGCTACTTAGTAACGGAACAGCGTGAAATCTTCAATTATCAGGTGAGATGAACCGAGGATGGCAACTTTTTATCTCTGATTAAGCTTTTAGTAAGCTCCAATAAGTACACACCTATATAAAATACATCTCAAGATTAGGTTAAAAAGTGTAAGCAACAGGTGATTTATTTATAACGGAAAAAGTGTAGAAAATTGTTTACAGTACCGTTTTCTTTTTGAACGACTGCCGCAAAAAAGGTGTAATGTTTACAGACATGTATGTATAGTTGTTAAGTTTCTTTAAACTCTTTAGTCTACCATAATTACTAATCGCCTTAACCAATTCAAGTGTATGATGTATCCTCCGAATCCTTATATTACGTCAGATGACATAGACTAACTCTATGTGACATATCATATGTCATATCATATTAAAAACAATATGGCGGAATATGTACTCAATATTGTTTAGATAGAAGAAAAGAAAGAAGAAAGGAAGGTATGAATCAAGTATGTGTGCGTGCGGGGAAAACGAGGAGGACAGAGACCATGTTTTATGGTCCTGTCCAAGGTATGACGATTGCTGCGGTGTGAGATGTTGGACGGGATATGGCGCTGTGATGCGGTAATGGTGCCGGTGTTCCACACTGATCTCGTATCGTCGGCGACGAACGTCGCGGTTTTCCGCAAGTTCGCTCACGCGTGGCACGAAAGCAGATCTACGGAAGAACGAGCATAGAAGGCTGAGGATGATAGAGAGCTGTAATAGATTACAGTACACTTACGGACGGCAACGAAGGCGTAAGTGTGTGTTGTTGCTGGCCCAGAAAGATAGGAAAGTAAAATATAGAGTTAATAGATTCAGGCGTTATTTTGCGAAAGTCAAATTTACATGCAATTTGATCTAACCTGCTTTGTGTGCTTCCACCACCAATTAGTTCATGCGGCCTAGCTAACACAAAGCAGGTTAGATCAAATTGCATATAAAATATAGAGACAAGGACAAAGAACTAAATAATTTGTAGGGAGCGAAGAATTGTCTACGGTACGAAGAGAGCCTTAGAGCAGCATGTGCCGTGCGCATCTCCCGCGATACGGCTCAAATGACCGAGAGGTCGGTGGAGCCATGGGCGGTGGTGGTGGGTTGTCTGCTCGCTCTGTGTTGTGGAGGTCTGACGGCAGTCGCTCCAAGTAGCGGATCCCGCCAATACTAATGGATTAGGAAACGGGATAAAGCTATAAAGAAGAAGATGTTAGCAGAAGAAGATATAGAGGGCACATGGACTACCAAACATATATCACATAGACATAATACGAGCCTCGTCAGTCCTAAGCTAAAGTCGCGAAGGGATCTTCATGCTTGGGCAGTTAACGTGGCCCGAGTTCTTCGAAATGGTTAGCATCACCCAGAAATACAATCTTAGCGAAAGGGATCAAATAGGTGTACCTACAAAATTGCGATTTCTGAATTCTTTTCTGAACACCTGCTATGTGATAAATAAATAAAATAAAATATTTATTTATTTTATATACAAGTAGGCTTAAAACACGAATTACGGGATTTAATTAATTAATTAAATTAATTAATTATCTTTTAGGCAAAATATTGCTATGTGACCTTGTTCTTCCCTATTTATCGACCGTAAATGGTATTGACATTTGATTACTAGAATAACAGACATTGCACATAGGATAACTACATTTTTTTTGCAGATGTTCAAAAAAAGCTTTTTTGAACATCTGCAAAAATAAAAATTGCTCCTTACCAAATTTTATGATCAACTACAAGTATCCTAAACAATCCGGACAAAAGTCAAATTTAACGATGAATTCTTACTAAGGACTTAGCATTTCATTCTTATTCGTGCTATAATTTTCTGCCAAATTTCATGATCCTAAGTCATCCGGTCCTCGAGGTACGGAACCCTAAAAATAAAATAAAACCAAAGTTTGCAGCGATCACACTTAGAGGATACATTCACACAACGTTATGTCATATTCTGAGTTCGATTGGTTGCTTTATTGTAAGCGAGTGCATTGTGCAAACTGCAAAAAAGGTCATTCAACTTCATTAAGGATACTCTGGTACATTCCTTTGATATTAGTGTGGTGAAAAAGTCTTTGATCAATGTTTTATATATACTTACGTACCTACATTATATATACATAGTATACCTACTTAGTAGCCTAGATTTTCCCTAGGGACGATAACATGGGGTTCTTCAAGAAAGGCGTGAAGAAGCTTTTACAATGTCGGCTACGCATGAGTGAAGCCCCTGGTGTTGCAAATATACATAGGCTAAGGTAACTGCTTGCTATCAAGCAGGCCGTATGCTTATTTGTCAACTTAGTGGTATAAAAATATAAATAACAGGTTTTTTTTCTATGCTATAAATATACAATACCCGACCGACGCGGTGGCTAGGTGGAGCTGTGAAGCTCACTGTCGCCCGTGGCTGGACTGACGCAGTATGGGGAGGGAAGTTTGGCAATAGCTATAATCGTTTCGCCGGCGTTCAAAAATAGGCAAAATCAGAACTTTAAAGATAATAAAACTGAAAGATGATGAATGGAAGAATGAATTGTGGTATGAAAGAGAGTATGATGTATGAATGAGTAATTTTTATATTGTATTAATTTAAAAACAAAAAAATATATAACAAATTAAATTCTAACAAAAGAGCCTTGCTCATTGGCAGGCGCAAGTATTAAAAAAAAAAAAAAATACGCGACCGACATCGCGCGTTGTCACCGCAGCACCATCATGATAACTACACTTACACGTAAAATAAAAAAAATAATGTATCCTCAAACAACTACAGTTATTGCACTTCTGCTTCTTATCTTTATTAACATACAAAAGTTAACAGTTAACATCAAATGGTAATCAAAAACGACCGAGATATGAACGATTTATTCATCACTTTAGAATTCACATAAAAAAGCTCGTTAAAGTCTTATAAAAAGTCTAGATTAGCTGGTTTATAAAATAACAATAACACATCAAAACCCCAGGTTAATTTATTAAGGCGTTATAATTTCGACACTGAGTATTGAACCTTCGACCCGGGGGCTACTGGCATGAGATTGAAAGCACTTAACATCAGGACGGTTGGAGCTGTGTTGCACGAACAGAGCTTCCGTCTGAACGTGACTACATAATGCTTATGGTGTAGAGGAAGCTATATAGCCATGTATATCTTTGTATAAAATATATATACATTATATCTCTCGTCATCTTTACATCGATTCAGTAGAGCAGTGAGAAGTAATAGCGCAGTAGATAAAGAATCAATCTATTGATCGATCGTTCCTGGTTCGAATCCTGGCGGGAGTATGCACCACTAAATTCGTGTTTTAGGATTTATTATTATTGTTTGTTTGTTTGTTTATATAACTTTATTGCATTATTTACAATTATAATTACAAGTGTAAGAATTTCATGATTTGCAAAGGCGGGCTTATTCCTTCAAGGAATCTCTTCCAGCCAACCATTGCTTTAGAGTTCCTGAATGGAGCAATTTATTTTTATTATTACATATTTATCACATGCTCGGCGGTGAAGGAAAACATCGTGAGGACACCCAGACGAGCAATAAATTCGAAAGACGTAAGAAGTAACCTAAGAAAGATCTGGTTTTCCCTCTGGGTTGTGGAGGTCTGATGGCAGTCGCTCTATATAAAAATCTGTGTATTCGCCAAATTCTTAGGCTTAGGTAGCGGCCTCCGCCCATCTTAATGGATTAGGAAACAGGATAACGTGAAGAAGAAGAAAAATCGTAACAAGATAAGTAAGTACATTAAAAATTATCACTTGCTTAGTTTATAATCTAACATGTTTAATACAGAACGTGTCAATACAACCAAATAAGTATTAGTTAGCAGAAAAGTATCCAAACTGTGGGAGTCGCTGAATGTTTATTCTATTTCTGGATATTCCACGCCTTCATGGTTTCATTTATAGTAAAGCGTAATAAGAAGCAATATGGTTTTAAATGTACATTGATTAGAATTTCTGATCAGTGTTTAATTACCCTGTTCTTGTTGCTCCTATCTGTTTGCTCTTAAGAATTTTCTACCATCGACTTTCTCGGGACGTGTAGACTTCAGTGGAATGCTTAATCTTTGGTCTTCTTTTAACACACCGTGTGTCATCACCGCCGCGGAGAACATTGCAGGAATTCTTACTCTAGATTTTAAAATATATATTTTAACATTCATTTAGTGTATCTTGCAGTACAAAACAAGCTTTTGGACGAAGCTACCGGTAAATATCTAAGAGCATTTCATATTAGACGTCACTCGATTCGTGATCGCCGCATCGAGTTCTCGCTACTATACCATTTGGAATATTTAATCGATTCTCAACATCTCGAGATGTTATGTCTACTCGATTGGGAGCTCAAATTAGCGCCAGAGATAAAAAAAAGAGTGACGTTTGACAGGCAATGTTTCTGCCCGCCCAGCCGTGGGATTGGTAGAAATAAAAACCATAACCTTCTCGAACGAACTTAGAGGCCAGCCAGTACGTAACAGATCAAGTTTTTTTTTTATCAATGTCGGGAGGCATACACGTATACCACCACCACATGATGTATATTGGTCGCCGTAACTAACAAACCCTTGTAATACAAGAAGCATAGCTCGCGCGTTACAATATCCGTTGCTAACAGGTTCCATATTCACGTGCATAAAATTTTAAAACATAATATAATATGGCATACTTTTGTTTATCCTGATGATATTTACGCATAACATTATTTACGAATACCAGCTTACGCATATTTTTTTTAAGCATAACATATTAAAGTAATAAATTTATTTACGCATAATGATATTAAAACGTATTTTTATAGGTAAGTAGCATAATAATAATGTACTTAGAGCAAAGTTTTGTAAATTTATTATATGTACGTAAAACGTATAGGCGGCTTAGTCTATTGATACAGTACATTACACAAATAATATTAGGCCAAAAGTCATTCTACCTAGTAACATTATGCGAACTAAAATTATGTGCCAAAACAAATTTATGTTAGGAAAAATAACATTATGCTAAAAGAAGGGATTCCTTGCTAACATACCAACTTCTCAGAAGCTTACTTATAATTCAATCACTGCTAGAAATACAACAACCATGTTATTATTTGGCTGACGTTCTTTTGGAAAAGTAGAGGTATTTCCATAAGCAGCGATAGCCCAGTGGACAAAAAACCGATCTAATATTCAACGGCTCGTGGTTCGAATCCCGGTGTATCCATGTTGCACTAAATTCGTGTTTCCGGATTTATGTACATATCACTTTCTCTTTTATAATTATCACTTTTCACTTTTGCAATTATCACTTTCTCGGCGGTAAAGGAAAATCCTGAGGAATCCCGCATATCCAAGGAATTAGATATCGGAAGACTGTGACCTAGTCTAAGAAAGTTCTGGTTTTACTCCATCCCGGTTATTGATGTTTGACAGCAGTTGCTCTGTGTCAAAATTAGTACTTTCACCAAATCCTTAGACTTAGGTAGCAGTCCACGCCAATCCGAAAGGATTTAGAAAACGTAATAACGCAAGAAAGAAGAAGATTAACATAACATTAAATAAGGCAAATGAAAATATATCTTATTGTCTTAATAATAAAATCCTAATTGCAATTTGTTAATTTTACGGAAAACACTAATTAATTAAGTTAATACACTGTGTAACCAATTCATTTAGTTTGTGCTTTACCAACTAATTGTTTTTAGAGTATAAATCCATGGAATCGATTAAATCTATTTCAAGTTTGTCATCGCATAGATGCCTAGACCTCTCCAAAGCATCTATACTAATATTTTTGTTTTATACTACACACTATACAGGAATTTCTTAGGAGCTTACTAGTAATCTCACTCACTTGCAGGAACTACAGCAGCCCACCGCTCTAGTTGGTACTTGGCTACATTTTTCCTATTCCGCAGCTAAATAACAACTCCCTAGAGGGTTGTTGTGTTCCTGAGTGTGAGTGCGGCCACCGGGAAGCTCCAAAGAAGTAACTGTGTTAGCAGCAGAGGTGGCATCGCGCGAGTGATACTTAATGTATTGCAAGCGTTCCTAGGCTACGGTACCCGCTCTATATCAGGTGGGCCGTATGCTTGTATGCCTCCCGACGTTGTATAAAAAAAAATCTTCCTTACTTCTCTTAAAATTGCCTAGACGAACACAAAGAGACATGTTGGGCTTTGTGTCTAGATAAATAAGATCTAAAAGATTTTTTTTATACTTCGTCGGGAGGCATACAAGCATACGGCCCACCTGATATAGAGCGGGTATCGTAGCCTATTAACGCTTGAGATATATTAAGTATCACTCGCGCGATGCCTCCTCTGCTGCCTACACAGCAACTCCTTGGAAGCTTACTGGTGACCTCACTCACACGCAGGAACACAACAACCCTCTAGGGAGTTGTTATTTGGCTGCGGTTTTCTGCGAGGTGGAGGTACTTCCCCAGACGGGCTGCTTTGATGCGCCCTACCTCTCTTAAAACATCCAGACCAAGACAAACAGACATGTTCATGCACACAAATGTTTGCCTTGTGCGGGAATCGAACCCACAAGCGTTGGTGTCAAAGTCGCGTCATTCACGACCGAGCCACCGAGCTCGTCAAAATATTATTGCTTTTTCTCTTTCGCGTTATCCCGTTTCCTAATCCATTAGGACTGGCGGGGTCCGCTACCTAAGCCTAAGGATTTGGCGAAGACACTGATTTTTGCATGGAGCGACTGCCGACAGGCACCCACAACCCAGAGGGAAAACCAGATCTTTCTTAAGTTAGGTCACACGCCTTTCGAAATATAATTTGTTCGACTTGTGGGTTTCCTCACGATGTTTTGCTTCACCTACGAACAAGTGGTGAACACAGCCCCCCATAGGATTCGAACCGGGGACCAGATGTTCGATAGGCCAGTTCGTTATCCACTGGGCTATAACTGCTCAAGAAGCTAGCTAGCTACAAGCTGAGAGATATTATTACATCACACCATTTTATTGATCACCAACTACTCCAAGACTTCCACTGCTTCCACACTTGCACTGTACCTAGTTACTACTACTATACTAATGCTTAGTACAGGTACAACAATTATATATGTATTACTTATTCCTGTTAAGCTTATAAAGGTTGGCTGGAAGAGATCTCTTACAGAGATAAGTCCGCCTTTGTACATGCTAAAGATTTGTAACTGTATATGTTAAGTATATTTGTACAATAAAGAGAATACAACAACAACAACAACAATTACAAGTCAAGCTTAACACTTTGACCTTTGTATCGTTAGTTGATAGATTCAGGCGTTACTTTGCGAAAGTCAAATTTACAGGCAATTTGATCTAAACTACTTTGTGTTCTTCCGCTCCCGATTAGTTCATGCGAACTACTGCCGGCCGGCACCCACCCACTACCGTTAGTAGAGGCATGCCGCCGCTGCCCTGGCTGCTCTGGTCGTCTCTGCGACACGTGTTGAATTTCGGGTGCATGCGTTTCACATTTCAGATGGCGAACACTCGTAGAGACGACCGGAGCAGCCATGGCAGCGGCGGCATGCATCTACTAACGGTAGTGGGTGGGTGCCGGCCGGCAGTAGTTCGTATGAACTAATCGGGAGCAGAAGAACACAAAGTAGTTTAGATCAAATTGCCTTTGTATCGATCTTATGCCGTACGTAATAAGAATGACAGTCGCACTTCGGATGTCAAGCGTATGTCTGCTCTTAGCTGTACTTTTGTACAAGATTTTGGAAGTGTCAACCCTGTATGTAACTGTTTCGAGTATTTTGTTACTTTTGGTGTCGCACGCGCATTCAGCAACGGGAAGCACGCGCGAGGTGATTGTACGGAAAAACTGTCATGGCTGAAAATTTCGCGACTCATTCCAGTCTGGACTTCCATTTGAATTTCGACATAATGACTTTTATGACTAACCTACATAGAGCTCGGCTCAAAAAAGGTTTGTGTTGTTCTTATCCTTTCTCGGGAATTCATAACCTTACAGAGAGTTGTTGTCAGCGGTCTACAGATATGTAGAGGTAATTCTTTAGTATTGCTGCTTCTGATTGCTTGATCTTGACTTGACTGCTGTTGGTCTTTATTTGTATTTCCAGACGGCGAAGTGCATTATTCGCCGCACCCGCAGATCTAGGTGCGTTCTTTAAATTTAATTTCATTACGTCTTTCATATACTTATGTCAAATTTCAGGCTTTTAAATCGAAGAAACATGTTGTTTTTGTTTCAAATTTTGGTTATAGAGACACTACATTTTTTTAAGGTTTACACTTTTATTTTTTGCTTTTTAAAAGACGTATTATTTATGATTATTATTTCTCTATTATGGCTAAGTACACCAAAAATATTTGTAATCTATAATGAAATTACAATTTTATAATTAAGAGTTTTATTTGTATATATTAATCGTCTTCTTAGCGTTGCCCCGTTTCCTAATCCATTAGGATTGGCGGTGTCCGCTACATAAGCCTAAGGATTTTGGTGAAGATACTAATTTTTAGGTATATGGAGCGACTGCCGGCAGACATCCACAACCCAGAGGGAAAACCAGATCTTTCTTAGGTTACTTCTAACGTCTTTCCAATTTATTGCTCGTCTGGGTGTCCTCACGATGTTTTCCTTCACCGCCGAGCAAGTGATAAATATGTAATAAGAAATGCTAAAACACGAATTTAGTGGTGCATGCCCTCGCCCCGCCGGGATTCCAACCGGTGACCAGGTGGTCAATAGGCCGGTTCCTTATTCACTGGGCTATCACTGCTTCTATCTAGTTACAGGGAAAAAATTAGGGAGGGCTCAATCTATCGAGTATAGGATAAAAAAGGAATGCATTTGGGGAAGTTCAGATAGCGCGAGTTGTCAAGCCAAGCATATCGCCAGATCGATTATTGAGCAAGTATAAAAGCCAAATATAAAGATAAAATTGAAATTGCCCTAAATATAATTTCGTAAATAAAATAAAGTAACCATGAGGGTAAACAAGAGCTTTCTTAGGGTGAAATTATATTTCGAATGATGTGTGACCAGACCACACATCATTCGAAATATAATTTCAGGGACGTGCAGATTTCCTCATAATGGTTTCTTTCGCCGTCGAACAAGTGATAATTACAAATATATACAAACACAAATTTATTGGTACATGTGGCGATTCGAACCGGGCACCAGTTGGTCACTAGGACGGTTCTTTATCCACTGGGATATTTGTATACATTAATGTAGCAAAATAAAATAAAAATCGGCCAAGTGCGAGTCGGACTCGCGCACGAAGGGTTCCGTACCATTATCGATAAAAACGGCAAAAAAATCACGTTTCTTGTATGGGAGCCCCCCCTTAAATATTTGTTTTATTTTAATTTAATTATTTATTCTTAAAGTGAATATATAAATAAATATTCTGTGAATATTTCAAGCGTCTACCTGTTGCCGTTATCAATATCGAGCAAAAATGAGCGAAAAATCACGTTTGTTGTATGGGAGCCTCCTTAAATATTTATTTTATTCTATTTTTTAGTATTTATTGTTATAGCGGCAACAGAAATACATCATCTGTGAAAATTTCAACTGTCTAACTATCACAGTTCATGAGATACAGCCTGGTGACAGACGGACGGACGGACTGCGGAGCCTCAGTAATAGGGTTCCGTTTTACCCTTTGGATACAGAACCCTAAAAATAGTCTAAATTGACCCATCAGAGGTTCTGGAGGTGCTAGTATGTTCCGTGGTTCTAGTGTTGACCTTGTTTATCATTTATCTCGTCGCATGTCTTTGCTAATCCTAAACATGCATTTGTGCTACTTTCACAATCTATATGCATATATTCACTTCTGTCCTGTCGTCTAACGTAGAGAAACTAGCAAAGATTCCACCACCTACATGGCGTGTAAGTGCGTGGTATTTATAGGTCAAAATATCTTCCCATTGGTTAGTAGGCTATCGTGAAACTAAATCCGTGGTGGTGGTGGTGGTCCGGCAATTGCTTTCCATAAGGCTGCCGTGCGCGTATTAGTTGATTTAGTTGTATGAAAAAAAAAATATCTCACACTTGAAACTCTATATACTCATAACCAGAAGTACTATCGCGTGCCAGATAAAAGAGTCGTTGGTCCTTAGAAGTGAGGCTCTCCGAGATAAATATTGGTTTAACCGACATTTGTTTTAAACAACAAATGAATATATGTTAACCAAAATACCACGTCTCTATGCCGACCTATCAACGCTTATATATCATCACGAACATCACTCACTGCCCCAAGAGGTTCGCATTCAGAATTTGCAATAATAACAAAACAAATAAGATATTCTATAAATCCATACCCAGATTAGCCAGACAGCTCGAAACCGCGGCACCGTTGCTAACTACGGGGACAGGCAAACTAGAGCGGTCGCAGTGTTGCGCGCAAAGTCAATACGGACCATTTGCGGTGAGATGGCCATTAGACCATAATTAACCCATTTGTCTGTAACCGCGACGATGAAGCAGTAGGTAGTATAAGACAAACACTATTTTGAATTTGTAACTGTATTAATGTATGTTAGTAATATTAAGACCCAAGACATACCATGGCCACAATCACAAACCAATAAATCACTTGACTGAGCATGAAGGTACTGCGCGCTCACAAAACGATGTGTTTTAGCGCCTAAATATCAAATCTCGACTCTACTGACCAATGAGAGAATTTTTTAACGAATAAGTCGATAAGTGCCGCGATGTTTATCAGCGAACTGGCCAATAAAGGCTGCGCGTTCTAGTTTACCCTCCAACCCGCAGAGGTGTTTGAGTTACTACGTAATATCGGCCATTTCGGTTGTCAAATGGTTATTTTCTTCATAAATTGGTCGTGTTTTATAAGAATTCAGTGTCGAAAGCCCTAGGAACCGGAGAAAAACTATAAACCATAAAGAAGCGGTGAAGTTTGATACCACCGAGTCTTGTGGCACACAGTTTTGTCTGCCTACCCGGTGACCGACCTGGCGTGTACTTAAAGAGAGATAGTATTCGATGGTTCCTGGTTCAAATCATGGAGAGGGCATGAACCGAATTCGTGCTTTTCGGATTAAAGATTTGTTAACTTGTTATTTACTCGGCTATGAAGGAAAATATAGTGAGGAAACACTAGCCTAAGAGAGGTCTAGTATTTCCTCTGGGCCGTGGAGGTCTGACTGCAGTTACTTCTTGTAAAAATCTGTATGTTCGCCACATACTTAGATTTAGGTAGCGGATCCCCCAAACCTAATACAATAGGAAACGGTATAAGACGAAATAAAATTAGGCTTTCCAGTGCCTCGTACACTCAATATTTATTAGGTGTATAGGAGATGTGAACAGGGGGTGGACAAGTACTTCATCCATTTTTAGGATGCCGTAATCAAAAAACTTTCTTCTTATCTTAACTTAAAGTGACTAAAATGCAGCTAGATTTATTTTTATACCTTGTAGGGAGGCGTACAAGCATATAGCTCACCTGATGTAAAATAGTATGAATTATGTCGATGGTGCGGTATGAAATATTCATAGCCTATGAAAATCTGCAATATATGGAGTATCGTCCGCGCGTTGTCATCCCTGTTTATAACAGGGATATTATAATATACACAGCAACTCTCTAAAAGAGATAGATGATCGCAGAAGGCACGCGCGAATTTAATGGTACATGCACATGTAAGAGTTCGAACATGAAGGAAATAAGTTGTAAGAGAGGTAGGGCGCATCAAAGCAGTCCGTCTGGGGAAGTACCTCTATCTCACAGAAAACCGCAGCCAAATAACAACTCCCTAGAGAGTTGTTGTGTTCCTGCGTGTGAGTGAGTTCACTAGTAAGCTCCCAAGGAGTTGCTGTGTAAGCAGCAGAGGAGGCATCGCGCAACTGATAATGAATATATCGCAAGCGTTAATAGGCTACGGTACCCGCTTTACATCAGGTGGGCCGTATGCTTGTATGCCTCCCGACGTAGTGTAAAAAATATAACCAATGGAGAAACGTTGAAACCGATATTACGTAGTAATACAATTCACTGCCGCGGGTCGGGGTACAGTAGAAAGCGCAGCTCTTATTGGCTAGTTCGCGAATCAATACTTCTCTTACTGGTTAAAATATTCTCCCATGATCAATAGGCTCTAATCGCTGAGAACAAATCAGAGCCTTTTTCTTAACGCAGGGTGCCTACAATCGCAGTAAAGTACTTCCACAAACCAATAGTTTGTGGATTCTAATCAGGGAGCGTTGGTTGTATGTGTATGTAAAAGGCTGGCTGAGCAGTGCCAGCCAAGATACCTACCACTACGGAGCACTATGTTCTTTAAATAATAACCTTTCAGAGTAAATTCTGTAGCCCGATTCTACTAAAAAACTGCAACTGAACTGCAGCGCGGTGTGTGTCAAAATGCGTACATTTTGATGTTTCGTCAATCTGACAGCAGCGACGTTTAACAAAACGTCAAAATATACGCATTTTGACACACACCGCGCTGCAGTGCAGTTGCAGTTTTTTAGTAGAATCGGCCTACTGGTTTCTTTTACGACTATTGGAACCATCTGCTCTAGATTAAAGCACTCATCTGATTTTCATTTTTCATACCAATTTCTATACAACGGCCGAACGACGTAGATTTCTTCTTCCGTCCGCTCAAGCTAAAATCAGAGCAAAGTACTATTTTTGAATATCAATCAAATCGTTGCACGTACAAAGCCTTTCTATAATAGAGTTGTTAAACTTTACCTCGCAGAGCTATTGGTCATTTTTTACCAAGTTACCAGCCGCGTATCGCGCCATCTATAACTGTACGCCATAATTATTATCTTCACTTTGATGGAATACATTCGGCAAATATAGATGCCCGCTCACAAAGTACAGTCTGCAGGAAAACGAGGAAAGAAATAAAATTATTATTTTTTATCGGTTAGGGTCAGCGCACACCGAATCTGTTATATCTGAATGTGATTCATCAGGGTATTTACTATGCAAGTGACAAAAGAAGTACATATTGTACTTATGTTTCTGAATATTTTTTCTTCTTAGTGTTATGCCGCTTCCAATAGGATTGACAGAATTCGCGACTTAAGTCTAAGAATTTGGCGAAGATACTAATATTTTTTTTTTAATAACGCCGTGAGGCATATCCACAGAATTCTGAAATTTCAAGCGTTAGATTAGTAACGCAGCTTTGGCTCTTGGGTTCCATTCCCACACAGCATTAACAATATCTGAGGCTTGTTGTGTTCTTGTGAGTGAATAAAGTCACCAGTAAGCTCCTACAGTATTAATGTGTTTGTAGTAGCGGTGGCATCGCGCGAGTAACCGCTTTACATGACTTATAGTCATATCGGTGGAATCCACTGGTGAATACATTGGTCTACAAGTATAGATGTGTTCGCGCTGGTATAACATAGGACTGTATACAGAAGCCCTTACGCTAAGATGAGAGCTTGGTCAGCAGCCGATCGAGGACATGGTGCTGATCATGCTCTAGTTTGTCAGTCTGCACCAACATACGAAACGCAAAAGTTACCAACGGGTCCATAAACCTTAAGCGTATTAAATTTATATCCTTGTTCAAAGTTTCTCGTTTTTAGGAACACTTCAAAGGGAGCCCTTCTGACAGCGCGAAGTAAATAGAGCATGATTTACAAATTCTGCCCTATTTTTTTTGCACACCGTACCCAAACTGACCAGTAGATGCATGCGCGTCAGACTACGTAAGGAGATGGGCATGACATGCACAACCTCCGCCGCCTGACATTACTTCATTAAAATTCTATTAACGGAAGCATTCTCCACTCTTAAAAAACCAAAACCTCTTAAAAGACTGTTTCACTCTCTAAAACAACTCTTAATGAGGACCACATATGGTATGGTTTCGATTAGCAATTCAACCATAGATATTTTCAGCGTAGTTAAGGTACCGACTGCATTCAATTATAGATTTTAATCGTTTAGTTTTAAAGATCAATTTGAAACGTAATGGGGACTGTCAATCATGAAAATCTTGAGGCGGCCAGGTAGCTTAGCTTTCCACGCGATCGCAAATCGGAGATCGGAAGTCAATTACGTGTGGTAAAAAAAGAAGCCTTAGGATAGGGTATTATAGAGTGGCCTACTGTCTCTCTGACGTAAATTCTCATCGCTTACTCTATGGTTTTTTCCATTTAATTCGAAAGTACATTTGAAAGTGTTTGCCGTGATGCATTTCTTTTAGGGAGAAATGTACTAAGGTGGTAAGTGAATGATGGATTGACAAAAAGTCTGATGGGAAACAAAGTCTATGTGAACACCAGATGAGATGTGGCTATACGTAGATATATTCTATAAGAAACAAACTTTTTGATTTTAATAAATGTTCTGTTAAAGAAGTTAAAGAATTACAAATTGAGAAAGAATGGTATAGAAATATCGTTAGATATATCAAAGCCTATGATAGATTGCAATATACTAAGGATTTTAAATAATATTGTATAATATAAAGCTACAAAACCAGAGAGGAGATGAGAATAACGTAATGTATAAACAACTAATCCATTAACCGACTGGTTCGAATCATAGTGTTATCTTATCACTAAATTAATATTTTGGAATTTATGTACATATTTTTAATTATCACTTGCTCCAAGAAAGGTCTGGTTTTCCTTAAGAGGTGCGGAGGTCTGACTATAGTCGCTCCGTGTCAAAATCCGTTTCTTCGGCAAATAGCAGTATTTAGGCTTAGGTAGTGGGCCTAGGAATGCCCATTAGGAAACAGGATAACGCTGAAAAGAAGAAGAATGTAAAACTATAAAACCAATTACCGTACATACCGCGGCGCCCGACAAGGTAATAAGCTTTTACAAGGGGTGGATTACGACATATTGTGCTAAATCACCTCTTGTAAAACCTTATAAAAACAATAAAATATTGAATATGGAACAACTCACCTGGTGCATAAAAAAGCTTGCATTTGTACAAATTTGTCAAGGTTAAAATTACTAGACTTAATTCCAACATGTGTGTGTGTTCTCTGTTTTAAATATTGTTTATAGCTGATGCTATATATCGCTAAGGATGAAAAACAGCCAGCGAAATTTCAAATAAAATCTTAAAAAGCAATGCATCTCGAGAGTCATGGCTTTATGGAGAAATCACCATAAATCTCTTGGTGTTCGGCCGGCGAGTTGGCACGCGGCAGCGGACGGCTGCCAACAGACAACCCGGGTTTCCGGAGGATCACTGGTTCAAATTCCAGATTGGGGTGTATTCTAGAATATCTTTTATATACCTACTGTTTAATTTTTGACTCAAGTTTATGTGGCAGTAATTCTGTACACTCTCTATCAAAGTAAATTCGCTACCCAAAAACAGCTGTAGATAATCTATAATAACTAAATATAAAGCAGAAGAGTTTGTTTGTCCGAACGCGTTAATCTCTGGAACTACCAGTCGGATTTGAAAAAACTTTGCGTTTGATAGTTTAATTCTCGAGGAAGGTTATAGGCTATTCAACATCACGATACGATCCTTAGAAGCCGAGGAAAAATATTTTTTTTTATACTACATCGGGAGGCATACAAGCATACGGCCCACCTGATGTAAAGCGGGTACCGTAGCCTATTAATGCTTGCAATATATTCAGTATCACTCGCGCGATGCCTCCTCTGCTGCTTACACAGCAACTCTTTGGGAGCTTATTGGTGACCTCACTCACACGCAGGAACACAACAACCCTCTAGGGAGTTGTTATTTGGCTGCAGTTTTCTGTGAGGTGGACTTCCCCAGACGGGTTGCTTTGATGCGCCCTACCTCTCTTAAAACATCCAGACCAGGACAAACAGACATGCGCACAATTGCCTTGTGTGGGAATCGAACCCACGAGCGTTGGTGTCAAAGTCGAGTCATTCAGGACTGAGCCACTGAGCTCGTCGATAAATAATGTTGAAAAGCGATTCCTAATGCATAGCGGGATACGCGCGGATAAAGTCGCGGGGTACAGCTAGTTTATTATATTAAATATTTGTTATTATTAAGTAAACTCGGCATAGGGTTTTACTTTGACACATGTGACGAATTTATTTTGTGGGGAGTGTAGGAACTCTTTTGTCATGCGTAAATATATATCTACGTAGGCATGTTTGTTGTGCACTCATGTATTTATCCTGTATGTAGTACTTTAACTATTAAAGTCATGTGTGCGCAAGCAAATCCGCGCAACGATCGAAATACTCTTTCACCATATCAATTTCCATTTTCACCATATTTACCACCATTATTTCACCATATGAATGCAATCGTAAACGAAAATAGGAAACAACTGCAAAAATTAAAAATCTATTATTAGATGTTAGTAATTGAATTAAAAGTAGGTATGTCCGTTGAGTATTTTTTTAAGGAGATATCTCCTTAAAAATACTCAACAAACATAATATTTTAGTTTGGTGAATTATTAGGTATATTTATCGCCTGTTTAAACATGGTAAATAGATTTTCCTTTCTTATATAGGACATTTTAATCGAGTTTGTTCTTAAGCTTGTCAGGGCTGCTTGTAAGCATGCAAGCTTACGTATGCCCATACGTAAGCTTGCATGCTTACGTATGGGCTGACAAGGGTGTCCAATCACAAAATAAAATTTTCTGTGTACATAACCTACAATAATTTTGACAACTACATGAATCGAATCTCTGATTTACATGCCGTTTAATTACTGTTTTGTACATTACGGCTTTACCATTTGGAAGGGTAATAAGGAAAAAAGTTGTTGACCACATATCAACCTTTCATCTCTTTTTAATGGTATGTAGTAGACAATGACAGGTATCTGTTTCACGTGAGAAGTAGTTTGTACTAATGTGTTTTACCATGCATCGGTGAGAGTTAAGTGAGAGTTTAGGTTTCTGAAAGGAAATGTTTCTATAATGAATATGATCGTCATTTCTATACATATTGCAAAACGGTCGAGTTTGTTCATAGAATATGGAATGGATTATTTTGCAAGTGCATTCGATTATCGGTATAGAAGGCCAAAGATTGTTTCAATTTTGGGTGAGTACACAATGACACTCTATATGCTCCGTTTCACATTAATATAAAACCTAACATCGTAGGCCATACGGTCCAGTTGTGGTTGATTATTTTTTACTAGTTGAATATTTACTTGTCAAGATTATTTTTCAAGAAGAATCTGGATTTATATACCTGAAATGTAATACGTTGAAGATATAATTTGGTTAATGTTTATAGTTGTGAATTTTCCCTTGATATTTGGAGCGAAGGAACGGTCAAAACTTATATCAATTTTTCGGAAATATTTAGTATTAGTACATACAATTTGAAAATTAAACTCGACCATTGTCACGGGAGGCGGCAGTCAGCTACATTAAAAAACCAAAAGTACGAAGCCAATCAAATATCATCGGACATAGAAGAGACAGTAAATGAACTCTGACATAATTATTTTTTTAGAAATTCGCTAAAACGGGTGCTAATAGGCGGTTTTTACTAGGCTTACGCTATCCGACTGTTTGTTGAGCCTTTAAAGTTCGGTATCTTTCGACCCATTATAAGTAATACACCAACCCTAATTCGTTCCACTGCAGGGATCGGGTCTCCCTCCAACCGGAGGGGTTTAGAGCACTCTCCACGACGCTGCTCAATTGCGGAGGCCAGTCTTTTCAAGCTGCTCGAAAGCCACTTATTTAGCTTAACGACTGCAACCAGGACCGACGGTTTAACGTGCCCCTCAACACGGAGAAGCTCGAGATATGTAAATCCATCCATGGACAGATTGCAGTAGACGTTGTTTAACCTGTGTGTCCGGTTAGAATGACACGCAACGACGCCATCAAGCTCTCCATTATTAGTAGTTGATATTTTCATAGAAAATATATTGTATGGTGGATTTCATTCTTCTTACAGAAATATAAAAAATACGGGGATCCCTGACACAGATAACTTGTTATATTTATACGTTTTGTTTTCGTTCTATCATAAAAACGGTAATATACTGTATATCTACTCTGCTGCTAACGCAGCAATTCAACACAACAACCCTCCAGTTGGAGTTGTTATTTGGTGAGGTACTTCCACAGACGGGCTGATTTGATGCCCTACCTCTCTTACAAATAATATTTCTTATATTATTATCTTATATCATTGGTCAAAAAAAAATTTTTTCATGGGTAGTACAAAGTGAGAAGGTGGGGCTCGATAGTGTACCTGCACGTGTCACTCTAATCAAACACGTAAGCAAGGTTTACCGTGATTTGTCTATGGATGGGTTAATCTATATGTAGCTTCTCCGGTCTTGATAGGCACATGAAGCCGCCAGCTCGCCCGAAACGGCCCGGTTATTGTCGATAGATGACAGTCGTTAAGCTTAATCAGTGGTCTTCGGGCGATTGGAGAACATTGGCCTATGCCAATCTGCAGGTGAACCAAGGTGGAGTATGCATAAATCCCTTTAGTTGAAGGGAGACCCGTAACCCTGCCATCGGATAAGTTGATATGGTTGTGGTAGGAGCTGATTGTACGATACTCTCGGTGCGAAAGTCGGACACACTCCAGACCAGCAGGCGTATTCAAATTGAGACGGAAAATTCTCACTCAAATAGGAAACATTTCACACGATGTCCGAATCGCTATCTTATAAATTAAATTTACTTAATTTTGCAGTTTACACAAGGCAGGAAAACTTCGTGACTGTGCGAGGCTCTCGAGCATATTTTGATATTTTGAGTCCGAATTAACCTTGGTGAATTGCCCTGTCAAGTTGTTTAAATCCGAAATCGTAAATAGCATGGATTCAAATCCCATGTAAAAGATTTCGATGACGAATATGGTGTTCCGTGTCAATGTGATGCAGCTCCATTTACATTGTAACACCGCCACAAGAGCTGCCACCAAATCTTGCAGCACATTACTTAGGAGGTATTTCTCGGACGTCAATAATTGAGATAAACATATATGATATCATGCAATTTGATCTAACCTGCTTTGTGTGCTTCCGCCACCAATCACACAAAGCAGTTTAGTTCAAATTGCATGTAAATTTGACTTTCGCAAAATAATGCCTGAATCTATTATCTATATATGATCTCTTCTATTCATAATGTTATTAAATAATTTTAGTACTTACTTAACACAGCAGAGCTATTGTGCAATGTTATGGAATTTAGAGCTGTCCTTACCTATTCGTAAACATTTGAAGATCTCGGGGGCACAGTGGTTAGTAACCAGCGTTGCCAAATTTTTTTTTTCTCAAGTCGGGATTTTGAAGTTTTTTGAGTGAAAAAAGCGGGATTCTTTCAACGAAAGCGGGACTTAGTAAAAAACCGTATAAAGTCTAGTAGAACTTTTTAAATATTTATCTTTTTATTTGAGTTTTAATTACGTTTACGTGACAATATATAGCAAAAATAGCCATAGAAAATGTATTTTAATATAAATATGATATTTTAAATCAGGTTTACCTTATCGTTGGGTAGTTGAGTCTCCTTCGTCTTCTGAATAAAAAAAATAAAAATCAAAATTAAATAAAAAAGTTTATTTTAAAAACATGGTATTTCTGAGAAGTGAGCGTTACAATTTGTAACTTATTTATTTATTTATAAGAAGTACTTATTCATGATATTTCTGTGAAGATTTGACTTCCTTTTAAAGTTTCCTTTTTCTCTTTCATAAAAATGAAGAACTCTGCACAGGATAGCTCTATATTGAACTGGATGAGTAATTCTGCTTTCATGAAATTTACGGAGCATTTATTTCTGGCATCTGACCATTTTAAATTCATCTGGGAAAAAACGCGTTCAGGAAAGCAGTTTGATATTGGGATACTTAATATGAAAGACACTAGTTTAAACATATTCCTGGTATATTTTTTTGGAAACTGTTGAAAGAGCTGGTGCCATTTCTGTGTAGTGGTGGCAGTGCTGTCTTTACAATTTCCGCTGCGCGCCGCGCTTCCTCAGCACGCTGCACACACGGTTGAGTTATCCCAGAAAAGTGGGACTGAGCCTGTCCCGCGCGGGACATATAATTTTGATTTAAAAATCGGGACGTCCCGCCAAAATCGGGACGTCTGGCAACGCTGTTAGTAACGCTACTTTGAAACTTTGTGGATTCGATTCCCACACAGTATAAATATTTGTGTGCATGAACATGTCTGTTTGCCTTGGTCAGGGTGTTTTTAAGAAAGGTAGGACACAACAAAGCAGCCCGTCTGGGGAAGTACCTCGACCTCACGGAAAACCCCAGCCAAATTGGACCCTGAATAAGTTGTTGTGTTCCTACGAGTGAGTAAGGTCGCCAGTAATCTCCTAGAAGTAGATGTGTTTGCAGGGGAAGTGGTATCGCGCGAGTGCAAGCGTTTATAAGCTTCGGTAATCGCTTTATATCAGGTGTGCCGTATGCTTGTATGCTTCCGGACGTTGTATAAAAAAAATACTTAAATCTTTTTTGTAGACAGCCTTGATGAACAGACGTACAGACAAGTTATTGACCCCACAATATATTATAAACATACGAATACAAAAAACGCAGTAAGAAGTAGTCCAGATTACTCGTGCGACAAGTCGGGGACCGGTTTAAACTAGATCAAGTCAATCGCTATAAATAAATTACTTGTGTTTTCATCTGTTTCAGGAAGAAAAACTTGAACGTAATTATAAATTGCTGGTTTTATTTCATTGTCTTCCGTATTTGAATATTTATGTAGGTATATTATATTCATTTAATCACGTACAATTGGTAACAATAAGTATTACACGCTAGTGGTTAGTGGATGTTTTTTGCTGTTACACAATCGCCTTTTTAGTCATTAGTGATATGGTTATTGAATTACTATAAATTGCAATTACAACAATGTTAATCAAAGTAAAAAATAATAATAATATAAATATTTAGAAGAATGTCATCACGCTTTACAAATATTTTATTCAATTAATAGCATACAATTAAAAGAAAAAAAAAACTTTTATATGATAGATACTGTAATAATTAAAGGAAGTCAAAAATTTTGTGAAGGTATGAATGAATACAAGTATTTATAAATCAAACGTTTAAAAAAAATGGGTACGCGAACTTATGTACGCGCGTGAGAAGTTATACTTCTTTGGCATCATTAAATAAATATTAAACATTAATAATTTAATAATATTTAGTATTAATTATATTAATTAATATTTTAATTTATAAGAAGGGTTATTGGATTAAAATTAGAAAACTTCTTTCAAGTAGTAGGAGCGATATTTATGGAATGTGTTACATATAAGTCAAATGTCAAGTACAAATGTTTTACAATTTTTAACTATAGCGCCATCTACCGGTAATACCGTAAATCATTTAGCAGCTTCAACCTATTACTTTTGTGTTACAGTGATGCGCGCGCATCTTAAAATTTCACTCTCATAATTTTTTCATAACGCGCCTAAAGAAGTATAAATAAAAAAAAAACCATTAGTAACTTTAAGTAGTAAACTTGCAAGCATAAGAAGAAATTTAAATAGGTTTTGAGTAAATAGCAACAGTACAATTTAAAATTTATCTTGCATTCTTCGACTCTGGGTTGTGGAGGTCTTACGGCAGCCGCTCTATATAAAAATCAGTTTTCTCGGCAAATCCTTAGGCTTAGGTAGCGAACTCCGCCAATCCTAATAGATTAGAAAATGGCATAACGCTAAAAACAAGATATTATTTTATAATTGCAAATGCTTCATTCTGCAGAACACCGCCATTTACTACGGAATTCCCCAGTCATGTTACACTAACTCACAATATTTGAAACTCTAACGCTATCGTCATTACAATAACCTTAATAGTCCGCGATTTAAATAATTTTGTAAGTAAATAGGTACTAGATTAATACTGTGTTACAGATATTTTATTTTGGTACGAACAATAAAACAATTTAATTTTATTGCAATTTTAATAAACTACTATAATTAATATGATATGTTATGTTAGCTCGATGGCGTCGTTGCGTGTGTCTTTCCAACCTGCCTGTCTATGGATGGTCTGTCTATTTCAAGTTTCTCCGTTCTCGGAGGGCACATTAAGCCGTCGGTCCCGGCTGTTGCCGATAGATGACAGTCGTAAAGCTAAGTCAGTGGCCCTCGGGCAGTTGGAAAACACTGGCCTCCGCCAATCAGCATTTGAGCAGCATGGTGGAGTAATGCTGTATACCCCTTCGGTTGAAGGGAGACCCGTAGCCCTGCAGTGGGATGAGTAAGGGTTGATGTCGTGGAGTATGATTGCTTATAATACAACAAAGAGCAGTGGTGACCCAGTATATAAAAAAGCGACCTACTATCAGACGGTCCTAAGTTCTAATCCTGGTGTGGGCACGTACCACTAACACACGGATTTATGTACATATTTATAACTAACTTTTACCCGTAACTTTTACTTCGCTCGCATTTTTTTTAATAAAAAGTATCCTATGTTACTTCTGATACCTCCAAGAATATGTGTAAAAAGTTTCATGATGATCGGTTGAGTAGTTTTCGCGTGAAAGCGTAATAAACAAATGGACATTCACATTTATAATTTTATTATTATTAGGATAGGATTACAGTGAACGAAAATATCGTACACTAGCTTTTTCATCATGCTGTATGCATGATGAAAAAGCTAGTTTAAGCGAATATACTTATACAGAACTAGTAGTTTAAGTCTTTTAGTCGTTTAAGTGCTTTACAGATCAGTGACAGACGATTGTATAAAGGATCGGCCTATTGATCGATCAGTCCCCGGTTCGAATTTTGACTTGGACTACTAAATTCGTATTTAGAGATGGTCTTGGGATTATGAACGTATTAGCAATTACGGTGAAGTTTTCCTTTACGTGAGGAAACCAACAAGTACTAGAAATTATATAATAACTAGACCTAACCTAAGACAGGTCTGGTTTTCTCTCTGTGCTGTAGAGGTTTAACGGCTATATAAAAATCTGTATCTCCGCCAAATCCTTAGGTAGCGGACCCTGCCAATTGTAATAGATTAAGAAACTAGATAGCGCTCCTAGCGCTATATAGTTTCTTAATCCATGATGGAGGAAGATGGTGCTTTATCATATACACATGTGGGGCTACTTTTTTTACATTTTGACAACTATAGTATTTATATTTTGATTAGCAAAGGTACAGGCATAAGAATAACTAGTAGAACAACTAACTCCTAATAGGTACATAATTTTTTTTAGTGTCCGGCCCATAAAAGATATATATTCAGCCATTATCTATATAATTGCCAATTTATGTTGAAAGATGAAATATTTTTAATAAAATGTAAAGCATATTAACTTGATGTGTATTATTAGTATTTAGTATTAGCCATTATTATCGATGACGATTGAAGTTCTAATGTTACATTAACGCATCTGCCTGGCTTTTTAGAGCATTTGATCGGATTTTTAATTTTGTATCTATTAAAGTTATCTATACTCTTAAATGGATATCATTTGGGACAAAGTGTGATGAAAAACGGGATTTACAGTGATCAAAATTTACAGAACGGAAGCGTAAAACTAAATACCGCACTGTACTTTCATTTGTGGTACCAGGTCTATACACGGTGTTGATATTATGAACCGTCGGTGCTGCGTAAGTACCATAATGCAAAAGAGACATATCAAACAAAATCGAACAGCGGAAAAAGAAATAAAGAACTAATTCTACGATGAAATTGTGGAATCAACTAACCTCAGCAGTTCTCCCGAACAAATACGATGTGTTCTAGAAAATAGCCTACGTTTCCCTAAAAAAAGGCTGGCAACGGATCAGTGACACATTGGTGTTGCTGATGTCTATGGGCGGTGGTGACCACTTACAATCAGGTGACACACAAGCTTATATGCCCCCTCTATAAAAAAAATCTTAAAAAATGACATAGCAATAACACCTACTTTAATTTGTAATTCTAAGCAGAATGATGGATATTGAGCTTCACAAGAGCCTGTAATAAGAATATGCAAAATCATATATAAGGATTTGCTAAACAAGGCCATGTAAGAGTCTGAACGCAATTTCATATGTTTTTTCCTATCCTCGTTCTTGTGTAAGAACAAGAAAACGTATTAAAGATGTCGTGAAAGTAAATATATATAATTGTTTTGGTCACAGCTTCCAAGGTACTTTATAGTTGGGAATTTGATATGTATTTATTGTGATATATAAGTCTATATCAAAATAAATTTTTTAGATAGACCCCCAAGAAAATATAGTCTTAAACAGATAACTTTGGCTGCTATTTCCATCTACTTTCATTTATTTATTTTAAATAAGTTTAAAAACGTATTTGTACCATAAACTTATTATATTTATCTATATCTTTAAGCAAAATTGGACAGAGTGTCTAAAGTCGAACGCTACACATGACTCAGTCCTCACATCGCCTCACTAGCTTGTTTTCGACTCCTAGCTTGTTTTCTGCACACGGTTCTTAAGACTTCTTATCTTCTTCTTTATCGCGTTATCCTGTTTCCTAATCCATTAGGATTGTCGAGGTTCGCTACCTAAGCCTCAGGATTTTGCGATATTTTGGGATAATAATATGCTAAAAACTAAACAACAATATTCTAACGAGTACCATCTATAGCGCCTGAGGATGCCTCGTGGAGAGACGAAACAGAACAGAGACGACCGGAGCAGCCAGGGCAGCAACGGTGGCGGGTGCATGCGGTTCACATTTCAAATGAGATTGAGAGATTTGAGATGGCGAACACTCGCAGAGACGACCACAGCAGCCGAGGCAGAGACGACCGGAGCAACCATGGCAGCGGCGGCATGCATCTGCTAACGGTAGTGGGTGGGTGCCGGCCGGCACTAGTTCGCATGAAGCGGAAGCACACAAACTAGTTTAGATCAAATTGCCTGTAAATTTGACTATCGCAAAGTAACGCCTGAACTACTTAAAATATTTGTTTTTTATTTTAATAGTAGGTATAGCTAGTTTCATATAATGTTAAGTATTTTAATTGTTTTACATATTTTTCAAATCTGTTACTTTTTGTAATGCAAAAAAAAAAGAATTTGTTTATAATTTTACAAGTCATGGATAGATGATATTTTGGCAAGTGTTACAATACTATATTACTCTATGACGATACTAGAACTATTGCGGAACATGTTGAAAATTAAATAGGTATTTATTTATATAGAATTCCGGGGCGATTGTTGGTATTGGACTATTACAGAGGAAGAAAGGGGACAACATCGGCGTGGGTGAAGATGATTGATAGAAGAGAATACGGCGTATCATAGTAGCCCGTCTGGGGAAATACTTCCACCTCACATAAAACCCCAGCCAGATATCATCTCCCTGGATAGTTGTTGTGTCCCTGCGTGTGAGTGAGGTAAACTCCTAAGGAGTCGCGCGGTCCGTACCGTATTTAACATGTATATAAGTCAAGTGGGTAGCAAAGGTAGTAACACCAAGGGTTGTGGTTTCGATTGCTGCTAATGGCAGGACAAGACACTCAAATGGTGTGCATGTGCATGTTTGTTTGTTATGATCCGGATGTTTTCTATGTATAATATATACAATTATGGAAGTATATAATCAGTCAGGCAACTTAGTGGCTTATGTAACTATACTACAAAATGTTTGGGTACCAATATTACAAAAGGTAAATGCACATCTATGTTATAGTCTGCAAGTCTAACAATACCTAGTTACTGCGATAACCTACTCTACATACATTAGTAATTTTTTCACTGTCTAGTCGAATCCAGCCATTAATTCACGATTATGTCGTACAGACAGACAGACAGTTATTACAGTCCGCGACAAGTAAGTTGGCACAACACGTCCGCTATTATGCTGACTGATAACACAGGGATGGTTTAAGGCAGGATACAGGTGCTAAAGAAATCACAATTAGTGTTAAAATAAGCTCGATAGTTGTTCTAAGTTGGATGAAAAGAAATCTGATTTTGATTCGGAATATTCTGTGTATTTGATTTATTTCTTAAACTTTGCGTATAATTCAAACTCATATATGGTTAGTGAACTCGTCGAGGTATAAAAAAACCGGCCAAGTGCGAGTCGGACTCGCTCACGAAGGGTTCCATACCATTATCTATAAAAACGGCAAAAAATCACGTTTGTTGTATGGGAGCCCCCCTTAAATTTTTGTTTTATATTAATTTAATTATTTATTTTTAAAGTGAATATATAACTAAATATTCTGTGAATATTTCAAGCGTCAACCTGTTGCCGTTATCAATGTCGAACAAAAACGAGCAAAAAAAATCACGTTTGTTGTATGGGAGCCCCCTTAAATATTTATTTTATTCTGTTGTATTTGTTCTTATAGCGGCAACAGAAATACATCATCTGTGAAAATGTCAACTGTCTAACTATCACGGTTCATGAGATACAGCCTGGTGACAGACGGACGGACGGACGGACAGCGGAGTCTCAGTAATAGGGTCCGTTTTACCCTTTGGGTACGGAACCCTAAAAAGCACAGAAATATACCACGATAACTTATTGAAGACACGCTCAATAAGAGCAACTAAAAAAGCTGTGATAGCCCAGATGATAAAGAACCAGCCTATTGGTCTCCGGTTCAAATTCTGGCATTGTGTGGCATCTCGCCACCAATGAAATTTATATAGACGTATTCAATTTTATATCAGAAATTGTGATATAAATACCAAATGAATTTCTGATTGGTGGCCAGATTGTAATACCATAACATCAAGCGTACATCGTGACGTCGCGTTTTTAGATCGATTTTGCTGTTTAGTGTGTATAGAAAGTCATTGGTTTAGGTAGGTGGTGTCTTGTGTAGGTAATATATATTAGAACTCCTATCATCTCATTTCTATTCGCTTTCTTAGCGTTATCCCTAAGCCCTATAGCTAAGCCGAAGGATTTGTTGAAGATACTGATAAGATTTTTACCTTGGGCCATTGCCGTCGGACGACATCGTTGCGGTCGCTGGAATCGCGTGGACTAGAGAAGCACAGGACCGAACACGCTGGAAAGAGTTGGAGGAGTCCTACACCCGAAAATGGGTGTCCCATTTAATTGATTAAATAAATATATATAATAATACGAATAGATCTTAATGGTAATATAAATGAATTGTTGTAATATGCATGACTTTAACGGAAATAAATGGCTTTATTATTATTATTATTGCCGTCAGACCTCAACAGTTCAAAGGGTAACCCAGACCTTTCTTAGGTAAGGTCACACGCCTTTCAAAATATATTTTTTAAATGTGCAGGTTTCTTCACGATGTTTTTTTCATCACCGAACAAGCGATAATTACAAATAATAATACCTTTGTACATAAACCCGAAAATTCGAATTTAGTGGTACACGCCAAGATTTGTACCCGGGACCAGTTGGCTAATAGGCCAAGTCCTTATCCACTGAGCTATCACTGTTTTATCTTTCATCTCTTTGTTATCATCACGTTTATGTAATATCGTTAATATGTTTATAAATATGTTGTATACCCAATGTGCATTTTTATTTTTCAAGCACTGTTTCTACGAGTATGTCACGTTACACGGTTCTGAGCATGCTAAAAGCGTAACACTGTTTTTTGTCTAAATTTTAAATACATTGTGCTAAATGACCAAGTTTTGGTGTTTTAATGATTACACTATAATAATTGTCTGCAGATACATTTATGGCCTGTGTCGGATATAAAATATGGTACAATTCATTCACTGTTGTTTATCTTTATTCTTCGGCAATCAATTGACATTCGACGAAGAATAAACGAGAGTTGTAATAATGTCTTTTATATTTTTATTTTATTTTATCTATATAATATACTTTATTGCATTAATAATAAATACAAAGAGATACATTATTGCAAAAGCACAAAAGCGGTTTTATCGCTAAAATGATGTCTTCAAGACAATCAGAACGATCATCTTTAGATATTCAGCATACATCGGCTCTTCCTAAAATCAGTCAAAATTAGTACGAATGACGTACAATAACAACTTTATTATCACATAAGCACAAAACACACGAGAATATACATGTATACAGATAAATACATCTACATATAACGTACTATATATTTACGACAAGAGTTTTGATAAACATGACATGACTAAAGAGAGGACAAAAAATATTACTGTAGCTACATGGTGGGATAGTGAGATTTTACAAGATTTTTAAAGGAGACCACAGATTGGGCGGTGCGTATAGAAAGTGACAAGGTATTTCAAAGGTGCACAGCGCGTACCGAGAACGGGTAAAAGTAATATATTGAAGCCAGCTGTGTTAACAGACATAGGGAAATACTGCTACATATAGCGCGAACACAACAATCCCATACTTTACTGAATAGTTTCAAGTAATTCTTTAAAGTAATTAAGAGACGTAGAACGAGGAATAGAACAACTAATGGAAAGAATGTTCCATTTGCGACGTAATCTGACAGGGAGCCGTTTAAGCTAAGAGCGAAGTTCGAAAACACAATGATGGTGATACTGATGATAAAATATAAATCGAATACAGAGATTTTGAGGGCGCTCAAGGGTTTAGTCGATTTTCAGTAAGGCTAAGGTAACAAACACCCGTGTAGTCGAGAGTGGGAAGGAGAAACGACTGTGAGAGTGAAATTTTGATGTGGATAGAGGAAAATTATGTGATATTTTGTTTCCTTTTGTTTTTATTTTATGTATAGTACGAAATTCAGGATGTCTCAAGAGATTTGAATTATTGTTACCTCTCTATAAACGCCGTGAAATTGCTGATGTTCTGTACTTAATCAAAATTAATACGAATGCCATAGATTGTCCTGAACTATTATCCAAATTAAAATTTATTGTTCCACCAAAAATTCCCCTAAGATACCATGCGCCTTACTATCTACCACTAGTTCATGTAAATTATCACAAAAATTCGTTTTTGCTGCGAGCAGCTAGTAAGCTTAATAAACTAAACCGTAAACTAGAGTTGGATATATTCAATACGAGCGTACCGTCGGTGAGGCGGCAGCTGAGTAGTGAATTCTTTAAAATGTACACTGTATAAATTTGTAACTGTTACTAGTTGATTGTTGAAAATCCTTTATATGTTGTAACATACCTTGTGTATTTGTATGTAAATCGAGAAATATTAGAAAATATGTAATTTAATCATTGTTCGTGCAATTATCCTAATTATGTGACTACACGTGAAGACTTACTATTGGCTTACAGGTGCTTAGAATAAGTTTTTTTTAGAATATTTTGTAAAAGTTAGTCTTCCAAATAAAAAATAAATAAATAAATAAGTAAATGGATTGCCAGCATTTTATCTAGTAGATGCATAAAAGGCTTATTATTGGCTATATTTGTCCCGTTAGCATGGATATCGTGCTGGCGTCTCATAGGGCTCTATACTGTTTCTGCGACATTCAATGTTATACGGATGATAGCACCGAGGACTCTTATGATACAGGGCGTGTTGACATCCTTCCTTCCCTTAGTGAGGAAAGCCATGATAAACTTATGTCTGCAATTGAGAGTACTTTGACTAAAGTATCTGGCTCAGGGGCGGCTGAATTTGGTCCAATTCAAGAACATAAAAACACAAGTCTGCGCTTTCACCGCTAAGAAACTCCCATTTGCGGTGGTCCCTCAATTCCAGAGCACACCTCTTATCATTGCCAAAAGCATTGGGATTCTCGGATCGAGGTCTTCAGCGATGTTCAGTACCGAAGTCACCTGGAGGAGAAGGTCAATTTGGCGTTAAAGATACTTGTTGTGCTCAACAAAGGAAAGCAGTACTTCTGTACGGGGCAAAGATTTACGTTATATTAATCAGACCGCACATGGAGGAGTCCTGTAGCCATTTTTTGGCGGGAACACCTGGATATCTGCTAGAACCTCGGTTCATAGTCGAGCTGTGAGAATTGTTGACGGTCCTAAACTTACACAAGACGCCAAGGAGAGATGTTTTTTACACCATTAAGGTGGCAAACAATCGTACGGCCGGCCTGATCGTAAGCAGTTACCGTAACCTATGGGCATTTGCAACACCAGGAGTGTCACTCTTGCGATGCCGACCCTTTAAAAACCTCCTCACGTCTTTCCTGAAGAACCCCTGAGCCAGAAGGCACAACTCGCTATACACAATGCAGTGTTGGTCCCAACGCTAACTTATGGAAGCGAGAGCTGGGTATGGCAGAAAGAGCATGAAGGTAGAATAAACGCGGTCGGATGCGAGCGCTGCGCAAAATTTGTGGCGTAAGGCTTGTAGACCGTATTCGCAATGATGATGTTAGAAACAGAGTTGGTCTGAAAGAGAGCGTCGGTGTTAAAATAAGAAGATGAAATTTGATCTAACCTGCTTTTGTGCTTCCGCCACCAATTAGTTCATACGGCCTAGCGCCGGCCGGCACCCACCCACTACTGTTAGTACGTGCAACATGCCGACGCTGCCATGGCTGCTCCGGTAGTCTCTGCCTCGGCTGCTGCGGTCGTCCGCCATCTGGAACATCAATTGGTGGCGGAAGCACACAAAGCAGGTTAGATCAAATTGCATGTAAATTTGACTTTCGCAAAATAACGCCTGAATCTATTAACTAAAATAAGAAGAGGCATGCTCCGATGGTTCGGGCATGTAGAAAAAATGCAAGATGAAAGAATGACGAAGCAGATATACAATGCAAAAGTGGAAGGATGTAGGAGCCGGGGAAGGCCAAGACTTACCTACCATGACCAAATTGGTCGTGTTCTATCAGAAGGTGATGTCAGGAGCCCTAGAAACCGGCGAGCGTGCATGAGAAGAGCAATGAATGTTAAAGAAGCAAGTGAGATATGTAAGGATCGAGTCACGTGGCGCTCGGTTCTCTCTGCCTACCCCGCAAGGGATTTGGCGTGAAGTTATAGATAGATAGAAAAGAAATTTAGTAAGAAAAAGAAACGCGGGCTTAGTCGCAGATATTAGCAAGTATACCTATGCTATAATACTCGGTAATCACTTTTTATCAGGACGGATGCTTAGCTTCGCGACACAACTCTTCAGGGAGTAGTTATTAGACTGCGAAATTCTATGAGAAGGAGGTTTCCCCAGTCGGCCTGCTTTGATGCATGTAGTACTTTATAAATTAGCAGGGTGCACCAAATGCAAACTTGATTTATTGATTATACGAGTATGATACTCGTAGTGAGTCACTTACGCACCAATATTATGTTATTATGTTTCTTTTATTTATATATTATGTTTTCTAGAGCTTTAATTTTAACATAACGTTTAATTTCAAAGTTTAGTAATACCCAATTATTATTAATAATTTATTTAATGCCAGTAAGGTGAATCATGGTTGAACTTATTATTAACTTATTTGACACCAATATATCGAGCCATGTTTATGAATGAATAAAGAAAAGTATAATAAATTAAATTTATGCACCATATTTCGATATTCAAATTTGCAAATTCGGGCAGGCCAGTGTTTTCAAGCCACTAAAGGCTTACAGCTGGGATCTACCGATAGTTTAACAGGGCCTCTGATGTACAGAGGAGCTACAGTTGTATAAACCCAGAACCAGGCTACATCTGACTTTGTTTAACCGACCTACAATAAAACAAACGAGATTGAAGAACGATAATGCTGCAAAATTAATAATGAACAGATACAACTTACTTCCCGACTCTTCGTATCATTACGATAAACAATATAACACATCTTTAAAAAACAATAACAATAAAAATACGAACTGCAATAAAAACTGTATCGCCACATCTGCGTCCGTTGCATTGATTTATCTACGTTTTCCGCCCGAATGGCGATTGCCGGTGCTCTCTCCATTCTCATTGGTTGAATTTTCCCGCGCTAGTTCACGATTGGCCGAGACGACAGGCGTCCGCTCACCTCAGTATTAATTTTGCTATTACACAGCCTTGGTTGCTTTATTGCTGTATTTATGATAGCTTATCAAATTATGGGTTTTTGTACAAGAATGCAAACATAGTTCAAGTAATTGACGAGCTCGGTGGCGCAGTGGTGAAACGCGTTGTTACGTTACTTTGACACCAACGCTCGTGGGTTCGATTCCCACACAGGACAAACATTTGTGTGCATGAACATGTCTGTTTGTCTTGGTCTGGGTATTTTCTATGTATAATAAGTATGTATTTACAAAAAAAAAATGTATTTACGTATGTTTATCAGTTGTCTAGTACCCATAACACAAGCTTCGCTTACTTTGGGGCTAGATGGCGCTGTGTAATTTGTCCGACAATATTTATTTATTATTTATAATTTATGGTAGCTAATTTAATAAACTGTATACTAAGTTACTTTTCATTTAGAATAATATATTTTATTTTTGAAAGGTCGCAACTAGTTTTACACTGGATGTCATCCACTCACACCATAGTCAATTAAATTAATTAACCAATCAAATCTCCCTTTTTTTTCGAACTATTAATTCGTGTTTGTAACTGGCCGGAACGCAAATTTCCATAGTTAGATCTAATCTTCACATTTTTGTCGAGTTTTGGGAATATGGTAGAAATGTAGTTGCAGTGGGTCCAGCTAAATTTTGAAAGTGGTCTATGAGAAAAAAAGTCTGGGAACCTTAGAACCTAATACTAGAAGATTATGCACACAATTATATATTCAGGTCTCGTGCCACGGGTGCATATCCGCAGAAGTGAGAGTCTGCGGATGCGCCCCTGTGGATCTGAGTTATGAATTGTTTTTTAGGGTTCCGTACCCAAAGGGTAAAACGGAACCCTATTACTGAGGCTCCGCTGTCCGTCCGTCCGTCCGTCTGTCACCAGGCTGTATCTCATGAACCGTGATAGTTAGACAGTTGAAATTTTCACATATGATGTATTTCTGTTGCCGCTATAACAACAAATACTAAAAAATAGAATAAAATAAATATTTAAGGGGGCTCCCATACAACAAACGTGATTTTTTTGCTCATTTTTGCTCGATATTGATAACGGCAACAGGTAGGCGCTTGAAATATTGACAGAATATTTAGTTATATATTCACTTTAGGGGTCGGTACCAGAAGCGTGCACGTCGCGACCCTGCCAGTCCAACACTTGGACTGCAATTCTGGACCCAAACCGCACAGACGCGCGGATTAGGGCGTCCCCCGGAGGCGACGCGCACCGATCCGCCCCCGTCGGTGCGAAATCTAGGGCATGCGGCGGTGGGGGCCGCCACCCACCACGCAACGCCCATCCCGGCGGGTCGAGGGGAGCTGAGTGTCGTATAGGCACATGGAATGTGAGAGGTGGTCTAAAAGATAAGATGAATGAGTTGATAGATATAATGAACGTGAGATGCCTAGATGCTTTGTGTGTGTCAGAGACCAAGCGAAAGGGAAGCGACACCGAAGATCTGCCCGGTGGCATGATGGCCCTGTGGTCCGGGGTGGACCAGGACGTTCATGCCAGCGCTGGCGTAGGTGTCGTGCTTTCATCTCGCTTGGCCGCGGGTGTGAAAGATTACGATTTAGTAGGTCCAAGACTTCTCTGGGTTAAGATAAAACTGGGGATTACGCGAGTGTTTTTAGTTGCAGCATATGCTCCTGTGAGCTCTGCTGATCCCCAGGAGCTCGAGAAGTTTTGGGAGACTGTAAGGGGTATTCTGGATTTGGCCGAAGCGAATGAACGGATAATTATGTGTGGTGATCTGAATGGATGGGTTGGGACCAAGCGAAGCAGTTATGAGGCTGTGCTTGGTCCATACGGAGATAAGAGAGTGAACGATGCTGGTAAGTTACTTTTAGACGTATGTATGGAACGAAACCTCCTTGTGTCGAACACGCTCTTCCATCACAAGGATATTCACACTTACACATGGAGACGGAATGAACAGAAAAGTGTGATTGATTTGATTTTGATAGATGGACGTCTCCGAAAGTCGTTAATGGATACAAGAGCCTTCAGAGGTCCCACTCTTGAAACGGACCACTATCTGGTGATAAGCCGATTTGTGGGGCTTTTCAAGAAGTGGAGGCACTGGCGAGTGCGTATTCCTTTCGGAGACCATGAAAGAATAAGAAGTGAAAAATTTGAAGATGAAAGTGTGAGGAGTACGTATGTACGTCTAGTCAGTGAAAGACTTGCGAACGCGAGTCTTTCCGACTCAGATGTAGACGAATGTTGGAAAGTTCTGAAAGAAAGTATGGTGGACAGTGCGAAAGAAGCATGTGGATGCGCAAAGAGACGTAGAACACTAAGAGGAGATGCCTGGTGGGATGCGGAGGTTCAATCCTCCGTGGAAAAAAAGAGGAAAGCGTGGCTGGATTACGTATCATCTTTGCACCAGAGTGATGGTATGAAAGAAATGAAGAAAGAAATATACCGTCGATGCAAGAATGACTCCAAAGCTTTAGTGAAAGAGAAGCGTGAAAGACTACATATGATTGAGGAAGAGAAGCTGACGAAGAACTTCGAGGCAAATACCAAACTCTTCTGGAGAGAGGTAAAGAAGTCTCGAAGTGGTTCGTCAGCATCCAGAATGGACAAGATAAGATGTAAAGCTGGTGGCATTCTTGCTAACACTCAGGAAGTGTTAGAACGGTGGAGTGAATATTTTAGAGAAATGTATGATTATGTCCATGACGCTGGCATTGTGAATGAGTCTGTGATAGACTCGGCAGTGCCAGCGTACCATGAAGACATTACTATGGATGAGATTGAATGGTCGATACGAAGTTTGAAAGATGGAAAGTCAGCGGGAATCGATATGGTAACAGCTGAGATGATCAAGCTAGGTGGTACCTGCGTTAGAGACGCCTTCTGGTTTTTGAGCAAATTATGCTGGAGAACCGGAAGGGTCCCGAGCGATTGGAGACGCGCAGTCATCGTGCCCTTGTATAAAGGCAAGGGCTCACGTATGGACTGCGCCAACTATAGGGCCATCAGTTTGATCAGCTTAGCAGCTAAAGTGTATGGAAAAATCATTGAAAGGAGAATGAGGGTGAAATCCGATGGAATGCTTTGGGAAGCACAGGGTGGATTTCGAAGCGGCAGAGGATGTACGGATCAAGTTTTTTCACTCCGCAACATCGTAGAGAAGCATCTGGCTTTGGATCAGAAGGTTTTCTGCGGTTTTGTGGACTTTGAGAAAGCATTTGATAGAGTCGTGCGAAAGAATCTCTGGAACATTTTGCCCGGATATGGGGTTGACGGTGACCTACTCCGTGCTGTGCAATCCACTTATGAGGATTGTACAGCATGTGTGCGGGTGGACGGCAGCTTGTCGCCCTGGTTTGATGTCAATATTGGTGTCAGACAGGGATGCGTGCTGTCGGCTCGGCTGTTCATCCTGTATCTGGACAGTTGTCTTCAGAGAATAAGAAATATGAATGTGGGAATGCGAATGGGTGACTCAGTGGTCAACTGCCTGCTTTATGCAGACGATGCGGCATTAATAGCAGAATCACCATCCGAACTGCAAACACTAGTTACAACAATGAAAGATGATTGTATGAAGAAAGGCTTACAATTGAATGCGAAGAAAACCAAGATAATGGTATTTGAAAGAGAGACAACCAGAACGAACGCTAGGATTATGGTTGATGATGTAGTGTTGGAGCAAGTGAATGAGATTGTATATCTTGGAAGTGCTTTTAGCAGCAATGGAAGGTACACCGCTGATGTGGAGAGACGAGTGAGTGCCGGGAATAGGGTGAATGGAGCGTTGGGTAAACTTCTAGGCAGCCGAAATCTAAGCCAGAAGGCACAGCTCGCTGTACACAACGCGGTGCTAATTCCAACGCTAACTTATGGAAGTGAGAGCTGGGTATGGCAGAGAGAGCATGAAAGTAGAATAAATGCGGTCGAGATGCGAGCATTGCGCAAAATTTGTGGCATAACGCTTGCTGACCGCGTTCGTAATGAAGACGTGAGAGAAAGAGTTGGTCTAAAAGAGAGTGTCGGTGTGAAGATAAGAAAGGGCATGCTCCGTTGGTTCGGACATGTAGAAAGAATGCGGGACGAAAGAATGACGAAACAGATATACAATGCAAAAGTGGAAGGATGTAGGAGCCGAGGAAGGCCGAGACTAACCTACCATGACCAAATTGGTCGTGTTTTATCAGAAGGTGATGTCAGAAGCCCCAGGAACCGACGAGCGTGCATGAAAAGAGCTATGAATGTCACAGAAGCGAGTGAAGTATGCAAGGATCGTGTCTTATGGCGCTCGGTTCTCTCTGCCTACCCCGCAAGGGACTTGGCGTGAAGATATACATACATACATACATACATACATATATTCACTTTAAGAATAAATAATTAAATTAAAATAAAACAAATATTTAAGGGGGGCTCCCATACAACAAACGGGATTTTTTTGCCGTTTTTATAGATAATGGTACGGAACCCTTCGTGCGCGAGTCCGACTCGCACTTGGCCGATTTTTTTGTTTGTTTTTTCTCTCTTTATACGTACGCTTTTATAATTATTATCTGTGCTTAAATATGTACTTATTAGGACTATATACTATAGCCTGTAAACCCGTAATAGTGTAAGTTTATACTCGTTGAAGGTCTGACTGTTTAAGTTTATACTCGTTGAAGGTCTAACTGAAAACCAGCGCCTATAACTTAGCTTATGTCGCAGCTTGCTAGGCACTGGTCAGCATGAGCTGAGTTGGTACCTTATTGCCACACAGTGTACCTTTATAGGGTTCCGTACCCAAAGGGTAAAACGGAACCCTATTACTGAGGCTCCGCTGTCCGTCCGTCCGTCCGTCCGTCCGTCCGTCCGTCCGTCCGTCTGTCACCAGGCTGTATCTCATGAACCGTGATAGTTAGACAGTTGAAATTTTCACAGATGATGTATTTCTGTTGCCGCTATAACAACAAATACTAAAAAATAGAATAAAATAAATATTTAAGGGGGCTCCCATACAACAAACGTGATTTTTTCGCCGTTTTTATAGATAATGGTACGGAACCCTTAGTGCGCGAGTCCGACTCGCACTTGGCCGATTTTTTTAAGTTATTTTATTATGTAATATTTTTATAAATTTTCCCTCTATGTTTCTTTTAAGCACGATATTGTGTTTTAAAAAAAATCAATTTCATAATTTCAACCTCTGCACTAAATGTTCTTCAAGCTTTAATTTTTTTTAGTGACATTTGTACCGTTTTTATTTCGTGTTTAATAAGAGTTACGATCGCATATAGACTGCATAATTATGTACTAATATCCGATGAATTAAAAAATGAAAAAAGGCAACCTCATCAATATTTTATTTGCAGTGAGGAATAGCCCAGTGGATAAAGGGTTTGCCTATTGACCAATTGGTCCCGGTTCGAAACCCGGCATTACCACTAAATCCTTATCTTCGGATTTATGTCAATATTTGTAATTATCACTTGCTCAGCGGTGAAGGAAAACATTGTGAAGAAACCCGTAAGACCAAAAAATCATATTTCAAAAGACGTGTGAACTACGAAAGGTCAGGGTTACCTCTGGGTTGTAGAGGTCTGACAGTAGTTGCTCCTTGTAAAAATCGATATCTTCGCCAAATCCTTAGGTTTAGGTAGCCGACCCCGCCTTTCCTAATGAATTAGGAAACGGAATAATGCTAAGAAGACGAAGAAAGTAGGTATAACGATATATATGTGACATAGATTTGAAAAAGTGTCGGTGTTAAAATAAGAGGAGGCATGCTCCGTTGGTTCGGACACGTAGAAAGATTGCGTTAAGAAAGAATCATTACTACATGAAACTGATATACAAGGCGAAAGTAGAAGGATGTAGCAGCGGAGGAAGGCCAAAACTTACCCACCTTGACCAAGTTGATCGAGAAGATCAGAAGGTGATGTCAGGTACCCTAGAAATCGGCGAGCGTGCAAGAGAAAAGCTGTGAATGTTAAATAAGCGAGTAAGAGGTATAAAGACTGAGTCATATGGCGCTCGGCTCTTCTTGCCTACACCGTAAGGGATTTGGCGGAAAGTTACAAATAGATAGACATATACAGCGAATTTAAAAAGCATAGAAGCAGCAATAACGTTTCAAAAATGACCCAACGAAAAAGAGGCCGGGTTAGGCGGGGCTTAGAAATGAGGCCGCGCGCCTTGACAGTCGGTGTTAATCAGTCGGCTTGAAACAACGACGTGTCAGTCTGTCTTAATTTATGTATTCTCAAGATTTTTCGTAATAATGCCTTCTTGTGTCGTCAAATGGTGTGTAAATAACATTACCAGTAATCATAAATACTCAGGAATCACATTTCATAGGTAAGTGTAGTTCTGTTTGTAAAGATAATTATTCGTAAAGATATATTATTCGTGGTTGTTTATTGCAATAAACGGCCTTACTTTCGTGGCGCGTACATGTCGCCACATCGAGTGAACTCGTGTCTCGATCATGCGAGATCGCATGCAGCCAATCATTGACAAGAAAATTTTGTTTACATTTCTATGACTCCTTTGTACCATAAACAATTATCGTAAAGTGCGGCTTATGTTTTGGAGGTAAGGCATATTTTTCGCTAACTGCATTTTCGAGAAATGATGTTTTGTTTTCAAATACGAGAGCGTGATTGTTTTGGTGTCGATTATGCACTATGAATTTGTTCTAAATTATCATTCTATGCTGATATATGATATAAAATCACCACTAAGCAAAAGCAAAAACGTTGTGCTTAAACGCCTAAATATCTCAACGGTTCGAGCCATAGATAACAGAAACAACGGTTGTTTCTGTTATCTATGGTTCGAGCCTACTGACCAATGCGAGCGTATTACAACCAGTAAGACATGTTGATCCGCGAGCTAGCTAATAAGAACCACACTTTCTACTTTGCCCCGATCCGTAACAGTGATTGAGTTACTACGTAATGTTGGTCTCACCGCTCTCCATATGCTATCATCACCTTCATGTAGCAATTATATGTTAACATATAATAGGGAATATGCATGAAATTTATTTTTCGTTTTAAATCTCACAATTATCAATTATATAGAGTAAAACAAAAACATTTTTTTGTAGTTTAGTTTTCTGTAGTTTTTTTTTTGTTTAGTTTTGGTGTTAAAAATCGTAAAAAACAACAGTTTTTATAACAAAAAAAACTTCATAATTTAAATCATTGTCATGTTTTGAACATGTTTTACTATGACTGCTTCAATGTGAATGCCTGAATTGCAGAAATAAAACTAATATTTAGATGAAATCCATACATTTCTTCATAGTTTTCATAGTTGTGACGTCATCTACCGCGGTCTCTTAGTATGAAATGCCACTTTCAAACAGCATTATCTCGCAAACTAATTATCGTAGAAAAAAAATACTTTGAGATATCTGTCTGTCTCCATCTCCTCTTTTAAATTCAGTCCTAAAAATTTTTTATGCATGTTCCCTATTGCTATTGCATATATTTGTAGAAGTTTCTCTCACAATTTCAATTTAATTAAAAAGAAAACACAGAAGTGTCTCAGTATTTAAATTAAAATAAAAGACGTAAGATCTCTTTTAACATTGGTAGTTTGCAGTTACGCCTTTATTCTTAGAACACGACGATTTTTCCGTCAGTTACCCAACATTCTAAATGTTACACAGAGAAAGTTTTAGGCGAAAGTGCATCTTACGAGATAATGCATCATTCTATCGTATCTTTCTATCTCTCTCGGATCTATAAGATACGCAACAGACAGCCATCTGTCAAAGTCTATATCTTAAATTCGATACACACAGCCGTTATTGACACATACGTAAAAATCTTCCATTTTGTAAGTTGGGTAAGCGAAGAGATATAGCAATCTTTATTAATAAACAAGAGTTGGGCGAAAGAGACGTTGAGCCCATTTAAGCAGCCCGATTGGAGAAGTACCTCTATGTGAGGTGAAGTTACCTTCGTAGTTGTTAAAGTTAAGAGAGGTAGGGTAAAGCAACTGGACTGCGGAAGTACCTCCATCTTAGAAAGCCGCAGTAAAATACCTACTCCCTTTTGCGTTCCTGATAGTGAAAGAAGTTACCAGTAAGCTCCTGAGGAGTTGTTTCATTAACAGCAGCGGTGACAACATTAGCAATACTCTCTGCATTGCAAGCATACGTAGCATACATTTCATATGCAGCGGTAATTACTTCACATGGGTGGGGCATAATGCATGTTTATCTCCTTACGTTGTAGAAAAAAAACAATGCTTTATTGACTGAATGTGATATTAATAGTTAAATGTTTATATAAACATTTAACTATTAATATCACATTCTTTCATTCACATCAATTTGAACTAATATTAGTTCAAAAATACGATAATTTTTATTCAGTACTAGCTATCCGCCCCGGTTTCGCACGGGTGATATGATCGCTACCAAACTTCACAGGATCACCTGCTGGGCTAATCTGAAGATTCACTGAAAATCTCATCAAAATCTGCCCAGCCGTTTTTGAGTCCATAGAGGACATATAGACAAACATTCATTTTATATATATAGAATAGCGATAGTTTCGAAGTTTTAACGTTTTGCGTGACAAGGTTTTCGAAGTGTAAGGACTTCCTCAGTTAGACTGCTTACATGTGCCATATCTCTCTTAGTATCTGTTACAGGCAGACGAATGGAAGGACAGAGCGACAATATAAGAATACTATTTTTATACCTTTTAGGTGCGGATTCCTAAGGTCCGCCTAATTCATAGATATAAAGGAATAATTCTTCCTATATTTAGAGATATCCTAGTGGACAACAGAACCAATTCAGTAACAGGCCGGCAAGAGCCAGTAACGGCTGGTTCTGGCCAAAAGGATTTGGGCCAGAACCAGCCGTTACTGGGTCTTACCGGTACCACAAGATTCGTGTTTTCTGTTTTATGCACATGTTTATAATTATCATATGCCCGGAGGCGAAGGAAAACTTCGTGAGGAACCCCGCTTCTCCAAAACAATATATTTCGAACTGACTTAAGGAAGGTCTCATATGCCCTTGGGTTGTGGTGGTCTGATGGCAGTCGCTCCATGTCAAAATCAGTATCGTCATGTCTAAGAGAAGTAGGACCCAGCGTTGTGAAAGGTAGGACCAAGCGAGAGGACATGCTGTGCTCCACTCCTTTAGATTTTTTTTTGTAATAGTGGGGCATACCAGATCTTATTGCTCTAAATATCCGTCTTGGGAAGCACCTCCACCTTTCAGAAGACAGCAGCTAAATAACAAATCCGAGAGGATTGTTGTGTTTCTCTGTGCAAGTAAGGTTCCCAGCTAACTGAGAGGTCGTTGTGCGGACCGGCGGATGTCTAAGCGCCATTTGCAGTGTGTGCCCGGGGACACTTAATATCCGCCTCGGGAGGCTGAATCCCTAACCTGTGTGAAATACCTATTGCAGTGGACGTGCCGGAGAAGGAGACCGAGGTGGACCCTGCTGCTGTAGCGGGGCTCTTCCGAGAGTTAGTGATTTTTTGAGACTTTAATGCCCACCCTGCCGAGTGACTTGGCTCTCGGTGCACTGACTACGCGAGAAGATCTGCTCATGAATTTGCTCTGACGGTTTCTTCACATGGATTCACTCTCCCACGAGAAGTTGTAGAGAACCAAGTAAGCTCTTTACTGGACCTTCTGATGACCACACGTCTGGATGAGTACAACATCTCATCCGAATGTCACCACAATGACAATATAGGTCAGTAGACTGAGATAGTTTGCGTAAATTCGACGATCGTACCCGTGGAGGCAGCTGTGTTTCAAATCTTTGATTCATGGGCAACAGTAGTGGCTGCGGCGATATTGGATGGCATGGAATATTATATTCCCAATCGTCTAGTGGCTGCTGTCGGAGCTAAAAAGTGACGGTGGTTTAATCGGCGTTATTGAGGAGCCAATCTCCTCGAGCGGGTTGTTCATGAGGCTTGGATCACGGCGCGTGCTAATGGGGATCCTAACGGAGAGCCGTTAGGATTCCCATTAGAACGCGCCGTGGTATTAGGAGAGACTAATGTATCTTCTGAAACTTGAACTGAATGCTGCCTCGAGATCCAGTAAAAGGGTGATTGCTAGAACAAAATTTGATTTCGTCGAGAGTTAGTGAGCGGCTTGCGAGCAATTCCTCTGGGAGCCGTGCATGTCCAGTGGTTCCATGCTACCACTGCGAAAATTGGGTGGCAGTATGGCCTATAACGCTAAAGAGAAAACCGATTTACTAATCTCTATGCCTCTAACTCGAATATGAATGACGCGGGACCACCTACCATCCCGTGGTACAGTAGCTCAATGCCGGTTTTCCTATTCTACTGGGCAAATCCCGTCTTCATGGAAGACCGTCAAAGTGCACCGGCTCTCCAAAAAGGGCGACAGATCTAATCCAACGAAGTACAGGTTTATTGCTATATCCTCCATTCTCCCCAAGGTTATGGAGCGTGTGATAAACACACTATTCCTGGCATACTTCCATCATGGTCGCTCAACTGGTTATCTAGTACATGTTACACACCGCTGGGCTTCGGCAATTGAGAGGCAAGGTGAGACATTGGCAGTCAGCCTAGACACAGAGAAGACGTTCGATCGGATCTGCCACCGGAGTCTTTTATCAAATTTACCATCGTACAGGCTTTTTTTTTCGGGTTTTTATATCTTGCACCCCTGCCATCAGGCTGCCATCTGCCATCAGGCAGTACAGGCTGCCCGAGAGTATGTACAAATGGGTTGCAGGCTTCTTATCCAACAGATAGCACGGATATCAAGGAATCTTACAGGACTCTGTACTGACTCCGAGGCTGTTTCTGTTGCATATCAATGATATTTTGTCAATTAATGGCATTCATAGTTATGCGGACGGCAGCACCGGGGACATTTATTATACAGGCCGAGTTAACATCTCTCGTTCTTTAGGAAACCGTGATAAACTTGTGTCTAACATTGAGGGTACTTTGATAAAAGTATCTAACAGGGGGCGACTGAACTTGGTCCAATTTAACTCCATAAAGACACTAGTTTCCGCGTTGTCCCACTAAGAAACCTCCATTTGCTGTCAAAGACTTCTAGTATACATAGAAGTCTTTGTTTGCTGTAGTACCTAAATTTTAGTATACACCACTTACCAACGCCAAAAGCATTGGGCTTCTCGATGTCGAGATATTCAATACCGAAATCCCATGGAAGAGAAGATCAAACTGGCGTCCAAGAAACTTGGTGTTCTCAACAGAGCAAAGCTGTAATCCATCCATCCATCCATTTGTGACTTGTATATTATACAAGGCACAAGTCAGACCGCACATGGAGTATTGTAGTCACCTTAGGGCGGGCGAACGTGGATACCAGCTAGGGCCTTATGATTCGGTTCAGAGACGAGCTGTGAGAATTGTCGGCGATCCCAAGCTTACAGCTCCCAACTGAGGTTTATCTAAGGGACAGCATGGGGTTCTATAAGAAAGACGTGAAGAGTAAAAAAGAAGAGACGTTTTTACAGGGTCGGCAACGCAAGGGTAACACCCCTGGTGTTACAAATGTCCATAGTCTACAGTAATTGCTTACCATCAAGCAGTCTGTACATTTATTTACCTACTTAGTGGTTTTAAAGAAAACTTCACCAAAATCCTCAGGCTTATGTAGCGGACCCCGCCAATCCAGTGAGATCACTGTGCGAAACGGGCTAACGCCAGCAAGATGAATTCATCTTATATTTAGAAAACAACATTATTACCTACGTAAATAGAACCAACTAAAAGATTGCATAATGAATTGTACACGTAAATAAATAATAGCATCATGATCAAAATACACACATAAAATTAGCATTGACATTTATATATTCGACCTAGGTCGTGGGTAACCTTACGCGCTGAAGGTGCCTTTCCTAAATATCAAGATATCATGGAATATTATTAAAATCAGCAAAGTCACAAACGAGTGCGTGGAGAAACTGGTACAACGAGAAATATTATTCACGCCACGAAACATTCTCTTCGTTGAGCTTTATTACAAACATTTATCATATATATCACTTATCTATAACCTTCACACCCGGTTCTTGTTTATTTCTATTTACATTGCTTAAACATTTATATGTCATTTGTCTATCTTTATCTTCACGCCGAATTACTTGTTATATTTACGTTACCTTCTTTTTTACTTCTGTTTATTAATTATAAGGCCCGCCGATGGAAGTTGTTTCTGTAGCCGATCGAGGCTTGCAACTACGTTGCATGCCTTTTTTAACACCGACACTCTTTCAGACCAACTCTCTTTATACATGATCCATGCGAATGCGATCAGCAAACGTGACGTTACGTACTTACTTCATTTATAATTATACTAGCTGCTGCCCGCGGCTTCGCCGTGGAGTCAAATAACGTAGCCTAAGTGTTAAACCAGATCATAATCTATCTACGTGCTAAATTTCATTCAAATCCGTTCAGCCGTTTAAGCGTGAAAGAGTAACAAACATCCATACATACAAACTTTCGCATTTATAATATTAGTAGGATTTATTATATATGTCTGATGTGGGGTATAAGTTTAAAGTTTAGCTTATAGTAGGGCGAGCGGTGTTTAGCATTTGCAGTTGATAGGATATCATTACCAACTGACAATAAGCACAAAAGTAAAACTCTTAGAAATTTCACATACATACAAAAATCCTGACGAACTCGGTGGCGTAGTGGTTGCACCGAACACCGAAACTCGTGGGGTCGATTCTCACACTGGACAAATATTTGTGTGCTTGAACATGTCTGCTTGACTTGGTCTGGGTGTTTATAAAATAGATCTAAAGTCTAGGGAAGTACCCCCATCTCACACAAAACCGCAGCCAAATAACGACTGCCTGGAGGGTTGGGTGTTCCTACGTGTGTGGTTACCAGTAAGCTCTTAAGATGTTGCTGTCAGCGGAAGTGGTATAACGCGAGTGATACTTAACGTATTACAAGCGAAGGCTACAGTAATCAGTTTAGGCAGGTGGGTCGAATACCTTTATGTCTCCCGATGTTGCGAAAAAAAAAACTTGTCGATAATCATCAAATAGATCTATCGATAATCATCAGATAGATATACTACATAATAGTTGAAATAAGTTTTTATTGGATTTATGCTGAGCGTCAGGATTTGAGCTAGGATTGAGATTTATATCATCATGATCTGAGTGTTATTCCCCGTTTCGTCTTACGCTTTCGTTTCAGAGCCCCGGGTCCGCTTTCCGAGTTTTATCTCTGCACTGCGCGCGGTCTTCGGCATCCCTAACTGTGAGGCGTAGGCGACGTTCTTGCAGTTTGTCTGCTATGTCGCGGACCTGAAGGCTGCCGCGAATGTGGGAGTTCTTCATATGATCCTTCCGCGTCACTCTGCTCATCCAGCGCAGCATATTCATCTCCGTGACACACAGAGATGTATATTTTGTGTTGGTTAAATTTATGTAGAGTTTAAATCGGGTTTGAATAGGTTTTGAATTTATTATCAAACTAGCTACTCGACCCAGCTTCGCACGGGTAGTCCAATCGTTACTAACCTTCACAGGATGACCTGCTGGGCTAACCTGAAGATTCACTGAAAATTTCATCTAAATCTGCCCAGCCGTTTTTGAGTCCATAGAGGACATACAGACAAACATTCATTTTTATACATATAGATATAGAATACTTCTTGGCAATTAGATCTAAACTTCGTTGTGTGTACATTATGTACATTAGAGAAGTTTGCTTATTTGTCAACTCTCACTTGCATTTTTTTAAACGACGCGGCGAAAACAGCTTAAGGCCAGTTAGAACTAAACAAATGAACCTATTGCATCGACCACTTTGTACTACTGACATATACAAACGAAATGTTTTCAACATGTGCACTTTAATTTATAATAAACTACCAGTAGATATTAAAAAATTAGACTCAAAAAATTTCAAATGCACATTGAGTTCATGGCTTATGGAAAATTGTTTTTATACGGTGCATGAGTATTTAAATAAAAAGTAGGACATTGATATTTTTCATGATAGACATCACTTGACTTAATGCTTGACTATTTTATTGATAATTTATTAATTATTGTGAAATTAAATATGAAATATTTGCACACCTGCGCGCAGGTTGAATACGGCATGCATGAAGGAATTTTCATAATTGTATGACAATTAACACGAATGTAATCTTGTATTCTTGCAAATAAATTGTTTGATTTGATTTGATTTGATTTGTGCTTCCGCTCCCAATTAGTGCGAACTACTGCCGGCCTGCACCCACCCAGTACCCACCTTAGTAGATGCATGCCGCCGCTGCTCCGGTCGTCACCACCAGAGCAGCCAGGGCAGCAACGGTGGCGGGTGCATTGCGGTTCACATTTCAGATGGCGAACACTCACAGAGACGACCGGAGCAGCCATGGCAGCGGCGGCATGCCATGAACAAATTGCCTGTAAATTTGACTTTCGCAAAGTAACGCCTGAATCTATTAACTAGAATACTTCTTGTCAAGTTGGTATTGGTGATAGCTGGAGTCCTCCTCGAAAATGCACTTCAGGAATTCAAGTATCAAACAGAACACACGAAAGAACTCTCGACGAAAAATTATATGTTTTAGAATTTAACCAATGAAAATACATTGCGGCTTTCAGAAATAAACTTAGGGATTCAGAAATATTTTTGGAGCACAAAGGATTGGAACCGGCCAAAGATGAGATTAACATCGTCTGTATTTTTATCGTACCCTTCCTAAACGGGTCCGATTCAATTGAAAACTGAGTTCTATAGCACTGAAACAGTTTCTAGGTATATTTTTTACAATGTTTTTTGACAAGAACCGGATGTTTTATCCCTATATAGGAATTTCTGGAAATTTTACGTTTGATGTACTAAACAGACAATGCACGAGAAATCAGCTGAAATTTCCCATGTTCGATTGTAGAAGAAATATGTTGTATTGTTAGAGCTTCGTACCCATAAAAAGGTAAAACCTGAACCTTTCTGAAATTTCACGTATCTGTTAGATTCATACAGGTATTCTCTGGTCTTTACATATAAAATTCCCGTTTCATTTAGAAATAATCAGACAAATACGAGTATATGACAATAAGAATATTAATCGAAGTATTGGCCGCTACTGCCTACATTTTATTGACATTTTTATCATTATAATGGTTGATTATTGATGCTTCTACTATAGAAATAGTTCCGGTGTGTAGACGAAATTTGTCATGAACAAAAATTTAATTAGAACACACAAGCCCCGGTTTTTTGACAGCGAACTTGTTTCACTTGAATTTTTCACAGTACTATCTCTGTTATTGTTGTACCAGGTTTCAAGAAGCTGTTATTGAATAAGACTTAGGTCCATCAAAGGAGCACAAGCAGCATCTAGATTCGATTGTCGTACAGAACCTACTTTTCATCATAACTGGCATTCCCATTCATATCCCTATTTGTGTGTCTATTTAATGAGATGAGGCACGATTTTGTTGTCGTTGTCTAGTAATTTGATATCGTATGGTAAAACGATGTAGCCTCGTTTTATCAATTAAGTTAAGTTTTATCATTCCGACATGATTAAAGTTGAATCTACTTCCATTATGATACTTTCAATTCATCATTATCGGCTTGCGTGCCGATCGGCCTTGGGGCTTATTGTTGTGATAGCTATATTATAAAATTAATTTGATAGCGCACCGATACACGTCGTCGTATTTAATAAAAAACAATTACCAATTTAATTAAAATATATATGGTAATAGAAATTCAGTTGTATAAAAAACATTGGACGAACTCGTCGGAGATTTCACAAAAACATTTAAAGAAGCCAGACGTGGGGGACGTTCTGGATTTAGCAGAAGGGAATGAAAGAGTGATTATGTGTCGAGAATTGAATGGGTGGGTTGTGACGAAGCGAGACGAAGAATGAAGATGAAGCTGTTCTTGGTCCGTATGGAGATAAGAAAGTGAACGAAAGAGGTAAGTCAATTCTAGATTTATATATGGAACGAAATCTCCTCGTTTCGAATACTTTATTTTATTCGAAGGATAGTCACACTTCACACGTATACATGGAGACGGAATGATCAAAAAAGTGAGATTGATTTGATTTTAATAGGTGGAGATCTCCGAAACACTATAATGGATACAAGAGCCTTTAGAGGTCCCACTCTTGAAACGGACCGCTACCTGGTTGTGAGCCGACTTTTTGTGGGACTATTTATGGGACTATTTGTGGGACTTTTTAAGGACTGGAAGCACTGGCGAGTGCGTATCCCTATCGGAGATCATGAAAAGATAAGAAGCGAAAAATAGCAAGGTGAAAGTGTAAAGAGAACGTATGTACATCTGGTAAGCGGAAGACTTGCTGGAAAGTTTTGAAAGAAAGTGTGGTGGATAGTCCGAAAGAAACATGTGGATGCGCAAAGAGGCATAAAATATTAAAAGGAGATGCCTGGTGGGATGAGGAGGTTGAAACCTCTGCAGCAAGTGTAAAGCTCGTGTCATTGCCGATGCCGTGATATTAGCAGAAACACCATCTGAACTGCAAACACTGATCACAATGATGAAAGACGACTGTATGGAGAAAGGCTTACTATTGACTGCGAAGAAAAGAAAGATTATGGTATTTAAAAAATAATAAACCAGGACCAATTTAAGGATTACGGTTGATGATGAAGTGTTGGAACAAGTGAATGAAATTGTATATACATCCATTCAAGTTGCGCTTTCAGCAGGTATGGAAGGTACACCGCTGAGACGAGTGAGTGCTGGGAATAGTGTGAATAGAGCGTTGGAAAAGCCTCTTGGCATTAAAAACTTGAGCCAGAAAGCTCGCTATACACAATGCAGTGCTAGTGCTAGGCCCAACGCTTACTTATGAAAGAGGAGAAACAGAGTTGCTCTAAAAGTAGTGACGGTGTTAAAATAAGAAGAGGCATACTTCATTGGATCTACCATGTACCATGACCATGAAAGAATGCAGGATGAAAGAATGCAAGAATGACGAACCAGATATACAACGCAAAAGTAGAAGCATGTAGGAGCCGAGGAAGGCCAAGACTTACCATCCTTACCTTAGAAATAGGCGAGCGTGCATGAGAAGAGCAATAAATATTAAAGAAACGAGTAAGGTGTGTCAGAATCGAGTCACGTTGCTCTCGGTTCTCTATACTTACCCCGCAAGGGATTTGGTGTGACGTTCTAGATAGATAGATGTCGATCATTCTTTTCATAGACAAGGACCTAACATTGGAAGTCGAAAAATAAATATGTTATCAAATTATAAAGCTTGCAAGCAGTGGTGAAACGTGTTCGATTCCCACACACTACAAACATTTGTGTGCATGAACATGTCTGTTTGTATTGGTCTGGGTATTTTCTATGTATAATAAGTATGTATTTACGTATGTTTATCAGTTGTCTAGTACCCATAACACAAGCTTCGCTTACTTTGGGGCTAGGTGGCGCTGTGTAATTTGTCCGGCAATATTTATTTATTTATTTATATTACAAAATTTTTGCACTATTCCCTATCCCCGGAAGGATTAGAAAAATTTTAAAAAAATCAAGCAGGAGAACTATGGATGTCACGCGTATCTTAATAGACTTCTCAAACTCAAGACAAAAACTGTTTAGATTTAAAAAGCACGTACCCAACTCATTACCTGCTTTTTGTATGAGAGCCATGATATTTAAGCCATCTTTGTCATTGCTGAATTATCAGAAAATTATTAAGAAAAGAAGAAGGTTCACAGCGATGGAAGTGGAGGGAAGTTTCTTCCATAGTACCTGTACTGAGTTACTGATGCGACCTCCTATTTCATCATTCATTTTGACAAACATGATAATTTTTAATATTATTTTTAATTTATAACATAACTAGCTTATGCCCGCGGCTTCGCACGCGTAGATTTTGGAATTTCAGCAGTTTTACTAATTTTTATTTTACTTCTTATTTTTTAGTACAGTCGGCATTAAATAGTAAAAGTATCAAATATCCTTATTTGTGTAGTAATGAAGATATGTCACACAGTTTTCATTAACTATTTGATACTGGCTGTATACACTCAAAGCACCTCTTTATTCTCAACATTGCCTATTTTAAAAACATAAAAGTTTCAAGCCACTGAAAAAAATATCTGCCTGGGTTGAAATTCAAATAAATCTTTCTTATCTCTCATATGCATTACAAAAGGAACCTATTGGTGAGTCAGTGAATTAGACAGGAACTCCATTTCTATTAATATAGATTAGCGTCTCGTTCAAACACACTTTCAACCCCCTTTTCACCTCACCTCACCTCGCTAAGGGTGGAATTTTTGAAAACTTTGAAACCAATTTTTTGATTCTAATAAAGAGTATCTATACAAAGTTTCAAGTCACTAACTTCAAAAAGTTTTCTGCTCCATACAAACTGTCAACCCCCTTTTCAGCCCCTAAAGGTGGAATTTTGAAAAACGCTGAAATTACTTATTTGACGTCTTGATTGAGAGTATATTTACAGTCTATAGCAGCTCACTTTAAAAAATAACAATTTCTTAATAATTCAACTTTTAGTTCAAGATATTTGACCTCCATTACACCCGGGGTGGAATTTTTGAAACTACTTTTATGGATTTTAATAAAGAGTATCTGTATAAAGTTTCAAGTCACTAACTTGAAATAATTTTTCAACTCCATACAAACTGTCAAGCCCCACTTCACTCTCGTGAGGTTTATAAAAGTAACCTCTTTGCAAAATTTCAGCTTTCTAGGTTCAAGAGTTTGGCTACGGAGTTGATGAGTCAGTGAATTAGTCAGGAACTCCAGTTTTATATATATAGATATCCGCCTTAGATTGTGATAACATGTCCTATTGTAGGCAATTTCTTAATATTACCAATCTCTTAATTTAGTATTATGGAAAGAGGAGATCTTGTTTCCATAAATATTTTTATAAACCAGCATACGGTCTGCCTGATGGTAAGATGGTAAGAATGGTAGTCTATGGACATTTACAACATCAGGGTTGTTACTCGTGCGTTGCCGACTCTGTACTAAAAATAGAATAAATAATAATAATTAATCCGAACATTGGAACAAAATTTTTTTGTTATAATAATCAAGGTGATCATCATCTACGCTACGTCGAAGTACGAATTAGAACATTCAAATCAGTCTTTTTTTTCTGACCTGACTATGTAGTTACAAATCAGTCATCACTGAGGTCTATACTTAATGAGCTACAAAAGAAACCATAGCGCGTTTCAATTTGGCTTATGGCGCCATCTCTTAGCAATAATTGGAAGTAATCGAAACTAATACTTATATATTTTATGCCTCTGTTTTTAACCCCCGTCGAAAACACGACGGGGTGTTATAAGTTAGACATGCGTGTGTGTGTGTGTGTCTATGTGATTCTGAGTCTTTCTGTGTCATCGGAGCTCCCGCACGGATGAACCGATTTAGATTTATTTATATTTTTGTTTGAAATGTGTATTAGTCGGGAGTGTTCTTAGCTATGTCTGGTGAAAATTTGGTCCAGCACTGAAATGAAAGGGCGAATGACGAACTGACTTACTGGACTGTCGGGGAGGTTTTAAATTTTAAACAGTTAGATATTTTCTGCATTCGGGTTGCCCACTTGTCGACCGCGGCACATCCGTGCGCGCACGGCCCGCGAGATAGAAGAGTTTCGACAGGTTCGAATCCGATAATGTAGGTAATAACGAAAATCTTTTATACTTATTAGTTTAGAAAAAAATATTTTACATTTGGCTCATGACTTTCAATGAAACTACTTAATATTGAATTTCAATCGAATAACTTCAAAAACGGAAAGTTTCATACTAACTTTACATCCCCGTTTTACCGCCCTTAAGGGATGATTTTTGAGAAAAATGTTTTATTCGTGTTTCATGCCTTTCAATACCTTTATGCTGAATTTCATTCGAATAACTTCAAAAACGGCAAAGTTTCATACTAACTTTGCATCCCCGTTTTACCGCCCTTAAGGGATGATTTTTGAGAAAAATATTTTACTCGTGTTTCATGCTTTTCAATAAAGAACCTTTATGCTGAATTTCATTCGAATAACTTCAAAAACGGCAAAGTTTCACACTAACTTTGCGCCCCTGCTTAACCCCCTATGGGATGAAATTTGAAAAAAATATTTTACTCATGTTTCATGCTTTTCAGTAAAGAACCTTCATGCTGAATTTCATTCGAATAACTTCAAAAACGGCAAAGTTTCATACTAAATTTGCACCCCCGTTTTACCCCCTTAGGGGATGAATTTCCAAAAATCCTTTCTTAGTACTCCCCTACGTTATAAAAGGAACCCCTGTGCAAAATTTCAAAATTCTAACCCTTATAGTTTAGGCCCTGCGTTGATATGTCAGTCAGTCAGCTTCTCCTTTTATATATATAGATATAGATGATTTTTGAGAAAAATATTTTACTCGTGTTTCATGCCTTTCAATAAAGACCCTTCATGCTGAATTTCATTCGAATAACTTCAAAAACGGCAAAGTTTCATACTAACTTTGCAACCCCGTTTTACCGCCCGTTTTTAAGGGATGATTTTTGAGAAAAATATTTTAGTCGTATTTCATGCCTTTCAATAAAGAACCTTCATGCTGAATTTCATTCGAATAACTTCAAAAACGGCAAAGTTTCATACTAACTTTGCGCCCCCGTTTAACCCCCTAAGGGATGAATTTTGAAAAAAATATTTTACTCATGTTTCATGCCTATCAGTAAAGAACCTTCATGCTGAATTTCATTCGAATAACTTCAAAAACGGCAAAGTTTCATACTAAATTTGCACCCCCGTTTTACCCCCTTAGGGGATGAATTTCCAAAAATCCTTTCTTAGTGCTCCCCTACGTTATAAAAGGAACCGCTGTGCAAAATTTCAAGTTTTTAACCCTTATAGTTTAGGCCCTGCGTTGATATGTCAGTCAGTCAGCTTCTCCTTTTATATATATAGATAAAATTGGCAACTGAGAAAAGACCAAATTCCATATGCCTCGTAAACATGGGAATCGAAAAACCTGTTCAAAAGTGCATCAAGACGATAATTTTAATTTAAATAAATGCAATTTGATTAGCATTCATTAAAATTTAAATTGTTGTCATGAGACACACATATGTAATAAAATTTTAAGAGAGGTAGGCCGTATCTAAGCAACCTGTTTGTGGAACATTCGCTTTACAGAAAACAGCAGACAAATAAAAACTCACGGAGGGATGTTGTGTTCCTGCGAGTGAGTAATGTTGTCAGTAAATTCCGAAGGAGTTACTTGTTTGAAGCATGGGCGGGTTTCATGGGTTATTATTAGTATTGTGATTCAGGGCGGAAATGCTGCCAGTATCGTTGATACAATGTCGTGGTGACTCATTTTTTAGATTTATTTTAGATTTTTTTTTTTTACATTTATTGGGATAAGGCGTGAAGAGGTTTTTAGAGGGTCGGCAACGCATGAGTGACACCTCTGGTGTTGAAAATCTCCATAGGCTACGGTAACTGTTTACCATCAGGCAGGCCGTATGCTGGTTTGCCACTTTAGTGGTATAAAAAAAATGAAGTTCAGGTGTAATTTAATTTTACATGAATTGTGCATTTATTTAAATTTTGGTTTTTTTTTCATGGACTAGTATTGTGATTCGCGGAAATGCTACGAGTATCTTTGGTACAATGTCGCGATGGTCACACTTTTTAGGGTTCCGTACCCAAAGGGTAAAACGGAACCCTATTACTGAGGCTCCGCTGTCCGTCCGTCCGTCCGTCTGTATCTCTTGAACCGTGATAGATAGACAGTTGAAATTTTCACAGATGATGTATTTCTGTTGCCGCTATAACAACAAATACTAAAAATAGAATAAAATAAATATTTAAGGGGGCTCCCATACAACAAACGTGAGTTTTTTTGCTAATTTTTGCTTGATATTGATAACGGCAACAGGTAGACGCTTGAAATATTCACAGAATATTTAGTTATATATTCACTTTAAGAATAAATAAATAAATTAAAATAAAACAAATATTTAAGGGGGGCTCCCATACAACAAACGTGATTTTTTTGCTGTTTTTATAGATAATGGTACGGAACTCTTCGTGCGCGAGTCTGACTCGCACTTGGCCGATTTTTAGATTAATTTTAGACTAGCTGTGCCCACGACTTCGTCCGCGTAGAATATTATTTATTTATATTAATGAAAATAAATAAAATTTCTAAAATAAAAGTAGCCTAAGTTACTCCTTATTACATCTGCTATCTTCCAGTGAAAGTCCCGTCAAAATCGGTCCAGCCGTTTCAGAGATTAGCCGGAACAAACAGACAGACAGACAGAAAGACAGACAGACAGACAAAAATTGTAAAAATATTCATTTTGATATATGTGTATACATCCATATGCATTTAGTAAAAAGCGGTTATTTCAATATTACAAACAGACACTCCAATTTTATTTATCTATATGTATAGATTAACATTTTTTACAATTATTGGGTATTATTGATCTTTAGGCGTAATTTAGGTTTAGTTTATATGTGTATTTATTTAATTTTGTTACTATAATTACTATAAGGGTTATATATTTGAATCAGTAATATGGTATTGGGACCTGTTTAAATTATTGTCATGATGATAAAAAGCAGCCAAGTAAGGGTACGGAATAGAGTACCTTGTACGGTTACGTATTATTGTTATTTACAAGTGACCAGAACGAAATTCGTGTTAGTAGGTGGAAACCAAATTTGTCACTATGCCTGAAAAGAAGTGAACAGCAGTAGAAGTTGAATATTTATGTTCATCATCAAAACCCTTTAAACAGCACCCACACAATAAATCTATAGACTGCTAAGAAGTTAATATCCCTCTACTTAAAACACTCCTAGACATACTATTTGTGTGGCGCCAGTCCGTAACCACTAGGTAGATGCAGTGACTTATCGCTTCTGGGCATAATGACAGCCTTCGCATTGTACTAGAAAATGGATTCAGTTAACAAAATAAAAGCCTGTGGCCATCCAATTAAAGTGTGAAATCATAAAACCTTAAACTATTTAATCTATGGTAAATTTCGAAAATGTTTCCCTGCGACTGCGATACAGTCTACAAATTAGGTTACTATTACTTAAAAAGTTCCAAATTTTTAACACCCCTCGAGTTTTCTCTGATCCCTAATTAAGTTTCTCTTAGTTTTTGTTACAACCCAGCTATGGATATTTGCTGTACCGCGTGTTAAAAATATATAATGTTTTTCACAACACTAGTGTGTAATTAAATAAAAATGTAAGGCGTAATAACGTAGGTCGATAATAAGTTTACATTTATTTTAAAAACCCATCGATCACTTATAAAATTCGTATCAGCGACAGACGACAAATAATAAAAGTTGATAATGAAATCACCAAACTAAATGGTGATTATGAAATACAGATTTGAATAAAATAGTATCGCACCAATTCCTTGTAAAAAAATCTTTAGAAAATAGCATATATACACATATATATATCTATACATATCTAAATATACTCGTAGTATGTAGAAAAGGCTCCATGTCTTTCTCTGAAATCGCTGTTTTTTGTTTACCTAATCTGTCGACCTTACCTGGGAAATCCGACATGATCAACGAAGTCTTTTTAAAAGTACATTAAATATTAGAATATAGCGTTATATTCCTAACAAACCGTTTTCATTCAACGTAATGGCTATAAAGTTATTCAGAACTCGCTATTATTTAGATGCTCTAATGAATTCGTAACACTTCATTATCGAGCTAATAAATTATCTGCAGTACATAAATAATCATCTGATTTTGAATGCAAGCTCTTATCGCAAAATATTGACCTCGTTGATACGGGAACATTAGTACTTGAATTAAAAGTATAATACTATGAAAAAAAGAGAGTCCCTAATCCAAATCGAAAAGTCAAGTCAGAATACAAAACGAAATTGAAAAGACAGAGAAGCCGAGGAAAACTAAAACTTAGTTTCCACGAATTAGCGCCGTCTGTCTTGTGAGAAGGTAAAGTCAGGAGCTTCAAAATTGCTGTTTCACATATCAAGTAAACGTTCGCCTGTATTATTTATTATTTTTCGTCAGGTTCAAAATTTTATATCGAGATCTCATATCACACTACAAAAAAGATCGGCGGACTACTGTCCATCAAAAAACACCGTTACACTACAAACGACTTTTTAGGTGTTCCTTATTTGAAAATTCGTTCTGCTACAGTTTTATTTTAAGAGCACTTTCTTACAGCAGTGACGTGTTCTTTCTATATGATACTTTTTTTACTATTCACACGGTTGTTTGGACAATGTTCGGCTAGCGATCTTTATTATGTAGCCAGAGTTACATAGCTAAAAGAAGAAATGGAATCATTCGTAGACAACATAATGGAAAAAATAGATACTTTTTTTTATATTAGTTCAGCATAGTGGCCCCTCTTTGCCTGATGGTAAGCGAAAGAGGAGCCCAAATCACAACTGCAACTGACAACATACTACATCCCGTATCCTGTCAGTTGACGCTGCCATGCTGACCCGCAAAATGCTTCTTCACGCTTCGTTTGAAGGATCCCATATATGTGTGGCAAGGTGTTCCACTTTTTAATAGTACGACAAAAATAGGAGTTGCCGAACTTTATGGTACGCGAAGAGATATTCTCAACCGTGGAACTATGACATATAACTATGACATGCCCGCACGTGTGGTTAAAGATCAATTCAAGATTATAGTTATTATTATATATTATATAGATATACTCGTACTATATCTATATATATATATATATATATATCTATAGACTCGTATATTATAGTTATTATTTTAAATAGTCTCATATTATGCACGCAAAGCGCGTCATATGGTCTTGATGTCGCCCACGGGCGTAATAGATTTTCAGTAATTTCGTTACATAAATATGTATTATCAAAACGCTAGAGGCTTACGTACTAAAATAAATATTTTTTATCGTGCACTATGTACTATGATGTTATAGTTATTACTGAGACGTGGCTGTTGTAGGGAATCAAGGATTCGGAACTGTTGGACTCGCGGTATGTTGTTTGACGTGATCGTAATTATGTCTCAACCGGGCAATTATGTGGCGCAGGAGTTCTTATAGCTACACACGAAGACTTGGCCGTTACTCCACAGAATAGGTTCCACTCCAATACTCGGGATCTGCAGCTGACACTAAATTTAAAACAAATGATTTGTAAAATTTCATTAAAACTTCACATATGTGTACTGTATCTGTGCAGAGAAAACTATGGCTTTAGTTTTTCACACGAGTTATCAAATTTTTTTATGAGTCTTGACAACGTCATAACAAACAATAGTGATGATAAATATATTATTGTCGGCGATTTTAACCTTAGTAGTATTATCTGAACTGGCAATAGCGATGAACCTATATCTGAACCCCCTGTTGATTGACCAGATTAACATGCTTAACTTAAATCAGTATAACGGGGTCAGGAACGCCTTAATAAGACACTCGATCTCGTTTTGTCTAACAACATTGTCAAGGTCACTGACTGCAGTGCAGACCTACTCGTACAAATACAAATATCTTTTTTGAGATTCTATATGTAACGCGTTTTCAAATTATTTTTACTCGACCTTGGTACTTCTAGTAGTAACATCGATGTTACGAGTGTCTCAGTACTCAACAGTGCACACTCAACTGCCCCTCTCTTCTGTTCAGGTTGATATTGATACTGTTGCCAATCTTCTTCTCAAACTTAACCCATCCAAATCGGCAGGTCTGACAAAGATCCTGCTCTATTATTAATGAAATGTGCTAAAACCATTTGAATACCTTTACACATTTTGTTCAACCAATCTTTGACCGAAGGTACCGTTCCTACAATATGGAAACGTGCCTATATGACCCCAGTTCACAAACGAAAATTTTATGGATCTAATAGGAATAACATACAAAACGTAAAACATAGTGCTCTGGTTTCGTAAGCAGCATACGCACATAAATTCGTCAGTGGTACATTGGCCAGTCGCCAAGCATCGCCAGGGTGCCAAGATTTTACTTAACACAACTTGGCGATTCCAATAATTACGTACTATAAAACTATAAAATACTGGCATTTTTAATTAATGTGGGTCATTTCTTGTGAAAGATTTTAACATATACGTGGGACACTCGGCAAGTTATGCGAAAAAAAAAGTGTTCTATAGGTAAACATTTTTTATTCAATCTTTTCAAAGTATTCTCTACCAGCCTCTATGTAAAGTTTCATGCGTCTGAACCAGTTTTCGAAACACTTTTTCCAGCCCGCTGCAGACACCCCATTTACAGCCTGCTCGAGCGCTGACAGCGCCTTCCGGCGAATTGTGTTCCGTTGAGCTGATTTTTTTATTTTCAGGAATAAAAAAAGTCACACGGTGCTAGGTCAGGGCTGTAAGGAGGGTGACCCAGGAGCTTGACCGGCGTGCTGTCCAGGAAGTCCCTCGTTTTGAGCGCGGTGTGCGCGGGCGTGTTGTCGTGGTGGAGCAGTAGACCGCGGAGCCCTGTGTTTTATCGCTTCTTGCTCAACTTAAGGAATTGACAACAGGTAGCAGTCAAATTGAAAAAGCTCGCGAAATCAAAGTCACCCCCCCCCCCCCCCCCTAGATCGCTTAATTTTGGTAGGCGTTGATTCATTTTGAAACACCCAAACCATCGACTGGCGCTTCATTTCTGGATCGTATCGATAATTCTAGGACTCATCACCTGTAATGATATCGTAAACATGCCGAGACGAGCCTGCTTCAAGTTTGTTTATCATATCACGGCACCATTCCACCCGGGCCTGCTTCTGAGCAAAGGTGAGGTTGCATACATCTCATCTCATACATAAAAACTTTTTTCGCAATACTTTCCGAGTGGATAGGTATAAATAACGAAATAATTCCTGCGACAACGCACATCTTTACAGATGTACTGCTTTAAAAAAAGACTATGGAAAAAAAAATATTTTTACTCGACCTTGGTACTTCTAGTAGTAACATCGATGTTACGAGTGTCTCAGTACTCAACAGTGCACACTCAACTGCCCCTCTCTTCTGTTCAGGTTGATATTGATACTGTTGCCAATCTTCTTCTCAAACTTAACCCATCCAAATCGGCAGGTCTGACAAAGATCCTGCTCTATTATTAATGAAATGTGCTAAAACCATTTGAATACCTTTACACATTTTGTTCAACCAATCTTTGACCGAAGGTACCGTTCCTACAATATGGAAACGTGCCTATATGACCCCAGTTCACAAAAAGGGACCCAAGACGGATGTATCTAACTACCGCCCGATATCCAAATTGTATATTGTCTCCAAAGTCTTCGAGAAGGTTGCCTGCAATCAAGTTTATCCCGCAATCAAACATTTATTAAGTACGGTCTATCACAGTTTTTTAAAAGGTCGCTCCACCGTCTCGAATCTTGTCTCACTTAATTCCTTTCTCACTAATATCGATACCGGTCATCTAGTAGATGTAATTCATTCAGCTAATAGTAAGGCATTTGATCGTATTCAACATAATTTGCTTTTGCAAAAACTTTTTCAATTGGGCATAAGTGGAGACATTCTTAAATGGTTTGCATAGTATACTGCCAAAAAGCAATAGTAGTCAATAATTACATTTCCAGGTGAGTTACGGTCCCTATCGGCGTCCCGCAGGGATCCTTACTGGGATCCCTGCTGTTCGTCATATTCGTAAACGACATTAAACACTGTTTTCAGTCTTCCAGTCTACTTTGTTTTGCAGACGATATGAATATTTACTCTGTTATCTCTTCCATAACTGACCTAAATTACTGCAGTCTGACCTTCTAAGACTTCAGAACTACTATATTGACAATCACGTGGTCACTTTTAAACTCTTTTTTTTAATTATTCTCTTAGAAGATTTTTTTTCTGGCTTTATAATTATAATTTACTTTTAGTGAATTTATTTACAATTTTAACAAGAGCGTACAAAGTTTTTGTTCACAATCTATCGATTCAAGGTATAACATGTGCTTGTTACCAACGAAATCTAAGATCAGTACTTAACAGTCTACGATAATTTTATTATCCAAACCGACAGATATTGTCTCGAAAATAAATATAAATTCTTTAACCCTTTTTTTAGCTTTGATTTTTGGGCCCAATTATAAATCTAAACCATACAGCGACTAATTAGGTCGCTCCATTGTAATATACACATGAGAAATATTATGAGAATCCCGTTTAGGAGAAATTCAGTGATATTAGTTGTTCAGTGATATAGACATATACAGAAAAATTGAATGCCTTAAAATTTACCTTTCTTTTTTCGCAAATGTGATAAAAAAAATATGTAACACGGGCTGTACAATATTTACAAATTCAAAATAACTTGAACTTGAAAATTAAATATTCTCCTCCTCCCTTCGCCTTCCTCGGGCTCTTAATTACAATATTTAAAAACAACATTTTAAAATAATTCTTGGCTTATCCATACGTCATAGAACAAAACAATATTATACAGTATGTCATTCGAAGTACGAAGTGGTCAATACTTTTTACACATCCTGTACGGGACTGTGAGTGCTTGAATCCCGTTCGCAGTTGTCTTTTTTTCTCAGTACGTAGACATTGACAGACAGTTTCACGAGGTGTTAAAGTCCAAGTCAAAATCTGATTTTATCAACGCCGAGTGATGTTTCACACGACTCTAATACGCTTTTTGCATGCAATATTTCAAGCGAGGAAAGTATTGATAAGTCTTGTTAACTTTATTTCAACATCAATCATGTATATTAAACGGTTTGTATGTTTTGTGACTGGTAGACTAGTATAACAAAATTTTGGATTACACTAAGCACTGTTAATGCTATTTTTATGTTAGATATATATTAGTATTATGTCCTAATATAAAGTATTACTTACATAAATATATTTTATAATTTCATACAATTTTTTTTTACCAAAAAGAGAAGATTCGGCTTAAAAACAGAAATTTTAGCATAGATTAAGTAACGATTAGACTATTTGTGCTGGACTATGATGGGATAGATGTTACTTTGCAAATAAAAACCAAATAAATCATAAATTTCAGCCATTAATTTCAAACATTAATTAATTAAGACATTTTTTTAAGAATTATGTAATTTAGGCATGTTTTTGAGTTCACTTTTTTAATTTTATCAAATCGCTCTATTTTTTCTTTTTCGTTTTAACGTTTCATGTTTAACAGATGTATTTATATAAGGTGTGCAAACTCGAAGGTACTTACTCTTTTTTTTTTAAGAAATCCGTTTTGGTAGGCAATAAAACCGTTTCGGTAAGTTAAACCTCCGTATTATTTTTTAATTTTAGATTTTAAAATATTTTTACCTATCAATTTTAGTCCAGTTTAGCCCATTTTCGGATGTGTAATTATCCTGAAATATTGTATAAAACGTCTTTGGCTAACGAAACTATTGAAGCTAGAAATATTCAGTTTGGAAAATACTATTTGTTTGTGATGCACACTAATAGAAAATTCGAAATTCAACCCAAAAGAGAGTTAATAACACAAAAGGTAGATGTTAATTTTGCATAGGGCTCTACGAGTAATTCTCATCTTTCTAGTTGAAATTTAGCATAAACATAAAAACACCAACAAAGGCCAGCAGTAATGCTTACATAAGAAAAATCAATAAGTTCTTGCTATTAGTCCCTTACGGGCACTTGTAAGGGCATCTTAATTTTCTCTGTATATTTGCACGTCACATAGTTGTGGCAAAATATACGGACAGATATTATCAAACATAATCTGAACGAAACCATATTTTTACCATTAAATTATTATTCTATTCTGTTCTATTCTATTAAGAAACGAAAATCATAACTCCTTTTACAACTATTGAACTGGCCATTAGAAAACAATCTTCATGTATCTTTTTGTTCTTTTCTTTTCTTATATATAAATAAAAATGGATGTGCGTATGAATGGATATTGACTCGAAAACTGATACACCGATTTTGATGAAATTTTCAGATTTGCCCAGCGGGGTTGAATTTTGGTAACGATCGGATTATTTTATTTTATTTTTATTTTATTTTATTTTAATACAAAGTCCACAGCCCTTAGATACATAATGACAATACTTGTATACTAAACATACGGCCAATAACGGATTTACATTTTATAGTTAACAGATAACAAGCCAAAGAGCAAACAACTAGGCAAACTATTAATATAGAAAAATAGTGCGAAATTTCTAACTATTAGTAGGTTGAATAGTTTTACAAGAAAAATTGTTTAAGTATTAAAGTACTCCCTCAGTTGTGTGTGTGTGTGTGTATATGAGTGAATGCATGTGTGTGAGTGCGAGTGTGTGTGCCTGCATGCTTGTGCGAGCGTATGTGTATACTGGTTAGTGTGAGTTACATGTATACCTATGTGTCTATGTGTGTGGCTACGTTAACACTTAGCTTCCTGCAGAATTTTTAAAATTTCCTTTTTAAATACTTCCTTACTATTTACGAAAATATCAACCGAGCAGAATTTTTTGTTGTATGTTCTCTGAAATCGATTAATTGTTGAATTTTGAGCATAGTTTGTTGACGAAGTAGCGAATAAACTTGTATGTCTAGTGCGAATTCAAGGCACATTAAAACGTAAAACCTTGCTAATGATATCAGGGCAGTCAATATATCCCCTGCACAGACCATGAAGGAAAGCCATATCCAAGTACGACGATTCTCCAGACTAGAAATGTAAAAGAATGCACACGATTCCCTATAATTTTGTGTGTATCTATGTCTTCTATAATTAAGATGTTTTATAAATTTGTATTGTATATTTTCTATATTATTAATATGCGTTATGTATTGAGGATTCCATATAACACTATAATATTCAAGGACACTTCTGACATACGACGAGTAAAGTAATTTTATGCAATCAATATCCGTAAAAGGCTTACATACTCTTACTATGAAGCCGAGATTTTTATATGACTTATTTATTATTGTGTCATAATGTTCTGAGAATGTAAGTTTGTCGTCTAGAAGCACTCCCAGATCCCTAACAAGGTGTTCCTGTTTTACAGTAATTCTATTTAACCGTGCGAAGCCGGGGTGAGCCGCTAGTTATTTATAGTATCACTTGTAGAAGTGACTTATTGTTTGTAGGTACTCATGTTTGAAATGTATTGGAATTATCTCAATGCGTAACTAAATAAAAAATATACCTAATTGTCAAACATCATAGGGTATAATTTGAGAAAAAAAGGGTTATTTTGTATATGACATTAATTGTTCTATCGAAAAAATGGGAACAATTAAGACTGATTTTGTTCGATGACGTCATGTTCTACAGACAAGTAACACAGCAACTCCTTAAGAGCTTACTGGTAACTTCAATCACACGCAGGATCACAACACCCTCTAAAGTGTAGTTATTTGACTGCGGTTTTCTACGAGGTGCTTCCCCAGTTTGCTGCTTTGATGCGCACTACCTCTCTTAAAAACACACAGACCAAGACAAAGAGACATATTCATACCCACAAATGTTTGTCCAGTATGGAAATTGAACTCACGAGCGTTGGTCTTAAGTAGCATTGCAAACTTCACCACCGAGTTAGTCTAAGGTTTAGAGCATAGGTACGAGTAAGTATTCCACTGCGCTGCTCAGTTGAGAATTTGCAGAGGCCGACTTATCGACAATGCTTAGCGTAATGCAATAAGCGTAAGAGTTTCTTTGTTTGGAAGCGCTAATATCTGGTACTACCTGAATTCGAAAGAAATTCTTTGCATTTGACAGCCCTATTCTTGAAGAAGGTTATAGGCTATTTAACAGAAGCTGAGGAAAGGAAAAGAAAATAGAAAAAGTGGTTCCTAGGGATACCGGGCTACGCGCGGACGAAGTAGCGAGCTGCAGTTCTACTCATACATCGAAAATTTTATGGATCTAATAGGAATAACATACAAAACGTAAAACATAGTGCTCTGGTTTCGTAAGCAGCATACGCACATAAATTCGTCAGTGGTACATTGGCCAGTCGCCAAGCATCGCCAGGGTGCCAAGATTTTACTTAACACAACTTGGCGATTCCAATAATTACGTACTATAAAACTATAAAATACTGGCATTTTTCAATTAATGTGGGTCATTTCTTGTGAAAGATTTTAACATATACGTGGGACACTCGGCAAGTTATGCGAAAAAAAAAGTGTTCTATAGGTAAACATTTTTTATTCAATCTTTTCAAAGTATTCTCTACCAGCCTCTATGTAAAGTTTCATGCGTCTGAACCAGTTTTCGAAACACTTTTTCCAGCCCGCTGCAGACACCCCATTTACAGCCTGCTCGAGCGCTGACAGCGCCTTCCGGCGAATTGTGTTCCGTTGAGCTGATTTTTTTATTTTCAGGAATAAAAAAAAGTCACACGGTGCTAGGTCAGGGCTGTAAGGAGGGTGACCCAGGAGCTTGACCGGCGTGCTGTCCAGGAAGTCCCTCGTTTTGAGCGCGGTGTGCGCGGGCGTGTTGTCGTGGTGGAGCAGTAGACCGCGGAGCCCTGTGTTTTATCGCTTCTTGCTCAACTTAAGGAATTGACAACAGGTAGCAGTCAAATTGAAAAAGCTCGCGAAATCAAAGTCACCCCCCCCCCCCCCCCCTAGATCGCTTAATTTTGGTAGGCGTTGATTCATTTTGAAACACCCAAACCATCGACTGGCGCTTCATTTCTGGATCGTATCGATAATTCTAGGACTCATCACCTGTAATGATATCGTAAACATGCCGAGACGAGCCTGCTTCAAGTTTGTTTATCATATCACGGCACCATTCCACCCGGGCCTGCTTCTGAGCAAAGGTGAGGTTGCATACATCTCATCTCATACATAAAAACTTTTTTCGCAATACTTTCCGAGTGGATAGGTATAAATAACGAAATAATTCCTGCGACAACGCACATCTTTACAGATGTACTGCTTTAAAAAAAGACTATGGAAAAAAAATTTTACTGGTTTTGTTCAATAATTATTATATATTTATTTTATTAAAAACGCCATTCGCAGTTCTTTTAGTATTGTATTGTGTATCTTCACGTCATGTCCCTTGCGAGATAGGCAGAGAGAACCGAGCGCCATAAGCCGCCGGCTTTACATACTTCACTCGCTACTCTAACATTCATAGCTCTTTTCATGCATGCGCGGTTCCTGGGGCTTCTTGCATCACCTTCTGATATAACACGACCAATTAAGTTCTTTTTCGGAGCTCTAATAACAGGAAAACCGTTGGTTTCACATTTCTCAACTACTTCCCATACAAACATTTTATCCACCTCAACGATTAGAGCTCGTTGTTTTTCAGTAAGTAATAACTAACCATTTCCGGTATTTATGTAATGACATATTAGGTTTGTGCGGCCAATATTGCTATTTATTTAAAAAATATATATTTTTAATCGACTAATAACATAGTTCGTTTGTAATCGAAAACAAAAACTTTATTTTTCGATAATTATTTTATTACTTTATTTTTCGAAATTATTTCGACGCAATAATTTATCCAAATCTACCATCGATAAATTATTGCGTAAAAAGACGAGTAGTATCGTTAACAGACTATTGTACGCGGTTCCATATATTTCGACAAATAAATACACTGCGAGTTTGTCATACCTGGGTAAAATCACTGACAAAATAGTTCACATACATTCTGTGTACTAAGTATCGGGAATTTGTCAATAAAACAAAAAATACAAATTATTCATCTAAATTTATTTTATCGCCTTCAAAGTAGGCCCCATCGCTTGCAATACAACATCTCCACCGCTTCACCCAGTCTTCCATACATTTTTCATAGGCTATTTGCGGTATGGCCTTTAGCTCATTCAGCGAATTTTCTTTTATGGCTTCTATCGACTCAAAACGTTTTCCTCGAAGTGGTAATTTTAACTTGGGAAATAAAAAAAAGTCAGACGGAGCCATATCAGGTGAATACGGTGCTTGGTCGAGAACTTTTGTTGAATTTTTCGCTAAAAACTCTTTCACTATAATGGCTGTGTGTGATGGTGCATTATCATGGTGCAGCATCCATGAGTTGTGTTGCCACAAATCTGGACGTTTTCGGCGGATACTCTCACGCAAACGCTTCATGACGCCTAAATAATATTCTTTATTCACTGTTTCTCCCTCTGGAAGGAATTCGGAGTGAACCACACCACGGTAGTCAAAAAAAACTGTCAGCATCACCTTGATTTTGGAGCGACTTTGCCGCGGTTTTTTGGGTTTCGGCTCGTTTTCGAGACGCCATTCTGAAGACTGTTGGCTTGTTTGCATGTCGTACTCATAAACCCATGTCTCGTCGCCAGTTATTATACGTTTCATAAAGGTCGGATCCGTAGAAGCTCGGGAAACCATGTCTTCAGCGACATGCTTTCGCTGCGCTTTTTGAACAAAATTGAGCTCTTTTGGAACTAGTCGAGCGGCGACGCGTTTCATGCCTAAAATGTCAATGAGAATGTTGTGGACGGACTTAAAAGATATGTTCACCTCACTAGCCAACTCTCTCAGACTCATACGTCGATTTTCGAGCACTAGCTTCTTGATTCTGTCGATGTTTTCTCTGGTCGTAGCGGTTGAAGGTCTACCAGAACGAGGCAAGTCTACTACTACTTCTCGGCCTTCTTTAAAAGCCTTATACCATTCATAAGCCCTTGTTTTCGATATACACGATTCGCCGTAGGTATTTCGCAACATTTTTAGTGATTCACCACATGAAATATCATTTGAAACACAAAATTTAAGGCACACTCTTTGTTCAACAATATTTTCCATTGTAAAAATCGCCGAGGACTCAAAACTATGACCAACAAAAAGTGTAGTTTAAAACAAATTAAATGACAGATCCCGCTCAAATTTTGCGCGCTAAATCAGTACAGTGCTACCAACATGCAGTAAAAAAATTAGAACGACCTCTTTTACGCGGGTCTTTTTATTGACATATTCCCGATACTTTTTACACAGAGTAGTATTTAGAAAAAATAACATACATGTTGCTCTCAAATCCCATAATTCACTCAGGTCACTTTGTAACACTAAAGATAAAATCCCGCCCAATAAAAAATCCGGCGTCTATAAGCTGCTCTGCGATGAATGTGAACACGTTTATATCGGGCAAACTGGTCGTAACTTTATAACACGATTTCACGAACACGTATCGGCGTATAAAAACAATCGCCCAGAAAGGTCACACTTCGCCGAACATCTTATAGACAAAGGACATAACTTATCCCCGACTAATACATATCAAATTTTACACACCATAGACAAAGGTTTAAAACTAAATATTAGGGAACAATTAGAAATTAATAAACATAAAAATTCTAAAATTACTCTCATGAACAAACAGACTGACGTAAACCATTCCCCACTATTAAATATCTTTTCACTCACACCATCCACCCCCACCCTCAATTCAATATAAGGGACGGCAATGCGATGGATTTGTCACTTGTAGCATGTTATTCTTACGATTAACGTCTACAACGCCTGATGATGCCTCGTGGAGAGGCGAAACACGTGTCGCAGCGACGACCAGGCCAGTCGTGGCAGCGACGGTGGTGGTGGGGGCATGCGGATTCTGTTCCAGATGGCGGACGACCGCAGCAGCCGAGGCAGAGACTACCGGAGCAGCCATGGCAGCGTCGGCATGTACCATGTACTAACAGTAGTGGGTGGGTGCCGGCCGGCGCTAGGCCGCATGAACTAATTGGTGGCGGAAGCACACAAAGCAGGTTAGATACATAGTTATATATATACGAGGTACCGGTAAACCGGGGCTACTTTGACATAGAGGGTAACTTTGACAGTGTTTGGGGCTACGATAAGCGCCAAATAGGGTATTCCCGTGTCGGCATTGATGCGTGTGACCTCGTGCAGCGGGGGTGCGAGGAACACTTGTCGTTATCGTTGGCTCGCTCGACGATGTATCTTGTCGCGTAATGCTTTATAACAGGATCGTCACAACTGTGCGTGGAAATACCGTTGTACATTTCCAGACTACATTGGTCTACAAAGGTCGAGGAGGTTGTAGACTATGTGAAGAAGAAGATTAACCCTTCGAAACCCGGGTGGTCATATATGACCGCGAAATGTATGGGAAAATCGAAACCCGGGTGGTCATATATGACCGCGAAATGTATGGGAAAACGTATATAACGGGTTCTGACTGGTCACCTTCATCTTGAGGGTCGAGCGACCGGAATCTCGCCATAAAGTAAATTTTAGTTCCTTTGTGGTGAGGGTTCCGACTTATCATCTGCCGACCTTCATGAAGGAAGAATTCTGGACAGAGGGAATCGTGTTCCGGAAGAGGACGATTTTCTAATGACTCGCGCTACACGTCGACGACTCTACGTGGAATTAGTTTAATTAGTTTATGTTGTAATATATATTTTAATTTAAGGTATGTATCTATGGACCCGTGTTGTAAAACCTGTTGTCTGAAATAAATGATTATTATTATTATTTGTTACGACAAAATATTTTTGGGACCTTTAGTTTTCCGTAAGTTTAGTGCAAACGCTGTTGTACTATCAGCAGAATCAAAATCTCAATCTCTATCGAAATCACACCAATTAGAGAGAATACATATGTAGTGAAAGGTTTACAATTAAATACGAAGAAAACCAAGAGTATTTGAAAGAGAGGAAACCAAAATGAACTCGAAGATTACGATATTTGACGATGTAGTTTTGGAACAAGTGAAAGAGATTGTGTATCTTGGATGTGCTTTTAGCAAATATAGAAGGTATACTACTGATATATAATTTTCTGTTCACTTTGTTAATAATTTTTACCTATACTTGTATCTTACAATAGAGATGAGATGAATATTTGAAGCTTAGTTGAAGGAGGGAATTAAATTAAATATCAGGTAATCAAAATCTTAGTCAGAAGCTACTGCTAGCTACATTTAAGTCCGTGTTGAGCTGTATGCTAACGTATGGAAGCGAGCACCAGTGTGGTATAGGTAACATCAAATTATAATAAGTGCTTGAGATACGGTTATCATGCAAAATCCGAGAGGTAACCTGCTTGCTGACACCATTCATAACGATTAAGTAAGAGGGTTCGAAAAGAGTGTCGCTGTTTAGAGAATCGGCACACTCTGTTGGTTTAAACATGCACTAAGAATACGAGATGAAAAGAGGTATGAATTTTAGAAGGGGAGTGAGGTTTAAAGTGGCCGTGTCTTGTGGCACTCGATTCTCGCTATTTACCCCGCATGAGACACGGCATGAAGGTATAGATAGAGTTCTTCTTCTTTCTTTCCAGTCTATTAATGTTTCTAAAGTGTGTTAGTCACTCAGAGATATTCACATAATGGTCTTCCATCGCTGCCGTATTGGAACTCATAAAAACTGTATAGGTGATTTTTTATAATTGGCGTTGTATAATTGTAAAAATTGCATCAAAATTTGTTATGATACACATTTTTTATGTGACGCTCAGTCCTCTCTGACTGTCTCGTAAGGGACTTGGCGTGACGATAGACATACACACATTTTTAAATATGTGTCTTAGATCAATTTGTTTGTTATTAAGTACTTGCTCCGAAATCAATGGGAAACATGAAATACAAATCTCGGCTGGCGCTTTGTACTCGTATCTAGCGAATCTGCAGTTAATTTGATCTCTATTTCTTCCGACACCATCGCAGTAAGGGCTGCTCTGTTGGTCTCTGCCCTGGTTGCCATGGTACTGTGTGCTGTACGCTGGATGTGCCCTGTTTCTGCTCTTGGCTATCATTTGGCCTAACATTTCTTTGCTTTTACTTGTATGATTGCCAAATACTTCTACTATAGTTAACAATTTCTCCTCAAATAGCGTCTCGATTTTTATACAAAAAAATGTACAAGCATCAGTAACAAATCAGAGTGCGTGGTTGGTGCTAAGTGCGTTGAGCTTGGCACCAAGCCAAGCAAGCTGACGGATTTATAGTGCGTGCCTTCTGTCGTGATGTGATGACAATTATTGCGTCATGTAGTTTTATAATTACATTTGTGTAATGATTAATATAATTTGATATTCGACCATTCATAAACATGATGTATGGTACACATGTAAAAAGAAAAGTAAAGGCACCTGAAGTCGATGAGCTTGTATGAAGAAGTGACTGAATGGTATAAATGCATACTGAAGTTGTCTAAGTTCTGCTCTTCCGTTGCCATAACTATATGTTTTTTTTTAAACAAAATTAAGCTTACTTTTTTTTTTAAACTGGTGGAAGATTTGTGTCATTATTATATTTTACTACTATTTTTTATCATAAATTTGTCGTCAGTAGCGAAACTCGAATTATCGAGTAAAGATTGCGTGTATAACTTGAAACGTTGGAACATGGATTTTGAGTATCTTTAAGCATCTCTGTTATGTGGGCGTGTTTCTCTGAATGACTACAGTCGTGAAGGTCGACCTTCACCTGCGAGCACCTAGAAAAACGTGGATAATGTTGAGCAATTAACTAAAGAAACGCGGTGCTTTACCTATAAGGTGATTAGAGGACATTTGAGGACAGGTATGAGCAAAGTTAAAAAAAAGATTATAAATTGGGAAACTGTGTTATCGTTAGATTCCACACAAACTGTCGCCAGAACGGAAACGGGCTAAAGTTAAAGTTAATTGGTGCAAAAAGATGCTAACTGCGTACGGCGGACTTCTCCTATGCTCTTTATGACATTTTCTCATGAGACGATGATCTCTTTCACCAGAGTTTTGTTTGCAAATCGATAGGGTATGCGCTCTAATGATTGCTAACCCAAATGCTTTGATTTAATTTCCAAAAAATGATGGTGAATCTGTGACATCCAAAAACTACACTTAACATCACCTTCATCTGTTCAAGTAAAATTTAATAATCTGCCAACCGCTGAATTACGTTCACGTTTATCGCTAGTACTACCCTCTACAACTTTTACTGAAGTCCGTATAATTATTTACAACAGTAGTATGTTGAAATCAAGGAACCGCATTCATTTTTAATCGGTAAGATGCGGTGTTTTTTATATTATACTACAATATCAAAAAATGGTATACAATCAGGTTTACACCTCTAAGAAGGGCGTTTACTTTCAGTCAGTTGTCGGTCAGTACAGTTAGCAGTAACAGCGATCTTCTGTAGGGCAGAGGTACGTCTGGCAAATATATCTATCATATACTTAGTCTGGCCATAAATACTGTTACAATTAAAAATAAACAAAATATTACATTTGAATTTGGAATCTGTAATTTTTATATGCTTGTTCATTGAGTTTTTTCATTTTGGCGCCAATACATTGTACAATATTTTGCGATATTAAAATGGAGTGGGGTGATAAAGAGAACTGAATCGCTGTGATTGCATTACACAAAGTAGGTATGGAGCCAAATGCAATTTTTAAAACTCTCCATACGCTTGGTATTAGTAAAATGTGTGTGTACCGGGCAATTAATAGATGCCATGAGACCTCTGTTTGTGACAGAAAAAGATCTGGCCGTCCACGTTCGTGCGAAAAAGGTGGTCAAAGCAGTAAGGGAAAGAATTTCAAGAAATCTTGTCCGAAAGCAAAAGATTTTATCTCGGGAGATGAAGATAGCACCTAGAACCATGTCGCGTATTTTAAAAGATGACCTAGGACTTGCAGCCTATAAGAGTCGTACTGGTCATTTCTTAACTGATAATTTTAAAAAGAATAGGGTGGTAAAATCGAAACAACTACTGAAGCGGTACGCAAAGGGAGGTCACATAATTTTTTTATTTACGGCAACATTTTAACAAACAAAATGACCGTATTTATGCTCAAAGCTCTAAGGAAGCTTCTCAATTAGTCGACAGAGTGCAACGTGGGCACTATCCGACTTCAGTGACGGTTTGATGGGGTATTAGCTACGAAGGAGTGACTGAGCCATACTTTTGTGAAAAAGGTATCAAAACATCGGTACAAATGTATCAAGATACCATTCTTGAGAAGGTAGTGAAGCCCCTTAACAACACCATGTTCAATAACCAAGAATGATCCTTCCAGCAAGACTCGGCGCCGGGTCATAAAGCTCGGTCTACGCAGTCTTGGTTGGAAACGAACGTTTCAGACTTCATCAGAGCTGAAGACTGGCGGTCGTCAAGTCCCGATCTTAATCCGCAGGATTATGATTTATGGTCAGTTTTAGAGAGTACGGCTTGCTCTAAACGCCATGATAATTTGGAGTCCCTAAAACAATCCGTACGATTGGCAGTGAAGAATTTTCCCATGGAAAGAGTGCGTGCTTCTATTGATAACTGGCCTCAACGTTTAAAGGACTGTATGGCAGCTAATGGAGACCACTTCGAATAAGCTTTTTATATTTCAAATTGTTTTATATTTATGTATTAAACTAACACACTGTAAAAGTAATAAATGTTATTTGCAATAGAATTTTTTTTTTCTTTGTTTCAGTATTTATGGCAAGACTAGGTATATATCGCTTGTAGCCTACCTGTCTTTGATTAGAGTTCTATTTGCTGAATGGATAAGATGTGCAACGTGCAAGTGATGACGAAAAGTCATATAAACCGTGATACGTAATATTACTCAGTTTAGTAAAGTCTGTGTCAGCCTCTTTCACTTTCATGCCACTTAAAAAGAGACAAATAGCTGCTACGCCTATTTCGCTAGCTGGTTTGCGCGAGGGGAAAAGTTAATCGAATCATGAAACTTACAAATAACGTAAATGCCAAAAAAGCCGAAGCTTTGCCTTTAAAAGGTGCTGACTTAAAAGCTCGTTTTGAGATACAAAGATTTAACTTTGCTTTTCAGCACTTAGTTTTGAATCCGTTTTTAGAATTGAGTTGTGAATTTTGATTCTTGTTCAATTATTGCAAAATTTGAAAAGTTTACCTAAGTTTATTTCGCACTTTTTGCCACTTAGCCCATTTCTAAATTACATCTTGCACATTTTGCAACTAAACATCTCAAAACATTTTTCTGGATGTATTAAGAGAGGTAAGGCACATCAAAGTATGTAGCTCTGCGTTTCACAGAATACCGTAGCCAAACAACAACTTACTGGGGGGTCGTTGTGATCCTGCGAGTGAATGAGGTTACCAGTAAACCCCTAAGGAGTTGTTGTGTTAGCAGTAGTGGCAATGCGCGATCGATACTTCTAGTATTGCAAGCGTTCATTGGCTACGATAATCACTTTACACTATATTGTGTAAAAAAAAACTCCATTCACCATCATTTAGGGTTCCTCCCTCGTGCCCGGCTGTTATCAATTCTATTATATATATAAGTAATTCCTCCGGTTCTCTGTTTGTCAAGATTTTATGTTAAAAGTCGGCAGTAACGTAGTTCAGCATTTATATGAGTAATTGAACATAATACGAATCTTAATGCGAGTGTGGAGCCGCTAACGCGAGCGCTGGCTAACGGCCAATGATGGATATATGCTCTAGTGGGGTGGCCATAAGTTTAGTTTACACAAAACGTACAAGAAAAAGAAGATAAGAAAACCGCAGCCAAATAACAACAGGGAGTTGTTGTGTTCCTGCGTGGGAGGGAGGTCACCAGTAAGCTCCTTAAGATGTATTGATGTATTACAAGCGTTCATGAGATAGGGTAACCGCTTCACATAATAAGCGTTCATGAGATAGGGTAACCGCTTCACTCGGGGGATTGTTGACGCGATATTGCGGGAACAGTGGTGGATTCTGTCTATCCATTGTCAGAAGGACTGAGCTGACCCGTCGGCCAGGGAGACCCGTTGAAACGGTTGTTCCGCTGGCCGCCCGCGGTATATTACAGGGGCCCAATCAAGACTAACCACCTTGAGAGGCTGCCCTTTCATACCGCGCATAATCTCGGGGTAGATCGTCGTGCCGATTGGTGACCGGATGGTGGGGACCCGGCGACTACTTCCGGGGGGGTTCGGGTGCCCTTCCGTCCGACGGATCAGCACAGCTCCTTTGTCGACAAACTAATGGAGAAACAGTCCACCGCGTTTCTTCCCCAATGTCGTGGCAATTCTCTCCCGCTTCACGCTTCCGTTCTTTACATTACTCATGACAGCGCAAATAGGAAAAGATGGTCTAACAGCGGTGCACTCCCCCACCACCCTGTTCAAGGTTGAGTTCGCTAACATCCGCGGACTCCACTCTAACCTTAATGCCGTCCACCAACACCTAGAGACGGCACGGCCCGCCATGCTCTTCCTGACGGAGACACAGATTCAGCGTCCAGCGGACACGTCCTACCTCCAGTATCCCGGTTATGTGCTTGAGGAGAATTTCCTCGCGAAAGCCGGGGTCTGTTTGTTTGTCCGCTCGGATGTATGTTGTCGCCGTCTGCGCTGCCTAGAGGATTCCTCCTTTCCTGTCCTCTGGGTGCATGTAAACCTGGGCCTTCAGAGCCGTATTTACATGTGCCTATACCGACCCCATACTAGGGACACGGAGACAACTCGGCTCTTTGAGTACATGAGTCGGGCGGCAGATGTAGCGCAGGAGCGGTATCCTACTGCAGAGATGGTATGTTTGGGGGACTTTAACTCTCACCACGACTCCTGGTTGGGATCCTCCACAACTAACCATGCAGGAAGGACCGCCCACGCGTTCGCTCTTTCGCACAACCTGACGCAACTGGTGCACCAACCCACCAGAATACCTTATGTTGCTGGTCAGGAGCCCTCTCTGCTAGATCTACTGCTGACCACCCACCCTGCTGGCTACCGGGTTGGGGTCGGGGCGCCCCTGGGCACATCTGACCACTGCCTAGTATCCAGCACAGTGCCAAGCGCGATTCCGCCACAACTCACAGAGGTTAGGCGGCGTGTCTGGCACTACTCGTCAGCAGATTGGGACGGTATGCGCGACTACTTTGCTTCCGTCCCATGGGGGCAGCGCTGTTTCAGTGAGAAGAATCTAACGGCGAGTGCTGCGGCCATTGTTGATGAGATCGGCGTTGCCATGGAATACTACATTCCCCACTCCGATGTCGTCATCAAAAGCCGGAGACGCCCTTGGTTTAATCGCGAATGCGCTGAAGCTGTTAGTAACAAACAGGCGGCGTATCGCGCTTGGATCAGGGGTCGCGCCCTTAAAGATCCGAATACTAACTCACTGAAATCAGCCTACAACACTGCCACCAAGATCTGCAAGAGAGCATACATAAGAGCGGACGCCCAGCGCGTTACACGAGTCGGCACGGAACTAGTGGCGCACCCTACTGGATCGCGTAGCTACTGGCGACTGGCCAAAGCCGTGCAAGCCAACTTCTGCCAGCCCTCGCTGCCACCGCTGCGATGCCCTGATGGCTCACTGGCTCATCAGCCGCAGGAGAAAGCCGATCTTATAGCCAGCCTCTTTGCGGCTAACTCCCGGATCGATGACTGTAGCACGCAACCACCAACAATACCCTCCAGTGGATCCGCTATGCCTGATATCCACATCAGGCAGCGCGATGTGCGTTTTGAACTACAGTCACTCGATGTCCGAAAAGCCAGTGGTCCTGACGGTATCCTAGCGATTGTTCTTAAAAAATGTGCAGCGGAGTTGTCTCCGGTGCTGACGCGCCTCTTCCGCCTCTCGTACTCGACCGGTTCCGTTCCGGATGCTTGGAGAGAGGCTAATGTGCAGCCGGTCCCCAAAAAGGGAGACCGTTCTGACCCATCGAATTACCGCCCCATTGCCGTAACTTCAGTGTTGTGCAAAGTCATGGAACGGATCCTTAACAAACAATTGATCCGTTACCTAGAAGATCACTCCATAATCAATGATCGTCAGTATGGTTTTAGACCGAAACGATCAACGGGTGATCTTCTAGCGTATGTGACGCACCTCTGTGGGGAGGCAATCGATAAATATGGCGAATCCATGGCAGTCAGCCTAGATATCGCCAAGGCGTTTGATCGGGTCTGGCACAAAGCACTTCTCTCCAAACTTCCGGCATACGGTCTGCCCCTCCAGCTTTGTAATTGGATTGCTGGCTTCCTGCATGAGCGTAGAATCCGCGTCCTTGCAGATGGATGCGCTTCGCGGTTCATGTCAGTGAATGCCGGTGTCCCACAGGGCTCCGTTCTATCGCCCACCCTCTTTCTTCTGCATATCAATGACATACTGCCACTTGGTAATATTCATTGCTATGCAGATGACAGTACGGTCCATGGGCGATATTTCGGTCGGCCTGGTGCTGGTCGGACAGAAATCGGTGAGAGGCGTGAGAGTCTTGTCGTTGAACTGAATCGGGTTTTGGATCTCATTAGTAAATGGGGTTCCAATAACTTGGTTGAGTTTAATGCCGAGAAAACTCAGGTTTGCGCGTTTACAACAAAAATGTCCCCCTTCCTTCCCACTCCCAGTCTTCAGGGTGCTTCCCTCAGTATGCGTGATAGCCTGAACATGCTAGGTATGGGTATTCATTGCGACCTTAACCAGCGTTATTACATCGAGAGCCTCATCTCAACAGCCTCAAGAAAGCTCGGAGTCCTGAACAGGGTGCGCCGGTTCTTCACGCCGGACCAACTTTGTCTGCTTTATAAGACACAAGTTCGGGCCTGCGTGGAGTATTGCTCGCATCTCTGGGACGGCTCCGCACAGTATCTTCTTGAGGCTCTCGATAGGTTACAGCGACGGGCTATCCGCATAATTGACGACGAAGAGGTCACCAAAAGCCTAGAACCTCTTCAACTCCGTAGGGACATAGGCTCTCTAAGCGTATTTTACCGCCTTTACCATGGCGAGTGCTCTGAAGAACTGTTTTCCCTTATCCCACCCTCACCCTTCCGTCATAGAACCACACGTGCGGGCTTGCGATGTCATAGTTCCACGGTTGAGAATATCTCTTCGCGTACCAAAAAGTTCGGCAACTCCTATCTTTGTCGTACCATCAAAAAGTGGAACGCCTTGCCTGCACATGTGTTCCCTCCTTCCTACAATATGGGATCCTTCAAACGAAGCGTGAAGAAGCATTTTGCGGGTCAGCATGGCAGCGTCAACTGACAGGATACGGGATGTAGTATGTTGTCAGTTGCAGTTGCGATTTGGGCTCCTCTTTCGCTTACCATCAGGCAAAGAGGGGCCACAATGCTGAACTATTATAAAAAAAAAATATATATATGTGTACTATATCTGTGCAGAGAAAACTATGGCTTTAGTTTTTCACAAGAGTTATCAAATTTTTTTATGAGTCTTGACAACGTCATAACAAACAATAGTGATGATAAATATATTATTGTCGGCGATTTTAATCTTAGTAGTATTACCTGAACTGGTAATAGCGACGAACCTATATTTGAAATAAAAAAAAAAAAAAAAAACATTAGGTGGGCCGTATGTACGCTGATGTTGTATATAAGAAAAAATACATCAACCCTTAGTCATTCCACTGGTGGTATACGGGATTCGCTTTTCATGTATTATGGCCAATTTTAACTACTGCCTAATTTAAACTCGTGCCTTCTACGAATTATGTAGGTACTTATTTAACAATGTACTTATTGACGAAACAGCTGCCACTTATAGCACCTCCTCCGCTGCGGTATCGACGACGTATAAATCTTTAAGAATCACGTATATATTTTACATAAATCAAAATGAACATTAGGTAAAGAAATTACTAGAAAAATTGCATTGCGTGAAATGAAAGGAAACAATAGTGCATACTATAAGTTAACTTTGTATTTGCGACATTCAACATTTTATCGCCCTGTACCTATATTGTGGTACTGCATTACTGGTTTCGCCATCATGTTTCGTCCTCTTGTTATCGCGTTCATGAGATTGTCAGAATGCTTTCCTGCAGCGACACTGGATATATTTGATTTTTAATTTATCTGATAGTATGGTTTGTGTAGGAACCCAAATGCGGGAAAGGACAGATCAATCGTCATGGGGGTATCGCTAAACATATCCGAGGTAAATTAGCCTGAATGTATTCTTAGGATTTAAACTATATTCATGAAGAATTGATGTGTGCACAGTGCAGAATTAGATAGAAAAATTAAAAACACCAAGCGAGTAACGTCGCAAGGAAATTGGTACGATCGATGAGCTGCTTTAGAAACACAGTACGGCGAATGATATTCCTTGATTTGTATGGATGATGTTGTCATGGATGATAAGTTAGGTTAAGATTCTACTTACCTTATCTCGCTTCTGACATCTTATCTCCGAATTCTTAAACATACTTCCTCAAGTGTCCTCTTTCCTCCTTTACTCTTTTTGGGGTAATATTAAGTTTCACTTTCATTTATCTAAAAGTGAAAACTTTAGCAAGTACTATCACAGCATTCAACTAGTATAAGAAGTTTATCAGACCGTACCAGGATATCACACAAAATCGGGAGACTTACATACGGCCTACCTGGTGTTACCGTAGCCTATGAGCTGCTAACACAGCCACTTCTCAGGAGCTTACTTGTAGCCTCTTTTACTACCTGTTCTAGAGAGTAACTCTCCAGACAGCTGTTATTTGGCCGCAGTTTTCTGTAAGAAAGAGGTATAGAAGACAGACGAGACCGATGGCTTAACGTACTCTTCGAAGCACGGATGACTAAACCGACTGATAGAGAGGCTGCGGTCGATACTGCTTGACTTTCGTATTCTAATATTCTGTCACGCACATCGTCTACACATAGGCACAGTAATTAGTAATCTTCTGCATATGGAGTTAGAATCCATGGTCACCGCACATGCGTGCACCGCGCACCAGCGTATATCATGTGTCGACAGAGAACTGAGTCGTAAACTGCACCTTAAGAAATTACATTCACCCTGTATACTATAATCTATCCATGTGTGCCGTAGGATGTCACGTCAATTATTTATCGATGATGGTTTTATATATTCCCTTAACATATAATATCATACCAGAGTAGTATTTATAATGCGTAGTATTTATAATATTTCTATCTGCGGAAACTTGTAATTGTCCATCTTCATACTAGACTTCTGTAATATTGTTTGTAAATTAGACGTAAGTATCCCAAAAATGTAAAAATAAAATAAAATATATAATATTTCCACAGGGGCCACCCCCTCCACTACGTATGTGGACATTTGCAACATCAGGGGTTTGCACTCGAACGTCAACGCGGTCCATCATCACCTGGAAACCGCGCGGCTTTCTTTTCCTCACGGAGACACAAATATCCTTACCGGCCGATACTTCTTGCTTACATTACCCCGGGTACAAACTAGAGCAAATGTTCTAGTTTTCTCTTGTTCTTTCGGAAGGATATTTGTTGACACCGATTGTATATAATCTCGAAAAGCGGCGGCCACACCCGGATCTACGCGTGCCTTTACAGGTGCTATAGCGGTGATACAGGCATAGCTCGGTGATACGGGCACAGCTCGGTTATTCGATCATCTGCAAAGGGCGACTGACAGAGTCATCGAAAAGTATCTCTCCGCGGAGTTATTGGTTTTGGGAAACTTTAATGCCCATCATGCCGAGTGGCTTGGCTCTCGGTGCACTGACTACGCGGGGAGATCTGCTCATGAATTTGCTCTATTATCGCAAGCCTTAATAGGCTACAGTATCCGCTTTACATCAGGTGGGCCGCATGCTTGTATGCCTCCCGACGTAGTATAAAAAAAAGCAAGTCCTTTGCTTGTTTGCCACCCAATATAGTATAATAAAAGCAAGGGGATCTACGGGAATGGGAAAATATAAATATGCCAATATATCGCAAGGGATACACATGAACGAACGAAAAGCTCTGCTCTAGGTGGGCGGATGACGATGCGGCAAACGATGCATATGTATGGTGACCATCATGGATGACCTGTATCTTGCATCATTTGTAACTTTATTTACACAAAAATCTAAATTCGGTTTCCATCCACGAAATCGTTATAAAAAATCAAATTCTAATAGTACCAACGCTACCAATTAAGAGTAAACAGAATGGGGCATCCGAAACGCGGCGTCAAAGTTGATGCCCCCCTAGGCCCCCAACACCCGGCTGCAATTTTTTTTAAGGGGGCACCCCCCGGTGGCAGACTGTTTTGGTGACGGTAGCACCTCTGTAGTAGTGACGATGTGTTTTCGTCATTAAATTCATTGGTCCATTTAATTATATACCTACTTCTTTTTATACTATTATACTATACGTTATAGTTATTACTAGGGTCGGAAACGCATTAGTGACACCCCTGGTGTTGCAAATGTCTATACGGTACGGTGACTATTTACAATCAGACAGACCGTATGCTTGTTTGCCACCTTCGTAGTATATATGCGTATTAGAAGCAGAGGTGTATTCGCAAGAACGATACATAATGTATTGCAAGCGCTTATATTATAGACTACGATAACTACTTCATATCAGGTGGATCGTATGCGGTATTCCTCCTTACGTTGTATAAAAAAAAACCTGTGCCAGGTACCATACAGACTGTCCAATGTAAAGTTATTACCGCGGTTTATAAATGTCTGCAATATAAAAAATATTCATGAGCTTATTAGTAACCTCACTAGCTTACAAGAAGTCACCGGGGAGTTGTTGCTTTTTGGCTACGATATCTGTAATGTGAAGGTAATTCTACTCAAGTTTGTCTTTATAAATGTCACTGTGCCCTTCTTCTCCCCCCGGTTATCCTCGTTGGTGAATCGGTAGGGTGAGACAAAACTCTTTCGATACAAAACCACCTGGAAAATTGGTATAGTAACTGTTTCAAATAGTATTGTCTTAGGTTTTCGCGATTGTTACACATTGAATTAAACAATTTTTAACGGAGGTATCGCGTGTTTTTGTTGAACCTAACGTTTCCAATGCTTTACAGCATCCGTGGTCGCAAGAAGATTAAGGTGACATTTGTCTTACATTGGTTATTCAATTGTTACATCTACCGGATGGACATGGATGGATTAATTATATATGTTCTGATTCACACTATAATCGCTCACGGTGTCCGAACGTTTTTGAGTAGATCTCTGGGTTTGTGAACGTCAGGTTCAACAAAATAAATAAAACACGCGATACTTCCGTTAAAAATTGTTTAATTCAACTGTTTCAAATGTTTACACTCTCCTTGGCCTCCTTACCCAAATAGGAGATCAAAAGCCTTATAGAATAAAATAAAAACACACACAACATTATTACTTAAATAACAGCAAATAGGAGAACTAAGGACAATATTTTAAATTGCTTTGTACATATATGATCAACATGATTGCGTGTGATATTTGTTCTTACTGCCTCATTTATATTTCAATAAAGATTCAATTGTGTAAAGAAATAACTACGAGTACTATCCAATTCATAACGGCAGCACTACACCCGCGTCCATTTTGACGTGCGATTTTTTCCCGCCCACCGCATGTTTTCGTTTATTTCGCTGCACACATGCATCGAAATCGATCGATCTGTGACCAGCCTTCACTCACCACATACAACTGCATAATTCGCATTTAACTGCACTTACTCATGCCTTCCGAATTTTTCATAAAACGTGCAGTGCATTGCTTTTGATGGACTTTTCAAAATGCACTGCATTTTATGAAGGGTGCGTAGAAACTATTTATTATATTTTTTGTGCACCGCTAGAGGGAAATTCGATTGAGCGGTCTGTGATTTTTTAACATGACGTATATCAATATCAAGCAAAAAAACTAAATAAAGCCTACCGGCACAGTTGCCCGCATTTTGCGAGGTATCCTTCTGAAAATTATCTGCAGGCTCGCTAAGGCAGCCGAAGAAACTTATCTGAGATGATCTTCTGCTGTGAAATATAGCAAGTTCAGATTATAACGTTAAAAAGAAAGCAAAGATACTGATATCTTTTCTTTGCTCCTAACTCTACTTTGAATGACAGGTAGGCTGCGTTATGTATCATCCTTGTGATTATACATAACGCAGCTTACCCCGCGACAACTCAATGCCAGAAATTTCAATAATATAGCGAAATGTCCGGCGGGTGATTTTCCTCGAAATTTATAAGTCGAGTGGGCCGGCCGCCATATTGACAATGGTACTGAAGCAGAAGCTGCTCGCTGTATCATGTGTATTTTCGCGCTTTTTTATTTTACAGTGCATCTTCTGTAATAGTGAAATATCACAAATCTAATGACCAAAAAGTGAGTCGAACCATAGATCTATCGCTATAGGTTCTTCGCTGCTCCTGGCATATCTGTAAGATCACACGATAAGATTGATTAGCGACTTCTACTACACACGGCTGGACGTTCTTATGCACCGACGATTGAGAGGCAAGGTGAGGTTTTGGCTGTTAACCTAGACATGGCGAAGGCGTTCGATCGGGTCTGGCACCGTTGTCTTCTATCCAAGTTGACTTCTGTGGTTCCTATGATCCTGTATAGAGGGATTGCTGGCTTCATGTTCTGCACATACACAAAACTACTGTTTTTAAGGTAGATCCGAATGTGATCCCATTTCAATTTACTATCATATTATTAGTTACAAGTCATTAAAAAAACCTCTTTTCATAACACAAGTGTTTGTAATTTTTTTTATATACAACGTCGGGATGCCTACAAACATACTGCCCACCTGATATAAAGCGGTCGCCGTAGCCTACAAACGTTTGTAATACTATCACTCAAGCGATGAAATGTTTGACGGAATCGAACCCACGAGCTTTGGTATCAAAGTAACGTTATTAACCACTGCGCTACCGAGCTCATCACAGTTGCATTGTTTATGATTGTCCCATGTAATATTGGTGAAATTTTAATATTGATACATGTAGATAGACTGAAAGGTATCAAATAAAACCCTTTCAAATAAAAATGAAACCTATAAAATACTACATCCGACAAAGAAGCTATGTGTTCAACGTCGACTTCAATGAAATCGGTTCCAATTTTTTATTTAAAATGTTTTATTGCTCAAATCTCCTCGCGAGACTCGTGACGATGTCAAGGGAATTCATGTACAATGTCTATTATAATAAAACTGAAGCTCATGTGAGTTTATAAAAAAACCTTTGCGGTGGCGCTGGTAAACGTCAACTTTGTTAGTTATGACGGAATTAAAGTTCTGACAGGATTGGCCAAAGTCTATAAATTCTTAAAAACAAGAATGCAATTAATTTTTTAAGGCAACGTAACAGCCAATACTTCCGCGAGTCAGGATTTTAAAACATTGTTATTATTCATGTGTTTCTCTGGTGCACATAGCACTTGCAGTGTTGTTTTTGTGTTTATTAAGCTGTATGCAGAAGTTTTCAATTTTATATAATTTAATACTCCGTCGGTGGTCAAACAAGTTCACAATCTAGTGCATTGATGTAACCCCTACGCTGCTAATGAAGGAAATTCTTGTGTGGTTTTTGGGAACCTCACTCACTCACAAAAACATAATAGCCCTTGCCTGATGTCATTGAGTTAAATAACGCAGTGCGTTACTATACTATACACTTCCGTTTAACTAAAGTCTAATTTGTTTGTCCAATGAACATAACCCATAAAGTAGTTAATAGATTCAGACGTTGTCATGCAAAAGTCAAATTTACATGCAATTTGGTCTAACATGATTTGTGTGCTTCCGCCATCCCAAGTGCAAGTAGCCCATAGCCGATCGTAATGCCATTTACCGGTTGCAATTGAGAATCTAAACCGTCCAGGAAGCCACTAAAACGCACAAAAAATGTCATCGAAATCGGCCAAGTGCGTTTAGGAGGAGTTATATATATAAAGATTACCTATCCCAGTTAGATTGCATTACTTTTTTGTCTCTTATATAGGTAATACGTGGAGGAAGGCGCATCAAAGTAGCCCGACAGGGGAAACCCACCTCGTATAAAAGCGCAGCCAATAAACAACTCTTCCGGGAGTTGCTGTATTCCTGCGAGTGAGTAAAGTTATGAATAAGTTTCTGAGGAGTTGCTGTGCCAAGCAACAGCGGTGAACGCACTAGAGAATATGCAATAGCAAATGTATCTACATACTACACAAAAAAAAAATCTACATCACTTACTCATACCTGCATGGATACAGGTTTCCCTTCAACCGAAGGGGTTTAGAGCATACTCCACCACGCTGGCTTCTCAGTGGCGGATTGGCGGAGGCCAGTATTTTCAGCCGGGACTGACGGCTCGAGATTGATAAACATATCCATATAAAGGCCGCGCTCGCTGCTTAACCTGCGTGTTCGATTAGAATGACACACAGTAACAACCCTATCCTGAGACGTGTCATCGCAAGAACTTCAGAGAAAGCGCGTCAGACCTCTCACCGACCCTAAGTCACTCACATCGGCTTTGCCTTCGGCTGACTTTTCAAGGGGTTCATCCAGAAATTAGCGAGCTATAGCTTTACTGGAAACAGCAATCATAACTGATAATTGAAGTAACTCTTCTGTAATAGCCAAATACCAATAATCCCTGAAAAACCTAAAATTTATCTTCTTAGTTACTACTTTAAGCGACTAATTCTTGTATGTATATATATACGTATATACCATGTATCTCGAAAACGGCTCTAGAGATTTGGATCTGATTTTGTACACAGATAAGGTGAGCTTTTTAAGTTTAACTGTATAGGTGTGTTTCCTGATAATACGCGGACTATTTAATTTCTGAAACAATATACTCTTTATACTTACCTGCCGAGACCTGAGCGCTGTTCCATTGATATCCCCTGGGGTGAATCGCGGCGGGTGTACAACATCACATCAATCTTCTCCATATAAAATAAAATTAAGTATCAAGCCCTGCAATTCTCAGCATATTTTATAGCCGCCTTGTGAAATTGTAGCCTAGTGCTTACTACTGAACAAGTGTGTAGTGATTGAAATCATTGAAATTGATTTAAATTGATAGGAGCAATCGATTGACTGGGTCGTGGGCTGCAGCAGTTGTCTACGTGCTGTGCGCAATAACTTGTGAGACACGACTCTGTTATAGTTGTCCAACACATGCAACGAAATCGATTCCTTATCCTGGAGATCCTTTCGCACAAGTCTTTCTAAGCTTTCTCAAGATAGACAAAATCGCAGTAATGCTTCTGGTCTACTATGGTAGACTGAAGTAGAAACTTTTCAAATCGCCAGTGAGAATTGGCGATTTGAAAAGTTTCTCCCAGCATTTCTTCTTCAATGATCATTTTCACAATACCAGTGTTTTGTAAATATAGGTCAAAATGGTTCTTAAAAAAATGAAAGAATTGTCTAAATGCCACGAGAATCAATTGACAATTAAAGTTTTATTTTTATTTTTCATCAACTCTTAGGGAGAGACCTTACCTTCCTTTGTGTGTTCTACCAATTATTAGGTTGTGTACAGAGGAATTATTTTACATACATATACCCACGACGAGCTCGGTGGTACAGCGGTTAATACCGCGACTTTATTACCGACGCTCGTGAGTTCGATTCCCACACAGTACAAATATATGTGTGCATGAACATGTCTGTTTGTCTGGATGTTTTTATGAGAGGTAGGGCGCATCATAGCAGCCCGTCTGGGGAAGTACTTCCACCTCACAGAAAACCGCAGCGAAATAATAACTCTGGTGTTGAGTTCCTGCATGTGAATGAGGTCACCAGTAAGCTCGTCACCTCATAAGAGGAGATGCACGTCGTCACGTCGTAAGAGGAGTTGCAGTGTTGGCAGCAGAGTGATTCTTTTTTTTATACAACGTCGGGAGTCATACAAGCATACGGCCCACCTGATGTAAAGCGGTTATCGTAGCCTATGAACGCTTGTAATACATTCAGTATCACTCGCACGATGCCTCCTCAGTTACTTAATGTATAACTTAAATAAGCTAACAAAAATTTAAAATATAGTGCGAGATCCCGATCTATGTGGCGAACCCCTCACCCCTTTCCTAAGCGAAATATACTTTTTTAGCAATAAAACATAAAATTTAGTCCAAGCTACTTTTAATTAATTTTAATTTAATGAAATGTTTTTGTATAACAACTCTATATCCTTGAATTTGTAATTATCCACATTATCCTGGATCATATTTGTATTATGTTTTATTGCTAAAAAAGTGGTACTTGAAACATTCATATGGAGTTTCATAATAAAAAATATCTATCTATCTATCTATAACTTCACGCCAAATCCGTTGCGGGGTAGGCAGAGAGAACCGAGCGCCACGTGACTCGATCCTTACATATCTCACTCGCTTCTTTAACATTCATTGCTCTTCTAATGCACGCTCGCCGGTTTCTAGGGCTCCTGACATCACCTTCTGATAGAACACGACCAATTTGGTCATGATAGAAAGTCTTGGCCTTCCCCGGCTCCTACATCCTTCCACTTTTGCATTGTATATCTGCTTCGTCATTCTTTCATCTTGCATTCTTTCTACATGTCCAAACCAACGGAGCATGCCTCTTCTTATTTTAACACCGACGCTGATAAATATATAAAAAAAAAATATGACCGTCTGTTTGCTTCAAACATAATTATAATGTATTGCACCATTGAGAGCACTAGTGATACAAAATAGTAACATCTAGGACCGCTAGTATCCTTAGGGTACAAAGCGAGGGTACTAGTGAAACTAAACGGAAACATCTAGTACTAGATCAGAAGGATTTCTGCGGTTTTGTCTATCCTGAAAAAGCCTAGAAAGACTTGTGCGAAACGATCTCCAGGATAAGGGATTGACGATGCCCTATTGCGTGCTATTAAGCACATTCATTTTTTATTCACATTGATATCGTTGAGTGCTGTTGTCTTGGATGTTTATTCTGTGTCTTTATAACTGTCTTCAGAGAATAATTCCTATAAATAAAGGATTGCGAATCGTTGACCCAGTGACGAACCCTCTGCTTTATGCAAACGATGCCGTACTAATAGCTTACACATCACTTAGACTGCCAAAATGAGTTACAATGATGAAAGACGATTATGTTCAAATTCAAATAATTTTATTTTCAGACAACAGTTTTACAACACGAGTCCATAAAATATATAACATGATATATATATAAGATACTATAAATTTTCTTAACAAATTAACAGGAAATTTTTCTCCTGTGCCTACTTTTATTAGGTGAATATCTGTAGCATCAACAATTATCCTTCACATTCTTTTAAGTCCACGTATTACCACAGAATACCATGATTAACCTGAAACAATTAGCTCTCACACGGCCTGCCTTGCGACATGATCAGTAAATTAGCAATTAATGAATGCAGCGGCCGGGAAGGGCTGCCACCCCCGGGGTGACGGGGGCATTTTTTGTAACTACATGTATAGGTAGCCTGAGCTGGACTAGCAAGAAGGGGTGTAAGTGCTATGGGATGCGTCCGAAGATATGTATCCCATTTGTAGAGATTTACACTCAAAACCGATAAGTATCCCCGTTTTATGTAGTTGACCATAGAACAAGTAACTTGACTGTTCTCATGCCGTCATAATAGTGATTGATTTGCAGTCGTTGAATATGTTCCAACTAATGTGCAATCGACTGTACGCCTTGCTAAGATAGACTTATGCCTCCGTGTAATCTTGTGTATTATTTTCTTCTGATTACAAAGTAATTGTATATTACAATGTATACTTACTACTTACTTGTATAATAGAATAGATTTTGATCGGATAGACTTTGTATCGAAAGTAGGTCTCGTATGTATCATTGTCGTATCACCGAAGATAAAAACTGAAAATTTGTAAAAATAAGGAATTGATATAAATCTCATCGGTCTCGCTAGGCTATTAATTTAAAACAAAATCTTATAGTGTCGATATAAAGTCATATATACTTTATCAGGCAATTTGCTAGTAACATCCTTATTATTGCGGCTGTGGTTTTCTTGCTGAATGTTTACTCATCATGCAGGCCGTACGCTTGTTTGAAAACAAAAGGTTAGGTCCCAGAACTTTTTACGTGGCTTATTCAATCGAATTCTATTTGAAATAAAAATGAATGTGAGACTCTTTATGCCTGTAGCGATACTGTTGGGAATCAACACTTAACTGAATATCACTTTCTACCGAATGGTTTTATTGACAACTTCGAATTAATATGACTTTTTGTCAAAGAATATCTTATATCTTATACTACCTTTAATAAATTAATAATATAATACGCCTTTGTATATTTGGTAGATACTCAACATCTATTAAATATACAAATGATAATATTAATGAAATTTGTTTAGTTGTAAATATAGAAATTTACAGCAGAAGCCAAATTAGTTTGGTTTTCTGATGGTTTTGGAAGTTGGATATTTACTTATTAATTTATTTCTGAAGTGAATAACTACTATAGTGATAATACAGTGATAATACAGTTCTAATCTCTCTTCCGTTGGCTGTAATTGATACTATACAAAATCCTGTTATTTTGCTTAGAATTAAAATTGTGGTATTGAAGAACGAAATATATGTGTAAAAAATATATTTTGACTTAACATAACTTTTTATAAACAGTACCCGAGCGACCGAGCTTCGCGCGACATTGTTTGACTTTTTTTGTGTATAAATACGTTTTCTCAGGGAAGACATCTATGTAGATAAACTTAAAAGCCACAATTTTTATCTAAACACAAAAATTGATTCAAATCGATAAAGCCATATCCGAGGTACACAAAATAAATTTATACACATATGTGTATTAGAATTTCTCGTTTAAAGTAATAAGAAATTCAAGCTGTAATATATACTATTGGATGGAATATTTGCATGATATCCTCTTACCAGAAAAATCTATATACAAAATTAATTCAAAAAAATATTAATTTTGTATGTCAAAAACCCATCCTCAGAGTCATGTTCTATCAAATCATATGATATCAACTCGTAGTAGCGTGGTATCATGTATTTCTACGGATTAAGCGAGATAATAACTAATAATCTCAATTTTTTAAATAAATCTTTGTATTTTAAGAAAAAAGGTACATTTTTTATTAGAACATGACTCATTAGAAATATTTTTAATTTTTACTTCTTACCGTTTTTGAGAAGAAAATATATTTCGTGTTTTCCAGTATGAAAGGTCTTTAATATTTTAGTTATAGAAAATTCATTCTAGATAATTAAGTTTCAAATGATCGAAATTTTCGACGAAATTTTAAACAACGGACATGCATACTAACTTGGAGACAGGTAGGCATTTTAAACCGTAATTTTTTGGGCTTTATTAACGGCATTACAAATTGGCTTCCGAACATATTTCCACTAAAATCTGCTACTACAATACGTTAAGCAATCCGCTAATAGTTAAATACCATCAGATAGGCCGTATGGTTGTTTGCCACCTTAGTGGTAAAAAAAAACTGCAAAAGATACGTCTCAAAATATTGCTCGAGGCCTGCCCTTGTGCAGCGGGCCGCTTGCAGCGTTTTTTCGCAGCGAGGCCGCAGCGTTCGTTTTTCCCATCCCCCCGCGGGCACCTCTACCCGATAGCGCGCGCGCGGAATTTGATTAATGCAATGTTCACGATAATTATTCCTGTTACTATTTTTCGACAGGGTAAAGTTTTTCCGTTGCGCGTTGATTTTTGTGCGTCTTTTTTCGCGGTTCGGACGTGATATTGTTGCCCGCGTCATCCGAATTTTTATTTTGTTACGAATTAAAATGCATTAAAATAGTTATACATACGTGAGAGTTTATGGTAACGCATTATTTTGTTTGTGGTTTTCTCGTTAGTGCAATTGTTTGTGAAGCAATACACATATTAGCGTTTTGTATTATATTTTATTTAATAGTAATATAATAGCTTCCTTTCCTTCCTAAAATACAATCGATCGCTGATGGAAGTTTATTACTCAACCATTCAGCTTGAGTTTCTTCGATAACCCTAAAAACTGATTCGATAGTCTTGTCAAGTTTCATTAATCTTTAGAAAGTAGTTAATTTGTAATGAATAAATCTACTAACTTTATTTACGACCGATTTTTGCAAACCACTAAGCTATAAGAGATCTGCTCTATATCATCAAAAGCTGCGGTATTGAGCCTTTAAGTCCAATTGCTTATCCTTGTGTGATCTTCAAATTGTCAAATTGGTTACGATCCAATGAGTCATTAGACGCCTACAATTGCGCCATTCATATCAACAAGGAATGACAAAATCACATAATACCACCGTGTAGGAATGATACCATATTATGTGGTTCTGTAGAGGTTTTCCATAAGTTTGTAGTTTTGAAACATGAAGTTTTTCAAATAAGACATGAAGAGCTCATTACAGTTTTTTTTATATAATGTTAGGAGATATACAAGCATACGGCTCACCTAATATAAAGCAGTCACCGTATCCTATTAATGCTTGTAATATATTAAGAATCACTCTCGCAATGCCTCCTCTGCTGCTTACACAGCAACTCCTTAGGAGCTTACTGGTGATCTAACTCACACGCAGGAAAACAACATCCCTCTAGGGAGTTGTTATTAGGCTGCGGTTTTCTGTGAGGTGGAAGTATATCATATATACAAACATCCAGACCAAGGCAAACATACATGTTCACGCACACAAATGTTTGTCTTGTGTGGGAATCGAACCCATGAGCGTTGGTGTTAGAGTCGCGTCATTCACGACTGAGCCACCGAACTCAAAAAGGTGCATGCAACTCTACGTAATCAATGTGAAACTCGTGTGATGGTATTATAGTACTCGCCACCCTTCACTTGTCTCCCGAGCTGATATTAATAATTCATAATATAAATGACTATTCGACGAGCTCGGTGGTGCAGTGGTGGAACACGCTGTTACGCTACTTTGACACCAACGCTCGTGGGTTCGATTCCCACACAGTACAAACATTTGTGTACATGAACATGTCTGTTTGTTTTGGACTGGGTATTTTCTATATATAATAAGTATGTATTTACAAAAAAAAATGTATTTACGTATATTTATCAGTTGTCTAGTACCCATAACACAAGCTTCGCTTACTTTGGGGCTAGATGGCGCTGTGTAATTTGTCCAGCGTAATTTATTTATTTATTTATTTAATTTTATTTATTTATTTATTCATGTGCATAATTTGCTAAAAACTATTCAAATGACCGTAGCCTATCTCTAGTTGGACTAACATATATCTATATACATATATCTATCTTCCTCTTTATATATTAGATATAAAGAGGAAGAAATTGTTTGAACGCATTGAAGTCTGGAACTAGCCGTCGAAATTGAAAATTTCTTTTTGCAAGAATTTGGGTATCGCATGATACCCAAATTCTTGCATGATATGACTCTAAGAAGCACACGAAAAAGAAAGACAGTAGACAAGCTGATCCCACGGGATACCGGGATATCAAGGAAAAAGTCATGGGCTGTAACTGGTCTTTTTATATTATTACTAGCTGACCCGGCGAACTTCGTACCGCCTCAGGATCTATAAATGGTGTGTTAACTTATTAGATGGTATAAATTCTTTTAATACTTATTATCCTATTCCGGACGAAGACAAGTCCAAAAACACAAAAATCATAAGAATCGGTCCAGCCGTTCTTGAGTTATAAATGGAGTAACTAACACGACTTTGTTTTATATACTCGTATATAGATTAACGAGCGAATTTTGACGAGCTCGGTCGCTCAATCGCGCACGACGCGACTTTGAGACCAACGCTCGTGGATTCGATTCCCACACAAGTGAAACATTTGTGTGCATAAACATGTCTGTTTGTCTTGGTCTTGGTTTTAAGAGAGGTAGGGAGCATCAAAGCAGCCCGTCTAGGGAAGTACCTCCACCTAACAGAAAACCATAGCTAAATAACAACTACCTAGAGGGTTGTTGTGTTCCTGCGTGTGAGTGAGGCTACCAGTAAGCTCCTAAAGGAGTTGCTTTGTAAGCAGCAGAGGAGGTATCACGCGAGTGATAAAATACTACTAAAACGGTAACTGCTTTACATCAGGTGGGCCGTATGCTTGTACGCTTCGCGACGTCGTATAATAAAAAAGAAATGGGTGCGTGTACTTATGTACGCGCATGAGAAGTTATACTTCTCTGGCATCATTAAATATATATTTAACTTTAACTATAGCGCCATCTACCGGTAATACCATGAAAGATTTAGCAGTTTTAACCTATTGCACATTTTTAACTATAGCACCATCTACCGGTAATATCGTGAAACATTTAGCAGCTTCTCTCTAGCTCTGTCTCTTTCTATTCCCCCTCCATGGAAGCGTTAAACGTATAACGCAACCTTGTTGGAAGTGGCATTGGAAGTATAACTTCAAAAAATATTAAGGACCGAATCATGTGGCGCTCGTTCCTCCCTGTCTACCTCGCAAGGGGCTTAGCGTGAACGTTTATGTATATCCTTTGATCAGATGTCTCTATATTAAAAAAGTATTTTCGTTGGTTAATTCACAAGGCAGTGTTTTTATTGTTATTAAATAATTGTCGAACAAAAGTGTAAGCGGTGTCTGAAACAATCTCCGTCCTCAATATCCGGTCTATCTCGGTTAGCTTGTTCCAAGTTTTCTAACATTATGAACTGCTAAGATAATTTAAATTTTATGACGTTATTCTTAAAGTAACTTTTTGTTAAATTGATTTGTAGTGTGTGATTAAAATCATGTATTTTGCCTTGCTTAGAGGGGAAAGCGTTTGTAAATGCCTCTATATAGCAATGGGTACACCGCGGTCGCCTTCAGCTGGCGCCTGTAGTGCGTGATACTTCAGATCAGCGAATTGAAACGACATGACTTTGATGAGCCCGGTGGCGTATTGGTTAGTAGCGCTACATTGACACAAACACTAGTAGATCGATTCCCACACTGCACAAATTTTTGTGCGCATGGCAGCCCATCTGGGGAAGTATCTCCACCTCATAGAAAACCGCAGCAAAATAACAACTCTTGGTAGTTGTGTTCCTACGCGTGTCATTCTATCCGAACACGCAGGTTAAGCAACGACCGCGGGTCAGTGGCCGTCGGGCGACTTGAAAACACTGGCCTCCGCCAATCCGCTTTTGAGCAGCGTGGTGGAGTATGCTCTAAACCCCTTCGATTGAAGTGAGACCCGTATCCCTGCAGTGGATTGAGTAAGGGTTGATGTGGTGGAGTGAGTGAGGTCACAAGTAAGTTCCGGACTGTCTTTGTTAGCAGCAGAGGTGCCATATTCCTAGTGATACTTAATGTGTTGTAAGCGTTTATAGGCTATGGTAACCACTTTACGTCAGGTGGGTGACTTGTATGTACACTTTACGTCAGGTGGGTGACTTGTATGTACACTTTACGTCAGGTGGGTGACTTGTATGTACACTTTACAGCAGGTGGGTGACTTGTATGTACACTTTACGTCAGGTGGGTGACTTGTATGTACACTTTACAGCAGGTGGGTGACTTGTATGTACACTTTACGTCAGGTGGGTGACTTGTATGTACACTTTACAGCAGGTGGGTGACTTGTATGTACACTTTACGTCAGGTGGGTGACTTGTATGTACACTTTACAGCAGGTGGGTGACTTGTATGTACACTTTACGTCAGGTGGGTGACTTGTATGTACACTTTACAGCAGGTGGGTGACTTGTATGTACACTTTACGTCAGGTGGGTGACTTGTATGTACACTTTACGTCAGGTGGGTGACTTGTATGTACACTTTACGTCAGGTGGGTGACTTGTATGTACACTTTACAGCAGGTGGGTGACTTGTATGTACACTTTACGTCAGGTGGGTGACTTGTATGTACACTTTACAGCAGGTGGGTGACTTGTATGTACACTTTACAGCAGGTGGATGACTTGTATGTACACTTTACAGCAGGTGGGTGACTTGTATGTACACTTTACAGCAGGTGGGTGACTTGTATGTACACTTTACGTCAGGTGGGTGACTTGTATGTACACTTTACAGCAGGTGGGTGACTTGTATGTACACTTTACAGCAGGTGGGTGACTTGTATGTACACTTTACAGCAGGTGGGTGACTTGTATGTACACTTTACGTCAGGTGGATGACTTGTATGTACACTTTACGTCAGGTGGGTGACTTGTATGTACACTTTACGTCAGGTGGATGACTTGTATGTACACTTTACGTCAGGTGGGTGACTTGTATGTACACTTTACGTCAGGTGGATGACTTGTATGTACACTTTACGTCAGGTGGGTGACTTGTATGTACACTTTACGTCAGGTGGGTGACTTGTATGTACACTTTACGTCAGGTGGATGACTTGTATGTACACTTTACGTCAGGTGGGTGACTTGTATGTACACTTTACGTCAGGTGGATGACTTGTATGTACACTTTACGTCAGGTGGGTGACTTGTATGTACACTTTACAGCAGGTGGGTGACTTGTATGTATACTTTACAGCAGGTGGGTGACTTGTATGTACACTTTACGTCAGGTGGGTGACTTGTATGTACACTTTACGTCAGGTGCGTGACTTGTATGTACACTTTACGGCAGGTGGGTGACTCTTAAAATGTATATTCCAGCATTAGTTCATTCTTAACTTTTTGTTTTTATATCACTAAGGCAACAAACTAGCCTACAGCCTGACTGATGGTAAGTAGTTACAGGACACTTGCAACAACAGGGCTGTTACTCCTACGTTGTCTGTGTAAACCTTTTCACGCCTTTTTTGATGAACCTCATACTGTAGTCCCGTGGGAGAATGTCGGCTGGAAGTTCATTCCACAACTTAAGAGTTCTCGGTATAAACTTCTGTGATGCTGTATAGTATGCGACCATTGTGGTTCCAATGTGTGAGTATAAAACTCTTCATACCGTTTTTGGACTCCATGTTGGCAACCTCAGCAGGGCGATCAATCATAAACCTTATTTCGACAGAAAGGCACCCCTGTAACCGCACAATACGACAACAAGCGGCGTGGTCATAGAAGGCAGCTATGGCATTATAATGTACTACTGCTTTTATACAATTTTATAAATTCGGAAGGCATACAGGCATACGGTTACCCGATATAAAGCGGTTACCGTATCCTATGAACGCTTGCAACATATTAAGTGCTGCTATTAACACTGCTATATTTAGGAGCTTACTAGTGACCTCGCAAGAACAACAATCCTTCAGAGTATTTTTATTTAGTTGTGATTTTCTGTAAGGGGAGTTATTTCTTCAGACGGGCTGCTTTGATGCACTGTACCTCTCTTAAAAGCAGCTAGACCAAGACAAACAGACATGTTTATGAACACAAATCGATATTTAAACAACCAAATAGGTTTCAGCTTTGGGTACATTATTTTTATTTTTGCTGCATTAGATTGAAGAGTCGCATTTTTTTATAATTTTTCCAGTATATGATACAACATATTAAAAAAAAAACTTCTTCACTAAGTGACAAATTTTAATAACAATAGTCCAAAAATAATAAAAACTTCTTTTCAGAGACCTGCCATTGTTCCTCCTGGTGCATTGTCTTATGTCCATTAAAAGTCTTGGTGTTAATTACGTGTTTGCTTCTATTTGGAAAATTCATCTGCAACGAACGAAACGCCGAATGGAACTGGCTCGCTTTCAAATATTACCATTCTATTATTAAAATCTTTAGGGAAGTGAGAAGCTGCATTAAAATTAAAATCACTCTATCTCAATTTTAAAATGAAAACTGAAATGGTTGTCTAATGTGACTTAAAAGTCTTAATTAATTAAATGTCTTAAAAGATTTCGCTGTGAACAGAGGTTCAAAATCCAGTTTTATCAGAGGGAGACTGTACAGAGGTCGTCTGCGTGGGTACCTCTGCCTCACCTATTTCCACCGCCAAGCAGCTATATTCATATAGCTGTGTTCCGGTTTGAAGGGTGAGATACGGCAGAGAATTACTGGGTACTGTGACGAAACAGCCTTAGCTCACACACAAGATTGGCAGCGCGCGAGTAACATCCCCGTGGTGTTGCGAGCGTCTTCAGGTTGCGATGACTGCTTACCATCTAATGCGGGCGGCATGCTTGTTTGCCAATCTAGTTGTATAAAAAAAACAGTGAAAATAACTTCAATTATCGTTATCTCACCAAATGGCATCAATCGGCCGCTAGTAACTCTTCTTCCTAGCGCTATCCCGTTTTCCGTTTAAGGGACCTGGCTGGAAGACATACATACATAAATTTAATACATATTCTTGTATAAAAAAAAATACGGAGTGCGGCTACGACGTGGAGACGGCCGTAAGTTTTACGTGAAAACGTCTTCGTAACGTGTAAACTGATGTAAGTTATACTAAAAGGAAATTACATGATGCAGCGAAATGATCTCAAATTGGCGCCGCGCGCGATGCGTCACATTCTTCACTCAACGAAACTAATTCTTTAGTTCTTTAGCTATCAAGTGGTGTAATTAAATTTTGGATGTAAACGTCAGATATGTAGCTGCAATACCATACTGTATCCTCCGATTTGGTTATCATCAGTTTTCTGAATTGGCTCACATATGATAATTTTGATAAGTACTCTTCACTTATCAAAATTATTTTGCATGAAAAATAATCATATATATACAGGACACTCCAACAAACAGCGATCACTTTTAGTGAAAATAGGCAGTAGTGTCAACTTTACGTACTAATAAAAATATTGGCGTTGGTTTTAAGTTCATTTTCTATGAGCAAGTAGTCACTAAAAATAATTTTGTGTGAAAGTAATTCAAGCCAGTCATAGAGGGCGCTCCCATAAATGGCATTCAACGTTTACTTTTAGTCAAAATAAGTTGTTTGAGTCTGCTTTTATACCCCTCGTAAGAAAGATATTCGGCATCGGTAAACGTGTCAATTTATATAATATAGAATAAGCTTAATAGTACTAGAGTCTGTTAATGCAATAATAATAACCCTGCTCGATTCAACTGACGAATCCAATACAAAAAAAAACATTTATCTCTCATCCATTGCAGCGGAGAATAACAACAAATTGCTAACAAAGTACCAGGATCGCATGAGCGTGCAGGCTGCATTGCATAAGATTGATGCGAGCGCGGGTGCGGGGTGGTGTGGGGGGGCTGTTCTACAGTGATGGATGGCCACGGCGGCCATTACACCCCGAGACTATGGATGTATCGGGATAATGTATGTCCGTATAAAACTATGATAGCCGTGTCCTCTGATAAAATGGGTTAATAAGAGGATTGAGTAAAACAAGCTTATTATACATACCATAACCATTTTAATACCGCACAGATTGAGCGACACACTAAATGTCACCCTTTTGTATTCCGCAGACAAATAAGTGTGCCACAATTAAAAAAAAAATTAGGTCCTAGCGTAGGGTATGATTAACACACGACTAGGCCAGGAGTCGTGTATTAATCATACCTTGGAGAAGGAGGTTATGGCAATAGGCCTGTAATTCGATGGATCTGATCCATCACTCTTTTTGGGCACTGGATACATATTGGCGGTCTTCCATGAAGACGGAACTTGCCCAGTGGAAAGTGTTTAGTACTCTTCGACTACTACCACTATTCTAAAAGATTGATATCTCTAGATAGCAGAATCAACTAAATGTCTTAATTCTTCCTAACTGTTCAGATCTGAATAGAGAGAGATCCAGTAGCCCTGGGTTAGGGGACTGGTAGTTTTACTCTTGAAGTTAATTCGGGATCTTGTGATCGATGGGAATTAATCTTTAAATCGCCACAGTGGCGCCAGATTTGTCTAATATTGGCGGCATGTTGTGGCACTAAAAACTTCTGATGAAATTGGATCAAAGTATAATTTTTTTATACCACTAAGGTGACTAACGATTACGCTGGAGACCCGCACTTGATCTGATAGTCGTTGTGCGGTATAAGTTAGGTCTGGTTCAAGAGCCTGAAATAAATGGAGCATACGAGAACTATACGCAGTGAGGTTAGTTATATAGCATGACATTCTCATTAATTTCTTGAGTGCATCTCATGTGCCGCACTGCACCACCGACGGCAGGGGCCGATTGCAGGGCGGGATGCCCCACTGGTCTCGAGCGCGGCAGCGGTGGTCTTCCTCGGCGACGCGTCGCTAAAGACGGCTGTCCGTTATCACTGCTCGACAAGCCGTCTTCTGGAGGAGTTTTGTACGCCCCTTGTGACGACGTGGAGTTAACTGGTGAGACGGGCGGCGGTGGAAGGCGTGCTTTCTCTATTTCTCGTCGACTCCTGGCTCTTCTTCTAGTTATCATCTTTATTCATTCATTCTTCCTTTTAATCATTTCGTCCTTGTAACATTTTATCATCATTTTAAGCATTCTGTATTTCTTGACATGTCTAATGTCGCTTTTGTAAAACGATTTATGTACAGATGTTCTCGTTCTATTTTATATCATGCAACTTCTTTTTTATACAGCCACCGTTGTCATCTCCCGCAGAAGGGGTAGACCCAAGAAATGCTGGTTTAACGTTGTGAAGGCAGACGTGCGTGCCAATGGTTCTACTATAAAGGATGTCGAAGACCGCGCGAAATGGAGGAGTAATAGCCGGAAAACGGACCCTGGGCTCCGAAGCGAAAGCGTAAGACGCGACCGGGATTAACGCTCGGTAATGATGATGATGATGACTATCGTCATCCCCGGTTCTAACGCAGCAATTCTTCGGGAGCTTACTAATAGCATCACTTACGCAAGACACAGCGACACTCTAGGGATTTATCATTTGACAGCGGCTTTCTGTGAGGCGGGGGTACTTCCCCAGCCCCACCTCTCTTTCCTCAAGACCTCGTTAGTTAATTATCAAGGCCCCCAGGTGCAGTTGAAGTTTGATTTAACTCTAAGTAAGTCAATTACACACTTATCCTACATCCATCATCAGATCTGTTCGATAGCACTATATCATCGTGCTGCCATCAAAACTACACACAATTGTCAAGTTACACAAGTTATGTTATACTAGTTAAGTAGCCAAGTACAACAATTTGTTGGAGTATCATATTTATACTTACATTCAGTAAAGCAGCCCGTGTCTATCTCCACTTAAAAAAAATCGCAGTCAATTAAAAAACTCCTTAGTTAGAGGATTGTTGTGTTCCTGCGTGAGAGTGAGATCTTACGGGTGATCTCACTCTCACGCAGGAACCTAAGGAGTTAAGGAGTATCGCGGGTTGTGATACTTAATGTGTTGCAAGCGTTCATATACTACGGTAACCGCTTAACATTAGACGAGCCATATACTTGTACGCCCCCCGACGTTATATAAACAAAACTTGTTGTGTTTCTGCGAATGAGTAGCATCAAGGGTGGCAATGCACGAGCATTACCATCCGGTATTGCAAATATTCACAAACTACGGTAACCACTCTACACCAGGTGGGCCGTATGCTGGTGGAGGCACATCAGCATACGTAGTATAAAAAACTCAATCGCCAAGTTACGCAAGTTACACAAATAAAGTTGCCAAGTACAACAATATGTTGTACCCCCACGAAATTTGGCTATTTTTAATTAGTAACGTTTGAAATTCGAATATAGTTACAGTTAGAGCATAGGCAAAAGTAGTAAAGAGACGTATAATAAGGCAAACCCATAATTTTTAAAGTTGAAAGACAGTAATCGTTTATCTAACAAGTGCAAAAGTTCACACATGCCTCTAATTCCGTGTGTAGCAGCCAACGCTGCCTTAATTACTATATGAACCCTTAATAACAGGACAAACCCTTTTCTCTCAACGCCATCTTTTCTCTCTTGGGGTTCCGCGGAAAGAAAAATATTTAACCTTTTGTAAGATTAAGAGTGGTAGGGCGCATCAAAGGAGAGAGAAAATCTAGAGAGTAGTTCACCACTGGACGAAAGGTAGACGATTTACTTGTACCTAAAATTGAGGCTAGGAGATGAGTGAAGAAAAGGAGAGAGTAGTTCACCACTGGACGAAGGTAGACGATTTACTTGTACCTAAAATTGAGGCTAGGAGATGAGTGAAGAAAAGGAGAGAGAAAATCTAGAGAGTAGTTCACCACTGGAGGAAAGGTAGACGATTTACTTGTACCTAAAATTGAGGCTAGGAGATGAGTGAAGAAAAGGAGAGAGAAAATCTAGAGAGTAGTTCACCACTGGAGGAAAGGTAGACTATTTACTTGTACCTAAAATTGAGGCTACTTTAACTAAAGTATCTGACAAGTTAGTTTGCCTTAAACTCGGCTAAACTTAATTCAATTTAACGCCATGAAGATACAAGTTCAGGCGTTTCCCGCTAAAAACCCCCATTTACAGTGGCTCCTCAATTACACTCTTACAATCGCCAATAGCATTGGGATTCTCGGTGTCTCGATATCTCTAGTGATGTTAAATACTGAAATCACCAGGAGGAAAAGGTCAAACTGTCGTCCAAGAAACTGGGTGAGCTCTGCAAAGTAGTTACTTCAGTCCGGAGCAAAGCGGCACCACCACATAGAGTAGTGTAGACACCTTTGGGCTCCCGGAGCACCTGGTTACCAGCTAGGAACATGTGTTAGAGAAGACCTGTGAGAATTGTTATAACCGGTATTGAGCCCTTAAGTTTAAGGAGAGATATTGCCTCCGTTTGTGTGTTCTATCGATTGTATAACGTAGCATTGTGTTCTGAAAGATTGCTCGATATGATGCCGACAGCATGTATTTACAACTGCACCACTCGCCAACGGCGAGGAATTCGCCTTCACACACTGGAACCGCAATGGCTTCGTACTTTGCGGTTCACCCTTGGTGTTGCAAATGTTCATAGGTTACGGTAACTGCTTACCATCAAGTATGCCGTACGCTGTTTGCCATATTAGTGGTATAAAAAAATAGCGACCGTAAACACCATTGAAGGTTATGTTGCGCTTAGTTGAGTAAACACACTGGAAGGTAATTGCTCTTTGCGACTTAGAGTCAAATAAATTGCTTGAAAAACCGCATGATGAAAAAGTAATGCGTGAAATACAACGATAAGGCATTGTAAATATCTGAATTATTATAATTGGGCAGGACAAAATAATTAGCGCTGCTGAGAGATCAATTCTCGATATCTAGGACGATACCTAGTCGTAGTTAGATATACTCGTCAACATCGGGAATTGTACCTTCCATCATCAGCTCATCTGAATATAACTTGAAGGAATACAACTAACGGTCTAAACGTGTCTATAATATTCAAAGAATTGTCCCCTAACTCATAACCGTGAAGGAGTTGTACCTTACATCATCGCTCAGTAACATGAGGTGATGATTACCAGCCGCAAATATTTAATTATATTTAATAACATTGTCCCTATAAAATTTGTAGGTTGCCCTCTTTCCCTGGGATTCCATCATCAAATCCTGACTTGGTGACAATAGGACCACAACAGAGGTATACTCTTTCGAAAAAAAAAATCGGTCTACAATTGACGGAGAAATTCAGCAGCCCGTCTGGGGAAGTACCTCCACCTCACAGAAAACTGCAGCAAAATAACAACTCCCTACAGAGTTGTTGTGTTCCCGGGTGTGAGTGAGGTCGCCAGTAAGATTCTATGGAGTTGCCGCGTTAGGTGGCATCGCGCGAGTGATACTTAATGTATTGCAAGCGTTTATACGCTACTGTAACCGCTTTACACCAGGTGGGCTGCCAGGTACGCTTTACACGCATGGACGTAACAAAAACAATAAAATGAGTATTCCCGCTAATGAAACAGACAGACAGAATTATTATTTTATACTAAGATGCATGCTGCTGGCCAAACAAACAAATGAAACTCATGCAGAATTTTCTTCGCCAATAAATTAATCTTTGTTGATTTTAAATTCGAATAAAAAACTAAGGCAATGTATTAAAATAAAATAAAATATGTTTAATTAACTAAATATACCGTTTATTTTTATACGGAACTCAATAGCGTAACAGTTTCGCGCCCATCTCCTGAGTTTACAAACATGTCATCTCAAAATTTCTTGAACAAAAACTGGCTCGATGTGTTTCACGACATATGGCATTTTGTGCCTATTATTTTCACATTAATCTTCTCTAATTGACCCTTTGGATGGTGCAAGCATAACAGATATTTTGTGTTTTTTTAACAAAAATTAGTTTTAATGTTGTTGTTCAAAAATGAATCTTCCGCCCGTGGCTTTGCTCGAGTGGAACTGCGAGTTTTGAGTTCTCCGAGATTTCATCTAGCATTGTGATTATTTGCATATAAGTATATTAATTTTAGAGTAACGTGAGGGGAGGTTTAATGACAATGCAAAGCGTTACCGTGCGTGTACGAGTATATTTGAAACACCGCTAGTTGTATATTTGTATATATTTTTTGTATATTTTTATTAATCCTTATCAAATAAAAACCAGTTGAGAATGCGCAAGCTTGCATTGCCAGAGGAACACCTGGCTCGTCAATTATATAACAATTCATTTCTTTTATAATTTGTCGGCCATTATGACCATTTTCCTTGAGAGATAGGAACGGTGTTCCTGAACATTCCTATTCTACTTTTTTATGCTGAATCCGAATCTGAAGTCAAAATTCGAATATTCGATAAAAAGCGACAGACAAACGCGTTTGTCTGTGCGTTTGTCTGTCGCTTTTTTTCGAATATTCGAATTTTGACGAAAGAAAAATCTTCTCTTGTAACTGGTTACGTAAGTTTAGTTACCAAAGTGGACGAAGCCACACGGACACGGACTGACGCACGGACAAACGCACACACCAACATATAGAATTATATATATATATATATACATATAGGAACGGTGTTCCTGAATATATTATCCAGAGCACAATGTACCTATGTCTATTTTAATGGCAATTAAATGTTAAAAATGATATGCGTTAAATATAACATTTAGATGAAACTAGCAAAGGTTTACGTTCGCTGAACGGGACCGGTGATAGAGTAGTTAGCAATTGCTACTTAACACGTCGTGAGTGTCGTGGATTTGATTCCCGGGCAAGATAACATTTTTGTTCATGAGTATGTTTGTTTGTCTTGGTTTGGGTGTTTTTATAATTATGTATTAAAAAGGGGATATTGTTTATCAGTTGCCTAGTAGACAGAGTACAAGTGTTGGTTGTTTTAATTTTAATTTGTTTTAATTGGCGTTGTTAGAAAATCTGTAGATATATATGTATTCCAAAGCCCCTAATTTCGAAGCTTGTACTATAGTATAGGTTCCTTAGTAAGTACCCGGTGGGTAACACCCGGACGAAGTGACCCTCTGTTCCACTAAGATCGACAAATATCTAATAAAAGCAAACATGCGCATCCCTATTGACATGTTAACATATTTATTGATCAAATTACTTGAACGATCTTTATACCAATAATATTTATCACAAAAACTAATCACGGGGATCACAATCCCTCACTACTTGCTTTATAATCGCCTCCCGAACATTCCCAGGACATTCAACATGATGGGTCAAGTGTCTGATTAAAATCAAAGGAGTTGTTCATCTTATACACACACAATAAAAATAGACTTTATCACCAATCCATTATAAATGAAAATGCAATAAAAATTTAGTACATCCTTACATTTATCCTTGCCCGCAGGTCGTGACTGTGAATCAATGACTACATCATTTTAATTTGAATTGTACGTTACAGGAATAGAGTCGGTAATCGGTTGCCCGATGTCAGATCTCAGGAGTGTGGCAGGTCGACGGATGAGGGTGGAATCTGACAAAAAGTCGTCGAACCGGTTGCAAGGCGGTTTGCGCCGACCGATTCGTAGTTATTGGGCACTAAACGAATGCCCTAATAATATATTCATATTTTTTCAAGATTAGGACATTGGAATTTTTGGAATGATGCTTGCGTGATATAAGTGGATGTTGTGATTGTAAGGATATTGACAGTCATGTTCGCCCTTCTCTAACGAACGGGAGGAATATTTAATAGAGATAGATATTGTAACTGCGACGGTATTCCCGAGCAAATATGACATAGACTCTTGTTTTCATTTAAAAGTTGGTTTCTTTATGTCTTGCTGATGCGTATAGGAGACGATTTACATTACCATCAGATGATCTATGTGCCTCGATGATGGTGAGAAATTTGTGGCGTCTATGCGCGTATGGAACACACAAGTATAGTGGTTATGTTACCATAGAATGCGTGCAATATAAGAATATGTATTACATTTGCATGTTGCCAATTTGTGTCATAAAGTAGATAACAAGTATTCACGATGTTTACTATATTTGATTCGGAAAATGCGCGGCGAAAGTATGACGAAACAGATATACAAATCGAGAATGAGGGATCTAGGAATCAAGGAAATCCAAGATACATGCCATGAATAATTTAGTCATGTTTTATCCAAAGTGTATAAGGACCGCGTCTTGTACAGCTCGGTTCTTTCTACTTACACCTCAAGGACATGTCATAAATATATTTTGATAAGTGTGACGTTAAATATACATATATTGTTATACTGCAATTGAAGTAAGGAAGCATCATAGTATCAATCGAGAATGCGGTAGCAAGTTATCGGGAATGTGGGTTCCCGTGATTGAGTTATGCAATCGTTATATACTTCGAATAGTAATCTCCAATAGGGCACCGTGAGTGTAGTGCGTAAGGCGCCGACTAATAAGCGACACAGATCTGACACTGCCTTTAACCAACTCCAGATATCCCGTGACCATAGCATCTGCAACAAGAAATAGAAAAAAAAAGAAAATAGAAATCAAATCTCGGTCCCATACTAACAGCATTGACATAAACAACCGTGAAAGTTGCAAATTACACTACTTCACACGCATACATGTATGGTAGATGTATTGGACCGTACCGATTTTATTAACTGGGACCCTGAAGTGTTTAAACCATTCTCAGCTGAAACTCTGAAAATATTTCAATTCGGAAAGATTCGTAAAGTAACTCTAAAGAAGAAAGATCTGAAAAAAAATAAAGGTGAAATATGCTGAAGTTTAGTACATAAATTTATTTGAGAAACCGATTAGTAGAAACAAATAAAATGCCAAAGAGAAGAAGACAAATGGTAAAGGAAAAGATCAAATTATTGAAGATGAAAATAAAAGAGACGAAGAGCACAATACGTATTGCAACAGTTGTACAAGGAACGACTGCACAATTCACTCGCGAAGTACAAAAATTTAAAGCGTTTGTGTAAAAACGGGATAATCTCAAAACGGTTTCACAAAGAATATAATGCGTTACTCAAAGTTATATATATATTTCTAGAAGCCGACGAAGAAGATGATGTAGGGAAAAACGGTTTAGACATTTGATGACGGGCCAAGTAGTATGGAAATATGTAGTTGACAACTACAACATTGTTATTAAAATGAGTATTCCGCTCGGTTCTTTCTTCCTACCCTGCAAGGGACATAAGACCTAAATTTACGTATAGATAGAGGGTGTAAGAAATCAAAGCTAAAGACCAGACCAGAAAAACACTTGATGTGAGGATGTAGGTAACAAAATGGGGTAGTTATAGGTATAACATTTTCATTGTTTTAACTAGGTAATATTTTTTATAATCGTATGGCATACCTTATAGTAAGCAGTTACCATGGCTTATGAATACTTGCAACACCAGGAGCGCCACTCTCTCTTCTTCTTTCATTACTGATGGGATTCGTATTTTCTCTTAGAGAGTTTCTCGTTTTGGTTTATAGTTTATATGCCAATACAACAATGATACGGACTGGTAAACCAATGTTGAAAACGATACATAATCTCCCTTAAGTTAAACCATAATGCAAATGGTTTAACTTAAGGGAGAATGTTATAGATAGATAGAATGTTAATGACAGCAGCGTCGGTAAGGAATGCTAGGTACCGAACCAGTTCCCAGATGAGTCAATGTTTCAGATCATTTCTCTCAATTCATCGTTTAATTCCGATGTATGGAGCTGAGTCACGAACGGCCGGTTTCCTTGAGACTTTCCTTGTAATATTAGTTTCACATATAATATATTTAGAACTAGCAAAGGCTAATGAAACCTTTAATAGCATGAGAAGAGATATGTTCTATATCAGAGAAAAGAGTAATATTTTATCTACGTTCAGTCCGATTGGTCCTAAACTTCTTCTTCGTACCATTATTCCGTTTCCTAATCCATTAGGATTGGTGGAATCCACTACCTAAGCCTAAGAATTTGTCGACGATACTGATTTTTACACAACCCAGAGGGAAACAGACCGTTCCTAAGTAAGGTCACACATTTTCAAAATACAATTTCTCGGACGTGCAGGATATCAGCACGATGGTTTCTTTCACCGCCGAGCTAGTGAAAATTATAAATATGAAAACACAAATTCTAGTGGTACATGTCAGGATTCGAATCGGAAACTACTTGGTCAATAGGCCTTATATGACCGATGTACCGACATAGGCAACTTATTTTTGCTCCTAAGAATCCACTGAAGTTTAAAAAGGACTATGTTTTTTGCGAGCGTACATTATGTTTTCATATCCTATCGCTTACGCATTTATATCTGGTTTCGTCATTCCTTCGTCCAACATTTTATCTACGTGCCCGAACCACCGGAGTATGCCTTTTCGTATCTAACGACAGTCCATTTCAGAACAGCTCTCTTTCTTACATGATCATTGTTGCGAACGTGGACAGGTTATCAAAACGGAGCGAAAGGTTTGCGCTCTACAAACAACACATCTATACATATAAATAAAATTGAAGTGTCTGTCTGTGATTCCAAAATAAAGCCTTTATTTTAAGCTCATATTATTATTTTCACGATACCAAAGCCTAAATACGCATTTTTAACTTTTTGTCTGTCGGTCTGTCTGTTTGTTTGTCCGTGCTAATCTTCGAAATGGCTAAACAGATTTTGACGGGACTTTCATTAGTAGGTAGAGGACTGTTCAGAGCAGAATATAGGGTACTTTTTATCCCGTAAATATTCAGAGTTCCTGCGTAAAAAATTTAAAACTGTTAAAATTAGGGGTAAATATCAGTAACTTTGCGATTTTATTTTTATATTATTTTCACAGAATATGTATTTTTGTGACATAAAATAACTACGCATTTTTATGTAATAAAAATAAAATAAATATACGTTGCCTCCCGTAAAGGTCAATAGATGGCGCTGTATGAACATTGAATCGCTCTACGATTGCATCTACGACCCTGGACTTTGTTTTTTTAAACAGAAAGAATTTGAGGTCTATAGAGAATTAAAGGCTACTAAAAGTCCAAATCTCATGTGTGCGAAGCCGCGGGCATCAGCTAGTTTTAAATAAAGGTAGGATAAAGTTTTATTGAATACTGACAACTACTGCCCGGGGCTCATTTCTCGTAGAGATTAATTTTTAAGTCAGGAACTCAGAGAAGAACAGTCTAAATGTTGGCTCGGGTTGGGTAAATACCATTAGTATTAGTAAATACCATTTACACATAATAAATCTTCAGAAAGTTTTGTGTTGAATGAGGTCGTCTGTAAGATCCTGAGGTACGTTGGCACATTGCCAAAATGGTCACGTACTGTGCGGCTTCACAAAGATTTTCAATCGAAAACCATTAGCTTGGCGAAGTTCTCTCTTAGGACTATAGCATGAAGTTCTTCAAAAGGGCGTTACATATTTATAGAGCGTTAGCAAAGTGTCAATCTTGGTGTTGTAAGTGTCCATAGATTATGACAACTGCTTACCATCAGGGAGGTCGTACGCTTGATTTTAGTACTTAACTAGGTAGGTATAAAAACACACCAACAAGTTGTGTTCCTAATAAAACATACTAAAGGTCAGATCAAACTTGTGCGTGCGTACTTTATATAATTTCCGTAAAATCCATTGACGTACAATAAAAAATAAAATCCGATAAACAGTCCTTTAGTCAGTCGCCAATTAGGCAAATTAAAAGTAGTATATAGGCATAAACTCGCTGTTATTGTGGCTCTGGCTGGACTGGTCGAACTAGTGCGGCGACATTCACGACAATAAACAGCATGTTGGCGTAGGTTCGAGACAATGTCCTCCAAGGTTAGAGACAGCAACAGTTATTCTAGAAATATTGTATGGCCAGTCAATCAATTTAGAGCTTTTAAACTATTACCACCCTACACCCTTGCTCTTTCTGGCCGCATAGAAAAGTCGAGAGTTTTTTTATACTACGTCGGGTAGCATACGACCCAACTGATCTAAAGCGGTTACCGTAGCCTATGAACGCTTGCAATACATTAAGTGTCACTCGCGTGATGCCACACAGCAACTCCTCAGGTGCTTACTGGTGACCCCACTTACGTAGGAACACAATGATCCTATAGGAAGTTGTTATTTGACTGAGGTTGTCTGTGAGGTACTTTACCAGACGGGCTGCTTTAATGCACTTACCTCTCTTAAAAACATCCAGACCAAGACAGTCATGTTTATGTATACAAATATTTGTGCTCTGTATGAATAGAACCCACGAGCGTTGGTGTCAAAGTCGTTCCTAATCCATTAGATTTGGCGAGATCCGTTACCTCATCATCATCATTTAAGCTTGTATTAATCCACGGTTGGACAAAGATCTTTCCTCTAGAGAGCCATTCGCCTCGATCCTGAACCACCTGTACCCATGGCCTCTTTAGAGGTCTTTTCAAGTCGTAGCTCCATCATGGGTTGCTGCAGACAGCGTTTGCCACTTCAGCTAATTGATCCTTTGGGCTATGTCAATTACTTTTGTCTGCTATCTGAGTTTAAGGATTAGCCGAAGGTACTGATTTTAAAATGCCTGCAGTCACACCTCCACAAACCTGAAGCAAAACCAAACTTTATCAGGTTTGGTCATACGACTTTACGACGTTTGTTTTCTTTCCTATTGAAGGATTATTATGAAACATTAAATAAGTGTTCTTGGCTTCCTAGTAGGAGCATAATGAACTGAATATTTTTTTTTATATATAACGTCGAGAGGCATACAAGCATACCGCCCACCTTATGTAAAGTGACTGCATTTGCACACAAATGTTTGTCCTGTGTGGTAATCGAACCCACGAGCGTTGGTGTCAAGGTAGCGTTACTAACCACTGCGCGCGCCTAGCCCGGAAAACTTTTTTTAATGTACCAGTAGTTAGCATGGTTCGTTCGATTCCCGATGTGAATAAAAGAAAAATGTCAAAACTCTGATATATTTCAAAATGAAACCAGTTGAGAATGCGCAAGGTGGCATTGCCAGAGGAACACCTAGCTCGTCAATTATATAACAATTCATTTTTTTTTTAATTTGTCGGCCATTTTGACCATGTTCCTTAACAGATAGGAACGGTGTTCCTGAACATTCCTATTCTACTTTTTTATGCTGAATCTGAATCTGAAGTCAAAATTGGAAAAAAAGCGACAGACACATGCACACACAGACACACACACAGACAAACATATAGATTTCATACAGGAACGGTGTTCCTGATAAGTGAATCGATAATGAACACAATTGAATGGCATATTATGTTAAATAATCCTATAATAAATAGTAATAAGTAAAACTTTTGAACAGTTGATTTGATAGTTCCTGTGATGCTTATGTTGTATGGATAAAGAATATCTGCACTTGAACTAGAGATTTATTTGGATGCGCTCTTCTTTCACCAGATAAGCAGTGTATGTCAATTGGGAATTTGAAAAAAAAAAGATCTAAAATCCAGCATCGAATAGTTCAGATGGATCACGAGTAGTAAGTACGTTTCATTATATCTCATAAACCAATCTGTTACCGTGATAATGATCTCGGATAGCTACTACTCGTCCCTATTCCCCATTTTTCCCATTTCTTCTGGACTTGATCTGTTTCACTGTACATCATTTCTGATAAAACTGTGTTTGTGATTCTAGTTTAATAAAACAAAGTATAAATCCCCGTAGACGTTAGGTAATGTAATTTTCCACTGACGAGATATTTGTAGAATATATAAGATTTATTCCGTATTTTTACGTACGCTCTCACGTGGTATACATTCCCGCTATGGTGTGAACGAGCCCGTCGTGGCTAGATATTCCATGGTGATATTCCATGGAGATATTTCATGACTCTCCTCACACGTTCTGGTTATACGAAGGCATTTCCACAGCAGATGTGCGAGGTCAATGAAATTTTGACATAAAATTTTAAAGCCTAGCCTCGCCTTGTCTCGCCTCGCTGATAAAAATATAACTTTACTTACTAAAAGTTATGTTTTTTATGCTTTTCGGAATAACTAGTATATGATTCATCTGACATCAAACACCGAAAAGAAGATCCAAAGCCGGTTATTTTTTTATACCACTAAGGTGGCAATCAAGCATACGGCCTGCCTGACGGTAAACAGTCACAGTAGCCTATGGACATTTGCAACACCAGGGGTGTCACTCATGCGTTGCCGGTCCTAAAATTAGTTGCCGATGAGTACAATCTGTGCCAGTGCACGATCTCGTATATTAACCAGCGTACTTCCTTTCGAGATCTGGTCGGCTTCGGGCTGCCACATTAACGATACGCCAAATAATAATTTTACACGACATAGGGCGAGAAATAAGAATACACTATTACACGTTACATTTTAAAAATATTTAGAATGTGTTTTCTCGTGTTCCTTAAATATTAGGGGGTTTCCACGCAAACAAATTTTTTAATAAATCTTCCTTTTTTAATAAATCGAGGGAGGAAAAATTATAGAAATGACAGAGTAATAATATCTATACTAATATATAACGGAGAGTTTGTTAGCTTTAACGCGCTAATTTCTGGCCTATCAGATTGGAAAATAATTTTTCTATAACCCGCTGGTCATTCTATCAGCTTACGATTATAGCGTTATATTACTGCAACGTATCCTCAGATAATATTATTGCGGCAGGTCACGGGCAAGATGAGTAGCATGCTAATAAGTATCTACTATACAATAAAAAAGTCTTAAAATGGAAATAATATGATATAATTAGTTCCTAGAACACGAAACTCAGTGTCCACTGCTACTTTATAACTTAGAGTAAACTCATTCTTATGATGTTGATTATAAGAGTGAGGTCGTCTGCAAATGGAGCAAACTTTAAAGATACCGCATAAATAAGTTTACAGGCATTGTTTCGACTTCGTACAGTACTCAGTTGTAATAGAGAATGAGACTTACTTCACCTAGAATTAGAGTCTAAATTTGAGTAAAGATAAGTATGCATCGAATGGAGTTAATAACTCCACGTCCTTCCAAGGTCACGTCTCTCGTACTAAGTGATAGTGAATAGGCTGGTTGTTTAAATAGTCAGGTCTTTCACACTAACTGAACTGGAATACGAGGAATTTTAATTTAGCGTGTTTTAATGAGCATGTTATTTCCATATTATGTCAGTTGGGTATTTTATGTGACACATTCTGTCTGGTTGTATGTTGCATGTAGGTTTAATTTATTCAATGATATATGAGCAATGTTTCCGGACAAAATACGATATTTTCGATCAGAAGCGACAGTAGCCTAAGCAAGAAAACATTAGCAAATTTTTAACTGGGCTACATGACTACAAAAATCTATGCACGTAATGTTTTCGAGTCATACCTTAAGTAGATAGCCGCTATATTAAAGAAAAAGTATTTTTAGAATTTTTAGTATTTTAAGAAAGCAAAATGTATTTTAGGATCAATAATTTTAAATTTAAATTAATTTTAAAAAATCATGTCACAACTAAAAACATATATCTTTAGAGCGCTTTTTAAGATAAAAGACCATTCTATATTTTTATCACACCGTTCGAAAGGGTTGATTTGAGACCAAATAACATTACTATGAAACGATTCGAAGCATGAAAGAACTTATGATCGCCTTGGAATATGAATTTTGAAATATATCCAACTTATAACCGCAGCGCCAACAACTTTACTCAATAAACCATTGTTCGAAAAAGTGCCGGCAATAAAATCGTTCGGATCACATAAAACAGTCAGCGGGCTATTTGCATTGCACCACAGTACACTGCGGGCATCACGAAGTGTACCGCCAAGTTCGGGCGGCACGCGACTTGCAGAGGTTTTCCATAAATTAACGAGACGGTGGTGTCGTGACGCTGCGCCGAACATTGTTCGTACACTGGCGGACAAAACAGCGGTGTGAGAACAAGTTATAGCTAGAACTAGTTAATAGATTCAGGCGTTATTTTGCGAAAGTCAAATTAACATGCCATTTAATTTAACCTGCTTTGTGTGCTACCGCCACTAATTAGTTAAATATACATATACATTAAAGAAATAAAAACCAAAAAGTACTTTAAGGTCGGTAACGCAAGAGTGACACCCCTGGTGTTGCAAATATCCATAGGCTACGGTAACTGCTTACCATCAGGCAGGCCGTAAGCTTGATTGCCACCTTAGTGGTATAAAAAAAATTAAAACAATATCAATGGCGATCTCTTCCTGATAACCTTAGAGTAGAGAAGAAGTAAAGGAACAAGTTAGGGAGGCGCAGTGCATAGCAAGAAGACGGTACATAATTAAATAAATATAACTAAATAAAAACACAAATATACATAAATTCATATTTTACATATACCTAAATGTATATATACTCGAATAAATATATACATTGTATAAATATGGAACTAATGAGAATGAGGGGAAATAAAAGCTAAGATGACGTAATGTTAAGAGAAAGATAAAGTTTGACAAGATGTTTGAATCGAAATGAAGATTGAAGTGGTTCAGGATATCAAATGGCTAAGCATTCCATAGGCAGGAGCCACTGCCTGGACTGAAAATGAATTAATGTAGAAATTAATGGAGTGGTATGGTATTTTAAGGCAGCATACATGTGCAATACGAAGACATGGCGAATCGCTTTAGAAGACGAGACGTTCCTTTAAATAGGTTGAGGTGATAGGGTCAAAGAAGGTAGACCAAAGAAGAGAAAGGCTGTGCAGTTGCGTCGTAATCTTATAGAGATCCACTTGATCTGAAAACGAAACTAACGAAGGCGTTCAGGGTATTTAATTGCTCTCCGGTGTTAGCTGGAAATTACGCAACTTTCTGAGAAATTTGGGGCAAATATTTTCCTACTAACTTCAGCGATCTGTGTTGACCAAGGTAAAGAATCATTAAATTGCCAAATTGTTTACTTTATATCTTAATATTTTTGGTGTATCGTCAGACGCAGGTTATATTGTTCCAGTCAATTTTTGATATGCGACGAGTACTAGATATAATAATAGCACGCCCTCTGAAGGACTAAGAAGCCATGAGACTCCACTCAGAGAGTAAGATACTTACTCCTAACAGATACACTCGAGAAGTATTCATTAATAGAAGGAATAGGAGGTTATATTTGGAAGTTCAAGAGAGCCTATGTATAAAAGTGTAACTTATTTGCAGGAGAAACAAAGTTCGGATGTGATGAAATTAATAAATAAAGCAAATACAAGAGAAGACGACACGCCATCCCAAGTTGGCAGTACTCGAGCACCAAGAAGAGAACGTAACACAAATGCGCACTCGCTGCCGTTTAGTTGTTCCAGAGTAATTACGTCAAAGTAATTGAGCGGATTACCTGACCAAAAATGTGCTCTACTACCACTACTAACACACCAGCCCTTACTCACCCCACTGTAGATATACAGGTCTCCCTTCAACGGACGGGGTTTAGAACCTACTCAAATACGCTGCTCAACAGCGAATTTGCGAAAGTCAGTGTTTTCAAGATACCCGAAGGCCACTCCGAGTTAGCTTAACGACTGTCAACTACTAACAACAGTCGGTACCGACGGCATAACGTGCCTTTCGAGGACGGAGAACCTCGAGATAGATAAACCCATCCATGAATAGATTGCGGTCGACGTTTCTTAAACTACGTGTTCAGTTAGAATGACACACGCAACACCGCTATCGAGCTCTCATTCAAGAATGTTCATTAATATACACATCATATCAGTGACATATATGATCATTTACACTTTTTTTTTAATTTAACAAGGAAATATTTACCAATTGACATTAATTGGAGCTTAGGTAGCACAAACCTAATATGTAGTACGAGTGATTAACTGAAACTTCCGCGCTGGTTCAATAACATTTGGGTATGGTTTTAGCGAAAGCTAATAAATCACTTATCGATGGTGGTATTGGATAATATTACATTACCACTTTCTTAAAACATTATAGTTAGTATACCCTGTAGTGACATTGTATTGGGTAATCCTACTTTACCACTTCTTGAAAACATGATTAAACCCCTGCAGTGATATAGCCCCTGGAGCTACTGCTGTAACTGCTGAAAACGTACGTGTATCTTCTTTTCTAATCGTTATATATAGCTTACACTATTTAACTACTATTTCAAAGATATATTTAACGATAGGTATACGAAATGAACATATGTAGTTTATCGTCATATCGAAAATGTGCTATGTAAAAGGTAATTTATTAAGTAAAGATTATTGATATGAATTATATTTCATAACAGAATTTTAGCGTCAATGAAAACGTGCCATCTAATAATTTCAATTTCTGCGTAATAAAATAATAAACCAGAACTTTTATCGATATTTTCTAACATCTCCAACTCTTTGAAGTTTCTTACTAACATACACAAGATCATAACTCTATATCATATTCTTTTTTGTTGATAATTTCCTGTCTTTGATATTATTGTGTCAGTGAGAATACTTTCGTGGCCACCAGTGCACCAATCTGTCAGTAACTTTTCCCATGCATCGCACGAAGACGAACGACTGAAGTTCGCGCCACACAAAAACTGCACCCAGTTTACTGCTGAAAAATTCCACTTTACCTAAGGGTATAAACAAGCATTTCAGACAAATACAAAGAATTAAATTACCTAAGTACTTTCTTTGATAGATGGTTATAGGTAAACATGAATTACACACGACTTATTTGGTCATGAGTCTTGGCCTTTTTCGGCATCTACATCCTTCTACGTATAGTATAGTTTTTTTGTACAACATAGAGAGGGCATACAAGCCTACGGCATAGTAAGGCGATTACTAGCCTATGAACACTTGTAATATATTATGTATCATCGCTACTGCTAACATAGCAACTCCTTAGGAGCTTACTAGTGCCCTCACTCCTAAGTCGTGTCTTATCAGAAGGTGATGTCAGAAGTCCTAAGAACGCGTGAGCGTGTATGAAAAAAGCTATGAAGGTATGAAAAAAGCCATGCGAGTGAAGTGTACCAGGACCGAGTCACGTGGCGCTCGGTACTCTCTGCCAACCGCAAGGGATTAGGCGTGAACTTATAGATAGATATTTTTTTTTATTTTTTGCAGACTTCCATAAATATGTACATATACGTTTTATTAAGATTACATTATTTCATAAAAAAGCTGTCAAGTACAAGTCCGACAAGCGCACCGAGGATTCCGTAAAAAAAATTTTCGGAAATTATTTTCGCATATATATTTTTTTGGAATTTGAAAAATTTACGGCTAAATAGTTAATAGATTCAGGCGTTATTTTGCGAAAGTCAAATTTACATGCAATTTGATCTAACCTGCTTTGTGTGCGATGAATGTGAACACGTTTATATCGGGCAAACTGGTCGTAACTTTATAACACGATTTCACGAACACGTATCGACGTATAAAAACAATCGCCCAGAAAGGTCACACTTCGCCGAGCATCTTATAGACAAAGGACATAACTTATCCCCCACTAATACATATCAAATTTTACACACCATAGACAAAGGTTTAAAACTAAATATTAGGGAACAATTAGAAATTAAAAAACATAAAAATTCTAAAATTACTCTCATGAACAAACAGACTGACGTAAACCATTCCCCACTATTAAATATCTTTTCGCTCACACCATCCACCCCCACCCTCAATTCAATATAAGGGACGGCACTGCGATGGATTTGTCACTTGTAGCATGTTATTCTTTGGTGGCGGAAGCACACAAAGCAGGTTAGATCAAATTGCATGTAAATTTACGGCTTTCAGTATTTTCCTTTATAAACCAGGCACAACAGCCGTATCTTTTGACTTAGAACTTAGAAGATTTTCTCACTGCTCGATGGGATTGCAGCCCTGAGTATATGATATTAATTTCAGCTTGATGGCTCCACTCTTCCCTGAGAAAATGGGTCTTGATACACGGACATATAGACAGACAGACAGACGGACGACAAAGTGATCCTATATATATATATAGGATTCCGTTTTTTCTATTTAGGTACGGGACCCTAAAAATAAATGCATATTCATTTGTACCAGAACTTATAGCCGGACTAGGTATATATTTTTACAATTTTAAAACCACCAGTCTTGAAATTGAAAATTAACCATTCTCAACTCTTTTTTTGCGGCACCTGATCACAAGGCACGAAGTACCCAAGCTTGGCTCGAAACCAACGTTACGGACTTTATAAGAGCTGAAGACTGGCCCTCGTCTAGCCTAGATCTGAATCCCCTAGACTACACATTATGGTCAGTTTTAGAGGACATGGCCTGCTCCAAACGACACGCCGACATTGTGTTTGTTAAGAAATCTCTGGAGCCATGTAAAATGTAAATGTATACTTCCCATGGAAACAGTGCGTAAATCCATAGATTCGTGGCCAGACTGAGTAAAGGCGTGTATCAAAGCCAAAGGTAGCCATTTCGCATAGAATATTTTTGTTACAATTTTTTTTTAAATAAAGTAACTTAATAGTGTTTGGAATGAATTATGTTACACACGTAACTCGTGTTTAAGTTAAAATAAACTTATGTAATTTGTACTAAGTTTTTTTTATATACTGCGTCGGGAAGCATACGGCCCACCTGATGTAAAGCAGGTACCGTTGCCTATTAACGCTTGCGATATATTAAGTATCACTCGCACGATGAAAAGTTCCAACTCGTCCGGTCCATTTGATTCTGCGTAAATTAACCGTGACAGACGAACAGACACACGAGTGACCTTAGAGTTCCATTTTTCATTCGAATTCACGGAACCCTAAAAACAAAAAATCCAAACCACCTGCAGGATTATTGTGTACTTGCGAGTAGAGAACAAGCTCCTCAACAACTGTTACAAGCAATCGTAGCTCGTGGCGTCGATGGCGTCGTTGGTACATGTTACTCTAATCGAACACTCAGGCAACGTCAACCGCGCCTGTCTATGGATGGGTTTACCTATCTCGAGCTTCTCCAAGCTCGAAGTGTATCACCGGGATTGTCGTAGAAAACAATCAATCGTTAAGTCAGTGGCTTTTGGTCAACTTTAAAACACTGGCCTCTGCCAATCTGCAATTGAAGAACACAGTGGAGTATGCTCTTATCCCCTTCTCTTGAAGGGAGAACAAGATCCTTTCAGTTGGATGAGTAGGGACTGCAGTGGAATCGTTCATAAACTACATTAACCACTTCACGTCAGGTTGGCAGCTTGTTTGTCTCTCGATACTATAAAAAATAACAGCAACCTAATATTCTTTCTCTGGAGGCCAGTTAGCTTAAAATCCAAATACGATAGTAAGCTATATATATCCTTCTTATGTAAATAATGAATTTCCAACTCAATTTAAGTAATCAGGTACAAGTATTACCTGATTACTTAAATTAAAATTATACTTAAATATATTCGTAGAGTAGGTAAAGTACCGATGGTAAAAAATTGCAGTGTGCAGTCGAAACAGCGCTGAACAGAGAATAAATGGTGAAAGCTCATCACAAATTCAATCCGAGTTCATTTGCTTTATTTGCGAGAGCCAATCAATTGCCGAAAAAAAAATGCCAAGTGTATCTTTACATCATTACACTGGTTCAGTAGATATTACTATTTACCGTTAATAAATTCTTACGTCTTTTTTGTACCACTAAATTTTTTAAAACGGATTTATGTACTATTGGTAATTATCACTTGCTCGGCGGGGAAGGAAAACATAGTGAGCAAGTCCAAGAAATTAAACGAAGAAGAGGTAGGGCGCATAAAAGCAGCCCGTCTGGGGAAGTACCTCCACCTCACAGAAAACCGCAGCCAAATAACAACTCCCTAGAGGGATGTTGTGTTCCTGTGTGTGAGTGAGGTCACCAGTAAGCTCCCAAGGAGTTGCTGTGTAAGCAGCAGAGGAGGCATCGCGCGAGTGATACTTAATATATCGCAAGCGTTAATAGGCTACGGTACCCGTTTTACATCCGACGTATTATAAATATATATATATATATATATTTCGTGTACCTTATATATACATATATATTATTCTACCTAAATTTATGTGTGACCTAACCGAAAAAAGTGAAGTTTAAAAGAGGTAGGGCGCATCAAAGCAACGCGTCTGGGGAAGCACCTGTCTCCATCTCACAGAAAACTACAGCCAAGTAACAACTCTCTACTGGGTTGTTGTGTTTCTGCATGTGAATAAGATCATCAGTAGCTTAGCTTCTAAGGAGTTACTGTGTTACCAGCAGAGGCGGCATCGCGCGAGTGATACTTAATGTGTTACAAGCGTTCACAGGCTGCGGTAGCCTCTTGCATCAGATGGGCTTCCTTGAGTGCCTCCCAGCGTTGATTTCCCCTCTGGGATGTCGAGCTCTGATTCATATTAAACTGTTTCAGAAGAAGTGGATTATTTTAATATATGTATGGTGTAAGTGACTCACTAATGACATTGAAAGGCAAAGCCAAATTCGCCTGCGCGTAGTGCCTCCTTCTAATCAACAAACCAGCCTCGAAATAAATATAGAACGCATTAAACCATTCCAACTAGGCATGTACTCCACAGAAAACCGCAGCAAAATACCACCTGTGAGGAGTGGTCTGTTGTCCCTCCCAAGAATTTGGAGGTTTGACAGTAGTCGCTTTATCTCAAAATCAGTATCTTCGCCAAACCCTTAGGCGTAGGCTGTTCTACCAATCGTAATGGATTAGGAAACGGTATAACGCAAGGAAGAAGAATAATAAATCTGTAATGTCTCAATACTTATCTGCCTAGAGAACCCTAATCGGACCAAATAGTCAGACGGTCCGCATTGCGCTTAATCGGAAAAATCAACATAGGCAGAGATCGACTGAACACGTATGTACCTTAAGTATATAAGTACTTACATATATACTTGGTGTTTCGGTGCTACCCTAATTGGGCTCGCGTATGTTCATTAAAATATTTAAAGCCAATTAATTGAGCTGAGAGACCAATATGGTTGAATATTTGCTACAAGTCCTTTCTCTTTAAGGTGATGGAGAGTCTGATAAACACACGACTCCTGGCGTACCTAGAGGATCACGACTTCATCAGACTTGAATTTTTTAGGGACATACTTTTTTATGATTATGTTTTCATATATATAGTGAGGATATTTATTTCTTTGAACAGTTCTCTGGAGCCATAACAATGTCAGTATAACAATAAACAGAGCGAGTTGCTCTTTTTTATAAGATAAAAATTGTCTCAATGTTAGCCGCTGTTCCCACAACAGTATACTATACGATATAATATATAATAATAAAGTAGCTGAAATAGATTATACGCGCTGTAGCCACATCCGTCGATTGTCTAATTCTCCTAACTGTTTAGGCAGTGGAGCTGAGCTTACCGGCACGTTTCTTTATGTGGGGGCCCCTTTGTAATTTGGAGTCTACTGTAATTTCATGAAACACAGTATTTATAATTCTATATATTCCAGTGTGTCTAAACTGGGCACTGTCCATAGTCCATAAGCGACGGCAACTGTTTACTATCAGGCAGGCCGTACGTTTATTTGCTACCTTAGTAGGTAGGTAGGATTCTTGTAAATAAAATATTATATTTATTATATCGACCGATAGGATTAGATTTCGGCTGCCTAGAAGTTGACCCAACGCTCCATTCACACTATTTCCTGCACTCACTCGTCTCTCCACATCAGCGGTGTACCTTTAATCGTTGCTAAAAGCCCTTCCAAGATAAACAATCTCATTCACTTGCTCCAACACTACATCATCAACCCTAATCCTAATGTTCGTTCTGGTTGTCGCTCTTTCAAATAATTATAAATATACTATACTTTCAAATGTTATCTTGGTTTTATTCAATTGTAACCCTTTCTTCATATAATCATCTTTCATTGTTGTAATTAGTGTTTGCAGTTCAGATGGTGATTCTGCTATTAATACCGCGTCATCTACAGTTGACCACTGAATCACCATTCGCATTCCCACATACATATTTCTTATTCTATGAAGATAAGAGACCAGATACAGGATGAATAGTCGAGCCGACAGCACGCATCCCTTTCTGATACCAATGTTGATATCAAACCAGGACTTCCCAAAGCATTACATCGGATTTCTCCCTCATTCTCCTTTCAATGATGTTTCCATACACTTTAGTTGCTAAGCTGATCAAGGGCACGATAACTGCGCGTCTCCATCGGTCGGGTCCCTTCCGGTTCTCCAGCATAATTTGTTCAAAAACCGGAAGGCGTCCCTAACGTAGGTTTAATCATCGCAGCTGTAACCATATCAATTCCCGCTGATTTTCCATTTTTCTAACTGCGTATCGACCATTCAATCTCATCCAAGGTAATGTCTTCATGGTACGCTGGCACTGCCGTGTCAGTTACAGACTCATTTACAGTGCCAGCGTCCTGGACATAATCATACATTTGTCTAAAATATTCACTTAACCGTTCTAACACTTCCTGCGTGTTAACAAGAATGCCACCAGTTTTACATTTTATCTTGTCCATTCTGGATACTGACGAACCACTTTGAGACTTCTTTATCTCTCTCCAGAAGAGTTTGGTATTAGCCTCGAAGTTCTTCGTCAGCTTCTCTTCCTCATTCATGAATAGTCTTTCACTCTTCTCTTTCACTGAAGCTTTGGTTTCATTCTTGCATCGACGGTATATTTCTTCTTCCTTTTTTTTCATACCATCACTCTGGTGCAAATATGATACGTTATCCAGCCACGCTTTCCTCTTTTTTCCACTGAGGTATTAACCTACGCATCCCACAAGGTACCTCTCAATGTTCTACGTCTCGTACTCATCCCCACAATTCTTTCGTACTGTCCATCATACTTTCTTTCAGAACTGTCCAACATTCGTCTATATCTGAGTCGGAAAGACTCGCGTTCGCAAGTCTTTCACTGACTAGACGTACATACATACTTCTTACACTTTTATCTTCCAATTTTTCACTTCTTATTCTTTTTTGATCTCCGAAAGAATTACGCATTCGCCAATGCCTCCACTTCTTGATCGTCCACTTAGGGTAAGAAAAATATTGTGGGGAACTTCCATTGTTGAGGTTCAACAAGTACATTTTTTCAAACTTTTCCAAAAATATTTAGTATTATGAACATTAGAATTAACATAATGGTTAAAGTAAGCTTGTTTCTCACTTCTGATACTCTCCTGTACTAAATGTTTCAGATCCTTGTAGTATTTTCTGTCCGAATCTATTTTAATTCGGCAATATTGTCATGAACCTTGTTTCGCATACACATCATGTGTGTATACAAAGAAGCGAGTGAGGTATGTTTTTTATACAACGTCGGGATGCGTACAAGCATACGGCCCACCTGATGTAAAGCGGTTACCAATACGGATTGCAATGATGCGCTCTACCTCTCTTAAAAATACCCAGACCTAGAAAATACTAGACCCAGACCATATGTTCATACACACAAATGTTTGTCCTGTGTGGGAATCGAACCCACGAGCGTTGGTGTCAAAGTAACGTAACACGTTTCGCCACTGCGCCGCCGAGCTCGTCATTTGGATCGGTGCATCTGGCCTTCCAACCCCAATGAGAGACAGCCTGATGGTATGTATGTATGTAGGAAGATTGAAGATCCATATTGTCATTGACTATGGTGAATAAGATTATTTACGCTTATTTGTAAAAAAATAGAGAAAAAGTATCAAAGTCCCCTTAGCATCTGTCCGTAAAACTCTTTTCTATGACACGATACGTGATCAAACTTAGGGAAAATACATAACTTTCTCGTGTCATACATTTCACAATCGACTATGTTTTATAATACTTATAACCATGAATTTAAACGAGAAAAATATGTTCTGGCTTTCAGAAATAAACTTTAAGATCTAAAATATCTTTCAAGCACAAAGGATTTAAACAGACCAAAGATGAGATTAACACCGTCTGTGTTTTATCGTACCATTCAATTGAAAAGTAAGTTTTAGAGCACTCAAAAAGATGAGAATATATAAAGGCAGATAATAAAATGTATGTTTAAAAACAGAAACTAGATGTTTTTAGTACCTCCCATACAATAAACTAACCGGAATTTCCCGAAATTTTCTCGCTCATTTTTTTTTCTTTTTGTACAACGTAGGGAGGCACACAAGCAAACGGCCCACCTGATGTAAAGGAGGAGTTACCGTAGCCTATTACCGCTTGTAATGTATTAAGTATCAGTCGTGCGTTGCCTCCTCTGCTGCTTATATAACAACCCTCTAGGAAGTAGTTTAACAATGGATAGGTTTGTCTATGTTGAGCTTCTTCGTGCTCGAGTAGTGATAGCCCAGTGAATAAGGAACCGGCTTATTGAGCAAATGGTCCCCGGTTCGAATCTAGGCGGGGGCATGTACTAAATTCGTGTTTTCGTATTTATGCACATATTTATCACTTACTCGGCGGTGAAGGAAAACATCGTGAGGAAACCAATGATATTGTATTTAAAGATGACGTATATTCATACTGCGCGTCGTTTTGTTATTGTTCCACTACGACATTATAGTACTTACTTATGAAGGGGATAGATAATACGGAACGCATGATATAGAGAGAGATAGCTATCTATCGATATGAGTTACGCTTGAAATACGTCAGCGCATCATAGAATAGCGCATATTAGACCAATTGGGTTAATTTCATTGCCTCAGTTTTTGCGCGTTAGTACGACATCTACCTCTTTTTAATACAATATCATTGGAGGAAACCCACACATCCAAGAAATTATATTTCGAAATATGTATGACCTAACCTAATAAAGATCTCGTTTTCCCTCGAGGTAACGAAGGTCTGACGGCAGTCGCTCCATGTAAAAATCAGTGACTTTGCCAAATCCTTAGGCTTAGCTAGCGGACCCCGCTAAACCTAATGGATTAGGAAACGGGATAACGCGAAGAAGAGCTTCTTCGTGCTCGGGGGACACGTTAAGCTGTCCATTCCTGCTGTCGTCGATGGATGCCAGTCGTTAAGCTAAGTCAGAGACCTTCGGGTGGCTTAAAAACGGTAGCCCCGCTAATCCACTGTTGAGCAGCGTGGCATGTATCCTGTAAACATTTTCGGCTGAAAGGGTGCCCGTATCCCTGCAGTGGGATAAGTAAGGGTTGGTGGAGGTGGTAGAAAGGAGACAATGTTGGTTCGAGACAATGGTTAAGTAATACAAATATTTGGAGAAATAATATTCATATTTTTTGTGTGCATATATATTTGTATGTATGCATGCCAGGTCCCTTGCGGGGTATGCAGGGAGAACCAGGCGCCATAAGACGCGGTCTTTACACACTTCACTCGCTTCTCTAACATTCATAGCTCTTTTCATGCACGCTCGCCGGTTCCTAGGGCTCCTGACATCACCTTCTGATAAAACATGACCAATTTGGTTACTTAGCCTTGGTCTTCCTCGCCTCCTACGTCCTTCTACTTTCGCATTTTAAATCTATTTACAAACTTGCTCCAACACTACAACGTCAACCGTAATCCGAGTGTTCGTTCTGGTTGTCTCTCTTTCAAATACCATTATCTTGCTTTTATTCACATTTAATTGTACGCCTTTCTTCATACAATCATCTTTCATTGTTGTAGCTAGTGTTTGCAGTTCGATTGATGATTCTGCTATTAATAACGCGTCGTCTAATAAAGCAGGCAGTTGACCACTGAATCACCCATTCGCATTCCCACATTCATATTTCTCATTCTCTGAAGACAACTGTCCAGATACAGGATGAATAGCCGAGCCGTCAGCACGCATAACTGTCTGACATCAATGTTGATATAAAACTAGGGCTTCCCAAAACATTACATCGGATTTCACCCTCATTTTCCTTTCAATGATTTCTCCATGCACTTTTGCTGCTAAGCTGATCAAACTGATAGTCCTACAGTTGTCACAGTCCATACGTGAACCCTTGCCTTGATACAAGGGCACGATGACTGCGCGACCTTAATCGGTCGGAACTCTTCCGGTTCTCCAGATAATTTGCTCAAAAATGAGAAGGTGTTCCATAACGCAGGTGTCACCTAGTTTGATCATCTCAGCTGTAACCATATCGATTCCCGCTGATTTTTCATTTTTCAAACTTCGTATCGACCATTCAATCTCATCCATGCTAACGTCTTCATGGTACGCTGGCACTACCCAGTCAGTCACAGACTCATTCACAGTGTCAGTGTCCTGGATATAATCAAACATTTCTCCAAAATATTCACTCCACATTTTATCTCATTCATTCTGATGCTGACGAACCACTTCGAGACTTCTTTACTCTCTCCTTAAGAATTTGATGGATAGGCTAATGCCTCGAAGTTTTTCGTCATCCTCTTTTCCTCATTTATATGTAGTCTTTCACGCTTCTATTTTACTAAAGCTTTTGTTTAATTTTTGCATCGACGGTATAATTCTTTTTTCTTCTCGTTCATATTTTTTACATATAAATTAAAAACTATTTTGTGATTGGATTAAACACTAAATTATGGAGATAACTAGAAATGTTGAAATAATTGAAAACCCATAAAAAACGTTTAGTTGTGAAATAAACGAAACACAATAAATTGGCTTAGGCTTTGGAAAGTCCAAAATTTTTAGCAATAGTAAATGACTGATATAACAACGTGGTGTTGAATACCTACTTGTCAGTTTCATATACCTGTTTGTATGTTTACGTAAACTACGAAATACAGGGACTGCTGAGGATAGCTTTAATATAACCTTTTTATATTTTTGTAAACTCTATGTTTTTACACTCTGGTATTATTCTTTCTTTGGTTTCGGTTGTCATATTTTTGGTCATCGTTCGTCTTTGGTAAGCATTATTACTGTAACTCCCATCTTCTAAATAAATAGATAATACTCTGATATCTAGTATTTTACCTATCTATTACATACAGTTCACATTTCTTTAAAACCCATTCTTTACAGGTACATCGAAGTATATTCTGTACAACAGAAATATGATCTTATTATGCGAAAATTGAAGGATGTATGTAGGAGCCGAGAATGACCGAGACAACCAAATTGTCCATATTTTATCAGAAGGTGACATTAGGACGAGCTCGGCGGCGACACGGCTAATGACGCGACTTTGACACCAACGCTCGTGAGTTCGATTCCCACACAAGACAAACATTGTTTGTACTAACATGGCTGTTTATCTTGATTGTAAATTTTTAAGAAGGTAGAGCGCATCACAGCGGCCTGACTGGGGAAGTACCTCCACCTCACAGAAAACCTCAGTAAGGTCACCAGTAAGCCCCAAGGAGTTGCCGTGTTAGCAGCCGACGTGGCATCGCGCGAGTGATACTAAATGTATTAACGGCGTTCCCAGGCTGCGGTAACCACTTTACATCAGATGTATTAAAAAAACGACGTTGTATAAAAAAGGAGCCGTAGCAGCCAAGCGTACATGAACTTATGAATATAAAAAGGCGAGTGAGATGTGCAAGGACCGCGTCTTAAGGCGCTAGGTTCTCGTTCCCTACACATAAATATACCTATTGTATAATATGCGTCATACTTATTAGCGAAAAACTTTGCCTGCCATAGGAATAAAACTTCAATTAATTAAGCCACCCATTTTGTTTCTTACATACCAACAACAACATGGTTAGTTCTCAAGGGCACAGTTCGAATTTATCGCAAATATCGACGTACGTTATGGTCAATGGTTAGATCATCGCCCCCCTTGCCATCTGAGATAGAACTGCCTGATAAACTTTGAACATCATAAACTTGGATCAAAAGAAACCAATTCAAATTTTGCTCGAGTTTACTCACGATCACCAAATTAGTCAAATAGTTCAAGTTCTGATGTCATTTTTTTATAAAACGTCGGAGGGCATATAAGCACACGGCTCGCCTGATGTAAAGCGGTTTCCATGCCCTATGAACTCCAGTAATACATTAAGCCCGATACCACCTCTGCTGCTAACACAGCAACTCCTTAAGAGCTTATTTATCAATAATAAATCTCACACATTGGCATGAGGCCAGGGAAGTGATATTTAGCTATCGTTTTTTGCAGATTTCTCTGAGATACTTATGGGCTGCTTTGATGACCTCTCTTCAATTATTTTGCGAAAGTCAAATTTACAGTCAATTTGATCTAAACTGCTTTGCATGTTTTTAGAATACCATGCTACGAATTGAATCGTTATGACGAGCTCAGTAGCGTAGTAATAAGTAACGTTACTTTAACCGCAGGGCCCGTGGGTTCGAGTCCTATACAGATAAATCTTTGTGTGCATGAACATGGCTGTTTGCCTTGGTCTGGGTGTTTTTGAGAGGTGGGGCTCCCGGCATCGCGCGAGAGATACTTCATGTATTGTAAGCGTTCATTGACTACAGTAGCTCGGTGGCTCAGTCGTGAATGACGCGACTTTGACACCAACGCTCGTGGGTTCGATTCCCACACAAGGCAAACATGTCTGTTTGTCTTGGCCTGGATGTTTTAAGAGAGGTAGGGCACATCAAAACGCCCGGCTGGGGAAGTACCTCCACATCACAGAAAACTGCAGCTAGATAACAACTCCCTAGAGGGTTGTTGTGTTCCTGCGTCTGAGTGAGGTCACCAGTAAGCTCCCAAGGAGTTGATGTGTAAGCAGCAGAGGAGGAATCGCGCGAGTGATACTTAATATATCGCAAGCGTTAATAGACTACGGTAGCCGCTTTACATCAGGAGGTCCGTACGCTTGTATTCTTCCCGACGTTGTATAAAAAAAAGTAACCACTTTACATCAGGTATGTGTAAAACGTGTGCGTCTCGGGACGCCCGACAGAAGTGATAACTTAAACTAATCTACATATAATTAAAGTTGCCGTATGCGTGAGAGAAAGGGAAGCCAGACAGACTGTGCGCCGTAACGCGTTACGTAACGAAGCAGTTTACCCTCCCATAAGAAGTTATCACTTCATAAACATGTTATTCTAAGGGCTAACAGCTGCTGCATCTCAGGATACTGTAGCTGGATCATACGGTTCGGTATCATCATCATGATCTCAGCCCATATTCGTCCACAACTGAACATTCACCTCCCCTCTAGAGTGCCATTCGTCTCGATCCTGTGCTGTGCATCTGCGTCCATCTACTCCCTCCAAACCTCCTGAGGTCGTCGCTCCATCTAGTGGGGGGTCGTTCCACATTGCGTGTAAAACTGTGAATTCTGTGATTTTTTTTGGTGATTATGGTTTTTGTTGTTAAACTTTTGGATGATTTGATATCTACAGTGTATATATAAGGGTACGTACTTATTTTATGATTCTGCATCTTTATTATTATTTTTTAATAATAAAGATGCAGAATCAAAATTTTATTATTATTATTTTACGATTATTTAAGCTCTTAGTAGTAGAGCATAATTATAATAATATAATTAAAATCATAAAGGCATATTTAGCAATGTCTACTTTCAGAAAATCTGTAGGTAATAATAGATTTTAAACCAAATAGGTTATTATGAAATGACAATTTTTTGCAATTTATTCTCATTTTTATTTGAACGAGGTTACTGAAAATGTTTGGCCAAAGAAACCGATAATAACGATAGCTTTATTGGTGTCATGGTTTATAAATCAATTACTAAAGTACTGACTTGTACGGGGACGCCGTTCGAGAACCTTTCTTTCCCGGTTGGCGGTTCTACGAATTATGTGGCTGACTCACTGCCACTTTAGCTTGCTTGTCCTGTGGTCCATTACCTTAGTTCTACAGCGGATATCCTCATTTTATCAGAGAAACCCCGAGAATAGCTCTTTCCAAAGCACGCTGAGCGACCTTGAGCTTCCCCATACGGCCCGCAGTGAAGAGCCACGTCTCGGTACGGTAAACGCTTTACATCAAATTCACCGTGTGTTTGTATGTCTTCCGATATTGTATAAAAAAATCGGCCAAGTGCGAGTCGGACTCGCGCACGAAGGGTTTCGTACCATTATCTATAAAAACGGCAAAAAATCACGTTAGTTGTATGGGAGCCCCCCTTAAATATTTGTTTTATTTTAATTTAATTATTTATTCTTAAAGTGAATATATAACTAAATATTTTATGAATATTTCAAGCGTCTACCTGTTGCCGTTATCAATATCGAGCAAAAATGAGCAAAAAAATCACGTTTGTTGTATGGGATCCCCCTTAAATATTTGTTTTATTCTATTCTTTAGTATTTGTTGTTATATTAGTTATTACATCAACTGTGAAAATTTCAACTGTCTAACTATGACGGTTCATGAGATACAGCCTGGTGACAGACGGACGGACGGACGGACAGCGGAGTCTCAGTAATAGGGTTCCGTTTTACCCTTTGGGTACGGAACCCTAAAAAAGCGCACTGCAGTCTTCGTTGCTTGATTTCCTTATTCAATTAGACTGACACACGCGATGATGCCATCGAGCCCCTCCCCACGCATACACTTCAAGCTTTAAACTTTGACCTTTGTACCGTTGTTATTCTGCATGCACTAAGAGCTACAAGAAAACTTTCAGTGTTAAGTACAATCTGCTCTTAGCCGCACAATAGCAGAGTAGCCCAACTCTACAGTTAAGTAAGTCGTATTTTGTATATAAATTTTATTAAATTATGTATTCGTATAAACCTACGAAAGATCAACGGAGGTTGTCCGGACGCGGGAAGGTCGCCGCAGTTCGTCCAAACTTGCATAGCTGCATTATGCATTGGCGAAATGCATTTAATGATCAATAAAGTCAAGCAGCTTCAAGCAACATTTTTTATACAACGGAGGTATGCAAGCACACGGTACCCCTGATATAAAGTATATAGATAAATAGATATATGATTATTTATCACAAAGAATATGGTGTACAAAGTAGGTGTTCCAAGAAATGGTTTTTTAACATGCATATTCTGCCTTTACTGGCGTAGAATATTCCTAAGCCAGTAAAGGCAGTTATTTTTTGTTGTCTAAATAACTTACTCCTCATATTTATTACGAATATGAGACACATCGAAAAGAGTAGCTTATGTACGCTTGCAATACTGCAAGTATCGCTGGCGCATTGCCACCTCATGCTGCAACATTAACTTTTTAGGAACTTACTGGCAACCTCACTCACTCGCAGGAACACGACAACCTTCGAGGTAGTTGTTATTTGTCTACGATTTTCCGCGAGGTGCGGCTATAACCCGTTATATGTTTTAATGCGCCTTACCTCTCCAACCTAGACCAAAAGAAATAGACATGTTCATGCACACAAAGCTTGTCCTGTGTGGGAATCGAACTCACGAGCCTTGATGATAAAATAGCGCTGCTAGCCACTCCTCCAACGAACTCGTCAAAAAGCAGCTGTTGCCTTTTTTCAAAATTAAGTTGCACGCCCTTGTTTTTGAGTTGAGTTGAATCTAAGTGTTCTTTAATATGTTTCTTCGAAAACAGATACCACTAGCAGTGGAGGATAAATGAGATTTATTTCCTATTCAACACATACATGCAAATAACCATTCTGTTAAAAATTACGTACTTAGAACGACGAGAATCACGTGTAGCCCTGGATCGCAAACATAACAAATTTAAAATTTTTGTGCAATAATGATAACTTCTACATAAAATAGAAAGTAAATTTAACCATTAGCACAAACGAAAAGAAAAAAATAACCTCGGTTATCAAATATATTAAACTTTTATGGACTTGACATGGCAAAGGGCTTGGCAAGATTGTGCTATATTTTTTTGTATAACTTCGGGTGGCAAACAAGCCGTGGTTTTTCCAAGGGACTGCAACATGGGGTTCTTCAAAAAAGGCGTGGAAAGATTTTTACAGGGTCGGCAACCATAGGCTACGGTAACTGCTTCCCACCAGGCAGGCCGTACGCTTGTTTTCCACCTTAGTGACGTAAAAAAAGCGTACGCTCCACCTGAAGCAAAGTCGCTACCGCGGACTGAAGCATACGGAAGCATAACTCGCGCGTTGCCCCCCTGCTTCTAACACAGCTACTTCTTAATAGCTTGCTGGTAATTTCACTAGCTTGCAGTACCACAACAACCCTCGAAGGAGTTGTTTCTCCAGTCGGGCTACTCTGATGTATTGAATCTCTCTTCATACCTACTTTAGTGAACAGTCGATATGAGAAACGTTCATTATATATTTAATAGAGATCAACGGAGGTTATACTGACGCAGGAAGGTCGCGGCCGGGCGTCCACAGTTGCATTACTGCATAATGCAACGGCGAAATACAGGAAACCAAAACTATTGGAATGCTAATATACACGACAATATTAGCTACGTGTTGTCTAGAAGTCGACACGTAATATGTAATAATTTACAAAAATATACAATCATACGAGGCAGCAACAACTATACTTATGATCTCATATATAAATAAATATTCACACAAAAAAGCACTAACAATAAACGGATATGACATCGATATTACGTAATATCCCAATTCAACGCTACGGATCGAGGGCAAATTAGAACGCGTAGCTCTTATTGGCTAGTTCTCGGATCAACATCGCGGTACCTATCACCTTATTGGTTAAAATATTGTCCCATTAGCCAGTAAGTTCGAATCACTGAGATATATAGGCGCTAAAACGCAATGATTTTGTGAGGGCGTGGTGCCTTCATGCACAGTATAGTGTTTTTTTTTTGTTTATTTATTTTTTTGTTTTTGAATATTATAATTGACGGTGTTAAAAAAAAATAGAATGCTTATGGCTTTACGACGGCGATTGCCCATCTGTTACCACACGCTTACTGCTGTACCTTAACTTGCAATTTTATCTAACCTGCTTTGTGTGCTTCCGCCACCAATTAGTTCATGCGGCCTAGTGCCGGCCGGCACCCACCCACTACTGTTAGTGCGTGCTACATGCCGACGCTGCCATGGCTGCTCCGGTAGTCTCTGCCTCGGCTGCTGCGGTCGTCCGCCATCTGGAACAGAATCCGCATGCCCGCACCACCACCGTCGCTGCCACGACTGGCCTGGTCGTCGCTGCGACACGTGTTCGCCTCTCCACGAGGCATCATCAGGCGTTATAGACGTTAATCGTTCCCTAATATTAGAAATTAATAAACATAAAAATTCTAAAATTACTCTCATGAACAAACAGACTGACGTAAACCATTCCCCACTATTAAATATCTTTTCGCTCACACCATCCACCCCCACCCTCAATTCAATATAAGGGACGGCACTGCGATGGATTTGTCACTTGTAGCATGTTATTCTTACGATTAACGTCTACAACGCCTGATGATGCCTCGTGGAGAGGCGAAACACGTGTCGCAGCGACGACCAGGCCAGTCGTGGCAGCGACGGTGGTGGTGGGGGCATGCGGATTCTGTTCCAGATGGCGGACGACCGCAGCAGCCGAGGCGGAGACTACCGGAGCAGCCATGGCAGCGTCGGCATGTAGCACGCACTAACAGTAGTGGGTGGGTGCCGGCCGGCGCTAGGCCGCATGAATTAATTGGTGGCGGAAGCACACAAAGCAGGTTAGATCAAATTGCATGTAAATTTGACTTTCGCAAAATAACGCCTGAATCTATTAACTATGTACCTTAACTGTAGCTAATAATAATAGCTAGGATTGGGGACTTGCAAACTTACATCAGTAAAGTCATGGCACTCCCGGTCTCTGGGGTAAAAATGTGGTTGTCTACGGATTTTGCAAATTTTAATCAAAAGTAGAAGTAATTCCACACTGCCATCGGGCTCGTCATCAATTTATCCCAATATTCAGTTATTATAGTTTGTAAGTATGAAAACATAATTTTCATACTTAGTTTAGAACTCAGGACGCCCAAAGAAAGCTGTCTAATTAAATTTGTTTGTTTCTACTAAGTGAAGTATCAAATGAAAACCATTAATTTCACGAGAGACTGTCATCTCTCTTTATTTAGGACACGCTACCATGTTATGTGAATATTTTTTAACACTCCAATAAATGTTTGCTCCTGTAAATTTGAAAAACTGACCGAGAACTGACTAACATCAGAATATGCGATGTTATATGTAGGCAGTAATGCTTCCACAATGTCATATTATCATTGGATATTGCGTAAATTAATAGTTACTTGCGTTGTTGTCACCAAGCTGTTGGACTTCATAAAAAACATATATGTGCTACATATATGTGTTTTCGACCCCTAAACCTGTTACACGGGAGTATCTCAGGGTTCGCTACTCGGATCTCTTCTCTTTATTATACAGGTATCTTTGTTACGCTGACAATATTCAACTGTATATCCCCTTGAATCCAAATAATGTAGCTGAAGCCGTTTAGGCTATGAACGTGTACATAAAGAGAATCACGTACTCGGCTACCGCTCACGTGCTTAACCGTGCAAGTCTAAATTCATGGTCCTTGGTTCTAATTCTATGAGGCGTGGTGCCCGGTATAGAATCGCCACGCCAACCCCGCCACCCCTTCTAGTCCCGTGGGTGCCGTAGGAGTCGACTGAGGGAAACACATAACCGGATGACGGGTAGCAGCATCACCTCGTGCACTGCCACGTACTGCGATCACCATCCCGCTTGCCAAGTGGTGATTATGACTGGGAATAATAATTAAAAATCAATTTCAATTCATCGCTGCTTAAGTTAATTCAACAAAAAAATGGTTAAAAATACTTACTTATACGCATTGACGAGCAGTTTCGTCGATACTTATATTTTGTTCAAATCGAACAATTATTTGTGCCTTAATAAATATTGTGCGCAACAATTCAACAAAAGTTATAATTTCAATGGAAAGATAACAGAAACAAACACAACCGATATACGTATAGTAGACAACGAAACATTTGAGGATTGACTGCTAATTACATTAAAGTAAATTGTAAATTCCTGCTCATTTCTTCGAAATACAGTACTACTACCCTCTTTTGAATGATCTAACCCAACATAAAATATGCACACGATTCGGCAAGGAATTATAATTATTACTAGGGGTCAAAGATGGTTGTCTAAGGTTGTAATTTGTAAATAGTCTATAAAATTAAAGGGATAAATTGAGAATGTCTTGGGATTTGAACACAGGATTTTATTTGGGTGAGATGCTTTACGTAGCTTGGTTCCGGTTAGGCCACGAGATGCTATGACGAGTATTTTAAAATTTTGTATCAGCAATGCAAAACTAAGACTGACAACGAGATAAGTGGCGCGAAACGAGCGTGTTAGTGCCGTTGCGTATTTAAATTCGATTGATGCACATTTAAGAGTAAAGCAAAAGCTGGCGCTGCAAATACAGCAACTTACAACGTAATATGAATATTGTCGACTTTAATGTCGACAGGTGATATACTTTACTTTGTGGCCCACTGTACATTTTGTACCCACTCCAGTTTCAGTTGGGAGCTCGGTTCTCGAAGTCGTTGATGAGTATGTCTACCTAGGACAAACAGTCCAGCTTGATAGATCCAACTTCGAGAAAGAGGTATGTCGTCGAATCCAACTCGGATCGTCCAAAATAGGTCAATGTCTGAAGATGAAAGTCTTCGACCAGTGTGTGTTGCCAGTGATGACTTATGGCACAGAAACGTGCCCTTAGGCCTCATACGAAAGCTCAGGATTGCACAGCGTGCGATGGAAAGATGCCATTCTCGGAGTTTCTCTGCGGAATAGGCTCAGAAATTAGTACATCCCTAGCAGAACTGGAGTTACCGACGTGCCTCTGAGGATGCAAGCTGCAAGCTGAAGTGGCAGTGGGCAGGCCACATAGCTCTAAGAACCGAAGGCCGTTGGGGCAGAAAGGTTTTCGAATGGCGAGCCGTTGGATGCGAACAGCACAGGACCGATTGCTGTGGAAGTATAAGGGTGAGGTCTATGTTCAGCAGTGGACGTCTTTCGGCTGATATGATCATGGCTCTAAAAATAAGCTAAAATTTCTGACACCAATCTTCAATTAAAAAAAGATTTTTCCAAATCGGTTTAAAAATGACGGGGTTCTGATGTATTAAACATAAACCAGTTGAGAATGCGCATTGTTGCATTGCCAGAGGAACACCTGGCTCGTCAATTATATAACAATTTAATAACTTTTTTAAAACTTTGTCGGCCATTTTGACCATGTTCCTTAAGAAATATGATATTGGTTTTTAAGACATTCCTATTCTACTATTTAATTTACTTTTCGATCTAAAATAAAAAATCATTTTTTTTCATTTTATTTGACGGCTGTTTTGACCATGTTTTAAGAGATAGGAGGTTGGTTTTTCAGACATTCCTATTCTACTTTTTTATGCTGAATCCGAATCTGAAGTCAAAATTCGAACATTCGAAAAAAAGCGACAGACACACAGAGACAAACGCACCATAGACAAACATATAGATTTCATATAGGAACGGTGTTCCTGAAAAATACGACAGAGTTGAGAACCTCCTCCTTTTTTGAACCTATATAGGCGGAGACATGAATTTTTCTATTCTTGTTTTCTACACCGGCAACAAGAAATTCACAGAAATACAGCGACATTTAATAAGCGGCTAGTTAGAAATTAGGATGCATGCACTAGTATCCGACCACAGGTCAATTTTGGCCAAAAACGAAGCAGATGCAAATTGTTCTTCGATCAAAGCCGAAGCCGAAGGTTTAACTTTAGTAGGGAATTCTATAATAGTGGCTAAAAGTATAAAAACCACAATAATATGAATTGCATGATTGTATAAGTAAAAGAAACCCTCAGTAAGATTTTAATATTTCATATTCTTCTTACAATATGACACAACCCTTTATTTAAATTAATCTGCACAAATACTTATTATATTACTTACGTTTACAACTTAAATTGTTTTGTTTGTGTCGTTCGGTTGCCGGTGCCGAACCAATGCCCCTGCGACCCGCTACCAACACCATCGGCAATCAACCCGCGTGCGCTCGTAGTAAATGAGTATTCCTTTTATTTTAAGTACTATACACCTTTATTGCCTTATTTTACCAGCGCTCTCGTGTATAATTTATGTTATTAAAATATTTTTTATGGCCTGGATGGTATATTAAAATAATAAAAGTATATAATGACATTATTCTAATATAATTCACATTTGCGGTACGTATATATGTGATAATTACATACATAGAATATTTTTTCTAAATACTGATATTGAAGGCATCTACATCGATACAGAATCCAAAAGGGATACTTTAAAAACTTTTCTACTTATTTTATTCAATTTTAACACGTTTTATTTATCCACAATAGTATTACAAGTTTAAACCTAAAGCGGCAACATATTATAATATATAACATAATTTAAGCAAAGAATTTCTTGTGAATTCGATTATGCAAAAAAACCCCAAGTAACGGAGACAATACACGGCCCCTAGTCCCCGGTGGAACCAATATTCTGCACTACGGGAGCGGTCGCGGTAACAGCATGGCAGGAGGTACGAAGAATCCCTGGCTGAGGATGGCCTACCATAAAATGGACCGACGATCTGCAAGTAGCACAAGACCGATCGTCATGGAAGTTAAGGGAGAGAAACTTATGATGATGGCTGTGTTGTGCAAAAACTAATGAATATTCAAATAAATTTTATGGCGTGATAGATTTCGTATCAAAAATATTTTGGATTCCTCAGCTAAACTTAAAAATAAAGTCCATGTAAACAAGACCCCGAAGACCAGCTTTTATAAATAATAAAAGCTGAGATTAGAAAGAGATACAAAATATTAATTTGCCATTGGGCCCTCGCGGGTATTTAGACACATTTTTCAATAAATTTTTAAGTATCTTATTAACTTCTCATGGTATACTGTGTTAAGGATATGAGATAATTATTTTTGAAAATTTCCGTGAGAAGTTCCCTGGAGCCCGTGTTGTAAATAGAGCGTAAGGCTCGCTTTTGTAATATAATAATAGTTTTAATATCAGCTGCTTTTCTCCACAACAGTATACCACACGACATAATGCTGTAAAAGTAGCTGAAATAGACTAAGTGCGCAGTAGCCACATCCGTCAATTGTCTACTTCTCCTGCATATGCGACGGAGCTGAGCTTAATGGCTAGTTTATTTATGGGGAGGCAACCACTGCAATTTGGAGTCTATTATAATTCTAAGAAATACAGTATCACAGTAATGAAAGACGATTGTTTTGACTATTGAATGCGAAGAAGACAATGGTAATTAATAATATTTGAAAGAGAAGAAACCAGAAGCAATGTAATGGTTACGGTTGATGATGAAATGTTGCAATAAGTTGATGAGATTGCATATCTTGGATGCGCTTTCAGCAGGGATGGAAAGACACCGCTGATGTGGAAAGACCAGTGAGTGCTGGGAATAGTGTGAATGGAGCGTTGGGGAAAACTTCTTGGCAGTGAAAATTCGAGCCAGAAGACACAGTTATCCGCTACACAACGCAGTGCTGGTACCAACGCTTACTTATGATAGCAAGAGCTGGGAGAGAGCATGAAAGTAAACATAGTAAATAAATGCGGTCGAAAATGCGAGCGTTGCCCAAAATTTGTGGCGTAAAAAAAGTGTCATCCATTCTCCATTCTTTCCAAATATCCGAACCATCTCAGCATACCCTTTTCAATTTTTGTCACTACATCGTCTTTCATTCAGTTTCATTCAGTCAGTGTAAGTACTTACACGATACCGATACCGATATGTACCTATTTATTACTCTGTCAATCATTCTAACTCCATACATCCCACCCACTCATTAAACAGCGTTGACCCTTCTTTCATGCTTCTTCTGCCATACCCATTATTAACTACTGTATGTCAATGTTGGCGTTAATAGACTCTGAATATACATAAACATACCGACAAGATCAATTTCCTCGTTTAATATGAGACTTCGGTAATAGCAAGACGAGCTTTGCTCGATATAATTTCGCTTGTCGACACCGAGCATAACGGTGATAATTGATATAATTGATACGGTTTCCTGAGTTCACTCTTCTTTCAATATCTCCTTCACATTTCCCATCTCTAGTAAACATGGAATTTAGATACACAAAAAATTTTTAGAGGTCTCCCTTATACGTGAAATGGGTATATTTTCTTTTATTCGTGCCCACCCCATGGGGTGGGAGTCGTTAGATAGGTTTTTTAAAAGTGTATTTTTTTATTAAATTCAAATATCCCCCACCCCCTGCCAACGAAACTGTTGTATTTAGAAACATAAACAAAATCATGGTAGTAGTCCATATAGTGAATTTAAAAGGACAACTATCACGGCTAAGCAGGCTTTACAGGTTAACGAGTAATAGTCGATGAACTTATAAAATGTATTTTTTTTAATAAAACGTACAAATGTCATTAGAATATGGAATTGCACTTATCTGCACTAAGCGTTTTGCTTCCTACTTTCTAATTTTAAAGGCCAAATAGTGGAATTCCCCCACTACGATACATAGGCAATTTCATAGTTTTTCATAGTTCATTTGAATTTCATACATTATTTTAATTCCGATAATTTACACCAGATGGCGATGTTCATAGGCTCAATTTCCTATTATTTTAGGCAAAAATCTCATTTTTTCGCAAGCAAGCGTAGCGAAGCAAACACGGAACCCTAAATGTGCATGGCGCGACACACTTGGCCGGTTTTTTTAACTTTTCTTTGATGAAATTTTGCAGTCAGATTTTTCTAATTTACAAAATCACTATTATCCATAATAAAATTTTCATGAGATGAGTATATACAATAGGCAATTATACTGTATGCTCTGGACATTTTTGACAATTTCCAGAAGTAATTTATGGCCGCCAGAATCGCTTTGTTTTCTGTCCCGTGCATAAAACACAGTAAATAAAAATATTTCGACTATCTAGTTCCTGGAAGTAACTATGATGCAGATTGCTCTAAACCCCTTCGGTTGAAGGGAGACCCGTATCCCTGCAGCGGGATGAGTAAGTAATGAGTAAGAAGTTAAATGCCACGATAGTTATACGATTGTACGAGTACGTTGTATTGGTCAATACGAATTCATAAATGGGTTTTGTAGGATTAATGTGACCACAAATGAAAGTAAAAAAATATTTTATCCAATAAAGTTGTTTTTGTATACATATACAGTGATAAATCATCATCATCATCATATCAGCCGAAGGATGTCCACTGCTGAATATAGGCCTCCCTGTTAGACTTCCACACGGGTCGGTCCTGTATTGCTTGCACCCAACGGATCCCTGCGATCTTCACAAGATCATCGGTCCATCGTGGTCCGCCCTACGCTGCTATTTCCGGTTCAGGGTCGCCATTTGAGAACCTTTCTGCCCTAACGTCTATCGGTTCTCCCAGCTATGTGGCCTATCCACCGCCACTTCAGCTTGCTGATCCTTAGTAATAAATACATAAAATAAATTCCAGTCCGTAACGTTTTTGAATACGAATTCTATTGCGAAAGCTGCGTCGTCTGTCCGTCTATCTGTCCGATGGTTTTTCATTACTTTTCGAAGACAGTCAGATAAAAATAAGACTCGAAAGAAGAAGAAAAATAATTGACTAGTGTAATAGATTTAATAAGAATTTCGTTATTTACAAAAACAATAACAAAATTTGTGTCTTACGATGTATTGAATAAACCAAAATAATGGTATTTGAAAGAGAGACAACCAGAACGAACACTAGGATTACGGTTGATGATGTAGTGTTGGACCAAGTGGATGAGTTTGTATATCTTGGAAGCGCTTTAAGAAGCGATGGAAGGTACACCGCTGATGTGGAGAGACGAGTGAGTGCAGGGAATAGCGTGAATGGAGCGTTGGGTAAACTGTTTGGCAGCCGAAATCTAAGCCAGAAGGCACAGCTCACTGTACACAACGCGGTGTTAATCCCAACGCTAACTTATGGAAGTGAGAGCTGGGTATGGCAGAGAGAGCATGAAAGTAGAATAAATGCGGTCCAGATGCGAGCACTGCGAAAAATTGGTGGCATAACGCTTGCTGACCGCGTTCGAAATGATGACGTACGAAAGAGAGTTGGACTGAAAGAGAGTGTCGGTGTTAAGATAAGAAAGGGCATGCTCCGTTGGTTCGGACATGTAGAAAGAATGCAAGATGAAAGAATGACGAAACAGATATACAATGCGAAAGTGGAAGGATGTAGGAGCCGACGAAGACCAAGACTAACCTACCATGACCAAATTGGTCGTGTTTTATCAGAAGGTGATGTCAGGAGCCTTAGGAACCGGCGAGCTGCATGAAAAGAGCTATGAATGTGAAAGAAGCGAGTGAAGTGTGTAAGGACCGCGTCTTATAGCGCTCGGTTCTCTCTGCCTACCCCGCAAGGGACCTGGCGTGAAGATATACATACATACGATGTATTGAAACTACTATCACACAAGATCATAGACTATGTCTTTCCTACAAGACTTTTAAATATAATTGTGTTTAATGTGGGGGAGGTAGGCTAGAAGCTAAAAGCATGTACATAAAAATTACTGCCTTGAGAACAATCTCTCTAAATTTTCACGCCAAATCCCTTGCGACATAGGCAAAGAGAACCATCACAAGAATTAATAAGTTCTCCCTTGAAAAAGAAAAAAAAAAGAAATTTACTTCAATTAGTGACTTTTCCACATGATCATAATTTAAAATAATAATCTTTCAAACACATTCAGTGTAGGAACTAACTGCGGTCCTGACAATATATTAAGTTTTTTTTTTTTTGCCATAGAATGTCTTGCTACATGCAAAGGATCATCAATAAATCCATCAGTAATGCTAATGACAGAGTCACAATTTATGTGCAACTTGTACATTTAAACATGAGATTGAGTACGTACAAGGAATGTAGTATTTTTGACCCTTGAGACCTTTTCATAAAAGAAAACTGATTTTGACATTATGCATTTGTGGGACGCATGTGACTGTGACTTTTTGATTATATTTAAAAAATCGTTTAATAAATACAAAAATATAAACAGGCAAAACATTTTTCTGTAACGTAATAAACATTGAAAGTTTCAATAGAGAGATCCATAGAACGTTAAATTCTTACCACTTGGCGATTACACCTTTCTTATCCCACAGTATCGAATTCGATTCACCGACAAATTACACCAGATTTTAAATTCTTGGCAAATTGGCTACTATATAATTGTTTTTGAAAAAACTGGCGAATTATTTGAAGATACAGTAGGTACAAACCGTGCGCAAAAGAACAGTGATAGCCTGGCGTATAAAGAACTGACCTATCAACCGCCTGGTTCTGGTTCGATTCCTGGTGTGGGCATTCATGAATTTACCACTAAATTCGTGTTTTCGGATTTGTATACATATTTGTAACTATCACTAGCTCGACAGCAAACAGAAACTTTGTGAGGAAACGCACGTTGAAGAAATTAAATTTCGAAAGATGTGTAACCTAACTTAAGAAAGGTCTGGCTGCGGACTCAAGAAATCCTATTGGATTAAGAAACAAGATAACGTTCTCAAACAGTCAAATACAAAAATCAGTTCTGAGCTCGAAATCGATCTCAGGTTTTATTTCGCTGATTCCAACTTGGAATAAGAAAAAGGTATAAATAAATATTTCTTGTGAGGACAGAAGATTTAAATATGGTGAAGAATGGAATCATCCAATTCATAGACAATTTAATAGTGAAAGCCCGCCTAAGTCAATTGTTCAGTCTCAACGTGGTACGTATATTTGGTTTATCTGTGATTCCATTAAAGAGGTACTAAGAACACGCCCAAGATGCACATTCTTATTTGATATATTTAAATAGTAGATACAGACTAAATTACATGCAGTTAGTAGTAAAATTACTAATTATATTCATTTAAAGCACGATCAAGTTTAAAGTCATCTCGTCGTGACCGCGTCGAACCCACGACCATATATTAAGGATCCGTCCGCAGGGAACAGGGATTAATGCATCATGCAGCGATATGTGTGGTACAAGTTACAAGATATTGTGATCGGAATTATAATTACAGCAAGTTTACTATAAAGGTACGCGTCGCATATCATAAGGCACGTCTAATCAACATGCAATGGTTCTAAGTTTATTTGTATTGATCCTCATAAACCTGACTCCATTATTTGCGATGAGATCCAAACATTTGAGCAATTTCAGATACAGGTGCACCTTAATTTTATTTTATGTACTAAAAAAATAAGTCTATGACTTGCTAAAATATTCTATTTGGTCACGATCCTATATTTAAATAATAAAAATATATTACAATTATCAGAGAAAGAGAAACAAAAGAGGAATAACTTTCCTCTATATATATTTATATATCGTTATCACTATTTTTTTTATATACATTGCATTGAAACTTCGTTATTGGACTTCCCTTCGGAACTTTATGAATGCTTTTATGCTTATTACAGTCTGATATATACATAATTTGCACCACGAATTACAATTTACGAAGTTCCGTTGGTAAATTGTACGTTGATGTAGCGGCGAATTGGTTTGAATAAACAATTCTGCGTTACGTCACCCATTGGTAATCCTACATTCGGAAATTTTGTTACTGCTTGGTCCCGATATTAACCCCTGGAGCGTGGCAGCCCGGGTGCTATGAAATGCCTATAGTGTGGCAAGCATTCTCTCGCGTTAACTAAGGCGCGACCTATGGTTAGAAAAAGTGAAATTTCTCGACTAACTGATAATTATATTGTATAAATTATACATCGTTGGAAAGCTAATATTCCAATACTACTAATATAAAAAGATCTCGTAGGTAAAATACCTTTATCATTCCTTAGATGTACGATATATCGAGACATTTGGGTTATAAGTCACGACACCGCGAACATTTTTACTTCATACACTGCATTCCTATTCACTTTGCACTTTTTCGGGATATATATTCAATTAAACACTCTTTTATAATCACGTGAAACTATTCAAATGTCTAATTTATTTATTATAAAAATGAAAACAAGCACATTCTAGTGGGGGAGTTTAGGTGACTTCAGTCCATTGATATGAACAGATATTTATTACACGAAATTAATGAACAATCGCTAAAAAGTAATTTTAGAAACAGATTCCTGGTTAAATTTGCCACAAGCTAATATTTATTACACTTCTAATAATAAATAAACATAAACACGTTTTACAAATAAATTTCGTACGACGGACATGTCGGAAATGGCGGCTTCACTAATTTTGAACGTTTTTACACGAATAATATCCCGTTATTCACTAAAAGTAATAGAATAACTTGAAAGAACACAAAATTTCCAAAAGATTGAAGCTTATTACATGTTAAAAGCACTGACTGTTTATTTATAACAAACATTTTTATCGGACTCCATTACACACACAGCAATATCGGAATGGCGCGAAACGGAAAAATGTACCGACTCACTCTGATATAATTGTTTTTACTGGTCGTCGGAGCAACAGGTTGGCCACAACCGACATTATCATAAAGTGAAATAACCGTAGACAAGGTGTAAAAATTTACAGGTTGTCCAAACGAATAATACCGAAGAACCAATGAAATACAAATGCGCCAAAATGGTCTGTAGCGTGCTAGGCTCGTATTTGTGCATAACGGATGCACAAATACGAGCCTAGCACGCTACAGACCATTTTGCCTTATGCTCGAATACGAGCCTAACACGCTCGAAGGGTTAAAGCCAAATTAGGGTGACAATATTTATTTGTAGGGGTGACAAGCTGTTTTCCATATACACATGCTATACATTCGTTTTTAGACGCCTGTAGCACAGAGTAACGTACCGTTCGTTTCCGTATCAATATATCCCAAAGATCTATTCCCCCGACTCTATTACATTTTTTTTCAAGATCCGCAAATCTTACACCATAGAAAACTTTACGATCCATAGCCAGATGTATTTCCTTTATATTACAGAGTAAAAAAAATTGATCTGTACAATTTGAAATGCACTCTGTGCCTCCCACATTTCACCCTCATTCTTTTTGCATCTATTTACCGACACTATTTTACTAACAATTTGATTAAGAGCTGTTTTACTGTTAAACCCCGATTATTGGCAAAGTTTAGCCTGTTCCCATGCCTTTCTATAGGAATCCGATAACAGATGACTGTATCTCCGATCCATTGCGATCTTTCCGATTCATTACCATATTTTTTTGTAGAAAAAGAAATCATGTCGCATTTAAGTTCCACAGTTATCTCTGCGAAGCCTAAATCGATTCCCGCTTTTCATTTCATCACACGGGCCATTTTGTCATCCGACGTGACATAAAAAATGAACTGAATGATTATTAAAAAAAACAAATTACATAAACAAAAGAAGGTGCAATTGTTTGTTTGTGCAACCACGTCTACTCACATTATTGGTATACGTGACTTCCTACAAACGAAGGATTTACTTAAGCGGACTTACATTTTAAGTAGTGGCTATCTGGCCATCAATTAATCTTTGTGCAAAAACTACACTCTTTATTTTGACGTTCTGGTACGTCAAAATGCAGTAACTTATTTAAAAACCGGCTGGCTACATGAAATATAAAACACGTGTAATGCGGTTAGTGAGCTGACGTGGCGGTATCGTGTGCATAAGTAAAGTCGCTGTTCTAAAGAATGTATTTAACTTGCTCCCGCTTATCACTTGTACCCTCATTGTTCCCCCACCGCTCAACATCGGGTCGTGAAATAGATGGATTGCAGTCCTGAGCGTTTGTTGTACGCTATAACTTATACCACACACGTACTTGGGATAGGTTATGTTCTATTGAAAAAACATCCAAGTGCCTGTTGGGATCGTGTTTGTATATATAAAAGTATCGACTGACTATTAACTGAATACCATATCAACGTAGAGTCGAAATCACTGGGTCTAGAGGACTTTTAATAATCCTATGGGATTCAAGGATAGACGCCGACGATATTGCGGACAACCTCGAGTGTATACGTAAGTATACAAAAGACAATGTCACAGTTCATTGAGTGATTATCGTCTGCCACTTGGCAGCTCCAATATTTAATGGAAGAAAATATAAATTTAGTACCATCGAAGTAAGCGAGCGAAGTCGATATGGGATGCAACATTTTTCGGACAGTGTAATATATACTTTATTTATTTTTATTTTTAATTATACGCTTAATAAGATGACAAAGTTAACATGAGTAATCTAATTCAAAACGAAAAGTACTTCGTAGATATTTAGGAATTTAAATGAAAGAATAAAGAATACAGTAGACGAGGGCGAACATAGAAAAAATGGATATACGAGAAGAACAAATAGATAATAATAATAATAAATACTGTCGGACAAATTACACAGCGCCATCTAGCCCCAAAGTAAGCGAAGCTTGTGTTATGGGCACTAGACAACTTTTTTTTTTTTTTTTTTGTGACGCGGGGAAAAATGCGTTACGCACACCACCGGTGCCTGGGTGGCCTCCGGTGGTAGTGTGGGACTCCCCGACGGCTGTCCGACGGTATACCCACTAAACAACCCCGCGAAATGCCATCGGCCGCGTTGGTGTGGTGCCCCGGATCTGTCAGCAACAGGGCACCACTGCGACTGGCCAGCCCCTCAAAAGGGGCCGGACTTCTTCTCTCTAGGGGCCATCCCGGCAAATTGGGACAGCCCCTCCGGCGGCGGGACCATTATGGGGCCAGGTTCCCAGCCTGACCCCTAGTCCCACAGGTTAGGGAGGCGGCAGTAGGTGCGCGTAGCGCCTACACCGCACTCCCGTCCGCCGTCTCCGGAGCGGGGCAGCCTGAGGATCGTCCTCCCTGTCCCGCTCCGCGGCCTCCTTCTGGGACATGACGGTCTCACAGAAGGAGGCCATCGCCTGTCAGGCACTGTCACTCCCGAGCATGGAGCGGACCACGCTCGGGAGCGAGAGGTCCGCGCTACCTAGCGCGGACACCAGATCGTGGCGCTGCCGAGACCATCTGGGACACTGCTCTAGAGTATGCTGAGCAGTGTCCTCGGCCGCGCCACAATCGTGGCAGCCTGGCCGCTCCTCCCGCCTCGCGACCCGGTGCAGGTACTCACCGAAGCATCCATGTCCGGTGAGCACCTGCACCATGCGGAAAGTGAGGGGTTTGCGCCTACGACGCATCCACGCCTCCAGGACCGGGCGCAGCGCCTCCGCAACGCGGACTCCGTACCGCGGCTGCGCCAGGTCCTCCCCCCACCTCCGCATCATCTCCACATGCCCTCGTTGGCGATACCGCCCCACCTCCACCGACGTGGGGCGCTCGCCGAGAATCCTCCTATCCGAGACAAACCCGTATACCTCGGCGAGCACCTCCGCCTCCAACTCCCAGGGCGGGTCGCCAGCAAGGGCGGTCGCGGCCGTCCACGCCACCGTCCGGTACCCCCTTATCGCCCTCTGCGCTATGACCCGCTGCGCTCTGCGCAGCTGAGCCCTATTCCGAGCGCAGAGGGCTTCCGCCCATATGGGGGCACCGTACGTGGCCATACTCCGGCAGATGCCGGAGTACAGCCGCCTGCACGCGGCGCTAGGCCCGCCCACATTGGGCAGGAGGCGACCCAGCGCCGCCGCAGCTCTGATGACCCTCGGCCCCAACCGCTCGAAGTGGGGGCCGAAGGTCCATCTCCCGTCCAGGGTGAGGCCCAGATAGCTAATCTGGGCACTCACCCTAATCCTTTCTCCTCCTATTTGGAGGTGCGCTCCCGAGGGGGGGCCCCGCCTACCGGTCCCGCGGAAGAGGAGGGCCTCGGTTTTATCCAAGCGGACCCGAAGCCCAAGCCTCTCTATGCGGCTGACCACCAGTCCTACACCGACTTCGGCCAGCCGCGCCGCCTCCACGAAGGTCTTACCCCGGGATGTGACGAGGGTGTCATCTGCATAGCAGATGACGCCCATCCCGGGGAGGAGACGGCCCCGCAGGACCCAGTCGTATGCGAGGTCCCACAGAATGGGGCCCAGAACGGACCCCTGTGGGACACCGCACACGACGTGTCTTCTCACCATCTGGCCCCTCGCGTCCTCGTAGCGCACCTCCCTGTCCTCCAAGTACGCCTTCAACAGTCTCCCCAAGTACGGAGGCACCCCAAAGTATTTGAGGGCCTCCAGTATGGTACTGTGGGGGAGGCTGTTGAAGGCGTTGGCGATGTCTAACGACACCGCCACCACCACATCTCCGCTGCGCTCCGCATCCTCCGTCACCGACCTTAGGCGCCTAATGGCGTCGACGGTCGACCGTCTGGCCCGGAACCCGAACTGGGCATCCGATAGGCCCGGTCCCGGGCCATCCTCCAAGTGCTGAGCGAGGCGGGAAGCGACAACCCTTTCTAGGGCTTTCCCCGCCTCGTTCAGCAGAACGACTGGTCGAACCGCCGACCCCGAGTCCGGGGGCCGGTCTCCCTTCAACAGAAGGCAGAGCCGGCCCACCCTGAAGGGTCCCGGGCAGCACCCCGACCGCAAGCAGCAGTCGAGGAGCTCCCGGAACCTGTCTCCGAGGTGCACGAGAGCCAACGCTAGCACCTTCCCGTGCACCCCGTCCGGACCCGGCGCCCTCTTTTTGCCTCGGAGGCGGTCAACGACCGCCTCCATCTCCTGGTCGGTGACGGGCGGCGGAGCGCCCTCCTCCTCTATGGGCACTAGACAACTGATAAACATACGTAAATACATTTTTTTTTTGTAAATACATACTTATTATACATAGAAAATACCCAGACCAAGACAAACCGACATGTTCATGCACACAAATGTTTGCCTTGTGTGGGAATCGAACCCACGAGCGTTGGTGTCAAAGTCGCGTCAATCACGACTGAGCCACCGAGCTCGTCGTGAATGATCACAGGAATACAGGCAAAAATACCGTTTTTTAATGTATACAACCAAAGACTTCTATGTATACATAGAAATCTTTGTATACAACGTATTTGACTGCGGTTTTCTGTGAGGTAGAGATACTTGTCCAGATGGGTTGCTTTGACATGCTCTACCTCTCTTACCATCACCCAGGCCAAGACAAACCGACATGTTAATGTACACAGATGTTTGTTCTGTGTAGGAATCGAACCCCTAAGTGTTAGCATGAAAGTCGCGTTATTAACAATAGCGCCACCGAGCTCGTCACCGTGCTTAATGAGCGGCTTTAAAATTTGGGGATAGGAAGTTTTTTTAAGAAGTATTTTATATGATTATTATATGAAACAATAGATAGAACACAGCAATTTTATAATATCTTATTGGTATATATTGTGGGTAGTTGTTTAATGACAAAACAAGTCTCCTAACTAGAAAAATAAATGCATATTTCTCAGAATCTGCACAATGGTACATTAAATCCTTACAAAATTTTATAGCCGCATTAAAATTTTTAGTGTTAACTTTATATTACTTTAAGATATAAAACTGTAAGTAAAGAAATAAAGAAAGATATTTATAATATTGAAAATTGACACTAATTATAACGATAATAAAGCGGCAACGTTTTTCTTGATCCTATATTTTGCAAACATACAAAACGCTTGTGTTTTTTTACAGTATCTTCGCCAAATCCTTTGGCTTAGGTAGTGGACTTCACCAAGTGTAATGGATTAGGAAATGGGATAACGCTAAGAAGAAGGAGCTTGTGTTGTTTTTTTTTTGTATATGCATCACACGAAAAACGCATATGAATTATGGAAACACGTAAATGTGGCACTGTGCGATATAGTCAAATACATTATCAGGAACACCGTTCCTATAAGAAATCTATATGTTTTCTGTGTGTGCGTTTGTCTGTGTATTTGTCTGTCGCTTTTTTCGAATATTCGAATTTTGATTCGGATTCAGCATAAAAAAGTAGAATAGGAATGTCTGAAAACCAACCTCCTATCACGGAAAAAAAAATTATGAATTTTTATTTCAAATTCGAATAGTAAATTAAAAAGTGAATAGGAATGTCTTAAAAACCAATATCATATTTCTTAAGGAACATGGTCAAAATGGCCGACAAAGTTTTAAAAAAGTAATTAAATTGTTATATAATTGACGAGCCAGGTGTTTCTCCAGCAATGCAAGCTTGCGCATTCTCAACTGGTGTTTTATTTATAACGCAAATAAATTACGTAACTAATATAGTTACGTAATTTACTTGCGTTACTGTAGATACTGTCAAGAAAATATTAATTTAGAATATTTGTTATCCATTAATGCAATTATTTCAAAACGGCGTATATTATTTATGAAAAGGGGACACTTCAAAGGTTCTTCATACCAACTCTATATTGCTCATTGCAAAGTACTAGTACTGACTACTGACTTACTATTTAAAAAGTGAAATAAATAAGAAATGTTTTCAATAACATAATAACAGTCTTATATAAAACTTCGTGATACAAAAGCGAAATGTAATTAACTTATAACTGTCGCTGATCAAATTCAATTTAATAATTTAATACGCATTACATAAAATTACGTCGAGTATTTGAGTAAAAAGTACGCTGGGCAGGAGACAAAATCAAAAACGCGTAGCGTGGAGACCGCTTAATAAAAGATCATGGTGTGAATAAGGCCTCGGATCCACTGTGACACACGCAAAGATTGTTACGTATTACTGTAGTACCCACATGTTAATTTAGGATGGTTCAAGACAGGAAAGTTGTTCCATCGGTAACGTAGCGAAACATGAGAGATATTTTTTATCAGACTATTGAGGAGACATGTTTTTCGAGCGTATGGATGTTTATTTCTTTGGTTCTGTAGCCTAAACGGTCAATCAAAAGTATCAATTGTATTTAAAAACATCTATTTCTAGCATCTATCTATTACGTATATCAAACAGTCGTACAAGTTTTTTCCTCAGTTCTGCTAAAAAAACAACTCGTGGAAAATAGTAATGAAAAATTGTAATTCGCCCATACCCACTATGATTATCTGTGAATACCGGAGCAACTATGTTAATTAATTTCTATTATATTGTATTACAAACATATGGCAAACAACGACATACTTCGTGTTACATGTTATGATTGTTCATGCTCATGCCTCGTGGACGCGCAGCAAATCGTTTAACTGCATCTCCTAGTGCATGGTTTTCAAAGGACTTCAAATGGAAGGGAGATTTTTAGTTCATCACATATGTATCTTACTGTATATTTCACCGATGACTAGAAATCAGCTTAATGGAGAACGTAAATTTTGTGAAAGTTTTATGAGTAATTCAAAAGGTCGAGAGGTTAGAAATGGCTACTGTAACAAGATTTCCAGGTTTTAGGACAACCATTTATAGTAATTCCTGTATTGGTAATAAAGGAAGCCTTCATATGCTATGGACTATGTGTAAAAAAAAAATCACGTCACATAAATCTTGCAAAATAACTTGCAAAAATAGCGTGACCTTAAAAAAACATAAATCTTGCAAAATAACTTGCAAAAATAGCGTGACCTTAAAAAAACATAAATCTTGCAAAATAAGTTTCTTTTGTTTTGTATATGATATCCAATTCTGATTTTTCTTTCATGAATTATTAAATGATCATTTAATTTCTATGAAGATGATGAACTAGAGAACTTCAAGTTTGAAGTTTTAAATTAAAAAACGAAACCGACCTCATTGAAATCGTCACCAGTAAAGCAAAGGAAAGGCGTTTATTATTGTTAATAACGGTAAAGAAGAAACCCTTAGGTGCGATTAAGTAAACGTCCCCCTGACTCATCAGGGCGCTGCGTTGGCTTATCGAGTGGTAACGTACGAGCAATTGTATCGCAAGCCCTAGGTAGAGGTTTAGCAAAGCACGATGGATAGATACTCCATGTATTGCAAGTGTCCTCACAAGGTGCTGGTACATTAACAAAGTATAGTCGTACAGTGGTGGTAAATTAAAACACGATACCCATTGTACAGTGGCACTCTAATATTAGGTTAGGTTACGTTTTACTATATCTGCTGACGAAAGCAGTATTAACCCTTTACCGCATACTGTCACAAATTCGGAACGCTTTATATTTATCCTTGTAAAAGGCTCAGAATACAGAATAAAGCAGAAGGAGCATACAGCCGATAATACATGCGGTCCGCTGTGTCCAGAAACATTTCGCAATCCCCCGCACTCCTCATACTTCCCACCCGTAAATATGTCTTTACTTAGGTACATTTTGTTGTACTAATAATATTGCCGTTTTGATTCTGAGGTAATCAATACATTTTTACGTTTCGACAAATGAAGAAGTCTTGTTCTTTGCTTTTATATATATATATATATATTTATATATATGTTTATATATGTATATATATATATATATATATATATATATATATATATATATATATATATATATATGTATACATATATTTCATCAGTGGGGAACTGAAATTCCACATATAATAATTAGAATAGTTTTACACAAAACATTTTTGTAAAAAAACTACTATTTACACAATTTCACATATGCAGACTATATACTTAAAACATTAGTCCTACTAATATTACGTAGGTCACACTATAAGTTTTGCGTAACTTAAAAAAACAACATATTATAACCAAAATATTATGTTTATTGCTTTTCAAAATACTCTCCTTTTCATTTTAAACATTTTTTCATGCGATCGAACCATTTTATAAAACAGGAGGACCACAGATCTGAAGGCATGTTTTCTACGTGCTGATTGAACGCTATCACTGCCTCTTCGGAGTTGGTAAAAGTGAAACCTCTCATCAAATCTTTGATTTTGGGGAAAATACAGAAATCACAGGGTGCTAGGTCGGGGCTATGCGCAGGATGGGTAACGAGTTGTACTTTTTCGGAAGTTAAAAATGATTTTGTTTTGTTGGCCGTGTGTGAAGAAGCATTGTCATGATGTAGGAGAACGCGGCTTTTTGGTCGTCTTTCGCGAACTTTTTCTAACACCCTGGTAGAAATCAGGTCATGTAAAGAAACTCGACCTCTCTCAAATTCAGCAAACCATCGCCTCACGGTGCTCAAAGAAGGTGCTTCTCTCCCAAAAGCATTTTGAAGACGAGCAGCACAGTCTTGCGGAGAGAGAGAACTTTTAAAATCATAAAAAATCATCGCTCTAAAATCTTTTCGAGTCAATTCCATTTTCATTGCGTACGTAGAACTTTGATGTGTGATAAAAAACAATTGACAAATGATTTCCCGCCAATTGTTTTTTTTTTTTATTACTAAGTAGGTTGCAACGTTTCAAAAAATATAACATTCGAAATTCAAATCGGAACTATTTGAATTTCGAATGTTATATTTTATTTAGCTAGAAGTGCAAAACTTTTAGTGTGCCCCATGTATAAATGCGAAAGTTTGTATGTATGGATGTTTGTTTCTCTTTCACGCGACGGCTGAACGGATTTGAATGAAATTTGGCACGTAGATAGATTATGATCTGGATTAACACATAGACTACGTTATTTGACTCCACGCGGGCGGAGCCGCGGGCAGCAGCTGGTTAATAATATTTCAATCATTTATTTCAGGCCATATTTATATTAAAAGACCTCAAATAATGTAAGCATAGGCTCATATCGTACATACCTTAAAATTAAATAAATGTATTTACATATTTTATATTAATCAAACTATTTTTTAATTACTTAACATGCATTTATTATTTATTTCATCAATGTCACCTTTATAAAAAAGTAGGGAAAAGAAACCAGTAAAACTGGCAACATGAACAAAATGGACTCGCCCAAATTGTTTACCACTATCAACGAGTAAAAGAAATTCATTATTTAAATAAAATGAGATGTAAATGCGCTAGTTACACATGAAATGTGATCCCATCTTGTTTTTTTATGCTTCTAACTGCATTCTTGCAGGTGGGAACCGCACAAGACAGCATTATTTAATAAAAACTATCGAGAAATTTTTACGTGTAATAGACACGGTGGTCAAATATATACTAGTCGTCCAAATATCAAACTACTCTCATTGAGAGTAGTTTGTATGGCTTCAGTTTTGGGCGTGTTTGCGGTTTCTGGTTTATTCTGTATTCTGAGGTAAAAGGTTACCATCGCCATCTATCTATTCTGTTCCCAATCAATAAACAAAAGCAAGGTCTCCTGTAATCAAAAAATCATAAACAACGTCCTTCTAGTATTTCGAAACGCTGTCATCTCGTGACAAAGCAGTCGAGGCCGCCATTTCGTAGGAGCTGCACGTACAAATTTTCACAATACGAATTAACATTGTTATGCTTATTAAAAAAATACAAAACAGAGTTAATGTTGCAGAAAAAGGGATCCTCAACGCTTATATGGTAAAAAACGTAATTATATCTATTATTATCATATTTAAATCATCAGTTAAAGTTTGTTCCAAATCCGGAACAAAATGCAGTAAGGCGCTTTTTATTTGGCCAAATTTTGAACTCCATGCAGTGCACTTATTAAATCTCACAATTATTTATTTTTTATTTATTTCCGAATTTGTCACAGTATGCGGTAAAGGAATAACACTACGTTAATAGTTCATAATTTGTAGAAATCGTGATTATTTTGCCTTAGTTCCAATAAAATCAAACTATATAAACAAACACGACATCACACTATATAAAGATACTTAGGTAATTAGTTAGGTAATTAGTTTCTTAAAATAATGTTTTCCTTTAGATTAAAAAAATAGCGAGACCTTAAAAAAAACATGCTTAACCAAAAGAAGAACACACTGCATAAAGTGCCAAATATGGAATATGTATTTTTATAAGCGCGAATGCATTTTGTTCCAAATTTGGAAGCAAAATTCTTTTATCATTTTTTACTATTAAATTTTTTTTTACATTTTTATAATAATAAGGATAAAGTATAGAACCACATATATATTTTTTTTTAAATATAAAAATCCATGCGGTAAAGGGTTAACACACATTCCAGTGGTACGTGAACTGAGTGGTGTGACATGTCCATCCGTCGCGATGTATTCGCGCCTTAACACCGTTCAATTTTGAACAGCACAAGAAGCGTTCAAGAAAAAGATTGTTGCACTCAGTATTAACACTTGCTACAGAAATTCATTTCTTTGTACCCAACACAAACGATAACCAAACGTATTGCACATAGCTTTAAAATTCCGTACGTACTGCACTAATAAAGTATTTAAGACGTTTAGTACTTCGGAAATCGCTGAATCATTTCGCTGAACGACAAAGACGGAAGACGGTAAGTGTATCGAAAGATGTAGGCGAAAGAATAAGACGGGTATAAAACAAAGGGTTGCGAGTAAAATTGTCTGGCTAATGCACAGTGCGTCTGGCCTCTGACGAAGATAGATGACTCCTATGCTCGGCTGAATGAGTGCTGCAACCAATGGAACGAAAAGGAGCAATTAAGAGGAGTTTGGTAATAACCTGATAGTTAAATGCAGTAGTAAAATGTAATCTCTTCAATTAACAATGAGATGTAATAATAAGAATTACTTCTCATTGTTAATTGAAGTGATTACATTTCACCTTAACTTTCGGAGCTAGACCTCCAAAATAATAAAATATTAATTTTGGTTACAAAAACATGATTAATATAAAAGTACTCGAAAATAGCAGGCAATAAAATATTTTTCTATAAATATTTACATATCTGCTATTTAAATATAGTTGTAGTTAAAACATGCCGAGAATTAAAATTAAAAGAACTGAATTTTTTTTTTTTTGACGAGCTCGGTGGCACAGTTGTCAAAGTCGCGACTTTGACACCAACGCTCGTGGGTTCGATTCTCTCACAAGACATTTGTGTGCACGAACATGTCTGTTTGTCTTGGTCTGGATGTTTTAAGAGAAATCATCAAAGCAGCCCGTCTGGGGAAGTACCTCCACCTCACAAAATACCGCAGCCAAATAACAACTCCCTAGCTAGAGGATTGTTGTGTTCCTGCGTTTGAGTGAGGTCACCAGTAAGCTCCTAGGGAGTTGCTGTGCAAGCAGCAGAGGAGGCATCGCGCGAGTGATATATGTTACAAGCGTTAATAGGCTACAATAACTGCTTTACATTACGTGGACCGCATGCCTCCCGAATTAATTGACTTTCATATTTGTTAGAAACTTTGTTTTTTTAATGGTTTAAGTAGTGAAATCTATTGGTACGTATTTAAAAATTTGCTATATTTTTAAATACGTACCAATTGACGAGCTCGGTGGCGCAGTGGTGAAACGCGTTGTTACGCTACTTTGACACCAACGCTCGTGGGTTCGATTCCCACACAGTACAAACATTTGTGTGCATGAACATGTCTGTTTGTATTGGTCTGGGTATTGTCTATGTATAATAAGTATGTATTTACAAAAAAAAATGTATTTACGTATGTTTATCAGTTGTCTAGTACCCATAACACAAGCTTCGCTTACTTTGGGGCTAGATGACGCTGTGTAATTTGTCCGACAATATTTATTATTATTTATTATTTCTCATGAATTTATGTAACCGATAAAAATGTTATGCAGCTTGTCGATAGGTAAAATGCTTTTAAAAATTTCATTGTAGTAAAATTTTTATGCACTGTTGGGAGACGAACAAGCATATTGCTCCTTTAATTTAAATTGGTTATTGTAGTGTATTAACGCTTGTAACACAACAAGTACCTATCGCTCGCGCTTTACCACCTACACTGCCAATATAGTAACAGCTCAAAAGCTTATTGCTAACCTCGCCTACACACAGGAACACGAACATCCTTCAGGTTATTGTTATTAGGCTGCGATCGTCTATAAGGTAGTACTTCTCCTGGTGAGCTACTTTGACCTACCACTCTTACCTATAAACATGGAGGTAACCACCGTAGCTAGCGGTAACTATCATAATTCATTTCTTATTTGACTTTACTGTAAACAAAGATACGATAGATACTATACTGTACTGCAAAAAATCGGTCAAGTGCGAGTCGGACTCGCGCACGAACGGTTCCGTACCACTATCTATAAAAACGGCAAAAAAATCACCTTTGTTGTATGGGAGCTCCCCTTAAATATTTGTTTTATTTTATTTTAATTATTTATTCTTAAAGTGAATATATAACTAAATATTCTGTGAATATTTCAAGCGTCTACCTGTTGCCGTTATCAATATCGAACAAAAACGAGTAAAAAATCACCTTTGTTGTATGGGAGCCCCCTTAAATATTTATGTTATTCTATTTTTTAGTATTTGTTGTTATAGCGGCAACAGAAATACATCATCTGTGAAAATTTCAACTGTCTAACTATCAGGGTTCGTGAGATACAGCCTGGTGACAGACGGACGGACGGACGGACAGCGAAGTCTCAGTAATAGGGTTCCGTTTTACCCTTTGGGTACGGAACCCTAAAAAAGACACCATTCTGCACTTTACTATAATATACTGTAAACAAGTATACTATACTATACACTGTAAACAAAGCTACTATACTACAATCTTGTTGGTACGGTCTGCTGCGGTCTTCTGTGAGGTATAGAGGTCATCTCTAGTCGGCTTCCTTTGTTGCGCCCTACGTCTCTGACAATAACAAAACAACTTTAGACAACAGGGTTAGATAATTAGGCAAAGACTGAACATTATGAGGACGGAGTTTATTAACTAAAAGTGAAATCTGAAATTGTTCCTTCATAGTTCCTATTAAAATGAAAATAGACTGTTCAATTAGCAAGTAATTGATTTCATGTATGGTTGCAGTGAAAGTGCATATTGTGTTGGAACCAGTGCACTGGATGCAAGCATTAGACCGGAAGCGACGGAGAAAGCGATGCAACCCAAATTAGAATCAGACACTAATTAAATATGTATTTGATAATATACCAGTCTTAACTGTAGCGCTAAATTAAGAATTTTTGCGATACCGGTTGAAAGGTTTAACCATAAAATTGAGGTGAAAAAGTTTAGAGCGAACTTAATATTTTAGAATCTTTGACTTTAAAATGTTAAATCTTATTATTTTAAACGAGAATTTCTTGTGTATATAAACATATATAATATATCTCGTCGTATCTTTTGTACTTAAAAAAAGTTTTTGTCTTTTAAATGTATCTACTTATATATATATATATATATATATATATATATAGTATTGTAGTTAGTTACATTTTAGTAGAAGTTCTTTAAAAAGAGCTTGAATAGGATTTTACAAGGACGGCATCGCACAAGTGACACCCCTGGTGTTCCAAGTGTCCATACGCGACGGCATGCTTGTTTGCCACCTCAGTAGCATAAAATAATTAAGTACGCTCGCTTACACGAATCAGGCCCAGCAGTCCTTATTGTCACATCAGACCGATCCAATCAGACCAGTTCGATGGTACCAAAATTGTGAACAGAATTATAGTCAATTGTTAAATTTCAAGATACTATAATTATAAATCTGTGAAATTGGGTTCCGTAGATTTGTTTTCCACAGTCACTTGATATGTCGGCAATTACATCATTTATTTAATATACATAACACCTAAACGTAGAGTCAAAAGACAATTAGCTGGCATAGAAGAGCTAATTTATAGGCTTCAATCCACTGCTGGTCGAAGGAGATAGAATATAGCTATGTATATTTAAAAGGAGCAGCTCCATCTGAACAAGCTCTCCCGCCGCACAGACAACCTTAGCTAAATAACAACGGCGTGTAACTTACGTGCGTGAAGAAAAAATCGGCTATTATAACTTTTAGACGTATAGCCTCGTCCACTTTCTTGACGGTAATCACGAGTACTATAAACATGTGGTACATTATATTATGTATTATGAATAGTTTTCGCAGTGCTCTACAAATAATTACATTCTACACAATGTCTAATTTTTTTTTAATAAAATGTTGCCACCATGTTACCTATAATAGACGTAGCTTTATATAAAAGACGTAGCTTTCTACATGTGAATGAATTTTTAAAATCGGTTAAGTATTTTTTGTATTTATCCATTACAAACATCATACAAAACTAGTTGAGAGTGCGCAAGCTTGTATTGCCAGAGGAACACCTGGCTCGTCAATTATATAACAATTTAATTATTATTTTTAATACTTTGTCGGCTTGACCATGTTCCTTAAGAAATATGATATTGGTTTTAAGACATTCCTATTCTACTTTTTAATTTACTTTTCGAATCTGAAATAAATATTCAATTTTTTTTTATTTGTCGGCCATTTTGACCATGTTCCTTAAGAGATTTAGGTTGGGGTAGGAGGTTGGTTTTTCAGACATTCCTATTCTACTTTTTTATGCTGAATCCGAATCTGAAGTCAAAATTCGAATATTCGAAAAATAGCGACAGACACACACAGAGAGACAAACATATAGATTTCATATAAGAACGGTGTTTCTGAAAAAATATTTTCTCTTTTATTATATTACAAGTAGTTTAGATAAGTTTATTCTTGTAATTCACGGATTTACAGATCTCGCCTATAAAATTACTACTTATAATCCTGTCTAGTATGTTATTTTCTTTATAATCAAAAAACAAAGCTACTTAGCAGTATCCTACTGAAAGGTTGAAGCAATAAATATAGTTCTATAACATGGTTTCATGATTAATGTACCTGATACGGACATATCCTCTACGTAGTAAACGACAGAACAAACGTCTCTATGTAAGGCAGAGGGCTAGTAGAAAATCCTGCGACAATCACATAGAACTTGACTTTGGCGGTGTGGTACAAGTAAAAAAAGTCAGAGGGCTAGAGCATATCAAAAGATGTTGTAGGCAGTAATTAATTTCTAAATGTTGAAGCCATAAGAGAGGTAGGGCGTATCAATGCCCGTCTGGGGAAGTACCTCCTCCTCACAGAAACCGTAGCCAAATAACAAGTCCCTAGAGGGTGGTTGAGTTCCTGCGTGTGAGTGCGGTCATCAGTAAGCTCCTAAGGAGTAACTGTCTTAGCAGAAGAGTGGCATTACGCGAGTGATACTTAATGTGTTGCAAGCGTTCATAGGGTACGGCAACCGCTTTAGATCAGATGGGCCATATGCTCATCTGTCTCCCAATGAATCCCGAAAAAATAAGGTTTCTGATATCTATGGGTATAGGTACGGTATAACTATATTAACCACTCGATCATACCATGCCTGTACGCGCTTGGAGTTTTCCAGTCTTTTTCCTCTTCTTAGCATTAACTTAATTCCGTTTATTTTATTATTATTATTTTTATTCACTGGTATTATCCCGGTCATTTGATAGGCGTGCGCGGGGATATGGATCCAACGCGTAGAGGCCCCTTGGAAAAGAATGATGTAATGTATTATACCCATCGTGACCTGCTTCAGGGGATATTAATGGGATAATATACCCATGAACAGGTCACGCCAGGTATTGGGACTATTGGAAATATGTCGGAAAAAAGCGGGCTATTAAAATGAGATCTGGAGGTTTTATTGGAACTGGGCTATTGCAGAAGAGGGGCGGACGCCGGTCATAACTATCATAATCTGATGTTAATTTCGGCAGGTGGTGGCTCGCCACTCACTAGATGGACCCCCGAAATGCCACAGATAGTCGGCCGGGGGCAACACCAGTGTGAATGACTCAGGGGTGTCGAGAGGTATGCTGCGCTTTCTCCGAAGTTACTCGCGGCGTTATGGCCTTTAACACTTTCACCCCTGGAGCATATCACCTGATAAAGCAATATGCTCTATCGTCTCCTCTCTGGACGGCCAACGAAGTCAAGCTAGAGCTGAGAGTCCTGCGGGCCTTCTTGACTTTCCACTCCGACCGACGAAGACACGCCGGAGACGAAGGCCCTGATCGACTCTCTATCGCACTCGGATACCCGTGGTGTCGTTACGCACCAACAGCTCGCCACAAGCTGCCCTGCGGGGAGATTATTATTAGTTTATTAATTCCGTTTCCTAATCCATTAGGGTTGGCGGCGCCCACAACCTAAGCCTAATCATTTGGCGAAGACACTGATTTTTACATTGAGCGACTGCCGTCCGACCAACACTTCCACAACCCATAGGGAAAATAGGCCCTTTCTTAGGTTAGATCACACGTCTTTCGAAATATAATTTCTCGGACTTGCGGGTTTACTCACGATGTTTTTCTTCACCGCCGAGCTGATGATAATTACAAATATGTACTATTTTTCAAGTATTACACAGAAATCGTAAGTATTTTTGAGACAAAAGTTGACCAACATATTGAACCGATATATGAGCAAACACCGTTTATTTAGTTATAATACGTTTAGTAGTTTTTGCGTGCCAAGAGCACCACACTACCTACAGGCTTCTATATTGATAGTAGAGACCAATTAACCTATCTTATTAATATTATAAATGCGAAAGTTTGTATGTATGGATGTTTGTTGCTCTTTCACGCTTAAACGGCTGAACGGATTTGAAGGAAATTTGGCACGTAGATAGATTATGATCTGGATTAACACATAGGCTACGTTATTTGACTCTACGCGTGCGGAGCCGCGGGCAGCAGCTAGTCTAACATATATAGTTACTGCATATTTAAGCCATCCAACAATATTGTTAAGCCTACAGAATTTAATGTATAACGATGTTTTCATAGCCCTGGACTCCAATTTTACTTCCCTATGTTATTATCGTCTAGGTCCCAACCTATATAACGTAATTTTATTAGTAAAATAATAGTAACAACTTTATAAATCTATACAGATAAATAAAATTGGAGTGTCTGTTTGTAATATTGAAATAACCGCTTTTTACTAAATGCATATGGATGTATACACGATAGATATACCATAATGAATATTTTAAAAATTTTTGTCTGTCTGTGTGTTTGTCCGTCTGTCTGTTTGTTCCGGCTAATCTCTGAAACGGCAGGACCGATTTTGACGGGACTTTCACTGGCAGATAGCTGATGTAATAAGGATCAACTTAGGCTACTTTTATTTTAGAAATTTTATATATTTTTATTAATATAAATAAATAATATTCCACGCCGACGAAGTCTCGGGCACAGCTAGTTAAAATATATTTTCATATTTTAGGAAACGTATCAATCATTCATGTCTCTAAATATACGAGTAGAGTAGTTATATATAAGTTTTGACGATACTTGTATTTATTATACAACGAAGGTTGCAAAAAACGTACGGCCTTCCTTATGGTAAGCAGTTAGTGTAGCCTATGGAGTACCAAGGGGTTGCATAGCAGTGCCGTAATCAAAAAATGTAAATATATTATATATTGTTTTTGAATTTATAGTAGAAATGGCACTGCACTGCCATCAATTGTTATATATCACTGATCAGTTAAGTGGATAAAGAACCGGCCCACTGACCAACTAGTTCCCGGTTCGTATATCCTGGCATGTACCACTAAATTCGTGTTGTCGAATTTATGCACATATTTATAAAGATCACTTTCCGCCGGCCAAGGAAGGAAAACGTTCACTTATAATGTTTGTTCTTGAACTTAAACTTTTTAAATCTTTTTCAGTAGCCTATAAACGCTTGCGATTCAAGAAGTGTCGCACACGTATTACCACCGACGCAACAGCATTATAGCAACTTCTTACTGTTGTCTCAATCACTCGCAGGAATAGAATGACCCTCCGTAGAGTAATTATTTTGTTGCAGTCTTCTTGGAGGTGAAGGCGCATCTCCAATCGAGCACTACCGAGATTTCACTAATTAGTATGGATCACAAGGTTCACGAGAAATATAGTTCTCAGCTTTACAGTTCCGGCAATGCAAGATAAGTGACGTCCCTGGCATGCCAATTATCATAGGCTACATAGACCTGTGTAGCCAACGCAGTCACCGTAGCGTTGCTATCTCAGTGGTCTGAAACATATTTATTTATTTATTTATTATACCAGTTTACATAAACATTTTATAAAAACAATATTAATGCATTTTATAAACCACTGAGGTTTGACGCAAATGCAATGATACAATGTAAAATAAGAATACTACAGAATAGTGAGTACTTAACTACAACAATGAGATTCATTGGTGACCGGGCAAGTACGTTCGAAGACATATATTAGGATATAAGTGAGTAACATAAATAATACATACACATACAATAAGCAACTAAGTATACGGTAAATATGAATTATAATTTAATTAAGATTTATTTTATTGCAGATAATAACAATAATCATGTAGTATAAATAGTTTGTTTTCAAGTTCTTAAGTGAAATTAAATTGTTTGACTACTTAAATTGTCTAAAAAGTACTTTTTTAATTTATATTTTATATTATTCCTAACAAGATTTTTATTTAAATCAGGTGGTAGTTTATTAATTAAGCGCGGTACAATGTAACGCGTCGTTCTCTCGCCGTACACGTTGGTGGCGCGTGATGTTTGCAGCCGGTTTTGTGCTATTGCTCGTGTGAATACAGCGCATTCCACTTTACGATGAAAGTCAAGTTTAAAATAATTTTCTTTTAACATAGTATAGTGTATTTTTTGGTGAATTGGTAAAATTTTACAGTGTTTAAAAAGACTCAAATCATCATTCTGATATTGTAATTTAACTTGAGTGGATACAATCGACTTTAGTATTTTTAATTGTAATCTATATATATTGTTTAAGTATGTATTATATGTCCGTCCGTAGCTGCTCAGACCATATTGTATGTGGGACTCAGCTAGAGAGTTATAAAGTAATAGTTTTACGCGATATGGAATACGACGGCTTAAGATCTTTATATTTCCAAGAAAAAGTCGTAATTTATTACACACTTCATTAATGTGAAGTTTCCAATTTAGTCTATTGTCAATTACTAGCCCAAGGAGTGTATGCGAGTCAGCAAGTTCTATGGTAGGGCAACAGCATCCTCTACTACTGGAGCTATGTAAGCACGTATGGTCATGAGCTACTATAACTTTAGTCACTAACGTGGTTTTTAAGTATGGTGATTTGATGTGCAATAATTTAGTTTTATTAGCATTAAGTATAAGACCAACATCATGGGACCATCTACAAAGCATATTAAAGTCCGATTGTAAGATATTATATGCTCTGTCTAGATCTTTATCACTAACTAATAGGCAAGTATCATCGGCATATTGGTAACAGGTACTCCGTTTCACGCAGTTTTTCATATCGTTGACATAAGACAGGAAATGTAATGGCCCTGCGACCGATCCCTGTGCAGTGCCCGCAGAAACGGTAACAATGTTACTGACAGCTTTTGCGATTTTTACAGAAAAAGTACGATTTGAGAGGTAGCTTTCAAACCATTTTGATAGCGGACCACGTATACCACAATCATCTAATTTATTTATTAACAATTTATGGTTGAGAGTATCAAATGCACGTGAAAAATCAATGAAAAGCGCCAGAACGTGTTTTCTTTCTTTTAGACACTCGTTAACATGGTCTGTGAACTTAGAGAGAACGTCGGTCGTACCTTTTCCTTGCTGAAAACCAAATTGATTTTCATGTATAATATCGTTTTCTCTATAGTATTTATGAATTTGACTACAAATATACTTTTCAACAATTTTGTTTATACTAGAGAGAATTGTGATAGGACGATAATTACAAAAGTTATTTCGCTGTCCTTTTTTAAAAATTGGCCTAACGCAGCCATTTTTTAATTCGTCAGGATAATCACCTGATATGACACTACAGTTGATAAGATTCGCTATAGCCCCTGAAATACCACATTTTACTAACATAATATCATAATATTTCTTTTACTATTCATCGGGAGATAAATAATGATTCGGTAAACCGGATATTAAGTCATTGCCTATGAATGCTTGCAATACAAGGAGTATCACTCGCGCGTTGCCACCCCCGCTTCTTACACCAGAACTCTTCTTAAGAGCTTACTGATGGCCTACCTCAATTAACAACCCTTCCCGCTATTATTTAGCTACAGTCTTCTGTGAATTGGACGTGCTTTCCCAGTCTGGCTGCTTTGATGTCCCCTACCTCTCTTACGCCACAGCCAAGTTTGTTAGTTATCAATGTGTATCACGTGCAGGTGAGATTGGTTTTGACCCTAAAGATGATGTTAAACCACTTAGTTGTAGATCGATTTGTGTTGAAGAATATCAGAAATTAGCTACCACCCATGACGTCATCCTTTCTTATACCGGTATCCCGTCGGAACCCCTTTTTCTAATCTTTTTGCTAGACTTCTAAGGGTCATATTATGATGTTGAATAGCCCATAATCTTCCTTAAGAATTGAATTATTAAATATAAAAAGAATTTTTCAAATCCGACTGGTAGTTCCAGAAATTAGCGCGTTCTAACAAACTATTCCGCTTTAGATTAAATTCCTTTCCTTTCCTTCCTAACCTGCCTTCCGAAGCTTGGAGAAATAGATAAGCCCCTCGAGATAGATAGATAGAAACCCATTCATTGATAGGCTGCGGTCGACGTTGCTTAAGCTGCGTGTTCGATTAGAATGATACACGTAACGACAAAATCGAGCTCGCACTTTAATTGAAATAAAAACGCGTGTCCTACGATTTTGTACCATACACCACAGTCCGAAGGCAAGGATGGCTCGGGCGGAGACCGGTCGTCCTTGCAGCGGCCACTTTCTGTTTCTACGACCGTGGCCTATCAATAGCAACTAGCACTCGCTAACCAAACATATTTGTAGCCTCTTCAGTTTTAGCTGTTTTAAACTACGGGGAGTAGACCTAACTATGTACATATTTAGATTCAAACTCACTTTTGAAGTTACACTCTTTTGGTGCATTAGGGAAAAATGATGAGATTGAATTTATGCGATGCGACCGACATCTAAAATCGACACCACGAAGTTGGCTACCGTTTTGTTTTACAAACGTAGAGTACCTACTGGCACGCGGGATGAAATTTTTAGAGTTATTTTTTATTGGTACAGAAGTATAATTTCTACGTAAGGTAAAATGTACACGCACATTCTTTTAAATCTAGGCGTCGTTGCGCGTGCCACTCCAATAAACACACGGGTTAAGTAAAGTTGAAGCCAGCCGCTCTATGGATGGGTATATCTTTCTGGAGTTTCTCCGAGTTTCGGAAGTTACGTTAAGCCGTCGATCCCAGCGAATGTCCATTGATGACAATCGTTAAGCTTAGTCAGCGGCCTTCGAGCGACTTGAAAACACTGACCTACGCCAATCTGCAGTTGGAACAGTTGGAGTATGCTCTAAACCTCTAAGGTTGAAGGGAGACTCATATACGTGCAGCAGGATGAGTAACGGTTGACGTTGTCTTTAGTAGACTCTTTAATAAGAGCATGCCCTTTTAATAAGACATCTGTTTGCATCGCTGGAAGAGCACACCATTTAATCTGCCTGACTGCATTTGATAGATTATTTTCTTGGTCTTCAGAGGATAATGATAAGTTTCCATCAATTTTCATCACACCAAATCGGATCGGAAAAGTCTGTCAAAGATTGGAGAACATATCAACAACTTTCAAGTATTCATGATGTGAAATAAAACAATTCTCCGTAACGTAACATAGTCTAGTCAATCTAAAACTCGTCTAGCTCATCGACGTCATCGCATTCGAGCTAATTGAAGTCTGTGTACAGTAATTGCGCTTTTCGTGAGCGAATCAGACGACATATACACGAACGGTCGCAAACTACAGCGAAAGATTAGTGAGGAATGGACACTAATATATAAAATTGATTTGTTACGATATATCTAATTTTTATTTTTATTATTTATTTAGTTCCAAATATTGTATCGCAGAGTTTAAAATGTTTGTGACTACAACGCCACATAATGGCTTATACGCAGCCAATAGTTCGACTCAATTAATTCATTTAAGATGCATGCAAAATGCTACATTGTAGTTAATTTACGTATCATAACGCGTAATCAAAATTCTCACTGCAAATTAAATATTTTTTTATTCTTTTAATTGTCTTAGGGCTGGTAAGGTACAATTCTAGTACGTCTTTAGGGCGGCTGTTAATAATTTTTGGTAACATGTATTGATATGTTCTCATACCATATTTATTGTTATGTGAAGGTACGACAAAAGTATCCATGTTTGGCAGTGGTCTTAGCTTATTGCTACGATGTTTCTTCTGTAGATGGCCCGTATTCGCAAATTCTTCTTTCAGTACTGATAACTTGATCATGCTTTGTTTTTAAATTACAAATTACAATGTTTTAAGTAACTTAGAATGATATGTTACAGACAGTATACTATGCCGTAGTATACAGTCTGTATTTAAATCTATTATCAATACGTATATCGATAAACGATTGTCTAATATTCCATGCCAGCAATAAATAAGTACATAATTAGCCAACTAAAATCAGCAGGATGGCATTTTAACTAATATTTATAATAAACTAGAAGGTGTCATGAAGTGTAAGAGAGTGTAGGTGTTAAAATACGAAGGGACTTGCACCGTTGTTTGGTGCATGACATGTAGAAAGAACGCAGGAAGAAAGAATTACGAATCCTTTTATGACAGGAAACCCATGCATACAAGATATAAAACGAAACTGCAAAAATAAGATCGCTTCTTTCCGAATAATTACATAACCAGTAGATGTCTTAAGAAGTTGGTTGCAATTCGAGTACTTTTATAATAAATATTCTAAGACAGTTACAGTACAATCCCTCACGATTGGGTGTGCTATCTGGATATAATTACTAGTCATTTTCAAATCTCATTTCAATCCTCTACGTAAAGTCACATGGATTTAGTGAGCAAATATTCTAAAAATAGACGAAATGGTGTATCCATACTAGCCCCTTTCTTTCGAATTGCCCGTGTCTTGATCGCGAATATTTACATACTAGAGTGCGTCAAGTACGCGCACACACGAGAGTAATATTAGTAGCTAGCACATAAATGAAGGTACACGTAACCTACTGCAAAAAAAATACATTTCAGTTCCATTCCAGTACAGTTCCATTGTACATTTTTATTGTGTATGTTATGGACATTTCTTCTCCTCTTAATGAAGTTCCTAGCACCCGATGAAGTTATATCTCCATTGTGATTGGATTTTTTTATAAAAAGTATATAAGTATATATATATATATATACTCGCTTCCATAAGTAAGCATTGGGACCAGCATTGCATTGTGTATAGCAAGCTGTGCGTTCAGGTTCAAGTTTTTACTGCCAAGAAGTTTTCCCAGCGCTTCATTCACACTATTCCCAGCACTCATATATTGCGTATATATGACCTAGTGGTGAACTGTCTGCATACAGGAGACAGTTCACCACTAGGTCATATATACGCAAACCTACTGACCTTTTATATATATATATATATATATATATATATATATATATATATATATATATATATATATATATATATATATATATCGTCGCCTTAAAGTGTAAACCTGCTAACGCCATATTAGGTAAATTTACAGGAGAAACAAAAAACGTTCTCAAAAAAATACAAATTTATTTTAAGAGGGGACTTTAATATAGTTGGTGTATTTTTTTATTCTTTATAATTTAAAATAAAAGCAGAGATCCTAAATTCAATGTTTATTTATTTATTAACGCTTTTGTGACTTAGCAGGTTTTTATAATCAAGTAATGTTTTTGATAACGGACTCAGCAGTTTTTTTTAAATAAATAACAAAAATATTCTTCTCATTTATTTATTTCTCTTCTCAATTGACAATAGCAATGCATTAGACATTACACAGTTCCTGTTCTGATAGGTGCAACCATCGCTATAAAAATATATTTTAGTTGCTTTTTGTGATTCATTTTCATTCAAAACCTTTTTTCAATTAGACTAACCCATATACTTGCAAACTGCCTCTGAGTTTAAGCCTCCTTCGGTTTCGTTCCATAAATAATAATAGCCATTTTTGTTCTTCAAATTATAAAAGGCAAGATTGTGTATTTGAAGCTTTGTTCTATAGTATAAACTGCTAATTTTTGATTTGGTGCCATCAGAACCGCCTGCAAGTTAACTGTAAAAACAAAACTTTCTTCAGCTTTGTCTTTATATTTCTGTGCTCGAGCTTCTTCTTTCTTACTTTGATGTTCTAAATAATATTCTTGAGACTTATTGCCAACTTTGAAGAGAGCACACATTGGTCCTTTTTAGGATAGTACAGTCCAAGATTTTAGACATCAAACTCTTCATAAAACTTGCAGATAGATAAAGCCATGCACGTTGCATGTTTTACACCAATCGTTAACATAAAAATCATAAAGGGATCGTTTTAATCGCCACTCTGGCAACAAATACTTTTTCTGTGTACTAGCACGACAATAGTGAGATTATATTGCTAGCAATGATTTTAAAAATCTTCCCAGCTCTTTAGTCTTCAGAAACATAGTTCTACAGACTTTGATTGGCTGATCTCCTATTATCAAATAGTAAAATAAAGATTGTGCTCTTTTCGATTCTTTGTCGATTTTTCTCCCCCTTGGTCTCTTAACAGGTAAGAAGGATGTCACAAGACTATTAACATATACTTTTTTTTCTGGCTAGCTCATACTCCAAATTTCTTTGAAAATATTTTGCCTATCTGTTTCTGTAAATATTGAACATTTTAATGATCCTTTAGTTTCTATACAGAGGCATTCTTCAATACTCTAGGTTTCCTTGCTTTTTCGTAATTCCATATTTCTCCTTTTTTTCTTCCGTAATACTTTTTTCCATTTTCTCTCAACTTTCTGTTTTTTTCAGCAAACCAATTTGATTTTTGAATCTGAACACGTTTCTTTCTTTTCTTGCTTTTCTCTGGGTAGATTTCATAATCAGTGCGCGGCATGATGCTATCTTCAGAAACCATATTTTTGCTATGGTGGTGCTCATCAGTGTTTGTAAAATTGACCAAGTTGGTCAAGAGCGAGTTTGAAGGTAAAAGGGAAATCGCATTGCTGTCTTTAAAATGAACTTTTTGTTCTACATTTTGAGCAACAATGTCATTATTTATGCTTGAGTTCATAGTGGTATCAAAAAATGACAGTGTATTGTTAGGTGCGAGCATACCAGAAATATCATCTAATATTACATCATTTGATACGGACGGAGAGACAGTTACAATCAATAGGGTTAGTGTGCCTTATATTTTCAACATTAAACGTGTTTGAGCTAAAGTCATTAGATACTGTTTCAGATAAATCTATGTAGGTATTCAAGTTCAACAATATTTTGAACTATAGACCATTCTTCAGGAATTGGCATTTGAGATGGATCCGGCTCCTTTTGTTTATTTTGTTCTTCTTTACTTGTATTACATAAGTCCAAGATTTTTTGGGCCCGCCAATAATTTCTTGAAGACATCTAAGAAATAAAGTAAACATTAACGAATTATGTAAATAATAATGTAAAGAGTATCATAATGTAAATATAAAATTATAAACTACGTTCGAACTTCATGTTCATCTATATAAAAAATGATTAAAAATTTTAATTATATATATATCTATACAAAATATAAACAGACAATAAATGGGGAGACATTGCTAAGAAGTTAATCAATAATAACAATACATAGTACCTGCTAAGTACAACAATTCTGTGATTCACTTTAAAGAAAAACTGCTAACTCCAATCTAAGTTAACTAACTTTTTAATAGCAATATTATTCATTTTCCAATAAAGTTCATGTAAAAAAAATAGTTAGAAAACAATAAAAATACATACCTTAGCAATATGCAAATTATAAAAACCTTCATTTACATCAGTAGCACTAAATTAATTAATTATTTGCAAGAGCACATATGCCAGCATCGAAAACTCTATACAAAATGGCGGTTTATATGGACTTAGCCGCGAACTATTGAAGTCGTAAATTTGACAGTTTTACTCATCACGCCGTTTTATCAATTTAAAATCAAAATTGACAGTAGCTGTTTTTTCTAGAATGTGTGTTTTTTTTTTCTCTTTCGAATGATAAACAAAACATTTTTACGTCAAAAATGGATTTAGCAGGTTTACACTCTAAGCCGACGATATATATATTATTGGCATATATATATATATATATTGTTCTCCCTGCCTACCCCGCAAGGGACCTGGCGTGAAGATATACATTGTTAATCTAAGTTTTGATCTTTATTGTGGATGTATTTTTGCCATTTTAATGGAAGGGACAAGGCGAGTATCGATGGACTCCTAAATGATGATTCTCATCGCCTTATTTATTATTTTTCCCTGAAGCAAGGTCTGGAGGGCAGGAAGCTATCCGTTCTCCACCATTTTTGTGGCTGTGGGTGGTATCTAATTTTTTATCATTATTATAAATCTTGTCATTTGTCATATTATATTATAGCAGGGGAGGTAGCGTTCATTTTTCCGAGGAATTTTATATCGAATGAATTTTATTTTAAGTTGCTTGAGATTTAATAATCAACAAAATATGCATCAGGCACCGCACCCGCGGTGGAACCGAAGGTGATAATGGTATGTAAAAGTTGTTAAAAATTGTATACTATACCCTAATTTATAGGGCGATGAGGTTAGTTTTAAATAATAAACAACCGACAGCTGTATTGAAGAGAGGGAATCTTACGTCAGTCACGAATATGAACCATATTAAAAATGTTTAAGTATAAAGTCATTTCATACCGCATGAAATTTATACAGCTGAATTTTCATACTTCATAAATAATAAAAAAAATTGTCAGCTGTATTTATAACGGCGGTAAAATCGTCAGTCAGCGGGATAAACTTGCCGCGCGCTCAGTATCTGAGCGGTGTATACTCACATCGGCAGATGAACTGATACTGACGGTCTTTACGCTCGCAAGCATTCAGCTGGCGGTATTTTTTAGTATTATTGGCATAAAGTTGCTGTATAATTCAATTTCATTAGGTATTAAATTAATTTAACGTAAATTATGCCTCTTAATGCTGTAAATAATGGTTTTCAATCGTTTTTTTATATGAGTTATCATAACGTATGAGTTCATAATTCATACTAGGTAATTATAAATTCATATACATATACACTTTTAATATTCATATACACTATTAATTTTAATCTTCGTCCTCGAGTTCTTTTTGCCGTCCGTTAGTCTCGCAAAAACAAAAACTTTTTTTGGTATGTTCAACACGTACATATACGTTCATAAGTATATACATACATATCATCATGCCTGTCTCCCATTCGGGTAGGCAGACACTATGAAACGCCAGGTGCACCGATCCAAACATACCTCTCTTGCTTCTTCTACACTTCTCAACCTCTTGCTTGTGCTTTTGATTTAGACCTTTTCAACACATCACCAAGTTCATCTATATCTATATATACACCTCTTTCGTAACTTTTTGTCATTCATTCTTTCTAAATGACAAAATCATCTCAGCATACCCTCTTAAATTTTTGTCACTACAATATCTTTAATTTCACAAAGGTCTCGTTTCGTGCTATTTCTTATTCAATCAATCGTTCTCACTCCATATATCAGTGCTCTCATTTACTGCGTTCAACCGACTTTCATGTTTCTTCTGCCATACCCATGTTTCACTGCCGCACAACAATGTTGGCGTTAATACACCCGGAATGATAGCAATGCGAGCTTTGCTCGATATGTTATCGTTTGTTACCACGGAGTACAACACACCATTGATACCTACTGTTTCCTGATTTCACTCTTCTTCATAAGTCACGTTCACTATACACTATAAATTCCACTTACACCGTCTTTAGTTTCTATATTTTGTGCTACCAGCTAATTCGTTAAGCTGTGATCATACACTACTTAAATACAACAATAAAAATATTTACACGTTACGTTTAGGTAGGTCTAACATTACTTGCGTGTGTACCGCGCGCCAGCTACCGTTCTCTCGATCCAGTTACGGGCCTCTTTTCACGTTTTTTTTTTATTTTTTGTCCCTCTCAGGTCTAATAACGTAGTATTTGGAAGATTAATACGTCTCACTCTAATGCATATCATTAGATTGAGTGCCTTTTCTTCAAAGTGCTTTGATATGCGGTGGCGATTGCTGACCAGTTTGTATAGACACGCGTGTACCTCAATCACAGGTTAAGGCTACTCGAGTGTACATGTTTATTTATACTATAGGTCAATAAAAGACATCTCTGTGCCTATAGGTTATGTGAGCACACATCAATGAATATCGATTTGTGATTGGTGAAATTTTAATGTTCCATGATTAATAGGAACGGTTGTAGCCGTACCTCGAAGTTTGTCTGCCCGTGTGTCTGCGTAAGCTTCCAAATCTGTAAGCTTTCAAATTTGTAGTGTGGTACACATACAACAAAATATTTTATAAAATATAGGTAATTGTTTAGAAGCTGTCATTTTAGTATTTTTAAGACTTGCTTAAGAAAAATAATTAAAAACCGAAAAAAATATGCTTATACATAATTTCATTATGTTTATATATAATTGCAATATCTAAAATTTTAGTATATTGAATTTTATAGATTACATTTATCATCTCATACATTTAACTCATTACAAAAAAAAAATGATGACAGCCTGAAGTACTTTGGAGAAATAAAACCAACCTAACTAAAACTACATTTTCGTACAAGTTAAACATAATTAGAGATCATATTAAACTGAAAAAAAAATATTTAGCATAATGTAACGACCAATTCACTTGTCAACTTGTTGTTTTTGATCTGACACAAGAAATACGGTGATCTACATTAAGATAAAGATAAAGTCCAAATTTCAACGTTTTAATGCAACAAAAATTATAGGATTCAGTCGGTCTGTTCCGAACTAAGTGTCTAAGTGCCTAAGACACAAGCATTAAACAATGACTGTTGTATTATATTTTTTGCTGTAATTAGGTCAATACAGCAAAAAGTGCAATAATACTATATAATAAAATACAGTAAAAATCCGAATTTACATGACACAACAAATGTCAAAAAATGACATTTATTCTATAGTAGAACTACTACTATATAAGTAGTAAAAGTCCGTATTTATTGTATTGTACAATCGAAATGACGTAAACCTAACTTAACTAAACCTAAACCTATTTTTTTTTTGTTTCAGCGGTACAACCTTCGTCCGTGAATGATAGTAGTTTTATCAAATAAATAACAAATAAATCCACATCAATCCTTACTCATCCCACTGCAGGGACACGGGTCTCTCTTCAACCGGCAGCATACTCCACCACGCTGCTCAAATGCGGATTGACTTAGCTTAACGATTGTCATCTATTACCACAGACGGGACCGATGGCTTAAGGTGCCCTCCGAGCACGGAGAAACTCGAGATAGATAGACCCATCCATAGACAGGCTGCGGTTGACGTTGCTTAACCTGCGCGTTTGGTTAGAATGATACGCGCAACGACGCCATCGAGCTCTCAACAAAAAAAAATATTAGAAAAAATATAAAATAGCAGATAAAGCATATAATAACAGTAAATCCGTTTTATATTACGATACACAAACCACAAAGTGCAGTGATAGCCTAGTGGATAAATAGAATATAAACTGACTGGTCCATGGGTGCGAATACTGGTGAGAGAATTCGTGTTTTCGGATTTATGTACGTTTTGAAACAATTTCTTAGTCGGCGATAAAGAAAGCTCGCATGTTCAACGAACAATATTTTCAAAGACATATGAACTAACCTGCAGGTCAGATTTCTCGTTTGAGATGTGGACTGCAATCGCTTCGTATGAAAATAATATCTTTACTAATTCCTTAGGTTTTGGTAGCGGTATAGACTCTGCCAGTCATAATGGAGCAGGTAACGGGATAAGACTAGGTAATAGAAGACATGGACGTCGAAGAATGACTGATGTTGTTTTGTAAACTCTTGGAGTAGATGTCGCGATTGATATGCTCACTCGCAAAAATCACAACAACTCTCCAAGAAGTTGTTATTTGGCTACGGTTTTCTGTGATGTGGAGGTGCTTCACAAGTCGGGCTACTTTGATGCCTATTTTTGACGAGGCTATGCTTTGACGAGGGATATTTTCCTGAACATCTGAAAATAGCTAAGGTTATTCCAATATTCAAAAAAGGTTCAAGGACTGATCCCCATAATTACAGGCCAATATAGTTATTACCAATAATTTCAAAAATTCTCGAAAAACTGATAAAAAATAGGATCGTGAAACACTTAGATTTAAATGACATATTAAATAAAAGACAATTCGGATATAAAAGACATGTAGACATACAGGTTTTACAAAAAATAAATGAGAAGAAAAAAGTAGCTGGTCTTTTTCTAGATCTTAGTTCCGCTTTCGATATGGTAGACCACCAGATTTTGTTCAAAAAGTTAGAACATTATGGCCTAAGGGGAAAAGAGCTAGACTTAATCAAATCCTACTTGACCAATAGACAACAGTTCGTTGAAGTAACCTTAATCGATGATGATATAGGAAATGAAATGACAAACAAATCTAAAGTCACACTACTAGAAAGGGGAGTACCACAAGGTTCAATCTTGGGTCCGATTTTATTTATTATATTTGATTAATTTTATAATGAATTCAAAAACTAATACAACACTGATAGTTTACGCAGATGATACGAATGCAATAGTTTCAGCAGATAATTTGAATGAATTACAGTCTGATATAAATTTATTATTGAAATTATTTCTTGGATGGTTTGTGGCTAACAATCAAGGTCAATGCTCGAAAAACTAATGTTATGTTATTTAAATCAACAGCAAAACATAATGATTCAATTGTGGCTAAATTCATAGACGAAACTATTCAACCAGTGAATGAAGTTAAATTTCTCGGTGTATATATAGATTCGCTCATTCACTTCAATCCTTCAAACATCTTGTCAAACTTCATTATCTTTCCCTTAACATTACGTAATTAGCATTATTTTCTTGTATTTCCCCTCAGTCTCATTTAGTGTGTGTATATTTTATTCAATGTATTAATCAATTTGATAAATTGTGTGTACATGTGTACTTGTTATATATAACATATGTACTCATGTACGTTTGTGTATTTATTTATATAATTACTTTATTTCCTTTAAGTTATGCTCTGCGCCACCCTACCTTATTTCTTTACTTCTCCTCTACCCTAAGGTTGTCTGGAAGAGATCGCATCGCGATAAGACCGCCGTTGTACTGATACTTTGTTAATGTTCTTTTCTTATGTATTTTTCTTTTGGTGCAATAAAGAGTATTGTATTGTATTGTATTGTATTCGTACCTGAAGTGGCAAAAAGAATTAAATGTATTAGTAAGCGCAATAAGTTAAGCATGCTATGCAATAAGGTCCTTGCGTGATGAAGTGACCATAGAACACCTTAAAACTGTGTATTATGCACTGGTTGAATCAAAATTGCGTTATAGTATCAAGTTATGGGGGAACAGCTACAATTATAACGTCAAATCTGCTTTCGTAGCGCAGAAAAGAGTAATACGTACTATGATGAGAATTTCCCAGACACAATCGTGTAAGGACCATTTCGCAAAATTAAAAATATTAACGGTCCCATGTCTGTACATTTTGGTGACATTATGCAATTTAATTAAATATTTGGACCAAATCGAAAGCAAAGATGAGAGAATGATTAGGGAAAAGTCTAGGCGGAAAGATTTAAGAACCCAATTTGCACCAAAACTGAGAATAGTTGGTCACAGTACGCGGTATCGAGCAATAAGGCTGTTTAATAGATTACCTACATCACTAAAAACCATATATGACGTCCATATTTTCAAATTAAGACTTAAAACAATTCTATTAACAAAATGTTATTATTCTGTGGATGATTTTTTTAATGATAAAGAAATGATATGACATGTTTTATTGATAATATATGGACTAATTAGACTGGAACTTCTATTATTGTAAGTGTAAAATTGTGTAAGTGTAAATTTGTAATGTGTAATTTCTTTTTTGTAATTTAATTTGATGTATATCCTAACACAATGTATATTGTTAAAGGAGTTAATAAATGAAATGAAAAAAATATTTCTCCAAAATATAACTATTACTCTTAAATTAACTCCCTAGAGGGTTGTTGTATTCATGTGTGTGAGTGAGGTCACCAGTAAGCTCCTAAGGAGTTGCTGTGTAAGCAGCAGAGGAGGCATCGCGCGAGTGATACTCAATATATTACACGCGTTAATAGGCTACGGTAACTGCTTTACATCAGGTCGGCCGTATGCTTGCATGACTCCGGACGTTGTATAAAAAAAAAATAGAGAGAATATACAAGCCTGTGGAATCCGTCACAGTTGGCTTTGGAGTGTAACGTACTTAAATTCCAATGAAAAATATTTAAATTTGCATATTATTTAGACTTGTTGGCAACACGTACCTGGATTTCATATTACAAATACCTATATAAACATTTCCGGGTAAATTACACAGCGCCACCTAGCCCCAAATAAGCGAAGCTTGTGTTGTGGGTTTAACACTGACCTTCGTATTTTCACTCTTATTCCGTACGTTATAAGGGTTGATGTAAAAGAGAGTACGTAACAATCGTACTTTGTCGAGCGTGATCTGCTCTTAACTCTGCTATACAACTGATACGCAATTTTTTTTTTCTTATAAATACATACTATACACAATACACTGTGTGCAATGATACACAGAAATTACCCAGCCAAACAGATATGATCATACACACAAATGTTTATCTTGTCTGGGAATCGAACCCACCACCACGAACCACCATCGAATCGAAAATACGAACATAGGTACACAAGAATGTACAACCGGGAGTCCAGTGGGTTAGTGTCAAGTAAGGTTACGGAACCCTAAACCGGACAGGGGTCGCGTTATACTGGCGTGTACAAGTGAAATGCAAATAAGAGCACGAAACGGAGCAAGTCGTGATTCGGCCAGTTTTCTTTTGTGGTTCCGGCGGATAATGAGTTTTGCATGACGCCATACAAAATGCACATCCATTAAAATTAATTTATTTGTACTACCATATGACTATTAAGAACTTCCGAATAGTTGAACGTCAGTAGCCAATTTATACTCTACAAAGATGACAAACATTCGTCGATATACTTGATCGTAAACATCTTAGCGAGACACTACAAAGATGACAAACATGCATCGATATGCCTGATCATAAACAGCTTAGCTTAGAGACACAACAAAGATGGCAAACATTCGTCGGTACGCCTGATCGTGAGCAGCTTAGCTTATAGACACTACAAAGATGGCAAACATTCATCTATATGCCTGATCGTGAGCAGCTTAACTTCTAGACCCTACAAACATGACTAACATTCGTCGACATGATTGATCGTAAAGAGCCCCTGCTTGTAGACACTACAAAGATGGCAAACATTCATCTATATGCCTGATCGTGTGCAGCTTAACTTCTAGACCCTACAAACATGACTAACATTCGTCGACATGCTTGATCGTAAAGAGCCCCTGCTTGTAGACACTACAAAGATGGCAAACATTCATCTATATGCCTGATCGTGAGCAGCTTAACTTCTAGACCCTACAAACATGACTAACATTCGTCGACATGCTTGATCGTAAAGAGCCCCTGCTTGTAGACACTACAAAGATGGCAAACATTCATCTATATGCCTGATCGTGAGCAGCTTAACTTCTAGACCCTACAAACATGACTAACATTCGTCGACATGCTTGATCGTAAAGAGCCCCTGCTTGTAGACACTACAAATATGGCAAACATTCATCTATATGCCTGATCGTGAGCAGCTTAGCTTCTAGACTCTACAAAGATGTCAAACATTCGTCTACATGATTGATGGTAAACAGGTTAGCTTACAGATACTACAAACCACACGTCTTCTAATCCAGTAAAAAGTCATCGCTGGGGCTACGGTATGAGGTTTCTTCAAGAAAGACATCAAAAAATAATTGAGAGAGTTCTTGGGTAATCCTTGGCAAAGAGTTCACCAAGGGTCAGCGGTACCCAACATCTTGGCACCACTCGACATGTAACAGTTTTGGTTAATTTGTACAAAAATGTATTTAGTTATGACGGCAAATTTTTTAATATTATTGTCGGACAAATTACACAGCGTCATCTAGCCCCAAAGTAAGCAAAGCTTGTGTTATGGGTACTAGACAACTGATAAACATACGTAAATACATTTTTTTTTGTAAATACATACTGATTATACATAGAAAATACCCAGACCAAGACAAGCAGATATGTTCATGCACACAAATGTTTGTACTGTGTGGGAATCGAACCCACAAGCGTTGGTGTCAAAGTAGCGTAACAGCGCGTTCACCACTGCACCACCGAGCTCGTCTGCTCATGTAGAAGCAGCTACTTTGCCACGTGGTATAAAAAATATCACTACAACGTTACAATTAGATATCACAACATCAGAACACAACCCACTGTATAATCTATAAAACACGCAAAGGGATCTAAAGTTTTTCTTTATACTAAGGGAAACTAAGGTATTTCTTTATATTAAGGGATACTAATTTCTTTCCCTATATTAAGGGATACTATGGTATTTCCTTACGCTACGAGTGAGTGAGGTTAACGGTAAACTCCTAAGGCGTTGCTGTATTATTAACAGGGGTGGCAAGGCGCGAGTGACACTTCATACACTGCACTCTTACATAGGCTACAGTAACTACTTTACATCAGATGGTTACTTGTATCCCTCCTAACGTTGTATAGAAAAAAATACTAAGAGACAGGACAATTCGTTACTATTTTACAGGGTCGGTAACCCATAAGTGAAACCTCTGGTGTTACGAATGTCCATTGGCTGCGATAATTGCTTACCATCAGGCAGGCCGTACACTTTCCCACCTTAGTGGTATAAAAAAAACAGATCTTTCTCACATTTAATATTATCCGCGACAGACGCACATCCCGATCTTTTTTATAATATTGATACATAACCCTGAAATTCAATCGCACAAAAATGTTTTGTCCATCGCAAGAGAAAAGGGTAGCTTCGTATGACGCCGGAAGGTTAATAATAATTAGAATATGAAATATGAAAGTAACGGGGGTCATACCCCCGGATTGTTTTGAAGGTTTGATAGTAATTGATTTAGCCTTAATGTAATTATCTCCACAGCTTGCATCCCCACGTTGACATTCGTGAATAACGTGCCCATACTAAGGTTCGCCCGACATAGCTAAATAATGGCGACAAATTAGAAAATGGGCTGGAACCGGTAAACTCAATATGTTTAAGCATTTTTCTTATGAAGTACTGCAATACAATAGACGCTACGATTGTAAGACAACAGGTAAGTTGTTAACACAGCAATACCTCAGGAGCTTACTAGTATGACGTCTCTTGACGATAGCGCGATAGATTCATCATTTGTGGCATCCGTATTCATTTCTAAAGCGCCCGAGGGTGTCTCATGGAGGGGAGAAACGCGTGTACAAGAGAGCAGCACCAGAAACTGAAGCCAGGTAATGGAACAATAAACTGGAATCAGGATCCGGATCCAGAAACTGGAGCAGCCTTTTTGATGATCTCGGTGCAGTGATTAGCAACGCTACTTTCACACCGACGCTTGTTGATTTGATTCCTACAGATGACAACCATTTGTGTGCATGAACATGTCGGTCTTGGTCTGGGTGATTTTAAGAAAGGTAGCTTCTGGGGCTGTACCTCCACCTCACAGAAAACTCCAAATATTCGTAACAACTCTCAGGAGAATTGTTGTGTTCCCGCGTATGAGTGAGGTTACCAGTAAGAAGTTGCTGTCTCTGCAACAGAGGTAGCGTGAGGGATTCTTAATGTATTGCAAGCGATCATAGGCTACAGCAACTGTTCTACACGTCTGTCACAAACATGCGCAGAGGAGCCTTCAATCGCTGGGATAGTAAGATTGTCAGTTGATTAGTTCTGTGTTACAGATACTGGATACGCACAGAGCAGATCAGCGACGGCGGTTGCATGCATCATCTTTTACAATAGACTGTGTGGGTGCCGACTGCCGCTAGTTCCATGAGCTGGTAGCTAAACTACACGAAGTAGTTTATCAACATACCAACACATACTCATTCCACTGCTGGGATACACTTTCAACCTAAGGTATTTAGAGCATACTCCACCACGCCACAACTGCGGATAGGCGTAGGCCAGTGTTTTCAAACCGCCCGAGATAATTACACGCATCCATAGATAGGTTGGCCTATAATTCAAATTGCTTGCAGATTTGAATTCCGCAATTATAACACCTGGATTAACAATTACGCCAGGTTCCTTGCGAAGTAAGCAGAGAAAACCGACCGCCATAGGATGCTGGCCTTACACATCTCACTCGCTTCTTTAACATTCGTAGCCCTTTTCATTGTTGGTACTAGGGCTTCTGACCTATTATATGTGTGTTGAAATATTGTATAAATAAAATATGATATATATATGGAAGACTGCCCACACAGGTGACTAACGCTGAATTGAAGGAGATGGTGAAAATCGATCAGACGCCTTCAGAACCCGTTATATACCTTTTCCCATACATTTCGCGGTCATATATGACCACACTATATGGGTTTCGAAGGGAACTACCTAGAAATAGCGGCATGGTTTAACGTTACCTTACCAAAAATACTGACTTATTTGTATCGAATCAATAAGATAAAAGAATATGAAAAAGGGTGCTTCATGATATCACTGATCTGCAGAAAGATACGCGTATTAGAAACCTGTGTTGCCTTGTTGAATCGGTACAGAAATGAAGGAATATTGGATCGAATTATGACATGTGACGAAAAGTGAATTCTTTACGATAACCGTAAGCGAAAAATACAATGGCTGACCCCAGGTCAAACCTCGCAACAGTGCCCTAAAACAAAGCTTACCAATAAAAAGTTAATGGTAACTGTTTGGTGGTCTCTTCTTATTCACAATAGCTTTCTCAGGTCAACAACAAGCAATAACAGCAGATGTTTACTACGAGTTTGTCGAACTTCGAACAATGATGGCGAAACTGGCAATGAAACAGCCCCGACTCGTGAATCGATCTTCACCATTATTGCTCCATGATAACATTGATAACGCAAGACCTCATACTGCACGAGAAACCGTTGTAAATCTACAGGACCTGCAGTTAGAAACTGTACGTCATCCTCCGTACTCGCCAGATCTTGTTCCAACTGACTACCATTTGTTTCATTCACAATTTTCATTTTTCATTCTATAATTTAGTGAAATTTAGGAGTGGTAGCAAAAGCAGCCCACCTGGGAAAGTACTTTCACCTCATATAAAACCACAGCCAAATAACAACTGCTTGGAGGGTTGTTGTGTGTGAGTGTTGTCACCAGTAAACTCCTAAGAAGTCGCTGTATTAGCAGCATAGGTGGCATCGTGCAAGTGATACTTATTGTATTGCAAGTGTTCATAGGTTACGGTAACCGCTTTACATAAGGTGGACCATATGCATGTATGCCTCCCGACGTTATATTTATATACAAAATATAAAAATGTAGCACTTGTACATTGAGTATCAATTGCGCGATGTTACCTCTGCTGCTAACACAGGAACTCCTAAGGTGCTTACTGGTGACCTAACTTACACGCAGGAAAAATCTCATAAGTATCATGTGAAAAAAGTTTCACTCGAAAATCTGACACCATGACAGTTTAATTAATGTCAATTCAAAGTATCTATTACTATAAAACGGCATTTTCATACTTTAACCCCTATTATCTTTCCCGTAGCCACGTTTGCTTATCGGCGGGATGCGGTATGTTCAGAGTTGATTTTAGGTCTACATATCATGGTAACGTATGTTCCAAATTGAATTCTCTTATGGTTTCAGAATTAAATTCGAAATTATTGAAAAGTTTAAAGAAATATTATGAAAATCATGTACGTATACATTTGTTCATACAGAATGCTCGTTTAGATGAATCCGGTGCAGACTATGGACGTTTGCCACTCCAGAGGTATCGCATGGGGTATAGAACCATACGGCCCTCTTGATGTGAAGCCGATACCGTAGCCTATGAACGCTTGCAATACATTAAGTATCACTCGCGTGATGTTATGTTAGCAACAGATACCACATCTGTTGCTAGCATAACTACTCTTTAGGAACTTATTATTACTGGTGAATTCACTCACTCGCAGGAATACATCAACTCTCCAGAGATTTATTGGGTTGCTGTTTTCTGTGAGATGGAGATAACATACCCAGACGGGCCACTGTGTTACGCCCTACCTCTTTTAAAAACTCCCAAACCCTTCCTCTCTTTCGTTGGAGCCTCGTTTCTTCTGGCAGGCCACATGCATTTGAGGTTGGTTTTAACCCTCAAGAAGTTAGCTACTTATACCCCAACTGCAGTTTGGAATTATTTTAGTTTTACCTGTAAGACATCATTTTTACCAAGGTTTGTTTACTATCTATATCTTCACGCTAAAAAAGGTAGGCAGAGAGAACCGAACAGTACACTACTCGATCCTTACAGCTACCTCACTCACTTCTTTAACATTAATTGCACTATTCATGCACGCTCGCCGATTTCTAAGGCTCCTGACAGTACCTTCTGATAAAACACAATCAACTTCGTCATGGTACCTACCATACCAGTCTTGGCCTTCGGCTCACTGTATATATCGGTTTCGTAATTGTTTCTTCTTGCATTCTTTCTACATGTCCGAACCAACGGTGCGTGCCTCTTCTTATTTCAACATCGACACTCTCTTTCAGAGCAACTTTGTTTCTAACATCATAATGTTTGTTTACTAGTTGTTGTGTTTACAAATACTGCAAATAAGTAGAGCTCTGAGAACATGTTGTATGGGCAGCAGGTGTGGCAAGGCTAGAGAGGTAGTCGTAATAGGTTACGGCAACTATTTCATATCAATTGAATATTTTATAAAAATATTATATTATTTCTGAGTATCACTAAGTTTATTGGTAAATATGTAAAGTACACTTTGCATCAAGTAAGTATACTTAGCATCAAAATAAAAATACATGAAGCAAAATTAACAAAAGAAAAACATGTACGTACTCTATATTATGCGTTGATGTCTTTTCATTAAAAATAATTACATACACTATTTTGCCTTCTCTTGTCAAAATAAATTAAGTTTAAGGTATTTTTATCTGCAATAATAACAACAATTCTGATTAGATATATATAAATTACTTTAAGTACCTATTATAAGACAATGGAATGAGAATCAAACCTCAGTAATCTTTAATGTCCAATCTGACCCACAAAACTACACCGGCCATTACCATTTTTTCCGCATAAAAATCTCGATATGCATTCACCAAAGAAATGTAAATAGGATTTTTAAAAAATGAGAAAAACATATGCAAATCCCGCATAGGATTTCGTCGTGCAATATGTAGATGCTGGGCGTCCCTATCTATCATTCATTAGTACAGCTAGAATCCAATACGACATTTTTTACAATCCCCAGGCACAAAGACCGGGCGGCCACCCTCACACGCAAACATCCCCATACAAACAAAGGCAGAGTGTGTGAGTAATAAAAACTTGAAAAAAATCACACTGACCTACGCACACATGCAGAAGTTGGTGGAAAAAATTACCGACACAAAGAAAGTCTACCAAAAACTTCTATAACAACTTTTAAGCACACACAGATAAAGCAAGCACACATGAACGAAGCTACAAGGAAGTTTTTCAAGTGTGGGTGAGTGCAGCGTGTACATATAAGGGCTAAACTTAGCTCGTATATGTTTGCGTGCTCACAGTTGCAAGAGCCCAAAACTTCTGAGCCGCACTACTAAGCCACATCTTCATTTATATTGCCATCGTAAAGTACGCCATAACGTATGGCAATAAATGAAATTATTGATTGGCCAGTCAGTTATATACAGCATTCTAAATTCAACTGTGATGCTGCGCAGAGCGGGTAGTTTTCGTATAAAACTTGGTGGCGCGAGATGCAACGACAGAGGTAGGAATGCGCGAGTCTATTCCTTTCTCTGTCCAACCCACCCGCCGCCCGGGGCGCAGGGGTCGCGGGGTGTGTGCGGTGCGCGAGGGACGTCCTGTCGCGTTGATGAACATTTTTCTCATTTTTTCTTTATTTTTTACGCGAATCGTTTTTAAAAGGGTTTCGTCATAATTGCGTCGACGCTCCTGATTACGTTAACGTGTCCGATAAGCTCAGTCCGAATGATACTTCCAATTGGCAGTAATTAACCTTGTCGATCATCTTAAAAAGTCGAAAATGAGAGATAATGTGGATTAATTTAATCATAAAAGCCGTGAAACATCACCTAAAGAGCGCAAAACCCGATTACGCGATGACTGCATTCAAACTCTGAAAAAGGAAACCCAAAACAGTTATAAAGCAAAATAAAAGCAATTTCATTCGTGGTATACTTACGCACAAAAAAGCGGAATCCCCAAAAAAGCGAGTTGAAGTAAAGGCTATAAAATTGAGTAAGAAGATAAAAAAAAACGAGAAAAGAAGACAAAAAGCAAACGTAAACACTGCGTTACCGTACGCATGTCTGAGACGTGGTCGTCTCCGCGCGGGAAACTTATTTTCCCGCCTTTTCGCAACCGCCATATTTGTTTTGTTTTGCCAATTTGAATCTAATAAGATTAGCAAGTTTATGTGAACAATTATTATTTTGTTTGTGATCATCATGCTAGGTGTAATTCATACACTTATATTCTGCGCACAACATTCTTTAAATATTTAATTATAAATTTCCTATATGACAAATAATTAAGATTAAAAAATTAAAATGCACCTTAAACTGTATGATGATGTATGAAGAATGATAGTATTTTTTTAATTAGAGATATTTCAATTATAAAGTACTGGAAAACTTTTTAATATGCAACTAAAACACAAAACAGTATCAAAAATGGGATAATCCGCGCTTATTTCGGCCCATCCTCGCCAGAAGGGGAAACAAAAAAAGTGGTTCTCGGCGGCAGTGTAGCATCCACAGCGGCGCGCGCCGCCCGCATCCAAAACGTTTATATTATTTTATTACGTGTTTCATTTCGCGTAGAGTTTTGGACCGCGGTAGTATGCGGCGCGAAATGTGCACAAAATTGTGACTTTGGACTTTAAAAAAATTTACAATGGAGCACCGTGAACGGTTTTCGTCAAACAAAAAATATTTTCATCGGCAAAATTTTTGGTAAACACCGCAACTAAACGCAGTTCAAACTAGGTTTCTTTTACTTGGATTTTTTTTTCACAAACAAATGCAGTTATAAGTTTGAGTTCACGTATGTTATGTTGTTTGAGTTTTCTATAAAACTATAAACTAGGGGATCACTAAACTAACCGACAGACGGGCAACAATAAATAAGAGTTAAGAAGAGAAAAGAAGAGAAGATGGCGCTCGCTTCTTCTGTCAGCTTATACTACTCGATCGTGCAGCGGGCCGCGAGGCATTACCTAGAAGACTACTGTCATACAGGTGAGTCCTGAAACTAATCTTACAGGATTTTTCTTGGCTGAAATGAAAAATAAACAAAAAGGTTAATTTAGTTACCTGCAATATTTTAAAGTAATCATTAAAAGCAATTTTTAAGCAAGATATAAAAATACACAAAATAGAGCTATTCATTAATTATATAAATCGTTAATTGATACGAATCGTTAATAATACCTTATATTAAGTACTTATTACAATCGATACCGTAATTAATCTCAAAAATAATGTATACACATAAATATGTAACAACATAATACAATAAGGGATACCGGCATCATTATTTGTAATTTTGAATGCAGTCTAGAGGTCAAACACCGGTAAAACATTATGAAAGGTCATGTTTGTAAATAAATAAACACGAGTCAACACAGTAACTGAAAAATGTATTATAAATATTTTATATATATTTATCAGAATTTAATTGCACTTTTTATATAATCATTAATAAAAATGAAAGTTAATAAATATAGCTGCGGTGGTTTCCATTACCTCGCATCGCAAAATATAATAATTATAATGTTTAATTATACTTAGATTATATTTAAATTAGTTTGTGATCAATCTTTAATTACTAGGATGTGAAATAAGATCTAGATGGGTGATTATTACTTTACAAAGTTTCTTGGCATGTATGTTTCCGATTTAATTTTGATGATTCAATAAACAGATAACATTCAACAGACTCATGGTTTTAATTGACTTACATCTAAAAAAAAAAATTATTGAATAGTGCAATATATTATTCAGTTATCATGACTACAGTTCTTTAAAATAATAAAAAATGTGCTCTTTTAAATTTTGTTTATATCAAAATTTAGGCGTCACGCTGATCCGCGCATTTTGATCACAATTTCTAATTGTCGAAATGTAACTTGAATATAGCTAATATAAAAGCAATTCGCTTGGAGAAAACCTCTTGATTCTTCTATTAAAACAAATTAAAATCAATTTATCTTTGGTCTAGATAAACTGTTGCGAGCTGGCCATTTTACAGAAGAGAAAGCTAAATATAATATAATGTCATGTATTCAGAATTTTGTGTGATTTACTATGTGGTTAAATGAAACGCTTCATTGGATATCTACTATTAATTACGTTTATTATAATTTAAATTATATATAGTAATTATGAGTTATAGTACAAAAAAGAATACTTCATTAAATAAAACTAATAAGATTACCTTATTTTAGTAATTTTTGAAATTCAATTACAATACATTACAGCTTTCTCTGTCTGTTTTCACTTAAAAGTTATTTTATTCATACTGACTTCAGCATATACAAACTAAGAATATCAGTCCCTAATTTTCTAACCGACTTAGAATTACATTCTGTTTTCATCCCTATTGTTAAATAGTTGAGAAATAGCCAACAAAATTGGATAATTCAATGTTTGTTCTATTAAGTGAATTCGAATATAAATATAGAAAGTTGTCTAAAATACTTACGGAAAAGGGGTTTCTTTGAAAATTTGTTTTGTTTTTAATTAGATTTAGATTTTGCTTTCATGAGTCCGAGAAAATAATGAAAGATGACGATTAGTAAATGACTTGAAATATAAGTTTATAAATAATAAAAAAAACACTAACTACCTCATAAACGTCGACACAAGTAATTAAATATATATCTACACTTCAATAAAGTATATATATATATATATATATTAATTCAGTGTTTATAGAATAATTGCACTCTCCTTTAATAAAATACTTAAAACAGGGAGGAGCCATCTTACGGTGCCTGGCAGAAATCTCATAGGATATTTTCAATCATTTATTTCGTGTAGATTCCTTGACTCTCCCTTCTATATTTTTCAAATTTATGAAATTTACGACTCCTTTGGAAATCTACGTTTTCGACGAATAAGCTCCTATACGTACTATTTTTATTAATTATTGATTGTATGTGTTATTTTCGGAATTTAAGATATTACAAATAAAATAGAAGTTAATAAGCTGTGATAATATAACTCATAAATAAGACTAAGATACACTTCAAAAATATCTTATTTTTATTCAGAAATGTAAATAGTAACCCAATTTACGTTCTGGAAATGATAAACGTATGTAGAATATAAAAGCTCTATTGTTGTACCCAACGATTAGTTTAATGAAGAAATACAAATTAATTCAACAGTTGTAGTTTCATCGCTATTGTACTTTTTACATTCACGCCCGAGATTATATGAAAGCGTATCGGTCTTCTGAGTATGGAATTTTCCACGTAGACTATATGGTAGGACAATATACTCGTAGATCATACCCATATAACGAACTACGTTTTTATTCTAATAAATAGTCCCTTAACCTGAAAAAAAAATAGTGGAAATAAATAGTATGATGAATAAAATCGTCTAATTATACCATTTCTCATATGCATTTATTTTTAGCACCTTATTGTTAAAACCTACATGTGAAACAAATATTCCAAATAATTTTTGTGCTTTTTAGATATCCATTCTAGCGGAGATTTAATATTATTATCTGGTATGTTTGATGATAATTCCTTCCAGTATAAACTGTTATTTATTACGAGAAAGCTTTGTAAACTTAAATACACAGTAAGCTACTTTGAGTCAATTATTATGGTCTGCAATTAACTTCTTTGAATAGTGGGTGTTCTACCTGTCAAGACGCCGACGGGCGGGTTCGTATCATGATTATGTATATGAGGTTATGGAATCTGGATTTACAACCATTTTTTATATCACATCGGGAGGCACAGAACAGATACGGCCCACCTGATATAAATTGGTTACCGTAGCTTATTAACTTAATACAACTAGTTTCGCTCGCGCGTTCCCACTCTTGCTGCTAACATAGCAACTTCTTAGGAGCTTACTGATAACCTTACTAGCTCGCTAGTACACAACAATCCTCCAGGGAGCTGTTCTGTGGAAGTTCTTTCGCAGTTGGGTTGAGTAGGTTCACCCAACCTCTTAAAATGTTTAATATCACCACCGAAATTCAAACAAGTTTACTTTATAACCAAGTATAATATGATTCAATCACATAACAAAAAAATACTTAAACACATTTTCATTAAATTAATATAACAAAAAGAATTATCTATAACATATAATAGTTATATTTGCTCCACAATAAATCTCTGTTAAGTCTATACTAATAGTAATAAATTAAAAATAAATAAGAAAATGTAAAACCAACACTACAACAAGATCCTTTCTCCTATAACTTTGAGTAAAATTTTAAATATGATAATATTTTTGTCATAGTGATATATTACTAAAGATTGAATATATGTAATCAAATCACAATTAATTTACAAGATATAAAGTTGATCCGAATAGATCCAATAATCCTAATTTACTGACTGTACACATAAATTAGCATAATTATTACAAGTAGGTATTCACTTCTTGCCGACCATCTTTATCATAAAAACATCTAGAATTGACTCTTACATATAATGAGGAAAATGAGCCATTTAAATTTGCGGGCTATATATATAAAACTAGCGAAATTCTCATATTCACAATGCTTTATCTGTAAAATATGTTCAACTGCTGTACATTATTTTAGTTAGTCAAAAAATACTTTCCGATAAGAACCCGAAAATGGGAATAATTTATAAAAGTGTTGGAAATGTTCAACAACATTAGAAAAATATTGGGAATTTCCTTAAAGTGACAATAACATTTTATAGAGAATCTTCCGATATAGTAATACAGTTTCTTACTTCAATAGTCTCTTTTGTACAGAGATGAGTCTCTTCTAAATTTCTAGAATATCAAATTGCTCTCCAAGTTGTATGTCTCTCTATGTTCTATATTTATTTATTCAGACCTCCTTTTCTTACAAATTATGTAACTGAAACTACTCGTATAGCACAATAAACGGGAACGGATAACAAAACTCTAAAGTTCTTTCTATTTATTCTACTACAGAAATTTTATCTACAGCTTAATCTATTAAATCTATAATGGCCAATAATATACGATCATTTATATTTTTATATACAATAGGCGCCCTTTTGCCACAGACGTACATATATGCACACATTTGTTAACTCGTAAAATGTTCACTAAATAATAAAAACACACGACACGCGTGATACGCTAGTAATGTGTAGACAAGAATGTCTTGAATACACGATGTCCCCATCTCCCCATCAGGACTCCATAGACATTAGAAAAAATAGGACGTTTTAAGTGTCTTCGTACTATCGCCGATGGACCACAAAATTTCGCAAATATTTCATATTTAAGAGAAATTAGTCGCAATAAATCGAGTATCATTTACATAATAAAAAAATATGAAGTAGGTGGCACCGCACTAATAAAAAAATAAAATAAAATCATTATTTAGTCATTTTAAAAAGATACACGCTATATTTACATTTATGGCTTTAAAAGGGCGGGTACAGGATCTGTATTGGTTTATTGCGAGCGATTATTTCTTACATATTAATTTATTTTAATAAAACATTAATAAATAACTAGCAGACGGAGAAGTTGAATTGTTCCACGTTATAACTGCACAGTATAACCTGCGCTGGATGCTTTATAATTACCCGCGTCTATGTTGCAATAGTGAATATGTAATTCACTATATTTAACTCAACATTTGTTGGTTTTTACTAAAAACTACATTATTTTACTAATTATTACAAATTTACTGCAAAAATAGTATATATATGTATATCTTCACGCCAGGTCCCTTGCAGGGTAGGCAGAGGGAACCGAGCGCCATAAGACGCGGTTCTTACACACTTCACTCGCTTCTTTCACATTCATAGCTCTTTTCATGCACGCTTGCCGGTTCCTAAGGCGCCTGACATCACCTTCTGATAAAACACGACCAATTTGGTCATGGTAGGTTAGTCTTGGTCTTCCTCGGCTCCTACATCCTTCCACTTTCGCATTGTATATCTGTTTCGTCATTCTTTCATCTTGCATTCTTTCTACATGTCCGAACCAACGGAGCATGCCCTTTCTTATCTTAACACCGACACTCTCTTTCAGTCCAACTCTCTTTCGTACGTCATCATTACGAACGCAAAAATGGTAAGAAGAATATATTTGAAGAGCTCGGTGCAGTGGTTAGTTACGCTACTTTGACACCAACGCTCGTGAGTTCCCAAACAGGACAAACATTTCTAGAAAGTTCATTGGCTGCGACAACCGCTTTACCTGGTGGGCAGTATTCTTGACAGCTTTCCGACATTAAAAAAAGTTCGTTTTTATTTAATTTGTAGTTGCGCCAAATAAAGACCAACAATTTCATTCCTAAAAATATAAATAATTCTATATTCAAGAGCGTATAAAGATATTAACTTGGCATCAGGATTACATGGCTGTTATGCTTCCGATACCTAATCTGTTTTCAATACTAACATGATAATAAGTAATATTACTTAATCGATACATTATTATAATAATTTAACTACAACTTAGCATTGCATTAGCAGCGGGAGTGGCAACACGCAAGAACAAACGCATATAAGTAACGATTAATTAACAGTTACGGTTAGGCTTCTTATTTCTTTCACACAAGACGACATGATTTAAAAAATATGACAATATAAGCGTTAATTGAATTAGTTTTAAAAATATAAACAACCAGTCAAAATCAAAATTATAAAAAAAACTAAGTTATTAACATAATTAATTATAACCTGTATAATCACAATTAATAGTAAAAAGTTGATCAAGAAATCTCTGCACCTACACTACATATATTGAGGGCACTTTTCAACTGGATTGTACTAAAACCAGTTGGTCGCAGTCGGTTCACAAACCAGTCGCGATAATCGCACCGTCGTCGTCGAGCGTGCGTTTATATGCAAATGCGGTGCATCTCCGCAAATGTCAAGGTCGAGTTATTACGACTAGTCGTGTAGACTCCTACAGGCCAAGACATAAGCTGTATTGGCAGCTCGAGCAAATGCATCGCTTACTTACGTCTATAGGTTCTGAAGTCTTGCACAGCATGTTCTCTATGCCTCGGGCTGCAAACGTCTGTAAATCGTTAATATAGTTGCACACGACTGTACAGTAATCGGTTGGCATTGTTATGTCAATGTACGTGAACTATAATTATTTTGTTAGCGTGTATCAAGTCAGCTGCAAGTTTTAGATAATTTTATTGTAACAGTTGTGTATGTTGCCACAGAACTATCAATGCATTTAATAGTTGTAATACATAGTTATATAACCCTAAATTGTTCTTATAAGAGAAATGTGAATAATATATAGTCGAACAGATACGTTGTTTTGCTGTATAGTTGAGTCTAATAAACCAATTAGCATATTTATTATTTATTTTCTATTATTAATCTTACATATTCGATCACCACTAAAATTTTAGAATGAAAATCCTGGTTTTTGGTGCTTTAAGTATGTAGTACCTACCCCGCAAGAGATATGGCATGAAGTTACAGTTAAATAGAAGTATGTTTTAATCGTATTGAAGTATTTTGTAGTAACTTGGGGATGTGTACGCATATACAAGTATGTTGTGTGCACAGAGTGTACAGAGTGATGGTAACTGAAAAAATGTCGTTTGCACAAAAAATGCCTTTGAAAGATCCACCATCTGTAATTTTACGAGCGAAGTGGCGCAGTGGTTAGTATATTATTTTGACACCAACGCTCGTGGGTTCAATTCTCACACAGTACAAACGTTTGTGTACATGAAAATGTCTGTTTGTTTTTAAGAGAAGTAGGGCGCATCAAATCAGCTCCTTTCGGGAAGTACCTCACAGAAAATCGCGACCAAATAAGAACTCCCTGGATACTTATTGTGTTCTTTCGTGTGAGTGGGGTCACCAGTAAACTTCTAAGAACATGCTGTGTTAGCAGCAGATGTAGCATCGCACGAGTGATACTAAATATATTGAGGGCGTAGGCTACGATAATCGTTTTACATCAAGTGGATCGTACGCTTAGATGTCTCCAACTCAAAGTCAAGTCTGTCTTGGTGTTGTGTAAAAAATTAATATCTAAGATTTTTATTATTAATTATGTTACTATTATTGTCATTCCACCAAATATAATGTTATACGAATAGTCATTGATGTCGTAAAGCTTTTTTTCAATATCATTTAATACTTCAAAAGATTTAAGTCCAAAATCGAAGCTTATCACATAACACTCTCAGAAGCTGTCCGGGGCAGCAACGAATGAACTATATTACTTGAGCGCTTGTGTACAATGTACATCTATGCTATTCGGGATAATAGACGCGGCAAGCCTGTATCATCCCGATAATGCAGTAATGCAGTTAGTGGCTGCAGGATGCACTCTTATTGGTTTGAGCTACCTATATACCTAGCAGTACGATTAGGTGCATTTCTCGACTGTATATTATAGTGTAATTAAAAAAAAAACATGATTTACTGCAAATGTCCCTGAGACTCTAGAATTCACTTCGAGTTGAAGAACGGGACCTTCCATCGTATTATTTTAAATCACGCCTTTTATATAATAACGATGAGCGAGTTTTTCTGTACATTTTGTTTTTATTTTGCTTATTTATTTTCTTATGTTTCTTGATATTTCTGTTTTAATTTTGAAAATGTATTTCGTGTATATGTATAAATGGAGTTATGTATCGGAATTTTTATTATATGTGTTATTTAGTTGTTCTTAAAATTTTATGGTATATTGAATTTTCCTATAGTTACATACAAGTTCATCAAAATCTATTTATTTACGACTACAGAAATCAGTCCGTGGGATAAGACCTTCTAATTCGTTTGTCACTATATATAATGTAAACAATAAATTGAAAATAAAAACAAATATGAATATAAAATGAATTCTATCGTAGTTCAACTTGGACACATTTTTTTAAAAGCTCATAAAATATCGGAGAAAACGTATATATAGGGAAGACATAAAACTAAGTATCTTGTATATGTCAACTTTTTCGTAGAATAATAATTTAGTTATATCAATTCATAAAAGATGTTTTATTTCGGTATTCAAAATTGTGACGTTCATTTTATATGGTTAAGATATTTTTTTTTTATGTAAATACTGTTGGTTGAAAAAATTAATAAATAAGATACGCTTTTAACGAGAAGTTTCGGACGTAAAATTGACAGAGGTGTTTTGATCTCCCAGGCTGTGGTTATACCTTTTTGTATTCTAGAACCAATTTTCCTCGTACCAATGAAAAGAGGGCGATGACGTCCAATTCTTTCGATATAAAAACGCTCAGTCACCTGCTCACTGATTCACATGATCACCTCAGGAATGTGAAGAAGGGAAGATCACCTAAGGACCTTTATGTAGAATTATTACAACGGAAATTAGCTTGGATTTTTTTTATTTAAATGGACCATTTAAATTTTGTTTAAAAAAAAATGTAGATATTCGTGGTTGTAATAACAATGTAGGTACATTTTTTTTTCTATACAACGTTGGATGTGCACAAGCATACGGAACACCTAATGTAAAGTGGTTACCGTAGCGTATGAACACTTGTAGCAAAGTATCGCTCGTACGACACCACCTCTACTGCTACAAAGTAACTCCTTAGGAGCTTACTGGTAACCTCACTCACCCGCAGGAACACAACAACTCTCCAGGGAGTTGTTATTTAGCTGCGGTTTTCTGTGAGATGTACTTGCCCAAACGGGCGGCTTTAATGCGCCCTACCTCAATTATTTACTATTTTATACTGCGCCGGGTGACAAGCAATCATACGTAACGAGTAAAGCGGTTATACGATGCTAAGCAAAATTAGTAATCAAATCAACCGCGACTGATCTTTCTCGACAGCACCTTGTCGCGTTTAACGAGTCACTCACTTTTCAGTTTATATATCTACGAGTATGTATAACTTCACGCCAAATCCCTTGCGAGGTAAGCAGAGAGAACCGACCGCCACATAACTCAGTCCTTACACGTCTCACTCGCTTCTTTAACATTCATTGCTCTTCTCATGCTCGCTCGCCGGCTTCTAGGCCTCCTAACATCACCTTCTGATAAAACGCCATCAATTTGATCATGGTAGGTAAGTCTTGGTCTTCCTCATCCCCTACATTCATCTACTTTCGCGTTGTATATCTTGACTGTAACCTCAGAAAATGTTGAAACTATAGTTGATTTGCGACGAGCTCGGTGGCGCAGTGACTAATAACGCTACTTTGACACAACTCGGTTCGATTCCCGCGCATGACAAACATTTGTGTGTAATTGTCCTTCGAACAAAAACGTGTCTGCATGTCCTCGTCTGAGTGTTTTACATGCATCATAAGTATGTATTTACAAAAAAAAAATGTATTTACGTATGTTTATCAGTTGCCTATTACCCGTAACATAAGCTTACTTTGGGGCTAGATGGCGCTGTGTAATTTGTTAAACAATATTCATGTATTATTTATTTCTACTGTGTTAGAATACGTCCGTAATACAAGAAGTATGTCTCGTCCGTAGCAACCTAAGCTGCTCACTTCGTCCATTTTAAAGTATCTTTTGGTATTACATCTCGCGACGAGCTCGGTGGCGCAGTGGTGAAACGCGCTGTTACGCTACTGTGACACCAACGCTCGTGGGTTCGATTCCCACACAGTACAAACATTTGTGTGCATGAACATGTCTGTTTGTATTGGTCTGGGTATTTTCTATGTATAACAAGTATATATTTACAAAAAAAAAATGTATTTACGTATGTTTATCAGTTGTCTAGTACCCATAACACAAGCTTCGCTTACTTTGGGGCTAGGTGGCGCTGTGTAATTTGTCCGACAATATTTATTTATTATTACATCTCGCCAATACATTAATCGGTATCTTTCGGATACTCAAAGATTGAATGAATATAATTAACGAGCATGTAACCAAAAATATACATGTGTCTAAAAGATTCAAAGAGCATATACATTACCAGATAGCAATCGTCATGACGACCTCGATGGCGCAGTGTGAAACGCGCTGTTGCGTTAATTTTACACCAACGCTCGGAGGTTCAATTCCCACACAGGACAAACATTAGTGTGCATGAACATGTTTGTTTGTATTGGTATGGGGTGTTTTTTTAAACAGGTAGTGCGCATCAAAGCCCCCCGGCTAGCGAAGTGCCTCCACCTCAGTAAAACCGCACTCAAATAACAATTCTCTAGAGGGTTGTTGTGTACCTACGTGTGCGTGAGGTCACCAGTAAACTCCTAAGGAGTTGCTGTGTTAGCAGCAGAGGTAGCATCGCGCGAGTGATACTTAATACGTTTCAAGCGTTAATAGGTAACCGCTTTATATCAATCATCATCAATCAATATCTTACACATTTGGGTTATTCAATAACTACATATTAGTTTATCTCAGCTTTTTCCAACTTTAACATTTTTTTTTGGTTGGGACTTGTGGAAAGAATGAAGGAAGAAATAATAACGAAACAGATATACAACGCAAAAGTGGAAGGATGTAGGAGCCGAGGAAAGCCAAGATGTAGGTACCTACCATGACCAAATTGATCGTGTTCTATCATAAGTTGATGTCAGGAGCCTTAGAAACCGGCGAGCGTGATGAGCAATGAAAGTTAAAAAATCGGCCAAGTGCGAGTCGGACTCGCACACGAAGGGTTCCGTTCCATTATCTATTAAAACGGCAAAAAAAAAAAACACGTTTGTTGTATGGGAACCCCCCTTAAATATTTGTTTTATTTTAATTTAATTATTTATTCTTAAAGTGAATATATAACTAAATATTCTGTAAGTATTTCAAGCATCTACCTGTTGCCGTTATCAATATCGAGCAAAAATGAGCAAAAAAAATCACGTTTGTTGTATGGGAGCCCCCTTAAATATTTATTTTATTCTATTTTTTAGTATTTGTTGTTATAGCGGCAACAGAAATACATCATCTGTGAAAATTTCAACTGTCTAACTATCACGGTCCATGAGATACAGCCTGGTGGACCGACGGACGGACGGACGGACAGCGGAGCCTCGGTAATAGGGTTCCGTTTTACCCTTTGGGTACGGAACCCTAAAAAGCAAGTGAGGTGTGTAAGGATCGATTCATTTGGTGCTTGGTTCTCCGGAATTTAGCGTGAAGTTATAGATAGACAACTTTTTTATAGTTATTATAGTAGATGTTCCAATGCTAAATAAAAATAAAATAAAAATTTGTAAAATTTGTAATAATATGCAATAAAGAATATATAATAAAAAAATATCAATTTTCTTCTCTATGGAGGGAAAATCCATCACCATCAGCATCCGCTTCTTTCTTACTTTCAAGCAGGAGAGCATTTTTTTTTATTCTATGTCGCGAGGCATACAAGCTCACGGCCCACCTGATGTAACTCGCGTACCATAGCCTATTACCTAACGCTTGCTAAATATTAAGTATCACCCGCGCGATGCCTCCTCTGCTGCTTACACAGCAACTCCTTGGGAGCTTACTGGTGATCTCACTCACACGCAGGAACACAACAACCCTCTAGGGACTAGTTATTTTGCTGCGGTTTTCTGTGAGGTGGAGGTACTTCCCCAGACGTAGACTTGCTTTGATACGTCGTACCTCTCTTAAAAATAAAAAAAAACCTATTTAATACTATGTTGATTTTATTAACAATATTCAAAACCAATTATTTTAACACTAAATCACAGATTTGTAGAACATTCTAGATATCAAAAATGATCTCAATATGATTTCTAGCCCGACCAATTGTTCTTTGAACAAAAACTGACCAGTCATCAATTCAACGGCTGAAGCAAACCCCATTGTATCGTACGTGGTTCGGAGTCGTCCAAAACCAGTTCTTGGCTTTTTTGTACAAATTAGTTCTAAAATGATTGGAATATGGATGTAAAGGATGTTAAAAATAATTTTAATAATTATATATAAGTTTATCAGAAAGTGATGTCAGGAACTTTAGGATGTAGGTGTATAACAAGAGCTGAAGAGAATGTTAAAGAAGCGAGTGGGGTGTGTAAGGATTGAATCATGTGGCGCTCGATTCTCTCTGCCTACACCTCAAGGGATTTGGCGGGAAGTTATAGATAGAATATATAAGTAAGAACTACTCTTTGGTCGAATACTTACTACAAAAAAAGTGATATTTCAAGTTACTATACTCCACGAAGGTAATAACCTGTGGAGAACCAAACGATTTTGTGTAGTAACTCATCTTACCGTTACGACTCTCAGCTCTTATTGGCTAGTTCACGGATCAAGATCGCGTCACTTATCGGCTTATTGGTTCAAATATCCTCGTATAGGTCGGCAGGTTGGAGTCGGTGAGATATTTGAGCGCTAAAACATTACGTTTTGATGATTGCATGGTGCCTTTATGCACCGTCAAGTGGTTTGTTGGTTTGTGTTGTTCACAAATCCGTAGATAACACTCTCATTATCTTTTTATTATCTATAAAAATAAAACAATAAGTCCAAAGGAGAGTCAGTCCGCGTTCCGTTCTTTAAAAAAATAGAAAATTTATTTATTGATAAAAATTTAAGTATTTTATTAAAGTAATTTTTTTCCCAAAACTGAAAACAAAAAAATTGGTAAAATAAAAAACATGCAAAATCATAAGTATACGTTTTTCTAAAAAAAAACAATTATGATTACGATCGAGTTTCGACTATTTTGGCGAACACTAGTTACTGTAAAAGTACTTTTGAGCTGTGGGGTTAGTTTACAATAAAAATACTTCTGTACTCTTGACGATAATAACGTATCGTAATTTGGACTGTAATTTGGTAAACGTGGTATTGAGTCTCATTAATAATATCAAAATAGACAATCTACAGCCTAGATCGAAGCAATTTGGGGTTTTTGTCGTGATTTAAGTTTAAATCCAATTCCAATGTATCGGAATTGGATTCAAGAGTAACCCTACTGCTTGTAATAATGTTGATTTTTGGTTTCAAAGAGGTTGTAGGCGATAATATAAGGGTCCACCACTACATCAACCCTCATACTCATCCCACTGCAGGGATACGGGTCTCCCTTCAACCGAAGGGGTTTAGAGCATACTCCGCCACGCTGCTCAAATACGGCTTGGCGGGGGCCAGTGTTTTCAAGCCGCCCGAGAGCCACTGACTTAGCTTAACGACTGTCATCTATCGACAACAGCTGGGACCGATGGCTTAACGTGCCCTCAGAGCACGGAGAAGCAAGATAGAAAAACCCGTCCATAGACGGGCTGCGGTCGACGTTGCTTAACCTGCGTGTTTGGTAAGAATGACACGCGCAACGATGCCATCGAGCTCTCAATATAAGGTCCACGCGGTAATAAATAGGGGCGCGATATAAGGGATCCACGCATATGAGAATAGAAGCCGTTATCGATATTATTTTATTGACATCACTAAAGTTTGTCAATGGTGCATAGAGCAGTGATAGCTTATTAAATAAATAAATAAATAAATAAATATTGTCGGACAAATTACACAGCGCCATCTAGCCCCAAAGTAAGCGAAGCTTGTGTTATGGGTACTAGACAACTGATAAACATACGTAAATACATTTTTTTTTTTTGTAAATACATACTTATTATACATAGAAAATACCCAGACCAAGACAAACAGACATGTTCATGCACACAAATGTTTGCCTTGTGTGGGAATCGAACCCACGAGCGTTGGTGTCAAAGTCGCGTCATTCACGACTGAGCCACCGAGCTCGTCAAAAGCTTATTAGATATCGAACCAGCTTATTAAACGACTGGTTCGAATTCAGGTGTGAGTATGTTCCACTAAATACGTGTTTTCGAATTTATGTACATATTTGTAATTATCATTAGCTCGGCAGTAAAGGAAAACATCGTGAGGAAACCCGCATGTCCAAACACTTTTATTTCAAATGTCGTCTGACTTAACTTAGGACAGATTTTCCCTGTGGTAGCGGAGGTATGACGGCAGTTGCTCCATGTCAAAACCGATATCTCCGCCAAAATTTTAGGTTTAGGTAGCGAAACGGTATAACGCTAGGAAGACGAAGACTAAAGCTCGTCAATTGCTTCTAAACAGAACATGAAAAGTAAAATCGGTTGAAAAACAATAGAGAAAGAAGTAGTGATGTGTTGTGTTTTTTCTCTGTTTGTATATAATCGACACGCTCAATTTCCAACTTCTTATTTGTATTGAATTAAACAATTTTTAACGGAAGTATCGCGTATTTTATTTATTTTGTTGAATCTGACGTTTCGAACGCTTTGCAGCGTCCGTGGTCGCGGGAAGACTAAGGTGGTATTTGTCTTACATTAGTTATTCAATTATTACATCTACCGACATGGATGATATTCTTATTTGTAACGCATAATTAAGTGAAATCTTTATATTGCCTTTGTCATAAAATATCGTTAGTAGAGTGACGCACCTGCCAAAATTTCGCAACCTTCTAATTCTAATCCTAAGCGCGGAAGTTTGTCTAAGAAAGTTTATATAATGCGTCATATAGTACACATATTATATATATATATATATATATATATGTAAAATGAGTATTATGTCGTATTTCGGCGTATGGAATGTAAAGGGCATTGTGTGTTTACATGACGAACTTTCGATAGCGAAATTTCCAATTGTACTGCGTTAACTTCCTTATCGTTCTAACCATAACTGAGAGATTTGACCGATAATACAGGCACAACTTAACACAGTTCCTCTACAGTGACTACAAATAAACTGTCAATCGACAGTAAATGAAATGAGGAATGTGTATGCCAATAAATGTAGTCTGCACCTTATAGGAAAAACATTGTGACCTTTAAATACCGCGGGTTCATCCGGTCACCCACACAAAATGCACGAACGTGAAATAATAATTATTAAAATATTTAATGACGTTTATAAACAGCTGTGACCTAAGAATCTACGCAGCTTGGTTTATCTAGAAGCTTTTTCCGCATCACTAGCAGCAATTACGATATAGTCCAATTAGAGGTAGAAATGTTGGATCGACAGAAATGGCAAAAAATAGTCAATTTCAAAAAACGACAATTTGATAAAAAATGTTTTTTTATGAATTTCAATGTGATTCCATTGTAAAAGATTTAACAATAATGAGTACATCCCCTTAGGACACAACAGTGGCTTTTTTAGCATTGCATATGAGTATACATTGTACGAGTAGTATAGTTTATACGTAGACTCCACTAAAGGTAAGTTTATCTATAAGAAATCCCCCAAGGTTCAACGCTGTAATAGTCTGAAAATCAAAGCGTAAACTCAAACAATTTATCATAATACCGTAAACCAATTACGTTACGTTTTCGCAAAGTAACAGTTCGTTCACAAATTGGCGAACTGGCGATCAGTCCGCTCAGTGAAGCAGTCTTCCTGTTAGCCGCAGTAATAAGGTGCTAATTGTGTTATTTACTCACCAAACGTGCTGTGCTGAGAAGGTTTGTTCGGCGATGAGTCAGCTTGCAGAATTATCTCGCTGAAGAGGTTGCATACTACATCATGAGGCTCTTCAAAGAAAGAATGCGACATGGTTTTCGCAGGTTCGGTCACAGCTTAACATTAACTTAAGATGAATGACTATAGTATAGCCTGAACGCTTAACTGACGAGGTCGGTGGCTCAGTGGTGGAACGCGCTGTTACGCTACTTTGACACCAACGCTCGTGGGTTCGATTCCCACACAGTACAAACATTTATGTGCATGAACATGTCTGTTTGTATTGGTCTGGGTATTTTCTATATATAATAAGTATGTATTAACAAAAAAAAATGTATTTACGTATGTTTATCAATTGTACCCATAACACAAGCTTCGCTTACTTTGAGGCTAGGTGGCGCTGTGTAATTTGTCCGACAATATTTATTTATTTACAATATTTGATATACTGCACTGTGAAGTAGATATGTAGAATAACTTAGATAAGTTTAGTACGAGTAGTAGTACTTATTATTTGTTTACTGTAAATTCTTATATGTAATGTTAAAGCCGACTGTGGGACGATTTTTAGTATTACAAATATTGAAAACCCCTGAAAACGGATTTGAGTGAAGTCTAGACTTCATCAAATTAATGGAATCTACTAGAAGCATATATAACGCGTGGTAACGCGCGCGGAGCGTAACATACCCACAAAAATATACCAGAGGGAGACTTTGTACAAAAGTCGTGTGCGTAGGTACCTCTGTCTCACCTACTTATACCGTCAAGCAGATATATTTATCTAGCTGTGTTCCGGTTTGAAGGGTGAGATATAGCAGAGAAATTATAGGGTACTGTACCGAAACAGCCTTATGTCACAAGATTGGCAGCGCGCGTGTAACATCCCCGTGGTGTTGCGAGCGTCAATAGGCTGCGGTGACCGCTTGCCATCTAATGCGGGCCGTATGCTTGTTTGCCAGTCTAGTTTCATAAAAAAACAACTGATATTTTGAGAACCTCCTTTTTGAAGTTGGTTTAAAATTGGGAATCACTGAAGCAAAAAACTTCAAAGTGTTGATTACAATAGGCACGAGTATGTATATATCCACGTAATTAAAACAACATACAGTCTCCCATTCCAGTCTTGGTATTTACATAAAACATTATGTGATAAATAAACTCTCTGTGAGAAATAAACTCATTTTGACGAGCTGACCTAACCTAATAACTGAGGTGGCGCAGTCGTGAATGACGCGACTTTGACACCAACGCTCGTGGGTTCGATTCCCACATAAGATAAACATTTGTGTGCATGAATATGTCTGTTTGTCTTGGTCTGGATGTTTAAAAAGAGGTAGGGCGCATCAAAGCAGCCAGTTTGGTGAAGAACCTCCACCAGGCAGAAACCCGCAGCCAAATAACAACTCCCTAGAGGGTTGTTGTGTTCCTGCGTGTGAGTGAGGTTACCAGTAAGCTCCTAAGGAATTGCTGTTAACAGCAGAGGTGGCATCGTGCAAGTGATACTTAATGATACAAGCGTTCATAGGCTACGGTACCCGCTTTACATCAGGTAGTCCGTATGCTTGTATGCCTCCCGACGTTGTATAAAAAAAAAAACTATGGAGATATCGTCTGAATATATTTTACAACAATCCAATTACGAAATCAAAAGTTTAAATGTACACAGCTCATAAGAGCTAACAGATTTCCTAGTTCATTCGAATTAACACCACCGCGCTCTAATGTATGCTAAAGCTTGGACTCGGGCCTTACTTACAACGGGAGATCACAAGCGGACTTCTTTTCCATTAATCTATGTTTTTTTTCTATATTAGTAAGGTGGAAAACAAGCGTACGGTCTGCCTAAGCAGTTACCATAGACTGTGGATGTTTGTAACACCAGTAGGCCGATTCTACTAAAAAACTGTAACTGCACTGCAGCGCGGTGTGTGTCAAAATGCGTACATTTTGTTGCGTCAAGCAATCTGACATAAGCGACGTTTAACGAAACGTCAAAATGTACGCATTTTGACACACGCCGCGCTGCAGTGCAGTTACAGTTTTTTAGTAGAATCGGCCCACAAGGGTGTCACTCTTGCGTTGCCGACCCTGTATAAACCTCCTCACGCCTGTCTTGAAGAACCCCATGCTGTAGTGCCTAAGAAAAACCTCGACAGAGAGCTAATTCTACAACTTTAGAGTTCTCAGTAGAAAATTTCTCTGGAATCGCGCAGTACATAACCATTGCAGCTCCAGTGTATAAAGAAGAACTCCGATCATTTGGTGAGAGATGCGATTGTAAAATGAGGTTGTTGGCATCATGTCGGACAACTCCTCGGAACACAATCAATTGTCCAATCGGCAGAATACGGAAAGGGATGCAAAATCTCTTCTTAAACTCAGGTGCTCAATACCGTGTGTGAGTTTAGGATCGTCGACGTTCTCACAGCTCGTCTTTGCACCGAGTCACAAGGTCCTAGCTGGTATCCAGGTGCCCTCACCCAAAGGTGACTACGATATCTGTGGTGACTACAGTACTCCATATGCGGTCCGACTTGAGATTTATGCAACATGAGTCTTTGCCCCGATCTGAAGGACTATACTGTACTATATACGATAGAATGTACAAATAAAGCATTTGTATTTTGCAAGTATAATGGGTACAGTAGTACAGTGATAAATAGGCAACCTTATTGCACTTTCGGAATGTTCCGTTCGAATTAAAAAAGTGACCAAGTACGAGCCGGCTCCCACACCGAGGATTCCGTACAAACTAGAACTTTCACCAAAATAATTAGGTAACATCGCTAAAGTTCGTAAATTATGAAAGCACGGAACATCGCTCTAACGAAAAGATAAACTGGACTGAAGGAGAAACTTAACTATGCCGTTGGAAAACTGTTGTTCCAATACATGGACATAGATTGTGTTTAACTTACCAACTGCAAATAAGTTATTCATCGCAAAAAAAATATTTCTTGTGATGTAATTACAAATTTATGGTTTTCGGATTATTCACTTTTCTTGTGCTACATGAAATTGCTTCTTTCCAAATTTCGTGATTCTAGTTCAATAGGAAGTACCCTATAGGTTTTGATTCCTTTGTGATTGTCATAATATGTGGCATAAACGGCCGAATCTTTTGATTGTATTGACTTAGTTTGATTTTTTCGCTGCTCTAGTATCTGCAGACTCTGATATTAATTTTAACTTGATACCTCCACGCGTTCCTGATAAAAAGGTCTTGACGGACAACGGAGTGATCCTATAAGGGTTTCGTTATACCTTTTTGAGGTGCGGAATGCTAAAAAAAAATGAGAATCACAAAAACAAATAATACAATAGTATTTTATGTATAAAATGTAATATTTGTACATGCGAGGACCCAAAGGCAATATATATATTTTTCTTTTGTTTTACGACTATTACGATATTTACGATACCTTCAGATTCATGTGTACACTAAATCTATACTAATATATAAAACGGAAGAGTACTCTTGTTCGAACGCGCTTATTTCTGGATCTACCGGTCGGATTTGAAAAAAATCTACACAGATTTGACAGCCCAATTCTTGAGGAAGGTATAGGCTATTCAATATCACGACACAACCCTTTGAAGCAGAGAAAAAATAAAGAACGTAAGAAACAGCGGTTCCCACGGGACATCTGGATGCGTGCGATAGAAGTCGCTGGGTGCAGCTAGTGGCCATGTATCGAGTGTACAAACAAACAATCAGACTCACGTGCTAAATCACGCACGAGTCGAGCGTTTACAAATACTCATACACGCCTCACGTGAACTTCCGTGTAAGCAAAACGTTCATAATAAAAAGGATCGATAGATGAATAATGGAACCTTTTTAATCCATCGGCATAATTGTTGGGGTGCAATGACTTTCTAGCGATAGGTAGAAAATTCGTCGCTATTTACAACTTCCAACAACAAAGAAATTACATAAAACAATAATTATTGTATTAACAATTAAACATTAATATCCCAGCGGAGAAAGAACCGACCTTTAACCTACCTAATCCCTGAAACAAATATTGCACATGCCGCTGAATTCGTGTTATCAGATATATGTACATATTTTTAATTATCATTTGCTCCGCGGTGAACGAAACCATCGTAAGGAAACCTTACGTCCCAGAAATTATATTTACAAAGACGCGTGACCTGACCTAAGTAAGGTCTGGTACTTCCTCGAGGTCGTGGAGGTCTGACGGCAGTCGCTCCATGTAAAAATCTGTATGTTCACCAAATCCTTAGGCTTAGAAAGCGGACCCTGTAACATAGTTTAGTTATCGTATCGTGGTGTATCGAAACCATTGCCAAATAGTTGGTGGAGTTCACTAGTAACCTATGGAGTTGTTAGCAGCCGAGGTGGCATCGCGCGAGTGATACTTAATGTATTGCAAGCGTTTACAGGCTACGGTAACCGCTTTACAACAGGTGGACCGTACGCTTGTATGTCTCCCGACATTGTATAAAATATATATATTAATGTGTCTGTATTTCGGTCAATTACAACCCACTATTTAGATCAATTGAAATCAGGGAGAACTGTGCCAAATTTCTTCCGCTACATACCGAATTTCATTAAAATCGGTTCTGCGGTTTAGCGCCGAAAAGACAACTTACTCGTTTATTGATTTTTCTTAATTGTTAGTACAAGGTCGAGACTAATTTTCTTTATTGCCGATCCAAAATGTCATAAATATCGTTACTCACTGTAAACATGGCCAGAGTCTTACCCTTGTACAATCCAGCGCACGTGCTCGCTCACGCTTTGCGAGTTTATAAACATGGCTCCACACGTCCGGCCACGCGATAATGCCATTGATAACGGTTTAGGCTTTACTCAACACTATTACAGCTTATCGGCAATTTGAGAGCCTGTTTAGAAGGTTAATTGATTGCCTATTAATGTAATGATGTTGTGTTGCATGTTACTAAAGGTTATGTATATATCATTACTATTATAGTACATGGTAGTAATAACACACAATTGGGAACGAGGGCTGGTTAACGTCCGAACTGGACGAAGGTATGAGCTTACAATTGCGGTAATATTTCATTATATTTTTCTTTGTGATTAAAACAAAAGTAACTAGTACTTCATTAATACGTGTCCTCTAGTTCCCTCTTAAAGATTTTGTACTTTTCAGTATAGATCTAGAACCGCAAATTTTATTTTAGAAATATCCATATCACTGCACTTAATTTGACTAAATACCAGCATGACCAAAACATCATTGCATGTAATTACGCTAATTGCGAGCAAATATGATGAAATAATAATAATTAATTACTAATATGGCTTAGATCTAATGAATCTGTCATCGTTGGGCTGGACCACAGATTAAAAGTCGCACGACGAGCGATATAGAGAACTATGCTCGGGATTTCTCACGAAGATGGTATCCAAAATGAAGAAATATGACAGGGAACCAATGTTCCTCCTAATCCTCAATTTAAGTAAACTGAAATAGCAGTGGCCCGACCATATCTGCCGAATTAGTGATGGCAGATAAAGGAGAACTCGCGTAGAGGCCACGTATGGGATGACGAGGTGTTAGTCATCCCGCCGATAGAAGAACCGATGACCTTAAAGGAGCGGCCTTGGTGACTTGGTGGACTGGATGTGTAAGGTGAAGCAGTGAATATTGTGAAAAGCACACAAGCAAAAAATATTTATTTGCCAGTGGACCCTCGCGAGTCATTAGACACGTCTTACATGTTTAAAATTATTCAAATCTTACTGTATTTTATTAATTTTTCAAAGCTTACGATTTCAATTTTTGAATTACCAGCATTTCGAAAATGGCCATTGGCGAGAAAAAAATGCCGAAAGAAACTTATCACTGTAGGTCTTTTTTCAATTGATATTACTATAAATCTACGTCAGTATAACAATACAATAATAATGATGAGTCGAATAATAAAATAATAAAATAAAATGAAAATACACATACTGAATAATTTCCAGACATCATTCATTACCAGTTAGATATTCATCGAATCTATTGCAATTTGAACAAGTTGCACATGCCGATATACCGGCATGTCCAACTTGTTCATGTTTCCAAGTTTTTCACAGAATTTACAACAACCGATTTACCAGTCTTATCAAGCCGATATACCAGCATGTACAACTTGTTCATGTTTCCAAGATTTTCACAGAATTTGAAAACAACTTTATATTTTTACGAGCATACATTATGTTTTCTTGTATTCATTAACAAAGCTCCCACAATACGTGCAAGGTAGGTAGCTGTTAGTATTGATATAGATTAATGCAAAACTTCTCCACACATTGTTATTCTCGAATGGAGACTTAGCCATTGTTTCAAACAAGTAAATAAAATATGGAAGCTTTAATGGCCCTACAATAAAAACACACGGTATGCATTACTTAAAAAAGAACTCCGATGCGAAAAATACTGGTTAAGTGCGTGTCAAGTTACCATTTACTTAGGATTCCGTAGGCAGCGTTTTAGTTTACATAATAGGGTGAGATTTATTTTTAAGCTTGTATTTTTAATAGTTTTTTTCATACTGGATTCATAATAGTTAAAACGCATATAAAAAGAATATCCTGTATGCGTATATGTATACATACAGCATATTATATTAATTTAATCAATTAATTTAGTCATCACTTCTCAATGTTTTTTACCAGATACGTCGATTCTAAGTATTTTTTAGGGTTCCGTACACAAAGGGTAAAACGGAACCCTATTACTGAGACTCCGCTGTCCGTCCGTCCGTCTGTCACCAGGCTGTATCTCATGAACCGTGATAGTTCGACAGTTGAAATTTTCACAGATGATGTATTTCTGTTGCCGCTATAACAACAAATACTAAAAAATAGAATAAAATAAATATTTAAGGGGGCTCCCATACAACAAACGTGATTTTTTTGCTCGATATTGATAACGGCAACAGGTAGACGCTTGAAATATTCACAGATTAGTTATATATTCACTTTAAGAATAAATAATTAAATTAAAATAAAACAAATATTTAAGGGGGGCTCCCATACAACAAACGTGATTTTTTTTGCCGTTTTTATAGATAATGGTACGGAACCCTTCGTGTGCGAGTCCGACTCGCACTTGGCCGAATTTTTATTCTTTCTTCTGGACGTTGTTGAAGACAGGCATACAAGCAAGGGATCTATCTATAGGTTCTGTCGGACTGTTATACTGAACAGGCCTGTTTATTACTCTCTTCTCGATTGAACTGATTTTAAGCTTTCATAAATATTTCTTCTTGGCTCGGCTAACACCTCTTGCCTATGTTAGCATCTTCATTAAACTTGTATGTACTTTCGCAATATGAAAAAATTTCATGGGCATTTAATAACATAAATAAGTACAGTGAGCAACCCTAAAAAATAATAATGTAAATAAATGAAAATACAATTCGCGCAACATCCACCTGTAGGGCAACTAATTTTGCGTGAGAGGGTTGCTACCCTTGCCCTTGAACTTGACCGGGGACTGTGCGGGCCCGCGCGATGCGGGTCAATACTCGCCATTATTATTTCACGCAGTGTGTGTGCACCCCTTTAGATTAGTATAATGGTTATAAATCTAGTCAATGCTGACTTTTAAAGCCGCGTCACACGCGTAACATTATTTTTGTACAATTATAATGACAAACAAGTGTAACGGCTGCCTGATGGAAAATAGACACAGCAGCCTATGGGCGAAAGCACCACCGACGACTCTGAAAAAACCTGTTCACGCTGCCATGTCTTTACCATATGTACCTACAATATAGTGGCCCGAAAAACAAAAAGAAGTTCATTCTACAACTTTGGCAGTAGAAAATGTCTCTGAACTGTGCAGTACGTAACCCTTGTGGTTCCAATACGTCAATACGTGAGGATGAATTCTATATCGATGGCGAGTATAAACAATCTGTACTGTTAGGGAGTATTTTGGAGCGAAAAGACAACAGACGAAAAACGACAAAAACGTGAAAGGAATAAAACCGAGTACAAAAAATAAGAAAAATGCCAAGCGAAGCACTCAGGTACTTAACTTAGTAACCAATTTAAAATGTAACGTCATAGTAAAAACAATATGGCAGATTGTGTGGTCCTATCACAGTATATGTTTAAAGCTACTTTTTAAATAATAAAATATAGTATAATCAATTAACTTTACATTTAATATTTTATATAATAACACTGTGTATTACTTTAAACGTGTTTGTATTAACAATAAGTTAACTCTAATTAAGAGAGGTAGGGCGCATCAAACCAGCCCGTCTGGGGAAGTACCTCCACCTCACAGAAAACCGCAGCCAAATGACAACTCCCTAGAAGGTTGCTGTGTTCCTGTGTGTGAGTGAGGTCACCAGTAAGCTCCTAAGGAGCTGCTGTGTAAGCAGCAGAGGAGCCATCGCGCGAGTGATATATGTTACAAGCGTTAATAGGGTACGGTAACTGCTTTACAACAGGTAGACCGTATGCTTGTATCACTCCCGTCGTTGTATAAAAAAAAAATATTAAATAATAAAATAAATATTGTCTGACAAATTACACAGCGCCATCTAGCCCCAAAGTAAGCGAAGCTTGTGTTATGGGTACTAGACAACTGATAAACATACGTAAATACATTTTTTTTTTGTAAATACATACTTATTATACATAGAAAATACCCAGACCAAGACAAACAGACATGTTCATGCACACAAATGTTTGTCCTGTGTGGGAATCGAACCCACCAGCATTGGTGTCAAAGTAACGTAACAACGCGTTTCACCACTGCGCCACCGAGCTCGTCTTTAGGGCGTGTTGTGTAATTTCTAGTAGACTAGTTACTTTTTGAGGACACTTAAACAAAATAATTAATCAAATAACTATCCAAATATCATCCGAATGTTACCCAAATCTAATGAAATCCGATTATTATCTTAGACGGGTATCCGAGCAATTTATATATCCGGCTAGCGTGACCACCGCAGTTACTACGTAATATCCTTTAAGGTCACTTCACATAGAGCATATTGCAACGGTGCAAATAGAGGGAGAATCTATGAGGGTGACTATCCATCAGCCACGTCGACGATAGCTGACATATGTCGGAAGATCCCCGATTTGTAGTGGTCACGGTGCGATGAGCGTATAATTAACTTACTATGTAGATAGTAACAAATTCATGTTTTGTTGATTGTTGGGGGTGGCAGTAACCGTAATCTGTAGAATTAACTGTAGAATTGAAAAAAATTAAGAAATAAACAGGAAAAAAAGAAGAAAAAATAAAGTGAAACAAGAAAACGGAAAAGAAAAATGTGTAACACATCGGCGATTAATGAAAGGAGCAATAGCAACTAGAGGAATATGTGTGGAACTAGAATGATTGATAGAGTAAGAAACAGCACGACACGAGAACTAGATATAATAGTAGAGTTACGAAAGAAGTCTACAGAGCACGAGTGAGAGGAGACATGGACAAGGCCCGCCCTAAACGAACACATAAATATCAAATTGGTGATGTGCTGGAAAGGGGCAAAATCAAAAGCACCCAAAGCCGAAGAGCACGCATGAACAGGTTGATGAGTGTGGAAGAAGCATGAAAGGTATGTTTGAATCAGTGCACCTGGCGTTTCATAGTCTCTACCTACCCCCAATAGGAGACAGGCGTAATGATATGTAAATAGGTACCGTATGCAATTGCTATTAAGATATAGTTTTAGTATATTGATAGCCAAGAATTTGAAGATCATACTCATTAGAGATGTATCTCAATATTGCAGAAAACCGTCAACTAACAACTTCAGACAGTTTTGTTTCATTCCTACGAATGAGTAAAGCATCCAGAATACCAAGGGAGACTCTCGCTGTCAACATCATCATCGTCATCATCATATTAGCAGAAAGACGTCCACTGCTGAACATAGGCCACCTTAGACTTCCACAGCAATCGGTCTTGTGCTGCTTGCATCCAACGGGTCCCTGCGATCTTAACAAGATCATCTGTCCATCATGTTGAGGGCCATCCTACGCTGCGTTTTCCGGTTCGTGGTCGCCATTCGAGAACCTTTCTGCCCCAACAACGGCCATTGGTTCTCCGAGGTATGTGGCCTGCCCACCGCCACTTCAGCTTGCTGATCTTACAACATAGTATACGTTTAAAACAAGGATGGAAACACACGACACTCATCGTATAGCTTGCCTCTATAGGCTGCGATGGTCACTTTACATCAAACTGATCGATGTTTCTTTTCCTCTTAAGTAGTATACTAAAGCAAAGTTAAATGATTCTTCGGACGTATCAAATCGGAACATAACGGTACATGTATGCTTTGTTTAGTGGAAATCGGAACCGAGCTTTATATTGTGACAACTATTTTCTGATGGTAGGTTGTCTATTCAAGACAACCCTCTCGTCTAATGTACAAACTACCCTTCTATTTTCATTGTACTGGAACAAATTGAGACACATTAGCGCGATCACGCCTTTATAGTTATACAAGCTTTCACTAGCGACTTCAATCTAGCTAACGGGATAATATGATTTTTTTATACAACATCGAAAGGCATACGTGTCCACCCGATGTACAGTGGTTACCGTAGACTATAACCGCTTCCGATACAGGAAGTATTGCTCGCGCGTTACCGCCTCTGCTGCTAACACAGTAACTCCTTAGGCGCTTACTGGTAACCCAACTCACCCAAAAATACGATAATCCTCGAGGAAGTTATTGTGTGGTGGAGGGAATTGCTCAGTTGAACTGCATTTATGCGCCCTACCTCTCTATAAACTATATACATGTCTTTTTCAGTACCCCTACTACCTCAACACCAAATTTTTATCCGTTTGTTTAAGCGCAAGTCTCACTGAAGCGAAGCTAGGATAATTTCGCTAGCTGGAGTAATTTAGCTCTGTAGGACAGATTGTGAACCCGTTGTGTATCACACAGGTTGTGCTTTAAAAAGACCTAGAAGCGGCAGAGAAACGAACCCAGCTTTACTTCTAGCGTGGCCGTAAAATGGTGACAAAACAGACAGACAATAATACATACGATTACTAAAATATTAGTTCGGAACTATCAGTGCAATTTGATTTATGTTACTTTGTGTACTTCCGCCAGCAGTTAGCTCATACAAATTTGTCGGTCTCGGTAAACGCAGTTGTTTCAACAGCCGAAAAGTTCCTAGATAAACGCAAAAAGTTCGGGCGGGCGAATCGCATCGATACATCCATTGACAAGATTCAAACAACGAATGGTAAGAAACGTCTGCTTTTATAATCTACTTCGAAAAGGAGTAGTTTCTTAAATCAACTGCAAAATAGTTAAATACTCGTAGCTATGCAAGCTTGCGCATTCTCAACTGGTTAAGTTTTAAGTTTATCAATAAGATTAGGGTGATAAAGTGGAGAAGGAAGAAACGGTACAGTAAGGAATATGATATTATATGTCCGTAAAGCTGATTATTTTATGAATTATCTTAATTTTAACGTTTTTCATTGTACTGGTGGTATTCAAGCATACAGTTAGCCTGATGGAAACGGTTACCGCGGTATATATCAATATACACTTGCTATACACAAAGAGTTGTGTACTCGTAAGTTTTCATCCCCGCTGCTGTTCATGAACTCCTCGGCACCTTCCTGGATACCTTTTACATACACAGGAACGCTAATAATCTCCAGAAAATTATTATTTAGGTACTATATGGCGGTACTTTTTCACACGAATTTTTATACTATATTAAACTTGATTTTTTTTTATACAACGTTGGGAGTCATATAAGCATACGGCCCACCTGATGTAAAGCGATTACCGTCGCCTATGAACGCTTGCAATACATTAAGTATCACTCGCGCGATGCCACTACTGCTGCTAACATAGCAACTCCTTAGGAGCTTACTTGTGTCTCTAGGAAGAATAAGAAAGAAGATGGTGAGCCACAGTTGAACTAAAACAATTTTAATGTAAGTAAAATTGAATCCCTGAAAATTACATAGGCCACTTCATCAAACTTCACGCAACTCGAGTCACTAGAAAATATGAATATTTTTTACTACGTGGGCGATAAAGAAGCATAGGTATAGCCTGCCTAACGCGAAGGGGTCACTATAGCTTCTTAACGCTTATACACAATGATATCGGTCGCACGTGAGGCTTGAGTTAAATCTGAAGATTAAATGATTAGCTTAAATCGCTAGCTGAAAAATTAAGCTATTACTTTTGTGATATAGACATGAATAAGTCGTAAACAGGCGCGTCGGCCCGACTTCACTCGCGTTATTTTCGAACACGTGATGTCGCGTGAGACTAGAACGCTTTGTCTAGAAGAGACAATGCCTTATTGACAGCTAGTAGCGATTTGTAAATGCAAATGTGACCCATTTCAGTATACTATGTGTTGAGAATAGCTTTAATATTTTTATACTTTTGTAAACTTTATGTTTTTACACTCTGGTATTATTCTTTCTTTGGTTTTCTGCTGTCATATTCTTGTTCATCGTTCGTCTTTTGGTAAGCATTATCATTGTAACTCCCATCTCCTAAATAAATAGAAAATACTCTGATATCTGGTCTTTACCTATCTATTACATACAGTCCACCTTTCTTTAAAACCCATTCTTTACACTATGCATTAAATAACCGCAATGTGTGAATTTGTTGACGTGCCAGCTTTAGTAATACAACTTATATCATGGATTATTGTTGTGTATGTTGTGTTGAAAGCAAATAAAACTTATTTTTTATTCGTTTCAAAGGTCATTTCTGCTTTTAAAAGCACATTCTTGAGCGGAACATCAAGATAATATTTTATTTACAATATACATGAGATTTATATATACATGAGATATGATTGGGAACAAAGCATAGACTGACTATTTAAAAAACAAACTTTATGTCATTTACATACAGACAGATTTTACGGTATAAGTAGTTCTTAGAATCAAAACCAGCCTCACCACCAACAAATTCACACAGGGTGCACTCTGCCAACCAACACACGATGCTCTAATAAAAAGAGAATATAACGCACAGCGATATATTATATATGGCATGGTGAAGTACTTCCACCTTAAAGAAGACAGCAAGTAAATAACAACCTGAAGGAATGTAATGATTTATTTCAGAGTTGGAAATGCGGAAATGTGGAATGTCTCCTTGTATTACAAGCATTTACTGGCTCTAACTATTTCAAACACAAACCAATACACTGCTTGATATAAAGGCACCTCTCACTCATGAAAACGCGGTATTTTAGGGCCTAAATATGTTACCGATTCAGGCTACGTAATGTTTTAACATCGAAATATCTCAGCTATTCGAGCCTACTGGCCAATGGGAGGATATTTTAGCCAATAAGCCGATAAGTGACGCGATGTAGATTCACGAACTAGCCAATAAGAGCTGCAGACTCCAATTTACCTCCAACCCGTAGCGGTGAGCTGAGTTGCAAACCAAAAATCATTTCATGAGTTCTCCATTGATTATTTCCTTTGTAATTTCAAACGGGCCGAATGATAGTTACCACAAAAAGTAGCAATATATTCGTTGCGCATAAGTTTCGTCGCTTATCGCTCACCGCTCTCAGGAGAACTCTAGCTTTGTCCTTACATTCCCTTAAGTCTACCCTGGCCATCCGTGATGTTCAAAACTTTTGCTTTAATACCACCGTGCCTAGTGGTGTTATAGCTCACCAGTGGGGTTATAACCTCACGTGACGTCTGAGTTGCCAATAAAAATTGATTGTTTATGATACCCAGACGCACTAGTCAACGACAAAGCAAAGAATGTACCCCATTTAAATTTTCGTATGCCTATTTCTGATTTTTAGGGATTCGTACTAAAAAGTAAAAGTCCCTTATGCTGAAAGTCCGTCATCCTATACATTCAAAATGTACCTCTCTTTTGGGAGAGCTTCTTTTGCTCATCAGGGTGCCACATGGGTGAACACGCTTTGTATGCAAGCGCAAGGGAGACATACAAGCATACAGCCCACCTGGTGTAAAGTGCTGGATTGGTGGAATTCGCTACCTAAGCCTAATGATTTGGCGCATATACTGATTTTGACTTGAATTATTATTAGTATTACACGAAACATTTAACTTTTGGGGTTAAAGTGATTCTTTGTCATTTTTAAGAGTTAAAGTCTCCTCACATGCACATTGTCGGTACACTCTTCTAATTAAAGTAACTCAGTAAAGTACTACAAATAACAACTTCCTGGGAAGTTGTTCTTGTGTGCGAGGTTACCAGCAATCTTCTGATGTTAACAGTTTTAGCAATGGCAGGTGACTAGTGATACAACCATGTAGTCCAAGGACTACGGTAACCATTTTGCGTCACGTAACGTAACACGTAGCGATGCTTGTGTAAAATTTACCCCTGACGGTAATTAAAAAAAAATGTTTATGTACAACATACAGCAGTTTTGTGTGAGGACTCTAGGTAGTATCAAAGTGTGACCGGTTGATTCAAGTCGAGCTACTGTCGTCCCAATACTGGCAGTAGATGTCAACCGTATGTGAGGCCAGCGGCTACTGCGTAATCAGGCCTTAGCACCACGTGCGTTGACCCCACCGGCGATGGCGGTCTGTCTGGTCTGGGTATTGATGTCAAGTGCCAATTATTGCATAATGCACGGTCAATGTCGATGCACTTATGTGCACCGGAGCTCCCCGAATATAATCATTGTGTCTTGTTTGTTTGTTGTTAATAAATACAATATGCATATTTTTTAGTGCTTTTTATTCTTAGCTCGAGAAAATAATAAACGAGCTTATACGTACAGTTACTAAATTAAAAAAGTCTAGGCTTGTCTATGGATAATTTAATTTATCACTAGATATCCGCCCCGACTTCGCATATGTAGAAAGGTACGAGTAAATTACTTTACGAGTAGAACGTAGCAACACTCTTTACAAAACTATATAGTTGGATATGGATTAATATCATGATATAAATGTCATCACCTTTTGATACTTTAATTGACTACATACATATCATCACGCCTGTCTCTCATTGGGGTAGGCAGAGACTATAGAACGCCAGGTGCACCGATCCAAACATACCACTCTCGCTTCTTCCACACTCATCAACCTCTTCATGCATGCCCTTCAGTTTTGGGCACTTTTGATTTGGCCCTTTTTCAACACATCACCAATTTGATCTATACATGTGCGTCTAGGGCGGCCCCTCCCGACATCACCATTCACTCTTGCTTGATACACTTTACATGTTTAGATGACTAATGTGAATAAACTACGGTTATTGTTAATAATAATAGTTTTACCCCGCAGGGCAGCTTGTGGCGAGCTGTTGGTGCATAAGGACACCACGGGTACCCGAGTGCTCCAGAGAGTCGACCAGGGCCTTCGTCTTCGTGTCTTCGTCGGTCGGAGTGGAAAGTCAAGAAGGCCCGCAGGACTCTCAGCTCTGGCTTGCCTTCATTGGCCGTCCAGAGAGGAGCCGATAGAGTATATTGCTCTAGCAGGTGATATGCTCCAGGGGTGGAAGTGTTAAACGGCATAAACGCCGCGAGTAACTTCGGAGAAAGCGCAGCACACCTCTCGACACCCCTGAGTCACTCACATCGGTGTTGCCCCTCGGCCGGCTTTCTCTGGCATTTCGGGGGCCCATCTAGTGAGTGGCGAGCCACCGCCTGCCGAAAGTAACATCAGATATAATAGTTATGGCAGGTGTCCGTCTCTCTTCTGTAATAACCCAGTACTAATAATCCCTCCAGATCTAATTTTAATAGCTCAATTATTTCGGACGCATTTGTAATAGTCCCAATACCTGCCGTGACCTGTTCGTGGATATTTTTGATACTTTGAGTTACATTATCTTAATTTTCGTAGGGATGTTACTAGCTAGTAATGTAGCTTTCAAGAAAATATTTCTTTAAATCTGACAATTATTTTTTCAGTTTATCCGTTACAAACAAACATATCATCATAAACATATCCGTTACAAATAAACGTACTTACTACCTGACATACTTAACAACCTACCTAGTAATCTATTAAAAACATATTAAATAAACCAACCATAATCAAAATAATATTAAAAAATACTTTATCAATGTAACTAATAATAATATGTAGTGTTCAATCCTGTGTAAGATATATAAGAAATTGATAGGACAAAAATTTAATTAACTAATATCTATGTTAAAGTTACGAAATAATAAATAGAGAACTCGCCTCTTGGTAAATAAGCCACTGCAATGGCTTCAACTAATGGCTATGCAGGTATGTCCAAGATTATGTTATTTTGATTTGAATAAATAAAAAAACAAAAAATCTTTCCTCTTTACAATATGAGTTTAGACAAGACCTTCGTCGGATAGCACTATCACAGGCTCAGCTGTTATCGACAGTGGTCAAACTAAGTCCGAAGTTAGAAACGCTTTCTGGTAGCAGCAGTTTATGGTTCAAGACCGAATCGTATCTCAGCAGTAGGATCAGCTATAAATGACATCAGTAAGCGCATGCATTATACATTTCACTCTCTCAAGCGACTTCAAAATTTTTTGCCCTTTAAAACTAAAGTTATGTTGGCTCAATCTCTCTTACTTCCCATTCTCGACTACGCTGACATCTGCTACTTGGATGCAACAGAGGAACTACTCAACAAGCTGGAAAGATTGCAGAATCTAGCTATACGTTTTATATTCGGTCTTCGTAAGTACGACCATGTATCGGAGTTTCGTGAACAGTTGAAGTGGCTCCCTATTCGATTTCGCAGAAATGTGCACATACTATCCCTCCTTTTCAAACTAATTACCAATCCCAATTCCCCTCAATATCTCTGTTCTCGTTTTCCACTCCTTCCACAGCCAAATCGATCACAACGTTCCTGCCATATAAAAACTATAGACTTCCCCTTAGCCAACACGAAATTCTTCTTCAATTCGTTCACCGTCCGCGCTGCCCTACTCTGGAATAAACTACCACTGCAGATACGAGATGTTCATACTGTGTCCATTTTCAAGAAAAAATTGAAGGAGTATTATCTGAAGACACTATTTTCTAGTGAAAGATAATATATATAATGTGGTTATATTGATGTATATTTGTATATATATAGGTCTGTGTATATGTGTATATATGTATGTGTATGTATGCGTGTATATGTATGTATATATTATATGTATTTTTACAGAAGTAGTTTAACTGTATCATAGTGTAACTGTTTTTATTGATGCTTGTTGGCACATATATTTTGTTTACGGCCCTATACAATGTTTTCACATTCATTGGGGTTGGCTGGAAGAAATCTCTTAAAGAGATAAGCTCACCTTTGTACACAAAACTTAGAACAAAGAATATTTTGTATATTTATGTGCAATAAAGAATAAACAGATCAGTATTGGTAGATGTGGTTCTGGTTTCTGGTTTAGGTAGCTTTTAGAAAAACTAAACTGGTCCATCATACCTTAGGACGCGTGGAAGTTCATTATTTTAATAATGGTGAAGTAACATCCTTCTAATAGATCTGCGAGCTTGAGCACTTCTTTGTTTTGGGCAGTCTTGCAACGAGCTCAGTTAATAACGCGACTTTGACACCAACACTCGTGAGCTCCATTCCCACACAGAACAAACATTTATCTGTTAGTTATTCTGGGTGTTTTAAGAGATGGGGCGCATCAAAGCAGTCCGCCTGGGGAAGTACCTCCACCTCACAGAAAACGGCAGCCAAATAACAACTCTGGAGGGTTGTTCTGTTCCTACATGTGAGTGAGGTCGCCAGTAAGCTGTTAAGGAGTTGCTGTGTGAGTAGCAGCAGAGGTGCTGCTGCATCGCATGAGTGATACTCAAAAAAAATCGTATGGGGACGATTTTTTGTATGCTCTTGTAGCCAGTGACTGACCCAGATCCTGAGACTTGTCAATAGTGTAGGTATGTGTGAGTCAAGGCAGCCATGTTCACATCCACATGTACCTTTACAGATGATAGATATTATATATTGCATTATCACAACCAGATAATTCAAGCGCTGACCAAATCATCTCTCCGAATAATTAATGCATTTGTATACAAATTCCCACAGTGTCGAGTGGGGCAGTATACTAAACACTGAGTACCACATAAATAAATAAACATCTGAATCCCTCTCTCTCTACATAAATAAACAAATAAAATGAGTACTAGACTACTGATAAACATACATTTATTTTGTAAATACATATAAGTATGTACATAGAAACACCCAGACGAAGACAAACAGACACGTGCATGCACACTAATGTTTTTCATGAGTCGGAATGGAACTCACAATCCTTACTGTTAAAGTAGTCATTGCTAACCACTGGGCCACTGGGCACATCTTACATCTTATTTTAGCTACACCCAGCCACTTGGTTCGCACCCATCCCGGTATCCTGTAAGTAAAACTTTTACTTAAGTTTTTTTTTTATTTCTCTGCTTGTAAGGGTCGTATCGCTATCTTGAATAACCTATAACCTTCCTCAAGAATTACCAAACGCAAAAATATATTTTTTAAATCGGACTGGTAGTTCCAGAGATTATCGCACTCAAACAGACAAACTCTTCCGCTACATTACTTTATTAGTATAGACTACCTATGGTTTACTATGCTACATATATACTATACTATGGATACCATAATAGTATTTTTTTATTTTTCAGTAATCTTTCTACCTTTACAACTTGAATCAAGATTGTAATCTTCAAGGGGGTGTACTTTCGTATTATATATCTATAAAAGTCTTTCTTTGTAAATATCTTTTGAAAAAATGATTTCCAAGTGACGCTATAGCAAACAGCTAGACGTCTAAACATATAGACAAATATTTTTAATTACCCAAATGTTTTACAATTTCGTAGAATTTCATAGAATACCTCTTCTCATTTTATTAACCTTTATAACGTGATCAGAGCGATGCCATTGAAATTTCAGGTCACCTCGGGCTATCTCTCTGACAGATTTATACAATAATTGTATGGTGATTCCTCTAATGTAGCTCAAATTTATTGAATCTAAATAATGCTAAAGATATTTTGTTAACTGAATGATTTTTTTATATCTCTTAGTTAGTATAGATGGTGGTCATATAAAATTAACTCAACATCGAATTTAGTATATAATCGTCTCTCGAAAGGTCAGTGACCATAGCGCGACTGACTCCCAGCTGAGCGTTTTTTCCCCCTTTTGACTCCCAGCTGAGCATTGGTCACTCGACAATTTGGTTACACTCTATAGGCAATTAGACTAGATGGAAAACATTAAACTCCCTAAGTTTTTTTTTTCGGTCGGTAAAACAAGCATACAGCCCACCTGCAGCCCACACAGCAACTCCTTAGGAGCTTACTGATAACCTCACTTATTTGCACGAATTTGAGTTTTTATTGTCTGCGATTTTCCTTAGGTGAAGGTACTTCCCCCGCGGGGTCCCCCCCACCTGCTTTGAATGCGTTTGTCCTGGGTGAGAATCGAACCCACGAACTTAAGGTATTTAAGGCAGTATTGCTAACCGCTCCGCCACTGGGCTCGTCAAAACTATTATACTGTCAGGCACGTTTTTTTTTAATAAATATTATTTATTCAGATTATTCTTCAAATAACTCTGAAATTGTACAAAAAAATTCTAAACTAAAATTTTACCTATTATTGAAAAAAACACAATTGATAACTTAGATTATATAACGTGTCCTCTTGCTTTGTATCCAAAAAACTTAACATAATAAAATAATATTTTGTAGTCCCTTCGTATAGGGAACCCTAAGAAACAATTTAAGTCAACTTTCGCAAATGCGGATCGTGTTCTGGCAACTCGCAAAACCCTGACCTCTGTGGTTCAATTGCCGGCGGGACATGACGTCACGCACGCGTTTCCGCTAACTAATTGTGTTCGTCTGCTCCACGGGATATCCTCAACTAATCGACCAGCAACACGTTGCTACCATGGAAGCATGCCTATAAAAAGTAAACGTTGGAAAATTGTTTATGCATTCATTTCTCTTTAACTTTAGCTTTTTAACTAATTATTACGCCCGTAGTTCCACTCCAGAGTGTAATTGGGAGAAATAGCTAATGTTCATCCCTATCTATCTATAACTTCACACCAAATCCCTTATGGGGTAGGCAGAGAGAACCGAGCGCCACGTGACTTATCCTTACATACCTCACTCGCTTCATTAACATTAATTGCTCTTTTCATGCACGCTCGCTGGTTTCTAGGGCTCCTGACATCGCCTTCTTATTGAACACGACCAATTTGGTCATGGTAGGTAAGTCTTGGCCTTCCTCGGCTCCTACATCCTTCTACTTTTGCATTGTATATCTGCTTCGTCATTCTTTCATCCTGCATTCTTTCTACATGTCCGAACCAACGGAGCATGCCTCTTCTTATTTTAACACCGACGCTCTCTTTCATACCAACTCTGCTTCTAATCTCATTTGTTCATCCCTAAAATTCAACAATCGGTTTTCCATATCATATATAATAGAAACACAACTACGAGTATTTTCTGATAGATAACATTAGCATGGGATAAATAGTGAATAAATAGCAGCTACCTATTAACCGATCGGTCACTGGTTTGAATCCAGGTGTGGGCATGGGGCACTACACTCGTGCTATCGGATTTATGCACATGTATGCAATTATCACTTGCTTGGTGGTTAAGAAAAAACATCGCGAGGAAACAAGTACGTCTAAGATATTATATTTTCACGTGTGGCCTAAGCTGAGAAAGCTGTGATTTTTCCCTGTAGGTTGTGGAAGTCTGACGGTAGTCGTTCCTTGAATCACATGGATCAGCATCTTTGTCAGATGCTTAGCCTTAGGTAGCGGACTCGGCCAATCTTAATAGGACACGGCATAATGCTAATAACACTAGAAACAAGAGTATTTTATAATCTACAACAAGTTTATTTAAAACCAGTTGAGAATGCGCAAGCTTGCATTGCCAGAGGAACACCTGGCTCGTCAATTATATAACAATTCAAATTTAGTTTTTTTAATTTGTCGGCCATTTTGACCATGTTCCTTAAGAGATAGAAACGGTGTTCCTGAACATTCCTATTCTACTTTTTTATACTGATTACGAATCTGAAGTCAAAATTCGAATATGCGAAAAAAAGCGACAGACAAACATATAGATTTCATATAGGAATGGTGTTCCTGAAAATATAAGACCTAAGTGCCCGCGAGAGCCCAATCGTAAATTATGATTGTTTATCTTTTTATCTTAACTGTGTAATAATGAAAAATTTTAACAAAAATTAAACCGCATCTGAACTGAATTTTATGATATGAAAAAAAATGGGACCAATTTGAAAGTATACTCTTGCAAATAAAAAAAGTTTTTTTCAAATCGGTTTATAAATGACGGAGTTATGAAGAAACAAACATTAAAAAAAATACAACCGAATTGAGAACTTTCCTCCTTTTTTGGAGTCGATTATAAAGAAGATAACATATGCGGCCTTCCAGATTTCTGTTAGATTGTGATTTTTTTATTGTCAACCGGCGAGCGTGCATGAAAAGTGCTAGAAATGCTAAAGAAATGAGCAGTAAGAGAACTATGTTATGTGGCATTCTAGTCTCTCTACCTACCCCGCAAGGGACCCGGCCTGAACATATAGGTACTTAGATGAACATAGACAAGATATTTGATCATTAATTTATATTTATAAACAAATCGTTCGCGGTTTACAAGTTCGACAAAGCATGAATCCTTAGTGTGCGTAAGCTGCAGTGTCTGCTTACCATTAGGCGAGCCGTACGCTTCTTTGTCACCTTAGTGGTATAAAAAAATACACTAATAATTGTTTAGTTCATGAATCATTTTGTTCGTCGTTTAATATTTCAAGAGACCAGCGTTCGCGAGTAGGCGTGTTCTCGTAACTTTTTAATAAGCTATCTCACAAAGAGCTAGTCTGTAGCTTCACTGTAAGGCTGAGGTCACACTGACGAAGCTGTCACAGAACCGAAACGACAATATTGTAGCATTTTTTTTTCATACAACGTCAGGAGGCATACGTATGACCCACGCGATGTAACGCTGTTACCCTGGCATATGACTTGATCAGCTCGGTGGCTCAGTCGTGAATGACGCGACTTTGACACCAACGCTCGTGGGTTCGATTCCCACACAAGGCAAACATTTGTGTGCATGAACATATCCGATTGTATTGGTCTGGGTATTTTCTATGTATAATAAGTATGTATTTACAAAAAAAAATGTACGATATTTACGTATGTTTATCAGTTGTCTAGTACCCATAACACAAGCTTCGCTTACTTTGGGGCTAGGTGGCGCTGTGTAATTTGTCTGGCAATATTTATTATTATTGTTTACTTACATTTTACATAATTTGATTGTATATTTGTATGAATACTTTTGAATATTATGGCGCTCGGTCCTCTCTGCCTACCCCGTAAGAGATTTGGCGTGAAGTTATAGATACGAGTAGATACTTTTGAATAATTGCGGCTTACTATACACATTTTGGTTTATATAGCTGTAAGTGTGTAGTGTATGCATAATTAATAAATAAATGTGGCACTCGGTTCTCTATGCCTACCCCGCAATATACTCGGTGTGAAGAAGTACAGTATGCCAAATAAAAACGTGATCTCAAACGTGACTGTTAAAGCAATTTATTGAACAAAAACTTTGAAGTTTGTTGTACTGAAAAATATTTTTCGAAGCTAAACACCTTTGCTAAAATAATTCAAGCAAGGGCTAGTTATAATAGAACTTAACAATTTTAAACAAATTCTCTTTGTATACTTGGTTGGTTATTTACAACAGAAAAGGAGGTATTTTTAATATTTATTGTATACGGAATAAAATAGAATTAGCATACGCATCCCAAAACATTCACTGATTAAATCCATTCTTGAATTTTTTATACGTCATCGGGAGGTACGCATGTATCCTATTCTCCTAATGTAAAGCGGTTACCGTAGCCTATAGGCGTTTGCAATACATGAAAGCTTAATGGTAACCTCACTCACTCACAGGAACACAACAACCCTCTAAGGAAATGTAATTGGCTTTCTCTGTGAGGTGGCGGTATTTCCCAAGTCGGGATTCTTTAATACACCAAGACAAAGAGAAACATGTTCATGCACACAAATTTGTGTCCTTTTGAGAATCGGACCCAATAGCATTGATGTTAAAGTAGCATTGTTAACTACTTGATCATTGAGCTGACCAATTTTATACTTTTTTGCATTCAATGCCTTGTATATAATTATTCAGTGCAACAGTAAAAAACAAAGGTCATTTTTTAACGTAGAACCATCTGTTGGTCGTGACTGGATTCATTGAGGAAACATAATTGAGTACTAATTAACTAACAAATCTATATGATATTATATATCGACTGAACAGTAAATTTGCATACAGTTTAACCCTCAAATTACCATTGTAACACACAGCGGGAATTAGAAAACGAAAAATAAGGATTTGTTATTCTTCCTACAGAGAATCCGTTTTCTAATCCATTAGGATTAGCGAGGTCCACTACCTAACGATTTGGTGATGATACTGGTTTTTATATAGAGCGACTTTTTTTACGAAACTAGATTAGCAAACAAGCATGCGGCCCGCATTAGATGGTAAGCACAGCCTATTGACACTCGCAACACCACGGGGATGTTACTCGCGCGTTGCCAATCTTGTGTGATCTAAGGCTCTTTCGTCACAGTACCCAGTAATTTCTCTGCCATATCTCACCCTTCAAACCGGAACACAGCTATATAAATATAGCTGCTTGGTGGTAGAAATAGGTTAGATAAAGGTAGACCCACACAGACGACTTTTGTACAAAGAGTCCCTCTGGCGACTAGCGTCAGACCTCCACAACCAATAGGACAGAACCCCGCCTTTCTAACATTCACACATCTCTCGCAATACATTTTTGAGTGGTGCGGGTTTAGCGTTTCAGGTTATTTTCCTTCACCGCTGGACATTATTTTGTATATTTGCATGTTTAAAGCGCTAATCTCTGGATTTATTAGTAGGATTTTAAATCTATGTTTTTGATAGCCCAATTCTCGAGGAAGGTTATAGGCATATATTCAACAGTACAGTAGCTAGTAAGTTATAATTGCGAGTTTAAAATTAATTACGAGGATTTGAGTAACTGTTAAATGCGTCGAGCATCAATGTTATTGACTCTCCCAGAACCGCAACTGGTCGCGTGCTGTGTGATTCTAGACAAGCTTTGTACTGAGAACTACAGGCCCATCACTCATACCCACCAATGTGTCTCCTGTGTAGCCAGAATTAACAGCGGCGACCACAAAAAAGGCAATGAACAGTGAAGTCCATTGCCGTCCCGGTACTGAGAACTCTTAAGTTGTGAAATGTACTCAATGCCGTGCCCTGTGGTTCTTCAGAAAGGCGTCAAAAGCGCGGAGGAGGTTTTTATAGGTGACACCACTGTTGTTGCAATTATAAAAAGGCTCGTATCCGTATATACTTGTAATAAAATTTTCTATTTATCTGTAACTTCACGCCAGATCCCTTGCGGGACAGGCAGTGAGGAACAAACACCACATGACTCAGTCCTTTCACACCTCACGCTGCTTTAATATTCATAGCTATTCTCGTGCACGCTCGTCGGTTTCTAGGGATCTGACATTCTTATAAAACACGATTAATTTGGTCATGGCAGATAAGTCTTGGCCTTCCTCGGCTCCTACATCCTTCTACTTTCGCGTTGCATATCTGTTTCGTATTTCTTTCTTCCTGCATTCTTTCTACATAACCGAACCAACGGAGCATGCCTCTTCTTACTTTAACACCGACACTCTCTTTCAAATGAACTCTGTTTCTAACATCATCTTTGGGAACCCGGTCTGGCGTGTGTCAGCGTATCGCCACAATTTTGCGCAACGCTCGCATTTTCTATAATAAAAACGTTTTTAATAAAAATTCGAAAACTTGTATTATGCATGAAATCCCGTGATTAAATGTAATGCAGTTCTTTACCATTCATCACATCAACCGCTGCTCATCCCACTGCAGGGATAAGGGTCTACCTTCAACATAAGGCGTTTAGAGCACACTGCACCACGCTGCTCAAATGCGGATTGGTGGAGACCAGTGTTTTCAAGCCGCCCGAGGGCCACTGACTTAGCTAAACGACTGTCATCTATTGACAACAGTCGGGACCGACAGCTTAACGTGCCCTCCGAAGCACGGAGAAACTCGAGACAGATAAACCCATCCATTGACAGACTGCGGTCTGCGTAGCTTAACCTGCGTGTTCGGTCAAAATGACACGCGCAAGGATGCCATGGTAAAGGGAGAGCTCACCCTTTACCATTAGACACAACTAAATAGGACATGGCACGCAGGACAAACATTTGTGCGCACCATATGACTGTTTGTTTTGGTTTGTGTGTTTTTAAGAGAGGTAGGACAGGCATCAAAGCAGCCCGGCTGTTTAAACCTCAAACTCACAGAATACCGCAGCCAAATAACAACTACCTGGTGGATTGTGGTTTTCCAGCGCAAGGGAACTTAGCAGTAAGCTTCTAAGGAGTTGCTGTGTTTGCAACAGGGTTCTCAACGTGCATTAATTCCTGTATTCCAAGCGTTCATACGCTACGGTAACCACTTTATATCAGGAGGCATGTTTCCATGTCTCCTGATGTTTTTTAAAAAAAAATCATTAATCATACACATTATTTTGTTTCAAAGATTAAGGGTTTCGTAGCAACATCTAAATGAAGTCTTTCATCTTTACAGTAGTGGCATCAGCCTCTTTCATGTCGTTTAAAGTAAGGGCCCTGTCATTTCACTCAACTGTAAACCAGCACGATATAGTAAGGTCTCTGATAAGTTAAATGCAGACAGGGATTACAGTCACTCACTGCCTGAATATCATCTTGCAGTATCAATTTTTGTAATAATGCAATATAGTTCCTATTTTTAATGACCGCGTACGATTTCCAAGTTTTGTATAAAAATGCGCGATTTTAGTATGATTTCATATCATATATCTTATTACTTAAATATATTTCGTGTACTTCAGAAATAGCTGTAAAGATTTTGATCAAATTTTGTATTTAGATAAGATTTTACTTTTAAGTTTATCGATGTAGATGTTTTCCTGCAAAATTGCAATTTTATGCAAAAATATAAAAACTCAGGTGCGATTTCTCTACAAATATATGTTCTAATCTGGATTTATAGATTTAAAAATAGGATGTATTAAGGAAGGCCAAGACTCACTTATTGTGACTAAATTGGTCATGTTTTATCAGAAGGTGATATCGGGAGCCCTAGAAAGAGCTATGAATGTTAAAAAGTGAGTGATGATTGTATGCACCGAGTCGTGTTGGACTCAATTCTCCCTGCATACTCCCCTATGCATAGGAATATCCATCTATCTCCACGTCAGATACGAGGGATTTAACGTGGAGATAGATGGATATTCCTCTATGTGCTATAGTTTTAGAATTCCGACCCATATCAATTTTCAACTATGCATAGCTTAGTTTCGCACGAGATCAACTTCATGACATAAACAAATTTGTTTGTGGGTCTCTTGACGAACTTAAAGCACTACTTAAAACAACTAACTCTGCTTAAGACCTACGGCCCTGCACAATGTAGCGCTGATAACGCGGAAAATGAGCTCTCCACACGGGGAACCTCGGTAAAACTTAACAGCATTCAAAACGTCGCCTGGCAACACTGAAAAATGCATTCGCGAGACAAAAGCAGGCTATTACGACGGCGGGATTAGCCCTATTGACACTACGTTACCAATTAAAAAGGGAGGGGTGCCTTTTCGTCTCGGGGTTTTTTCAGCAGACGGTTTTTCAGGCCGCGAGCGACCTCCCTACCCTACCCCCCGGCTGTACAGAAAAATCAATAACGCAGCAGTTTTTTCCGCGCGTAAACCATGCACCGACATTTCTCTGTGTGAGTTGAGGCACACTCCGACGCGTTGCATCGGGTTGCCAGTACTCAGTTTTCCGTATTAAAATCCGTTCCGTGGTCATCTTTACGTGCCTTTGATTAGTCAGATGCAACTGGAGTAGTCACGCAATATAGCCACTCGTGCCACTTTTATTCCCCCTTTTTTCTGCTGGTCGTGACAAGTCTTCAATTCTTTGCATTTGTTTGAAGAAAATCGTAATCGACTTATATAATTTCTATATCTCATGAATAGGAAATAGTAAAAATACATTAAGCTCTGCCTGCTTTTAGGAAATTTTAGAAAAAGCTGTTCCTTCGTAATAAGAAAAATAAGATGAGAATAAAACAATATATTTAATTTATGACTTGCACGTACTTACTATATATGTATACTTTCCATTATTTTAACTGTAGTCTTTTACATTATAACAAACTTAGGTTAATATACACTGCTAAGGTAGCAAAAATCTCTCGTTAAATGCCATTCACCGCTATCTTTGAATGCTCGTAACACCAGCGGCAACCCTCTTTATATGTATATTGTAGAACATACTGAAGATTAAGAAAATCTTGGCACTCACTGCCGGTATACCACGGCCTGAGAAAACGTGAAAAAAATCCTTTAAATTGTCAGGATATGGTACAACTTCGATTTCAATTTCAATCTATTCCTCGCTGATCGCCATATGTCTGAAGAAGTTGACCTCTCAAGGAGACACTTAAGGGGTTCACTACCACGTGTAAACTGTAAGTTGTCAATTCTCAAAACTCGCCTTTGAGCTAAGTCATAAGACTAAATGCTCCCTCTCAATGGTGACAACAATACATGACGTGAAGTCGACCCTGTGATTTGTTTGTTCTGGTACATACAAATCCCAGATTTTCCCAACAATAACTAAACTTAAATGTTAAGAGTCTAAATCTTTAAACATTTAACGTTATATCATTATCAACAAATTCCCTAAGGAACAGCCATAACTCCAGCTTTAAAAGGATTGCGGCAAAATAAAAACGGTTTCTTCGAAGTTCTCCCAGACGTCCCTACATACCCACATATAGACTAACGGTCTGGTTAGTCCACAAAGCTGTGACCTTGTGCATAGTCTCGAATGGCCGCACTTCCGCGATCTTTGTGACCCCGAATAAAGCCTTTTCAAATCCCCCGCATATAATTTGCATATAATAATATTCCTAATGCTCAATACGTGCGACAACCGTACATCACTAATTGCAAACGCAGACTAACGTAAAAAAAGCATCACATTTAAAAAAGAAACGCTTTGCACATTTTTATTTCGAAATCGCAATGACAGGAGTGGCTCTGTCCCGCTTGCGCGGTATTGTTCCAAAGGGATCTCGTCATCAGTCCATCTTTGTCTGGCGTTCTTTTTTTAAATGTGCAAAAATATAAAAACGCCGAATCGTACAGGGGTGGGGGGTGGTGGAGGCGCGTGTTTACGACGCTGCACTTGTGTGCGTCGGAGCGATAATGCTTGTTTTAGGGCTTTGCCCGATCATAAGTCAATACATGTTTACGTTTTGGAGCCTGGCAACTGCACGCCGCCGGGGCGCTTGTCTATACCCCTACACCAAAATGACAGGGCATCATGGTTTACGTCGTTCTAATTAAAATATACATTATTTTGAAAAAGGTTTATTATTGAAGAATATCTAACTGACTAATCCAAATGGCATGTACTACAAAGATGCAGGAGGAAAAAATTACGCGTGCCAAGGTAGGTCAAATTTGTCGTCGTTAGATCAGAAGGCAATATCGGGAACCGTAGAAACAGCGTGTAATGTGAAGAACTATGAATGTTAAAGAGTTGGTTAAGGATGTTTGTAAGTTTCGAGTCGTGTTGCGCTCGGTTCCCAGCAAGGGACTCGGCGTGAAAAAATAGTATAGTATCTAAGTAACTAGCTGGAAATGATTCAGCAGATATATCTTTAATCACTAAACTATTGTACCAATAATTTGGCATAAATTTGTTGTAATATCTAATTGGCGAATTGAAAAGAGACTTGTAGGGCGCATCAAAGCAGCCCGTCTGGGGAAGTACATCCCCCTCACAGAAAACCGCAACCAAATAACAACTCCCTAGAGGGTTGTTGTGTTCCTGCATGTGAGTGAGGTCACCAGTAAGCTCTCCTCCCTACTCCCAAGGAGTTGCTGTATAAGCAACAGAGAAGGCATCGCGCGAGTGAAATAAATCGCAAGCGTTAATAGGCTACGGTACCCGCTTTACATCAGGTGGGCCGTATGCTTGTATGCCTCCCGACGTTGTATAAAAAAAAAGACTTATGTTGTCAACAACTTTCTACTACTATTTTGGTCATTTCCGAAACGCCATTTTTCTTTATATAATCTACAAAGTAAAATGGCAACTAAGAGAATGGAATAAGATACAGTAAGGTTACATATCAAAACTGTAAGACGTGTATAAATGCCCGCGAGGGACCAATGGCAAATAAAGAATTTTTATCTTTTACACTCTGAGATGTAGTCTACATAAGAAATTCAGCACCCGACCTTCAATCGTTTACCGGCAAATATATGTTAGGGTAGTTGAAAATCGATGACAAGATTCTAGAACGAACCTAGTAATGTCACGGTTTGACTCTTACAATTGCTACTCGTAAGCGTTAATAGGCTACGGTACCAGTTTTACATCAGGTGGGCCGTATGCTTGTATGCCTCCCGACGTAGTAAAGAAAAATCTTTTATTATCATCATCGTCGTTTCAGCCCGTATTGGTCCACTGCTGGACATCGGCCTCTCCTCGATCACTCGCCTCGACCATTTTAATCCAACGTCGGGAGACATACAAGCATACGGCACACTTGATGTAAAGCCGTTACCGTAGCCTATAAACGCTCGCAATACATTAAATAGGTATTACTCGCGTGAGGCCACCTCTGCTGCAAACACGGCAACTCCTTAGGAGCTTACTGAAGACCTAATTCACACGCAGGAACACAACAACTTTCCTGAGCCACCTGCGGCCATGACTCCCATTTAAGGTCATCGCTCTATCTATTAGGTCGAGACCTCTTATCCCAAATAATAATATCTACATTACATGTAGGTAGGTAGGTACTTTAAGACTTAATAACAGTACGAATTTATAAACTAACGAAAATGTATCAGCTCTGAAGTGGGGAAAGTTATAGTTAAATTTCATAAGAAGCACGCTAATTGGGGAGGTATATATCTTCGGTGTATAATATGATGATGATGATGATGGTGATGATATGATAAAATAGCGTGCAAGAAAAGAGCTATGAATGTTAGAAAAGCGAGCGAAGTATGTAAGGACCGCATCTTATGGCGCTCGGTTCTCTCTGCCTACGCATCTTGGCTCTAACAATATAGATCTTTTTTATGCTACGACGGATAGCAAGCAAGCATACGGTCCGCCTGATGTAAACCGGTTACCGTAGCCTATGAACGCTAGCAAGAAAAATAATGTTGCTAGCGCGTCGCCACCCGCACTGTCAACACACCAACTCCTCATCTTCTGGTGACGTCACTCACTCGCAGGAACACAACAACCCTCTAGATAGTTGTTATTTAGCTGCCGTATTCCGTGAGATAGAGGGACTACCCCAGTCGGGCTAACGTCGTGCCCTCTTTCGCCAGAGCCTCGTCTGTTGATAAGCAGGGTGCACCACGTGCAGGTGCGGTTGGCTTTGGCTCTAAAGGTGACATCGAGTTACACCCCAAACTCATTTATCAAATTATGTATTTAGATAAAATTTTGTTTTTGAAGTTCTATATAGGTAGAAAGAATGCAGGAAGAAAGAATTATGAATTATGAACGCTCGTGGGTTCGATTCCCACACAAGACAAACATTTCAGTGCATGAGCATGTCTGTTTGCCTTGGTCTGGATGTTTTAAGAGAGGTAGGGCAATAGAAACAAAAACAACTGACTGACTGACTGCTGTGCACTATCTCTTATTCACCAAAGCCCCGTTTGCTAATCGGAGGGTAGCACCACGTGATACTGACACATAAGTATAATATAACAGAAACAAAATGAACGATGGATGTGATGATAAGACGACTGAATGACGGATGTACGACAGCCGAATGAATGATAATCAAGCCGTCGGTGCATGTGTGCCGAAGAAACGGCGTACTTGCGAAACATATTCTCCATTTTACGCTAACCTTTTGGTTTAGTGATGAGAAGGCAGATGGGGCGATAAGAGTAGTGAGTGTGTATAACGACATTGGATACCCTTTCTAGGTCAAATCTTAAAGCAGTAAGAAGTTCCTGCATGCGAAAAATATAAGCTCACATAGGGTAGAAATCTTTAGAGAGAACCTATATCCAGTAGCTGTGCGTAGACACAGATGATCTAGATACCAGAAATATGGCCCTTGAGCTATTATTGAATTCTTAGCGTCATCCCCGTCCGCTACCTAAGGATTTGGTGAAGATACCTACTGGTTTTTATATACAGCGACTTTTTTTTATGAAACTAGATTGGCAAATCGGCCCGCATTAGATGGTAAGCAGTCACCGCAGCCTATTGACGCTCACAACACCACGGCGATGTTACTCGCGCGCTGCCAATCTTATGAACTAAGGATGTTTCGTCACAACACCCAGTAATTTCTCTGCCGTATCTCACCTTTCAAACCGGAACACAGCTATATAAATATAGCTGCTTGGCGGTAGAAATAGGTTAGACAAAGGTAGACCCACGCAGATGACTTTTGTACAAAGTCTCCCTCTGGCGACTACCGTCAGACCTCCAGAGGTAAAACAGTCCTATCTTAGGTAAGGTCACATGTCTTTCGAAATATAATTTCTTGGGTTTCCTCACGATGGATTCCTTCACCACAAGAGATAATTACATAAATCCTAAAACAGGATCCGAACCGGGGACCAATTGATCAATAGACCGGTTCTTTATCCACTGGGCTAACACTGTTCTAATATTCAGGAAAATTATATCCACTGAAATATATATATATATATGAAAGAGAGCGTCGATGTTAAAATAAGAAAAGGCATGCTCCGTTGGCTCGGACATGTAGAAAGAATGCAGGATGGAAGAATGACGAAGCAGATATACAATGCAAAAGTGGAAAGATGTAGGAGCCGAGGAACGCCAAGGCTTACCTACCATGACCAAATTGGTCGTGTTCTATCAGATGGTGATGTCAGGAGCCCTAGAAAGCGTGCATGAGAAGAGCAATGAATGTTAAAGAAGCGAGTGAGTTATGTAAGGATCGAGTCACGTGGCACTCGGTTCCCTCTGCCTACCCCGCAAGGGACTTGGCGTGAAGTTATAGATAGATAGATAGATTATATCCACAAATTATTACAACTTCATTACTCACAGCGACCGTAGCGGAGTATACATTAAAAATCCTCGGCTATTGGAAAATCCCCAGCAGTAGCATAAAACTATGTAATACCATCATATAAAGGCATGTTCACACCGCCCACTAACATGAGTTACAATGACAGCCGAAAACTAATATCTATTTTGGTGCATAGAAAAAATGGCGGACACCTTTCTCCTGTACCTTTCACCCGTCTTAAAATTATCGCTCTGTTAATCGTGAAGTAACAAGTGGTTCAGGCTGCTTTTTGCGTCCGATCCAAATTGGACATAACTCGATCAATTGCCGATAATAGGGTTGCCAAAACGCGAAAGAAGAAGAGTAGATTGTTCAGAAAGAAAATAACATTCGATCTTGGTTCATACCAATTGAAATTTGTTTTAATATAAACTTAGTTAGTGTCCGTCAGAAGGCCAATATAGTTCAAGCCATTATTGTTCATTCCTATAACTTTATACAATCAATCCATCATTGCACAGTCAATCTCACAGCTAACCTAAAGGCTTTCGTTTACTTTATACATATTGGATTATAAAAGGAATAAAGGCCCAACGGGTACAAATTTTATTTTTCGATTTTATGAGAGTTAGGGCGCATCAAAGCAGCATGGCGGAGGAAGTGCCTCCTCATCACAGAAAACCGAACGTAAATAACAATTTGATGGAGGGTTGCTGTATTCCTGCGATTGAGTGGAGTTACTAGTAAGCTCCTAAGGAGCCGCCGTGTAAGCAGCAGGTATGGCTACGCACGATCAATACTTCTTCTATTGCAAACTTCATAGGCTACAGACACCATTTTACATCAGGTGAGCCGTATGCTTGTATGTCTCTCATGGTATTCAAACGTAGCTAGTAAAGTAACAGTGAAATAATTTCACTTTTGGCAGCCCTAACACAATCAATCTGTCTATTCTAGCACGGATGCCGTTAGGATAAGTCTGTGGGTTTGTCCGTCTGACCATTTATCCGAAAAGTGAGCGTCTCCTTAGACAAATGAGTACGTAACATGCTCTCGTTTTTTTAGCCTGTTTTGAAGTACTTCTATCAGCTACTTGATGTGTGTATGTACACTGTACAAGGTGCACTGTACAAGCATTTACTACAGAAAACTATGTATATTTATGTATCATCCGTGTGTCCAATACGCATACAACCCGCCTAATATAAAACATTTACTGTAACAGTGTAACCTATAGACGTGTCTAAACTGTAAAGTGTACAAGATTTATGAGATTCATACAATCGCTAAATGACGGTTGCAATGTTTTTATATTACTTTGGGTGCCTTCAGACACTTGAAACACAAGGAGTATCTGGCGTTGTTACCCCCGCTGCTGGTGTAGCAAGCACCGATTTTAGGGGCCTAGCGAATTTCCACTGTGCATATATGATATACAGTTTATGTCTTAACAAATAAAACATTATTGTCTTAAACATCAATCAGTCACTTTATTTTTTAGATGCTAATTGAGTAATAGATCCGCTTTTTGTAATTAAAATCGAATACACTTCAAACTTACAGAAATTATATAGTAAGTACTCAGCATTGGATTATATACATATTTATAATTGCTCGGCGATGAAGGTTTCGCAACCCGCACGTCCAAGAAATTAGTTTTAGTTTAGTATGTCTATCCTAAGAAAAGTCTGGCTCGTGGAGGTCTGACAGCAGCCGCTCCATGTCAAAATCAGTATCTTCAACCTTAGGCTTAGGACCCCACGAATAGATTAGGAAACGGGATAACGCTAGGAAGATGTTTCAGCATTGAGTCGGCGTCTGAAGCCTCTGTAATACAGTCTTGCCATCAAAATCTTCATGCCAGGTTCCTTGCGGGTTGAGAGAACCGAGCGCCACAAGACGCGATCCTTACACACATCACTCGCTACTTTAACATTTATAACTGTTTTCATGCACGCTCGCCGGTTCCTAGGGCTCTTGACATCATCTTCTGATAAGGTAAGTAAGTCATGGTCTTCCTCGGTTCCTGCATTCTTCACCTTTCGCATTGTATATCTGTTTCATCATTCTTCCATAAGTTAGCGATGAGACTAGCACAGCGTTGTATATAGCGTGCTGTGCCTTTAGGCTTAGATTTCGGCTGCCTAGAAGTTTATCTAGCAACGCTCCATTCACGCTGTTTGTTTCCTATACTCACTCGTATCTCCGCATCAGCAATGTACCTTCCAACCTTGCTAAAAGCGCTTCCAAGATGTTCAATTTCATTCACTTGCACCAACAACATCATGAACCAAAATCCTCGTATTTGTTGTGATGGTAGCATAGTAGAAGAGATAAAAAATAAATATACGGACAAACCAACCAAACCCATACAAATTAGCATATACCACTAGTTAGTTACTCGAAGCTGTACAAGATGGCGCTAAGATTAAAATGTAAATTTTAAGTGATGATGTTCTTACTCTTCAAGTCACTCTTCGTTCGCACTCCGCCATCACTACGCATCACTACATCACCGTTTATTCGTTTGCCACTTTAGCGGTATAAAAAACGAAATGTACTGGATATTGTACGCGCTTTTATTCCACTGATTACTTACCATTCTTTTGTATGTTACGGTCGCGTGCTAAATGGGTCCGAAAGCCAATTCTTCGAAATGCAACCGATCAAAATTATAATACAAATGCCGATGTATGCCAGCAGCAAAGATGAAAGATAGAGCGTGAAGATGCAAATGAATTATAATTACAATTGAAGTCTTAAAATAGACGGTATAACTGTAACAATCTTTTTAGTCAAAGAAGCTAATATAATAATATAATTTCTTCGGGTCGTTAGATATACCTATATATCTAACGACCCGAAGACATTTGTTTTAGAAAAGCGGATAAGCATGGAAAGCATTAGGGATATATATATGTATATATATATCTAGCTGTAGATAGATAATGATCGCAAGATTTGCTACAATCATGTATAGTGTCTAAAATCTGACTATGTCATTTAAATAACATAAATAATAATAATTAATAACGCTTGCTGACCGCGTTCGTAATGAAGACGTGAGAGAAAGATTTGGTCTAAAAGAGAGTGTCGGTGTGAAGATAAGAAAGGGCATGCTCCGTTGGTTCGGACATGTAGAAAGAATGCGGGACGAAAGAATGACGAAACAGATATACAATGCAAAAGTGGAAGGATGCAGGAGCCGAGGAAGGCCGAGACTAACCTACCATGACCAAATTGGTCGTGTTTTATCAGAAGGTGATGTCAGAAGCCCCAGGAACCGGCGAGCGTGCATGAAAAGAGCTATGAATGTCACAGAAGCAAGTGAAGTATGCAAGGACCGCGTCTTATGGCGCTCGGTTCTCTCTGCCAACCCCGCAAGGGACTTGGCGTGAAGACATACAATAACCAAATTTTGGTTTTGCGTAAGCTAGGTTTTTGATAGCTGCAAAGATATTGAAAATACAAAAGTCCTATACGAATAGTTTTATTAGCGTTTAATAAGCTAAATTAGAACTTTACTCTTCTTTCAATGTAGCTAAGTTAAGTGTACAACTAAGGTGGCAAACAAGCGTACCTACAGACGTTAATTTTACATTATAAAAACGAAACTAAGTTGCATAGTTACAATTTTGTCCACAACTCGGTTTTTCCGTGCTCTATGTACAGATTAGTTGTCGGCAAAGAGTTAATTTCCATAATAATGTAAAACTCAAATGTACTCCAGTGTAACAAAAGTACGCGGCCCGCCGCCGCCGGCGGAGCTCCGGCCAGAAGTTTGTTATTCTTGAGTTAGGTCAGTTACCACCTCACACCCAATATACCTACATATGTAACACCTCTTTTATCACCGAAACTTGTGTCACCGTTGAAAAAGTATAGCTCATCACTCAAGATAACATTTATAACTATAATTCGTATGCTTATGGACTACAATTTATATGCAATTTTCACTATTTCCATTACTTATAGTAACATTAACACATTTAATTAGATAGTGTACAAATCATACATGTATTTTACAGGAATGTTAATTAATTAATGCTGTTACGAATTGAAAATACCTATACAAAATGTATTATATATTACACACATTATGAAAATATAAAATTTGAATGAAGGGTCTTTGTAAATGTTATATATTTGTAAGTACGAGTTTATATCTTGAAATAGAAAATTATATTACCATGTTTAAACATATAATATAGAAGAAATAAATATGTCAATTTTCCTTAATTTTAAAATTCATCAAATAGTATTCAAGATCCGTTAAATTAAAAGATAGTTCACATATTCAGTTCAGTTCCTAAAGAAAGTTTACGAATTAGGAATTCCTCGTGTTCCAAATTCTCAAACTCCAAACAATATTAAACTGCAAAGGACACAAACCTAGAAAGCCGAGTTCCGATACACACGCCGCTCGATCGCGCACTGTCCGAGAAAATTTTCTTCCCTCTCCCTCGCCAGTCGAGTGTGTATAAAAAAGTTGCAAAAAGTTCCCGCCAGCCGACCTTACGCAGTATCGTTTTATTGCAATCGTGCCCGTGGCCTCACTCCTTACCTCATAACACAGTTTCTCATGCCTTCCCCTTTTTTCTTCCTTTGCCGGTGTGTGTAGAAAAACTTCGGCCCTCATAAAACTCCACTTGAACGAGTTGCCAACTCGAAAATAACGTTTTTGCGCGCTTTTTATATTTAACGTTGTATTTACATGTTTTAGATGATTTTGAAATAATACAATAAAAAACAAATTTGTTTGATGTCATATGTATGTACCTAATATATTTATTCTTGTTCACAGGTAATAAATTTAATTCATTCACATAATTTCATAGAAAGCGGTAAGCTGTATTTAATTTTAATTTTTAATTAATTTTAATTTATTTTAATTTTATTGTTGTATATTTTTCGCTCGCCTCTGTTTATCTTAAAAAGAATCATTTGGTCGAAATAATTTTGTACTAACGTATTTTGTATGGCATTATTAATAAAAAATATAAGAATTGAAAAACAACCTGCTTTTATATTTACCTTTTTAGGGAGCCGTATCTTATTAGGAAAAACAAAAACCTTACAGGATCACTGCGTTGTCCGTCTGTCAAGACTTTTTTCTCAGGTGTGAAGTGATCAGGATGTGGAGGTATGAACTCAAATTTGCAATCCCCTGGAGCAGTAATAAAATTAAACTTCTAAGTCAACGCAATCAAAAGGCTATTTACGTCCCGTTTATGCCGAATATTTTGACACTCGCTAGGGAATCAAAATCTACTTATCATGTGGTATAATTGACAAACAAAGGGAAAAATTCGAAGACCGTAAATTTGTAGTGACATCACAAAAATCATTTTTTTGTCACTGCAAACTTATTTGCAGTTTGTAAACTAACCGAGATCTATGTCGATGTATGGGGACACCAATTTTTAACGCGAAAGTTAAGTTTCTCCCTAAATCAGGTAATCTTTCCATTAGATCAATGTTCCATGCTTTCATATTTTATGGGATTCAGTAACCTAACCGCGACCTATGTCGATGTATGGGAATGACAGTTTTCCAATGGCGAAGTTATTTTCCCTCAATCAGTTTATCTTTTCGTTAGAGCAATGTTTATGCGGTTCTCGTGATGGCAGAACTATTTAAATACCTACAAGTTTGTACGGTATACTTGTTGCGCGAATTCGACTCGCTCTTGGCCGGTTTTTTTCCATAATTATTTACCTGTACCTGTATAAATCAAACTAGCATTTAGCTTTGATGATGTGACGCAATAAAGGACACCACTTCCTTAAATTTTCTATTAACAAAGCCATACAAAGTACTTTCTACCAGATAAACGTTTTTAAGGCCATTACTAATAAGTAATGATTGTACGTATTTACGATGACTTTATTAAGCAAATCCTAAGTAAAAACGTCATCTCTTCAGCCAAGTTTATGTAATAACCAAACACGTAAGGGCTTCATTCGCAAAAATTTAATGAGGAGCATTTCATTAAATTTAAAAAAATGACGTTTTAAAAAATCTTTTGAGAATTAAATAAAATTACAGCTTCGTTAAACTCAGCAGAATGTCTGAGAGATGCCTTTGAAAGCGGTATTAAAAACGGAAAACTGAGCTTTGGCCGCCATTTCGCATTGAATCCTAGATGATAGAATCTCAGACTATAACAAACCTGAATACTCAGCGATTAGACATAATGCTGTATGTATCAGCAGGTAATAGCCGGAAATTTTAATTACAGCCTGGAAAGATGTAATTAATATTTCCGTTAAAATTCTAACGCACAAAATATTATACCCCGCAGATATTTTATGCAGTTCAATTGTAATTTATTTACATCCACTGTAACAATAACATATATAAATATGTACGTGGCAAAAACCCATGTCTCCAGTAAAAAAGAAACATTAAATAGGTATCTACTTACAATTACGAATGATCCAATTTCAAATCAAATTCAAAACAATCAGACTCCCGTTCCTAAACTAGATACATGATACATGACAGCGAGGGGGGCCCGCATGTCGAGGTATCTACTACCCCTGGTAACGCGACCAGTATACAAGAAGCTATGTTAAAAAACCTATACGCCCCTTGTTAGTCTTTTTAGTGAGAGGGTTGGGGAAGGCGGGGAGGCCAGATTTCGCTGGTGTTTTTGTGTAAATGCACATTTTTGCATGGAGCTTTGCACGCGATCGGGCTTAACTCAAGCTCGGCTCTGCACACCCACACGGGCGCAGCAATGGTGACTAATGTATGATTGAGGCTCACGCACACGTAAGTAATATTCAAGCAATTGTGTATATTGTATTGGAGTGGGCCATTTGATGTTATTTTAGCTAATTTCTATAATAAATCATAAAATTCTATAATTCAGATGTCTATAATAATCTGAAAACACTCCTAAATTGAAAATGTTAGTTAAAATTAGAATATGACAACGTTCATGAATGTATTAGATACTAGCAATTACAATTGAAATCCAGAAGTCTAGAAGTAAAGAAAAGACAAAATACAATTTAACAATATTCTGAAGTAATAAATAGTTTGTTTCCATGGAGGGGAGTAAGCTACATCACCAGGAAGAGGAGTTTCTGTATAAACGGTGGTGAAAACGAGCAAGCAATACTCCTTATGTTGCAAAAGCCCATAGGGCCATTAGGCCGACTACTTATCTTTCACCCGACGTATTATACAGAAAGTGGCGTAAATATTTGGTAAACGTTACTTCCTGTGTTGCATGCGTGCATAGGTTGAGGTAACCTTCCTATGAACTCTTGCAACATGACTCTTGACTTTATACAAAGAAGAAAAAGAGTTAGGTCTTGTAACGATCAGCCATCTTGGGATATGGTTGGTCCTGTCCCGGGGGAATACTATGATTGCCTTAGAACTCACTTAGAGTTTTATAAAAAAAAACATAGTACGAGTAGCTTAAGATTTCACGCCTTTGCCTTGTCTCGTCTCTTAAAAACATTCTTTGGTTTATCCAGAAAATGGATCTAAGCTTAAGAATTTGGCGAAGTTACTGATTGTGACATGGAGCGACTGCCTCCAGACCTCAGCAACTCAGAGAGAAAAGTAAACCTTTCTTAGGTTAGGTCTCAAGTCATCAGAAATGTAATTTCTCCAATGCGGGTTTCCTCGCGATGTTTTCGCTGCTGTTGTGATAATTATAAATACATAATACACAAATACATGATACATATACATAAATTCGGAAATATTTCGAATTTAGTGCTACATGTCCATACCAGGACACGAACTAGTTATTTAAACAAGTCGGTTCATAGGCTGATTCTTTATCCACTTTTATTACTGCTCTGTATAAACTTCATGTACCTCTATGTGATCATAAAGTAATTTACCCTCATCCCAGCAGTACATACAAAAAACCGAATGCATAAACCGGCCATAAAATCAATAGTGTATACAGAAACACACACGCCATCCGAAAATTCATACTAATAGAGAGTGGCGGTAAAAAAATCACATCTCTCACAGACGAGGGGGTGTCCCCTTCCCCACCCCTGGTGGCCAGGTGGGGTCGCTGTGTTTTTATTTTTCACCATCGGACTGCAGTAATGATCGATGGAATTACTGAGCACGCTCCCAATAGGAACTGAGTTGGGTTTTCATGTATTGCGATGTTTTGATGTGAGAAAGACACATAAAAAATGGACAACTACTGTACATAAACAATTTCATATACCTCTATCCCACCTATAAGGCAGTAAACTGGCATACCGATTGACAGACATAGACCATCTAAAACCTCCTAGTCTACAGAATTGAAAGAATATTTCTTTGTACTCTAAAGATAGTTTGAAATATGATATTCGAAAATACTCACGGAGACGATGAATAAAATCGTAGCAGCGGTTGTTATCAAAAAAATTAATGAGTCTCTAAATATATCTATATTTCGAAGTATTTTTGAATAAATCTAGTTTACGTACAACTAGAAAATTTATTCAAAAATACTCCGAAATTCATTTTTTCCAAAGCTCTACTTCGAGAAACACAGAAATAAATGACATAAAATATTACTAGTTTTTGAAAAAAGGGCCAAATCAAAAGTGCCCAAAACTGAAGGGTATGCATGAAGAGGTTGATGAGTGTGGAAGAGGCGAGAGCGGTATGATTAGATCGGTGCACCTGGCATTCTATAGTCTCTGCCTACCCTAATGGGAGACAGGCGTGATGATATGTATGTATGTATTACTAGTTGAGAATAATTCCGCGTGAAATTGCATCAAAATTGGCTACGTAACTTATCGAAATGAAAGTAGAATAAACGCAGTCGAAATGCGAGGGTTGCACAAAATTTGTGGCGTAACGCTTGTCAACCCACGTACGCAATGACGATATAAGAAACAGACTTGGTCTGAAAGACAGTGTCGGTATTAAAATTAGTAGAGGCATGCTCCATTGGTTCAAATTTGTAGAAAGAATGCAGGAATAAAGAGTTACGAAACAGATATACAATGCGAAAGTGGAAGGGTGTAGGAGCCAAGTAAAGCCAAGACTTACCTACCATGACCAAATAAATCATGTATAAAATACGACAGACAACATAAAGAAGGTGATGTCAGGAGCCCTAGAGACCAGCGAGCGTGCATGAAAAAAGGTATAAATGTTAAAGAAGCGATTGAGGTACGTAAGGATCGGGTCCTGTGGTACTTGATTCTTTGTGTCTACCGCAAGGGATTTGTCGTGAAATTACAGTAATATTAATAATAACATTAAAATTGTTCTATCCGTTTGAGAACAGCGATCTCTCGGAGAGACGATCTACAGACGCTCAGACTTATGAAACTATAATATTGGTCGACGGACAAAAATATCTCTAATAATCTAGCATGCACAAAACTATCGCAACTATTACACGTAGTACGTTATTAAGTAGTAATAACGTAATAAATAATTTTCCATAAAATATTCTAGAAATGCCGTAAAACTATAAGACTAGACACCGAGACGACAATCGACATTGTAACACTCACCTCAGACAAGCCATAAAACGCATCGGTCGCCTGCCGCGATAAACTGCGCCATCCCATAAAAATATTCGGTATCCACCGAACGCATAAAAATATTTTGGCCGCACATCTTTTTATTAGCTTGCATCCCTATTTTATGTACTGTTTCGATCCGTATCCGTTTACAAATTAAACAGGCTGTATATGGGCTCTCTCCCTTCTTACCTACGTGTGATTTATATACAGTATACATCGGGCATAATTGAAAAATGGCGGGCGAGCTAATGGGCCTGTCGCGGACAAAGCAAATAATTCCCTTTTAGGGAAACGTGTACATATGGACATTTTGCAGTAGCATAACTGTTCGTGATGATTTATGGCCGCTTTTAATTATGGTAATTCGTATTACGAATTTTTAAATTGAATTGTTGTCTGTTACGCACCTAAATAGATGGAATCTTCAATTCATTCAAATTACTTAAACGTTTCCATTAATTTGGGGAAAACATGATGTCACCATATAACAATATATTATTTGTCGTGCGTAATTGTTGACTCTACATCTTTTCTACGACTAAATTTAAGTGCGACTCTTCAATAGAACTTTTGAACTAAGTAAGCATTTACAAAAGAATCCTGCGTGCCTAAATATAAGCAATGCAATGCATGAGGAAAGTCAAGATGTTGGAAATTACAGTCGTATTAGGCTATGTCGGGGCGATAGTGACTCTTCATCTCACCTGCATGTGATGCATCCAACACTATGTGGTGTTCTATAAAAATTCAGCTTCAATGGAGGACGTCATCTTTGAGGAGCCAAGCAGGTAGAAAATATGCGATATTCAACTTGGATAGATGTGCTTTCCTGGCATCGGCACCGTTGTATAAGTTGTGAAACCAGCGCCAGTTTCGTCTGCGCGTGGCGCTACCACATAATTAGCGAACGAGCCGGAACAAAAGATAAGGTAGTCTAGATTGAGGTTTTTTTATTAGATACTATCTGCTGTCTACGAGGTGAACTATTACCGTGTAAAATATATCGTGTTTGGCTGATAAGTACACAATCGATAAACATACATATAAATAATAAATGACTGTTTGGCTTCTGTATCAACAGTAGTTGATGCGTTCATTAGACTGTGTTTCAATCAAATATTACATTTACAAGTAAGTACCATCCTACGATTTTTTATATGAAGATATAGACTTTAGATTCCTCTTATAACTTATGCGATGGTTCACACCAATGTTCCAAATTCACCCATAAACATTTTATATTATATATATTTTCAACTTGATTTAAGGTTTACAATTTTTTTATTGGTCGCACTAAATTAACTAATTTAGATGCAAAATAAAGAAAATCGATTAACAAACACAGGAGAAAAAGTTGCTGAACAATTTTGCGTTTGCTTTTTTATATATAAATATAACTTCTGATATTTAAAAAGTGAATTTTCCTGTTACCAAAACATAATGAAGACTTTATTGTGCAGACTCTGAAAATAAGATAGAAATTTAGATATAACGGATGCGTACACGCACGGATTAGCCATTTGCTAGGAGTTAAAGTGCAGTGTTATGACGCCTTCTGTGTCAAGCTGTCAAATTTGACAGCTGAATATCGATTAAAGAGATAACTCTTGTCCGACACCTTAATCCGACTACCGCTATCTCAATTTAGTAAATAACTATCTAATTACAGGAACTACATACTTACAGTAATGTTTCGACTACTAAACATACACATAGCAAGTACGTGGGGCCGTAAACGTGTACAAAGTTTTTGACGTCTTCGGTGATCGTATTGTTAACAATGGCTATTTGAACAGTAAAGATTCCGGATTCGATTCCCGTACAAGACACACGTTTATGTTCTTGTAGTATCGATATCAGATTCGAGTGGAACTGCCAAAAATGTCCAATTTTAGTACTGTAACTAACTTTTGCTATGTAGCCCAATACTCAAAATTGACACAGGAGTTGTCCATCAGTCATAGGTCATTGTATAAAAGTCTGTAACGCCAGTTTCTTAAATATAGATGGTTATCCACTTAACCCTCATTAGGAGATCATGAGATTAGATACCTTAAGACGTCTCTTAACCCCTTAATGGTTTAAGTGACCTCTAAATTTCGAACCAACAGAATTTAAAAGCAAATATTTCAAATATCTACTTGATTTCTTCGGCAAAATATCGCGTATTGCTTCTTTTCAGGAACACCATTCCTATATGAATTCCATATGTTTGTCTGTGCGTTTATCGTGCGTTTGTCTGTCGCTTTTTTCGAATAATCGAATTTTGACTTCAGATTCGGATTCAGCATAAAAAAGTAGAATGGGATTGTTCAGGAACACCGTTCCTATCTCAGGAACAGGAACAGGAAAATGGCCGACAAATTAAAAAACAAATTGAATTGTTATATGTATAATTGACGAGCCAGGTGTTCCTCTGGCAATGCAAGCTTGCGCATTCTCAACTAGTTTTTCAACGTTGCCGAGGACCCTAGGTGTGGCTGTGTTATTATACAAACAAACATACGGCCTGCCTGACGGTAGTAAGCTGTCGACCCTAACAGTCCTACATCTAAGTCTATTTGTAGCCTATTGGGCAGTTATTAAACGGACAATTTCAAATATTTGAAATATCTTTATTACAGATAATGCGTGCATGAAAACATCTATGAATGTGAATATGATTATGAATTAAAAAGCGAGGGAGGGGTGTAAGGACGGAGTCACGTGGCGCTCGGTTCTCACTGCCTATCCTGCAATGGATTCCACGCGAAGTTATTGATAGGTCTTCAATATCATAATTTAGTTTATAACTTAAATTGATAATTTTCAAGAGATATTTAGATAGTGCATAGTGCAGTAGTTATTATTTTGTGTAAACATGCCTGTTCACCTGATGTTAAGTGGTTAACCTATGATCGCCTACAATACAAGGTGTAACATTTCGCCTGCTGTAAAGTTGTTACCGAAGCGTATGATCGCCTACAATACAAGGAGTAACGTTCGTGCGTTGCGCTATCTTCTTCTGCTACCGTAGACCTGATAGAAGTTTACTAGTAACCACACTCACTGGGCGCACAACAACCGTCCAGAGAGTTCTTTTTGGCTGCTGTCTTCTATAAGGTGAAGGTTCTTCCGCAGTCATACAATGATTGGTATATATGGCTGTACAATATGTAGCCTCATATCCTAATTAGGTAATATTTCTGTTATATATCATTTTTTGGTTGCTCACTATCATTTTGAGAACTACAAGCATTTTGTACACGTGATACACCCTTTTACACTTTTTTTTGCACACTAAGCTCTAGCAAAATAGAAATAATTATTTACTCGACTGGACAGATATCTCCACCCGACAGAAGGCCGTGACAAATCACTAAACCTAAATATAGATGTAATTATTTCTAATTTCATAAATGTCAATAGAGCGGTGAGATCAAGCCGCAGTTTCCTTCCTTAATAGCGGATTTTTCTAGAATACCTTTCGCTAAGAAGGAATGTCTAAATTCCAACTTTAAGCTTCACAACTTCAGAGTTTTGGTGATTAGTTATTTTCGCTTTTATTTTCGTAACTTGTCAAGTGGTATTTGGGTACAAATGTAACTTTCTCTCTCGCAACCCTGAGAAGAACTTTACGATGTCGCTTGCCGTTTATTCAAACTTAATACAAGTTCAAGGTCCTATATGAATGTGTGAACTCCAAAATGGCATATTTTGCTCACGATATTTGGTAGCTCTAATTTAAATTATGGAACCTTCGCTCTTGAAATTTCAGAGAGTGACTTCGTTTATTTACCTGTGGGCATGTATCAAGAAAGATAGATCATTAATTCAGGCATTAGTGCCTTCTCTCCAAGGCGATGAAGCTTGTGATAAACAGCCGACTCCTCTTGTATTTGAAGATGAGCGGTTGTTCGGCCGGTGATCATCTAGAGTATCTTAAAAATCGTTAAGTTTCGGCAATTGAGAGTTAAGATGAGGAACAGTGTGTCAACCTAAAGATGGCGAAGCCGTTCAATCTGCTTTCACATCAAAGTTGCCCTCTTACAGATCGCCCGAAGGTTTATCAATGGAGGTATATCAACGCAAGCATTATGTTCAGTGGACATATGGAATTCAGTGCTAATATTCCACTATTTTTGCGGAAGATAGCACCGGGGTTAACGTTTCCTTATGGAGAAAAGCCGCTATCAGCTTGTGACTCAAATTGAGGATTCTATAACTGAAGTATTCGACCGTGGCTTGTCTTGGTACAAAATAATCACATCACGACACTAGCCTGCGCATTCACTGCTAATGGGGTACCAATTTGCCGTAGATCCACAAGAATACGTAACGTACCATCGCCAGGATCAATTTGATTCTTAGTGTCGAGATCGCCAGCGACGTTCAGTCCTGAGGTCAAGCCCGCGTCTACGAAACTCTGTATACTTAGCAGATTAAAGCAGTACGTCAAATTGGGGCAAATATTTATGTCAGACAAGACTAATTGTTCGACATGATGGCCACAGCTACTTCCTATATTCGTATCGATGAGGAATTCATCCTTATATATTGGTGATGCAATGGTAGCGTACTTTGCGGTTCTAGAGTGAGAACTCACAAGCTATGGAATGGACACCGTGCCGAGATTTTCCCAAAGGACTACATGAAGTTCTTCAAAAAAGGTGTGAAGAGTTTATAGAGCCGGCAGTACACGAGTGACGCCTCTCGTGCATAAAGTGTTTATAGGCTACGGTAAATATTTACCATCAGGACGCCTAAGTGTTAGTAATTTAAATCATAATAGTAATGTCGCAGGCAATCTTTATGAACTTGACTGGTAACCTTGCTTATTCCTGGTAGTGAGTAAAATTACCAGTAAAATGTGCAGTTTTTCTTTAATACTACTAAGGTGACAAAGAAGCATACTTCCCGCCTATTGTTATTTACGGTGCCTATTTCCATAGGCTGTATTAGATTCATGCTGTAGTCTGTTGGGAAAACGTCCACAACCTAACCTCTGTACGCTACTACTGTGTTTTCCGGGGCATGCGGATAAACGCCCAGGATGACGAGCTGTGTGGTAATAGAAGGAAACTGCGGTTGTCATATTATAGAGTTGTTATAATCCACAGGATGGACAGTGAGTAAGATCATCAAAACAAGAATTGCTGCATCAGCAGCGAAAGTGACAACTGGGCAGGAACTCCTTATATCGTGATTATTTGTATTACGATAACCGCTTCACATCAGGACATATACCTGTTAGTCGAGTGATTTGCACAGCAAAATCTTTGATATTTTAATTTATTTTGTACCTAATGCAAAAAATATTTAGAGCAAATCAGTAAATCCAAGTTAGTAATATAATTTTATTAATTTCATCAAAATTCGTTCTTTGGTTTAGCTGTAATCATTAGCACACAAACAGACATATTTCACTATAGTTTCTTGAACTACATTAGCATTTTTGAACTCACTTCCACAAAAATCTCGTAGTCGTAAATAATCACATCACAATATCTACCTATTTATTATCTTCATTACTCTACAGTAAAAATTTTAGTAGCAAAGAAATTTTTGCTGTTAATTTTTCATACACATTCACACACAGTCACAATACTGCAATATCTTTGGCGGTATGTATGCAACTTTCTCGTGCAACTACGCAGACCAACTTTACAATGTCAGTTGCGATGCTCATTTTCCTGTGCTCATGCAAGTTCAAGGTTCCACGCTGTAATTTCGACGTTTCAGTGTTTAATGTGTAAATAACGACGACAGTTGAAACTGAAATTAATACAACCTATTAGATAAATCCTACAGTCGTAGAATATTAAGAAATCGTGATTGTAGCAGCGATGCAAGTGTATGCGAGAATCTTTAACTAATGAAAGAAATAGAAGCATAAGGGTTAGTCCAAGGATAGATTGTTATTAGATATAATGTACAAATAATTGATGATACCATGGTTAACATTTTTTCCGGATATATAGCAGCAGTGCATATTAAAACTTTTTCTAAATTTGATAACAATATTATTGCTGTGAACGAATAAAGAATCAATTTGTAAAAAAATAACATCCGATTGATTCTGTCACATACCAGGTTGCAGTCGTGAGGTTTTTTTTTAATATATAGCTTATTTTATTAAATCGTTATCTGTTTAAGTTAACGTCTATATAATATAAGTATTGATGAGGGACCTATATATGTAATATCAACGAAATCTTAAACTTAGCCGTCTATGGCCATGTATTACTTACCTACTTAAGTATGTTATAAGTACAGTTTTCATGTACCCAATATTTTTATTTATTTACTTAACTTACAATAATTTTGCATCCAATTTGATGAAAAACGTAGTACGAGGCTGTTTTAATAACTCTAGTCTGCTCTACCGTTTTTAAAACACAACGTGCTATCAGTTTTAAAATGCTATTATTTTATACAGTGATACAATGGGTTGATTTTTTTTTTATGATTTGATTCCGACTCTATAAAATGCAGTCTAACTAAAGCGTGACAAAAATATAAACTATTTAGTCTAATATTATTCATTATACGCAAAGCGAGTAGTCCTGCAGCCAGTGTCCCGCTGTTTCCCTGACCGAGTAACACACTCATCGCTACTGCTTGAGATTATAATTAGCTGCGTATTTATAAAAAGCTAGTACCCGTTAATGGCTTCCATATAAACACGAACTGGTTATAATGAAGACATGGTTCATTTAGCTATTTGTTCGTATATGTTGTGCTCAGTTGTATTTGCAGTCGGTCGATGTACAAAAGTAATTTGTAGGCAATAAATATTATTAGCTCTTCCTAACAACTCTTGCGATTTATATTCCTTTTCTTAACAGACAACATAATTGAGTATCAGTTGTTATTGTACATATGATGTCCACGACTGTTTGATTGATCACGGTAGATATTAAAATAACGAAAGTGCTACATACATAAATATTTCCGAAAGCATTACACAGCATTTTCATAAAGTGGAAACATTCGTATGTATGTATATCTTCACGCCAGGTCTCTTGCGGGGTAGGCAGAGAGAACCGAACGCCATAAGACGCGGTCCACGGTTTGGTTTTCTAACATTTCTCTTTTCATGCACGCTCGACGCATCCAAGGGCACCTGGCATCACCTTCTGATAAAACACGACCAATTTGGTCATGGTAGGTTAGTCTTGGTCTTCCGCGGCTCCTACATCCTTCTGCTTTCGCATTGTATATCTGTTTCATCATTCTTTCAGCCTGCATTATTTCTACATGTCCGAACCAACGGAGCATGCCTTTTCTTATCTTAGCATCGATACTCTCTTTCAGACCAACTTACGAACGCGGTCAGCAAGCGTTATGCCACAAATTTGGGTAATGCTCTCATCTCGACTGCATTTATTCCACTTTCATGCCCTCTCTGCCATACCCAGCTTTCACTTCCATAAGTTAACGTTGAGATTAGCACCGCGTTGTGTACAGCGAGCTGTGCCCTCTGACTTAGATTTCGGGTGCCTAGAAGTTTACCCAACGCCCATTCACGCTATTGCCTGCACTCACTCGTCTCTCCACATCAGCGGTGTACCTTTCACTGCTGCTAAAAGCGCTTCCAAGATATACAATCCCATCCACTTGCTCCAACACTACATCATCAGTCTTTAACCTAGTGTTCGTTCTGGTTATTTGTCTTTCAAATAACGTTATCTTCGTTTTCTTCACATTCAATTGTAAGTTCTTCATCAAATCATTCAAATTTATTATTCTCTGAAGACAACTGTCGAGATACAGGATGCATAGGCGAGCCGACAGCATGAATCCCTGTCTGACATGTTCCCTGGTTTGATATCAACATTAGATACAGCGACAGGCTGCTGTCCACCCGCACACATGCTGTACAATCCTCATAAGTGGCCTTCTTTACCCTTTTTTTTATATTATGTCGGAAGGCATACAAGCATATGGTCCACCTGTTGTAAAGCGGGTACCGTAGCCTATTAATGCTTGCGATATATTAAGTATCACTCGCGTGATGCCTCCTCTGCTGCTTACACAGCAACTCCTTGGTGAGCTTACTGGTGACCTCACTTACACGCAGGAACACAACAACCCTCTAGGGAGTTATTTGGCTGCGGTTTTCTGTGAGGTAGAGGTACTTCCCAGACGGCTGCTTTGATGCGCCCTACCTCTCTTAATACATCCCTCTCTCCAGAAGAGTTTGGTATTTGCCTCGAAGAAGAAGAGAGGCTGACGAAGCAGCCTCTCTTCCTCAGTCATAAGTAGTCTTTCGCGCTTCTCTTTCACTAAAGCTTTGGTTTCACTCTTGCATTTATCTTCAAAATAAATAAATGGTACGCTGTCAATGTTGTCAGGTATAGACCATTTTTATCTCGGAGTCTATCTTAAAAACTCAATTAGTAATACATAGGAATAGTTGTATGATACCATATGAGTATTATACCAAATATAAATTGTATTACATACAATACTGAACATATGATTTATATACTTTGTAAATTATGTTCAACAATACAAAATTTTTGTGTCTTTCACTGACTGCTATATTGCAAAAATTGAGATGGATAATAGCATTACAGAACTTTAATAAAATACGACTGAACTTGCATTTGATCGATTTTTTTAGTATTGTAAAGGTGGCATTGACAATATTACCTTTAACATTACACCCTGGCTCCAGGATAAAGTATTTTTCTACAATCCCAAAGACATTATACAAACTCCACCTAACATTCTAGCACTCGCTACAGGAAACGATGGCATGTCTCAAACTTCTGAAACGAAGCTTTCAGGGGTCACTCACCCTGTCGACATTTCCGTCGGAACACAGATTGTTTTATACTTTATTTTTATCGGCGTAAAGCGTATATTCGCTTGTTTCAACATCTAAGTTTTTAATGACCGACCTTGTTCACTTGGCATGACTTTTATTATTTGCTCGTTAAGGTTTATTTTGACTGGTTAAATGTGTTTTGTGCTTACAATTTTCGTCTGCGAGTATGTGAGGAAACCCCTTAGTTTTCCTTCGAGATCTCGTGTGAAAAGGCTGACTTGAAATTTTTGTTTTGAAGACAGTGTAGTGAAATATTGTTGTTCTAAATTATACGTAATATTTCTGAGTTGTTAAAATTAGATTTGATGGCTCAGCGGGGTGCAAACCTGACTCACGTTCTGGGGATCGTGATATCGAATCCTCTATGGACTCCTTTATGGATGCTTTTAAATTATTAACTTACAGTTAACGGCGGCGCATAGCGTTTTAAATCGCGAGACCGCCTCGTGCCGAACTTGACACTATCATGTTCTTATTTTTGCTTACCGTGAGGTGGGTATAAGCAAGGGTACTTATACCTTAAACCAGCGTAAAAAACCTTCCAACAAAGACATCACTAGACGGTCCGTAAAAATGTATAATATCACACCAGTGAAGTTTAGCGTGATGCATATGCACGAAGTGAATATGCACCAACTTCAAAGAAGTTCGATTTATCTAATTACTTTATGGAATATGGAACATTTTGTAGTCAAAATTTTATTATTTTTTCACCAAAATACCTTAAATCTATTACAGGAGTATACTACGAGTATATATAGAATAATCATATTAATATTATAAATGCGTATGTATTTGTTGCTCTTTCACACTTAAACAGCTGAACGGATTTGAATGAAATTTCGCACGTAGATAGATTATGATCTGGATTAACACATAGGCTACGTTATTTGAATCCACGCGGGCGGAGCCGCGGGCAGCAGCTAGTTTATGATAAGTCAAAGAGTTATACTTTTTGACCGAACACGGGAAGTATCGCGTTATCCTGTTTCCTAATACATTAGTATTGGCGGTGTCCGCTACCTAGACCTAAGGATTTGGCTAAGGTACTCATTTTTACATGGAACAACTCCCGTCAGGTCTGCGCAACATAGAGGGAATCCCAGTCCTATCATAGGTAAAGTCACAGGTCTTTTGCAATACAATTTCTTGGACGTGCGTGTTTTCTCACGATGTTTTCCTTCACAGTCGAACCGTGGACCCGTTGATCACTAGGCTGGCTCTTTATTCACTGAGCTATCACTGCATTGCTGCATCCCCTTGCCAACACAGCAAAATCTAATACATGACCCCCTTCTTTATTAGATATATATGCAAATTTTGAGTCACGTTCTAAGAATTTTAATTAATTAACCGCAAATACATCCATTTAATTAGCAAGTCACAGTATCGATCAAATCGAGTCCCACCAGTACCACTGAGTCTCACCATTACCACCAATCTTTAGGTATCGAAACCAAACCTACCTACTGTCCATACAGCCATAAAGCGTCATACATACATAACAATATATTGCATTTCTAGTACATTATATTATTACATTATCCTACTAATATTATAAATGCGAAAGTTTGTATGTAAGGATGGATGTTTGTTGCTCTTTCACGCTTAAACGGCTGAACAGATTTGAATGAAATTTGGCGCGTAGATAGATTATGATCTGGATTAACACATAGGCTTCGTTATTTGACTCCATGCGGGCGGAGCCGCGGGCAGCTGCTAGTATATTATATAATGTGGATGGCGTGACGCATACGGCTTACCTGACGCAAATTGGTTACCTTAGCCTCTGAACGCTTGCATTGAACTCTACCCTCGCAGAAACACCATAACCTTTCAGGAAACTGGTCCTCCATGAGATATAGAGGTACTTCTCCACTAATGCTACTTTGATGAGCCCCACCTCTCTTTAGGCAGAGCATCGTTTGTCCAAGGTGCACCATAAGCAGAGAGCTGTCGCCTACATTTCGACTAAAACATTTGTTCAGTATTACATACATTTTTCTTTTGAGAGAGGTGTCAAATAACTCACAAGAACTATATAGCTGACATTTAAAAAAAATAAACGAGAAACATGTACACACAGCGACTAGTCATGTTAGACACTTGCAGGACCACACTTGGCTATTATTTTTTGAATTTTTACGAGTTATTACTAAGCACTTTAAACTTCGTTCACATGACTAGTTTACTATGTGTACACCGTGTCCGCTTTCGGTAAAAAACAAAATTAAGAATTTAATTTTTATTTAATAAACCGGCCAAGTGCGAGTCGGACTCGCGCACGAAGGGTTCCGTACCATTATATATAAAAACGGCAAAAATCACGTTTGTTGTATCGGAACCCCCCTTAAATATTTGGTTTATTTTTATTTAATTATTTATTTTTAAAGTGAATATATAACTAAATATTCTGTGAATATTTCAAGCATCTACCTGTTGCCGTTATCATTATCGAGCAAAAACGAGCAAAAAAAACTCACATTTGTTGTATGGGAGCCCCCTTAAATATTTATTTTATTCTATTATTTAGTATTTGTAGTTATAGCGGCAACAGAAATACATCATATGTGACAATTTCAACTGTCTAACTATCACGGTTCATGAGATACAGCCTGGTGACAGACGGACGGACGGACGGACAGCAGAGTAGCAGTCAATAGGGTCCGTTTTTACCCTTTGGGTACGGAACCCTAAAAGAGGAATTTATCAATTCTTATTTCTATGTTTTTGTGTTTATTATAAGCGATATCTTCGTCAAACAAGGGCATCGAATACCTAATGATAACACATACAGAGATTTTTTACACCATTATGGTCAGCAAACACCATTTGGCGCATTTTTTGAAGAATGCTAACTAAAGTATTAAACTAAAGTAAGTATTATTTATAAATATTTTGATACCTTGAGAGCACTAGAGAATTTCAGCGAAATTAAACGCCATATTGATATCATACAGGCATATAAGATAAACATCTTAACTTGACCAGGTCTAAACATACAAATAACATATTTAAGGAGACGCTGAAAGTGAAAGCTGGCTGTGACAGTGAGAGTATGAAAGCGCAAAATTTGTGGCATAACGCTTGCTGATGTTCGTAATGATGATGCAAGAGAGTTAGTCTGAAAGATAGTGTTGGTGTTAAGATAATCAAAAGCATGTTACGTTGGTTCGGACATGTAGAAAGAAAGCAGGATGAAAGAAATACTAACAGATATACAATACGAAAATGGAAGGATGTAGGTGCCGAGGAATACCAAGACTAACCTACCATGATCAAATTGGTCGCGTTATGTCAGAAGGTGATGTCAAGTACCGGCGAGCGTGAATGAAAAGAACTATGCATGTTAAGGTGTGTAAGGTCTTAAGGCGCTCGGTTCTCTCTGCTTACCCCGCAAGGGACCTGGCGTGAAGACATACTGAGAGTCTCGAAACTGGTCTGTGTTAGGTCGATGCTTTTGCAGTTTTTTTTAAAACTGTCCACTCACCAAGCAGTCAGCCCGTCAATTAAATACAGTATCACTTACGTGTTGCTTAAACTATCGAATCATTAAAACGTGATCACACCTTTACGCTCGCGTGTAAAGTCAGACTCGTTTAAAAGTAAAAGTCATAAATAACACGGGTTAAAGACCTTTGTTGTTTTTTTTTAAAGAACCTGTGAACACGCAAAGGCTTCTGCATTCAGATGCATGCCAAATCGTGATAACACCTACCGATTTGTGTGTGGTCTGAGCTTTTACATAATTTCTTACATGTCCTGTTTTTTCATTCTTTCATTAAGTAAATGTTTGAAAAGCAAGTATATCTTAAAAGTATTCCTGTGACAAGTAAGACCGCCTGACTATAGATATGGAACTTATTAGTACTTACATACCTACAATTTGTTAATTATCCTAGTCTCCTCATCTCATGGAATTTTCATTAACTAAAATGTTTTCTTAACGGAACCTTACCTATTTCCCTCTAAAGAAGCTCTAATAATATAAAACCAATTTTTCAAATTCTCATTGACTAAAATTTGGGCTGTCGACATGAATGTCAGGCAGTCATTTTCCTGTTTTGTACAGACAGATACTAAAATTTAAGCATATTCTCTCTGCCCGTTTGCAACTTATATTCAATAACAAATGTATTACATAATAATAAGTAATATATAATAGGCACGCTGCGATCTAATCAATTTTTTGTACACATATCCAGTAGGTTTTAGATAAGCTCATTCAGCCCGCCTACCCATCTCAAACTGTAATCTCAACAACCTTCCACCCCCTGGAGTACCTACTCATTTGAATTGGCCATAGGAAATACTATAATGAATAATAACAAGTAAAATGGTCACTATACTAAACAGTGACTATTTTTTTTACCTGGTATAAAGTAGTTACCCTAGCATATAAACATTTGCAATACAGGAAGTGTCGGTCGCGCGTCACTACCCTGCTGCTAACAAAGCAAGTCCTTAGGAGCTTACTGGTAACCCTCACTCACAGGAACACAGCAGCCCTTCAGGAAGTTGTTATTGCTCTACGGTTTTGTGTGAGGTGGAGGTACTTCCGCAATCAGACTGATTTGATGCGTTCTGCCTCTCTTAAAATATCCAAACGAAGACAAACAGTTCATGCACACAAATGTATGTTCTTGGTGTCAAAGTAGCATTTCTAACCACGCCAACAGGCTCGTATTTGTATTATATTATTTTTTTTTCATATAGGTACGAGTATGATCAATCAACATTCCTAATTTCATATATTCAAAAAGCAAATAAATTGTAGAGTATCAAGACTTAATTTTCTTTGCACCAACTTCAGCACACAATAAATGACGCCATCATCGTATTTACTAGACTGGCCGTCTGATCTTTAGTCGAGATTCTCAATCAATTAGTTTGGTCCATCCTTGCGATTGTCAGTGTCAAGGTCTGTAATAATAAAATTTTGTAGAAATAGGCATTTGGATATTTATACCTCATTACTATACAATACAATGTAGTGCCTATTTACAAGTTTTAACCAACTTAACGTCTTTTAACGTTTTAACCAAATTAACGCAATTGTCAATTTTTATTACGTTAATTTTATATGATAATTTTATATAATACTTTATACGCACCTTTATGTACTATATATATTTTTGACGAGCTCGGTGGCTCAGTCGTGAATGACGCGACTTTGACACCAACGCTCATGGGTTCGATACCCACACGCAAACATTTGTGTGCTTGAACATGTCTGTTTGTCTTGGTCTGGATGTTTTAAGAGATGTAGGGCGCATAAAAGCAGCCCATTTGGGGAAGTACCTCCACCTCACATAAAACCGTAGCCAAATAACAACTCCCTAGAGGATTGTTGTGTTCCTGCGTGTGAGTGAGGTCACCAATATGCTCCCAAAGAGTTGCTATGTAAGCATAAGAGGAGGCATCGCGCGAGTGATACTTAATATATTACAAGCGTCAATAGCCGCTACGATAGCCGCTTTACATTAGGTGGGCCGTATGCTTGTATGCCTCTTGACGTAGTATAAAAAAATATATATACCGGCGATTATAAGTACACAAGCGTTTCCACACATCACAGATCACGTAAAAAAAGCGGAATGAAAATTGTCAATATCTTTCTCCAATGTCAACAATATGCCATTGACGACACACAAAAATAACATACGGCTTAAATTAGGTAGGTACCGTTATTTTTACATTATATAGTTATTAAATATATATGGCTATAGTGTTGCTACTTTATGCCAGTGTCAAAGTCTTCAGTTTAGAACCATTTGAAAATCTTAATTCTATGTTCCAGCTTCAGGAACTGTGCTGAAAAAATACTTAGAAAGGGTATCTAGACCCAATCATCCCAGTGTAAATACCACCCGTAAAACGATAATGATTTTACGAGATTTTCTTGATGAACTTATTCACGTCTTCCAAAAAGTGCATAAACGTATTTGAGTATTTTCATTACTGTATAATTTCACTAGCACTTATGTTACAAAATACTATCGAAATTGTCACACAAAACTAATTTTATACTGGATTGTGAAAATTTCAAGTACCTAAAACAACAATGTCACTCGTTAAAAGCGCGGGAAGAAGTCCTACATTATATACACAAGAAGTTAACATATACAGTCATAGACAAAGAGGCAGTCTCCAGCACGCGTCGTCAGCGAAGAGCAGCCGCGCTGCATAATCTGGTAAAAATAGACCTCTTGTCTCTGGTCGAGAGCCGTTGTCGTCCGTGTAGGTTTTTTTATGTCTCAATGACGTATATTGTATGCCATGAAATTAAATTAAGATGCGCTAACACGAGCAAATTTATGTCTAAATCATAAGAGTATTAACTTATTAGGGGAAGGGGGTATCTTTAAGATATATAGATACTTATTAAAGCGTATGAGGCTTACCTTACGAGGTCTACATTTTTTTTTATTCAAGTAATTGTCTGTACCGTTATTTGGGATTCGATTAGGCCAGTTAATTGAGTAATTGTATGTTTCCTCCTACAGTTTCCATAGAAATGTCACGTTTTACAAATTCAAATTTTTGAGCATTGTGTCTTAATTCACAATAATTACGAATAATTTTCAGATAAAACATATTATTAAACAAACGTACAAATAAAAACAAAGTTATCATAGATTTTCAAGGACTTTTATCTAGTAAAGACATATCTGTTCTATCTATCTATAACTTCGTGCCAAGTTCCTTCCGGGGTAGACACAGACAACCGAGCGCCACATGACTCGGTCCTTACACACCTCACTCGCTCCTTTAACATTCCTAGCTTTTTTAATGCACGCTCCTATTTTATATTAAAATTGATCCTTAATCTAAATACTAATTAATCTACAAGAGTTCTCTTATGCGCTGAAACTTGAAGTCGACACCAGTCGCTTAGATATCCCGAATAAAAAGAAATATCTAACGTACATACACTAAAAATATAAAGACAAATTGAGGATGTCGTCCTTTTTAACGTCGCTTAAAAAGATAGATAGATAGAATAAGCTTTATTTACATAATAATTATTACAGGAAATTTCTTAAAAATTGTAAAGCATGAATACTTATTATGCAACATGGCGGCCTTATTGCTAAAGGCAAATGCAAAAAGCATAAGGAATAATTGTATAAGACATATACAATACCATTTCGAATATACACTATATACAAACAATAGGCGGCTTGAACTTCTTCTTCCTAGCGTTATCCCGTTTCCTAATCCATTGGAATAGGCGGGATCCGCTCCCTAAGCCTAAGGGTATGGCGAAAATACCTATTTTTACATGAAGCGACTACCTTCAGAACTGCACAAACCGTAGGGAAAACCAGACCTTTCTTAGGTAACATCACACGTTTTTCGAGGTGCGGGTTTCCTCGCGATGTTTTTCTTCACTGCCCAGCAAGTGAAAATTATAAATATGTATACATAAATAGGCCGATCGAACATTTTTTATTCAATATATTTTATAATTTATTAGATAAAGATAAAAATTCTTTATTTGCCATTGCGCCCTCGCGGGCAATGAGACACATCTTACATTTTTTGAAATATAATCTTATTTAATTCTCTTATTTTACATTTTTCCTTTTTTTTTTTTAATCTACTAGCATTTCGGAAATGACCATTGGTAAATACGAAATGCCGAAAGAAACTTGCCAATATAGGTCTCTTTTAAAATTGACAATTAGATATAACAATTTTGTTTTCCTAAATTCATTTGGAATCATTAATATAACCAATAATAATCACCAATATTTACATGCTCTGACAGTTTAAGTTCTGGTTTATTAAGTAGTAGGAAACAGTAGAAATAGACGCATCAGTCCCCACCTCGCGACGTTTATGAACTCCTGTCTGTTTTCACTCGGTAATTACCGCAACAGTCTGGGCTTCAGCTATTACGACTTCAGTTTGATGTTGGGAACCCTTTATTTATTACTAACTGCTGCCTACAGCTCCGTCTGTAGAGTTTGCAATTTTACGAAAAGTAGAAGATAAAAAAAACGAGGAGAAGTCGGAAAAATAGCCAAAATATCATTAAAGTGTATTATCATAAAGATTTAATAAAATTAATTTTGTAGCTTTTGTGTAATACTCGCAGACAGAAAGACAGACAACAAAATCTAAATTACTGTTTTGGCTCCTGTATTGAAATTAGATTTAATTAATAAATTTTATTTAATGTATCAAAAATGGGTACGCGCGTGAGAAGTTATACTTCTTTGGCATCATTAAATAAATATTTAACATTAATAATATTTAGTATCAATTATATTAAATAATAATATTTTAATTTATAAGAACGATTATTGGAGTAAAATTAAAAAACGTCTATCAAGTAGTAGCGGCGATGTTTATGGAATGTATTACATACAAGTCAAATGTCAAGTACAAATGTTATACATTTTTAACTATAGCGCCATCTACCAGTAATACCGTGAAACATTTAGCAGCTTGAACCTGTTACTTTTGTGTTACAATGATGCGGGTGCATCTTAAAATTACACTCTTATCATTTTTTCATAACGCGCCTAAAGAAATATAACTTCAAAAATATTTCATGTGCCAACTCTAACCGGCTCATGCTTCCGGCTTCATTTGTGTGGTGCATGAGGAAATTATTTATGGAGAACCAATGATACCAATTGTGCATAGTAACTTAATTCACCCCTAGGGGTCGGGGGGTAAAGTAAAGCGCGCAGCTCTTATAGGCTAGTTCACGGATCAACATCGCATTACTAACCGGCTTATTGGTTAAAAAAATATCCTCACTAGGCTTGAATCGATAAGATATTTAAGGGCTAAAACACGTTTTTGTAAGCTCAGGGTGCCGGCATACGCAGTCAAATGGTTTGTCCTTCTAATATCTATAAAAATAATGAGTAGCTCAATTGATCCCTTCTTGGACATATTAAAAAAAAATGAGCTCTTAAATTGTATTTCTCGCGTATATTTTTAATTTACCGATATCTTTATAACAACCTAACAAATTAAAGTACTATAAAGTAAATTCTCCGGTAGGTCCCAAAAAGGATTACCTTAAATTTGATAATATTGATGATTAGATTATGATTGATGAATGATGATTAAATATTAATTAAAAATATTAACCTACGTTGTTCATAGCTTCTTTTATTTATGTTCCGATGAATATTCCTTCATGATTGCTGTTATAGATCCATGCCGATAGGTACTTTCAATGAAGATTTAATGAGGTATTGACAATAAACTATGTATCTATCGGTAATTTTACGCCAAATTCCTGTTGTATGTCTCTCATCACGCCAGGTCCCTTGCGCGTTAAGCGGAGAGAAGCGCCACATAACTTGGTCCTAACACAACTCACTCATTTCTTTAACATTCAATAGACAATAAACTAAAAAAATCAAAAAGAGCTCGATGGCGTCGTTGCGCGTGTCATTCTAACCAAACACACAGGTTAAGCAACATCAACCGCATCCTGTGTATAGATGGGTTTTGTATATCTCGAGTTTCTCCGAGCTTCGGAGGGCACGCCGTCGGTCCCGGCTGTTGTCGATAGATGACAGTCGTTAAGCTAAGTCAGTGGCCCTCGGGCATTTGAGCAGCGCGGTGGAGTATGCTCTAAACCCCTAAGGGAGACCCGTATCCCTGCAGTGGGATGAATAAAGGTGGATGTGGTAGGAAACTAAAAAAATATAAAATGTAATGTACAATGTAAAGATTATCACTTGCTCGGCGGTAAAGGAAAACATCGTTAGAACAACCCACACGCCCATGAAATTATATTTCTAAAGACGTGTTATCTTACATAAGAAAGATGTTTCGCTTTGAGTTGTGAAGGTCAAATCCTTAGGATACATATCTTTAGAATCTAGTGGATTAGGAAACCTGATAACGCTAGGAATTTGAAGGACACGAACATTAATAACGACCCGAGTTTTTAAGATAAAGTATATATATAAAAAATCGGCCAAGTGCGAGTCGGACTCGCGCACCTATGGTTCCGTACCATGATCTACAAAAACGGCAATAAAAACACGTTTGTTGTATGGGAGCCCCCCTTAAATATTTGTTTCATTTTAATTTAATTATTTATTCTTAAAGTGAATATATAACTAAATATTCTGTGAATATTTCAAGCGTCCACCTGTTGCCGTTATCAATATCGAGCAAAAATGAGCAAAAAAATCACGTTTGTTGTATGGGAGCCCCCTTAAATATTTATTTTATTCTATATTTTTAGTATTTGTTGTTATAGCGGCAACAGAAATACATCATCTGTGAAAATTTCAACTGTCTAACTATCACGATTCATGAGATACAGCCTGGTGAGAGACGGACGGACGGACGGACAGACGGACGGACAGCGGAGTCTCAGTAATACCCTTTGGTCTCGTTTTACCCTTTGGATACGGAACCCTAAAAAGGACAAAGGAATATATAAGCATTCGCTTTAGTAATATAAAATAGGATTACTAAATAACTAAAGTCTTTTTTTGTAAGAGTGTAAACCGGTCGGGCCGTACGAGGCGGATTCGAGCCTCCTAAGCCTCAATAACACTGTACAATATAAACACTAAATCTTTAGTTAATTTTGATTCTGTATTATATACATTTTTTATACTACATCAGGAGGCATACAACAATACGGCACACCTAATACAAAGCGGTAGTACATTATGTATCACACACGCGATGCCACCACTGCACACGCAGTAATACAACAACCCTCCAGGGAGTTGTTATTTGGCTACGGTTTTCCTTGAGGTGGAGGTATTTTACCAGACATACAGGACAAACATTTATGTGCATATACATGTTTGTTTGTCTTAGTCTGGTTCCTAAGGAGTAGCTGTGTTAGCGTCAGAGGTGGCATTGCGCGTGCTGGAAGCGTTCATAGTTCATAACCGCTTTACATCAGGTAGGCGGTACGCTTGTATGCCTGCCGACGTTGTATGAAAATGATCTGGGTATTGATACCGACTATCACAAAACAATTGCAACTCATTGCTACCAACATAATAAAATAAGAAAACTCATCTGGAACCGCAGTGCACGCGACCACTGTGGATTAACAAGGCGGATGAATTTGATTCCGATGGCGAACTGGGCAGTCTTGATGTATAACGGTTACCGTAGCCAATGAACGCTTGCAATATCGTAGGTATCACTAGCGCAGATGAACCTTACCTATCCTAACGATGAGGTAGTAGAGAGTATAATTAGTTGCCGAATGCCAATCTCGCTGTTGATTTCATCTCCGCAGAGCAAATCTTTTAAGATTTCCAATGTCCGTGACTTGAATGAGTCACTAACTGGTATTTCTAGTATGGAATGTTATAGATTGATGAACATGTAATTGACTTCCCTAGGTTCATTCATAGCCAGTCAAACTGTAGTAACAAACGACTCTTACCTAAAAGTCTAAACCCACAGGGGCGGAAAAGCGGCTGTTATTAGGACGGGATTTTATGTAACATTCGTGTTTGTATGCAACCTGTTACAAAATATCACACCCACATCGCAGCTTTTTTCGCTTTTACCGCCCCTATGAGTTTTGGCTCTTAAAGAACACTCGAATTATAATTCGAGTGTTCACCCTGTGTTCACCGGTTTATTGTAAATTGACTGGCTCACGGCAAGAAACGTTCCTATGTTTCATTTTCAAAAATATTCTTGCGTTTTGAACTGCACCTTCCGTCCACATCAAGTGGGGAGAATACTGGTGACCAGAGTCACAGGCTCAGGCCTAGTTCAGGCGTCTCTTTCAATCTTAATTAGTGTTACATATTTATATTCATTCATTGTATACCTACCAAATAAGTAAGATTGTGAAGAGAGAAAATAAATATATTATTATTATATCAAAGATGATAACTTGGCACGTAGGTCGATCTGTTAGCGGTTTCTTAATTTATAATATTTTTAACCCGATGACTGTTTGTATGTATAGTTGTTATGGTTATTTCAGGCACAACTTGCCAGAATTGCATAGATATTTTTGTAACGGCAAAATTAAATATATATTGATTCTCTACCATATCACTATAATTTCATTCCCGATAAGAATTGAAAATGAATTACGATATCGAATGGGCATTCGAGAACCTATTTCCGTGTTCTACCCTATCAATGGGATAGGGTTGAAATAGGTTCTATAGTCTTCCTGCGACCACGGACGCTGCAAAGCATTCGAAACGTCAGGTTAACCAAAATAAATAAAACACGCGATACTTCCGTTAAAAATTGTTTAATTCAAAGGTTCTATCAACTCATAGTAATACTATTCTCGCTTAATATTATACTCTAATAGCATTTATTGTATACATATAAATATATTGCGAGTATCTCGGAAACCGCTCTAGCTGTTTTAAAAAAAAAGTAAAGTGTAAAAGCGCAAATAACGTGTAAACCGCCGAACGAAGCTATTCATCGATGATTGATTGCTATTATTAATATTTTAAACCGACTATGAGAGTAGAGGCAATGAGAGTTATGATTTTAGCAGGCAATGTATGTCATTCCTCGGCATACCTAAAGTATCTAGAATAATAAATGAGGTATCTAGGAAGCATCATGTTGTTCCGCTGATAATAGGCTAAATGACATCATAGAAAATCCAACATTGAGAACCCTGGACTCCGAAACGTAAGCGTAGGACGCGACAGAGATTAACGCTCGGTTGATGATGAGAAAATCCAAGATTGAGGCCTATAGCGGCCATTAGGTACTACAAAAAAAATATTAACTATTAATTATACAAACTGTCACTGGCATCTAATAAAAGGTCTTAATCAGTAGATTCTGAAAATGTATACGTTATTTTGAATTAAACAATTTTTAACGGCAGTATCGCGTGTTTTATTTATTTCGTTGAACCTGACGTTTCGAATGCTTTGCAGAGTCCGTGGTCGCAGGAAGAGTCTTCCTGTTTAATTCAATGTATAACAATCGCGTAAACCTAAGACATTACTATATACGTTATTTCCCCATACATAATTACGAAAAAATATGTAGGAATTAAGATAAGAATATACTCCGTTTATTCAAGCACGTAGAAAGAAGAAAGTGGCAACACTACATTGGACTCACTTACGGCAACCAAATTGGTCTTATTTTATCAGCGAGCGAGATTAAGCGAGTGTGTATGAAAAAAGCTATAAATGTTGAAGAAGCATGTTAGGTGTGTATGGATCGAGACATGTGGCATTCGGTTCTATCTGCTAACCTAACCTACCTAATTTGTCAATTTTTTTTTATACAACGTCAGGACGCACACGTCCCACCTGATAAAAAGCCTGCTGTAAAGTGGTTACTGTAGCCGGCGAACACTTGCAATATATTAAGTATCACTCGATGCCACATCTGCTGCTAACACAGTAACTCTTTAGTTTTCTGATGAACTCACTCACAGGATAACGGCAACCCTCCAGTGAATTATTTGGCTACGGTTTTCTGTGAGGTGGAGGTACCTCTCGGGCTGCTTCGATGCACTCTACCTCTCTTAGGAACGACAAAATGACATGTTCATGCAAACAAATGTTTAGCATGTGTGGGCACTGCACTGCGCCACTGATGTCCTCAAATCGATATGTATCGATATACGTCATCCTGCATACATATTGTAACTGACAGCGAATGATACAGCGCACAATCGGCTAATGGTTCATCTTGATAGAGTGAATGGAGTAATTTACAATCGACGGTGCTAGACAGTCGATAGTTTTCATTCGAATATATTCATATTGTATTGTATCTACCCACTCATTCGCATCAAATATAATGACGCAGCTGTAGAAATCTCTTCACAGCAATTATATATAATTCTCAAAACCTAAAGCCAGCTGAACGGGAACCTCTGGTAATCAATAGTTTAAAACAAATGACAAGTCCTATATAACCTATAGATAGATAGACAGTCCTTAAAAAAATTCTTGTAAATAAATAAATCTATAACAATTGAGCGTAAAAAATCTAAAAAGATAAAAAAAGTCCGCCACGATTTATGCGTATGTTGCATAAGCAAATAACACTCCTAACATAAACATTATAACAACCTCACACATCGGTTTATTTAGAAATTAGTTTTAATAAGGTATGTTTAGACGACGCAACCGACACATGTCCTCTTCTTCTTCTTCCTGGCGTTATTCCGTTTCGTAATCCTAGGATTGACGGGGTCCGCTACCACAGCCAAAGTTAATCAGTATCTTGGCGAAATCCAGGATACTGATTTTGACATGGAGTGAGGCCGTCAGACCTTCACAACCCAAAGGGAAAATCAAACCTTTCATAAGTTAGGTTAGTTCACATGTCTTTAGAAGTATACTTTATTTTTACAGGTTTCCTCACAATGTTTTCTTTCACCGCCGAACAACTAATAAGCTCCTGAGGAGTTGCTGTGTAAGCAGCAGAGGAGACATCGCCCGAGTGATACTTAATTTATTACAAGCGTTAACAGGCTACGGTAACTGCTATACAACAGATGGGCCGTATGCTTGTACGCCTCCCGACTTTGTATAAAAAAGTGGTAATTACAAATTTAGGACTTAAATCCATATCTTCGCCCAATTCTTAGGCTTAAGTAGTGAACCTTGTCAATCCTGACATGACTGATGACGAGCTCGGTGGCGCAGTGGTGGAACACGCTATTAAGCTAATTTCAAACCAACGTTCGTGGATTCGATTTTCACACAGTATGTAATAAGTATGTATTTACAAAAAAAAAATGTATTTACGTATGTTTATCAGTTGTACTAGACAACTGTAACTAGATGGCGCTGTGTAATTTGTCCGACAATATTTATTATTTATATTATATTATTATTATCCTAATTAAGAAACTGGATAACAACGGGAATAAGAAGACATAAATCCCAAAACACTACTTTAGTACACGGCACACCAACATTTGAACCAAAAACTAGTTAATTCGCAGATTTTTTTCCACTAGGTTATCACTGCGCAGAACGTACATAGATATATCCATAAATGAAAACAATCGAAAACATACCCGCTTTTCCGGTTAGTGCTGTAAACAAGGAAAACCTTCACTACTATCGCAAATTATCGCAAAATATTGTAACATTAAACCTTTTTTGAATAATATGTTAAATGTAATCTTTGCTTTGATTATCTCTGTTAACTCTATGGTAGGTCAATTGTAAAAATCAATTTATTTGTAAATTAAATTTTTTTCAATTATAGTTTTTAGTGGTACAAACAGAAAACAAGGCCGTTTGGAGCAGGATTCCATAAGAAAACATACTGTGCACCGCGTCTGAGACCACCAGCCCCCTGCTGTGTTTTTTGAGCAGTTAATACTCCCTTTTTTTACTTTTTAATACTCCCTTTTCTTTATCTAGTAACATAATAATATACGTATTTATACTTATACTGATAGCTTTTACCTGATAATAAAGCGGCACGCATTAAGTCATCAGAAATTGAATCGTTATGAATAATCGATAAGAAGCTAAGGCACTAATAAAGTTCACTTAAGAACCGGTTTTGGGATTACTACCTGACGAATCTTTACCGAGAAGTCTTGCGTAGTTATGAGTATACTAATAACATTAATTTTTAAAATGAAATAGCATACATATATACGTATGTAAGGATGTACGAGCCGAGGAAGGCCAAAACTTATTGATCGTGTGTGAAGGTGAAGTCAGGAGCCTTAGAAACTAACGAGAGTAGAGCTATGAATGTTAAAGGTTCCACAAAGAATTTGACGTGAAGTTATAGATACATAGAGATTGATGATGTGTCCAAAGCCAACTTCTGCCTGGCAGCCCACGTAGACCATGTGGGGGCTCAAAGGTTTTTACTGAATATATATCACGGAGGCTCAAAAAATAGGTAGCTTTTACTACATTGTGAAGCCCGAAAGCATTTTTTTTTTATATACGACTAAGGTAGAAATTAAGCGTACGACCTGCCTGATGGCAAGCAGTTACCGCAACCTATGGACATTTCAACACCAGGGATGTCACTTATACGTAGCCGACCATCACATTTATAGGTTATAAGTATTTGGTGGGGTGACGTAATACGAAATCGTAAGGCAATATTTTTAAACCAAAAATTTTTTTTTTGACTATATACATAGCGTCATCCATCCCCAAAAAGCGAAGCTTGTGCCATGGGTGCTAAATAATCAATTAACATACGTGAATACATTTTTTTTTGCAAATATATACTTATGATACGTGGAAAACACGCAAACCCTGACAGACAGATATGTTCATGCACACTAATGTTTATCCTGTGTGGGAATCGAACCCACGAGCATTGGTGTCAAAGTAGTCTTACTAACCACTGCGCCATCGCGCTTGTCAAAGTTAAGTTTAATAGTATAATGTGAAGTGAAGGGGAAATAAAGCAATGAGTAAATGTATCTACTTATTTGGTATAGTTTCAATTTAATTTCTACTTAAGTAATGTGCCAATTCGCTGAAAAATCCAATAACAATCATCAAACCAGCCCGACTGCGGAAGTACCTATCTCCTCACAGAAAACCAGTAGTAGAGTCTTCAGTCTTTCTTTATGTAACAGGAGATGTATAATGAGCGGAAAGATCACTTCTATTCCCGATCCATGAAAAAAAACCCTTTTTTATAGAACGTCTGAAGGCATACAAGCACACGGCCCACTTGATGTAAAGCGGTTAACGTAGCTTATGAACGCTTGTAATACATTAAGTATCACTCGCGCAATGCATCCTCTGCTGCTGACACTTTACTGGTAACCTCACTCACAAGCATAAACACAACAACCCTCTAGGGAGTTGTTATTTGGCTGTGGTATTCTGTGAGGTGGAGGCGCTTCCCCAGACGGCCTGCTTTCCTACCTACCTCTCTTAAACAAACGCTCCTCCAGCTTTGAGAAATTCTTATATAAAACCATTATCGTCAGGTGGTTTCGGTTTTATTAGATTTCGCCGCCGGCACTAATCTTAGGTAGGTACTTACATAAATATTACTAACGATCTAGACGAAATGTTTCTTACTACCAAATCCATTTTCTACCAATACGTAAGTGCCTTCTAATAAGATTGTATTATGTGTATAAAGAGAACGTCTTATTCATTCAAAATCACTCTTCGTATCGATTCATGTCATTGGAATTAATTAAAAGTATAATATGTAAGTCATAGCTGGCCGAGTGACTGGCAAATCGCGAACGAGATATATCTCATATCTTTTTGCTCGAACTTATCTATACCTCGATTCGTCATATCCATCACTGCTTAGCGAAAAAGTCATCTATTTCGCAACTAAAACAGCTTATTTTAAAAATATGTTTTTATCATTCGTTACATGTCATTGTGCCGTAGCGGCACGACAGCATTGCGTTTTTAACAGTTCATGCTTGTTTTTTGTGCAATGTAGTATATACTACATTCTTATCAAGGCAGCAATACACTTCACACATGAAACCCTGTCACTGTTTGTAGTTAGAATTAAAATTTCGTGAGATCATAAGTTTATTCTAACATTAGATCTAAAATATACCCATTGGAGATGCAAAGTTTTCAACACTTAAGCTTACGCTCTTCTGTTTTCGATGCACGGGTACACTTTTCTATCGAACATAGACCGCGTCTGATAGTAAGCAATAGCCTCTTACTATCAATATATTTAAAAGCTATTTATATTATTATAGGTACAACAACTAGCAGAATATTCTAGAAATAACTTTCAAATACGCAAAGGTAGTTGAAAACTCATCCAAACATGGAAGTTTCATTAAATTTAGTAACATCTTCAGATTTGATTGGTACTATTTACGTAGCCTTCAATAAAGAACTAATTGTGAATCTCTCAGATTAAAGATTTGAAACTGTAAATGGAATCATGACAGCAACCGGAGCTGGAGTGTCCTAGAGGACATTAGCATTTGTAGAGGGGCGGCGTGGACGGAAATAGCGCGGGCGGCGCGTCACCAATGCGCTTCATTTGCTTTATGGCCAGTATTGCAGGCCTTTAATTACAGCAGACGCCATTTTGAAGATTTGTTGTGCGTCAATTTTGGCGCGAACCGTGCACTTGACAGATAGTCGGGCAAAGGCATTGAAGAATGTACGGCCGGCGGCGTCCATTATGGCTGTGGGTGGGTATGGCTGTGTCTATGTGTTTAAAAATCAAAGATTCATCCGTTTGTAGTTCTAATTATGATTTGAAAGCCATCTCGGTGACCTTACACCGTAATGTTCTAAATCGAATTCGAATCTATGTTCTCAATTTCAATTGTCAAAAATAGCATTAGTCCCCCGTTACCCAATGGCAAATTGTCTCCTTAGGTCCGTAACTGATGATAAAGACGCTTTGAATAGATTGTAATTTTGAACTACAAGTTCTCCTAATACTTAATACTGTACTAAATTTGTGTATGGCTGAGAGAGCATAAAAGTAAAATAAACACGATAGAAATGTGAGCATTGCGCAAAATTTGTAGCCTGTATTCGCAATGATGATGTTAGAAACAAAGCTGGTCTGAAAGAGATGTCGATGTTAAAATAAGAAGAGGCATGTTCCGTTCGTTCGGACTGTTGAAAGAATGCAAAGAATTACGAAACAGATATACAACGCAAAAGTAGAAGGATGTAAGAGTCGAGGAAGGCCAATACTTACCTACCATGGCCAAATTGATCGTGTTTTTCAGGAGCCTTAGAAACCGGCGGTCGTGCATGAGAAGAGTAATGAATGTTGAAATGGCGAGTGAGGTCTGTAAGGATCGAGTCATGTAGCTCGGATCTCTCTGCCTACCCCGCAAGGGATTTGGCGTATAGATGTACTAAATTTATTTATAGTGCTTGGTAGGGAACTCCATGTCTTATATATATCCTTTATTGCATAACAAACATATACAAAGTAGGTTATACAGAAAATGGTGTGCAAAGGTGAGTTTATCTCTTCTTTTTCATGTCTTCTTCTTTTTCAATTCTTTTGTTTTTTTATACAACGTCGGGAGGCATACAAGCATATGACAACACTTAGTACATTATACGTATAGTACACTACATTAAGTATCACCCGCGCGATGTACACAGCAGAGGTGGCATCGCGCTTCTGATATTACATATCTTATAAGCATACGTACGTATAAGATGGTTCCTGATACTTACGATGCTTTGGTCGATTACTAGTCGAATAATCATTTGTAGCTTGCAAACGATTTGACGATAGCAAAGCATGATAGTTGTACCATTCTGAAATATCTTAGTTATGACTTAGTAAATAAATAAAAGATATTATTGACACTTACTAAAAATAATAATGTCCACTTAATTTACGTGAACAATAACGGAGTGCGGTGTTACATCGTCTGTATTAAACTTTTATTGCGTTCAGCGCCATTCTTTAGCAGCGGCAAGTGTGCGAACGCGCCATTAATTACGCCAAAACCGTTTAAAAGATTTATTATGTTTATTCTGAAAATTTAAAAGTGCGTTAAAATTCCACAGTCTGTTTTGTGACGGGATATTGTCAACAAAATATATGAACGTCTTTACTTTCCTGAATAAAAAGTACGCCAAAATTGACATTCTGATTTTAATACAATTCTTTGTCGCACGCAAAAGGAGATAAAATCAGTATAGAAATATCAGTCTTGGGTGATTTTACTATACATGGGAGAGAGCTCTTTCAAGTAATGTATTTTGTGATTTATAGTTTTTTGTAGTAGTGTAGAAAATGAGAAAAGCATGACAATTTTAGTAGTTGCAATCATATAAAGCATATAAATAGTTATGTTTTGTTATTAATAATAATAAGTATGAACGTACTTTAACCTAAATAAGATAAATGGTGGTTTCAATAATTGAGTAGTTCAGTCTATGTAATAATCGGATTCTACATATTTATATTTGCTTATTTATATGCGATATAATAAATTAAAAACTATCCAACAATAGGTGTCAGTTTCGACTATCAAGTAGGCCGTTTATAATGTTTTGATGTAACTGCAAATATGTAATGCCTACTTGTATAATGTGCTCATATCTTGTGGGTAAACGATTATTATTATTTTTATGGGAGAATACCTAAGAATCTAGAATCATAAATTTAAGCAAAGGCATGCAGACGCATACGTCCGTCGGCCACACGTTCGTTACTCGCCTGTATTATACACTGTATACAAGTCTGAGTCTGTATCGAAACAATGAAGAGTGAAAGGTCGCCGTCACTTGTCGCGGTGCGTTCATTAGCCCATAGTATAGGCGGCCCTTTATGCACTCTTTAGGCTGCTTACAAACAAACTTCTGAACTATATTTTAAAAACTCGAACATATTTAATGATCGCTTCAAACTTAGATTACCGAAAGCTTGACGAGCCTGATGTTCAAGTGAGTACTTTAACAACATGGGTAGCTCTGATCGCAATACTATATGTTCTTGCCGAGGTCCTTTCGTTAAAACTAACTCAATCCCAATTTTTTACAAATAAAATACAGTTATTTATACAAAAAGATCTTTACGATTATTTAAGAAAAAACGAAGAAAGGGTTAGGATCGCCTGTACTTAAATAGCAACACTAACCGCACGTTAGTTATCAAGTAAGATTTACGAAAGTAAAACACGTATAGCGCATTACAGCCTACACTTAGCGTAATTAAGATTCTCGTTGCATAAGATTAGTTTGATAGTGTTTGTTTCCTCAAACCCGTAACTCTAACTACACCATAGCGTATGATGCTCCGATACTAATATGTATCTGTATGTTAAAATATTCACAAGTGTCATAATTTTATCTAAATAATAAAAAATAGACCACACGTCATTTAGTTCAGTCGGTCAGTCATGGACTACAATTTTTTTAATGTGAATCTGTGTGTGAGAATAGAAATCGTGAGCGTAGTAGCTTTACCAAATCATGATTAGCCTGTTTTTATCTGCGCTGCTGACTATAGGCTATCTAACAATATCCGTTCCTCAGCTTGTCTCATTCAGTCACAGTACGCCCAACGCTTCGTCGTTTTAAGAGGTTAAGAGAGAGATTTTAAGAACGCTAAGATTTTCCTCTCCATCTGCCTATACGGGAAATGAAGCCAAACCTGTACTGGCGGTAGCTTGCTGACAGTGAAGGTTTTAATTAACCCTTAAAAAAAACCCGTGCATGTCTTCGCTCGTTGCATACCTAAGTAATTCATAAATATGTAACTATGTACAATTTTTGAATAAACCACATGAAATTATTCAAAGAAAAACGAACTATGAATTTTATTGTGTCTAATTACATTAGTAATAGCTTTTTACACAAAGTCTTGCATGTGCAAACCACCTGAAGTAGCATTCGAGTCAACTAATTTTAACAGGCTTGATTTGTCGGCGTGTGGACTGCCTTTATTTTTCCATCGCGTTTCGTGTTTACTCTCGTTCGCGATCTCAGGGCTGCGTGCAAGAAGTGCATTGCCCCGAACCGAAATAAATTGTCGCGACGCGAGTGTCATGCGTGTGTACAACCGGTACGTACCAATGTTTTAAATAAAGAAAACCCAATGCCAGACATGGAGGGCCATTCCCGCCAAAACTGCTGTCACTTACGCGTCGTTACGCACATTGTTCAACGGCGCCCTCACTTCAAGTAATACGATATGAATGGGTGTCTACGCGGAGATGAAAAGCATTCGCGTTTAAAATCTCACGAGGCAGTGAAATATATGAATGTTGGGTATGCTTTTTACGTCTGACAGTTTTTAACATCTTCATTCACTTGTCTTTTCCGCGTTGTTCATGATTCACTTTTTGACAAAGTGACGTGACTTGCAAACTTCAACTAAGTTTACTGAACTCGCTCCTGCGTGCATGTTTTATTATGTTTACATTTTTTTGCACGAAACTGATTTTTCTTCGTCGCGTGAAATATTTGGTTCAGATTGCCACAAACACAGCAGTATCCCGCGTCGGATCAGTTTCAGACTGACAGTAATTATTGGTTTCTATCAATAAATTGCTAATATATACGTTTCTCTGATACCTATGAAGTTATAGAATGAGAAATAAAATCAAAAAGTCCTGTTAATAAAGTATAAAAATTGGATTGCTCTTCAAAATGGTATTAATTTGAGTTTCAAAGTCAATATATTATGTAGCTATAATCTAACTTGTATTCCAGAACTTTGTCTATTAGCTTACCTTACCGTTCAAATATCTGTCGACCTTTTCGTATAGGTTTTTAGGGTTCCGTAGTCAACGAGGAACTTCTACAGTGTCTTTGGTGTGTCCGCATATCGAGGTTGTTTAAAAAATATTGCGCGAATGTAAACCACATTTCGATTGAAGGATCCTTTTACCAATCTTTAAAGTGAAAATTTTTCTGAAAACCCTTACAAGTCCGCCTCTTGTGATAGACGCGCTTGGCCCGACATACAGTGGGCCGATTTTGTCTACAACGATATCAACTTAGTCAGAACGAAGACATCAATGGCATACACATACTGAAGTAAACGATAATTATACCGACCTAGATATTGATCTAGCACGTATTTTGTACACCAACAAACTATTTACAATTGTAACATTGGATTTAATCGAGTTGTAGGTGTTCCAGTGTATCAGTGTTCTGCAGACTCTACAGTAGAGTCGAAAGAAAATCCAGCAAAAAACGTTTCCCCAAAGGCATGAAGTTCACAAAAAATGCCTAAAGAAGTTTTTATGTTGGCAATGCACTATTGAGCCCTGGAGTGATTACAAATGTCCATAGGCTAACTACTATCAGGCAGGTTTGTCATCTTAATGGTATAAAAATTTCATCTAAAAAGAGAATGTATTTGGAAGGAAATACATTACACTCAATACTGTTATCTAGACGTAGAATTTGATATACAAATGCCATAACTAATTTTAATGTTACTTCCATTATTCTCAATAATTCCAGTAAATGTTTATTAAATCTGTGCCATGTATATCATTAAGGTGCCATTCATAATCATATGCGACTTTTTAATTTCTAGTTTTGGCGTTCGGATAAATAATTATGTCAATAACAAATGTATTTTCGATTATTTTGCATGTATTTGATAAAATTTGTTAGCGTAAATGCTTTCTTTCGACGTCGTTATGCTCCAAAATAGATCCCGCATAAATGGTTACACATCAGGGTTACACGTCTTTCATAGTCGTCGTCGTTGACGTCTCTTCGTTGTTCGTTTAATCTACAGTAACTACCCCTTGGGGCCGCGAGAATTACAGCTAAGAATTTTAAAAAATTACCTATTAGATTACTAGAATCAATAAGAATGAATTATATAAATAGTTGAATAAACAGTGAAGTAGGTAATTTTTAATCATAAAAGAAGCATGAATGTATTATAAATGCGGTTGAGACATGAGTATTGCGCAAAATCTGCGTTATAACGATTGCTGGCCGTGTTCGCAACGATAATGTAAGAGAAAAGGATTGCTCCAATGGAGCTCTTATATTATCGTTATGCAGAAAGAATTTGGAATGCAAGAAGTAGAAACAGACATACAATGCGCAAGTGGATGGATATAGGAGCCGAGGGAGGTCAAGGCTCACCTGCCATGAACAAATTGATCGTGTTTAAATAGAAACTGATGTCTGTAGGCTTAGGGATTTAAGAGCGTATATGAAAAAGCTATAAACAGTGAAAAAGCGAGAGATGTGTAAGAACCGCGCCTTGTGGCGCTGGGATCTCTCTGCCTACCCGCAAGTGACCTGGCGTGAAGGTTAGGACTTCATAGAGGCTGCGGATGGAAAATTTATAAAACTTATAAGTTTAAAATTTGTTCAAAGATTGTAGATAGAATCTACCCATAAGTTGGTATAGGACAATGTTATCTTTAAAATAATACCTATTCTATTATCAACGGGTCATTATACATCATCAACGTCCACAATCCCTTGTACATTATTAAATAAATTAATCCAATTAACCGTTAGAATTAGTACCGGTATATACCATATTGCTTGTTATGAAAATATACCCCTCACTCTGAGTCAGCCGACAGCGATGACCACAACTCATTGTAGATCAAACCAGGCTCGAGTCCCGTGATTCACGATGCAAGAATAACATTGGCTTGACTAGTCGTCAGTAATTGAGTTACCAACATTCTAGAACATAATATCTGACGAATAATAGGCACTAGCCGGGTAGTGTATCTACAATCTTCGCATTCTTCATCCTTTCAGGTGTACTTACATTTAAAACTCTGAAATAATAAAGGAAACAATCCATTTAGTACCTAAATACGATTTGCGGTGCCATTTCGTTTATCCCTCTGCCTGTGTTTTCTATTCACCTTCGCCTTACAAAAGAACTTTTTAATAAACCTTATAAATTGTGAATTGCAGAAGGCAGGTTAAATTATAAAAAAATATAACTTACAAATTTATCATGGCGAAAAATTACCAAATTGTAAAAAAATTACATTTTTACAATTTTGTAAATTTGTGCTGATTACGGTCTTACGTGTTTCTGTTTAATAAATATTTTCCCTTTACAATTGACAGTTTATATATTTTATAAATTGTAGTACAATTTCGACAAGCTGGTCTCTGATCTGAGCCCTAGTTAAATAATCTTATAAATTATAAATTGTTCATCGTAAATAACAAGCTATAATTCTACAAGCTTTTGTTGAATGAAAAAATACAACATACAAATATACCATGGGTGGAATATTTACAAAGTTGTAAAATTGTTGCTACTTTACTTTACATATTTCTATTTTATTAAATATTTAAACAATTTCGCTTTACACGTGATACGTGAAATACTGCATTGTTATACACACAATACATAATTAAAGTTACAAGTTTACATATATTGTACAAATCCGACACGAATTTATTAGTGTGTACTAATAAATAAGGTATGTACCTAGTGATCCAAGAAGCAAAAATAGTATATAACCAGTCGAGAATGCGCAAGCTTGCATTGCCATAGGAACACCTAGCTCGTCAATTATATAACAATTCAATTTTTTTTTATTTGTCTTAAGAGATAGGAGTGGTGTTCCTGAACATTCCTATTCTACTTTTTTATGCTGAATCCGAATCTGAAGTCAAAATTCGAAAAAAGCGACATACACGCGCACACACAGACAAACATATAGATTTCATATAGGAACGGTGTTCCTGAAAATGGTTTTACCAGCGTAGCGTAGTAACGGTAATGATGATGTAAAAGAAACCATACTTATAATGCGACAGATTTTACAATTATAATATTAGTTTTTATCGTAATTTTGCTATTATTCTTTGTGATTTTTAAAGTGAATCAACCCTAGAAAGTATTAGACGCTAAATTAGAGATTGTTTTAAATGTAAATTGTAATTTTCGTAAGTAAATATAATTTGTCACCGAAATATAAGTTTTGTTAAACAGCATTTACCCTTGACCTACAAGTAAGTTTTCCACTTGTAAATTTGTTTACATGTTTGAAAGGTAAAGACCAATTGTATTATAAGTAGATCTTATAAATAGGTATTTCAGATATTACAAAATTGTAACATTTACAAAATAGAGCCCAGCAATATAACAATTTCCAAGAGGGCTGTTGCGTTTCTACTTGTGGTTACAGACTAGGAAGCCCCAAACCAGGAGCAGCAACGCACAACCTTCTAAACGAGACTCTTAGAATGCCAAGCGTATTTAAATTACGGTAACCGTTTCTCCTTCAGGTCTTATCCTTATTTGGCAGCAGAAGTCATATAAAAATCGGCCAAGTGCGAGTCGGACTCGCGCACGAAGGGTTCCGTACCATTATCTACAAAGAAAGCAAATAAATTATATACCATTTAGTAAAAGCCGCTTAGAAAGATTTAAGTCTAATATAGCAGAAAAAATTGTATTGTTGCCCTATCACGGTACTCCGGACCACTTGTACAGTTCATTATTTAGCTTAATTACTAGTGAATTTAATGCAATCTTTACTCCAAAACAACTGTCTGTAAGTGACCGTATGACATTCAGTGATTGGGCAACTCCTGGTATTTACAAAAGTCGGAATAAATTGTATGAACTTTATGAAGAAAGGACCTGTAATCACAATCCGACTTTTCAAGAACTTGTAAAAAATTATGCTAAAATATTTAAACGAGCCTGTTCCAATGCTAAGTCTATATATTTAAGAAATAAAATTAATGGTTCAACAAATATTATTAAATCTGTTTGGAATATGATAAATAATGAGACGGGTAGAGCGAAAGTACGTAGTCGAGACTTTCAGTTAAAGATAAATGATATAGATATCAAAAATGATGTAGAAATTGCGACTGAGTTTGAAAAATATTTTTCTAACATTCCTCTTATTACTACGAGAAATCTTAGGTCTTCTTCTATAGCTGCTGAACTCGTTCTCAAACAGAGCGTGGTAGAATGCGACACAATATTTGAATTTTCAGCTGTAAGCCCAAAAGATGTTTTGAACGCTTTTAAATCAATAAATATGAAAAACACTAAAGATCTTGGGGGTCTATCTGTCAAAACCATATCTTCTATTATTATTTCAATCGCTCCACATTTAGCTACAATTTTTAATTGTTGTGTGGCATCTGGTGTATTTCCTGACTTGATGAAACATAGTAAAATCATTCCATTATTTAAATCTGGTGATAGTTCGGACCCTTCGAATTTTCGACCTGTTTCCATACTGCCCATTCTCAGTAAAATTTTTGAAAAACTAATGCTTAGCCAGTTGCTCAGACATTTTAATACACATAATTTGCTTCATAGGAGACAGTTCGGATTTACGAGAGGTTGTTCAACTATAGACGCAGGGATTCATTTGCTTAAAAGTATATTCGCGGCATGGGAAGGTTCGCAAGATGCCTTGGGAATTTTCTGTGATCTGTCTAAAGCGTTTGACTGCGTGCACCATGACACTCTTGTCAGAAAATTACACCACTACGGTATCAGGAACAAGGCTCTCGAACTTCTGTCTTCTTATCTGGGCAATAGGATACACAAGGTCGATGTTAATGGTAAAATATCTTCGGGGTCCCCTGTAGTCATGGGAGTCCCACAGGGGTCAATTCTAGGTCCATTCTTATTTTTAGTATATATAAATGACTTACCTTATTATGTAAAGGATAAACATGAGATTGTATTGTTTGCGGATGATACCTCTTTGACATTCAAAATTAATAGACAGTTAGGTAATTATGACGAAGTTAACGATGCTCTCTCTAAAGTTATGCATTGGTTTAATGTTAATAATCTGCTTTTAAATGATAAAAAGACTAAAGTAATTAAGTTCTCAACACCTAATGTAAGACAGGTGACTACCAATGTACATGTTAATGGAACTAATTTAGCCCCAGTGGAGACAACTGTGTTCTTGGGTATAACAATTGACTCCAAACTACAATGGGGCCCACAAATTGAAAAATTATCAGGAAAACTAAGTTCTGCAGCCTATGCAGTGAAAACTATTAGACGGCTCACTGATGTTGATACGGCTAGAATAGTTTATTTCAGCTACTTTCATAGTATTATGTCATACGGAATTCTTCTTTGGGGTAACTCCGCGGACATTAACACCATCTTTTTATTGCAAAAGAGAGCCATAAGAGCTATCTACAAACTTGGTCCCCGTGAGAGCCTTAGAGAAAAATTCAAAGAAATAAATATTCTAACAGTCGCATCGCAATATATCTATGAAAATCTTTTGTATGTCCATAAAAACATAGACTCATTTTGTAAAAAGAGTGATACTCATAACGTAAATACTAGATATAAGCATAATCTTGTGTTACATGCAAGCCGTCTCCACAAAATAAGTAATTCTTTTATGGGGCAATGTATACGGTTCTATAACAAACTTCCCAGCAATATAAGAGAATTGTCAATAAACAAGTTTAAAACTACTATTAAAGCCAAATTGTGTAGCAGGGCATATTATAAAGTATCTGACTATATTAATGATAAAAATGCCTGGGATTGAGTCGATCCAATTATAATGTAATTAATAAATTATGTAAATTTGTTTGGATACCAAAAGAGGGATGCCTGAGTTTTTTGGCAGTATTTTTATCAGTGCTCACCTAGTCATGAACTGCACGGTAGGGAAAAAAATTGTGACGATTCCAAACAAATGTAGCCATTTTTACGGAATAAAAAGATTTTGCCTTTGACTTTGATTATCTATAAAATCAGCAAAAAAATCACGTTTGTTGTATGGGAGCCCCCTTAAATATTTATTTTATTCTATTTTTTAGTATTTGTTGTTATAGCGGCAACAGAAATACATGACATGTGAAAATTTCAACTATCTAACTATCACGGTTCACGAGATACAGCCTGGTGACAGACGGACGGACGGACAGCGGAGCCTCAGTAATAGGGTTCCGTTTTACCCTTTGGGTACGGAACCCTAAAAAGGACATTATATTATAGATATAGTGCTAAAATCGCTTATGATTCAGCGGCTACAAGTTGACCACAGCATACTACCTTACATTGTAAAAGCCGGTGCAGTGACTCAATTAGCAAAAATAACTCGAATGTAAACTGAAACTGTAGTGTTGTGAATGGTATAATTTATACTGGAACATGCAAACATCTGTTTGTAATTTGTCACAGCTCAAGCTTGTGATGTCTTGTAAGTTTTAGTGCAATGTATGTACGTAATCACTGCACTTTTACTATTAAGATTTTTTTGTATACAACGTCGGGAGGCATGTAAGCATACGGCATTTGGATGTAAAATGGTAGCCGCAGCCTATGAACCCGCAGATAATCACCGCCGCTGCTAACACAGCAGCTTTTATTAGTATATATAATAAATATAATATATATATATATACATTATGCAAAAGCTCTCTGGAAGAGATCACTGTAAGACTGTTCTTTTCAATTTAGGATACGGCAAATTAAAAAATAGGTGTCAATTGAAAGCGCCTTATTTTTTACAAAATGCGAAATAATCTACAGTAGTAGGTACGTAAAAGCGATCAAGCGTGAGAGTTTCGTACCGTTTTTGGACACAATATTTATTAAGTTATGCATTTATCACTTTAAAAATAACTTTCATACGATACCCACTTGTGTCATGTGCCACTAAATTTGTATTTTCGGATTAATGTACATATTTGTAATTATCACTTGCTCGACGGTGAAGGAAAACATCGTAAGGAAACCCGCATGTCCAAATGTCCGAAATTATTTTTCGAAAGATGTGCGACTAAGAAAGGTCTGGTTTTCCCGCTGGGTTATGGAGGTCTGACAACAGTCGCTTTGTATAAAATCATTATCTTCATCAAATTCTTAGGTTAAGATAGCAGAACCCGCAATCCTAATGGATTAGGAAACGACATAATGCTAGGAAGAAGAACTAATTTAGTGAAAAATTTCATTTGCAATAAAGTTGGATAAGCAATATTTAATACTGTCACTGTGACAGACGGACAAAGTAGCACCTTAAAGTTCCTTTTAAAACCATAAAAATGATAGACGCTTAGTACGACCGATATATATAGAAAATTACAGCAATTAAAATATATTTTTTTTGTTTAATCTCATAAACGAATTTAAGTACATTACACATTTGATGTAGTAAGTATTCCTGAGTCACCTGACCAATCTCGCAACATACAGATACATTAGGCACCTTCATAACAAAAGAATACTTAGTAACACGTCAGTCCAGATTACAGCAATCAATGATAATTGTCAGAAAATCCGTGGACAAACCACAAAAAGTCATGTAGATTATTTCATTTTAGACTCGAAACTCGACCAACTTGCATGGTTAATTCGTAAACTCGAAATAATCCAATTTTGAATCTTATTCTGAGATGAGACGGACGAACGTTTGATTGGTTTGTTGTAATTTTAATGTTGTACGGTATAATCCGGGGAGTTGTTCGTCCGTTGACGGATCCAACCATCCGTGAACCCGGTACGGTGCGCATGCGCACGTTCTAACGCGGTTTATATCGAAATAGGTTTATTTTCAGTCCCAGACACAGTTATTAGCGGTTTCGAATATATTGTTATGGTTCATTGCGTTATTGTAAACATGTTATCTTCTGATTGTTTTATTCTAATGATGAAAAAGTAAAATTTATCCTCTCTTCGTTGCTATTGTTGGTCCCTTTTATGTCTGATATTAGTATCCACTGTATTACCTTTATATAGGATGAGTCTACCAGTTAGATGCGGAATTATGTACATTAAGCCAAAAAGTCATTTAAATAAATAAATATTTGTTAAAATCCAAAGTGCACGCCCCACAGGTATCCTTATTTCGACGGAAAATCTTCTATAAACAAATCCACCGTTGAATTTATTACATCTCTCGTCGAAACTCGAGACGATAGTCGTACGAAATATAGTATATGAAAGTTAGTTCCAATAATTGTAGTTTGACAACTTAACGATTTCAATAACTTTATGACATCCAGGTTCTATTGTAATAAATTTCCATTCGATTTAAAAAATAAATATGAAAATCGATTAAGATTTGCGGTTCAGTATGAATACTTCACAAGGGACTTGGCGTAAATTTATATATATATAGATGTGTCAAGACCAGTGATAGCCCAGTGGACAAACAGCCGGTCTATAGACCAAATTGTCCCGGATTTATGTACAAATTTGTAATTATCAATTGGATGGCGAAGGAAAACCGCACGTACAAGAAATTATATTTCGATATACGTGTGACTTTACCTAAGAAAGGTCTGGTTATCCCTCTGGGTTGTAGAGGTCTGACGGCAGTAGCTCCATGTAAAAATCAGTAAATCTTTAGTCTTAGGCAGTAGATCTCGCCAATCCTATTGGATTAGAAAAAGGGACAACGCTAAGAAGAAAAAAAAGAAAAGATTAGCGAGCTACTTTGTTATTAGGCCTTACCAATTGAATTTTTAAATTTGCACTATTGTTTCATTTGTACAAGGCAAGGGAACCATTTTACCTCATATATTTAAAACAAACTTTTTCACGCTTTCTGGGCGCGTTCGTAATGATGACATAAGAAAGAGAGTTGGTCTGAAAGTGTCGGTGTTAAAACAAGAAAAGGCATGCTCCGTTGGTTCGGACGTGTAGAAAGAATGCAGGATGAAAGAATGACGGAACAGATATACAATGCGAAAATGGAAGGATGGAGGAGCCGAGGAAGACTAATACTTTTTTTTTATGAAACTATATTGGCAGACAAGCATTGTCCAAGAATATTTATTTATTTCATTTGTTGTCGCTACATTATGACAGGAGCGCGCAGGAAGGGGCGGCGCGAAGTCGGGCGGACCAGTTTTGTGCGCGCGCGCAGGATAAACCACTTGATTACACGGCCCTTGAGTTGCCCACTGTCCATTGCCTGATACTCTGATGGACGCGGATAGACGTCACGAAATATCTCCGTAAAACCGACGGTGTGCTTACATTATTATTTTCATATCATTGCCATCTGCTATCGTTTTTTACATTTCTATCTACGTAGCTTCACTTTGTATTTTTTTATATTTAGCTTTAATAAATCAGTGTATCTATAATATATAGTTTGTGACAGTCAAAATATAATATATAAGACACCAAAATATAATACACCATTGTAAATAATTTCTTTTTAGATTTAGATTTAAACTATGCCGCATCGCGGCAACCTACATATGAATTATTTTGACAAAATAATTGATCACATCTCTTTTTAAAATCAGTCAATAAGCATCAAGCTCTATTTTATTAAAGACCAGTTTCCACCTGAATGAATTCCAAGAAATATGCCTTATCGGCGGAGCTGAACAGCAGGTTTGCGGGAGTCTAATCGAACACATAAGTTATAAACGTCGACCGCAGCCTGTTTCTGGATGCGGTTTGTTATCTCAGGGTCCTCGGAGGTTCGGGGGGGCGTTAAGCCATCGTTCCACGTTGTCGACTGGTTAAGCAAAGTTAGTGGACAACACACGGCTCGGCCAAGCGTAGCAAAATATACTCGAAACTCTTTTCTTCGATTCGAAGGAGACTCAAATCCTAACAGTGGGCTGAGTACAGATGCTTTAAAAAATCCTACCATTCCTTAATACGCGGCAATTTATCAAAACACGATCACTACTTACCCAACGTTATATATATAGGTCAAGTAAAGGAAATAATTCAAGTCACAGTCAAAACATGTTTTTTTATTACTTTTCTTTAAAAGCAACACAGTGTTCCCTTTAAAATAAATCAGTCGTATCGTAATGCATTGCTAAGCTTCCCTTATGTACCGCCGCACTTTCCCACCGCTGCAATGTGTCGCATGTGCACTTCCCCGTAAACCAAGATGCATTCATTACTGGTGCACGTTAGGAGTAAATCATTAACATCCTCGGTTTAGAATAGCTGATGTTAATTTCTTCTTGGCCATTTTTAGGGTTCCGTACCCAAAGGGTAAAACGGAACTCTATTACTGAGGCTCCGCTGTCCGTCCGTCCGTCTATCACCAGGCTGTATCTCATGAACCGTGATAATTAGACAGTTGAAATTTTCACAGATGATGTATTTCTGTTGCCGCTATAACAACAAATACTAAAAAAAATAGAATAAAATAAATATTTAAGGGGGCTCCCATACAACAAACGTGATTTTTTTGCTCATTTTTGCTCGATATTGATAACGGCAACAGGTAGACGCTTGAAATATTCACAGAATATTTAGTTATATATTCACTTTAAGAATAAATAATTAAATTAAAATAAAACAAATATTTAAGGGGGGCTCCCATACAACAAACGTGATTTATTTTGCCGTTTTTATAGATAATGGTACGGAACCCTTCGTGTGCGAGTCCGACTCGCACTTGGTCGATTTTTTCTTTCTTTTTACAATAAATTTCGATCGAAAATTTGATTTGAAAGATTTTGGTTTGGGAGTTTGGTTGGGGCGGTTTGCTCTATAATTAATATTTATTACAAATATTTCGTTTCAGAGCACTTTGGGTTCGGAAGATATGGCCCAAATATCATGCCATTTTAAACTTGCATTATCACTGCACATTAATATTGTTAGATTTGTCTCTTTTTCATATTCAAGTAGACTCAGACAAATAGTGTAGAAAAGTGTAATCATATTATATTATATTGCATTCGAATTTTTATTACTGGTTTTTATGAGTTTAATTTATTAAAATTTCTATTATTGCTAAGTAGAGAAAAGTAGGTAATTATATAGATAGTTATTGAAGAGTAAATAGATGAGAGTGGAGCTGAGACTTTAAATCACTTGTTTCCTGTAGACAATTTGGGGACTATTACTAACATGTTAATTCTAAGACCCAATACAATGTGGTCATCGATCTCTCGGGGTCGATATAGACCCCCAAAAATATATGGTGTAGAATATGCATACCTTATATTAATCCACAGGGAATCATGGTAAACTCCCTTATACTTTTTTGTTTATCTGTTTTCCAGTACCTATAAGAAGTCAAGTAATAAATAAAATACCATCACTCGTCATCTTAAACTGATTGGAAAGGGGTGGAACATTCCCATAGAGCCGTGCGTCATCGGTGCGCTATAATTTAAAAAGGGTTAAGACAAAAAAGTTAATTCGAAATGACACCCCACATGTGGCCATCCGGCCGTACGAATGAGATTTAACCCGTTCATATGCATTTGTAAAGGCCCAAGCACACCAAGAGACTGCTGTGGCGTAGCGTGAGGTAGCGTGGCATACTCTGGCATTGGTAAATGCTCTTGGAGAATTATATAACTCTAACAAAAACATTAATAATTCCTTTTCATTCTATAATTATCAAACCAAATTTGAGCAAATATCTCGAGTGAAGGTCTGACGGCGGTCGCTCCATGTAAAAATCAGTATCTTCGCCAAATCCTTAGGCTTAGGTACCGCACCCCGCCAATCGTAATGGATTAGGAAACGGGATAACGTGAAGAAGTAGAAGAAAACATAGTTAATTTTGAGTACTTAAATAATTAGTACCCTTTGTTGTTGCTGATGTCTATAGGCGGTGGTGACGACTTGCCATCAAGTACCCACATGCTCGTTTGCCCCCTTTAATGCAAAAAAAAATGTATTTTACTAAAAATATAATAAGGACTTCATCATTCTATGAGTAACTTCTGCTTCATACTTACTCAAAGTAGGTATTCAACTAAATACTTTTAAAGGCATGCCATATAATAAATGAAAATCTGATTGAAGCTGATAAGAATAAAATTGAAGAAGTAAATGTTTATGTTCCGCTTGCCACAGCCAGCCACACACCCGCTGTATGTCGCCGCCTTTACTCCTACACGCATGTCATTAAAACATCGCTGTCAAGTGTAAGAATCGTTTCCTTCGTATTTGTTCTGCCCGATTATAAGCAGATGTTAGGTGTCCATAAATCTAACGTCTTCGGAAGGAGTGGACGAATGATGTACCCACGTGAGAAAGTAATAATCACGTTAGGTAAGACACATACTCAAATCTTAGAATTACATTTGTTTAAAAACACGTCCGTAATATCTCTTTGTACTTGTACAAACATCGTTTGTAAAGTCCGCCAGTCTACATTTAAAGAATGGTAATGAATACTCTTGATGCATATTGCGTAGAACAGTGATAGCCTAGGGTATAAAGAACCTGACTAATAACAGAGTGGTCCCAGTTCGAATCCTAAATTCATGTTTACGGGTTTATGTGTCTATCTATCCATAACTTCACGCCAAATCCCTTGCGGGCAGAGAGAGAACCGAACGCCACGTGACTCGATTCTTACATATCTCACTCGCCTCTTTAACATTCATTGCTCTTCTCATGCACGTTCGCCGGTTTCTAAGGCTCCTGACATCACCTTCTGATAGAACACAACCAATTTGATCATGGTAGATAAGTCTTGGCCTTCCTCGGCTCCTACATCCTTCCAGTTTTACATTGTATATCTGCTTCGTCATTCTTTCATCCTGCATTCTTTCTACATGTCCGAACCAACGGAGCATGCCTCATCTTATTTTAACGCCGACGCTCTCTTTCAGACCAACTCTGTTTCTATCATCATTGCGAATACGGTCTACAAGCCAACTTACGCCACAAATTTTGCGCAGCGCTCGCATTTCGACCACGTTTACCCTACTTTCGTGCTCTCTCTGCCATACCCAGCTCTCGCTTCCATAAGATTCGATTTATGTATATATTAGTATTTATTACTTGTTCGGCGGTGAAGGAAAACGTCGTAAGGAATCCCGCATGTCAGAAAAAAATCGTGTGACATAACCAAAGAAAGATCTGATTTCCCGTTTGACTTGTGAAGGTTTGGCGAAAATGCTGATTTTTAAAATGGAGCGACATGACAAAAATCAGTACCTCCGCTAAATCCTTAAACTTAGGTAGTGGACGCCGCCAATCCTAAGGAATTACGAAACAGTATAACGCTAAGAAGAAAAAGTCTTTTGATGTCTACGGCAATATTTTTTTTGTGGTCAAAATTATTTGGCATTTATTTTAATATGAATTCAGACGACACTTCATTCATCATAATTATCTATCTAATCTACAAACTTCGTTAATGAAATCGTTTTGTCTTTTTATTAAAGTCAATATCATATGCAACACCCATGTACGTGTACACTGCGGACTTGAAAAATAAATACTGAGGAATGAGAGCAAGAGCGAGTTGCAACCTTAAAGAAAACTGCAGTCAAACTTCCCGGGAGTATTGTAGTGTGCACATACACTTTGATTTAACTTGCTATGTGTGCTTTCGCCACCAATGAGTCCATGAGAACTATCGCCGACTGGCATTAGTTCTCGTGAACTAATGATTTAGCTTTGTTTACATTGCCAATATTGTGAAAATGGTTAGGTTGTAATGGGTAAACAGTTATAAAGTCATTGGATATATTTCCTTCTTCCTAGCCTTTCGTTTTTTCTTAGCGTTATCCCTTTTTTTAACCCATTAGGATTGTCGATGTCTGCTGCCTAAGACTAGGATTTGACGAAGATACTTATTTTTATATGGAGCTACTGCTGTCAGACCTCCGCAACCCATAGGGAATACCAGAAATTTCTTAGCATGCGGCCAGCATCAGATGGTAAGCGGTCACCACAGCCTATTGACGCTCCCAACACCACGGGTATGTTACTCGCGTGCTACCAATCTTGTGACCTAAGGCTGTTTCGTCACAGTACCCAGTAATTTCTCTGCCCTTCAGACCGGAACACAGCTATATAAACATAGCTGCTTGGCGGTAGAAATAGGTGAGACAGAGGTACCCATGCAGACGACTTTTATACAAAGTCTCCCACTGGTAACCACGGGTAGGTCGCACACCTTTCGAAATATAATTTCTTGGACGTGCGGGTTACCTCGCAGATTTTTCTTCACCGCGGAGCAACGTGACAATTACAAATATATACATAAATCGGAAAAGTCGAATTTAGCGGTGTACCGGGATTCAAACTAGTGACCGTAGGTCAATACGTCAATAGTCTGGTTCTTTATCCACTGACCTATCACTGCACATTTCCTAGTCTCTAACTATAATACCATCGTTCGAAGTGACGATAGATTCATATGTAAAATCGAAAAATCTAGAACGTCGGATTTCCCGCTAATACGCCCCAATGGGTTGCAGTCTCCTTTCTTCCGTTTTTTTTTATCAGGTTTTATTAATAGCATACAGAAGGTAAAATTACAACAATAATTACACATTTCAATGTAATCAGGTTTTATTAATAGGTAAAATTACAACAATAATTACACATTTGAAAGTAATAAATCAACTAAAGCGATCTAAACTCGCACTAATAACACAGGTAAAAGTAATTTTGTTACTCTAATCGCCGCTTACGTAACGCCTTGTATGAACATACAACTTTTTATCAATTCGCTACTAAAAGCCACTGGGTGACTTTCAACGGGACTTTGCGATGAGACACTTCAATGCATCCAAGATAATATCGACGATTTGCGCAGGTGTCCGGTGATCTTGGCTGCGCATGTGAGTCACTTCTTTTTGGTAAATGTACAGTTGAATTGAATAGGGTTATTGATTGCTTCAAACCTCTTGAAGGAGACACAATACCGAGGGGAAAAAATAGAGTAACAAAATATATAGAGATAAAAGGACAAATAGTCGCAGATTTTATTTTCTTGTAGTTAATTAGCAGCCTCAGGACGTTCGCAATATCAGACGATATAGTCGGGTGTCGTCAAGAATATATTCACGCCTTTTTGAAAACAAAATGTCATTTATTGAAAGCTACAGAGACTCATTTAACCAAGGCAAGCATATTGTACTACTTCGCGTTATTCCGTTTCTTAATCCATTAGGAATAGCGGGCTCTGCTACCTGAGCCTAACGATTTGTCGAAGACACTAATTTTTACATGGAGCGACTGCCATCAGACCTCCACTCAGAGGGAAAACCAGGTTCTAAGGTTAGGTCACACGACTTTGGAAATATAATTTCTTGGATGTGGGTTTCCTCACGATGTTTTCCTTCACCGCCGAGCAAAAAATAAATATGTACATAAATCCAAAAACACGAATTTAGTAGTACATGTCAGGATTCGAACTGGGAACCAGTAGGGTTACTCTGGAAACCAATTCCGATAACTCGGTATTGGAACTAAGTTCTTGAATCACGACAAGAAACCCCGGATTAGTTTAATCTTCATCCCCGATTGTTTCTTTAGGCACTAATAATAATATGCAATCGCATGTTGACCAAATTATAGTCGGAATTATGAAATATTACCGAAAACTTTGGCATTGGAATTGGATTGACATTGGAATTAGTATGAAGAGTAACCCTACAGTTGGTCAATAGAGCGGTTTTTATCCCCTGGGCTATCATTGCAAGACATGCATATTGTTATAAAACCTAAATTTTATGACACACGTATCGTGTCGTTGGAGTGTGGAAGAACGGGAGTCGACAGGCAAAATCTCTTCAAGATCTCCGAAATACGACAATTTGTGGCCAAAATTCGGGGGATGGTGGACCGGCGCTCTAACCACAAAAAAGCTGAAACTAACTCCGCGGCAAGGTACTAAACGCTTAACCCTCAATGTGAAGGTAGGTTTATCCTTCACATAGTCCACTTCTTCGACCCGTGTAGACACGACGAGATAGAGCTGCATCGACGCATTTCCCAACCTGGTGACCAGGTCCGACCAGCGCAGTGAAAACATTATTAGTCTTCTTCCTTAGGAATTTGGCCCTAAAGCCCTCATCATATTTGAACATTATCACGTAGTGTCTTGAGAAAAACTGGATAAAGAGACCTTCCCGCATCCTAAGAACCACACCACACGATCGTATTGATTTCAATGTGTGAATTCCCTTGAGCAGAGCGATTATAGAGGAAAGCTGCAGACGATGTGCCATGGAAAAAATCCTGTAAATACATATATATATATATACATACATACATATATACATACACAACCCAATTAGCCCAATTAGGTCACCAATAATTTAGCCAACACAACTTTAAATCGATGTTTCTAACTTCCACCCTACTTTACAAACCGTATAAGCATACGACCCACCTGATGTAAAGCGATTACCGTAGCCTATGAACTTGCAATATATTAAAGTATCACTCGCGCGATACCACATATGCTACTAACACTGCACCTCCTTAGAAGCTTACAGGTGACCTCACTCACACGCAGGAACACAACAACCCTACAGAAAGTTATTATTTGGCTGCGGTTTTTTGTGAGGTGGAGGTACTTCCAGAGGGGGTGCTTTGATGCGACCTACCTCTTTTAAAAATACGCTGACCGAGATAAACAGACATGTTCATGCACACAAATGTTTGTCCTGTGTGGGAATTGACCCATGAACTTTGGTGTCAAAGTATGTGACAGCGCGTTTCACCACGGCACCACCGAGCTCGTCATTGTAATTGTATCCAAGTAGTCCAGCCCAGAGGTGGCAATAGTACCTACTCCACGTGCAGTCGGCTTGAGGTGAGCTAATATAAGCATGTTCTTACCCCGAACTGAAACCAAAACTTCATTCTCTTGAGCACACAGAGTTTGCCTTTAATACATAAATAATACGAGCAGTAAAATATAATTAAACAAAAAATATTTAAAATCAAAATATATAATTTCGAGTCTTCCTAGAAAAAGAATGACTTGAAACGATCGATTTTTTTTAAATATGTTTCCGAGATATACAAGAATCTCGGTAATGGCTCTATCGATTTGGATTAAGTTTTGTATTAAGATTGATTTAGATAAGTATATCTATATAAGATTTAGATAAGTTTATCTATATATGAGTATGTCCTGAAAAATGCGATTTGAAACTAAACAATATAAACACACCGAGCAAAGCTTGACCGCCCATTATTATAATAAATGATAAAGATAAGATAAAAATTCTTTATTTGCCTCTTATGTCTTACATTTTTTGAAACATTATCTTAATATAACATATAATTTTAAATATAACAATGATATCCGACAAGAAAAGTCATTGGTATGAAAGATATTCTTAATTATAATCGCAATTCCTCTACTAACACAACTTCATTGAGGAAGTGTTCACAGCCGAATGGCATCAAACATAAGTCACGTTAAGTAACATTAAGGTATTCAAAAATAAACTGGAACGTTAAGGAATGCGTGAAAACATATCAACGTCAATTTACCTGATTACTACAGTGACGTGCATTCGAAATAACGAGTTCTGTTATAACTTATTCGACTAAACATATATAGATCGAGTAAAATTTAACAGTGAGTCAATTTTGTATTAACCATCGATTCTACGGGAGCTTTAAAATGTTTTGAAACAAAAATATATTATAACCGCACAAACGAGTGGATAACTAAAAAAATTTACATCTTTGAAAAACAGCAATAAGTTATTAAAGTAACAAGGAACAAACGAAACTATCGAATACAATTTAAAAAAACACTATATTTTAAACTTAATCCATTTCTCATTTAGTTTTTTGGAATTAAACATTAGCAGCCAAACACGATACAAGCTTTCGTTATCGTAGTATCACAGCGCTACTCCCGGGCGCTTAGGTGCTCCTAGCTATTGGCACGTTAATTAAAAAACGAATCCGCTTTGGGCACCGTAACCGCTTAAGGCCCCTTTCGTTAAGTACCTAGGCGATTGTTCATTATATTTGCTGATCAATCGTCTGGGTACTTTTACTAGAGATGTAAAAAAATCGCCCAAGTGCGAGTTCAACTCGCAAACGACAAATTCCGCACCTCCTAGTAGAAAAAAACTTCGTAAAACACGTTTCACGTATGAGAATTCACTTTAAATACAAACTTTTGTTCATTTTTATTACTTTTTATTATAGAAACCATCATAATACCACATACCCTGGGAAAATTTCAAGCCTCTACTTCATACTATTTTATTTTACTCTTCTTGTTTTTTTTGATATCGCATATCTATTCAGAATAAAAGCCTGTAGGCCAATTCTACTAAAATCCTGCAGCAATCTTTGTCATTCGAGTCGTGCAGGAGTAGTGTAGTGCCAATACGTGTATTCTATTATAATTCCTGCACTGCAACGGCACTGCAACTACGCTGCAACTGTGCGTATCCTGCAAATGAACTACTTAACACCTGTCGTGTAACCACATTTCAATCTAATAAATTGGATTTTTACTTAATATTGACTCCTGTAGTTACAAGCCCCATTAGCCTTGGATGCCAGCGTGGAGGTATTTCTAACTGAAAAGAAGCTTTACTTAATCATGTATTCCCACAAACATCTCCCAAAACAAAACAAATGTTTTGTAATATAAACAAATACCGCTTTAGAATATTAATTTCACTTCGCAAAAGTTGCTTAAGACTAACGTTAACAAAACTCAGAATACGATTATATTACAGTAAACGTTCAGGTGCAGTGCAGGTTTTTTAACAGAATAGCGAGTGATTTACTGCAACGTCGCTGCTGTCCGATCGCTTAACAGAATAACGAAACGTCAAAATGTACGCATTTTGACACACGCCGCGCTGCGGAGCAGTTGCAGTTTTTAGTAGAATCGGTCTACTGATCAAACTCAATGATTAAACCCTATGTATGCCAGTGGCGTGCACTCCATATAGGCAAAAAGACATTGCCTACCCTATCAATTTGATAAATACCATCCGATGTTTCATTCTTAAACATAGTTTTTAACTAATATTTCGTATCAAAAACAAAAAATTAAAAGCTCCATCTATCGGTATCGGTAAGTTATTAAAGTCATCGCTAGTCATATTCAAATCGCAGCTAGGCGCTACGCTACACTAGCGACGCATTGGCAGCTTTTTACGGCAGAGACACTAACTATATCTGTCTAATTTTACGTATGTGTGCCGTGTTGTTTATACAAATACTGTAGTGTGCATTCCTATAATTACATTGCCCACAATAACACGAATAACGCACACAATCGCAAAGTATAGACAATGTCTTTTCAGCTGAACTATAACGTAAATCACCGAAGTGTCGCGAGCATTGCTACGTAACTATTTTAAAAAGTAGTTTGCTGCATATAATTATAGTGAAAGATATTGCCATTTCTTTTTTTCGTATAAAATTGATGTTCAATTTTATTTTGATTTTAAAACGGCCGCCATCCATTGTTTTTGTTTTGAATCGATTGACTGGTAGCAGACGAAATAATTTTAAAGTTTTAAAGTTGATAAATATGATGATATTCACTGCGAAAGCTGTTCATGTGGTGTGTGTAGGGAAAATAAATGTTTTCAAAACTATCTTTCGGTGAAAAAAAACAAGTGATCACCTCAGAATACAGAATAAACCAGAAACCGCGAGCACGCCCAAAACTGAAGCCATACAAACTACTCTTAATGAGAGTAGTTTGACATTTGGACGACTAGTATATATTTGGCCACCGTGTCTCTTACGCGTAAAAATTTCTCGATAGTTTTTATTAAATAATGCCGTCTTGTGCGTTTCCCACCTGCAAGAACGCAGTTAGAAGCATAAAAAAACAAGATGGGATCACATTTCATGTGTAACTAGCGCATTTACATCTCATTTTATTTAAATAATGAATTTCTTTTACTCGTTGTTAGTGGTAAACAATTTGGGCGAGTCCATTTTGTTCATGTTGCCAATTTTACTGGTTTCTTTTCCCTACTTTTTTATTAGTATTTTTTTATTAGTTGATCTGAAAGAGAGCGTCGGTGTTAAAATAAGAAGAGGCATGCTCCGTTGGTTCGGACATGTAGAAAGAATGCAGGATGAAAGAATGACGAAGCAGATATACAATGCAAAAGTGGAAGGATGTAGGAGCCGGGGAAGGCCAAGACTTAGCTATCATGATCAACTTGGTCGTGTTCTATCAGAAGGTGATGTCAGGAGCCCTAGAAACCGGCGAGCGTGCATGAAAAGAGCAATGAATGTGAAAGAAGCGAGTGAGGTATGTAAGGATCGAGTCGCGTGGCGCTCGGTTCTCTCTGCCTACCCCGTAAGGGATTTGGCGTGAAGTTATAGATAGAAACTTTTTTTATTAAGTTGACATTGATGAAATAAATAATAAATGCATGTTAAGTAATTAAAAAATAGTTAGTTTAATGTAAAACATGTAAATACATTTATTTAATTTTAAGGTATTTACGATATGAGCTTTAATATAAATATTGCCTGAAATAAATAATAATTATTGACTTAATAATAATGATTGAAATATTATTAACTAATGTTTTTGGTATATAGTCTGTTAGTCTGCATATGTGAAATTGTGTAAATAATAGTTTTTTTACAAAAATGTTTTGTGTAAAACTATTCTAATTATTATATGTGGAATTTCAGTTCCCCACTGATGAAATTATAAAAGCAAAGAGCAAGACTTCTTCATTTGTCGAAACGTAAAAATGTATTGATTACCTCAGAATCAAAACGGCAATATTATTAGTACAACAAAATGTACCTAAGTAAAGACATATTTTTTGTAATTTACTTGTGTTTTATTTTACTAAAACATGTATTTATGCATAACAGTATATTAATGTAACATCTTTAATATTAATATTACACTTTTAATTTACCCTAAAAGAGGCGAACTCTCACTAAGCTAGCAACACTGTACGGGTGGGAAGAATGAGGAGTGCGGGGGATTGCGAATTGTTTCTGGACACAGCGGACGGCATGTATTATCGGCTGTAGGCTCCTTCTGGTTTATTCTGTATTCTGAGGTGATCACATACATCATTATTTCCACAAGATTGGGTAACCAAAATCAACATTCTGTATTTTATGGTAAGTTAATAGCTTTAAAAAAATTCTGCCTACCCTGTCAAAAATCTCTGTGCACGCCACTGATGTATGCTGTAATATAGTTAGCATATAGATGTACAATTATATGCTAACTATATTGTAAAAAAAATTAAAAGTAAACATTACAAAGTTTTACAGCTACTATATTATCAAATCTCTTTACAGACATGCCTCTCGTGAATATTGAACACCCCCATTTTTTAATCCATATGCTGTTTTGATGGTTTGATTAGGGGAAGAAACAATCCTATATACATAGAAACGTGTGAAAAACATAACATTTCCTTTGCTGTCATTTATTTATTGTATGTTAAGCACTTTTTCGCCGACGTAATTGTATAAAAACCAAATTCTGAGTCGATTTTTTTAGTATAAACGATTTTAAGCCGCTACGTATCTATTACGAAGTTTACATACTATTTATTAACTTTACCGCACTCAAGGCAGCCTTCCCAATCGAGATATCGACAAATCGATGGTGACTGAGATAAGTTTATATAGTAGCACGATTTTATCAACGTTTAGCTGATCTCCGGCAAGTTATTAACGATGCCCGCCGACCAAGATAGATGGAGCACGTTTTTTACAGACTGGCCCGCTCCGATGACGAATGACGTTTAAAAAAGATTATTGTTTAACTTCTTAATTGCGAGGTTCTAACTTCGGTTTTAGGGACATCAATATTTTGAATTAACGTCAAAGAATAAATATGTTCACATAACTACCTATGTACCCACAGACATACCTATAAATAAATAATACCGGCCAAGTGCATGTCGGGCAACCCGCAGTGCAGGGTTCCGTATTTACTTTTAGCTTTAGCTTACTTGGCTACGAGTATAACTATTTAAATAATGTAACTAAATATCCAAAGGTATACAAACTATAAGTACAAACAAAGTGGAATTAAATCTACGACTATCCAGATCCAGAACGCATTAAACGCATAGGCACATGAATATTAAGACCTTTTTTTTATAAATTAAATAAAAAAAAAATTGTTAAAGAAGCGAGTGAGGTGTGTAAATAACAACTTAACGGCTGGACCAATTGTGATGAATTTTTTTGGAGTATTTGAGTAGGTCACCGGATGGTTTAGAAATACAATTAGTACCCGGTAAATGACTCAATCGAGTTACATGGTTTGTTTTTATTTTTGGGACAGGACAACGTATTACTTTATCACATCAACATCAAAACTCCTTTTTCCCTAGCGTTACAATACAATACTCTTTAGATAGAACAGTATACATTACATAAAATTAAAGTACAAAAAGCATAGCGATCTCTTCCAGACAACCTTAGGGTAGAGGAAAAAAGAACAAAGTAGGTAGGGGAGGCAGCACAAATTATAAATATACTTAAGTTAATACTTAATTCAAGCAAATACCTACATAAATCTATATACATACATACACATACGGATATACATGTACATAACATTTAATCATAGTTTTTAGCAGTGAGTGCAGTGACACCGAGTCTGTCTAAAGAACAAAATTAATTAAATTAAATCTAGGTAAGAGAAAGATAATGGGCATTAACTTGATTTTTAAAACTGAACACAGAAAATACTGATTTTGACATGGAATGGTTGCCATCAGATCTCCACAACTCAGGACAGAAGGTAAACTGAGAAGCCAGACCTTTCTTAGGTTAGGTCAGCAGTCTATTAACATACAATTTCTTGGGTGCGTGGGTCTCCTCACGATATTTTCCTTCAACGCCGAGCAACTGATAATTACAAATATGAACGTATATACTCAAACACGAATTTTGTGGTACATGCCCACTTAGGAACTGGGATTGTCGGTTGATAGGCTTGTACTTAAAGAAAGAAAATAATTTACTAGACACTGAATGCTGCATCACATCAGACCCGACTCGGTATAAAAAAAGCGATGTCGGTATGACATCATTTGTCAACGATCATGCCTTATTAAGAGATTCGTACAAAACTTCAACCTGCATTAATAACTCGGAGAGACCTTTTATAGATATGTTCATTAATCGATGAAACAATATAATAATTAAGCACTCTCAATTGTTAAATGAATATTAATGGTACATACTTACATTTCGAGTTGAACGAATAAATTTGTTGGGAGAGTGCTACTCACAAAGTCATCTACAAAATAATTAGGTATTCGTAGAAGGTCTATTATATTCTAAGGCATAATTTTCTACCAAAGACAAGTGTTTTCTCTATACTTGGCTGCTCAGAAATGTAATGATCAAAAGGTAATGATTCTATCTATTAATATCAAACGCCCTTTTTTTACGCCGACAGGCATACAAGTATGCAACTGATGTAAAGTGGTTACTGTAGGTTTTGAACGCTTGCAATACAGAAAGTACTGCTTGCGCGTTGTCACCTCCGCTGTTAACACAGCAATTCCTTAGGAGCTGGTTACCTCACTCACACGCAGGAACACAACAACCCTCCACAGAGTGATAATGTGGTTGCGATTTTCTGTGATGCTTCACCAGTCTTTGAAGGCTTTGAAGCAACTTTAGCATATTTATCAACTGTTATATATTTACCAACCTCTTTACTATAGAATCAACTCGAGATGGTAAAAAATAATCAGCGGTTCTACACAGAATGTATGCAACTTATCTTTTTATCGATACTCCTGAAACTTTTAATATTAAAGAATAAATTGGCCCCTTTTACTCTTGACAATCACTTCTCGCCAACTTGTCTATAGAAGAAGTCACTGATTACCTGACTGTCATGTCAATGCTTATGCCCAACCGCTGGATATAAGGAGATGTACCCTCTATGAGGCACAAAAGGTATCCGCTACAAAATGATCCAGTAGTGGGTATAGGCTGATGAAGGTAAGAAAACAGGGAATAGTAACCCGTTACCCAAGCCTACGGATACTCGTATTTGTAGCACCAGCGCTATTACTCACGCATTACCGAACTTGTAGAACCTTTCACGCCTTTTTTGAAGAACTTCATGTTTGCTCAAAAAACAAACAAGCAAATCGCCTAGAAGAAACTCCGTAAGTTTTTCCTTAACCTTAAACCACTGTGTGGAATCATTCAGTACGCGACCATTCCTGTAATATGTCACTATGTCATGAACATTGGGGTATAAGTTGGCGTTGATTCACTACCATCAGAGTACCATTTGAGTCAAAGCCAACCTCATATGCATGTGGTGCACCTTGCTGATAAACAAACGAAGATCTGCTATATATTCTCTGGCTCAATTTCATAGGAGTATACGCAGCCAAACAACACCCTAATGTGTAAGATGTTCCTGTGATTCAGGTCACTAACACTCTTGAAGAAGTCATGCTTATAGTTATTATCACGATTTCAAAGTTGTTTCGATAATAAAAATTGATATTATTCATAAATATGAGTCCTTTAGTGTCTGTGCTTAATATAAAACATCATATGTAATTATTTACACATGTTGGTTGCAATAACCGCTCATCCTTCAGGCGGAAGGATATTTTATTAAATAGCTTACAGTGCTGCGCAGATTGCATCCAAGCGGGATAACTGCGAAAAAATAGGTATACATGTACAAGGGGACACTCTGTACCTAATTTGTCGTTCACTCTTAAACTAGTTCTCCGCCAAGAACCGTTCCAACCCAGCCTATGATTAAAAATCCATTATAATTTCCTGCGCAGGAAACTATATTTACCTATGTACACTGTTCAGCTTAAGCGAGTGCTTATTCACACATGGTTTTAATGCTCAGTTCCGCGTTCGTTCAAACCATATATAACGATATATACTAATATATAATATATAAAGCGGAACGGTTTGTTTGAACGCGCTAATTTCTGGAACTACCAGTCCAATTTGAAAATATTTTTGCAACTGATAGCCAATTCCTGTGGAAGGTTATAGGTTATCTGACATCACGATAGGATCCTTAGAAGCCGAGGAAAAAGAAAGAAAATAAAAATAGGCGATACCCGCGTTATACCGACATAGGCGCGGACGAAGTCGTGGACTGCAGCTAATCTAACTATCTAACAACTAATATAAATCTTTTGTTACATAATAATTAATATATTTTAATGGAGAACGAATAATATTACTAATAATCTCCTAATATTCACTGCCTATTCTGTAAAATTTAGAAAAAGCGCAAGTGAACTAATTACTAAATATATTTTATTATTAAGAAAAACCGGCCAAGTCTATCGAGGGTTGCATACGTTGTCAATTTTTTTGCATTCTTTAATGACGAGTTCGCTGCTGGAATAGTTTGCGATGGCTACTTTAGCTTTCGATTCCCCACACAAGGCTAATTTGTGTGTGCATGTCTGTCTTCGCCTGGGTGTTTTCTATATGTGTTATAAGTACCTATACAAATTTACAAAAAACAAAGTATTTACGTATCTTTGTCAGTTGTCTAGTATTTATAGCACAAGCTTTTTATTTGGTGGATTTTTCCGGTGAGGAGTACATAGGTTGTAAGTAGTCTCGCCTGGCTCTGGCTATAGCTCTTTCAGTGACACGTTTCCCAATCCTATACGCGTCATGGTCTTCGCAAGATCTGGACGCTTGCCATTTTTTAAAGAGGGTTTTCTTCACACTATTCTCCCTCTGGACTGGGTCGTTCCACCACCAAGTCTCCTTGTTACACCTGCGTTTTTGGTTTTTCCAAGCACTGCTTGGGCCGCCCCAGTGACAGCTGCGAATCCTATCCCAGTGGTGCTGGACTGGTTCGCCGTCGATACCAGCGCACATATCGCCGGTAGCTGAGGCAAACTCCTAGGACTTGGCTTTATCAAGCAGTTACCACCTGATTTGGCATATGCAGAGCTCAAAGCGACTCGGCTTGGGCTTCGCGCAGAGGTCTTTTATTATCTATTTCTAAAATTTTTATAAGAGAAATTTTCTACCATTATTTATTGACTTACCTATAATTTTTTACACATTATTTTAAGAAATTGATGTTGAAATAAATGGACGCATGTATCCAGGATGATACGTCCGTGATTCTGATTCGTGTATCTGAAATCTGATAATGCCTGTGACAGGCTGGCATTCATAATGGAATATGAGTAATCCTATCAGTTCCGTTTTCTTTTGCATACGGAATCCTAAAAAGTACCTAGTACCTGCCAAGAAACTTTCCCTAGATAATTGAATAGCAGAGAACTCGTTAATAATGTTTTTTTCGAGCTTTGATAAATTGTTTCGAAAAAAGCAGATTGACTCCAAATGATATTGATAAATAAGATAAAACTATATCTTTGCCCGATTGTTGTGAATCAGCCCTGACATCTGGCATACAAGGCGTGTTTTTAATACAACTAGATTGGCAAACAAGCATGCGGCCTGCATCAGATGGTAAGCGGTCACCACAGCCTTTTGGCACTCGCAACACCATGGGATTTTATTCGCACGCTGCCAATCTTGTGGCCTAAGGATATTTCGTCACAGTACCCAGTAATTTTTCTGCCTGATACTCTGACTGATACTCCCTCTATTGCTGTGAGCGTTCATAGATTTCGGTGACCATTCACTTCCATCACACTACCACCACATCTATCCATATTAATCCCACTGTTAGGGAACGTATCTCCCTCCTCCCGTAGGGGAGCATACGCCCACGTGACTTGATTGCACCCGACGTAATTTGAAAAATGGTGATCTGTGGCAGTCGCCAAAAGATAATACAAAAATTATAGCTTAAAACTAATATTTTACTTCATTAATTTTCACTTCAGCACCAAGCTGAAGAGGTGCTGGACGGGTCACACCTGCAAGTAAGTAATAATAGATGAGAAGGAAAGTCCTCGAAAGGGAGCCGTGTTTGTGGCGGCGTAGTGTGGGGCCTCGTTGTTCTTCTAGATCTGCCTAGTATCTAGGTACCCTGTGGCTTCAAATGAACCGGTAGTGGTTGGATGCAGTAGTGACAAGACAAATGCTTGATTTCAACAAAATCTTTAGTCTTCCTATATCATATCATGTAGTTGGTATAAAAATCTTCTAACATCTTAAACACGTCGTGAAAGCCCTTGGTGCGTGAAATCCGATACATTTACCGACTGTCAAAAAAGAGTGACCACTCGCAGACCGCAAACGCAATTTCTCATTAGGCTTGGTTCATACAGGGCGAACGGGACGTAACTGACAATGCTGTCAATTCGATTCTTAGTTCGCGTTCATACGCAAATGCCGCGTACTAAGTACGTAATTTCTAAAAAAATTTTTATACAAAGTCAAAGACATAGAAGCATACGTTCCACCTGATGTAAAGTGATTACCTGATTACCGTAGCCTACGTACGCTTGTAATATAACAAGTATCACTCGCGCGATGCCATCTCTGCTGCTAACGCAGCAACTCCTTAGAGGTTTACTGGTGCGCTCACTGCTGCAATTTTCTGTGAGGTGGAGGCATTTCCCCAGACGGGCTGCTTTTAAGTACCTACCTCTCTTAAGAACACCCATACCAAGACAAACAGATGTTCATGCATACAAATGTTTCTCCTGTGTGGGAATCGAACCACCAAGCTACCTCTGCGTCACCGAGCTCATCAAAACACAATTTATTATGACTGTTGTGCTGCAATGAAAGATATTACAAATGTGTTGTTAACAATTTTTTTTAAACGGACTTACTTTGATAAATCTACACTAAAAAATCCCCTGTTTGAAGGTGACCTCAAAATCTTTTTGGTTATATCTAAACTGTCTATATATCTAAACTAATTCACTGACTCATCAACGCCCAGGCCAAACCCTTGGACCTAGAAAGCTGAAATTTTGCACAGACGTTACTTTTGTAATTCTCACGAGAGATAAGGATTTTTTGAAATTCAAACCCTTAGGGGGTGAAAAGGAGATTGACAGTTTGTATGGAGCAGAAATATTATTTAAAGTCAGTGACTTGAAACTTTGTACAGATACTCTTTATTAGAATCTAAATAAAGACATTTCAGCGTGTTCAAAAATCCCACCACTTAGAGGGTGTAATGGGGGTCCAAATAATTTTATGAATTAAAAGTTGAACTATTAACAAATAGATTTTTTTAAAGTGAGCTACTTTAGACTTTGTAAATATACTCTCAATCAAGACGTTAAAAAAGTGATTTCAGCGTTTTTCAATATTCCACCCTTTGGGGCTGAAAGCTTTGTATGGAGTAGAAATAGTTTTTGCAGTTAGGGACTTAGAACTTTGTACAGATACTGTCTAGTGAAATCCATAAACAGTGATTTCAGCGTTTTCAAAAATTCCACCCCTTAAATGACAAACAAACATTCACAAACCGACTTGTCACCAGATAGTGGTCCGTATCAAGACTGACCTCTGAAGGCTCTTGTATCCATTAACGACTTTCAGATACGTGCATCTATAAATGGAGGTTTAGTTCCATACATACGTCAAAAGTAACTTACCAGCATCGTTCAAGGACAGCCTCATAACTACTTCGCTTGATCCCAACGCATCCATTTAGATCACCACACATAATTATCCGTTCAGTCACTTCAGCCAAATCCAGAACACCCCCTTACAGTCTTCCAAAACTTCACGAGCTCCTGGAGCTCAAAGAGCATATGCTGCAACCAAAAAGACTCGCGTAATCCCCTGTATTATCTTAATCTCTCATCACTCATCATACCACTGGGCAGATTTTCGGTGTCGCTTCCCTTTCGCTTGGTCTCTGACACACGCAAACCATCTAGGCATCTCTCGTTCATTATATCTATCAACTCATTCATTTTATCTTGTAATCCACCTCTCACATTTCATGACCTATACGACACTCAGCTCTCCTCGACCCGCCGGGTTGGACGTCGCGTGTGGGGTGGCGGCCCCCACCGCCACATACACTCAATCCCGCACCGACGTGCGCGTCGCATCCGGGGGACTCCCTGGTCCGCGCGTCTGTGCGGTTTGAGTCGAGATCTGCAGTCAACAGTGCTGAGCTGGCAGGGTCGCGACGCGCACGCTTCTGGTACCGACCCCCGAGTCGAGGAAGACTAATACTCACCTACCATGACCAAAAGGTCGCGTTAACCCGAAGGTGAAGTCAGGAGCCTTAGGCGAGCATGCATGAAAAGAGCTATGAATGTTAAAGAAGCGAGTGAGGTACAGACTGCGTCTTATGGCGCTCGATTTTATCTCCTCCTCGCAAGGGGCCCGACGTGGAGATATACATACATACATAAATATTGTTAGTAACATGGTTTTTAAGATCATTTATAAAGTGAAAAATAATAACCCATCGCTCTGATGTACAACTATTTAAAGCATGTTGGTCCTGCTAATATTAATTTTCATCATTTGCAAAAATACTATTTAAGTTTCGCATCGCGCTACTGCCATTTTGCCCGACTGGTATGAATCAGCCCTTTTCGTCTGGCATCCAACGCGTGGTGAGAAATGATGGCTTGTCTGATCTGTGACGATGGCCGACAGATAATAAAAAACTAATTCCCAACGGTAGCTTCAAAACGTTTGTTGATTCATTTGCGTGGCTTCCGATCGCGTGATTTTTATGAGTCGTAAAGTTTTTTTTGTTATAATTTGACACGGATTTGTCTTTTCAATCAATAAACCCATTGTTGATGACTATTATTGATACTGTGTTTTAGACTAAATTAGTTGCACAACCAAATTTCCCTGACATATACAAATAAAAGTACCTAATTTAAAGTGAGTTTTTAATAGTTCATATTTGAAACTTCATCATAATTTGAACAACATAACATTGCAACGGCGGCCACACAATACTTTTATTTATTTTTGAAAGTTACGATATATATACTGAAAAGCTATTTTAGCTTTTCAGTTATGAAATATGTATTTATCATCATAATCAAACGTTTAATTTAACATAATAAGAAAATTTTACGGTTTACTTTCACTATGTAATGAACGTTTCTAAACTTAACATACACATTTATTCTAAAAGAAACTGAACGTCGTTACAAGGTTACATGGATATACCCGTTTTCTTTTTCAAAACTAGGGATGTAACCAAAAAAATTGAGTAGTGGTTTCGATTCTCTACGAATATTATGCTACATACACGTAATTAAAAACAAAACATACTCGTATATGTTTGCCGTTTATAACTTTTTCGTGTAATTGTACATAGTATAAAATCCAATTTAATCATCAAAAGTAGAAGTTTTGTGAGCTTTATCATAGTTTTGCCAACAGGAAATTGATTCTTACCAGTGATTTGCTCAGTAATCTGTTAATAGGAATAAATCAAACTGGGGCTTATATCATAATTAAATCTTATGATTTTACCATATACAACAAATGCCACTGGTACTAGTGGTTCCGATGATCACATAATAATATACTATATAGATATTTTGTTCAACTATGTACTTATTTTATTTTCTTAAAATTACGATAGATTATTATGGACATGGATTCCAATGAGACTCTATTAAATATAGAGCAAGTAGTGCTTTACAAAGAATTGATGTTATTTTTTTATTCCCGAAAACTGCAATCGCCTCATAGATGTTTTTTATCCAAATCGGTTCATTCAATTTAATCGAAGTTAGAACAGGAAAGTTCACTATGAATATGAGACTGAAAGATGTCAAACTACCACAATTAAATTAAAGAGTCTTACGTTAACATTATAGAATTTCGGGTATTTTGTCCCCATTGAAACCTTTTTTACATTACTTGTTGTAATGTAACATTGAGACTGTTCTGTATGTACCTAGTTCTATGTACGATATTATGATAAATTATAAAGACGATTTGCATTTCCCTATGGCGGTGAAAGAAATTAGTCGCGTTTTTATTGCGTTGTGAAAGTAAATCATTAGAAAATATGATGATGGTTTATGTTTCCTTCATCATATTTTAGCGAACGCTATTATTAGTAATTACCAAATCAATCAAATCAAATCATTTATTTGCAGGCAAACACGGTAGTATACATTACATACAGATCTTATGTAACATTGATCGAGCATGTTGCGCCAACAATTGGCATGCAAAAAAAAATGTATTTGTTAAAATGAGTTAAAAACAATAATGTAACAATGTTATTGAGTCGATTGTAATAAAATAAATTAGTCTAAATTGTACACAAATTAACATTATCGAGTAAATTACTATAAATTGGGTTGATATCTTTAAAATTAATTTTTAATCTTTTTTTTTCTTTTAATATTGACACTAATTATTTTGCTCCATCCACTTAATTACATAGTGATATTTATTTCCGCCTCATAATTTGTATTAGGTTTTTGTGAACGATAATAGACACACCATCGGCAAATAAAGTACATGAATAATCAGTTACTTCTGGGAGATCATTAATGTAGATTAAAAACAATAACGGACCCAAAATACTACCTTGGGGCACGCCGAAATTATTTTGTACGAATTTTGATCTATATGATTTTTTTTCCAATGAATTATTTATTTTATCTATCTCTACACATTGAATTCTTCCTTCAAGATAGTTTTTAATCCAATCATATGCATGTCCTCTAATTCCTATTGTTTCCAGTTTCGTTAAAAGTTTGTCATGACAAACAAAGTCAAAAGCTTATGTCATATCAAATAGTACTGCCGATACAGGAACTTTCCTATCCATATGGTGCGATATTTCTTTTATCAATACCTCTGGAAGCCATATTGATCTAATCTTATTAATTTGTATTTTAGCAGAAAAGACGACAGATTTTTATACATTACTTTTCAAAGATTTTTGACAGGATCGAAATGAGTGTAATTGGACGATAATTGTTCAAATCGGTTTAACTATGGAGGTCTTAAGGAGCCTGGGAAATGTACCGGTGACAAATGAAAGATTAATCAAATAAGTTAAAATGATACTTAATTCTATTGTCTCTTTTTAAACTAAAGCTAGTAATTTCATAATAAAAATGGGTAAAAGTATCGTTTTCGTAAAATAAATATACCTTATGTATGATATAGGTAGGTACACAACTATGTTTTTTTATATAAAGACAAGAAATAATAAACTGTTTTTATATCTTTTCCAGATACGACAGCGCCTTACGTGCTCTACAAAGATGGCGTCGAGCGCGCCCCTCCCGGCACGCAGTGGGGCGGTGGAGTGCTCGACGGTGGCTACCAGCCCATGCAACACCAGAGCCCCGGCGGGCCATCTCCGCAACCCGAGCCGCAGCTCGCATCACCAGCGCCATCGCCTTATCCACCCGCGCCCCCGCCTCCAGACCCGACCACCGCTGCAGAAGACGCAGCGCAACAACTCGCCCAGCAACAAGCACAACAACAAGCTCAACAGCAAGCCCAACAGCAGCAACAACAACAAACCTCCCCAGAGCACATGCAAGTCGAGCAGCAACTGCAAGTTCAGTCGCAACCCCAACCACCTACCCAAGACCATCTCGACAGGACGCCCTGCTTCGTACCGCAGCCAGATTTACAGCAACAATACGCAACGCCATACTTCAAAGAAACACGACCAACTAGTCACATGCTGGGTACCGGGGGGTTTCCGTTACATTACCTAAAACAAAACGGTGTCCTGTCTCTCGAAGGTCCGATCGACCAGTACGCTGCACCTGAACTCCGTCATTTACCAGACATTGTCCAACCGGAGCCACAGAAACCGAGGAAGCATAATCCAAACTCTGAGCTGCGACTCTTCAAATGCTTGACTTGCGGAAAAGATTTCAAACAGAAGTCAACGTTATTGCAACACGAGCGGATCCACACGGACTCAAGACCGTACGGGTGTCCAGAGTGCGGCAAGCGGTTCCGCCAGCAGTCACACCTGACCCAACACCTCCGCATCCACGCGAACGAGAAGCCTTATGCGTGCGTCTACTGCCCGCGCTCGTTCCGGCAGCGCGCCATCCTCAACCAGCACCTGCGCATCCATTCCGGTGAGAAGCCATATACGTGCGGCGAGTGCGGCAAACATTTCCGCCAGAAGGCCATCCTGAATCAGCACGTCCGCACACACCAAGGCGAGCGCTATTCACACATATATGCCCTTCCCCGTTCCCCGCGCGCGCCGCCTGCACTGACCGCGGCGGTCACTGCCGGCGCCGCCTGCGATCCCCGCCGCCCCCCACACGTTCGATTCGGTCTCGCATCCATTGGCCTTCCTATCAAACAAATTCTCGGTCCTCTCGTCGCCCGCCTTGTTGAGGGCGCTCGCGAGACGCGGAACCGATCGCCGGACGATCCCGTAACCGTCCTCAGTTCGATTAACTCACTCGTCGGTTACCCTGACTCGGATGACTCAAACATGTAATTTACAATACTCTTCTGTTTTTACAGACGTTTCACCGCATCTGATTTTCAAGAATGGGACTACACCTACTCTGTGGCCTCAAGATGTACCGTTCCCGGATGACAACAAGGAGGAGGTGCAATCGACGTACGGTGATGCTGATGGACAGAATGGAGAACAACGTGGCTCCTGCTTTTCGCCCGGCGACACGGCACAGTATCCCGCTTATTTCAAAGACACCAAAGGGCTCAATCATGCCGTGTTCGGTTCCAGTCTCTCATTACAATATTTAAAAGGGGGAAAATTACCCGATGTTCTTGGAGGTCGCGCGATGCCCCTGTATGTGCGTTGCCCCATCTGCCAGAAAGAATTTAAACAAAAATCAACGCTCCTCCAGCACGGTTGCATTCATATAGAATCCCGACCTTATCCTTGTCCGGAATGTGGCAAGCGCTTCCGTCAACAGTCTCATCTTACGCAACATTTACGTATACACACCAATGAAAAGCCCTATGGTTGTGTGTACTGCCCAAGGTTCTTCCGACAACGAACGATTCTCAATCAGCACCTTCGTATACACACAGGAGAAAAACCTTACAAATGCACGCAATGCGGCAAAGACTTCAGGCAAAAAGCCATTTTAGATCAGCACACACGGACACATCAAGGAGATCGGCCTTTTTGTTGTCCGATGTCGAACTGTCGACGGCGATTCGCAACTGAGCCCGAGGTTAAAAAGCATATCGACAACCACATGAATCCGCACGCGGCAAAAGCGAGACGGGCGGATGCTTCGAAAACTCCTCGTCCACTGCCGCCCGCCGCAGCAGTGGTGAAGCCCGAGCTTTACTTCCCGCAATGCTATGCACCGTTCCAGCAGTTTCCGGCAACGAGCGGCGTCACGGAGTTCAAGCCCACAGTCGGGCCTGGTGCGCCGGTCCCGTGTCTGCCGGCCCAGTGACCCGCGCCACCGCCGCGGTGGCACCCGGCACCCACGCACGGGCCACCGCACCACGACTTATACGTCACCGACCGTCTGTACAACTAAACATTTTTGGAACACCCTTTGTCCTTTTGAGACGATTTAAACGTAGGCGAATGGTGCCACTAAATAGTCGTACGGCTCGGCCTTATACCAGTATACGACTCGCGCTGCGAGCTTGCAATACAAAATAATGATCGTAATATATTATTAGATTCGGATCGCTGTAAAACAAGCTTCGATCTGTAAATACCGACATTGTTTATACTCTACCGAAGTCTGTCGCGAATGTACAGTACAGTTCAAACGTTCATCATGACTAGTGTTACCGTTGAGGAGCGAGTGCAGATAGAGATTTTTGCCCCGTAATATTAAGTTACCACTTAAGAGTTAGGTTTCTCAGTGATTCTTCTTGATACGGTCGAAATTTTCATAAAACTAACCAGATCGAACCAGAGATTAGAATTTAAAACTCAACGTTGAAATCTAAAAGTAAGAATTGATCTTTTACCATTTAACAGTATTTCGCGATGAATGTTTCCGGCGCGTTGTGTGCCCCTTTGTATTAAATATAAATATTTTGTAGATATGTTAAGTTAATTTTATTTACCAGTGTTAAGGGATAAAATCTGGCAAACGCGGGAAGATGTAAATGAATTCAAGATGCTCAAAATATCTTTAAAGTATTGGTAATGTAAGAATTTACGCTGTAACTTTAGGTCCAAAATTAGGAGTTCTCGGAGAGAAATACATCCATGGAAAAAGAAGCATGAAAGTAAAGCCAAAAACGTAGGTTACCTTTTGCCATCTAAATATATTATTTTTGTTTGTTAGTACTGAAGAAAGTTCAGTTGCCAGCCCATTATTGAACTGTGAGATTACCGAGATGTCTCAAACACTATAGGTGCCAAATAGTGTAGTGATTTTTAAATTTTTTCTACCAGTCTCTATTATATGACCTAGTTTAGGTTGTTACCAGTTTTTCAACGATGTGACAATTGCATGATGCATTTAAATGGAAAGGGTCAGACTGAGAAAGGACTGTGATAGCTAGGTAGGTTAGGTGTCTATTCGCTCTCTTAGCGTTAAAACTTCGTATGTTGTGACAAAACGTGATTGAGGATCCTTTTGGAAGAGTGAATGATTAAAATTTGTTTTAATTTTATTTAATTATCGCTACCTTATTAATTGACTACTCGAAATTGTGAAGCATTCACTTAAATTATGTTCCTAAATTATCGAACGCACTTTATTTTACGCATTTATTTTTAACGTCGGCTCTTTTGTGTCAGCCGTTGCCTTCTCTTTCTTGACTGATTTGATGTGTAATGTTCGAAGAGTGAGATTAGCGAGTACCGAATAGGCCGTGTGATGTCGCAAAGTGCTTTGACGTTGTTTGATCCAGGGACGGAGAATTGCCAGAATAATATTATTTCTAATTTTAGCGTAGACTATCGACTCTCGAATTACCAAGCAATTCGATCATTCATCGCGAAATAAACACTTAGGCATAGGAAGAATAAAGATATATATGAATTTGTAGCGTTGTTGAAATATTCTGACAATACGTGCGTCCTCGGTTTTTTCGCGTCCAAGTTATATGTACGACAAGCCAAGTAGACGGTAGAATCTGTACTGAATTATTAACACACGCTGTATATAAGTGAGGACAGAGGCGGATGTATGAAATATATCGCTTCTGGAGAACTTTCGTTTCGACTACAAGTCTGTTAGACTATAAACTGTGAAGTGCTGTCAGGATATTTCATCAGGCTGTTTAACGTTTTTATCATCTCTGTTTGTATCTATAGACAACATAATTATATAGCTTATTTTACGATATTATTGTGATGGTTTCGTTTTCCTACCGCATGATAAGAACTGTTACGTATTAACTAATAGATGTATTGAATTTGTGGGAGTCACATTACACATACCATTAATTTATCACTTTTTAAAGTGAATTATGCAATATTATGTTTAGTGAGTTTTGTGTGTTGATTTTTGACGAATTACTCATTGGGCAGTTATGAAAATTGTACGCGAATCAGTTTTGATCGTATTGAAAAGGACGAACAAAACTGGCCGTCCGTAGCGTCTTCGACGCAGCTTTTGTTTACTGGTTGTTTTTCCTATCAAACTTTTGGAGGTTTACAAATGAAAAAACATCGTTATCGAAGAAAATTTGAAACAGTTATCTTCTGTGACTAGAGTTTTCCACAAGATTTCAGACGCGTGATCCTCCGAGGCGCCGCGCGCCGCCCCCGCTCGCACTCCGTACGCAATGTTCAGTTTCTACGTTAGTTTGATGACAACAGGCCTTACAATAATAGTTAATAAGTATTTTTATACCGTTCATAGTACACAGTTCATAGTATATTAATGATAGCGGAGCGGGAACGGCGCGGCGGGCCCTAGTGCAAAGTTTGAATACAAAATACAAACAACAGAGTGCCATAGCCGTGAAATAACCTCAGATTTATACTTATTAGATTTTTATACCGATACAAATGGATTTAATTTTTAAATATAAACAAAGGTGATTACGTATACAGAGATTACAGATGATATTTTATACATTTATTACAAACAATATTATTAAACGTAAATGTGAAATAGTCTTAAATTTAGTGACGTACCCATTGCAACGTGTTAAGTACCTAAGTATATTGAAAACAGGTTTTATCAGTTATAAAGTCGTGAGAAATTGTTAGAGATAACTACAATTTTGCACAACTTTAGTTATTGACACAGCTTGACCTGTCATTGCCGTGATGTAGGCAGGAATAAGTTTCTCTGAACAGCATGGACAAAAAAAACTTCAAATTAACGGTCGAGTTGTAATACTTACCAACATTAATTTTCAGATCCTAGTTCCTGTGTTATTTTCTGCGTGATTATTGTAAATACATATCATTGGAAACTCTCAGGCAGTGTTACAAATATTAATAAGCTTTCCTTGTTCCGATTAAAATGTATTAAGTAAGTGGTCCACTTATGACGTTTCGTTCGATGATATATCCGATTTCTTTTAATGCGCAAAATTGACGTTTATACGAAAATAAAATCAACAAGCCACTAATCGGATTAAATCGAATACAAACGGAATACAGACCTATGATGTAAAGACTTTTGACGCGCATTTTGATATTATAAAAGATCCGGTTAGAGTAGCGAAAGTTTGCTATAATAATCTCGCCCAGGCTGTTTTTATCCACATTGCTCAGTTTTGTTAAGTTTTGCTCAAGTGCGTGTATGTATTACCTACTTTAAAGTTACTCTATTAGTTATACTTATGTACGAGAGTTTTGTAAAATATTTTTTGAGAGCACGGTTTTGCTTTTCTTATGAAACTATTTGTTAAGTGCTAATAGTACGCCAGTTTGCGAGGTGTAATGTTTAGTGAAATTGGACAACCCTGCGGTGCCAGCCATCACGTGTTGATCATTGTAAGCAAGCCGTCCAATTGTAATGTTCGTCAACTCCGCGCAGGCGCAGTAGCCGCATCACCAATTACTTTATTCTTGCCGTTAATAGCCTTCAGTAAGGTATTTAGTTTGATCATGTTCCTAGCTTTAATACGTATCGTTTTTGATGCACCAGTTCTCATCGTCTATATTATATCCGCCATGTTTGTACATTTCTGCTTTGTCTATGGTGCGATTATTTTTTTCACAAACAATACTATCATTCGAATTATAAATTAATTTGATAGTAACATAGTCGTTTGATTATGTTCGAGGATGTATCCCTATTTCCACCGCTTAGTGGTGAGTTGTTCGTCGGTATACCTAAGCTTGCAATATACTAAAACAAATCTATTTCTTCCTCTATATATCCGAGTGCTACCTTTAATATACTTAATTTTGTATACATTTAAGTTGTTAACGATATAAAAGGAGAGAATAAGATTGCATTGTGGAGGTATACTTTGCATATAGTAATTATTATTCTTATCAAATGAATGTCAATTGTATTAAATACAATGTTCGCAGGCAATGATAGTTTAACTGAGACATTGCCTGTTTGGCGGAATATTTGTAACTTAGAATAGTCCCTTTGGTAACTAAATAACAGCTGTTTGATATTACATTTTTGAATAATGCATTTATTGTTATGATCTCAGCTGTCGTAAACTTAAGTAGGGATGGATCGACTATGTAACGACTAAACTTCTGATGCATTAGAAAATCGACTTATCACACTTGGTCACAATGATAAGGAAATGACTGGTTTTATTTAAATGTTAGCTCGCCTTAGTGATAAGTACTTTATTTCTACGAAAACCATTATTTTAGCAAAAAGAAAGTACTTATCATATCAGTAAAATTGACGAAATTTTACTATACTGAAGAGAAACAAAAATAATGGGAGCGGTATAGCTCATTCGATTGGAAAAATGTACGAATAGTCGAAACATCTCTATACAAAAGTATTAACGACAATTTTAAATTGTATAAGTCAATTCAAGTTTTTGGTTACATTTAGTGTGTATACATATCCACATACCTAATCGATATTTACTTTAAAGCAATACTCTCTAAATGGGAAGACGTGAATCACGTTCGCGTCAATCTTACAGCGCGATAGAAGAAAATTTCAAATCGTATCGAATAATCATTCAAATATAAATATTCGGACCTTATTTCTTATCGCACTGTAAAAAAATAATTTTAAATACCATAGGTGGTTATATTCAAGCATGAAATTGGGAGTTAGCGTAACATTTAGTTCATAGTACGTTGGCTACGAATTATTTAAACGTCTTCCAGTTTTCTGTACGTAGTGTAGTTAGAACGTTTATGATTTAACACCATTGTTTACTTTACAGTTATACCGCGTTATTTAGCCTTATTTGTACAGTTCATACGAGTTTATGACGAAAAATAAAAAAGTGTCTATGCCGCAATCGCGGCCCCAGTGCAATACACTTAAAATTTGGCAAAGTAATCTATAATTTATTATGAATGTTTATTTTTTAATTTGATAGTTGTTAATGTTTAGATATCGCGAAATAATTGGTAGCCAACACAAATGGCCTATGTTTTATTTCATAATGTAGATACCTACGACATTGTATACACTGCCACGCGCCGACCGCTATTACAAATGTTAAAAAAATTATTTTTTAACACAATAGAGACTTGTTGACTACAGTTCCACAATAAAATAAGTGTTGTTGAATTTTTTATAAAGATGAACATATTAGATTAATGATCTTGTAGTCTGGATTGAGTTTTTTGCAGATTTTATTGGGTGCATCGTTTTCAATAGAGGAGACGCGTCGCCTATTTAGCTTATTTTTGCTACAATACTTATTTGAAGCAATTATATTGAACAGTTTATTGAATATACCAGATAGTACAATAGATATACAGATTATACAAATATATACAAATACAATAGATTATACAATAAAGCCGTGATATAATTATACACAGTTTTTTTTTACATAAAGAAGCATGATAGGCGCCGTGTCTTTTGCATAATTGGTTTCATTCAAATGGGTGCTGTCATATCATTAATTGTACATATTTATTGTAATATAACACAATAGACTGGTAATTTTACACTGTTGTTAGGTTTCTACAGAGATATCTTCTGGAGCTGTTAAGGATTTGTCTTTTATATTTATTTTTTTAACTTTCTTAGCATACACTTCCATCTATTAATTCATTAAACAATCTATAACAACAAAATTCACTTTTCTATCTATCTATAACTTCACGCCGAATACCTTGCAGGGTAGATAGAAAGAACCGACTCACTCGCTTCTCTAACATTCATTGAGCAATGAGCATTCTTACGCACGTTCGCCGGTTTCTAAGGCTCACACTCTCTATCACGTTTGATAAAACACTATCAATTTGGTCATGGTAGCTAAATCTTGGCCTTAAAGTTAACTTTTCCTATAGTTTTATTAGTTTACTGTCAGACTACTGTAGTACGGCATTAAATTCACGTAAACTACTTGTAGCATCTTAGTTCTTCCATATGACACGACATGATTTGACGCCATAATCATGTCGAGAATACCGTACCTAGGGAACATTCCCGATCAAGCAGTTTAAAACCTACGCTTTATTTATAGTTTTTCAGATATAGCTATGGTTTATGGCTTTTTATTACGCTAAGGTGGGCAAACAATAGCCTGTCCAAAATCTTTCAATAAGCTTTTCTCTTTCTCTTCTTTCTAGTAGTGATTTATATACGAGAGCAGTATTACAGTCAAGTTATACTGTAAAGTTTAATTATAATCACTTTAGGTCATACTGCCGAAATCTTAGAAGTGACTTAAAATGACCATCTTCTAAACGGCTCCAGTACCACATGTTACAATAGAGTATATTTTCCTACAGACCTGCAGAAACACCGAAATAGATAATATAAAATTCATTTTAGACAATCCCAGAATACAAGATCGAACTTTTTACACACAACAGTTGAAAACAGATTTCAGTTGTTTTCCATAGCATTCTGTTTGGTTTACTGTACTAAAAAATAGTTGGTTGCGATATGGTCACAGAGATCCAGGCGATAAATTTAAACGTTGGCATTTAAAAAGAATTGTAAATATATTTTCTAGTTCTTCCAAAATGAATAATATCAGTATTAAATACAAAATTCGACTTTGGTTAGGTCAAAAGTGTATGTGTGATCTATAGAGAATTTTTGCATTAGACCTTCTTGGTGTATTTTTAAATATATGTTTAATTATTTTTAGTTGTATTATTTTCTTTAGATTATATTATACTTGAATTTTAACGATCTTGCCTAGATTTGCATTTATGTTAATTACGTATAATACGTTTGAAGTTGATACCATCGTATTTATGTATATTATTATTGTATTAAGGGTTTTGTTTGTTTTTTTTTTGTCATTAATAGAAGTAAAATGTTGTAAAAAGTAAGCTCGTTGTATTTTATCAAATAAACACTTTTTAGTCCAACTGAAGCAATATACTGAAGTTTCATTTTTCGGATAAGTCCTGAAAGCTATCCTCGTATCAGGATAACATGATGCTAAAATAAATATCCATCATATTCGAGTGAGTGGGGTTACCAGTAAGCTCCTAAGAATGTTCTGTGTTAGCAGGGGTGTAATTCAATGGAGAATACGTTTTTTATGGAACATTTTGTATGGAACAGGTCTGCTCACGCGAAACAGGTTAAAACAGCATTCAATACACACAAACAAACACATCGAGCTACCACTGATTGCCGTAAATTGACTCCACTATCTACGTCGTACTCGTTAGTTGTTGTTGTTGCATAAAGCTTTATTGTACAATAATAAATATTACAATGATTAAGTACATGGTTTGGAAGAAATTAATATTGTACAATGGCGGACTTATCCCATTAGGGATCTCTTCCAGTCAACCATAGAGAAACTGAAAGGAGATATAAGCTTGGCGAGAGTTTTAGGAACATTGCGAGTAGACACAAAGACTGACAAAATACGTACGAGGATTCGTACACACAAAATATTTTAAGATTTATAATACACACATAAAAGAAGTAGTAAATAATATACATGTTTTGCAGTCGCTCCAATATATTAAGTAATTCCTCAGAGAGGTCCAGATAAGCGACAATCCAATAAAGGAAGCAGAAGAGTACGGCACAGTAACGTTTTGGTATTGGCAGGAAGAAAATGTTGAAGCCTTTTCAAGTGCAGAGTGCAGAGAGGTGAAGACCTTGCGACTGACTTCACGAATCTAAGATGGCCAGGACAAAGTGTGGTCAAAGATAATACGTACATTTTTGACTGTAGAGGTATAAGGGATGATGTTACCATCAAATACAATATCAGGGCAAACCATATTCTGGAGACGTGATATAAACCAAGGGTTGCCAATGACAATAGACTGTGATTTGAATGGATTAACACTTAAACCAAAATCTTAGACCATTTCGCAATACTAAAGAGATCGTTATTGATTATATCGATGGCATCTTATCAAGTGAAGCAGCCGCATTAATCTGAATATCGTCAGCATAGAGATGATGTGAGGAGAGCTAGGAAGTTATATTGTTAATGAAAATTGGGAAGAGAATAGGAAACAGTACTCCCCATTGAGGAACACCAGAGTGAAGCTGGGACCGGTCAGATCTAGTTTCATTAATCCCCACCAATTGGCGACGATTAAGAAGATAAGATCTAAACGACGATACGGACAAAGGAGATGGATTTACTGCACACAGCATGCCATGCAAAATATCAAAGTCGACCGTGTTAAATGCGCTTAAAGCTTTTCGAGTAAAACTAACACAGTTAATTTTTTGTCATCAATATTTTTCCTAATGTCATCGGTGACCTTGACAAGTGCAGAAACAGTGCTATGCCCAGCACGAAATCGTGACTGGTACAGACTCAAGAGGTTATTCTGACGTAAATTATTGGAAAGAACAGGTCAAATAGAGACTGGTCGGTAATCGGAGAAAGAAGAGGGGTTAGTTTTTTTTCGGCAAAGGGATTACACGAGCATCTTTCCATAACGAATGAAAGATCCCAGAAGTAAGAGAGCAATTGTGAATATTGGCAAGATTAGGAGCGATATCTACCTTTATAGGATCCAACTAATACTGATTTTATCTATAACTGTAGGCCAATTATGCTAAATAACTGCAACTGCACGTTTACGCCTGTCACTTGAGTCGTGCAGGAATAGTGCAGTGGCAATAGATGTATTCTATTAAAATTTCCTGCACTGCAACTACGCTGGAACTGCATGTATGCTGCACTACAACGGCACTGCAACTACGCTGCAACTGTGCGTATCCTGCAAGTGAACTACTTAATACCTGAAATGTTACCATATTTCAATCTAATAAACTGTACTTTTATGTAATGTTGACTCCTATAGTTTCACACCCTTAGAAATTTTACTTTGACGTTTAGACTCCACGCCGGCAACGAAGGCAACAATCCCCATCGTTGCCGGCGTGGAGGTATTTCTAACCGAAAAGAAGCTTTTTACTTAATCATATATATCCACAAACATATCCCAAAACAAAACAAATATTTTGCAATATAAATCACCACTTCAGAATATTAATTTCTCTTCGCAAAAGTTGCTTGAGACTAACGTTAGCAAAACTGCACATAAACTCCTTCAAAACTTCTGACATCGCTATACAAATGTCAAAACTATTTAATAGAATACGATTATATTGCAGGAAACGTGCAGGTGCAGTGAAGGTTTTTTAACAGAATAGCGAGTCATTTACGGCAGCGTTCCTGCAATGTCGCGGCTGTCAGATCTCTTAACAGAGTACCGAAACGTCAAAATGTACGTATTTTGACACACCTAGCGCTGCAGTGCAGTTGCAGTTTTTAGTAGAATCGGCCTACTGTCCATGTTCAAACGGAGCTATCTTCGGAGTTTGTGAGTTCAATTGTGTCAATGAAGATTGTTTACGTAGAGGGTCAATACTGACGGGGGAAGAACAAAAATCATTATTATAACGGGCCTCAAGGCGTTAAGGCTTAGATCTCAACGATCTAAATTACAGGGAGTGTTAGTGATCCCTGTAAAAATCTCTTCACGCCTCCCTTAAAAACCCCATGCTGTAGTCTGTAGAGAAAACCTTGGTTGGGAGTTCATTCCACGACTTGATAGTTCTCGGAAGAAAAATTCTCTGAAACCGCACAGTACGCAACCACCGTTCCAGTGTGTGAGGATGAACACCCCGCCGTCGGCGAGCGATACGGTTATATATTACTGTAATATCTTTACCTCCAACTCGAATATAAATGATCGACAGGCTATGCTACCGTGCTGCGGAATGGCGAAATCACAATTACTCAGCGACATGTCCGGCGCCGTTGCTCTTTCTCAACATTAAATCGAGTGGGTCAGACGGCTTTTCGGCATGGTGTTGAAGACGCACGCTCCCGACTTGTGGTCTATTCTGATGCGCCTTTTCGCCTTTTCAATGGACAAGTCCCATCTTCATGCAAGACTCTAATGTGTCCCCAAAAACATCTATATATCCCACCCATCAAAATACAGGTCTGTCGCTGTGAACACCCTTCTCCCCAACGTAATGGAACGTGTGATACACACGCGATTTTGGGCACGCCAAGGACACGACATGATCCTTAGGGTCTTCTATCGAAGCTGCCATCAGGCTACCCGAGGGTTTGTGCAGTCTCTTATCCAGTCCATAAAAGTAGTTATTGTTGGTCGTTGCTCCGATAGTATAGATATAAATGTGGATGTCCCACAAAGTGCCTTGTCCCCGAAGCTGTTTCTACTGTGTATTAATGATATATCAAATAATGACATTCATTGCTTATTACTTAGGACTCTTATTACAAAGCTCGTTTGGTATCTAAACTAGTGGAATGAATTCCTGCTGAGTCTTTCCCTAGGGACTACAGGATGAGGTTCTTCAAAAAAAGTAAGAAGATTTTACAGGATCGGCAATACAAGAGTGAATTGCAAGTCAATGTAACTGCTTACCAAACAAGCAGGCTATATGCTTACTCGCTGCATTAGTGGTAAAAAAAATACATTGACAAAGATTGGATTGGACAAAGCTCTGATTATTACTACATTAATTTAGAAAGATGATGGATTTCAACAATATTACTCTTACAAATTGATAAATAATTTTACAAAATACATTTATCTATGTATATCTTTACGCCAGGTCTATTCCAGCATAGGCATAAAGAACCCACCACCACATGCCGCGTACATTACACACCTCGCCCGCTTCTTTTGACATTCATAGCAGCTAGGTTCCTGAAGCACTCTCAATCAATCACTCAAATCAATTTCTGAAGAAATAAACCAATTGTTCGTGGTAGGTAAGTTTACCTCGTTCTTACATCCCCATTTTGCATTTTCTGACCAAATGAAAATCTTATATATGTGTATTGTATATTCATTTATCTATCTATATATAAAAATTAAAGTTTGTCTGTATGTCCTCTATGGTCTCAAAAACGGCTATATACTAGCTATCCGCCCCGGCTTCGCACGGGTGATCTGATCGCTACCAAACTTCACAGGATCACCTGCTGTGCTAACCTGAAGAGTCACTGAAAATTTCATTAAAATATATATATATAAAAGAATTGTAAATATATTTTCTAGTTCTTCCAAAATGAATAATATCAGTATTAAATATATATATATATATATATTGTACATCTCAGTAACGGCTCTATTTCCATAAAATTGTATTTGTATTCAGATAAAATTTTGCATCTTATCTTAGCAAGTATACACCGATTTTTTTTTCAAAAAAAAAAAGTGAAATCATTATCATTAAAAGCGTAAAAAATGGCGGTCGACCATGTCCTTTTGCATGATCGCGTCTGCTTCTTTCCGTTATCCCATAAAGCTAAGAAATTTGCGAAGACTTCGGATCTTTTTGAGCTCGAATGACTTTGACACCAACGCTCGTGGGTTCAATTCCTACACAAGCCAAATATTTGTGTGCATGTTTTTTTTATATACTACGTCGGGAGGCATACAAGCATATGGCCTACCTGATGTAAAGTGGTTACCATAGCCTATAAACGCTTGTAATACATTAAGTAACACTCGCACGATGCCTCCTCTGCTGCTAACACAGCAACTCCTCGGGAGCTTACTGGTGACCTCACTCACACGCAGAAACACAACAACCCTCTAGGGAATTGTTATTTGGCTGCGGTTTTCTGTGAGGTAGAGGTACTTCTCCAGACGGGCTGCTTTGATGCGCCCTACCTCTCTTAAATGAAATGAACATGTCTGTTTGTCTTGGTCTGAATGAGAGATTTTTAAGAGAGGTACAGCCCATCAAAGCAGCGCGGCTGGGGAAATAAACCACATACAAATACTCGTAACAACTCCCTAGAGGGTTGTTGTAATCCTGCGTGTGAGTGAGATTACCAGTGAGCTTCTAAGAAGTCGCTGTGTAGCAACAGAGGAGGCATCGCGCGAGTGACGCTTAATGTACTACACGCGTTCATAGGCTACGGTAACCGCTTTTTTTTTTTTATACCACTAAGGTGGCAAACAAGCGTACGGCCTGCCTGATGGTAAGCAGTTACCGTAGCCTATGGGCATTTGCAACACCAGGGGTGTCACTCTTGCGTTGCCGACCCTGTAAGAACCTCTTCACGCCTTTCTTGAAGAACCCCATACTGTAGTCCCTTGGGAAAATCTCGGCAGGGAGCTCATTCCACAACATAATAGTTCTCGGTAGAAAACTTCTCGTGTAGCGCACAGTGCGCGACCATTGCGGTTCCAGTGTGTGCGGATGAACTCCCAGCCGCCGGCGAGCTGTGCGATTGTAAAACGAGGCTGTTGGTATAATGTTGAACAACTCCTCAGAACACAACCCATTATACAGCCGGTAGAACACGCAAAGGGAAGCAAAATCTCTTCTCAAACTCAAGGGCTCAATGCCGTGTGTGAGTCCAGGATCATCGATAATCCTCACAGCTCGTCTCTGTATCGAGTCACAAGGTCCATTACGCTTTCCATTACGTGGACCGTATGCTATCATGCCTTCTGATTTTATATAAGAAAAAACACCTCCTCAACCCAGAGGTAAAACTGTATCTTTCGTGAGCAGTCAGAACCCGTTATATACGTTTTCCGATACATTTCGCGGTCATATATGACCACCCGGGTTTCGAAGGGTTAAGTAAAGTCACACGTCTATCGAAATGTAATTTCTTGGCCGTGCGGGTTTCCTCACGATGTTTTCCTTCACCGTCGAGCAACTGATAAATATGTACTTAAATCCGAAAACACGAATTTAGTGGCACATGTCAGGATTCGAACCGGTGACCAGTTGGTCAATAGGCCGGTTCCTTAACCACCGGCCACACTGCTCTAATTTGTACATAATGTAGCCTAGTGAAAAGCAAATATTTTATTAAAACACCTCTTCTCATTCAAATCATTGCGAACGCGGTCAACAAACGTTACGCCACAAATTTTGCGCAATCCTCGCATGTCAAACAACACAAAAATATATTTTGCATAATTAACGAGTTCGACAATCTCGAGCGAAACTCAACCTTTATAAATAAGAATTGAGGGGCAGAACTAAAAAAAAATATAGCAAATTTATATAGTTAAAATCAGTTTCTGATTTTATATTTAGTAGTATTTAGTAGTCAACTTATTAATTGGACGCAAATAAGCAATATGTGAGAGCTCGATGGCGTCGTTGCGCGTGTCATTCTAACCAAACACGCAGGTTAAGCAACGTCGACCGCAGCCTGTCTATGGATGGGTTCTTCTATCTCGAGTTTTTCCGTGTTCTGAGGGCACGTTAAGCCGTCGGTCCCGGTTGTTGTCGATAGATGATAATCTTTAAGCTAAGTCAGTGGCCCTCGGGCGGCTTGAAAACACTGGCCTCCGCCAATCCGCATTTGAGCAGCGTGGTGGATATGCTCCAAACCCCTTCGGTTGAAGGGAGACCCCGTATTCCTGCAGTGGGATGAGTAAGGGTCGATGTGGTAAGCAAAACTCGGTAAACATTTTTATTGTTACCGCCGAATTGATAATCCGTATTCTATACTATCAAACTAAGTGAATTTCACAAAAAAAAGTATCAAAGTTATCTTCAAGTAAAGATAAAACATGTTTAAGTAAAGATAATAAATAATGCTTTCTATACGTCAAAAGTATGTTTTTACAAAAAAACGTTATTTACTTTAAGGATAGATGGCGCTTGTAATTTTTAATTTGTTAACCCCACACGTCGCAATTAGGAAGTTGTCATATCTAAGAAACCTTTCATAGACAACGATTTGATTATAATTAACAAACCTCAAACTCTATTTTAACGAAATGGCAGCTGCGTTGGTTGACATATTATTGCTTATTTGCGTCCAATTGAGATTAAGAAAGGGTTCGTTTATGTAAAAAAGGAACAAATTAACTTTTATTGTTACTATAAATACATCAATATAACATCTGTCAAACTAAATAGCAAACGTCATATTCACATTTTTGTGTATAATGTACGAAAATCAGTGCACACTTGTTGACTGGGCACAAATTCATTTGCATAAGAATTGAGTCAATTCTGACCCAAGTCAATTTAAAAGTCGTGAAGAAAATTAAACGGATTAATAAAGTCATTTCCATCAAATTTATTACATAACAAAACTATGTAAACACATTTAACAACAATATACTTACACGTAATTATTTGGCATTTCTCTTTAATAATTTCCCAATGCTCTCTTCATTTTTATAAATGCACAGGTCCATAAATGTTAGACCTAATAGTAGACTGTGCCCCAGCATGTCCTTCTGCAGCTCATTTTGTGACCTGTACATAGATTGGAACGTTTCGGAAATAAACACTTTAGACTTGTTTGGACTTGGTCCTTTCATTTCTTGCAATAACATGTGTATTGTTTGGTCGGTTGCTACGTTTTCATTTCCGACTAAAGTTCCATACAACCTAGAACAAATATAATAATATGTATTAAGAGCTTACCTTAATTTAAGTAATGTCATTATTTTATTAAAAGTTTTATATTAGACAGGGTCCAATGCACGACGTTTATAATGCGCAAATTTTAATGTCTTTTTTTTTCTTTTATACAACTAGACTGGCAAACAGGCATGCGGCCCGCATTAGATATTAAGCGGTCACCGCAGCCTATTGACGCTCGCACCATGGGGATGTTACTCGCGCGCTGCCAATCTTGTGACCTCAGGTTGTTTCGTCACAGTACCCAGTAATTCCTCTGCCATATCTCACCCTTCAAACCGGAACACAGCTATATAAATATAGCTTATATTTACAATCGCATAGCTCGCCGGCGGCTGGGAGTTCATCCGCACACACTGGAACCGCAATGGTCGCGCACTGTGCGCTTCACGAGAAGTTTTCTACCGAGAACTATTAAGTTGTGGAATGAGCTCCCTGCCGAGGTTTTCCCAACGGACTACAGTATGGGGTTCTTCAAGAAAGGCGTGAAGAGGTTCTTACAGGGTCGGCAACGCAAGAGTGACACCCCTGGTGTTGCAAATGCCCGTAGGCTACGGTAACTGTTTACCATCAGGCAGGCCGTACGCTTGTTTGCCACCTTAGTGGTATAAAAAAAAAAGCTGCTTGGCGGTAGAAATGTGTGAGACAGAGGTAGGTACCCCACGCAGACGATTTTTGTACAAAGTCTCCCTCTGGTTTATTGTAATGTTTCCTAATTGTGACATTGTTGATACAATGGCGAGATGCAAACAAGATGCGACCCACGTGATGTTAAGTAGTTACCGTAGCCTATGAAATGAACACTTACAATACAATCGGTATCCTCAGTTGGTAATACAGCTACTGTTCAAGAGTTTACTCGTTCACCCGCAGGAACACAAGTATCGCCGACGCTGACGACGATTGACAAGCTCGGTGGCGCAGCGGTTAATAACGCGACTTTGTCACCGACGCTCGTGGGTTCAATTCCCACATTGGACAAACATTTGTGTGCATGAGCATGTCTGTTTGTCATGGTCTGGGTGTTTTTAAGAGAGGTAGGGCGCATCAAAGTGGACCATCTGGAGAAGTACCTCCACTTCACAGAAAACAGCAGCCAAATAACAACTCTCTGAAAGGTTGTTGTGTTCTTGCGTGGAAGTGAGGTCACCATTAAGCTCCTAAAGAGTTACTGTGTTAGCATCAGAGGTGGCATCGCGCGAGTGATACTTAGCGTTGATAGGATACGGTAACCACTTTACATCTGGTGGGCCGTATGTTTGTATGCCTCTCGACGTTGTAAAAAAAGCCTATGAATACTTGCAATATAGGATTGCGTTGCAAACACTGTTGCAAACAACATTTCCACAGGAGTTTACTGATAAACGCATTCAATTGCAGGAACACAACAACCCTCCGGGGCGTTGTTATTTGGGTGCGTCTCTCTATGAGGTGGGAATACATCCCTAGTAAGGGTGCTTTCATACGCTCCCTTTAGATGCAGGATAGCAAACACAAGACAGACACAATCGTACCTGTATGGAAGTGTTGCCCGCAAGAAGTACACCTTCTGTTTGAATGTATTCTCTGATCCTGATTCCATTGATTCATCGGAATCCCTGAAAAATAGATAATATTTATCCATATGATAAATGTATACTGATATTTCATTCAATATTGTAAAACACAATCAAAAGTGTATATTTTTCTTGTTTTAATATCACCTATTTCGCCTGCCATTATACACACATCAAAAGTGTCTAGGGATCAAGCATTTTTATGCGGATTTCTTGAGATTGAGATGTGGCTTTGTAATAAAAAAATATATAAAATATATAAACGTATACGACACTGGAGAACCCCTGGACGCCAACAGCGATTAAAATCCTGCCAGGAAGTCCATCCTTATAGTGGTGGAACCATCATGGTATGGGCGGGTATTTGGATCGGCGGAAGAACTGAGTTGATTTGGATCAGAGGCAACCTCAACGCTCAAATTTATGCTGAGACGATTGTATCAGACGTCATCGTTCCTCTACAAGTGCAAATCGGTCCCTTATTTCAGTTAATGCATGATAATGCACGACCGCACACCGCAAGAGTTGTAAGACAGACTCTCGCCGCAGCTAACATCAATGTCATGCCCTGGCCTGCTCAGTCGCCAGACTTGAACCCGATTGAGCATGCATGGGATATGCTACAGAGAAGAGCTCTGCCGAATATGAAGGGTATCCAGTCGCAAGAAGACCTTTTTTTGTTGTTGCAACGAACATGGGCGGCCATTCCACAGCGTGATTTGGATGAACTCATTTTGAGTATGCCAAACCGATGTTCTTGTGTTGTTAGTGTTCGCGGTAGAAACACGGATTATTAATTGTTTAAGTTACCCAATAAAATTTTAAAGAAAACTGTTATTTCAGTCTTTTTTTCGAACTTTAATGTTAGTGGTTCAAATGTCAAAAATCCCTTTATTATGAAAATGGCAAATTTCTTTATTAATGCAAAGGTGACTTGGTTTATCGTTACTGTAGACAAACGAAAACACTTTATTTGATGAATCCTTAAAGAAAATTTTAATTAATATCAATCAGGAGAAAAGTTATTGCAAAAATATATGTTGATCCCTAGACACTTTTGATGTGTGTATTTTACACGCTTCAGGCGGATTATTGTTATATTAAAAAAACACGTTTATAGCTAACCCAATTATGCATTTCATCTATTGCGTTAAATTATTATCAGACTAAGTTGAAACATTTACAAATTGTGCTTGCTGAAATAATGTTTTAAAAAATTTGATCAAAATAGATTTACTAGCTAATAACCATTATGTTAAAAAAACATTATGCCAGATCTGTATCCATCCAGATAATCAGAACATCCGATTAGATTTGTCGACGAGTCCTGTAGTCGATTAGTATTTTTTTAATTTTTTTTTATTTACTCTCGTGGGGTGCACGAGAGTAAATAAAAAAAATTTGCCATGGGCAAAGCTCTTTTTATTGCGATTACAATTTACATTACAAATTTTAAAATTTATCAACTATATATCAGCAGTCGATTAGTTAGCAATGCCTAATTTAAGATCAAAGCTAGTGGATTCGATTCCCACATAGGACATTTTGTATTGGCAAAAAGGTTGGCAACGCGCGAGCTAAATCAATAAAACATTGCAAGCGGCCATGGACTACGGCAACCACATCACATCGGGTGTACCGTATGCCTGCATAGTATGGTTGAAAAAAATGTGAGTTTTTTTATACAACGTCCATATCTACATAAACAATTCGACTGTGAACAGGGTTGCCATTTCGAATTTTGAAAACAATCCACATTTAAAAAACTTTTTTTGTTCGTTTGACATTACAGTACACGAAATGATACTCAATTCCATGTGTGTATACATTAAAATATTTAACGAGCCCGGTGGCGCAGTGGTGAATGATGCGACTCTGACGACTCCAACGTTCGTGGGTTCGATTCCCAAACAAGGCAAACCTTTGTGTGCATAAACATGTCTGTTTGTCTTGATCTGGGTGTTTTTAAGAGGAGTAGAGCGCATCAATGCAGTCCATCTGGGGAAGTACCAACCTCACAGAAAACCGCAACCAAATAACAACTCCGTAGAGGGTTATTGTGTTCCTGCGTGTGAGTGAGGTCACCAGTAAGCTCCTAAGGAGTTGCTGTGTTAGCAGCAGAGGAAGCATCGTGCCGGTGTTATTTAATGGGCTATTGTAACCACTTTACATCTAGTGGGACGTATGCTTGTATGCCTTCCGACGTTGTACAATATACATATATTATGCTCTCGGGTCTCTCTGCCTACCCCGCAAGTAACAAATTCCCAGGAAGCAGTACAAAATGCTTTAAAACAGTTTGTCGAATCTAGATCCCCAGAATTCTATCGCAAAGGCATAAATAAACTTCCGATTTAGGGTAAATATTTTGATTAAATAAACATCTTAGAAAACAAACGAGTTTTTAATACAAATCGGTAATTTCATACTTTAACCGCTAATATTTCCATTGCCTTTCAATCTTACTAAAAAACCATTGTAAATTTTCAAGCCTAACTAATTTATATGCTACGTAGCTCACGAAGGCGTATCACTTACTCATTCAATATCATGTTATTTCTTGCGTTGATTAGTGCAACGATCATAGCTATCATCTGAGATTTCTGTAGGTTCACGGTAAGGACCTTTGGGTTGTTCGGGTCGCTGCCGCCCGCTCGGAGCGAGGTGGGCTCCGCTTTCATCACGTAAATATCTGCAACCGGGAGTTCCTGGGTGATTTGCCATGACTGGAAAAAGTAAATATACAATCTATGAATATAGAATATATATGAAGGCAGGCAGAGCACCATAAAAAGACCTATGACCGTAGGGATCAATTTAAAATCAAACAAATCAATGTACAGCGAGAAGCAATGCGGCCCGGCGAAACTTTTTAAGGCCCGTCGTTCACACGAACAAGAGTCGAGACGGCGTCGAAGCGCGGGCGCTCAAGCGGCGCGCCGCATGTGGATTTTCGCCGAATAAATAGGAGTACGCTCATTTAATGGCGTCGTGGTGCGGGCGAGGTGAAGGCGTCGTGGTGAGGGCGAGGTGAAGGCGCAGTGGGGTCGCGATGAAGACGCGGCGGGGGCGCTCTTCTGACACAATTTCTCAAATAAGTACCCAAAATCATCTCCAACTGTTTAAATTACTACTTTGTATGAGTGCAGGTATGTCTTCATCTTCTGATGACGACACGTTGAATGAATTGGTACGTGTGAAGGAATCATAGCCGCCCGCGCTTCGACTCTACATAAAGACTAAAGACTCTACGCCTAAGAGGCCATTTGTTTCGATTTCATCGTAAGACGCATTGCTACGCCGCGCGGCGCCTCTGGCGTCTAAGCCGGCTCCTGCCGATATCTCCATTCACTCTTGCTCGATACACTTCTTTCGTAATTTCATAATATTTCATTCATTATTTCTAAATATTCCAACCATCTCAGCATCCCCTTTTTCACATACGTAACTCTCGTATCGTGCTATTTCTCACTCTATCAATCATTCTAACACCACACATACCCCTCAGCGTTCTCGTTTCTAGTGTTCACCCTAGTATGATGCATACTTCTACCATACCCATATTTCACTGTCGTACCACTTACGTACTCAATGTTTAACCACCACCAGTAAACTTCAGAGTATTGGTAGACTTGAACTTGAACTGGCGTTCTGTCTGATGTGAAACGACGGTGACGACGAAGAGTATACTGAAGAAAAAATTAATAAAACATACATTAACTTACTACATTCATAAGGTCTGTGATCTGAAATCTCTTCCCTTCAGGGTAGTCAATATTATGACATTTCCAATCTAAGACCTCATAATTACTTTTGTCTATGAGTGTCCAACACACTGAATTGGCAGCCACATACACCGCCAGAACTGCCTTGCTGTTCTGCAAAATAAGGAAGAGTCAAGTAAATGGTTATGTTATTACTTGGAAAATGGACAGGCCGCAGTCGGGTTGCCTAACCTGCATGTTCGGTTAAAATGACACGCGCAACGACGCCAGCGAGCTCTCATTGTTCTTGCATGGCTTTTATAGACCTTACTTGACAATACAAGAACACGAAAATGTAATAGATTTTTTTTATTTTACTGTAGTTTTCTAGAAAGTATTCATTGGATGTATCTCTTCTGATCAAATAATGCTATGCTCTACCTTTCTTAATTTATTATGTTATTTTTTAAAATATCTATAAATATATACAAGAATTATGTACTCATTTAAATATATAAGATTTAAATTACCTTTATAGTGCTCTCGCTTAAATGTGGATGTAGAAACTGTCCCCTAATTTTATTTGTGATCTCAAGCACTTGAGTCGGCCCGTTGAGAATACTTGAAAATAATTTCATTGTAGTTTTCTCGGAGAACCCCTCAATCATTTCAATGTCAGAAATGTTTTTAAGTTGTCCATTATTATTTTTCCACTGTGCTATTTTCTTTGCTCTTAGTTTTGTTATATCATATCTGAAGCAATTGATTTATAAATTCATTATTAATTAGTTAAATAGATATAAGACATTGTATAGTATGGAGGGCTCGAACTGTTTGAGACAAGATTTGCTAAAGTATTGATTCAAACTGACTGCATAGCAATTTTCCATGATGCCTGTTTCAACAGATGAACAGATATGCCACAAAAATTCTGAAATTATTATCCTTCCAATAGAAAAAAGCTATTAAATGATCTACATCCTGGTAATGTTGTTTTTTTCTTCAAATCATTAAAATGGTCGAGGTCCTGTTCTAGCGACCTCAACAAGTGAAAAGGCATGACACTAATTAAAGAAAGGGTTTAAAAGCAAAGTTAATATCGGGCGCCAGTATTGCTCCGAATAGTCCAGTGATGCCTGAACGTATAATCGCAAGAGGAGTAGCAAGAAAACCATTTGAAATCTTATTAATGTTTTAATATTTTAAGGGGTCAGGCGTAGCCAATTACAGTTAAATTAAATTCAGCCGAAAACAAGATTATAAAGTTAAGTTAGTGAGGTTAGTTGACTACAATGGCTTACACTAAAACTTACTGCACCCCTACATTCATCTATACGCAAATTATTTCTTAGGTAAGGTGATGAATTTAGATAATAATTATTTCCCAAAGAAAATCTATGGTGTTAGTTTACTATGAGGTCAAATTACTATGGGTCAAGTTACTAAAGTTTTAAGTTGGACTCCAATAGAAGCTTAACCAAAACTACCGTGGACTATGGCATCAAATGTTATAAAAATAAGAAAATGTACGATACTGAAAAGCTGCTATGGGCCATCCGGCGCGCCATCGCCGTAAGGATTTGAAATCCAAAGAAAAATTTTAAGGCGTAAGAAAATGCTGTCTTCAGCATTTTCCTTGTTGAGAACCAGTTGAGAATGCGCAAGCTTGCATTCTCATCGTCAATTATATAACAATTCAAAATATATATTTTTTAATTTGTCGGCCATTTTGACCATGTTCCTTAAGAGACAGGAACGGTGTTCTTGAACATTCCTATTCTACTTTTTTATGCTGAATCCGAATCTGAAGTCAAAATTCGAATGTTCGAAAAAAAGCTACAGACAAACATAGATTTCATATTGGAACGGTGTTCCTGAAATCCATCGGCTAGGTAGCAGTTTTCATAATAAACTAGGTCGTTTCAGACCTTTAAAACCACAAATTAAACGAAATGACTTTTATTCGCCATTTTGACACGACAAAGGTCAGCCAGAAATTGGAAGTGTCAGCTTTTTTTTTTAAATTCTGATTCTCTTTATCCCCGAGGGGAAAGGCACAGGGTTTTACCCCATACAGCCAAGTCTTCAGTTCAGAACCATTCTCGGAAATCTATGTGGTGAGAAAAACACTCGTCACAATCCTCCTGATGCCATCTTTAAACCTTCAATATGTGCAAACTGTAATATAAATTGTATTCCTGTTACATCAGGCTTAATCCTTATAAAGTCTCTCACATATCCGTTTATCTATGCGTCATTATGTTACAGGCATTTTGCTCAGAAAGTATATTCAAGCGTTAACCTTACATTTGATATAGTTATGTAACATGCTGACCTGTACATATACCAGTATAAAACTCAAAAAATAATGTGTAATGAAATAGGAGAATAGTAGCAGTGATAGCCTAGTGGATAAAGAATCAACATTTTAACCAACTAGTCCTGGTTCGGATCCTAGTGTGGGCATGTACCACTAATATTAAGTTTTCAGATTCATGTGTGTAATGATTGTTTGCTTGGTGGTGAAGGAATTGTGAGCAAACCCCATTGTCCAAGAAATTTATATTTCAATAAATGTGTGGCCTAACCGAAAGGTCTGATTTTTCCTCTGGGTTGTAGAGGTCTGAAGGAAAATGCTCCATGTTAAAATCAATATCTTGGCCAATTCCTTTTTTTCTTTTTGTATAAACATTTTTAGGAACAAGTCATCTGGAGTATTATTGAGAGGTTTAATGAGAAAATGGATAAACTTTTTTGAATTATATGTATGCATAATAAAAACAGTTTAGTTTTCAAGCAAACTACTCATTTGACTGGATTGGAACAAAGCACTAAAGATAGGAAAGAAGTACATGATTGTAATATAAAACACAATAGTAAAAGTATTTCAAGGTGGTAATTTTAAACAGGTAAATTCAAAACAGTATTTACAGGCACAAAATAGCACGGCCCCACTAGTTCTACTTTCAGTGTCAGAGTTTCTAAACCTGACATAGTTATCCAACACCCTTCTTTTTCACTCACGTAAATCAACCTACAACGTGGGTCTTGGCATATAAGAATTTACAAATAATTAAAAAACATTTTTTTTTTATTCTGTTACCTATATATTTTATAATATGTAATATGTGTAATATGTTAAAATATGTATTGGAATATTTAATTTTCACAAATACAAAGATTATTTGTGAAGAAAAACGTATTTCTCAAATGAATATGATGTTGGCTTTGCATACAAACCTATATAAAGTAGTATCATCAGACTCATTTATAACCTGTAATATCTTTTCTTTTTCCAGATCAGAAAATTTGCCTTCCAACATTTGAGAGAAGTGACATTTCGACAAGAGCCCCACATAATTTATTGGTTTCTGTAAGAAATCATAATGAACATTAACAATTTAATATAAACAAATGTTAAAATCATGCAAAATGTTTCTATAAATGATACATAATATTATAAAACTAACCAAAACGTTACTTCTTATTATAGCTCGGAAAAGCATACTCAGCACACACAAAACCAAAATTAACGAAGCAGATAATTTTATATTACATTTATTTCAATTTTGTTTTTCACATATTAACTTTTAGCGCCACGGTGAGAGTTGCCACATGCACTCACTTTTGATACCCAAGTCGCCCAATTTGAAATCGAAATTTGCAAAACGCTCAAATACGAAGCTACATCGTTAAATACATGCTGCCAGGTACGGCTCATTATTTGTGATATTAAATAAAATGAAAAAAAAAATACGCGGAGACTAAGTGTAATACGAACCGTACACGAGAATATAAAAATAATATACGTAGATCTTAGACCTTTCGACAAAGGACCAGTCTCGTAGGATCATTCCCCTCTGTCATCGTACAAGATAATATGGATCCATTGCGCGTATAAAAACTACTTGCGTAATCGAATCTCTATCAGTCTTGTAATCATTATCGCTCTGGTGACATATTAAATTGTTATACAAAAAATGCCAAACTGTGCAGTTATGTCATACAAAATGAGGTCGAACACTTCTAGTTTGCAAAAAGATGAAATTACCTTTCACATGTAACTTATTATTTTATTTGTTTTCATTTAAAATAAATGAAAATGGTGTGATTAAATTAAACGATTAATACATGAGAAATCGATTCAGTAATCGAGTACTGATGCAATCGAATCATATTCCGCGCCTACTCCATGCAATTTTTAACCATATTGTATAGTATAATAATAGCTAACAATTGCCTAATCCACAGCAAAATAAATTAATCATTTAAATTTTTAAGAGACTAGTGGTCACGTGACCACGCTCACAACGAGGCTACAACTAGACTGATTTTGCAATTATACGTTTAATTTTATAAGAATTTAAATTCTAATATTGCCTGGTAAAATAATACTCCATTTACAACTAAAAGAAAAGGGATGTGTAGTGATCACTTAATGGTAAATATCAATATCCATAAAAATAATATTGATTTAGTGGTTACAGTAACACATTTTCGTGTATAATTCTTTAGTTTATATTTTTGTTTTACCATATGAAATATAATAAAGACAGCTCATTTCTTAATTCGTGGGTTCCATTCGCAAACAAGACTCACATGCGTGTGCATTAACGTGTCAGTCTGTCTTGGTCAGAATGTTTTAAGAAAGGTAGGGTGCATCAAAGCAGCCATCTGGGGGAGTACCTCCATCTTGCAGTTGCTGTGTTAGCAGCAGAGGAGGCAATGTGTGAGTGATACCTTAATGTATTACACGCATTCATAGGCTACGGTACATCAGGCGGGCCGTATGCTTGAATGCCTCCTGACGTCCCATAATAAAAATCTGTGTTCATAAACCATATTTTCTTTAAATAAAAATATTATTATTAATTTTAAAATCGAACAGTATTATAGTTGTAACGTACTTTGATCAATTAAACATTCTTCTTAAGTGATTCTACAAAAATCCGTAACATTTTTTTACGGAACTCGATAATTGCCCTGAAAAGGACCAGTTTTTGAATGAATTACCTGTACAGTTTTAGCCCCGCTCAAAACCATAATCTACGTACCCAATTCCCCTTGCACTATTTTAGTCATCAGATTACCCTGAGGTCCGTGGAGAGTTCTGTGAGTTTGATTATGTCATTATTTTCATTTTGTTGAAGGAATAGTACGGCATATTTGTCTACATACATTTTGTGTACTTGAATGATTTTATTTAGTATATATTTATTAGTTATTTCAAATCTTAAGGAAGCAGTTTTTAACATCTACTAAACCAATTCTTATGATTCGCAATGATTCATAAGAATTGGTTTAATAGATATAATTAAAACATACGCATTTCTGTGTAATACAACAATATAATAATTACAATTTGCTAAGGAAGTTCTGATCATAAAGTCAGGAGGAAGACGGTGGAACTTTTAAACAGTTATTATATAAAATAACCTCTTCGTCTTAGGGCTTGCCATTTATTCCCATAGATTTGAAGTGTGTTTAATATCTCCCAATAACTCCTGTAAGTGTGCAGGTACTCATGTGTAATATGTGTGATAATAATAAATTATAATACCATAAATAGGATGTAGCTTAGGTGCGAAGTTATAAATAGATCATTATAATTGTACAGCTTAATTGATATATTGATATGTAAATTTTCTGAAAAGCTGGTAGATCAAAAGTAATTAAAACTATGAGAAATGCATAAAATATACTAAGGATTTATTTAAAAAAACGTAAGACATGTCTAAGTGCCCGCGAGGGCCCAATTTTAAGTATGGAATATTTATATGTTTATCTTTGTCATTTACCGTTCGTTGTTCGTTCGTCGTAAATAACGATATTTTGAAATTATAATATCGATATTTGTCCCTATTACTTGTATACCTAACATTATAATGAATTTTGCTAGCATGTTGCTGTAAATGTTAAAATAAGAAGAGGCATGCTCCGTTGGTTCGGACATGTAGAAAGAATGCAGGATGAAAGAATGACGAAGCAGATATACAATGCAAAAGTGGAAGGATATTGACCCGAGGAAGGCCAAGACTTACCTACCATGATCAAATTGGTCGTCGTTCTATCAGAAGGTGATGTCAGGAGCCCTAGAAACTGGCGAGCGTGCATGAGAAGAGCAAAGGCTGTTAAAGAAGCGAGTGAGGATATGTAAGGATCGAGTCACGTGGCGCTTGGTTCTCTCTGCCTACCCCGCAAGGAATTTGGCGTAAAGTTATAGATAGATAGATAGTTACTGTAAATATTTTAGTAGTGTACGTAAAATGACCTAGTCTTGAACATTTTTTTCATGTATGCGTTCATGACACACAAGGTAGGTACTGGCGGGTTAGTTCTTCCCACCCCGTTTGTAGGGTGTTGGTTGGAGAAATGAAACGATGTTGTTTCTTGTATGAGGCGGAGGTAAGGCTTCAGAAGACGACCGACGGCTGGCTACCGGAGGAGATGACTAGCTTGCTTAGATGTTTCACGAATGGCGGCTAACTGCAACTGTGTCAACATTACATTTTTTTTTAGCGACTATGTAATTGGCTCCTGTGGGCCGTTACTACGTCACCGGAAGGGAGAGGCGGGCGTGAGGCGCCACAGCCTGAAGAAGCAAAAAGCGACTGCCTAACCCCTGCCTGCCCCAAGAGGGGACTATCGATCCGCGGTGTGTAATTGGCAGCCCGGGCTACCAATGGCTTGGGGGTGTCGAGAAGCTGTTTCGAAGTAGCGCCTAGACGCTTCGTTCATGAAATTAATGATGGAATCAGTTCAAGGTCGAGATGGAGATCTGCGGCCCTGAAATAATGAGCGGCACCGAATGCATTGAGAGCCAGATGAGAGCGCGTAGCGTGTGCGTACACTAAGCTGGCATAGGTGAGGACGGGGCGGATACAGGCTTTGTAGAGTGTACACTTATTTCTAAGCGACATTCTTCGATTCCTGATTACCGGAGCGAGCCGGCCTAAGTAGAACGCGGCTTTTTCCCTAACAGCGGTGATGTGAGGTCCAAACATCATTCTGGAATCTAGGATGACATCTAGGTATTTGGCCTTCTCAACCCATGTGATAGATGGTCGATCGACTCGCCCCGGCCCATATTTATACCTTCCCGGTGCGAGCGAGGCAGTATTACTTAGTAGTTTTACAGTAGTACGAGTGAGAATTTAAAGAATTTTGGCCAGCCCTTGAAGCATTATTTTAATGACCGCTTTATTTGTGGTCAAAATCAACGATAGGTTGTACTATTTTTTCATACAATTGAGCCTTTTCCATATAACATTATAAAAATCCTAAAAATGTACGCTTAAAACCTAAGGGACAATGAAGCACATGCATAAAAAATATTTTAATTATACAACTTACTGCTAATATTCATCTATTTCCTTATTATAAATATGTACCTAACTACTATCACTTATAAACTATTGCTATTGCTGCCACCAATCTCAAATATGTACTCTAAGTGTATATATTTTGCCGCTTGACAGACGGCCGCTAGACAGCTTGTACCTACAACTATACCAAAAGCTTGTGTACTATACAAAGTTATTTACTATTAACCTTTAATAACTAACACCTATATTTGTAGTAAGTACAGCTTGCCAAAAAAGAGTTTGCCAAAAATGAGGGTGCTACTGTCATACATATGGTCACCCTTTAGACGACGACCAAAACGATAGTGATACTTTTATTACATTTACAATTTTTGATAAAGATCGTAATATTTATGACATTAGGTAGATGTGTATAATAATATAGAATAAAAACAACAAGTATAACGAAACGATCATAAATCCGACAGGAAAGTAGTGTTGCCATAAAAAATAATATTAGTTCCAGCTGTCACCACGGCAAACTCTTTTTTGCCAAGCTGTACATAGCCTTATAACTATATGCCTTATAACTATACGCCTTATAACTATACGCGACGGTTGCTATATACATTAATTGTTATGTTTCGAAAGGAAGAAGTAGCATCTCTAAATTTTCTATAGTGCACATTCGCGAACAATTACAAGAAAAAAATAGCACAATTGCAAATCAATACACTGGAATAACAATGGTTACGTACTGTGCGGTTCCAAAGAAGTTTTCTACCGAGAACTCTAAAGTTATGGAATGAGCTCCCTGTCGCGGTTTTTCCTAGGGGCATGGGGTTCTTCAAGATTTCTTGAAGAACCCCATGCCCCTAGTAAAAACCTCCTCACACATTTGTGTGGGGAGGTTTTTACAGGGTCGACAACGCAAGAGAGACACCCTGGTGTTGCAAGTGCCCATAGGCTACGTAACTACGTAACTGCTTACCATCAGGCAGACCGTAGGCTTGCTTTCCACCTTAGAGGTATATAAAAAAAAGTCTAAAGCATCCGCCTTGAGCGCAATGTATTGTCTAGTGAAATTTCAGATTTGCAAACTATTTCTTTCGTACCCACAACTGACATTAGTCATTCTGAAATTGATATACCGACTCCCTCTCCCTCATTTTCACATACTGCGTATAAAATAATACCAACGGGTCCCTTTATCTGAGGACTCTGCTTCTCTGGAGCCACCTTAAAGACTATTAATTTTGGTCGTCTCCTAAATACGAATGGATGTTCAGAAGAATGTACATGAAAGGATTTAAAGAAATAGAGTGAGTGTTGAATGGACTAACTAACACATTTATGAGCAAAGAGGTGTAAAAGGAGTGTAATTTAAATTGCTTTGTACGAACTTTAGATACTACTTGCATGAGCTTCGTTCGAGGAACGCCCGTCAAGTGAAGCAATGAAGATAAAAAAATATTGCTTTGAATTATTAATGTAACCTTACGCAATAATAGTATTAAAACCTTATTGTAACAAAAAAAATGAAACTTCGTTCGTATTACGAAGTATGACATTCCTGTTTTCTTTTATGTGTCTTATAATTTTCTTAGCTTAAAAAGGAGGGCTGAATACACATTTTTATTTGTTGAAACGACTTTTTTCTTCCACAAAACAACTCTTTGCCATGTTGAACTACTCAGCTCATTAATCTCAAAGTTTGGTTAATTACTTTGCTTTTGGAAACGTTTTCAATCTTGCGTATTGAGTTTTAGTGGGCAATCTTTGCCTTTATTTTTACCTTTAGATTTTTCACATTCTACAATTCAGTGCTTTCATTGTTATCGGTTCGGGCACGATCCGAGTCACGGTGCTTTAAGTATGTATGTGAGCACCACAATAACACATATGTATGAAGTTAAGGAAGATGATGCTTTATGTTTGTCTTATACTAGCATTCAAATGAAAAGTGCGTAAGGTATGATAGACTACATTTAATCACATTTTCTATAGTAGACAATTCATATATTAAAGTTAATAATTCTAACCTTCACCCAAAAAAGCTAAAGTGAATCTATAAAAATATTTACGTTTCCTCAAGGAATTTTTCGAAAACATAAATTTGGGCCTAATTGTACTTGAAAATCTAAAGAAGACTACTCTTCAAATTAAATATCCTTCAAAGTTTCATACTGGAGATAATCATGTTGCTTATCGTGATAATTACAGAGCAGCCAGTCCTTCCAAAACCTGGTCCTATTTGATGAAAAGCTGCAGAAGCTTCTATGTTTGATCTCATAATAAATCTTTTATTATTTTATCAACCTCTTTTAGCTTTACTGTCCAAAATTTAATCACAATGACTTTAAAAAGAATAAATTCTCCTCACCAGTAGCGTATAAGTAGAACTGAAAAGTACTCAAGAAAAAAAAAATTGTGCAGTTCACACGCGATAGAAGTGAAACCTTTAAAAATGTGAACTTAAAGATAATGAGACGAATGTAAAATTTCAGGAATAGGATAATGAAAGCTTCGTAATACGCAGGCGCTCACATTCTTTGGCGCCTTGACATAACACACGTAGATAAAGTCTTTATTTGCCACTGGGCCCTCGGTTTCACCGTATTTGAGTTCATATATACTTTCATTTCTATATCTAAGATTTTGTTTGTATTTTTGGATGTTACTTAAGAGGGTGTATAAAGCTAAGTAGTACCCACATTTTGTTTTTATTAACAAGGCTGAATTTATGTTAATCTTAAATTAATTCAAAAAAACGCTCCATAATTCCAATACACACGTACATAAAAAGTCTTTATTTGTCACTGGGCCCTCGGTTTCACCGTATTCGAGTTTATATATACATTCGTTTCTATATCTAAGATTTTGTTTGTATTTTCGGATGTTACTTAAGAGGGCGTATAAAGCTAAGTAGTACCCACATTTTGTTTTTATTAACAAGGCTGAATTTATGTTAATCTTAAATTAATCCAAAAAAACGCTCAATACTTGCACTGTAGAACCATATTTACGTTTTTTTGAGACATATTTTATATTTTATATGTCTCAAAAAACTAAAATGTCTCACAGAATACTCTGCGATTAGGAACAACAAAACGCAATCAATGGGCAAGGCTCAGATTGATTGGTCTTAAATTCAGGGCTGTTAATAAGAACAAAACGAGGGCGCTACTTAGCTTTACACGCCCTCTTAAGGTCGTCATCTACTATTACAGTACCGGAATTAATTTCTTTCCGCGTGGTTACATTTTTTATTGGAAGGCTAAAATGATTTATCGGTTAAGTGCAGCAAGGTATGTAGCCTTGATTATGTTCAGAGGGGGCATAAAGCTAAGTGACGCGCTCATTTTGTTTTTATTAACAACCTTAAAATTTAAGACCAATCAATCTGAGCCTTGTCCATTGATTGCGTTTTGTTGCTCCTAATCGCAGAGTATTCTGTGAGACATTTTATTTTGTATTTTCTATGAAGTGCATAAAGTTGAACACTAAAAACTATATATAAAAATTTTAAAATATACTTTGAATTTTAAATAAATTATTATATAAATACAGGGTTACTTTTTATCAGTAACCATGTAAAAGTATTTATTTAATAATTTATTTTATATTCAGAATATAAGTGACGCGAAGGTATCAATTATGAGTAAAATCACCTCTACAGGATAAAAACATGTACAGTTTATGCAATTAAAAGAAGAGTGACTATCGCAATGAGCGCTTAATTGATTTACTTTGGCTATGATTAAAGTATTAAAAACCAATTATATACATTTTTGCGTATAAATGATTTTATATTGTATTATATTTGTTATTGAGTTTATTTTTCGCTTAGTTATTAGTATTCTATAGTTTATACATTTTTAAAAATCGTAATTCACAAATAATATAATCTTTTTTGAAATCCATGCAGGATTTCAAGAAATTAGTACCAAACCGAAAGTACACTGTATCGTCGCGATTAGCTTCTTTCAGCTTAAGTCGCCATTGTAGGCAACACTGCTGTGACTTTTTTTTTGTTTAGTGTGGAACGCAAGCGTAAGTTCTATGATCATTAAGACTATGTCCCTGCCATAGCCGCAATAGGCAAAGTGTAAACACATTCAATAAACAATGCAGTAAGCACATAATGTACTAATTATTATAGTAATTGAAACATATGCTCTCGGACACAAGCTCTAAGCTAGTTAATTGTCTATAACTCCTATATATAATAATTTTCCGGGTCATCTATCTCAGGCAAAACATTTATATTATGTAAGTATGTGCATAAGGTAAGTTATATGTGGCTATTGCGAACTCGGTGGCGCAGTGTTTAGTAACGCTGCTTTGACACCAACTCTCGTAGCTTCAATTCCCGCACAGAACAAACACTTGTTTGCATGAACATATCTATTTGTCTTGTCCTGAGTGTTTTTAAGAGAAGTAGGACGCATCAACGCAGCTCAGGGAGGTATCACAGAATTCCGCAGCCATATAACAACTCCCTGGAGAGTTGTTGTGTTCCTGCGAGGTTACCAGTAATCTCCTAGGGAATTGCTGTGCTAGCAACAGAGTGCTATCGCGAGTGATACTTAATTTATTAAGTGTTCACATGCTACGGTAAACGCTTTACATCAGGTGTGGCGTATGCATGTGTGCCTCCCGACATTATATAAAAATTTAAAAAAGTTGGCACCGTGGCACCACGTGTAGGTACATGAGATTAGCTTGTGAATTGAATAGTAAGCCACTGTGCCCAGTGTAGTCTAACACAGGTATATACCACGCATATAAACCACAGCAGCAATATATCGGGCAGTTATTATCGATTGGAACCGCAGAATGATCCATCGAACAGTGTCTGTTCATGAACGCATGTTACAGTACATCTGATTGTTTAGAGTTGATTTTAAAACTGGAATCCTCATTTATATGATAGTTAGTATAAAAAATCGGCCAAGTGCGAGTCGGACTCGCGCACGAAGGGTTCCGTACCATTATCTATAAAAACAGCAAAAAAAATCACGTGTGTTGTATGGGAGCCCCCCTTAAATATTTGTTTTATTTTAATTTAATTATTGATTCTTAAAGTGAATATATAACTAAATATTCTGTGAATATTTCAAGCGTCTACCTGTTGCTGTTATCAATATCAAGCAAAACTGAGCAAAAAAACCACGTTTGTTAAATAATGTTAAATATTTATTTTATTCTATTTTTTAGTATTTGTTGTTATAGCGGCAACAGAAATACATCATCTGTGAAAATTTCAACTGTCTAACTATCACAGTTCAAGAGATACAGCCTGGTGACAGACGGACGGACGGACAGACGGACAGCGGAGCCTCAGTAATAGGGTTCCGTTTTACGCCTTGGGTACGGAACCCTAAAAATGACTTACTGCGTTAGTTTTTACAGAATGTGAGATATCGAAAAAGATTATTAAAAATCATCTATATCCAATGAATGTTAAAGCGGTATGTAAGGATCGAGTCACGTGGCGCTCGGTTCTCTCTGCCTACCCCGTAAGGGATTTGGCGTGAAGTTATAGATAGATAGATCTATATCCAACGGAAAACTGTCAAGAAGAATTATGACGAAGGCCGCTGTTTGTCGTTTTGAGCGTCACATAAATGATTAGGAAAAATCAAAATTTAATTTATAGAGTAAAGTAGAAGTTTCTTGGAATATAGTCACAAACAATTAGAAAATCAAAAAGTAAGACGTAAACGCCTTCGGCAGCTAACACCCGTAATTTGTCGGTGTCAGGTATTACAGCCGGTTTAAATCTTTATCTATATCTACACAAACTCATAAACCACTTGACGACGTATGAAGGCCCCCTCATTCACCAAATTGTAGTATTTTAGCGGTTAAATAGCTCAGCGATTCGAACCTACTGATCAATAGGAGGACATTACAATACAAAGTGTATTGCACCAAATGATGCATATATGCGTAAAGTAAACATTAAAACACAAAAGGCGGTCTCATCGTAAAGCGATGTCTTTGAGACAACCTTGACGTAGAGGAAACCATGACACAGAACAGGTAGGAGGCGCATAAACTAAGTACTTACATATATTTACTTAAATATTCACTACACAACGAAATTTGAAAAATGGAAAGTCTGCGGGAATTGATATGATCAGAGTTGAGATGATCAAACTAGGTGGCACTTACGTCCGGATCGCCTTCTGGTACTAATGCAATCTATGCTGGAGAACTGGAAGGGTCCCAATGGACTGGGGACGCGCAGTCATCGTACCCTTGTATAAAGGCAAGGGATCACGCATGAACTGCGCCAGCTACAGAGCCATCAGTTTGATCAGCTTAGCAGCAAAAGTATATGGAAAGGTGATTGAAAGGAGAATGAGGGTGAGGTTTTCTGCGGTTTTGTGGATCGTGAGAAGGCATTTGATAGGGTTGTGCGAAAGGAACTGTGGTGTATATTGCCGAGATATGGGATTGACAGTTCACTGCTCCATGCTGTGCAGTCCACATACAAGAATTGCTCAGCATGTGTGCGAATAGATGGCAACATGTCACCCCGGTTTGATGTTAAAATTGGTGTCAAGCAGGGTTGCATGTTGTCTGCTAGCCTGTTTATTCTGCATCTCAATAGTTGTCTACAGAGAATAATATCGACGAATGTAAGTGCCACCTAGTTTGAACACTCATGTGTGAGTTGATGCTATTCACGTCCGCAGGCTTTAGCCTAGTTTACCTGCACGTGACCCCTGGGTCATGCCAATCGAATAACAACTATCCCTTACAGTACCACTGACTCCCTTAACTCATCTCTACATGCTGTGGCTGAATTATTAAATAATTGTACAACCAAGGGTGGAGCTGTTTAAATTTACACATAATCAGACAAGCGAAATTATTAACACTTTTAAACAATTATACATTTTAAAACTAAGGTGATCATTGGGAGATGTCCATAAAAGTATTTTATTGTATTATTGAGTCACTAGCTCCACACTTGGAACTTATTTTTAATCAATGTATAGATATGGGTGTATTCCCAGTGTTGATGAAATTTAGTAAATTAATTCCATTATTCAAGTCTGGTGAAAAAAGTAAACTGGGGAACTATAGATCGACATCTACGAGTATTTTGCCAGTATTGAGTAAAGTATTTATTATTATTATATTTTTCTTATGTCACGGGCCGGTTCCCAGTTATTTGATAGGCGTGCGCGGGGATATGAATCCAACGCGTAGAGGCCCCTTCGAAAAGAATGATGTAATGTATTATACCCGCTGTGACCTGCTCCAATGGATCAATGGGAGGATATACCCACGAACAGGTCACGGCAAGTTTTGGGACTATTGCAAATGTGTCGGAAATAATTGAGCTATTGACATTATTATTATTATATTATTATTATTGCTTTCTTATTTCACGGGCTTTAATCCCGGTCATTTGATAGGCGTGCATGGGGATATAAATCCAACGCGTAGAGGCCCCTTCGAAAAGAATGATGTAATGTATTATACCCGCTGTGACCTGCTCCAAGGGATCAATGGGAGGATACACCCACGAACAGGTCACGGCAAGTATTGGGACTATTGCAAATGTGTCGGAAATAATTGAGCTATTTACATGAGGTCTGGAGGGATTATTAGTACTGGGCTATTACCGAAGAGAGACGGACACCTGCCATAACTATCATATATGATGTTACTTCGGCAGGCGGTGGCTCGCCACTCACTAGATGGACCCCCGAAATGCCAGAGAAAGTCGGCCGGGGGCAACACCGATGTCAGTGACTCAGGGGTGTCGAGAGGTGTGCTGCGTTTTCTCCGAAGTTACTCGCGGCGTTATGCCCTTTAACACTTCCACCCCTGGAGCATATCACCTGATAAAGCAATATGCTCTATCGACTCCTCTCTGGACGGTGAATGAAGGCAAGCCAGAGCTGAGAGTCCTGCGGGCCTTCTTGACTTTCCACTCCGACCTAATAATTATTATATATTATTATTATTTGAAAGTATAATGCTTGACCAATTGCAACTCTATTTTAAGACCAATGAAATTTTTCATAATTCCCAATACGGATTTACAGCAGGTAATTCCACTACAGATACAGGAGTAGCATTGGTCAAGCATGTTCTTAGCGCATGGTAGAGATCCCAGGACGCTATTGGGGTCTTCTCTGATCTCTCCAAAGCTATTGATTGTGTCGACCATCGGACATCATTGCTTAAGCTGTGTCATTATGGAGTTAGAGGTAAAGCCCATAATTATTTAAGTAATTTACTTATTATTATTACTTAAGTAACAGAATAGAGACTGTTGATATGAATGGGGTTAAATCTAAAGGCAGCAATGTTAATATTTGGGTGCCCCAGGTGTTTCGTTCACTGGCCCCAGGGCTCTATCGGACCCCTTTTTATTTCTAGTATATGTGAATGATCTGCCCTACGTGGTACAGAAAATGGCGAATATACTACTGTTTGCTGATGATACTTCGTTAAATTGTAATGTTACTCGCCGGTGCGAAAATATTGACAATGTAAATAGTGTTCTATCTGCCATTCTAAATTGGTTCACATGTTATAATCTGTTATTAAACTCAACTGAAACCAAATGTATAAAATGTAGTCTATCAAATGTGCTTTCTGCCAGTACAGAAGTTCTCAGTGACAATAATGTACGAGTATTTATGCAATCTGAATTTCTTGCAAGTACAATGGATTCCAAATTGCAGTGGGCCCCCACATAAAAAAACTGACCAGTAAGCTCAGCTTCGCCGCATATGCAGTTAGGAGAATTAGACGATTGACGGATGTGGCTACTGCGCGCTTAGTCTATTTTAGTTACTTTCATAGCATTATATCGTATGGTATACTACTGTGGGGAAAGGCGGCTGATATTGAAACTGTTTTTATATTACAAAAGAGAGCCATCTGGATCCATCCATCCATATTTATAACATGGGCGCCAGGGAATCACTTAGAGAATTATTTAAAGAAATAAATATTCTACCTCTCAGTATATATATTAGAACATAATATATGCTTAGGGGGTCATGTGCCAGAAGCGTGCTCGTTCGCGACCCCTGCCAAACAGTCGATTGCAATTCTGGACCAAGAGCGCACCGACGTGCAGATTAGGGCGTCCCCCGTAGGCGACGCGCACCGATCCGCCCCCGTCGGTGCAAATATAGCTGCATGCGGCGGTGGGGGCCGCCACCCACCACGCAGCGCCAATTCCGGCGGGACGAGGGGAGCCGAGTGCCGCATAGGCACGTGGAATGTGAGAGGTGGATTGAATGATAAGACGAATGAACTGATAGACGTAATGAATGATAGACGTTTGGATGCTTTATGTGTGACAGAGACTAAGCGCAAGGGGAGCGACACCGATGATCTGCCCGGTGGTATGATGGCCCTATGGTCTGGGGTAGACCGGGACGATCATGCCAGTGCTGGTGTAGGTGTCGTACTCTCCTCTCGCTTAGCCACTGGTGTAAGAGATTACTGTTTGGTAGGGCCTAGACTTCCCTGGGTTCGTATTAAACTGGGCATGACGCGAGTATTTTTGGTTGCAGCATACGCTCCCGTAAGCTCAGCGTGTGCTCAAGAACTGGAGAAGTTTTGGGAGTCTGTGAGGGATGTTCTGGACTTAGCTGAAGGGAATGAAAGAGTGATTATGTGTGGAGATTTGAATGGATGGGTTGGGACCAAGCGATACAACTATGACGCTGTTCTTGGTCCGTATGGAGATAAAAGAGTGAACGAAGCAGGTAAGTCAATACTAGATTTATGTATGGAACGAGGCCTCCTCGTGTCGAATACTTTATTTCATCATAAGGATATTCACACGTATACATGGAGAACGAATGATCAAAAAAGTGTGATTGATTTGATTTTAATAGATAGACGTCTCCGAAATGTTCTAATGGATACAAGAGCCTTTAGAGGCCCCACTCTTGAGACGGACCACTACCTGGTGGTAAGCCGGTTTGTGGGCCTTTTTAGGAGGTGGAGGCACTGGCGAGTGCGTATCCCTTTCGGAGATCATGAAAGGATAATGAGCGAAAAATTGCAAGATGAAAGTGTAAGGAGAATGTATGTGCATCTGGTAAGTGAGAGACTTGCAAATGCAAGCCTCTCCGACTTATATGTGGATGATTGTTGGAAAGTTTTGAAAGAAAGTATGGTGGATAGCAAAAGAAGCTTGTGGATGCGCAAAGAGACGTAAAACAGCGAAAGGAGATGCCTGGTGGGATGCGGAGGTTGAATCCTCCGTAGCAAGAAAGAGGAAAGCGTGGCTGGATTACGTATCATCTTTGCCTTTAAATGAAAATATGAGAGAAAAGAAAAAAGAAATGTACCGTCTATGCAAGAATGAAACCAAGGCTTTAGTGAAAGAGAAGCGTGAAAGACAAATTATGAATGAGGAAGAGAGGCTGACGAAAAACTTCGAGGCAAATACCAAACTCTTTTGGAGAGAGATAAAGAAGTCTCGGAGTGGTTCGTCGGCATCCAGAATGGATAAGATAAAGTCTAAAGCTGGTGTCATTCTTGCGAACACTCAGGAAGTGTTAGAACGGTGGAGTGAATATTTTGAGGAAATGTATGAGTATGCCTCGGACGCTGGCAATGAGAGTGAGTCGGATGCTTACTCCACGTTGACGGCGTCCGACGAAGGCATAACTATGGATGAGATCGAATGGTCGATACGAAGCTTGAAAAATGGAAAATCAGCGGGAATTGATCTGATCACAGCTGAGATGATCAAATTAGGTGGCACTTACGTTCGGGACGCCTTCTGGTACCTATGCAACCTATGCTGGAGAACTGGAAGGGTCCCAATGGACTGGAGACGCGCAGTCATCGTGCCCTTGTATAAAGGCAAGGGGTCACGCATGGACTGCACCAACTATAGGGCCATCAGTTTGATCAACTTAGCAGCAAAAGTATATGGAAAGGTGATTGAAAGGAGAATGAGGGTGAAATCCGATGAAATGCTGTGGGACGCACAAGGAGGTTTCCGAAATGGAAGGGGATGTACGGATCAAGTTTTCTCGCTCCGCAATATCGTAGAGAAGCATCTGGCCATAGACCGGAAGGTTTTCTGCGGTTTTGTGGATCTTGAGAAAGCCTTTGATAGGGTTGTGCGAAAGGAACTGTGGGATATATTGCCGAGATATGGGATTGACGGTTCACTGCTCCGTGCTGTGCAGTCCACTTACAAGGATTGCTCAGCATGTGTGCGGATAGACGGTGGCATGTCACCCTGGTTTGATGTCAAAATTGGTGTCAAACAGGGTTGCATGCTATCTGCTAGGCTGTTTATCCTGTATCTCGATAGTTGTCTGCAGAGAATAAGGTCAACGAATGTGGGATTGCGCATGGGTGACCTAGTGGTGAACTGTCTGCTGTATGCAGACGATGCCGTGCTATTAGCAGATACACCATCTAAACTGCAAACACTGGTCACAACGATGAAAGACGAATGTATGGAGAAAGGCTTACTACTGAATGCGAAGAAAACAAAGATAATGGTATTTGAAAGAGAAGAATCCAGAACTAATGTAAGGATTACGATTGACGATGAAGTGTTGGAACAAGTGGATGAGTTTGTATATCTTGGATGTGCTTTCAGCAGGGATGGAAGGTACACCGCAAATGTGGAAAGACGAGTGAGTGCTGGGAATAGTGTGAACGGAGCGTTGGGAAAACTTCTTGGCAGTAAAAACCTGAGCCAGAAGGCACAACTCGCTATACACAATGCAGTGTTGGTCCCAACGCTAACTTATGGAAGCGAGAGCTGGGTATGGCAGAAAGAGCATGAAAGTAGAATAAACGCGGTTGAAATGCGAGCGCTGCGCAAAATTTGTGGCGTAAGGCTTGTAGACCGTATTCGCAATGATGATGTTAGAAATAGAGTTGGTCTGAAAGAGAGCGTCGGTGTTAAAATAAGAAGAGGCATGCTCCGATGGTTCGGGCATGTAGAAAGAATGCAAGATGAAAGAATAACGAAGCAGATATACAATGCAAAAGTGGACGGATGTAGGAGCCGTGGAAGGCCAAGACTTACCTACCATGACCAAATTGGTCGTGTTCTATCAGAAGGTGATGTCAGGAGCCGTAGAAACCGGCGAGCGTGCATGAGAAGAGCAATGAATGTTAAAGAAGCGAGTGAGATATGTAAGGATCGAGTCACGTGGCGCTCGGTTCTCTCTGCCTATCCCGCAAGGGATTTGGCGTGAAGTTATAGATAGATAATATATGCTCGTGAAAATATAGTAATCTTCAAATTTTTGTGAAAACATTAGAAGCAGGAATAGACTGCGTATGCCGGTACATCGGCTTGCTTAGACTAGCAGATTTTTTATTGTAAATTGTATTCGATGCTGTAATAAATTACCTGAAACAGTTCTGTGCTTGACTGATAATATGTTCAAAAGGTACATCAAAAATACTCTGTGCAAGAATGGTTATTATAGAATCGATGAATATCTAACTGACAAAGATGTTTGGAAGTGATTCAGCACATGTATTAATATATCTTTAATTGTACCACTTGCTTTCAGTATATGTACAATTGTACACTCACATATATTTATTGTAATATATGTTAACGATGAAAAAAAGACCCATATTGGCAAGTTTCTTTTAGCAATTCTTCTTCGCCATTGGTAATTTTCGAAATGGTGGTAGATTAAAAAACAGAAATTAAAATTAAAAAACTATAGAAAATGAATAAGATACAATGTTTGAAGTTATTGAAGTTATACTTCTAATGCGACTTGCAAAAAGGTTGCGTTAAATGTTTAACGCTACGATGGAGGGGGAATAGAAAGAGACAGAGCGAGAGTGAATGCGTGACACTCGAATACAAAAGTACAGGTTGAAGCTGCTAAATGTTAAAAATGTGCAATAGGTTAAAACTGCTAAATGTTTCACGTTATTACCGGAAGATGGCGCTATAGTTAAAATTAAAATATTATTATTTAATATAATTAATACTAAATATTATTAAGTTATTAATGCTAAATATTTATTTAATGATGCCAGAGAAGTATAACTTCTCACGCGTGTACATAAGTACAGGCATCTATTTTTTTTTGAGGAGGCATACAAGCATAGATCCCGCCTGATGTAAAGCGGGTACCGTAGCCTATTAACACTTGCGATATATTAAGTATCACTCGCGCGATGTCTCCTCTGCTGCTTACACAGCAATTCCTTGAGAGCTTACTGGTGACCTCACTCACACGCAGGAACACAACAACCGTCTAGGGAGTTGTTATCCTGCGTGTGAGCCATCGATCTCGTCAAAATGTGATACATATCTCAATATGATCTAATTTAAAGAATGTAAGACGTGTCTAAGTGCCCGTAAGGGCCTAATGGCAAATAAATATTTTGTTTATGTATCTTTAACTTTTCTAATAGTAGATCCCGTTGTATAAGGGTCATCCAGTAACAGTTAACACCATGCAGATGTGAAAATCCCGTCATAGTGACTCCCCGTTCCCGTCCCCGTTCGAGTCACCATGCAGATGTGAAAATCCCGTCATAGTGACTCGTTCTCATCCCCGTTCGAGTCGCGTTCCTGAGTCACTGCACTATCTGGCCCGAAAGGATCACCGTCGCAACAAATGTGGGGCCATGTGGATGTTTAAACGGAGACATGTTCGAGCCACAAGGGTTGACGCGCCGGCCGTAGAAACCAGAATTGTGAATTACCAGAGGGAGAGGGAGGCGCGGCGGGTCGGCCATTGCGACTCCGAAGTACGTAGTACATACCATCTGCGCATATACCTACAACCGTCTACCAACACCCACGCTTTATCCGTCTTTGTTGCTGCGTTGATCGTCTCGCTCTCTCTCTCCCATCACTAACAAACTTTTTGAGGTGGAGTTCGCTAACATCCGCTGACTCCATTCTATCCTCAATTCCCTCCATCATCACCTTGAGACGACTAAACCCGCGTTACTCTTCCTCACTGAGACGCAAATAAGTCGCCCTGTAACACGTTCTTCCATCACAAGGATATTCGGGACTTCAAATGGAGACGGAATGAACAGAAATGCTAACACTCAGGCAGTGTTAGAACGGTGGAGTGAATATTTCAGAGAAATATATGATTATGTCCAGGACGCTGCCATTGTGAATGAATCTGTGATTGACTCGACAGTGTCAGCCTACCATAAGGACATTACCATGGATGAGTTAGAATGGTCGATGCGAAATTTGAAAAATGGAAAGTCAACGGGAGTCGATATGGTAACTCTGAGATGATCTGACGGCCATCCTTGCCCATGAAAAAATCAGTAGCAGACCTCACCAATCCTAATAGATTAGGAATCAGTATACGGCCAAGGAGAAGAAATCAAGTTTAATTTCAAAAAAATTGTAATTAAAGCAGGTGAAAGGATCTGAATCAAGAGTCATTTAAATCTTAAGGTGAATGTTAATTGGATTTCAGTGGATAATACTTATTTCGAAACAAATCATCAGCTTTGCCTAAAATAGTAATATGACATTCCACATAGGTAGAAAATTTTGTTAAATACTTATTACACGTAGGCAATTTGATTTAAGCTACTATGCGTGATTCCGCCACCAATTACTTGGTGCAAACTAGCGTCCGCCGGAACACACCCACTACCTTGATGCATACTGTCGCAGCTATAGCTGCTATCATCATTTATCATGGTTTAGCTTAGTAGTTTATTTACTTTTTTATTAAATTTTTTATCAACTTAATAGGTTATTTATATTAAATATGTTCGTTTTGGTGATAGACGTAAACATTCAGTTTTTTAGCAGATCTGTCCTATTCGCCAGCAGCAGAGGCGGGTGCATGCATTTTCTGTTACAGATGGAAGGCAATTACTAAGACGACTTCACCGCTACTGAGGCAGATGCGGCCAGAGCCATGCCATGGCCGCAACTGCATGCAATAATGGATACTTTTTTATAATTAGCTCATAAATAAATGTGATTATGACATCTATAAAGTATTTCAATAAGTGTTAAGTGAAAAACAAATATAAATTGTGATGTGAAGTATCATTATTAATTTCAGTAGTACATATTTAATATTTGTTAATTTATCTTATCCATTTAATTTAAAAATTCCACCTCCATTGACAGCAGAATATGTTTGCGTTGAACCCACCTGCTAAATCATGAGTCAGTGTTTAACTATATTCTAAGGAATAAATTGAAAAAACCTGTTGTAGTACGGTAATAATAAACTTGTTTAGTAATAAACAGCTGTAATTGGTAGTTATAGTGGTAGCTGTAGTAATAGCTGTAGTAATTAACTACTTCACAATGAGCCTCAAGAAGAAGCTCAAGGTCGCTCAGCATGCTATATACAGAGCTGTGCTCGAGGCCTCTCAGCGTAATAGAATCAAGAATGAGAATATCCGTAATAGAACTAAGCATTAGCTGGCATAGACCTAAGGGTAAGCAAATTGAAGTGGTAACTGGCCGCCTTCATAGCTCGTAGAACCGACAAACGTAGGGTAAAAAGGTTTTCAAATGATGTCCCCGTACTGGTGGTACACGCGGTAGGTGTGACCACCTACTAGATGGAGCGACGACTTCAATATAATTGTAGGGAGTCAACCGATGTAGGTGGCTCACAGGCTGATATGAATGATACCTTGGATGTTGACACTGTGAGTGAGTCTGTGGCTAACTCCACTCCACGGTGCACAGTGCTTTCAAAACCGGTTTTCATACTCATTCGATTAAACAGAACTAGTTCCATTTTCTTTATCTCTGCCTATTGGAAATCACTACTGATTAGTGATGCAGTGGGTCACCTAATGATAAGTGGTCACCGCCGCCCATAGACATCAGCAACACCAAAGATTTTTAAAGTTATTTTTAAAGTTAGTCAACGTCTAATCTAACTCTTGACCTAGTTGTTACCCGCAACGTTTCACTTCTCACGATATGTGGATTAGATTTTCAGGAACACCGTTCGTATATGAAATCTATATGTTTGTCTGTGTGTGTCTGTCGCTTTTTTTCGAATATTCGAATTTTGACTACAGATTCGGATTCAGCATAAAAAAGTAGAATAAGAATCTCTGAAAAACCAACCTCCTATCCTTAAGGATCATGGTCAAAATGGCTGACAAATAAAAAAAAAATTGAATTTTTATTTCAGATTCGAAAAGTAAATTAAAACGTAATATCATATTTCTAAGGAACGTGGTCAAAATGGCCGACGAAGTTTAAAAAACATAAATTAAATTGTTATATAATTGACGAGCCAGGTGTTCCTCTGGCAATGCAAGCTTGAGCATTCTCAACTGGTTTATTTTATATTGTAGCTCTACGTTTTTGGATAGTTATGAAGATACATATAATTTCATTTACATTTGTGATAAATGCATAGCTTTCTTATAAGTATTGACATGAAAAATTGCTACTCCGTAAATTGTTCTGTATTTGGGAGAGTAGCTTTACGTATGTCATTCATATAGACGATGAAAATACTGCAGCACAGTTCCTTGTAGGGCTCTAAGGTTTAACAAATGAATGCTGACTTTTATATGTTGAAATCTGCTACGGCAGCGTATTCCAAAAATCTAATGCATTTTAGCAGAATTTGGCACAGAAACAGTGTCAAATGCTTTGGCGAGATCCAAAAATACATTGACATATCTTTGAGTACTGCCTATATGACAAGACACTATAATGACTTAGCAAAAATATCTCGAAAGTTTTAGCTTATAACTTCTAAGCGTTCACGAGTTTTTTTATTATTTTAGTTCCATACAGCTAGCTGCATGCAGGGAACAGTGAAGGACGCATTGGGGAAATTTCATTTGTGACAGCCAAAACCTAATACAGAAGGCACAGCTCGCTGTATGTACACAAGGCGGTGCCAGTCCCAACTTTGCAACAAGCAGGGTATGAGAAAGAGAACAAGAAAGTAGAATAAATGCGGTGGAAATGCGAGCCAATGCTCATACTATGATGAACTATGATGTAAGAATGAGAACGTGTCTGAAAGAGAGTGTAGGTGTTAGGAAAATTCATGCTCAATGGGTTCGGACGTGTAGAAAGAATGCAGGAATAAAAAATGATGAAACAAAGACACATTGCGAAATTGGAATGATGTAAGAGCCGAGGAAGGCTTACCTACTACTACTACACAAATCATAAGTCATCCCACTGCAGGGATACGAATCTCCCTTTACCGAAAGGGGTTTAGGGCGTAGTTCACCACGCTGTTCTATTGTGTATTGGCAGAGGCCAATGTTGTCAAGCCGATTATTATCATCTATCGACAACAACCGAAACCGAGGACTTAACATGCCCTCCAAGCACAGACAAGCTCGAGATAAATAAACCTATCCATGGACACACTGCGGTCGATATTGCTTAACTTGCGTGTTCGGTTAGACTGACACGCGTAACGACGAAAAAAGGCGTCGAGCTCTGAAAAACTCTCCTATCAAAACGCCCATTTAGGCGCGTTTCACTATTCTATATGGACGTTTCGCGTTTAACATAAAACATTATGGGGTGTAAGTGGCTCAATGTCACCTTCAGAACCGAAGCCAACTTCACCTGCACGTGGTGCACCCTGCTTATCAACAGACGAGGCTCTGGAGAGAGGTGGGGCACGATGTAAGCCCGACTGGGAAAGTACCTCCACCTCATAGAAGACGGCAGCCAAATAACAATGAGGGTCGTTGTGTTCCTTTGTGTGAGTGAGGTCACCAGAAGATAAGGAGTTGCTGTGTTGACGGCGGGGATGGCAACCCTAGCGACATTTTTTTGTGTCTAGCGTTCATAGGCTACCGTAACCGCTTGCAATATATTACCCCATCCTTACATCCTAGCCATCTCTGTTGCTAACATTGCGACTGCTAAGCTTAGGTACTGGTAACCTCACCCACTCACATCAATAAAAAAAAATTGAGAAATTGGATAGTGTTTTAATAATTTTATAATAATAATCAGTGCAGTGTGATGAACGAACGATTACGGTCACGTCCCTCCGCTCAACACAGTTATGAATTTAAAGATTCGCGCTTTAGTGACTATGGATTCCAAACAACTCTTTGCCAACGAGTTCTTGACGTTTATACAACACGCCATCGATAGTCTGGATGTAATTAGCATTATGCGCATCTGCAAGTCTACCTTTAGTGGGGATGAGATTAGCAGTGAGCAAGATGCTGTTATTCAAGACGCTGGACTAGACTCATGATGTCGTTACGCAGAAGGAATGAAGGAAAGAAAAGTGTTCTACATGCCATCAGTTTATTAAAGGTGATTGATTCAGGCGAGGTGCCTTCTTTGTTCACGAAAGATTTAGATAAGCTGCCACCTGTAACCCTGGAACACGTCAATATTAGTACGCTGCTAAAGGACATCAACAGCCTGAAAGCCAGCCTCGCCGATTTTCAGTTAAAATTACGGTCATCGGAAACAACAATTAGTGGGCTACGTACGGAAATATAATCTCTAAAAAGTAATATTTTCGTAAGTAGGTCACCTGAGGTCGATTACATTAACACGCGTCGTGGTGCACAGAATGCATCCGTATGCAGTTTAATGGTGTCACCAACCACTGTCGCTATCAGCAACGTACAGTGCAATAACGCCCGCTCCCCAGCAGTAAACATGGCAAACACGGGAAGAAGAGGAAGAAGCCTTCCAACTGCAAGTATTGCACCACACAGACCGGCTATACCCTCGACGCCGTTGTACGTTTCCAGCATCGATGTATATGGATAGGTTCTCTCGAAAAAAAACGCTCCCACAAAAGCAATCTGATTTAAAAAATCAGTTTGATTTTGCTCACAGTCGTTTGGGACTACTCGTCTGATTCGTACGCGTTTTCGCCGTGGCTTTACTGGCTATAAATGCCTTCATGCGTTGTAAAATCGTGTAAAAACTGTTCTAAAAAATATAAAAAAGAATGCAGAATTATTTCATATTATTATATAATTAAGTATTTGTGTATTATTTAGCAATTATTTTATTGCATCGATGGTTTCCAGTCTACACTGGTCTGCAGAGGTGACAAAAGTCTTGGAGGTTATAGAGTAGGTACCTATGTGAAGATACAGATAAACTTCACCTTGAGAGTCGAACGATTGGAATCTCGCCATGAAGTAAATTTTAGTTACTTAGTGGTAAGGGTCTCGATTCATTATGTTCCGATCTTCATGAAGGAAGAATTCTGGCAGGAGACAATCGTGTTTCGGAAGTTCCGAAGGCCATTGCCTAACGTCACGCGCTGCAGGTCGCCAAGTATACGTGGAATTAGTTAAATTAAAATATCATGTACATATATATGTATATAAAGTTAAGGTATTTAATTGGGTATTTATTTATTAGTTAAGGTATAGATCTATGGACCCGTTTTGTAAAGTCTGAAAATAAATTATTTCAATATTTTTCGAAATCGGCACACCGGGAGTTACTTGCTTTTAATTACCTACTGAAAGGATTTTTATCGTCTCCCTTTGTATTATTTATTACGCAGACGATAAAAATCTTTATCCCTGTGTATTACAACTCGATATTATGCTTTCCCGGTTTAATTGACTTTTTGTTTGATTGATTAATACCAAAAAGAATCATAAGAATTAAATAGGTATATTATTAAATAAGGAACCTCTATAATGGTGTTGTTAACATTGTTTTCATTACTCCTTTAATTCATGTTTATTTTTATATTTTTATTTAAAAGTAGGTATACGATTTTGAAGTAATTTGTAATAAATTTATTGAGGAGTGCCATATGACTCTATTGTTAATAGAGTCATATGGCGCTCGGTTCTGTCCACATACCCCGCAAAAGACATGGCGTAAAGACGTAGATAAATATGCAATATAATGAAATATAAAATACGATAAATCCAAACGCAAACTACAACTTATTTATTGTTGTTAAGTTTAATGTTTGTTGGTTTATTTAACTGTATTGCATTATCTATAATTCATAACAAAGTATAAAAGCTAGGTAGTACATGATTTGAAAAGGCAAGTTTTATCAGCTTGTACAAATTATTTTTTAATACTTAACAAGTATTTTCCAAGTCAATTTAATTTTCTAATTTTGCCACTTCACTGCCATAACATCGGAAGGCATACAAGCCTACGACCCACCTGATGTAAAGTTGTAACCGTAGCCTATGAACGCTTGCAATATATTAGGTATCGCTCGCGCGATGCCAACACGGCAACTCCTGCTACTTGTAACCTCACCTCTCTTTAAAACACACAAAACAAGAGAAACAGATATGTCCATGCACACAAAAGTTTGTCCCTTGTGGGAATAGAACCCACGAGCCTTAGTGTTTAATGTAGCAACCACTCGACCACCAGGCACGTCGAATTAATAACTGTTCAATCATTGGTGTACTTACATTTAATCTGAACAGCGAGGTGCATTCAGATTAAGTTCTCTTTTTTTTATAAAAATTGAGGTAAGATAGAAGAACGAAATGGATAATATAAAAAAAAAAACTAAAAATACCATAACTACTGCCACCTATCGGCTACACGTGCATTTGCTAAATAAACTTGAGCGCCATCTATGGTTTTGTGACAAAATGCCCAGACAATATTTCAAATTACTAAATTAAGGACGATATTAAGCGTTTACTCACTATATGTAAACATGTACTGATGTATTCATGTGACATGTAATAAAGTATGTGTGATGTGTAATAGAAAAGACAAAAATACCTAAAACGAAAAGCAAATAATGTTCTTCTTTACATGTTTATTTAATTTTAATCTATGACGGTAGATGTCGCTAGCATAACAAATTAATAAATACAAATTAAAAATTATTAGATTATTACAAAAGCCCCTGGGCCCCACCTACGGGCTTATTTGTAAAAAGTTTCAATAATCGAGTTTGTAATGAAGTAATCCACGGTAACACCAAAAGAGAGATTGCCAGTCAATTTACTCACCCCGTGTCACGGCAACAAATAGCATGCAAGAGATCAAGCATATGAAGGACATACAGAATCATGGGTACCTATCCAGGAAGATCAAGTCAGCTACCTCCATCCTATTTATACATTTCAGATAGGTACCTACCCGACTTTGCATTTAATTTGTTCTACCTACCATGTTAGAAGTATTAAGCATGAACGCCAGTAGGTACCTATTTGATTGCAGATTTGATTGTGTGTCAGTAAGAAAATAGGCTAGGGACTGATTTATAATCAAAATATAGATTTATGTATAGTAAGATGTTACATTATTTAAAAATGGAATTATTTTGCATTTGACTTGAACCTTATCTCATTGCACTTCATTAGAACTGGCAGCCAATAATGTTTTGTCAAAGGCCATAATAGGAAGTGACAGATTGTGCCACAAAGAAATAGTTAAGTACCTAACTTCATAAAATTAAATGTGCAATAGTTTGTTAAATTTACTTAGAACTGTAATTAGGTATATAGGTAAGTGAATAGGGAAATTAAATACCTAAATATGAATAAGTACTATCAATCGACACCAATCCTTAATTAATCGCTCGTCAAACAATGAGATGTGAACTAACAACTAGAATATATCATGAATTAAGTATAACACAAACATCATAGAAGAAGAACAAACAGAATTACGTAGAACAAAAAGGTTTATATCACGGTTGAGAAAAAACACATGCGCTATAGCACCGTCTCTCTCTAACTCGCGACATCGGGTTTAACAAAATGGCGGCTGGTCCTATCCGCCGGCTGTAAGTATCAGCGTACATTTGTGTGCATTCGATCACCCTCTCGCCATCGTGAAAGTACGTTCGCGACCTACGCATTATCAGCTGCTTCTAGAATAACAAGTCTAAGGAGCTGAGAGAGCTGTTGAGGATAGGTAAGTTTATTTCAATTTATTATTTTATTTTCAAATTTAGGTCAAATCCGGTTGCAGTTACCAGTAACAGGTTATATCGTATAATTACTCATTTCCAGGTTTTCCAGGTCTTCATTTCTACACTACGTTTCTAAAAAACTTAAATTTCCGAGATCAAGGTTGACTACTGTTATCGACTTTGAAGTTAACTTTCTCATAAAATCCTATATAACCCCCTTAAATAAATAGTCTACTTGGTACAGATGTACAAGTATCTACTTGATATAGATTTGTAGAGAATCGGCTATTAAACTATCCATGGATCTACTATGTTAATAAAAGTAGCACGTAATAGCTCAATGTAATAGCATTGAAAGATCTGGCAATTTATTAGTTGAGTTGACCTAAAAATAATCTGGAAGCTTGGGCTTTCTGGGTACCGTATTATCTGTAGATACACTTATGTTTCGCATATTACAAAAAAAAAAATACAATCCGTACCCGGAGTATCCGGATCCCGGACGGAGAAGAGAAGTCAGCATAACTTTGATCAAAATAAATCGGTTAAATACGTACGTAAGCCAGCCACAGAACGTGGCAACGCCGCATTTTGTTAGCTCTATACGGCAGTGCAGAACCAGAACGGTGCGCTGTTGCCGCGCTGCCGCTTCGGCGTGCTTGGTTCTCGCCCGGCAGTGATAGATAAGCTGCCATTTTGAAGTAGGAATGACTTCGACTGCCACTGCCATGCCAGTTGCTACGAAATTTTCTTGTCATGAACTTAATCTACCCTCGTACCTTTACAATTTTGTAGGTCAAGACTTTTTATGAATCATTGCCCAAAGTCATTAAACTTCTGGGCCTCCACATAATGTCAACAAATGTAGAATAAGATATTACATGATTAGTAATATGGTTAATTGTTTTATCAATATGTATATTTACTTGCGTATTGCGTTAATTTAGTATTGATACAAGAAATAGCAAATTCACCGTTAGAAAGTATTCCAGAGGAATTTTCAAACATAAATACATACTTACCTACTTACATTTTTATCCTGGACTTCATTTCTATCGACGTTTTATTGTGGTTTCTAGACATTTATATGATAGGACAATCGCTTCTGAATTTTCTGACTTCTGTAACTAGGTTATAAAAATAAATATTATATGCTCTTTAATTAGGGCTGCCATACGTCCCGGTACACCGGGACATGTCCCGGTTTGAAGTGTTATGTCCCGGTGTTTTTTGATTAAAGTTTCTTAAATATTACCAGTGTTTTTGAATAATCAATGGTTTACCCTATTTCTGTTTAAAATGTCCCGATCGGCGTCTCAGAATTTATGGCAGCCCTATCTTTAATGCATGTTTATTTTGCTGACGTGAAATAAGGTAATTTATCTTTCATAGATACATGAGTAGGGCTTTTTCTGGAAGTGTCGACCAACTGTCGGGCTATGATTGTGAAAGGGCTGGGTATACAAAGGCAATTTAGTCTCTTTTACTTTGTGTACACACAAAGTAGTGTAATTATTATAGAATCTATTAACAATATACCTACTTAAAACATATTTATTTATAGGAGCGCGTTTATAAATAAAATAATAACCTTAAAAAGCAGTGATAGCCCAGTGGATCAAGAATCGGCCTATTGACCAACTGGTCCCCGGTTCGAATCCTGGCATGTACCACAAAATTCGTGTTTCTGGATTATACATATGTATTTGTAATTATCACTAGCTCGGCGGTGAAAACAACGCGAGGAAACCCGCACGTCCAAGAAATTATATTTCGAAAGACGTGTGACCTAACCTAAGAACACGCACTACAAAGAAATGTAGAAAGGTCTGCCTGGGTTGGCTGACATCTGGCGGCAGTCGCTCCATGTAAAAATCAGTATTACCGCCAAATCGGCAGTGTTAGGTAACGGATCCCCGCCAAACTCCATGGGTTAGGAAACGAGATAACGGTAAAGAAGAATACCGATCCCTGTAGGTAATGATATTCCTAGGTAGGCTTCGTGCTCATTTGTATTGTAATTTTGGAATAACAATTGCCAATATTGTCTTTAATCTCGACCTCTTGCAATCATTATTTCACACTTTCAGTCATGTATACCGTAAAATATATTTAAATCATGATATCGAATTTTTATTACAAGTCACAGATTACCTCTATATCAGCTTTATATTTATTAACTATTTTCGCGACCAGAAACTCCCTTTTAATGAAATTCCTTTGCTGTTTTTCATTAGACAAATGTATATATCAATGTAAAATTTATTGAGAATAATTAACGACCGTTAAATGTAATATTACTTACGTAAGAAGAGCTTATTTTGATACAATTATTAGAGACGAATTCTATTCAATATTCCTCCCATGCCTTGCATCCGATTACAGTCTTTGAACGTTAGAAAATATAACTGTAACAACCACTGCTGCTGCAATTGAAGCATTCAGAAATTGATATAACACTCAGAATGCAATGTATTTACACTTAATAGATGTTTTTATAGTTGGCGGCAAATACCCACAGGGACGTAGCATACACAAGTCGATAGTTTGACTTATTTCTGTATTAGTATGACACAACTTATACGTATACGTTTAAAGAATACAATAGTATGAATATAATTAGTACACACTTATACCTATAAGATTAATTGTAAAATAATGTTACATCTTATTTTGTCTGCGTCAACATTGAATTTATAATCTTTAATAAAATACTCAGATCTGGTACATAGTCGTAACCGACTAAGTACATCGTTATCTTTTCTGTTTTTTTAGTGTTGAATTTTGTAATATGCCGTTGTTTTTATGGGAATGTTTATTTTTTGTAGGCTATTAGCGATCTCTTTTTTTTTTCCTTTGCTTATAAATGGTGGGTAACTAACTATATGAGTTTTAATTGCCGGCGGTCCATCATGTTCAATGAATCTTTTAAAATTATTAAGTAAGAATGTAGATAAAAATATCTTAGGTTATAAGTACTTATATTATAATCGCCAAGTATTTTTGAGGTTTTATAAATTTCTTGTCTATTTTTGTTTGCCCTATTCATATTTTATTTTTCTTTTCGTTACGTGTTTACTTAATCACTTTACAGTTATCACTCTTACGAAGTTATTGTATTCTCTTTGGTTACAACTGCTAGTGCCGTGACAGGGGTTAGACGTTGTTATCATCATTAATGATCGCTGACATACGCATACTTGGGTACAGATTTATTATTACCTGCTATAGTTTATTTATTCCAGTCATAATATTTGGTATAATTATGACGTATAAATAAATGCACATTATATTTAAGCATTTTCTACAAATCGTCATATATTTTTGTAGATTTTGCTAATTTTGCTTAGCATTACGCATAATTACTATCTATTTTTATGATGACGTTGGCCGACGTACAGCATCGGGCGGCTCATTCGGGTATTATCGGTGGCGTTCGGCAATGAACGAGTCAAACAACCCACTCGACTCGACTCGAGCGTTTCACGTCTTCATAAGTGTGGCAACGTCGCATCGTAGTCTCCTCTCCCTTAAGTCACTAACCAGTATCGAGCTAGATTTTATTCAATAGTTTATTCATATTCCTGTATAATCAACACGTATGACTGAATCTAGTTCAACAAATTTTCGATACTAGAAAGATTCCTCAATCTGCCTGCCTGTGATCAATGCCAAATTTATGAGCATATGAATAGCGGCAACATGGCATCGTGAGCATAATTCCGTGCCGGATTTTCATTCTAACGCGTACCTTACCGTACCCAGGGGGATCATGTGTATTACTCTATTATAGTTACACTTTGTGTAACACAATCATGCAAGAAGTATTATGTGGGTGCCTGCCTACACAATTATTCCTTTCTAGGCATGATTAGTGCTGACTAGTTAATTAACACTTCGCTAAATATATACTATTTAACTAATTATTTCTGGTATTAACCAAACCATCCATCTTCGTGAACTATACACAAACAGAAGTAGAACGCAAGAGAACGAAACTACACTATCTGCGCGCGTGACCTCGCTCTTGGTGTACATAAATAAGTACTTAATTTACAGAGTAATGCACGAGCCCAAGACTACATACCGCGCTACTTATCTTCTCGCCTCTTCGTCCCCGCTTATTTATCGTTCATGCCATCCCGCTCTGACGCGCCCTGAATATTTTTATCGAGCATACTCGTTGAGCTCTGTGCAGCGTTTGCTCTGTGTAATCACAACAGCCATATTTGCGTCCGCCATTTTCTTCTCTCTCTTTCTGCTGACCGCCAGTGGCGCCAGTGCCACTATTGCCGCGTTAGTGAACGCTCGTTTGTGTGGCTCCGAGTCTTCTTTGTCCTTCTACTTCTGGATCTCTTACTCAGTTGTATTAGGTACGTACATATGTACAGACGCGTACAATCGGTTTATTAGTTTTACTTTTTTATTTTTAAGTTTAACTAAAACTTATATAAAGTAAAATATCCGAGGAATTCTTTTATTTTTCTGATCCTTAACATTATATAGGTATATTTTCGTAGTTGATATGGGTTTTGCTTTTGTAGATACTGTTCTGTTTTCGATACACATTACTTAAGTATTATTTTTTTAAATAGGGTATTACGAAGCGGAACTCGTTTTTTTTACTTTGATCTTTGTTAATATGTGTGTTATATTTTTTATATATATATATATATATATATTATATTCACATTTAAATAAATGTATATATATATACATATATATATATACATATATATATACATATATATATATATATATATACATATATATATATATTCCTGTACGTTTGTATAATAAATATAAATTCCTAAACATGTGGACCAAACTTCATAAAAAATTTTGATGTTATGCATGGTTTAGATTTACTATTGGACCCGGCAGATGGCGCCCCAATCGGGTTCTAGGATTTTTATTTTTTGGAAAGGACGTCTGTCACGTTCGCTAATATAGGTAATCATGTGTATGTGTGTATATGTATACCGCCGCCAATTGTAGTTTGTGAACTTTTTGTTTTTTTTTTTTACTATGCATTCGCTAATTACATCTCCGATATCATGTGCTATTTAAGTATACGACTTTTTATCTTTATGTGTGCATCATAACTTGTATACTCATGTATACCATATATTATTAACAATAACCTCAAACCCAATCACTTGATTAAGGAAGAGTTACATATAAAAGCATAAACTGATTGATATATACTATACAGCCGGGCAAGGAACTTGAAATGTTCATGGAGGTTGCTTACGGCGCAGGAAATAGGAAAATCGCAAGTTGCGGCTATTTCTAATTTATTAACAAATTCTTCAGTTTCATGTCAGTTGGTCTTTTTCGATAGGTGGTATCTAATAGTATTAACATGTCGCGATGTCTTCAAAATGCCACCAAGCACCTACAATCAACATAGTATACATCCCATAACATCCCATTAACCAAATTCGCCAAGCTAGAAATAATAACTGCGCATTGTAATAGACGTCAATTGACTGAATTCTGGCTCCTTTTCGATAGCCTCTTGTACCACGTTCCACCTTCACCTCAATCACTTTGTTATCAGACGCACGCACCGCGTATCGCTATCCGTCTCTTTCACTCTCGAGCGTTTGGCATTGCATCCGTTTCGATGGCAGGCTTTACGGATTTCGTCTGCTAACGCTTGGCGATCAGCTCTAACCAAGTGAGTGGGGAATTCATTCCGGTATTCCGCGCAACAGAGCGATCGTCGGCCATTTTGAGTTGATGTTTTCATGTCGTTTCCTAGGTTTTGCTACAACTTTGCTTTCGATATCTGGTCTTCTATAACTTCGTGAATTCAAATTGTTCTATACATGTTTGATTATTTGCATTTTGTTTCTATGCATTATTATTTTAATTTTGTTACAAATCCATATTATATTATATTCTGTATAGAGATCGAGTCATTCATTATATCAGTTGTTTATATTACTGTTTTTTTTCTAAGTACTTATTTCAATGATCAGCATGGATCAAATTGAATCGATTATTATGTATTTAATGGATCTTACTCATTAGTTTTCTGCTAGCAGATATACCATTTTACAAAATTACTGCATCCAGCAGCTTACTATTATTTATTTCTTTGTTAGGTTTTACTAATGTGTGCGTACCTATTTCTCCTTCGGATTTCACTCTACCATGTAGAAAAAGTTTAGGTACATGTTATTGTTTTCATATTAGGTTAACATGGAAGTTCCACCCATCCAATATGTTTTATTATTTATTCATCTCAAAATAGAACACATTGGGGCGCGGTCTTCTCTATAGAATAAATGTTTAACGACATTTTATTGTTTTTTGCAATAATTTGACATTATTGCAGAAACATCTTCAATCTTCTACAAATATTTGTTTTGCTACACGTTTAATACGCAGTTTAAATATGCAAATTATTTATACAATCGATCGTTCTTATTTTTTTTAATTACAAAGTTTATCCTTCTTATCTCTGACTGGATCATTTGGAATCGAACTGAGCCTAAATCATTTATTGAGTAATAGAAAATTTCGAAGGATGTTTCCAGATTTGTGTAGCAAAAAATCATTTTGTAATACCTATAGCATTTTGTTAAAAGAGTACCCTTGATTACTATCTATACAAGCGTTTGGCTTTATAAAACCCTCACATTGGTTTAATTGTATAAGAAATTATTTTACATAATACGTCACGTAATTTTATGGTACATTTCCGCTGTAACATTCTCCCTCTTCTACCATCTAGGACGATAAAACTTAAGGAATCTACGCTTGACTTTGGTGTATGGCGGTACGCGGTCCCTTCTATGGTTTTATATATTTTATGTTAGAGCGCTCGCTGTGGGATCGCCGCTAATTCGATACTAGAGAAGTGTCGAGAACGTGTACGCGTTTCCGTACGATTTTCTAATAATCCATTCTTGACATGAATAAGGCACGCAAGAAATCCTTCAAAAAAAGGAAAAAAATGTACTACAGAAAAGTACGAAATAAGATAGTGTAACTCGCCAATCACCTCTATAAGCTCAATATGTAATGTAAGCTATCAATAAACTGTAATAATATGCTTCAGAATCAGAAACTCGGGTGAAAATCAAGTAGTATCGAATTCTCGATATTACTGCGCTTTCTCATGTGTCACATTTTAGTTCACAGTATCATACTCTTGTTATTGGAGCTGTTTCTTCTTTTTGCTATGCTACGTCCACGAACTCAATTTTCTTCAACGAACTCACCTAGAAGTCTTCCACGCTTAGCCGATTTTGATATCGTTTGAAAAAGTTTTTGTAAAAGGCTTAGGATAGACAGTGTCATAAAAAAACATTTTGTAGGTACCGTTCTTGTGGTTTGCAAGTATGTTTTACAACACCTACCGCCTTACAATTCTTAACATATTTTGAAGTAATCACTATCTTGTTTCATACTTTCCCGTTAGCCGTTCTGAAGATCGACGGTGGTGGCCTATATTCAGCAGTTAATAGAAAAAGACGGACTGAGATGAATATAAGATGTTAATTTCTTAATGATTGTAAAAAGATACCAAGATGTATAAAATGCTTTAGGTTATACATACTAAACACGTCTACAGATAAATGTACATTACGAATATGTATACATTGCTACCAAGGTATTTGCTTATCTTATAATATTGTTCAACCTCTATAACTCCATCAAAGGTCCTGAATTATGTGGGTTACACAAAAGTTTCCGTGAGTCCAAATCCCTATATACCCAATGGTCTTAGCATGCTTAGTGCAAAGTAAACTTGGACTTCAGCCAAAATACGTTTGTCTATCAATACTAACTATAGGCAAAGTGCACTATTGCAATATGCTATTATAGACACGACTGTCAACGACGTTTGTCCTCACGTGTCTTCCTGTTAGTATTGTTTTAAAATCCTTTAAAATGATGTATCGCACAACATAGTTGCAAAAAAAAATATTTTTGTTCCTTTTGTTAATGTAACAACTACCATATTAGTAATATTAAAAAAAAACCTGTATTACTCGGATCACAATAACGAATCGATTATAATACCTCGATCGTCAAAATCGAATAAGAACACGTAAATACAAGCATACTTATAGACTGCTAAAATCGTAACCCTTCCTTTTACTTTATCTTTATTTAGTCGGGTGAAAAAGTATCTTAGTTTCAGCTGTTTCAACCTTGCCTGTCTGCTATTATATTAGTCACAGTATTGTTTTATATTTTGTGATTGCTAAGATTACTTTTATTATGGATGTTAGTCTTCACCAAAACGTAAATGAGTACGAATATTCAAGGAGTGCAGATTGCAAAATAGAGTGACCCTAAAATTACCTAACTCCCATACTACCTTTAACTAAAGCAAGCTTAATGGGAACTCAACACCTATGATTTGTTGAAAGATCTTTTAGCTTACGTAGAGGTTTCTCCTTATTTTCATTTTGATCTTTTTGTGTTGATCCACAGTTACTGATTTTTTTTTAACGTTCCGAAAGATTTGACGTTTATAATCGCCAATTTTCTACGACTACCATGAACTTAGTATTCACTAAAAGGAACTATCTCAAAATACGGTGTTTTGTGATGTTTCTTTATTATTATTATGAATGAAATTATAAAAGCTTTGTTTAAATGAAATTCAACAAAAAAAAATCGAATATTTATCTTGTTTGAATATGATCTCCTATTGTCATCATTCTAAACCTAAGGTGATTCCATCTCATCAGATTGCAAACAATCGTTTATGATTGTTGATATTAATGATAACATTAACTTCATCATACAGTGTCGGAATTGAAGGGTATCAGTACAAATATTTATATATATGTAATAAGAACAGGTTTAAATAGAAATAGACTGACTCCAGGCCTCCGTAATTTCCCCATAAGACGAGAATTCAATTAGAATTCTGTGAGCTGTTATGCTACCGTCATTGCCATTTCGGGGTGTTATCCTTTATTTCAACAATCAATTTCAACAATCATTAACTGTCTACCTACTTTCACATGTCAGTGAATCTTGACTTTTATTTCAAAACGTAAATGCTTTTAAAGTCAACTTTAACAATGTCAACGAATATGTCATTAGTTTCTGCCGTAAACATTTCCGTTTTAACAACCTTTTTATTGTCAACAGAATAATTATAACCTTTTTTTTTTAATTGAATGGTTCAATGCATCCACAATATAGCAATCTTGGTAATTTGCGTATATACACTTTTTTCTGCATTTTTGAGATTAGTTTATGTATATTCAAATGACTTATTGAATTCTAAAATTCTATGATTAATATTATTGTATGAAAGTGTGAACATTATAAGTTTTATCATGTATAAAAAAAGAACATACCAGTTTTGTCGTAATTTTTAGATTTGAACAGTTATTGTAAATTGCATGTGATTTTTATATGCTATTTACTTTATAATCTGGTAATAAGTAAGAAGGTACTCTAATGTATTCACAGTCTTAATTTGAAATTAATGACGACTGATTAGTAGTTTCGTTGATACATCTATACAATTTACATTTAGATACAATTTACATTTAGACATGTTTAGATTTTAAATTAGGTATATTTTTATTCATTGACAATTTATTTTACAATACGGAAGTATAAAATACCTACAACATATCGTAAATTGGCATTTTGTTGGTTAAATTTATCTATTACATTATAGCTTATGGCTAATCCTATTATTATTGTTCACCCTACTTTTACAATTAATTATTTTAAGTTTGATCTATAATGAAAATATGAAGTGATTATTTCAACATCAATTATTGCAGCTATCTTTGGGAATATTTCAATAATGTGGTGAGTGGTGACCGCGAAATACTGATAATAATATTCGAGTTAGTAGCCCCACCTGTTAGCAGAATAGTGTACTACTCCTTTGCCGTAATACACGTTGATAGTTTTTCTTCTTGATTAGATTTGACGGAAACAGTTCTGAAAACGTCATGTTCAATAGATTTAAAGGTCAACAAACTTGGCGATGATAAAACACCGATACAAAATACTGATTTCTCTTCAGCCTTTATCAAAATTTATTGCAATAGGTGCAATGATACGAACGCCATCTAGCGGCAAATAGTAATAAGAAAATGAGTGCTATCGTGCTAGAAAATGACGTTGCTTTTATACTAGTAAATTTTGAGACTCAGATTATAATTTCGTCGTTGATCGTAGATTAGATTAGTCTACAGACTAAAGTTAAACTCACTTCTATGGAATATAATATTTATTCGGTAACATTGGACGTTACCAGTTCGATATATGGAAACTTGTAACAAAATACCTCCTTAAAGACGCCGATCAGTTTGTTACAATATGAAAGAGAAACCTACACACCGCCTCCAATGTACCGTGTCAGTCACGTGGTCGTGGTGTGCCTCGTGCGCGTATTATAATCGTATATTTTAGGAAAAACAAAATCTGCGCTTATCATAATTTACGTAGGTTTACCTTTGAAAGCAGCGCAGGTACTTCATAACAATGTATTAATGTTGTAAAACTGAACGTACTTATTTACTTTCCATGCGAAATTCGCAGTTCTTGAAAGTTACCGACCGAATTTTACTTCTGACCCTATGTAGCGGGCCGCTCACTGTTTGCGATCTAAAAGTGTAATGTGATGACCCTCTCGGCACTCTAGCGAGTGTCAATATTTATCTAAAAAGCCCTAAGTGCGGTAGACAGCCTATGTTTACTGTGGCTAGGTTGGTTCCTACAAAAGTGCCCGTTGAAAACCCTTCGTGGTGTAGTATAGAGGTTTTCCACCGGCGAATTTCAATTCATGGAATCTAAACCGCGCCTGCCTAGTTCCACCGAAAAATTGCCATTAATCGCGAGAGGATAGTTGAAATAGTTGTAGGTGGAAACTCAACCGCATTTCTATAAGAATAGAGTGCAAGTGCGAACCAAAACTCGCGCAGGTAATTTCGGAAATACGCTCTATTTACCTAGAAATACGGTTTAACCATACATCGTTAATAAATTTGTAATTATCACTTGCTCGACCGTGGAAACATCGTGAGAAAACCCACACATCCTAGAAATTACATTTCGAAAGACGTGTGCGTGACCTAAACTCTGTGTGTGGACTGATTTCCCCCCTGGGTTGTGGTCTGACGGCAGTCGCTCGGTGTAAAAATCAATACATTCGCCAAATCCTTAAGCATTGATAGCGAACCCTAATCCTTAGGCTTAGGTAGCGGACCCCGCTAATCCTAATGGATACGGAAACGGGATAACGCAAGGAAGGAGGACAGTATAACTTTACAGCAACAATTATTACAATTCCCGTATTTAAAAATTTCTGTTTTCTTACTTCGTAATGTATCTTTACATATATTCTCGATAGTCTCAGCCTCGAATTTAAAGTAGGCAATGACTACATGTCGTATACTATATGTATGAGTAATATGCTATAGGTTACTGTTAGATAAGTACGCCAAATATGTGTTTTTTTACGCTCGACGCAAACAACCACCCATAAAAAAAGGGTTGCACTCCGGGAGTACCGGCAGAAGTGAAAACTTGAATATCAACGTTGTGCATTTTTGAATATTTTGGAATGGTTAGGGAATAATTTCGCACGAAATGCTTTATTTATCAGTATAAAAGTACTATCATGTATGTGGTAAAATACAATAATCATTTATTTCGCTATCGTACACAAACATGACAATTTATATTACATTAAAAATTTAACACTTCAAAACTATTACAATTATTTTACATTAAAAAGTTTATCTCAGAAAAATTAACTTTCATTCATAATTTCAACGACTCTTTCACCATCATCATTACCATTATCATCGCCAATCTCTAAAACTCAAACACACACGCACACTCGCGCAAGCGCCCTGCGCCGCTTAAACCTAACAGCGATGTTGATAAACGTTGAATGAAACGCGTAAGCGCCAAGAATTTCATGGCGCTTACAACGTTTTGGTCGCGAGAAAATAATGCCCTATGAACGATCTAGCGCTTCATGTTTTAATTGTTTAATTAGAGGTAACTAATGTTTTAGCGCTGCAGCGAACTTAAGTTCTAATTCTTACCAAAATCAGGGTCACGTGTCTTGCTGACGCGAGTTTAGCATTTACTCATCCCAAAAATTGCACAAAGCTGCTAAAGAAGTTTTTACTTCAAAAATAAGCTAATGAAAACGTAACTTAGTCAATGTTCTGACGGTGGCACCCTATGGGAGTGATATGGCGAACTCTCTATACAGAAATAATAGATATATTGATTTAATAGTGTCGGTCGTAGGGTTTATATAATTTTTTTTACTAAGTAACTAAACCACATAGAGGTTACCGTTAGCCGGAAAGGCTTTCTTCATCTGACGCGATAGCCCAAGGGGTATGTGGCGACGTGCCTTGTTGCTAACAGATCCGGGGCACCACACCAACGCGGCCGATGGCATTTCGCGGGGTCGTTTAGTGGGTATACCGTCGGACAGCCGACGGGGAGTCCCACACTACCATCGGAGGCCACCCAGGCACCGGTGGTGTGCGTAACGCATTTTTCCCAGCGTCACAAAAAAAAGGGGGTATGTGGCGACGCAAAAATATGTGCCTTTAGCCGCAGAACATATAATAGTACAGACGTACGGAAGTTCTTTATAAACATACATAGGTACAAATTTACAGAGCTTTGCGTTCATTCTAAATCGTGTCTTACGACTACGCTTACTAGAGTCAAAATCATTTGTGTTCAGAATTTACTTATACGACCGTTGAGTGTCAGAATTAAAATACCAACGCAATCAATGTACAGAAAATGTGTGTATTGTTTACATACACATTATTTTACATAGCACGGTAAAGTCAATACTTTTTGACGTAGGCGGTAACATATTTTCTGATGTTCATATAAAAAACATAACCTTCAAAAAGAAGTTTCTATCAGCTTGAGCAGTACAAACAGGAGTTTGTAAAATTTTCGGGGAGATTTTAAGACGTTTATAAAAATATTTTAGTAAAACTTTAAAATGAACCAACGTATTGTTATCGTTCAATTGCGGGTCTATTTTAATGGGACCCTTAAAATTCCAACAATACAAGGAACTCATAAGATCATCTGTCTGTTTATCAGCCAAACGTCATAATTGGGTATTTTACTGATCTCCATATATTCCAGTCACAAAATATTGTAAATCAGATTGGAAGGGGTTAAAGATTCTTTTTGACCCCTTCCAATCTGTTCTTATTATAATATCAAAGACCTTATTTCAAATTTTATAGCATCCTAAATTGGTTGTGTTTAATCTAAATACAAAATTTGATCCAAATCGTCGTAAAAACTTTGTCCCCGATCTAATATACTATATGTATATGATAGTATATTGGGTCAGAAGAAAAGATTTTTGTATTTTATATTCAAATTCAAGATATGTTTTTATGATAGTTTGATTATAAATTACATGTGATTATAATATATGTATTGTGTGATTTGATTATAATATTGTATGTGCTATTTTGTTCGACAAGTTGTTGCCAATTTGTAGGTAGGGACATAGTCCTATTCAATCTATGGTCCTATTGTTGAAGAAATTTTAGGACTTCTAATAAAGACTGCGAGAAGTAGTTTCAACAGTCCTCTCTTGATCTTAACCTAACACTACCAAAATAATTCTGAAGAGACCGAAACAGGTCAAAATCAGAGGGTTCAAGGTCAGGGTCAGCGGATACATTAACACATTTCAACTAAGCTCTCTCAATATTTGCTGAGTGCCTAAAGATGGGGTGTGGCGATATCGTGATATTTTGGACATTTTTTTCTATATTTCTTGCTTGAGTCTCATCAGTTGTTGGCACTAGTGATCTGATCGATAGTTTTGGCTGGTGGTAAAAGCTCATAATGGACGCTACCCTTCCAATCCCCTTCACAGCATCACCTTATTAAGAGTTAATCCGGGTATTTCTATAGTCTGTGGTGCTTCACTCGCATGTTCTTGTCGTAGGTAATCCACACTCATCACCAACGATCAATCTTTTAAAAACGTTTCTATAGCGAATCGCAAATGAATACACGATTCATTAGGATTCTTTCAGTCAACCTTCAACTTCAATGTTGTAACTACTAATTATGCCGATCTTACTTCACATTTTCAGAATTGGAACTTATGAACTTTATCGTAAGCGTAACAGGGCGACCGCAGCGAGCTTCGTTTTTGATATCAAAATACCCGGACTGAAATGCTTGAACCAATTTTGTACTACTCTTTACTGACTCTGCGTTAGTCCATTAAGTTCATAATTTTTTTTCGCGGCCCGTGTCACATTTTTCCCCTTTTACAAGCTTTTATTTAACTTACCCTGTTAGTATGTGTGGAACTACTCTTAGAACCAATTAAACTCAAATTAGATCTATGTGAGACTCGACATGCCACATTCACCCCACTCGTAATTTCTGTTGATGGAGTCTTTGCTCCCCAAATGTCATCTTTCATGACAAACCTTGCAAAATCTTTAGCTGACCGGTGGCACCGACATTATAGCGTTGTGACAGGTTGGTTACAAACTCGTATCTGCATTTCCACCATAAGAGCTACCAGCATGTGTATCCGTGGTACTCGCCACAAATGGAACACCACATCCAAACTCCTCGAATTTGAAGATGGATCCGGGATTCAATAATTCTTTTTAGGTACTCTTTAAATTGTAATTTTTCTTGATATTTTACTTCTACTTGGACTCAATATTATCATTTATTGCTCTTATACATTTATAAAGATTGTTATCTTTTGTTGAATAATAAATATTTTTGGATATTAAACTTAAATTTAGTATACTTGCGTATCTTCGGTAACAATAATATGGTACCATGAAGCTGGTCTGATGATTGAGACTAAACATAGTAGTAGACCCTTCGTGTTTGAATCCGTTTGATTTGTCTTGGCACTATAACACTCTGGTGCTACATGATAGTGCTAGGCCTGAAGATGGAGTTGAAAGGTGGCCAAAGGAACTCTGTAATAAAACCACGCACCCCTATTGAGAGGTCTTTTGTCTTGGCAAACAAACACTTTGGTTCTATAATGATATCTAGGTTCTAAAAATGGAGACGGAAGATAAATATTGGAACTTATTAACATTGAACAAAACAATGGACTAAGGAATAATTCAAAATGAACCGAAAAAAATACCTTGCAAGAATGATACATTACTAGAATGCACAGATTAAGACAAAACTAAAAATTTGCCAATCAAATTATTAATACATATTTAAATACAAGCTTCTATTCAAAAACTCAGTTGAATACATGAATCATACTCGTAAATAGAGGATTTAGTGTTGGTATTGTTTTTTAAGAGATCTCTTGTATAGATTGTAAAGTTACTAATTAAAAAAGGGGTTTTCTAAAATAAAATAACAAATTTATTAAAACTAGTATTTACAAGAGAAGAAAGTGGAGATCGCCATGCAATCCACCACCGCAGCGGTCAGAAGTGCAGCGGCACAGTAGGAGTCGTTCTCAGCGTTGACTAAACAGTTTCCTTCTCATCGGGCGTCTACAATTTTTTTTTTTTTTAATGCAAATAATACTAACAATTACTTTTATGACAAATTTCGACATGACATGCAGAATGAAGGATCTCTATGTACAAAGAGTAAAAAAGTTTCGATTAAAGTGTTACAAGATAAGTTCACTTTTTTACAATTTAGATGGAACAATATTCTGTGTATGACAATGTAATTTTTTTCTAATTGGGGAATATCAATTTGGCCATTAATATTTCTATTTTGTGTTGAATGCACATTTACGTCCACTCAACTGATCAATGGCATAGGTCGTAATCATCTATTTGACAGTTTCCGAACTGTCGCAAATATAGGCAAATGGTTTGAAGGTTTTTTATACATATTCTCTCTATTACAACATTTACATTAGACACTCCTTGTTTATTTGTCATAATTTTATCAACACAAAATTATCATTCGTTAACTGTCACTCAAATTTTAGGTTATCTTCAATTTTATTTAATTATTTCAATATCCTGATTTGTTTTCAGAAATAATATTCATATCTGATATTAGGGTAAATGTGAAAACAATTTAAAACACTTCAAAAGTCATTCTTCTTCTTTAGCGTAAGGAAGATATTATAACACAAGTAAAAGAAACAATCTAAATTGTAAGTGTTTTATATGCCTATGCAAAATATATCGATATACTTATATCCTTCAGAGCGCGAGTTCATTTTTGATGTGATAACTTCTTATGGGTAAACCGCTTCGTTACGTAACGCGTTACGGCGCCAGTCTGTCTGGCTTCCCTTTCTCTCACGCATACGGCAGCTTTAATTATATGTAGATTAGTTTAAGTTATCACTTCTGTCGGTGCGTCCCGAGACGCACATGTTTTTTTTTTTCCGGTTTTTCAATTATGTAAGTCTTATTCTTTAGTATTATCCTAGCCCTGACGCTGACTTACAATTCTTAAATATGTCATATATTTTCTTTAAATTTTTCATAATATTAATAATATAGAATGGAGACTTGCAACGACATTGACACTTATATTTGTACAGTCATTCACAGTTACACACGCATCGTTAGTATGTATAATATTATCAGTCATTGTTTACTTATTTTTAATCCGCTTTCACTTTTAGTATTTGTGGTCACTAACGGATACAAGCGAAACAAAGATATACTTAACTTAGTATTATTTCTGTTTTACGTAATCGCCTATTACTCGTATTAGTACTTATTATTGTAAATTCAAATAATGTTATGTTATGTCTAAATGTTTCAATACCGATCCATATCCCCTTGTCATTGTTATCTGGCAGTGGTTTTTTTTTGTATCTATCGTGTTGAGATGCCAAGTAATAATAAACGGGCGGAAGGTATTTACTATTAGTTTTTCTGTAATTCAAAAATTACACAGAGATTATGTGCAGTGCCCACCACAAAACACGGAGTGATTCAGTGTAGTTGTTAAGCTTTATATAATGCGTTCCAGCAATGCATACTAAAACGTCGCTCATGTAGTAGTTCATGCTCACGTACACACAGCGACAACACAAGCTACACTGTTTGACCTGTGTACCGTTCTTATAGCGTACGCACGCAAATTCCATGTTCATACAGCGACACGTGACTTGTCGCTGTGTGTGTGTGCATGGAATGTGTCGAAATAACAAGTCGTGCGTGTGTTATCCGTCGCTAGTGTAGTGATGCGCGAGACGCCGGCCGACGCACGCCGACGCCGAGGTCGAGTGAGTAATGTAATGTCTACGATTGCGTTGGTAGAACGCACATATACACACTACTCTAAAAATGGTGCCTATGGAACACAAGGTAGGGCGCATCAAAGCAGCAGTCTGGGGAAGTAACTCCACCTCACAGAAAATCCCGTGTATGCCTCCCGACGTAATATAAAGAAACAAAAAAAGGAGTGTGCTTTAGACCACACGAAAGAAAATGTGTGTTCGCACCTCTCTCTCTTGCCCCTACAGTAATATACGAAACCTAATTCTCTTTCTCTTTCTATCTTCACTAACTTATATCTCCCTCTCAACTTCCGTTCGCCTCGCCCGATCGCACTTTTCGTAACGCTCTAGTCACGCATTCACCAGCTTACTCCCCAAGTCAAAAGTACGTAAAGAAGTTTTACTTCAAAAAAAAGCCCCCGCCTTCTCACTCCCCAAAACGTAGTGTTTTAGTGCCTCAATATCTGAGCGATTCGAGCCTACTTTACCATTACCATACCATTGGGAGGATATTATATTACATTATTTATACCTATTATATTATATTATTTATACCTAGAAGCCGATAAGTGACGCGATGTTTGTCTATGAACTAGCCAATACGAGCTGAGCGTTATTCTTTACCCCGACCCGTAGCGATAAGGTTATTTACTATGCATTGTGTCATCGGGTCTCCATAGGTTATATAATCCTTCATACTATATAACGACTCCGGTCTTCGGTGACCATAACATATTCATAATATTTGAATTCGACTTTTGGGTAAATTATCCATAAATGAGAATAAAAAAAAAACACTTTTTCTCGTCAGCAAATTCATGATATTTTTTGAAATCAATAATTGCCTCGAATTATGGATATTATGAAGAGAAAGAAGTCTAATGAGGAAATCAAATACGGGAGGTTTTGTATGTAACTAAAGATTTGTCATTCTGTACCTTGTAAAGTAAATTATGATAATTGATCAGTCGGGTTTGTAATATTCTGAAACCAGATGGAATTCAGATTTACAACAAAGTCGTTTCTGGAAACTTGGGAATTATTGAAATCGATATAAAATAACATTTCTATAGCCGCCTGACATAGCCTTTTGTATTCTTTGTCAGGGGAAAATCAGGTTTGTGCCTATAACGATCGGACCCATAGCATGCTGAACATACACAAAGAGACATATTATCATAATATAATGCAAGGGGAAATGCACAGGGATCTTGGTTATCGTTTACCCATTTATCTTTCGCGAAAAGGAATGAATAAAGAGAAAGAAGCTTATGCACTGACGTCGACCGTTCTCTCAAACCCTCCGTTAAGAAGAGTCCTATGGATAAACGGAAAGTTTCGTCTGTAAAAATATGGAGAAAGCCGCCAATAAGTTCCGGAAATTATTAGGGATAACACGCTAGATATCTGCCGATCATGTCATCTGCCTGACGAAACCCTCAGACATGTTATTTTCGAGTCCTTCAAAATAACTGTATCAGTTTATGCTAGGATCTATCTATTACCACTGACAGAAATTTTTGTAGGCAATATTATAAAACCTGACATCGTATTTACCAAATTTATCAGAGATCGATCTTGTTGATATCGCCGTTTATCTCGCGATAGCTAAAAACAATTAAAAGGCAAAATGTCCTAATTTAGCTCACGCCTGACATGTAGGATGTCGAAGGGACAATATTGTTCTTATTCTTGTAATTGTAAATAGTAGTCAATTTTTGTACTACCGACTAGCTTTAGTTTTTAAGTTTTAGTAAATGTAAATTTATAATAAATAGAAGGAGAGACGCTAGAAGGAAGAAGACTACTATACTCAACAAAAATATGCTGAACTCTCCTGAATGTTTGTTTGCATTATTTATCTCGCCATCTAAACTTTAGATGGCTGAATTACCGCACTGGTTATTATTTTAATCCTGTGAATTTTTATTCACATGACAGTCGTGCGGATTCTTCGTTTAAACATTAACTAACAGTGTAATATGCTTTTTCTATGGTGTTTTGTGTATGGTCTTTATACAAAATTTCTTGATTTGATAGGTGTAACCCAGATAATTTGCGAAACTCTTAAGAGTATATAAACTTTATCATATAATTATCCGATCACGATGATCATTATAACAACTCCACAGATCTACTCGTACTATTGAGTAGATCTGAGGGTTTATTTTAAAAACTAAATAATTCTTATTAAATTAATGTTGTTCAATTACTTAGCATAGTGCATCATCATTCATCTTGCATATGATTATAATTCCACATTTTATTTAAAGCCGTTTCACTTACACGAGATTTAGCATTGACGCCTTGAGGTTAATATACATAATTAGGTGCATGAACATAAATGTAGTAATAGAAGGTAATAATAAATTTATATATGAATATAATTATACATATACATATTTATTTATGCTATTATATATTTAGCATATTATTATTTTGTTAAAGCATTTCAATAACCCTGATTTCTTTCTAATTTCAGATATCAACTGTCGCCACGGACATGAAACAAGAGATGATAAACAATGCAATTAATATTAGATGCTGAAACCACTATAGGTATAAAAAGAAACATGTCAACACTTAATGAGGAATCTCTAGACGAAAAGCTTGACGATGTCATACAGGAACTGAAGAGCGATATTTGTAATAGCAATAAGGAAAATATACAAAGCCAAGATAATATCATTACCTCCGATGAAAAAGAATTAAATTCTGATAACGACAAAGGAGGTATTGATGAAATTTCTGCAACTAAGTCTCCCGAACCAAGTGACAGTAGGAACACAGAAATTGTTAATTATGAAAATGACAAAGATATCACTACTGAAAACTCTAACCCTCAGATTGTTGTGGAACATGCTCTTGAACAACAAACTTCTAATGTGGAGATGATGCAGGGTATAATTGATCAACAATGTCCTAGCAAATCAAACGTTGATACAATTGAACACCATGCTTCTGATGAGGAGATCTTCGATAAAGTTGATCAACGAGCTTGTAGTGAGGCTACTCTTGATATTTTTGAAAAAGCTTCCAATGAGGAGCCCGTCAAAGTAGATGGCCAACAAATTTCTAGCGAAGATACACATAGTGTAGATGTCCAAGAAGCTGCTAATGAGAAGTCCCTTAGTATAAATGACCAAGAAGCTTCTAATGAGAAGACTCTTGACTACAAACAAGCTACATGTAAGGAAACCCTAGATGCAGATGATCAGCAAGCTGCTAGTGAGAAATCTATTGGCGTAAATTACCAACAACTTAGTGAAGAAATCCTTGATGAAGATAACACACAAGCTTCTAGTGAAGCGACCCAGGGTATAATGGGTAATCAACATTATTCTAATGAAGACACTCTTGGCACAGTTGAACAAAATGCTTCTGTGCAAGATAACCTTGATGTAGACGGCAAACAAGCTTCTAGTGAGACGACCCAAGATGTAAGTGATCAACAAAATAGTGGGGACGCTCTTAATAATGAAATTGAAGAGTTTGAAAAGGATGATGACTCAGACCCTATTACTATTGCCTTTGAGGAAAAAAATTGTACCGAAGAAAACTCCAAACCTAAACCGAAAGTTCAGCAATCAAATAGTCCTAGTGACGAACCTGTTCAAATAGTAGATGATATTTTAATCACAGATAATTGTGCTGCTTTAACAGAAGTACAGGTTGTAAAGCTAGATGATGAACAAAAAGAACATTCCAATGAAAGTACCCCAGAAATAAAGAAACAGAAACAAACAGATTGTGTTGATGAAATAAAAGAAAAATTAAAAACTAACAAACATGAACCATCGATTACAGAAATTGACACTTATATTTTAAGTCCTAAAAAAAATATGAACGCAGAAGAAAAGGATATTGTCGATATTAACGAACCTATGGACGTTGATAGTAATTCAGAAAATCACAACGTGTGTGTTAAGGACAACACTGAATTAAGATGTGACGAAAAAAAATCTACTTCAATACGAGATGAAAAGGATAATCAAAATGATAAAGAAGAATTATCACAAACTACAACCATAAATACTGCGTCTGATAGTAATATAAAGGACGCTGAAATTAAGTCTATGGAATGTGAACATATAAATGAAATAGAACAAAAAACTGAATGCAATAAAGATATGGAAGTAGATGAAGTCACGCCAGTGAAAGAAAAGTGTAAATTGTCTCCTCAAAATAAAGTCGATACATTAAGTAAGGAAAGTAAAATATCCTATGAAACAGAAACTCAAATTCATCGTAACAAGCTATCTGAAGATTTAAAAAATATACCATCTGTACTGAAATTATCCAATACTCTGGACATTTTGTCTGATGATGAGGATATAGAACCTCCGAAAGACGAGTCCCCAAGTAGTCCAGTAGATAAATCATCGGGAAAACAGTGTATAAATATTGAAGACGATGATGACATTATGCTAATAGATGAAGAAGATATAAATAATAAAGATAGCAAGGCTGAACTAAATCGAACACAAAATGATATAGTAAATAAAGCAACCAAATTAGACAATCAAATAATAGAAAAATCACTAGACGATCAATCAATTAAAGATGATTGCCAAAAAGGTATATTTCTTTCAATTAATTAATATATGAAATAATAACTTTAGAAATAATAATGCTAAAAATAATTGTTATGCTTTTTTTCAGGTACTGAACTTGAAGAAAAACCTGATATAACGCAAGCACAATCAGATATGACCAAAAATGTTGTTGACGAATCTCCTGCAGTTAAAGAAGAGAAAGCTCTAGTCCCAAATAACTTTTTAAAAAGTTATAAAAAGAATTTAGCTGATATGACAAGAGAAGACTTAGAAGAATTTTGTATATTGAAAATAGTTGAAAGTATAGTGGATAGAAGTAATTTAAGTGATATTAAAAGTAAATTAAAAACCATGGCTCAAAACATTGAAGAACATAAAAAAAAAGCTATGATGTTAACAAAGCAGAATCGTGATCTTCAGGTAGTTTTAAAATCAGTCCAAGAGGAACTGAAAAAATCACCTGGTACTGCAATCACACCATTGAAAATCAGTAGGTCAGTGGGAATGCAAGTTCTTATGACTGAAAAAGCCAATATGAGAAGAAAAGTAATGGGTGTTCCAACACAAGCTGTCAATGGTAACACTCCTCTAAATAAGTCGCCACGAACACAGAATCCAAGCCCTCGACCTATAAAGCCGGCCCCTCCTTCACAGACGATACCCGTTCCAAGATTGGTACCAGCTAGTAATAATGTTGCGAAGAACGTGAACACAATTACTCAGACAAATGTTAATAATTCAGGAAAAGCTGCTAGCCCTTTAAATGGGATTAAAACTACTCCTATTCCAAAAATGGCAGAAAAGAGACCTTTGAATAAACCCCAGGGGATGACAGTAGATTTGACAGATGATGAGCCACCAGTTAAGGTGATGCCCCGTAGTTCGCCGGTTGCTGCTCCACCAGTCAGATTGCTTCACCCCTTAGCACAGAACAGTCCTAGGAAAGTGTACATACCAATTAGTGGCCCACAAGGCAACATTAGACCAGGTCAGACAATCATGTTAAAAACTGTTCCAAACCAAGGACCACGACCCAGGGGACCCATGTCCACGCCTCGATTACCACAGAATCAAATCAGAATGCCGCGGATTCAAAACAGACATCCAGCACCTCTACCTGAAGTAAAACAATATCAGACCAACCATTACAAGGCATTGCCACCAGCACCGGACCTTAAACTATCTAAGGTAGAAAATGGAATTGTAATCTCGTGGAAAATAGAAGGCTATCAAGAAGATAGCTACGAAGAAATAGCCAGCTACCAGTTATATGCTTACCAAGAATCTTCTTCGCCACCTAGTACAGCATTATGGAAAAAAATTGGAGATGTAAAAGCATTGCCACTACCAATGGCTTGTACCTTGACTCAATTTATGGCCGGGTTCAAATATTACTTTGCAGTGCGGGCTGTAGACGTGCGATCTCGGTTTGGACCATTTAGTTTACCTGGAAGTATTCTTCTCTTGAATAAAATATAAGACTGATTTACCATTACCATGGTCTCGATACCCACAATGTTACTTACATTGTGATCGAGAATGCAAGTGGAAATATGTAAGTGAGATATTAAAATTAGTTATTTATTTTGTGTATCTGTACAGAATTATTGTTTAAGTTTTTTTATCTGCATAGTTTCATTGTCAAATTATCATTGTATTATTGTAAAATGATTCCAGAAAGTTCGATTAAGGTCGTTTATTTATGCGCTGGTAATCATTTGTTTTTATCGAGTTAGATGCTCACTGTCGACTGAACTGAGTTTTTTTTATGATTAGTGACTTATCAAATCGATCGATAGTCGTGCTGTGGTGTCGCAATTTTTACTTTGTTATAAACGCCGAGCGACAGAATGTGGAATTATTAAATTACATTTGGCATCTGAAAACCCAGGCCTATTTGCTGCGTCTGCTTTTTGTTATCTTTTATTTTTATTACTGATAATTTAACAAACCCAAGCTCGTTATTTTTCGCTGAATTTAAAAAGAAACCGTTTGCGAGGTGGTGTGCTTGTATGACTTGAAGGGTCCGAGTATTAACCATTTGAATATATTTTGATTAATAATTGATTGATCTAATTAATAATCGAAGTGTTTAACAAAATTAAGTTATTATTACTTTCCTGTCTGTTTGGTTTAATAGGAAGAATGCCTAAATTTAAAGTTTAAATTATTTCAATGACTTTTACTGCCAAACTTATAATTCCAAGAGGCCATGGAATTATAGCTTATATTAACTTGCAAATTTTAACCTAAAATTGAAAATGTAAACAAAACTATGCTCATACTGTTTGATAGCATGTTCAAGTTTAGTGATCAAAGTATGCTATTCATGAGTAATATTATTCAGTAACACAAAGTACTAACTAAGCTATGTAAGTGATATTTCATGAGTAATAAATAATAATATCCATGATTTTAAAGTGATATAATAATATTACACCAATTATCTCGAAGTGCCCTCTTCGTGTTGGATCGATAAACTCGCCCATACCTGTCAAATGACCTCGTAACATCTACCCGTTATTTAAGAGAGAAATAATAACAATGGTTAACATAGGATTTACACTGTCTGAAAGACGAAACCGCTGCTGGTGATTTCGCTTAGTAAGTAAGTATAGTGTATTAGTTGAAGTTTAAATTATTCTCCCATGTTGTGGGGGCGTAGGTCTGCAGTGGCTTAATAACGTTTCTGAGATGTGCAGGTTCACTCTTGCATGCGGGAATATGAGAAATTAGGCAAATCCATCAACGTCTAGTTACTACAAAAACACCAGAGTGAATATGGTGAAGCCAGTCAGTTGTAATTTGATTTACGTTCCTGGAACTGAAGATTTGGAATTTATTTGTTTTTAACTGCCTACGTACCTTAAAATTTGTAAATTTTTGTATGAACAGTAGAACTAGTAGAAAGAATTTTTCTTCGCAAAGAATTTATAATTCATAATGTATAAACTAGAAACTTCTAGATTTCTGAACGTATTGAGGAAATAAAGTGTTTAAGAAATATATGTATACTTAAGATTTTATTTCTATTTTTGCAATTTCACATCCGTTTTTATATCGCCTTTATAGTATTCATAACTATATCATTAATACGTATATGAACCATTTTTGTGGCTTCACCAAAATTAATTTCATGAAAAAGAATAAAAAGCCCTAAATTATATCAAACGAATAATACTAAAATAATATGGTACCTAATAATAATTAATATTTCCTAATTATATGTACCGTAATCTTAAGATTTTATTTACGACTATCTGATGTTCTCGACTTTTCCTGCGTAGTATTCAACTTTTAGCAACATCTTAACAATTTTTGGGATAAAAATAAGCCTAAAATTTATGACCCTGGATTTAAGCTGCATGTAAATAACGTGTAAAATTTCATCAAAATCAAATCGACGTGTAAAGTTTTCACGAACAGACAAAATATTTCTAAAATGGCTAGTCTCTTATACCTTGACGGTTAGCTAGAGAGTTGAATTTTTTTATCACTGATAGTACTCATTATTAACACTAAAATACCAAAATCGTAACCGACGGAGATTAATAGTTTTCGAGTAAATAATTGTTGAAATTTACGAAACTATTAGTGAAATTATGATATTTGTGGGGTGGGCTTTACTAACGGAGCCCCCCCTCCAAATCGTGCGCCCCGATTCAAAATTTTCCCTTTCAATATCTACCCCGCCTTCCCCACCCCCTTCCCATTTACCGTAAAATAACACTAGTACATAACACGACTCGTAGTAACACGGAACAATATATGCTTTTCAAAAATTACGAAAATATATACATTTCCGTTTTAAGTTCTCCCACCGTCAAGGTATAAGAGTCCTTCCTCTAAAATTACTTTTTTTGTTTTGGCTTCTGCATCGCTAGTAGAACGTAGGCGAATCACTATTTGAAGACACTCTACCCATCCACTATTTAGGTAAGTATATGTTTAAAAATATTCCAAAAGTCTAATACAAGAGCATTGTCTACCTAACTTTTCATAGAATCTGCCATCAAACGCCTGTTCAAATCATTGACCTAAACTGAAAGCTGTTGCGCAAAGCATAAATTAGTTTGTGTATTTGGGCTCTTAAACCAAGAACGTTGTATGTTCTAATAGCAGTGTGTTTGTAGTCCAGCCACAAAGTAATTAACAGTCTAGGTGCTTAAAGAATAAACCTTTCAAAGCAATTACTAGTTGTTTAATTTTTTGCGTGCCTCACTTCTGTAAAAGAGTACGTATGTACGTAGGTATGTAAATGCTCCTTTTTTTGAAATCGGATATTTTTCCATCGGTTAACGACCCTGGATACTAAGCCATTTTTTTATAGGTACATATTTAATAGAGTTTAAGTATGAAATTGCCGTTTTATAGTAATAGATATATTGAATTGACATTAAACCTTCATGGTGTAATATTTTCGAGTGAAACTTTATTCACATCATACCTATGAGGTTTTACGTTTTCGTTTAATAGCGGCATGGTTTAACGTTATGTACCTTACCTACAATATTGACTCATTTCCATCAAATCAACAAGAAAAAAAAATCACTGAAGGAGATGTGGAAGCCGATCCGAGTCTAACTACCCAGGAATAAGCGGCATGGTTTAATGTTACCTTTTCTACAATATTGACTCGCTTCCATCAAATCAACAAGATAAAAAATAATGAAAAATGGATGCCTCACAGAGACATGTTACTAAAGGACTCGCCATACGCGTGATTCTGTAGGCTGATTCTGCTAAAAAACTGCAACTGCACTGCAGCGCGGCGTGTGTCAAAATGCGTACATATTGACGTTTCGTTAAACGTCGCTACTGTCAAATCGCTTGACGATACGTCAAAATGTACACATTTTGACACACGCCGCGCTGCAGTGCAGTTGCAGTTTTTTAGTAGAATTGGCCTACTGTTAGTAAATAATTCTGCCATTTTTGACAGGGGACGAGGTAACTACTACATAGAAATGAAAATAATGTTTTAAGGAAATGTCAACCTTATTCGAGGCATCTACAGTTCAAAGTTATTTTCTTACCGCTGTCGGCCATCTGTTGGGGAATAGCTGAACTTCTTCGTGAATCGAAGCTGGTAGATTCAAAATTACGAAACGTCTTATATATTTTTTTTGTCTTTAGCTAAATTAACTCTATTATACAGCATGAAGGACTGTTTTGTTTTGCAGTTTGTATAATTTACGCTAATTTGGGATAGGAGATATGCGACAAAAGTCGCGGAATATGATTCGATTGCATCAGTACTCGATTACTGAATCGATTTCTCATGTATTAATCGTTATCACACCATGTTAATTTCTTTTATATGAAAGCAAAAAAAATAATACTTGCATGTGAAAGGTAACTCAATATTTTTGCAAACTAGAAGTGTTCGACCTTTTTTTGCATGACATAACTGCACAGTTTGGCATTTTTAGTGTAACACTTTATGATGTTACGTGAGCGATAACGATTACAAGACTGTTAGAGAATCGATTACGCACGAAGTATTTATGCGCGCAATGGATCACAATATCTTGTACCATGACAGAGGGGAATGATCCTACGAGGCTGGTCCTTTAGTCACATGTCTCTGTATTAAACAGATGTACAATTTACAACAAAAGATCTATGAAATAAATAACATAATAGTATCCTAATTAAAAATACAACTACAAACTAAAATTACCTAATCTAAACTACTAAAAAATATTTAAACATTGGGTCCTTTGGTAAGGTGCCCATAACGCAGGCAGCGTTCCCGGGCTGAATTGCTAAGGAAAGTCTTTGCGCGAGAAAACTGCCTGCGCGGGGATCTCCAGTAGCCTCCCTCATCCTTACTGACCTCGTTGAAGTGCCCGTGCGCGCCTCGACCCCACCGACGAATATAACTACGAATTATAATTAAAATACGAATTTGTCGCATTCGGCGTCGAGATCCCTGGGTCTCGACGCCGAATACGGCTCTAGAGCCGCAGATCATGCGATACTCTAGAGCCGCGGGAATGTTGCCGGTGGCAAGCGCCCTTCTAAGGATGTCATTGAGCGCAGCGTGGCAGGAGTGACGGCCCGCGACGGAAAGGCAGGCAAGATCGTGGTATCCGAGACGATTTACACTGGCTCCTTAAGAAGCGCAGCAATGATCAACACAAACTTCAGCACCTAACTGTAGACCAATCGCGATTCGAAGTGTACAGGGGTTAATGAAAGCTCCAGTGTTGGGCGAGGGATAGGCGTGAAGCCAGTATCCCGACTCCAACCGGGACACTGCCTACCTATGGATTTGTCCATAAGGGAATTAAGGCTAGCGGTAGAAGCTATTATGTCCCAGGCCTTTTGTTTTTTTGGTGTGAGCAGTAAATTTGGACTTTGGACGTAAAGAGGCTTGGGTTCATGCCTGCTCGCTGAGACGAATATTAATAATGGATTCCATTTCTAATTTCAAAATATTTCCGATAGATTGAACCAAATTGGTGAATTTCCTAGTGGAGCAACAGCGGAACAGGTAAGTAAATTTGGGTACGAGTAAACAAAATTTGAGAACGAACAAAGCGTAGTAACTACTAACTTTGATAAGACGATCCGAATGTCTATTAAATTTTGACATTGAATTACTCAGAGGGGGTGGAATGGCATCATCAAAGATGGGTCCCACCCACCAGGAGATACAGACTGTTCTTGGTTAGGATTTTAATATTTAGAGCGACATTGTTAAAATTTTTATGAATATTTGTAATCAAAGAATAGTTAAATTTTTCAGAAATATACAATTCACATTTATTTAAATTTAGATCGAGTCCAATAGAAGTAAAAGACGTTGGGCATTTTTTACCCGGTTTTGAAAAAGTCGCGAACAAAAACCAAAATACTTTTAGATCCTACTGTTTTCATCCAGATTTCATTTTCTGTAGTTATTTCGATTCAGATCAATGGACAAACGAAAATAATCAGTGTGTAAATCATGTCACTCCGTGGTATTTACCTCCCTCAACAACATCGTTATACGTGCAAAAACTTCCAATTTCCTTTTCCAGAGAAAAACATACCTATAGCCTGCACAAGTTTCGCAACTGAGTGAACCCATTTTTAATCGTATACACGGACGGCTGTATTATAGATGTGATAGGCCCAGCCTTTACTTCGTATGCCTAAATAATAATTAACATATGCAGGATTTCACTTGATTGGAGAAGTCCGCCCCTTCTGAGGGGCTAGCCGCAGTGATGCCCTGTTGCTGACAGATCCGGGGCACCACACCAACGCGGCCGATGGCAATTCGCGGGGTTATTTAGTGGGTATACCGTCGGGCAGCCGACGGGGAGTCCCACACTACCACCGGAGGTCACCCAGGCACCGGTGGTGTGCGTAAAGTATTTTTCCCCCGTCACAAAAAAAGAAAGGATTTCACTTGGGATTGGTTTCTAAATGCCAACAGCGTTTTCATTTTAGATCGCGGCTTTAGAGACTCCATCCCTACCTCCCAAGCCACCATTAAGGGTGGGAAGAAAACAGTTGAGCACAGTAGATATAAATCACCAATAAATCACAGTTTATCACTATGTGTCGTTGGGTTGTAGAAACGACTAATGGTCGATTTAAAAAGACTTCAAAATATTCCGCCATGTCTGTTTTAATGTAGCATAGCTAAGAAATATGATGACTGATTTTAAAATAAATGCGGCACTCATTAATGCCACTTATCGACCTTATGAAGATAACGCTCATACGGCACAATTTATTAATATAGGTACAAACGATAATATTAATCTAGAAAATGAATTGGCTGATTACTTGGTCAGAAACAATCTAAATTACATTTAGGCCGCTAGAGGTAAATAATCCTGAATTAAGAGTTTTCTGATAACTTACAATGATTTACTTGTATTTACTTTGGGAACATATCATTTAAAGTTAGCCAGATCATATTACCACGAGCACATGCGACCAAATGGTGTGTCTATGATAGATATAGAGATAGAGAGTTGATAATAAATAAAATATTGCTCATAGGTCGAAACCTATAAAAGATCAAAACAATATTACATATATATTTTGATTAATCGAGACTGCAAACAAGACGAAGTCTAGAAGTCTATTACTGTTTCTGTATACACTCTTGGAAGTTCCGCGCTTGTTAATGTCTAAACAAGAATTTCACGCACTCGCGGTGTTTTTAGACGAAACAGTAATAGATTTAGATGCAGCAGAATAAAAATAAATCGACAAATATTTATATTTTATCATTCCGTTCTATCTTTTGATTTTTGCACAAAAACAAGTAAAAAGTCTATTTTTATTAATTTATTTTTAATACTTTCATGGTCATTTTCATGTTAATCCCACGACCTACAGATATGCGACCTATTCCATTATAATCTAGATGTAATTACTTAAATATGTAATCACATTTTATTTTTGTTCGCCGTGGGTAAGGGTTCCATAGTAAAATGCCCAATGACCTTTATCCATAATTTGGGATAAATCTGCAAGAACAGTCTGCGAATCTCCACCCAACGTGCCATCGTCAAGATACCATACGTTTAATTTTGAATTTAGCTTTTGAATTATAGAATTTATAGCCAAACTAAAAATAGCTGGACCAAGGGGATCACCCTGCCGAAGTAATTTCGTAATTTTTATAAACTAATTTGGAAGGACAGTGATAACACTGAAGAAGAAAGTTGTATATTTCCAGTACATGTAATTTAATTCCGTTCAGCAGAGTATCCCGGTTCACCGAATTGAATGCGTTTTCACATCTGCACAGGTCATCGTGAGCGAAGGTGCGTACGGCATGAACCGTAGCTTCACAACCTCCGCGTGTACCAAAGTCGACCTGTAAGGGTTCAAAAAGAGCCTGCAATTTGGAACGAATTAACCGAACACATACCTTGGCAGCCAAACGCCTAAACGTTTGGATTGGACCCACAGCGATTGGATTCACACCACCATCTTTTTTTCTGACAGCAATAAGATTCGCTCCATAGATTATAGGTGTTACGTCTTGGCATACATCTCCCAGCAGCATAAGACTTAATTGATTGTGATTGATGATTTGTCATTAAAATATTCCTTTAAATCATAATACATCTTACTGAGGAAGTAGTTTCTTTCTACGCCTAATATAATTAGTTATTAAAATAAAAAATATATTTTAAATCACCCAAACAAAATAAGGTCCAGTAGTTTCTCCAAGAAAGGTAGAGTGGATGAAAGCTGTTCGACTGGTAAAGTTAATTCACCTCGCATAAAACAGCAATGAAATAACTCTGTAATAAATAAGTACCTGCCAGTAAGTGAGGTCACTCAACTCCCGAGCAGTTACTGTGGGCCCATGGGCTACGGTAACCATAGCCGTATGCCTGCCGTATAAAAAAGATGTTATTTAACCACTCTTCTTAAGGCAATGGTTTTGAAGGTAACAAGAACACAATAGGTGGATTTGATCACAAATTCTAACTTATCAATTTATTAGTAGTTGTTTCCCATTACACTATTAAGATTTACAATTAAACCGCGTAAAACATTCAGAAATAGAAAGAATATTCTCCAACATTAACTGAGCATGAATACTTCGCACCAATATGACAATGGTTGTCACATTACCAGTTGTAGCTTTACATTTGAAAAATAAAAACTCACTGGTCAGTTGTGTTCTTGCGAGTGCGTGTGAGAATGTTGACAGTAAGATACCGAGGCATTGTGTATTCCCGGGGGGCAAATGCAACCGATAATTTTTATTTTTATTTATTTATATTCACATAATTGGCACACTTTACAGGTTTTGTTAGATGGTAAGGATTATAATGTACCTACAGATCACTTTTTCAATGCGTAAAAAAATATTACAATTTAACAGACATTACATTAGATTTGATTACATAAACATTTTATTAATAAAGTAGTCAGTTATTCAACATAAAATTATTACAAGATAGAGTCAAGTCATTCACTACAAAATAAATTCATGATTTGTCATTAAAATATTCTTTTAAATCATAGTACGCCTTATTAAGAAATAGTTTCTTTAATTGTATCTCAAATTTACTTTCTTGGAGGGCTTTTAGGGAGTTCGGCAAGTGATTGTACACTTTGATAGCAATGTAATATGCATTATCTTGGAACTGCAAGAGACGCGGGTTGGGGATGAGTAAATTCTTTAAACGTCGCGATGCACAAGGGCCTGGCATATCACCGATTTTTTGGAAGTAGTTGTTATGGTTTTTCACAAGACGACATATTTCGAAAATGGGAGACTTTTGAAGGCATACCTGGAGGACAGGGAGGTGTGCTACGAGGACGCGAGGGGCCATATGGTCAGGAAGTCTGTCGGGTGCGGTGTCCCACAGGGGTCCGTTCTGGGCCCCATCCTGTGGGATACGACTGGGTCTTGCGGGGCCGTCTTCTCCCCGGGATGAGTGTCATCTGCTACGCAGATGACACCCTTGTCACGTCCCGGGGTAAGACCTTCGTGGAGGCGGCGAGGCTGGCCGAAGTTGGAGTAGGACTGGTGGTCAGCCGTATAGAGAGGCTTGGGCTTCGGGTCCGATTGGAGAAGACCGAGGCCCTCCTCTTCCGCGGGACCGGCAGACGGGGCCCCCCTCGGGAGCACACCTCCAAATAGGAGGAGGACGGATCAGGGTGAACGCCCAGATGATGTACCTGGGCCTCACCCTTGACGGGAGATAGACCTTCGGCCCCCACTTCGAGCTGTTGGGACCGAGGGTCATAAGAGCTGCGGCGGCGCTGGGTCGCCTCCTGCCCAATTTGGGCGGGCCCAGCGCCGCGTGCAGGCGGCTGTACTCCGGCATCTGCCGGAGTATGGCTACGTACGGTGCCCCCATATGGGCGGACGCCCTCTGCGAGCGGAACAAGGCTCAGCTGCGCAGAGCGCAGCGGGTCATAGCGCAGAGGGCGATAAGGGGGTACCGGACGGTAGCTTGGACGGCCGCGACCGCCCTCACTGGCGACCCGCCCTGGGAGTTGGTGGCGGAGGTGCTCGCCGAAGTGTACAGCTTCGTTGCTAGTAGGAGGGCACTCGGCGAGCGCCCCACGTTGGAGGAAGTAGGGCGGTATCGCCGGCGAGGGCATACAGAGATGCCCTGAAGATATCCTTATATTTAATTGAATTTATTTACTTTTCTGCGAATTATAGAATTTATTAAATTTTCTTTTGCTTCTTGCTGTGTTTTTTGTAGTCTGTATTTTAATTCAAAAGGATAGTGGTCTAATTTATAAATTGGATTAACTTTAGAAAGAAAGAAAGAAAAATTATTTGCTACAAATATTGGTACATTTACGTTGTTAATAAACACTAGTTTCACAATATTTCGCCTGAATCAGATATGCAAATTGATTTAAGCCTATGAAATTAAATTATTATACTACATTTACGTAGACAATCAGCATATCAATATTAATAATTTATCATTTAAAAATTCGAATATACTATAGTAACACTTGTTTACAAGTAGTTATCTTATCCGTGATTTAAAGACTAACAAGGGTAAGTCTACTCTGTTCTTTGGTAGTTTATTAAGTATTTGAATGGCCATCCGATAGCAACTACGGTTATAAGCATTTTCATTAAAGTACTGGTCAATAATTGATACCTCCACGTATTGTGTTCTGTTTTTGAGGTATGACTTCAGCCAAATGTAAGTATTTCGTCTGAGACCATAGCTTTCACACTTATTCAAAAGATGTTGATGTAATACGTTAGCAAAAGCTTTATTTATATCTAAAAATATTGCTATAACTTCAATAGATTTATCCACATAATTTAAAATTTTACTGACTATTTTAAAGTTGATAACATTGTGGATATTCCTTTTTGAAAATCATGCTGGCTTTTATGCAAGATGTTAAATTTATTCAGAAAATTGGTAATTCTAACATGCATAGCTTTTTCGAAGATTTTAGAAAAAAATGATATTAAAGCTATAGGTCTAAAATTGTCTAGAATATCGGTATTCCTTTCTTAGGAAATGATTTTACAACGGTTACTTTCAATTTATCAGGGAAAATACCCTGCGCAAAAGATAAATTGATTAAATAACTAAGCACAGGCGCTATGAAGTTTTTAGACTCTTAATAATATTTGCAATCTGATCATGACCCACATTATCTACAAGATTACTTATAGTATACCACATATTTTACCAAATACAAGCTCATAGGGTGTATATTGTGTTTCACTATGAACAGTTGTATTGTTGCTTCCACGTATTTAGTTAATTCACATTGTAATGTGAGTATATAAGCATTTTCATTAAAATCTCGTGCAAGAGGTCCGATTATATCAAGATAATTTTTTCAAAGGCTGAAGATGCAGTACTAACAATACAAATAGGTTGTTTAACATGTTTATGAAACTTTTGCTTTTGACATTGTTCGCATTTCTTCACAAACTTTTTTATATCTTCGTCCATATTAGTCCAATAGTAATAGTCTTTTTATATTGTTAGTCATTCTTCTGATACGAGCATGGCCACTGCTTGGTAATATGTGAAAGTCATTATGACCCTTTGGTCTTTTGTATTTTCTACTTTAGGTTTTACCTTTTATTATACAGATATGAGGTCCTTACAACTTATTTATATTTTTTATTCCCTGAGCTAAGTTCTTTAATTAGCTTTTCATTTCCTTAATTTTTTTACTATGCAGAGTTCTTTTATTTTTTCTTTATCACAGAATTCTTGTAATTCTATCACAGGGAAAACTAGTTTCAACCGTGATCTAGAATTAGGATTCATTGTAAACATAAATGTGTATACATAAATGGCTTTTATTATTATTTAAATTATTTTATTCGTTATTATACGTTAGTACGCGTTATTCTTCTTACATTCGCTAGCGTGTAAGATATTTCTACAGAATTTTTAGTCAGAATTTTTTTTTTCGCTTTCATCTTTGTCTTTTATTTCGTCCATGATTTTTCTTTGTTTTCTTGTCCTAACCATAAGGCAATTGATTTCGTTGTTTAAAGCCTTTATATAGTCCGTTTTTAATACTATGCGAGATAACACATCTACAGCTACATTATTTTTTTACTAGCTATGTTTGTTTGTTCTTCTGTATTCAAAATTTCTAGTCTCAATAAATCGAATATTTTTTTAACTCTTTTTCCATCGTTTGCCAACATATTTATTTGTATTATCCTACATTTAGAATCTTTTTGAAGGTTTGATTTTCAAAATCTAGTAATGACTTGTATCTTGACAGAAAATCTTGTCCAAGTATACATTTAATGTTTGATGGCAGCGATTTAAATATATGAAATTCATGTTCAAATCTTAAATTTCTATGTTGCAGCGCTAATTCTATATATCATAGATAATAATCTATACCTTTTGAAGTAATTTTACCATCAATGCCTTTAATGTATATTGTCTTTTGATTAATTTGGTGCGTAATATGTTGTATAGCAGTATATTTGGATAAAGATAATGACGCTCCTGCATGTATATGCATGTATATCTTAACGCCAAGTCCCTTGAGGGGTAGGCAAAGAGAACCGAGCGCCTTAAGACGCGGTCCTTTTATACTTCACTCGCTTCTGTGACATTCATAGCTCTTTTTATGCACGCTCGCCGGTTCCTGCGGCTCCTGACATCACCTTCTGATAAAACACGACCAATTTGGTCATGGTAGGTTAGTCTCGGTCTTTACTCGGCTCCTACATCCTACTACTTTTGCATTGTATATCTGTTTTGTTATTCTTTCGTCCCGCATTCTTTCTACATGTCCGGACCAAGGGAACATTCCCTTTCTTATCTTAACACCGACACTCTCTTTCAGACCAACTCTTTCTCTCACGTCTTCATTACGAACGCGGTCAGCAAGCGTTACGCCACAAATTTTGCGCAATGCCCTCATCTCGACCGCATTTATTCTACTTTCATGCTCTCTCTGCTTACCCAGGTCTCACTTCCATAAATTAGCGTTGGAATTAGCACCGCGTTGTGTACAGCGAGCTGTGTCTTCTGGCTTAGATTTCGGCTGCCTAGAAGTTTACCCCACGCTCCATTCACCCTATTCCCGGCACTTACTCACCTCTCCACATCAGCGGTGTACCTTCCTTTGCTGCTAAAAGCACTTCCAAGATATACAATCTCATTCACTTGCTCCAACACTACATCATCAACCATAATCCTATTGTTCGTTCTGCTTGTCTCTCTTTCAAATACCATTATCATCTAATAAAAATGTATAATTTTTGTCATCTATGTAAAATGTTACTGAATTCATGTTATTGTCATTAGCTAAGTACATATTCGTTAGTTCCGAAAAACATTCTGGTATTTTTATTTTTATCCTGTTCGTCATTTTCATCATCTTCGGTGTGCGAACTCTGTGCCAAATTTAGTTACTGATATTTGTTTCTATTTTTCAGATTATATGACTAAGTAATACGGGTATATGTTCTATTCGCTCCAGTTAATCTACCTCTACTTCTTTGGAAATTCTCTTGATTCTGACTTCGCGTATAATTTGTGTTCGTAAATTTGTTTTTATACTGCCTGCCTGGAGTCTTTGCAAAAGGTGGCCTCCCACTTCCAACGTAATAGGTGTATTACGTTGGAATCCCCAAAAATAGGGTATTGCCCTTGCAAAACATACTTGGTTTTTTGATGGAGAGATCATTGTTACTTCTTCATTCTTTGCTCCTTGTATCGCATCTTTTAATGAACTGTAATATCGCGCAGCTATGACAGTTTTTAGTCTATTATCATTTCGCAGATCCTCGGAAAATGTATGTATTGCCTGTTTTTCATTTATGGTTTTCAGAATACTATAGGGCATCTGGTTATCCTTGGGCTTGCGAGATGGTAAGGTTAACTAACAGTTGCTCGAGCTCCGAACCGAATTGATCTATCGATTTATGACCTTGGTACCAATCTAGTAGTTTCTTTTGTAATGCGGTTTCTGATTTGCTAGTCAAGAGGTGTTTTTTCATTTCCTTGACCAATTCTTCTACACTACTATAGGCAATATTTAATATTCGCATATCGTGACGTGAGTAAATTTTTCTGTGTCGTCCATTAAGAGCAACAGAGAAACAGCTGTTTTCAAGTTAAATTCTGATTTAGTCGACATGATTGTCTCTTTCATAAAGTTAGTTATTTTCTCAAATAGTTCTTGTAATTCTACGGTTATAGCTAAATCGTCTGCACTAACGTTTGCACTTTGTGTGTATTGGTTATACTCTTTATATATTTTCTTAGCTGCCTCGTTTTTCTCTTTTCCTAGTGCTGTTTCACTTTTAAGACGTTTAATCCCTAATTTAATTAAATATAGCTTTATTTGTAGTAAACTATCAAAATATTTTTATAAAATATCCGATATTTACATTTTAAAACATTGATAAAAAAATTATATATTCGTACTTAACATATATTTCATTAATGATTATAATTAATGAAATATATGTTAAGTATGTTAATGGATTATATTCAATAATCACATACGATAAATGACTCTTAAATACGACTATATGTCACTTACATGTAAACTACAACAACCTTTCATCACAATGGGCTATGTAGTACACAGTAGATCACTACTATTATAATGGTTAAATTGTATATAGATTTTTCATTTTTCAATGGTGCGATGCTGTTAGGTGCATAACTGTTTTGTCCACTTTGAGTTATGATCACTTCTTTTTTGTCTTCTTTGATTGTTGCTTGCCCATTTTATATTTATTTATGGTTACGCATTTGATGTATAATGTACTCGTATTTATTTTTTACCAATCGGTATATGTTGATTCTCGTTCCCACTTGAATTTCCAAATAAAGAAAAGGTTTCCTCTGAAAAGTTATTAAATTTTTGCTATAGCTCTTGTTCCATCTGGAAAATCTATATCCAAACTATTCTCCAAATAATATCTTTCGTGTTGTGCTTATTTTTGATGGACACAAATAATTATGATTATGACCAATGTGTCCTTCAGAAGGACACATGTCCTTCTACATATGCCAAAATTTCTTCGCGTTCCTCTTCCTTTTTAAGACTTACAACTGTACTTTTCTTTTCACAAAAATAAGGACTTGGTTTTAATCACTTCTACGTATGAGAACCTCTCCGCGGTGAAACGAATTCCAATGATTGATTTGATTCCACATTATAATTATCTCTAGGATACCACAAGTACGAGACATCATTAGGAGAGGATATCTGTGTTTCCATCAAAAAGAACAAGGCTGGCTTAGCTGTCTCTAGGTGCTGACAGACAGCATTTAGGTTAGAGTGAAGCCTCCTGATTTTACATAGCTCAGTGGACAGCACAGGCGGTGGTGTCATTGTCGTCTTGTTCCGCTTGCCCCTGGCAGAAATATAGGGCGGCGTAGTGCCCGCCCCAGAATACGTCGTCGGGCGGCCTGAATGACGATACTCAGGGAGGGATTCTCCTTCAGCAACGGTGACGGTACCCTCCTGGGGTATACCTTTTACCCCGGAATTCTGAAATCTGTGTGAAAACTATTCGAATCTGTTTCCAATATGAATTTCTTGTGTTGTGAATGACCCCTACAGAAAAGTAAGTAAAATGTACATCCATAGATACAAGACCGGCAGCATCGAGTACGCGCCTCGCCAGATACTTTACAGTTAGGTAACAGGCAAGTGTGTAAGCAAATGAGTTACCTCGCGCTAACAAAGGATGGCACTATCCGTCTCTATTAACAGCAACGAATGGTAATCTACCGCATGATCCGCACATTACTATAACATGTCATCGGATTTGAGTATTTGAGATTCTGTGATCGTAGATATATCAGTTATTTAGTGCCAAACACTGTAGCTGTATAGACAATTGGTTTATAATTGAAATGTGACTGTGTATTACGTACATAAAATTTGTAAACAATCAATGAAATGATAAGATTTCATAAAGTGTTTCCCCCGTGATATTGGGCGCCTGGACCTCACGAGACAAGGGTTACTATTTCGAAACTAACGAAGTAGGTATGTACTAATTGTATACCTACCCATATTGTTGTTTACTTAAAAAAAATATTTCATAAACTGGTAACATTACGGTACTCGTGTGTCAAGTTATTTCAATGTTGGCACTTGCATTGCACCAACATTACCAACCAATGCCAGTTTTCGACAGATTTGCGTGTTACTCGAACTGTTTTGACGTGTGATCACTCATTTTTAGGCATACTTTAATAAATATCAAGCAATACTTTAAAAAATAAATACTTCATTCGATTGTTATGGGTTTCTAGTGTAATATTTGCTATTTTCAGTCACATATTTGCTCGATAAACCGTGTTTTGAGTAATTAATTCCTTCGTAGTAACTTGACGTAGATTGACATATCGGTTTCGCAAGTAGTTACGAAGCGAAGGTGTTTTATTTGTGTGCCCTACGTTATGTGGAAAATATCCACGAGATTCGGTGAAGTGTAGTGATGTTTGTGATATCGAATAATATCATCACCTTTTAGTGCATTTCGTTCAGTGTACGTAGTGTGCTGTGTAGTGTTTACCACATTATTAAAGTCACCGTCATATTGTGTAAATATCAAGTGTTTGTTTGCGGTTCCTGGTCTGAACGAGCCATGCTGGCTCGCCAACAACATTGCGATTTTGATAAGCGAACGGTATGTCCACACGTTTCTTTATATTGGTAATTAGGGCTATTTCTTTGTCGTCATTAATTCAATAATTTTAATTTGCATCTTACTGCTTTAGGTTTCCCATAGTATCAAAAACGTGACGATCTATGTTGTTATTCGCATGTCAATATGATCTGAATGATTTTGGCAAACTATTTAAGTCCATAATATTCAACACATAATCTATGAATTCTAAAATTAATATTAGAAAATTAATATTGAAAATTTAGAGAGGCAAGTTATGATGCAGTAACACTAAGCACTCTGTCAGTCGGTTCCGTTAAAAACACTCACCGAAGATTCCATAGGTATACGGTATTGTGTTTAGCCCACTACTCATAACTATGGGCTCTTGTCCTGTGCCAGTAAACTTTTGCTTACATACCAATCTAATTCCATAGCAAAGGGACTTTTTGAATCTTCGTAGCTTATTGCTCGATGCAGCTCCAAAATGCTGCATGACTTTCTTCTAGAATATTTGTGCCGTTTTGAGAAGGTCTCTACCCACAATTACCTGAATTATCACTGCTGCCTAAACTCTAAACCAAGTTACTTCGAGTACTAAGAATAGCCTCCAAAAATGACATCTTTCTTATCAGTTCATGTTTCTCTGGAGCATAAAATCTCATTTTAAATCTGGCTAAATTTGGCCAGCAAAGCGCCCAAATTTATCTTCTAATCCTTGAAAGTGATTATAGAGTTCATCTTGAAGCTTCTGTTTCATGTCTGTTATGTTCGGACAGATGCTAAGAACTTCAGGCATTGATAAATAATTTTGAATGGGCGTGAGTGTGGGGAATCACTTCTGAAATCGTTGAAAATGTTGTTGTGTCTTGTAATTTTGGTAATTTCTTCGAATGGCTTAAGTAAGGTGAAATACTCTTTGAGAATTTGCCATTTACGTTCAGTTAACAGATGTTGACAGTTGATGAATGTTTATTCAAAACTGCAGCCAAATAACAATTCGCTGGAGGGTTGTTGTGTTCTTGCGAGTGAGTGACATTACTACCTCGCAGTTTTTGTTGTACTTGAATTATCTGAAATATAATTTATCTCTTTTTTTCTCTAAAAGTCTTTTAACACATGTAATAGGTACTATTTCACCTTGTAGTGATGTTTTGCAAATGTTCATGCTCCGGTGTTTTGCTTTGATGCTTTTTGAATTATTTGCAATTTTTCTTGTGCCACTTTAAAATGGCTTATAATTCTTTTAGCTAATGTGATAACTTCATCTACATTCTGTACTCGCAGAGAAGCTTTGACTGCCAATTGAAGTGTATGTATATAACAGCTTTTGACGACATATAAACTTTCGTTTATAGCCTTTACTAAATTGGGCCCATTGTCTCTTAAAATTATATGAATAACATTATTAATATCCCAAGTTACGCATAAATTGTTGTCAGCTATATGGGGTCCTTTAAAAAGCCTCAGTTGCGTGAGGACGAAGTGTTTGATGTAATGAAGTCTTCATCCAGCCAGTGAGCAGTAAAGCTTAGATAACTGATCAGGTTATTGACGCAGGTCGTCATATCAGTTGTTTTTGAAATAGCTTTAGATTTCCCGACTTCTTTTCTAATTAGGTTTCACTTTTTCGTAAACTTGTGGTATAACAACTTCGGTCATATATTTTCTCCCAGGGACTTGATATTTAGATTTTAAAATGTGCATCAATCTGGTGAAATCCCAGTCTTCTCGATGACTGGAATTACTTTGGTTGTTTGTCCATTACAATCATCGTGGCTATGGCGTTGCGAATTTCTTGTGCATGTGAAACGGTTATGTGCCACTTTGCAACAAATAAATCTTGAAGAGTTAGTTGAACTTTTGTTGTTTCTGTACAATTTACACTTGGTCCCAAGGAGGATGTGGATGCTACTGGGCAGCGACCTTGAGAACTTCCAAATTGTATTTCTTTTTGTAAATATTGAAATTCTTCATTGTATATACGTTTAATATGGTTTGACATAACTGTTGTGGAAACATGACGACCGACTAGGGTTGCCAGATACAGGCATTTAATTTCTGGGACAATTAGAGGGTTACAAATTCGGTCGGTAGAATATTCGGTGAATATACGAAACAGATAATTCTTTTTCTTCTTCACCTTCACATTATTTCGTTTCCCCATTAGAATTGGCGAGGTCCACTATCTAAGTCTAAGAATTTGGTGAAGATACTGATTTTTATATGGAGCAACTGCCATCAGGCCTCTATAACCTAGACTAGAGGGAAACCAGACCTATCTTAGGTAAGGTCATACATCTTTCGAAATATAATTTCTTGGATGTGCCGGTTTCCTCACGATATTTTCCTTCACTGCCGAGCAAGTGATAATCCCAAATATGTGCATAAATCTGAAAACCCGAATTTAGTGATATATGTCCTAGATTCTAGTGCCAGATTCCACTGTTCGGTAGGAAAATATAACGAAAATAGATAATTATTCTTGTAAATCACTTTACTTGTAATATTTTACAAATATACTAAGTATTATATCAATGGTATAAACACCTACCTACATTACTAATCCAAGGCAGTGTATTTGTAAAATATTTAAACACAAAACTTAAAACAAAAATTGAGCACTACACCTCGCTTTTACCTGTTAATTAAATTAAACTTTGGTAGAAAATCAACACCAGATTACAACAATATTAAACTTAAAAAACACATTTCTCTCTCTTTTACTTACTGAATAATCTCGAATATTAAAATCACAATGATTTTGGCTCAGTAATTAAATCAAAAGATAAACAGATTTTTAAATATAAATAATAATAATCATTGAGATAAATAAACCGTTGTCGCGTTTTGAGCCAAATAATAAATGGTCAGGTTATGGACCGTTTTTTAGGATTTACATTTTATAGTCCCGGATTTCAGATGCCTACTATGGCAAAATTCAGTGACAATGAATTTTGCCATAGTAGGCATCTGAAATCCGGGACTATAAAATGTAAATCCTAAAAAGCGGTCCATAACCTGACCATTTATTATTTGGCTCAAAACGCGACAACGGTTTATTTATCTCAATGATTAGGGCCGATTTAGAAAGGAAACACAATTTGAGGAATACCAGCTTAGGTTCTCAATGAAAAAAAAAGAGGCTTATTAAATATTTTTTTATTTATCAAAATAAAAAAATTATAATTTTCAGTCATTTTTATTTCAGCAGAACATATATGTTTTAATACAGCTGGTGATGTTTTTAAGTATGAATAAAATTCTTGGCCCCTTTCTTTAATATTCACCTTAGTTATTAATAGCTATAAGGACCATAACCTGTAACTGCGTTTTTTTCAGATGTCCACAATATATTCACTAACAAAAAGACTCTTTCTATTAGTGCATTTGTGCCAGGCAGACATAAAATATATTCAATTAAAATACAAAAGTTTTCATGATTAAGGTTGTTGGTGTGAAAGTGTTTGAACACTTCCACCCAAGGACATTCCGTCAAAATGTTTAGATTATCCCACTCATATACTTTTTGACACTATAGTTATAAATTAAAGAAAATTCGTCAAATACTTCTATGTGTCTTTGTTAGAATTTATATATCCTGTTTCAATCAATATATCCAATGCTTTTGGAATGTCTTCCCATGTAGGTACTTTTTTAAAATCTGCCCAATAAAATATCTCCAATTCTTTAGTAATCAAGCCCGTCCACTGTTCCAAGTAATCACCACTTGTTTCATAATATTCTGTAGCCGTACTTTTCGCAAATTCTTTGTTAACTCAGTGCCATTATATTTCAATTTCGCCATCAAAATACAGACTGCGATGGCTAATTTCTTTTGCAGCCTCAATTGCCTTGCTAACTGAGCATGTAAAAAAGAAGCCACGGTTCTGATTTAGGGTCTTCAAAAGAAATTTTTAATATTTGAGGCCATTTTTCAATGCTCAAAAAGTAGTTCTTTAATGGCTGGTACATTTTTAAAACCCTTTCTATGGCAGGCATAAGCGCAAGCCATCTGGTTTTACTATAACCTAACATTTTCTGATATTTTGTTCCAATTTCGTCTCGTAACTCCTTCAGAGCTTCAACTCGAACCGTGTAAATATAAAAAAAAAGAATATGTCTTTGTAATGCATTTGTAATCTACGGATAGGGTATCTGCAGCATCTAGTGTCCCTTGGCCCTGGTTATTGTCAACAAATGACCGTAATTTAGTTACTGTAGCCTATATACACTTGTAATAAGCAGCATATTGCCACACCCCGCAACTCAATACCTTACTGGTAATGTACTCAGATACAGGACCACAAACTGCTAGGGAGTTTTTATTAGGCAGCAGTCTTTTGTAAGGAGGTTGTGTCTGCTTGTTAAGTATTGTCATGCCCCACCTCTCTTTAAGCAGAGCCTCATTTAGTAAGCTGGCTTATTTAAAGCCAAACACAAAAATCTCCTGCATGTGGTGCACTTGATTGTTGGTATTTAAGCCTCTAACATAAGCCCTTGCAGAAGACCAGAAGACTGCTCAATGACTATTCCCTAGAGTTATTTTCTACAACCTCTGGAGCCGTACCAGCATGCAACCCTCTTGGTTACTGTTGTCTATGTACTCTTATAAAACAGGAAGTACCGGTCGCACGTTGCCACTCCTGCTACTTCCTTGGCAACCTCATTCGCTCACAGAACATTCTAGGGAGTTTTACTTGACTGCGTTTCTCTGTGAGGTGGACTTCCGCAGTCGTGGGTGGTGCTTTGATGCACCCTACCACTTTTAAAACACCCAGATAAATATACATGTTCATGCACAGAAATGTTTATCCTGTGCGGGAATTGAACCCACGAGTCTTGGTAATTTCACCATCGAGCTTGTCGTCGAGAAATATTGTGCGCCTGCGAATTAGTAGACTCAAGTCTAAGTGCGGTTATCTTCAGCTCAAAAAATGATGGAGATCCACGTATTGTTTTCATCGTGCATGACCATGTGTGTTACGTAACCCCTGGCTCCCACCACAGAGCAGGACCAGTGTCGAGGGTAACATGAAAGCAAGCTTCCGCGTCGCCTTTCGTCACTTTCACTCGAGGCGGCGCCATCCACTTTCGCCGATGCGCATCCAATTCAGAGAGACAGCGCGTGCACTGTTTCGAATTGCTTCAAAACAGCAGCGCTTGTGGAAAATTTTCGGCCGCTGACGTTTTAGCCATGATGAACAACTTTTATATGGTATCTTTTCCGAAACGAGGAAAATCGACATCTTAATACAAATTGTTCCGTTAGTTGATCATTTTTGTATAAGGAAGTTACTCCGATAGCTGTTAAGTTTTGTATGAGTCATTATGTTTTGTCGTATTCGGTATTTTTATGTAGGAGACTGTCTCTAAAAACAATTTACTTATTCATTATGGATATGATCGCGCATTGAGCGGTTTCAGAGACGGAATAAACTATCTGCCTAGGTTTTCTCAAGAATACCGTACGGGAGTAGTGTTGTCTTAGGTTTTCGCGATTGTTACACATTGAATTAAACAATTTTTAACGGAAGTATCGCGTGTTTTATTTATTTTGTTGAACCTGACGTTTCGTACGCTTTGCAGCGTCCGTGGTCGCAGGAAGACTCACGTACCGTACCGTACGGGAGTCCCTCAAGAAAGGCGTGAAGAGGTTTTTATAGGTCTGCTACACGCGAATGTTTCCCGTCGCATCATTCGTAGGTTACGGTAACTACTTACCACTAGTCATGCTGTACACACGTACCACAATGGTGTAAAACAAAACATTTGGTTTTTTACCAACGTTCAGCTCAAAATACCTAAATATCAAATTAGTAACTCATTTCCTGTGTATTACGGAATTTACGGATGAATAGAAAAAAAAAGAAATAGTGTTAGTGTTAGAAGTTATCCTCTTCTACTTCAGAGGGTAAATAAAATAATTTCTAATAATTTCTTTTACGAGTAGTATATCAAATGAAAGCTGTTAACTAATGTAAAAAGTTTTTTATACCACTGAGGTAGAATACATAAGTGCGATCTGCTTATAGATAGACCGTCACAAATCACCGCAGGCTATGGGCGCTTATAACGCAGGGATATCAGTCGCGGATTGCTAAGCCTGTACAAAACACTCCTTCACGACTAACCCGATGCTGGATGTTTGAAACAAACTCTGCTGAACATAAATTAGTAAAATTGAGAGACTACGTTAATGGATTAGGGCCATGTCATCAGGCGGGTCATATCTTGCAAACTTAGTATAACGAAAAGATATATTTACTCCTATAAATGTCGCAATCTTTCGTACCTAACTCTATCCGAGACCTCTTTGAGCTCCCTGAATAACATGACTCTTGGTCGTGTTCTACAGGTGTGTAAGCTCCTGAGGAAGTGAAGTGAGTAGTGTAAGCTGCCGAGGTTGCTTTATTTGCAGCGGATGACGTACGTGCAAAATTCAACTACCGTAACAACTTTACTCTTAGAAGGTCATCTTAGGTCTTTCTCTATCACTTTTTCTAGGTCGTGTGTGGAGCCCGGTTGCAGAGTGGTATCGGTTCCATTTCCACACAGGACCCACATTTATGAACACGAAAATGTCTGTTTGTCTTGGTATGGGTATTTTTAAGAAAGGTTGGGCTCATCAAAGTACTCTGACGGGGGAAGTATTCCTAGTAGGGAGTGGGTTTACCAGTACGCTTCTAAGGAGTTGCCGGGTTTGCAGCAGAGGTAGTAACCGTCGAGCAAAGTTTGTGGCATAACGCTTGTAGACTGCGTTTGCAATTATGATGTTAGAAATAGATTTGGTCTGAAAGAGTTGGTGATAATCACAGAACGTCGCTGTTAAAATAAGAAGAGACATGCTCCGGTATAAAGAATGTAGGAAGAAAGAACTACGAAGCAGACATACAACGCGTAAGTAGAAGGATGCAGAAGCCGAGCAAGGCAAAGATGTGGAATTCGCTTCCGGCGCATGTGTTCCCCACTTCCTATAACCCCGGGTCGTTTAGACGTGGCGTGAAGAGGCACCTTAGCGGGCCGTCAAGGGGGGGGGACAGCCAGCACAGCGCTAATCACTGAGATGGCTGTTCTCGCATCTGGTTCTTATTGACGCTTTCCATCAGGCGCGATAGGGACATATTGATAGGCTACATTAAAAAAAAAAAAAAGGTTTACCCCATGACCAAATTGATCGCGTTTTATCAGGAGGTGACCGCCAGAAGTCCTAGAAACCGGCAAGTGTGCATGAGCAGAGCTACGAGTAAAAAGTTCAAGAAGCGAGTGAGGCGTGTAAGGATCTAGTCATGTGGTTCCCTCAGCCTACATCGCAAGGGATTTGGCATGAAGTTATATATTATATGTATAGCTTCACGCCAAATTATATATATATATATATATTAGACAGCTACTTTTTTAACCGCACCGCTCGCCGACGGCGGGGAGTTCACCCTCACACGCTTGAACCGCAATGGTCGCGTACGGTGCGGTTCCAGAGAAGTTTTATTCCGAGAACACTCAAGCTGTGGAATGAGCTCCCAGCCGAGGTTTTTCCAAGGGACTACAGCATGGAGTTCTTCAAGAAATGTGTGAAGAGGTTTCAGAGGGTCGGCAACGCATGAGTGACGCCTCTGGTGTTGCAAATGTCCATAGGCTACGGTGACTGTTTAACATCAGGCAGGCCGTATGCATGATTGCCACCTTAGTGGTATAAAAAAAAATTCCTTGCGGTGATATATAGATATATCGTAACCAGGAACACAAGGTAGTTTATATATCAAATTTAATGTAAAATATTAAACAAATTCATTCGTAAGGCGTTAGTGCGGTATGGATATTCATGAGCTAGCCCCATACCGCACTTGGCTTATTTTTACCGACGTGAAAGAAAGTAACTTTCTCTGTTTATCCTTGTGTAACCGATGCTGTGAGACATACAAGCATACGGCCTACCTGATGTAAAGTAATTACCATAGTCGTATGAACGTTTGCAATGAAGAAAGTATTGTTCGCGCGATCCCACCTCTGCTGCTAACACGGCAAGTCCTTTGGAGCTTACTACTAAATCCTCTCACTCGTAGGAATACAACAACCCTCCAGGGAGTTGTTATTCGTCGTCAGACTACTTTAACGCGCCCCACCTTTCTTAAAAGTACTCGGATCAAGACAAACAGACATGTTCATGTACTCAGACGTGGGTCTTGTGTGTGGGAATTGAACACACAGGCCTTTGTGTTAAAATACTCGTAGCATTACTGCATTCCACCACCGGGCTTGTTATAGGATTTCATACTTAAGTTCTTTTGAGCAGTCAGAACCCGTTATATACGTTTTCCAATACAGTTCGCGGTCGTATACGACCACCCGGGTTTCGAAGGGTTACGTAAGCTTTCCAAAACTGCACCGTTTTAGAATAAGGTACCATTCATAATGTTGCCAGTACAAAGTCAAACATTAGAAATCTCAAATACTTTTAGATAATATATATATGGTCACACTAAGGGACCTTGAAAAGCAATTATCGTGGGGTCGAGAACAAACCGGAAGTCGTTTGGCAAACAGCATGTAATGTTATGTTCTGAATATATTTATCTTTGTACTCTACAGTTACGTGATGGAGCTGAGCTTGTGTTCATTGGCCTTGAAATTAAACATATTATTTCGGTAAATATCTTTCGTAAGATTTCCGTGTACAAAAAAGCAGATCTGTAGTAGATCAGTGTTACTCAAAGTGCGTGTTGCGTCACCACTGGTGCACCGCGGTCATTAGCTGGCGTACCCCAAAAAATAGGTCAAGTGCGAGTCGGACTCGCGCACGAAGGGTTCCGTACCATTATCTATAAAAACGGCCAAAAATAAACACGTTTGTTGTACGGGTGTCCCCCTTAAATATTTGTTTTATTTTAATTGAATTGTGAATATATAACTCAATATTCTGTGAATAATTCAAGCGTCTATCTGTTGCCGTTATCAATATCGAGCAAAAATGAGCAAAAAAATCACGTTTGTTGTATGGGAGCCCCCTTAAATATTTATTTTATTCTATTTTTTTGTATTCGTTGTTATAGCGGCAACAGAAATACATCATCTGTGAAAATTTCAGCTGTCTAACTATCACGGTTCATGGGATATAGCCTGGTTACAGACGGACGGACGGACGGACAGCGGAGCCTCAGTAATAGGGTTCCGTTTTACCCTTTAGGTACGGAACCCTAAAAATGACCAGTTTTATCAGAAAATTGATAAGACAGGTAGTGCGCATCAAAGCAGCCCGTCTGGCGCAGTATCTCAACCTCACAGAAAACCGAAGCCAAATATCAACTCCCTATAGGGTTATTGTTTCTGCGTGTGAGTGAAGTCACCAGTATGCTCCTAAGGAGTTGCTATGTAAGCAGCAGAGGAGGCATCACGCGAGTAATACTTAACGTATTGCAAGCGTATGTACAGTGCTACGGTAATCACTTTACATTTGGTGAGCCGTATGCTTATATGCCTCCCTACGGAGTATGAAAAAAAGGATAGATCGTACACATAGGTGAAAGTTAAGCGAGATTATCAGCGATTGCTTCAAATTTTGATCACCTATATATTCTTTATTGCACACAAATAAAACAATATAATGAGTGTCAAATACAGTGTACAAAGTGTACAGTGTACTAGGGTTATAACAATTATATGTGCCAACTACTAAAATAAAAACTGATACTTACAGAAAAGAAAGTAAAACAAAATTCAATAAATGTAAGAAACACACAAGAAAAGAAAAAGGAAAATACCAATAATAATAATTAAAAAAAACAATTGAATAGAACTATAAAACACACAAATACACATACAAATACATACATAAAATATATAACCAGATACATATATATACACATATACTTACATATTATTTTCCGTTAGAAGATAATGTATTTAAATAGTGCTTCTTTAGTTTTCTCTTGAAAGCAAATACAGAAGGACTCTCGCTTATCTCCAATGGTAATTTATTCCAAAGTCTAGCAGCGCGTACGGTAAACGAATTAAAAAAGTATTTCGTGTTAGCTGGGAGGAAGTGTAAAGTTTTTATATAGCAAGAACGTTGGGATCGAGTTGGCGGTGGGAGAAGTGGAAAACGAGAACAGAGATATTGAGGGGAATTGGTAATTAGTTTGAAAAGTAGGGATAGTATGTGCACATTTCTGCGAAATCGAATAGGGAGCCACTTCTACTGTACACGAAACTCCGAAACATGGTCGTACTTACGGAGACTGAAAATAAAACGTATAGCCAGATTTTGAAATCTTTCTAGCTTGTTGAGTAGTTCCTCAGTTGCATCCAAATAGCAAACGTCTGCGTAGTCGAGAATGGGGAGTAAGAGAGATTGAGCCAACATAACTTTAGTTTTAAAAGGCAAAAAGTTCTGAAGTCGCTTGAGAGAGTGAAATGTAAAATACATGCGTTTACTAACGTCTTTAACATGCGCGTTCCAGGAAAGTTGTAGACCATTGTAGTAAACCTTAGGCAAGCTATTAAAATTGAGCCTCTTACGTAATTGGTTACTAACTACGATGATAGCCTGAGACTTCGATGGATTCACCAGCAAACCATGGTTTTCAGCTCAACCCTGGATAGCACATAATTGGCGATTTATAGCCTCAATCGTTTCATCGATTTCGATAGTTGAGAAGTGGCTGTAAATTTGTAAGTCTGCATATAGGTGGAAGGGACAAGAGAGAACTTTGGATATTTCATTTATAAAAATAGTAAATAAAAGTGGAGATACCGCCCTGTGGCACACCTGCAACAAGATCAATGATGATCCACTCCGTATTCTCTCATCGAGTTTGATGCATTGCCGGCGACCACGAAGATAAGAGTCGAACCATGCCATCACAGAGGGAGAAAAGTTAATCGAGCGAAGTATACCTAAGAGAATATCAAAATCGACTGAATTAAATGCATTGCTAAAGTCTAATAATATAATTATGGAGAGTGTTTTATTGTCCACGGCGTAACGAATATCATCCGTGACATTTAGCAACGCAGTGACCGTACTTTGGTTGGGACGAAAGCCTGATTGGTAAGGGCTGAGAAGATTGTTACGAGAAAGATATGTGTGAAATTGTTTATGGACAGCACTTTCAAGAACCTTTGAGAGTAAAGGAAGTATAGAAATAGGACGGTATTGAGAAAAAGATGACGGATTAGACGTCTTAGGAAGAGGAATAACTTGAGCCATTTTCCATGCAGTCGGGAACACGTTGTGAGTTAGAGAAAAAAATACTATATGTGTAATCACCGGAACAACAAGGTCAATGATAGGTGTAAGCATGTCACGACTCAAGCCATCACTGCCCACAGCTTTTGTAGAAATAGAGATAATGATAATTTTAATTTCTTCCTCTGTGACTTGGCGAAAAATAAATTAATCACTTGCGGGTGAAGAATATTGTAAAAGAGTATGTAAAGTGCACAATTTTTTCGCCGTATCAATTGAAATTGGAGGAGTAGAAAAATGTTTATTTAAGGGGTTAAGATCAATATGATCATTAAGATTTTCAGGAGGTTTACCCACACCCAGTGATCGTAAAAATTTCCAAATATGTGGCGGAGACATTTTATCAATAGAGGAGTGAATATAGTGGCGTTTTGCGTCCCTGCACATCCTATTGCAGACATTACGTAATTTTTTATATGTTTGAATATTAATTTCCGAATGATCTCTTTTTGGACTTTGCTTTGTTTCGTTTAGTCATAAGTTTCTTAATAGATGAACCTACGCTCAGTTAAAGCCAAAAAGCGATTGCATGCACCGAGCCGGAACGCGCCCGCTTTTTGTGTGACACGGTGCGTACAAACACAAATGTTACAAAAAATCTCGTCCCGGATCACTGCCACTTTCACGCTTTTCTCACCCCTGTGAGTTCTGGGCTTTGCTAGCTTACATTTCTTATTGATCTGCTATATTATATTGATTTTGATAATATCTTTCTATATTATATTGATTTTGATAATAGATAAATATTAAATAAAATTTTGATTTTCCTATGGTGTACTTTTAAAATATGTATACCCAGTCATAAGTTCTGTTAAAAATGAATGTGCATTTATTTTTTTATGAAGTAATGTAATCTTCATAATACTTGTACATATTTATGGAATATTCAGCAAAAAAAAAATTATTCTATTCGAAATGGCCATCTTTGACTTTGATACAGGCCTTTAATCTGTCTGGCCACGAATCTATGGATTTACGCACTGTTTCCATGAAAAATTTAGCCACTGCTTCCTCCAGAGATTTCTAAAGAGACACAATGTCGGCGTGTCATTTCGTGTAGGTCATGTCACCTGACCATAATTGGTAATGAGAAGGGGTACAGACTTCAGATCTGATCTAAATGAGGGCCAGTCTTCAGCTCTTATAAAGCCCGTTGGTTTGTTGCCAGGTCGGGTAGTTCGTTCCTTGTGACCAGACGCAAAGTCCTGAAGTCAGCGTATATTTTTAAAAAGTGTATTGCTGAGAGGTTTCACAACACGATCCAAGACTGTCTCTTGATACACATTGGCTGAAGTCTTCACTCCTTTTTTACGAAAATAAAGCTTTGTGACTCCTTGATAAGACATCCCCCTCCAAACCATTACAAACGTAGGATGATGACCACGTTGTACCTTTCCGACCACTTGGCAGCTTCTTTAGAACTGTGTGACACTTTGTCATTTTGCATGTTGTAGTGCTCTTGAATAGTGAATTTTTTTTCAGTAAAAAATATATTTCTGTGCCTTTCACCCGCGTATCGTGACTGAAGGCGTTTTGATCGATCCACTCTCTTCAACTGTAAGGATTGATTTAGGTCATGTCCTATATATCGACGATAAGCGCAGCGCTTCAGGTCTTGTTCTATTATGCGCGACAGAGTCCTACCGGGACTCTTCACTTCTCGTGATAGTTTTTTTGTATCCTAATCGGGTTTCGGCGAATTCTTACTTTAACAGCATTAACAGCCTTTGTAGTTCTAACAGCACGCGGTCGTCCCGATCTTTTATGGTCTTAAACAGATAAAATGTTAGTATATCTGTCAATAGTACGATATTCGAACATACGGTTAATAGTAAGCTTTTGAAGTTTCTTGATATGACCGACGGCTCCATACCCACTTTGTGCAAGGCAATCACAGCAATTCTATTTTCTTTAATACCCCATTCCATATTGTAATAAACACAGAAAAAAATATGTAAAACGGCGGGAAAACGAAATAAATTTTTAACATGATAAACGCGTTCCGAATTCAAAATAATTAAAGAGTTGAAAGTTATTATTTATGGCCTCTCTACGCACTAGATAGTTTTTCGTAATTGATAAATAAAATAAGTTCGCACAGCGACGTATCAAAAGGTAGACCCGTTATACACCAACCTATATATGGCATACCTGTCGTTAGAAAGAGATGAATATACTACTCTGTGTAAAAAGTATCGGGAATATGTCAATAAAAAGACCCGCGTAAAAGAGGTCGTTCTAATTTTTTTACTGCATGTTGGTAGCACTGTACTGATTTAGCGCGCAAAATTTGAGCGGGATCTGTCATTTAATTTGTTTTAAACTACACTTTTTGTTGGTCATAGTTTTGAGTCCTCGGCGATTTTTACAATGGAAAATATTGTTGAACAAAGAGTGTGCCTTAAATTTTGTGTTTCAAATGATATTTCATGTGGTGAATCACTAAAAATGTTGCGAAATACCTACGGCGAATCGTGTATATCGAAAACAAGGGCTTATGAATGGTATAAGGCTTTTAAAGAAGGCCGAGAAGTAGTAGTAGACTTGCCTCGTTCTGGTAGACCTTCAACCGCTACGACCAGAGAAAACATCGACAGAATCAAGAAGCTAGTGCTCGAAAATCGACGTATGAGTCTGAGAGAGTTGGCTAGTGAGGTGAACATATCTTTTAAGTCCGTCCACAACATTCTCATTGACATTTTAGGCATGAAACGCGTCGCCGCTCGACTAGTTCCAAAAGAGCTCAATTTTGTTCAAAAAGCGCAGCGAAAGCATGTCGCTGAAGACATGGTTTCCCGAGCTTCTACGGATCCGACCTTTATGAAACGTATAATAACTGGCGACGAGACATGGGTTTATGAGTACGACATGCAAACAAGCCAACAGTCTTCAGAATGGCGTCTCGAAAACGAGCCGAAACCCAAAAAACCGCGGCAAAGTCGCTCCAAAATCAAGGTGATGCTGACAGTTTTTTTTGACTACCGTGGTGTGGTTCACTCCGAATTCCTTCCAGAGGGAGAAACAGTGAATAAAGAATATTATTTAGGCGTCATGAAGCGTTTGCGTGAGAGTATCCGCCGAAAACGTCCAGATTTGTGGCAACACAACTCATGGATGCTGCACCATGATAATGCACCATCACACACAGCCATTATAGTGAAAGAGTTTTTAGCGAAAAATTCAACAAAAGTTCTCGACCAAGCACCGTATTCACCTGATATGGCTCCGTCTGACTTTTTTTTATTTCCCAAGTTAAAATTACCACTTCGAGGAAAACGTTTTGAGTCGATAGAAGCCATAAAAGAAAATTCGCTGAATGAGCTAAAGGCCATACCGCAAATAGCCTATGAAAAATGTATGGAAGACTGGGTGAAGCGGTGGAGATGTTGTATTGCAAGCGATGGGGCCTACTTTGAAGGCGATAAAATAAATTTAGATGAATAATTTGTATTTTTTGTTTTATTGACAAATTCCCGATACTTAGTACACAGAATGTATATATATCTTAAGATATTTATGCTTTGTATCGAAGTAATTACGTATATCCGCGACGTGAGAGCGTGCCCAATTGAATGCGAGTTGGGCAATTACCTTACTTTTTCGTATTGCCATTCTAGAGCGTGTACGACGTATCTGTAAGTATAAAAACATCTTTGAGTTCAGAGCATAATGTATACTAATTATATGAAATGGAAGAGTTTGATTGTTTGTTTGAACGTAGCTAGTATCTGGTAAAAGGCCGATATGAAAATTTATTTTTTCATTTGATTGCTCAATTCTTGAGGAAAGTTATGTGTACTAATATATAAAGCAAAAGAGTTTCATTGTTTGTTTGGTTGAATGAGCTAATCTATGCAACTACCGGGCGGATTATATATTTTTTTTCATTTGATTGGCCAACTCTTGAGGAAAGTTATGTGTACTAATATATAAAGCGAAAGAGTTTCATTGTTTGTTTGGTTGAATGAGCTAATCTATGGAACTACCAGGCGGATTGTATAATTTTTTCATTTGATTGCCCAATTCTTGAGGAAAGTTATGTGTACTAATATATAAAGCGAAAGAGTTTCATTGTTTGTTTGGTTGAATGAGCTAATCTATGGAACTACCAGGCGGATTGTATAATTTTTGCGTTTGATTTCCCAATTCTTGAGGAAAGTTATGTGTACTAATATATAAAGCGAAAGAGTTTCATTGTTTGTTTGGTTGAATGAGCTAATCTATGGAACTACCAGGCGGATTGTATAATTTTTTCATTTGATTGCCCAATTCTTGAGGAAAGTTATGTGTACTAATATATAAAGCGAAAGAGTTTCATTGTTTGTTTGGTTGAATGAGCTAATCTATGGAACTACCAGGCGGATTGTATAATTTTTTCATTTGATTGCCCAATTCTTGAGGAAAGTTATGTGTACTAATATATAAAGCGAAAGAGTTTCATTGTTTGTTTGGTTGAATGAGCTAATCTATGGAACTACCAGGCGGATTGTATAATTTTTTCATTTGATTGCCCAATTCTTGAGGAAAGTTATGTGTACTAATATATAAAGCGAAAGAGTTTCATTGTTTGTTTGGTTGAATGAGCTAATCTATGGAACTACCAGGCGGATTGTATAATTTTTTCATTTGATTGCCCAATTCTTGAGGAAAGTTATGTGTACTAATATATAAAGCGAAAGAGTTTCATTGTTTGTTTGGTTGAATGAGCTAATCTATGGAACTACCAGGCGGATTGTATAATTTTTGCGTTTGATTTCCCAATTCTTGAGGAAAGTTATGTGTACTAATATATAAAGCAAAAGAGTTTCATTGTTTGTTTGGTTGAATGAGCTTATCTATGCAACTACCAGGCGGATTGTATAATTTTTGCATTTGATTGCCCAATTCTTGACCAAGGTTAGGCTATTCGATATCATTATAGGATTCTTAGAAGCCGAGGAAAAGAAAGAAAATAAGAAAAGGCGGCGCCCGATGTCGGGTTACGCGTGGACGAACTCGCGGGCTCAAGCACTTTTACATCCCGTCGGGTTATGTTTCAAAGTCAAGGAATTCTGAACGGACGGCATATTTCCCACGTGTTGATTGGAAGCTACCGCGATCTCTTCTGGGCCTGGGCCTTATGAAAGGCACTTCAAATCTTCCAGAAATTATTGAAATCAAAGGAGGACATATGCGAGGCTGTCCTTTAATTTATTTATCGAGGACGCGACGAAAGTACCAAAATTTTACTTCATTCATTAAAGTAATTTGCATTGTTTATTTTGACATTTGATTTATATTGTGATGCAGACAGTTATATGTAGCCTTTAGGTATCCTCTGCACTCACGTGAGAAAAACAAGTTATTTTATTATTTATATAACTTTTGACCTTCAAACACAATGACTGCTGCATTATTTAGTGGTTCAAAGTATTAAAAAAAAGTTGCTTGTTCTTAGCACAAAAAATTAACAACGAATTTGTTGCCCTTTAGTGTGACCGGGTCATCTGATGGTAGCTAAGTGTATTGTTTGTTTACTTATATAACTAGTCAGGTCGGACTCATAAGTGACTGGTGATCACGAATCGATTTGTTCATCTTCGTTAGTTTTTAGGGTTCCGTACCCAAAGGGTAAAACGGAACCCTATTACTGAGACTCCGCTGTCCGTCCGTCCGTCTGTCACCAGGCTGTATCTCATGAACCGTGATAGTTAGACAGTTGAAATTTTCACAGATGATGTATTTCTGTTGCCGCTATAACAACAAATACTAAAAAATAAATATTTAAGGAGGCTCTCATACAACAAACGTGTTTTTTTTGCTCGTTTTTGCTCGATATTGATAACGGCAGCAGGTAAACGCTTGAAATATTCACAGAATATTTAGTTATATATTTACTTTAAAAATAAATAATTAAATTAAAATAAAACAAATATTTAACGGGGGCTTCCATACAACAAACGTGATTTTTTTTGCCATTTTTAGAGATAATGGTACGGAACCCTTCGTGCGCGAGTTCGACTCGCACTTGGCTGATTTTTATTTTCGACGAGCTCGGTGGCGCAGTGATGAAAAGCGCTGTTACGCTACTTTGACACCGGCGCTCGTGGGTTTTATTTCCAGACAAGACAAATATTTGTATGCATGAAAATTAAAGAGAGGTAGCGCATCAAAGCAGCCCGTCTGGGAAAGTACCTCCACTTCACAGAAATCCGCAGCCAAATACAACGCCCTGGTGGGTTGTTGTGTTCCTGCGTGTGAGTGAAGTCACCAGTAAGCTCCTAAGGGGTCGCCGTGCTAGTAGTAGAGGTGGTATCGCGCGAGTGATACTTACTGTATTGCGAGCATTAATAGGCTACAGTGATCGCTTTTCATCAGGCAAGCTGTTTGCTTGTATGCCTCCCGACGTGGTATAAAAAAAATGAACGTGTCTGTTTGTCTTGGTCTGGGTGTTTAAGAGAGGTAGGGTGCATCAAAGCAGCCCTTCTGGGGATGTACATCCCCGTTTATATGTACCTCCACCTCACAGGAAACCGCAGCCAAGGTTAGCAGTAAGGAGTTGCTGTAAGGTTTTTTTTTATATTGGTTCAGAATAGTGGCTCCGCTTCGCCTGTTGGTAAGCGAAAAGAGGAGCCCAAATTGCAGCGGCAACTGACAAAGGACTACAGTGTCCTGTCAGTTGACGCTATAATGCTGGCCCGTTGATGAATTGCAAGCGTTAAGAGGTTACGGTAACCGTTTTACATCAGGTGGGCCGTATACTTGCATACCTCCCGACGTTGTAAAAAAAGGAATCAATATTTAATACAATGATGATGTAAGAGTATAGAGTAAGAAATAGATAAGAAATAATACGAGAACAATGTGGAATGAAAAATGATGTAGTGACAAAAATTTAAATATCCTTTTAAATTTTTGTCTGTTGCTGAGATGGTTCGGACATTTGGAAAGAATGGATATCAAAAGAGTTATAAAAGAAGTATGTTGAGTAAGATGCAGGATCAAATAGCTGATGTGCTGAAAAATCACCCGAAACATAAAACCATGCGAGAAGAGGTGCTTGAGCACAGATTACTTAATAGTTACTTCGTAGCTTGAGTGTGGAAGAGGCGAGAGAGGTATGTTTGGATCTGTACACCTGGCGTTCCATAGTCTCTGCCTACCCCAATGTGAGACAGGCGTGATGATAAGTATGTATGTATTATATAACCTGAAGATAGACTTCTAGTGGTAATAAAAGTGTTAATAATAAATTGAAAATGAATTAGTAAATTGCAACTTTAACCCAACTATCAAAAGTAGGTCGATTCGAATTTAGATATTGGGTATCGGTCGTTGGCCAGCTGTAAACCTACGGAATGCACTTACCTGGTGTTTTACGATTCTTTTATATAGGGCCTGCCTCCGTTCTATGGCCACTGACCTGACCGTCTTATCGCGGTTTACTGTTATCTTTACGTAGTCAATTCTCATGATAATGCATTTATTTAGAACATTTTATGCAATCATATGTTGTTTACACAGCGCCATCTAGGCCCAAAGTAAGCGAAGCTTGTGTTATGGGTACCAGACAACTGATATACATACGTAAATACATTCTTTCTGTAAATACATACTTATGATACATAGTAAACATCCAGAACAAGACAAAAAGACGTGTTCATACACATACCTAAATGTTTATCCAGTGTGGGAATCGAATCCACGAGCGTTGGTGTCAAAGTAGCCTTACTGACTACTGCGCCACCGAGCTTGTAAAAAAATCAATAAACTGTATATAGTTAGATTTCAAATTTCGTGTTTCTAGTGTTGATCTAATGCTAGTTGCAAACTATTTCACCGTTTTATTGAGGATTGAATATTCGGAGATTGAGTATATCACTCATCTCTTTATCTTGAGGAGATATTTCAGCAACCCACCTTTAGGGGTTACTTAAATACAAAATTTTTAACTGTTTCCCTGTGTCTTACCAGCACTACTTCCAACTTTATCTCGTTTCTCTCTCGCCTCGTTCCTCCTTTGTCCTCACTGATACTACTCTGTCGACAAAATGTTTCGTTTCCCGTTCTATAAAATAGTTTCATAAGTTTCCTTCATGGGTAAATCCCCCTCTACCGGGCCCAAACTACCACCTGAATTAATTTTGTGATCTAAGCTTATTTTTTAAATTTCGTCGATCGTTCAGCAAGCTAGTGCTAATAATTCACTTTTACATGCATGAGTAATATTTAAACTATTTCTAACACTTAATTGCTTTTTTTTATCATCTATAAAATTGACATTGTTCATTAACATTATCATAGAGAAATTTAAATTGACGTTAGTTCACGATTGTTGTTCATTAAATTGACAATATTAATTGTATTTTATTTAAATTATTTACATTTTAACTTACATTTCAATGAATTTTTTATGCCCTTTGGCGGGACATATAGCTACAAATCTATATATTGTATGTACATCTTGATAATTCTCTCTGCCTACCCCGTAAGGGATTTGGCGTAAAGTTATAGATAGATAGATCTTGATAATCACCTATGTTCACAAAATAAATTGACTTAAACTCATAGTTGGTGAAATGGCGTCATACTAAACTCTCTAGCGATTTCTTTTTGTTCAGTCTGCACAATATAGAATACAATATGCGCATATTGTTTTATTAGTTACCCGGAGTAACGTAAAGATTCTAACGACATCTCATACATGTGAATCGATTAAGGTATTTAGTACTCGTAGTTACGATGACAGAATTGAACAAAATTTATTCGAATGACCAATAACGAATAAATAATTAGATTCGTTATTCACGAATAAAAAATAAATTACATATTGTATTTATAGAATATTTATATTCAAATAAAATAATCTATTCTATTTGTAAAACAAGATATTTGGTATTCATATCAATATTTATTTGCGTTCAATGATTGATGAAGGCAATGGTGTATTGTATTTTTAGAATATTGTTTTCACTTCAAAGTACTTTTTCAGCAAAGTACCATATTTACTACAGTTATAATTATAAGTCGGTTTCGCGTCACGAGTCTGATTAAAAATTGAGTTTCTTGAATTAGCAGCAACTCAATTTTCAGAATCTTTAAGATACATGTATGACGGAATACAATCTGTATAATCGCATTTTTTATTTACATACAATACGAGTACGTTTGTAGGACAAAAGTGTCAGCCGTTTCTATAACACACACGCCGTACATAAAGTAAATAGTATATATATATATATATATATATATATATATATATATATATATATATATATATATATATATATATATATATATATATATATATATATATATATAAAATAATGAGTAAAATTAAACGTTATGGCAGAGACGGTATGCATTTCGATTAATGGTGGTGGGTAGGCGCCGGACGGTGGTAGTTCGCGTGAACTAGTTGGTGCCGGAAGCACCAAAGGCAGGTTAGATCAAACTGCATGCAACTATGAAATAAGCTGTTGTATTAAAAGTGATGCAGCAAAAAGTCCGTCTGTTGTGATTCCTAAATTCCAGAACACACTTCTGACCGTCATCAAAAGTATTAGGATGCTTGGTGTCGAGATCTCCAGTGATGTGCAATATCGAAATCACCTGGAGGAGAAGGTCAAGCTGGCGTCCAAAAAACTTGGTTTGCTCAACAGAGCAAAGCAGTACTTCAGTGCGGGGCAAAGATTTATGTTATGTAAGTCTCAAGTCAGACCGCACTTGGAGTACTGCGGTCACTTTTGAGCGGGGGCGCTTGGATACCAGCTTGGACCATGTGATTCGATTCACAGACGAGATGTGAGAATTGTCGACAATCCTGAGCTTACACACGGTATTCAACCCTTAAATTGAAGGAGAGACTTTGCCTCGTTTTGTGTGTTCTACCGATTGTACAATGGGTTGTGTTCTGAAGAGTTGTTCGAAATGATGCCGACAGCTACTTTTAATAACCGCGGGGAGCTCACCCTCACACGCTGGACTGATTGCTGTGCGGTTTCAGCACTACAGCATGGAAATTTTCTAGAAACGCGTGAAGAGGTTTTAGAGGGTCGGCAACGCACGAGTGACACCCCTGGTGTTGTAAATATCCATAGACTACGGTGACTGTTTACCATCAGGCAGGCCATATGCTTGATTGCCATCTTACTGGTATAATAAAAAAATTGGCGTATTTTCCCTGTAAGGGTAAATCTCCTCATTCAAACATTTATTTACTAACCTACGCTTTTTACCTTGAATTCATATAAATAATTACAAACATGACTTACTCTAGACTCAGAGTGAAATAAATCGGATAGATTACCTATATACAAAGGTGTGTTTTTAGCTTTTTTCATACACTACTAGTCAATATAAATTGATACTCTCTATAAAGAATGAGATTAAGAAAGATTAAGTAAAACTCCAAAGAGACAACGCGTCGCTTTGCCGGCGAAGAAAGCATTATCATTTCTCCAAGTAAAATATTATTTAAGAATCTAAGCATAATATTACGCGATACGCCGTACATTGAATACTTTATAGTGTCATAATCATGAAGAGGCGGGCCGGCCGGACGGAGAAAGTTATTGATGTCACTTTCAATTTTGACTACGGGATGACGTAACCACAACATAAGGTTCCATTATTTCCATTGTGTTGTTGCGTAAACAATTAGAAAATTGCAAGGGGCGGTAAAGGACGCTGACCAACGGAATCAAAAAAGCCTTTTTTTTCGTATTATCTATACAGATAAATAAAATTGGAGTGTCTGTTTGTAATATTAAAATAACCGCCTTTTACTAAATACATATAGATGCATACACGGTACGTATACCAAAATGAATATTTTTACAATTTTTGTCTATCTGTCTGTTTAATCTCTGAAACGGCTGGAACGATTTTGAAGGGACTTTCACTGGCAGATAGCTGATGTAATAAGGAGTAACTTAGCCTACTATTATTTTAGAAATTTTATTTATTTTTATTAATATAAATAAATAATAAAAAAATACTATTCCGCGCGGACGAAGTACATAATACATATGTATTATTATTTTGCTGTACTTACGAGTATAATGAAATCAAATAAATAAAATTAAAACTGAACAATAACTTTTTTGTTAAATTCCGCGCGGACGAAGCTACGCGGGCACAGCTAGTAATAATATAAAAATATCGCACTTACTCGTATTCGCGTTTAGAAAAGGCTTTTTTAAACTAACCTCACGCGACAAACGACCCTTGAGAATAATCACAGAAACTACATGTTTTTATGTGCTATAAATGCCTCTTAAAAGAAAAGATCTAAGAAAAACATGGATGGAATGTGTGGTAGATGACGTGTGTAAAAGAATAGAGGTAAGAAATTGACTAGTGAATTGTCAGGGATCAGAAAAAAAAGTGTGCTTTAAGTGCATCTTAAAAGAAAAGATCTCAGAAAAACATGGATGGAATGTGTGGTAGATGACGTGTGTAAAAGAATAGAGGTAAGAAATTGACTAGTGAATTGTCAGGGATCAGAAAAAAAGTGTGCTTTAAGTGCATCTTAAAAGAAAAGATCTGAGAAAAACATGGATGGAGTCTGTGATAGATGACGTGTGTAACAGGATAGGTAAGGGACATTGTCCCACCACCATCCCATGGCTCCACCGACCTCACGGCCATATGATCCGAATCGCGCACGGCACTTGCTGCTCTGCTAGAAAATCATCGACACCTGCACAAATTTATATACCCCGCGCCATGCTATATACACCGTCACTATGTTTTTTTTTTCAAATGGATACACAGCTTTTCGCCTAGGGCTAAGAAAGTAAAAACTAGCCTAACCACTAGTTCGATAAGGCGACGAGATAGTTGCGAGTAACGCTGGTTACTTTCAACCTTAAGAAAAAAACGTGTAAGTTGTAAATTCCTCTAAGGATAAACTCTGCATTCAGACAGCATGATAATCCAATTAAAGGTTTTTTTTTATACAACGTCGGGAGGCATATAACCATACGGCCCACCTGATGTAAAGCAGTTACCGTAGTTTATTAACGCTTGTAATATATATCACTCGCGCGATGCCTCCTCTGCTGCTTACACAGCAACTCTTTAGGAGCTTACTGGCACCCCTCGCTGACAAAAACGTTGTGTTTTAGTGCCTAAATATGTCAGCGGATCGAGCCTACTGACCAATGGGAGCATATTTTAACCAAAAAGCCGATAAGTGACTATTTTACCCCCCGACCAGTAGTGGTGAATTGAATTACTACGTAAAATCGGTCTCGTCGGTTCTGCACAGTTTATTTCCTTCATGGTCACGGATAGTCAGCCAACCGGTTTCACATGCGACTGGACACCAAGCTGGTTATACCGGTCGCTTTCCTACAGCCTTCTATCACTGTATCGTTGTTTAGGCAATTTGCCTATTATTATAAACATTTGTCAAATCTGCGTTATATAATAGTGCCTTTTACATACAATTTAGTATAAAGAGCGTGAGAGTTGAGTTACCTGTTATCGAGATTATAATATATTAAATTCTATTTTAAAGTATTTCTGTTTGTTTGAAGTTCTCTGTCCTCATTTAAAAACAGTAAAATAAGCAATATTTACTCGGATACTAGTCATTACTTAAACAGAGAGTCCTATGGCTAGTATATATAGTACAGTTTTTTAAAGACCCATGTATAAATGTTTTCACCAGCTATTTTAAAATCAGTCACTCCGAATAAAACCCCGACCAACCCTTTTCGCGGCTGACAGAAACCTGGTTGAATTGACCTAGCATTGGCGCTGCAGAGCGCCCGCCTTTTGATTTTTTATCACTACCTAATAATACACGGCAAATAGTTCATCTGTTCCCTAAGATTATGTTAAACATAGTGAACGAAGATGAAATGGGAGAAGGGCGCAGTGAGCAGAGCGACTCAAAAATGACTCAAAACTATAACAGTTTTGAGTCATTTTTGAGTCGCTCTGCTCATAATTCAATCAGGAACACATATCAGGGAAGTGTTTAGAAAAGATTGCAATATTATTGGTTACGGTCTGCCGTATCTCGAATGGAAATGGTCTTACTGAAAAATTAAAAACATAAAAAAATATTTTACTAAGTTCAAAAATCACAAAAGTTAAGTAAAAATATATCTTGTATACAAAAGATTAATACTTATTTGTTGTTTTGTTCAATTTAGTTCCTAGGAAATATTTGGATGCAGTTTTCTGTTAAATGGATGTGCTTCCACAGGTAGGCTGCGTGTCAGCGTAGTCATTCTACCTTTTTGCTCAGCGACAACTTCTATCAACACAGCTGGAACAGATGCTTAACGTTTACGGCCTCTCGTGTTCCTTCGAGTTCGGCTGCCTGATGTCTGTTCCTATGAGGCTGCCAGTCCTGGAGACTAAAGCGGAGAATAGAGGAAAGGAACGGAGCTATGCTAATATTCATAGCTCCGTTCCTTTCCTCTATTCTCACCAATAGTATCTAAACTCCTCTCCGCTCCTCTTCAATGGACATGGATTTTGCAAATAAGAAAAATTAGATTTTCAGACTAGATAAACATTCATACATTTTAAACGCAGAGCGAAACAGCTGCTGCAGCAGTCTGGCCAGTGCTCCACGTTCTTCCTCGCTCCGCTCCGCTTTCTCAGCTTGCTAGCTCGCTAGCTCTGCTCTGCAAGCATTGAGCTCGGGAAACCTTAGACTCATCCCCGCAATGACGCCATCAAGCTTCTCTAAATTCGATTATCAAGTTAATTAAAAAGTTCTGAATTTTAATATGGTTTAGCCGGTTGGGCCTCTGATTGACGTAAGCAAATGGTGGCTAATGACGTAGTCTTGACTATATTATTGCGGGCTTCCACTCTAGTTCGAAAATTATAGTTTCTCGATTTATTTAATAACTAGGTAAGGCCCATTGAACAATATTCAAATATAAATACATTTGTACGGTTTTTTCCACAGTAAGATATTTTTAAAAAGACTAAGAAAACCTCACCTGATCCGATTAAGGATAGTACTTTTTGACGACCCCGGTTGCGGAGCGGTATCGCCTTAGTGTTAAGGCGATTGGGTTCGATTCCCACACACGAAAATTCGTGTACTGTTCGTGTGTAATATTAACATGCCTGTTTATCTTGGAGTAGCCCGACTGGGAAAGGTCTATTTTAGATATAACGGTCAGTATACTTGCTTGTATGCCCCCGACATTGTATAAAAAAGTATTGTACAGCGAGCAGTTCGTGGTTAAAAAAGAGAGATTAAAGCTATGAAAAATTAATAAGAAACATTATGAACTGTTTTAAAGAATGTAAGACGTGTCTAAGTACCCGTGAGGGCCTAATGACAAATAAATAATTTTTATCTTATCTTTTTGTATCCTACCTTCCAGGGAATTGTTATTTGGCCTCCTACTACCCCAGTAGGAGTGCTCTTGATGAAATAACGCTATGCTTTAACTCTTTTAACACCATTAGTGAATGTGACTTTGATTCCAGATGTTCCCACGGGGGCGTTCACAATAAATCGTTTGTTTGTTTACATAGTACATTTGTTTACATAGTTCTCTTGTTTACATTGTGCACTTGTTACGCAAGTCCAGATTTAAAGTTGTTTCACGCGGTTTTATGTTCTCCTCTCATAATATAAATAAGAAAAAAATTAACAAAAAAATCTCCAATGATAGTTTTGTCAGATTGAGACGGTAACAAATTATTGAATCGGCCACATGACGACAGATCATTGGTGGGAATGATAAAGCTACGCAATCTGTCTTCGACTCAACATTGAAAAGTATCGATAGCCATCTTTACCAGCTCTATTTAACTAAACAAATGATACTTCTGAATGCGAATTGTCTATAATTTTTATTTGTTTGCTATAAGTATCGAAATCACTATATGTGTGCCTATGATATTTGAGGAGTTTTCTCAAATCTTCATGAATCTATGTATATATATATCTCTAGCAGAACTAAATTTTATGATATGAAAAAAAAATGGGACCAATGTAGAAGTATACTTCTACTCTTTCAAATAAAAAAGTTTTTTTCAAATCGGTTTATAAATGACGGAGTTATGAAGTAACAAACATTAAAAAGAAATACAGTCAAAGTCAAAATCTTTTTATTCCGTAAAAATGGCTACATTTGTTTGGAATCGTCACAATTTTTTTCCCTACCGTGCAGTTCATGACTAGGTGAGCACTGATAAAAATACTGCCAAAAAACTCAGGCATCCCTCTTTTGGTATCCAAACAAATTTACATATTTTATTAATTACATTATAATTGGATCGACTCACTCCCAGGCATTTTTATCATTAATATAGTTAGATACTTTATAATGTGCCCTGCTACACAATTTGGCTTTAATGGTAGTTTTAAATTTGTTAATTGACAATTCTCTTATATTGCTGGGAAGTTTGTTATAGAACCGTATACATTGCCCCATAAAAGAATTACTTATTTTGTGGAGACGGCTTGCATGTAACACAAGATTATGCTTATATCTAGTTTTTATGCTATGAGTATCACTCTTTTTACAAAATGAGTATGTTTTTATGGACATACAAAAGATTTTCATAGATATATTGCGATGCGACTGTTAGAATATTTATTTCTTTGAAGTTTTCTCTAAGGCTCTCCCGGGGACCAAGTTTGTAGATAGCTCTTATGGCTCTCTTTTGCAATAAAAAGATGGTGTTAATGTCCGCGGAGTTACCCCAAATGAGAACCTCCTCCTTTTTCGGAGTCGGTTAAAAACGGTCAACTGCGAGCCGTACTTCCACACCGAGGGTTTTGTACGTTTTAAAAAATGCACTACTTACAACTAAACATCCACAATTTCACACCAAATAAGTAGTATTTTATTAGGCAGAGAGAACCAAGCATCACATGACTCGGCTCTTACACACTCGCTACTTTAACATTCATAGCTCTTCTCGTGAATGCTCGTCGGTTTAAGGCTCCTGACATCACCTAATAAAACACGATCAATTTGGTCATTGTAAGTGTTGGCCTTCCTTGACTCCTACATTCTACTTCCGCGTTACATATCTGTTTCGTGATTATTCCTTTCTGCTTTGTTTTTACATGCTCGAACCAGCGGAGCATCCCTCTTCTTATTTTAATACCGACGCTCTCTTTCCGACCAATTATACATACAAATATCATTCTTCATTCATTTTAACCTGACCCAAAAGTGACTCAGGCTTTACTTAATTCCGGTCTAAATCAAAAACTTTAAAAGCAGCGCGAGTCCAACTTGGGCCGTACCTTCCTTTATCCCTAAGTATGTTTGTGAAGGTGAAGTTTTACATGAAAAGTTAGTTGTGCACTCTGACTTTGGGACGATTTCAGAAAAGATTTGGAGACCGGTAGTTGGTTCGCAATGACTAATTTTAAACCGAGGTTCGTGATTTCGTTTCCCACATAAGACATACATTTATGTGTGTAAACATGAAAAGGACTTTGACGAGCTCGGTGGCTCAGTCGTGAATGACGCGACTTTGACACCAACGCTCGTGGGTTCGAGTCCCACACAAGGCAAACATCTCACACGCAGGAACACAACAACTCTCTAGGGAGTTGTTATTTTGCTGCGGTTTTTTGTGAGATAGAGGTACTTCCCCAGACGGCCTGCTTTGTTGCGCCCTACCTCTTATGTTAATACACCAACTTTTTTTTCCAAATACATATGACGAACACAACTTCGTTTCAAGTGCCTAGCAATGTAATCCGGCTCAGCCGGCTATGTTAACTCTTTGACATTTCATGGTGTCTTCATGCCAGATCTCTTGCGGGGTGGGCAGAGAGAACCGAGCGCCATAAGACGCAGTCCTTTCACTCGCTTCTTTAATATTCATGGCTCTTTTCAAGCACGCCGGTTGCTAGGGTTCCTGATCTGGCGTGAAGATATACAACATACATTTAATAATGCTAGTGTTAAATGGTATTCTGGTCTGCATCCAAAGTCAATGATCCCTTGACCTTCGATCCAAGCGGTCGCAGTCGATACGGTATTCGCCTACGGATAAATCGGGGAGGATAGCATATTAAACCAGTTGAGAATGCGCAAGCTTGTATTGTCAGAGGAACACCTGGCTCGTCAATTACACACATCAAAAGTGTCTAGGGATCAACATATATTTTTGCAATAACTTTTCTCCTGATTGATATTAATTAAAATTTTCTTTTAGGATTCATCAAATAAAGTGTTTTCGTTTGTCTACAGTAACGATAAACCAAGTCACCTTTGCATTAATAAAGAAATTTGCCATTTTCATAATAAAGGGATTTTTGACATTTGAACCACTAACATTAAAGTTCGAAAAAAAGACTGAAATAACAGTTTTCTTTAAAATTTTATTGGGTAACTTAAACAATTAATAATCCGTGTTTCTACCGCGAACACTAACAACACAAGAACATCGGTTTGGCATACTCAAAATGAGTTCATCCAAATCACGCTGTGGGATGGCCGCCCATGTTCGTTGCAACAACAAAAAAAGGACTTTGGACACGTTACCGAAGCACTGGTACCGTGGCTGAGCGCCATGGAGGACGGTATCGCTGCACCACACGGAGACAAGACCGATACATTCAAATCACAACTCGAAGAGCTCCAACAATAACCGCCATGATGTTAGCCGTGACGCTTCATCACTCTTCAGGGAACTTAATTAGCGACCAAACAGTCAGAAACCGCTTGCATGAAGTGAACCTTCATTCCCGAAGACCGCTAAGGGTACCACCTATAGCAATGCACAATCGTAGGATTCGATATCAATGGGCTCTTGAACACAGAAATTGGGCAGAAGAACAATGGCGTTTCGTGTGCTTTTCTGATGAGTCTCGTTTTGGTATGAGACCGGATACAAGACGTATACGACACTGGAGAACCCCTGGACGCCAACAGCGATTAAAATCCTGCCAGGAAGTCCATCCTTATAGTGGTGGAACCATCATGGTATGGGCGGGTATTTGGATCGGCGGAAGAACTAAGTTGATTTGGATCAGAGGCAACCTCAACGCTCAAATTTATGCTGAGACGATTGTATCAGACGTCATCGTTCCTCTACAAGTGCAAATCGGTCCCTTATTTCAGTTAATGCATGATAATGCACGACCGCACACTGCAAGAGTTGTAAGACAGACTCTCGCCGCAGCTAACATCAATGTCATGCCCTGGCCTGCTCAGTCGCCAGACTTGAACCCGATTGAGCATGCATGGGATATGCTACAGAGAAGAGCTCTGCCGAATATGGAGGGTATCCAGTCGCAAGAAGACCTTTTTTTGTTGTTGCAACGAACATGGGCGGCCATTCCACAGCGTGATTTGGATGAACTCATTTTGAGTATGCCAAACCGATGTTCTTGTGTTGTTAGTGTTCGCGGTAGAAACACGGATTATTAATTGTTTAAGTTACCCAATAAAATTTTAAAGAAAACTGTTATTTCAGTCTTTTTTTCGAACTTTAATGTTAGTGGTTCAAATGTCAAAAATCCCTTTATTATGAAAATGGCAAATTTCTTTATTAATGCAAAGGTGACTTGGTTTATCGTTACTGTAGACAAACGAAAACACTTTATTTGATGAATCCTTAAAGAAAATTTTAATTAATATCAATCAGGAGAAAAGTTATTGCAAAAATATATGTTGATCCCTAGACACTTTTGATGTGTGTATATAACAAATCAATTTTTTTTTAATTTGTCGGCCATTTTGATCATGTTCCTTAAGAGGACCGGTGTTCCTGAACATTCCTATTCTACTTTTTATGCTGAATCCGAATCTGAAGTCAAAAATCGAATATTCGAAAAAAAACGGACACACAACACAGTAAACGCACAGACAAACATATAGATTTCATATAGGAACGGTGTTCCTGAAAACGCTCGATAAGTTTATAACTTAATGTTCTATGATTCGTTTAATTTTATTAAGATACCTACTATCTATCAGTAAGTAAATACTATTTTTATTTCTTTAACAGTCACCCCCTCCATTCTAAACACATCTGGTTTAAATTCGTAAGGAACGTATTCAAAGTAGCGGTAGGTTTCATACTAAAACGTTTCATACCGTGTTAGTTATCACACCCGCACTATAGAACTCAAAACTGGGTAGCATTAGAAATATGCTATCGCGAAATCGACAGCCGTAATCGCTACCGCATCTCAGAAGTATTGGGATTCTGACTACTGGAAGCATTTCCATATACGCGACAACGGTAAGCACCTTCGTGTGTTCCGTACGCTTGTAGGTATGCCTCCCGACATTCTATAAAAAAAACAACGTTCGTACAAACGGTATTGCAAGTCTGAACTATATTTCGACATTATGTCCAAAAGAGTTCCCAAGATATTTCATAATTATCACAAGCTCTACTTAGATTACAAAATGTCTATTGTTTTACATTCTTTAAACCAACGTGAACTACGTACCTGTTTCATAAACTTTGTGCACATTTGTTAATTGTTTTTAAGTCACTCAATTGATTAACAACAACCGCCTTCTTCTTCTGCCTAGCCCGTTTTGTGCGCATTTAGCGGAGATACTGATACTGACATGGAGAGGACCATCAGACCTCAGATTAAATTCTTGGACGTGCGGGTTGCCTTGCGACGTTTTTCTACAAAGCGAACGAGGTGGGTAAGGACCGCATTTTATGGCGCTCCATTCTCTTTACCGACCCCACAAGGAACCTGGCGTGAAGGTACTGTTAGATAGATAGTTTTCCTTCATCACCGAACAACTGATAATTACAAATAGTGATAATTACACAGCGACACCTTAAGTTAAAATGTTTGAACTGTATAGACCTTTGTATCCGTTCTTAATAAGAGCAAAAATGGGTGTTGCAAGTTTCTAACGTGTCTCTGTATGTACATAAATCCGAAAGAACAAATTCAGTGGCCTCACCAGAATTCGAACAAGGAACCAGTCTGTTAATAGGCCGTTTCTATATCCGCTTGGCTATCATTACTCATAGAAACAAGCATATTGCCTGTTTGATGTAAAACCAGAACTCTAGACCCATAGAGGCTACAAATCACAGAGGAAACTCTACTCTGGTGATGTTACTCTCAAGTCCTATTGTTCATTGACTGCGATCTTTTACACGGTTTTGTCACGATGTTTTCCTTCACGGTCGAGCAAGAGATCATCATACAAATATGTACATAAATCCGAAAACATGGATTTAGTAGTGCGTGCTCACACCAGGTTTTGAACCCGAGAGCGTCAGATAATAGCCCGGTTCTTTATCCACTGGGCTATCACTGCTCTAAGGGGTCAAGTAGAACATGCAGCTCTTATTGGCTAGTTCGCGAATGAACGTCGCGGCACGTATCGGTTCATTGGTTAACACATTCACCCATTGGTCAGTGTAGGCTCGAATCGCTGAGACATTTAAACGTTAAAACAATGTTTTGTGAGCGCGTCTTCATGCGTCTTTTGACGAGCTCGGTGGCTCAGTCGTGAAAGACGCGACTTTGACACCAACGCTCGTGGGTTCGATTCCCACTCAAGGCAAACATTTGTGTGCATGAACATGTCTGTGTTGGTATGGATGTTTTAAGAGAGTTTTATAGGGGGCATCAAAGCAACCCGCCTGGGGAAGTACCTCCATCTCACAGAAAACCGCAGCCAAATAACAACTCCCTAGCGGGTTGTTGTTTTCCTGCGTGTGAGTGAGGTCACCAGTAAGCTCCTAAGGAGTTGCTGTGTAAGCAGCAGAGGAGGCATCGCGCGAGTGATATATGTTACAAGCGTTAATAGACTACGGTAACTGCTTTACGTCAGGTGGACCGTATGCTTGTATGCCTCCCGACGTGGTATAAAAAGAAATGCGCAGTCAAGTGGTTTATTCGTTTGTGATCGTCAACTACTTATATTTGATGCCTGCAATGATTTAATGCCTTGGTCCTCTAACAGGCACTTAAAATGAGCAGAAATACTGTCATTACGCATTTTTCTGTGTTGTTTGACAATAATGTATGGACCATAGACAATCTTCTTATTTGTAACGCACAGCACAATACAGTGTTATACACAAGTTCATTGTTATGGTTTTACAATGGTATTGAAGGCTTGTTAGCAATTCCGACTTATAACAATGGCGGACCATATTCAGCGGTCTAATCACGTGCATACGTCATTTTGCACTGTGTTTGTTGCGTGTTCATACCACATCGTGATTATCTACCACTCGTATGTTCACCATGGAAGTTATAGTTATCTTTGAACTATAATTTTCATGGTGGACACTAAGCTACACTTTTATTGCCTTCGACTGGTACTTCGTTACAATGTAAGACAAATATAACTTGACACAATAAGAAAATTGTACGTTTCACCCACTTGCGACCATCTCGGTGGCGCCGCGGTTGTTAACGCGACTTTGACGCCAACGCTCGTGGAATCGATACCCACACAGGACAAACATTTGTGTGCACGAACATGTCTGTTTGTGTTGGGCTGGGGGGTTTAAAAGAGGTCCGGCGCATCAAAGCAGACAAATAACAACTCGCTGGAGGGTTGTTGTGTTCCTGCGTATGAGTGAGGTCACCAGTATGCGCCTAAGGATTTGCTGTGTGCAGCAGTAGATGTGGCATCGTGCGAGTGATACTCAATGTATTACCAACGTTCATAGGCACTTTACATCAGATGGGCCGTATGCTTGTACGCCTTCAGATGTAGTATAAAAAATATCACTGAAAAATTGAAATTAAACTATTTTTAACGGAAGTATCGCGTGTTTTATTTATTTTGTTGAAACCTGACGTTTCGAACGCTTTGCAGCGTCCGTGGTCGCAGGAAAGACTAAGGTGGTATTTGTCTTACATTAGTTATTCAATTATTACATCTACCGACATGGATGGATTAATTATATATGTTCCGATTCACACAAAAATCGCTCACAGTGTCCGAATATTTTTTAGTAGATCTTTGGATTTGTGATTTGGTTATTTTTAGGACTGGATCCCAAGCAGGTGGTACTTGCTTACCATCTTCTCTATTGAAATTAAAATAAATAAAACACGCGATACTTCCGTTAAAAATAGTTTAATTTCAATGTGTAACAATCGCGAAAACCTAAGACAATACTATCACTGAAAAATCATTATAAAATATTGTTTTATAACATAGATTAGTCACTACGCGGAAACGGTCAGAATGTGGAAGCTGGAAGAACCGAGAGATTTTAATATCACGGCCGCTTTGTATGAATTGTGCAAGCGGAAGAGACCAAGAGGCAAATTTTTCCATAAATTATTTGCTTTAAGTTATTGTCGAGTGGGTAACAACATCCAAGAATTCAATTAATGCTAATAATTTGATATCACCGGATATTTTGAAAGCAGCAAAACAGTTCTGTACTGATAGAGGAATTACTAATTGTAAAACATTACACTCTAGATGTGTATTATTATATTATTTATCTAAAACTTCACGCCAAGTCCCCTTCGCGGTAAGCAGAGAGAACGGAGCGCACTCACATGCGGAAACGCAACAAGCCGTTTTTTTGTCTGCGGTTTTCTCTAAAATTTAATTATTTCGCAAGTCAGGCGGCTTTGATGCCTCCTACCTCTTAAAAACACATAAACCAAACAGACACGCGCGCACAAATTCTTGTCCTCTGTAGGAAACGTAACTTGGTGTTAAAGTAGCGTTGTCAACCACTTCGCCATCGTGCTCTTCAAAATTGTACCGTCATTTGCTCAAACAGACGAGAATTTCTCAAATGGGGCTACACTACTTTGCCAGAATCAAGCCTTTGCTAAGTAACAGTGTAAACGTACCATTCAATTTACTTTCTACTCAGTAAAAAGTCATACAATCCCGTTGTTTGATACTACACTATCTTTTTTGCTATTCTCACCGTCAGCACGCACGATGCTATATATACTTTTTACACTTCGCAATGCCATGATAAATTCAAAGTGCTTATTATTTATACGTATCGTTGCAATATCAGCTTAATGTAGTAGTCGTTATGATTCATTTTGTTACGTCAATTAAGCTCTCTTACCACGTGTGATTAATAGAGATAACCTAGACCTCAAGATGAGAAAACGACCATCTGATTGCATGTTTTGTCAGATATTATTCCAATTTGTTTATATTCGTTACGCTTTTTAATATGTCATTAACAGAGGTAGGGCGCATCAAGGCAGCCCGTCTGGCTAGTATACTCCACATCGCAGAAAGCCGCAGCCAAATAACAACTCCGTAGAGGTTTGTTGCGTTCCTGCCTTTTAATGAGGTCACCAGTAAGCTCCTAAGGAGTTGTTTTGTTAGCAGCAAAGGTGGCATCGCGCGACTTAACGTATTGCAAGCGTCCATAGGCTACGGTAATTTCCATCGGATGGAATGTATGCATGCCTCCCGATGTGGTATAAAAAAAAAACGAGAGTGCTGTAGACCACACGACTGAAGTAAAACTTCTTTAGCTCCATAGTGTGATACAGACAATAGGCCTGCACTATGTCATACATATACGAAACTTAACTCGCTATGAGAAAAGAGAGAAAGAAAATGTGTGCTCGCACCTCTCTCTCTTGCCCCTACAGTAATATACGGAACGTAACTCTCTCTTTCTATCTTCACTAACTTATATCTCCCTCTCAACTTCCGTTCGCCTCGTCCGATCACACTTTCGTAACGTCTCGTTACGCACTACTCGTTGGCTGCCGTTTTCTGTGAGGTGGAGGTATTTCCCCAGATTGCTTTGATGCGCCCTACCTCTCTTAAAACATCCAGACCAAGACAAACAGACATGTTCATGCACACAAATGTATGCTTTGTGTGGGAATCGAACCCACGAGTCGCATTCACGACTGAGCAACCGAGTAAGTGATAATTACAATGTACAAAAACTACATTTGGGCATGTACCAGGTTTCGAACCAAGGATCTTTGGATATAGATCGGTTCTTTATCCACAGGGCTATTACTTCTCATGTCCTTTATAAGGTTTAACAATGGAAGGATGTATAAAAGTATAAAAGAAGTGTTGCCATACAAAGTACAGCTTCTATAATCGCAATTCGACCATTCCTATCCATTATTGAAAATTTGACGAAACATATACGAATTTGCATGTTTCTTTTTTTATACCACTAAGGTAAGGCAATTAAGCGTACAGCCTGCCTGATGGTAAGCAGTTACTGTAGCCTATGGACATTTGCAACACCTGGGTATCTATCATTGTAGATCATACATGTGCTATATATCTGCTATCTATGTTTTTCTTACCGTTAGCCCATTTCCAAATCCATTAGGATTTTTGGGGTAGCTATGAGTCTATGGCCTACTTTAGTTATCTCAATAAAAAAATGAAAACAGTTCTCTCTTCCCCACTTTCAATGTAGAGATGAGGCCTTTATTATTTGAGGATATTAAGACGAAATGTTAGGTAAAATGAAATAAGGCTATTTGTTTTTGTATAAATTGAAAATTATATAATTTGAGCGTTATTGCAAGTAGCCAAATTCGTTTCGTCCACTTTGGTAACTAAACTTACGCAACCAGTTACAAGAGAAGACTTTTCTTTAGCTGTTTGGTAACTAGTTGTGAGACAAGAATTATTTTTCCACTTTCGTAGATCAAATTGTTTCCATTTTTGTAACTCGAGAAATTAGTTTTTATAAAAAGAAAGTAACATCGAAATAAGAAAGTGTTTTTCGAATAACTTTTAAGTGCCTACTTAAAAGTTATGTGAAAAACACTTTAGTGTTTTTCACATAACTTTTAGGTAGGGTATTATCGGAATATTTTATTTTATCTGATATATATTATATTATCGGAAGTCCGAAAATATTTCTCATATCATTTAATAATTGGTACGACGACGAGCGCAGCGACGAGGAGTCTTAGGTAGAACTGCGACCCTACAGCACCTACAGAGTGTTCTGAAAAACGTTAAATTAAGTTTTTTTTTTAAACGTACACCCCCTGCCGTGGGTAAGGCACTTTTTGCAGCAATAATACTTATTTCATACAAAAAAAAAATTAAAATCATTACAATACACATAAATACATTCATACATCACAGACTTTCGTTCCTAAATTCATTCTTCCATTCGTCTTTCAGTTTTACGTTAAAATAAGTTGAAGTATGTTCTTAGTAATGACATTTTTAATAAAAACCAGTTGAGAAAGCTTGCATTGCCAGAGGAACACCTGGCTCGCCAATTATATAACAATTGAAATTTTTTTTTTATTTGTCGTCCATTTTGACCATGTTCCTTAAGAGATAGGAACGGTGTTCCTGAACATTCCTATTCTACTTGTTTATGCTGAATGCGAATCTGAAGTCAAAATTCGAATATTCGCAAAAAACGCACGACAAACGCACACACAGACAAACATATAGATTTCATATAGGAGCGGTGTTCCTGAAAAATATGAGCACTGTTATGAAGGAAACATTTCTGAAAAAAATGAGTTGAAAGTATGTAACTCATCCACGTTCATAACTATCAAAAAGTTACAAAAGTGAAGAAATAATTCTTCTCTCACAACTAGTTACCAAACAGCGAAAGAAAAATCTTCTCTTGTAACTGGTTACGTAAGTTTAGTTACCAAAATGGACGAAGCCGTAAAATTATATTATCTGTTATTATGTCGTATAATACACTTCCTAAAATAACGGCTACTGGATATTATTAATATACATTTTACACTTTTAATAAATTTGATGACATATGCGGTGATAAGAACAGCTATCTGTGCCTCGTTACAATTCTAGCCGCTGGGTAACCATCAAACACATACGTGTTCACGTTGCGTGTTACCATTAACAGTCCAGGCGAGATCAATTTCATAATAGCTCGATGACTTGATGAACTAATAGCGGAAACGGTTGACTTCTGTCAACTAGCTCATGCGATTACCAGCAATCTGTCTTCATTAATGTCATTTCTATTTGTTTCAGGGGAGTATAGTTCAGCGGCAGTGCAGCTTCGCCGCTCACCATGTTCCGGCCGGAGTCGCCCCTCGCTGACCATCGCAGCCTACTGCCACGCCGGCTGCTGCCAACTAAGGCGCAGATCGCACCGGCGGATAAGAAAAAGAACCGACGCTCACTCGAACTCAACCCCCCGAATGATCACGTTCCTTACGACTATCCGAAGCTCCTAATATCAAAAACCACAGACTCTTTAAACACAGAATGCCCACGGAAACTTATAAGTAAACAAGATTCAACCGATAGTCTGAAAAGGGCATTGCTGTCCAAAGATGAGAAAAAAGAGTCCGAGAAGAAAGCACAGATCTCCAAGCAGGATTCGAGTGAAAGTTTAAAGAAGGCGCTGCTATGTCGGCAGGAGTCAAACGAAAGTGGAAAGAGGAGGGATTCGGATCCTAAAAGGGGGGTACCTAATCAAGATGTGAAAAGGGTTGCAGAGGTTAAGCGGGGAAGTGATAAGAAAGGTTTGCTGGAGACTGATTGCGATGAACCAATTAAAAGAATTTATGAGAGGAGGACTGGATGCGCGCGGCCTACGTTACCTCCTGTCGCGGAGAAGGGACTGGTATCTCCAAACTCCCCAAATGGTAGTCCTAGTACGCCTAGGGTGACAGCAGTGGAAGGACTTGTAAGATGGGGAAGCGGACTTCTCTCTCCTAAAGAAGAGCCTCGGCTTCGGGCTGCTAGGAGTTGGTACGGATATGGGACGCTGCCGACTGATAACGAGAAGGTAAGCCGTTTTGGTTATAGTAATTAAATTGAAATAACTGACAAAAATATGTGCTGGTGATCGTTAATAATTTATGAGAATGCAAACTCGACTCTGTACATTTGGCATAATGCCCGAAATTAGTATAACGAAAAAAGATCACGTAACACATCTGATGCTGCACTTGTTTTGCCTTTGTTTTATCATTTTCAGCCGTTTTTAGGGTTCCGTACCCAAAGGGTAAAACGGAACCCTATTACTGAGGCTCCGCTGTCCGTCCGTCCGTCCGTCTGTCACCAGGCTGTATCTCTTGAACCGTGATAGTAAGACAGTTGAAATTTTCACAGATGATGTATTTCTGTTGCCGCTATAACAACAAATACTAAAAAATAGAATAAAATAAATATTTAAGGGTGCTCCCATACAACAAACGTGAATTTTTTGCTAATTTTTGCTTGATATTGATAACGGCAACAGGTAGACGCTGGAAATATTCAGAGAATATTTCGTTATATATTCACTTTAAGAATAAATAATTAAATTAAAATAAAACAAATATTTAAGGGGGGGCTCTCATACAACAAACGTGATATTTTTGCTGTTTTTTAGATAATGGTACGGAACCCTTCGTGCGCGAGTCCGACTCGCACTTGGCCGATTTTATTAATTATCTTTTAACTTCATGTCTCATGGGAGTAAGTTACACAGCACTCGCTCTCTTCTGACATCACCTTGTGATAAAACACGACCAATTTGGTCGTGGTGCGATTTTATGTCATTCCCTCACTCAGTCCAGATCGCGCGTGGTATTACACTCGGCAAGAGACTGCTGATAAGAAAACATATTTATCTATCTACCAGATATCCAGTGCGGACACTCTTTTCTCATTTTATTTTATGTAATGATATTTGTACAGCCCTAGCGCGTTCCTCGTGGTGACTTACTTAGCCATACCACAGAATAATTAATATTACTAGCGTACAGAAGGCTCACTCTCGAACAAAAGTCAACGTTTTGGTATAAAAAATTGCCTACTCTTACGATCTTCATCTGCTTGCACGCGAAATTGAAACTTATCTTGTGACACGAGCGTTCATATTCCGTTAGGTACCGCTATCTAGATACCGATATGGCGACAAGAACTCCACTCTCGATATAATTAGATAAACATTAAAATAAATCAATAAACATAACAGCGTGGTTTAATTCCATGAACTTCCTTTAGTACGTAAGTAAATCAACACACTTTAACAAAACTTAATAATAAGCTACTTGTTTACCTACTAAATGCTTAAGCTAAATTTCTGACCAACCAATTAAAGAGTCTTATCGCTACAGAGGTAGGGCGCATCAAAGCAGCCCGTCTGGGGAAGTACCTTCACCTCGTCGAAAATCGCAGCCAAATAACCACTTCCTAGAGGGTTGTTGTGTTCCTGCGTGTGAGTGAGGTCACCAGTAAGCTCCTAAGGAGCTGCTGTGTTAGCAGCAGAGGAGGCATCGCGCGAGTGTACCTATGTACAACAATCTCGTTTTCATAATGTACCTACTACAGTTAAAGAGTATTTACGTATCATTACCTTTCAATATCTTTCGGAATTAAAAAAAAATGTTGATTTCGATTCATTTTTCTTCCTCTTATTTTGACACGTTTAAAGGTAACGGTATCTTTTATACGGATTGTAAAATCCTTTAATAGTCATTGTTCGTTGCAATAGGCACAGAAAATATGCTCAGAACATGATATTGACCCGTGAAATAGCTAATTAGAGCTACACATTTTACTTCACCACCTGACCCGTAGCGGGGGAGTTAAATTTCAAAGCTAAATCGTCCTATCCGTTCCCCATTTGGTTATTACCTTCATGAATTCATATACGGTACATTGTATGTATTGTTCTCGTAAACATTATAGTTGGACTATTTGAAGGTTATCACCGTCTCAGATAACAAAATAATGTCTCTAGAAAATAACGTGGTATGGATTTCTGTTTATCAAGTATTAACGAGAGATAATTATGTTGTGAATATATTAATATATAAAAGGTCGCCTTGATTACTAATTGCGGAATCATATTATGCTCGGGGGCAGTAAAGATATCAACGTGATCATCATCTTACTATCTATTTATATGTTCACGCCATTCTAATAAGCCTATGCTAAAAAAGGGACACTGCTAGTGTAGGCAGAGTGTCCAATTGTACTAAAAAATTGCAACTGTTATACTGCGCGTCGTATTAGGCATGTAACGTTTCGTTATTCTAACGGCGATCTGACAGCAGTGACGTTGCGGCAGTGCTGCAATAAATGACTCTCTATGCTGTCTGCTTTGTATGCACCTTGACTTTAAATGGATATTTCCTGCAATATAATCGTATTCTGATAAATTGTTTTGATATTTGTATAGCGATGACAGAAGTTATAAAAAAGTTTATTTGCAGTTTTGGTAATATTAGTCGTTAGCAACTTAGTAACTCAACAATTTTACAAAGTAAAATTAATATTCTGTAGAAGTGATTTCAAAATGTCTGTTTTGTTTCGGAAGATTTTTGTGAAAATATATGAGGATGAAGCTTCTTCTTTTCAATTTGATATACCTGCACGGCGGCAACCAAGGACAATGGGGGTTTCAAACTTTCGTTTGACTTTTGAAGTCAACATTTAGTAACAGTCAATGTCCAAACTAGCTTATAATTACCATATTTCCGAAACATGAAGTGTTTAAGTAGTTTCTTTGCAAGATACGCACAGTTGCAGCGTAGTTGTAGTACCGTTGCGTGACTGCTGTAGTGCAGGAAATTAATAGAATACAAACATGTATTGGCAATAATAATCTATACATATAAATAAAATTGAAGTGTCTGTCTGTGATTTCAAAATAAAGCCTTTATCTTAAGCTCATATTATTATTTTCACGTTACCAAAGCCTAACAAAAGCCGATACGCACCTTTCATACTGTACATGTATTGTGTACACACGTTAAGGAAATAACCTATGGAGAGCCGATGAGAATGATATTATGTAGTAACTCATTTCACCGCTGCATTGTGGCGTGGACAAAGTAGAACGCTCTTATTGGCTAGTTCGCGGATCAATGTCGCGTCACTTATCGACTTATTGGTTAAAATATTCTCCCATTGGTCAGTAGGATCGAATCGCTGAGATATTCAGGTGTGCCTTCATGCGCAGTCGAGTGGTTTATTGATTTGTGTGTACCAGCAAGCTCCTAAGCAGCTGTGTAAACAGCAGAGGAGGCATCGCGCGAGTATTACTTAATATATTACAAGTGTTAATAGGCTATGGTAACTGCTTTACATCAGGTAGGCCGTATGCTTGAAAGCCTCCCGACGTTGTATAAAACAAACACATATACATAATGATACTAACCGTTTGGTTACAGAATACCTAATGTTAGGTTTAGTATTCCCGTGTCGTGTTTATTACCAGCCCTTAACGTAGCTTTGTACATACAAAGCAGCTGATTATTCAATACATTATTTTTCATCAGCTATATAATTCGGGATGCTGCGTATGTTTTTTTTTATACTACGACGGATAGCAAACGAGCATACGGTCCGCCTGATGTTAAGCGGTTACCGTAGCCTATGAACGCTAGCGACAAAAAAATGTCGCTAGCGCGTCGCCACCCCCGCTGTCAACACAGCACCTCCTTCGGAGCTTACTGGTGACCTCACTCACTCGCAGGAACACAACAAGCCTCCAGGGAGTTGTTGTGGCTGTGGTCTCCTGTGAGGTGGAGGTACTGCCCCAGACGGGCTGCTTTGATGCACCCTACCTCACTTAAAACACCCAGACCAAGAGGAACATGGTCCCACCTCCATCCCATGGCTCCACCGTACTCACAGTCATATGAACCGAATCGCGGTAGTTGTGCACGACACTTGCTGCCAGCTACCAAGACGAAGAGACATATTCACGCAAGCAAATGTTTATCCCGTGTTCCTGCGAGTGAGTAGTAAGCTCCTAAGAAGTAGCTGTATTAGCAGCAGAGGTGGCATCCCGTGAGTGTTACTTAACCCGTTGAGGCCCAGGTGGCGGAATTCCACCATGCGCGTTACGGCAACAAGTATATAACGGGCCACGAGGGCTCAATGTGTTATATGCTACGGTAACCGCTTTTAATCTTGTGGACTCACCTACCACGACCAAAAAGATCGAGTGTTATCAGAAGGTAGTGTCAAGAGCATGAATGTTAAAGAAGCGAGTGAGGTGTGTAAGAAGCGAGTCATGTAGCGCTGGGTTCTCTCAGCCTACCCCGTATGGAACTCGGCGTGAAGTTACAGGTATAGACTATAAATCATTAGCGGGGGAGCTCGGTTCTCGAAATCGTTTATGAGTATATCTACCTAGGACAAACAGTCCAGCTAGGTAGATCCAACTTCGAGAAAGAGGTCTCTCGTCGAATCCAGCTCGGATGGGCAGCGTTTGGGAAATTGCGAAAGATTTTCACGTCCAAAATACCTCAATGTCTGGATTGATTGTGAAGATCGGAGAGAGCCGTTGTTGTGAAGATCGGAGGGAGCCGATGGATGCTAACAGCACAGTAGGCCGATTCTACTAAAAACTGCAACTGCACTGCAGCGCGGCGTGTGTCAAAGTGCGTACATTTTCGGTATTCTGTTAAGCGATCTGACAGCAGCGACGTTGCAGGAACGCTGCAGTAAATGACTCGCTATTCTGTTAAAAAACCTGCACTGCACCTTTCCTGCAATATAATCGTATTCTGTTAAATTATTTTGACATTTGTATACTGGTCACAGAAGTTTTGAAGCAGTTTACTTGCAGTTTCGTTAACGGTACTCTTGAGCAACTTTTGCGAAGTGAAATTAATATTCTGAAGCGGTGATTTATATTTGTTTTGTTTTGGGAGATGTTTGTGGATATATATGATTAAGTAACGCTTCTTTTCGGTTAGAAATACCTCCACGCCGGCAACGAAGGGCAATGGGGTGTGAAACTATAGGAGTCGACATTAAATAAAAATCCATTTTATTAGATTGAAATATGTTTACATTTCAGGTGTTAAATAGTTCACTTGCAGGATACGCACAGTTCCAGCGTAGTTGCAGTGCAGGAAATTTTAATAGAATACACCTATTGGCACTTTTTTCTGCCTGATTCCTGCACGACTCAAGTGACAGGCGTAAACGTGCAGTTGCAGTTATTTAGCAGAACTGGCCTGCAGGATCGCTGGACGATCGCTGTGGAAGTATAAGGGGGAAGCCTAGTCTCATCGTCATATCAGCCGAAAGACATCCACCGTTGAACATGGATGTCTTTCGGCTGATATGACGATGAGACTATAAAGACACAATATGTATCATTATATCTTTTTGATATAATTACTAAGCTAGTGTTTGAGTGATAGGGTCGTCATATATAGAGATCGGGAAAAGTGAACGGTACTCTGTAGTCGTGACTGGTCCTTTCGAAAAACCAGGCGGGACTGATTTGAATGCGAAGTTCGTTGAGAACCGTGTCGTCAAACGTATCTGTGCGATTGCGACGAATTCGAATGATTCTTTGCAGTCTCTATTGCTCTTATTACACTACTGCAGTGATGTGCCCAGAGATTTTACTTAGGGTAATCGAGAACTCGCAAATATCAGCAATTCTGCATACCTACGTTTAATATATTATCTACCTCTCTACCATACAACTCTTACAAAAGACGCCATTAGTTTCACGTGGTGCAGTGGCTTTTTTCTTTTGACTGCATCAATATGAAGGCATCCCGCGTTCACTAAAACGTCCTGTTTTAGCGCCTAAATATTTTCAGCGATTCGAGCGTACTGATTAATGGGGTGGATAATACTCTTTGTATTGCAATCGTCCATAGGCGGTAACAATAATAGTATTCCAATTTAGCGAAAATTTGAATATATTTGAATTCGAAATTAGTTTTAAGGGGAGCCGTACCTGGTTGGTATCGCATCGTGTCAGCCATCTTGAGAACGCAAGCTTAAGACGATTTAGTATCCGTATTTCGGTGTGGTTCCTCATTCCGGTAAGATGTATTCAATGAATGGCCGACAGAGCGAAACATTACGAACATTGTAATTTTTTTTGCATGGTAACATCTAAGATGTTTTTTAAGAGAGGTAGGGCGCATCAAAGCAGCCCGTCTGGGGAAGTACCTCCACCTCACTCACACGAGCTTACTGGTGACCTCTCTCACACGCAGGAACACAACCCTCTAGGGAGTTGTTATTTGGCTGCGATTTTCTGTGAGGTGGAGGTACTTCCCTAGACGGGCTGGTTTGATGCGCCCTACCTCTTTTAAACCATCCAGACCAAGAGAAACATACATGTTCACGCACACAAATGTTTGCGTTGTGTGGGAATCGAACCCACGAGCGTTGGTGTCAAAGTCGCGTCTTTCACGACTGAGCCACCGAGCTCGACAAAATTTTATTGGTTTAAAATATCCTCTCATCCCGGAGGCTCATATCGTTGAGGTATTTAGGCGTAAACTAAAACACTACGTTTTGGTCAGTCAGGGATGCGTTTATGCACAGTCAAGTGTTTATTTGTTTGTGGGTTAAATAAATATGCAAAAACACCAAGGCGAGTTGAACTCGCATGAAAACGAAAGTTGACTTAACGCTCCACGGAGTTATTAATTGACTTCATCTTTCTCCATGGTGCCGGTCTACAAAGTAGTATCGTGCCCTTGTCACTTTGGGTCACTCCTCATTACCTGGGGCAAACTCCTCCGATAAGGTTCAAAAGCCGGTTAATGTTCAATAAGTAAAAGTCTGACATAACCCTTACGGCCGCTCCGCAAAGGTACTCATTGGGTGTATACTACGTCCCTCCCAAAGAGTCCCAGAAGATGCCCCAGAAGAAAGACTAAGGTACAGTGATTCAGTGAAAGACTAAGCCACTTTTAAGGAAAAGTTGCTCAGTCCTTCAGTGACTGGCCGTTTACGTCTGACGTAAAACAACTCGCTTTCTTTGTGAGTTTCGTGAGCTCTTTTAAGAACACCATTGTGCACTATCCGTGTACGATAACGAAATTGAGTGAACGATTTCTCTCATTAATTATATTTTAATAGTGGCTATACTTACGGCGAAGGAAATATAAAATCGTCTCATTAAACATTTTATTTATTTATCCTGTTTACAATTAATTACCCTAAAAGTATTTTACATTTTGCTAATGTTTGTATAAAATTAAGGAAGAGCACTGTCGTTCGAAATACAGGTTTACTGTAGCCTAGTTCGGACACGGATGTTTGCAAATATTGTACTATTTAGCAATGCACACTTTAATTGTATTTATTATGTTCACTTACCTTGAAATAAAATTATTATTATTATTATTAAAAAAAAAACCGTACACTTTCTTAACTAAAGTACCACATTGTTAGTTTCTTTGATTGATAGCGTAGTAATGTGAATAATTGAATGTTCAAGGAACGAAGAGATTGAAACTCAAGGGGCAACGCAGATCAGTTGAGTGGCGGCGAAGAGCCTTATTGTATAATAATGTAAACTCAAGGTTATAATGTTCTCTATTCGGCTGAAACTAATATAACATTAACAAATCACGTGAAGCTACTCATAGTGCCTACTAGTACGCTGTACGTAAATAAGGTTGAGTTTACATTGTTGTCGAATTAGTCTGTTTGACACAAGTTAATTGGTGCTGCTTGAAACTTACTTATGTTGAAGATCCAGTGAGCCATCTTCACATTACCAATAAAGTTTATAGGGCGCATAAAAGCTACCCGTCTGGGCAAATACCAACACCTCGCAGAAAACACCTCGCAGCCAAACAACAACTTCCTTTGGTTGTTGTGTTCCTCCGTGTGAGTGATACCACCAGTAAGTACCTAAGAAATTGCTGTGTTAGCAGCAGAGTAGGCATCGCGCGAGTGGTACTTAATGTATTGCAAATGTTCGTAAGCTACCGCAACCGCTTTACATCAGGTGGACCGTATGCTTGCATGCGTCCAGACTTTGTATATAAAAAGTGCCTTCCAAGCGTTGATGAAAAAAAAACCTGCCCAAAAATAAAATCTTCGATTGCATTGTGATTGCAGCGCTACCACTCGGGTCTAATTGTGAATCTATCTAATACCATCCAGGGACTCAAATACAGTGACCTACACGCGTACCGTAAAAGAGCAGTGAGATAGCTCAGTGGATAAAGAGACAGCCTATTTACCTGCCCTGGTTCGAACCTGGCGTGGCCATGTACCACTAAATCCGTGTTTTCGAAGAAATTATATTCTGGAATGTCTGATCTTACATGTAGATGGTGCAGGCCTGATGACGGTTGCTCCATGTTAAAATCAGTATTTTCATCAAATCCTAATGGATTACAAAAAAAAATAACGCTAGAAAGAAGAAGAGACTCATACAGAAGAATTATATATGTAAGAATATATATCCTACATTATATAATTATTTAACGTTGTGTTACTTATACATTGTTGCAGTGAATATATGTGAATTGTATACCAGTTCAGATTTACAATACTTCTATACAATAGTTGTGATTATGAAGATTCTTGTTTTAAACACAAGTTTGTATTTTATCAGTTAAATTTTATTCTCATAATAAAAGAAGATTGTACTCAAATTTATTGCAATCTCGTTTTGTTCATAAATATTTGAAAAGTACATAACAGTGGCTTTCTTATACTAAACTTGCCTGCTTGCCTTATCTGAAAAAAATAATTTTTAGGTAGCATTTTAGCCACGAAAGTTCGGGTAATTAAATAAATTCATTTTACTCTTTTTTTTAATGAAGCTCTATAAATTTGTTTTAGACCAGTTGAAGCTTGAATAACGAGGTTACCAGTAAGCTCCTAAGGTGTTACTGTATTAGCATCAGAGGTGGCATCAAGCAAACAAGTGCAGGCGATGCTTAATGTATTGCAAACGACCGTAGGCTACGATAACCTTTTTACATCTAGTGGACTGTATATTTGCATGCCTACTGACGTTGTATAAAAAAAGCCGTCATGTGCAAGTCCGACTCGCACTCTGAGTGTTCCGTAAAAAAATATTTTTGCAAATTATTGTCGCACAAAAGTAGATTTTACAACAAGTGCACAAAACGAACCATTTTTATCCGAGACTTTTAGCTGATAGTAATGTCGAGGATAAAATGGTTTTGTGGACGAGTTATAAACTTTGCTTTTTACTTCGATTGCGAAGAAATAAAACAGTAGTATAACATAACATTTCTTTAATTACAATTCAAAGTAAAATTAGTACAGTTATGAATACTGAAGGAAATTGTTTTTAATATATTTTATGTCTTAAAAACACGTAAGGCAAATAAATTAAAGTAAATATTATGAAATAACAAGTTCTATCTCTGAACTTTTTATTGTGTTTGGCTGTATGGCTCATTTTCTTTGCCTTAATATAGATACATTTATGAGTAGATACATTAATGCACTTGTGCACAAAAATCGATATCAGCCTATATCCTGCACAAATAGGCAATTTCAGAGCATGAGAAGTGAAAAAGTATTTTTTTTCTGATGTAACTACAAATTTACGGTTTTCGAATTTTTTCCTTTACTTGTGCTACATGACATTGCTTCTTGCCAAATGTCATGATTCTAGGTCAATGGGAATTATCCTATAGGTTTTGATTCCCTTGCGAGTATCAAATATGCGCATAAACGAGGCACAAACATCCGTATTTTTTTATTGCGTCGACTTAGAAGTTTTTAATTTTTTCAGTGCTCTTAGGGATACACACCTGAGTATTTGATATTATTTTCACTTTGATTCCACCCGTTCCCGAGAAAAAAGTCTTGACAGACAGACAACAAAGGCTTATAAGGTATGGAACTCTAAAAACCAATAAATATGCGAATTCCTTTCCGTCCTCCTTTTTCTCCTTCTAAATAATATTGGCATATTATTTAAAAGGAGAAAATATATGCAAATTTAAATTTCTCTGAAAACTATAAAATAAATCCGACAGCAATGCACTCAGGATAAGTTTTTATAGCTGGCGACTGAACTATGCCAACAATTCAATTGTGTATGGGCAACAAAAAGATTCGTATTGTAGTAAACTTTCAACGTACCCGACATTTTTACCGAACTAGGAAGCAAATAATTAGTTGCGCGTACGCTCGGCAGTTGCGATCGGCACCCACTATGCGCAGACGCATTCCGTGCGAGTTGCTTTCGAGTTCCGGTGTTAGTTTCTAAACGACGTCAATTTATCAATCGTAAAGGTGTCTTGTGTTCGCTGAACGGTTATCAGTCGTTATCGGAGTGACTAACATTTTGTTATCACAAATTGATTGGATTATATCAATGCCGAACGAGCTTCGTTCAAGGGTAAGGTTACAGATGATTGTATCTACCTACAGTTGTTGTTTGTTGGAAGCCAGGGGTGGGTTTAAACGGCCCAAGGGACTGTGGAGGTCTGAGAAAGCTTCTAATCCGGTACGCGGCAGGAAGTACTTGAGTTTTCACTTAAATGAAGCAAATATATGGATCAATATCCTACTAATATTATAAATGCGAAAGTTTGTACAACATCCATCCATACGATGGATGTTTGTTGCTCTTTCACGCTTAAACGGCTGAACGGATTTGAATGAAATTTGGCACGTAGATAGATTATGATCTGGATTAACACATAGGCTACGTTATTTGACTCCACGCGGGCGGAGCCGCGGGCAGCAGCAGTTGTAATAAGTTCTTGAGGAGTTGGTGTGTTTTTTTATACAACGTTGGACGGTATGCAAACATACGTCCACGTAAAGCGGTTACTGTAGCCTATGATTTTGTAACACAGTAAGCATCACTCGCGCGATACCATCTATACTGCTAAAACAGCGATCCCTTGGGAGCTTACTCACTCACTTGCAGGAACACAATTATCCTCTAGGTAGTTGTAATTTGACGGCGGTTTTCTGTGAAGTGGAAGTACTTCCCCCAGACAGCTGCTTTGATTACGTTCAACCTCTCTTAAAATGTTATTGGCAAGGGTAGCAACGCACTAGCAATGCTTTCTGTATCGCAAGCGCTCTTAGACTATTCGATTACATCAGGTGAGCTGTATGCTTGTATGCCTTCCGACATTTAAAAAAATAATAAGTTGCTTTAAAAATGTAGGACAGACTGGGAGTTTGACTAGTACTTGACTTATTAGTTAGATTGCAATCCAAAGTATGTATGAAAGTATTAATAAATAAATTAAATTAAATGTGTGTACATAGATCATATGCTATGTGAGTACAATAAATAGAAGTTAAAATTGAACTAATATAAATTAGTAATGTAATATAAATGCGATCGAGATGCGAGCATTGCGCAAAAGTTGTGGCATAACGCTTGCTGACCGCGTTCGCAAGTCGAAAGTTCGCGGAACAGTGTCGGTGTTAAGATCAGAAAAGGCATACTCCGTTCGTTCGGACATGTAGAAAGAATGCAGGATGAAATAATGACGAAACAGATACACGATGCGAAAGTGGAAGGATGTAGAAGCCGAGGAAGACCAAGGCTAACCTACCATGATCAAATTGGACTTGTTTTATCCAGGAAGTGGCGAGTTAAAGAAGCGAGTGAGGTGTATAAGGACCTACCCCGCAAGGGACCTGGCGTGAAGATATACATACATACATACGTCGTTTTTAGACTACTGGTTAGACCGGTATTTAGAATAGGTATCGGTTTGTTATACAGGGATGTCTTTTTCTTTTGTGTGCATGAACATGTCTGTTTGTCTTGGTCTGGATGTTTTAAGAGAGGTAGGGCGCATCAAAGCAGCCCGTCTGGGGAAGTACATCCACCTCACAGAAAACCGCAGCGAATAACAACTCCCAAGAGGGTTGTTGTGTTTCTGCGTGTGAGTGAGATCACCAGTAAGCTGCTAAGGAGTTGCTGTGTAAGCAGCAGAGGAGGCATCGCGCGTGTGATAATTAGTCTATCGCAAGCGTTAATAGACTACGGTACCCGCTTTCAGGTGGGCCGTATGCTTGTATGCCTCCCGACGTAGTATATAAAAAATCCCACGAGAACGAAACTTCGGTCAGACATTTTTATTGTTATAAACAGCTTAACATAGTCACTATGTTATTTTCTCAATATTATAAAACACATTAACCGCATTTCGCTAACGGTAGTACCAATTTTAATATAAATCAATATAAATTGCTCATAATAATAATATTCATATGTTATCAAATTAGCGCACAATGAACAACTTTCGTTCCTTTCACTTCGTTTAGACTCCGGCAATGGATAATTCATGCATGATGAACGACCCTGGCTTATGGATTACTTTAGAGTTTATTATCTAGAAAAATATATACTTTTCTTTCTATTTATATTTTCACGTCAGTTTCCACGGGAAATACGCAGAAAGAACGAGACTAATGACCAGCTCGGTCGCGCAGCGGTTAATAACGCTACTTTGACACCAACGTTCGTGGGCTCGATTCCCACAAACAGGACAAACATTTGTGTCCATGAACATGTCTGTTTGTATTGGGTATTTTTTAAGAGAAATAGGGCGCATCAATGCAGCTCATCTGTACAAGTACCTCCACTGACAGAAATCGTAGCCAAATAACAACAGATGGTTGTTGTGTTCCTGCGTGTGAGTGAAGTCACCAGTAAACTCCTAAGGAGTTGCTGTCTTAGTAGCAGAGATGGCATCGCGCGAGTGTTGCTTAATGTATTGCAAGCGTTCATAGGCTACAATAACCGCTTTACGGTGGGCTTCCTTGTATGCCTCCAGACGTTATATAAAAAACCGCCCAAGTGCGAGTCGGACTCGCGCACGAAGGGTTCCGTACCATTATCTATAAAAACGGCAAAAAAATCACGTTTGTTGTATGGGAGCCCCCCTTAAATATTTGTTTTATATTAACTTAATTATTTATTTTTAAAGTGAATATATAACTAAATATTCTGTGAATATTTCAAACCGTTATCAATATCGAGCAAAAAAATCACGTTTGTATGTATATATATTTATTTTATTCTGTTTTTTAGTATTTGTTGTTATAGCGGCAACAGAAATACATTATCTGTGAAAATTTCAACTGTCTAACTATCACGGTTCATGAGATACAGCCTAGTGACAGACAAACGGACGAACAGCGGAGAGTCAGTAATAGGGTCCGTTTTACCCTTTGGGTACGGAATCCTAAAAAGACCCGACCGCCAAACGAGGTCCTTACCCACGTTACTCGTTCCTTTGAAATCGTAGTTCTTTTAGTTTCTTTTAGACTTAATGTATTGCAAGCGTTCATAGACTAGAGTACCAGTTTACATCACGTAGGCCGTATATTTGTATGACTCCAGACGTTGTATTAAAAAAAAAGACGCCATCTTTTTACCGCCACAACGTGTTATCACTATCATCATACAAAAAGCATACTTGTGTTTTGTCATGTCATTATAAAAAGAGGACGAGGTCTAATGTCACTCTGTTAATTGATTGTAATTATTATTTTAACCTGTGAACCTGGTTGTTAAAGTAACCGTTAATGTTAAATAACTGCATGTTAAACATTGAATGTTATTTGAGGCAGTTCCGTAATTATTTTGTTATAATTTGTCTCCCGTTCGCAAAGTAAGCATCACACTAAACAAGGGGTGGAAAGTCGCTGTTCCGTCCCCAGAGCAGATAGTGTCTTTTAATCTTTACATAAGGGAAAAGAATAGTTCATGGATATAGTAACTCATTCGTAGGTTCCATGAGTTACCCAAAAATGGTAAATCAGACGTTATTATCCATTTTAATTTAAATTTAATACGGTACTAATTAAATTATAATAAATAGTCGACTATAGATAAAAATGTGTGTAAGCACCTTGATATAATTTGTTTTTCAAAATGTACTTTTTTAAAGTATTTTTATTATAACAGCACTCAAAGTTGATTGCTCTACGATATGTGTATCCGCTTCCACTTTTACCCTTTACTTTTCTTTGTGTCACATATCGTTAGAAATATTAATTAAGTAAAAGAAATAGCATAAATCAGGTGTCTTAATTCACCGATCAAGCCTCTGCATCAAGTAGCAAAACAAAAGACTTACATCGATGTTTACTTACCATTGCCATCTTACGGTGTTTTGAAAGACGTAACCTGATCTACGTACATACGTACGTACGTACGCACGCGGTGATGTAAGAATTCTTCTAATTATTCATAACTTCATGTCAAATCCCTTGCGGGGTATGCAGAGAGAACCGAGTGCCACATGACTCGATCCTTACTCACCCCAATTGCTTCTTTAATATTCATTGCTCATCTCAGTCTCGCACGGCGGTTCTAAGGATCCCTATCACATTCTAATAAAACACGATCAATTTGGTCATGGTAAAGTTTGGGTCTTCCTCGGCTCCTACGTCCTTCTACTTCCGCGTTGTATATCTGTTTCGTAATTCTTTCTATATGGATTCTTACGATATGAAATACATGTATATTCGGGTTCAGACATTTTTAAGTTATAATGGAACGAAGAGAACCTCACATACATAGATGAAACCTGGAAACAATTACACTCTTTTTGTGTATAGTCGTGTAAAAATGGCAAATGACGTAACCAAGTATGTCAGATATGAGATTTGTGTCGAGCCCAAGCGTTTGTAAGGTTAAGGAGATAAGTGTTTGGAAACGAAAACGAGTCGACGAGTTGGTACGTATCATCGGATATTTTTAAGTGTATTGATCTGGTTCAACGGAATTGTGAAAACTTAGTCTCTCCGCAATGGTCGAAAATCGATCATTATCTGTACTAATATATATTTCACCTGTTGAATATTAGAAAATTGCGACTAAGTATAAAAAATTAGCAAATTAGTGATGTTACTAATTACTTTTCATGGCATATTGCACACCATTAGAAAGGGGACACTCCAGAGATGCTTTTAAAAAATTGCAGAATGATCACTTTTAGTTTGTTTTTTATTAAAATCTAAAGTTGACGTTCAAATTTATTTTTTTACGTTAAAACATCTTTGCGAGACTGTAAAAAAAAATAGACGTTGCTTGCGAGTAATTTTGGTTTCGATAGAAGCGTACTCTGTTACAAATTAAAGATTTAAAAAAAAATTGAGCTACACCTAACATTTTTTTTTTATTGAAATTTAAATGTAGGCTTTTATAAATTTACACCCAAAACAGTTTAAAATCAGCATAAAAAAATCCGTTGGACCAAGATTTTTTTATGGGGACTGAAGAGGTAGCCAAAGACCTCTCCAATCATCCCATTCGATTTAACACACGATGCACCAAACACCCGGTATAATTTCCCGAATTACCAGTCAGATTTGAAAAAATATTTTTGGGCTTGACAGTCTAATTCATAAAGAAGGTTATATGCTTTTCAATATCACGATACGACGCTTAGAAAAAGTACTTATAAGAAAGAAACTAAGAAGAAGTGGTTCCCACGGGATACCGGCTTGCTCGCTGACCACGCATACGCATCGGGCTGCAGCCTTATGAAAAATTGAGGAAAATTTTCAATTATGTTTATTGACTAGTATACATATGCCTGATTTCAACTTTTTGTCTACTGTTTCAAATTTTTTTTATTAATGACACTAAATCTCATCAATCGCTACTGAACAATAGAATGAAAATAGCCTCATAAGTATGTACGAGTACGTTAAGTATGTATTCCGCCAGGTACCTTGCGGGGTAGGCAGAGAACCGTGCGCCGTAAGACGCGGTCCTTACATCTTAAATATTTATAGCGCTTTTTATGCACGCTCGCCGGTTCCTAGGGCTCCTGACATAACCTTCTGATACACGAGCAATTTGATCATGGCAGGCTAACAAGTAGAGAAGAATAAGGTACTGAACTGATTTGTCTTTGTATGGCGGCATTCTAAATGATGCACTAGTGATGCACAGAAGTGGGCATAAAACTATCTATGAATAAGCCTGTGCTTTAATGGATGATCATAAATACTACAACGATAATAATAAACATGTTATCGATGTAAACAAGTTTCTTGCGCCTGTAGTAAACAAACAACAAATGCAATAAATGCATGCATACAAATAACTAAAGTTGTTTGTAGTGTCTGTTTGAAATGCCCAAGTAACGGCTTTTTACTAAATACATATCTATACTAATATATAAAGCGAAAGATTTTGTTTCTTTGTTTGAACGAGCTAATCTCTGGAATTACCAGACAAATAAAAAATCTTCTTCATTTGCAAGCCCAATTCTTGATGAAGGTGTATAGACTATTGAACATCACGATACGACTCTTAGAAACCGAGGAAAAACAAAGAAATTAGAAAAAGCGGTTTTAAAATATTAATTAAAAAAAAAAATGAGATTCGATCTGCCTGTTTATTCTGGCTAATCTCTGAAACAGCTAGACGGATTCTGACAAGGCTTTCATTGGCAGACAGCTATTGTTGTAAGGAGTAACTTGAGCTACTTATATTTTAGGAATATGTTTAGGGTTTTGCTGGGAAAAGTAAAATCCATAAAACTGTGAACAAATTGCAATTCCACGCGGACGAAGCCGCGTGGGGGGGGGGGGGGGGGGGGGGGGAGATATAAGTAAAATATAAACGTGACGCTTCATTCAATTTGATAAAGTTTTTGTTTTCGTACGTGATCCAATTTATAGCGTTTCAAGTTGTCCTTGGGCAGGTGTGTCGCCGGCGAGTGGCGTTCTGTTTTATTGTCGCCCGCCGCTCGCACACGTGCGTCACATATTAATATTTTTCATCGGTTACTGATGGTTTCTTCACAAGATATTTGTGGATTTTGGTTATGGTATGGTGACGAAAGCACCCGAAATCCACATAATCTTTTGCAGTGTGATATTGAAATATGCGTTGTATTTTTAAAGTGCTTGATTTAAAATTTCCATTATAAATAGGGAAAAGCGCTTTATTTATATAACGTAAACCGAATGTGGGTATTCTTTGGAAAATACGGTCTTCGGTGGTGATTTGAACTCCCTGCCAGTGGCGGCTGGTGGGTTATCGAACTGGTGGTGCACTTTACTTGCTCACCAAGTATTAATATTAGAAATTGCAACAAATCAACAATTTACATAAAAGATGTAAATAAAAAAAAACAATTACTTAATATAAAGAAACAATAATTAACGCGTCACAGATACAGCGAAACTATACTGATAAGTACCTAGAGGTCCATCATGGCCGCCGTCGAACTCAAATTTCAAATTTCGTCAAACATCGGGTGCTCTCGGTAACCTTCGATTCGCTCGTGCGGCGCACGAGAATCGCCTCATTTCTCGATACATTTCTATGAACTATCTTTTGTTTCACGGGTCAGGCACATTTGCTAGTAACTCATACAAGTTCTATTAGCAGTCCTCGTGCGCTCGCCGAAGCGCACGAGAATTTTTCTTTACAGGGAAAATAAGTCTTAATAGTTTAGCAAAGCGCTTAAATTGTTTTGTCTTTTATTTGTTATAATTTTAAATTTTATTTGTTATATTATGTTTTTGTATGTTTCAAAAATAAATATTAATATGGTAATTTAAAGATGAAGTAATATTTTGTAACTTTTAAATGTTTTGAATTGGTGGTTCAGCGCACGAGCGCACACCCGTACACACAGCGTACAGCCGCCACTGCTCCCTGCCGATGTTTACCCGAGAAACTAATACTGGGGAAGTACCTCCACCTCCCATAAAACCGCAGCCAAATTATTTCCTGGACGGTTGTCGTGTTTTTGTGAATGAGTCAGATTATCAGTAAGCTCCTAAGTTGCTTTGTCATCAGCTGGGGTGGCAACGTGATACAGGAAATTTTTATTTATTTTTATCGCATACCATATCATCCCTTATTGTATGAAAGTGTTAAACAAGCTGATGTATAAATTACGAACAAACAAACAAATCCAAATTTTTTTGGGTATTGTTAAATCGCGTGAACAATACCGCGTGACTCGCGTGACGATAAGCGCGTAGCGTTTTAATCGCACCCCTATAACGAATGCGACAATGCCCGTCCCTAACTTTTTGCAAAGATAGAAAAAAAAAAATCGACATGATATCATTGTGCGATCCAAGATAGACGACGCTTGACTTCTCAGAGACAGCAATTTTAAGACGAATCATATTGAAAAACTGCAGTTCGTAATCGTTTTGACGGTTGCATATAAGAAAATCAAAACTTCATCGAGCAAATTTCAAAAGAACAGCAAATGAAATAACAATATTTAAAAGACCAAGTGTATTTATTTAGCAAAATTTTATAATCCAAATGTATGTGTCATCAAATGGACGACTGACCAAAAGTTGCTAGATGTAAATTTAAAGTGCCAAATCATTCGTAGTCAAATTTCGTAATCGCAAAAGATTTCTTCTTCAGTGTTTTGTTTACCTTCCTCGTTCGTTAGGTTACCTTGCGACTAAAGCGAGTGAGCGAACTCAATTTTAGAGCGAAAGTAACAAAGACACAAAACAACTTTGCCGCGGAAGGGTAGGTTAGGTTCGTTAGGTTACCTTGTGACCAAAACACGAGCGAGCGAGCGAACTCAAGTTTCGGGCGATCCTTTTGACCTTTGCACGATTTGGCCAATAGTGTAATGTAATATCAACGTTTAAATTATCTAAACGTTGATATTACAGACTATGGTCAGTTGAACTTTTGATCAAATAACCATTGTTATTTTAAAACTAGCTGTGCCTGCGACTGCGTTCGCGCAGAATAGTTATTTTTTTATTATTTATATTAATAAAAATAAATAAAAATTCTAAAATAAAAGTAACCTAAGTTACTCCTTATTGGCAGAGCTGCGATAGCCAGCGGAGCCACATTACCCTCAAAATTGTCGTTTGGTGTAGACTGATGTCATCCAGCTAGCGTTTAGACGGTAATAGTGAGAAACTCCAAAATCGACACACTAATAGCTAACATATTGTAGTTTTGTATCCTTTAATTTGAAATTTAAATGTTCGTTGGTGAGGAAGAACGGTCCAAAATCGTTCCAATTAGAAAAAAAAACATATGGGAAAACGTATGACCGGCCACTCTGCAGTGCAGAGTCTGCACTGCACTCCCATCAACAGAAAAAGTAACAGCACTCGTCGCTAGATGTCGTACAGGGTTCCATATATTTTTAAAAAATTAAAAATAAAATATTTAAACATTTTTTAAATTTAAAAAATATCAGCTCTGCCTACACAGCTTGCTGTTATTTACTAGTTACATTAGCTATCTGCCAGTGAAAGTCCCGTCAAACAGACAGACAGACCGAACAAACAGACAGACAGACAAAAATTGTAAAAAAAATATTTTGGTATATGTACCGTGTATACATCCATATGCATTTAACAAAAAGCGGTAATTTTAATATACAAACAGACACTCCAATTTTATTTATCTGTATAGATTTGTTCGTTGTTCTTTTGAAATTTGTTCCATGAAGTTTTGATTTTCTAACATGCAACCGTTTTGACGTACTTCAATTCATCGACTAAGCCCCATATCCCGATGTATTTTTCAGATCATACGTAATATTATTGCCGTCTTGAACTCTACATGCATTTTTTTGCATACATGCATACGGCCTCGGTGCATAAATTGCTTGTTTTTAGGGTTCCGTACCCAAAGGGTAAAACGGAACCCTATTACTGAGGCTCCGCTGTCCGTCCGTCCGTCCGTCTGTCACCAGGCTGTATCTCATGAAATTTTCACAGATGATGTATTTCTGTTGCCGCTATAACAACAAATACTAAAAAATATAATAAAATAAATATTTAAGGGGGCTCCCATACAACAAACGTGATTTTTTCGCCGTTTTTATAGATAATGGTACGGAACCCTTCGTGCGCGAGTCCGACTCGCACTTGGCCGATTTTTTTGTAATATCAACTAACAGTTTATTACTAAACGCATATGAATGTATACATGGTACATATAACAAAGAGTCAATTTAAAATGTGACTATATATTTTTTATACCACTAAGGTGGCAATCAAGTGTACGTCTCTGATGGTGAAGTCACCGTAGTCTATGGACATTTGCAACACCGATTGAAGAACAAAAATTGAAGTCTTGTTTATACGTTTTTAGTGGGCACATTTTATCGTCGTCGTGTTCTATTTATATATCTATTTAAATAATTCTACAATAGTTATCAGGAACACCGTTCCTATATGAAATCTATGTTTGTCTGTGTGTGCGTTTTTCCCAAAAAAAATTTGACAAATTTAGACTTCAGATTCGGTTTCAGCTTAGAAAAGTAGAATAGGAATGTTCAGGAACACCGTTCCTATCTGTTAAGGAACATGGTCAAAATGGCCGACAAATTATAAAAAAATTTGAATTGTTATATAATTGACGACCCAGGTGCTCCTCTGGCAATGCAAGCTTGCGCATTCTCAACTGGTTTTTTATGTAGTATTGACGCTGATGATGTCTATGGGCGGTGGTGACAACTTACCATCAGGTGACACACATGCTTGTTTGCCCCCCTCTAATATAAAAAAAAACACGAAATCGAACCGTCCACACCAAATTTACATATACACACAAATGCGTTTTTCCATGCATACTGCTACTCTTACTTCTTTCACGAAGGGTCACGACAACCATCCTGGGTGTTGTTATTTGGCGAGAAGTTTTTTGTAAGTGGTTTCGTGATATTTTCGCTAAATGGCAATTGTTTTTTAGTTGGGAATGGACTAGTGACCTGTTGTTTATATATAAATGTGCAGATTCTAAGTTTTGTTGACGTAACTTTAGCTTTATTCATTTAACCGGTAATAGCCTGGCAGAACACGTCTTACTGACGCGGCAGCTGAATTATGTGTGCTCGTTATGTGTCGGAAATTATGATAGACGACACACGGCAACACTGTGCAACTTCTCTCTGCTCCTATTTCCGCTTCACTGAACAATACGCGTTAGCGTATTAGTGGCGTAGAGCCATGTAATTGTATGCCGGTAAATAATCGCTCATTGTCAGCGCCGACAATGGTTTTGCACGGAGAAAGTAGCAATGCGTTCTTCCTCCTTACTTATAGATTAGTAGCTGCTTAAAGGTAGGTATAATAGGATTATGCTCCCGCAGACTTTGCTCGCGGTTCCTTTCTAGAGAAACTCTTGTAATTATGCGAAAGTAAGTCAGTCGGACTGTTCGTGCAGCAATTGCAGGATGTCGCTGGAAAGTTTCAAGATGCGACTTTTACCTTTCCAGGGTTGTCTTTTATTTTTCCTAATTAACGTAAAACGATAAAAAATTGTGCGTGGAAAGAAGGATTAGTTGTTTATAAGTGAGCTGACTGTTCATCGTTAAGAACTTTTGTAAGGTGTAATGCACACCTATATTGAACAAGAAGCAGCCCTAGTATGTAGGAGATTACATGTAGTACCTCCAAGTAATATGACAATGGATGCTTGGCTATTCACTAACACGCCCAAAGTTTGGTTTTAGGATCGCGTGTTTTTAGATAGGATAAAGTCAACGTGAATCACAGGAAAATGGCTGGTCGCATTTCATTTCCTATTGTATGGCTAATAGTCGGGTAAAGATAATTTTAATTTCGTTCCCATCAGTAGATTCACAGAATTTCTTCACACCTCCATACTATACGATCGCATGCAACGGGGATCATGACACATCTGCTCGTTGCGAACTACAGTCTAGAAGTTTCGAGATTATTCTAGAAAATAATTTAATTAGAGACGAGTGAGTGCAGGGAATAGCGTGAATGGTGCGTTGGGTAAACTGTTTGGCAGCCGAAATCTAAGCCAGAAGGCACAGCTCGCTGTACACAGCGCGGTGTTAATCCCAACGCTAACTTATGGATGTGAGAGCTGGGTATGGCAGAGAGAGCATGAAAGTAGAATAAATGCGGTCGAGATGCGAGCACTGCGAAAAATTTGTGGAATAACGCTTGCTGACCGCGTTCGAAATTATGACGTACGAAAGAGAGTTGGACTGAAAGAGAGTGTCGGTGTTAAGATAAGAAAGGGCATGCTCCGTTGGTTCGGACATGTAGAAAGAATGCAAGATGAAAGAATGACGAAACATATACAATGCGAAAGTGGAAGGATGTAGGAGCCGAGGAAGACCAAGACTAACCTACCATGACCAAATTGGTCGTGTTTTATCAGAAGGGGATGTCAGGAGCCTTAGGAACCGGCGAGCGTGCATGAAAAGAGCTATGAATGTGAAAGAAGCGAGTGAAGTGTGTAAGGACCGCGTCTTATGGCGCTCGGTTCTCTCTGCCTACCCCGCAAGGGACCTGGCGTGAAGATACATACAGATACATACATACATAATTTCGTCATTTGACTATTTCTATTCTTATTCTTAGTGCAATCCCGTTTTCTTATTCATTAGAATTGCCGGGTTTCGCTACTTAAAGCCTTTGGCGAAGATACTGATTTTCATGGACCATTACATTAACCTTTTGTTTTGGTGGGGGGTGTCTTATCAAGGAGTCACAAAGCTTCATTTTTGTGAAAAAGGATCGAAGGCTTCAGCCAAAGTGTATCAAGAGACTGTTTTGGACCGTCTTGTGAAACCTCTCAGCAATACACTATTTAAAAATGTACCGCGAACTTTCCAGCAGGACTCTGCACCTGGTCACAAGGCACGAATTATTCTAACATCTAGCTGAGTCGTTAGAGTAGTTATATGTACTAATCGGTAGCGGAAGCACACAAAGTAGTTTAGATCAAATTGCCTATTAGCAAATTTGTTTACAAAGTAATAGCATTTCATCCAGTATTAGGCATGCATGATTGCTTACTATGTGTCCAAAATGAATTACTCGTACAAATAGTTTCCATGTAATTTACCCCACATTGAAGGCCGCGGGCGAATTGCCAAAGGTCTCCACAAAGCCTCGCGAAGGACGCATCTGGACTTTCTATAGATTCAAGGGAGGTGGGGTAATTGCTTAAAATTGCTTGGCAAACAAAGAAAGTTCGCCTGTGACAAGGGTAAGCCTGTGGAAATTCGTTTAGGCTTAGGATTTCCTATGGGTCTTGGTAAATGAAATTTATGTTGCTTTTCCTTTATATCGTGTTACTTCAAAATATACCCTAGTTTCTTATTACGTGGGATAATTGTTTTTTCAATAATTTAAGGGAAATATAGACTTTTCTTAATGCCCCAATATCGGGATGGTTGTTCGGGAACACCGTTGAGGTAAGCTCATTCAAAAGTTTACCGTAACTTTCCTCCGTTTATCTTGGAGGTATTTAGTTAAACTAAATGCAGTCTGCTCCAATTTGAAACCTGCCCAATATTCGCAATCCTGAGACATTCACGGCACTGTCATCAGCATACCAATGAATTTTGTGCTCATGGCTAACAACTTTGTTTAAATTGAATTAAACAATTTTTAGCGGAAGTATCGCGTGTTTTATTTATTTTGTTGAACCTGACGTTTCGAACGCTTTGCAGCGTCCGTGGTCGCAGGAAGACTACTGGATTCCAAGCAGGTGGTACTTGCCAACCATCTTCTCTATTGAAATTGGGGTGTTTTCTTATTTCAATAGCCTCGCGCAACATTCTCGGCATGTAGCGATTCTCTTGGCGAGCTGGCATTTAAGGGCAATGCATCCAAATAAGCATCGTCTACCATAACTCCGCTTCGCCCATTAAGAAAAGAACGTCCTGCCTCATCCGAGCGACTACTTTTTAAGTCCAAGCCAATAGGTAAAGCCTTTGTTCTCTACTGACTCTACTCAAGGATGAGTTAAGTATACCAAGAAACCACTAGCTGAGTGGTCTACCACCACTAGTCACAGTGGTAGACATACTGACGATCGTTGCACACTAGGCTTGGATAAATCGGAATTAGACTTTCAGATCACCGAGTCCAGAAATCTTGTTTTATCAAGGTATAACAGTAACATAGACAAAGAAAAAAAAATCTAAAACTTCGGAAAAATACAACATTATCCAGTTTAAACAAAAAAGATTGGAGGTTATTTGTTTACATGCTTTTTCATTTAAGTGTCTAAATAAGAACATAACCTTTACTCTAGCTTTTCAAATATTAGTGAACATCAAAAACATCAATGTGAAAAAGGCGCCGGGTTCTGTCGAAACTACCTTCGGCGTAGTTGGAGTATAGTATATTACGATAAAATTGTTAAGGTCTGACGGTTGTAGGGTTCTATAAAAGTAGCTTGGAAATCAGTCTCAATAAATTGGAATTAGACTCTCAGATCGTGACAGTAGCCAATAGCCCCAATCTAGGTTGATTTGAGAATCTAATGCACGGTTTAATTTTTATTCATCAATTGTCCATATTGACGAACATATAGTAGACATTATATATTATATTGTTAATTAAAATGTGGAGTCATTGGAAAATTATAAACTATTCAATCATCACGATACGGCCCTTAGAAGCCCTCAGAAGAAAGGCAGTGAGAAAAGCGGTTCGCACGGGATAACGGGATAATCGCAGATCAAGTCGCGGGTTGCAGCTCAAAAGTTATATATAGGTATGGAGGTTGTGTGGAACCGGAAAATAAAAATTTCATAAATTCTCAAACGGGTTTTTTTCACTTCCATGTTTTTGTTGGGATCATTATAATAGACATTATTAAATTAAGCGATTCAATTTGAGGTACTTTTTTGCTAAAGCTAATCGAGACGCCGACAAAAAATAAAAATCACAATTGAATTGCTAGCGTTTGTCTAGTTAGCTTGTCAGTTGTATATACTCGTAGCCAGTGGCGTGCACAGAGATTTTTGACAGGGTAGGCAGATTTTTTTTAAAGCTAATAACTTACCAAAAAATACAGAATGTTGATTTTGGTTACCCAGTCTTGTGAAAATAATGATGTATGTGATCACTTGTTTTTATTCACCGAACACTACACACACCACATGAACAACTTTCGCAGTGAATATCATCCATATTTATCAACTTTAAAACTTTAAAATCTTATTTCGTCTGCTACCAGTCAATCGATTCAAAACAAAAACAATGGCGGCCGTTTTAAAATCAAAATAAAATTAACATCAATTTTATACGAAAAAAAGAAATGGCAATATCTTTCACTATAATTATATGCAGCAAACTACTTTTTAAAATAGTTACGTAGCAATGCTCGCGACACTTAGGTAATTTACGGTATAGTTCAGCTGAAAAGACATTGTCTATACTATGCGATAGTGCGCGTTATTTGTGTTATTGTGGGCAATGTAATTACAGGAATGCACACTACAGTATTTGTATTAACAACACGGCACACATACGTAAATTTAGACAGAAATAGTTAGTGTCTTCCGCCGTTAAAAGCTGCCAATGCGGCGCTAGTGTAGCGTAGCGCCTAGCTGCGATTTGAATATGACTAGCGATGATTTTAATAACTTACCGATACCGATAGATGGAGCTGTTTTTAATTTTTTGTTTTTGATACGAAATATTAGTTAAAAACTATGTTTAAGAATGAAACATCGGATGGTATTTATCAAATTGATAGGGTAGGCAATGTCTTTTTGTCTATATGGAGTGCACGCCACTGCTCGTAGCTAATCCTAATTGGATTGCTAGTTTTTGTCTAGTTGTCCTGTTTATACATACAGAGCTAATCCTAATTGAATTTCTAGATTTTTCTCTAGTCGCTTGTCGATGCATACTAATCCTGACTAGATTGCTAGCATTTGTCTAGTTAGCTCGTTAATATATATATTATGTAGCTAATCCTAATAATTGCTAATTTTTTCTGGTTAACCTATCGATACATAAATAGCGACGCCTAACTGGATTTCTAATTTTTGTCTAGCTAGTGGTTGATTGGTATAGATTTGCAAATTTGATACAAGTAAGTTTAATAGAAACTTAAAAAAAAAGATGTTATGTAGCTAACTACATTACAAGGCTTAAGTCTAAACTTCGGAATTTAGCTATGATTTTGACATGGAGCAACTGCCGTAAGATTATAAAATAAATTTTTAATAATAATAAAGTTATAATAATAAAGTTGACGTGTATCGAACCCTGATGATGTTCCTGCACCTCACACAAGGCCACAGCTAAATAGTAACTAAGTGTAGGGTTTTTGTTCCTGCGAGTGAGTGAGGTTACCAGTAAGCTTATGAGGATTTGTTGTGTTAGCAGCGAGGGTAGCAATGCGCGAGTTCTACCTCTAGTAAGTTGTTATTTTGGCTGCGGTTTTCTGTGAAGTTTAGGTACTTCCCCAGACACGTTGCTTTTTTTATACCACTAAGGTATAGCAAGCATACGGCCTGCCTGATGGTAAACAATCAACGTAGCCTATGGACATTTGCAACACCAGGGGTGTCACTCATGCGTTGCCGATCATCTAAAAACCTCTTCACGCATTTCTTGAAGAACTCCATGCTGTAGTCCCTTGGAAAAACCGCGGGTGGGAGCTCATTCCACAGCTTGAGAGTTCTCGGAAGAAAACTTCTCTGGAACCGCACAGTACGCGACCATTGCGGTTCCAGTGTGTGAGGGTGAACTCCCCGCCGTCGGCGAGCGGTGCCGTTATAAAAAGAAGCTGTCGGCATCATTTCGAACAACTCTTCAGAACACAACCCGTTGTACAATCGGTAGAACACACAAAGGGAGGCAAAATCTCGCCTTAAACTTAAGGGTTCAATACCATGTGTAAGCTTAGGATTGTCGAGAATTCTCACAGCTCGTTTCTGAATCGAATCACATGGTCCAAGCTGGTATCCAGGTGCCCGCCCAAAGGTGACTGCAGTACTCCAAGTGCGGTCTGACTTGACACTTATATAACATAAGTCTTTGTCCTGCACTGAAGTACTGCTTTGCTCTGTTGAGCACACCAGTTTTTTGGACGCCAGCTTGACCTTCTCCTCCAGGTGATTTCGATATTGCACATCACTGGAGATCTCGACGCCAAGCATCCTAATACTTTTGGTGACGGTAAGAGGTGTGTTCTGGAATTTGGAACCACAGCAAATGGAGTTTTCTTAGCGGTGAACGCGCAAACTTGTGTCTTCTTGGGGTTGAATTTGACCAAGTTAAGCCGCCCCCAGTTACATACTTTAGCCAAAGTACCATCCATTGCTTTAATGCGCCCCACCTCTCTTAATACACCTAGACTAAGACAAACAGACATGTTCATGCACACAAATGTCTGTGCTGTGTGGGATTCGAACCCTTGCGCGTTGGTGTTAAAGTAGCGTTGCTAAATAACCGATTGCAAATTTTAGATGACGACGGAGCGGCGATTAGTTATTAAGATCCTTATCGCTTTCTTTGGGGTCGGAACAGTATTATTTATTATTCCAGTCCTTTAGAGATATTCCTAAGATTTTTATAATTTTGTAAAATATCGTTATTTACAATTATAGGTAAGCCAATGTATGAATTATATTATTGGTACTGAGGTTAGAAGAAGTTATCATATTTCTAACTAATTAACATGTTGATTCATATCACTAATGACTTACCTATTTACTTTAGAAAAACGACGTTTTAAAACAAAACACCTTTATTACTCGTAGCTATCTTGAACAATAATTTAAATCCAGTAGATAAAAATAAAAAAGGGATTCTAAAGGTTAAGTAGGATTTGAACCACCGTCCCGATAGATGTCAGTCTTATATTCTACTAGCTACTCGACCCAGCTTCCCAAACTTCACAGGATCACCTGCTGTGCTAACCTGAAGATTCACTGAAAATTTCATCAAAATCTGCCCAGCCGTTTTTGAGTCCATAGAGGACATACAGACCAACATTCATTTTTATATATATAGACTAGCTACACGACCCAGCTTCGCACGGGTGATCCAATCGTTACCAAATTTCACACGATCACCTGCTGGGCTAACCTGAAGATTCACTGAAAATTTCATCAAAATCTGCCCAGCCGTTTTTGAGTCCATAGAAGCCTTACAGATAAACGTTCATTTTTAGGGTTCCGTACCCAAAGGGTAAAACGGAACCCTATTACTGAGGCTCCGCTGTCCGTCCGTCCGTCCGTCCGTCCGTCTGTCACCAGGCTTTATCTCATGAACCGTGATAGTTAGACAGTTGAAATTTTCACAGATGATGTATTTCTATTGCCGCTATAACAACAAATACTAAAAAACAGAATAAAATAAATATTTAAGGGGGCTCCCATACAACAAACGTGATTTTTTTGTCGTTTTTTATAGATAATGGTACGGAACCCTTCGTGCGCGAGTCCGACTCGCACTTGGCCGATTTTTATATATTAGAAGAAGACAAGCTGAGCTATTCGATCTACAACGGTGCCTTGTAAAATTTTGTTTCATACATTAAAAACAATGAATCATTATCACTGGCACAACTACATGCCTACAATATCCGTGTGTGGGTAGCCAACAGTGAAATAATTACGTCGGCGACGTCATACACATATAGGCCACGTTAGCGTGCCATGCCAACCATTTGACGTTGTCGACTGTACATCTGTTTCGTCTTTCTTTACTTTTCTACCTTATACAACGCCTACACAGGGCTCCTTTTATATAAATATGATTCTTCTTTGTTTGTCTTGATCCAGGTGTTTTCTATGTATCATAAGTACGTTTTTACAAAAGAATGTATACTTATGTTTATCTGTTGTCCAGTACCCATAATACAAGCTTCGCTTACGTTGGCGTTGGGTGGCCCTATGTAGAGGAGGAGGAAGTGTTGGAGAGAATCCGAGGATTTTTAGGCATGTTTCACACGTGCCATAACTACACTACGACCACAACACGTGGGCGGACGCCAATTTGTATGAATTGAATATTAGAATTAACACGGACCATATTTTGCCGTCGTTATCGACCTCGTGATAGAAACCGACCATATCGCAGCTACGTCGCAACCACCAGCGACACGGCAATCTAGCGGCTGGCCACATCGCAGACACAACGTTGCGTCGACGCAACGACATTGCGTTTCTTCTACGAAAGCAGGTGTAAACTGTCTGTCTGCACACTACGTAACCACATCGCAACTACTTGCGACAACTCAACCACAGCCCAACCACATCTACATTTTGTAGGAACCACAACGCAACTGCGAAAAGCTACAGCGACACTATTCACATGTAACTACTGCTTGACCGACGACGACGACGAGCTCGGTGGCGCAGTGGTGCAACGCGCTGTTACGCTACTTTGACACCAACGCTCGTGGGTTCGATTCCCACACAGTACAAACATTTGTGTGCATGAACATGTCTGTTTGTATTGGTCTGGGTATTTTCTATATATAATAAGTATGTATTTACAAAAAAAAATGTATTTACGTATGTTTATCAGTTGTCTAGTATCCATAACACAAGCTTCGCTTACTTTGGGGCTAGGTGGCGCTGTGTAATTTGTCCGGCAATATTTAATATTTATTATTTATTTATTTACTGCTTGACCACTTTTTGTCGCGACGATGTGGTGTGGTTGTGGTACGTGTGAAACAAGCCTTATTATTTATTTATAACAGTATGCATGATGTATGTAGGTAGATATGCGTGCAAAAAAACAAAATCACGTGTGTCTTTGCCAAGATGGTGCATCGCTATTGTATCAAATGGTCGTCCGTCCGTCGCAATCTCTTTTTACTAATATTTAAAGTTAGTAGTTTAGTATATTACTTAGAAATTGTCATAAAAATGTAAAATCTATCCTAATATGTAAAGTGGAATAGCTTGTTTGAACGCGCTAATCGCTGGACGTACCAGGCGGATTTGAATTTTTTTTTTGTTTATCTTTTTTTTTATGTGGTTTGCATTTAATAGGCCAATTCATGAGGAAGGTTATACGTTATGGTCAACATCACGGTACGACCGTTAGACATTGAGGAAAAAGAATTAAAGTAAGAAAAACCGGTTCCAACGGGATACTGGGATACGAACGAAGTCGCTGACAGATTCACGTTATTTTGCGAAAGTAACAACAAACAAACAATTTGATCTCTACTGTGGGTGGAAACAGGAACCGCGCGTATAGAGGCAGACACAACCAGAGCAGTCATGGTGTCGACGGGATGCATCTAATAACGGTAGTGGATGGGAACCGGCCGGCGCTAGTTCGAATGTTCTAATTGGTGCTGGTGGTGGAAGCACACAAAGAAATTGAGATGAAATTGCAATAATTTTATTCTCGTTCGGCCCATTCTGATATCCCAACGGTGTTACTTAATTTTGTCTAGCTGAGGAAAATCCAGTGGCTGCAATGTCTCCATAGCATATCCTTACATAACATATCGCGGGACGGAACCCCGTTACATTTATATAAAGGGCATTTTGCCAAATGACACGTGCGCGGAAAGAAACGGATTGTTATTATATGTTTTATACGAGAGAAGATTTCCTTACAGTTATTTTGTTGTTAGAGAATTCCTCTACCATTCTAGTTGTGAAATCATCATTATAATAACTAATGATTATAATAACCGTTCATAAGGTTTAGATAAGTATTAAAATGTCTATAAATAACAGTATAAATTTAATATCATGTTAATGTAGACCAAAATGATATAAATATAAGCAATATTTGATCTATGTCCTTCCGTTTTCGGAATGTGCCTCTCGGCAAGCATTCCAAATGTTGGGGAAAACCAGTATTTATTTCCATGTCCATTAATTACTTACATTGGAATTGAGAACTACGTACCGTATTGTTGATGTATTGTTAATTCCATTTGAAATAAGCAAGCAAAGAAACATATGAACAAAAGAAATTATGCTTCTTCTTTTACAAAATACAATAATAATTAATATTTATTTTGAAATCTTATGGCACGCGGTTCTTTCTGTCTACACCACAAGGGACCGGACGTGATGATATATATATATACATAGGATAGTTCCGGTTGTTACATTTTGGTATGAAAGAGAGAACATGAAAGTAGGGTAATCGCAGTCGACTTGCGAGCGTTGCGCAAATTTACCGTAGCGATTGTAGACCGTGTTCGCAATGATGATGTTAGAAACAGAGGGTCTGGAAGAGCGTGTCGGCGTTAAAATAAGAAGAGGCATGTTCTGTTGGTTCGGACCTGTTGAAATAATGCAGGACGAAAGAATTACAAAACAGATATACAACACATGCATGAGAATAGCTATGAATATTAAAGAAGTGAGTGAGGTGTGTTAGAACCCAGTCATCTGACTCTCGGTTCTCTGCCTACCCTGCAAGAGACCAGGCGTGAAGTTATAGACGTAGATAGATAGTTATCATTTTAGTATGAATGGAAGCGCATTTCGAAATCGACAAATTTAAATTTTGTTATTTCTAACGTTTTAAGGTGTTAGAAAAAGAACCATATTTCTCTATTTTTATCATATTTTTGCCGTTTCGATTCACAAGCTTGAAAAAGACTTTGACTTAAGCAGCTTTCCTTCCACTCTACAATAAGTAAAAAAAAAATAGTAAACAACTCTGTGTAGTTCCAAGTCTGCTGTAATGTCCCAGTCTATGGACTGTCTCAGTCATTCTCAATCTGGCAGTCGTGAGATGTTTACTCAAATATATGCACGAAAAGAAAGAAAATCTTAGCTTTAGTTTGCGTCGTAAAATAAATCAGTATGATATTCTGAGAATTCGCAGTCGTATGCTAAGTGTTCTTGTTTGCCAATTTTGCAATTAAACACAAAAACATATAAGAATAGTTAAATCCATCTATGTACCTATATATTCACGCCAAAAGCCTTTGCAGGCAGGGAGGCAGCTAGGCAGAACTGAGCGCCATATGACTCAGTCCTTACTAACCATAATATAATGCTAGGGAAGACTGACTGCAGGTTATATTATATTATTATACGTAGCGTGCTCACTGCCATCTTGAGTGACAACCCTAGAGCTGTAACGCTATCATTTGTTAATAGTTCAATAAAGACCTCAATGCAAATTATCTATAGTGATTGTCGAAGTAGTGTTCCCCGTATGTAAACCAGTCTTTATTTATAAGTCACTGCCGCCTACCGTACTATTGATAATGACACAGAAAACGGCCACCGACGTGATCGTGATTTTCGTCCGTGATTACACAACCACGAATGTCGCTTCAGAATCTACCGACGACGATTTTACTAATCGAACTATACATTTGTTTGGTGTACTGCTGTTTATATTAGTACTTATTGATGTAGTTTTTAGCAAATATGTTATAATAATATCATTAAATATCTCCTATTGTTGTGAAATGGATGGTGATGTAAGCGTGCTTTAAAAAAACTATCATGTGAGAGACAGACTCGTGTTTTGAGGGTTCCATGCTTTAATTACTTACGTGTGATTCGAACTTCTCATTTTAGGGGAAGTTATTGTAGCCCCAAAGTCCGCATGTCAAATTTTATTCACATGTGTAGACTTCTAATCCTCTCGAGTTCTTCTTCGAGAATGGGTTTATGTGTATGTTCGTACAGTTTTACATTAGCGTGCGTGAATGTGCGTGTGCACTGAGCTTAGACCTTTAAAAGGTCTAAGGCACTGAGGGTTTGATATAAAAAAAACACTTTATACACGACAAAAGTCATCAAGAGTTTCGGTTTTCATTTATAAAATCACTGTATTCAACTTTTCTAAAATTAGTAGTAAATTTATGGTAGGTATAATAATGTTTTATTAAATTAAACGAGCAGGGATTGCCCAGTGGTTCGAATCCTTATGTGGGCATAACCACTACGTTGCATGCTCCGTGTTTTCGGACTTATGTACATATTTGCAATTATCACTTGCTCGTGAATCGAGCGTTGGGAAAACTTCTTGGCAGTAAAATCCTGAGCCAGAAGGCACAACTCGCTATACACAATGCAGTGTTGGTCCCAACGCTAACTTATGGCAGCGAGAGCTGGGTATGGCAGAAAGAGCATGGAAGTAGAATAAACGCGGTCGAAATGCGAGCGCTGCGCAAAATTTGTGGCGTAAGGCTTGTATGTAAGAATGCAAGATGAAAGAATGACGAAGCAGATATACAATGCAAAAGTGGAAGGATGTAGGAGCCGGGGAAGGCCGAGACTTACCTACCATGACCAAATTGGTCGTGTTCTATCAGAAGGTGATGTCAGGAGCCCTAGAAACCGGCGAGCGTGCATGAGAAGAGCAATGAATGTTAAAGAAGCGAGTGAGATATGTAAGGATCGAGTCACGTGGCGCTCGGTTCTCTCTGCCTACGCCCGCAAGGGATTTGGCGTGAAGTTATAGATGGAGATCACTTGCTCGGCGATGAAGGAAAATATCGCGATGAAACCTGCATGTCCAAGAAATTAAATTTTAATCGTGCGAACGTGCTTGAGTTTGTATTAAATGCGTGTGTGCCTGCGTGTGTATGACGTGCACATGTGTCTAGTATATTTTCTCTCGAACTACTGAAGCAATTGAGCAGATGTTTTTACAATAGGTGTGTCTCGAACTACTACTAACCTAGACCTGATTAATTTTCAGCTTAATCGCAGTGCTATTTTAGTAGTACTATGTAATTTTACATCTTGTCTGTCGTTAGGCACAATGATACAGCTGCTAGAGTTTTTATTAAATTTTTTATACAACCAAGCATACAATTTGCCTGATAGTAAGCAGTCCCCGTAACCCTATATGCTACGGTAACACTTGCAACACCAGAGGTGTCACTTTTTTCGTTTCTACATAGAATCAAACTGTACGCTTTCAAAAGATATCCCATGTACCACGACTTTGCTACGATTTTATTACATCTATACTATTTATTAGATACTATTTCAATCCTAGACACAAATAAAACAAAACGAAATATCCTCATAAAGAAAATGTAAACGAAAGTTTCTAGCCGGGGCGTGCCTTATTAGGGCTAAAATGAAGCACTTTATATGCAAGTGACTGCGGGTGAGTAAAGTACATCAGTTTTCATATATATGAAACAGGCTAAAGTCCAACTCGGTCGTGTATACCCTTTTATAGGCAGAAAGATCATGATGGAGCGTTGCCCGATTCTACTATGGTTCTTCTGAACTCACGGCTATTAATCCCGGTCATTTGATACGCGTGTACGGGGATGCGGATCTAACACGTAGGGACACCTTTTAGTACACGGCGATAACGAGCTCGGTGGCGCAGTCGTGAATGACTTTAACGCCAACGCTCGTGGGTTCGATTCCCACACAAGACAAATATGCGTGTGCATGAATATGTCTGTTTGTCTTGGTCACGACCAATATGGTCGTGGTAGGTGAGTTTTGATCTTCCTCGCTATTCTATTTTCTTCCACTTCCGTGCCGTATATCTCTTTCTTAATGTCCGAACCATGCCTCTTAATAGAGCATGCCATGTTTATCTTAATATCAATACTCTCTTTCTTACATCTTCATTGCTAACTCTGTTTCAAGCGTTATGCCACAGATTTTTCGCAACCCTCGCATCTTTACTGTGTTTATTATACTTTCATGCTCAATCTGCCAGACCCAGCTCTCGCTGCCATACGTAATCCTTGTTTTTTAGTTATACTTATCGCTGTGTGATTGCTTTCAGAGTTCACTTGTGATATTGACACAATCGTAGGTCAAATCAAGTTTGTTTTTACAAATCGTGGTCTTGACAACTACTCTCATATTTCGTTCAGTTACATAATTTATAAGAAATACAATAAGAATGATGAAATAGAAACGAAAATGGATATGATGTAGGCACTGATGAAGGCCAAAACTCAATATTGGTCGTATATTTAGGGTCACTGGGTCATTTTTAGGGTATATATTAACAGCACTGTATTTTTGCTTATAAATTTAAGCTATCAATTCTCGTATATATTTAAATAGTAATAGTTTAGTAACCCCACTTAAACATCAACGCTCGTAGGTTCCCACACAGGGCAAACATTTGTGTACATGAACATGTCTATTTGTCTTGCTCTGGATATTTTTAAGAGAGGATAGGCGCTCTGATTTACAAGGTCAATTTTATTTGCAATCATGTACATTCTTGTTCAAAATGACCCAACAGACTTTGTCTTGCCGGAAAAAAGTCCTGAAAACTGTTGTACTGCGATATCTATATATACCTAGTCTTGCCATAAATACCTACTGAAACAAAAAAAAAATTCTATTGCAAATAACATTTATTACTTTTACATTGTGTTAGTTTAATACATAAATATAAAACAATTTAAAATATAAAAAGCTTTTTCGAAGTGGTCTCCATTGGCTGCCATACAGTCCTTTAAACGTTGAGACCAGTTATCAATAGAAGTATGCACTCTTTCCTTGGGAAAATTCTTCACTGCCAATCGTACGGATTGTCTTAGGGACTCCAAATTATCATGGCGTTTACAGCAAGCCATACTCTCTAAAACTGACCATAAATCATAATCCAGCAGATTAAGATCGGGACTAGACGACGCCGCAACGGCCAGTCTTCAGCTCTGATGAAGTCCGAAACGTTCGTTTCCAACCAAGACTGCGTAGACCGAACTTTATGACCCGGCGCCGAGTCTTGCTGGAAGAACCATTCTTGGTTATTGAACATGGTGTTGTTAAGGGACTTCGCTACCTTCTCAAGAATGGTATCTTGATACACTCGTGCCGATGTTTTGATACCTTTTTCACAAAAGTATGGCTCAGTCACTCCTTCATACCTAATACCCCATTAAACCATCACTGAAGTCTGATAGTGCCCACGTTGCACTCTGTCGACTAATTGGAAAGCTTCCTTAGAGGTTTGAGCATAAATACGGTCATTTTGTTTGTTAGAATGTTGCTCAATTGTAAAAATTTTCTCATCCGTAAACAAAATTTTTCTGTGACCTCCCTTTGCGTACCGATTCAGTAATTGTTTCGATTTTACCATCCTATTCTTTTTATGGTTCCGTACCCAAAGGGTAAAACGGAACCCTATTACTGAGGCTCCGCTGTCCGTCCGTCCGTCCATCTGTCACCAGGCTGTATCTTTTGAACCGTGATAGTTAGACAGTTGAAATTTTCACAGATGATGTATTTCTGTTGCCACTATAACAACAAATACTAAAAAATAGAATATAATAAATATTTAAGGGGGCTCCCATACAACAAACGTGATTTTTTTTGCTGTTTTTATAGATAATGGTACGGAACCCTTAGTGCGTGAGTCCGATTCGCACTTGGCCGATTTTTTAAATTATCAGTTAAGAAATGACCAGTACGTCTCTTATAGGCTGCAAGTCCTAAGTCATCTTTTAAAATACGCGACATGGTTCTAGGTGCTATGTTCATCTCCCGAGATAAAATCTTTTGCTTTCGGACAGGATTTCTTCGAATTCTTTTCCTTACTGCTTTAACCACCTTTTTCGTAAGAACACTACGTGGACGGCCAGACCTTTTTCTGTCATAAACAGAGGAGGTCTCATTGTACCTAATAATAACACAAACATTTTACTAATACCAAGCATATGGAGAGTTAAAAATTGCATTTGACTCCATACCTACTTTGTGTAATGCAATCATAGCGATTCGGTTCTCTTTATCACCCCACTCCATTTTAATATCGCTAAATATTGTAGGTACAATGTATTGGCGCCAAAATGAGAAAACACAATGAACAATCATATAAAAAAGACAGATTCCAAATTCAAATGTAATAACTTGTTTATTTTTAATTGTAACAGTATTTATGGTCAGACTAAGTAGGTATACATATATTGTCTGTTTAATGAAAAGGTAAAAGTTCAAATTTGGAGTTCCGAAAAGTTCTCGACTGATTGTTATGAAAATACGTAGTATCCCATCAGAATAGGGGAGTGTTTTTTAAACTATAGTGAACCACAGCCGTGTGCGAGCCTGGCACACCTACATTAAAATAGACATAAGAGCGTGACCTGTTTTTACACATGACCCCATTTATTTTTAGTATCATTGGGAATTGAAAGTTAATTGAATGTTATGCTCCATCGGCATAACTTCAAATTTAATTGAATCTTCGCCAGAGAGCATCTCGTTTCTCCTCATAACTGTGTTGAGAATATTATATTTGTTTATACATAAATTCGTATTTTGTTTCTTTAAAAAAAAGGCGGGACATTGTTTCTTGATTATTTTTAATATACGAACGACGAACGTTTATCTTCAACGTTATCATTTTTTTATTTCATTTTATTTATATGTAAAAAGTCCTAGAAACCGGCTAGCGTGCATGAAAATAGCTATGAATGTTAAAGAAGCGAGAGAAGTGTGGAAGGACCGCGTCTTATGGCGCTCGGGTCTCTCTGCCTACCCCGCAAGGGACCTGGCGTGAAGATATATGTACATAGATATTGATATACATATTTTTTTATATAATCTGGCAAGCGTGAGCAAGTTAGCAAAGTTTTATAGCAATCCTATGACCGGTATGACAGGGTAAAAAAGTACAAACACACAATCAAATCGTCATTTTTATATCACTATCACTACATATTATAAAACAAAGTCCTCCGCCGCGTCTGTCTGTCTGTCTGATCGCGATAAACTCGAACTACTGCACTACTGCACCGATTTTCAGGAGCTTTCAACGGAAACGCTGCCTAAACCCTTTGAGATATAACAAAATAATGTATGGCGGAATTGTGTATCTTATATAGATCGACAGAAAAGTCCGCGATGGCATATGTCTAGCTCTTAAGTATAATATACTATATCCATTTTAATACTTTAAAAAATTGGCAATTATAATGCAGTTATATAAAGGCTATTTTCACAAATACGGTATTAATGCTTATCATTTTAAATAAGTTAGAGGCTTTAAACATTTCATGCACATTATTTTACTCTTTTACACTATATAATTTAAATGAATATCTTAGACGTAATCTCAAAAAAAAAACGGACGCGAGAATAAAAGTCAAGCGCCTCGCTTCGCTTGATGCGATCGCCGACCCTCCCTCGCACCATCTTGACGGTTTGTCTAATAAGCCGAACGATAATAATTACATCTCCTCGGAGTAACATAGGCTATTTTATATTTTCTGTAAAGAACCCGTGCGAAGCCGGGGCGGGTTGCTAGTGATATGATAATAATGTAAAAACGATCCTGCAAGTGCGATTCGTACTTGCGTACCGGTGGTGTTCCAAAATAAGTTTATTTGACGTTGTCTAAAAATTATGGTACTTAGAAATATTCAATTTATATTGACCAGACATGACTCAAACTTGACCTAAACCAGACTCAAACCTGATCTAAACCACAAGGTCAAGTGCTAGTCTGATCGTATTTTCCTCAAACTATACTACTGCATTTGTTTAAGAAGAAAGAACAGTTTGCGGTCAGGATTTTTGTTGATTTCTAGGAAAACTGGGTTAAACAAATTATATATAGGCTTCCGTAATATATTTTTTTATACAACGTTGGGAGATATACAAGCATACGACCCACCACATGGGAAGCAGTTACAGCCCATGAACGCTCGCAGTATACACTAAGTATCACTGGAGCGATATCACCTCTGCTGCTAGCACAGAAACTTCTAAGGAGCCACCAGTAAGCTCCTTCACACGCAGGCACACAACAACAAATAACAACCCTCCAGTTGTTATTTGGCTGTGGTTTTCCGTGAGGTGGAAGTACTTCCCCAGATGGGCTACTTTGATACGCCCTACCTCTCTTAAAAACGTACATAAACCTTTACCGTTTATAAAATTCGCGTTAAATGTTTACAATTTTTGTATATAGAATGTATATTTATGCGGTTTTTGACCTCTGCGAAAACACGTGACTGTTATTCGTGTTACTTGAAATAAAAAACCGGTAAATCGTAGTCGGGCATTGCACTATTAAGGTTCCGGAGTATATTTTTAGGATTCCGTGACAAAACGGTGCCACATGTCCGTTCGTTCGTCTCTCTGTCTGTCAGCGGCAGCCAGTAAGGTAATTTTCACACAATGTGTATTTCTATTGCCGCTATACAACAAATATAAAATTTTGATTATTTCTTTGAATTAGACTCCAAATTACAATGGGGCCCCACATAAACTGTAGACGCAGCTCCGCCGGATATGCCGTTAGGAGAATTAGACAATTGACGGATGTGGCTACTGCGCGCTTAGTCTATTTCAGCTACTTTCACAGCGTTATGGCGTTTGGTATACTGTTGTGGCGAACAGTGACTGCATTTAAAACATTTTTTGTTACGAATAGGACCATTCGCTCTAATTATATATAACATGAGCTTTATATTTATGACAACATCATGATTGTATGCCCGCAAAAAATTAGTCGTTTTCAAATTTCAATGACAATTTTAGACGTAGAAATAAGTTCCTTATGGCGGTACATCGGCTTGCTAGTGCTGATAGATCCTTTTTTGTGAATTAGGTTTGGTTTTATAATCAATTAATTGCCTGAAACAATTATGTCCTTTCCTCACAATATGTATGTTCAAAAACCACATCAATAATACTCCCTGTAAAAAGGCTTATTATAGAATTGATGAATATGTGACTGGCAAAGATGTCTGGAAATAATTCAGCACAGACTACCGTTTCTTAATAATGTTTAATTCTACTATGCGACAGCATTATTATTGTACTAATATGCTGGTATGAATTTATTGTAATATCAAAATTTGATGATTGAAAAGACATCTATGTTGTTAAATTTCTTTCTATGTTTCTTCTCCAATGGTCATTTCCGAAATGCTAGCTAAATAAATCATAAAGATCGTTAGAGAATTGAATTAGTGTATAATATAATTTATAAAGTGTCCAAGACAAAAACGTTAGTTTGGTCATAGCGTGGGAACAATATAAGAAATACATCACTAATTTCATCTATATGTGGGCGTCTAGGGCGGCCCCTCCCGACATCACAATTCACTCTTGCTTGATACACTCCTTTCGTAACTCTTGTCATTCCTTCTTTCTAAATGACCAAATGTCCATCTCAGCATACCCTTTTCAATTTTTGTCACTACATCAACTTTCCTTCCACAAAGTTCTCGTATGCCTATTTTTTATTCTGTCAATCATTCTCACTCCACACATACTCCTCAGCGGTCTCATTTCTACGGCGTTCACCCTGCTTTCATGCTTCTTCTGCCATACCCATGTTTCACTACCGTACTTCAATGTTGGCGTTAATACACCCTGAATAATAGCAAGGCGAGCTTTGCTCGATATGTTATCGTTAAATGTATGTTCGGAAAATTTACGAACCACAGCAACTGGGGTTGTCTTAGCGGTAAAATGATGAAACACGAATATGACTAGGAAACACGTTCGAATTGTCGCGCCAAATACACCATTTAGAGTCCAGCCTAATAATTGACTAAATCAACAAACCACAGCCTACCCTGAATGATTGCCAAGAGAGATTGACTTAGGTATAGTCCACCACTATTTCGGCCGAATAGTAAAAAGTCCTCCGAATATACCTAGGTACGTTGCAGTACCAGTTTTCAGTAATTTTGTTATTTTTTGTTGCTAAATGAAGTTTATGGTACACAATGTAAACAAGCTTCTACTTACTTACTTTACCTGTTGAAAGATCCCGTAAAAACAGTAGAGACTTTTACGGATTTCATTTCTTCATGTTTAAAGGTAAACAAGAATACAAAACATATTTGTACTGCACTGTTAACTTTAAATGATATCAACAAAAAAGCCTGGGTGTTTTTTACACTTCTTTACATGTGAAACTCTACACGACAAATACTTTAAGGGAATTTAAATATTAATACGTTTTCCATCGGTGTTCTACAGTGAATTTCATCCATGTACCTGTTCTATACAATCGATGGAGCCTTACGATTACGTGCTTGATGTATTATGTCCAGATGAACAGATCAGCCCGGTGCCCCTTTAACCAGGTTAAAGGGGCAGGGTTTCAGTTTTGCCATTTAGGCATGGAATCACGGCATAGATAATGGTAGTGACGTAATGGAAGTAATATATTAAGTATGCATTTATTAGTATGTATGTACTCATTTTGACAATTTAATTCATATGTACTTTGACGATCGATCTCTGTTCGCGGTAAATTTTGTAAAATCCTGTTTTTTTGGGTAAAGACACCTGTATAATTAAACTTGTGAAGTAAAACTCATAATACTGAATTTTATCGAACGAAGGGAAAGAGATTCATGAAATATATTTACATATTTTACATATATACAAGAACTAGCTATCCGCCCCGGCTTCGCAGGGGTGATATGATCGCTACCAAACTTCACAGGATCATCTGCTGGGCTAACCTGAAGATTCACAAAAAATTTCATCAAAATCTGCCCTGCTGTTTTTGAGTCCATAGAGGACATACAGACAAACATTCATTTTTATATATATACATTGCTCGTTTAAAGTGATAAGATATAGGAATCCTAAAACACCTAGAAACCCTAAATGAAAAAGAAACTACTCAGAGGTAATGAAGCCTCATGACAGTGAAGAATTATTAGGATCGAACTTGTATCTCAGAACTTTACCTATTTATAATGTTAGTGAACTATGCAATGACTTCACGCCAAGTCACTTGCGGGATAGGCAGACAGAACCAAACGCCACATGACTCAGTCCATATGTTAGTGTAGTTAATGTATATTAGTGACCTCATGTTTGCGATACTTGAAAAAGGTTATTGAACTGTGTTACCCATATAAGATTTGAATCAACTTACTGAGTAAATATAATTTAGAATCTTGGAACTAAATATTTCCCGTCGGAGTAACGACCTAGGCGGCATTCAACTCGTAATCACATGTGCCACATTCAGTAAGTCGAATTCGCTCGAATGTCAGACTTGACGTACTATTAACAGTAGTAGCTATTTACTTATTTATTTTTACATCTTATTGGGCACAAGAATGGCCAAGTTTAGACAAGAATGGCACATTTAGAGCAGGCTATACACATTTTCTAGAACAGACTTTCACTAACACGATGAAATGAAAAATAAAAACAATCAGTATATTAAAATTCCATCTTTTCTTGTTGGCTCCTTCGTGATTCAACATGGCGGCACTTATCGGCTTATTGGTTAAAATATTCCCATTCTCACTGGTCAGTAGGTTCGAATTCTTGGGTGCCTTCATGCGCAGTCGAGCGGTTTATTGTTTTGTGCATACTAGGAGACTACGTACGAATCATCAGATACAGACGCAAGGGCACAGTGCACATCAGACGAAGACCTTCCTTAGAGTGAAGTAGTAATATATAAATAAATAAAAGAGATTGTAAAATATCAACACATATATTTCCATTAATAAAATGCGACATTCGAAAACTATTTAAATAGAATGAAAGAAAGGAAGTGTAGTAAAGGTGATGTCAGAAGCCTTAGAAATAGGCGAGCGTGCATAAGAAGAGCAATGAGTGTTAAAGAAGCGAGTGAGATTTGTAATGATCGCAAGGGATTTAGCGTGAAGTTATAGTATAGCAGAGTAAAGGAAGGAAGAAAACAAGCAGAAGGAACATATAGTGGTGTGTGATGTTTCAAATAGGTCTGATCTATGCGTATTGCCAGCGTCTGTACGAGATCTGGCGCCGATTATCAGACCAGAACTGTCTGTAATATCCTGGGACAGGCAAGCACTCAATATAATACAAATATACAACATAATGCAAATCTAAAACACAATCACGATATATGACTTAAGTATATATATTTAGCGTACAGAATTTAATTCCCTCAAGGGACCTAGCGTGAAGATATATACGCAGATACATAAACCACCCTTGGATCAAGAACATTATTTTGCGGTTGTTACGTTATTCATGTTCACTAGTTTGGATTTAACAAAACAATAAGTAGTCGGCTGGTTTCCACTACTGCAGCCGTTGCAGATCGCTGGGTGGTATTATGAAAACAGCGTTTAAACTTGAAATATAGTATAATAGAGCGAACAGATACAACTTATAAGAAAACCATTGAAAATTTAAATCAAATTCCGAAACAGAGACAAACGTCAGTCAAAAAAGAAAACCAAAAAACAGAAACATTTTAAATTAAATTAATATGATAAATCAAACTCCTAAATAAATAACACCAAGACTTACCTACCATGACCAAATTGGTCATGTTCTGTCAGAAGGTGATGTCAGGAGCCCTAGAAACCGGCGTGCGTGCATGAGAAGAGCAATGAATGTTAAAGAAGCGAGTGAGATATGTAAGGATCGAGTCACGTGGCGCTCGGTTCGCTCTGCCTACCCCGCAAGGGATTTGGCGTGAAGTTATGTTATGTTTTTAAACTCCTTAGAGGCAGCAGTGTGGCATCGCCAACAACTACTTTTAATAGTTAATAGATTCAGGCGTTACTTTGCGAAAGTCAAATCTATATGCAATTTGATCTAACCTGCTTTGCGTGCTTCCGCCACCAATTAGTTCATGCGGCCTAGCGCCGGCCGGCACCCACCCACTACTGTTAGTACTTGGTACATGCCGACGCTGCCATGGCTGCTCCGGTAGTCTCTGCTTCGGCTGCTGCGGTCGTCCGTCATCTGGAACAGAATCCGCATGCCCCCACCACCACCGTCGCTGCCACGACTGGCCTGGTCGTCGCTGCGACACGTGTTTCGCCTCTCCACGAGGCATCATCAGGCGTTGTAGACGTTAATCGTAAGAATAACATGCTACAAGCAAAAAACTTGTAGCATGTTATTCTTACGATTAACGTCTACAACGCCTGATGATGCCTCGTGGAGAGGCGAAACACGTGTCGCAGCGACGACCAGGCCAGTCGTGGCAGCGACGGTGGTGGTGGGGGCATGCGGATTCTGTTCCAGATGACGGACGACCGCAGCAGCCGAAGCAGAGACTACCGGAGCAGCCATGGCAGCGTCGGCATGTACCAAGTACTAACAGTAGTGGGTGGGTGCCGGCCGGCGCTAGGCCGCATGAACTAATTGGTGGCGGAAGCACGCAAAGCAGGTTAGATCAAATTGCATAAACTACTTTTAATACAAAATAATAAACCACTTGTCTGCACTTCGCGCTCAAACATTGTGGTTTGGCGCCTAATTTTGTCAGCGATTCGCGTCTACTGACTAACGGGAAAATATTTAACCTGTAAACCAATAACTGCTGCGATGTTTATCCGTGAACTGGTCAATAAGAGCTGCGCGTTCTATTTCAACCGTATCGGTGAATAAAGTTACTACCTAATATCGGTCTCATCGGTTCTCCATAGACTACATCCGTCGTGGATGTATAATATGCCCATACAATGAAGGGAAATGACAAGTCATACAGGATCAAATAAATAGACGTAACGGACACGTATTTCACAAGAAACTGCCACCATTTCAGAGAAGAGTGTTTATGGCTACCCGTATAACCATTATTTGACGCCCACGATTTTGATGACGATGCGACTTTGACACCAACGCTCGTGGGTTCAATTCCCACACAAGATATGTGTATCAGTTTGCCTTGGTCTGGATGTTTTAAGAGAGGTAGGGCGCATTAAAGCAGCCCGTCTAAGGGAGTACCTTTACTCTCGCAGCCAGTAACAACATGTGAATGAGGTCACCAGTAAGCTCGGAGTTGCTGTGTTAGCACCAGAGGAGGCATCGCGCTAGTGATACTTAATGTATCACAAGCGTTCATAGGCTACGGTAACCGCTTTACATCACGTGGGCCGTATGTGCTATGCTAAAAATAAATTTGTCTTTGCGAATAAAAAAATATATTATTTACATAACATATAATAGCACGCTATTCTACATGCTATGCTAATAAAAGAATAACAGTAATTATTTGTGAATGTTATTTACGCTTGTCATTAACATATACCTATGTACATTAGAATTAACATAATTGCCATGGAATTTATAATATTTTATCGCAGTGTAATAAAGTGTAAAGGTGCAGACGTTACTAATAAAATAATAAATTGTATTTTAAAATGTTGAGTCTTACTTACTATAGTCTCTCATCGACATTGATAAAAAAAATCGGCCAAGTGCGAGTCGGACTCGCGCACGAAGAGTTCCATACCATTATCTATAAAAACGGCAAAAAAATCACGTTTGTTGTATGGGAGCCCCCCTTAAATATTTGTTTTATTTTAATTTAATTATTTATTCTTAAAGTGAATATATAACTAAATATTTTGTGAATATTTTAAGCGTCTACCTGTTGCCGTTATCAATATCGAGCAAAAATGAGCAAAAAAATCACGTTTGTTGTATGGAAGCCCCCTTAAATATTTATTTTATTCTATTTTTTAGTATTTGTTGTTATAGCGGCAACAGAAATACATCATCTGTGAAAATTTCAACTGTCTAACTATGACGGTTCATGAGATACAGCCTGGTGACAGACGGACGGACGGACAACGGAGTCTCAGTAATAGGGTTCCGTTTTACCCTTTGGGTACGGAACCCTAAAAAATCGAAAAGTTAGATGAATTCCCTCCAGCATACCGTACCATATCACCAACGAACCCTGTACATCGAGTATTAGGACCTCGGTCGCAAAATATTTTCGATAACTTTTAAATGTATTAGAGATCCAAATAATAACATAATATTTAAAAACATAACTTTTAAACTGCTAAGTTTAGAACAATACGGTTTAGATTTCCCTCTATATCCTTTACTATAATACCACTCTATTTATTTTCATATATTTAGTGCCTTAGATTCTTCATGAGTTTCAAGTTCTGTAATACATTAACAAAAGAATGAATTAGCCACTCACGTATCCAATCTGTACGACGTACCTACTCACGTCATGGGGAGCGATATGTAATCGTACAGTGTTCATACATTGCGAGGCGAGAAGTTAGAAAATATGTATGTCTCGCGGTCCTTACACACTTCACTCGCTTTTCTAACATTCATAGCTCTTTTCATGCATGCTCTCCGGTTCTTGGGGTCCTGACATCACCTTCTGATAAAACACGACCAAATTGGTCATCGTAGGTTAGTTGGTCTTCCTCGGCTCCTACATCCTTTCACCTTCGCATTGTATATCTGTTTCATCATTCTTTCATCCTGCATTCTTTCTACATGTCCAAACCAACGACGAACCAACGAAGCATGCCTTTTCATCGTAACACCGACACGTAAGAAAATATACTGTCAGATAATTCAGAACATGCTAAATCTACTATTTGTTGTCAACCTGTCGCTTACAGTGTGTATTATATTATTAGCCAATTTCCAAGTACAAAATTTAAATTGAATGTCGCATTAGTCGGCCCAGCTTAGCTTCCACAATAAACCCCTCGAGTAAAGACTCATTTGGTTTGTTTCTACAAGTCGAATTACAATTGCTGACGTCTGATGGACATTCTTCATCCACTGTTGTTAGTAAACCTCTCGAGTTTAGACTCATTCGGTTTGTATGAATCAGTCCAATGTTTTAACACGAACTAAAAATAATACGTTCCGCATGCACGTTGGATGGAATTTTCAGTCCACAGTATTACATGGTATGATTTTTAAATGCTGTGGATTGTGAGTATTTTTGTTTTATATTTTTATCAATAATACTTTGTATTAACACATTGAAGTAAAAAATTGTCGTAAGCGGATAAGTACCATATTTTAGATTTCGGCGGTAAAATGTTTACGTGTCTCGAAATATTTTGGTCCCGTCGTTAAAATATGACTATTTGTATTTTATGTAAGTGTTAGTATACTCACCAATACTCAATTGAGTTAAAGGTGGCATCATATTTAAACTAATAGGAAATCCAATTTAAAAGTAATAGTAACAAATCAAATGTATATTTTATCAATTGTATTCAATGACGTGCATAATAAATTAAAATAAAATATGCATATATAATTGTTTTGAAGGCTGGGATTGTGCTGAACAGATCATGTAAATAATTTGTTTATAACGTGAAGTCGAAGGCCAAGGGAGAGAGGTAGCCGTCTGCGGCATATTGGTGACCAGGGACACTCAATCCTGAATCCAGTACCATATACTGCGTCAAATTCTGGAACGTATTATAGCCAATGAAGTTAGAACTTTATACAAATTTTATACTTATATATAGTGTAATAAGTACATAGCTTTACGTTTGAAAATACTGTTGTCAAATTGGTAAAGAATTGTTTTTTTTTTGTTTCAGATGGGAGCAGGCGCGAACGGTCCCGGAGGTCGTCGAGCACTAGAACTCATCCTAAGTGGAGGCCTCAGGTCATTGGCGAGGCCCACGAAGCCTGTCCGCAGGGCTGCTTCGAGGGACTCTGTATTGTCACAGCCCCAACCTCTCCTAGAAGGTCAGATAAATATAGTTTGATATGTTAATACCTAACGTAGGGTTGTTAATTTCGGTTGAATATTTTGACGGATTGTAACCATTTCTCATGTCTACTTACAAATGCAACTGTTTTTTTTATATACAACTTCGATAGGCCCATCTGAGTTAGCGGTCACCATAGCCTATGGAAGAATAAAATACTCGTACATTAAATGCTGCTAATACAGCAAATCCTTACGAGCTTACTGGTAATCATAAGATCCATCCAAGGATTTGTACTTCCCCAAACGGGCTGTAGGCAGACGAGACCGAGCGTCATAAGACGCGGTCCTTACAAGACTCGCTCGCTTCTTTAACTGTTGCAGTTCTTTCAATGCGCGTTTCTAGGGTTTCTGATGAAGTCATAGACGTAATAAAAAAGTCAGACGGAATCTCGCTGAGAAACAACTGAAGCACCACAATGGCGGCATGTAACTATGTGTGAGTGTCAAATGGGTTGCCGGATGAAAAAAAAAAAATTAACTAAAAAGAAATAAAAAAATATATGATTCGTTACTGTCTCGAATTTTATGGACCGTTGATTTGTAACTTGTGTTGTTTAAAATACACACATCAAAAGTGTTTAGGGATCAACATATATTTTTGCAATAACTTTCCTCCTGATTGATATTAATTAAAATTTTCTTTAAGGATTCATCAAATAAAGTGTTTTCGTTTGTCTACAGTAACGATAAACTAAGTCACCTTTGCATTAATAAAGAAATTTGCCATTTTCATAATAAAGGGATTTTTGACATTTGAACCACTAACATTAAAGTTCGAAAAAAAGACTGAAATAACAGTTTTCTTTAAAATTTTATTGGGTAACTTAAACAATTAATAATCCGTGTTTCTACCGCGAACACTAACGATGATAGAAGCTGGTTCCCGGCAACGTACTGTGGCTTTAGCTCTGAATACAAGTCAGAGTGTTATCAGTCGACTTTGGACACGTTACCGAAGCACTGGTACCGTGGCTGAGCGCCATGGAGGACGGTATCGCTGCACCACACGGAGACAAGACCGATACATTCAAATCACAACTCGAAGAGCTCCAACAATAACCGCCATGATGTTAGCCGTGACGCTTCATCACTCTTCAGGGAACTTAATTAGCGACCAAACAGTCAGAAACCGCTTGCATGAAGTGAACCTTCATTCCCGAAGACCGCTAAGGGTACCACCTATAGCAATGCACAATCGTAGGATTCGATATCAATGGGCTCTTGAACACAGAAATTGGGCAGAAGAACAATGGCGTTTCGTGTGCTTTTCTGATGAGTCTCGTTTTGGTATGAGACCGGATATAAGACGTATACGACACTGGAGAACCCCTGGACGCCAACAGCGATTAAAATCTGCCAGGAAGTCCATCCTTATAGTGGTGGAACCATCATGGTATGGGCGGGTATTTGGATCGGCGGAAGAACTGAGTTGATTTGGATCAGAGGCAACCTCAACGCTCAAATTTATGCTGAGACGATTGTATCAGACGTCATCGTTCCTCTACAAGTGCAAATCGGTCCCTTATTTCAGTTAATGCATGATAATGCACGACCGCACACCGCAAGAGTTGTAAGACAGACTCTCGCCGCAGCTAACATCAATGTCATGCCCTGGCCTGCTCAGTCGCCAGACTTGAACCCGATTGAGCATGCATGGGATATGCTACAGAGAAGAGCTCTGCCGAATATGGAGGGTATCCAGTCGCAAGAAGACCTTTTTTTGTTGTTGCAACGAACATGGGCGGCCATTCCACAGCGTGATTTGGATGAACTCATTTTGAGTATGCCAAACCGATGTTCTTGTGTTGTTAGTGTTCGCGGTAGAAACACGGATTATTAATTGTTTAAGTTACCCAATAAAATTTTAAAGAAAACTGTTATTTCAGTCTTTTTTTCGAACTTTAATGTTAGTGGTTCAAATGTCAAAAATCCCTTTATTATGAAAATGGCAAATTTCTTTATTAATGCAAAGGTGACTTGGTTTATCGTTACTGTAGACAAACGAAAACACTTTATTTGATGAATCCTTAAAGAAAATTTTAATTAATATCAATCAGGAGAAAAGTTATTGCAAAAATATATGTTGATCCCTAGACACTTTTGATGTGTGTAGGTATTGATGAAAATAAATTAAACACATGAAATATAACATTGCATATTCCTTTTATTATGTGGGACCAACAGATGCATACTTATTTGAAATAAAAAATGCCCAAACAAATACACCAATTTTAATGACCAGACGAGACTCTGACGAAAGAGAGGTAGGGCACGTTAGCCTGACTGGGGAAGTACCTCGACTTCACAGAAGACCGCAGCCACTCCTCACGCTCCTCAAAATGTATACAGCATATTACACTGGATCTAGATGGAATCCAGCCACTTTCTTTTCTGGACTCTCTTATGATTTGTACCAAGAATTCCATGCATCGTTTGACGATGAAATCTAAAAGATATTAAAGGTATGAATAATAGTTGTTCAGTAAAAAACCATAGGATTCAACAAAATTAGATATCTGAATTAAATAAGAATTACAAGAGAACAAAAGAAAAATGATCTCCCATATTTACGCTAATTTGGAAATGTGAGTTATGGTATCACTGGTCGATTTATTGTTTTGAAAAATTAATTTAAGTGAAAACCATTCATTAGTTAATCAGAAAAATTACTTGCTTACTAAGAAAAGTAATCCTTGGCTTTTTTTAATTGTACCACTATGGTTCCGACTGCTCTTCACTACGCACGACGGCATTATTTTTTTTTTCGACAAGGTTAGGTGTCGCTGCTTAATGGCGGCCGGTAGACTTACTATGGTGTGAATGTGTGCGTATCGGCTCGTACGTACGCGACTGACTTACTATGGCGGTGCTTCAGTGTTTAGTTCGGGAGACGGTGTCTGCTTTTTTTATCACGTCTATGGATGAAGTACTACCGATTAGGTCGACAATCTGAATGTTTCAAACCTAATATAATCAAAAACCTTGGGTTGAGATCACGAGTCAAAATGAGGCGGCTTTCCAAAGTTCTCAAAAATACGTACAACTTATATCATGTTTAAACTTATAATATAATATAGGGAACGGCGTGAATGCGGCAGCCGAAATCTAAGCCCGAAAGCACAGCCTGCTGCACACAATGCGGTGCTAATCCCAACACTAACTTATGGAAGTGAAAGCTGGGTATGGCTGAGAGAGCATGAAAGTAGAATAAATGCGGTCGAGATGAGAGCACTGCGCAAAATTTGTGGCGTAACACTTGCTGACCGCGTTCGTAATAATAACGTAAGAAAGAAATAGAGTTGGGCTGAAAGAGTGTCGGTGTTAAGATAAGAAAATGCTTCCTTATTGGATCGGACATGTTGAAAGAATGCAAGATGAAAGAATGACGAAACAGAATACAATGCAAAAGTAGAGGAATGTAAGAGAAGACCAAAACTAACCTACCATGACCAAAATGGTCGCGTCAAGAGTCGTGCGTGCAAAGAGTTATGAATGTTATAGAAGCGAGTGAAGCGTGTAAGGACCGCGTCTTTATGGCGCCCGGATCTCTGTCTATCCCGCAAGGTATTTGATGTGATGTTATAGATAATATAATATATTAATTTTATAGGAAATAACTTAATTAATTGATCCTATATGCTTATTAGTATAAACTTTTTTAATTAGAAATTAAAGGTGTGTTTTATAATTTTTTATTAAATTGACTTGTTGACGATTGACGTCATGTTATGGCTCAACTTCCACTATATCGTTTTTTTATCTCATGTGTGGCCTTCATTGGTTTAAAGTTCCAATGTGTTTAGTAATTCTAAAGGCTCTGCTTCAAATGTTTTCACCGCTGTTGTTCCACCGGTGCCCTTGCTTGGATTTGTCTTGTTTGCGAAATATCATTGTCAAGCAATAATTATATTTCGCACGAAGACCTCTCTTTTTGAAATACTCCCAGTTCAGTGCTGCCGAACTTTGACCCACCGTTAATATGCTGGCTTGTTGGAAGTTTGAACAATTATCTTGTTTCGCAACAACGTGCCACACTGTAACAGACATTCTAGGTTAACCCATTGTCAAACTTATGTTCTTGTTTGTCATAACAATGAGATAACAATTGATTGTACAATGAGTTGTGTTCTGCCATGCAATTCTCTAAGCGACTCGTAATGGCTGTGTGCGTCGCTGTGATCACAGATGTCACAGCTTTGACATCGTCTACTGCGATCACGGCTAAATTATTTGATATTCTATAAGGCTGTAAGCGTACGCGAGGCTGTTTGCCTTGTAGAATTCCAATTCCAAACGCAGCCTTGCGGCGCTAGTGTCGCACAACCATGAAAAGCGACACCAAAGAATTGTAATTTTGTGTTCAAGGCTGTAACAGCCGATGTTTCCGAGGATGTAAGGACGTTTGCTCTTACAGAATTGCATGGCTGTGGAGTTATTCGATATAATGCCAACAGCCTCGTTTTACAATCGCACAGTTCGCCGACGGCTGGGACTTTATCCTCATACACTGGAAACGCAATGGTCGCGTACTGTACGGTTCCAGAGAAGTTTTCTACCGAGAACTATAAAGTTGTGGGATAAGCTCCCTACCAAGGTTTTCCCAAGGGACTACAGTATGGAGTTTTTCAAGAAAGGCGTGAAGAGTTTCTTACATGGTCGGCAGCGCAAGAGTGACACCCCTGGTGTTGCAAATGTTCATAGGGTACGGTAACTGCTTATCATCAGGCAGGCGGTACACTTGTTGTTCACCTTAGTGGTATAAAAAAATACATTTGAATTAAAAATTTGACACGCTCAACACTTCGTTCTCTTCCGACCTTTGCTCAATGATGCTCGTTGCTTTGACAGCTAAACTCACTTTTTCTGCACCGTGCCATGTTTTTTTAAACACGGGTACAAGCGAAAGGAAACATTTTCTAGAATGAAATTCTTTGATTGATTTGAATCATTATTTTGGCTGTTAATTATGATAGCGGCTTTAACTAGTGCCAAATATTTTTAAATGCTCCTTTAAGTACACTTTTTATTTTGTTATTTATATGAAAATTTGCGGCAATTTGTTAAACAGCCTAAACGATATTTGGGGCGTATTATAAACCTTATAGCTGCACTACGTAAGTTATGGAGACTCTTATGTGGCTATTGGTTTTTAATCTGCTTTAGAATTGTTGTTTTATTACTCAGGCAGTATATTAATTCTCATTACATAACTTATAATGCTCTTTAGAGTTTACAATGCGTTTGCGGTTAAGCTACTGTCAGTGATACAGAACAGTTGTACTGCTGTAATTTATTCTTTTAGTATCAAATCACCTTCGTAGGCAGACTTCGTTTAACTACTGTATTTTCAAGTGTACAATTACACTATAAAAATAAAATTTAGAACGGAGTTTGCCCATACCATTATACAGAAACAAGTATTGAGTGATGCTATAATAACACTTAGTGCTGTAATAAGTGATCATATGCACGAAATGAAGCCTATAGTTTAACGACAAAAACCGGCTTGAAGTGTCGCTTAAAGTTGTATTGTTATAGTCTGTTAATGCACCCTACGCCTACGGGGATCCCTTACTGAAGATTTTATACAAATTGAGCCTAAAAATAATTTTAAACCATTCTTATAAAGACAAAAACTTTTTGGCATTCTTGTGTCGAAGAACTCTAAGTTCTAAATAGATTGATATGTTGATGTTAAAAACGCTTGCGTGCTGCTTGAAATGTCAAGTTTGTTTTAGTTACCATAAATGAAAAGAGCTATGAATGTTAAAGAAACGAGTGAGGTAAGAACCGACCGCTATAAGACGCGGTCCTTACATACTTCACTCGCTTCTACAACATTCATATATCTTTTCATGCACGCTCGCCGGTTCCTATATGAATATGTATTTTGTCATTCTTTCATCCTGTATTCTTTCTCGCTGTTTCTTTCCTGCATTTTTAAAATAATGCTAATTTGGTTCGGACATGTCGAATCAAATTAGCATTATTTTCTAACAAATTAGATATTTACTAAAAATATATGCTTCTCTACGCGAGTACAACTCGCACTTGTCCGCTTCTTTGTAATCACTTCACTTCAATTTAATGAGAAGTAGTCTCGAGTTAATTCCTAGTCTATACATCTATACAGATAAAGAAAATTGGAGTGTCTGTTTGTAATATTAAAATAACCGCATTTTACTAAATGCATATGGATGTATACCCGGTACATATACCAAAATGAATATTTTTACAATTTTTGTCTGTCTGTTTGTCTGTTCGGCTAATCTCTGAAACGGCTGGACCGATTTTGACGAGACTTTCACTGGCAGATAGCTGATGTAATAAGGAGTAACATGCCAATTTTATTTTAGAAATGTTATTTATTTTTGTTATATTAAATAATATTCCACGCGGACGAAGTCGCAGGCACAGCTAGTAATAAATACATCGGTACCCCCACCTATCTATCACCACAGTTTCCATGGCTAGTCGACGGGGTGCACCACGTGGGCGACGTCAGGCTAGTTCTCAAGATAATGAGTTTGACATGCCATTAGGTCCCTTGTGGGCGCTTAAATGCGTATTACATTATTATAATATTACTCGGCGATACCCGCGTAGGTTCACTCGCGTGGAGTGGAACGCAGGAAACCTAAGTAAATATTAAGTATTTGCGAGTATATTAAGTGAGACTTTAAGAGATTAGCTGCATATAAGTAACGACGAAAAGTAAAGACTGAAGACCAGAAAATTGCGTCCAAATAATTCCCCGAAAGGCTGTTATTTACCTGCGTGTGAGTGTGGTTACCAATAAGTTCCCTTTGAGTTACTGTTTTATATTGCAAATATTCATAGGGTAGTAACTACTTTATATTATTATGACTGTGTGCTTGTATGCCTAGTATAAAAATGTCACCACCGCTATGTGGGTTCGATTCCCACACAGAACAAATATTATGCGTCAATAAACATGTCTGTTTGTCTTCACTCAGGTTTCAAGAGAGGTGGGAGGCATCAAAGCAGTCCCCCTGGGTAAATACCTTCACCTCATAGAAAACCGCAGCTAAATAATAACTCCCTAGGTCGTGTTCCCGCGAATGAGTTCGGTCACCGGTAAGCGCGCAGCTGAGGGTATCGCGCGAAAGATACTTAATGTATTGCAAGCGTTCATAGGCTACGGTAACCTCTTTACATCAGGTGGGCCGTATGCTTGTATGCCTTCCGACGTTCTATAAAAAAATATATTTAGAATAAGATCAAAAGCGTTCACCTCCGTATTGTAATATATGTATGTTTTAACGCGACGCACGCGCCGTGAAGCGTGAGGACCAGCCATGAAGGCAGCCTCGCGTGTCTGTAATTACGATGCGTCCACTGTCCAGCAAACTGACACTATGTTACTTGCAGGAGTATTGTTGATGTATACAAATCTTTAAGGTAGAGCTGGTATGATAGGTACAAGGAAAGCAATGAGTTCGTTTACCTCGCTGCTTGTATCAATTTAATGAGTACCTGGGCGACGAGATTAGAATGGCGTTTTATGCTTTTTTAATAAAGTGTGTGTATGTATGTATAACTTCTTGCGGGATAGGCAGAGAGAACGTAAAACGCTATAAGGCGCAAAGCAAAAAAATATAAAACACGACCAATTTGGTCGTGGTAGGTTAGTCTTGGTCTTCCTCGGCTCGTACATCCTTCCACTTTCGCATTGTATATCTGTTTCGTCATTCTTTCATATTGCATTCTTTCTACATGTCCGAACCAACGGAGCATGCCCTTTCTTATTTTACTAAAGTCGCGTTTTTTTTTCAGGAAAAGCAACTATATAGAATATAAACTTGTAGAAACTTATCTAAATACTAAAATTGATCCAAATAGAGGAGTTTCGTTACTTATGGTGAGCGTGCATGATAAGAGCTATGAATAAATAAATAATAAATAAATATTGCCGGACAAATTACACAGCGCCACCTAGCCCCAAAGTAAGCGAAGCTTGTGTTATGGGTACTAGACAACTGATAAACATACGTAAATATTTTTTTTTGTAAATACATACTTATTATACATAGAAAATACCCAGACCAAGACAAACAGACGTGTTCATGCACACAAATTTTTGTCCTGTGTGGGAATCGAACCCACGAGCGTTGGTGTCAAAGTAGCGTAACAGCGCGTTCTACCACTGCGCCACCGAGCTCGTCGAATGTTAGAGAAGCGAGTGAAGTGTGTAAGGACAGCGTCTTATGGCGCTCGGTTCTCTTTGCCTACCCCGCAAGGGACAAGGCGTGAAGATATACATACATACGATGTATATAAAGAAATTGTTTGTTTAATTGGTTTACCGGGCGACCTATAATTGTAATTTATTTGAATATAAGCATTACTAAAGGCTGTTAGTGAGTGGGCTTTGAACCACAGACCTATGTGACGGTACAAGGCGATCCGCGGATTTTATAGCTTTTTTTGGATCAAACCGTGTTTTTTTTTAGTAAACGTTAACTGAAATAGTATCTCTTCGTGCTGACTTTCTTTTATTCAGGCTTTGTATCGATTCGCCCTGGACTACTGGTTTTGATATGGAGCTACTGCTGTCAGCTCTGCATAACTCAGATGAAAAAAAAGTAATTAGTTTAGGTCGCATGTCGTTCGAAGTTTAATTTCTTGGACATGAGTTTTTCGTCACGATAGATAAACATAAAAAGGAATACTTTATCTTAATACATTTTTTTTTTATATCTAGCATATAGTATAGTAGGCAAACGAGCATGAGGGTCACCTGATGATAAGTGGTCATCACCCTCCATAGACATCAGCAACACCACAGGGTCACTGATCTGTTGCCAGGCAAAATTCCAAGCGATAGAATCGTTTTTATACACGAAATATATTTATATACTCGTATATACAAATATTGCACGTTTAAAGTTCGTAGATTTACATGATTACCAAAGGTTGGAAGTGAGCAATTGCACCTCTCTCTCTGGCTTATGTTGTATGATGTTTGAGTGCGCATTAAATCACTTTTCTCGAGTTTACTCTACTGTTTATTCGACTTTGAGAAAGCAGCCGTCAGAAGAGATAGACAAAATAGTCAGACTGGTAATATTGGCAGGAAAGTCGACGGAGATCGGTAAGACAGTTGAGGTAATCAAAGAGAAGGCACGATAGGCGAGGTAGACGAGCCTAATGTAAGGAACATTAGGCTCGTCTACCTCGCCTATCATGTCTTCTCTTATGTTATTTTTGTAGGTTTATGTTACTACATTTTCATATAGATATACCGTCAGTTTATTTGTACGAAAGCACTCTCTTCCTTAGGGAAGGAAATTGGGTTTTCCACTACCTAAACGGTGGAGTTCTAGGCGAAAAGTATTTCTCCTACTGTATGGCTTTTTCTAGTAAGTACAAAATATACAATGCCGAGCTCGGTGGCGCAGTGTTGGGTTCGATTCTTACACAGGACAAACATTTGTGTGCATGAACATGTCTGTTTGTCTTGGTCTGGTAGTGGTAGAGCGGATGGTTGTTGTGTCCCTGTGTGTGAGTGAGGTCACCAGTAAGCTCCTAAGGAGTTGCTGTGTAGCAGCATAGGTGGCATTTTGCAAGTGATACTTAATGTATTACAAGCGTTTATAGGCTAAGGTAATCGCTTTACATCAGATGGGCATTATGCTTGTATGCCTCCCGACGTTGTATAAAAGAAATATATGCGAGACTTGTAAATTCTTAACTAGATCTAAAAGAAGCATATACAATATTAAACCTTCGAAACCCGGGTGGTCATATATGACCGCGAAATGTATGGGAAAACGTATATAACGGGTCCTGACTGGTCACATAAATACGTACGTCGAGACGATATATCAGACAATATGATCTTTAATGGCAGACTACCAAGCTGATTATCAGAAGGCCATCGGATCTCCAACTATTACTTCATTGTCTCCTAACTTTGTTGCATTCGTGTCGTCTGCAACGACTACTCTTAACAACCTGCAAGGTCAGGTTGAGATAATCAGCAGATGGACAACTTGGAAGAGCGTGGGCGACGCAAGATCCTTCTCATCAAATATGGCGGACAATCGTGGAGGCGACGGGAATTAGAGCGCAGTGGTAGCCAAGTTAATAGAAAACTGGTCTATAAACCTACTGATCGCCGGTTCAAATCCTGGTATGGACATATACCACTAAATTCATATTTTGTGAGAGCTGGGTATTGCAGAGACAGCATGAAAGTATAAATGCGGTCGAGATGAGAGCATTGTGCAAAATTTGTGGCGCAACGCTTGCTGACCGCGTTCGTAATGATAACGTAAGAAAGAAAGAGAGTTGGGCTGAAAGAGAGAGTCGGTGTTAAGATAAAAAAAGGCATGCTCCATTGGTTCGGACATATAGAAAGAATGCAAGATGAAAGAATGACGAAACAGATATGCGAATGCGAAAGTGGAAGGATGTAGGAGCCGAGGAAGACCAAGACTAACCTACCATGACCAAATTGGTCGTGTTTTATCAGAAGGTGATGTCAGGAGCCTTAGGAACCGGCGAGCGTGCATGAAAAGAGCTATAAATTTGAAAGAAACGAGTGAAGTGTGTAAGGACCGCGTCGTATGGCGCTCGGTTCTCTCTGCCTACCCCGCAAGGGACCTGGCGTGAAGATATACATATACATTCATATTTTCGGATTCATGTATATATTTTCACTTGCTCGGCGGTGAAGGAAAACAACATGAGGTAACTCGGCCGTCCTTGAAATTATATTTCGAAAGACGAGTGACCTAACCAAAGAAAGATCTGGTTCTTTGGTTTGAGTCTTGGGTTGCTCAGGTATCGGACCCCGCCTTCCTAATGGATTTAGAAAAGGGGCAACACTAGGATGAAGTAGAAGGTATGTCTACTTAAATGAATAACAAATAAAATTGCAAACGACCATAGGCTATGGTAATCTCTATACATCAAGAGGTGAGCTGATGCTTGTTAGCTACCCGTCGCAATATAAAAAAAGTTGACACGCACTTCACATTGCTCACAAAATGCGTGAATATTACGTTAGGTCTGAATAATTTCCACCTCAATTCCGCTTGTTCCTTCGGGATAGCGCTGAGGGTTTCCATGAATACCTTAATATGAAGATACGGCTCATAAACTAATTTGATTCGCCAGCCTATTTATTCCCAGTCAATTTTCCATTACCATAGCACAGAATAAGTAATACGTACTTCGTAGAACAATCGACATTACCCAACCTCCCGATTTGATGGGAGATTTATTGATTTTTAGACCTAACTCCTGATTAACTGTAATGCTAATGACATTTTTACACGTTGAATTCATGGCATCCATGAACTAACAACATTTTCTTTAAAAAATGAGTTCTGCCCTTATCTTTTTAAATAACATTTCATGGACCCAGTTCTTTGTAATTTTTGCTATTATAATTACGGAAAGTTTAAACCTCAGTCTAAGAATAAAATCCGGTCTTGGTCGGCAGCCCAGTCTAAATCCGCGCACCTCCGTGCGATTCTACCACCCAGTCCGGTGTTCCGTATTAGTCCGAGTCTTTGCCCCAATCTTAATTCATGCCACATAGTCTGGGTTATCCATATTCCGAGTCTTCGCCTCAGTCTGAGTTTTTTTAAAACACACACACACTTGAGTATTTTTAGAAGTCTCAAATGCATTTTTTTTTGTTTTTGTGTTTTGATTACATCAATCACCTTAATGGGCAAGCCAAATTTTACAATATTGAAATATTTTAAAATCGATCGATTAGTCTTGATAGCGTCGTATTCGTATCTGATAAATTCATACACGTTTTATTGTTTTCACTCACACAATAAACAATTTTCACTGTGTTATCTCAAATTATACCCAAATTTGAAAGTGTTGCAAGAGGATATAATTGTATTTATATGTAATTCTTATCGAACAAATAATAATATTATCTACTTAAACTAGCCTTTTAAAATGAAATACTCCAACATAACCTAGCATACTTAATAAGTACTTAACGCATATTATCATCATTTTCACCATTAGTCTGTATTTTTCTTTTTTTTTATATCGGCTCAGCATAGTGGCTCCTCTTCGCCTGTTGGTAAGCGAAAAGTGGAGCCCAAATTGCAACGGCAACTGACAAAGGACTACAGTGTCCTGTCAGTTGACGCTACCATGCTGGCCCGCAAGGTGCTTCTTCACGCTTCGTTTGAAGGATCCCATGTTGTAGAAAGGAGGAAACACATGTGCATGCAAGGCGTTCCACTTTTTAATAGTTCGACAGAGATAGGAGTATCCATACACTGCTGGATATAAGCCTGCGTAATGCTTTCCACTACATGCGATACTCAGCTTTCTACACTCATCTTCATGCTAGTTTGAGGTCATGGGTCTAATGTTCTGTTCGGGTTAAAGGGGGTTAGTGATCACATACGTGAGCACTTTGTAATAGGGGAAGATGCAGTATAAAGTTTGCCGTAGTATTCCTCTACTTCGGAGTAGATATCTGACTCTAAATTAAAAATTAGGGCTGCCTTCGGCTTACGCTTCGACGAACGCGCTTCTCCAGAAGGCCGATAAAAAAAAAAAATATTCTTTGTACAATATATCGCACTTTTCAATCCTATTAGTGTTGAAAATGCTATAGCCGCGCAGTATTTACCATCGTATTTAAAGGGGCGGATGCTGTCGTAGCCTGTTTCGGGTCCTGTCGTCTCTCGTCGTCCCTTATTATAAGTCAAGAGACTCGCCAGTGAGTAGTGGTAGTGGTAATTCGAACTAAATCACACCGCCCGAAGTATTTTTCCCTTACTTCGTGTATTGGTCCCGACTCCCGTTATTCTTTCTGTTGCCTTGTCTGAGTCCACAATGTTTTCAAGCAAGCTGAACAAGTTTTGTAGTGCTACTTGGAACTTTTCCGAGGCCAGAGTGATTTTGGGGAAGAGTACCAAATGAATTAGACCGCATTATTTTGGACCTCAGTGTCGCAGTGGTGAAACGCGCTGTTACATTACTTCCACACCAACACTCGTGTGTTCGATTTTCATACATGACAAACGTTTGTGTGCATGAACATGTCTGTTTTTCTGCCTTAATCTGAGTGTTTTTAAGAGAGGAAAGGCGCATCAAAGCAGCCCGTCTGGTGAAGTACCTCCACCTCACAGAAAACCGTAACCAAATAACTACTCCCAAGAGGGTTGTTGTGTTCCTACGTGTCAGTGAGATCACCAGTAAGCTCCTAAGGAGTTGTTGTGTTAACAGCAGAGGTGGCATCGCGCCAGTGCTGCTTAATATATTGCAAGCGTTCATAGGCTACGGTAACCGCTTTACCTGGTGGTGGACCATATGCTACTATGCCTCCCGACGTTGTATATATAAAAAAATATATACGCAATAGTATTTATACCTATATATATATTATAATAACAGAACAATATTCGAATTAACATTATGCAAAGAATTTATTTTTCGCATAATTTATTGAAATTTTAACACACTAAGTAAGTGTGCCAATCAACTTATATATTTACATACTAAGTGGCATATAGGACATCTATTTTTAACCTCGTTGAGTTGAACTCTTTTCGTGCTGAAATGCTGCGAAGAATGCCAACATCCAGCCCCTTCATACCAGTTCCATTTTCAGCATTAAATGTTGTTGTATTAGTCACGTCCTTTCGGTTGCGTCGCGGGCAAACTCCAATATACTCGTAACACAATTCCAATACCACATTCCAATGTGATGTTGGTCTTCTATTTTCCTGTAGGCCGATTCTACTAAAAAACTGCAACTACACTGCAGCGCGGCGCGTGTCAAAATGCGTACATTTTGATGTTTCGTTAAGCGATCTGACAGCAACGTCAAAATGTACGCATTTAGACACGCCGCGCTGCAGTGCAGTTGCAGTTTTTTAGTAGAATCGGCCTACTGTACTCGTCACAATTATGCGGATTTACTATTGTTATCATAAATGCGAACAATGTGTTGTAAACCACAGGGTTCGTAATGTTCTACATAACGTGATATCAGCGAATTCCTCGTACTCCGAGATGGAACCTAATGCATTATTGTCAGCACATATTGAGAAATTACGCCTTTACAATTGATGTACAATTTTAGTGGTAGGTGGGTAATTTTACTTGCAGATATTAAGTCAGCCCGCGAACAGCTTAGTTTGAAGTCGGTCCTAAAAATGATAGTAATCTATTATCTATACAGATAAATAAAATTGGAGTGTCTGTTTGTAATATTAAAATAACCGCTTTTTACTAAATGCATATGGATATATACACGGTACATATACCAAAATGAATATTTTTACAATTTTTGTCTGTCTGTCTGATTGTTCCGGCTAATCTCTGAAACGGCTGGACCGATTTTGACGGGACTTTCACTGGTATGTAGACGACTGTTCAGAGCACCATATAGGGTACTTTTTATCCCGTAAATATTTAGGATTCCTGCGTAAAAAATGAAAAACTATTAAAATTACGGGGAAATCTTCTTCGGGGGACTTTGCAATTTTATTTTTATTATTTTCATAGAATACCTTTTTTTTAAATAACTACGCATTTTATATGTAATAAAAATAAAATAAATATAAGTTGCCTCCTGCACAGGTCAATAGATGGCGCTGTATGAAAAAGATCTATAGAGAAATAAAGGCTACTAAAAGCCCAAATCTCATGCGTGCGGGCTTCAGCTAGTATGTATATATATATTTAAGTTAATCATTTATTTTATTGATGAAATTTCTTTAATTTTTAATGGTGCGAAAATATTGACAAGGTAAATAGTTTGTTTGTATAATCTTTATTGTACTATAAGGAAAAAATAAAGATAAAAATAATTGTTTGTACAATGGCGGACTTATCGCATCAGGGATCTCTCTCGGGAATAGTGTTCTATCTGCCATTATAAATTGGTTCACATGTTATAATCCTTTATGAAACTCAACTAAAACCAAATGTATAAAATTTAGTCTACCAAATCTGGTTTCTGCTAATATACAAGTATTCATTGACAATAATATACTAGAATTTATTCATGATACTGTATTTCTTGAAATTGCAATAGACTTCAAATTGCAGTGGGGCCCCCATAAAAAAAACTGGCCAGTAAGTTCAGCTCCGCCGCATATGCAGTTAGGAGAATTAGACTATTGACAGATGTGGCTGCTGCGCGCTTAGTCTATTTCAGCTACTTTCACAGTATTATGTCGTGTGGTATGCTGTTATGGGGACAAGCGGCTGATATTGAAACTAGTTTTATATTACAAACTAGCTGAAGCCCGCGGCTTCGCACGCTAGAGATTTGGGCTTTTAGTAGCCTTTATTTTTCTATAGACCTTTTTCATACAGCGCCATCTATTGACCTTTGCAGGAGGCAACTTATATTTATATTATTTTTATTATTATTACATATAAAAAAATACATACTCCACCACGCTGCTCAATTGCGGATTGGCGGAGGCCAGTGTTTTAAAGCCGCCCGAGGGCCACTGACTTAGCTTAACGACTGTCATCTATCGACAACAGCCGGGACCGACGGCTTTAAGTGGCCTCCGAAGCACGGAGAAACTCGAGATAGATACACACATCCATAGACAGACTACGGTCGACGTCGCCTAACCGGCGTGTTCGGTTTTAAAGACACGTAAATCCACCTGTAAATATATACAGCAGTGAGATCCTAGCCTAGCGAATGATGAACCTGTCTAATAACCGTTTAGTTCCGGTTTGAATCCTGGTGTCGCCGCATGTACCACTACTTCATTTGGATTTATTTCTATACTTGTAATTATCACTTGCACGGTAGTGAAAGACGTCCAAAAAATCATATTCCGAAAATCATGAACCTAAGAAAAGTTTAATATTCCCTCTGCTTTATGAAGGTATGACGACACAGTTGCTTCATGTTAAAATCAGTATCATCGCCAGACCCCTTAGGCTTAGGATACGGGACAACGCTAGGGAGAATGTTGTTTTAGTAGTAGGTAGTACATATACATTAACAAGTTAATAATACCTCTTCTTCATCGCGTTATCCCGTTTCCTAATCTACTAGGATGTGCAGGGTCCACTCCCTAAGCCTAAGGATTTGGTAAAGACACAGATTTTTACATGTCGGTTCTAAAAATTGTAGTAATCCTACTAATATTATAAATGCGAAAGTTTTTATGTATGGATGTTTGTTGCTCTTTCACGTTTAAACGGCTGAACGAATTTGAATGAAATTTGGCACGTAGATAGATTATGATCTGGATTAACACATAGGCTACGTTATTTGACTCCACGCGTGGGGAGCCGCGGGCAGCAGCTAGTCTATTATATATTCGCGACATCGCGAGAGTAATGCATAATGTAAGGCTACGGTATCCGCTTTACATCAGGTGGGCCGTATGCTTGTATACCACTCATTGTAGTATAAAAACAACCACTCACGATGTAGAATTATATTATACTAGCTGCTGCCCGTGGCTCCGCCCGCGTGAAGTCAAATAACGTAGCATATGTGTTAATCCAGATCATAATCTATCTATGTGCCAAATTTCATTCAAATCCGTTCAGCCGTTTAAGCGTGAAAGAGCAACAAACATCCATCCATACATACAAACTTTCGCATTTATAATATTAGTAGGATGGGTATAAAAGATTATATTAACGAACCTGTTATTGTTACCAGGTCTAAGAAAGTGCTCCACGGTCCTCGCTTTGACGGACCGCGAGAAAGCACCAGAACCAATCAGAGCTCACAACAGACTCCGCGCACCCTCCGTCTGCTCCCGATGCTCGTCGCTGCTGTCGCTGGCCGGCGCCGGTGGCTCCAGGTAAACATCTATTGAAACTTCTCCACAGAAATACAAAAAGGTTTTGTACCACTAACATGGGCGTGCCCCACCGATATAATGCTGGAAATGGAACTGAAATGAGCACTGAATCTTACGCGGTATTTTATATCTATTACTTTTTTTACCAGAGGGAGGCTTTGTACAAAAGTCGTCTGCATGGGTACCTCTGTCTCACCTATTTCTACCGCCAAGCAGTTATATTTATATAGCTGTGTTCCGGTTTGAAGGGTGAGATATGGCAGAAAAATTACTGGGTACTGTGACAGAACAACCTTAGGTCACAAGATTAGCAGCGCGCGAGTAACATCCCCGTGGTGTTGCGAGCGTCAATAGGCTGCGGTGACCACTTACCATCTAAAGCGGGCCGCATGCTTGTTTGCCAATCTAGTTGTATGAAAAAGATATATATAAATATCTCCATGGAAGCCAAAAATAGACAAACCGTAAGTTGTGAAAGTATATACATTAATAAGTTATGAAGGGATTGCCATTGTCACTTATGCTATAGCAACTTTAGTGTGACGCAGAGATAAGAGATAAATGCAAGAGAATTTGTTAGAAACTCAATACATCGACTACATTATGTATTGGCAGTTTACCACTTCAACTCGAGTGTTATCGAGTGTACTACTCACGTCAGACATTATGGTCATCAGACTTATGTTACAGAGTCATTTTAATAATCAGTAATTTTGGGAAAAGGTGTTTTTGATATTAGTTCATGTTGTATGTTACAATAAAAAAATCGTACCTAGCCGACAGGACGTATAATTAGCCTTATGTACATAAATAAGATAGATTATGGATACACAATAATAAAATATGCATAACAGTTACATGCATAAAATAATATAAAACTATTTATAAATGTGTATTAAACCTGCGAGTTCACCAGAGGGAGACTTTGTACAAAAGTCGTCTGCATGGCTACCTCTGTCTCACACATTTCTACCGCCAAGCAGCTATATTTATATAGCTGTGTTCCGGTTTGAAGGGTGATACATGCCAGAGAAATTACTGGGTACTGTGACGAAACAGTCTTAGGTCACAAGATTGGCAGCGCGCGAGTAACATCCCCGTGGTGTTGCGAGCGCCATAGGCTGCAGTGACCACTTACCATCTAAAGCGGGCCGCATGCTTGTTTGCCAATCTAATTATATGCATATATAAAAAAAATAGTTAAAATGAGTGATTAATACTCCTAAGATATGATGAGGATCCCCTAAGATATTAATTATGATGATATAAAAAAAGTGGTCCAGTAAGATCAGCTTTTTCTGACGGGCGGAAAATCGTCTAAATCAACCAGAGCTCACATTAAAAATATGATTGTGAGCTGCCTCTCTCAGTGGAACGGCATGTTGACTTAACTTCCTTCCAGGTACTCCTTGGACGGCGCCGGCGGTGGGTTCGTCCCCGCCGCTCCTGTCAACTGCAAGTTATGTCTCGAAGACGCGACTGCCGATAGGGTGACCATGATCTCTGGATGCGGCTGTACATTTTGTACTAAGGTCAGTTTTATACTTAAATATCAGTATTACCAATAATTCCGAAACGCGATTGAGTAACGACTTGTTACTCTCCTAAAATGCACGTACCAGCATCACAATATTTTAAGACCTGGGATCAGGGTTACGTGATATAAAAATTGGTAATCACGATTTTTTTTTAATAGTTGATTTTATTGTATCAAAATTGCTTAAAGATTAATTACATCATAATAAAATTCATGTGAACTGAATGAAAACACACAGGTTACATATCCGGTTATTACATATCTGATCAAATATTGATTAATTTCTGTTAAGTTGTAATCAAGTAAATTTATTTTGGTAGCACAATGGGCCAACAAAGAAAAAGTCTTTATTATGCACAGTAACAATTAAAAGATTAAAAAATATATATATTTTTTTAAGGAAACACTTTTCAACAAATTAATTTCAATAGATTATAATAAGGATGGTCCCATTTTTTTTCCAATCTACATATATAGCCTATTAAAGTCTGATGAAACAGAATAGAAATGGATATGCTTTTATTCTGACTTCACATAAGTATTTTACGTTTTTAAGTACACACACACACATAAATGCAAGTGAAGTCGAAGTTGACCCACACTCAGGGTTCTACGTCAGAAGCACGTTAAAGTGATCCCAGCAAAAATGTTAACTTTATTATTACACAAGAAAATCTAATAGTACATAAAAAAATAGTAGAATAACATGATGTAGTAGCACCATATATATATATATATATGACAATATTTGTTATTTTATTATATACTAGCTGACCCGGCGAACTTCGTACCGCCTCAGGATCAATAAATGGTGTGTTAACTTATTTATTTATTTATTTATTTATTTATTTATTATACATACACTATACACTTACAGTCTTTAGAACCAAAACGTGTACAGGTCAATCGGAGTAACATTAATCGTAAGTACTCATACACATATACAATAAAATTATTAATATGACCAATGTAACTATACAAATTAATTATTAATTATTTCATATTAACATTATTCACGAAATATTTTGCGTATTTAAATAAATCAGCCTCCGTAGTATGGAAGAGGTCAATATTCTGATTATAAGCAACAAGAGCATTGAGCAGTGCCAGGGCACGAGCGGTGGGTGCCTGTTCAGCGGCGACAGTACGGGTCGCGGGCACGGCAAACAGAGGCCGCGTTCGCCGCATGCTGTAGCGATCAGGCGCAATAATTGCGAGAGCACATCGAGCCAGACAGATTGGATTATCTAATTTATTGCTGTTCAGAAGCCGATAGTAATGCAAGAGCAATACTAAATTTCTCCTCAGCTGCAAAGAGTCAAGGCCAACCATACCCAAGACAAATGCTGATGGAAATAGTAGCCATAATTTTTTTTGTATATGAACCGGGCAAACTTTCGTTGTATTCTTTCAATAGTGAGTATATAGAGATTTTCGTGCGGATCCCAAACAATAGCATTGAACTCCAATGAACTTCTTACAAAAGCGTTATATAATGTGATCGCTGCATGCATATCAGAAAATTTACTCGCTTGCCTCATTACAAAACCTAGGATCTTATTTGCCTTTTTACTTATTTCAACGATATGCGGATTGAACGATAGTTTACTATCAAACTTAAGACCGAGATCACGAATTTCTGTGACCCTACTTAGGGATTGTCCTTCCAGAAGATATGACCAAAGTAAGGGCGAAGGGCTTTTAGTAAATGTCATTATTCTACACTTGGTTACATTTAATTCTAATTTATTAGAAATACACCACTCAAGTACACTATTTATATCTTTTTGTAATGCCAGACAGTCATTAATATCATTTATACCCAAAAACAGTTTCACATCATCAGCAAACATGAGACATTGCGCAGCGCTAACAACCTCTGGAAGGTCGTTGATCATCAATAGGAATTGAGTCGGCCCGAGGGTACTCCCTTGACTTACCCCAGAGCTAGTCACGTATAACTCAGATTTAATTTCACCTAACTGGACATATTGGTAGCGCTCTGTAAAATAACTAGCAATCAGATTTAAAAGTTTGGGGGAGAAACCAGCATAACTCATTTTTTTCAGAAGGACATCGTTATGGACCCGATCAAATGCTTTCTTCATGTCAAAGTAAGCTACGTCTACTTGACGACCCCTGTCCATTTCAGACAATGCATAATCAACGAAGTTAATGTGACTAGTGGTAGTGGAGCGGCCCACCCGGAACCCGTGCTGGGACTCTGACAGCAAGGGGCGAATTTGTTGCGTAATTATTAGATGGTATACCTAAATTCTTTTAATACTTATTTAACTTAACACAAAAAGCATAAAAATCTGTCCAGCCATTCTTGAGTTATACTCGTAAATGGTGTAACTAACACGACTTTCTTTTATATATATAGATATGCCAATTCGTACTTGAGATATCATAAAAAAAGAATTTCATATAAAATGTATGAGAAATGTAATTTACTTTATTTTTATTTTTTGTTATTTTTCCATGTTTTAATACTTATTATCCTATTCCGGACGAAGACAAATCCAAAAACACAAAAATCATAAAAATCTGTCCAGCCGTTCTTGAGTTATAAATGGTGTAACTAACACGACTTTCTTTTATATATATATATATATATATATATATATATATAGATATATATATAATAAAATAATAAATATTGTCAATTTACACAGCGCCATGTAGACTTTGGGTCTATTCAGTGATTCCGGTGAGACAGTGCGGAACGAGTTCTTAAAGACCATTTTAGCCGAACTATAGTTAAAAAAAAAAAGTTAACTGTCTCACCGGAATCACTGAATGTAAAACTGGTGGAATGGAGAAAGTGGCCGTCGGCTATAGTTGCCAACGACTGCAGTTGGGCACGTCATCACCCCAGAGAGCTTACAGGTCCGTGAGGAACTCACGGACGTCGTAGGCCACGTTGCTGAAGGAGGTATCGGTGAGGACGGCCTCGCGGTCCAACACCGCAGCGGTAAGAGTCACCAGACGTCCACAGCAATGGCTGGAGTATAATAGAAAATATATATTATTATAATGTCCGGAGATTCACAGTTTTGGATAAGAGACAGAGATTTTCAATGTTTCACCACGTAGCCACACAGCAGGGGCTGGTGGTCTCAGACGTGGTGCACACTATGTTTCTATCGTCCGATGTTGCTCCAGACTTCCTTCAGACTGACTTTGTTTTTCGGTTTTTCCTAAAATATCACATTTTGAATTACAAAATCAATAATTTTGACAGATCCATAGAGCATGCTAAGAAAAGATTCTATATAACAAATAAGGTTTTAACATTAGATATTTTTAACATTACAAGATACGTTACAATAGGTCGGTACAGTACGTTCACCTTATATTCGAAAGGCATGTAAAATTTAAATAAATTTAAATTTTTGTGGCGCACAAATATAGTTAATATTCTTGATTTCGTTTCTAAATTTGTCTCATAAATGTATATAATTATTGCAGGCAAGATAATTATTTATTTTACTTATGTCAAGAAAAAGAACACATCATTATTTTTTTTATTATATTCCAAAGCTCCATGACGACTACACTTACACGCTACTTTGACACCAACTCTCGTGAGTTCGATTCCCACACGGTACAAATATTTGTGTGCATGAACATGTCTGTTTGTATTGGCCTGAGTATTTTCTATGTATAATAAGTATGTATTTACAACAAAATATTTACGTATGTTTATCAGTTGTCTAGTACCCATAACACAAGCTAGTAAGTAAGCGAACTTATAGGCTAGATGGCGCTGTGTAATTTGTCCGACAATATTTATTATTATTAAAGCGAAATTACATCATCGGTTGTTTTAGCTATTCCTGAAATCTTTACCGTTTTCTAAGGATTTAGCGAAAATACTTATTTCGGTATGGACCGACTGTCGCCAGACCTCCACAACCCAAAGGAAAAACCAGACCTTTTTAGGGTTCCGTACCCATAGGGTAAAACGGAACCCTATTACTGAGACTCCGCTGTCCGTCCGTCCGTCCGTCCGTCCGTCTGTCACCAGGCTGTATCTCATGAACTGTGATAGTTAGACAGTTGAAATTTTCACAGATGATGTATTTCTGTTGCCGCTATAACAACAAATACTAAAAATTAGAATAAAGTAAATATTTAAGGGGGCTCCCATACAATAAACGTGATTTTTTTTTGCTCATTTTTGCTCGATATTGATAACGGCAACAGGTAGACGCTTGGAATATTCACAGAATATTTAGTTATATATTCACTTTAAGGGCTCCCATACAACAAACGTGATTTTTTTGCCGTTTTTGTAGATAATGGTACGGAACCCTTCGTGCGCGAGTCCGACTCGCACTTGGCCGATTTTTTAGGTTAGGTCACGCGTCTTTCGAGGTATAATTTCTTGGAGGTTTCCTCACGATGTTTTCGTTCACCGCCAAGGAAGTGGTAATTACAAATATGTACATAAATCCAGCGACGTATCAAAAGGTAACAATTAGTACTATAATAACGTAATTGTAAGTAACGTTATACATTGTTGTATTTTAAAATGGTGCAATTAGTACTATATCTACGCACAGTTATTTAATTATGACACTGCTCTAACAAAGAGACAAATGGCATACCTGTCGTTAGAAAGAGATGAATATATTGCTTAAGACATTCACGCACTGTGGCGAAATACGCATAGACGCGACGCGAGACCATGGCCAACTGAAATTAACTGAATGCGAGTTGGGCAATTACCTTCGTTTCGTATTGCCATTCTAGAGAGTGTACGACGTATCTACAACTATAAAAACATCTTAGCATAAATCTACATCGGAAATCACTAAGATTCGAACCAGGCTAGTTCGAATCTTGGTGTGGATATGTGCCAATGCTCTTATACCTAGACATTTGTAGTGATATGTATGGAATTTAAAATGTTTAAGAAGACATTCGCCTGTTATGCAGTAACCATTAATTAATTTGTGCTAGTGATAGACGAGCTCGGTGGCGCAGTGGTGAAACGCGTTGTTACGCTACTTTGACACCACCGCTCGTGGGTTCGATTCCCACACAGTACAAACATTTGTGTGCATGAACATGTCTGTTTGTCTTGGTCTGGGTATTTTCTATGTAAAATAAGTATGTATTTACAAAAAAAATGTATTTACGTACGAGTATGTTTATCAGTTGTCTAGTACCCATAACGCTTACTTTGGGGCTAGATGGCGCTGTGTAGTTTGTCGGACAATATTTATTTATATTTATAGTATGTTCGCAGCGAGAGAATAGCGGCAGGCTTGTATAACAATTGATTAAAAATTACTAATGAAAATTACTCATTTTGCGACAAAAGATAAGCAGTCATCAAATTTGAAGAAAGGCGTGAAGAGGTTTTTACAGGGTTGGCAAAGCATGAGTGACACCCCTGGTATTGCAACTGTCCATAGGCTATGGCAACTGCTTTCCATCAGGCAGACCGAACCCTTGATTGCCATCTTAGTGGTATAAAAAAAGTTAATTGGTACTCATTTTTTATGTGCAGTGATATCGGTTCTTAAATAGCTTTATGTAGAATCTGACCCATGCCCTTAATTTTGAAAAGGAGTAAGTAGTCTCGTAATCGTAATCATATAGCCTTGTGTCACTAACCAATAAACAATTTGACTGTGCGTGAAGGCATCCGGCGCTCACAAAAACGTTGTGTTTTAGCGCCTATATATTTCCCGGCTTCGAGCCTACTGACCAATTGAATAATATTTTAACCAATAAGCCGATATGTGCAACGATGGTGATCTGCGTATTAGCCAATAAAAGCTACGCATTCTTTAGCAACCCCCGACCCGCGGCGGTGAATTTTTTTTTTTATTCTACGTCGGGAGGCATACAAGCATACGGCCCACCTGATGTATAGCGGATACCGTAGTCTATTAACGCTTGCGATATATTAAGTATTACTCGCGCGATGCCCCCTCGCTGCTTACACAGCAACTCCTTCGAAGCTTACTGGTGACCTCCCTCACGCGCAGGAACACAACAACCCTCTTGGGAATTGTTATTTGGCTGCCGTTTTCTGTGAGGTGGAGGTGCTTCCCCAGACGGGCTGCTTTGATGCGCCCTACCTCTCTTAAAAACATCCAGACCAAGACAAACAGACATGTTCATGCACACAAATGATTGCCTTGTGTGGGAATCGAACCCACGAGCGTTGGTGTCAAAATCGCGTCATTCACGAGTGAGCCACCGAGCTCGTCAAAATATTACTACGTAATAATGGTCTCATTGGTTCCCACAGGTTGTTTCCATCATACCCTGAACTGTTCATGACCTGTGTAAACATTCTATATAAATTGTATAACGCTTATACAAGTGGGTCCAATTACAGTGACCCAAAATTTCTTATAGGCGGAGAACGTCGTACTAAAACAGAGCAGCCATGACAGCGACCGCATACTGGCGTTAGTTCGCATGAACAAACTGATAGTGGAAGCACTAAAAGTAACTCAAATTGCCTATAAAATATTGTTCATAACTTAAACGTCCTTTAAAGCAGGGTTACGACCATTAAGATTAATTTCCTTCTACAACGTTGGGAGGCAGACAAGCATACGGTCCACAAAATGCAAAGTGGTTACCGTAGCTTGCACTAAGGTTGCATTAAGGAAGTATCACACGCGCGTTGCCACACGTACTGCTAACACAGCAACTCCTTATGAGCTTACTGGTGACCTCAGTCACTCGCAGGAACACAACAACACTCCAGTTAGTTGTTATTTGGCTGCAGTTTTTTGTAAGGTGAAGGTACTTCCACAGGCGCGGCCGGGCTGTCTTGTTGCGGTCTACCTCTTAGAAACAGCCAGCACAGTACAAACGGACATGTTCATGGACGCAAATATCTTGTCCGGGAACCGAACTCATGACCTTTAATATTAAAGTAGCTAACGACGACGGATTTGCCAGCTATTTTACTTTTTCAGAACGAAAAGCTAAATTTCAGTGACAGTACGAGTACAAATAAAATTATACTAATGGTAGATCTTATGATGTGACCTTTTTATACAGACGTTTGCCATTTTGCAACAAATTAACACTTGCGTATGCGGATGACAAATGCCATCTTCCCTGCCATCAGCACTGCATCGAGAGTTTTCTGGTAACTTTTCTTTATACAACGTCGTGAACAAACAAGTATACCTGAAAAAGTAAATGTAAAGCAGTTGCCGTTGCCTATGAACGCTTGCCACCCGTGCGATGCTACCTCTGCTGCTAAATCAGCAACTCCTTAGGGGCTTATCGGTGACCTCACTCACTCAGAACACAACAACTGTCCAAGTTATTGTTTTGTCAAGGAGTTGTTATTTGACTGCGGTTTTCTGTGAGATGGAGGTACTGCCCCAGACGGTCTGCTTTGTTGCGCCCTACCACTCTCAATATCATCCAGACCAAGATAAACAGACATATTCATGCACATTAATTTGGCTCGTGTGGGAATCGAATCCACAAGCGTTGGGCACGAAGCTAGTTTATTACTTTGAATAGACTCACTCTGAATTTATCACATACACACAATGTCATAAAAGTCATAAAATGCTATGCTAACTAGGGTTGCCACCCGTACTTTATAATAAAGTATTGTACGTTATTTTGGGTAATTGTACTTTCTACATACTTTACGATAAAAATAAAGTACGCGAAAATACTTTATTTGGCATGATTTGATATTTCCGGTATAAAAAAGTTTGATCGTAAGCATTTTTGCGTAAAACGGAAGGTTATCGATTAGTGCCGAATCCTTAGGTCGCCAGCGGCATTTCACTTAAATATGCAATGATAATGAGGCTGTGCAATAAATAAATAAAGTTAGCAATAATAATAATAATTTGATGAAACTTCCGAACAGCAATAAAAATATGTTTTTAAACATAATGATGAAGACAAAATAATGATACTTTATTTCGACACTACGTACTCTTTTTTTCTTACTTTTAATCACCAATGTGCTTTAATTGCAAAGAAAAAAGGTGGCAACCCTAATGCTAACCTTAAGTATATTATTGTACAAGTCTTAAGGTGACTATACACTAGAAAAAGTCACCCGAGCACTTCATGTAAAGTGACGCTATACAAAATTGTGTGTTATCAGGAACACCGTTCCTATATGAAATATATATGTTTGTCTGTGCGTTTGTCTGTGCGTTTGTCTGTCGCTTTTTTTCGAATATTCGAATTTTGACTTCAGATTCGGATTTAGCATAAAAAAGTAGAATAGGAATGTTCAGGAACACCGTTCCTATCTCTTAAGGAACATAGTCAAAATGGCCGACAAATTAAAAAAAATAATTAATTGTTATAGAATTGACGAGACAGGTGTTCCTCTGGCAATGCAAGCTTGCGCATTCTCAACTGGTTTTTAATTTTTAATATTAGATGTAATTAAACATGTAAGAACTAGTTATAACAAAGCATCATTGTGAAAGGATGACGCAATAAAGTAAACGTCACACGTAAATGTTCTAGTGTATGCATACACTTAGAAGTTAGTGCTTGTCAGTTAACTGGAGCGGCACACATCAACGGATGGTGTTTTAATCTAGCCGCTCTCTAGAACAGGCCAACAAACCCACTCAGGCTGTATCCTGCTCACATATCTGACGAGAATGTTAACCTAGAACTTGAGATTATGTCTGGGACACGTCATAAGCGCAAGCGATTATCAAGCAGTGCCTGCTGATGTTATATCACTGAGCGTAGTTCTAGCTCCATTATGGCTTCAAATATGTTATGCTTATGCACTAATTTTAAGCCATAATGGAGCGACATTTTTTGTAGTGTCGGTGATAATGAAGCTGTCATATATAGACCTTTTAAAACCCGGACAAGTACAGGTCCGTCTCGCGTAACGGAGGTTTCGTATGTTATTTGGAACACATGGTTCAGTTTGTTTGTTAATTTTAGTTTTTACTTTGCAGAAGGCAAATTTACAAGTAATTGAATCTATACCTACTACTTTGTGTGGTAATTGGTAGCGAAAGCACACGAAGTAGTCTTAAGATTAAATTGTCTTGTCAGTATGGGAAGGATTTAAGATGAATTTTAAATAACTGTAATTAAAATAAACATTATTCAATTTATTTCTTTAAAAATTTGTTTTCGAGAGGCAACTTAGAGACACTTGTGTCTGTTACAAATACCATTCTGTGACAGACAAAAATTAACAATACTGTTATTAATATGACTAAAAATTCCATCAAAACGCAATGAAGAAGTTTGAACTCAATGATTTTCTTATAAGTTTGCTTATTTATTATTAAAGACTCATCATCATCATACCAGCGGGATAGTGATGGAAATATTTAAACATGAAACATGGTAAAATATCACATTTTACCATTTTCACGTTTTACTTGAGTAGACAGAGTATTCGAAAATTATACCTAAATATAAATAAAAGGTGGTTAAAAAGGTTCTGTGGATGATGTCACTATTCGCTTATGAATTGATACTACTGCACCTGAGCTATGGCGTTCGTCTTATACACGTGTATCCTAATTCGTTAACATTGATATGCCTAATAATTATAATGGTATGATGTGGTCTGCTATGACGATAAAACGCAGCTTTTTTTTATACTACGTCGGGAGGTATATAAGCATACGGCCCACCTGATGTATGCTTTGATGTGCCCTACCTCTCTTAAAAAGGGCCGTTAAAGTGTGTACAAATTTCGGTTTAGATTTTATTGCCAAATTGATCTCAATAGAAGTGAAATTAGTTAATGGGTTCAGGCGTTGTGAAATGAAAGTTAATTTACCTGCAATTTGACCTGCTTTGTGTGCTTCGGTCACTAATTAGTTCATACGAGAGAGAGTAGGGGAGGTAGGGCGCATCAAAGCAGCCCATCTGGGGAAGTACCTCCACCTAACAGAAAACCCCAGCCAAATAACAACTCCCTGGAGGGTTGTTGTGTTCTTGCTTGTGAGTGGTGTCACCAGTATGCTCCTAAGGAGTTGCTGTGATAATAGCAAAGGTGGCATCGCGCGAGTGATACTTAATGTATTGCAAGCGTTTATAGGCTACGGTAACTACTTTACATCAGGTGGGCCGTATGCTTGTAAGTCTCCCGGCGTCGTATACAAAAAAATACGAACTAGGTTGGGCCGGCACCATAAAGGAAGTAACTTATGACATGAAGATCCAATGACGCGATTTTGCATAGTAAATATATACACCGCTACGGGTCGGGGGGAAGGTATAACGCGCAGCTCTTATTGGCTAGTTTTACGATAAACATCACGTTACTTATCGGCTTATTGATTAAAATATTCTCCCACTAGCCTAGATTCGAATCGTTAAGTTAGTAGATGTAGGCCGTCTCTGCCATGGCTGCTCCGGTCGTCTTTGCCTCGGCTGCTGCGGTCGTCTTTGCGATTGCCCGCCATCTTGTCATCAGAAGTGTAGTGCTGTACTATTTGTATCTGTTTTAAGACCTGGTTACACAAAGCTAGCTACTGACCGTGCAACAAAAAGGACGTGTTCTGCTGTCACAGTTTACTCGCATGACAATACGCGAGTTTAGTCATCTTGCATCGATCACAGAATGGCCACCGTGACAGAAGCGACACCGGCTTCAGTCCGAAAGAATACTACTTAGATGTAAATTCCTCTGTAGCAAAGTTTTAGTCGGAATTTCGAATTTCTATTTAATGAAACCTACGTTTAAATCATACCACTAAAACCCGTGCGTGCGAAATGCTGATTTCTGGCGGGTTGGGGATGGGAAGGTTGTGATTAAAAGCAATAATAAATGTAGAGCAATGTATACAACTGACTCGCGACATATTTTTTGACATTTGATTATATTATATAATAATATTCAATAAATTCATATGAGTTAAACATATAAACCTTTTATCTACAGTGGTATATATTCGTCCAAGGCGTACCATTCATTCACTGAGCATGGAAACATACGAGAAGACGCGCTTCCCGAAGGATCAAAATGACACACTTTGTCTGGTTCACACCAAAGCTGAGAAGGAATCCCTGATTGGTCAAGGTTATGGTAAAGCAACCGGGTCTCGTGTTCATGCCAATCATGAATCACAGGGAACAAGTATTGACAAAGTGATTGTTGTGAGATCAGAGAAAAAAAAATCGATGTTGTACGGGGTGTAGCTCACGCAGTCGTGGCGATTTCGCGTCATGTAATGTCTTATAAGTATTACTCGCGCGTTGCCGACCCCATTAATATACCGTCACACCTTTTTGCCCACTCGCAAAAGCACCATAGAGAGGTGAAAAAATCACGATCATAAAATGTTCATTGAACAGTAATAATGTTTAAAATTTAATTCAAATGCAATTCGAACTACTGCCCACTACTCCCACACAATTGTTTCCTGCTGTATAGCACCGCAGATTAGTAGAACTCGCACTGTGTAAACAGGCCGTAATTGTAGAGAAATCTTCTAGGGAAACAAATACGAGCCACATTTTTTGTTTATTCGAATATCTGGATAACCGTCTCTATATTTATTTTATTATTTCTACTTATCTTCTTCTACTTAGCGTTATCCTGTTTCCTAACCCATTAAGATTGGCGGGGTCCGCTACCTAAGCCTAAGGATTTGGCGAAGATATTGATTTTTACATGGAGCGACTGCCGTCTGGCCTCCGCTAGCCAGAGTAAAACCATTCTTCGGTAAGGTCACACGTCTTACGAAATATAACTTCTGGGTTTCCTCGCGATGTGTTGTTTCACCGCCGAGCAAGTGATAATTACAAATATGTACATAAATCCGACTGTTACATCTCCTTATATGTTCTTAAAATTGTAAAAATATAAGATATACAATAGTATTAGGTACTAAAAGAGACAATGGTATATAGGTGGACTTATCATACAAAAATGTATACTTGCCAACCTTAGAGTCATTGATAGAATGTTGGATATTATTGTCTTAGGTTTTCGCGATTGTTATACATTGAATTAAACAATTTTTAACTATTTTTGAGTAGATCTACTCAAAAACATTCGGACACCGTGAGCGATTTTTGTGTGAATCGGAACGTATATAATTAATCCATCCATGTCGGTAGATGTAATAATTGAATAACCAATGTAAGACAAATGTCACCTTAGTCTTCCTGCGACCACGGATGCTGCAAAGCGTTCGAAATGTCATGCTCAATAAAATAAATAAAACGCGATACTTCCGTTAAAAATTATTTACTTCAATTGAATATAGCAGTGTCGTAAAAGTACATGTACGTTACCTCAATTATTGAGAATGTTCTCCTCAATAATTGAGTTAATTAACAACTTGTACATAACTATTACTTTACATAAACTATGCAATAAAAAGAAATCATAATTTTCTTTTAACGCGGATAATAAAACAATATTACACAATAGTATAGAAGAATTATATCCAAAATTATAATAAATTTAACAAAATAAATTAGTCAGAAGATGAAAATTATTAACATAACGTGTTTTATAATTACAGCACTTTTGTTATTAATATAATTCACTCGGATTCACAAATTAAATTCCTCTCTCGTCGCTTTATTGTTATGAAGGAGCGATAAAATAAACATATTAAAATATATCCTTGTTTCTAGATATGAATAAGTTTGGGCAATATGCACCGTAATCAGTAGTGGCAGAGTATCATTTCTAATGTATATAATACAATCGTTTGGTAAATGTGAAAATAATATTTGGGGATACTGTCATGTAATGCAAGTTTACGAGGAGGTGTGAAGATTCGCGCTTGAAATATATACAATAGGCAATTTGATGTAAACTACTTTGTATGTTTCCACTACCGATTAGTTCATGAGAACTAGCGCCGGCTGGCACCCACCACTACCGTTAGTAAATACATGCCGCCGCTGCCATGGCTGCTCCGGTCGTCTCGCCCTCGGCTGCTGGGTTCATTTCTGCGAGTGTTCGCCATCTGAAACGTGAACCGCATGCACCCGCCACCGTTGCTGCCCTGGCTACTCTGGTCTTCTCTGCGCCACGCGCTTCTCCTCCCCAAGAGGCATCCTCAGGCGCTGTAGGTCTTAGGCATCTTGGTCGTTAGAATAACATGCTACGAATCTATACATCTATCTATTTTTTCATACCAGGTCCCTCGCGATGTAGACATAGAGAATCGAGAGCCACAAAACGCGGTCCTTACACACCTCACTCGCTTTTAACGTTTATAGCTCTTTTCTTGCACGTTTGCCGGTTCCTACCGCTCCTGTTATCGACTGATAAAACACAGCCATCTTCTACTTCTAGCACTTTCGTATTGTGTATCTGTTTCGTCATTTATATGAACTGTACATATTAAAATAAAATATATATCACACGTAGGACTGCGTCACGTCAGAAGTGAAAATTTCATAGCTTCACATGTCTGAATGAGTTCAGTGCTTTTCACCAACCCAATAGAGAGATACATATTATATAGCCGTATACACTACAGCTTCTATACACTTCAGTCGAAGGATGTAGGAGCCGAGGAAAACCAAGACTAACCTACCATGACCGAATTGGTCGTGTTTTATCAGAAGGTGATGTCAGCAGCCTTAGGAACCGACGAGCGTGTATGAAAAGAGCTATGAATGTGAAAGAAGCGAGCGAAGTGTGTAAGGACCGCGTGGTGGGACCTAGTGTGAAGATATACATACTCGTACATACACTACAGCTCTCTGATATATGTACATATTATGTATCTTTTTTATTGATAAACAATTAAAAATATAATATTAGACTACTATATACGTGAATTATAATTAAAGTACAGACAGGTTGTGAGGCCTACGGCCCACCTGATGTAAATTGGTTACCGTTGCCTATGAACGCTTGTAATAAAGCATTAAGTGTCGCTTGCGCGTTGCCACCTCTTTTGCTAACACAGCTACTCATTAGGAGCTTACTGGTAATCTCCCTCATTATTTGTCTGCGGTTTTAAATGAGGTGGAGGTACTTCCCCAGACTGGTTGCTTAATGCGCCCCACCTCTCTTAAAAACACTCAGAATAAGACAAAGACACGCACACGTTCGTGGATATAAATGTTTGTCCTGTGTGAGAATCGAACCCACGAGCCTTCTTGTCAAAGTAGCAATACTAGCCACTGCGCCACCGAACATTCGTTATATTCACATTTAGTTAGCTTAGTCTATACCAAGCTAAATTGAGAACTATTTATGTTCAATTCTATGATTTTGAAAATCGAACTTGTATTTGTGGTAATCGTCATCAGTTTCGTATTAGTATATTGTGCAACTAGTGCGATAAGTTGTCGACTGCCCACGAGTATTTGTTACGGGTGATAAGTCGCTATTTGCCCATTTTAAAATTTGAGTGCGACAAGTAAACTTGGCGCACGCAGATTTTCCTTGTCGCACGCAAATTGACGAGAAAAAAAAAATGAATAACGCCCCTGGACCCCAATTTTGGATGTCGGAATAGTTCCACATTCAACTTCGTTCTCGTGGGCAATCGACAACTTATCGCACTAGTTGCACAATATACTTGAGTCCGTTTTGATTGAGCTACACACGAGTACCTAAACAAAAGAGGATTTTTAGAATCACAAAAGTGTATCTATATCGGTAAACAAAAAAGTATGTACTCATTCGACTTCCATTTAAGTGTTCGTATATCCGGCAAAATAGAGAGATTTACTCGTTTTTGTACATCAAACACAAACTGTAAACATGAGCTAAAAACAACCGAACAAAAGACAAAACATGTCGTAATTATGGAAAAAATATTTTGGTAATTACGGTACGTTTTTTGTAGAAAATACGAAATTCGACGGAGATTTCATCCGTTTTGTGTTTTTAGTCGTAATGTAACTCATAATTATCTTTATCGTATGAATAAACACAAAGGTACACAGGCGCAGGTCGTATATAGATACCAGCAAGAAATATGTCTTCTTTTTTATGCAACGTCAGGTGGCAAACACTCGTACGATCCGCCTGATGTAATGTGGCTGCTACAAACATGGAACATCAGTGACGCTTTGCCATCACAGCAACTCCCTTAGGGCTTACTGGTCACTCAAAGGAATACAACAACGCTCAATGGAGTTTGACTGCGGTCTTTTGTGAGGTGGAAATACTTCCACAATCGGACTGCACCTACCTTTCTTTAAATTCTTCTACATTTATTTTAATTTTAAGAGAGGTAGAGCGCATCAATGCACCCCGTCTGGAGAAGTACTTCCACTTCACAGAAAACCGCTGCCAAATAACAACTCCCTCGAAGGTTTTGTGCTTCTGCGTGTGAGTGAGGTCACCAGTAAGCTTAGCAGCAGGGCATGGCATCGCGTGAGTGATAATTTAATTAATGTATTGCAAGCGTTTATAGTCTACGGTAACCGCTTTACATCAGTTGGACCGTATGCTTGTATGCCTCCCGACGATGAACAAAATATTCTTGACTTTTCTCCTGTTCATAGGACTCTCGGTGAAATTTGAGATACCGAAAATAGTCGGCATGGGAATTTCCAAGCCAATTAGTTCACATGATCGATAACAACATTCTAACGATGCGGTCATTCTGAAAACAATGGTGGATGTTTTCCAGTCATTAAAAAAGATTAAAAAAAATATAATAATCTGATAAGAATTACGACCGCGTTCAGCAACACTGAAACGTTTCAGAGACACCAAAACAGAGTGCCTGCCCCGTAAGCGACTTGGAGTGAACATATACATACATATAAAACCGAACGAGACGTAACGGACTTGTTCATTGGCAGAGCTGCGATAGCCAGCGGAGCCACATTACCCTCAAAATTGCCGTTTGGGGTAGACTGATGTCATCCAGCTAGCGTTTAGACGGTAATAGTGAGAAACTCCAAAATCGACACACTAATAGCTAACATATTGTAGTTTTGTATCCTTTAATTTGAAATTTAAATCTTCGTTGGTGAGGAAGAACGGTCCAAAATCGTTCCAATTAGAAAAAAAAACATATGGGAAAACGTATGGCCGGCCACTCTGCAGTGCAGAGTCTGCACTGCACTCCCATCAACAGAAAAAGTAACAGCACTCGTCGCTAGATGTCGTACAGGGTTCCATATATTTTTAAAAAATTAAAAATAAAATATTTAAATCTTTTTTAAATTTAAAAAATATCAGCTCTGCCTACACAGCTTGCTGTTATTTACTAGTATTTCTATTCCTAACTTAGCCATGTATCACTAAATTTGTGTTTATGGATTTATATACACATTTGTTAATTATCACTTGATCAGCGGTGAAGGCAAACATCGTGAGTAAACCCAGACGTCCAACAATTTATATATATATATATATATATATTTATACTACGCCGGGAGGCATACAAGCATACGGCACACCTGGTGTAAAGCGGTTACCGTAGCCTATTAACGCTTGCGATATATTAAGTATCACTCGCGCGATGCCTCCTCTGCTGCATACACAGCAACTCCTTGAGAGCTTACTGGTGACCTCACTCACACGCAGGAACACAACAACCCTCTAGAGAGTTGTTATTTGGCTGCGGTTTTCCGTGAGGTACTTCCCCAGACGGGCTGCTTTGGTGTGCCCACCTCTCTTATATTTCAAAAGTACGTGTGTGTGTGTGACCGAACCCGAGCAAAGTGTAGGTTTTTCTTCTGGCTGTGGAGGTCTGACGGCAGTCGCTCCATGTCTAAATCTGTATCTCTGCCAATCCATCCAGGTTCAGGTAGCGGACTCCGTCAATCCTAAGGGATTATTTTAAACGGGATAAAGCTATGAATGTCACAGAAGCGAGTGAAGTATGTAAGGACCGCGTCTTATGGCGCTTGGTTCTCTCTGCCTACCCCGCAAGGGACTTGGCGTGAAGATATATACATACATAAAGCTGGTATGAAGGTAAGATAGACAATTCTGATAATTACCATCTAAATATATCAATCATAATAAATAATATCTATCAATAAGAAACAAGGAAACCGTACATTAATAACATTTAAAAAAAATTATCCAATTTCTATAAAAAAAAAGGGTTGCACTCCGGGAGCGCCGGCAGAAGTGAAAACTTGAACATGTTGATAAACTACGTTGAACGAAACGCGTAAACGCCAAGAATTTCATGGCGCGTACAACGTTTTGGTCGCGAGAAAATAATGCCCTATGAACGATCTAGCGCTTCATGTTTTAATTGTTTAATTAGAGGTAGCTAATGTTTTAGCACTGCAGCGAACTTAAGTTCTAATTCTCAACAAAATCTTACGGTCAGGGTCACATGTCCTGACGCGAATTTAATATTTTTTACTCTTCTCAAAAAGTGCACAACGCCGCTAAAGAAGTTTTCACTTCAATAAACTATTATTTTATCATAGCTGTAGAACTGACTTTTTAATTGAACCGTAACGGTATTCGAACGGTATATGATACATCAATACAAATTTTATTAATCTCATCTTTGACCGCTTCGAATTTTATGTTTCAATAGTATTACCAAATTTTTGTAAATTGTTTCCGAATATTTTTTCCTCAAAATAAAATCGTAATTCTTGGTATTTTGAGTTAACAATGTATATCTTATTTATTTTCGTTGTTGTTGTTTACTCATACTAATTATTTATTTCTTTTGGTTTCATTCGTAATACTTGTTTGGTTCGAATTTTCATGTTTCAATAGTATTGACCCAAATTGAACCAAATTTTTGAAAATTGTTTCTGAATGCCAGAATATTTTTTCCTCAAATAAAATCGTAATTCTTGGTATTTTGAGTTAACAATGTATTGTTTTATTTATTTTCGTTGTTGTTGTTTACTCATACTTGTTATTTATTTCTTTTGGTTTGATTCGTAACACTTGTTTTGTAGCCCAGCTTGTCATAGTTGGTGTTTAATTAACATGTTATTCTAATACCGCTTAACCGCAATAAGTTTGTTCTAAATACGTACATAATGTTGTTAACCTCTCGTACCTAACAATAGGTTGTTCTCAGCTTCACCTAAAACATTATTGCTGTAGTAATGACTCGTTTACTTGCTAGGTTTCTAGCTTCTGTGTATTTATTCATTTTTCTTTACATTCGTAGTACAAAAGTTACTGATTAATGAGAAAAATGAGAATGATGTATGTATATATGTATATCTTCACGCCAAGTCCCTTGCGGAGTAGGCAGAGAGAACCGAGCGCCATAACATACTTCACTCGCTTCTGTGACATTCATAGTGTCGGTGTTAAGATAAGAAAGGGCATGCCCCGTTGGTTCGGACATGTAGAAAGAATGCGGGACAAAAGAATGACGAAACAGATATACAATGCAAAAGAGGAAGGATGTAGGAGCCGAGGAAGACCGAGACGAACCTATCATGAGCACATTGGTCGTGTTTTATCAGAAGGTGATGTCAGGAGCCCCAGGAACCGGGGAGCGTGCACGAAAAGAGCTATGAAAATGATGTAAATACGTAATTGATATCTTAATTAATGGCTGGTCTGAAAGAGAGTATCAACATCAAGATAAGTAGAGCGTGCTCCGTTGGTTCGGACAGAATAGAAGAGGGAATAATGACCAAGCATATATACAACACGAAATGAGAGGGGTGTAGGAGCCGAGGGAGGCTCAACTACCACAAAAAAAATTGGTCGTGTATTAAAGAGTTATTAATGTTAAAGAAGCGAGTGAGGTCAGGGGTGTAGCGATCGAATCATGTTTAAATTTGATAATATGGATTCCTCGTTGTCAGTCAAATTAGTTAGAGATCATGATTTTTTTTTATACGACTAAGGTGGCAATCAAGCATACGGCCTGTCTGATGGTAAAATAAAAATACATTGTACATAAGAATGTCCATTATTTGTAGAATATAGTACACGAGACCTCCGTCGTAACATTTAATCAACGTTGCTCTTAGCCACTCGGTTGTAAGTGCATTTACCGAATATACTCAACTGGAAGAGACATAAACTTAATTTGATCAGTTTTTTTATTAGTATGATAAATATAATACAATCTTGTCAGCTATTCCTACGAACTAGGAGTATCAGTAATTCAGTAAATTTCTGTTCATTTCTTCGAAATAGCCTCTTTTGAGTGATTTACCACAACACAAAATATGCACACGGTTTGGCAAGCAATTATAATTATTATTCGAGGTCATATTCGAGATGGCTGTTGCCATGTTAATTTATAAATAGGTATAAAATTGAGAAAAATAGAAAAAGTTGCGCATGCCTCGGGGTTTGAACCCAGGATTATATTAGGTCGAGTTGCTTTACGCATGTTGGTTCCCGCTGGTCTACGAGATACGAGTACTATTACGAGTATTTTAATTTTTTTTAACGTATTCGCAATACAAAAATACGACTCTCAAGAATATAACTGGCCAGAAACGAACTGTTAGTTCCGTTGCGTATTTAAATTCGATTGCTGCACATTTAAGTGAAAAGCAAAATGTGGAGCTGCAAATACAGCAACTTATAACTTAATATGGATATTGTCGATTTTAACAGATGGTATACTTTTCTGTGTGGCCCACTAACTACTACGGGGACAACATTCGAGAACCTTTCTACCCCAGCGGTTGGCGTTTCTACGTTCTATGGTGCCGGCCCACTGCCACTTCAGCTTACTTATCCTTTGGGCTATGCAGGATACTTTAGTTCTGCTGCGGATGTCATCATTTCTGATTCTATCACGCATTCTCTGATTGGTTGAATCAGAAATGGCGATAGCTATACCCCGAGTCTAACTCTTTCCGTAGCACGTTAGCGACCTTGAACTTCCCCATATGGCCCGTAGTGTGTAATATAAACTCAAATTATCTATGGAACAGACAAAGGATCTGAAAACCCATATCGTTTTATTTTACACTACGAGCAAAAAGGTCCTGAATTATTTATTAAGTACTCGTATGTTACATTATTCTCATTACATATTAAAGAGCATTATTCTCATTATTTTTGCTAAATAATTAACTGTCAGTTACAGTTAATCGCTGTCAACAAACTATAGAAAACAGTTTAAGTTCCGTAGTTCGTAAAATGAACGCTTGCAACATAAAGACTATTGTTTCACGTGTTGACATTCTCGTCTAACTCGGTAACTCTTTATCTTACGGGTAACCCACTAGAACCTTCTACCAAAAATTTCAATCAACACACAACCTTCCAGTTGTCATTTGGCTCATATTTAACAAAAAAAAATATACAAATATGTTGTAATACCTCTCCATTACCAGGGCCTTGTGTACGTCAAATAAGGTTATGTTATTTTTCTTATCGAATTATTTAGTATCTTTGCTGCTCATTCTTGTGCCTGCACTTGCAGAATTAATTACTAACTAAACTCAACTAATCATTAGAATTTATTGTATGTATATCTTCACGCCAGGTCCCTTGCGGGGTAGGCAGAAAGAAACGAGCGACATAAGACGCGGTCCTTACATACTTCCTTCCTTAGAATTAATTATTTTTAACTAGCTGCTGCCCGCGGCTCCGCCCGCGTGTAGTCAAACAACGTAGCCTATGTATTAATTATTAATTAAATTAGTAATTAGTTTATATTGTCATATATATTTTAATTTAAGGTATTTATCTATGGACCCGTGTTGTAAAACCTGTTGTCTGAAATAAATGATTATTATTATTATTAATCCAGATCATATTCTATCTACGTGCCAAATTTCATTCTAATCCGTTCAGCCGTTTAAGCGTGAAAGAGCAACAAACATCCATCCATACATACCAACTTTCGCATTTATAATATTAGTAGGATATTAGAATTAATAATAACATTTAAGTCTTCGAAAGAAAACAATAAACACACGGCACCACTTCGTGATTGATGTATATTGTACACGATCAAATGCAGATCAAGTAAAAAGTCACTTCTAGTTTATATTAAATCTTGAGTGTCGTGCACGTATAGTAAATTATTCAGTGCAGACAGTGAATGAATATTGCATCGGTCGCCTCCTCGGTGCAACTGTACTCGGTTCTTGTTGATTCCCGGAACACTTAAATACGACGTACATTGCTTATTTATAAGACGTTTAAATATATCTTGCAAATAGGTAAACGGATTGTGTCTTCATTCATTTTTATTCCGTGTCTGTGACCAACTTCTATAACATTTCAGTTGTTGAGTTCGTCTCTTGTGCAGCTGAATTGCAGTCCAGTTAGGAATTTGGCCTCCCGAGCGTTGTTCGAGATCATGGAGAATGTTAACATAGATACATTGGTTTTATTATTTTTAGAGAGCTACTAATTAAAGAGAGGTAGGGCGCACCAAAGCAGCCTGTCTGGGGAAGCACCTCCACCTCACAGAAAACCGCAGCCTAAATAATAACTCCGTGGAGGGTTGTTGTGTTAAATTTGAATGCTGGGAGATATACAAGCATACAGTTCACCTGATGTAAAGCGATCACTGTAGCCTATGAATGTTTGCAATACATTTAAACGCGATGTTTCCTCTACAAACTATGCGTGGATGTCAAAGTAGTAGTTTACTAACCACTGAGCCACCGAGCTCGTCAAAACCGAGTTGTTGTGCTGCGTTTGTTTATTGAGACGTTATACCTTTTAGAGCGGTGATAGTCCAGTGGATAAGAAGCCGGCCTGTTCGAATCCTGGCATGTATATACTAATTTAGTGTTTTGAATGTATGCACATATTTTTTTTTTATACTACATAGGGACGCATACAAGCATAGGCCCACCTAATGTAAAACGGGTACCGTAGCTTATTAACGCTTGCGATATGCATTAAGTATCACTCGCACGAAGCCTCTGCTGCTTACACAGCAACTCCTTGGGAGCTTACTGGTGACCTCATTCACACGCAGGAACACAACAACCCTCTAGGGAGTTGTGATTTGGCTGCGGTTTTCTTTGAGGTGGAGGTACTTCCCCAGACTGCTTAGATGCGCCCTACCTCTCTTAAATATTTGTAATTATTACTTGCTGGGCGGTGATAATAACATCATTAGGGAGCCCGCACGTCTAAGATGATATTTCGATTGAAATGTGACCTAACCTAAGAAAAGTCTGGTTTTCTCTCTTGGTTGTGAAGATCTGACGGCAGTCGCTCCTTGTCAAAAATACTTATATGCCTCCAGTCCAAATCAGTATCTTTGCCAAATCGTTAGGCTTATGTAGCGGTCCCCGCCAATCCCAATAGATTAGGAAACGGGATAAAGCTAGGAGGAAAAAGATGACGTTATGCCTTTTAACAGTTCCATACCTGAAGCATATCCCGTTGAGGCCCGTTATATACTTATTGCCGTAACGCGCATGGCGGAATTCAGCCATCTGGGCCTTAGTCAAAGTCAAAGTCAAAATCTTTTTATTCCGTAAAAATGGCTACATTTGTTTGGAGTCGTAACAAATTTTTTCCCTACCGTGCAGTTTATGACTAGGTGAGCACTGATAAAAATACTGCCAAAAAACTCAGGCATCCCTCTTTTGGTATCCAAACAAATTTACATATTTTATTAATTACATTATAATTGGATCGACTCACTCCCAGGCATTTTTATCATTAATATAGTCAGATACTTTATAATATGCCCTGCTACACAATTTGGCTTAAAGCCAGCAGTAGTAGTTTTAAATTTGTTAACGGCGACTTTACTTCCAGCGAATTCCTAGTGCCGAAGGAATTCGCTGGAACGTATCTTTATCGAAGACCGAGTCGGCGTTCGTCTCTCTGGACCACTCGGTAGCCGTACTTAACACACCAAGCAAGTAAGTAAGCTTGCAGTGCACCAAGCTGCACTGTTTACTTCTACATCCCTCGTTTTGTGATAATAACTGTCTAACTCTTACATTGTTTATTCCCCAGTGAAGACACAAATCGTTTGAAGAAGCAAAACAAGAGTTGTTTAAACTTTAGATCTCATTTTAGATATACATTCTGTATTATGTTAACGCCGGTAAACATGCGGGGTATATTTATACCTGCAATTTCTCTTTCAAATATTCGTACTCAGATTTCCACTGACGTATACGTAGATGTACACAGACGTCACTGAAACTTGTGGGGATATTGCGTAATGTTTTCCATCGATCGGCTTCAATTTTACTGGTTCACGACGTTCATTTGTGAACGATTGTTTTTTTATTTCTTCTAATAGGCTAATAAACTGTAGACAAAACAAATAGCTATATTTATATATATATACAACGTCTGGAGGCATATAAGTATATGACTTATCAGATCTAAAGTGGCTATCATAGTCTATGAACGCTTGCAATACAGGTAGTACAGTACAGTATCGCTAGCGCGTTGCCACCCCTGCTGCTAACACAGCAGCACCCTAGGAACTTACTACTCACTTACAGGGACTTACTGGTGACCTCACTCACACACAGGAACACAACAACTTTCTAGGGAGTTATTTGGCTGTGTTTTCTGTAGGGCGCATTAAAGTACCCCGTCTGAGGAAGTACCTCCGACAAAGAATGAAACCGCAGGCATATAACAACTCCCTGGAGGGTTGTTGTGTACCTGCGTGTGAGTGAGGTCACCAGTAAGCTCTCAATGAGTTGCTGTGTAATCAACAGAGGAGGCATCGCGCGAGTGATACTTAATATATCGCAAGCGTTAGTAGGCTACGGTAACCGCTTTACACCAGGTGGGCCGTATGCTCGTATGCCTCCCGACGTAGTATAAAAATATATATATACATAAATTGTTGGACGTCTGGGTTTACTCACGATGTTTGCCTTCACCGCTGATCAAGTGATAATAACAAATGTGTATATAAATCCATAAACACGAATTTAGTGATACAAGGCCATTAGGGTGTCCCTTATATGACAATTTTTTTTTTTTTTAATATCGAAATGTATACTCCCTATTTTTTTTTAAACTACCCAGACTTACTTAAATACAAAATTTTATCTTCCTACGTCAACATTAACCCGTGCCAACAGAACCCTTAAGATTTTGAAAATTGCTGTTTTTGACCCTAACCGTCATGTAGCTAAATACATTGAAAAATTTATATTTTATAAAATATTTATTAAAAGAAGATAAAATTACAGATCAGGCGGGATATGTTCTTTTGAGGGTCTCTTTTTTTACAGTCTGGATACAGATTTCTATGTTCTTGCACACAGCGCGTAGCAAAAATTGACCACTTGTGTTAGCAGCAGTGGTGGCATCACGAGTGATAATTAATGTGTTGCAAACGTTCATAGGCTACGGTAACCGCTTTACATCAGGTGGTTTGTATGCTTGTGTGTCTTCAGACAGTTTCGACATTGTATAAAAAAGGTTTTATTTTAATTATTTATTACCTTCTGTAGTACATGAATGTATTATTATTTTCTTTTTGTAGTATTAGTATCATAAAAAGTGTTGTATACGTATATAAATATGCATATGTATACAACTCTTTTCTGTGTAAGTACTCGGCTCCATTTAGAACCATTTTCGTATACTCCTCCAAAAGTACAAAGGTTTCCATTACGGCAGCGTCAAAAAGAACTGGGCGTATAATATAGGGCAACAAGTATTCTACACGCTTACATCGCATCCCTATTTAGTAGAGCTTAAGATTCAAAATGCATAAACAGAACTCCGTGTCGCCAAAGGTGCATCGTTCGTGAACTGGGCTAGTGGCCCGTAGCGGCCGTACCGCACGTCCTTACTGTGTCATAGGGCTCGGGGCTGAGTGTGCGCGATATGCGTTAGCGATAAGAAGGTTGGTCACATTAGTGGTCACATATTTAGTGATGCGACCAATTCGATTCTTTGAGTCGTAATTTCGGAGGTCTTAGTACTACATATTTATGCCCTCACTACTCACAATTTGATATTTTGTAGATTCGCCAATTTATACAGACCCATGCGTAGATGGAGCAGTGATAGCCCAGTGGATAAAGGACCAGCCTATTGACCAACTGGTCTACGGTTCGAATCCTGTCATGTACCACTAAATTCGTATTTTCGGATAAATGTACATATTTATAATTATCACCTACTCGGCGGTGAAGAAAACCTCGATAGGAAAGGAAGATTTGTCCAAGAAATTATATTTCAAAAAACATGTGACCTAAGAAAGTCTGGTTTTCCCTCTGGCTTGCGGAAGTGAAGTCTGACGGCAGTCGCTCCTTAGGATTAGGCAGTTGACACCGCCAGTTGGTCAAGGTCAAGTTGGGTTGGTCAAAAGGCATAGGTTTTATCCACCGGTCTGGCTATCATTGCTATCACCTAAAGTATCTTACAGGTTATCATTTATAGTTTGTTTTTTTTGTTCGTCCCAACTTAGTGCCTGTTGTGGCGGTTCGCATGAAAACTAAAAAAAAAAACTACCAGTTCAGCTTATTATTACCGAATAATTAAAAATAATACCGAATTGTTTTAATCATAAACATGTTTGTTTCTTGTCTGATTGATGTGTTATGACAGTGCGAAAGCTCAATCTTTTTTAAATTTTGCCATATGGCAAACAAGCTACTGCTGTAGTGTCTGGGAAAATCACGAAAAGTATATATTTAGTGAATTCTTATCTATTTACTCTTACTAAGAAATATGATTCGCAGATATGAGGTTTCGTAGACAAAAATATTGAATCGGTTAGATTTTGTTAGAAACGAAATTTGTTTATTGTGTTATTCAATTGCGTGATGTTGGTATGTAAAGCCCATATAAGAAATCGTGTGAAAGTATCTCGTTCTGTTACGCTTTCATTGCTAAACGCTAACAAAATTTCACTAGTCTTTAGTGAAAGATGAAGATGGGATAAGGAATGTAATTAATTTTAAAAGAGACCTATATTGGCAAGTTTCTTTCAGCATTTCTTCTTCGCCAATGGTCATTTCCGAAATGCTAGTAGAATAAAAAAAAGAAAAACCGCGAGGACCCAATGACAAATAAAGAATTTTTATCTATTTTTTTTTATCTTTTATCTTAATTTACTAGTTAAAATTAATAATTTATGCGACTACCTGCCAAAGAGCTGTAATGTTAAGACCTCAACCTTACCCCCGTGATCTCTCGTTCTCGCTACGGAAACTTGTGACTTCGCGTAATGAATACCTCCAAAGGCTAGGTCATGCTTCCAAGCTATGCAAATATCGCACCTACTGCCTACAGAAATGTGTATTAATATTACGACGTCTTGTAAATACCGTTCACTCCCTGAGATAGTACAGAAAGACGCCGCTAGGATTACTCTGGTAACTGATTTCGATACTTTGGAATTGGAATTAAACTCATGAATCACGACAGTAGCGCTAGATTCACAAAGCAATAAAATACTTGACGACGCATAAAGGCCCACTTTACTAATTAAAACATAGAGTTTTAACGCCATTCGAGACTACGATGCAACGGGAGTATATTTTAAGCCGATAAGTTACGCAATTTTAGCAAAAAGTTGCGCTGTTCTATTTTATCCCCCGACTCGTTACGGTGAGTTGAGTTACAAAGCAATATTTTCTATAGGTTCTCCAATAATTCCTTCGTGGCTAGATTGGTTTAATATTGATGGTAGATTGTCTCCTTAAGTAGGTGTTATCAATGAGATTTAACTCCATGTTGACCAAAGTATATACATAAATAGATTACTGAATTATCCATAATTTTATTATTGGACTTGGACCAGGTGTGTCATAGAATACCAGTTTTCCTGGTCGTCTTTTCTGTTATTTGGTCGCTGTCTTCTACAAGGCCAGATTCTTCTTCAATTGGCATTGTCTATATCGTTAGTCCTTACTTCTCTTTCAAAACGTCAGCGGGGTGCACCATGTGGAGACCAGTGACACAGTGGTGTCGTTACCTTGGTGAAGGTTAAGAGCAAATCAAATTTGCCTTCACTTATTAATAGCAATAGGACGCATCAAAGCAGCCCATCTGAGGAAGGACCGCCACCTAACAGAAAACCGCAGTCAAATAACAACTCTCTACAGGCTTATTGCGTTCGTGCGTGTGATCGAGGTCACCAGTAAGCTCGCAAGAAGTTGCTGTGTTAGCAGCAGAGGTGGCATCGCGCGAGTGATACTTGGGAGACGGTAACCACTTTACCTGATGGGCCGTCTCCTTGTATGACGTTGTATAAAAAAACACTACGATCTATCGCACCTACTTTATAAAAGTTTTAGTAGTGATGCAGCTGAATGTGCTCTTAACTGTACATACCAAATACAGTATCCATTCCGAATTTTCTTCAAAAAGCCGAAGTCTTCAAAAAGCAAATATCTAGATCCGAAATAGGTATGAATTAGTATCAAAATATTCAACCTAATTATATACTGCATTAATTTCGTTTAAAATGCTATGCTAGTTAACTTCAATAATTACATTTTTAATAATTATAATAGGTTAGGTATACTGTTACCTTGTGTTTAGTTTCCAATTTTGAACTTTATATGTCTTAAAAATAAGCGTCATAGCAATAGTGTCTAAGTAACCTTGAGTATTATATTATTACACATTACAATAATGAATTGTAAAATATAATACAATTTAAAATTTTTAGTATTTACATTTGAGTTCATTGTATTACAAAATAGGTTTTTGTATTAGATATTCCGGTTACATTTAAATTATTCGTAGTTACTAAATTTGGGTTAAATATATTTATTAGCATATCTATACATATATATAGTACATAAATATTTTGAAAATATGCATGAATAAAATGAATGCAGAAAGAAGAAAGCATGAAATTTAAACTTAAACCAAGAAAAGTGATATCTTTTAACGAGTTTGACATCAGTGCTCGTGGGTTCGATTCCCGCGCAGGACAAACGTTTGTGTGCATGAACATGTCTGTTTGTCTTGGTCCGGGTATTTTTACGAGGTAGGGCGCATCAAGGCAGCCCATCAGAGGAAGTACCTCCACCTCGCAGAAAACAGCAGCCAAATAACAACTCCCTAGAGGGTTGTTGTGTTCCTGCGTGTTAGTGAAATCACCAGTAAGCTCCTATGGAGTTGCTGTGTTAGAAGCAGAGCATGGCATCGCGTGAGTCATACTTAATGTATTGCAAGCGTTTATAGGCTACGGTAACCGCTTTATATCAGGTGGACTGTATGCTTGCATGCGCTCCTGACGTTGTATAAAAAAAGCTCCTATGAAGTTGCTTCTTGACTTTTCTCCTGTTCATAGGACTGTCGGTGAAATTTGAGATACCGAAAACAATCAGCATGGGAATTTCCAAGCCAATTAGTTCACATGATCGATAACAACATACTAACGATGCGGATATTCTGAAAACAATGGTGGATGTTTTCCAGTCATTAAAAAAGATTAAAAAAATATAATAATCGGATAATTACGACCGGGTAAGCGTTTAGCAACGCTGAATTCTATTGTATAATCTATTTCAAGGCCACTAAGGAAGACTAAATACCGAAACACTAGATACCTTTCACTTTCATTACGGTCACGATCCAAGTACCAAGGTCTAATTCAAGTCTATTGTATTATAGTATTCGTTAATAACGATGTTGTGTAAGTTAAATATATGAATATTGTTAATCTAAGTAAGAGACTCCTGATAAAATTCTTAAACGCGTCGGATGCTCTACATAACAAGCTTACTCTAAGCCTATCATCAACGCTTACAACGTAAGGAGAATCATTAAAGATAAAAGATAGAGATAAAAAAGATAAAAAAATCTTTATTTGCCTTTAGACCGTCGCTTCGTAGTCAATATGCCATGAACCTAAAAGATGAATTATCACATCAACCCTTACTCACCGAAGGGGTTAGAGCATACTCCACCACGCTGCTAAAATGCGGATTGACTGGTCTCCAGTGTTTTCAAGCCGCCCGAGGGCCACTAACTTAGCTTAACGACTGTCATCTATCTACAACAGCCCTCTGAGCTCGGAGAAACTCGAAACAGGTAAATCCATCGATAGACAGCCTGCGATCGACGTTGCTTAACCTGCGTATTCAGTTATAATGAAACACGCAACGACGCCATCGAGCTCTCAAAGATGAATTATAACCTCGTCTAATTGCTATATTATCACTAAATTTGGGAATGTCTATAATTTGTCAATAGTAATTAGTACTTACGCCTACGTCCTTATGTCTCCGACATAACGACGAAATCGACATAAGGACTAAATCGTACTATTTAGTTCCTTTTTACAGATTACAGAATTAAGTTGTCCTCAAAACAACAAAAGAACTACACATCTTAAAAACATACATAATATTTATTAGCTCATAACATTATGTGGATTCTTCGGGCTAGGCAGAGAGAACCAGGCGCCACATGACTTACTCCTTATACTCGCTTCTCTGTAGATCTTTTCATGCAGCCTCTTCTGATAATACACTATATACAATTTGGTCGTGGTAGGTGAATTACAATAATGTGATTCGGCCTTTAGTCCGTTATTTGATTACTAATATATTATTATGTAGAAAGGGCATAAACATACGTAACTTTTAAAATTATCTGAAGATCAAATAGCACTTGTAGTTTTATTGCTTGATAGCTAGAGTAGAGTTTTCAAAAACGACTTGCACTTGATGTTTTGCTGATGATGAAATCAGCAGTGACAGCTTAATAGATAAAGAACCTGCCTATTAATCTAGGGTACTGAGTTCAAATTCTCGCATGTACCACTGAATTCGTCTTTTCGTATTTATGTACATATTTATAATTATCACTTGCTCTTCGGTGTAGGAAAATATCGCACGACCAACAAATTGTGTTTCAGAAGACATGTGACCTAACCTAAGAAAGGTCTCGTTTGCCCCGTGGGTTGTTCAGGTCTGGCGGCAGTCGCTCTATGTATAAGTCAGTATCTTCGCTAAATCCTTAGGCTTATGAAACGTATAACGCAAGGACGAAGAAGAAGATGCACATGTATTGAAATTTGATTCCGGCTATACAAAAAAATAATTGAATATGACGGGTTTTAAATCACTAAGCGGCTACTCACTGTTTGGCTATCAATAGTCAAATTAACTGGAAAGTGCGTTCTCATCTTCAACATCGGCAAAATCATCGTTAAATTAATTATCGGCAGCGATGGAGCCACATTACTAAAAATAGAATAATAAGACTTGACATAATGACTTGGATGATTTAAATTTATCGTATGGAAAGAGAATAGCTCGATGGCGTCGTTGCGCGTGTCATTCCTATCGAACACGCAGGTTAAGCAACGTCGACCGCAACCTGTCTGTGGATGGGTTTATCTATCTCGAGTTTCTCCGTGCTTCGGAGAACACGTTCAGCCGTCGGTCCCGGCTGTAGTCGATAGATCTTCAGATGACAGTCGTTAAGCTAAGTCAGTGGCCCTCGAGCGGCTTGAAAACACTAGCCTCCGCCAATCCGCATTTGAGCAGCGTGGTAGAGTATGCTCTAAACCCCTTCGGTTGAAAGGAGACCCGTATCCCAGCAGTGGGATGAGTAAGAGTTGATGTGGTGGTGGTATAGAAAGAAAGAAAGAACCATTTATTTGGTGATAAACACAACACCGTACAGATGTTAACATTAACCAGTTGAGAATGCGCAAGCATGCATTGCCAGAGGAACACCTGGCTCGTCAATTATATAACAATTCAATTTTTTTTTTAATTTGTCGGCCATTTTGACCATGTTCCTTAAAAGATAGGAACGGTGTTCCTGAACATTCCTATTCTACCTTTTTATGCTGAATCCGAATCTAAAGTCAAATTTCGAATATTCGAAAAAAAAAACACACACACAGACAAACATACATTTCTTAGAACGGTGTTCCTGAAAATATGGCACACATGCTAATAGCGGTGTGCGATGTCTCAAATAGGGCTGTTCTTAACGTTTTAGGCCATTATGTGCGGCATGGTCTGTGTGGGTTCTGGCGCCAAGATCGATACCCCTCGTGTAAGATGTTGTGTCCCTGCGGTGGAACCCTCAATGTTTACTTGTTTACTAAAAATAAATAAATATTGTCGTACAAATTACACAGCGCCATCTAGCCCCAAAGTAAGCGAAGCTTGTGTTATGGGTACTAGACAACTGATAAACATACGTAAATACATTTTTTTTTCTAAATACATACTTATCATACATAGAAAACACCCAGATCAAGATAAACAGACATGTGCATGCACATAAATGTTTGTACTGTGTGGGAATCGAACCCACGAGCGTTGGTGTCAATGTAGCGTAACAACGCTTTTCACCACTGCGCCACCGAGCTCGTCGAAACGTACTATATTACTTGACTATCAGGACCGTCGTAGATTTTTGTCATATATTACACATATTATGCCTTTGTTGTAGATGTGATTGTGGAGGTGATAATGTGATCATCGCGCCCGCACGTCCAGGCATTATTATCGCATTATTGTGTAGGACATTTTCAAAGTCACATTAAATATAGATAAAATAAATATAGATCATAGATAAACGAGTCAATTCAAAATTCATAAGAGTTAGGGATAGCGCACACTGGTATTTAACAACCAACCCGACTGGGGTATATTATAGCTCTAAGGCTATCTTATGAGAACTACAGAATTATCAAATAACAGCTCCTCTGAAGGTTTCTGTGATTAGGAGCTCTTGAAAGGCTTATTGCTTCTGAATTTTCTTTACAACTAAGATAGCGAATATGCGTCCGTCTACCTGATGGTAAAGAGTTACTGCAGTTTTTGGGTGGTTTATACATCAGGCGCATTGCTCATGCACAAGTTGCCTACCTTGAAAAACCTGCTAGCGCCTTTATTTAGGAACCTCTTGCAGCTGAGAAGACTAGTTCATTTCATAACCTCAGCGTCCGCGAAAGAATTTCTACTTGGAATAATGGCACCGTACGCGACCATTTCGATGGCAAAGTGAGTCGCAGAGTTAGCAACGAAGGTAACAACGTATTGGTCATGTTACTATTCTAACGCTATGTACCACCTGATGTAAAGTGGTTACGCCTATGAACGATTGTAATACATTAAGTACCACTCGTACGATGCTTCCTTTGCTGCTAGCACAGCAACTACTGAGGAGCTTATTGGAGACCTCACTCATATGCAGGAACACAACAACCCTCTAGAGAATTGTTATTTGATTGCGGTTTTCTGTGAGTTGAAGGTACTTCCCCAGAGGGGCTGCTTCGATGCGCCCTACCTCAGTTAAAAACAGCCAGACTAAAACAAACAAACATGTTCATGCACACAAATGTTTGTCCTGTGTGGGAATCGAACCCGTGCCACCAACGCTCGTGGTGCCGCGTCATTCACGACTGCGCCACCGAGCTCATCAATTGTTGCGTGTTTACCGCTTATGGCACGGAATCCCAAAAAAATATATCAACATATCAACTGAGGTGGTATCGCGTGAGTGATACTTAATGTGTTACGAAGTTCACAGGCTACGGTTAACCGCTTTACATCAGGCGCGCCGTATTGGTGTATACATCCCGACATTACATAAAACAAAAGTGCAGAGTACGTTCCCATTAGGACTTCATAATTGGAACAGACTAGAATTTTAGATATATGTTCAGAGTATCTAAGTAACAGTTCAAATAATAATAATATTAACCTCCACGACCAAATTGTTAGTGTATTATCAGAAGAGTGTGCATGAAAAGGAGAAGCGAGTAAGTTGTGTAAGGAGTAAGTCATGTGGCGCTGTTGTGACTAATGAATATTATGTAAGTTTTCAAGGTCTGTTCTTATATATATATATATATATTGGTTAATATTTTCTCTGGCATTTCGGGGGTCCATCCAGTGAGTGACGAGCCATCGCCTGCCGAAAGTAACATCAGATATGATAAATAAATAAAAATATATCAACCTACTAGTAGAACTAGGCTTTTCAAACTGCGTCTTTAATTCATTATCATTGTCACCTTATCTTTAATAAGGTTTATATATAATCTATCTCGCTTAATACTTAAGAGTCAGCAAACAAGTTTATGCGGATGAAACTTCAAAATCTCCTCTATTATGCGTTTGCTTGATTTGTCTTTATATTGAAGTTGCGTCCTTACGTCACACCGAATACTTTGTTGATAGTGTACGTTATACCAATTCTAATTTGCGTCCAGAGACTGATATGATTGTTCGCCGTCCTAATGTTATTCCGTCTCCCAATAAATTAGAATTGTTGGCGTCCGCTACCTAAGGATCTGGCGAAGATTCTGATTTTGACATGGAACGAACGACGACGAACGAACCTTGAAAAATATATTTTTTTGTACGTGCGGGTTTCTTCACGATATTTTCATTTACCGCCTCACAAGGGATAATTACAAATATGTATGTTACATAAATTGGAAATCCCGAATTTATCGGTACATGCCAACACCATGATTTGAACCAGGCAGCCGGTTAATAATCTGGTTCTTTGTCCACTACGCTATCACTAGTCTCAAAACTGATTTAACTGTCTGCACAAATATCTACGCGACACCTCAAGCTAGATTGTTAGACATTTGTACCGCTCTTATGGGCGCACGCAATAAGAGTAAAAATGGTGCTGCAAGTGTCTAACATGACTTGTCACTGTGTGTGCTAGAATATCGCAATGTCGTTTCGGAATGAGAGTGATTGCACATCATAACTAGTATAGGCTTAGTAGACGTACAGACGCATTTCAGTCTCAAATATATATAAACGAACTCTCCTTACAACTTTTTATAAGTAAAATGTTGTAGTACGAAATGTATTTCGTTGTACGGTTCGTGTCTAGCTTGCTTTGATATCAATAAATAGATGACATTTTAAAAACAGAAAAATAGGAAGCTAAAACGGTTTCACGCCATTTTTATTGTTGTTCTGTTTTCTGCCGCTTTCCCGTTTTTACCGCCCCTGTGGGATTTTTTTTTTACGTACTGAGTTCATTTACGGGCGGTGGAAAATAAGAAAGACGAGCACGGAAAATTGAAACACGTTGAGAGAATTCTATTTTTATTGTGACACGGTACGGTGTGATAACCGTCCGCTTGTAACAGGGTGTGCATTATACTGAGCAAACGTGTATTACTAGATAAACTTGAAGCACGTTTCTGCCACCGTGAAGGACTGCACTGACGCACAAACATACATATTATGTGTGTACATGTCTGTGTTTGCACTGGTAGCTAAGCAGATTATTATTTAACTATTACTTAGATACTCTCTGAACATTATATAAAATTGTAGTCTCTTCCAATTACGAAGTACCAATGGAAACGTACACTGCACTTTTGTTTTATGTAATGTCGGGAGGTATACATCCATGCGGCGCGCCTGATCTAAAGCGGTTACCGTAGCCTGTAACACATTAAGTATCACTCACGCGAACTTCGTAACACATTAAGTATCACTCACGCGATGCCACCTCTGCTGCTAACACAGCAACGACCTGGGCTGCTTTGATGTGCTTTGATGTGATCTTAAAATGTGGGAATCGAACCCATGGGCCATCGAGCTCATCATCATCTGAGCATTATTCCATTTCGCGCGGTCTTCCCTAACTGTGATACACCGAGCTCGTTTAAACATTATCATTAATCATGTACATGAAGCATGAGTTTCCTCAAGAAAGGCGTGAAGAGGTTTGCCGACCCTGTAGAAGTATTTTGTATTGTGTAGTATTTCTTCTTCCTCGCGTTATCTCGTTTCCTAGTCCATTAGGATTGGCGGGGACCGCTACCTAAGCCTAAGGATTTGGCGAAGACACTGATTTTTACATGGAGCGACTGCCGTCAGACCCCCACAACCCAGAGGGGGCACGGGATCTTTCTTAGGTTAGGTCATACGTCTTTCGAAATTTCGCATACGTATATAAATATGTAAATAAATTTATCCCTAGATGCATGAGGTTGCTCAAGAATGGCGTGAAGAGGTTACCGACCCTGTAAAAACAGGGTTGGCAACGCACGAGCGACACTCCAAGTGTCCACCGACAATGGTAACCGCTTACCATCAGGCAGGCGGTATCCTTGTTAGCCACCTTAGTTGTATAAAAAAAATTAATAGTCTTTGTTTATCACCATTTGAATTTTATGAGAATTTTTAAATTATAAAGGTTATTTGAGTTTATTATAATAAATCATCATATTACCAAATTTTGAATGGGACTTAGTAATTAGAATGGAGTATAAAGTGATATGATGTTAGAAACAGAGTTGGTCTGAAAGAGAGCGTCGGTGTTAAAATAAGAAGAGGCATGCTCCGTTGGTTCGGACAAGTAGAAAGAATGCAGGATGAAAGAATGACGAAGCAGATATATAATGCAAAAGTGGAAGAATGTAGGAGCCGAGGAAGGCCAAGACTTACCTACCATGACCAAATTGGTCGTGTTCTGTCAGAAGGTGATGTCAGGAGCCCTAGAAACCGACGAGCGTGTATGAGAAGAGCAATGAATGTTAAAGAAGCGAGTGAGGTATGTAAGGATCGAGTCACGTGGCGCTCGGCTCTCTCTCTGCCTACCCCGCAAGGGATTTGGCGTGAAGTTATGGATAGATAGATAAAGTGATATGAGATGTGAAACCATTCCATGTTTCAACATCAATATCAAAGTTTCAACAATTTCGTTACACTTACATATTAAAATGTTAATGAACTTGTTTGACAAGAAATTTGAAAATTTCGTACAAGTCGTGAGTAGAAGAATGTGACTATCGTTGTGATGCAATTCTATGTAATAACTCTAAGTAAAGTTGGTCTCCGATTCAAACCCTGGCGGCGCACGTGGCACTGCTTTCGTGTTTTCGGATTTATGTACATATTTATCAAAGTCAAAGTGAAAATCTTTTTATTCCGTAAAAATGACTACATTTTTTTACATTTTTTTACATTTAACGAGCTCGGTGGCGCAGTGGTGAAACGCGCTGTTACGCTACTTTGACACCGACGCTCGTGGGTTCGATTCCCACACAGTACAAACATTTGTGTGCATGAACATGTCTGTTTATCTTGATCTGGGTGTTTTCTATGTATAATAAGTATGTATTTACAAAAAAAAATGTATTTACGTATGTTTATCTGTTGTCTAGTACCCATAACACAAGCTTCGCTTACTTTGGGGCTAGGTGGCGCTGTGTAATTTGTCCGACAATATTTATTTATTTATTTGTTTGGAATCGTCACAGTTTTTTTCCCTACCGTGCAGTTTATAAACTCCGGCATCCCTCTTTTGGTATCCAAACAAATTTACATAATTTATTAATTACATTACAATTGGATCGACTCAATCCCAGGCATTTTTATCATTAATATAGTCAGATACTTTATAATATGCCCTGCTACACAATTTGGCTTTAATAGTAAGTAGTTTTAAATTTGTTTGTGCATGAAAAGGGCAATGAATGTATCACTTGCTCGGCGGTAAAAAAAAAACATCGTGAGCACGTCCAAGAAATAAAATTTCGAAAGACATGTGACCTAACCTAAGAAAGATCCGGTTCACCCTCTGGGTTGTGGAGGTCTGACGGCAGTTGCTCCATGTAAAAATCAGTGTCTTCGCCAAATCCTTAGGCTTAGGTAGCGATCCCCGCCAATCCTAATGAATTAGAAATCGGGATGACGCGAAGAAGAAGAAGAACACTGAGTAAAGTTGGTATCAATATTGGTTCAGCATCATATACCAAACCGAAAGTCTATTGCCGTAAAACACAATATTAATTATTAATATATTGTATATTTATTTATTCATGTTAATATAGAAGAAATAATATCAATCTATCTATAACTTCACGCCAAATCCCTTGCCGGGTAGGCTGAGGGAACTGAGCGCCGCGTGACTCGATCCTTACACGCTTAGCTCGCTTCTTTAACATTCACTGCTCTTCTAATGCACGCTCGCCGGTTTCTAAGGCTCCTGAGAAAGAATATCATCACGCAAAAATAACAGGTGCTATTTTAGACTACTATATTATATTATATAAAGTGGAAGGATGTAGGAGCCGAAGAAGTCCAAGACTTACCTACCATGATCAAATTGGTCCTGTTTTATCAGAAAGTGATGTCAGGAGCCCTAGAAACCGGCGAGCGTGCATGAAAAGAGCAATGGATGTTAAAGAAGCGAGTGAGGTATGTAAGGATCGAGTCATGCGGCGCTCAGTACTGTCTACCCCGGAAGGGATTTGGCGTGAAGTTATAGATAGATATACTATATTATATTTGACTACTATAAATACTAATGCTATTTTTGTTCCTAACGGTCTGTCTCAACTGACAGGTCTGACGTCACAATTAACATGTGAACTTGACAAGCGTCTCATAATCATAATCGGTGGCGATCTTTTCACGTTAACATGTACATGTCGTACATTAACATGTCAGTGCGTTTGACGGGTGTGAATAATTCACTCGTTGATTGTGTTTTCTGTATTCTGTATCTATGTGTGATATACACGCAACATAGTTGTTATGTTAAACTTCCTCATAACTTCTTTAGTTCACCGTTAAGCTAAATTTAGTTAGTTAATTTTGGCTATTTTTTTATAGACACGGATATAAAATTGTTCTTGCGAATATGTTGAATACAACGTATATTCCAAATGTATGTATGTTAAAGAAGCGAGTGAGGTGTGTAAGGTCCGCGTCTTTTGGCACTCGGTCCTCTGCCCCGCAAGGGGCCTGGCGTAAAGATGAGTACATACATAGGATGTTTCAAAATTTTGAGGATACCTTTACCAACTTTTTACAGACTGTCTGTCAACTTTTTACAGACTGTCTGTCAACTTTTTACAGACTGTCTGTCAAATTTTTACAGACTGTCTGTCTACTTTTTACAGACTGTCTTGTCAACTTTTTACAGACTGTCTGTCAACTTTTTACGGTCTGGAATGCACGAGTGACACATCCGATGTTGTAAGTCTATAGACTACGGTAACTACTTACCATTAGTGGTGTAGAAAAAATCTAGTAAAGGAAACCCCGCGAATATTTCTACTATGTTATACGTACAGTATAGATCTGACTTAGTATCAAGATCAGGCCTAATAACTGGACACTAGCTTGGAATCTAGGAACCCTAGGTTATGAAACCGTGATTAATAAGCATCGTCACAACAAAAGAAGTGGTATAATGTAACCATAACATTAGAGACATCGCGCTTTCTTCTGCTGTCAGTGTAACGAAGTCTCTCACTTCAAAAATCTCAACCTACTTTATCGTGAATTTCATACCAACCTATACATACAGTTTACCGCCATCTCGAGACTGGTCAGCCAACCCTACTTTTTCTGATGGAGAAACAAAAGTCCTATCCGATCGATACTATTTATTTGTCTTTTTTTTTTATACTACGTCGGGAGGCATACATGCATACGGTCCACCTGATGTAAAACGGGTACCGTAGCCTATTAACGTTTGCGATATATTAATTATCACTCGCGCGATGCCTCCTCTGCTGCTTACACAGCAACTCCACAGGACTTCACTGGTGACCTCACTCACACGCAGGAACACAACAACCCACCAGAGAGTTGTTATTTGTCTGCGATTTTCTGTGAGGTGGAGGTACTTCCCCAGGCGGGCTGCTTTGATGCGCCCTACCTCTAAAATCTTATCTTATCCCGAGCACAGCTGCTTTGATGCGCCCTACCTCTAAAATCTTATCTTATCCCGAGCACAGCTGCTTTGATGCGCCCTACCTCTAAAATCTTATCTTATCCCGAGCACAGTTCCTTTGATGCGCCCTACCTCTAAAATCTTATCTTATCCCGAGCACAAGCTCGAGTAATTCGTTTGTGCGTGTATTTATTTATTTTATTTTATTTTATTTTATTCGGAAAACAAACAGTTTTTATAAATCAAATTATTAAACTATTTATATGTTTTCGCATATATAATTCTATAAATGCTTACATGCAGACACTTAGTCACTAACCGATAAACTAAAGTTACACAGCACGAAATAAGTGGGAAATGAGTATGCATGTATGCTCAGGATATTTTGTTGTCATCTTCACGGTCTTGAAGACAGGGGCTTGTCCAAGTGTGGGTACTCGTGGTTCAGAGAGGTCACATCCGCATCTACTCACGTCTTTACTGATCCAATAGCGGAGATACCGATGCTGCTCGTTTATATAAGCTTACTGGAAACTTCACTCACATAAACCCTCAAAGAGTTTGTGCTTTGGCTGTGTTCTTCTTAAAGGTTGAATTCCTTGCAAAGTCGTGCCACGTCTTGTTAAATATGTATGCGCTCTAGCCATTGTTTGGTCGGTTTTTGTTTACTAATTGGCAATATGCATCACGTAGAGATAAGGTGATATATCTATATAGAAATAGCTGGACACAATATGTTCTACCTTTCTCTTTACTGTTTATTAACTGATTTTCTTTTATTTATTTAGCGGCATTGTCATTGTCGAGTTGTACTCTATCCATAAAAAGTTTTTTTTTTATTTTGTTCATCTTTGACATACGACGAAACCTTTACGTAGAAGTCAAGAGTGGTAGGTCGCATCAAAGCAGCCTGTCTAGGGAAGAACCTCCACGTCACAGAAAACCGCAGCAAAATAACAACTCCCTGGAGGGATTTTGTGTTCCTGCGTGTGAGTGAGGTCTCCAGAAAGCTCGTAAGGAGTTGTGCTGCGTTCAGCAGCGGTGGTATCGCGCGAGTAGTACTTAATGTGTTGCAAGCGTTTATAGGCTACAGTAACCGCTTTACATCAGGTGGGCCGTATGCTTGTATGTCTCCCGACGTAGTATATAAAAAAGTCACTATTCGTCATACTTCACGCTCCGTACATCTAAAATATATGTGCTGTTCATATAGTATGTATACTCTCAGACTTATTATATTATAATTATATATTCCTCAATAAAATTTTCAATATTAATTATGTAAACACTAATATTATCATTTTAGGTTAAACTCTTATTAATGATGGTGATATCACGAGCCTTAGAAACGGGCGGGCGTGCATGATAAGTGCAATGAATGCTTAAAAAGCGAGTGACGTATGTAAGTATCGAGCCATGCGGCGCTTGGCAGTCTCTGCCTACCCCGCAAGAGATTTGGCGTGAAGTTATACATACTCTTATTAATCACTGCAATAAAAGCTTGTTACGATTACGATGTTATTCCAGAATAACTTTATCCTTATAGAAAAATATATTGTTTATATATTCGCTCCGAGTCGTTGTCAAAAGCTGCAGTCATTTTTTAATAATTTCCCGTAAAGCTACAGTTACCTGCTTCAACTGAGGTTATTGTTCGCTCAACAGACTTTATAACACAAAATTGCATGTCGTTACAGTTTGTAAAAGAGTAAATTGCTTTGCTGTGCTCACCTAAAGTTGAGTCACACGGTATAAACTAAATTTGAAAACGATACACCCTTTTATTACGCCATGTGGAGGAATATACGAATGATTATTATCCACAACTTTGGTGGTAATATGCTATATTATAATACATGCAACGATATTTCAATGCAGGATGAAAGAATGACGAAACAGATATACAATGCAAAAGTGGAAGGATGTAGAAGCCGAGGAAGACCATTACTAACCTACCATTACCAAATTGGTGGTGTTTTATCAGAAGGTGATGTCAAGAGTCCTAAAACCGGCGGGTGTACATGAAAAGAGTTATGAATTTTAAAGAAACGAGTGAAGTGTATAAGGAGCAGGTCTTATGGCACTCGGTTCTCTCTGCCTACCCCGCAAGCGATTTGGCGTGAAGCTTATAAGCGTAAGCTATATAGATATTTCAAAATTCATATTGACCCTTTTTTATCCTTGAAAATATTACGGCTTGTAAGAAGATTTAACAGGATTTTGGCGGAAACACTGTTGAAGCTCGCTACCTTTTTTGTTGGAAACATACGAACTCAAAAGACATTGTCCCGTCAGAAAAAATATAAATATTTTTGAAAACCCATTACGGCGCTATATTCCGGCTTCAATTGTGAATCAAACCAACTAAACAACAACAAACACAAGAAAATCCTTAAAATCTTTTGCCACTAGGTCCCGCCTTTTAGGAGGATTTCAGTCACATACACACGTTTAAAAGAGTTTATATATATATAATAATATATATATATATATGCGGACCTGACAGACCGAAAGTAAAAACAATAAGTCCTGAAACCCGATCGCAGTGTCACCTGCCGGTGTCCAAATGTAAATTTAAATCATTCTCAAATCTTCTTACACACACCAATGATTTGATCAATCTCTTTTGTGTGTTTAACAGGAGTTCAGGTATACACGGACAAAATATATCCGTTCAGTAAACATCTGTTTAGTATCTTATTCCATTCTTTATATCGACCGATTTCCTTTTTTAATTTTTTTTACATCATTGACGAGGATTTTATGTTATAGTAACAAATTTGAAACGGTAGAAAAATAGTTGCAAGTTTCCAACATTCGAATATGTTTTCCCCAAATTTTCTATATTTCGAGGTGGAATTCCAACTGTTCGTTGGGGCGAACACTAGTTTAGTAAACTTTTATTTTTATATACGTCGGGAGGTATACAAGCATACCGACCACCTGATGTAAAGCGGTTACCGTACCCTATGAACGCTTCCTGCAACACATTAAGTATCCCTTGGGCGATGCCTGCTAACACAGCAACTCCTTAAGAGCTTACTGGTGACATCACTCACACGGAGGAATATAACAACACTCCAGGGAGTGCAATTTGGTCTAACTTTTTTTGTGTGCTTCCGCCACCAATTAGTTAATACACACTAGTGCCGGCCGGCACCTACCCACTACCACAACTAGAACATGTGTTTTCGGGAAGTTCTTCCACAGACGGGCTGCTTTAAAGCGCCATTCCTCTCTACAAACACCCAAACCAAGATAAACAGACATGCATAAGGCACAAATGTTTTCCCTGTGTGGGAATCAAACCAACGAGTATAGGTGTCAAAGTATCGTTAACTAACCGCTGCGCCACCGAGCTCGTCAAGTACTAAAATTCTCACGTACATACAGCGGCAATAGTCTACGTGTTTTATAAGTATATTATTTCACAGCTATATACAGTCTTGAACCGGTCAACGCCGCGCCGCCCGAATAAAAAGCTGTTCTTGCACTTTCGTAACATTAGATAAATTAATTTGGGTTTATATGTTTATACGAAATGGCTCTCAAATGTAATCTGAGAGAAATTTCACTGCAAACGAATGAATAAACCATTCATTCGTTTCTCATGCTGCTCCGAAGGCAAACAAGCATTAGCGCTGAGCAGATTATGTTGTAACACGAAACTCTTCATTACAGCGTTGTCATCTGTCATCAGTTTCCAGTTGAGATTTTCTGATTGTATTGGCTGGCTTTAAGAATGGGTGGTTCAGACATGTAGAAAGAATGCAGAAGGAAATGATAGAGAAAGTCAAGGCGAAAGTAGAAAGACGTAATTCAATAAATTAAAAATAAATATTTTCGGACAAATTACACACAGCCATCCAGTCCCAAAGTAAGCAAAGCGAATGAGTACTAGTCGACTGATAACTTATAATACGAATGAGCTATGAATATTAAAGAAGCGAGTCAGGTGTGTAAGGACCGAGTGATGTGGCGCTCGGTTCTTTCTGCTTACCCCGTCAAGGATTTGTTATAGATAGATAGATAATACATAGAAAACACACAGACCAAGACAAACAGACGTGTTATGCATACAAATGTTTGTCCTGAGTGGGAATCGATCCCACTAGCGATGTTGTAAAAGCAGCGATACTAACCACTCAATTGCAAATATGTACATAAATCCGAAAACACGAATTTAGTAATACATCCTTACATTACATTCACAAGGATACAAAACTACAATATGTTAGCTATTAGTGTGTCGATTTTGGAGTTTCTCACTATTACCGTCTAAACGCTAGCTGGATGACATCAGTCTACCCCAAACGGCAATTTTGAGGGTAATGTGGCTCCGCTGGCTATCGCAGCTCTGCCAAATATAATGTACATAGTGGCTAGCAATGCCTACAAGTACTGCTGGTATCACAGTTCTGCAAGCGTTTTAGCAACAGTAATCGCTTTACATTAATCACGCCGTATGCTTGTTTCCCATCCGACGACGTAGTATAAAAAATGTGAAAACAATCGTTTCAGTTATCTAATACCGTTTGTATGCAAATGGACATTACAATCATGTTGTCAATTTTAATTGACAATGATCGATTGATGTTAATTAGATGTAATTTATTTATACCTATAGTCACGTAAGTGTTATCGTTTCAGCTTAAAATTATAGTGATAACTTGAAATTACTTATCTTCTGTGCCGTACTTATATATAATGTCTAAATTAATAAAATAAAGAGAGCAGATTTGTTTTTTTTTTTTTTTGTATGTTTGTTTGTAATGGATCAAACACAACCAATACATAATCGATTTTAAAAATTATTTCACAGCTAAAAAGCTACGTCGTCAGCGAGTATTGTAGGCTATATATACAAAAAAATTGAGATCCCTTCGAATATAGCAATAATATAACCGAAGAGACTCGACCGTGAGTTCGATAGCGTCGTTGCGCTTGCCATTATAACCGAACACGTAGGTTAAGCAAAGTCGACCGCAGCTTGTCTATGAATGGGTTTATCTATCTCTAGTTTCTCCGTGTTCGATGGGCACGTTAACCCGTTGGTCCCGGCTGTTGTTAATAGATGACAGTCGTTGAGCTAAGTTAATGGCCCTCGGGCGCCTTGAAAACATTGGCGCCAATCCACATTTGAGCAGCGTGATAGAGTATGGTCTAAACCTCTTCGGATGAAGGGAGACTCGTATCCCTGCAGTGAGATGAGTAAAGGTTGATGTGAAAGGGTGATTTTGCTGCAAAAGTCATTATTTGGAGTGAGCTGCGAAAACTATCGATAAAATATTCTACAACATGTTTATTTATAGTACCTAGTCATCACTGGCTACAGAAAAGTACGCGAGGCTACATAATCTAACTATTATAGTTAAGTCACGATTACCGTTTTTGTTCAAATTAGTCAATCAAAACACGGAATCAAAAGATGATGACATTTATATCCTGATCCCAGTAAATAGTTTCGTAACGATTTTTTATCATGTTTTATCTGTACTAATGTACTAAATACAAATTTATCATTCTATCAATCTACATGTGCGAAACTGAGACGGGTCGCTAGTATATGACAAATAAATTACTGTGTTTATATTTAACAATCCATGAGTAATTTCATTTGTTTACTAATATTATAAAGAGGTAAAGTTTCTTAGTCCGACCGACTGATCCGATTCTGAACATTTTTCCATGTATAAAGAACCATAACACTTACTACTATAAAAAACAGTTTTAACGTCAGTTAGATGTTTACTTAGTCATTAGTGCCTTAATTATCCGTCTATTTAGATTCATTTCATACATTTAACGCCTGTTATAACAGTTAACCGATACCAGGAGCACATAAACTCGTGTTAGTTTTTGCAACCGGCTCGGTGCACACTTGCACGACAAGCCTCGCCTACGTACCGCACACAACATTGAAAATTACGTCATGCTGTTTATTTGGCCTTATGTAGAGCTGCATGCTTCAAATGTACGCACGACACGACCAAGTACGGCCGGTAAGCCACTTGCCAACTTCCTACGCGATTATGTCTGCCTAGTACTTCGCGAATTTACAAGGATTCTAAAGGATTCACATAGGGTTGGAATTTTGAGCATATAATAACTCCTGCACTGAAATATTAAAAAAAAAACAATTACATATTTGTTAGTATACATTTTTTTTTATATGGCAATAGTGTTGCTACTTTATGCCAGTGTCAAAGTCTTCAGTATAGGATCATTTGAAAATCTTAATTCTATGTTCCAGCTTCAGGAACTGTGCTGAAAAAATATTTGGGAAGGGTACCTAGACCCAATCAACCCAGTTTAAATACCTCCCGTAAAACGATAGTGATTTTTACAAGGTGTTATTGATGAACTTATTCACGTATTCCAAAAAGTACATAAACGTGTTATATTTGACTTTTTTCATTACTGTATAATTTCACTAGCACTTATGTTACAAAATACTATCAAAATTGTCACACAAAACTAATTTTATACTGAATTGTAAAAATTTCAAGTTTAACAACAATGTCACTCGTCAAAAGCGCGCGAAGAAGTCTAGTATACATTTTTGTAATCGACGAAAACCGGACAAACCCGAGGTTGTTGCACGGTCTTTGGTTTTTCGCCTATTGTAATAATGCAACGACGACTATTTATATATATATATAAATCGTCGTCGTTGCAAAATCTGTGAATGACTAAGTAGTAGTAATTGTTGTTAATACTACTAAACCATATCAATCACAGATTTATATATATATATATAAATCAGTGAATGACTAAGTAGTAGTAATTGTTGTTAATACTACTAAACCATATCAATCACCATCAGTAAGCAATCAATTCAATTCATACTTTCACAAACAATAGCCTGGTAAATAAACAGTTTAATGTCACGACGGCCATTGTTTCAAACAATTCAATTCAGCGACTCGATCGCAACACAGTGATTTTATAATAATACTCGTACTTATCTATACATCTATACAGATAAATAAAATTGGAGTGTCTGTTTGTAATATTAAAATAACCGCTTTTTACTAAATGCATATGGATATATACACGGTACATATATACCAAAATTAATATTTTTACAATTTTTGTCTGTCTGTCTGCTTGTTCCGGCTAATCTCTGAAACGGCTGGACCGATTTTGACGGGACTTTTACTGGTAGGTAGACGACTGTTCAGAGCACAATATAGGGTACTTTTTATCCCGTAAATATTTAGGGTTCCTGCGTAAAATATGAAAAACTGTTAAAATTAGGGGGAAATATCTTCCCCTTCGGGGGACTTTGCAATTTTATTTTTATTATTTTCATAGAATACGTATTTTTTGTGACATAAAATCACTACGCATTTTTTTTATATATATAATAATATAATATGTAATAATATAATAGATAATATAAATAAAATTCAAGTGTCTCTGTGATTTCAAAATAAAGCCTTTATCATAAGCTCATATTGTTATTTGCACGTTACCAATGCCTAAATATACATTTTTAACTTTTTTGTCTGTCTGTGTCTGTCTGTCTGTTTGTTTGTCCGGGCTAATCTTCGAAATGGCTGAACCGATTTTGACGGGACTTTCACTTCGGGGGACTTTGCAATTTTATTTTTATTATTATTATTATATTTTCATAGAATACGTATTTTTTGTGACGTAAAATAACTACGGATTTTTTATGTAATAAAAATAAATTAAATATACGTTGCCACCCATAAAGGTTAATAGATGGCGCTATATGAAAATTGAATCGCTCTATGGAACTTTGTTTTTTTTTTAAACAGAAAGAATTTGAGGTCTATAGAGAAATAAAGGCTACTAAACGCCAAATCTCATGCGTGCGAAGCCGCGGGCTTCAGCTAGTTTTAGAATGTAAATATAGGAAAAATCGGCGCGGCCGCTATAAATGTCTGTGGCGATTGTGCCCGTTTTAGTTAATTATTCGACTTTTGGTAATGTCAAGTTCGTGTGCGTGACTGTACCATGATTCGATAATATTTCTTGTTTCGCGTGAGGTTTGTTCTATGCCATAACGTGATTTCAGCCGAGACCTCGTCTCTCATTTCTTTTCTATCAAGGCCTCGGTCTATTTTTTTTTTAAACAACGTCGGTTGGCATACGGCCCACCACGATGTTAAGCGATTACCGTAACCTATAAACACTTGCAACACATTAAGTATTACACGCGCGATATTACACACTGCTAATACAGCAACTCCAGAGGAGTTTCTAGTGACCTCACTCACACGCAGGAACACAACAACCCGCTAGGGAGTTGTTATTTGGCTGCGGTTTTGCGGTTATCTACGTCGGGACACATACAAGCATACGGCCCACCTGATGTAATTGGGTACCGTAGCCTATTAACGCTTGCGATATATTAATTATCACTCGCGCGATGCCTCCTCTGCTGCTTACACAGCAACTCCACAGGACTTCACTGGTGACCTCACTTACACGCAGGAACACAACAAACCACCAGGGAGTTGTTATTTGTCTGCGTTTTTCTGTGAGGTGGAGGTACTTCCCCAGGCGAGCTGCTTTGATGCGCCCTACCTCTATCTATGGTTGTTGTCGATTGTTGTCGATTCCCATCCCACACAAGGCAAACATTTGTGTGGTCTGGATGTTTTAAGAGAGGTAGGGCGCAACAAAGCAGCCCATCTGGGGAAATACCTCCACCTCACAGAAATCCGCAGCCAAATAACAACTCCCTAGAGGGTTGTTATGTTCCTGAGTGTGAGTGAGGTCACCAGTAAGCTGCCAGGGAGTTGTTGTGTAAGCAGCAGAGAAGGCATCGCGCGAGTGATACTTAATATATCGCTAGCGTTAATAGGCTACGGTACCCGCTTTACATCAGGTCGGCCGTATGCTAGTATGCCTCCTGAGGTATTATAAAAAAGAAACTTATTTTATAGAAAAAATGACATATAATGTGTTCATTCATTGATATGATTGCTCTGGTATTATTTTGATGATGCGCGTATTTCCTCTTCATATTCTTCAAAATTCATGCAAAAGCGTAATATTAATGACGCATAAACATTTTGTATGTTTACATGGATTATTTGATTAGTTATCACCAGTGATCGGATAATCGGGCGCTTATATACCTAAACTTCTTTCCTTGAAATAATAATATGGATATTCCTTCCAGAATTAATAAGTAATCCGGGGTACCCGGGATTGAACAATTTAGTAAAAACAAATATAAGTAACATAATGAAAATATAGCAGTGGTTACTACTAAAAAAGTTCTCATTCGTATTTTTTGTGAAAGATTTTATAATTATAATTTGCTTTTGTACGAAAACAAATGGTGCACATAAAATTACAATTGTTTTAATTCCATAAGTAGTTTAGGTTGCTGTCCTGTTACGAAACCAGTTTTCCTAAAACTTATATTGTAAATTAAAAGTTTCATTAGAATCGGCTTTTTAAATCTAAAAAAAAATACAATAAGAGTTTAACAAGGAACAGCCGTCTTGAAAGTACGAGAGGGTATGTAAGCATTATTAAATGAAAATATATCATTTTCACAACGAGTTCTAACTATATTTTGTATGCAGGTAACATTTTTAGCAATCTCAGGAATTTCAAACGACTCCGGGATCCGGGGTTCTGAAAGGCATGTCCGTATTATTCTTTTGTGGGAATAAAAATGAAGTTTAGGTATATTAGCGCCCGATTATCCGATCACTGGTTATCACGTATCAATAAGCGATACGTCACTCGAGTAAAGACAGTCTGATACTGACATGAGATAAGATATACGTTATTAGGATATTTTTTTTTCATAAAAATAGTGATGGGTCATAAAATATTTTTAACATGCAACAAACATTTAGTACGTAATAATTTTTTATCAAATTTTCCCTAGATGCTTCTCGATACTTTTTTACCCACGAGGTACGGAGGTGTTTAGGAGAGATTATTTGCAAAGGAAGTTCTAATTTGTTCCCAAAACGGCTTAGGTACGGTAATATATGTGTGATTCATCCAAGATGGTTCTTAGGTACTTGATCCGTTAACTCTTCGTGTTATGTTGAAATAAGTTTTATCGCATTTTCCCGTAGACGGTTTGCCCAATTTAGGTTTTTTTTGTGAAGTGCTTAAAATTTATTTCCAATGATTCTTATATAGCTTCGACTGTGATGTGCAGTTTGCCGATGCAGTGGAAGAACATCGTCACATTCTCTACGAAAGCCCATAACTAAGTATGTTTAAGCTCTTTTGATAGGTCTATATGAGTAGTATATCACCATGGAAACTCTGCAAAGGCACGTAACAAACGGTCTACTAATAATGTTAATTATAACAGTCAATATATGAACGCCTGATATACAGGAAGAGTCGTATAGCTCACGCGTTGCCACCTTTGCAGCTAACACAGCAACACCTCGGGTGCTTACTGGTAACCTCACTCGCTACCAAGAAAACAATTCACCGTGAAGTTGTTATATGACTGCGGTCGCGTGTGAGGTGGAGGTCTTTACTTCAGGATGCCCTACTTCTCTTCAGTTCATTGTCCTGTGACATATCCATACATTGCTTTTGAGTTCCTTTGTTTTAAATTGCTTTAAATAAATGTCCCGATCTTCGCAATATTAATCTGTTTAAATGCAATTGAACTGTGGATTGAGGTCATATCAATTTGCAAAGGCCGCTCAAGTTTACGATATCCGTATCCGCATGGAGTTCGTAGACCTTTCGCATCCGACGCTAAGGGCGTGCATTGTAAATAATTGACTGCTGATATGTTTAATTGGTTTGTTTTTACCGCGCAGTACATTTCTCCGGTGACCTATATTGATAAATCTGTTGGTGATGGATAAATGGCTAAAATCTCTGCGGATTAAGCGATCCGGCCGTTCAGTTTGATTGGCGTGGGCAATTATTTTTCGTAGACAGGCAATTTGATCTAATCTAGCTTTGTGTGCTTCCGTCATCAGTTAGCTAATGGGAACTAACGGTTTAGCCACTACCGTTGAGAGGAGCATGTCATTACTAATCGCTGCCGTGCCACTAGTCGTCTCTGTCTCGGCTGGTGCCGTCGTCTCTGCTATGGTTTGATTGTAGGTGTATGGGGTTCCTATTGCAGATGGCGGGCAATCGCAGAGACGATATTCCCAGTAATTTAACATTTACAACGTAACAGTGTATCTTTAGCGTTTTGTTCCTTATTTTAGAATATAAGTATTATTAAATATTATATATACCATCTCTCCTTTTCCCTCCCTTTCGCTCATGCGAAAGGGAGAGAAAGGAGAGATGGTGGAGTTTATGAAAACTTGGAAGTCCATCTAGGTCGTCATACAACCAATATGTGCGCCAATTCTAACGAACTCCTAGGTGCTATTCCAAAATTCATCTTTTCATATTGGTAGGTAATGTATGTATGTATATCTTCACGCCAGGTCCCTTGCGGGGTAGGCAGAGAGAACCGAGCGCCATAAGATGCGGTCCTTGCATACTTTACTCGCTTCTGTGACATTCATAGCTCTTTTCATGCACGCTCGCCGGTTCCTAAGGCTCCTGACATCACCTTCTGATAAAACAGGACGGTAGGTAATGTTTTCTTAAAAAATATCTCGACTTCATTTTATTATACGATCTGGCAGATGCCATTCGAAGTCTCTTCTATAGCCTCTTCAGTCTTTTATAAAATTGTTTTTTTTTAACCTAACAGAATTTCCTTTGTGTATAACCTTTATGAATTAACTCCAAACAGATGTAGTTTGAAGAGCAGCTGGTCTTATTGGTGCATTGCCAGAACCTGTCTCGGTCCGTATTTCATGTATTTACATTTTTGGCAGTGGTCGCTCGTTTGTCTGCATGTCACTACGGTGAACCGCAGTAACATCGGAACGCGGCTAATAAACAAACCAAGAAAGCGCATTGTTTTCGTGCGCGTAGGGTTCAGTGTTACACTCACCTAAAGCTCGCATGGTATTATGTTTATTTATTTATATTATCACGGCCAGTCCCTTGCTGGGTGGATCATCTATACATATTACAATAAATATAATTATATGAGTGTGCATTATAGTGATATCAAGTGGTACAATTAAAGTTATATTTAATACATGTGCTGAATCATTTCCAAACATTACTACACCACACTACAACACTACAAACAGACATTTAAATTTTATTTATTTGTTTAGATTAAAATTTCTTTAAAAAATTCTTTGTATATCCAAATTATTATTATGCATGTAAAGTAATTTAAGGAAGTTGTAACTACGCACTTTATCCAATGTTAAAGATAAGCTAACTATAACTGTACTTATACATTTAGCCGTACCTTTCTACTTCGATATGAATAAACCGTAATGTATGGCCAGTCATCGAACCCCTTTAATGCTCTTTCTGTAGTCCTGTAATTCTAACAAAAAAAAAAATTTGTTTCTCCAACTGAGAAACAAATTTTTCTTTCATTATAAATGTGAAAATGTTTTTTTTTTGCTAACCGCCCCACAAAGGACCGAAGCCAATTAACATTTCTTTGAGCTGTTGTTGAATTCGTACAAGTCTTTGAGGTAATCGTGACGAGCTTGGTGGCGCAGCGATTTATAATGCGACTTTGTCACCGACGATCGTGGGTTCGATTCCCACATAAGACAAGCATTAGCGTGCGTGAACATCAGACATGTTCACGCACGCTAATGCTTGTCTTGGTCTAGATGTTTTTAAGAGAGGTATCAGATGGGCCATATTTTTTTTATACTACGTCTGAAGGCATACATGAAGGCATACATACGGCCCATCTGATGGAAAGCGGTTACCGTAGCCTATGAACGCTTGTAATACATTAAGTATGACTCGCGCGATGCCTCCTCTGCTGCGAGCATAGCAACTCCCTAGGAGCTTACTGGAAACCTCACTCACACGCAGGGACACAACAACTCTCTAGGGAGTTGTGATTTGGCTGCGGTTTTCTGTGAGGAGGAGGTACCTACTTCCCCAGACGGACTGCTTCGATGCGTCGTACCTCTCTTAAATATGCTTGTATGCCTTCCGACGTTGTATAAAAAAACAGGAAGATTCCATGGATTTTAAAAACAAATAATTTTCATCGGCTGTAAACAAGTCGTATAAGTATCGTATGTCTCCATCTAATACGGTATTATTGAACTAAATTGTCTAATAACAGCTATTACCTGCAGACGCGTCTGTCTGTGTGTGCCGTTTACACGCGATCATTTCAAACCCCTCATTATTCTCATCGTTATATAGAATGGCCACTGTGTCGGCAACATTTTTTTCCAGTTGTTTGGTTGATGTTGGTTCCGTTCTTATGCCGTTCGTAACAAGGGTTACAAATCTTATCTGTACTACGTCACCCGTAAGGTCCCATTGATGTGAAGCGGCAACCCTGACCTATGGATTCGTACAGTACAGGAAATATCTACTTTAAATATAATTGAAATATAATTTTTTGGATGTGTGGATTTCCTTACGGTGTTTTCCCCGCCGAGCAAGTGATAGTTATTTATGTGATATAAATGTCCCCGCCATTGTCCTAACCGTCGATTAACATGCCGGTTGTTTATATACTGGACTATAACTACTCCTCCCGACAATCAATATATATCTTCACGCCAGTCCCCTTGCGGGTAGGCAGAGAGAACCGAGCGCCATAATACGCGGTTCTTACACAATGTATATATATGAATAAAAATGGGAAGAGTTTGTTTGTTTGTTTGAACGCGCTAATCTGTAGAACCACCCGTCGGATTTTAAAAAATCTTTTTGCATTTGAGAGCCCGTTTTTTGAGGAAGGTTATAGGCTAGTCAATATCACGATACTGCACTTAGAAGCCGAGGAAAAAGAAGGAAAGTAAAGGCTGTCTCTACGGTATACACGGAATCGTAGGCTGCAACTATTGTATCTATATATTAATCCGTGAAGGAAAAACTTTGTACCCCTTATTAAGCATTGCTCGCACGGAGGAGGATTTGGCATAATTAAACTTCATATATTTTCTTTTATGTATACAACGTCGGGAGGCTCAGAAACATACGGCCCACCTCACGAGAGAGGTGGAGGTACTTCCCCATACTTTGGTGGGCTGCTTTGATGCGCCCTACCTCTCTTAAAAAACACCCAGACCAAGACAAACAGACATGGAGAAGAATTGCAGAAAGATAAAATTTATATATAATACACATGTTACAAATATATTTATGTATTATACTGACATTAAGTATGTATAAATATACTTATGTTTGTATATTTTATGCATGTATTTTATATTATATGTGTTTTTATTTATTATTATATGTATTGTTATTTAGTATTTGTGCACACATTTATACCTATGTATATATTTACACCATAAGTAATTATATTAATAAGAATAAATTTTCCTACCTTGCTAACCCTACCTTCTCTGTACGCCGAGTCGTTACATTTTAAGGATGCCTAGAAAAGATAGCTTTTAGCAATAAGGCCGCCTTATTACATAATAAGTGTTCATGTTTTATAATTTATAAGAAATTTTCTGTATTATGTAAATAAAGCTTATTCTATTTATATATTTAATTAAACTAAATAAAACCCTTCAGAGTGCAGTACATACAGTACGCGGATAATTTACGTCTGTCAATGTCAAATAACACATAGGTACGTATTAGTCTGTGGTCAAAGAGTCTCACTGGGTATAAATTATCGCTGAAGAGTGTTTATTTTAATGTTGTGGTAATAAAATATGCATTGTTTACTTTGCACATACATTGTATACTTTGTGACTGAATGAGCGTGAATTGACTTACTCTGGTTTAAAATCGAGTACATTTTATAACATTCTGTAATATTAAGGTAGGCAAATTAACTGTTTATCCCTTGGCGAAACCTGTGGCCAATGTAGCAATAAAAACATGTCAAACAACGCGTTATAGTTTTTTTAATAGGGCTTATCCAAGCTTATTTTTCATGTGATTTAATTGTACATGCTCGCAGCTTATGTAATAGAACACAATTTAAATATATATGTGTATGGGTGGATCAATTCTTCTTTGCAAAAAACATGTCCCTCCATCAATTAAAAATATTTAACTATGTAAAAACAATAGTTCGCTGTAATTTTATATCCAAACAGTAATTTAGAATACTTAGAATTGATATTAAAGAGCGTTCAATTATATAATTTTAATTATTTTTTATTGCTTTTTCTACCTCAATAGTTCCATGACGCAATAATTTTAAAATTTTATATAAAAGTGTATTCATTTCTACTCATGTTATTTTCTACAACGGTTTCTAAACGCCCTTAAATACTTCCCAGATTTTTAAGTATGATTTTGCTACTTAGAAAAAAATAAACAAATTGTGTCCCAAAACTAATACCCAAACAGATGTCCGCTAAGTTACTGTTCTTAAAAGTTATAGATAAAAACATAGATGGGTCTAACAGTCTTAATTTTGGCAATTAATGCCTGAGGATGCTGCAATGACATTCCGCCATTTTGTGTGTGTGGTGATGGAACTATTGTTTTTACATAGTTAAATATTTTTAATTGATGGAGGGACATGTTTTTTGCAAAGAACTATTCTTTGCAAAAAACATGATCCACCCGTATATATGCATTGATTGCAGAGGTTTATACTCTTTGAAAAATGCGAGTTTCTCACTCCTTCTACCGTGGAGCAACGGATATTTACATATTTGTACATCCGAAAACACAAATTTAATAGTACATGCCCACTCTAGAATTCGAACCAAGGCCCATGGGTTAATAGGATGATACTGTATCTACTAGACTATCACCGTTACCTATACTGTGAGTTGTGCCAAAAAAGCACTCCGCGACTTTGTTCGCGTTTTGGTCCAGTATCCCGTAAGAAAAGCTTTTTCTACTTTCTTTTCCCTCCGCTTCTAAGAGTCATATCGCGATGTTGAATAAATAGCCTATAAGCCTTTTTTATACAAAGATAATTTTGATTAATTTATTAACTTCTATCTATAACTTCACGATAAATCCCTTGCGGGGTAGGCAGGGTCAGCCGGTCCTTACACACTTCATTCGCATCTTTACCATTCATAACTCTTTTTATGGACGCTTGCCGGTTTCTAGGACTCTTGACATCTGATAAAACACGACCAATTAGTTCATGATAGGTTTGTCCTGGCCCTCCTCGGCTCCTACATCCTTCCACTTTCGCATTGTATATCTATTTCGTCATTATTTTATCCTGCATTCTTTCTACGCGTCCGAACCAAAGGAGCATGCACTCTCTTTCAGACCAACTATCTTTTTTACGTCATCGTTAAGAACGCGGTCAGCAAGCGTTACGCCACAAATTTTGCGTAATGCTCTCATCTCGACCGCATTTTTTCTACTTTCATGCTCTCTCTGCCATACCCAGCTTTCACTACCATAAATTAGCGTTGAGATTAGCGCCGCGATGTGTACAGTGAGCTGTGCCTTCTGGCTTAGATTTCGGCTGCCTAAAATTTTACCCAACGCTTATTATTTATTAATTTATTAGTAATATATCAATGATCAGTTGCAAAATTAGATTGCAATTACCACTCTACTTGGGTGCTGCTCAATACAATAATTGATCATATTGGAACCGTACATATCAATATGATCAACTATTCATGGCATTCACTGACAAGTTTTATATCAAACTTAAACATTACACAACGAATAATAGACCTCTCGGGTACTATTCGCCAATCAGCTTACAACTCAAAGCTCAAGCTAGACTAGCCTAGCTCTAATCTATACGAGCTCTAACACATCACGAAGCTTTTCATACTTGAGTTTTGACCACGAGCGTATAGACCTAAGTCGTACTACTTAGATGTAGCTACTATAAGCACCATAAATAATCCGAAGCTCAAAGGTAAAGCACGCGAATTATGTCGCCCGGCGTGTGTGGGGGTGAGAATACTATCAAAGTGCTCGTACCTACCCTCAATACGCTCTTTTGTTTTCAATGTGATTCTAGATTGTTCATCTTCTTTAGATAAATTATATCGATTTGCCTAGATCTTTGTAAGTCTTATCATTTAGGTAAAGAATGTTAAGTAGTATAGGAACCAATTATGCCCATTTTGTTTGGAGAAACTCAAACTAACTATGCTACTATTCTACTTGGTTCGTTTCTTGATGAATTTGTAAAGCTCGAGGCATAACCAGAAGGATTGTATTCGTTGACCCCTTCTAATATAGTTTCTGTTTTCATTTATAACACCATATAAAATAGTCGTTTACTATCGTTACCGTAATAACAACGGGTCGCATGGTACAGAGGATCCCAAGAAGAATGAACTTCCGTTTTATATCATAATGTCCTAATAGTATCATTATTACTGGTCGACAATTTATTTATGCACTTAAGTTTATGTCGTTAGAAATAAATTATACTGTTGTATGCAAGGCCTTCTTATCATTGTATGACGATGCATTGTAGTAATGGTGGATTATGCGGGTTTTCATCATTATATTTTTATTTATCGCTTTCCAGAAGGTCAGTTTTGTGCACAAAGGTAATATCTACGATACCTTCACGGCAAATTTGCGGGGTAGGCAGAAAAAACTGAGCACCACATCAGTAGGCCGATTCTACTAAAAAACTGCAACTGCATTGCAGAGCGGCGTGTGGCAAAATGTGTACATTTTGATATGTCGTTAAGCGATCTGATAGCAGCGACGTTTAAAGAAACGTCAAAATGTACGCATTTTGAGACACGCCACGCTGCAGTGCAGTTTTTTAGTAGAATCGGCCTACAGTTGGTTCTTACACACCTCACTCGCTTCTTTAACATTTACAACTTCTTTTATACCTCTTGTCGGGTCCTAGGGCTCTAGATACCACTCTTTGACAACCAAATTGTTCATGTATATATATATATATATGAATATACATATAATCTTTTAAAAATAAATAAGGGATACCAGAATACGCACAAATGTACATTTTATGTATACAGATGTTTGTTAATTTCACATGTAATATTTATTTCTAAAACCAGCAGAGAGCTTGAGACTACAAGGGTAACAAGAAATAGCAATTAAATTTTTATTATTCCCAGGCAATAGTTTGTGTGTAAGTGTCAACTTTTATGTGTATTTGTGACATAAATATTTATTACACAGTAACATTGTAGTTGTTTACTAGGATCTATAGTCAGAATTTGTTGTACACACAGTCTCTTGATACACTTTGGCTGAAGTCTTCACTCCTTATTCACAAAAATGAAGCTTTGTGACGCCTTGATAAGACATCCCCCACCAAACCATTACAGACGCAGGATGTCGACCACGTTGTACCTTTCCGACCATTTGGGCGGCATCTTTACAACTGCGTGCGTACACTTTGTCATTTTGCTTGCTGTAGTGCTTTTCAATCATGAATTTTTTTCATCAGTAAAGAGGATATTTCAGTGCCTTTCACCTGCGTATCGTGACAGAAGGCACTTTGATCGATCTACTCTCATGTCCTGTATATATCGATGATAAGCGCCGACCATCCGGTCTTTTTTTTCCTAATGGGGTTTCGGCGAATTCTGGGTTTAACAGCCTTTGGAGTTCTAACAGCGCGCGGTCGCCCCGATCTGTTATGGTCTACAAAAGAGGTAGTGGGTATATCTGTCGATAGTACGGACATACGGCTGATACCAAGCTTTTGAAGTGCCTTGAATATGACCGACGGCTCCAAACCCACTTTGTGCATGGCAATCACTATAATATTTTCTTTAACACCCCATTCCATATTGTAATTTGATAATAAACACGAAAAAAATATGTAAAACGGCGGCAAATTGAAAGAAGTTTTTAACTTAATAAACGTATTTCAAATTCAAAATAATTAAGTTGAAAAAATACAAGAGTTAGAAAAAAAGAAAAGTTTCTATGTAGCAGTATTTATGACCAGACTAATTATATACAAGAATTGCTCGAATTAAAACAATTAGATAATAAAATGTTTTGTAGTGTTTACATATAGATTTAGTAAATAATATCATACTTATTATTAAATCTATATATAAACTATATCAAATCTTACGCATTTGAATCCAGTCGAACATCAGAAAGTTGTTCTAATTTAGCTTCCAAGATTTGACCCACATATATTAGTAGGACAAATTAAATAAAAGCTTATAAATACTAAACTTGTTCTCTGTTGTTACAGTGCATGGCAGCATACGTGGAATTCGAAGTATGTAACGGAGCATACGAGGTGTCTTGCCCGGACGCCCGTTGCAGAGTCGGCGCTGCGCTGTCTCTTGACGAGATCTCAGCTCTTGTAGAGCCCGCTGTTATGGAGAAGCATCTCAAATTCAGACTGAATCATGGTAAGTACTGATTTCTTTCTAAGTTAATGTTGCAATTGGTTCGACAATGGAGGAAATAACCTATGGAGAAACGATGAGACTGATGTAAAGTAGTAACTCAATTCATCGCCACGAATCGGGTGTAAAGTAGAACGCGCAAATCTTATTGGTTAGTTTGAGATCGACATCACGGCACTTATCGGCTTACTGGTTGAAATATTCTCCCATTGGCCAGGAGGCTCGACGCTGATATATTTAGACGCTATAACATAATGTTTTTGTGAGCAAGGGTGCAGTCAAGTGGTTTATTTGTGGTTTCAAAAACCAACCTATCACCGACAAAACATTCTCCCTTTTGGATCTTCTGTCGTAAGTAATTCTCTTCTTCCTTAAATATACTATGTATAGTAGTCCATGAGCTCGAGTTTTGTATTACATGTATTCATTATATAAAATATGTAAGTAATATGTAACATGTAGAAAGAATGCAGGATGAAAGAATGACGAAGCAGATATACAATGCAAAAGTGGAAGGATGTAGGAGCCGAGGAAGGCCAAGACTTACCTACCATGACCAAATTGATCCTGTTCTATCAGAAGGTGATGTCAGGAGCCCTAGAAACCGGCGAGCGTGCATGAGAAGAGCAATGAAAAATGAAAAAAAAAAATGAAAAAATTTGAGTTTTACAAAAGCAATGGATGACTCTTTCTTTTAAGTGTACAAAACACATGTGCCAGAAAGAGCCGCTCTTCTATAACAACATGTCATTGGGTTAGTAAAACAAAAACATTTAGCAATTTATACAATTCTAATTCACAAAATAATTGGGTGAGATTGCAAGTAATACGCCAATCTTCTACTGAACCATGAATAAAATATGTGTACCTATGCGTAAATGAATGAATGCGCGCTCGTGTATAATGTGTGAGAGTGATGTGTGTATATGCATAAAGTGTTCCGTCTAAATATAAATATGTGTTAAGTTTTTATACAAGTTAGGTTAAATTATTTGTTGTGTATTATCTATACAGCCAGTAAATAAAATTGCTTCTAAATAAAATTACATAACGAACTATTGTAAATGTATGTATTTCACACGGTATATTTAAGAATGCATTCAGCTTCCTCATACTGTAGAGGTTTTAACCAAACAGGAAGTCTCTTTTTGCATTCCCAGTAGGTATTGTGGTAAATTTCCAGAACACTGTTTATACAATTATATGCATGCGATGACATATGCAGGTAGTGATTTTGAATAAAACTACTGTGTGTGTTAAGTGCTACCTTATCTTTTTTTCTTCTCTTTTCAATATCAAGATTGTACACCATGGCTTTGTGTTTTTTTAGAACTAAATTTAATATATATATAGTTTCCTGACTGTTAGTAATTCTGATATTTCCTATAAAGCCTGGGTTGAGAATCTACGTTTTTTAAAATACATAACCTTTATTTAAGCACGTTGAGCCCGTTCAAGTCTTAAAAGTATTGTGTTTAATGCACCACCCGAGAAATGGAATACAGTAAGTTATAATGGATTGAGCTAATGAAACATAAATACGGTTCAATACTTTATGTGGTGATGCATATCTAAGTGTTTTAAATATCCACATTAATTTATGAATTCTACACGCAACCTGGTCTATGTGAGACTGCCACGACAGTCTCTGGTCTACCATTACTCCAAGATATTTAACGCAGTCTACCCTAGTTATTGACGGACAACTACAGCTGATATTACATGCAGGTTTAGAGTGAATTTTCATGTCAAAATTGCTGTCGGGTTGAGTTCTGTTATAGATAGAGAAACACATGTAGTTAGTTTATATATATTTAAAATGAGTAGATTTTTCGTTAACCATTTAGCGACCTCAGACAGCCCAGACTCGGCAATAATCTTAACCTCATTCCATGTTCTACCATAAAAAAACTATAGCCGTATCATCTGCATATGAGATAATTTTAGCATTACTTATCCTCATATTGCAAAGGTCATTAATGTATATTAGGAAGAGGGTCGGGCCCAGAACACTTCCCTGAGGAACTCCAAAGGTTACATTGGCATGTCCACTGACCATACTTCCGACCCTTGTCCTTTGAGTACGTCCATCAAGATAGCTTTTAAAAAGTTCAAGTGGAGCTCCTCTGAAACCAATGGCCTTTAATTTCAGCACAAGGATATAGATAGAGACCGTATCAAAGGTCTTTTTAAGATCTAAAAACACTGAGAGGCATCTACCCTTATTGTCAAGTTGATGCGTAACATTAGTGGTCAAAGCCTCGATGGCATCCTCAGTACTTCTACCGGTATGAAAACCATATTGTGAGTCTGATGAATGTTAAAGAAGCGAGTGAGATATGTAAGGATCTCTCTGCCTATCCCGCAAGGGATTTGGCGTGAAGGTATAGATAGATAGATGCAAGGAAGCATTTAAGGTATCTACGAGTATCATGCATAGATATGTGCGAGTATGTTTTCTTCTCCCTCATCCCTTTTCATAATCTATCAGGCTTATGACACCACTAACTAAACCTACGGCTTTGGCAAAATGAATGATTTTGTCATGGAGCGACTGTCGTCTGACCGCGTGATAATAATTATAAATACCAATCTACATATTTAGTGGAATTTGAACCAGGGACCTTTTAGGCTGGCTCGTTATCCACTAGACTGCACTGCTACTCCTATTGCGCAATTAGTGTGGCGCCGCCTTTCGCAATACTTCAGCTTTTAATTTTGTGAAAATAATAATATGATCTGAATTATTGTACAAGTATTAGTAAGTACTATTACGATATCAGAACGTGTCTGATAGTTACGTATGTTTCATAACAAAGATTTATGTGACCTGTTATATTACGTAATTTGTTTTAGAAACCTTACAAGATAAATATATTCCGATTAGACCTTTTTAGAAGCTAGAAGCGTGTTTATTTGAATGTACACGCCATTGACCCAGTATATGTTTAGAAGGTAATGCAACGCAGCGAGACGTACTGCCTTTTTTGCTATTATTCGTAAGTCATCAATATTAGAGGTCAGGTTGACTTTGACTTTTGATAGGGGGCCATCTGGGCCGTAAGTGTGATTTACGCGACATTGCGCTGCACAGCAGACCACGCACGGCAACCCACACTGAATTGTTCTCATTTTTTCGGCAAATGACGGTGTATGCGTGGTAGAGCACAGTAGGTCAACTAGTTACCTTAGGATTTTTTTGACATAATTACCAATGCTCATATTAGATCGGTAGGTTCGTCACCTATAAAAATTACTGCTAACTACGCTTAGAATTATGCATGTGTCTACAAGTTTTTGAAGTAATTAACCGGTAGAGATTCAACATTCCTGCCTCCTTAGTCCTATTAATCTAAATCGAAGTTCGATTTGCGCCAAAGTACACACGTGTATTTTATTTCAGAAACTGGAAAAGATTCCTATGGAAATCCTTCCAAATTTTTGATCAGCCGACGAGAGATTCAACGTCTCTGCCTTCTTAGCTGAAGACGATCTCTAGTAACATAAATCGAAGTTCGATTTGCGCCATACAGTCAATCTGTACGATTATGTAAAGAAGCATTTATTTTGCGATTATCCACACATTTTCCACACTCATGGATGTGGTGTGATGGATGATTCTATGCTTGCTGCACGTACGTAGTGCTGTTATATATACTGTGGCAATACAATCGCAAAATAAATTAACCAGCGAACGTCGTTTATTTCGTCGTGAATTTTAGCCATTCCCATATACCGATCTTACGAACGTCTTTTAAGCGACGACGTCGGGAGTCATTTGTAGCCTAAGAACGCTTGCAATGCACCAATTAATGTTCGTACGTTACTGCTAATACAGAATATTTAGAAGCTGGTAATCTCACTTACACACAGAAAGACAATAACTTTCCAGGGAGTTGTTATTCCGCTGCGGTTGTCTGTTAAGTGGACGTACTTGCGCACTCGGGCTGCTTTGATGCGTCCTACCTCTCTTAAAAACCCCCAGACGGAGACTGTCAGATATACTTATGCACACGAATGTTTGTCCCGTATGGGAACTGAAGCCACGTATATATCTTAAGCTGCTCTGTATTCGTTTTGCAGACTCTTAGCTTCCTTCCTTATTTTCTTACCTCGTCTTAAGTACTTGTAAGTAGGTACTCATACTATCTTGTGACGTCAATGCCAAAATAACTTGACATCTCTGAATTAGGACTGAATAACTCCGAATTGAAATTCTCAACTTTGATATTATTCTTTTAAATTCCATTTGTTCCTTTCCTAACATATCACTCGAGGTTTGGATTGTGTCTGATTCAAACATTCCTAACTTTTCAATCAATTTCAATCGAAATCTCTGAACATTATTTTACTTAAATTTCATCTGCGTCGAATTTAGAAACTTGTTGTTACGAGTTTAATATGACTCCTTGCTTTTCTCGTTGTCCTTAAATACTTCAAAGGGAAATTTCTTAAAGCTTGCTATTATGTCCTTTAAAACAGTCGTGTAGGTATAGCTTTAATATATAAAGCTGAAAATATTATTTGTTTAAAGGCTCTACCTCTCCGGAGCTACCGGCCGGATTTGAAAAAAATAATTGCAATTAATAGCCCGATTATTGAAGAAGATTACAGGCTGTACAACATCACGATATGACTATTAGAAGCCGAGGAAAAAGAAAGAAAGTAGAAAACCGGTCCCTACGGAATACCGGACATACGCGCGAACGAAGTTCCGGGGTGCAACTAGTTTTATATACTTGTGTAGATTTCTATGATAAATATTTTTATTAAATTACCGTATAGTGCTTTTGAGACAGCATTATTACGCGCCAATATGGCCCTAAACACAGACCAAAACCCACTTCAGGGCACAAAAAAATTAAGAAACGATTCGAGCGTACGTTCCAGTGCGAGGATGTTTAAACCAATAAGGTTTAGTGTCACGACGTTGAACCGTGAACTAGCCAATTAGAGCTGGGCGTTCTATTTCAACCCCATCATTCTATCGCTTCTTCGTTTGATTATTTCTTACTTTCATGAACAGAATAAAAAAAAAAGTAAGATTTAAGTATTTGAGTACGATTACAAAAACACTTCAATTAAGGTCATAACGTAAGGCCTCGTTGTTTTCCGGCCTTATTAATTTGGATACATTTGATGTCAACATAATCAGGTGTAATCTAATAAAACTTGGTATTTAGAGAAGTTTATGAAAAAAATTTTTTTATGATCTTTATATAATTTACTTATTTATACTTCTCGCTGAGTCTTCACGCCTTCATTACATAATACTATTTTACTTTGAATATATAGTAAGTAATGAGGAGTGATAGCCTAGGGGATAAACAACCGGTCTAATGACCAACTGGTCCCCGCTGCGATTTCCGGCATGTACCACTAAATTCCTGTTTTCGGATTTTTATAAATATTTATAATTATTACTTGCTCGGCGGTGAATGAAGACATCGTGAGGATACCGCCACGTCCTAAAAATAATTTAATTAATAAAGTTCAGTCAGACCATTCAGGTCAGTTAGTTTCATTTCCAAATTCTTCAAAAATACAAAGAAAGCAAGTAAATTATATACCATTTAGTAAAAGCCGCTTAGAAAGATTTAAGTCTAATATAGCAGAAAAAAATGTATTGTTGCCCTATCACGGCACTCCGGACCACTTGTACAGTTCATTATTTAGCTTAATCACTAGTGAATTTAATACAATCTTTACTCCAAAACAACTGTCTGTAAGTGACCGTATGACATTCAGTGATTAGGCAACTCCTGGTATTTACAAAAGTCGGAATAAATTGTATGAACTTTATGAAGAAAGGACCTGTAATCACAATCCGACTTTTCAAGAACTTGTAAAAAATTATGCCAAAACATTTAAACGAGCCTGTTCCAATGCTAAGTCTATATATTTAAGAAATAAAATTAATGGTTCGACAAATATTGTTAAATCTGTTTGGGATATGATAAATAATGAGACGGGTGGAGCAAAAGTACGTAGTCGAGACTTTCGGTTAAAGATAAATGATATAGATATCAAAAATGATGTAGAAATTGCGACTGAGTTTGAAAAATATTTTTATAACATTCCTCTTATTACTACGAGAAATCTTATGTCTTCTTCTATATCTGCTGAACTGGTTCTCAAACAGAGCGTGGTAGAATGCGACACAATATTTGAATTTTCAGCTGTAAGCCCAAAAGATGTTTTGAACGCTTTTAAATCAATAAATATGAAAAACACTAAAGATCTGTGGGGTCTATCTGTCAAAACCATTTCGTCTATTATTATTTCAATCGCTCCACATTTAGCTACAATTTTCAATTGTTGTGTGGCATCTGGTGTATTTCCTGACTTGATGAAACATAGTAAAATCATTCCATTATTTAAATCTGGTGATAGTTCGGACCCTTCGAATTTTCGACCTGTTTCCATACTGCCCATTCTCAGTAAAATTTTTGAAAAACTAATGCTTAGCCAGTTGCTCAGACATTTCAATACACATAATTTGCTTCATAGGAAACAGTTCGGATTAACGAGAGGTTGAGGACAACTATAGACGCAGGGATTCATTTGCTTAAAAGTATATTCGCGGCATGTGAGGGTTCGCAAGATGCCTTGGGAATTTTCTGTGATCTGTCTAAAGCGTTTGACTGCGTGCACCATGACACTCTTGTCAGAAAATTACACCATTACGGTATCAGGAACAAGGCTCTCGAACTTCTGTCTTCTTATCTGGGCAATAGGATACAGAAGGTCGATGTTAATGATAAAAGATCTTTGGGGTCCCCTGTAGTTATGGGAGTCCCACAGGGGTCAATTCTAGGTCCATTCTTATTTTTAGTATATATAAATGACTTACCTTATTATGTAAGGGATAAACATGAGATTGTATTGTTTGCGGATGATACCTCTTTGACATTCAAAATTAATAGACGGTTAGGTAATTATGACGAAGTTAACGATGCTCTCTCTAAAGTTATTCATTGGTTTAGTGTTAATAATCTGCTTTTAAATGATAAAAAGACTAAAGTAATTAAGTTCTCAACACCTAATGTAAGACAGGTGGCTACCAATGTACATGTTAATGGAACTAATTTAGCCCCTGTGGAGACAACTGTGTTCTGGGGTATAACAATTGACTCCAGACTACAATGGGGCCCACAAATTGAAAAATTATCAGGAAAACTAAGTTCTGCAGCCTATGCAGTGAAAACTATTAGACTGCTCACTGATATTGATACGGCTAGAATAGTTTATTTCATAGTATTATGTCATATGGAATTCTTCTTTGAGGTAACTCCGCGGACATTAACGCCATCTTTTTATTACAAAAGAGAGCCATAAGAGCTATCTACAAACTTGGTCCCCGGGAGAGCCTTAGAGAAAAAATCAAAGAAATAAATATTTTAACAGTCGCATCGCAATATATCTATGAAAATCTTTTGTATGTCCATAAAACATACTCATTTTGTAAAAAGAGTGATACTCATAGCATAAATACTAGATATAAGCATAATCTTGTGTTACATGCAAGCCGTCTCCACAAAATAAGTAATTCTTTTATGGGGCAATGTATACGGTTCTAAAACAAACTTCCCAGCAATATAAGAGAATTTTCAATAAACAAATTTAAAACTACTATTGAAGCCAAATTGTGTAGCGGTGCATATTATAAAGTATCTGACTATATTAATGATAAAAATGCCTGGGAGTGAGTCGATCCAATTATAATGTAATTAATAAAATATGTAAATTTGTTTGGATACCAAAAGAGGGATGCCTGAGTTTTTTGGCAGTATTTTTATCAGTGCTCACCTAGTCATAAACTGCACGGTAGGGGAAAAAAATTGTGACGATTCCAAACAAATGTAGCCATTTTTACGGAATAAAAAGATTTTGACTTTGACTTTGAATACGTCGAGAGACTTGTGACCTTACCTAAGAAAGGTCTGGTTTTCTCTCTGGTTACTGGAACTCTGACGTCAGCCGTTCTTCGTAGAAATCTGTATATTGGCCAAACCCTTAGGCTTAGGTAGCGGACCTCGCCAATTGATTAGGAAACAGGGTACCGCTAAGTAGAAAATCGGTGATATAAGTATCCGACGACTTTGACTTCTGGTGAACTAGAAATTTAATATTACATTATATCAATATATAAATTAAGTACTCCTGTTTTAATGTTATACGACAGTAGTTTGTATAACACCATATATTTATCTGATGTCATTAAGTCCATTAAGACCACAGGTACACAGGGCCGAACATAACCTCCCTCGCTTCTTTAACATTTGTAGCTCTATTCATCCTCATTTGCCAGTTCTTAGGGCTGATGATATCACAAGCTGATGAAACACAACCAATTTTCTCATGAAGCTGTACCATGCCCTGCATGAGGCTGTGTATATTAAAGAAGCGAATGAGGTACGTAAGGAGGATCGAATGTCACTTTTTCTCTCTGCCTACTCCTCTACAAGACAAATTTAGATATTACACTATATAAATACATATTGTTGGACAAATTACACAGCGCCATCTAGCCCCAAAGTAAGCGAAGCGTGTGTTATGGGTACTAGACAACTGATAAACATACGTAAATACATTTTTTTTTGTAAATACATATTATTATACTTAGAAAATACCCATGCCAAGACAAACAGACATGTCCATGCACACAAATGTTTGTATTGTGTGGGAATCGAACCCACGAGCGTTGGTGTCAAAGTAGTGTAACAGGGCGTTTCACCAATGCGCCACCGAGCTCGCCAATGTTGTTAATGCATGTTGTCTGAAAACCAGGTATTAATCAATGAGATAACAGTCAAATGACCTTTATAGTGCATATGTGTATTCGTTTATTTAGCCTTTCCATATGAAACTTCTATTAAACCATGTTCTTCATACGAAGGAGAAACTCTAAATTGCTATTCACACTTATAGATGCAAACAAAAAAAGCAATTTTACTCCCATTCCACGCCTAACGTGGCACTGCCATGCTCTAATTATCACAGCCACGCATGACCGATCTAGACTGAATCGAAAACTTTATTTTAATCTCGTTAAAGCTCAAAGTCGCAATAAGTTGTAAACGAAACTGACACTAAACGCTACACTTAAACGTCATAGTCATAAGGTACAAATTCGTTTGAGATCTAGTTTTCGGCTAGCGTAGATCACATATCGATTCATGGAAGTTTTAGATTAGGTTTTACATTGCACTTCATTCAGCCGTTCGATGTATATTTTCGATGACCGGTGGCGGAGCGTTTAGCATTGCTACTTTAACACCGAGGCTTCGATTCAAGGTTCGATCCACACGAGACAAACATCTGTGTGAATGAACATGTCTATCCTGGTTTGGTTTTTGTTTTTATACCACTACGGTGGCAATCTAGCAACACGGCCTGCCTGATGGTAAACAGTCACCGTAGCCTATGGACATTTGCAACACCGGGGGTGTCACTCATGCGTTGCCGACCCTCTTAAAACCTCTTCACGCATTTCTTGAAGAAACTGTTGCAGCTAATACTGAAAAGAAGGGGTCAGTCTCTGGTTTCCTATATAGACTTTTGTGAAACAAATAATGCATTTTTCGTATCTTTTTTCAATGAATAGTTTAATAAAATGTAAATGAAAACAGGCTGTATTGTCAAATATCACAAACACAAGCCAAACAACGACGAGCTGGGTGGCTCAGTCGTAAATGACGCAACTTTGACTCGTGGGTTCGATTCCCGCAAAAGGCAAACAATTTGTGTGCATGAACATGTCTGTTTGTCTTGGTCTGGATGTTTTAAGAGAGGTAGGGCGCAACAAAACAGCCCGTCTGGAGAAGTACCTCCACCTCACAGAAAACCGCAGCCAAATAACAACTCCCTAGAGGGTTGTTGGGTTCTTGCGTGTGAGTGAGGTCACCAGTAATCTCCCAAGGAGTTGCTGTGTAAGCAGCAGAGGAGGCATCGCACGAGTGATACTTAATATATCGCAGGCGTTAATAGGCTACGGTACCCGCTTTACATCAGGTAGGCCGTATGCTTGCTTGTATGCCTCCCGACATAGTATTAAAAAAAACTCGATGGATTTACTGTTCGCCCTTACTTGTTTTTCCATTCACTTTATTTCATATCCTTTCTTGAAAAGTTTGGAAGCTATTTTCTGTACTTTTTTAAGAAGTAGGTACGCATGTAGGTAACATGAATGGTATTTGTAACGCCAGTTACAAGAGAGATTTCTATTGCTGTTTGGTAACTAGTAGTGAGAGAAGAATTATTTTTCCACGTTTGCAACTTTTTGATAGTTATGAACGTGGATGAGTCACATACTTTCAAGTCATTAATACGGCAGCACAAGAATATGCAATCGGGTTTCTTTAAAGCATACCGCCCACCTGATGCGAAGTGGTTACCTTAGCCTTTGAACACACACAAAAGGAGTATCGCTCGCGCCTTCGCACCACCATCGCGCTAAGACGGCAGCAGCTTGCTGGTAATCAACACAACAACGCAGGGACATTTTACTAAAGCGCCCATCGTTTGAAGGAGTGATTAATGCATGCGTCTGTTATAATTGCAGTGTTTGCCGCATATTTTAAGGAAGTTTCAATAGTTGATGGCAACCCTCGCCAAACTTGCAGTGAGCATTTCCAGTGCATTATGAATAGATCACTGAATAGCGGGTAATCAGCCAGCGACGGCGAATCATGCAAATTGCACGGACACGTTGAGTGGCCAATTTCACTGAACGATTTTATGGTTCAACGAGAACAATTTTCGAGTTTCGAGAGTTGAGAGAAACGTTCAATTCCGTATGTACTATTATTTCATTTTATTTCCGTAGTCAGTAAATATACAATGTAATTGTGCATAAAATTGTATTGAAATTGAATAGAATTGAAATTTTCGCGAGTTTTTTAATATATTTTTTTCATACATCGTTGCGAGGTATATAAGCATACGGCCTGATGTAAAGCGGTTACCGTAGCCTATAAACGCTTGCTGCTAATACAGCAACTCTTTAGGAGGTTACTGGTGACCTCATTCACACACAGGAACATATGAACCCTCCAGGGAGTTGTTATTTGGCTGCAGCTTTTCTGTGATGTGGAGGTACTTCCCCAGACGTGCTGCTTTGATGCGCCCTACTCCTCTCTTAATTTCGTAAAATACTGAACGTTTAATATTGCTATATCGATTGATTACACCTTGATCTATAAAACAGATAATGTTTATCTCTAGTCGTCATCATCATCAGCCGACGAACATCCTCTGCTGAACATTGGTTTCTCCCTTAGTCTTCCACAGCGATCGCTCCTGTACTGCTTGCTGTCTTGCTAGGTCTGTAAGGGGCTGTCCTGCTCTGCGTTTTTATTACAATAATTACAATAATTCGTGGTCAATATTCGAGGAACCTTACTTTTCCAACGGTCTTCGGTCGGATCTTCGAGCTATGTGGCCTGCCTACTACCACTTCAGTTTGCTAATCCTTAGAGCTACGTCCCTAACTCTAGTTCTACTACGAATGTGTTTTTTATACCACTAAGGTGACAATCAATCATACGGCCTGCCTGATGGTAAACAGTCACCGTAGCCTTTGGACATTTCTTGAAGAACTCCATGCTGTAGTCCCTTGGAGAAACCTCGGCTGGGAGCTCATTCCACAGCTTGAGAAAGTGCGAACATAGCTATCGCCATCGCACGCTGTGCAACCTTGAACTTCCGTATGTGTCCCACTATAGGGTAACAACGTTTCTGTGCCGTAAGCATGAAGAATACTTCCTTCATGTCCTACGGCCTATGGAGAATCAATGAGACTATTTTGCAATAGTTATTCCAATTCACCGGTACGGGTCGGCTGATGACGTAGAACGATGGATCATCATCGCGTCGCCTATCGGCTCCTTGGTTTAAATATCCTTCCATTGGTCAATAGATGACCTGGTCAATAGGCTGAGATACTTAGGTACTGAAACACTACGTTCTTTGAGTGAGGGGTGCCTTTATCAATTCAAGTGGTGGACACTGAAAGGGTACTCATGAGGGTTCACCGCCTCCCTCCCATCGGGTCCCGGAGGGTGCCCCTCACGGAAGAATGACTAACGCACCCCCGAGTGTGGGTTAGTCCTTCTTTTGTGGGTCTTCATTTTCATGGGCGAAAAAAAAACAAAATCCGCATTCCAGCGTGGACAAAATCACGACAAATAGCAAATAAAATGTTAGTTGACATGATATTAAATGTCTCATATGTATTGCCAAATAACAATGTATAATATTTATACTTGACATCTGTCACGACTTCTATATTTTCAGGAACACCTTTCCTATATGATATCTATATGTTTGTCTGAGTGTGTGTCTGTCGCTTTTTTTTCGAATATTCGAATTTTGACTTCAGATTCGGATTCAGCATAAAAAAGTAGAATAGGAATGTCTGAAAAACCAACCTCCTATCTCTTAAGGAACATGGCCAAAATGGCCGACAAATAAAAAAAAATGAATTTTATTTCAGATTCGAAAAGCAAATTAAAAAGTAGAATAGGAATGTCTTAATAACCAATATCATATTTCTTAAGCAACATGGTCAAAATGGCCGACAAAATTAAAAAAAAAAAAATTAAATTGTTATAATATAATTGACGAGCCTGGTGTTCCTCTGGCAATGCAAGCTTGCGCATTCTCAACTGGTTTGAAGTTTAGTGAAGTTATCAGTAAATTCCTTAGGAGTTGCCTTGTTATCAGCAGGGTTGGAGTTGGAATGATACTTCCCGTATTGCAAGCGTTCATTTTACATCAGGTAGGCCATATGCTTGCATTTCTCTCAACGTTGTATAAAAAAAATACATTCGATCATCCACAAGATTCGATGCAATTTTCTACGATCGTAAACTATATCCCGAGTAATAAAAGCCACTGTAGTGACCCGGAGGCAAGTTTTACAAAGTATTAAATAACCTAAGTAAATCTGCAGTAGATTTACCAATAAACTTGTATGGAAATCTCGTATCCCGAAACTTTCCACTAGAGGCCGTGCTAAAATTTTCGTGCTAATTAATGACATAAACGTAAACGCAGTAATGTAAATCTTTGTTAAAACTCGCATTCAGGCCACTGGTTGCAAAACTACGCAGATGAAACTGCGCTATTGAGAATCATCGACTTAGTATTGTCTTAGGTTTCCGAGATTGTTACACATTGAATTAAACAATTTTTAACGGAAGTATCGCGTGTTTTATTTATTTTGTTGAACCTGACGTTTCGAATGCTTCGCAGCGTCCGTGCTCGCAAAGAAATAAATAAAACACGCGATACTTTCGTTAAAAATTGTTGGAATTAATTGTACTGTAAAAATATACCGTAAAATCCCGAATTTTGATTGTGTATCCGCTCTGATGACCTTAACAATAGGTAGTGAATGAATTGTTTCTATTCAAATTCAAAGACATACACTGCCATACAAGACTAGAGTACTATAATGACATTCATTTTGTACAATATGAATGTCATTATCGATATCCATTTCAGTATCGATTTCATATTCATTGTAATAGTTATTTATGGAGCGGTGGTAGCCCCGCGGTATAACCGCACGCCTAACAACGGTGAGGTTCCGCGTTCGAACCCCGGCGGGTGCCTACTCGGTTTTTACGAGTAGGTACAATTTACTTGGGTTCGGCTACCACTTGCTCCCGGTGAGTGAAAACACTATGAGGAAACCTGCACATGCATTTTTGATAGCCTAATTCTTGAAGGTTATTTATGCTATTCATCATCACGATACGACTCTTAGAAACCGAAGAAAAATAAAGAGAGGAGAAAAAGCGGTTCCCACAGGATTGTATGTATGCGCAACGAAGTCGCGGGGCGCAGCTAGTTATTATATTATTATAAGATCGCATTTTTCGCAAACTATACAATTCAACAATGCCTAGAGGGGAAGTCATTTCCAAAATTTCCTACTCCTACAAATTTCTTCTGATTACATTCGTTGTTAGTTCCAAGGCAGCTGTAGTTTAATTCCCGGGACAGCAATGAACTTCACTGTTCTTTGCCTATTTGTTGGTCGCCGCTGTTAATTCTGGCTACACAGGAGATACAGTGGTGGGAATGAGTGGTGGGCCTATCTCAGAGAAAAAAAACTATGCAGGTCATGTCCTAGACGATAATTAACATATGTATGACATTAGAAACCGGCGAAATGTTAAAGAAGCGAGTGAGGTTTCGGATCGAGGCATGTGGCGTTCGGTTCTTTCTGCCTACTCCGCAAGGGATTTGGCGTAAAGTTATAGTAGTAGTATAACATTAATTCAAACTATTTCCGATGTATTTGTCCAGTCATTTATACAATAGTGCAATGTAAGTTGACGCCATCTGGTCGTGGGAACTGGGCTTATGATGTGGTTTCATTGGTCAGGTGTTTGTCATAGAGTAATTGCAATATAGACGTTTCCAGTTATTTGAAGTTCTGTAGGCTATAAACAGCCATATTAAAACTGTATGTATGCCGGCGTGGATCCAACACCACTACTGAAACACGGCAGACATAAATATGTATGTATGTATGTATGTATATCTTCACGCCAAGTCCCTTGCGGGGTAGGTAGAGAGAACCGAGCGCCATAAGACGCGGTCCTTATATACTTCACTCGCTTCTGTGACATTCATAGCTCTTTTCATGCACGCTCGCCGGTTCCTGGGGCTCCTGACATCACCTTCTGATAAAACACGACCAATTTGGTCATAATAGGTTAGTCTCGGTCTTCCTCGGCTCCTACATCCTTCCACTTTTGCATTGTATATCTGTTTCGTCATTCTTTCGTCCCGCATTCTTTCTACATGTCCGAACCAACGGAGCATGCCTTTTCTTGTCTTAACACCGACACTCTCACAAATTTTGCTATAAATATGTTTAAGTTGTTGTATTTAAAATCGTACTTTAATTATAATTAAGCGCCAAATACTCTTAAATATTATTTAAACTTCCTTTAGGGCGTTAACATAGGATATGAATAGAAAAGAATTAATATTACCCTTATGTTGCCTTTAGGCCCTCGGTGGCACTGGTCACATCTTGCCATTTTTGACGTGATAATGTCTTATAAATCGATGAACGCCGGGTGCACGCACGAAAAAGTGTCACGTTCCGCCTGTGCAAGCGAGAGCGCGGAACAAGCGATGGAGAGGCACGATCGGCCTAAGAGTTCGGCTTGTGACGCATCTGTCTCTCTTCCACTCCATCGGACGATGCGCCCGAGTAGAAGAGAGACAGTGGGAGCACACAACCTATACGTGAATTGTTTCTAAAGTGAAGTGAAAAGTTAATGTGGTTTCCATTGTTTATTACAGCAACAAATAATGACAATTCAGTGATAATAATTCAATTCATAAAAGTATGCAATTTTTCATCAATGTTTTCTTATGACGTTATCACGTAAAATTATCGTCTGTAAACCGACTTTACAAACAACCAATTTTTTTTATATGAAATGTTTAATTTCAAACTTTCACGGTTGTTTATATCGCTATTGCAGTTAAGTACATAACAATAGTGATATTTTAATTCCAATTGTCGTAATCGTAAAGAAATACAAAAAGAAACTTACCAACACAGATCTTTTTGTTTCAAAGCGTCAATAAGATCTATATATATAATAGGCAAAGGCAAAACTTCAGTACATTTACTCTTTTGTTTGATAAACATTTAATATCAATATCTCTATATAAAAAGAAAATTAGAAACATGGTAAATGAATTATTGTACCTACTCAATCACTTCCAGACATCTTTGTACGTTAGGTATTCATTCTCTCTAAGAATTCGTACAAAGAGTGTTTGTTAATGTGCCTCTTGAATCTATTTTCAGTCAAGGACAAGACTGTTTCAAGCAATTTACTATGGAGCAGTGTCATTATTTCACAGAAATACGTTCACTGCTGGACTTCGGTCTCCAATACTTCCACAAGAAGTGGTTTGTTTTTTGCCTTTTACATTGTCCAACAAAGTAAACACTCGGTTGCGCATACATACTGTCTCACACACGGTACTAAGTATATATATAGTGCCATAAGGATGTGATTTCGGGTTGTCAACTAGCCCTGCTAACCAATCACAAAGCAACGTTCAACGGCGAAAAACTGTCAAAAGTGACGTCTAACAAGATGGGCTGCGTTAGTTCCGTTTTCGGCCGCGTTCATTTAGATCAGTAGTTCCCAAAGTGGTTCAGGTGGACCCCCAGGGATCCACGGGCGACTCGACGGGGGTCTACGTTGGCGTGACAAAACAGTCCATAGTTAGATCTAATCTTCACATTTTTTGTCGAGTTTTGGGAATATGGTAGAAATGTACCTACCTGCAGGGGGTCCACCGGAGGAACCAGCTAAATTTTGAAAGTGGTCTATGAGAAAAATAGTCTGGGAACCGCTGATTTAGATATGGTACTGTAACTAGTCCCGCCGTAAATATTGTTGCATGGAAACCTTTTTTTGAGCAGTGATAGTCCAGTGGATAATAAACCGCCCTACTGACCAAATGGTCCTCGGTTCTAATCCTGACATGTATACCACTAATTTACTGTTTTTGGATTTACGTACACACATATTTGTAATTATCGCCTACTTGCTCAGCAGTGAAGGAAAACATCACGAGGAAATCCGCACATCAAGAAATTATATTTCTGATTTTCTCTCTGGTATTGGAGATCTGATGGCAGTTGCTCCATCTAAAAGTCAGAATCTTTTCCAAATCTTTAGGGTTAGGTAGCGGACCCTGCCAATCCTAATGGATTAGGAAATAGGACAATGCTAAGATACTCGTGGAGGTCTGACGGCAGTCCTTCTATGTAAAGTCAGAATCTTTGCCAAATCCTTAGGCACAGGTAGCGGACCCTGGCAACCCTAATAGATTAGGAAATAGGACAACTCTAAGATAGTCGTGGAGGTCTGACGGCAGTCCTTCTATATAAAGTCAGAATCTTTGCCAAATCCTTAGGCACAGGTAGCGGACCCTGGCAACCCTTATAGATTAGGAAATAGGACAACCCTAAGATAGTCGTGGAGGTCTGACGGCAGTCCTTCTATGTAAAGTCAGAATCTTTGCCAAATCCTTAAGCTCAGGTAGCGGACCCTGCCAATCCTCATGGATTAAGAAACGGGGTAACGCTAAGAAGAAAAAGAAGAGAATTAACAATACCTCAAAAATATAAGCCAGATCAATAGGTTTCCGTTTTACGTCATGTACTGTTTTTGTATAAAACATTAGTTATATATTCTTTATATAACGTTTAGAGACAAACAAGGATATAACCCATCCTATGTGAAGTGTTTACAGTAGACGATAAACGCTTGTTATACGAGGAACATCACTGACGCGTTGCCACAGGCGGATGTAAGAGAGGTGTTGTTATTTTTATACTACGTCAGGAGGCATACAAGCGTACGGCCCACCTGATGTAAATCGGGTACCGAAGCCTAATAACGCTTGCGATATATTAAGTATCGCTCGCGCGATGCCTCCTCTGCTGCTTGCACAGCAACTCCTTGGGAGCTTACTGGTGACCTCACACGCAGGAACACAACAACCCTCTAGGGGAGTTGTTATTTGGCTGCGGTTTTCTGTGAGGTAGAGGTATACTTCGCCAGATTTACTGCTTTGATGCGCCCTACCTCTCTTATAAATCAATTCTTCACAATAATGTATCAAAAACGACGAGCTCGGTGGCGCAGTGGTGAAACACGTTGTTACACTACTTTGACACCAACGCTCGTGGGTTCGATTCCCACACAGTACAAACATTTGTGTGCATGAACATGTCTGTTTGTATGTTATTTACAAAAAAATATATATTTACGTATGTTTATCAGTTGTCTAGTACCCATAACACAAGCTTCGCTTACTTTGGGGCTAGATGGCGCTGTGTAATTTGTCCGACAATATTTATTATTATTATATTATTAATTCTATGAAATGTAATGGCTTCTTTTAATCACAATTTACATTACGCTGTTGTTTTGTGAGTACATGAACAAGTACGTGAGAAACGTTCCATTATCGGTACGTTACGCAAATATTCCACTCCGTCTCAATCTGACGCCACTTCAACACAATAATAGCTTGCAAAATACAGAAGTTTACGTTTAATTAGCAATCTGCAAACAAATGGCTACCTTGTAAATGCTTCGTTTAATAGAAACAAATTGAAACGTGTATTGTTTATGGGTACTTGGTACGCATTCACTGTTGTATAATGATGGCGTATGTTTATTATACATTTGTGTTTAATGCAGTTTTAAGAGAGGTCCACCACTCACCAGTAAGGTCCCAAGGAGTTGCTATGTTAGCAGCAGAGGAGGCATCGCGCGAGTGATGCTTAATAAACTAGTAAATAACATCAAGCTGTGTAGGCAGAGCTGATATTTTTTAAATTTAAAAAATATTTAAATATTTTTTTTTTTTAAATATATGGAACCCTGTACGACATCTAGCGACGAGTGCTGTTACTTTTTCTGTTGATGGGAGTGCAGTGCAGACTCTGCACTGCAGAGTGGCCGGCCATACGTTTTCCCATATGTTTTTTTTTCTAATTGGAACGATTTTGGACCGTTCTTCCTCACCAACGAACATTTAAATTTCAAATTAAAGGATACAAAACTACAATATGTTAGCTATTAGTGTGTCGATTTTGGAGTTTCTCACTATTACCGTCTAAACGCTAGCTGGATGACATCAGTCTACCCCAAACGGCAATTTTGAGGGTAATGTGGCTCCGCTGGCTATCGCAGCTCTGCCAATAAATGTAAGACAAACATTTGTGCGCATGAACATATCTCTCTTGGTCTGGATGTTTTAAGAGAGTTAGGGCGCATCAAAGCAGCCCGTCTGGGGAAGTATCTCCGCCTCGCAGAAAACCGCATCCATATAACAACTCAATTGATTTTTGTTGTGTACATGTGAGTGAGGTCACCAATAAAGATGTTACAGAGGAGGCATCGCGTGAGTGATACTTAATATATTACAAGCGTTGATAGGCTGCGGTAACTGCTTTACATCAGGTGAGCCGCATGCTTGCATGCCTCCCGACGTTGTATAAAAAAGAATATTGATTGTTGTGGTAGTGATTATTATTATATTATTTAGTGATAGTCAGGAACCGGCGAGCGAGCGAGGTGTGTTTTCAATTCCAAAACTTTGTGGCACTCGGTTATATCGGCACTAGCTCTAATTCAGCACCCACAAAATATGGAAACCCCATCTCAAAGATGGCCTTTGCAGGCGAAAGGCGTTGCTAATCATTGTCACGTACGCCCCCTTAGGTTCCCACACCGTGATCAGCGGAACAAACTCCCCAGGAGTAATTTGTCCCTTGGAGCCTGCCTTGCCAAAGGAATCCGAGTTCGTTCGAAGCTCGTATCCACAACCTAATTATAGTTGTTAAAACCCGTGGACATTACTAGACCTAGAGTGTAGGCGGGGTGTAGGTGGAAGGGCGATGACCATCTTATCCCGGCGTTAACTAACATGTTAATCAAGGTTTAGACTTAAAATATCACGTAACTAATTAATAACATAAACTGAGCTGGATAAAGTTGGGTGTTTGGTTAATTAGAAATAATTCAACTTTTGACAGCTTTGTGAGACCTACAAACAATTAATCAGGGAAAGTGATATATTTCATAAAGTTGGAAACTACCGCGGTTTCAGCTGACCTTGATTAACCTCGAATCCCGCCACTTGGATATATAAATTGTATTCGTTGTTTGTTGTAACTTATTAACGCTATACCTTTTGAAGTAAAACTTCCTTACGCACGCTTGACTTGGGGAGTAAGCTGGTGAATGCGTGACGAGAGCGTTACGAAAAATGTGATCCGGCGAGACGAACGGAAGTTGAGAGGGAGGTATAAGTTAGTGAAGATAGAAAGAGAGTTACGTTTCGTATATTACTGTAGTGTAGGGGCAAGAGAGACAGGTGCGAGCACACATTTTCTTTCTCTCTTTCTCGAGTCGAGCGAGTTAAGTTTCGTATATGTAAGACACAGTGCAGGACTATTGTCTGTATCACACTATGGCGCTAAAGAAGTTTTACTTCAGTCGTGTGGTCTAAAGCTATCTCGTTTTTTTTAAATACTGTAAACCTTTTTCGATCGGTCACCCTCCTGACTCGTACATTTTGATTTTATTTTAAGTTATTTGGACTAAGCTGTTCGGGCTCCGGCGCGTTTGCGCACATTGCAGCTTCATAAAAATAAACTTACAATTTCGACCAATGCCATGTGGAACGAAATCTGCATTCAACTCCAGACAACTTCGTCAGGTTTTAAAATTTATAAGCCTTTACTGAATTTTAGACAAAAATTAAAAATTACATGTTTTTATATGTGTTACACAATGTTACTAAAAAAATATCAAAATTCTTTATTGAGAATGAGGCCCTCACGGGTACTTAGACACGTCTTTCATTTATAAATATAATTTTATTTTAGCTTATCAATTTCATTATCCATTATCCTGTCCGTCATTAACCTGGCGTGAAGATATACATACTTGCATACCGGGCTTCAAACCGGCGACTTGTTGGTTAGTAGATTTGGTTCTTTATCCACTGATCACTATTTGGATGTTACAAAAGATTTGTCTCGCTGCCAACCCCAAAAGAGAACAATACGAATTGTATTCAGGGCAAATAGTGCGCGAGCCATTAGACTCGCTCCCTCCAACTTTCCATTCAATTTGCTTTCCGCTTTCAAACGGATGCACGGCCCGTGAGCCGCGCGCCCCAAATATTCTTGGGCTGATTTTTTTATATACAACACGTCGGTAGGCATACAAGCATACGGCCCACCCGATGTTGCAGTAGCTTATGAATGCTTGTAGTACATTCAATATCACTCACGCGGTGCCTTTGCTGATAACACTGAACGCTGCTTGCCTTAGGAGCTTACTGGTGACCTCACACGCAGGAACACAACAACCCTCCATTGAGTTGTTAATAGGCTGCGGTTTTTCTGTGAGGTGGACGTACTGCCCCAGACGGGCTGATTTAATGTGTCCTGCTACTCTTAAAGACACCCAAGACTAACAGAAATGTTCGTGCACACAAATGTTTGTCCTGTGTGGGAATCGAATCCACGGGCGTCGGTGACGAAGTCGCGTTATTAACCGCTGCGCCATCGAGCTCGTCAAGCACCATTTTCAAGAGTCATAGCCTAGTGAGCCCTAGTGAATGAAGTGGATAGTTTTAATAGAAAATTAGGGTCTATTAAAGCAGCCCGTCTGGGGAAGTACCTCCCCGTCACAGAAAACCGTTGCCAAATAACAACTTCCTGAAGTGTTGTTGTGTTCCTGCGTGTGAATGAGGTCACCAGTAAGCTCTCAAGGAGTTGCCGTGTTAGCAGCAGAGGCGGCATCGCGCGATTGATACTTAATGAATTGCAAGCGTTCATAAATCTACGGTAACTGCTTTTCATCGGGTGGGTTGTATGTTTATATGCACCCCGCAATGTATAAATAAAAAACAATTCTTGGTTACAGCTGTTACAAGGCATTATACGGCATAGATTTTCCTGGGTATTTTTAGTCTATGCGTGGGAGCTGGTGTGACGTAAGCAATTAACCTGTACTAAGAGACCGAGACTTGTGTACATTATATTTTAAAGGGGTATTATTTTTAGCTTACATTCAGGCAGGCCGTATACTTGTATTTTTTTTCTACAACGTCGGGAGGCATGCAAGCATACGGCCCACCTGATGCAAAGCGGTTACCCAAGCCTGTCATTGATATTATTTTTTGATTAAAAAGTGACTTTAGACTTACAAGTTGTATATATTTTGAAATCATCACCCTGTTGGGTTTAAAAGTTTTTTTCTTTAGTTTGCACATTTTGATTTCTTTTTTCGTTAATCCACCATGTTGTTCTTATTATGACGTCATATACCGCATGTTACACGGGTTACCGTAAGCATTCTGACAAGATAACGATATCTCGTACATTTGAATTGATTAAGGCGTTTCGAACTTATGGTGAAAGAAACTCACAAACATAACTATGTATATGTATGTATATCTTCACGCCAGGTCTCTTGCGGGGTAGGCGGAGAGAACCGAGCGCCATAAGACGCGGTCCTTATATACTTCACTCGCTTCTCTAATATTCATAGCTCTTTTCATGCACGCTCACTGGTTCCTGGGGCTCCTACAACACCTTTTGTAATATAACTAATACTATGTTATGTTAATATCAATAGTATATATAATGCATATTCGGATCGATGCAGCTAACGTTTCATAGTCTCTGTCAACCCCAATGGGAGACAGGCGTGATTATATGTAGGTATGTATGTAAATTCACAAACATACATGAACCTGAAGTCAATTCTAAAACTTCCTTGTCCTACAAATTTGTTCCGATTAAATTCGTTGTGAGTTCCAAGGCAGCTGTAGTTTAACCCCCGGAACAGCAATGAACTTCACTGTTCATTGCCTTTTTGGTGGTCGCCGCTGTTAACTCCGGCTACACAGGAGACACAGTGGTGGGAATGAGTGGTGGGCCTGTCTCGTGTACATGAACCTGATAACATTTCATTTTGAAGCAATCGAGTAAATATATTCAAATGCTAACGTTATGAAATGAATAGATACCTATATGTGAGTATGTTTGAACTACAAGTCCCTTGTTTATTAAATGTATAAATTTTATCACTATATATGTAAGTATATCTTCATTACAAGCCCCTTCCGAGATATACAAAGAGTACTGAGCGCCCGATGACGCGGATCGTTCATAAATACTTTAATGTATTAGGGAAAAATGCGGAAACAGACATTGCTGTTAGTGGATTTCGAATTGGGGCATTGTCTTTTGCTCCTGCTTTTTTGGTGACAGACATACGTTGTCAGTACATACGTTGCGTCCACATTAGGTACGCAATAATCATAATGTCGGATGACTGGCATAGCATAGGTATATATGTGAGATTATAAAGTAAGGAAATCACAACAATCTCACGTTAACGTCACTCTAACGTCAATCAAAAGTAATCGGCTTTTCGTCTCATCTTCCAACGTCTTTCACACTCAACATGTTTCTTAATCCAACCTCACAACAATCCTCATTTTTACAAACAACGACTAAATTAAACTATGTTTTAATAGAAAAGAAATTATTCTGAAAACTAATCTAACTCCACATATACACAGAACATATTTGTGTTGCTAGTTTAAATATATAATATATTGTCAGTTGTACATGCAACTTGCAATAATCGAATGAACAACCCTTGCGTTCTATATGTACTGAAGGCCTTTATGGTTTTTTCAACTGTATGGTAATGGTAACACAGCCGCTTTAATGGCATGTCACTGTAACTGACATTGATTTCATGTCATTAGCAACTTATATGTGGAAATTAATAGAAAGTAGACCGAAAGACTATTTTCCGCAAAATATTAAACTTGTAGCGTACAATTTTGCATATGCATCCTTTCTATCTATCTATCTATAACTTCACGCCAAATCCCTTACGGGGTAGGCAGAGAGAACCGAGCGCCACGCGACTCGATCCTTACATACCTCACTCGCTTCTTTCACATTCATTGCTCTTTTCATGCAAATTAAATTTAATTTAATAAAAATAAAAAAAAAATAAAAAAAAAAAAAATATATTTGATTTAAATTTAATTAATTTAAATCAAATTAAACATGTCTGTTTGTCTTGGTCTGGGTATTTTCTTTTATTTTATTTTATTTTTATTTTATGCATCCTTTCATGCCCCATTACAGCTTCCAAAAGATACAGCTCAGCTACAGGAGAAATACTATTTATTGAGACACCTGACTATTAGTGATGTAACAGGGGTCATATGATAAAAACAGCTTATATTAACATTAAGCGTCTTGTGTCACCCTGTTACCTACCAGGTCGTGGATGTTATGTGGTACATTACTTTAATGTGATATGCACTATCTAATAAAATTGACAAAAATCGAAATGAGACATCACTAGAGTTATGTCATGGCGAATAGTAATTCCCATGGTTTCATGAGTGATGAATGCCTGCATCCACATGTAGCGGGACTCCTCGCTAGGACTGAGAAATCCTTTACTGTCAATTATATTTCTTTCTATTTATCTACCGATATAATCTTCACGGCATGTCCCTTGCGAGGTAGGCAGGGAAAATCGGGTCCTTACACATCACAATTTTCGTAGCTTTTTTCGTGCACATTCAGTCCTGTACTAAGGGCCTTGTCATCCTTCTGATAAACAAGGCCAATTTGATCGTGGCCTTTGAGTATTGACCTTACTCGGGTACTATAATCTTCCACTTTCGTATTATATATCTGTTTCGTCATTCTTTCATCCCATCATCAGTTTTTGTACATGCTCGAAGCAATGTAGCATACCTTATATTAATTCCTTATATTATTATTTACGAGCTCGGTGGCGCAGTGGTGGAACACACTGTTACGCTACTTTGACACCAATGCGTAGGTTCGATTCCCACACAGTACAAACATTTGTGTGCATGAACATGTCTGTTTGTCTTGGTCTGGGTATTTTCTATGTATAATAAGTATGTATTTACAAAAAAAAAAATGTATTTACGTATGTTTATCAGTTGTCTAGTACCCATAACACAAGCTTCGCTTACATTGGGGCTGGATGGCGCTGTGTAATTTGTCCGACAATATTTATTAACACCGACACTCTCAGACCAACTCCCTTTCTTACATCAACGATAGCTTAAGCTATGCAATTCCAAGTGAATATCATATTTGCAGCTATGACATAAGGTGCATGACAGTATAACATGATCTGTCGATATCTGTATGTCCTGTGAATGAGATCCGTAAATCGCATAAATTACACGAAAATAATGTCAATGTATACATATGATTTTCTAAAACAAGATGGTTGCTGCTTTGTTATAATGACGTAACTGATAATGATAATACGTTGTCTTATCGCACTTTGTCTTACATTGTCAGTTTACATTTTCAAATACCAGCCACAATCTCACTGTCAGATTAAATTGCTTTTTAGCCTTCATAGTCATTTAGATAGTTAGGTTTTCCTGTAAGATATCTACATACTAAAGGGAGTCATATTAGCTAATCAATAGGAAACAATTAAATTGCCATTGTTATCTATATATGTCTATAACTTCACGCCAAATCCCTTGCGGGGTAGGCAGAGAGAACCGAGCGCCACGTGACTCGATCCTTACATATCTCACTCGCTTCTTTAACATTCATTGCTCTTCTCATGCACGCTCGCCGGTTTCTCCTGACACCACCTTCTGATAGAACACGACCAATTTGGTCATGGTAGGTAAGTCTTGGCCTTCCCCGGCTCCTACATCCTTCCACTTTTGCATTGTATATCTGCTTCGTCATTCTTTCATCTTGCATTCTTTCTACATGCCCGAACCATCGGAGCATGCCTCTTCTTATTTTAACACCGACGCTCTCTTTCAGACCAACTCTATTTCTAACATCATCATTGCGAATACGGTCTACGCCGGCTACTACGGCCTTACGCCACAAATTTTGCGCAGCGCTCGCATTTCAGCCGCGTTTATTCTACTTTCATGCTCTTTCTGCCATACCCAGCTCTCGCTTCCATAAGTTAGCTTTGGGACCAAGACTGCATTGTGTATAGCGTATCTATATATGTAAAAGCGAAAAGTTATTCATTGGCTACATATCTTTGAAACTGAAATTTGGTAGGTAAGTACTTTACAGGCACGGGACACTTACTAAGAACGAATTTAATGCGAAGAAGTTACCAGAGGGAGACTTTGTACAAAAGTCGTCTGCGTGGGTACCTCTGTCTCACCTATTTCTACCGCCAAGCAGCTATATTTATATAGCTGTGTTCCCGTTTGAAAGGTGAGATATGGCAGATAAATGACTGGGTACTGGGTTTTTAAACAAGACTGTAGTAACGTCACTCACTCGCATGAACACAGCAACCCTCCAGGGAATTGTTATTTGGCTGCAGTTTTAAGAATATTTTTCGTGACTTAATGGGCGGTTTAGCGGGCAGCTTCAACCTGTTACTTTTGTGTTACAGTATCTTAAAATTTCACTCTCATCATTTTTTCATAACGCGCTTAAAGATGTATAACTTCAAAAATAAAAACAAAATTGCACAGGGTCGAATTAAGGTGGGTCTAAAACCTAGTGCGAGTATATATGAATATCGTTATGTTTTAAGCTATTTATTATAAATAATAAATAAATAAATATTGTCGGACAAATTACACAGCGCCATCTAGCCCCAAAGTAAGCGAAGCTTGTGTTATGGGTACTAGACAACTGAAAAACATACGTAAATACATTTTTTTTTTTTGTAAATACATACTTATTATACATAGAAAATACCTAGACCAAGACAAACAGACATGTTCATGCACACAAATGTTTGTACTGTGTGGGAATCGAACCCACGAGCGTTGGTGTCAAAGTAGCGTAACAACGCGTTTCACCACTGCGCCACCGAGCTCGACAATATTATCAAGAGATTGTATATACTATGCCTACCGTATTATCAAGAGATTATCTATACTATGCCTACTTTTGTGTTTACTATCTAAACCGGCAGTATTAAATGATAATAGGATACTCACCCGCTGGGTGGTGCCATTATTCAAGGTTTACATTGATAATTCACGATGGTGTACGACCAACATCATACTCAACTCTTGGCATATTCTGTCATCGCCCACGCTGCGAAACTGTTGCTTATGCATCGTAAACAAATCAATTACTCGATTATCAGACACCATTGCATTGAGCAGACGCAGCACTCGATCAATTGAAGCGTGGGCTGTACTGTAGCAGAATATTGCAGACGTCCAGGGAGCACGTGTTTATATCAGAATTAGTAGCCTCCCGCGCCTTTGTCCGCGTGATCTTCCCGTAGAGTAGACTAAAGGAGGTAACCGTTTCTAACCACAGTGACGATGATACGTCCCCGCGTCTCGACACACGGCGCGTCAGCTTGGTGGTGTTATATTTACTTGACTTAATATTTTGGCCACCTTATCCAAACATTGATTTGATTGTTTTCCATCAGGCAAATCTGACAAATAAGTACATTTATAAATTATTTATCTTGCTTACTTATTTTGAACATCGTACCGTAAGCTTGCATGTCTCCCGTCTGGAATCCGTCCTTGTGAAAAAACTACCTACCGCCTTTATTCATTTTACATTTTAATATCACGATAACTCATCTTTACTTTAATAGATTCAGTTTAGTATTATTTCTTGCAATATATACATAACTTAGCTTTATTTTTCTGAGGTAGATACATGGACTTTGCTTCATTTTCTGGGAATAGATACACTGACTGTTTTATTTTTTTAGAGTAGATAAATAGACTTAGCTTCGTATGTGGAAATAGATATATGGACTCAGTTTTATTTTTCTGGTATAGATAATTGGACCTATCTACAATAGGGAATATTATGCATGAAATTTATTCTTCGTTTTAAACTACACAATTATCACACAATAAAAAAGTAAAACAAAAAACATTTCTTTGTAGTTTGGTTTTGTGTAGTTTTTTTTGGTTTAGTTTAAGAGTCGTAAAAAATCAGTTTCTATAACGAAAAAAAAACTTAATAATTTGAATCATTGTCACATTTTGAACAGCATCAATATGAATGCTTGAATATGATTGCGTAAATACAACTAATATTTCGATGAAATCCATACATTTCTGCATAGTTTGTGACGTCATCTACCATGGACGTCACGTGACGAAATGACACTTTCAAACAGCATTATCTCGCAAATTAATTATCGTCCAAAAATTTTACTTTGAGATATCTTCCTGTCTCTATCTACATACATACATACATACATATAATCACGCCTCTATCCCGTAGGGGTAGGCAGAGACCACTTCTTTCCACTTGCTACGATCCTTACATACTTGTTTCGCTTCGTCCACTCTCATTATTCCCTTCATACATGCTCTTCGGTTTAGGGTACTCTTGACCTGGCCTTTTTTCAGGACGTCCCTGATTTGATCTCGAAACGTCCGCCTAGGTCTACCCCTTCCAACACTTTCACTCACACTCGCCTTATACACTTTTTTCGTCAATCGTTCTTCATTCATTCTCTCGATATGGCCAAACCATCTCAGCATACCTTTCTCAATTTTTGTCACTACATCTTCTTTCAGACCACAACGTTTCCTTATCTCACTATTTCTTATCCTGTCTCAGTTTAACTCCTATCATACTTCTTAACGCTCTCATCTCAACCGCATTTATTCTGCTTTCATGTTTCTTCTGCCATACCCAACTTTCACTTCCGTACATGAGTGTCGGAACCAAACCCCCCCCCCCCCATGCACAGCCAAACGAGCCTTGTCACTTTCGTCTTCTTTACATTAATTTTCATTCCCTTTCTAACAAAAGCTCCGCTCATAGCAGTTACCATCTCCTGCAACTCCTCGGCCGAAGACGCAAGTAATACTTGGTCATCAGCATAGAGAAAACATTTGACGAGTAACTCATTCATTCTTACCCCATTTTCATTCTCTTTTAAATCTGTCAAACAATTGTCCATGAACAGATTAAACAGCCACGGTGACGCTACACATCCCTGTCTAACACCTTTTTCGATGTTAAACCATTCAGTGTATGCCCTCTCTATCTCCCCTTTTAAAATCTGTCCTAAAAATTTTCCATGCATATTCCCTGTTGCTAGATCATAGATAGGTAACACAATTAAAATTAAAGATAAGTCATAACATTTGGTCAACCGCGTCATGACCCTGAGAGGTCGTAACGTCACATCTTTTTACAGCGATGTGTGAATAAGAAAGGGCCTTATTACGAGAGATCAACGGTCGACCGTGACTCCGTGTGAATCGGCTCTTGTTTTTATTTATTGTTGTTATTGGTAATATGCCTGTGTATGTACTTACTTAAGTAAGTAAAAGCAAACCTTGGCATGCATTTTTTTTATAATGCTTGGGTGGGAAACAAACATACTCATATATTTTTGCTTACGGTTACTTCACCATGCCATCCTACTAATATTATGAATGTCCATTTGTTTATTACGCTTTCATGATGATGCATGAAACTTTTTACACATATTCTTGGTGATATCAGAAGTAAAATAGGATACTTTTTATTAAAAAATATATATATTGTTTATCAATGCGAGCGAAGCCGCGGGTAAAAGCTAGTATTTGTATATATTAAGGTACAATACTATTAATCGTCATTGTTACTGTAGAGAAAATAAATAAACGATATGAAGCCGTTAATTTCACAAGTAGTACTGGCTCATACGTTTCAATTTCCATTCCTGATTTGACATGTGAGCAATTTTCTGGTAACATGATTCAGATGCATAACATCGGCCGCTACGGAATTATATGGTTGTACGCGTTTTGTAAAGTAAAAATACTGAGATTCGCTAAAGATGCTTTGATTAAGAGAGGTAGGGTGCATCAAAGCAGCCCGTCCGGGGAAGTACCTCCACCTCACAGAAAACTGCAGCCAAATAACAACTCCCTAGAGGGTTGTTGTGTTCCTGCGTGTGAGTGTGGTCACCAGTAAGCTCCCAAGGAGTTGCTGTGTAAGCAGCAGAGGAGGCATCGCGCGAGTATGTATGTATATCTTCACGCCAAGTCCCTTGCGGGGTAGGCAGAGAAAACCGAGCGCCATAAGACGCGGTCCTTACATACTTCACTCGCTTCTGTGACATTCATAGCTCTTTTCATGCACGCTCGCCGGTTCCTGGGACTCCTGACATCACCTTCTGATAAAACACGACCAATTTGGTCATCGTAGGTTAGTCTCGGTCTTCCTCGGCTCCTACATCCTTCCACTTTTGCATTGTATATCTGTTTCGTCATTCTTTCGTCCCGTCGTATGCATAAAACAGGCAGTTGACCACTAAGTCATCCATTCGCATTCCCACATTCATATTTATTATTCTCTGGAGACAACTGTCCAGATACAGGATGAATAGCCGAGCCGACAGCACTCATCCCTGTCTGACACCAATGTTGACATCAAACCAGGGCGACAAGCTGCCGTTCACCCTCACACATGCTGTACAATCCTCATCAGTGGATTGCACAGCACGGAGTAGGTCACCGTCAACCCCATATCTGGCCAAAATGTTCCAGAGATTCTTTCGCACGACCCTATCGAATGCCTTCTCAAAGTCCACAAAACCGCAGAAAACCTTCTGGTCCAAAGCCAGATGCTTCTCTACGATGTTGCGGAGTAAAAAAACTTGATCCGTACATCTTCTACCGCTTCGAAAACCACCCTGTGCTTCCCAAAGCATTCCATCAGATTACACCCTCAGTCTCCTTTCAATGATTTTTCCATAAACTTTAGCTGCTAAGCTGATCAAACTGATGGCCCTATAGTTGGCGCAGTCCATAGTTGAACCCTTGCCTTTATACAAGGGCACGATGACTGCGCGTATTTATGTCTAAAGATGGCCGTGAAACGTTTAGGTAGTTCTTCTTGATCTTGAGTTGATGTACAGACTTTTTCCCTTCCTGTCGCAAACTTATCGCATACCTTTTTTGAGTCGAAGATTATACTCGTAAGTAAAAACGTGATTCTTTTCAGTGCAATTCTTCACAATATTTAAACCGTTACTATCCGGTACAAGAGCTGTTGTTTAAGGATGAAAGTGGTCGACGTAGCTTCGCTTGACGTGTCTATGTTTCTTTGTCATCGATGTATGATGTTCTTTGTTTAAAATTGAGTATTTTTTTCAGGAAGGCCATTTATGTATATAAACTTAAATGCTAAAATTTCTTTGCGTTACCGTTTCATAATCCATTAGGCCGCCAATCCTACCTAAGTCTAAGGATTTGGCGAAGACACTGTTTTTTACATAGAGCGACTGCCGTCAGAGCTCCGTAACTCAGAGAGACAAATAAACCTTTCTTAGGTTAGGTCTCGCGTCTTTCGAAGTATCATTTCTTGGGCGTGCGAGTTTCCTCACGATGTTTTCCTTCACCGTTGAGCATGTGATAAATACACACATCAAAAGTGTCTAGGGATCAACATATATTTTTGCAATAACTTTTCTCCTGATTGATATTAATTAAAATTTTCTTTAAGGATTCATCAAATAAAGTGTTTTCGTTTGTCTACAGTAACGATAAACCAAGTCACCTTTGCATTAATAAAGAAATTTGCCATTTTCATAATAAAGGGATTTTTGACATTTGAACCACTAACATTAAAGTTCGAAAAAAAGACTGAAATAACAGTTTTCTTTAAAATTTTATTGGGTAACTTAAACAATTAATAATCCGTGTTTCTACCGCGAACACTAACAACACAAGAACATCGGTTTGGCATACTCAAAATGAGTTCATCCAAATCACGCTGTGGAATGGCCGCCCATGTTCGTTGCAACAACAAAAAAAGGTCTTCTTGCGACTGGATACCCTCCATATTCGGCAGAGCTCTTCTCTGTAGCATATCCCATGCATGGACACGGAGACAAGACCGATACATTCAAATCACAACTCGAAGAGCTCCAACAATAACCGCCATGATGTTAGCCGTGACGCTTCATCACTCTTCAGGGAACTTAATTAGCGACCAAACAGTCAGAAACCGCTTGCATGAAGTGAACCTTCATTCCCGAAGACCGCTAAGGGTACCACCTATAGCAATGCACAATCGTAGGATTCGATATCAATGGGCTCTTGAACACAGAAATTGGGCAGAAGAACAATGGCGTTTCGTGTGCTTTTCTGATGAGTCTCGTTTTGGTATGAGACCGGATACACGCATTTATTATTTATTTATTTATTTAATAGCTCTTTTCGTGCACGCTCGCCGGTTCCTAAGGCTCCTGACATCACCTGATAAAACACGACCAATTTGGTATATATACACAACAATTTGTTCATTTAATACAATATAATACTTTATTACATTTTATATATTTTAAAACATCGACAAACAGTAAACAAAGGTTTACTTAATATTATATGCGATGTACATGCTACCAACTCCGCTCACCACATAATGATGAAGGTAGAAATACAAAATAGAAAGTTGAAACTGTTGGTACATTGCTATATATATAATACATACATTTCAATTAGCAAATACATCAAATGTTACATATGTATATCTATATGCGTCAAACCTCAGTGGTTTATAAAATGCATTAATATTGTTTTTATAAAATGTTTATGTAAACTGGTATAATAAATAAATAAATAAATAAATAAATATAGAAATCGATGTCCATGCGTTGGCCTCGAAATGACTCGACCGCATTTGAGTATGTATTTTTTTGGTATGTTCAATTCATTATGGGATTGGTTTAGAAAGAAAAAGCTCAGCTAGTAACTGATTTATAAACGAACTACTACTATTTAGCAGGGTAATGCTCGTAATAGTTTTTTTTATCTATAAAACTCCTTCGGTATGTATGTAACTTGCATAATTCTTTCCAGAAGTGGCAATGGACTCGGGGCGAGCGTTTTGCCCTCGCGTCGGCTGCGACACGGTGGTCACGGTGAGGGCAGCCAGCCCTGCGCATTGTCCCACCTGCAGACACGACTTCTGCTCACAGTGCAACCAGGAGGTCAGTCTATTCATACTATTATTCACCTGCAGATGTTGGCCGGCCCTTAAGTTCCTAAATACTAAACAATGAACAGTGTACCAACTGCTACACGGTACTTGAGCACATTTTGCTTCAGCGTGGCTAAATTCATAAGGCCTTTCACTGAGGATTATAAGGCATTTTAAAAGAAGAAAGGTTGTACTAAGCTAAATATATTCATCTGCATTAGCCGGATAAGTAAAGTAACTAGTGTAGTATTCCTTCTTCGCATTTTCACCTCCTTCAACCTAAAAGTCCTCCTCCAGCTCTGTTTACCTCGTCTTACTATTTCTCTTCGTCCTTCGCCCTCATTAAGGAAGTGAAAATTTCAACTTTAATACGTTCCTCTCTTGCGCCGTCAGTTCTTATTACAGAACCTCCCGCCCACGCCTCACATCTACTTATCCCACCCACACCCACAATCGTAATTCACAATATACCCTACCCTGTCCGCGGAATAAATTCTATACAAGTGTTCATTCTTCATAATAACTTTACTATGTTTACTATCTTCTTCATAGCGTTATTCCGTTTCCTAATTCATTAGGGTTGCCGCGTCTGCTATGCTATAGAACGACTGCCGGCAGACCTCCATAATCTAGAATGCGACCAGCCAGACCTTTACTCACGATGTTTTCCTTCGTCGCCAAGCAAGTGATAATTATAAATATGTACATAAATCCGAAAATACGAATGAATGGTATATACCCACGCCAGGATTCGAAGCGGGTATCAGTTGTTTAATAGGATGTTTCTTTACCAACTGGACTATCACTGCTCTCTAATAATTACTACTTTTACTATGTGTAAAAATATATTTCTACAAATCTCAGTCCACAAGACACTCTTGATACAACCATCTGTACTAATATATATTGAACATACTTAGGAGTCTGCACGTGCATAAATTTCCAACGAGAAGCGCTATTGTATGTTTTCCGTATTTTATGTAATATCCAATTATATAATAGCTTCTCATTCTTATCCGCAACAATAAATTTATTTATGACACCCACGCTCACAACTACGTACAGTTCACGGCAAATATATCACATTGTACATTTTTAGGGTACGCAAAAACGGATCTATTATGGTTCCGCTCCACGTGTTAGACTAACAGTGTAGGTATTATATATGTAGGCATAAAGTAAATGATACATTGCGTTCATTGCTAATATAAAATCTTTATTATATATCATAATGATTATAAATGATAATAGTACGAGCCGGTTTTGGCAGAGAAAGCGTGAGAATGGTATAAACGTCGAATTGGGCAAAATCTGCGGCACTACGCTTGTAAACAAATTCGCAATCATATAATAATTGTAAAAAAAGGATTAGTGATAAGAGTGGAAACATTCTACGTTGGTTCACACATGAAAGAAAGCAAGAGGAAAGAATAAAGAAACAAATATACTACGTAGAAAGTAGAAACATGAAGGAGCTGAGGTCTTAGCCACACGGGAAATGGTCAAATCCATCGTTTTTAATGTTCGGCGCCCATAGGATACCAACGGAGCCCTGTTATTAAGACCCCACTGTATGTGTGTCCGTTCGACATCTGTATAATTATGTTGAAACGTAATATGTATTGACACGAAATTTTCCCTGAGTGATATTATAACAAATAATAAAAATAGGGAAGTTAAAAGTTCAAAAGAATTGGCTTTTTTCGCGTTCTTTCATGTACTAGAAAGACGCGTTTTTTTTACGTCCGTAATATGAGAATGAATGATCACCTCACGTAGATCAACTCAATTTTCAAATATTTTTGTTAGGTAGTACTATAATTATTGATATTACATATTACGTAAAGTTTTCAATCGATCAATATTATTTTAATTTGTCCGTGTTTATACAATATATTATTATAAAGCGAAGAGTTTGTTTGTGGAACCCGTCGAATTTGAAAAAATATTTTTGTATTTCATAGCCGAATTCCTAAGGAAGGTTTATAGGCTTATTTGTCATATCTCGATACGACCTCTAGAAGCCGACCTAAATGAAAAATAATAATAAAAAGTGTTTCCACTTGCAGCTAGTTTTTGTTTTTAAACTTTCTATTTCTCTTTACATGGGAATAAATTATAAACACAAACCAACAGTCATATGAAAAGAAATAGAAATTCATACACAAAGAGGACTGTATAGTTAATATGGTCGACAACGCTACGCAATAGCCCCACAGGCATGGCGGATTCCAGTCTTTTTTTACTCTCGTACAACATGCTTTTATTATCATGCGAACTGTACTGTATTTCCACGGTATTCTACGCCGTGAAGTATGAACAATTATTATATTGACCATTGAAAATAATGGACGTTTGAAATTGTTTTGACTGATTCAACGCTTTCGCCACAAATTCTTTGTTTCGTGGCTCAGTTCGCGACGCGTGCCTTTGAATAGTCTACACTCTACAGCAAAGAGGCAGCTAGCAAAATGGGACGTGAAAAATCGACGTTACTGATGTACTGGATTTTGTAACTGTATTGGAAATTCTAAAAATAAATATGACGCATTTTGTATGTGGACGAATGGAATGGATGTTTGTTTAGTTCACAAATGGACGTTGCTAGAGTAGAAAAATAGGATATTCTTTATAAGGAGAAGTTGAGTTTTTGGTATATTGTGAGCAATAGAAAATCAAGGGCAGAGATGTATCACGTCACGTCAAGAGACATACAATTATAGGACCCCCGTTATGTAAATCAGTTACAGTAGCCTATGGACTCCTGTAATTCGTTAGGTATCACTCGCGCGTTGTCACTGGTAAGTAACTCACTCAATCGCAGGGACACAACAACCCTCCAGGTAATTGTTATTTGGCTGCGGTTTTCCGTGAGGTGAAGGTACTGCCCAGTCGAGTTGCTTTGATGTGTTCTACTGCTCTTGAAAACATTCAGACCATGAAACACAGTCATGCACACAAATGTTTATACTGTATGGGAATCGAACCCACGAGCATTGGTGTTAAAGTAGCATTGCTAACCACTCCTCTACCGAGTTCGTCATTTTGTAATGGAATTCTAAAAATATTTATTATTTAATTCCTTTTTTTTATGGGTGAATTAATGAAAGAACGGCATTGAGACCTTTGGTAAAAATGGCTTAGAACGTAAAGAGTGCTAGAAAAAGGGGATTTTGTATGGACATATAAGTAGACCTGTTGCGGTTTTGAGTTTATGTAATGAATATAAATGAAAATCGAGGTTAATGATCATTACTAGATTTTGTAACTGTGCAAACGTCGAGAAATAAATACAAATTTTGTATGGGTAAACGGATATTTGTTAGTTTTTAGGGTTCCGTACCCCAAGGGTAAAAACGGAACCCTATTACTGAGGCTCCGCTGTCCGTCCGTCCGTCCGTCCGTCCGTCCGTCCGTCCGTCCGTCCGTCCGTCCGTCCGTCCGTCCGTCCGTCCGTCCGTCCGTCTGTCACCAGGCTGTATCTCATGAACCGTGATAGTTAGACAGTTGAAATTTTCACAGATGTATTTCTATTGCCGCTATAACAACAAATACTAAAAAATAGAATAAAATAATTATTTAAGGGGGCATACAACAAACGTGATTTTTTTGCCGTTTTTATCGATAATGGTACGGAACCCTTCATGTGCGAGTCCGACTCGCACTTGGCCGATTTTTTTTTATCGCCGAACCGGATCGAATGAGGTTCACGGTATTACTTTGCGCTTGTGAAGTATCAACGCAGTTCATGACATGTTCATGCACACAAATGTTTGTTCCGTTTGGGAATCGAATCCAAGAGCTTTGGTAATAAAGTAGCCGTTCCTAACCACTCGAACACCGGGCTCGTCAAAATCTCTGTAGTACCTATTTCTCCTTCTCTACATGAAAAGGGAGGGGATTATCTTTAAGTTGATGTGATATCTTGTATGGTTATCTGACATAGGTATGTTATAAAAATATGTTATGATAACATCATTATGATTATGATGCTGTGCCTAATATTTTATCTCAATAATACATGGTATGGACATACGGTGAGGCAAGCACTTACCTCTCACAGATTTTAATTATAACCTTAATATGTTTTAAAGTATTCGTAAGATTACTTAGCGGTTAACGGGTAGACATTTGGATTTATGCGATTGATTTGAACCAAGTTAAATGGCCCTCAGTCGGGTGTTTTGGTCTGAGAACCCTCGATTTCAAACTTGTTCGATCGTGGCTTTCCTCGACCACAGAAAAACGAGCGATGCTAGGATAGCACTGTCTGTACAATACGTGACGTAGGCCTTTTGATATGTAGCAGATGTAGTAGAGTCTGCATAGATATCCATGTTATTAGAGCAACTGCCTTGAACAACTGCTTTCATGCATCTGCTGTACAAGAAGCACAAACCATATGCACAAACTCCCGGCGGCTCGTATGCATATTTCATCATTCATTCATTAATGTACACATGCGTGTAACGTGCTATAAGTAAAAAAGCGCCGACGCATCTTATTAATGTGGCTATATATTAAACAATACCTATTACAATGACAAATTTGTTTACTTGCTTGCTTCTTTAATACAAAAATCTGAGTAAAATTTCAATTTTGACGTAAAATGGTCCATATGCACGTATTCGCGATAACAACATCGTATTTCAACATTAAAAAGCTCAATATTTACGGAAAACATTATAGACGTTTACATTTCATCGTCTTTGTATTTTCAACCTAAATGTCTTGGATTACGTTATATTTCCCATCGTGCTCTCGCTTTCCGGGCGTTAATAAACGTCAAATATTTATAGAAGTGGTTTTTCTATACGTTCGCGAACGCGATATGTGCGGAATCTTCTTATTGTTGGTGTAAGGTAGCTCATAATGACATGCCAGGCCGCCTCAGGTGGAATTCGTAATGTTTTGCGTCGACGGCATTTGGCGTGGAATTTGTTTTGGTTCAATCCCCCAGCCGCCTGTAGCTTTGGCGAAGATATAGTAAACATCTATATATAACTTCATGCCAAATCCCTTGTTGGGTAGTCAGAGAAAAATAATCCCCGCATGACTAACACCTAATACACTCGCTTCTTTAACATCCATTGCTCTTCTCATTCATTATCATTATATAAATTTAACACTAGTATAGACGTAGTGTTCGGAGCGACCTGCCATGCAATTCTGTAACAGCAAACATCCTTACATCCTCGAAAACATCGGCTGTTATAGCCTTGAACACAAAATTGCAATTCCTTAGTGTCGCTTTTCATGGTTGTGCGACACTAGCGCTGCAAGGCTGCGTTTGGAATTGGAATTCTACAAGGCAAACAGCCTCGCGTACGCTTACAGCCTTATAGAATACCAAATAAAAAGCCGTGATCGCAGTAGACGATTTCAAAGCTGTGACATCTGTGATCGCACAGCCATTACGAGTCGCTTAGAGAATTGCATGGCTGGCTATGGAAGTCCAGCTCAGTGCACTTCAAGCTTTAACTTTGACATTTACGAGTATACCGTTCTCACACTTGTTGTTGAATGTTAAGCGTGAGTTGATCTTAGTTGTATGGGTTGTATCTTATCTTCATTAATAATCTTATAGGGCATCGATTTTATTGGAATTAAATGTACCATGCTATATAAATCATCATCATATCAGACGAAGGACTTCTATATAAATAGAGGTGTTGAATTCGGATATTTATCGAATTATATTTCTATAATTTATCGAATATTCGTACTCACATGCTTAATTTGAACCTGAAATATAAAACGGTATCTACATGTTTACAAGCGCCAAAGACACGGCCCTCACACACCTCACGTAGATGTCTTCTAATAACAAAAATAAACATCGAATTTATAATCGTGCATTCGACAGAGCGGAGCTCAATAAGTTGCCCCGTTTACCACTGAGAACACATAATTATAGAATTTATGTTATAGGTACATTGAAAGCCATTTCGCGTTAGTAAATATTGGCGATGAGTTTACGCATTCGCGAATTTGGAATTAGGTACACCACTATTCGGTACTATCGATAGACGTACATAATGATACTATCATTTTCAGTTTATCTAATTGTGAGAGTTTAAGTGTTTCTCGGGCGAGCAACTTGGACGATAAAGGAATTAGAAAGTTTGAGGAGATAGGAGTTTTCCGATGAAAATAGAATGCATCGATTACTATACGAGCAAATCATCGAGCTTACGAATTGTTGCTCAATAAATCGACATTAAAATTAATTGTTATTGGGTTTAGGTTTAGGTTTAGTTTAGTTTAGTTTAGTGAGCAGACGGCTTGTATGCGCAAGTTATTTTAATCGAATACCACCCACGCACGGATAAGCAATATTGACCGCAACTTCTCTTTGGATGGCTTTTTCTACCTCGCGCGCTCCTCCCAGTTTGGAAGGCATGTTAAGCCGTCGGTCCAGGCTGTTGTCGATAGATGATGTTGGTAGCGACACGAAACAATAATGGTCACTACTTTGTACTTCATCCTTTGAGATGTGAATATTGTTTATTTAAATTCTGCCCTTCATATTTATTTACATCTTACCCGGCTGAATAGCGTGTAGAAAATCAACATAGGGACAGGTTTCTCCGGCTAAATCACAACTTTCTATTGCGCTGTGCTGTAACCCTATCCACCACCAAAGTCGCGCCATTTGTAGAAAGGGATCGAGACCACAGAATGGCAAACGAGATTAAGTCTGTGCTCGTTTTCACCACAGTACATGAACATGTTCAGTAGTACCTCATTTTTGCTAGGTATGTCATAAACGTCACAACAAAATTTTGAATTAAAATTGGCGCCTTGAGTGATTTTTGGTGGGGAAAACCTTACGCGTTCGCATCACCGTTATGCTAATGTTGAATGTTGAGTATGAATTTTAACCTTTCAACTTGTGTTGGCAGTCCCCATGAATGCTTTGTTTTGTGACTTTAAACTATACTGTCTATGTAGCGTAGTTATCTATTGTATGTCAATAGCTATCCCTCATCAAGCTGCTTACTTGATATAAATGCGAGGGCGAGCTGAGTCCCAGGCAGGTGCCTTTTAACAATAGTTTGTCAAGAGTCAGACTGGACTAAACGTGAACAACTATCGAATTGCCTGCTCGGTGGTTGCGAGACCCAATTTATTAATAAGCTACTACATCTTTACGCCAGAGATAATCAAGCTTTTGACGAGCTCGGTGGCTCTGTCGTGAATGACGTGACTTTGACATCGACGTTCGTGATATCTTGTGTGCTTTAACATGTCTGTTTGTCTTGGTCTGGATGTTTCAAGAGAGGTTGAGCGTATCAAAGCAGCCGGTTTGGGGTAGTACCTCCATCTCACAGAAAACCGCAGCTGAATAACAATTCCCTAGAAGGTTGTTGTGTTCCTGTGTGTGAGCGAAGTAAGCTCCTAAGGAGTTGCTGTATAAGCAGCAAAGGAGGCATCGCGCGATTGATAATTATTATATTACAAGCGTTAATAGGCTACGATAACTGCTTTACATTAGGTGGGCCGTATGCTTGTATACCTTTCGATGACGTTGTATAAAAAATTGATCAGTAGGCCGGTTCTTTATCCACTACACTTAAACATAAACACAACTCATACACAACACAATTACACATATATGAATAATATCAACTCTATATATATATATATATAATGTATTTAGTTCTCTCGGTTTTCTCTGCCTACCCCACAAGGTGTTTGGCGTGAAGTTATAGATAGATAGATGGCTGTATGTACTCGTATTCGTAAATTGCATTTACATTTCTATGTTTTTTTTTCAATTATCTATCAATTATTTATTTCGTGTAATGCTATAGTTGTTTTATACTAAATCTTGCAGGACTTAATAAAAAAATACCTACTGTTGAAACTTAATCAGTGCTAGTTTTGGTTTCTTAGCTATCTACGCAACATACTTTCTCAACTCCAAGCTGTCTGTAGAAATGATTTGAACAGCTATTAGCGTTAAACTTGTTTGTGCCCGGCTCCTTGTAAACTAGTTTACCCGCTATGCGACGGCTGCTTTGTTCGGCTTTCTTCTCTAAACGTACATTGTTATATATGTTTAAGTTATTATTGGTATCTCGAGAGCAGTGATAAGTCTCGACTGCAGAGATTTCCAATCACTTTTGTCTTGATGATCAGACAGACAGTAGCAGTGAAAGTATATAAATCGAATTGGTATTTTTCAGTTTCCAGTGTGCCCCAGGGCTCACATCTGGGACCTATATTGTTTTCAATATTCATTGATGATATTACTAGCCCAATTCATAACCGTAAATATTCTTTGTTTGCTGACGATCTTATATAGGACCATAATTTCCCCGAATGACGTTTCACTTGTCCAGGATGACTTGGATGGGATCGAGATAATTATGGTGTGTTAATAATGCTAAGGAGCCTGCAATCAATCAGAACGTGGTCCATCTGATTAACTATGATTCCATCCGGGTGTTTCCAGGTTCCCTTGTAGATTTCTTTATGAGCAAATATTGTACTTTTTACCACCAATGATTTAGCTGCTGCAAAGCTAACTAGTCTGAGACCGTTGTTATTCGACACTAGGTGTTTACCATGTAGACCAATAGTGGGAACAAATACACCTCATGTCCCACCTGCGCATTAATGTCGCCGGCAACGATCTTAGCGTCATACTCGGGAATCCGATCAAATACCACCTCGAGATCTTCGTAGAAGCGATCTTTAGTTTCTTCTTCTGCTAATTCTGTTGGGGCATATAGGTACGTTAATCATGGTGACGTTGTAAAATTTGGTTTTTATACATAATATGCTTATCTTCTCTGACCCCATGAACGGTGGTAATACATTAAGCATTACTCTCGCCATGCCACCTCTGCTGCCTTCACAACAACTCCTTAGGAGATTACTGGTAACCTCACTCACACGCAGGAACACAACAACCCTCCAGGGAGCTGTTATTGGCTGCGGGTTGCTTTGATACGCTCTACCTCTCTTAAAAACACCCAGACTAACACAAACAAACATGTTCATGTACACAAATATATGGGAATCGAACCCACAAACGGTGGTGTCAAAGTCGCGTTATTGATAGTAAGTTATTAGATCTCTTGAAAAACAGCAAAATATCATAATGTCAATGATACTGAAACGATAGTCCTGACCTTTGATCTTATGTCAACTAGAAGTACCCTACAGGTTTTCATTTAAGATATTGTGACATACAAACAGACGGAGCATTAAGTAATCAGCAATCGAGTTCCTTTTTTATGTTTTGAACACCAATACACAATTATACATATAAAATTAGTTTATGAGACATTTTGCGTTGTTTTTAATCACGATATATAGTGATAAAAAACAAAATTAGCACACATGTATACATGACCATGCTCAATAGTGTTTGCAGTAAATGAAATACAAAAAATACAACCGAAAAAACAATAGTTGAACAAGACGTCACTTTTTGTGCAACAAATTGGAAATCATATTTGAACTTGGTAGTTTAAATATTTCAACTTTACTTTATATTAAGTTTAGTAATATATATAGTACTAGCTGCTGCCCGCGGCTCCGCCCGCGTGGAGTCAGATAACGTAGCCTAATCTGAATCCTGATCTGGATTAACGTGTTAATCCAGATCATAATCTATCTACGTGCCAAATTTCATTCAAATCCGTTCAGCCGTTTAAGCGTGAAAGAGCAACAAACATCCATCCGTACATACAAACTTTCGCATTTATAATATTAGATGGATAGTAGGTCGCCCAGCGTTTAAGTTATATAAGTTTTGCTTTTTAAGTTTATATATATAAACTTAAAAAGCAGAAAGTTATCTAAATACAAAAATACATTTAAATCGTCAGAGCCGTTTTCATATTTTTTATAATACTATTTACATTAATTGCTTATACAAGATCAGGATATCGTAATAACTCTCTATTAAGATAAGTTACTCTGCGAGATAGATTCATGAATGAGCGCATCCGCAGCAGAACTGGAGTTACTGTCGTGGCTCTAAGGACCACTCGCAGAAACGATGGCCGTTAAGGCAGAAAGGTTCTCGAATGGCGACCACGAACCAGAAAACGCACCGTAGGACGGCTCCTCACACGATGGACCGACGATCTTGTGATCTTCACATGGAGCTGATGGGTGCAAACGGCGCAGGTCCGATCGGTGTCGAAGTCTAAAGAAGTGGCCTATGTTCAGCAGTGGACATATTTCAGCTGTAATAATGATGATAAATTGCAATAAAGGTGGTCGTTGCCGTGAGAGCTCCGGCCACAAACTTGTCATTTGGCTTATGAAATATGCTTTTTTTTATCTTACAGTAACATTTTTATGCTTTTAAAATTTTAAATGTACGTCTGACGGAAATGAACTTTGTTTTCCTACAATTTTAAGTAAATGGAAGTTCAATTTGAATTGGTTGATTATAAACATTTTAAAGTTATGATGTAATTCATATATTTTAAGTTTATGGTATACTTTACTCATGGAATACTCAAAGCGCTAGGCTCAAAGTCGAGCACTTTTTTTTTGTTTTGCTACGATTAAGATTAATGCAGTTACGTTATATTAACACTAATTTATAAAAGAATCAGAAAATGATTGTAAATTATTAATTAACCGAGTTTATCTGCATAGCACGGAAAAAAAAACTATTCCGCGCGGACGAAGTCGCGGGCACAGCTATTAGCCCTATATAAATGCGTCATCGGATAAAAAACCAACTGGTTCAAAACCTGGTTTGGACATGAGCCATTAAATTAGTTTTTACAGATTTATCTAGGTACATAGTTGTAATTATCACTTGTATGGTGGTAAACATTTCGGAAAATGCGTGACCTAACTTAAGAAAAGTCTGATTTATCGTCTGGGTTGCGGAAGTCGAACGGCAGCTGCTCTATGTTAAAATCAGTATTTTCGCCAAATACTAGGTTTAGGTAGCAGAGCAGACCTTGCCAATCCTGTTGGATTAGGAAGCGGAATAACGCTATTAAGAACAAAAAGTTTGACAGACAGACGTAGACATTGGAAGGCCACTTCCTGTGCTATCATTGTCTAGATGATGCCATAGTGTGCTACATTTATTTGTGTTAGTGAAAAAATAATTGCACTTGTATAGAGACGCGGTATCCCGGGTCCTTCTGTCCCGCTCCTGTGGTTTTATTCTAGAAAAGCAAAATATTACCGATTGAATCGCTACACTCCCCTAGTGTAGCGATTCAATCGGTATTATTTTGCTTTGGTTATTTTTTTATTTATTTGGTTGATTGCCGATTATCTAGATAGGGACTACTGATAAGATTCAATTACATGTTTAAGAAATTATAGTCAACATTATAAAATATTATCCAAAACTTTGACATTGGTTGTAGATTGACATTGAAATTAACGTCAAGAGTAACCCTACTTATCCGCGAAAATCAGGAAGCAGTGTTCCCAGGGTTGTAATTGGCTGACTATCACTACTTATGCGATGAATATGTACATACTATAGCATTGACTATTTTTATAGTCAAAGGAAAACACGTAGTGCCTTCTGCCAATTAAGAAATGAGGCCTTGTCTACTTCGGTGCGCCCTACCTTTGAAAATAACCCAACTGGGAAAGTAACTCCACCTCACAGAAGACCGCAGCCAAATAACAGCTTCCTGAAGAGCACTAATAATGTAAATTTTTAGTGTACACATTTAGTAATGTAAATTAATACTTCAGATAAACCAGTAATGATTTATGATGATGGCCTTGATACGTTGTTTAAAATTAAAACAAAAAGTAGTAAGACACTCACGACCAAAATGACATTGGATCCGTACATAATCATTCAAATTGAGTATTCCTTAAATACAGGTAATTATTTTTCTAAATATTACATTCTCATTCTATGTAGTTGATTTAGGGCCTCATATTTAAAAGGTTTCTTTCCTGTCAGTTTGTTGCTATCTAACTCCTCAATACATAATCCTTCCAAAGACAACGCGCTTTAACCCTTTACCTTTGGTGGTGTACCGCTAACGTCTCGTTATTTTTGGTCACCCTACATCACACAGTGCTCGTCACGATACGAAATCTTGGCTTGGGTGGGAGATTCATTCTTGAATCATGATTCGAAGATGACAACGTCCTTTGTTTTGGTTAGATGATTTCAGATTTAGAGTATTGATTGTCTATATTCTGTGATCCGCCATTTTGTTTCGGTCGCTATCTTGAAGTTGGATTTTTTTTTATGGTATTCTACTGGTCAAGACACTTTTATTTGATATCCATAATCAGGGGGTTGTGAAAGAAAATATGTAATTCGCCATTTTGTGACGGAGGTTGTCTTTGAGTTACAATGGTACTAAATACACATAATTTTATTGTCATCAGAGCTAAAGGTGTGTACTAAATCAATCGGTCAACCTGAAGCGGGTAAAAATTTAATTACTGGATATGACCCACACGGGGCACAAATAAGGCAAGTTAAATAAAACCTTTTAAAATAGGTCCGTATATATGTATGCACTCCATGTCATTTGCAGGGTAGGTAGAGAGAGCCATGCATCATAAGACACTGTCCTTACACACCTCACTCGCTTCTTTAACATTCAACTCTTTCATGCACGCTCGCAGGTTACATAGCTCCTAACAGCAGGTCCTGATAAAACACGACCAATTTGATCATGGTAGGTGAGTCTTGGTCTTCCTCGGCTCCTACATCCTTCCACTTTTGCATTGTATATTTGTTTCGTCATTCTTTCATAGTTCTGGTATAATCGAAAAAAACAAAATAATTAAAATTAATATCGGAGATAAATGCCCGCCAAAAAGATGTAAATAAAACAGAACTTCAATGTAGGTATAATTTCGATTATAATTGACCACAATTAAAAAATATAACATAAGAGTGACTTATATGGGTAGATTATAATTTAAATAAATAATTCGGTTTTGTTTAGCGATACTTACATTTGTTATGTTACTTATTGAGGAAAAGAGTGTACAAAACATCATTCGGTTCACAGAGACAATGTAGTGTATATCTCTACAAAGGTTTTATAAAATATATTATTCAAAAAGGTTATTATATTAGATATTATAAACATTACACATTACGTTACTAAATATGTCATATCTCTTCTGGACTGGTATAAATCATAGACATGACGTTTGGCTATGGCTAAACAGAACTTTATTTTAACGTTAATTATTATATTTTATTTTTTTAGAGGGTCGGCAACGCATGGGTGTCACTTCTGGTGTTGCAAATGTCCATAGGCTACGGTGACTGTTTACTATCGGGCAGGCCGCATGCTTGATTGCCAGCTCAGTGGTATAAAAAAAAATAACTACATGTTCCTACACTGTGTCCAATTTCTACATAGGCAGTGTTGCGCAAACATTTGTGTTCAATGTACAACTTTCAAATCAACCAGTTTTAGATAGACACCATAGGAAAATATTTCATTGAGAGCAGATAACCCAGTGGATAAGGTGTCCACTGGATATACTAGCGTATCGAGCAACAGGTCTCCGATTTGAATCCTGACATGTAACACTAAATTTGTGTTTTCTGATTTATTACATACTAAATTTATTTTTATTATTTATTTATTACTACCCGGCGAACTTCGTACCGCCCCAGAATCAATAAATGTTGTGTTAACTTATTAGGCGAAATAAATTCAGTTTTTTTATTAAGGCAAAATGAGTAGTAAAACTTTATTAAGTATAAATCAATGTTGAATTGGCATATACATATACATTCTGTGTACTAAGTATCGGGAATTTGTCAATAAAACAAAAAATACAAATTATTCATCTAAATTTATTTTATCGCCTTCAAAGTAGGCCCCATCGCTTGCAATACAACATCTCCACCGCTTCACCCAGTCTTCCATACATTTTTCATAGGCTATTTGCGGTATGGCCTTTAGCTCATTCAGCGAATTTCCTTTTATGGCTTCTATCGACTCAAAACGTTTTCCTCGAAGTGGTAATTTTAACTTGGGAAATAAAAAAAAGTCAGACGGAGCCATATCAGGTGAATACGGTGCTTGGTCGAGAACTTTTGTTGAATTTTTCGCTAAAAACTCTTTCACTATAATGGCTGTGTGTGATGGTGCATTATCATGGTGCAGCATCCATGAGTTGTGTTGCCACAAATCTGGACGTTTTCGGCGGATACTCTCACGCAAACGCTTCATGACGCCTAAATAATATTCTTTATTCACTGTTTCTCCCTCTGGAAGGAATTCGGAGTGAACCACACCACGGTAGTCAAAAAAAACTGTCAGCATCACCTTGATTTTGGAGCGACTTTGCCGCGGTTTTTTGGGTTTCGGCTCGTTTTCGAGACGCCATTCTGAAGACTGTTGGCTTGTTTGCATGTCGTACTCATAAACCCATGTCTCGTCGCCAGTTATTATACGTTTCATAAAGGTCGGATCCGTAGAAGCTCGGGAAACCATGTCTTCAGCGACATGCTTTCGCTGCGCTTTTTGAACAAAATTGAGCTCTTTTGGAACTAGTCGAGCGGCGACGCGTTTCATGCCTAAAATGTCAATGAGAATGTTGTGGACGGACTTAAAAGATATGTTCACCTCACTAGCCAACTCTCTCAGACTCATACGTCGATTTTCGAGCACTAGCTTCTTGATTCTGTCGATGTTTTCTCTGGTCGTAGCGGTTGAAGGTCAACCAGAACGAGGCAAGTCTACTACTACTTCTCGGCCTTCTTTAAAAGCCTTATACCATTCATAAGCCCTTGTTTTCGATATACACGATTCGCCGTAGGTATTTCGCAACATTTTTAGTGATTCACCACATGAAATATCATTTGAAACACAAAATTTAAGGCACACTCTTTGTTCAACAATATTTTCCATTGTAAAAATCGCCGAGGACTCAAAACTATGACCAACAAAAAGTGTAGTTTAAAACAAATTAAATGACAGATCCCGCTCAAATTTTGCGCGCTAAATCAGTACAGTGCTACCAACATGCAGTAAAAAAATTAGAACGACCTCTTTTACGCGGGTCTTTTTATTGACATATTCCCGATACTTTTTACACAGAGTAGTATATATATATTAAAATTATAATATATTTTTTTTGTTATTTTTTTCCATGTTTTAATACTTATTATCCTATTCCCGACGAAGCAAATCCAAAAACACAAAAATCATAAAAATCGGTCCAGCCGTTCTTGAGTTATAAATGGTGTAACTAACACGACTTTGTTTTATATATATAGATATTGAGAAATGTAATTTACTTCTTTTTTTTTTTGTTATTTTTTCCATGTTTTAATACTTATTATCCTATTCCCGACGAAGACAAATCCAAAAACACAAAAATCATAAAAATCGGTCCAGCCGTTCTTGAGTTATAAATGGTGTAACTAACACGACTTTGTTTTATATATATATAGATATAGATATATTTGTCATTATCACCTGCTCGGCGGTGATGGAAATAATAGTGAGGAAATCCGCACGTCCAAGAAATTATATTTTGATAGATGTGTGACCTCACCTGAGAAAAGTCTGGTCCCTCTGGGGTGTGGAGGTGACGGCAGTTGCTCCATGGCAAAATCAGTATCTTGGCCTAATCTTTAGGCTTATGTAGCAGACCCCGCCAATCCTAATGGAAATGTTATAGGAAGAAGAGAATCATAGGAAAATATTTATTTTATTTATTACTAGAAACCTCACCCCATGCTTGCCTGATGAGCTTGCTTGACTCTCACCTATGTGTAGGTATTATCTTATTAACAAAAACTGACCATTTTGCGGCACACCCGTTCACCATCCATTGAGGATCACTGCCCTAGAGCATCTTTTTCCCAGTTGGAAGGGTACACCACGTAGATATGAGGTTGGCTCATATTCTGAAAGTGATTGTGAGCCATTTATACGCCCGCGCCGTTACAAACCTTTAAATCGCCCAAAAGACTTGACTAAATTGGGACGAAAGAATGACAAAATAGATGCAAAATTAAAAGGATCTAGAATCTGAGGAAGGTCAAGGCTAACTTGTCAGAACCAAATTGGTTGTGTTTTATCAGATTGCGATGTCAGGATTCCTAAGTACCGAGGGTGAGAAATAATATAAATATTAAAGAAACGAGAGAGGCGTCCTAGCCAAGGGCCCAGTCATGTTATTCTGGATCTACCTCGCAAGCGACTTGGTGTAAAGATTTAGAATAATAATAGTCTTTTTTTATAGAACGTTGGGAGACATACAACCGTATAATTGTATGCCTTACTCCCGACCTCTTTTATAATACTAAGCCTACTAAGGTAACAAACAACCATACGGCCTACCTGATGGTAAGCACATACCGTAGAACCGTAGCAGACGAACACTTGCAACACCAGAGATGTCACTCGTAAGCACCTCTTCACGCCTTTTTTGAAGAACCTCATTCTGTAATTCCCAGGGAATACCTGGGTAGGAAGTTCAATCACCCATCTTAAGGATTCTCGCTTGAAAACTTATCTGGAACCACAGTACGTAGTACTGACCTAATGTAAAATGGTTAGCCTATAGCCTATCAACGCTTGCAACACTTCTTGTGTTGCAAGCGTTGATAGTCCTTACCCGTTCTCCGTACCCTCACGCTCTAGCACGAATACAACAATCCTGCAGGAAGATGTTATTTTGCTGCAGTTTTCTGTGAGTTCTTGTCTAACCTTGATGTGTCTTCTATCTTAAAGTGTAAAAGACATGAACTCTATTGCATCCTCGCCGCATTAAAACAATTAGTCATATGTTCAAAGTTCATGTAATTTGCTACGCCGTTTTCGTTCAGAAGGCAACACTCAATACTTGAGCATTTAGTCAAGGTTAGTCATATTATTCCATAACTGGTTGTGGATTCTATGTAAAAAGTATCGAACAATTTATTTTTGCAGTCGAAAAATGTGCAAATGTAAATTTGCATATTTTTTACGAGCTTAGTAAACCTGAATTCAACCAGTCGTATATTATTGTGCATCGAAATATATTTTTGTTTAATACGAGGGTCGTTGAAAAGTTCTTAGCCTAACATGGTTAAAGTCATTGGTTTTTTTGTAACTACCCTCATTTTGTAGTTACATTGTTTAGCAACAAGTATGCACAGTTTAGTTTATTCACAGTAACTCATTGTTCGTTTACACGTGATACCGTAAGTCAAGTCAGAGCTATTTTTGAAAATGGATAAAATTGAACATCGTGCAGTGATAAAATACCTGAATTTGAAAGGTTTAAATCCAAAAGCTATACATGAAGACATGTCTGCTACTTTGGGTGAGTCCGCTCCTTCGTATGCGACTGTTAAAAACTGGGTGGCAGAGTTTAAACGTGGTCGTGAGACCATTCAAGATGAGCCCCGTAGTGGCCGGCCTTCGACTGCTTCCATTGATCAAAACAAAGAAAAAATCTGTGATTTAATTTTATCTGATCGAAGATTGACTGTCGAGGAGATAGCTAAGACTATAGGCATCTCATCTGAGCGAACACATCATATAATTACTACTGAACTTGGATTCTCTAAGGTGTCTGCGCGGTGGGTACCGCGACTGCTTTCAGTGGAACAAAAACGCAACCGACTCACAACTTCTCGCGACTGTTTAGAGTTATATGAAGCTGACCCAATAGAATTTGTTGAAAGATTTATAACCATGGATGAAACCTGGGTTCACCACAATATACCCGAGACAAAAGAACAGTCGAAACAATGGAAAAGAGCAGGATCGCCCACCCCAAAGAAGGCAAAGGTGGTTTTATCGGCGGGCAAAGTCATGGCATCCGTTTTTTGGGATGCAAAGGGATTCTCGTGGATTATTTAAAAAAGGGTGAAACAATAAACTCCGATTACTATTGCAACCTGTTGCGTCGTTTGAGAGAAGAAATCAAAGAAAAACGCCCAGGTTTATTGAGAAGAAAAGTCTTGTTTCATCAGGACAATGCGCGCGTTCACACCTCTGTGCAATCCATGGCAGAAATCCATCAATGTGGCTTCGAATTGTTACCTCATCCCCCATATTCACCGGATTTAGCACCGTCCGACTTTTATCTGTTCCCAAAGCTGAAAAAATTTTTAGGTGGTAAACGTTTTTTTACAAATGAAGAGGTCATAGACGCCGTGGACGCTTATTTTAAGGAGTTAGACGAAGATTTTTTTAAAACGGGTATGGAAGCCTTACCGGGTCGATGGAAAAAGTGTTTTGAGCTCGGAGGAGAGTATGTTGAAAAATAAAAATAAACTCAAAATCGTGTGGTTTCATTAAGTATGTTAGGCTAAGAACTTTTCAAATGACCCTCGTATATTTAGAATGAATGAATGATAAAAGAGTTTCGAAAGAAGTGTATCGAGTAAATGTGAATGGAGAAGACGGTTGAGGCCACCGCAGGCGCACATATAGATCAAATTGCTCGAATTGGGAACCTCCTTCTTTTGAGGAGTACCGTTTAAAAATTTCCAGTTTAAAATGGGCATTGCTAACCAGCCATTCGTCTACTGAGATCGTGTCAGCTCCAGTTTCTAACTAGGCAAGTTTTAATTGTCAATAAATTACGTTCCTAAATAATTTGAGTCCACCAATTAAAAAATAATTACTTTATGATATAGTCACACTAATAAATTACCTGTTCGAAATTTCAAATTGGAATTGTCAAATTTTTAACGTAATTTATTGACAATTAGAACTTGCCATGTTAGAAAACGGAGCTGACTCGACCCCAGTAGACGAGTAGTTAGTTAACAATGTCCATGCCAATAAGTTATTAAAGAAAGTAATAAATTGGTTAATATGTGAATTGAAATTGTTGTACACACCTACAGATGTTTTTAAAGGAACTATGAAACTCGGCACTCGTTTGATCTTAATTCCTTTATGGGGCGACACCGTTTACCACAGTGGTTTCCACCGAACTTGGCTACATTTTTATACTTATTTTATTGTTTAAATATCATTCGACGAGCTCAGTGGTGAAACGCGTTGTTACACTACTTTGACACCAACGCTCGTGGGTTCGATTCCCACACAGGACAAATATTCGTGTGCATGAGCATGTCTGTTTGTCTTGGTCTGGGTATTTTCTATGTATAATAAGTGTATTTACAAAAAAAAAATGTATTTACGTATGTTTATCAGTTGTCTAGCCATAACACAAGCTTCGCTTACTTTGGGGCTAGATGGCGCTGTGTAATTTGTCCGACGATATTTAATTTAATTTAATCATTAATTAAATTAATAAATGAATGAAAAGTTTTATTTTTATTCAGACTGTTAAAGTAAATCATCTAAATTAGTACATAACCTTTAATTCTTATGTCCAGCCTCCAAAAAATGTATTTTTTCTAAGTTTTAGATTTTTTTCCTTACTGTAAGCTAATAAAAATAAAAAAGATCTAATCTGATCTCAAACGTCAAATATCAAAGCCGGGTAAAAACATGTTGTAAGGGTTAGGTTTTGTTAGGTGACTGTAGTTTTTTGCAACATGGAGGTACGTCCCCTACGAGATGTTAACCTCTTGTACCCTATCAAATATCAGTGTAATAAATGTGATATTAATATTTGACAGTGGCACGGCGGTTTAACATGTGAAGCGGCAGCGGCGTCGTCGTCGATGGCTGGCGCGGGTGCTCCCCTGCTGCCGGACTCTGAGCTCATCAAGCAGTGCCCCATGTGCCGGGTCCCCATCGAGAAGGACGAAGGATGCGCACAGATGATGTGCAAGAGATGCAAGCACGTCTTCTGTTGGTATTGCCTCGCATCACTAGACGTAAGTATCATGTCTTAAAACCACGAACTACTGTCACCAGGACAGTTTTCAGTAGTCACCTAAGGAATATGCGATCTCTGATGGCCATTCTTTCTGCAGATCAGTCAAACCATGAGGATCAGTGAACCCATTTTTCACATTTTTTTATGTTATTGATTTGATGCAAATGAGTCAATATTATAGGTAAAGTAACGTCAAACCATGCCGCTAAATCCTAGGTAGTTAGACTCGAATCGGCTTCCACCATCTCCTTCAATTCAGCGTTATTCACCTGTGTGGGCGGTCTTCCATGTGGTTCGTTCTTCAAGTCGAAGTTACCATTACGAAAACGTTTAAACTAAAAACGCACGGTGCGTTCATTAGCAGTCTCCTCTCCAAACACAGCATTGATATTGCGAGCCGTTTCTGCCGCGTTAGTTCCGCGTCGGAACTTGTATTCAGAAATTACTCGGATTTTCTAAGTATCCATCTTTCCCGTCTAAGCTGAATAAAAAAAACAATTGAAATTCGAAAATCAAATGTTGCACATTTTTTAAAAGAAAACCCTCATTGGTATCATGTGAAAAAAGTTTCACTCGAAAATCTCCCACCATGATCTATTACTACAAAACGGCAAATTTCATGCTTTAATCCCTATTATATTGATAGAATAATTCATCGATAATAAGGTCTCACGTAAAACAATCTTCTAGAGTATTGCATTTTTTATCCAGTGGCAAATATGAAGTGATGAAGAGGTTACCGTAATATAAAGACACTTGCCCCTCTAAGAGCATCGCTCGGCTGCTTGCATAGTACCTACTTCCTGGAAGCTCTCTGGAGACTACTTGGCCGCAGGAACGCAACAACTCTCTAGGTCAGGAAGTCGTCATTTGACTACGGTGTGCATAAAAGTGTGAGTACTTCTTATAGCAGAGTAAACTCGTGCTACACCACGAACAATTGAGACTGGTCAAGGCTAGGTCATGGAAGCCACTTGAACATCCATCCACTGTATCATGCATTCATCTTTTTTACCTTAAGAATCTTTTTTCTGATAGCACTCCGAAAATGTAGGTAGTTAACGTAGGATATATTTCGCGTTTCTCTATTTTGATAGTAAAGGTTGCTGCCATGCAATTCTCTAAGCGACTCGTAATGGCTGTGTGCGTCGCTGTGATCACAGATGTCACAGCTTTGACATCGTCTACTGCGATCACGGCTAAATTATTTGGTATTCTATAAGGCTATAAGCGTACGCGAGGCTGTTTGCCTTGTAGAATTCCAATTCCAAACGCAGCCTTGCGGCGCTAGTGTCGCACAACCATGAAAAGCAACACCAAAGAATTGCAATTTTGTGTTCAAGGCTGTAACAGCCGATGTTTCCGAGGATGTAAGGATGTTTGCTCTTACAGAATTGCATGGCAGGTCGTGTTCGCAACGATTATAGAAAGAGAGTATCGATGTTAAGATAAAAAATACATGCTCTGTTGGTTCTGGCATGTAGAAAGGCTATAGGACGAAAGAATAACAAAACAGATATACAATGCGAAGGAGGAAGGATGTAGAAGTCGACGAAGGCAAAGACTGACCTACCACGGCCAAATTAGCCCGAGGACTACGAGTATACATGAAAATAGCCATGAATGTTAAAGAAGCAAGTGAGGTGTGGAAGTACCGCGTCTTATGAATTTCGGCTCCCTCTGCCTATCCTGCAAAGGATCTGGCGTGAAAGTATAGATAGATCAAGAGTTTCCAACTGCATATGTAAGTTTCCTTCTAAGAAAATAACAACATAATCATACCATTAAAAAAACCCACGAACCCCGCACCCTACAACAAAGGTCACATAGGTAATCATAAAGGTAAACACAATAGCCCATTTTAATGTTAGTCTTTTGTAGAGTACAGTACGGTTCAATCTTCATTAATTTGGAGCGATTTGTTCATAATTAGTTTAACTTGATATGCGCCCTTGAACACTATGCTTTTTAGGGTTGGTGAGGTCGATGAAACTCGTCAGTTAATTGATGCATGTTATTATGCGGAAGTCACATTTACAGTCAATTTGAAATATACTACTTTATTAGTTGCTACTATCGCCTGTTGCCTTACCTAGAGAAGCGCTTAAATCAGCAGGTACAAATAATTTGAACTGGTGATAAATGAAAAACATGGTAATCACTAAACTTTGTTTCATTCTGGAAGTGGGGGAAAAGTAAAACAATAGATTTTTTTTAAATATTATTGAGACGTACCATCAAAAAGTGGAACGCCTTGACGGCACATTTGTTCCTCCTTCCTACAACATGGGATTCTTCAAATGAAGCGTGAAGAAGCACTTTGCTGGCCATCATGGCAGCATCAACTGACAGACAGCACACTGTAGTCTTATGTCAGTTTCCGTTGAGATTTGGGCTCCTCTTTTCGCTTATCATCAGGTGAAGCCCAGCCATTAGGCTGAGCTAGTATATAAAAAAAAACGGATAATTTATTTTAACGTTATAAAATCCCAATAGACATCCGTGTTAAGGAAAAGTATACTATTTTACATACACTTTTGTGGTATGGGATTTATGAATCCAAAAATCCCATCTACGTTGATGCTAAAACAATTTTCCTTGTGATTATAAAATGATAAATTGAAGCATAATTAATGATACCGCATAATGAACGTATAGCCTACATAATTATTGTAGGTATATAGGAATAATGAGCTACCAGGCGAGTTGGTTGCCTGTTGTTTTTGGGGTTTTTCCGGGAATCTTTAGTTGCGGAATAAACTGCAACTATCGCTGCACAGGTTTTCCCATGAGACCTGGACTTCTTCAACAAAAGTGTCAGCAATGCGCGTGTAGTGTATTTGTGTTGCAAGCGTGTGTAAACTACGCCAACTCTGGAATTACTATGTATAAATCAGCAACTGACCCTCCGGAGAATAGCTTCCTGTGTCCTAAATCACTACTAATCCCCATGATGCACAACGTGCGCGTGAGCTTGGATTCGTCTATAACTATAATGATTATTAATCCATTTTGTACCACTAAAATAGCAACCAAACTTTCGGTCCGTCTGATAGTATGTCAGTCATTCACCATACTATGTAGAGGCTTAAAAACTAAAAATATGTAAAATAATTTATTAATTACGTGACTATTTCAAATTCAAGGTTCTTTTTTATACAGTGTTGGTATACAAACATACGGGCCATCTGATTGTTAAGAGGTTAGCGTAGCCTATGAACACTCGTAATACAAGAAGCATCGCCCGCGCGATGCCACCCCTGCTGCACACAGCAACTCCTTAGGAGCTTACTGGTAACCTGGCTCGCTCTCAGGAGTACAACAACCCACAGGAAGTTGGTATTTGGCTGCGGTTTTCTGTGAGGACTACTTTGATACCTTAACTCTCTTAAAATTACCTAGATCAAGACAAACGACGTTCGACGAGCTCGGTGGCGCAGTGGTGAAACGCGCTGTTACGCTACTTTGACACCAACGCTCGTGGGTTCGATTCCTACACAGTACAAACAGTTGTGTGCATGAACATGTCTGTTTGTATTGGTCTGGGTATTTTCTATGTATAATAAGTATGTATTTACAAAAAAAAATGTATTTACGTATGTTTATCAGTTGTCTAGTACCCATAACACAAGCTTCGCTTACTTTGGGGCTAGGTCGCGCTGTGTAATTTGTCGGACATTATTATTATTATTATTAAACAGACATGGACCGTGCACACAAATATGTGTTATATGGGAATCGAACCCACGGACCTTGGTGCTAAAATAACATTGTAAAAACACTCCGCTACTGAGCTCGCCAAATTGTGTAAAGGAGTGAGTATTCGTACGCTGCGACTATATAGGTAGATAGAAGCTGTAAGCTTATCGTGAAACTACCGCTCGGAACACAACTTGTTGTGCAGTTAGTGGTTTTCGTAAAGGGAGAGGGATAAGATGCATAAAAAATTACGTATCTTTTCACTTGATATCTAATTACGCAATCCGTATCATCGCCTTCTCATTTCACTGCTGGGAATCGGATCTCCCTTCAACCGGTATAGAGCATACTCCGTCACGCTGTTATTTCTTGTGGTATTTTCAAGCGGCCCGACAGCCACTGACTTTGCTTAACGACTGTCATCAATCGAGAACCGCCGAAACCGACAGGTTGACGTGCCCTTTGACTTCCAGATATAAACCTATGATAGGTTATAATGGCGTTGCAATGATGACATAGCGGATGAATAGCCGGTCTATTAACCGAATGGTGCATGATTCGAATCCTGGTGTAGGCATATATCACTAAATTCATGTTGTGGAATTTATAATTAATTATCAATTGCTCGGCGGTGAAGGAAAAAAAACATGAGTAAACCCGCACGTCCTGGAAGTTAAATTTTGAAAGACGTGTGACCTAACCTAAGAAAGATCTGGTTTTCTTTATGTGGAGGTCTGATGGCAGTCACTCAATCTCAAAATCAGTATCATCGCCAAATCCTTAGGCTTAGGTATAGCAGATCTCACCAATCCTAATGGATTAGGAAACAGGATAACGCTAGGAGAAGAAGGCTGAACGACCTTGCCTGTAGGTCACATTGACACGTACAATAAAGATAAAATTCTTTATTTGCCATTGGACTTTCGCGGGCACTTACACGTGAACTAGTTTAAAATATCAGACGCAACACCATTTACCTTGTCAATGTTTTCACACCAGGCCACATTAAAAATTAGAGAGGTATCATTAGCAAATAGTACTATATCCGCCGTTTTCTGCACCATGTAGGGCAGATTATTCACATATACCAAAAATAAAAAGGTACCCAAAATAGAACCTTGGGGCACCCCGATATTAACATTACTGCCTTTAGATTTAACCCCATTTATGTCATCTGCAATCTGGTATTTAAAATAAGATGCACTCAAGTTCTGGGCCTGGAATTACCTCTAATTCCATAATGGTTCAGCTCGAGTAACAATGTCTAATGATCGACACAATCAAAAGCTTTAGAGACAACCCCAATAACATCCTGGGATCTCTCCCATGCGTTAAGGCCTAACCAATATCACCCCTGCATCCGTAGTATATTTACCAGCTTCGCAACCGTATTGAGCATCATGAAAAATTCATTGGCCTTAAAAAGAGTTGCAATTGATCAAGCATTAGCCTTTCGAATATTTTACTCAAAACTGGCAGTATAGATATGGGTCTGTAATTCCCTAGCTCGTTCTTTTCTCCTGACTTGAATAAAGGAACAAGTTTACTAAATTTCATCAAGTCTGGGAATACACCTATATCTACATATACATTAAAAATATGTGACAAGTATGGAGCTTATTGCCTCGATAATACAATAAAATACTTTAATAGAATTCCCCAGTGATCCTCTTGAGTTTATAAAGTTCAATTGTTTAAAAGTTTTAATTATTTTAGTTAGTCAATGAGCACACGAACGCCAAGTACCATTTGCGTATTTCAATTATATGAAAGCAAATTGCCTTTGGCTCTCTGGTTCCAATAATTTGTCTTATTTCAAAGGTAGCTGCGCAATTTTGCTGATATTTTTGGATCCTCGAACGTTCTCGCTATTAATAGCCGGTTAATAAATTGTCTAAATATATCTGAACGAGTTTGCTTTTTATAAACATAAAACTTTTTATTTTTTATCGTACTAATGTTCAGAGTTCTGCAATTATGTTGATAAAAAATGTATGCCAGGTAACTGTCTTATGTTGGCCTTAAAAGTTAGAAGGCATCATTGCCGACACAACTAACAGAACATTAGATTTTATTTCATCAACTAATTTCCGTACGCGGCTTCTTCCGTGTGAATTTCTTTCCTACATATTTCACAGATAAAAACTAATCTTAATAGTGACTTAGCTTAACAAGATCTTTTTTATCATCGTGTAAAAATTCGTTAAAAATCTGTTTAGTACTTTTTGAGTGAGGCATGCATAAGAATGGTCAGTTAAACAGGTAAAAGTTTAAAAAAACTGCGTGTCTGTTCGTACACGATAGATTCCCTTATCCATCACCTTAGGTTAATAAGTAATGCTACTTTAGTACTAAGGTTCGATTCTCACACATGACAAACTTTTGTGATTATTACGAGTAACATGTCTGTCTTAGTCTGGGTGTTTCTAAGAGGGGTAGCGCGCATCAAAGCAGCCAATCTGGGGAAGTCCTTCCACCTCATAGAAAATCGCAGCGAAATAACATCTCCCCTGAGAACTCTTGTGTACCTGCGAGTTAGCGAGGTTACCAGTAAGCCCCTAAGGAGTTGCTGTGTTAGCAACAGGGGTGGCAATGCGGAAGCAATTATTTTTATGTTGTATGTGTTCATAGGCTATGGTAACCACGTTTCATCAGGGTGCCCTATACTTGTATGCTTCCCGATGTTGTATAGAACAAAACGCTGAAAAAGCTCGATCAGTATACGGGGCCTTTTAGACATTTAAGAGTGGTATCGGTTCCTAAGATACAGTTTTGTGTCAGAAGAACAGACAAGTATATTCATTTTTATGCGCTTGTATTATGCAGAAGCGTTCACGCCGCAATCCTGCCAGTCCAACACTGTGGATTGCAATTCTGGACCTGAATGTAAACCGCACAAACGCACGGATTAGGGCGTCCCCCAGAGGCGACGCGCACCGATCCGCCCTCGTCGGTGCGGGTTTAAATGCACACATGGAATGTAAGAGGTGGATTACAAGATAACATGAATGAGTTGATACATATAATGAACGTGAGATGCCTAGATGCTTTGTGTGTGTCGATGCTGGTAAGTTATTTTTAGACGTATGTATAGAACGAGACCTCCTTGTGTCGAACACGTTCTTCCATCACAAGGATATTCACACTTACACATGGAGACGGAATGAACAGAAAAGTGTGATTGATCTGATTTTGATAGGTGGACGTCTCCGAAAGTCGTTAATGGATACAAGATCCTGAGGTCACATTGGTGATGTGTTGAAAAAGGGCCGAATCAAAAGCAGCCAAAACCGAAGAGCATAGCATGCACGAAGGGGTTGATGAGTGTGGAAGATATATTAAGTATCACTCGCGCGATGCCACCTCTGCCCCTTACACAGCAACTCCTTGGGAGCTTACTGGTTACTCACTCACACGCCGGAACACAGCAACCCTCTAGGGAGTTGTTATTTGGCTGCGGTTGACTGTGAGGTGGAAGTACTTCCCCAGATGGGCTGTTTTGATTTAATTTTTTTGATTGTTTTGTTTTTTTTTGTTTGAGGTGTTTTGATGCGCTTAAAACATCCAGACCAAGACAAACAGACATGTTCATGCACACAAATGTTTGCCTTTTGTGGGAATCGAACCCACGAGCGTTGGTGTCAAAGTCGAGTCATTCACGACTGAGCACGAGGTCGTCAAAATTTTTTGTATGTTGTTTAATTGCACCTGAACCACCGAGGTACGCCCGGCGTCGTTTTCAGCGACACCGTTCCTATATGAAATCTATATGTTTGTCTGGGTGATTGTCTGTCGCTTTTTTCGAATATTCGAATTTTAACTTCAGATTCGGATTTATCATAAAAAAGTAGAATAGGAATGTTCAGGAACACCGTTCCTATCTCTTAAGGAACATGGTCAAAATGGGCGACAAATTAAAAAAAAATTGTTACATAATTGACGAGCCAGATGTTCCTCTGGCAATGCAAGCTTGCGCATTCTCAACTATTTTGTATAAGATCGATCGCCCTTTTTCAGTAAAGTCATCTATACAGATAAACTTAAAAAGCAAAACCTTATCTGAATACAGAATTTAATTTAGCGATTTCAATCAAATTCTATTACATATGCAAGGAATTGCTCGTTAAAGTATTAGAATGGTACAAGTAATATTACTTTGCATACTTATTTGCAGACAAAGTAATATTACTTTGCATACTTATTTGCAGACAGTGACAAGTCATGCGAGACACGTGCACCACCCACCATGTTTACTATTATTTCTTTTATAGTACAAAGGTCAAACAGTTCCAAAGAATTTTAATACACTTAAGTATTTTATTAGCGATATCGGTTTTTTGTTTTTTTTTTTGTATTAATTTTGTTAATTACAATTATTTTATTACAATTACAATTATTTGTCGACAGGACGACTTCCTACTCCGCCACTACGACAAAGGGCCGTGTAAGAACAAGTTGGGGCATTCACGAGCATCAGTGTTGTGGCATCGTGCACAGGTAACAATAGCCAAGCAAATTTTCTTGCCGCTTGAGTGGCAAGTAACCTACACGGCCCGCCAGAATAGAGTAGACAAGTTGTTAATTCAGTGGCCTCCTTGTGAGCTTTCCTGTAACGCGGAGAAGGCAACAAAACACTGTCCTAGGGAATTGTTATCTGAATGAGATCTTTTCCAAGATGTAGATTTTTTACACAACGGTAGTCGGGAGGCATATAAGCATACGGCCCACCTAATGTAAAGTGATAACCGCAGTCTATGAACGCGTGCAATACAGGAAGTATCGCTGATGATAATGATGTATCACTGACGATAATACAGCAACGCCTTAAGAGCTTACTGGTAATCTCACTCATTCGCAGGAACACGATAGCCCTCTAGCGAGTCATTATTTGACGTTACTCACCCACAGGAATACAACAACAGAGTCTTGAGAGTTGTCATTAACTGATAAAGGAGACTGGAAGGTTAGTGACGTGCCGCTCCAAACTGACAGAGCCCCGTTTGTTAAGCAGCAGGGTATTCCACGTGCATGTCAAGTTACTTAACAGAACATATTTTTTATGTACCAAATTCGTGGAGTTGTTTCCGAAATATAGGTGAACATATTACCTATATGACACATAAAGAATGAAATAAACGTGGCGAATATATAGCTACCTCCTTTTTCGAAGTCAGCTACAAACCATGTCGATCATCAATTGATCAATCGAAAACGTTACGTATCCATAAGTAGGGCTGGTGCTGATAAATCACCTATCTAGCTATCTATAACTTCACGCCAAATCCCTTGCAGGATAGGCAGACAGAGCTGAGCGCCACATGACTCGATCCTTACAAACCTCACTCGCTTCTTTAACATTTATTGCTCTTCTTATACACGCTCAATGGTTTCCAAAGCTCCTGACATCACCTTCTGATAGAACACGATCAATGTGGTTATGGTAGATAAGTCATGATAAATCATGTTTGTTTATTAAATTTCCAGGTTGTGGGTATATTTGCTGGGTTCGGCCTGCTGCTCCTGGTGGCTAGCCCCTTGTTACTGCTCGCTGCACCCTGTATCGTCTGCTGCAAGTGCAGGTTGGTTCTTTCTGGCTTTCTTTTCTTATATCTTTTATTTATGATTAGTTGATTGATTTGTATATAATTGGTAGCGCTGATCTGGATTAATCAAAACATAGCGTAAATCTAAATTTAAAAGCAATTGAAATACTCGCTAGAGTTTCATATTGTGTCTACAGTATTTGAAAATACACAATAATATGTTTAGAATCAATAAACAATTAGGCAAAGGTATTTTTCGACGTCAATGCGTCTTTAAGTTTGCTACCGTAGAGGGAGGCAATTCAGAAAATTGATAATAACATAATGGGGGATACAGTTTGGTGTTGTAGCTACATAACTGTCGTTTACATTCAAAACTTAATAACACCACTTGATAGTTAAAGAATCAAAGATCTCGTTACGTTGAATGTGGACTGTGAAGTTCGCGCACGGCGCCGGCGGGGGGAAAGCGACGCCATTTTTAGGTAATTTCGCTGCATCATATAAATTACTTCTGTTTACCCGTTACAAGGACGTATTCACGTAAAAATGACCGTGTCCACAACACAGCCATACCCCATTTTTTTCCTTTATACAAAGTCGGGAGTCATGCAAGCATACGGCCCACCTGATGTAAAGTGGTTACCGTTCCATATGGACGCTTGCAGTACAGGAAGTATCGTTCGTCTGTTACCACCTCTGCTGCAGAGCATACAGTAATTCATTTGGAGCTTACTAGTAACCTCACTTATTAGCAGGAACACAACGACCCTCGAGACAGTTGTTAATTGACTCCGGTTTTCTGTGAGGTGGTTGTACTGCCACATTCTGACGAGTTCGGTGGCGCAGTGGTGGAATGCGCTATGACGCTACTTTGACACCAACGCTCGTGGGTTTGATTTTCCCACAATACAAACATTTGTGTGCATGAACATGTCTGTTTGTCTTGGTCTGGGTATTTTCTATGTATAATAAGTATGTATTTACAAAAAAAATGTATTTACGTATGTTTATCAGTTGTCTAGTACCCATAACACAAGCTTCGCTTACTTTGGGGCTAGATGGTTCTGTGTAATTTGTCTGACAATATTTATTTATTCTAGATGGTTTGATGCACCTACCACTATTAAAATTAAGTAATACACAAATGTCACAAAAATATGTATTGAGTGATGAGAGTGCAACTATTTGCCGCCGAATCTTACACAGCAAGTAATGACAAATATCAATGTACTAGCTGCTGCCCGCGGCTCCGCCCGCGTGGAGTCAAATAACGTAGCCTATGTGTTAATTCAGATCATAATCTATCTACGTGCCAAATTTCATTCAAATCCTTTCAGCGGTTTAAGCGTGAAAGAGCAACAAACATCCATCCATACATACAAACTTTCGCATTTATAATATTAGTAGGATTAGTAGGATGTATATTAGAGACATGGGTTTCATTATATTCACACATCGTAACTACACAAACACTTCCTAACCATGGGGTTATAGCATGTGTTGTTGGAATAAACCTGTGTATTATTACGATTGCTAGTATAGCATGTGTTGTTGGAATATACCTGTGTATTATTACGATTGCTGGTATAGCATGTGTTGTTGGAATAAACCTGTGTATTATTACGATTGCTAGATTAAAATTGAGATTTGATGTTATGTAAGGAATGGAATCTGTGTGTTTGTAGACAAAAAACCCTGTGTCTTTGTAGACAAAAAACTTTATTCACACCAACGTGTTTCTCTAAAATTGTACTTAATTTATCATCTTTAAAAAGATGGAGATATTTTGCGACGTTTCGTAAATTTATCTTTTTTTTGTATACAACGTTGAAAATCATACAAGCATATCGCCCACCTGATGTAGAGCGGTTACTGTAGCCTATTAACGCTTGTAATATATCACTCGCGCGATGCCTCCTCTGCTTGTTACACAGCAAATCCTTAGGAGCTTACTGGTGACCTCATTCGCACGCAGGAACACAACAACCCTCTAGGGAGTCATTATTTGGCTGCGGTTTTCTGTAAGGTGAAGGTAATTACCCAGACAGGCCTCTCTTAATGAATTATCTTCTACCATAATAACCATTTTGGAAGATTTAAGCAACGATATCAATTTCAACAATATTTTAAAACATTTATCTACAGTTTCATGCTGTTTTAATAAGCGTAATGTGTAATACTTGCAAAATCTTTTTCAGTAAGCGACAAGTTCAGATAATCTATCATATTGTTTCAACTCCTCGTTATTGTTCGAGCTCGGTAAAGCAACCGTTGAATATATTTTAAACGGTTCAGGCACTGCTTGTCTGACTTGAGGATGACGGATTATTTCAAAACCGTGTTAACCGGTAAGGAAAAATCTGATAAACATTGCTGTAGAGCCTATGGAGTATCCACTGAAAAATGATAACCATAGTGAATATTTCTCTGGACATCAGTGGCGAGTTATATAAATATTCACTATGGTTATCATTTTTCATTATTACTAGATTTGTTACGAGCAATATAATTTTGGAAAAAAAAACGCATGTACTTGCATATTCAACATTCCATATTAATCTGCGTTATCCAAACGAGAACCTTTGGTGTATATTTTATAAACTAGAAGAAGATTTACGCTTCTTACGAGTACTTGACTTATTGTTCGGCTAAGATACCGGCACCGTAGAGGATGATCGTGCTTCCGGCTCCCGTACAGCAGGCGCGACGGTAGCATTCATCTGTCACGGTGAAAATCTTCTTCCAGAATCATCACTAGACGACGACTCGCTTCTTTTTTTTATTATTGTATTTTAAAATATTTTTAGTTAAAAAATAATGATTCATAAAAATAATGTATATTTTACATTTTCGAATAGAAAAATCCGTTAGAAATTAATTATTAAAAAAAATGTTATAAACTAAGAACATTAAGCTCAGTATTTAAACAAATAGTCAATGACGGATGAGCGCAAACGCCCTGCCTGGTGAAGTGGTGCGGACGTCAGAAAGAGATATAAATTCATGGTTTGACATGGAATTGAAATGACCAATCAGGGATTTTTTGTTTTTAAGAGAGGTAGCCATACCAGAGAAATGAGGGTGTACTCACGAATGAACACATTTCTTTTGTTTTCCATGAAACGTAACAACTTTGCTTGCATAGTACGTACCACTAGGGGATATCGAACACTGTGTTCATCATAAAGATAGTATGTTCGGAACTGAGACGTGTCATGTGCACGATTTCGAATTTAAGTGTGCACGAGTTGAGTTGGGTTCGTGTTAGTTTTGCTAGTTTGCATCCGTACGTACGAACCAAATATTCGTGCGTGCACGCCTTATGGACACGCTTCCTTTGTCTGACATAGACCTCCATAACCTACAGGGAAAACCAGACCATCTTAGGTCTTTCGAAGTATAATTTCTTGGACGTGCGGGTTCCTCGCGTTGTTTTCCTTTACCGCCGAGCATTTGTAATTATATAATAATGATAATTGCAAATATATACATAAATAAGAATAAACGTAAAAATAACGTTGATTCGGACATGTACAACGAATGCAGAAAGAAAGAATTACGAAACAGGTATACAACGCGAAAGTATAAGGATGTGGAAGACGAAGAAGGCCAAGACTTACCTGCCATGACCAAATTAATCGTGTTTTATCAGAAGGTGATGTCAAGGGCCGTAGAAACCGGCGAGTGTGCATTAGAAGAACAGAATGTTGAAGAAGCGAGTGAGGTGTGTAAGGATTGAGTCTTGTGGCACTCGGTCCTCTTTGCCTACAATGGGTTTGGCGTGACGGTATAGATAGATAAGAAAAACCATGAATTTAGTGGAGTACATGCCCACATCAGGATTGGAATCCGGTTAATCCTGCTGTCTTACTATTGGTGTATGGACACGCAGGTAGCGTACAGCAACATACATGCAGCAATTGTTGTGTCAGTCTAAAATTTAACTATTGAGTGTATTGACTGATGACAGTGCAAAAATGGTACTAGCATGTCTAATGGTGGTCTGAAGTGGTCAAATTGACTACTCGGCGATTAACAGGGTTCCATTTTTATTATATTATATAATTATTTACCGAAGGAAATCTAAATTATACGCAATTTAAACATAGTGTCCTCAGTTTGCTCAAGGAAAAGGTGTATTACAGCATTTTAATTATCTGTTCGTGATATTATAATCGAATATTTAAGAGTTAATTGTCTATTTAATTTAATATGTTGTATACTTTGACAATATAATTGAATGCACTGACTATTGTAATGTTTGAAATATTCCATACCGAAAGGTTAAATGTTAAATTATGTGCAAATAAATAAATTGAAGGTTTTTTTGTGAGCTCGTTTGACAATGAGCCATTATCCTTTGCTAATTCACGATCGGGCTGTGGCAAAAGAGAGATAGGGCGCATTGAAGCAGCTGTCTAGGGAATAACCTCCACCTCACGGCACATTGTAACCAAATAACAACACTCTGAAAGCTTGTACACCTGCGAGTATGTAACGCATGAGCATAATTTTTTGTATACGCGTGCATGGACTACGGTAACCATTTTACAACAGGTGGATCGTAAGCTCGTTTACTCGAAATTGTTGTTAAAAACATTGCAGTGTATTTTTCTATTTTTCACACCACTAAGTTGGGAAACAAGCTTATGGCCTGTCTTATGGTTCATAAATAGAATAGGATAACAGATGTTATTCAAGTATATTAATATCTGCGTGTTAACAAATGACCTTGATTTTGCTCACTAGAATTGGATCATTTTTTTGACAATAAGTTTTTCGGTGTAGGTGTAAAGTTCGATACACTTCTGTACCTGTATTGCGTGATATCAAATACAGGTTTCTTTAAGTCATTAGCTATTTTTAACCGACAAAAAGAGGTTCTCGATTCGATGCGTATTTTTTGTGTGTTGTGTATGTTACATACATGACAACTTCAAAAATTGTAGATTGATTTTCAAAATTCCTTTTTTATTAAGAATACCGTATCGTCCGATAGGTCACATACAACTTTGGTAAAGTTATGACACCTTATCAGTTTTAATGGCTTTGTAATTAAGGAAATTATGATTTTGTTGTGAATAAAGTTTCCGGCATTCGATTAGTCCCATCATGAGTATAATTGGTTTGTACTATTTTTTATACAACAAGCATACGGCCCGCTTGAAAGTATCTATAATAAAAACTTTAAAGCTGCTAATTCGTCACCGGCTACCTGGTAACCTTACTCACTCTAAGAAACACAACAACTCTCCGAGTACTTCACTAGTCGTGTTGCTTCAACTGTAAAACCACACGTATATCGTCGGTCTTATAGTCACCTCGCCAATCTGAAAAAATATGATGAGACATAAAACCAAATAGGCATAATTAATGTTGGTGAATCAGAAACTAATTAATCAATCAATTATTTAATGGTTAAATTATTTAATTACTAAGATTTTAATCATATATTATACTTTGCTGCAGTATGAATCAATAATAAAGTTTTATTTCTGTTATATCCTGTAAATGCCAAAATGACAGATAGACTAGTTGACCGGCGATACGTATGTAGACAAATTCCAAGCACTAATAGTTGGTCGGTAGCCATTAAGGAAATGACCTATGGAGGACCTATGAGACCGCTATTACGTAGTAACTTAATTCGCAGCTACGGTTCGGGGGATGAAGTAGAACGCGCAGCTCTTATTAGCTAGTTCGCTGATTAACATCGCGGCATTTATCGACTTTATTGGTTAAAATATTCTCCTATTGGTCAGTATGCTCGAACACCTGTGGGCCGATTCTACTAAAAACTGCAACTGCACTGCAGCGCGGCGTGTGTCAAAATGCGTACATTTTGACGTTTCGGTATTCTGTTAAACGATCTGACAGCAGCGACGTTGCAGGAATGTTGCAGTAAATGAATCGCTATTCTGTTAAAAAACCTGCACTGCAACTGCACGTTTCCTGCAATATAATCGTATTCTGATAAATTGTTTTGACATTTGTATACCGGTGACAGATGTTTTGAAGGAGTTTACTTGCAGTTTTGTTAACGTCACTCTTGAGCAACTTTTGCGAAGTGAAATTAATATTCTGAGGCGGTGAATTATATTTGCTTTGTTTTGGGAGATGTTTGTGGATAAATATAATTAAGTAAAGCTTCTTTTCGGTAAGAAATACCTCCACTCCGGCAACCAAGGTCAATAGTGAAACTATAGGAGTCAACATTAAATAAAAATTCAGTTTTATTAGATTGAAATATGGCAACATTTTAGGTTTTAAGTAATTTACTTGCAGGATACGCACAGTTGCAGTACCGTTGCAGTGCAGCATACGCGCAGTTCCAGTGCAGGAAATTTTAGTAGAATACACCTATCGGCACTGCACTATTCCTGCACGACTCAATTGACAGGCGAAAACGTGCAGTTGCAGTTATTTAGCAGAATTGGCCCACTGAGCTATTTTGACGCTAAACACACAACTTTTTTGTAAACGCGGGGTGCCTTCATGCGCAGCAAGGTGGTTTATTGATTTGAGTCGGTAGATATCCACTGCGTCTCCTGTGTAACCGGGACACAACAACAGTGTCAATGAACACTGAACTATATATATTGCAGTCCTAAAAGCAATACAGTAAGACGCACGAGTACAAGCTTAACCATTTGACCACCCCCTTCGGGCAATGTGAGAAACATTCTTAACACTTATCTTCTTTATTTCCAGGCTATGCAATCCAAGCACGAAGAACTTGGAAGAGGTGGAAGAAATAGAAAGCAATAGTCCGGGGCGGGAGGACGATGGAGATGAAATATCCAGAACGAGGTACCTCTCCGACTGACGTACGTCTCGGTATTAAACGTTGGCTGGCCTCAGCCAATATGGCATAAAACTACGAATTCTTCGGAGCAAACGTCTGCACAAACATTGGCCAAATACTCACTGGCATCTAGATTCTGATGGTCGTGAAAGTGATAATTTTTGGACTATTAAAAATGATGCGATTTGACTATGGCAGCGTAAAATACTGCTAAACGAAATAAAACTAAACAATGGTTAATCTAGAATTTACTTTTCAACTTCTGTATTTATGTGATAATGTGACTATAATTTATTTAAAATGTTTTACAATAAATTATTGAAAAATAATCAAATGTTATTATAATAATTTCGGTGTTGCCGTAAAAAATAAATAATGTAAGTAAGCATACCTTTTGGTGAGGTTGGGAGGTGAATTGCTGTATTGATTTCTTTATCGGCTATAGAATTTGTTAGGAATGTAGAATTTTCGATATTCAAGATCATCAAAATCGCGATGGTAGTGGCGCAAAGCAGCCCTGACTGACGTTTTTGTTTAACTTTGTGATTTGAATGTTAACCTGTTGACATAGAGAACAAGTCGTGATTTTTTTATTTCCTAGAAATTTTGATCATGGGTGACTTTACACTTGCATTGAATAACATACATACGGTGTATAAACTCTTTCGATTAACATTGTTTTGTAGAAAATTATGCATTTTCTAATGATGTTTATGGATATTGATGGCAACATGAAAACAGCAGCATGAAAATACGCGAATTGCGATTCTAACTATTTGTAACTTACAATTCGCTTTTTTCATTTGTGATATTTACCACCCAAAACATCGAATTATGTGGATGCATAATTTGGTAAAACCCTAGGTTTGAACGATTGAAGTACTCGCTACATGAAGTGGATATTATTATAAATGTTATTTTTGTTATGACTCTAAAATATAAATGTTCTCTTGAAATTACATATGTGTTGTTCGAGAATTTGACGCTACGTTATCCGAAAGCCGAGGCGACTACTAAAAAGTACTAAGAAAGTAGAAGTCAATAAGTTCCATTTGTTATTGTTGTTTTCTTTGCTAGCCTCATACTCGGCTGTGATAACGGGGATCTTAATTATATTGTAGTGAAACACTTTCAGGCTTTTATATACTGCAGCTCAGACGAACTATGTTTGCAGTTATAACTGATGGATGACCTACTATCGATACTACCCGTATTTATGCGTCAGAGATGTGAAAGGACTCTGGGACTCATGCAAGCAAACTTATACTGACCGGGTTATCAATGTTGATAAAGTTGATATATGTTAATTTGAAAATACGACAGACGGATTTAATTAAATTATTGCCAGGAGGAAAATTAGATTATCTAATTAACATATGTGAATAATTTCTTGATGGGTTGATTTATTTCTTTAATTGATGCTTTATTTGGACTGAAAAAGTAAGGGTATGAGACTGATTGAGAGAAAACGTGTGGGTGCCAATATTTCATGTCATTTTTGTGAGACATGCTTCCTGGGCAACCGTTGTAAACTGTGAATAAATAGTGTTGCCATACGAACACACGCAAATTACTAAAATTCTATTAAAAAGAATTATGTACGACAAAGTTTTAATAACATTTATATTAAACGGATGATTACTGTGACTACTAAATTGTGTTATGTATTCCAATACGGGTGAATACCAACACATTTTTTATTTCATGGGATTGTATATTTATGTAACTATCTCCATTGTAAAATCATTATTTACAATCTCACGGAGAATAAATGGAGTTAGTACATTTAGTTGTCTCTTAACACATCTATGTCTTTACTTAAGTATATTTTTCCAAATAACACGCTCGATGAAACAATTACACAAGTACTTATATGCAGTAGAATCATCTTTTTGGTTATAGAATTATTGTCATGTTTAAAAGGAGATACGATATTGTTAAGGCGTTTCTACATTTACACATAATGAATGTGAGTTTTTTTTATATTTATCCCGTACGAATATGTGTAAGTGTACAAGCGCCCTTAGGGACAATGAACGCTGAACATTGTCTATAGATGTATATATACCTCTTTTCAATTCTCAAAGTAGATAGAAAACTACTCTCTACTTGACAACGAAGACATGAAAGAGCGAGAGTTTGGACTTGTTTACTAATGCTGTATATACAGCCGCTTTTATTTTAACGAAAAATTAATATAAGTAACTTACGCTCGGTTTCTAAAACTGTCCTATCTTTTATCTCTTTCTAATCTTAGAAGATGAAAAAAGTAAGGAATAACTATTAAATCACAATTTCCGTTTGAGAAACCAACAGTTAGTCGCTTGGATGTAATATTGAGTTATGGTGACAGATGGATATTGTGTATATTTTTATATAAAAAAAAATAATCAGTATGCAGAGCGTACAATTGAGATAAAATATATTTTTATTTATTATTTTATAAATGTTGAGATTTGTTACGCTACGTTTCCAAAGAAATCCCCCTAAACTGATTGTCATCTCGACAAAAATTGACTGGAGCCGGTGAATACGCATCCTTATTTGCAACACGAGAATTATATTATGTACGTCAACTAATTTTGTATCAACAAAACTAGTCTTTATCCTACGGCTCCATGTTTGAGAATCTTATTCTATACATTGTACTTATTATGAAAGAATATATTGAATAAACACTAAAACATATCTCTATCAAATTAATATCTAATTTATTTATTATAAAGTATATTTCACGTTGGTGTAACAAATATCAATAAAATCAGATTTTAAACACGAAGCAACAGTCGTGAACGGTAACTGCAATGCAGAGAGTTGATGCATATTCTATTATGAGTTTTATTTCGATCACCTGTGATGTCTGATACAAACTCATTGAACTGCGCACTGTTTAGTCGTGTGTACACAGAGCCTTAACGTAACTTATCGGTAGAACGTTTAGGGAAGGGACATATTCGGCGATTGTATTTGTTTGTTGTGCTGTGACAGGCGTGTTACATTATTTATATTTGTGTGCTAATTATCACACCTCACTAAGTGCAAGAGTGGTACGAGTAATAGAATAGGAGACGTCGCTCGGTCGATCGTATGTACGTACTATGAGATCAAAGGGTAATCTAAATAACGTACACCTAAGCATGTTAACGAAGGGAGTGCGCGGCACGTTACCGCACGCCTGCTTTAGTTTGTATTGGCAAATTCTATCCATGATAAGATAGGATTCCAACGCGCCACTGAAGTATTGCATTTCTTAAGATCATGTTACGTTACGAAGGCCAATAATTGTGTGATACTGTAAAAATATGGAAACGGCGCTTCGTTGGTTATACTATTTTAATTAACAAGTAACGAAAATGGTACCTTACATATAAACATGTGGTCACGATCAGTCTAGCGGCAGCTTGCTCGTGAACACTCTTCGAGCGACCTAAACAATATTAGCACAATGAAACATAACATCGGTGAAGAATCAATGTCTCCAATCTCAAAAGTTGAAATAGAAGATATTTATCATTAAGGATTCCTACGGCTATAATCAAAAACACCTATCTTTACTTTTGAGATATGCGTTATTCACCGACGATTAGCGCTTTGATGTCTCGTTTTTTTGACCAAATTCTCAAACGACCATGTCCACTCATATAATAAGCAAAAATGACAATCGCGATTCCTCAGTGGTCAGCTTTGATAAAGAATTATCGGGAGGAGAGGGGAGGTCCCTTTAATCTTGTCTAGTCTCAGATACGACGGTAGGGACGTTTGCATTTATTGAAATTGATTTATTAACATTTAGTGCAAGTTCATCTATATGAACACTTAATGATGCATTATAGCTCCAGAGTCCTTGTAAGAAGATCTCTTAGCGATATCCTGTTTCCTAATCCAATATGATTGGTGACCTACTAAGACTACACTCCACTACCTAAGACTGAGGATGTGGCACAGACACTGATTTCGACATGGGAGCGACTGCTGTCAGACCTCCACAACCACAGAGGAAAGATCAGACCTTTGTTAGGGAAGGTCACACGTCTTTCGAAATATAATTTCTTGAACGTGCGAGTTTTCTCACGATGTTTTCCACCGCCGAGCAATTGATATTTACATATATGTACATAAATCCGAAAACAGGAATTTAGTGGTGCATGCCAAGATTCGAAACGGGGACCAGTTGGTCAACAGGCTGATTCTCATCCACTGGACTATCACTGCTCTATCTCAGAGCCTTTGTAGACCGTGTCTGCGACGTCAACTATTTCCCTATAAGGCTTAGGTCTCTATTAAAAAAAATTAAACATACGTACATTGCCGAAATATCACTCTTAACTAAGAAACACGTTTTAAAGTTAATTATTTATTTGATTCAAGCATTCTGAGCAAATTGTGAATTACAAACGCCGAGTATGTTCATATCGTACTGTAAATAAGAATTATAATTGTACTTAATAGACCGAGACCGATGGTAGTTTTCCTTAAACGTACTCGCACATTAATTCCACTGAAAAAGGGAATAGAATCATAAAATGGAAGCGCCACAGTATATCTTACACAGTAAACTCACTCATACGTTAATTGTTTAATGTGTGTAAGGACCGCGCCACACGGCGATCTGTCTGCCTACCGAGCACAGGGCCCGTCATAAAAATATAGATATACTCACTTTATGTAACACGACAGATTTGTACATATCCATAATTGTTATTTTTAATAAATAACGCATTGCCTCGTGCTTCATAAGCTGGACTTGTTAAGTCTAAATGTAGCACTAACGCACCCACACTTTGTTACATGATACTAGTTATGATACGAATGTTAATTAACTGTAATAAAGGATATTTACACGACAAAGAGAATGCATGAGTACAGATACTAATTTCAGTATGTATGTATCGAACTTGATCGAAAACATCTTATATCCACAGAATCATTAAACACATGTATGTAAATGGTCGTGAAGCAAGTTCTCATAGATTCTGTATATAGCAATCATATGTAGGAAACTTGGCCGGAATTTACCATGCAAGCAAGTTTAACATCGGTATATGTAAATCATATTGAGTGAACTGTCTTTTGTTATGCTGTTGAATGTCGAAAACACTATCGGTCTTTTAGCTTGTTGTAGCAAGCTAGTTGAAGCATTTGTAGATTTAAATTCTCAGTAGGTGGTTAGAAATAAGTAATAATCATAAGTTTCCATTTAGGTTGATTATAAAATCACTCTCCTATAAATAATCTGTTTTCTCTAGTTGTGGTTTTGTTAAGTGCAAGCGTTGAAAGGACTGACGAGTGATTTTGTGTTCATCGTTGATACAATTATATACGAAAAATTTATTTAAAAAAAATGTTTTTATGTAAGTTCGAAGTTTGTTGTAGACTGATCTTGGTATGTCTTGTATAATATGTTGTATTTTCTTTAGTTAGTTGGTATGATCATTTTTTTTGTCATTGTTTAAAATATGTTTTTTTGTCTTTGTAATATTTCAACTAATGATGTGATGTTTGAAACATAGGTGTTGCACGACAAAATGTTTGGAAATGTTACTATCATAAAAAAGTTAATACCCTGATAATTTATCATGATACTTTGAATATTTTCCAGTCTCGGCCACCCTGACTTGGCATTTGAGATGTGCGGAAATGCAAAGTACTCGGCTCTAGGAATTTGACCATCAGTGAACTGGTTAAATTGAAACCGTTTGACAATTCGGGAATTGGACATAATGAACCGAAAGGAGCTAAGAATATTGCACACCGTGTATACAAACAATATTCAATTATCTTTTGTCTCAAAGTTGGGATAGGCGAAATTGATCATTACCAATTCTTTTACAGTAAAAATCAATATCGCGTATCTCAACTCTTGAAATAGAAGAAACCTATTGATTCTTTACTGATGTCTATGTATCGTGTTTTATTTTTTTATAATAAAATTAAGCTTTCTTTCTACACAAAAATCTGGCTATAATGAAACAGAAATTAGTACAAAGTTAGGCTGGTGTAATGTACAATAAAATACACCTCAAATCCGGTTCAGGGTGTCCAATGATTCATTACCTATTCTACAAATTCGAAGATATATAATATGGTTAGTCGTCTGACTTATTATTTTACAGGGATTTAGAAAGGAAGGTTGTATAACAAATTAACGCATAATGTACTTACCTAAACATATGTAACATTTTGATTACTGTACGCTTGCACTTAACACTGGATATTGTAAATAGAAAAAACTTTATTTTTTGTTATCATTTGTACTTCATGTTTATTTGTGTTGATATGGACACCATTTCTGTTACATCTAATTATAGACAATTTAATAAAGATTTTTTTTCTGATAAATCTCAAAACTTGAATTTCATTTACGTTCTTGTAACCTGCCAACAATGTCACTTGATAAGTTCGCGTTAGATTTCAATGTCAAAAGTAGCCATATTGTTGTTAATTTCTCAGCAATAAACATTTAATGTAATTTTATGGAAAGACGAGATCTTGCTCTGTCAACTAATATTATTTTCTATATCTTCGCGCCCCGAGTCCCATGCAGGCTGGGCAGAGAGAACCGAGCGACAGATGACTCGGTCTTTATACATCTCACTCGCTTCTTTGACATTCATAGCTCTTCTCATGTACGCTCGCCGGTTTCTAAGGCTCTTGACGGGAAAGGGTGGGATAAGGGAAAACAGTTCTTCAGAGCACTCACCATGGTAAAGGCGGTAAAATATGCTTAGCGAGCCAATGTCCCTACGAAGTTGAAGAGGTTTTAGGTTCTTGGTGACCTCTTCGTCGTCGATTATTACGGATAGCCCGTCACTGCAACCTATCGAGAGCCTCAAGAAGATATTGTACGGAACAGAGATGCGAGCAATACTCCACGCAGGTCCGAACTTGACTTTTATAAAGCTGACAAAGCTAGTCTCACGTGAAGAACCAGCGCATCCTGTTCAGGACTCCGAGTTTTTTTGAAGCTGTTGAGATGAGGCTCTCAATGTAGTTCTGTTGGATAAGATAGCAACGAATGTCTATGCCTAGCATATTCAGGCCATCTCGCATACTGAGAGAAGCGCCCTCAAGTCTGGAGGTGAGAGGGAATGGGGACATTTTTGTTGTAAACGTGCATACCTGAGTTTTCTTGGCTTTGAACTCAACCAGACTAATGGAACTCCATTTACTAATGAGATCCAAAACTCGGTTCAGATCAACGACAAAGCTCTCGCGCTCATCGATTCCTGTCTGACCAGCACCAGGCCATCCGAAATATCGCTCATGGACCGTACCGTCATCTGCATAGCAATGAATATTACCAAGTGGCAGCATGTCATTGGTATGAAGAAGAAAGAGCGGGGGCGATAGTACCCGTGGGTCACCGGCATTCGCTGACGTGAACCGCGACGTGCACTCATCTACAAGGACACGGATTCTATTCATGCAGAAAGCCAGCAATTCACTTACAAAGCTGGTGGGGCAGACCGTATGCCGGGAGTTTGGAGAGAAGTGCTGTATGGTCAACCCGATCAAATGCCTTGGCGATATCTAGGCTGACTGCCATAGATTCGCCATGTTTATCAATTGCCTCCCCCCAGAGGTGCGTCGCATACGCTAGAAGATCACCCGTTAATCGTTTCGGTCTAAAATCATATTGACGATCATTAGGTAATTAAGGATGATCTATGATTTTGCGCAACACAGAAGTTACGGCAATGGGGCGGTAATTTGAGGACCACCGGTTTTTCGGACACCAAGTGACTATAATTCAAAACGCGCTACTTGATGTGGATATCAGGCATAAATGAACCACTGGAGTGTATCGATGGTGATTGCGGGCTACAGTCATCGATCCGGGAGTTAGCCGCAAAGAGGCTAGCCATTAGATCGGCTGTGGTGGAGCTATGCTTGACACTGTACTGGACACTAGACAGTGATCAGATGTGCCCAGGGGCGCCCTGACCTCAACCTGTTAGCCAGCAGGCACCCGCCCTGCTGTCAGCTGTAGGTAGAGCACCTGATGTAAAGCGGTTACCGTAGCCGACAAACGCTTCTAATATATTCAGTCACCTCTGTTGCTAACACAGCAGCTCCTTACGAGCTTACTGCTGACCGCACTCACTCGCAGAAACACGTCCTACATGAAGTTATTTAGTTACGTTTTTTGTGTGGTGGAGGTACTTCCCAAGACGGGTTGCTTCGATGCACCCTACCTCTCTTAAAACACCCATATCAAGACAAATAAATAAATAATAAATATTGTCGGACAAATTACACAGCGCCATCTAGCCCAAAGTAAGCGAAGCTTGTGTTATGGGTACTAGACAACTGATAAACATACGTAAATACATTTTTTTTTGTAAATACTAACTTGTTATACATAGAAAATACCCAGACCAAGACAAACAGATATGTTCATGCACACAAATGTTTGCCTTGTGTGGGAATCGAACCCACGAGCGTTGGTGTCAAAGTCGCGTCATTCACGACTGAGCCACCGAGCTCGTCTTCAAACAAACATGCACACAAATGTTTGTTCTGTATGGGAATCGAACCCTCAATCGTTGTCGTCAAAGTAGCGTTCCTAACCACTGCGCTACTAAGTTCGACAAAATATAGTTATAATTTCGGCAATAACGAAACCGGGCGGCAACTACTTGCAAAGAGAAATATGGCACAACGTGTTGCTTCCTTGGTTGTCAAAGGAATTTATTTGTTGTTTTATGTACCGGGCGTGAGAGGCATATATGAAGCCAGGCGGTTAATAGTTCTAGCAAGAAAGCTTGTATGAAACCGCACTTCTTGCAACCATTATGGTTCCAATGTGTGAGGATGAATACCCCGTCGTCGTGTACCGTGTGCACGGTGCGGTTGTAGAAGTTAACAGATGGAAAAAACGGGTAAACAGAAGTTATTCCAAAAGGAAATTATATGATGCAGCGAAATGATCTCAAAATGGCGAAGTTTCCTCTTCCTGTGCGCGCGATACGTCACAATCCTCACTCAACCTAACGAATTCTTGAGTCTTTAGCTATCAAGTGGTGTAATTAAATTTTGTATGTAAACAATAGATATGTAACTTTAACACCGAACTGTATCCCTAACTTTGTTATGATCAGGTTTCTAAATTGCCTCCCACTATGAAAGCAAATTTAAAGACGTTTTCACATCAAAACTCTTCTGAACACAACCCTTCGTACAGTCAGTAGTATACACAAAGGGAGGTAAAGTATTTTCTTAAACTTATGGGCGCAATACAATGTATGTATTCTCTATCAATGTGCGATTGTAGAAGAAGGCAGTGTTTTTAGGAGGAGAAAATAAAATAAAAACTATTTCGCTCGAGCTTATTTTTATTTACAATAATTAATATACAATATGATCAATGGCAAATGCTACGTTTTCTATTGTGAGAAATGTACACAATTCTGTTTCAATGTTACATGAATCTGTGTAATCTATTCAACTTTGGTAAGTTCACTCTAGCATATACATGCTTGGTAACATACTTAGTATCTGCCGCATTACTACGGGGCTGCATACTCGTCTTCACAATTTTAATAAATTTTATAATCTATACTACTATATAAAGCGAAAGTACCAGATGGATATGAAATTTGTTCTTGCTTTTGATAGCCCAATTCTTGAGGAAGTCAATTCAACATCACAATACAACTGTTAGAAGCGGAGGAAAAGTGGTGCCCACGGGATACAACGATACGCGCGGATACAGTCGCGGGCTGTAACTAGTACTTTATAAATTTTAACCACAGATGGTTAAAATGTTTTTAATTGATCTCAACCACTCGATCGTCTATTCACATACAAGGTGATTTTAACAAGTCACCATTTCCTTGCTAACCCTGCTGTAGAGTCAAAAAGTAATGGGTTTCTAAATTCACCTCTCATATCTAACATGTAGTGCATCCATTTATCCTTAACTTTGATAGGGATCTGTACTTTAGCCGTCGCCCTGTTCTCCTTGCAGCAGATGTTTTGCAGTGGAACTTTCATCATTCTGTTATTTCCGAAAGGAGCATATGTAACAAAAGTGACTGCTTGTCCGCCCTTATTGAGTATGAGGTAGCGGACTGATTTTATAGTGTACATCCATATGATTGTTAAACTACCAGTACCTGAAAAAAAAAATTCAGTTACAACAACAAATAATTCACGTAATAGATTTGGGCGTTATTTTGCGAAAGTCAAATTTAGAATGTCTTTAAATTAATTAAACAGAGCTCACACAGTAGTTTAGACCTGATGGCCTGCAACAATTAACTTGTTTAGCCAATATATGGAGAACCTCTGAAATGATTTCAATGAAATCCTGGGACATTTTAAAATTGAAAATACCAGAACAAGTGACCAATACTACAAGTGTAGGTTGGATTACAGACATTAAATCTACAATTGATAATAGTGTTGATGTATTAATGTGAATGTGGATTTAGTGCTCCCGCCAGTAATAACACAGCACTAAATCCACATCACACTAACTAAAAAGAGAAATTGTTTACATTGTTACTGTATGCCGTAAATTAAAGTCATTATTAGCTAAAAGAACAGGTTTTTATTATCTTTCATAAAGAGTCATCAAACATCAGTCATCATTTGATTAGTTTCAATTTTAAATACTGATATAATGCTAAATATCTGATATAATATTATAAAGAGAAAATTGTTTTTTATTTGTATATTTGTTTGTATTGGCTAAATGAGTTTACAAATCATCCATTAAGTAACAATGGCTGCATTTTATTTTCAATAAATCAGAGATTTCTATGACAATTGCAATAATGTTACCCAATGTATTAAAAAATTAGTTACAATAGAGATTATTTGCCATGCACTGCGAGAACTATTGATGATACATAACGTGCTACATTTTTTAGTACTCATCATTACCTACAAAAAGTCTGCTAGGCTATATGTCTACGTATTATAGTTAACTAGGACCATTTTGTTTATATTATGTAAACAAGTTACTTAGCAGACTTTTTTAATAAATCAAAACACAGGTAGAATCAATGGATGATGACTATCATATTATTATTAAGGTTGTTTATATATATGTAAATTCATAGCTCTTCTGATGCACGCATGGCAGTTTCTAGGGCTCCTGACATCACCTTTTGGTAAAATAAAATCACTTTGGTCATAGTAGGTAAATCTAGGCCTTCCTCAGTTCCTACATCCTTCTACTTTCAGATTGTATATCTGTATCATAATTCTTTCTACCTTCATTCTTTCTACATGTCTGAAGCAATGGAACATGCCTCTTCTTAATTTAACACTGATACTCTTTAAAACTAATTCTTTTTTTTACATTAATATTATTAAGAACACTGTCTGACAAGCTCTGTGGTGGAATGGCTAGCAATGGCTCCTCTAGCAGTGGGTTGGATTCCCTTAGAAGAGAAATATTTGTATGCCTGAACATGTCTTTGTCTGGGTGTTTTCTTGTATTATAAGTATATTTACAAATGTATAAAAGGTATTTACGGATGTCTATCATTTGTCTAGTATCCATAGAACAAGCTATGCTTAGTTTGGGACTAGATGGCACTGTCGCAATTATCTGACAATAATTATTCTTATTTATTTATTAAATAAGTTAAGTAGAATAACTATAGATTTTGAGCACGCATTTCAACTGTATTTATTCTACTTTCATGCTCTGTCTAGCATACCTAGCTCTCACTTTCATAAGTTGGCATTGGGACCAGCACTACTTCATGTATAGCAGCTGTGTCTTCTGGCTCCACATTTCTATTCCTTGCACTAACTCGTCTTTCCACATCAGTGGTGTACCTTCCATGCCTGCTAAAAGTGCATGCAAGATATACAATCTCATCTATCTGTTCCAACACTACATCATCAACCGTAATTCTAACATTGATTCTGATTTCTTCTGTTTTAACCGGTCAGACCCTGTTATATACGTTTTCCCATACATTTCGTGGCGCAAAAGCGGTCCGCGGGTAATGAGAGATTAAATACCATTATTTTCTTTTTTTAAATGACTTACCTTATTATGTAAGGGATAAACATGAGATTGTATTGTTTGCGGATGATACCTCTTTGACATTCAAAATTAATAGACGGTTAGGTAATTATGACGAAGTTAACGATGCTCTCTCTAAAGTTATTCATTGGTTTAGTGTTAATAATCTGCTTTTAAATGATAAAAAGACTAAAATAATTAAGTTCTCAACACCTAATGTAATACAGGTGGCTACCAATGTACATGTTAATGGAACTAATTTAGCCCCTGTGGAGACAACTGTGTTCTTGGGTATAACAATTGACTCCAGACTACAATGGGGCCCACAAATTGAAAAATTATCAGGAAAGCTAAGTTCTGCAGCCTATGCAGTGAAAACTATTAGACGGCTCACTGATGTTGATACGGCTAGAATAGTTTATTTCAGCTACTTTCATAGTATTATGCCATACGGAATTCTTCTTTGGGGTAACTCCGCGGACATTAACACCATCTTTTTATTGCAAAAGAGAGCCATAAGAGCTATCTACAAACTTGGTCCCCGGGAGAGCCTTAGAGATAAATTCAAAGAAATAAATATTCTAACAGTCGCATTGCAATATATCTATGAAAATCTTTTGTATGTCCATAAAAACATAGACTCATTTTGTAAAAAGAGTGATACTCATAGCATAAATACTAGATATAAGCATAATCTTGTGTTATATGCAAGCCGTCTCCACAAAATAAGTAATTCTTTTATGGGGCAATGTATACGGTTCTATAACAAACTTCCCAGCAATATAAGAGAACTGTCAATTAACAAATTTAAAACTACTATTAAAGCCAAATTGTGTAGCAGGGCATATTATAAAGTATCTGACTATATTAATGATAAAAATGCCTGGGAGTGAGTCGATCCAATTATAATGTAATTAATAAAATATGTAAATTTGTTTGAACACCAAAAGAGGGATGCCTGAGTTTTTGGCAGTATTTTTATCAGTGCTCACCTAGTCATAAACTGCACGTTAGGGGAAAAATTGTGACGATTCCAAATAAATGTAGCCATTTTTACGGAATAAAAAGATTTTGACTTTGACTTGTCTTTAGGTTCAGTAAGTCAGTAAGTCACAGTAATGAAAGACGTATATATGGAAAAGGTCCATATATACGTCTTTCATTACTGTGACTGGAGCTGGTATTTCTGCTAATAACACGGCATATTGTATGGGAGCCTAAAGGATAGCTAGCGAAAATTAGTAAAGGACAAAGTATTTTCTTACCAATAACAATTGCCAAAGCTCCTAAACCGTTTTTATATTTATTTTCTCCAAGATTTATTTTTCTAAACCAGGGGGTGTCTTCCGTAACTTTTGATTTGTCTATTGGAACGTTTCGTAATGAAGAAAATGCAAATATACCCAAATACGCCCAAAACATATACTGTACTATAGCGAAAATGTTCATATACATATAGAATTTTGGATTCTCATATTTAAATAAGATAACATCTTTTGCAACATTAGTATTTACATCGTGAATTGTCCGCGACATCACCGAACTGTACGACATTTTTGGTACATTCTTAAGACATTCTTTGCATTTTAACGGATAGCGGAATGCTATACTTCGTTTTATAATATTACGAGCAAATGATATATAGGACATTTTCTGAAAGTAAATAGGAAAATAATAAAACTAGGTTATAATATTTTAACCTAAAATAAGTAGGCAAAAACAATTTGTGAATAACAGCAGGAGCGAGGATAGAACATATGTCAACTGTCAAACAAAACAACGCACTGACACTGGGTGTTGCCAATTACTCTAAAATAAAACAAAAAACGCTAAAATGCTGTTTAATATATGCTAACTTATTTCCCTAAATGCCAAAAATATGCCAACATTTTAAAAACTCTTTTATTAAAAACAAAATTAATCATAATCCTACAGTAGACTAGCTATTAATGACATCTGCTAAACAGTATTTTTTTTTTTCAATAAAATCCCTACATTCTGTTCGTCGTCAGCAGCTACCGAAGTAGGTTTGTTTGGTACCTATACAGCGTAGGTCATCGTCGGGAACGTTGTTGGAATGGCAACACTTTCCTACCCTCTTTAAGCCAAAACGAACATATGAAATAGAATTGAGGGTTTTTAGTGACAGGCGATTTCGCAGTTTAGTTTTGACTAAATTTGAATACACTCTTAATGTCACCATTCGAATGCGGTACGGTAATGTCAAAATAGACATTGCAAAGTTATATAATTCGGCGAAATCATTATTATCACCCATCTTTATAATCCATGATGCTAACTAATTTATTGTTGTACAAACATACATGTTGTACTTATTATAAACGTTACTGAAAGAGATTATTAGGTGGTATGTTGTTGAGGAATCCCAAATGTCAAATGCAAACTGCTTTCATAAAAGTCTCATAGCCGTGGCGCATTTGTTCATGTGAAATTGTGAAATACATGGATCAAGTACCTATCAAATATTTTCGCCCTTTCAAGTACAATTAAGGCAGCCAACATTACGATGGAGGTTCTTTCATGGTGTCCCAAATTATAAAGAATATGTGTTACAAGTAAATTTAATTTCATTATTTTCTATAGAGTCATACATACTTTTTGTTTTATAAAATTATCCCAAAAAATATGCTATTTCCTAAAGACTAAAGTTATATGCTAAACAATAAAAAAAATATGTCAAATTCAGCATAAATTGCTGACACTACTAAAATCAACCAAATCCTATTACAAGGGGCCGAAGGGGTATAAGAGGGGAAGTCAACCTCACCTACACGTGGTGCACCCTGATAGTTAACGAACGAGGTTCTGACGAAACAATTCTGTCAATGTACAAGATTTACTGCTACCATAATACGGGTGTTATATAGTACTTTACCGCAGGAGATTACCGGCGGGGCCGGGGAATCCGTCCCTAAGCAAATATACTCAGGCTGCCCTGACGTATCCTGGTCGTTCAAAACTCCCGACGGCGGCGATGCGTTTTGCCACACATTAATTCGTGTCTCTTCCGCCTAGCACAGCCAAACCGCGGGCTGAGGAATACCAGGTCGCAACCCTAAATATTTGCGCAGGTGTGGGTAGATTGAGGAAATTTGTGAAATAATGAATGTCAAAAATTGATATATTTGGTAACTGAAACGAAAAAGAAACATCACTGATGATACAACGACCACTCATGGGCAATATTATGGATACTGGTCCGGACTCCGGAGTTACCAACTCTGAGAAGGGTAGACAAGAAATGGAGTTGTATTGTCTAAGAGAATGAATGATTGTGTTAAAGAATATGAATGCGTGAGCCCTAGATGTTTCTGTACGAGGTTAAAACTCGGCCTTACAAAAGTATTTCTACTCTGCATTTACGCTCCGGACATGTCCAAGGCACAAAAAGTTAGGGAAAAGTTCTAGGACAATATCAAAGATGAGCTTGGAAAATGTGAAGAAAATGAGAGGGTAATTATGTGAGATGAGTTTAATGGATGGGTGAGGGTGCCTAGTGATGGATATGAAAGGATTTTAGCAAAATTCGGAAAGTGAATAAAAATTGTGAATGTTAGTTAAATATACCTATGTAAGGAGAAGATGCTTACAGTGACTAAAATTATGTTCAGTCACAAAAGGAAGATCCGTATGTATGCATGACAAACGCATGTAGAGAGGAGGGTGACAGATTTTGTGATAGTTGATGAGCGGATGACAGCGAAAGTTTAGAATACACGGGTATACCGGTGTATCGATGTAGAAACAGACCATTTTCATGCATGCATGAAGAGGTTGATGAGTTAGGAAGAAGCGAGAGAGGTATGTCCCAAATAGTGATGTGATTTTACTCAGTAATTTCCCGGTAAAATATCCGATTGAGTAAAAACAGGATAAATATCCAAAACATGAGTAAAAATGATTTTTTTATCTAGTTTGTTATTTTTACTCCTATTTAATGTTGAATATAATGAGAATGAAGATTTGGAAGCATTGTAATTTATAAGTGAAATGGACGATTCTCTACAGCTAGAAGTTTTGCCAGATTTTACAATGGCTAAAGAAGGCTTTTGGGGTAGAAAAAAACCCTTTATCGTTATCGTAAACGTTGCAGGCATGAATCCTGTAGTATGGTGGAAGGCGATTTGCGGATCGAAGCCATTAAGCAAAGTTACTATCCGATTGATTACTGCTCCATGCACTTCAGCAGCTACAGAGCGCTCATTCAGTGTTCTAGGACACATACATAGCACAAATCGGCTAACGACAGAAAGAGCGGCTAAGGTATCCTTTATTTCCTACAATTGGAACTTTTAAATAAATATTGAACTAATATAGAAGATATTGATGATGATGTAACAATTACATCAATTCGCAGTTCTATATCCAGCCCAAATACTAAGGAACCCTCCACTTCTCATGATTTTATAGAAGACTTTGAGTTTTGCAATGCTACTTATCCTGGTTGATAACACTGAATCAGATAGAGGGAGTGATTAAAGGAGATTAAGTAAATAAGTAGGCTTTAGTATGTACAAGTGTTTTATTGTGCTAACAACGGTTGTCCAGGCCAGTTTCTTTAGATACTTTTATATTTTGGGATATTATGTATCGATTAAAGGACAAATTTCCTAAAACAATGCTACAAAACACTAAATAAAACCTAAAATGAAAATACTCACTAAATGGAAATTTATTCGTATAAATATCCGATATTTATCCATTTTGGTTATTATCAGGATAAATATCAATAGGATATTTATCCCCGTCCCATCTCTAGTCCCATAATTTTTGCCTACTCTAATGGGAGACAGATGTGATGATATGCATGTACAGTATTTATGCCCTCTTGCAACTGCACTTAAAATCTATCTATCTGTCTTTAACTTCACGCCAAATCCCTTGCGGGGTAGGCAGAGAGAACCGAGCGCCACGCGACTCGACCCTTACAAATCTCACTCGCTTCTTTAACATTAATTGCCCTTCTCTTGCACGTTCGCCGGTTTCTAAAATCTACTACCGTCACCTTTTGTGTCCATGCGTTTAACATGTAATTAAAATGAAAATCATTTAGACAAAATATTCATTATCATCGTCATCACTGTCATTTTCGTCCATTTTTATATAATTAATATTATTAGGGTTATTATTAGGTATTATTAGGTAATTTTTCCTCGCTTCTAACACGAGTACTTCACAGTAAATTGTCATCATACTGACTGGTCTTTACAAATGACTGCTTTTATATTTGAAATATATGTTTCATACTAATGTCACTAAGTAGGTACGTAATGCGGTGGGCGCCCGAACAGAGGGACCGTTCAATAGACTCTACTTTTCGGTCGAGTTAGTGACACGCGTGGTATCATTGCTTTCATTAGTACGAGTAGCTAGTGTGTGTAGTAGCCGTAGCTGTTTTTAATGAAGATCAAGTAAAGCGGGAATTTTACACGTTTCCATTATAAGGACGCCTAATACACGTTAGTCATAAAATGCTGAATTCGTACCTGATTTGATCGGGTTACACTAACCTCTGTTCTAATTTAAAACAGTAGCTGTTGTTAGTAACTCCATGTCACATTTTTTTATTTTTAATGTCGTTTATGTTATAGGTTTATTTATATTTATTCGCTTATTTATATAAACATGTTTATTCAGTATTACAATAATGTAAGAAATTATACTGATGCGCAGTTGCCCTCGAGATCCCGTAAGGTGTACAAAATGTTTTTTGTGATGGCACTTCAAATATACGAAAAGATCTTTACACCACGCAAGGAAGCAACATCTGTTCAAATCATTTTTCAGAAAGTGATTAATATACTATTGCGAAGGGCATCAAACTACTATCATGCCGCTACTATGCAACCTTAAGAGTGCTCTCGTGAGAGAGAATCTTGATTGTATAATATTTAAATTGCCCCGGAAAACAATCTTCGAACCTGAATCGAAAATGCATGGAAGTGTTTACACTCAAAATATATGGAATATGCGTGAAAATTTTACGAATCTATTTTAAATATAGTTTTCCGAGGCAATGTGAATCTGGAGAATCAGGAAACAAATATTATATTGTGCCTTGTGCCTAATATATTATGCCTATAATGCCTTGTTATCCGACTTACAAAGTTTCAGCTCAATCGAACATCTGAAAGTTAATCAAATATTACTAACAAAATTTGTATGTATGTATATATATATGTATGACTTGCAAAGTTTCAGCTCAATCGAACATCTGGAAGTTAATCAAATGTAACTAATAAAATTTGATCCATCAAACTTGTTTAACCAGTCAACTTTATTTAGCTGACCTTATATTAATACGGAAAGTTAAAAAAAGTTAACGCATACTCTTATTAGCAGGAGTACATTTTTATTATTATTAAAGTTAAGTATATAGTAGTATTGGTGGCGCCTAATATTATAAATTTATTTAAATAATAAAATGGCCAGTATTTCCTTGTCCATTAATCCCATACCTATATACATGCACGCACTGTGCCTTAGAAAAAGGAGCGCGCGCGCAATCATCGCGCCGACTCCGTTTGCGACGCCCGCTGCTAACAAACAAAGCCGGCATTCGTCCGCTTACGAAGAAAAATTAAATTAAATTAATATTGTGCATATTCCGCGTCATAATAATAATAATTAATATTTATGGAAGCGTCAAGGTTTATAATCCTAAAACTGAGTGCAGTGGCCGTGTTGTGACGAGAAGCAGTCGCCGGTGCTGACCTGAGCTGGAGCTGTCCTCAAAGAAAGAAGGTTAGTGCTGCATGTTTCCTTGTCTCCTCTTATCCCACCCACTTAGTATTATTTATAATATACTGGATTAACTATAGCCTGCTCACTATCGAAGGTTTTTATTAACTAAAATTTCAATGGCGCGACCAAGTATGAATAATATTTGATAAACCCGTATGTTTGTAACATAAGGGTTTATGGCTTCCCTGTTCAAAAATCTTACTAGGTTTTATGACCGATACGTCACTCCGGCCATAGCATTCGTGTTCTCTGTTTGTCTTACCTTCCAAAATATTTTCCTTGTCATATCACTGTCGCTAATGAAAGTGACATAAAAACAATACAAGTCTTTAAATCTTAAAACAAACCCGTAAGATTCAATTTACAATGTATACAACGAGAGCTACTTTATATATATATCATATAATTGAAACATTAACGTATATGTTACATTTATTTGTAATACTACTGCTACTATAACTTTACGTCAAATCTCTTGCAGGGTAGGCAGAGAGAACCGAGCACCCTGTGACTCGATCCTTATACACCTCATTCGCTTCTTTAACATTCATTACTTTTCTCATGCACGCTCGCGGGTTTCGCAGGCTCCTGATATCGCATCAAAGCAGTCCGTAAAGTATCTCTACCTCACAGAAAATTGCAGCCAAATAACAACCCCCTGGAGGATTGTTGTGTTTCAACATGTGAGTTTGTTCAATTTAAGGCTGACAAACTCGATAAGTTTTTCATATGCATGTGATCAGGCGACGACAAGTTTGACAAGACACGAGACTAGTAGGTGTATTCACATTGCCTCAAAACACTATGTTCAAATCGAAGTGTAAAGTTATCTGTCAACATGTATAGAATCTAAATGAACTTTTCGAATAACTACCATATCGTGTGTGGCTATCCGAGGTGATAAGAATACCACAGATGTCACTGCTAGCGATGATAACTAGGCGTAATCTGCGGCTGGCCCCAGCAAACGAGGCTATCGAGAATGGGTTTTCTTTACGCATTTCATTACTGGGTGGGTAAAGCAATACAAAACGAGGCCCAGACTATAATTTCATTTAATTACTACCTATATTTTTATATTCCATAGATTACAGCTTGGGCTGTCTAACAAACAGCCCTGGCCCGCATTGTTAAAAAGACACCTTCTTGTATTGTATGGTTTGTCTATGGAAATATTCGGCGTCGACCGTAATTCGTCTCGTTGTTGTTTGTAATAATACCAATAATTTAAAATGATATTTTGTAAAAGCCAATATATTTAATTTATGTTTTGTTTTATTACCAAGAAATACTACGTGTAGCGTTGATCGCACGCGTCTTTTAACTACTACTACCAAGATGGCTGATATAAAGGTAAGTGCTCGTTAATTTGGCGGCATTTTATTTTGTAACGGTCAAATGTATAAACCCTTACTATTATTCCTTACCGCTCATAAATAGCTGCATTATATTTAATGGTATTAGGTATTTGACCCTCTTGTGTCTTCACGCGTCTTCCTCATGGAAACTTAATAGTTTTAATTACAGCGGATGACCTATCATGTGAATGTATTGTTGTCATCGAATTTGCAAATTTACCTTATTATATTAGATATATATTTCTCATTTTACTCTTATGTCCTGTGCGATGTTACTTTCTTTATCATGACGCTGATGCAATTGTCGAGCTACTCTTAACAATAGTTTTTATACCACTCGGGTCGGAAATAAACGTACGATCTACCTGATGGTAAGCAGTAGCTAAAGCGTGCCACACCAGGTTCATCACTCCTTGCTTACTACTTCTGAAAAACACAACTTTAATGATCATGTGGGTAAACCTGAAAATCTCTAGATATAGAATATTGTACTGTTTTTAATTTGTAGTGTATTGGATATAAAATAATGTAGGTAGGTAGGTACTCTTGAGGAGTTACAAAATTACCCCTAATGTCCAGGTATAAAATCTCAGATTATGATTGATTTATTCGTTTTATAATGGTACCCTCTTTTTTATTATTATAAAAGAGCCACATAATATGTACAATGTACTAATACTTGTGCCCATTTCATGATATACCAGATACCAGAGATTATATTGAGGGAGGTAACCTATAATTACATATTTTTGTTCTTCTTCTTTTTCATCATTTCCTTTTAGTATGGTTAGGGTCCGCCACCTAAGCCTAAGGATTTGGCGAAGATACTGATTTTTATAGATTATACTGTGGGTTTTAGAGGTCCCATGGGAGTGACCACCCATGGGACCTCTAAAACCCACAGTAAAACCACACCTTTCATAGGTTGGTCACGCTAGCCAAACTAAAAATATAATTGTATATATGTATATTTAACGCGCCAGGTCCCTTGCAGGTTAGGTAGACAGAACCGAGCACCATAAGATGCGGTCTTTACATAATAATTGTTTTTTTATTAAAATAATTATTTTATGTTGCATTACAAATACCACTGTTTTATCTATGATTCATTATGTTGCACAATTATTCAAATTTTTTTGTAAATACACATGTAAGTGTGCATACTGACATTGATGAATGCAATGCCCAAATTAGACATTGAATGTTACACTAAATGGACTTTCATTTTAAATCATTTGTACTCCCATCTCAAGCATTCTTTTTAGCATTCACTACGGGCCATACAATAAATTTTTGTAGATAATGTAGGCAAAAAATTAGTGCCAATTATTTTACTGCCATTTTAATGAGCTGTTTTGTTCATGATGTTTGTTACAATTTATGTATACCACTTGTTGACTTTGTAATGATGATGTAGGGGAGCTGGTCTGGAAGAGAATATTGGTGTTAAAATATGAAATGGCATGCTCCATTTGTTCAGGCATGGAAAAGAAAGCAGGATGAAAGAATGACAAAACAAACATACAACTCTAACATAGAAGTATGTAGGCAGGCCAAGACTTACTTGCCACAACCAAATTCATTTTGTTTTATCAGAAGATGATCTCTGGAGTCCTAGCAACCAGAGAGTGTGCATGAAAAGAGATATGAGTGTTTCAGAAGTGAGTGAGGTATATAAGGAGTGTGGCTTACAGTGATTTGTTCTTTCTGCCTATCCTACAAGGCACCTGGCATGAAGATATACATACATACATTATCCATTCACCATTTACAGTAAAGAAAACTTCTATCATTGGGCACTCCATGTTTTTAAATTGTTAATGGTAACAAACCAATAAAAACTTGTATGCACATGAGGCCACCCTGTGCTCACAAAAATAATGTATTTTAGCACCTAAATATCTCAGCAATTTGTGCATACTGACCAATGGAAAAATATATTAGGTAATCAGTCGATAAGTGCTGCGATGTTGATCTGCAAACTAGCCAATAAGGGCTGCACATTCTATGTTACTACCCAACCCATAGCGGTGAATTGAGTTATTACATAATATCAGTTTCTTCAGTTTTCTATAGGTTTTTCCTTCATGTTAACAGTATATTTTGCATAGATTCTAAATCATGGGTGCACTGAAAACAGTTTTAATAACTATGTATTATTTTGGAAGATTTTAATAAATAAATTTTATACAAGTTGGATACATATTTTTTTCAAACACACACAAACCCACATGGACCTGTTTGTTTCACCTGATGCTGGTGATCCACTTCGAACAAACAACACTCCGTGGTATACACTGAGACAGGAGCAAATCGGACACACAAGAGCGGAATGAGTTGTTAACATTTTTATTGATGATGAAGTGTACAAAATTTAATAAAAAGATCATTGACCAACCTCTGTTCCCATAATATCCCGCTAAAAACATGCCATGTGGGCGGTTTTGGGAAAGCGCAGCATTGGTTCCTCTGTTCCCATACCATCCATCTGGGAAAAAATAAATTGTTGCATATTCCCAAAATCCCCCATTTGGGATATTGTGCAATAAAAAAATAATATTTTATTTACGATTCCCAAAACACCCATGGTTAATTTTGAACCAGGTACATTTAATCAAACTGTACAGTCTTGTGCAAAAAAGTGCATGCGAGAACGAAATAAAACTAACATTTAAAAAATATTTTTCTTGTTTTCTTAATCAGTCACTCAGTCTTGATTACAAAAATAATAACCTATTGTTCCTTGCCTTAAGTGGCTATGTCTGTACAAACATGATTTTACAAAAACACCAAATTCGAGCGTGGTATATTTTGGGAATAGTGAGTTACATAAAATATTCTAATCACATAAAATCGCAAATGGGGTATTAAGGTGGCTTTTGGTAACATATAACAATTCATTTCTGCGTTTTCCTGAAAAACATGGGATGTTTTTAGCAGCATATTATGGGAATATAGGCAATGGCTAATGTCTTTCTTGTATGTACACACTGTGACAAGGCATGGTTAGACATTTGTTGCACCATTTTTGCTCTTATTGTGTGAACACATTGTCAAAGTTCATACCATTTAAATTGCAAAAAAAATGTATCTGAAGAAATGTTCTACTAAAATAAATGAATTAATGTGAAAAATTAATCAAGCAGTACATTGACAGGAGACTATGTGTATGGATCATAAATAAATGAATTTAAATTATGAACTTCACTTTTGGAGGCAAATACAAAAAATATCTGATAATTGTAACTTACGCCACAAATTTTGCGCAGCGCTCGCATTTCGATCGTGTTTATTCTACTTTCATACTCTCTCTGCCATACCAAGCTCTTTTGTGTCTCTGATATTGTTATATTTATAATGTCGAGAAGCAAACATGCATAGAGTCCATCTGATGTAAAATAGTTATCCTAGCCTAACAACCCTTGTAATTCAAGGCTTATAAGTTACCATTCTCCTTAGGAGCTTATGTGTGACATGGCTGGAAGAGAACAACTCTACAACTCTCCATACAACTATACCTACTTCTCTTCGCCAGTTTATTAGTAGGGTGTAATAGTACTAGTAAATAACAGCAAGCTGTGTAGGCAGAGCTGATATTTTTTAAATTTAAAAAATATTTAAATATTTTATTTTTAATTTTTTAAAAATATATGGAACCCTGTACGACATCTAGCGACTAGTGCTGTTACTTTTTCTGTTGATGGGAGTGCAGTGCAGACTCTGCACTGCAGAGTGGCCGGCCATACGTTTTCCCATTCACCAACGAACATTTAAATTTCAAATTAAAGGATACAAAACTACAATATGTTAGCTATTAGTGTGTCGATTTTGCAGTTTCTCACTATTACCGTCTAAACGGTAGCTGGATGACATCAGTCTACCCCAAACGACAATTTTGAGGGTAATGTGGCTCCGCTGGCTATCGCAGCTATACAGCTATACATTCTTTATTATTTATTTTTATGTTAACGAATGTATAATTTTGTATACTAAGGGCCTGTTTCACAATGTACAAGTAAAGGTTTGAGTAGTTACTCAATGAGTAAACTACTTGGCGATTAAATCCCTTCGTTAACTTCATTTGCGTTTCACAATCATCTGATCAGTAACTTAAAGTGACGAGTAACTAATTAGCACTTATACTGCCAACATTACAGAATTACGTTTCGTTTCAAGGTACCGATGGAGGAATACTTTTTAAGTAGGCATATTATCACCTACTTATATTTTACATTTTATAACAATCGAATGTATTATGATACATAGTGGCTTTAGGTAACACATTGTTATATTTTAACAATATTTTTCCTTTAATTAACTGATTTTAAAATTAAACATTTATGTAACGAAACGTAACTGTCAAATATCATAAAATCAAATGGCGGGCAACTCGTTTGTTTCATAAGTTTTCTTTGCATTTGTGTAAGACTGTTTTATTGTACGATTATCCATCTAATTAATAATTAATAACAATGTCATCAAAACGGGAAAGAGGTAGCAACTTCACTCGTGAAGAAACTGACTTACTTATTAAACTTGTCAGTGAAAATAAGCACGTGCTGGAAAATAAAAAAAGTGATGCTGTTACTTTGGCGGAAAAAGAACGTTGTTGGCAAGTGTTAGAAGCAAAATTCAATAGCACAAGCAGCATTGTGTTTCGTAGTGCGAAAGCATTAAAAATAAAATATGACGGGATCAAAAGGGACACAAGGAAAAAATCTGCAGTCATCCGGTCAGAAACATATCGCACGGGCGGCGGCCCTAGTACAGCTCCAGCACTAACACCGAGTGAAGAAAAAGTTAAAAATATGATTTTATTGTCGGTGGAAGGCATGGATAGCGTATTTGACTCTGATCATATACCAGAAACAGGTAAAGATCATTATGAACCATTTGTAGTTAACAGTTTCAAAATTTATATAGCAGGTAAAATATGCATAATATACACATTGTTGTCTTTGTTACAGTCTCTTCATTACCAGAAGTTGCACCAAATATCCCACCAATTCAATTCTTAAATTTAACGCAAGATGCTGAATGCACTACAGAAATTGATTCTCCTAATACGGCAGTAAGGAGCGCATATGAAGACTGCATACAAATGTCATTTCCGCAAACTCCAAAATCAACAATTTCATGTAAGTAAGGATTCTCTAATTTTATTTTCATTATCAACATAGACTTAATGTGTACTAAATTAATGAAACCACTGTTAAAGTGATATTAAATTGACAATTACTTCACTACGTTTTGGAAAAATGCAAAAGGTATATAGATTGCAGTACCTCTCGAAGCTTTATATTATGTGTATTGTACAAATGGATTGTGAATCAATGATTTTATTAAATCAATCTATATTATAATTAAATTTCTTTATACAGGTGACAATCAGCAAAAAAGGAAATTCGAAGATGTAGACTTCGAATCGGATAACAAAATGTGGTCACATTGGAAGCCTTCATCTCTGCGGTCAAAGAAACATCCGGCTCTAAGTGAGTTGATTTGTAACTAACTTACGATTGCATTCATCTTCCTTGGGATAGATGGACAATTCCCATCATGCCGGCATTGTACGTCCACTATAAGACAGTAATTTTCTGTCTCGATACAATCTTTATTTAGTCATACATACTCAACACACACATCTCTCAGTTTTAAAAACTCATACAATGTGATGTAAACAATCTATATTTATTATATTTTTGTTTCAGGTAAGCCAAAACCAAAGAGACCTTTTGAAAAAGTTGCAGAAAGTAAAATAGAACTAGCTGATATTAAAAAAAAAATTTTAGATGAGGAATTAGAAAATAAACGAAAACAGTGGTTATTTGAAGAGGAGGAACGTCAGCACAAACGAGAAATGTGGGCGTTGGAAAAGGAAATCCTACAAAATAAATTAAATAAACTTCTGTAGACATATATATTTTGAATAAATTTTTTTTATACATATTTATCTTATTAATGAAGAAAAGTAATCATTTATTAAATTACTGCGCACAATATTATCATGTGAGTTCTGTGTCCCGTTGTGAACCTGGTCTCTGTCGTTGGACTCCTCTGGCAAGCCATCATCAAATTGCTGATCTCCCATATCAACAGCAATATTGTGTAATACTGCACAAGCCACTATTACAGCCTGAACACGTGACACATCCAATATAATTTTTTTTGATAAAACTGGGAAGCGATTTTTCCAGACACCAAAGGTCCTTTCTACCACATTCCTGGTTCTTATCTGTGATTCATTGTATAATTGTTCTGCTGGTGTTAAGGGGTTGCCAATAGGTGTAAGCAGATATGAATTATTTTCATACCCATTGTCACCAAGAACAACACAATTACCAAATTCTCTGCTCATTAATCTTTGTTTTATGAAAGAGTTGTTGAAAATTGTTTGATCATGTGTTGCTCCTGGCCACCTAGCCACTATATCGATTATTTTTAGTTTTGCACTTGCTACAACTTGTACATTAAATGAAAACACAGATTTTCTATTTCTGAAATTTTCTGCATTTTCACCACCTGAAATAAAAAAATGCATTATTTTAATTTTCATGTAAAAATCAAAGCATATAAAATATTTGAAGTGAATGTGAATATTCTCTGGGATATACAGGAATACTAATTTTATACAAATTTTGCCTACAAGCTCAGTATCAATGCATCATGTATGTGGTGCACCAGGCCAACCAACAATTGAGATACTGTCAAAAGCCGTACACAGTGATATATTAAGCAGGCTGACTGGGCATGTACTTCCATCTTACAGAAGTTACAGCCAAATTATTGTTTAGCTGCATCTTCTGTCAACTCTGTTGTACTTTACCAGCAAAAAATAAACCCTTGAATGATACTCCTTATACTGCTAGACAATAATACTTACATCACGTAATGTAGGCTGTATGATTGTTAGTTATCTAATGTAGTGTACAAAGACTAGGTAGAACTAATAAAAAATTACATATCTTACCAGGAGACTTAATAGGTATGTGAGTACAATCAATAGCGCCTATGACCTTTGGAAATCTCGCTATGTCATAAAACTCACAATGCATCTGGTTAACATTTGTAGGAAATTTTATGAATTCCGTCCGTAATTGAGCACTGGATTGTGAAACCAACTTCACGATACGACTAGCAGAAGCTTTGCTTACACCAGTAAAGTCTCCTACTACAGTAAGAAAACTTCCTGTTGCAAAGTATCGCAATGTTAGTAGGAGACGATCCATAGGTTTCACTGCATAATTCCTGAAACAAGGGTATGTAAATTAGAATAAGTAGATACTTAGTAAGTACATACTATTACCTTGACTTGTGAAATAATTGTAAGGTACTCAATTATGAATTCATAGCAATAACTACCTATTAACACTTACCTCCTTGTAGACGTTGATATTGTATTCTCAATTAGAGAAAATACATAGAGTACTGCATCTTTTGAAAGCCGAAATCTCATCTTGAAGTCGATATCATCATATTTTTCCAAGTTGTTTGAACGATTGTGATACACTCTTTCCCTGCGTGGTCCTGTGGCGTGATCAAAAAATTCGTCGAATTCGTCTTCAATAATCTCAAAAATATCCATTTCATAGAAATTAAATTAATTCTTTCCGAAAATTATGCTCGTCACAAACAATTCGTGTCTATTTTAAAGTGAGGTTATATTGTCACGTACCAACATCTGTCAAGTATCTGTCCAGTAAATCGCTACCTGACAGTTCATCCGATGTGTAAGTTACTGGGCAGTTAATGTGATGATTAACGCTACTCAGAGATTGTGAAACGCAAGTTACCAGTTTATTCGACGAGTAAGTTCGAAGTAGCTTAATTAGAACTTTACTTAACGATTGTGAAACAGGCCCTTAAAGCAATAAATTATTTTGTATAGCATTTGTTTTTAAGAAAACGATTTAATAATAAAATTTTGTTATAATAAAATAATTTAGAATTTTAAGATTTTAGAAATTTGTTAAGATATTGAATAATGTAGTAGCATATTGTATTGTAACTTCATTAAAATGCACATATTTATTTACAGTCTATGTTTAACAAGATGAATCAAAATGGCACAGCAGAGGGTGGCGTGCCACCGGCGAAACCCTCTAAGGGCCAAAAGGGTACCATTGAAAAGATTTACCAGAAAAAATCACAATTGGAGCACATCCTGCTCCGCCCTGACACATACATTGGTTCCGTTGAGCGGGCCACTGAGACTATGTGGGTGTTTGACAAATCTAAAGAGTGCATGGTGCAAAGGGAACTCAATTTTGTGCCTGGTAAGATTTTAATGTATATGTCATTTAACTTGTAGTTCTGATTTTGTGGTAATATCACCTAAAGAATATTACGACGTTATGAGTAATATGTACTATGATAAAATTCCTTTTACTGAGATTTTCTTTAGTATTTGAGACACACGGAAGAAACTACCATCATTCCATTCCCTGTACTGTATAAAAAAAATAACCCTATTTTTTAATTATCTCTATTTCGAATGGCTATATTATACTCTGATATTATTGTCAATTTTCTAATGTGACATTCTCTTTCAACAGGCTTATACAAAATTTATGATGAAATCCTAGTTAACGCTGCAGACAACAAGCAAAGGGACCCCAAAATGGATGTTATTAGAATTGAAATCAATCAGGAGACGAATAATATCTCCATCTACAACAATGGTTGTGGCATTCCTGTAGTAATGCATCAAGAAGAAAAGATGTATGTGCCAACCATGATCTTCGGACATCTCTTAACTTCGTCTAATTACAATGATGAAGAAGAAAAGGTCACGGGAGGCAGGAACGGTTATGGTGCCAAACTCTGCAACATTTTCTCAACTAAGTTTACAGTGGAAACTGCTTCAAAACAGTACAAAAAACATTTCAAGCAGACATGGGGTTCTAATATGACGAAAGCCTCAGAACCCAAGATTAAGGAATCTGGGAAAGATGACGATTTTACAAAAGTGACTTTTAGCCCAGACTTGGCTAAATTTAAAATGGAGAATCTCGAAGATGACATTGTTGCCTTGATGTCCCGTCGAGCGTATGACGTAGCTGCTTCTACAAGTGGCGTAAAAGTATATTTGAATGGTGAAAGATTGAAGATTAACAAGTTCAAAGATTATATAGATTTATATATAAAAGGCAAAGAAGACGAAAATGGTCAGCCATTGAAAGTAGTTTATGAAAAAGTGAACGACCGCTGGGAGGTTGCACTCACATTGTCAGATCGGGGATTCCAACAGGTTTCTTTCGTGAACTCTATCGCTACTACAAAGGGTGGCAAGCATGTTGACAATGTTTCAGACAATGTTGTTAAAAATGTACTGGAAGTACTAAAAAAGAAGAATAAAGGAGGTGTTAATATAAAGCCCTTCCAAGTAAGAAACCACATGTGGTTATTTATAAATTGTCTTATCGTAAACCCAACCTTTGACTCTCAAACTAAAGAAAATATGACACTCCAAGCTAAAAGCTTTGGATCAAAATGTACTTTCTCGGAGAAATTTATTACAGCCGTGACTAAATCTGGTCTGGTTGAGTCTGTGCTGACATGGGCTAAGTTTAAAGCACAGACTGAGCTTGTCAAAGCATCTGGCAAAAAACAGAGTAAATTGAAAGGTATACCCAAATTGGAGGACGCAAACGACGCTGGTACGAAGAACGCACATCTCTGCACCTTGATCCTTACAGAGGGAGACTCAGCCAAAACTTTAGCTGTGTCTGGGCTTAGTGTTGTGGGAAGAGATCATTATGGAGTCTTCCCATTAAAGGGCAAGCCTCTAAACGTCCGTGATGCGTCACATAAACAGGTCTTGGAGAATGTTGAGATCAACAATTTGATCAAGATCCTCGGATTACAGTACAAGAAGAAGTACAACTCTGTTGATGACTTGAAGTCATTAAGGTATGGAAAATGTATGATCATGGCCGATCAGGATCAGGATGGATCCCACATTAAAGGTCTGATCATTAATTTTATTCATCACAACTGGCCAGAATTATTGAAATTGCCATTTTTAGAGGAGTTTATCACGCCTATCGTGAAAGCTACTAAAAAGGATAAAGAGTTATCGTTCTATTCATTACCCGAGTTTGAAGAGTGGAAGAGAGATACGGAAAATCATCACACGTACAATATCAAATACTACAAAGGGTTGGGTACCTCCACATCTAAGGAGGCTAAGGAATACTTCCAAAATATGGATAGGCATAGGATTAGGTTTAAGTACAGCGGTCCTACTGATGACCATCACATTGAATTGGCGTTTTCTAAGAAAGGTGCTGACCAACGTAAGGAGTGGCTGACGAGTCACATGGACGAAGTCAAAAGGAGGAAAGAGATTGGTCTTCCTGAAAGATATTTGTATACAAAAGAGACTAAAGCAGTTACATATTCGGACTTTGTTAATCTTGAGCTGGTCCTCTTTTCTAACGGCGATAATGTGAGGTGAGAAAAATTTATTACACAAACAAAAATCAAGCAAAATGAATTTGAACTTTATAACAATAGAGCTTATGTGTGGTTTTAGGTCAATTCCCTCAATGATAGACGGTTTGAAGCCTGGTCAACGTAAAGTGATCTTCACTTGTATAAAGCGCAATGACAAACGCGAGGTCAAAGTGGCGCAATTGGCTGGTTCAGTCGCTGAACATTCCGCCTACCACCACGGTATGTTAAAAGAGTTTATAATTAGTAGACTGCTTAAATTGGGTATTTTGCTTAAAAAAAGCTTGTTATTGGGTGGCGAGCGTGAATTAAAAAGTGGATGTGAAGTGTGGTGTGGATGGACAGACTCTGTTTTCTTTACATAACTATATATAACGTCAGGAGGCAAGCATACGGCCCGCCTGATGTAAAGTGGATGTAAGCGATCGCGCAGTGAGCAATCCCTGCTGCTAACACAGTAACTCCTTAGGAGCTTATTGGTTATCTCACTCGCAGGAATATACTTAAAGCAAGTGCAGTGTGTCGATTTCGTTGCCAAAAAATTTTGCTCACATTTGCTTTCATAATCTATTGGCAAAGTTGGCTTTAAAATCTAGTCCCAAGACATGGAATGACATTTTTTTTCATATTGAAAATCTTATGCTTCCTCTGCTTCTGCATCATATAACCTAAAGAGCAATGTGAAGTCACATCTTTATTTATATACAATATAGGGATGGCAACACAGCTGTTTGGCTGTTAACACAGCAACTCATCAGGAGCTTACTGGTAACCAACCTTACTCACTCACATTCCTCCAGGTAGTTATTTGGCTGCAATTGTCGGGTTACTTTGATGCGGCCTTTCTTGTGGTTGTAAACCACAATGAAATCCATGAAGTAGTTTCAAAGTCTTGGGTAAAAAAAATACACGGAGGCGACATCTATACATATAGATAAAATTGAAGTGTCTGTCTGTGATTTCAAAATAAAGCCTTTATCTTAAGCTCATATTATTATTTTCACGTTACCAAAGCCTAAATACGCATTTTTAACTTTTTTGTCTGTCTGTTTGTTTGTCCAGGCTCCATGTGTCCAGTGTTTGTCCATCTTCGAAATGGCTGAACCGATTTTAACGGGTTTTTCACTGTTAGGCAGAGGACTGTTCAGAGCAGAATATAGGGTACTTTTTATCCCGTGAATATTTAGGGTTCCTGCGTAAAAAATGAAAAACTGTTAAAATTAGGGGGAAATATCTTCCCCTTCGGGGTACTTTGCAATTTTATTTTTATTATTTTCATAGAATACGTATTTTTTGTAACATAAAATAACTACGCATTTTTTTATCTAATATAAATAAAATACAAATACGTTGCCTCCTGTAAAGGTCAATAGATGGCGCTGTACGTAAATTGAATCGCTCTATGGTTGCATCTACGACCCTGAACTTTGATTTTTTTTTAAACAGAAACAATTTCATGTCTACAGATAAATAAAGGCTACTAAAAGCCCAAATCTCATGCGTGTGAAGCCGCGGGCTTCTGCTAGTTTTAAATACAATTCAAGGTTCTTAATGCCAATAATTTTGATCAACAGGTGAACAGTCGCTAGCGATGACAATCGTGAATTTGGCACAAAACTATGTAGGCTCGAATAATATAAATTTGCTGCAACCGCGAGGTCAGTTCGGTACTCGGCTCAGTGGTGGCAAGGATTCGGCCAGCCCCCGTTATATATTCACCCTTATGTCGCAACTCACAAGGTTGATTTTCCACCCGCACGATGACCCTTTGCTTGTGGTAAGTAATTTGTTCCATAGACTAACACAATGAAACCAAGTATATATTTTTTTATTTAATTTCTAATGAGCACCTTTGTCTTTTTGACAGTCAGTTCATACATTCTCAAACTACATTGATTGTACATATGTCACAACTCACAAATCATAGCTGCATTTAAGAACATATTCTCACTCTTTAAAATAAACATAACTTTCTACAACTCACTTGCAAAAAACAAAACGGACATTAGACACTGACAATCTAGATAATTTTATGTTTTATAAGACCTTAAAATTCATGTAGGCAGAAAAGCCAGGCTTTTATACTCATTCATAAAATTATATTGATTATGAATTATGATTGATTCAATAATTTGATAATGTGACGAAGACAAGTAAAATGTAATGATGTTATGCGACTGTATACATTAAAAGTAAAACGAATCCACCATCAACCACATATTAATGACTTCGTTTTTTTTTGGAATAGGATTTATGTTTTTACATATGAAATACTTAGAAATTCTAGATATAATGATACTGACATGACATTTCAGCATTCTGAGAGCAGAGTAATAGACGTTTAGTAAAAGATTGTTATATATTAGTTGTAGATTTTTCTCATTTAGGCCCAAAATTGTATGAAAGTGTATCAGATTTTTTCTTAATTGAGTGTAGTTTAGATGATGTACAATGTGGTGCTCCTGGGAAAACCAGACCTTTCTTAAGGTCTTTCACACGTCTTTCGGAATATAATTTCTTCGTGCGTGTTTTCTCACGATGTTTTCCTCACCGTGACTATTACAAATAACATAACATAAATTCGAAAACATTAATTTAGTGGTATTTGTCCACATCAAAATTCGAATTGGGACTACTCGGTTAATAAGCTGTCTCTTTACCACTGCCATACAGTATCCTTTTTTTTTAATTATCATGTTTACTATTATTAGTGTTTATTACAATGAAATGTACACAGTAGTTCAGTAACTCATGCTAACGTCGTTTCGCATAAGTACTGGCCCCCAAAATTAAAAAAAAAAAATTTTAGATTCATCAGTATTTATATTCTTCCTAACGTTTCCTAATCTGTAGTATTCGTTAGGAGAACTTACTGTCATTATAAGTACCATGTGGGTATTTGTTGCGTGGTAACCGATGTATGAGTCGAGAATAAAACCTTATAGCAATTGCTTATGTTTTTCCTTGTTTAAAAGTAGGCATTCTCCCGTATCGCATATAGTACATAATATATTAGGATCGGCGGGGTCCGCCACCTAAGCCTACGGATTAGGTGAAGATACTTTCTCACTTTCCCACCCCAGAAGGAAAATCACGCATTTCTTCGGTCACACGTCTTTTGAAATATAATTTCTTGGACATGCGGATCTTGTACATAAATAACGGTACGTGTCCAAGTCAGGATTTGAACCAAGTACCGTAGGTTTACAAGCTGGTTTTTATCCACTGAGCTATCACTGCCTAATTCATTAGTGTTTATCATATGTGTATAATTCTGTAGCATGAATTCGAAGATAATCAAAAGATCGAGCCGATCCACTATATTCCCATCATTCCAATGGTGCTGGTGAATGGAGCCGAAGGCATCGGTACTGGTTGGTCTACCAAAATTCCCAACTATAACCCTAGGGACATTGTAGAAAATATTCGGTAAGTTTAGTAAGTTTTTAACACTCCAATAGTAAGGGTGGCTCGCCTCGCTCCTTGCTATTTGTTTGTCATCATATTTAAGCGGGACGACTTCAGAAGTATCGCTCATGAGCTACAACTGCCACTTATGACCTCTGCGGCAACTTGATCTTACTGGCGCAGGAACACAATCCTTTAGTAAATTGTTATTTTGCTGCATTCTTAAAAAAGGATTAGTATAGTGTGAAAGCTGCAGCTAATTAAAAATAGTTGTGTCTACCTTCATTTTACAAGAGCCTCGTTCATTGGCAGTGTGCACTTGCAGATGAGGTTGGCTTTGGCTTACATATGAAGGCTTCCGCCTCGTAACTAGGCGTTTGTGTATTACAAAAAGCTTTCATTTAGCAAAGGTTCAATATGGTCATAGCTATTGCTATAATATAAAAATCTCGTGTCACGGTGTTTGTGGTCTCACTCTCAGAAACGTCTCGACCGATTTTTATATATTTTTTTATATATATTTGATACGTATGAGAATTGGTCGTAAAGTATATTTCATAAAAAAGAAATATATGGCAGAACAATGTTTGCCGTGTCAGCTAGTAATATATAATTGCTATAGGTACCTTACACCAAAATAATGCTGTCGGCATCATATCATAGAGCACACCAAGTTTTTTGGATGCCAGCTTGACCTTTTCCTCCAGGTGACTCCGATATTGAACGTCACTGGAGATCAGAGAACGTCACAAATAGATTAGCCAGTAAATCGGATTTCTCTTTAGCACTATAGGCCAGACTGCCATCCGGTTTCTGCAATAGTGGCATGGACAGTAAAATACATTTTTTGTAAATACATACTTAAGTATATGCATGCATCTATCTTTACTATTGTGATGATGGATTCATTGCAAATTTATTTATCTTCGTATTATTTTTAAAAAGTAATGTAACTAATATACAGATATGTTCGCTACCCGTGTACGTATAACTATGTATTCCTATCAAGCTTATAAAGGTTGACTCGAAGAGTCACTTTGCACTTTTACTATTATTTATGAATATTACTATTTGTACACATTGCAGTACCATTTTAACTATTACTGCATGCGCCATAAGAACAATACAAAAGCCAAATAGTCTAGCTTGAGGTGCCAATATGTGTACATTAAACATATTCCAACAACAACTATATCATAAATGTCTCTTGCACCTCTCTATGTTGATGTCAATAAATTTAAAACTTAATCGTGGTTTGACCATAAATCCGTGTTTACAGTCGTATGCTTGACGGTGAAGAACCAAAACCAATGCACCCCTGGTACAAAAACTTCCGCGGCACGGTCGAAGGTTTCGGCGACAAATACGTCATATCTGGCGAAGCGGCCATCTTGCCTGGCGACAAAATAGAGATCACCGAGCTGCCTATCGGCACGTGGACTCAGAACTACAAGGAGAATGTTCTGGAACCCATGCTCGGAACAGACAAAGTGAAGCCACTTATATCTGAATATAGGGTGAGTAATTAATGTTTTGTGCCAAATCATTTGTTAATAAAGTGCGTTGAACTGTGGGTCATTCGTTTAGGGATTTTAATTTCTGGCTATTTCTATGTTTTTTTTTTATAAATGTCGTGATTTGGGAACTGCTGCTAACACAACAACCTCGTAGGAGCTTACTGGTAATCTCACTCACTCATAGGAATACAATACCTATGCAGCTAGTTATTTGGCTGCGGTTTTCTGTGAGGTAGATTTACTTTTCCTATCGGGATGTTTTGATGTCCCTATCTCTTTTGAAAACACCCATACCCAGAATAGCGGCCATGTTTATGCTCACAAATGTTTGTCGTGGTGTTAAAGTAGCATTGCTAAACATTCCGCGACTCCGCGGACTCTTCAAAATAACATCAGTGTAGCGTCGGAATATCGAAATTAAATTTCAAGGAAAGTGGAAACAAATAAAGGGGAGTCCCGCTTCGACGAAGTGACTGATGAATGCATAACTTAAACCACTGGAGATAGACATGCAATAAAATAAACATACTGACGTAATATTTGCTTGCTAAGCGCACTTCTTTATTGGTAAATGGCACTCGTGCGAATCAGAAAACACGATTTGACAGGTGTCAAACAGTCTAGTTTGAGGTTTTTTTTATACAACTTCGGGACCAGACAAGCGGTCATGCTTGTATGTATGTATGTAATATATTTATTCATATAAAGTTACACTTTCATTTAAACCATGCCCCGCAAAACTGCTTACGCAGTTTGACTGCAGGTAACTCGCTTTATATAAATATAGCTTATAAATTATTAAATTAGGTTATATTAATACAATTAACTTACGTAAGTGGTTACAACGTATCTAGCAAGTGTTTTTTTAATAAACTTTTAAATTTAGCAAGTGTAGGCTCACGTTTATGCTTGTATGCCAAGCATAAACATGACCGCTTGTCTGGGTATGGGTGTTTTTAAAAGAGGTAGGGCGCATCAAAGCAGCCCGGCTGGGTACCTCCACGGCACAGAAAACCGCAGCCAAATAACAATTCCCTGGAGGATTGTTGTGTTACTGCTCACCTGACGTAAAGCGGTTACCGTAGCATATGAACGCTTGTAGTACTTACATTAAGTATCACTCGCGCGATTACACCTCTGCTGCTGACACAGCAACTCCTTAGGACCTTACTGTGTGTGGTGTCGCCGTATGTACATATTTTTAAAAATTACGCTTGGCATTTGTATGAATGCAAAACAATTTTCTGTGTGTGCAATATGCTAGAACCTTGTTCGTGTCACTTCTTCCTAGCGTAATCCTGGTTCTTGAGATTTCTATGTAGGTCACACATAGTACACGCCCACACTAGGATTTAAATCGTTATCTAACGGGCTGTTACTGCTCGTATACTTTGTACCTGTCATTAACTTTGTATAACAATTGCAGGAATACAACACTGATACAACAGTGCGTTTCGTGGTCGGCCTCCTGCCGGGTAAGCTGGCCGAGGTGGAGTCTGAGGGCATCCATAAAGTGTTCAAACTGCAGACCACCATATCTATGACGTGCATGAACGCATTCGATCACCTCAACTGTCTAAACAAGTATGTATTTTAGAACACTATATCCCGGTGCCGCCATGGGAAGCTAGTCCAGTACAATAAACCCACGCATTTTAATGTAAATTGAAATAATTTCTTCATAAATTCAGTGTAAAGTAATGAAATAAATTGGAGATTTTTCTATCCCTTGTGTCCTGTAAACTACTTGGCTATGTAACACAGCAACTCTTTAAAAACTTACTTGTAATTCCACTCACTCGCTGAAACTAAACAAGTCTCAATCTTATTTAAAATAACTCCAGTGAGTTATTACTCAACCGCGGTCTTCTGTAAGGTTCTGAAGGTACTTTCCCTGTCAGGCTGCTCATTAAAAATGGCTATTCCCATAATCCCGTAGGGTCCCATGTGATTATTAAAAATCAAACTGAGTCCCCAAGGTGTTATACTAAACTATATTAGGTACCTAATTAGTTTTTTGGTCATACTCTACAAAAATTGTTTTGATTATCAGATATGAAAAAGTCGAAGAGATATTACGTGTGTTCTACGACCTTCGGCTGAAGTACTACGTGCGCCGCAAGGATTACCTCGAGGGCCAGCTGCAGGCGGAGGCCGATAAGTTGTCCAACCAGGCCAGGTTCATCCTGGAGAAGTGTGACAAGGGATTGGTGGTCGAGAACAAGAAGCGAAAGGCGATGGTCGAGGAGCTTATCAAGAGAGGTTTGTTCGCCATTTTGGTGGGAAAAACATGTTATTTGACATGTATGTACCACACACGACCAATTTGAAAAAAGAAATCATATTTTAAACATTATATAAAAATAGTATTTGTGTCTATATGTTACTTAAATGCTATATTTCGTATTTCCGTAATGTCTTGGTATGTGTAATACTTTCGTCAGGTACGTGAGGGATCACATAAAGCGTTCCCTCATTCCTTTAGAGTATGGAGTCCTAGAAATCCCTTTTCCATACGAATGGAAATTGAGCCTATTGTTTTAGTAGTCTTCTTCTTTCTAGTTCTATTGAGTTTCGTGATGTCCGGTAACTTAGTCTAAAGATTTCGCGAAGATATTGATTTTAGCATGGAACGTAGGGGCAAAATTAGATATTTCCTAGATTAGGTCACACGCCAAATACACTCCAAGGTCAAGTATGATGTCCTAGAAATACTGGTTTCCTCACGATGTTTTCCCTTCACCGCTGAGCAAGTGATCATTACAAATACGTACAAAAATCCGAAAACGCTACTACTAGGATTCGAACCCGGAACTGTCTCTTAATAGGCTTGATACTGATCATAATAAATAATAATCATAATAAATAATAAACACTATATTTAAGTAATATAGTGTTATGTTGTAGAAAGGCGTTGAAAGTCTCACTTTCCAATATTACTCATTTTCTCATGCTTTTACTTATATTACATTTTTAAAAGACCTATATCTCTTTCACAACCTATTTATTTTTATACTGTGATGGCAACAAAACATAGACTAACTGAAGCAATTTAGAGATGTGTATAAAACACTAGCATCACAAGCATTATATTCTTTCTATATTAAGGTCGTCCACCCTTCTACATTTCTATATGTACAATGCGTAACAGTAGGTCCCTACAAGTATTTAGGTACTGTGATCAATTTACCACAAAATGAAACCAAATAATATTCAATCACAAAGAGGATGATTTATTCGGAATGAAATACCATACTAACCAAAACACCTTGTAATAAACCGAAATGATCTTAACAGCGCGATGTAAAATAAGACAAATATGAACAACGCCATCTGTTGTCAATTATGAAAACTACTTATACTAAGAGGTAAGTTTTGCTACACAATAAAGTGCATTCGTTCACAGCATGCTGTAGACTTATACATATATCGCCCACCAAGGACAAACCCAGCCTTGTCCTTCATCACCTACATATCGCCCACCATGAGGGTCTATATTGTGAAACAAAATTTTAAACTACACAAAATAATAGGCACCAAGATGTGAAATTTTCTAAGATTAAAACTACACAAAAATGCTAACAAAGAGTGTTTACGTTACAAAGTACAATATTTAAATTTAAAGATCAATCTGTGACAGGAAGGAGACATATTTTAGATACTGCTCTTTTTAGCGTTCCAGATTTAACTTTTAATGTGACAACTCTAACAATATTATCCCGTCCTGGATGAGTTTCAACCACCCTGCCATACAGCCAACGACATGGAGGTAAGTTATCCTCTTTGACAATAACTACATCGCCGATTTTAGGTTGTGGATGTTGCGCGGACCATCGATATCTGTGATAAAATTTTGTCAAGTACTGACGCGACCACTGCTTCCAGAAATCTTGAAGCATTCTTTGCGTATACTGCCACCGACGTAAAGAACCGACATTTGACGACTCGAAATTTTTATCAGGTGGAATAACCAATGCTTCTCCAACAATAAAATAGCCTGGTGTTAACACTGTCATATCATCACTTTCATTACAGTTAAGCACAGATAAAGGCCTGGAATTTAAGCAGGCTTCTATTTGAGACAGTACCGTAGTTAATTCTTCAAAGGTCAACGTTGATTGACCTATGACTCTCCTCAAGTGGTATTTTACGGACTTGACTCCCGCTTCCCATAAACCACCGAAGTTGGGTGAGCGAGAAGGTATAAAATGACAAGTACACGCATTTGTTGCCAAGGCCTCTGCTACATCCTGAAGAATAGAATTCTTTTCAGAGTGGAACAATCGCTTAAGCTCGTTGTCTGCTCCAGTAAAGTTCGTGGCATTGTCGCTCCAAAGGTCAGAGCAGTAACCTCGCCTAGCAACGAATCTTTTAAATGCCTGCAGAAACCCGTCCAAAGTAAGATCAGTCACCACCTCCAGATGGACTGCACGGGTTGCCATGCACACAAACAAACATATATAACCCTTGTGTGCTTTATGTCCTCGGCCTTTGGCTGTCCTTATCAGAATAGGTCCAGCATAATCCACACCACTAGATTTAAAAGCTCTAGTAGGAGCTACTCTTGCAGCAGGTAATTGCCCCATTAGCTGTGTTTGTGTATTGCCGGTATTCTTAACGCAAGTTACACATTTCCGAAAATATGACTTAACAAGCTGTTTACTTCCTATAACCCAATACCTAGTCTGTAAATAGCACATGAGTTGAGGGCCACCATGTAATGTTTGTTTGTGGGAGTCTGCAACAAGAATATCAGTGAGGTGAGATTTCGAGGAATCAATATAGGATGCTTTTGACAATCCGTAAGTTGTGAATTTTGGAGTCTGCCACCCACTCTCAAGACATGATCTTCGTCCAGAAATGGATTCAACGAACGAAGACTGCTGCGTTTAGGTAAGTTCTCAAGTTTCTTTAATGTAGCTATTTCTTCACCAAAATTTTCAGCTTGACATTCTCTAATGAAACAATTCATGGTTTCATTCAGCTCCTGTGTAGTTAGATACCCAACACGTTTATCTGTGGATAATCTATTCCTTCTGCTGTTATAAATGAAACGTCTACAATATGTAATCACTCTCTTCATTCTAGTGAGTGACGAAAATCGTTCCCAGATAGTCCCTTTTACTGTAGTGCAGTGAGATACAATTTTTGCCATTTCCAAATCAGTGTTATTGTCCTTAGGTCTTTTATATTCAATTTTATCCTTATGAATGAACTCTGGACCTTGAAACCACATTCTACAATTTACGAGTTCAGATGGAGAAAGTCCTCGGGAAGCCCCGTCCGCTGGATTACATTTAGAACTAACATGTGACCAATGGTAGGAGTCTAAATTTGAAACAATCTCTGATACCCGATTGGCCACAAAAACCTTCCAGCGACTCGGGTGACTATTTAACCACGCTAGCACCACTGTTGAGTCCGTCCAAGCATGTATTTGTGTTTTATCAATTTCCAAGACCGATGCCATTTCCATCAGTAATCTAGTTAGTAGGACGGCGCCACACAATTCAAGTCTTGTAATTGAGACCTGCTTTACCGGTGCTACCTTCGTTTTCGCGGAAACCAATGCTACGTGAATGTTTCCAGTAGAGTCTATCACGCGAGAATATACAACAGCAGCATATGCATTTTTAGAGGCATCGCAAAAGCCATGCAATTCCATAAAGTCGTTCGCCCTGACACCAATCCATCGCGGTATGGAAATATCCTAAAGGAATTTAAGTGTTTCCCGATAGGTAAGCCATTCATGTATTATTTTTGGATTACTATTTTAGAAATAATAATACTAGGCCCTGCCCAGCCAAGCGGATCGTAGCAGCGAGATATGTCTGAAATTATTGCCCTTTTTGTTGCAGGTTCCTGTAATTTTGGCACCTCCACCTTGTAGCGGAAAGAATCGTCGCATCGATACCAGGTAAGTCCGACAATCTTTATTATTTCATCTGTTTTTATTTTCAGATCTTCCTTAAGTTCATATTTCCTTGTATATTCCTGAGTTTCCTTTTCCTCACATTCCTTCATTTCCTTAAGTAGTATCTCATTATTAGTAGTAGACTTGACCACTTTTGTAAATAAAATCCTCCTCTAGCCAATAGTTGATTCATTTCTTTATATATTTTTAACCCTTCTTCCACAGATTCACACCCTGTCATCAGATCGTCCATGTAAAAATCAGACAACACTTTTTTAGCTGCCCCCGGATACTCCCTTCGTCGAGAGCTACTTGCTGCAAGGTCTTTATAGCAAGATATGGAGCCGACGCTACGCCAAAGGCAACTCGTAACATCCTATAATGTTTAACTTCTGCGTTTGTTTCAGGTCGCCATAGCAATCTCTGATAGTCAACATCTGCTCTATCAACCATCACCTGCCGATACATTTTTATGATATCAGCTGTTAAACATATTGGCGAGAGTCTCCAACGCATAATGATATGCCTCAACTCTGATTGTATAGTAGGACCCACTAATAAATTATCATTTAAAGACTTACCATTTGTACCCTTGCAGGAAGCATCGACGACTGGTTTTATCTTCGTAGTCTCTTTATCATCACGTACTACGACATGATGTGGTAAGTATATAGCCTTTGGGTTATTTATTTCTGCTCTTGGTACTAACTCCATGTGATTAATGGAAATATATTCATTAATAGCATCGTTATATTTTTCTTTCAGATTTCCAGTTTTTAATCTTCTTTCTAAACAATACAATCTTTTTTGAGCTATCTGCAAAGAATTTGTTACCTCTGGGGTTTCAGACTTGAATGGAAGCCGCACGATATATCTACCTTCTTTATTTCGATGAGTTGTTTGATTATATATTTTTTCACAGAGAGTTTCGTCGTCGTCAAACATCTTTTCCTTAGAAAGCGGGACAGCCTCTTCAAGTTCCCAAAACGTCTTCAGTAACTCATTAGTGTCATTCACGTGACAATGCATGACATTAATTTTCCCTGAGGATATATCTGCTGCATCAACAGCACCAGATAGTATCCATCCCAATGATGTAGACTGTGCAATTAACGAACCAAGTGGTTCTTTCTTAATTCCTTCCTGGATAATTTTGCCGTAAATTTCAGCGCCAAGCAACAAATCAACACGACTTGGAGTATGATATCCAGGATCCGCTAAAATCAAACCGGTAAGTTCCTTCCATTCCAGCATCTTTACCCGATTACTAGGCAGAAGAGTGGTAATAGATTTCAACACATAAGCCTTTACGTTTATGGTCACATTATGATCATACCGAGATGATACCTTTAAATTTACAATAGCCTTGGAGATCAAAGAATTATCTCCACCTACTCCTGAGATTAGACTCTTAATAGGAATCTTCTTCAACCCCAGTAGTTGCACCGTTGATTCGGTTACAAATGACGACTGGGAGCCCTGGTCCAATAAAGCTCGAATCGTGTAACATTGACCATTTGCCGACATAGTTTTCACTAGCGCCGTCGCCAGTAAAACTTGGGCAGTCTTAACCTTTTCTAATGAAAAACAAGAGACTACTGGAACCGATTCGACACCTTCCCGATCTGAGGATGGACCAGGACGAGATACTTTAACAGATGATGAATCATTAGTAGATGATTCCCCATTAGTGACATTTTCATTACCTTTACTCGCAGGGTGTAACAGAGCGTGATGTTTTTTCTTACAGATGCGACATTTAATATTCGCTTTGCAAAATTTAACAGAGTGGTTGCTACCCAAACAACAGAAACAGATATTATTAGTCTGTACAAATTCGCGCCGAGAAACTATAGATTCATTTATAAATCGCTTGCAGTACATAAGTTTATGTTTTATCTTATTATTTAATATAAAAATTATGGAATTAATATCTCAGGAAGCCTTACGTTACAGGATTTAGTGATACTAGTGCCAGTAGTTTGTTTAGGCTGACTTGAAGTTAACGCTGACAAGTTAGTTTTTAACTCCAACCTATATTCAAAATACATCTCTTCCGCCTTATTTCCTTTTTTACATAATTAGTATATGCCACATTTTCGGATGCCTTTTCTGTACGCACTATTTCTTTATGTCCACGTACAAACTCTGACCATGACTGCTCTAAAAGTTCTAATCGCCCTTGAATATATTCTACAGTTATGCGTTCCTTAGGGCTCTTTTTATAATTCGTTCTAGCCTTTGTCATACGAATATATAATTCGTCTTAAAAAATTTAATTAAAGAATCCATTATTAAACAAATTACAAGAAACGTTCAAATATACCTTTAGCACAGTAAAGAATTGTTACACAAACTGTAATATTTTCCAAAAGTAAGCCAAATTTGTGTAAGTAAAATTTCAAAGATATGCGAGAGAAAATATTCTAAGTCCATATATAACATCCACAAAATTTTACAAGTAAACCCAATTTATTTGAGTTAATTTTCAAAGAGCTGTGACAGAAATATTCTAACTCCACATATAAAATTCACAAAATTTTACAAGTGTTTAGAGCATAAAAATTTTGGGCATAGGTTTCCCGTACCTCCGTTTTTCTTAAAATTATTCTAAGTCCCAAACTACATGCAAAATTTTACAAGTTTCAATTTTATCTCAATTTTATTTTCTTTAACACTTAAAGTTCAAATTAGCTCAGCAAATCTTGAATAATATTAACAAGACTTCACTTTTCACAATTTAATTTCTTCTAGGAAATAAGGTCAAAATAGAAAGTACTCACAGTTTTATCTGTTTCACTCACTCTTGTATCACCTCGAAATCGTGCCGTCCTTGCCTAGCACGATGCTCTGCTACCATTTGCGAAGGCACCTCCTCCACCAGTCAGCAACACTCCCGGCTCCTGTTAGTGGTCCTGACAGCGCGTCTTCCAACGCCGCCTGACTAAAGGTCCAGCTCCACTGGCTGGTTTCTTTAGCCTCCCTTCGACACGTTTGCGACGGCGATCCACCGTCCGTGTAGACAAGTAATGCCCCCACAAAGTTGCACTTTCAGTGTAACCTGCCGGATATCCGGCTCGAAGGATCAATGTACAATGCGTAACAGTAGGTCCCTACAAGTATTTAGGTACTGTGATCAATTTACCACAAAATGAAACCAAATAATATTCAATCACAAAGAGGATGATTTATTCGGAATGAAATACCATACTAACCAAAACACCTTGTAATAAACCGAAATGATCTTAACAGCGCGATGTAAAATAAGACAAATATGAACAACGCCATCTGTTGTCAATTATGAAAACTACTTATTCTAAGAGGGAAGTTTTGCTACACAATAAAGTGCATTCGTTCACAGCATGCTGTAGACTTATACACTATATAAATGGACATTTAATAATTGATAAAATTAACCAATGCTATTTTAGCACTGGTTAATTTTGATTTTATCAAAATTATAAAGGTCAAAGTAAACAGTTTTCTTTTTGTGTTTGTAACTAGTTTACAAATGTATACATTAATCTTTAAAATATGAAATGTTTAACCTAAAACTTTTAAATTTTACACGAAATCATGATTTTGGCATTTAGTGTGGATTGGCATCTGACATGGTGATGGTATATTGCAGGATACGCTCCGGATCCAATTTCGGAGTGGAAGAAACGCGCAGCCAAGATGCAGGGCATCGAGGAAGTAGCTGAAGATGATGCTGCTCAGTCTGAGGACGAACCTGAGCCAGAAGACACCAAGGGGAAGCCTGTCGACCCAGGTCAGTGCGTAATATACAGCATACGATTAATTTCTGTAGAAACTAAAAAAAGTACTAGATCGACTGCTACGCTCGGCAATTTTTGAAGTTATACTTCTTTATCGCAATGTTAAGATGTCGCGGGAAGAGGACTGGTGTACTGCGCTGGTGGCTTCGGCCTATCTTTGTCACCAGTCTCTCTCGATCTTATTCTGTGCATGTGACCTTAACTATATTATGTAATAATTATCTAGATTAAGAGAGAAACATAAAGAAATAAATAACTTTAGGCGCGTTATGAAAAATGATGAGAGTGAAATTTTAAGATGCGCGCGCATCACTGTAACACAAAAGTTACATGTTGAAGTTGTCCGCTAAACGGCCGGAGTAGCCATGGCAACGGCGGCGGCATGCATCTACGTTCGTACCGGATTGTACCTAATCGGTACCGGAAGCGCACAAAGTACTTTAAATCAAGTGCTAATAAATTATATTCAGTAGTGATTTAAATTGAATATTTTATAATTGAGGTTAACTATCCGTATGTATTATTTATTGATATAAATTAAAATATTATTATTTAATGATGCCAAAGAAGTATAACTTCTCACGCGCGTACATTTTTTCGCACCCCTTTTTTTTAGTTAAGTTGCTGTTTTTCAAGAAATACATCCAAATAGATAGATTTATAAAGTAGAATCTTATATAAATACAGATTTTGATCCAAATCTTTGTTTATGAGATGCCCGAAATATATTAATATATATACAAGAATTGTTCATTAAAAGTAATATAAATAATAAACTTTATAGAAAAAGCGTTCCAGCAATTAAAAGAAGTGAAAAAGTTCAACTACCTGCTGGGCATGTCCATGTGGATGCTTACCAAGGAGAAGAAAGAAGAGTTGTTGAAACAGCGTGACCAGAAACTCACCGAACTCACCGCGCTCAAGTGAGTTATTCATGCACTAATAATAATAAAAAAAAAACAACCTGTAACTGAGTGACTGACATTAACGTCGAGTTTCCGCCATTTAAAATTTACATCGGTTTGAGATTGCATGCAGTGGTCTTTGCGAAAACTTCCAAAGAGGCTTGTATGCAAGACTTGTATGATTAAAAATAGTGTAAGCCCCACCTGATTTTAAACAATTTCTGTATGTAGTCCTAGATGCTTGCGATACAATGAGACTTGGAAATTGAGCCAGCAATCAAGTGACTTTTTAAATACTTTTTTTTTCAGAGCAAAGACACCAGCGTTGTTGTGGCGAGAAGATCTGGACGCGATGATAATCAAACTCGATGAAGTGGAGGAAGCAGAAAGGCAGGAGGAGATTGGTGTCAACAAGAAAACTTCCAAGGCCTTGGTAATATATCTATTTTCACCTTTAATCACACGACTTTCTAGTAATCGATATTGCTATATTAATAAATTATTATGATTATAGTTGTAGCTAGTACACACATATTCATTTCTCATTTTTTAAGCGTTAGGAGGAATACTAGGAAACGACCCCCAGATGTAAAGTTGTTGCCCATGAACGTTTACCATACAGGAAGAATTGCTCGCGCCACCCTTTCTACTAACCCAGCAACTGCGTATTAGCCTCTAGGGAGTTGTTATTTGGCTGCGGTTTTCTGTAAGGTGGAAGTACTTCCCCAGACGAGGAGCTTTAATGCGCCCTACCTCTCGTAAATTCAACCAGAGTAAGACGAACAAACGTTCATACACACAAATGTTTGTCTTGCGTGGGATCGAACTTACGAGTCTTGGAACACCCAGCTTGTCTAAATGCACTCTCCCTCTTATTTAATTATGTTTGGTCTGAGAACGTCGGTAGAAAGGTACAATTTTCAACGGCGGTGTAAATATAGCATGAAATGTAAATCTAATCAATGCTAATTTATAAGAATTAGCCTAAGTATGAGTGAATGAGTGTTAATTAATTGCCGTGGAGTATGTATATGTAGTAATTTTTGTACAAGTTTTTTGCTTGTATACTGATTTCATTGTCATCCTATTTATTTATAACAAATATGGCACTAAAGCCTGTTATATTCTATATTTGCCTGTTAGAGTTGTATTCACTTAGTAATGTTTCACATATTTTATTATTCACGCATACAGTTGGAGAGGATGAAGGTATCGTACAAACTCGAATAAATATTATTTTGTTATTGATTTCCTGCGACTCGGTCGCGTTGTTATGTCGTACCGCCGCGAAATTTTGATCCTTGTTTTATAGGAGATCCCTTAGCATTACGTCCCACTTACTTCCAAAGAAAAACAGCTCTACTGCCCCTACTAGTTGTACAGAAGTGAGTTATAACAATGCATTGGTTTACTCAATCGCTAAATACAATAACTATCCACTACACCAACCCTTGCAGGGTTACTTGTCTCCCTTCAGATGTAGTTGAGAGCATATTCCGCTATGCTGTTCAACTGCGAATTGGCAACACAGGCCGTCGTGTTTTCATGCCGCCAGAAGACCACTATCTAAGCTTAACGACTGTCATCTGTCGACAACAGTCAGGACCGACGGCTTAACGTGCCTTCCGCTAGCAAATTCTGAAAACATAATCTACGTTGATGTTAATGTTTTGACAAGCTCGGTGGCGCAGTGGTAAAACGCGCTGTTACGCTACTTTGTCACCAACGCTCGTGGGTTCGATTCCCACACAGTACAAACATTTGTGTGCGTGAACATGTCTGTTTGTATTGGTCTGGGTATTTTCTATGTATAATAAGTATTTACATTTGTATTTACAAAAAAAAAATGTATTTACGTATGTCAGTTGTCTAGTACCCATAACACAAGCTTCGCTTACTTTGGGGCTAGGTGGCGCTGTGTAATTTGTCCAACAATATTAAAAGAAAAAAAAAATGTGGACTCACATAAGTGTCATTGTGATGAGAAAATAAAGATTCTTGAACTGATGTAAAAGTACGTATGACTTCGCAAACGTTTTAATTTACCACCTTTTACTGCAGGGCAACAAGAAGAATCGTAAATCATTGATGGACATAAATCCCTCTGAACATGGGAGACGGGTCGAGCCAAAAATATCAGAAGACCTCATCAAGCGTATTCAGGCAGCAGAGAAGGCAAAAACTAGGAAAGAATTCAAGAAGGAATATGATCCAGTATGTATTCAAATGAATTTCATTAAGATTGTTGTAAGGGCTACCGCAAAAATTATACGCAAAGTATCCCACTCACAAGGTCAACCATTTTCTAATATGATTCATTATATTTAGATGATCAGTAGACATTTCCTATTTCGATAGGTAAAGTTTATTTATAGTCGAAACACAACGAAAGGGCTTTACCATTGAACCCTTGTTTTATAAACGATAACTTAATAGAAAACATGTACGACGCGTCTTAAATGCCTACTTAAGACGCTGTTGTACTGGCTTTTTATTAAAATATACTTAACAAAATTAATACTTTTCTCAAACCTGGACCTAGATTGGTCATTTTGTGGTTCGATCACAAAATAAATTAAAACGAAGTTCCAGGTTACTTTAAAGATATTGTTCTCGTTTCTAGGATGATCCAACAGGCATCAGTCCGTCAAGTGGCGAGAAGAAGCCCAAGGCGCGGGTGAAGAAGGAGAAAGTTGAGAAACCAGAAAAACCAGAGAAGACTGAGAAGGTAGACAAAGATGGACTGAAACAGACTAAACTTACCTTCAAGAAAGAGCCTAAAAAGGCAAATACTGTAAGTTAATCTACGAGTATCACACTGACGAATACTTGAAATGTCTTTTAAAATCTTACGTTGACATGTTGTAAAATAAAGAAAAATATGTGCCGATCAGCGAGCATCCAACGACGAATGGTGTGAATGCGTTTGAGTTAATTTTTACCCCCTCTCATCTCAATAATTCGCGCGGATTTGTGCATCACTCCACTTTCTTTAGATCTGTCCTATAGTAAAATACAACAAACACCTAAAGTCAAGGATCAAGAAAATTCAAGAAAAGTACAGTTAATCAAATTTAGGTATTCCATTTTGACAGATAACATTTTTATTAAGTTCGAATGAGCTGTCAAGCGCATTGCGTGTTTTGATACCAAAAGACAGATATAACATTTGTTAGACTGTATATAGTGAGTAGCACACGCGCGCACATTGACGCCAGTTGTGCGTATTATATATCAATTAATATTATTATTTCGTGTTCAGAAGAAGATGACGTTCAGCGGCAGTAGTTCGGGCGAGATGTCGGGCTCCGACGTAGAAATGGTCGAGCCCCCGGCACCAAGGGAAAGGCAGACCGCCAGGCGGGCGGCAACTAAAGTAAGTTGTAATAACTAGGGTAGAAGGGTCAAAACGAAAGATGGTCAAACTTCAAAAACTATACAAATTGACTTCTCTTCGTAAACTAAAAAATGGAATATTTGTGGAGATTAAATTTTTCACGAATTCGAAGTACAAGTTGTGTTATTAATTAGCGTAACTTTTCTTAAAAGTATCTCAAACTTGTGCCATAGTCAATTTACTGAAAAGAAACAAAAATTGCTTTTATTTCCAATTAGATAACAGGCCATGGTTTTGTGAAATCTGTGAAATAAATGATTTCACAAAACCAAGAGATTTTTAAAATAGACAAAACCATTTTTAGAAAAAGCAAATTGATTCTGTGCAAGACTTTGTTATTTCAATTTTACATCAATTCTATAGTTTGATTTTTAGTTTTACAAAACATGTTTACTGTTTCACCCTTCCAAACAACTCGGTTCTGTGCTTGGCATTCTCCTTTCTGGTAAGAAGGAGACCATTTACAAATGTCGTCACTATGTAAATGAATAATGGTTGGTTTACATTAACCGTTCAGTGAGCGTGTTGTACATTACTTAAAATATCATGAAGGGACTGCATCCCGATAAGATCTCTATTGTACTATTACTTGCTGCTTTTAAAGTTTTCTTTCTTTTGATTGGTGTATTGTTATGTATCTATATTTTCACCCACCTTTGCTGGGTAAACAGAGAGAACCGAGTACTACATGACTCGGTCATATAACATACATACATATCATCACGCCTGTGTGCCATTGGGGTAGGCAGAGACTATAGAACGCCAGGTGCACCGATCCAAGCATACCGCTCTCGCTTCTTCTACACTCATCAACCTCTTCATGCATGCTCTTTGGTTTTGGGTACTTTTGATTTGGCCCTTTTTCAACACATCAATTTGATCTATATGTGTGCGTCTAGGGCGGCCCCTCCCGATATCACCATTCACTCTTGCTTGATACACTTCTTTCGTAACTCTTTTGTCATTCATTCTTTCTAAATGACCAAAGCATCTCAGCATACCCTTTTAAATTTTTGTTACTACATCAATTTTCATTCCACAAAGTTCTCGTATCGTGCTATTTTTTATTCTATCAACCATTCTCATTCCACACATACTCCTCAGCACTCTCATTTCACACGTACATCAATTTTGGCGTTAATACACCCTGAATAATAGCAAGGCGAGCTTTGCTCGATATGTTATCGTTTGTTACCACGGAGTACAACGCACCATTGATACGGTTTCCTGCTTTCACTCTTCTCTCAATATCGCTCTCAAATTTTCCATCTCTCGTAAACACAGAACCTAAGTAAACAAATTCATTCACTTGTTCCACTTTTTCATCTTCAATCATTATCTGACAATCTGTAACACTTTCATTCCTTTCAAACACCATCGCTTTCGTCTTCATTACATTTATTTTCATACCTTTCCTTTTAAAGGCCTCATTCATATAACATGTAATGTAATATTATAATTATAATGTACATATAAACCAGAACCAATATACGGTTTACGATTGATGATAAAGTGTTGAAACAAGTGGATGAGACTGTAAATCTTGGGTGCGCGCTTTCTGCAGGGATGGAAGGTATACCGCTGATGTGGAAAGACGAGTGAGTGCTGGGAATAGTGTGAATGGGGCGTTGGGAAAACTTGGCAGTAAAAGCTTGAGCCAGAAGGCATAACTCGCTATACACGATGCATTACTGGTCCCAACGCTTACTTATGAAAGCGAGAACTGGGTATGGCAGAGAGAGCATATAAGTAGGATGAACGCGGTCGAAATGCGAGCGTTGCGTACCTGTTGCGTCTTTCAGACCAACTCTGTTTCTCACATCATTGTTGTATTCACAATAATGATGTTAGAAACAGAGTTGGTCTGAAAGAGAGTGTCGAGGTTAAAATAAGAAGAATCATGTTCTGTTGGTTCGTACATACATACATATACAACGCGAAAGCATAAGGATGTAGGAGCTGAAGAAGGCCAAGACTTACCTACCATGACCAAATTGATCGTGTCTTATCAGAAGGTGATTCTGGAGCCTTAGAAATCGGCGAGCGTGTATAAGAAGAGCAATGAATGTTAAAGAAGCGAGTGAGTTTTGTAAGGATCGGGTCACGTGGCGCTCGGTTCCCTCCGCCTACGCCGTAAGGGATTTGGCGTGAAGTTATAAATAATGCACTAATTTTCAGGTACAAAAATACAAAGACGGGTCAGATGGTTCTAGTTCAGATTCCGAGTTGGAGTTGCACGACAACAAGGTGGACGAGGAGGCGGACGCGCCGCGCGCGTTCGACATCAGCGACGACGACGACGACTTCAACGTCAAGGCGAATGCCGGCAAGAAACCCGCCGAGATGGACTCAGGTAAGGCCCAACCGGCACCACCGTGGCCATGATCATGATCTTTGAAGAAATAAATAATATTAACATGGACCAACTTAAAAATTAGACAAATTTTACAGAGATACACGTTGTACCTGAGAAACTACAATCTTTTATAAATATGTAGCAAGACATGAGATTGGCCAGTTTCGGGTTATTTGCTTTTAATTGAATGTTATCAAGCAATTAAAAAATACTAGGAAAATGTATAGACGAATTATTACGAATAATGGTCATATTAATTGTGAATTTCAGAAATTCGTATGTGCAATAGACTTGTATAGTTTTTGTCAATTCTGTTAGGTATTCCAGTACTTATTAAGTTTTTCTCTCGTTTCTCCTAATTGTATTATTAGTGATTTACGCTTTATCTCTTCATTCATCGTCAATCTGCTTCAATGGACAAAGATATGCTAGCATACTATACGTACCACATTTCTTATCACAAATTTCCAGATTGTCTTTTCGACTCCTTGATCGAGGACACGAAGAAGGAGGAAACAGTGAAAGCGAAACCCAACCACAACTCGCACGCAGTTAACACGATATCAGACAGTGAGGATGATGTATCGCCGGTGCCGGACTCTCCGCCCAAGAAAAAAGCTGCGCCCAAAAAGAAGCTCATGAACATTGACAAGGAGGAGAAGAAACCCAAGAAACGACCCGCAAGGATCGCGTTGGACAACAGTGATGACGAGGATAGCATATTTGATAGCAGAAAGGTAAACCTGTTGTATTTATATATCTCTCTATCTAAAAATCTAAGAATACTATAGTTTGCATCAAAATCAGCCACGACCGTCTATATCTATATCTTTCTCGATCCCTGAATTTCTCATGTGATTTCTCATTCATGAAAATTCGCTAATAAAATCTCAAGAACTGAAAAATTCGCCAATAAAATCTGAAGAATTGAACTTGAGCTGGTTATACTTGTATCTTTCGAGATTATTACCATTCGAGTGTGGATCTACTGTAGGCCAATTACATTAAAAACCTGCAGCTCCACATTTACGCTTGTCATTTGAGTTGTGCAGGAATAGTGCAGTGCCAATACGTGTATTCTATTAAAATTTCCTGCACTGCAACTACGCTGCAACTGTGCGTATCCTGCAAATGAACTACTTAAAACCTGTCATGTTCCCATATTTCAATCTTTTTTACTTAATGTTGACTCCTATAGTTTCAAACCCCATTGCCCTTGGTTGCCGGCGTGGAGGTATTTCTAACTGAAAAGAAGCTTTAATCATATATTCCCACAAACATCTCACAAAACAAAACCAATATTTTGTAATATAAATCACCGCTTCAGAATATTAATTTGACTTTGCAAAAGTTGCTCGAGACTAACGTTAGCAAAACTGCACATAAACTCCTTCAAAACTTCTGTCACCGCTATACAAATGTCAAAACAATTCATCAGAATAAATAAATAATAAATAAATATTGTCGGACAAATTACACAGCGCCATCTAGCCCCAAAGTAAGCGAAGCTTGTGTTACGGGTACTAGACAACTGATAAACATACGTAAATACTTTTTTTTTTTTGTAAATACATACTTATTATACATAGAAAATACCCAGACCAAGACAAACAGACATGTTCATGCACACAAATGTTTGTAATGTGTGGGAATCGAACCCACGAGCGTTGGTGTCAAAGTAGCGTAACAACGCGTTTCACCACTGCGCCACCGAGCTCGTCAAAGAATACAATTATATTACAGGAAACGTGCAAGTGTAGGTACAGAATAGCGAGTCATTTACTGTTTTTTAGTAGAATTGTCCTACTGGTCTCATGGTGGAAATCAGAGATGGCCTAGTACTCCTCAATGGATAATGATTAGTCCATCTAGTTTCTTGGTGTATCTTAGTGAGACCCGTATCCCTGCAGTGAAATAAGTTAGGGTTGGTGTAGTAGTTTTATCATTCACAAAGATTTATAATTATTATTTTTCAGAATAAAAAGAAGGCGAATCCTCGAAAAAAGACAAAAAAGAATTCCAGTGGTTCCGAGTCGGAGTTGGAGATGAGCTCGTCACCGCCGCCGCCGCGCGACATCAAGCGCTCGCGGCCCGTCAAAAAATATATCGCCGATAGCGAATCAGAACCGGACTCCGATTAGAGTGCCGCCGGACGGAATTCGGGTAATTCATATCATTGATACTAGAATGATAATATTCAACAACATCATTGAACAACTATCGAAAATTTTGTGCCCATTACGTTTTTGTATGGTGCCTTAACCATAAACAAAAGAGTAGGTATATATTTGGGTACATGTGTGTTTGTAAGTCAAACTCATGATAGTGTGTATAATGTTTTTTTTTATTAATAACACATTACAATTAATTGTAATGTATTTTTCTAGCATTATTATATAAAAAAAAAATTGCGTAAGGCACTTATAAACTTTAACTGTGCCAAATTTCATACTCTAATATATTAATATTGATAACGGGAGCTAGGAATAAAGGACTATTCGATTTACTGCATGACTGATGTTGTTTCATAATTTAAGAATTTATCATTTTAGGTGTTTCCTGCAAACATGTAATTCAAATATCAAACGTACGCTAATGTTAGATTCTTACTTACGTAACCGTTTTGCATAGAAAAAAACATTTTTATTAACGTAATGTGTATATTTAATGACCACTCGTCATCTCTTGCCTACTCTGCAAGGGACTTGGCGTCAAGATACAGTATGGTATATATTTAAGTAATCGTCATATTTACAATATAGTATTGATCTTTATTATCAATGCACTTTTGCCGTGTTCAAGTTCAAATTCATGAATGCCTGTGCTATTAAAAGTAAAAAAGAAAGTAATAAGTTTCTGTTACCAGGAGTGAATAGGAACTTTTTAAAGACGTTTTGCACGGCCTCATCGGTTTAACACTTTTCCCCTGTAAAACTTGGAACATATGTAGTTGTGCGAGAGGCTAGTGACGACTACAATTCTCTCAGAGTCATAAATTTGTCGATCAACTAATCATAACTATCTCGACCGCGCGATAGAACAGACTTTATCATACAGTCACACAATCAGTCCAGTAACAAATCCATGTATTTATTCTTGTGTTATGGCCGGTCGCAGTACATGTTTCCGTGAGGTTCAACTACTTTCGTAAATACGTAGTTTGAGTTGGGGAGGCGTTATTGTAGTCTTTTTTTAACTAACAATGACTCTTGTCCGCCACCTTAGTTGTAACGCCAGCAACTTTTTTTTTGGCAAAATATAAAACGTGTTTGTTAAACTGTAGTTAGCATCATAGGATCAAGTATTTAGGAATGATATTACTTAGCACAGTTCATAATTTTCGGTTACAGTAACTTAACTTCACATCAAGTCCTTTACGGGGTAGAAAGAGAGAACCGAGCGCCACGTGACTCGGTCCTTACACACTTCATACGCTTATTAGCATCATTCATTTCTTCTTCAAAAATCTGATAATCTAAGGTATTTTAACAAATTTTGTTTTTCTTGTTTTAGATCCAGTATTTTATATATGAACTTTAAGAAGGAAAGCCATCGGAGGCATAAGTAATGAATTCCCACAGCCGCGGGATGGAAACACTGATGAAATTATTGTGTATGCCTGCCAAAGGATACAATACATTTATTTTTATACAAATTAGTATACTAATGTTTCAACGAAGCGAGCTCAAAAGACCTCCCTAATTATCAGTATAGCTAATATTGCCAGGGTTCGAAAAGATGAATAATGGCAACCCCGGTATTCACTCGACTTCACTAAGTAAGTTGTTAGTATGTAATTTTACAGATTACGTAATATTTATCTGCTTTATACATAACATAAATAGCTAGACGTATCGTTAGATTAATTCGAGTCGAGTGAATTAATTATTTTTAGGCATTTAGAAATGAATGACAAAAAGATAGTTGGTTATAGCAGTGTTGAAGGCTCGCTGTTTGTGGGGTAGTAAAACGTAGCACAAGGGCGAGAGTCGCGTTTACGGGTCTTTTGGAATGCCATAGAGACGTTCCACGCTCGTATCGACGTGTTATACATACGCAAAAGATAAAAAGTAAAAGGACATAGGTAGCAAATAATCATAGATAACAGGAACAACGGGAGATGTGACATACTACGTGAGTTTACACCGGGACGGTTGTCGCCTAGTTTCACCCTACCATAAAACACTCACAGACTTAAATAAATAAAAGATGTCATTCTACGCACACAAGTACAACGACACACTTTTGTTAAGACGCTGTCATTGGACGTTTACTTAAACAACACCCTAGTCAGCACGCACTACTACAAACACTGATAAAGCGTCTTTGCTGGGACACGCGGGTCGATATGACTTTGTCGATATTGACAACGTTATATCGATCTATGATCTATCAAGAAGTGTAATGTTTGTAATAAAATATTTGTGGGGTGTAAGTGGATCAATGTCAACTTAGAGCCAAAGCCAACCCCACTATACTATATAACAATTCCCTGGAGGATGATTGAGTTCATGTGAGTGAGTGAGGTCACAAGAAGTTGAGTTGCTGGATTGGCAGCGGGGGTGATGACCACAAATAATAACTACAGTAAAGACTTATAATTTTTATCTGATACTAGCAGTCTATTGACACTTCGTATCGATAAGTGCCGTATCTCGAAACTGCACACACAGTGAACGAATAATATCACTCGCTTTACATTGCGTGTTGGGAAACGAGCCGTGGCGACTGCGTAATGGTAGAAAAGCAATGTATGATTTAAGAATGAGATGTTGATTATTTAAAATTTGCATCGTGGTAAGGTTCGGGTAGAAATGGCGTCGGAGAATATATGAAATTAATTTTGTATTTATGCTTATAAAACGTAATATTATTTGTATTTACAGGTGATAAGTGATTCCATTTGATTTAAAGTTAACCACTGCACTTCAATTTTTGCAAATTGCAACAGCACAGCTTGGCATTTTGCTAAAACAAGGAGCAACGTATCTCAATCGAAATTGATTGCAACTAACTTAACTGTTCTTGGCAATGTTCTCGTTTTGAGCATATTGCGGCGACACCAATCACGCCCCCTCGTCACATCTCCCGTTGTTTCTGTTATCTATGCAAATAATGTTTCTTTGACAATTGAAAAGTACGCTCTGTAAGACTAATACTGAATTAAAAATACGCTTGCCAAGTCTGGAACTGAATAATGATATTACTATTGATTCCTATTTTTCAAGGTTATTTGGTTTGGGGCATATTAATTGCCAGCAATGTTATGTGGTGTTTAGTCGCCACATCTCCCTTTATTTCCTCCCAAATCATATCTTAGTTGGTATTAAGTGTTTTAGGTAATGTGGTGGCTCCATTAATTTGCTGTTTGGTCCGAATTATATTGTGGCGTTTTCTTTTCTATCAATTCAATTTTCACTTTTATATCGCATTCTTCGGATATTTGCCTGTCGTATAGTCAGGCCTGTTTATCTTTTTCCCTCAATGCCATATATATGGACACTATTCAGTGCAGCTATCGAACGCCTATTCCTGCAAGTGTGGTGTAAACCACTCTGTGGCACGTTTAGCATCCATTTGATAGTGGTAATCTTCAAATTTTCTATTTAAGACTACTAAATATCCATTTCGCGTCTTGTAATAACATGTTTTCTCCTCTACATCCTATTTGTATCCCAGTATATATCCCTATCGAACAAATTATTCTCTTATTAAAGTACCACACAAAATGTAATATTCACCTTTGAAATATGAAGAAACTGTTAACTATTCATACTTTTATTGAAGACATCCAGAATCTCTAGAGAATCACATAATTATGGCTTCTTCATTGTGGTACACTGCAGTCTAATTTTCCCCACAGCCCTCGAAACTGATTTCACAAATCTTCGCAGTGTTACTTGCTTTCCGTTCAATGGAACGATTCAATAGAAAAAGTATTCTAGAGGTCCACTCGCTTCGATCCTGAGCCACCTCCATCCATCGACTCCCTATAATTTCTTGAGGTAGTCGCACCATCTAGTGGAGTGTCGTCCTACACTGCGTGTACCTACGGGGACGCCATTCGTCCCCGTTTTTCCCTCATTTAAACAAAACTGCCCATCAATATAGTAGATCAAGGCAGTAACAGACATTACCTGAGTTAATGAATTATCTATAATATTTAATGTAAATCAAATTGCTATTTACTATTTCGTATTGTATGTAATATACAATAAAAAATGGTAATCAAAGAAACATCGGTACATAGCCCATCTTGTTTGCCCAATACATAGGATATATGAATGAAATTAAGATGAATAGAATAAGAAACTAATTAGGTACGTTGTGACGACTTGCCCTCGTTAGAATATAGTATTTATTAACTAGCGCGCCCTCTTCTTATTACCCCGCGGGCAGTAAATCTAACATTACTATAGATAGTATACATTTTCTATGAAAATTTGACATACAACTTATTGATTGTATTTTTAATTTGTCTTCTGTCTAGATCAGGGTTTCTAAAACATTTTCCGCCTCGGCCAATAGAAGATAAGGAGATTACTGGGAGAGCCGTTACTATAATTCTGTCTTTGCCTACGCTGGCTGATAGAAACACTGGTCTAGATTATTTGTTTATACATGTTTTGTTTGTCATGATTTAAATGTTCAAAATTATATAATGTCCATGTATTAATTATTTCATGAAGATTTGTTGATTTCAAAATGAAAGTAATTTGTAAATAAAAACGGGAATCTCATTACATTGTATTTTTTATTTAAAGACAGAAAATGAATGAATGCCTTTATGCTTATGGTTTTTTTTAAACAGGAAGTTTGGCAAGTATTGAATAATTTGTGGTGAATTGGAGAGACAATTTAGAAAGTTTTCATTGTGAAACTTCATCGCATTCCCATCAGTGTTTTTGTGGCTCCTTTGTTTGCTTTCTTTTCTTTCTTTTCTTTCTTTTCTTTCTTTTCTTTTTTCCTTAGACCTGTTTAGAAATTTACAGACCCCTGCATGTCGACATCAAGGGGAATGGGGGCGCGGGGTCCTTGATGTATTCATATGCATATAAATAAAGTAAGTGATGTAGCTATACAACTTTTATGATATTTGTATTTCATAGTAACCATAATTGCCTCTGACGAGCTCGGTGGCTCAGTCGTGAATGACGCGACTTTGACACCAACGCTCGTGGGTTCGATTCCCACACAAGGCAAACATTTGTGTGTATGAACATGGCTGTTTGTCTTGGTCTGGATGTTTTAAGAGAGGTAGAGCGCATCAAAGCAGCCCGTCTGGGGAAGTACCCTCCACCTCACAGAAAACCGCAGCCAAGAGTCAACTCCCTAGAGAGTTGGTGTGTTCCTGCGTGCGTGTGAGGTCACCAGTAAGCTCCCAAGGAGTTTCTGTGTAAGCAGCAGAGGAGGCATCGCGCGAGTGATGCTTATATCGCAAGCGTTATAGGCTACGGTACCCGCTTTACATCAGGCGAGCCGTATGCTTGTATGCCTCCTGAAATAGTATAAAAAAACTGCAAATATATTAGAGGAATTATATATATATATATTCTGGCTACCAGAAATAAACGCAAGGCACGTCAAGTATATACTATTACCAGATATATAATCTTTTAGAATGCAATAAAGACATTTGTATTAGTCTATTTTTTCACAGGGAGGATTCCAAAATGGAAGGGGATGTACGGATCAAGTTTTCTCGCTCCGCAATATCGCGGAGAAGCATCTGGCCATAGACCAAAAGGTTTTCTGCTTTTTGTGGATTTTGAGAAAGCATTTGATAGGGTTGTGCGAAAAGAACTGTTTTAAGAAAATTGGTGTCAAACAGGGCTGCATGCTATCTGCTAGGCTATTTATCCTGTATGTCGATAGTTGTCTGCAGAGATAAGGCCAACGGATGGTGGATTGTGCATGGGTGACCTAGTGGTGAACTGTCTGCTGTGTGCATACGATGCCGTGTTATTAGCAGAAACACATCTAAACTGTAAAAACTGGTCACAATGATAAAAGACAAATGTATGGAGAAAGGCTTACAATTGAATGCGAAGAAAAAAGAATGATATTTGAAAGAGAAGAAACCAGAACCAATGCAAAGATTACAGTTGATAATGAAGTGTTGGAACAAGTAGTTAAGATTGTATATCTTGGATGCGCTTTCAGCAGGGATGGAAGGTACACCGCAGATGTGGAAAGACGGTATGAGTACTGGGAATAGTGTGAATGGAGCGTTAGGAACTTCTTGGCAGTAAAAATTTGAGCCAGAAGGGCACAGCTCGTTATACACAATGTAGTGCTGGTCCCAACGCTTATGGAAACAAGACCTAAGTATGGTAGAGAGAACATGAAAGTAGAATAAACACTTGTAGACCGTATTGGCAATGATCTTACGAACAGAGTTGGTCTAAAAGAGAGCGTAGAAAAAAAATATCAGGAAATGTCAATGATATTTCCGGCGGAACTAATGTATTATCAATAAAGACGTATTAAAGTTTAGACTTCTAAATGCGCGCCAAAAACGCTATTTCATGTCACGTGAAAGTAAACAAGTTAATCATAATAATACTACAGAAGAAGTGTTGTCATTATGTTAACATTTCTTCAAATACATTAGATAAAATGGTGTGTGGGACCACATTGTCCAATTACATCTGTGAATAGTGCACGCGAAACTGATCAGTTTCTTTTCTCTAAATCCCAATGATTACAATTATCTCTAAAGAGACCCAAAGAGGATTTTATTGCATAGATAACGCCTAAAATAGGTTTTGTAAAACGAAACGATATCTTTAATATCTAACCTACCCCTTAATGTGGCTTAATCCTGCACCATAACTTGAAAGGATCCTTTTCACTACGTCCCATTCTATAGAATTTCAAACATTTTATCTTATGTAAGCTATCTTGTAATATCTATTGTCTTGTCAAACATAATAGTTGGTATTTCCACCGCCGCTGCCGCTGATAAGTTATAATTATATCACTAATTAATTTTATTGACACGTCACCGTTTGCACAATTCTGTATAACGTACCTCACTACGTTGGGGCGGTTAATCAGAGCGCAGCAAGTGGAGCATTTGTCTTTGCAAATCTTTGTTAAACGAACTCAACTCTATTTGGTCATTTCGATGCTCTATGCGTTTGTACATACAGCGGTGGCGAGTGTGGCTACTGAGTTGGCTTAACGACTCATCTTTTCTCGTTAACTATCGACCACAAGCGGGGGTCGACGGCCTGTACCCTCCGAGCCTCCACGGAGAGCTCGAAGCAGATAAAACCATCTATAAACAACGCTGGGTGACGCTGCTTAACACTACAGGACAGTACGGACATACCAGTGCTCATACAAAATAGTAGTTAGACAGTACGGGCATCGCAGTAACTATAATTGATAGTGTATAATGCGCCACGGTGATCACCGAGCTGGGCTCATACTATCATTGTAAAGAACAAGATTTACTGTCTACCTGCAAGTTAATCAAATATTTGTACTGTCAAATGTAACAGCCAAACTACATACATTTCTACATCGAATAGGAACACAAAATAGTGGGTGATATAGTGGCACTACGGTTATAACCGCTCAGTTTGCCTAGAGAATTCATAGAATCACCAAGTCAGTGTCACGCCGACTGGTACCTGTGTTGCGTGTGTCTACCCCAGAAAATTCTTTTAGTTTTTCTGAAAAATCGGTATGAGTAATGAGGATGACAATAGGGAGAATGGCACGGACTCAGATTATATGCCAAATAGTGATTCTGATGACTCAGTCGCCGTAGATGAGGACGAATCCGAGAAAGATTCTGATTCTAGTAGTCAATCCAGAAATATAAGGCCTAGATATAATCAATGTACCGATTTTGCACCATCAACTTCTGGACATGGGGCTACTTTAGTTCCACCCTCTCCTTCGATTTCTGACCATCATTCAAGGAGTATCGTCGACTTTGACCAAAATCCAAAAAGCCCAATAATACCTTTACGTACTGCTGCGAGCATGCACATGGAAACTGCCTCTGGAAGTCCTGCAATACCTCTTGGTAGTCTCATTACATTCCATAAGCCTCAAGATTTTGACAAACCATCAGACACCATGAGCGTGAGAACAGAAAGAAGTTTTTCTATAGGATGTCCTAGCCTATTCGAATCACCATTTCCATTGACTTCTGCACAATGTTCCAGAGCTCGCCTGATCGCCTGAAATTCCTCTTCACGAAATATCGGGCCTTGGAACCCCGAAGTTCCTGTAGATCGAAATTCAGAAGAACAGGAGCCTGAAGAATATTCTATTCATCGGTTGTCTCAAAATGTAGAAGCACTGGGCCAGACGAAGAATGGACATGTACTACTGATCCAATTCCAGAGTTTGGGTTTGATTATAGCACACAAGGATTGAGAGTAGATATTGATGAAAATACTACCCCATTGGACGTGTTTAGACGGGTATTTTCTCGATAAATACATGAATATTTAGCGGCGAGGACAAACGCATATGGGGAATTTATGTCTTGTTCTAATAGACCTCATACTAGGAATAGCCGACACCAGTCTTTCAGAGTAGTAACAGTAAATGAGATGTTCTTGGCTTTGTGTATGTTGCAAGGTCAAGTAAAGGGGCCTAGTAGAAGATCATTGTCCTCTTTCTCTGACCCCTTATATTTTTACCCCATTTTTACATACATAATGTCAGGACGTCGCTTCGAAAATATTACGATGTCTAAGCTTATCTGAAGCTAGTGCTAAAGGAGAAAATAAAGTTTCCGATTTCATGAAGGCCAAATGTGAGAATTCCTTCTGAGTAGGTACGGTACGGTAAAAACCGTACTGGCTATAATGGCGTCTTGACTTTCTTAGTCATCATGACAGTACGGCGTTGCCAGGTGTACGGTAAAGTCAGTACTGACTATCTTGATGGCTTAACTTTGCTATTTATAATAACAGTACGATTGTATCCGTACAGCGGTTATGCCCGTAGCTACTGATGTAGTTTGGTATGTTAGTATTTATTTTGATAAGTACGGCTATAGATGTGGTGATTTTTTGTTTGGAAAATCGTAGTGACATCCTGTGAAATTTGAGCTAAGCCTTCTGTCCCGTAAAGTGTTAACCTGCGTGTTCGATTAGTGTGACGTGCGCAAAGACGCCATCGAGCTTCTGTCCATTTTCCTTTAGTCCGGTAAGTAATTCGTACTTCCGTTCATAACGAGTTCTGTGACGGGTATAATGACGGGTATGTGTTTGCATGTTTTCTATTCAGTTGACCTGTTGGGAATGTTAGTGCAATGGGAGAACACTTGGTTCTTTTTTGGAGAATGCAGAGTACGGTTCCAACCATCAATTATGCTTCTTTCGCTGCATATTGTAACGTTATAAAAAGGAAAGTTACTAAATTAAAATTATGTTAATTGCAAAAATATTAGAAACATTATATGGCTGAGTAGGTGTAGGCGGTAGGCAGACTAATGTTTTATCCATGAGTTCTCTGGGACCATGGGACCACTGCTGGCACAATTGTCTCGTCTACGTCTCCTGCTGCGCCAGGACCATCGCTGGACCAATTCCGTTTTTTTAATTATTCCTTTTTGCTTATAATTAAATTACTATTATTTTAGAAAAGATTTAATTTTTCAATTTCATGAAAAGAGACCACTAAAGAAACTATTATTAAAGAAACTATGACATGACTATTAAAAAAAACGAGCGAGGTGTGTAAGGACCGCGTTTTATGGCCCTCGGTACTCTCAGCCTACCTGGCGTGGAGACATACATACTATTATTTTATTTATAAACCTACCTCTGTTTTTACATACATAGGTATCATCACGCCTGTCTCCCATCGAGGTAGGCAGAGACTATGGAACGCTAGGTGCACCGACCCAAACATACCTATCTCCCCTCTTCTACACCAACCTATTCTATTTTGTAACTTAATTTACATATTTAAGTACTTACTTTAAATGCCTACCAACTTATTCTTTTCTTTCGCCTTGTTAATAATTAGACCCTATTTGTCAAAAGCTTAATTTTAACTCACTTTTTCACTTCACCCTCATTCCGTTGCTATCTTGCCTCAATGTATATTCTCTCCTCCATTTTTTGGTCGTACATGCGTTTATTTCTTATTGAAGCCATGACTTAGTCTTTTAAATCTATTTAAAAGACTGCCTCAATAAGAAAAGTGTTAACTTTGTTAGACAATCTATTTGAACTTTGCAGGCGCAATGTATGCATCGAACCTATTACGAAAACCTACAACTTTTTGTTAATAAATGTCTCATGCGTGGTCAGTGGTCGTCAGGCAGTCAGTGAGTGACAGCCGCAGTATGGCCATTATTGACCTTTTATAACAAGTTTATTTATTAAATTTGTTAGACCCTATATAGGTGGGTGTAAGTGGCTCACTATCATCTTTAGAGTCAAACTCACATGCTCGTGGTGCACCCTGCTAATTATCAAATGAAATAAATAAGAGAGAGATAGGGTGAAAGATCATCATCAAAACAATCGTCCGATTGGCTGCAGTGAGGTGTTGGACAGCAACCTAATAACAGCTTCTTAGAATGTTGTTGTGTTCCTACGAGTAATCGAGATTACCAAAGTTCCTGAGGATGCTGTGTGGAGGTGGACATACGAGCGATTCTTCCGATTGAATTGCAAGCGTTCAAAGGTTACCGTAACAACTTTACAGTTTTAGTTCCTTTTAGGGACACGATCTCTGGCAACTCTACCAAAATATCTCTCATTTACATAATTTGTCACTTGTCAACCCGGCTGCGTTCGGTTGCGGCAGTAGTCAACGGTATCAGGTACCAATTGGTATGAAAGCATACCATATGCTGCCCTTTTAGGTAGGTATAGTATTAAAAGATATATTTGTTAGATATATTTTATTATCATAAAATTAGGTCATTATCAATAGACACGGTCGTGTACTCATTCGAAAATAAGTTATGTGATATATGATACATATATAATTATGTACATAGGTAGGTAAATTCACCGTTCACATAGTATCTTTTTAATCGCAGTGTGAGATGTGGTTCCGTCTTATTTTTTTATATCGTTAAACTATAAACATTTTATACATTTTAGAATAAAATTCCTGAATAGCGCAGCGCTACCTTTTTTATTATTTATTTAAAAACCTAAATACAATATTTTTTTGTACACATATAACGAATTCCTTATAGCGATTGTCATCATAGTAAATAATTTTCTTTTAGTTGTATTTAAAATCTCGTATTCATTTACATGACATAATATGTTATTGTTTATTTATTACATAAAATAAAACTAAACACTCTCGAAAAACAGGTAATAATATTAATATGGCATTTAATTCAAAGAGTGTTCTTATATACTATAAAAATATTTATGTACATATGCATTGTTACTCACTCTTAAACTAAAAAATATTAACTTGTTACTATTTTAATAAGGTACAACATATGAAGAAAACGCTCTATAGAGCTTAAACAATCAAAATGTCTTCTTTGCTGTTTACGTCGTTAACAGATATATATTTTACGTATTCCGATAAAGGGTGTCGTATGGTAAATAACGAATTAATTAAATATCCAATTGTATCAGTGAATTAGTATTTCCCCAAGGAATATTTTTTAGCACTAATGGCGATAATTTTTCATAGGAGCAAAGTCATTATCAAAATAATACTTACTACACGGCCACATAAAGTTCCCTTTAGAAAATTAATTTATTATTATATAAATGTCCACTCGAACCTAACAGGCAACTGTGAATTTTTAAACTAGGTTGCCAAAATCTAAAAATACATTAAAATATGTCATATATTCCTTGCAAATATTTTGGCAAATTTAAAAATCCTTAAATATTTTTTCATTAAAGCCATTAAAAAATCTATACCAAGTGAGCGGCCATATAAAAATATATCATAAAATGTTCACTTTTGAAAAGTAACACATTTTTAAATAAAGCCTTCCTTCGAGCCTAACAGGCAATTATGAAATTTTTAAACCCAATTTCAGGGTGCCAAGATAATATAAAATCATTAAAATATGTGTATCTCATTCGTAGTAAATAAATGTAAAATGATCGATTAGTTATTTCATCATTAGGGACCATCCATAAATTACGTCACACGTTAAGGGGGAGGGAGGGGGTCGACGAAGTGTGACATTGTGTGACAGGGGGGTGGGAGGGGTCCTAAATTTCGTGACGTCACATTTCCAAATCTACGTGTTAAAACACGAACTTTGCACTATTAACGAAATACTCAAAACATTTGCAACTCTATTCGTATAAGATTCAAATTGTTTTGTCGGCCACTCGCTCTACTACGCGGCACCATAGTAAAATGCGGAACGCACCGACGACCTAGCGCCCTTTGCCGCCAAACACACAGTCGTGACTCGAAAAAACAAAATTTTTTAGAGCTTTAAGTTTAACGTAATACCGACTTTGCAGCAGCTCTAAAAATTCGCGATTCTGTTGGTTGGCCTAGAGTAGAAGAAAACCAGTCCGGTATACTTAAAGTTATAAAGGAGATTGCAATTTTCGGTGGTGCAGCTGATGATCGACGTCGCACTGAAACTATAAGGTGCTGCAAAACATTGGACGATTTACAAGCCAAACTTTGTAAACAAGGATATACTATCAGTTGATCAGAGTTATACTTGAGACTTCTTCCCAGACGAGCCAATACAGAGAAAGGAAAAAGACACGTCGTAACTGTTCCTGTTAAACTATACAATCCAGATTCTACGTTACATTCGAAACATAAAGATGGCACATTCTGTACAGCTACGATAAGAAACCTGGAATCTTTAGCTTAAATTTTGGGTCCTGATCATGTTTTCTTTTTATCAATGGATGACAAAGCACGCGTGCCGTTGGGAATTACAGCAGCGAACGCTCAAGCTCCAATATTAATGCACCTCGATTATCGTGTAAAATTACCGGATCATGATTTCGTGATCGCGGAAAAACATAAACCAATTCCCTCTGTTTATGCAGGTATTGTAATAAAGAAAGATGGTGAAGGGAAACCTGAAGCTGTGACACACTCTGGACCTACATACGTAGCAATTCGTAGTGGAAAGCATGGTTCTTCTAATGCAGAGACTAGTGCTACAGACATTCATAGACTTTCTGAAATGCCTGCTCTCGAAAAGTTTATGAGAACTCGTGAAGGTTTTGTAAAACCCGTATTTGTTATTACTTGCGATGGTGGTCCCGACGAAAATCCACGATACGAGCGAGTTATAATTTTAGCTATACGCCATTTTAAAGATTTTGACTTGGATGCTATTTACATTGCAACAAATGCTCCAGGAAGAAGTGCTTTCAACAGAGTGGAACGACGAATGGCGCCTCTTAGTCGCGAACTTACTGATGTTGCATTGAAACAGTTTCGGTTCACATCTTGATTCCAGTAATCGAACAAAGGATTTGGAATTAGAAAAACGAAACTTTGAGAGTGCAGGCATTGTGCTGGCTAATATTTGGAGCCAATTGGTCATTGATGGTTTTCCTGTGGTTGCCGAATATATTGTGTCAACAGATACTGGACTGAATATTGAACAGGCTAAGGAATTAAAAAATGATGCCACTTGGTACGGAAATCATGTGCGTGAATCGCAATATTTATTACAAATAGTGAAATGCGAGGTTGTCGCATGTTGTATTGATGGACGACTATCTAGCCTTTGACGACTATTACGAGAGGGGTTTTACATGCAATTTGATCTAACCTGCTTTGTGTCCTTCCGCTACCAATTAGTTCATGCGGCCTAGCGCCGGCCGGCACCCACCCACTACTGTTAGTACGTGCAACATGCCGACGCTGCCATGGCTGCTCCGGTAGTCTCTGCCTCGGCTGCTGCGGTCGTCCGCCATCTGGAACAGAATCCGCATGCCCCCACCACCACCGTCGCTGCCACGACTGGCCTGGTCGTCGCTGCGACACGTGTTTCGCCTCTCCACGAGGCATCATCAGACGTTGTAGACGTTAATCGTAAGAATACCATGCTACAAGTGACAAATCCATCGCTGTGCCGTCCCTTATATTGAATTGAGGGCGGGGGTGGATGGTGTGAGCGAAAAGATATTTAATAGTGGGGAATGGTTTACGTCAGTCTGTTTGTTCATGAGAGTAATTTTAGAATTTTTATTTTGAGAGGGGTTTTTACCACCGTCAGTCAGACGTCAAGCGGGTATCTAACCGTAGAAAAAGATGACGCTGAAGGTAAGTTCGCTCCACTGTTACTTCAGCTAGCTTTGGATCTCCAAGCTTCCTCACATTTGAAGCAAGTTCCATATGGTAGCTATGACCCCAGTGTCGAGGCATACTTATTTAAGCGATCATGTGGCATCTGTGCTCTATATTTTGTATCATACAAGGCCACTAATCAACACAAGCAATCACATAAGAGTCAACAAGAAGTTTTGTCCATCGCGAAGATACATCCTCAAAGAATTGCTGCTAGACGTGCCAAAGAAATTCTTTGTTTGGGTGATGACGGTGATGCTGTATGGTTGGATGAAATAGATGTTGACACAACGAATGTTCCCGATATCAACAATCCAAACGAGAACGAAATGATTGCTATGCCATGGAGTGGGGTCAAAGTCCATGGACTCAAGATGATTAGGTTTTCTTTATTTAATAAAGTAATCGTTTTTAGGGCTCCGTACCCAAAGGGTAAAACGGAACCCTATTACTGAGGCTCCGCTGTCCGTCCGTCCGTCCGTCTGTCACCAGGCTGTATCTCATGAACCGTGATAGTTAGACAGTTGAAATTTTCACAGATGATGTATTTCTGTTGCCGCTATAACAACAAATACTAAAAAATAGAATAAAATAAATATTTAAGGGGGCTCCCATACAACAAACGTGATTTTTTTGCCGTTTTTATAGATAATGGTACGGAACCCTTCGTGCGCGAGTCCGACTCGCCGATTTTTTGTTTTGTTAATTTCTTGAAATGTTTGACTTGATGTTCATGTTTATTAAAAAATAAGTTAAATGGATATAAAACTAATTTCGGAACTGCTGTTTGAATTCAATAATTTTTAAATATAAAATTGCAAAATATGTGACGTCACACTAGGGAGGGGGGGAGTCTCACAAATGTGACCAGCTGTGACAAGGACGGGGGAGGGGTCAAAAAATCACGAAATTCGTGTGACGTAATTTATGGATGGCCCCTTATATATTCTTCAAACGGAAGAACATTAGAAATGCGAAACTAACCTCAGTTACGCGCGAAAAGCGCGATACAAATCGCAATATAAAATGGAACGCTGCGTTCCGATTCACGTACCAAGTGTAATGGTCAAAATGTCAGTACCTACTCAACTTGCTTTCTCTATCCGAATATCCTTTAGCGCTCTCTCTGTCAGAATATTTTCCATTATACTTATTATACCTGTCACTATGTCCGTTTTGTCTATAAGGTTTCTCACTGGTGCTGTAGTGTATTTCCGATGGACCGATAGTCTTCGACCAGTGGTGAGTCCAGTAGAAATCGTCTGGGTAGCGCGGGTATGGATTCTCCCGACAAAGAACCACGCAGTAAATGAGACTGCCGAGGAGTGTGATGAATCCAAATATCAAGAACACGATTCCTAGTATCCTGGAATATAACAATTTCAAATTAATTTTATTTTCGATACTTTGTTCCTCAATGTCAGATACTGTCAAAAGATTTATTCGATCTATTCTTTTTATCAATATCATCTTTTGATTAATTCAATTCAATATTATATATCTATCATGTATGCCGATGATTGTAGTAGGTAACCTTATTTCATTATAGGACTTATAGTCTATATTTAATTATTTTTCCTTTGGCCTATCCTTTGACCAACCCACAGAAGAACAGAAGTCCTTTTGGCAAAATTGTTAAGAAGCCAATGTACAATATGTTTCGGAAGGTAATATCAGGAACGCTACGAACTGGTGTGCGTGTATATATCTATGGTTTAGAAGCGAGTGAGATGCGCAAGTGGCACTCGGTTCTCTCTGCTCGCTTCGCACGCGACTTAGTGTGAGGATATAGATGGCTAATGATCCATATATAGAATTTGAATAAAAAAATCTTATATTCCCACCTGATTTGGTGCATTTCGAAAGCAGTAAACTTGACGACATAATTATTCAGATGACTACAATTATATCCGTCCATCTTAGTGAATTATTGTTGTGAAGACATTAAAAATCGCTTTACATTTGTATATGTATAAAAGAATCTAAGTAACTGTATATGTAATTTAGGATGACATTGGACAATGAACTTTTGCGGCTTTTCAAACAATTGTTCGAAGGTGAAGAAGAAATATATTGTATATGTCATATAGTGGACGACCAATAAGTATTAGTACAACCTTATCACATTTCCTAATCCATTACAAATGACGCACGATACATATACATTATTATCTGTTGAGCCGTTTTTGTTCGCTACGGAAAAATGATCACGCATACTACGTGGCATTAGTCGCAACGTCGGGAGACATACAAGCTTACATCCTACCTTATGTAAAGTGAATACTGTAGCCTATGCACGTTTGCAATACAGGAAGTGTCGCAGTCCCGTGCTGCTTGCACAGTAAACTTCACAAAATATTCAGAAGCATACTGGTAACCTTATTCACTCTTCTTCTTTGCGATATCGCGTTTCCTAATCCATTAAGATTGGCGGGGTCCGCCAGTGGCGTGCACTCCATATAGGCAAAAAGACATTGCCTACCCTATCAATTTGATAAATACCATCCGATGTTTCATTCTTAAACATAGTTTTTAACTAATATTTCGTATCAAAAACAAAAAATTAAAAGCTCCATCTATCGGTATCGGTAAGTTATTAAAGTCATCGCTAGTCATATTCAAATCGCAGCTAGGCGCTACGCTACACTAGCGACGCATTGGCAGCTTTTTACGGCAGAGACACTAACTATATCTGTCTAATTTTACGTATGTGTGCCGTGTTGTTTATACAAATACTGTAGTGTGCATTCCTATAATTACATTGCCCACAATAACACAAATAACGCACACAATCGCAAAGTATAGACAATGTCTTTTCAGCTGAACTATAACGTAAATCACCGAAGTGTCGCGAGCATTGCTACGTAACTATTTTAAAAAGTAGTTTGCTGCATATAATTATAGTGAAAAATATTGCCATTTCTTTTTTTCGTATAAAATTGATGTTCAATTTTATTTTGATTTTAAAACGGCCGCCATCCATTGTTTTTGTTTTGAATCGATTGACTGGTAGCAGACGAAATAAGATTTTAAAGTTTTAAAGTTGATAAATATGATGATATTCACTGCGAAAGCTGTTCATGTGGTGTGTGTAGGGAAAATAAATGTTTTCAAAACTATCTTTCGGTGAAAAAAAACAAGTGATCACATACATCATTATTTCCACAAGATTGGGTAACCAAAATCAACATTCTGTATTTTTTGGTAAGTTAATAGCTTTAAAAAAATTCTGCCTACCCTGTCAAAAATCTCTGTGCACGCCACTGGGGTCCGCTACATAAGCCTAAGAATATAGCGAAGACACTAATTTTGACATGAAGTGGCTGCCATCAGACCCCCACGACCCAGAGGGAAAACTAGACCCTTATTAGGTTAAGTTAGTTTTTTGAAATATAATTTCTTGAACGTGCATTCCTCAAGGATACCTACACCACCGAGCAATAATAATTAACATGTAATTATAAACATGTTCATAAGCTACTTTAGAACCAAGCTTCGCGCCGACGTTATTGTTAGTGGTTGGTACTAGTTAGTAAAACAGAAAGTTGTTTACCAGACGAAAAGTGGTTCGAAAAACTGCAGCACTATTACGAAGCCCAGCGTGACGAGGATCAGTCCCAGGTTGAGCAGCAGCATCAGGCAGCACATGCCCTTCACGTTGGGGCAGAACGGGTTGGGGGCTGCCATGGCGTCCACCTTGACGCCAGCCTGGATTTAATTTTGTGAATTAAAAAACTTTTATTCAGGTACTCAGAGAACTTGACGGTAGATAGAAAAAAAAGATAAACGCAATGTGTGTAAGTACAAACAAATAGGTGAATTGTGATGAATCCATATATATATTTTAATAAAACATCGGGAGACATAGCCGCATGCGGCCCTTCTGATGTAAGGTGGTTACCGTACTCTATGAACGTTTGTATCGCTCGCACGAATCCATCTCTGCTGCTAACATACGAACTCCTCTTCACAGCACACATCAACTCAACTGGTAACACTCACTCACTTGCAGGAACACAACGACTCCCCGGGGAGTTGTTATTTTGGCTGAGGTTTTATGTGAGATTTTTTATACCATAAAAGAATATATAATATATAACATATACACGATAGACAAACAAGCATACGATATGCCTGATGGTAAACAGTCACCGTATCCTATGAACATTTGGAACACTAGGGGTGTCACTTATGCCTTGCCGACCCTCTAAATAACTCGTCACACCTATCTGGAAGAAACCCGTGCCGTAATCCCTTGGGAAAACCTCGGCTGAGTTCATTCCACAATTAGAAAGTTCACGGAAGAAAACTTCTTTGAAGCCGCACAGCGACTATTGCGATTTCAGCTTGTGAGGTTGAACTCTCCGCCGTCAGCGAGCGGTGCGTTATAAAAATAGCTGTCGGTACCATATCGAACAATTCTTCAGCAAGGTTGTGTACTGTACAAGCAGTAGAACCCACAAAGGGTGGCAAAATCACTCCTTAAACTTAAGGTTTCATTACCGTCTGTACCAGCTTAAGATCCACGACAATTCTAACGGGTCGCCTCTGAACTGAGGTTTGACTTGAGACATATAATCAAGAACCCCGCGCTGAAGTACTGCTTTGCTCTATTGAGCACATCTAGTTTTTAGGACGCGCTAACTTGACCGAGTAACTTCGATATTCAACTTTACTGGACATTTCGACATTGAGCATAAATGTATGTAGGTATGTACTTCCCCACAGAGGCTGATTTGATTTGCCCTACGTCTCTTAATATATATCTATATAAGATGATTGTGTGAAGAAAGGCTTACCATTGAATGCGAAGAAAACAAAGATTTGACAGAGAGACAACCAGAACGATATACATATGTATGATGCGATTTTTTGTTGTAGATATTGTACTTGTGCTCGTAACTGCAACGGAGGCGTGTTTGTGCTCGTATCACATGAAAATGCTTTATAAAAGTTTAAGCGCTGACAGCTAACCAACATTCAGAGTGGTTTACATACCTTCCTGGAGACTTTGGATCTGTGCGTGGAGGCGACCGACGGTGCAACCGCGCTCCGATAGGAGTACACGCTCCGCGGCGCGCGGGACTGCCGGCTGTGGACAAAAAAAAGATATTCTATATTAAATCCAAAATTAACTTGTATGTTTTTTTTTTTATGACGGGTTGCTGTGTAAGGTGGCAATCAAGCATACATAAGCCTGATGGTAAACAGTCACCGTAGCCTATGGACATTTGCAACACCAGGGGTGTCACTCATGCGTTGCCGAACCTCTAAAAACCTCTTCGCGCATTTCTTGAAGAACTCCATGCTGTAGTCCCTTGGAAAAACCTCAGCTGGGAGCTCATTCCAAAGCTTGAGAGTTCTCGGAAGAAAACTTCTCTGGAACCGCACAGTACGCGGCCATATTATTTGTATAATTTTAAACTTTCACGGTTGTTTATTGTTGTATGTACCGGACTTACCGCGATTCGTTTTTATATTTTCCCGATGAGTCCCGTGACCATGGCGTCTGCAACGTCGCCGAAATATCGGCGACGTTGCAGACGCCATGGTCACGGTCACGACCTACAATAGTAACACAATCACCTTTTCTTCGAAACGCTAAATTAATAAACACAAATCGATTTGAACGCCAATGCTTCTATCTATACGAGTTACGAGAATATGAAAGATTTAGGAGAGGATAATGCCTATATATATAAGCGACTGGCTTCTGGTTCGCTGTGGTTTGGCATTTACCACTTATTTTGAATCTACATATACGTAATTATCGTTTGTAGTATTACGCTGTAGAATTAGCTGGTCCTGTATATGAGCTTCCTGGTTATCGAACTCACTTGTTTCTCTCGTATAGAATTGTTCTTCCGTTGTAATTTTCAGCGAGGTGGTTCTCTAAACGCCTGCTATTCGTTACTGAAGCGGAGTAAACCGAATGGGGTTGCTTTGAATAATATTTTTTACCTTTACCTTTTTTTTTGTCAGAGGCGCTGTATTAGTATTAAAGTGAGCGAGATTACCAGTAAGCTCCTGATGGGTTGCTGTGTAAGCGGCAGGTGGTACTTTTCGTATTGCAAACGTTTATAGGTCACGGTAACGACTTTACATACGGTAAGCTGTATGCTTATATGCCTCCCGACGTTGCGACAAATGCGACATCTTTTTAATACTGCGTTGTAAACAATGATATGGCCCGCATGACGTGAAGCGTTCACAGTAGCCCATAAGCACTTGCAATACAACCAATATTGCTCGTGCGTTGCGAATGAGAGGAATACAACAACTTTTCAGACATTACAGAACTTTTCTGACAGAGGTTGTGATTTCCGTAATTAACGGCATAATATTAATTAATAATTGATTATTAATATATTGCGGCAGTCGAATTTCTTATTCAATAACGCTGTTGCGAATGTCTTTTTAACCACCCCTGCTGCTAACACAGACGCTATAAACTTTTCTGTGAAACTCATTTGATGAAATGCAAGGTACTGCCTAGAGTTGTAATTTGGCCGCGTCCTGCTATAGGGTGAAGTTACCCGGCTGTGCTCAGTCTTTCTTTCCCCAGAGGTTCATTTGCTAATCTTTAAGGTACATCACATGCAGTTGGCTTAGGATCAACAGGTAATGACGATCGATAATAATGACAGACCGGTCTGCCGACTATTTCTTACACGCCCCATAGAGACGATAAGCCGGAATATTCCCGTGCAATAAAAAAAAAGAGTTAGCAATTACATTTGGGATTTTGAAGGTGACGCCAAAATCGTGCTCGAAACCCTGCCCACAGGCGGCGCGAAGGACATTTTCACCGGTACATTTTTAGTCGGTAGATTTGTTCAGGGGACCCAACAGAAGCCCCTGTTGTTTGAAGCAGGAATCCCAAATAACCATGAGCATTTTTTCACCGCGAATATTTTTTTTTATGCTATGTCTAGAGGTCGTTAAGCATACGGCCCACACCGGTAGAGCAGTTACGATTTACGTCATTAACTAACGCTTATGTATGCTTGTACTTTCAGTATCACTCGCGCGATGCCATCTGTGCTGCTTACATCAACAGCTCCTTAGGAGCTTACTGGTGACCTCACTCACACGCAGGAACACAATAACCTTCCAGAGAGTTGTTATTTTGGTTGCGGCTTTCTGTGATTTGATATACCTACTTCTCCAGAGGGGCTGCCCTAAAATCACACAGACTAAGATAAATATACATGTTCATGCACGCAAATGCTTGTCCTGTATGGGAATCGAATCCACGAGCGGTGGTGTCAAAGTAGCGTTCCTAGTCATTGCGCCAACGAGCTCGACAAAATAATAACGTGTAACTTAAATTTCAGAACCCTATATCAGTTTTCACAAAGATATTTACTAACTAATATGTAGAAAACGGACGAGATAACAGACGTCAAATACAAGAGACGAGACTCTAAAGAAAATTCGTAAGTGTCTCTACAACAAGTAGAGACTTAGTGTCTTGTTTGCGTTGTGCACAATATTCAAGTCATGCTCCAAACAATTTCACTTGTGTACTACAAAAACAATCCGTGCCGTGCTCGTCTCAGGATCGTGCTGTCGTCGATCTGGTACGATGCAATGCGACACCGATGCGTTATGATTCGATGCCCGGCAAATCACGATTGTCGAGGGAAAACACCTGATAACGCGTGAAATATATAACCTGTGCTGTAACTCTAGCAGCTATATACATTAATTAAATTTTAAAATAGAAAAGTTATACAGTAACCTATTGTTATTGCAGATTGAAATAGAAGTGGGCAGCTTATCATTTGTGAACATAAGAAAACTACTCTACTGGTAGATTTAATTTTCCGCGTGGAATTTATTCCACGCGCAAAATGTCGCGGGCAACAGCTGGTTTGATAACAAACACGATAAATATACGTAAAACAGCGGGAAAGCCTTTTTGACATAATAAAATATTTAAAGAGTTGAAAAAAGGAAACATTTCTATGATCAGACTAGTCACATCAATGAGAAACATATACTACGCGAGAATAGAAGGAACTGAGCAAGGCCAACACTTACCTGCTACGACCAGATTGGTCGTGTATTATCAGAAGGTGGTACGAGCACTAGAAACCGGAGTATGTACTTGGAAAGATCTATGAATATTAAGCAAGCGAGTCATGTGGCGCCCTATTCTCTCTGCCTACCCCGCAGAGGATTTGGCGTAAAACATAGACAGGTAGATGGGCAGACAAAGGCCAATAATAATAATAATAAATATTGTCGGACAAATTACACAGCGCCAGCTAGCCCCAAAGTAAGCGAAGCTTGTGTTATGGGTACTAGACAACTGATAAACATACGTAAATACATTTTTTTTTTGTAAATACATACTTATCATACATAGAAAACACCCAGACCAAGACAAACAATATGAATAGACGGCGATAAACAAAATGTATGCTCACTTTATGGTATTGTCAGAGACTAAGCCTCCAATAAAAAACAGACATCATTAAAGTAAATCCTGATAGATTCAATATTATTAGTTATTATGGACGGACAATTCGTAGAGAAAGTTTTCAATCAATTTCTTTACAACAAAAGGAGCGTAACGAGACACGAATCCCATAGTCACTATAATCCAAACAAATACTTAACAAATAAGATGTCAAAGTTGTGTTGGGTAAAAAGGTTAAGTAAAAAACCCTTTGAATAAACATGTTTAGGCGTTGGCCGCGGTAGCCTATGTCAAGAGCAGTGATTTGTCATCCATTTTAAGTGGCGGCGGCGTGTGGCAAGTGTCACGACTATTTTTAGAATCCTAAACATTTAAAAGCCTGTCAAGGGTGGACAAGCCGTTAATTTTATATTAATGCAACATCTGGAGGCAAATAAGCATGTGACTTACATGATATGAAGTGCTTACCGTAGCCCATAAGCTACTTTATTTCACAGGTGGACTTTACAGTTTTAATATAAGTATGGATAAATTTTTGAATGAAATCAGTAACTACTTATTAGTGTCGAGTGTTGAACTATGAGTTCTAGTATAGAACTTGGTACGGTTTGTATGTGACAATAGTCATGACGAGCCCGATGGTCGGCTAGTTAGCAATTGCTACTGTAACACTGTAACAAGGGTTCGACAAATATTTGGGAGGGACACAAGACAAATATTTGTGTTCATGAATATGTACGTTTATCTCGGTGCGGGTACTATGTATCTCAAGCATATATTTGCAAAAAAAAAATGTATTTATGTATGTTTATCAGCTGTCTGGTACCCGTAACACAAGCTTTGGTTAGTTTGGGCCTAGATGGCGCTGTGTAATTTGTCCGGAGATATTTGTATATTTATAGTTTCTGAATACCTACATTATATGTATTTCGGCTTCACTCGGCTCAGCCCATTACATACACTCCTTTGTAAACTAGCCTCATCAATTACATAGCATTATTTGTTTGTTTTGCTTGTTTGTACCTACTAATCTTTAACGTTAGTTATATTATAACAGATATACAACATAAAAGTAGAAGGATGTAGGAGCCGAGGAAGGCCAAGACTTATCTATCATGATCAAATTTATCGTGTCTTATTAGAAGGTAATGTCAGGAGCCCTAGAAACCGAAAGATGAGTTGAGAGAGAGGTGCATGAGAATAGCTACGAATGTAAAAGAAGCGAGTGAAATGTGTAAGGAAGGACCGAGCCATGTGGCGCTCGGCTCCCTCTCTGCCTACACCGCAAGGGGTTTCACGTAAAGTCATAGATAGATAAAATATACAATTATAATAACCAAAAGAGACAATGTTACATAGGCGGACATATCCCACAAAGAGATTGCTATCAGCCAGCCTTAGAGTCATTGATAGAGTATTGTAGTGTCGTAAAAGCACATGTAACATCACAGACTGCATCTTAATTATTAAGGAGAATGGATAAACATAGAACTAAACTAAAGCTTTAACCCATTTTTACCAATGGACAGTTTCCCGATCACATTTACTTTGTCCCTATCCCTATACTATAAAGCAAACCGTGTCCTCGGATATACCTTTATATATACACAAATTCCAGAATCAATCTTTTTTTACAACTTAAAACTAATCACAAAAAACATTACAAAATATACCTACCATAAACTAATAACCGCAGCGAAGTTTCCCTTGACCATAGCTAATTTCGTTTACTTTCTATTCGCGTCCTTGGCTGTAGGGCGTGACGATATGCCTTCCATTACCATTAACTTGGGTTTCGGGATCCAGGATTTTTTGGTATAACTCAATTTTGGTGCATGACGGCTTTGTAGTGCCGACGGTGTCCAAATGACTTGTAGTAATGGGTCGTCGAATAATTTTTGTTGATCGTGAGGGTACACTGGTAGTGTTTAATGGAATATTGTATTGTCAACATGAGTCGAGTTGATTTGGTAATAGAATTTAATAATGTGGCATTTTTTGTGAGTTTTTGCTTAGTCATCGTGAAGTTACGTGGTCAGATAAAGTGGTCTAGTGAGAGTCGATCTCGAGTGTTGAGTGTTCGGTACTGTCATGAGTACATATAAATTATATGAGATGAACACTCGTGTGATGTAACATTTCTAGCTTTTATACTGTTGTCATCGAAAGTAATTTTCGTTCAACGTCACCAGCGAGCCGCAGCAAGGAGCGAAGCCGTAAAAACCGGCAAGTGTGCATACAAAGATGTGAAAGATAAATGTTAAATGTGCGAGTGATGTGTGTAAGCATCGAGTTATGTAGCGCTAACTGGAACCGCAAGGGGCGTGAAGATAAAAAATATTGTATACAAATTTAGACATCCGGATGATATCGAACAGAAAAGTGTCCGAAATTATCCGATCTTTAAACGGTAAAAAAAAAGTTGGTCTGAAAGAGCGACACTCTTTCAGACCAACTCTTTTCTCTTCTCTCACGTCTTCATTACGAACGCGGTCAGCAAGCGTGATGCCACAAATTTAGTATTTTTAATGTGGTTTTTAATACATTATCAGGAAAGAACAGAGCTTTTTCAGGCAACTTATTATAAAATCGAATATGATTTACAAGAAAAGATCTACCAGTTCTAGCAAGCCGATGTACCGGCATACACAACTTATTTCTACTTCTAAGTTTTACGCTGAAGTTTGAAAATGACTTAAAATTTTTACGGACATACATTACGTTTTCATAAATATATTGAGAAGTAACAGTGAGGAACTTTATTTGTTTGAAAAGTTCCCTGAGGGATTCTCTGGAGCCCATGTTATAAATTGAGCGATGGCTCTTTTTTGTAAGATAAAAATTGTTTCAATGTCAGCCGCCGTTCCCCACAACTATATACCATACGACAGAATGCTGTGAAAGAGCTGAAATAGACTAAGCGCGCAGTAGCAACATACGTCAATTGCCTGATTCTCCTAACTGCATATGCAGTAGAGTTGAGCTTACCGGCAAGTTTATTTATTTGGGGGCCCCATTGTAATTTTGAGTCTATAGTAATTCCAAGAAACATAGTATTATTAACAAATTCTAATTTATTATTTCCAATGAGAACTTCTGTATTGGCAGAATTCACATTTCGAAGACTAAATTTGATGCATTTGGTTTTAGTCCAGTTTAGCAAAACATGTGAACCAGTTTAAAATAGCAGACACAACACCATTAACCTTGTCAATAATTTTACACCGGCGTGTCACAATAAAAATTAGAGAGGTATCATCAGCAAATAGTACTATATCCACCTTTTTCTGCACCATGTAGGGCAGATCATGCGCATAAACTAAAAATAAAAATGAACCCAAAATTGAACCCTGGGGCACTCCGATATTAACATTACCTTTAGATTTAACCCCATTTATGTCAACTGTCTGCAGTCTGTTATTTAAATAAGACTCTATCAAGTTCTCGGTTTAGATATAGCATGAAACAGATAAAGAAAATCCGGATCGTCTACAGTGTAGTCCAACAATTGCAACCTGTCCTCCAATACATTATTGTATCAAATAAGTTTGTTTCTGGTCACTGGTCTGTACAAGCGATGACTTCTTAAATCTGTATTATATGAACCTTGATAAACTACCAACTGACCGCAATGATCTGAGGGCAAGTTGCCAATTATTGTTTTAATTATATGGTCACAATTATAAAAAACATTATCAATACAAACTGCAGATGTGGCCGTTATAAGCGTAGGCTTCAGAAATAGATTTTCTAGATTAAATGATTTAAATAAATTATAAAATCTAATACTTGTTTGTGTTTCTATTAATATTATCAATGTTGAAATCACCGCAGACAATTATGCCTTTTTTGCTTTTGAAAACTTTTCTGAAAATATCCTCCATTACTTGCTCAAATAGCAAATAATCGCCATTAGGAGGTCTGTATACATAAATAATTATAAAATTTCCTAATTCAGCACACGACACCTCGATAGTGCACTCAATAGAGAGCTTACTATATCCAAACGTTCTTTGGCTTTTTGGTATCATCAGTTTATCTCCAAGAAAACTCGTTTCTACAGTGCTAACCTGACACGTGGTACTAAATATTGATAAAACATTCGATTAATAAAACGAAATACATTTGCTTACACATAAATTTCTCCGGTTAATGGGATGCTTAACCTTAGTAATAAAACATAAGCTAGGCATGTTCGTATTTTGTTAGCGTCATATGTGTGGGAGAGATAATAGAATTAGATGGTGGTAGGTACCAGGAAATTGAATTTTATACCGCGGTGTGTAAGACACAACCGCCCCAACCGGGAGTAAATTTTATGAATATTCTGGGTATCGAATTTAGTATCTTATAATAATATACTATAAAGTTGTTTATATGACACGTAGCTTAATGTGTCAGATAATCATCATTCATTATGATAGCACAAATAAATGACGTTAAGAGTACGTGTTAAGCGGACGGCTAGCGAGAAGGGAGAATGGTGCCGACATGAAATATTGCGGCAAAGAGCCTATAGCTTGCCACTTACTGTTTACTTTCTAGGATAAAACAGCAAATGAACGACCAAAACAAAACGCTGGGTAAGTAAATCAGATTGCAAGCAGACGAGAAGCGCACTGCCCGAAGGCAATGAGCGTAACTCGCGCCAACTGTTGCAATTAACAAGGTCTGCGTCTCATAACGGGGGAAATTACCGGACATGGTACCGGTCTTTTCAATAAACATCATTTTACCATATGTGTGATGGGCAGTCCGCTACGCACAGCATGCCTGGCGGATGAAGAAACAGCCGCCCAAGCCCAACTTAATGGCTGCCATCCTTGGAACTCAAATGGATCTCCCGGAGGCCTGCAGCAATATCAGAAAGCTGTGGGGTTTTTGCTAAAAGAGTTCAATTGGCAGTAGCAGGAGCAGATCAAACACGCAAAAAGGTAAGAGCTAATTGCGGAAAAAGAGCTCGGATACGAAGTAACAACGCAAGTAGTATTCTCTCCCTTTATAACATTGAATTACTTGACGAGCTCGGTATGAATGACGCGATTTTGACACCAATGCTCGTGGGTTCGATTCCCACACGAGGCAAACATTTGTGTGCATGAACATGGCTGTTTGTCTTGGTCTGGATCTCTTAAGAGAGGTAGGGCGCATCAAAGCAGCCCGTCTGGGAAGTAGCCTCCATCTCACAGAAAACGGCAGCCAAATACCAACTCCCTAGAGAGTTGTTGTGTTCCTGCGTGTGAGCAAGGTCATCAGTAAGCTCCCAAGGAGTTGCTGTGTAAGCAGCAGACGAGGCATCGCGCGAGTGATACTTAATATATCGCAAGCGTTAATAGGGTACGGTACCCGGTTTACATCAGGTGGGCTTGTATGCCTCCCGACGTATTAAAAAAACAAACTATAAAAAATTAAATGAAAATACAACCCACAACCCCGAGTGGCATGTACTTAATCCTTCTAGGATAGGTATCTGTCAAAGGATATGCTATTAGCCATAGGCATATCCGTAGATTTTTAGCTTTAATGTGGAATACAGCGCCACGTTTACAAAAGCATAATAGTCAGTAATCTAGTCAATAATAAAAATACACATAGGTACTTTATGTCCAAATCATTACATTTAGATCATCAATTAAGAATTATTTTTTTTAATTTCTTTTGATACTATATTTCAGATAATAAGCAGATATAGACACGGCAAAATTCAGATTTTTATAAGACTTCTATATATATTTTTATAAGATAATAATTCTAGCCGCAGCGAGACCACGAAACGAGGTAAATGCTCCAGGTAGGTGCCTATTTACATTTCGACGCACAAGATCGTGGGAAAGTCTCTTAATCTAAACATCATATTGTAAATTCATCGTAAACGATGAATTGTATAGAATACCGTTTGACCCACAATGCGGCCTGGATCCAGATTAGCTTAGTTCGCAAGGGTCAATAAATCGCAGCGAGATGCCGGGTTCGATTCCCGCGCCGCGACATCATTGTGCTGTCCGTGAGTTGGATTTAGGTTGAATTATTGCGTATACCGATATACGGCAGGTTCTGTGGTTGCTTTCTTTGATTGTCAATAACCAAGATGCAAACACGCGTGCAACTCAGCGAACTAATGAAAACGATAGTCCGCTGATTGAACGGCGTGCTCAACTGACATTAGAGGCTCGGGTTTAATTTAGACGACTGTTGAAAAGGTAGTGCTTTCAGCAGCTTAGTAACTTTTGATAACTGCCTTCGCCATCTTGTGGACTGAAGACTTTCTATCCCAATTCATAATTTTTATATAGAGTTTTTTTTTTCGATGTCGGGAGGCATACAAGGATACGACCCACCTGATGTAAAGCGGTTACCGTAGCCTATGAAAGCTTGCAATACATTACGTATCACTCGCGCGATGTCACCTCTGCTACCCAGGAACACATCAACTTCTTAGGAGTTTACTGGTGATATTACTCTCTCGCTGGAACACAGTAAATGAAATGCGTGAAGAGGTTTTTAGAGGGTCGGCAACGCATGAGTGACGCCCCTGGTGTTGCAAATGGCTACGGTGACTGTTTAACATCAGGCAGGCCGTATGCTTGATTGCCACCTTAGTGGTATAAAAAAAAAAAAAACAGTAGCTCTCCGGGAGCTTGTCATTTTGGCTGCGGTTTTCTGTAGAGATACTTCCCCAGACGGACTGCTTTAATGTGTCCTACCTTACTTTAGAGATTCAAACACTCAGTTCAGATATTTTCAAGAGTTACCAACTTTTTCAACACTTTTGTTATTTCATTTGTTTCTGGTTATTGTAGATATTTTGGCATTTAAGTAGGTGTTTCCCTACGTATGTTTGCGTACATGCGCTTGTATTTCTTTATGTCGTTTCATTATATTTGTAAATAGCCTTTTTCCGCGGAATCCTAATTATTTTTCTAAAATAAATGTAGCCTAAGTTACTTTTTATAACATCAGTTATCAGGCAGTGAAAGTCCCGTCAAAATAGGTCCAGCCGTTTCGGAGATTAGCCAGAGAGATTATAACAGACAGACAGACAAACAATTGAAAAATAGATTTTTTGGTATAACTACCATGTACACATTCACATGCATTTAGTAACAGCTGTTATTATAATATTACATTATATCCTATGATACTTTAGTACCGGTCGGAGCTACTTCCATGCTTCCATGTGCCACAACCATGTTCTCAGCTATATTCAGAATCTTTCAGCTGCAGCCCGCGACTTAGATCGTATTGAGGATTTTTCTATACAATGTCGGGAGGCATACAAGCATACGGCCCACCTGATGGACAGCGGTTACCATAGCCTATAAATGCTCGCAACAGTCGCAACACATTACGTTTCACTCGCGCGATGCCACCTCTGCTGCTAGCACAGCAACTCCTTAGGAGTTTACTAGTGACTTCACTCACACGCAGGAATACAACAACCCTCCAGGGATTTGTTATTTGGCTGCGGTTTTTTGGGAGGTGGGAGGTACTTCCCCAGACATGTTGTTTGATATGCCCTACCTCTTTTAAAAACACCCAGACAAAGACGAACAGACATATTCATGCACACAAATGTTTGTCCTGTGTGGCAATTGAATCCACGAGCGCTGGCGCCAACGTAACGTAATAACGCGTTTCGTCACTATGCCTCCGACCTCGTCAAAATCGAATCTAGACGACTTATAACTTTTCTCTACTAAGACTATTGAAAAAGTTATTTCAATTGAGTAGTGACCTTTTTCAAGTGGTACTGTAAAAACACACGATGTGGTGGCACGAAATACGGTAAATGTCGATCGGTATAATTTGCGATATATGTGATTATTTCAAGTATATTTCTGATATGAGTTGAATAGCTCTACAATATGTAATTATGAATATATAAACTTCTACTGTTAAATTAATTGCTATTATGATTACGAGGACTTATTATAAAATATTTCGAAAATAATTGTAAGTCATTATATTTTTCCGTTACTATTTTCTCTATCACAAGTTAATATGATATCGAGAAGATAACACCTTCTATTACCATATATAATGATTTAATATTTGACTAAAACGTGACAGAGGTTTGTGTTTTGAGGGGACACGAAAGAAAAGGCTGTTCGTATTGATAAGAACCATCACGCCCTAAAGTTAAGGAAGTGTTATTCACACCGTTCCATTAAGTATACTAGTTATGAAACATTTGCAAAGTTTTTAGGAGTTAAATAACATTCTGTCAATAGAAACTAATAAACCCTATGAATCGAGTATCGTATACCCCACTTTTTTAATAGTTACGAAACATTTGCAATGTTTTTAGGAATTAAATGATATTCTTCCAATATCCACAAATAAGCATACGAACCGAATATCTTGTGGCCCGCTTTGTTATTAGTTACGAAACATTTGCAAAGTTTTTAGGAGTTAAATAACAATCTGCCAATAGCCACTAATAAACCTACGAACAGAGTATCTCAATATCAAACGACCATCACTTCACACAAACATCAAAAGACGTAATGACCATTGAAACACCGTTGCTATCGGCACAGATATTAAAATACACGGCGCTATCGCTAAATCCTTTAACGTTTCGCCTAATTCCAGAGAACGGGGCTCGGAACGTGGCCAATTGCAGGCTCTGCGTCCCAAAACAGCGCAGACTGACGTTTCAAACGCGTCGGTTAAAAAAACGATTAACGCAATCTTCTTCAGTATCATGCTTACTACACGAAAATAAGTATCTTTAATTGTAAATGACGCAAGAAAAAGTCTCTTGTCAATAAACTGTTTACATTCGATTCGACGTAAATCGCCCCATTTGACAATGAGTTTGGAAACGAATACCTATAGGTATTATTCACTCACACGTTTTTTTTTATACACAGGGTAGAAAATGATACATATGCAGTTATCTAGGATTTATAATTTCTTGATTATTGAAATACACGTAATATCGCTTTGTTGCCATGTAGGCCTAGACCTAAGTAGCTACTCGTACAGGCAATTAAATGAACGAAAAAATATATTTACACTCTGCTTATTTTTTTTGTCGCCATAAAATCATTTCGCCTATGTGAGTTCTCAAAAAAATTAAAGGAATGGTTATTTAACCGATCTTTGTAAAATTACCTAGTAGTCTTTCATATATCATTCTGAAATCCATAATTCTAATATTACAAATGTGAAAGTCTGTTTGTTAGTTTTCACGTCTTAACTTAGGGTGAACCAATCTTGAAGAATTATGGCATGAAGATAGATGGGGCCTAGGAGAAAAGTATCGGCACTTTTTATCGCGATAATATTTTAAGGCGAAGAAATAGGGAATGAGAGTTTTATATAACTATACTAACCGTCGATATAAGCCAGGTAGGGATGCTAGTATATTATAATGTAGTATAGGGCACTTACAATTCGACTTCTAAATGCCCGTTTTCCTGATGTCAATGTGTGTTGTGAAGATTTGAAAAATACTGACAAGCACATTGTGTAAAAAGACCAGTAGCGTAAGAATTCCTGTATTTCCCGCGTTAAATACTTTTCATCACATCATTCAAGTAATAATAACTAATAAGTTTAAATGTATTTTCGAGAATTTTTTATCGCTATAAATGTTCTTCTTCTTGTACCCTTTTAAAAAGTTGTAAACAACGTCTATGTTTAATTCTCAATTAGTCGTCTCTTTTTGTAATATTTACTAATTAATATTTGTAATATTTAATATTTGTAATACCGTAAAAGGTAAGATTCGGCACATTGTAGGTGGTGAGATGAGATTTATCCCGTGACCTGCAATACGTCGCCGAAATATCGGGAAGATTGAAAAACAAGTCTACGGGACTTGTTATGACATAAACAACCGTGAATATTGAAAATTATATATATGTATGAAGGAAAATGTTTTTACATATAAACAATAAATGAAATGAAAAGGTTACAAAACTCAAATGATTTTTAAGTGATAAATCAATTTAATTGAAGTAAAAAATAAATATTTATCTTGCCTAAAATGTTCAAAAATATATCGTTTATATTAATTTAAAAGCTTTGCCTGAAATTTGATGTAGGGGTAATGTAACAGGTAATGTAAGGGGTAAGCACATAAGTAATTAAAACAACTATTGTACCCCCGGGTGTTAAGAATACCGTAAGGTTTGCGTGCATGTTATGAAACTGTTTATAAACAAGCGTTATGAAAAAATATATTCGAACTTTGAATTAAAACAGTTAAAAAAACAAAGATAGTGATATGGTAATATTAATAGTATATGTTAGCTTAGCCTTCATTTTTTTTTATAAAACCTTATAAACTTGAATCTTAAAAATATATTAAATATTATAAATGGTCATAATTTTCATAACTATTTTTTTTTAAATCATTCGGTTTGAAGATAGCATGATGATCATTATAGTTTACTATCTACATTTTATTTGAAGGTTATATCTGACATGATCGCACCTGCAATCTTAAAACTTCACATAAAACATTTGCATGGAACATTCATTAATATCACGATTTGAAGGTAAAATGAATGGCTCTTTAAGTCACATCGTTCAGTCATTACCTATTATTAAAGACTGATTTACATATGAGGAATTGTAATCGTCAAACCAAAGGTCAATGATAATAGTATTTCAATATGATACTGACAAGAGTAATGGCTACCACCTAATGATAACAATAGCGTTGGTTTGAAACTGTTTTGATTTATTGACGATTAACGTTCAACCTATTATATTTAAAACGCTATATATCAGAGACTTATTTGAATGTCAGTTTCGCCACCTATTATTTTATTGCGAAATTGCCGATTTTTAAAAATGGCTAGTGTGAAGAAATATCACTTTCATTCTATTATTCAAAATAATTTTATAATATAGGTAGTTATATTTCCTTTAATAATATCGTTATTCATCTGTTGCCTTCCTTTTATTTTCTTTTGATATCGCTGTTTCCGTGGTCGCTTTCGTTCTTGAAATCTTGATCTTAACAATGTGCCTTGTGGCTGGCCAGAGACGAAATTCCAGAATGATGATAGGTAATTAAAAGCCATAGGAGTAGATATAAGTAATGCCATATAAAGGATATTTATCTTAAATCACATCGGAATTAGCAACAGCCGTGAACTTAGGTGAATATATAATTAGAAAGATACGAGAGGTCAAAAAGATGGTATCATATGAACTCTTTGGACAAAAACAACCAGATGCTTCGAAACTTGTTTTAACTTGTTGACTAGACCCGCAAATGGGAGGATTCTCAGTTGGATTGTCATTTGTGGCGATAAGTGGATACTGACACACGTAAATCGTCGGATACAGTGAACATATCCACACCATTTAGGTAAAAGGAGCTATTTGTGAGAGTATGGCAGACCTGCGCGGCATTGTTCAATATGGCTTACTGAAATCAACAACAACTGTCAATCAACAATTACTGCAGTTACGTATGGCAAAGAATCGCTAAAGATGAGGTAAAATAATCAAGACTTGTTCATTGGCCACGTCCACTCCTTCGTAAGAGTTTTGTTTCATATTATAACATAGTGTTATTTAATATAATCATTTTTGCACAATCTTTAATGGAAAGACCTCTCATCAAAGTCATCAAGTAGAAATGAAAAAAAAACCATTCTAAGTTCAGCAACTACATATGAAGTAAATAATTTGTATGTATGGATGCAGATTTTTATAATGATAATAAATAAGTTCGTATTGCTTATGTCCACCTTGATAATTAAATGTTAATTTTAATTTGTAAGTGATACGATATTTCTTAAACATATTTTTAGCAGGCTTAAATTTTCTATAGCGCCGCCATGTGAACTGGACGCTGTTTGTGTGTCAGAACGAACTCATCGCACTGCACTTACGCTTAAGTATACACATGTAGTTTTAAACCAATCGGCAGGTTACGGAATATTATTCATAAATTAAGAAGAGCGTTCAAAACGCAGATATATAACCGCTAGTCTACACGCCCCCATAATACAGAACAAAACCTTCGTATTAAACGCCTAGGTTGATGGAAAATTACCCATAGTGAGTGCAATTGATGCAGCGGTGCATATGACTCATCTCGTGAATGCATATTTGTGCCATCATCGTGCTATTTTGATTCTGTATTTACAGTATTGTCAGCTATAGGATCGTCGTAACGGATTTTAGTACCAGTATTTTACTATGAAATGAATCACTGTAAAATAGTGTTGCTACAGTATGCTGCGAATTGTTACAGTGACGTTGTTTTTTATATAGCCTATTTAAAAACGGAATTTTTTATCACAATCATTTCAGCCGAAGAACTTCTACTGCTGAATTTAAACCTCCTCGTTAGACTTCCACAGCGATCTGTCCTGTTCTGCTTGCACCTATCAGCTTTCTGTGATCTTCACCGGATTATCACTCCATCAAGCCTTCTTACCTCCGCCAATCCGCATTTGAGCAACGTGGTGGAGTATGCTCTAAATCCCTCCGGTTGAAGGGAGACTCGTATCCCTGCAGTGGGATGAGTAAGGGTTGATGTGATGAAGCCTTCTTACAAGTCCGTTTTACATGCATAAAGTTTTTATTATTCTTTATTATGCCTAAATATATTATGCGTTTTAGCGCGGTTTACACTAAAATTTTGATGACTTGCAAATTTCCTTTAAATGTCTCTGCTGTCTCTTAATCCTAATGCACAATTGAATCACATGGTCCTTTTGGATGTCTAACTTTCGTCTTAATAAATTATCACATTGTTGATAATTTCTTAGCAAATAAACTTTTAAAATGTTTTTTTTTTAATAGAAGGGATTTCTATTATTATTATCTATATTAAAAGCACTTTCTTAACAATCGTTAATTTATGTAAACAAAATTAATACCATCTTTAAACATGGTGCACCCTGTTAATTAATAAATTAGACTCTGGGGTAGAATTCATCGAAGCAGTCCATTTAGGGACGTACCTTCACCTCACAGAAGACCGCAAACATAACATAACTAACGGGAGGACTATTGCGCTTCCATATTTAAGCGAGGTTACTAAGAAGCTTATGAAGAGTAGTGGTAACCTAGAGCAGGGATTCCCAAATTTTTTTTAAAGTCTCTAATTTTTTTTAAAGTACAACTTTAAAAAAAATTAGAGATAGAATCAAGTTTCGAAAACTGGTTCAACCGCATGAAACTTTGTATAGAGAGTACCTACTTTGAAAAGAATACCTATAGAACACTTTTTTTTATTTTCGCAAAACTTTCTGAGTGTCCCATGTATGCGTGTATTTTACCCGACGTTGTATAAATAATATCTATGTAACTTGTGTGTGTTTTAACACACATAACAAATGCATACACAAATAAGAAATATTACCAAAATGAAAGGGCAATTTACCATAGAAACTGGGAACATGAATTGTTAATAGTATCACCACCGTGTTCAACAAATGACTTTAATAACGGAGTGGCACCCCTACCGGTATTCGTTATTGGCTCATTATAAAAACATTAGACTCCCGCGGGCATCTCGAAAACTAATAATGCCAATTTAGAATTAATGCTGTGGGAAATAAAGCTGTGAACAAACTAATGTGTCTCCTAAATTTTATTCCTTGTTATCCCGTTCTATTAGGATTGGCGGCGTCAGCTGTCTAATGATTTGGCGAAGGTACTGATGTTATATAGAACGACAGCCGTCAGATCTATTCAGAGGGACCTTTCTAAGGTATCGTCTATCGAAATATAATTTCTCAGAGGCGCGGGTTTCCTGACGATGTTTTCCTTCACCGAGCAGGTAATAAATACAAGTATTTACATAAATCCGAAAACACTAATTTAGTGGTAGGTACTTGCCAGGATTTGAAACGGTGGTTAGTTGGTCAATAGGCCGGTACTTTATCTACTGGGCTATTACTGCAGGTGGTATTTCCCTATGTACTTATATACAACTGACATGTGACGTAGTACCATCAAGAAAATAACCTATGGAGAGCCGATGAGACGAATATTACGTAGTAAGTCAATTCACCGCTACGGGTCGGAGGGCAAAGTAAAACGCGTAGCTCATAGTTTAGTTCGCGGATCAACATTGTTTCGCAATAGTTTGTTACTGTAATGCTGTAAATTTTGATTTACAATAAATAAATAAATTGTGGGACTTACCTTTTTTTTATACAATGTCAACAGACATTCAAGCATACGGCCCACCTGATGTAAAGTAGTAACTGTAGCCTTAATCGCTTGTAAATATTAAGTTTCGCGCGATCCCTCCCTTGCTGCTTACACAGCAACTCCTTAGGAGCTTACTGGTGACCTCACTCACACGCAAGAACACAACAACCCTCTAAGGAGTTGTTATTTGGCTGCGATTTTCTGTGAATCCAGACTAAGACAAACAGACATGTTCATGCACACAAATGTTTGCCTTGTGTGGGAATCGAACCCACGAACGTTGGTGTCGAAGACGACTGAGCCACCGAGCTCGTTGAACTTATCGACTTAATGTTAAAATATTCCTTGGTAAGTATTTAGGTGCTAAAACACAATGTTTTTGTGAGCGCGGGGTGCCTTCATGTGCAGTCACGTGGTTGGTTTATTGGTTTATGCGTAGTTCGCATTTTTTTGGGAAAGTGAACTTTAAATTATGATTTATATTATGCTGCATACGTGTAGTATAATAACTTAAACGCAGTAAAATAAATAAATATTGTCGGACAAATTACACAGCGCCACCTAGCCCCAGAGCAAGCGAAGCTTCTGTTATGGTTACTAGAAAACTGAACAGCCATACGTGAATATTTTTTTGCAAATACACACTTATTATACATAGAAAATACCCAGACCAAGACAAACAGACATGTTCATGCACACAAATGTTTGTGCTGTATGGGAATCGAACCCACGAGCGTTGGTGTCAAAGTAGCGTAACAGCGCGTTTCACCACTGCGCCACCGAGCTCATCGAAATAACTAGAAAGGTAGAATATTACATATTCTTTGGTATAACCTCTCTGTCCATCCGTAAACATGTGTTAGACACAAGGGAAATATTCGCATTAAACGATCTGTTTATATAATAAATTATAGTTATAATGAAACTCCTTTGAAACGCATTTCTTAGAACTAGTTTCAATATATCTAGGATTTAATAACCATCCATAATATTGTTTATGGCTAATAATTTAAAACATACAATTTTATGTTCGCCGAGATATGTCAATATGATCAGTGATAACACACCTCTGTCTTATAATCTTTATATGTTTCTGTACGTGTATCCGTCACTGAACTTCTTTTAACGGGTTAGACCGATTTTGAAGAATTTTTTGTGCGTGTCTGTGTGGGTCCCAAATGGTTTACATTCGCAATTGGGCCCGGTAGATGGCTCTGCAATAGGGTTCTAAGACTTTTATTTTCGGGTAGGACAATGTCTACTTACCTACCATTACCAAATTCATCGTGTTTTAACACAGAAGGTGATGTCAGGAGCATTAGAAACCGGTGAACTTGCGTTAGAAGAGCAATTAATGCTAAAGAAGCGAGTGAGGTTTGTAAGGATCAAGTCATATGGCGTTCGGTTCACTCTGCCAACCCCGCAAGGGATTTGGCGTGAAGTTATAGACAGATGGACAATGCCTATTGGGGTCTGCATGAAGGTTATCAGTAAGGGCCTGAGGAGTTGCTGTATTAGCAGCAGGGGTGTCATGTCGCGAGCGATACTTCAGGTTTTATAAGCGTACACCTGATGTTAAGTCAGTAACATGTGCCTATGTACATAGGCACAACATCAGGTGTTCCGTACGCTTGTATACCTCCTGACAATATAAAATAATAGATCTTTATGCGAGGTGTTGTCACCCACAGTATAAAAAGAGATGGATGTAGGTAGTCTGTGGTTAGACTAGGCTGTTTAAGTTATCCACATTGATCCTTACTCATCCCACTGCAGGAATACGGTCTTCCTCCAATCGAAGAGGTTCAAAGGATTGGCGGAGGCCAGTGTTTTCAAGCCGCTCGAAGGTTACTGACTTAGCTTATGTTTGTCTTGTGTGGGAATCGAATCCACGAGCGTTGGTGTCAAAGTAACGTAACAGCGCGTTTCACCACCGCGCCACCGAGCTCGTCAAAGGAACCGGCGAGCGTGTATGAAAAGAGATATAAATATTAAAGAAACGAGTAAAGTGAATAAGGACTGCCTCTTATGGCGTTCGGTTCTCTCTGCCTACTCCATAAGGGACCTGGCGTGAAGATATACATACATAAATGCATTATAATTCTTATGTATGTTACTGAAGAATTTTTAGTTTCTGTTTGATTGGACCAGTCGAGCCCCGGGTGTACCGTTAATCCATATATATGTCGTAAGCGAGTGTCATAATTATGACAGTCGGATCTCGCCGGGTTAAATGATTTGGATTTACAATTGGATCAGGTATGTAGCACAGCTTAGGACATAATAACATGCCATTGCAATTTAGTCAAAATCTGAGTGGCGTTGCCTCACCGAGGCCTCCGCACGAAGTTAATCAGTTTGAAGATGCTCACGTAGATACCTACTTTATAAACTTACCTAATTTCGGAAGGAGGTCGGTAGGCGGCGCTAGTGACATAGACGTCTGAGCCTGAATCACCGCGGGGTGATCCGTTGGAGTGGTGCCGCCGTCCGTTCCTGTGTTCACCGTTTCTGTGTTCACCATTTCTGTGTTCACCGTTTCTGTGTTCACCGTTCCTGTGTTCTCCATTTCTCTGTTCACCGCCGCCAGACGGCGATCTTGTCCTTTCGTCCATAGTCTGAAATTAAAATACCAATTATTGTTTTCAGTTTAAATAGTCAAGTTAATGCTGATCTTTCTTTTATCTCAGTTTAACTTAATCAATTTGGTTCGGATGTCACTGCTATGTAACTACCCAATGACACGGTTGTGCGTAAGAAATAAAGTCACCGCTAAACCACCGGCTCGGAGTGTAGAGTAGAACGCGAAGCTCTTGTTGGCTAGTTCTCGGATCAACAACGCGTCACTTATTGGTTAAAATATCCTCTCATTGTGATCTATGAGAGATTCGAACCATTGCGATATTTAGTCGCCAAAATACTACGCTTTGATGAGTGACGGGGGGCCTTTATGAGCAGTCAAGGGGTTTAATGGTTTTGTGGTATATACCATACACAGTAGAGCAGTGATAGCCTATTGGATAAGAATCGTCTTTGTGACCAACAGGTAGCCGGTTCGAGTACTGGCATGTACCACTAAATTCGTGTTTTGGGATTTTATGTACATATTTGTAATTATCACTTGCTCGGCGGTGAAGGGAAACATCGGCAGTCGCTCCATGTAAAAATAAGTATCTTCGTTAATCTTTAGGCTTAGGTAGCGAACCCCGCCAATCGTAAAGGATTAGGATAACGGGATAATGCTAAAGAAGAAGGTATATACCATAAACGGTCAAAATTGTGGTGGTAACTACATGATTTACAGTTTGTCTCTACAAAGTCGTCTCGGCTATTTAGACCAGCCGAATCTTAACAAAACCTCATTGTTATTATTTTCTCAAGGTGTTCTTTTTCTTTCTTTTCAATCTACTAGCATTTCGAAACATAGGTACTATTGGTGAAGAAGAAACTATGCTGATATTCTCTCTAAATAGTTTATTAGGTAAATAAAACGTAATTACAATAAATAAATACCAAGCCATTAAGTACATTGCCAAGTGTGAAGATTATGAAATTTGACTGGTAAATAAGGAATGCTATGCAAATGGCATAAAAACTAATTTTAATATCCTCTGTTATGCCACCGCGAATCGAACAAGAAGCCACCAGGTCCCGGTTCGCCGGCAATATACGCGGTTTACAGCCTATTAATTTGCAATAAACTTTGTTATGATTGAACATACGCTCGATCGACCAACTTACATCGGCGAATACCAAGCAGTACTATTTTAGTGCACGAATTAATGTCGCGTGGTTCAAAGATAGGGGATTAGCGATTACATGTTGGGAAGACACTGGTTTTATATGGAGTGAGTGCCGCCAGGGCTTTATAACCCAGAGGGAAAATGAAACATATCTTATGTTAGGTCACACGCACTTTGAAATATAATTTATTGGGTATGCGGGTTTCGTCGCGATGTTTTCTTACACATATGTATTTATCACTTGCTCGGCGAGTTTACACTTAAATATATCCGAAAACATGAATTCGCACCAGACGCCAGTGGTTAAAAGGCTGGCTCTTTATCTGTTAGACTTCCATTGCTGTACAAGATTGTGACAATCGATTTTTAATGAGCTTCTGGGAGTTGCTTTGTTAGCAGCGGAAGTGGAAACTATATATATCTTGATGTTGTACAAGAACGTCAGGTTTCCAGATTGCAAGAATCACAAGTACTTATTAGAATCTCCTTTGCGCGCGTTCGCGCGAATGACATACTTCTCCTCTCCGCACACGCATAGGTAATCGGTATATAGAGTACCCTAAAATCGTACTTTGTATCAATTACAAAAATTCAAACGCAAGATGCGACTGCAGAATCCATACATACAGTAAGACCTATAACTCTAACATCTGCCTGTCTTGATTTATTTCCCTTCGCTTGACATACCTACATAATTTTAATAGACGGCAATCATCTAATCAATCGATTAAAATCAATCGAAAACATTAGTTCTCCTTGTCGCAAGCCCCGATTGACTTTTTTGTTAGAGCAAGGCTATTAACGTAATCTTAAACGCATCTGCGACATTTTTCCCTCGGATTAAGGTAAAATTTCTTTCGGTATTCGGTTTCTCCCTTTTATTCCCCACCTCTCCCCGTTACATTACATTTATTGATGCATGAAAATTATTAACTTTGGTTTGTGTGTCTGAAGTGTAATACCGCTTTATCTATTACTTACTTACTACTGCTTTATCTAGTACTTAAAGCTCAAGAGTTTGTTACTTTGAACGAGCTTATTTCGGATCGGAGATAGGATGGGATTTGAAATGTTTTTTTTTGTATTTGTTAGCCCGATTCTTGAGGAAGGCTTTCCAACATTTGAACGACTTTTAGAAGCTGAGCGAAAACAAAAGAGAGTCATAAAAAGCGGTTCTCGCGGGATACCGTATGGACATACTCGCGGACGGCAGCTAGTTAAATTATAAATCTCCTTTCGTCTCTTGATATGTCCTCCTTGTGAACTAAACCACCCACAGTCATTAACATCGCATTCCGACACAACTGTTTTCGAACCATATTAATCGATGCCGTACAGGAAACTCGATTTTGATGTACGGCAGAAATAAATCACATCTGTTTTCGCACGCTGGCTGTTTATATGCGTACTAGAATCACATTTCGTTCCTGTACCGCGTATGTGATCATTCATGTGTTTTTATTTGACGCAATGTAATTGAACCCATGTGGCTCACATCGGCTTTAGAGACAAAATCAACTGTTAAAGGCGAAGCTTTAATTTAATTGCATCTTATAAAAACAAGTTATGCAGCCTGTTAATATAAATTGTGATAAATCTTAAGGCACAAATGTAAAAATTGAGGTGTCTCATGGTCTCATTTCATATTCTATTTGCTGGTGATACTCGTACCTCATTGATTACCGTTCACGCGGTGTGAAAATGTTGGTGTTCTAAATATCTACTGTTTGTCATTTTAAATTGATTCGCATGCAACAATCTTTTGTTAGATTAACAAAACCGAAAGTACTTATTTTAATTTCATTTTAATTTTAATAATTTTAGTTATTTCTTGTATGTGTTATTTGTAGATTAATTTTTCAAATATTCTTGAAAAAAACCGAATATGTAAATGATATTGATTTCTTAGATAAAGTAGATTTAAAGTTAAGTGAGCCCTCGTAAAAATAAAGCTCCGGCGCATATGTAGTTAGGAGGATTAGACGATTGACGGACGTGGCTACTGTGCGACTCGTCTATTTGAGCAACTTTCACAGGATTATCTCTCATGGTATCCCGAAGGAAAAACCAATATTTAATAACTTTTGTTGGAATATGAATAGTCGTTTCTTAAATGCTGGTAACTTATAAGGTATAACTATAAAAATAATAGCTAATAGTAAATAAAGATTTTTTATCGTTTTATTAACCCACATGTGATACATGGCAACAAAAAACGAGGGACTAGTGAAAGAGACAGACTTAGGTTGCTCTATATCTCTAGAAGTCTAGAAGATCAAATAACAATTATCTGGAGGCTTGTTGTCTTCCTGCGACTGAGTAAGAGATCGCTAGCAAAAGTAGCAGATCACTATACCGATGTGGTAATCCTTGTGACATAAGCTATGATAACCGCTTCTAATAAGGTGGGCTGTAATACTGTTTCCCACGCTGAATATTTCGCGGTATTAAAATTCATGTATACCTATGGATATTTCTGTATTGTATTCGGAACACATGAAAAATGTTTATAAACTTGATAATTGCTGAAATGGTCTTCTTGCGGATGACCCGGCGCCAATAAATTAAACTAAGAAGATGAAGGACAAGTTTGATAAACTTTACTTATTTATTATTTGAGGGGACTTCTTCCCGCGCTGTTGACGAGTGACGTATGTGACAATTTTGATAGTAGTGCTAGTGAATTTATACAGTAATGGAAAATCTCAAATATAATACGTATATGCACTTTTTAAAATACGTAATTAAGTCAGTGAAGAAAACCTTGTAAAATTCACTATCGTTTTACGGGTGGTATCTATTTAAACTGCAGGATTGGATCTGGGTACCCTTCCTAAGTATTTTTTCAGCACAGATTTTGTAATGGTTTTGAACTGAAGACTTGGCTGTATGGGCTAGAACCCTTTGCCTGTCCCCTGGGGGATAAACAGAACCAAAAAAATATTTTATTTGACTAACGATTATACAATGAAAGTACATACTAAGCCTGGCCACTTACTACGTGAGCACACGCCGAGTTAAATTATAAAAGTGTTGTCATTGGCGAGAACACCAAGAACGCCACAAAGAAGATATAATAATACAATGAAAGTATGAAAAAGTAATGAATCAACTTGCCGTATACTCGGACAAAGTCCTCTCTGATGGAGCTCGGTGGCTGTCATTCTCGTCCCTGGACGACGCTCGATGAAGGTACCCTCCTGACGAAGGAGAGTCCACGCCCGACCGGTGTGTAGCGACATAGTGGTTATTTTTCACTTTGTGAGCCATCTTTCGACACTTTCAAAATACTAAGTGATACTCACATGCATTTTCAAATGATCATCAGCTTCGCGCCAATATACTTGACATTACGTTTTATTTTTACTTTTTAAATTGACTATATCTTTCGCTAAGTATGCCAGCCAGTCTAATCAGTCATCGTTTTGTTCCAATTTCAATGATTGTATCTTAATATAAAATACGGCGTAGTTATTTTTTTTGTAGGTCACCAGTATCTGTAACAAAAGAAAAAATGTTATTTTATGGGATTATTATTTTGTGTTTGACCTTTTTCTGGTCAACCTTCGCGTAATAGATTGTTTGCGGTTACTACTTTAGTACAGTTTCATTGGATATGTTATACTCGGAAATTAGAATGTCAGGTCTAATTTTATAATAAATTACGATAACAGAGAAAGAGAGAACATAGGTTATTTAGCAGTACTTTCACTGTTTCAAAAAAGATGACCCATAAAGATCTTACGATTTGTAGTTTTTGTATGTTATCAATGTTATCATTAATCGATTCTGCACTGTTGCGTATTAATTAAATTGATTGAGGTCACTAGTCGATTGAATCGACAAAAAGTTGACTGACACATCAGGGTTTATACAATTAAGAACAATGGCGGGAACTTTGGTAGAATAGAGTTATTGTAACAAGTTCCGTATAAGTAAATGAATGCGTCGGTAACTATGGTTCTTGATTAGTACGCTTGATCCAAGAAATTACTTCATTTAATTACAAAGAGTGGATTTTTATTATAATTATCTATTTCTGAAGATAAATTGGTCGTATTTTATAAGAAGGTGATGTCAGGAGCCCTAGAAAAACGAGCGAGAAAAAGAGTGAGAAGATCTATGAATCTTAAAAAAGCGAATGAGGTGTGTGCGGACCGAACATGTTTTTTCTGCTTAACCTCCACCACCTCGTAATAACCTGGAGGATTATTGAGTATCTGCATGTGAATGTGAATCAAATTACCGGTAAGTTCTTGAGGATTGTAAACAACTTTACATCAAGTAGGTTGCGTGTATATATTGGTTGTGTGACTTGTGTGTGCCTCTCGACGTGACACAAAAAAATGTCAGACAGAAAATCTGTAGATCGTGTCATACTCAAATATTTTCTGGATTGAAAACACATATAAGTAGTGTAGTATAGGCGATTACAGTTGATTGCGAAGAACAAACAACTTAAGTAATATTTGCAACACAGAAAACCCGAACGAACCCAAGGATTAGGGTACGAATGATTACGATTATGAATCTAGTGTTGGAACAAGTGAATGAGATTATACAACTTATTTATGTGCTTCTAGCTGGACGGATATTCACGACATTGGTGGAAAAACTTCTAGGCAAAAAAAACATAAGTTCTAGGTAAAAAAAACAGAACAGTTCTATGGCAATAACAGCTGGGTATGGAAGAAAGACTTTGAACGGAAAATACACGCGGTCGAAATATGAGCGTTGTACAAAACGTTCAACGTTTCCAATGATGATGTAGGAGAGAGGTGGTAGGGGGAGGTATAGGTTCAGTCATGTACAATAAACATAGGATGACGAAACCGTAAACAATATGAAAGTGAATGTATATAGGAACCGAGGAATGCCAATGCCATGTCAAATTAGCTTCGTAGTTATGCATTTGAACTTGTTTTCTTTCCATATCCATGTTACACCTTAAAGCTCCAGAAACAGACATTTCTAATTTCATATTTACACGGGGATTTATTGTAATTAGCGCATTTTCCATATACATTTTGCCATCCCATTTCTTCCCATTTATGAATGAATTTTCACATAACACCCTAATAGTACTACAGCGTACAAGGAACATTTTCTCCAAATATTAGTAATCATTGATATGAATGGCTCAAAAAATGACAATAAAAAACTGTTTCCCAACTTATTATTATTAACTTTAACCGAGTAAAGTAGTTTACTCGGTTAAAGTTAATATTAAAAAAAGGGTACTGTATATAGATTTCATTTTCAACTATAAACTTGCTTGTCAATTTCTATTCTTTGATAATTACGAACGTTCAGACCTTATTCCCTCCAGAATCGCAATCCTATATACACATTTAGATGGAAGGATGTGGGATCTGAGGAAGATCAAGACTCACCTACCATGACCAAATTGGTGTTGAGTTATCAGAAGGTAATGTCAGGAGCCCTAAGATCGACAAGCGTGCATGAAAAGAGCTATGAATGTTAAAGAAGCGAGTGAGGTGTGTGTGGTGCTCGGTTCTCTACGCTTACCCCGCAAGGGACCTAGCGTGAAGATATAGATACATACATGCACACCCTTATAAAAGCTAGTGTTTGCACTTATGGTCAAAACAAGTTCATAATCGTTATTGAAAATTGCTGAAGAACTAATATATTAGTTCGCATGTATCCAAATTTTTTTTATAATTCTAAAGCTAAAAAACCCGGCTAAGTGTATTTCGGGCCACGCACAGTGTAGGGTTCCGTATTTGCTTAGCTTTGCTTGCTTGAAAAGATTAGACAGTTGCCTAAAATAATAGGAAATCAAGCCTATTGGATTTTTTTTTAACATTCAAAACCAAACTTTACTTCTTATAACCATACCAATTTAAATAATGTAACTAAATATCCAAAGGTTATATATATATATATATATATATATACAAAGTGGTATAACACCACATATCACATCTATGAAATTGTCTATGTATCCCTTGGACTTCCACTACTTGATCGTTCAAATTAGAAACTAGGAAGCAAAACGCTTAGTGCAGATAGGTTGACATTTGAATCTAATAAAAATGTACACTTAATACAAATATTTCGCAAGCGGATCTCTAAATCGAAAAGTGATCTTTCCACACCCTAAATGTTTTTCAAAACCTATCTAACGATGCGAATAAAAAATCATCCCCACATTACGTGTAGGGGAGGTACCACCAAACAAATTTTTGTTCAACATTTTATTCTACCATTTTGTCAGCATAGTTAATATGTACATGCCAAACTACAGCTTTCTAGTATCAAGCGTCTCTGAGCTAGGACGCGGACCGACGGATGGACAGACAGACGGACATGGCGACACTATAAGGGTTCCTTGTTTACTACGGAACCCTAAAAACTTGCGCTAAAAATTAAAGGAGAACATTTGAGACGACACAGAAAGACTGAGGAAAAGCACTGAATAGTTTTGACATGGCTATATATAGACTAGAAAAAATATTTGCAAAAAATTTTGTGCTTCTGAACTGAGCAGCTTCGATTGTGCCGGTCAGCCAGTCAGTTCTTGATTTATATGTATATGTAGACGACTAGCGGCCTGTTCCCGCTTTCCAGAGGTCTCACTGAATCATACTGAGTTTACGGCGCCAAGACCTGCCTGAGTGAGCACGAACAATTATAGAAATAAATATATAAACACGAATTGAGAACCACGTCCACTTTTGAAGTGAATTCAAAATTATTACTGTAGCTAACGAACTAAATAACCGTGTAATGATGCATGTTGTATTCGTACGCAAATGGCTGCACTTTCTAAACAGTGGGCACTTCGCTAATAGAATTGTAATTATGTTTACAATGCACTATGCACTGCCTGCCTTGTCAACGTACTATGAGGAAACCGTCCGTATATAGCGATCACGTGGCCACTGTAAGGCTGCCTGTCCATTTGTCGTTGGATGAAAAGAAAGAAAATTAGCGAGCGAGCGAGGGAGTTATGTGGAGCAGAGTTACGGACTGTGTTTGTCCATTATTGCGGAGCGAGAAAGCGAAGTGGATTAAGGGAGTATGGGTAACGGAGTATGTGGAGCACTGGCCAGCTCAATACACTCCCGCCGTGCGGCAGCGTGCAGCGTCACACGCCGCCATTTTTGCCTCTGTTTCCCCGTTCCGCTTCTTACCTCTTTTAAGCTACATTTAAAATTTATTAATTTTTAATCTAGTTCGCAAATCCACGCGGAGCGGCAAGGAGTTTAGATTCCATTGGTTAATAGTGGCATAGCTCAGCTCCTCTCCTTTTTTTCAATCCAGTGGACAGGCAGCGTTAGGACTGCGTAAGAATGATTTTATAGGTCAGTAAAGGCAGGTCCAGCTTTGAGAACTCTAGGAATGTTTGTAAATGATTTTGTGTATATATGTTCTATCACTATGTACTCGCATATGTTTTATTGGTACCCGTATTCTTTACCTTGTCATTAATATGTACCTACAAAATATGGAAAAATGATTAATAAGACATGTAAGCCCGCTTAACTGAGCATAACCGATCGAAATTTGGAGCAGTCGTTGATAATATCGCATTCCTCTCACCTATGTATAGTTTTTATTTATCATTATTTTTATTTATCTTCTGTAACGTTCTGGTAAAACTGGCCATCTTTCTGAGGCACGTTGTCTAATGAGCACGTACACATGTGTGGCCTCACTTTCAGGAACACACACTTTGAGGAACACTGGGTTAGGTCAGACGTCTGTCCAAATATAATTTCTTGGACGTGCGGGTTTTACTCACATGTTTTGTACATATTTTCCTTCACCGTTCAGCAAGTGATAATTACAAATATGTATATAAATGCGAATTTAATAGTACTTTATATGTAACTTGTAATTTAGCACAATAAAAAAATCATCGCTCGATGTCACAAGAACAACAAATAGCACATATTTTAACGCTGTATAAACATTCAACTCAAGGACGCAAGATACTATTTCTGAAATGTGATTGTACTGCGATTTAGAAGTAAATCTTGTCACTACCTAAGCATAGAGACTAGGGCATTGTAGTTGTAACCCTTATTCTAAGACTCAGAGCGCGGTTTCAATTAATTACCGTTTGAAATTAATACAAAACGTGCCTGCCTCTCTGCGCTGATTAATATTGTTTGTTGCGGCGTGGGTGGTCACAAGAGTCTATATCATTGCATATGTAGATGGATATCGGGGAAAGTTTTTAAAGTTTGCACTCCATTCTGTCCTCTGGTCATATATTACTCGTAAATAAGATTTTAAGGTAACAGTATGTCCATAAATTCGAGAGTCCGGCGAAAGAAGAGCGCAGCGGAATCGCTTAAGTGCGACGGATGCACTCACCATCCGCAAATCCTGCTAATACACTACATGTATTTTAGAATTGGGAAATATTGGGGAATATAACATTTTACAGATAGTAGCAGATGACTATTTAGAATGTTGCTGTTTGTTCGTATAAAATCTGTCAAGCGACCTCGTTAAAGTTTCCGCGAGTTCACATGATCTCATAATTAAGTCCGTTTGTAAAGCATACAAATAACCGTGCTTCTTATAAACGTCATTAATCTTCCAATCATTTACGTTAGTTATAATTTTATTATCAATATTTTTTTTACAACACGACATACGGGCTACCTGAAGTAAAATTACCCTATACTTTGGACACTTGCTGTGCAAGAAGTATTGCTCGCGACCCCTACTGCTACCACAGCAACTCCTCATCGTAGGAACATAACAATTATCCAGGTAGTAAATATTTGGCTGTGGTTTTTTGTGAGGTGGAGATACTTCCGGGAGCTCGGTTGAGTCGTTGCGCGTGTCATTCTAACCGAACATGTAGGTTAAGCAATGTCGATGCCTGTCTATGGATGGGTTCATCTATCTCGAATTTCTCCGTCCCGGCTGTTGTCGATAGAAGCGCCCTCGGGAGGCTTGAAAACAAACTCCGCCAATCACCATTTGAGCAGCGTGGTGGAGAATGCTCTAAGCCCCTTCGGTTGAAGGAAGCTCCGTATCCCTGCAGTGGGAGTAAGGGTTGATGTGGTGTGGTGGAGGTACTTCCTAATCGGGCTGCTGTGATGCGACCTAGCTCTCTTAAAACTTACATCACATTTTACGGAAGGGAAATATAAGACATGTATAGACATATACATAATAATACAATCTAGTGTGTATAATAAATATAATGTACAAATTCCCCTCCCCATGGATGTATTATGTATTCCTACCAAGCCAACAAAGGTTGATAGGAAGAGATATCTTTCATAAGATAGTCTTCATATCTAGAAATAAGTCCGCCTTTGTACATACTATAAATTGAGTAATGCTACTGCTATGTACATTACAGATGTACATTAAAGCGATTATAACAACAACAAATATAGTGTAAGGAAATTATTATAATATATGATTGTTGTGTTGCAGTTTATGCGGACGGACGTAGTTACCTTGGTTTACACCATAAGGTTTCCTTTTTTACATTTTTATTGTGGTACTAAAAGAACTGAGAGTAGTAATAGCCCAGTAGACATACAACTATGTGATGTATTATAAAAAAAATACCTATATTGGTAAGTTTCTTTTGGCAAGAAATGCCAATGGTCATTTGAAATGTTGGTAGATTAAAAAAGAGATTTTTTTTATTTTAATTAATAAGATTTATTATTGAAAATGTAAGACGTGCCCGTGAGGGTCTAGTGGCAAATAAAGATTATTTTTATTTTTTATTTTATTACTCGACGGCCTCTCGTTCGAATCCTGATGTGGGCATGTAGGTACCGCAAAATTCGTTACTTCAGATTTATGTATGTCTTTGTAATTATCACTTGTTCGGCGGTGAGGGAAAACATCGTGTGGAAACCCACACGTCGAAGACATTATAAGTATTTCGAACGTGTGACGGTCTGCTTTTCCTTAGAGATGGTGGAGGTGTGACGGCAGTCGCTCTATGTTTTTTTTTAATGTGGCCTGTCATTATGTCCCCATCGCACCTGATGGAAAGCGTCAATGAGAACCAGATGTGAGAACAGCCATCACAGTGATTAGCGCTGTGCTGGCTGTCCCCCCCTTGACGGCCCGCTAAGGTGCCTCTTCACACCTCGTCTAAACGACCCGCGATTATAGGAAGTGGGGAACACATGCGCCGCAAATTCCACATTTTGATAGTCCGATATAGAAATGAGTCGCCGAACTTCCTAGTACGGGAGGTAGGCAACCCAACTCTATGTGGATGTGATCTCAGTTCAGCACGAGTGTTCCGGAGGAGGAAAGGAGAAGGAGGGACGAGGTCAAAAAGCTCTTCAGAACATTCCCCATGATAGATACGTTAGGGAACACTCAAGCATATATATGTAAAAGTCAGTATCTTCGCTGAATTTATATAACAGGCTTACGTAGGACCCCACCAATCCTAATGAACTAGGAAACGGGATAATGCTAGGTAAAATAATTAAAAGACAATATATTTTAAGTATTTGCTGTATATACTTATTTAAGCTATGGCAGAGAGAGCATGAAAGTAGAATAAACGCGGTTGAAATGCGAGCGTTGCGCAAAATTTGTGGCATAACGCTTGTAGACCGTATTCGCAATGATGAGGTTAGAAGCAGAGTTGGTCTGAAAGAGAGCGTCGGTGTTAAAATAAGAAGAGGCATGCTCCGTTGGTTCGGACAGGTAGAAAGAATGCAGGATGAAAGAATGACGAAGCAGATATACAATGCAAATGTGGAAGGATGTAGGAGCCGAGGAAGGCCAAGACTTACCTACCATGATCAAATTGGTCGTGTTCTACCAGAAGGTGATGTCAGAAGCCCTAGAAACCGGCGAGCGTGCATGAAAAGGGCAATGAATGTTACAGAAGCGAGTGAGGTATGCAAGGATCGAGTCACGTGGTGCTCGGTTCTCTCTGCCTACCTCGTAAGGGATTTGGCGTGAAGTTATATTATAATCAGGAACACTGTTCCTATATGAAATCTATAGTTTTGTGTGTGTGCGTTTGTCTGTGCGTTTTTCGAATATTCGAATTTTGACTTCAGATTCGGATTCAGCGTAAAAAAGTAGAATAGGAATGTTCAGGAACACCGTTCCTATCTCTTAAGGAACATGGTCAAAATGGCCGACAAATTAAAAAAAATATATTTTGAATTGTTATATAATTGACGAGCCAGGTGTTCCTCTGGCAATGCAAGCTTGCGCATTCTCAACTGGTTATATTTGAATACTTGCAAATAATTTTATAAACGAATAAAGCAATAACAATGACATGCCGATCGTCGGTATCGATTATAGTGACGTAAGTATCGAGTACACGATCGATTTGTATCGTTTACTAACAAAAGGTAAATTGGTAGTAACATTGTTGTAAGAATATGTAAGTCGGTGGGTTATCGTTATTAACATCGCGAGATACATCTGTGATAGCACGCGGTAGTTTTTGTAATGACGCAAGAATTGAGCGATCGATGAAAAGTTTACTTTCTAGACAAATACATACCGTGTTTGCACTGAATAAAACTCGTATGCATTTTATATTAAATTAGAAGACCCAATAAAAAAACCATGGAAACCGATTGCAGCAAGTGCAATTGTAAATTTAAACTATGCTATTAAGTGGGTACCCCACTTAAACATTTACAAAAATTTCATTAAAATATGTAGTCTTTTTTTTATACTACGTCGGGAGGCATACAAGCATACGGCCCACCTGATGTAAAGCGGGTACCGTAGCCTATTAACGCTTGCAATATGTTAAGTATCACTCGCGCGATGCCTCCTCTGCTGCTTACACAACAACTCCTTGGGAGCTTACTGGTGACCTTACTCACACGCAGGAACACAACAAGGGAGTTGTTATTTGACTGCGGTTTTCTGTGAGGTGGAGGTACTTCCTTTGATGCGCCCTACCTCTCTAGTCTTACATATTTTAATGAAAGCTTAGGAGGAGGTCCGTGACATATACGTGTATAGAGGAATCGTATATAAAAATTTAAATTCATATAATTTATTTTCATAGTTAAAATAATCAAGGTTTATTTTTGAAAGTCAAATTTACATGCATTTTTATGTAATCTGATTTGTGTGCTTCCGCCACTAATTGGTGGTGGTGACTCAAGGTGGAATTAGTTAAAGTTAATAATATCATGTATATTTTAAGTTATCTATGAACCTGTTGCATGAAACTAAATTTACATGTAGATAGATAGATAGATAAAGTTTTTATTTGTACCAGAGGACACACATATATACAATAAACAAGGGTGCAGGTAGACATGTCTCAAACCAAGTGGTAGTGCTCAACGCACTCAACACTTATACACTTAAATTATATACATTGTCGATAGTAATATCACAATATGTATCGCAGAATAAATAATACAATAAATTATACAAAATACGTCATCTCAACAAATAAAACGAGCAAAAGACATAGTCACATAGTTAATAAGTTATTAAAAATTTCGAAGTATTTAGTACCTACACCACATTGCAGTGGAGCATCGTCATGCCGTGTGTCGCAGTGATACAAAGAGGCAACAGCTCAGTGGATTATTTGCTAGTGAAGCAAATCACTGATTTTCAGCTGCGACCTAGCGATGCCGCAGGGAAGCGCGCAACGATACAAACTGTTTAAATTTATTTTAAGTTACATGTAATTTGATCTAACCTACTTTGTGTGTTTCCGCCACATTTTTTTGCCGGCGCTAGTTCGTAGTAGTTACCTACTTAAACTTAAACTAATTCCATGTTGAGTCATTGAAGCGCATAACGTTACAAAACTTCGGAACTTCCGAAACCCGGTTCCATCCGGCCAGAATCCTTCCTTGATAAAGGTCGGGAGATGATGAATCGGAAACCTCACCACTAATTAACTATAATTTACTTTATGGCGAGATTCCATTCAACCCTCAAGGTGAAGTTGGTCTACTTGTGAAGGTTGGTCTCTAGTGTCGTCTGGAAACTTGCTTACAACGGTGTCAGTGGTATTTCCACGCGCAGCTGTGACACTCCTGTAGAATTTTCTTGTAGAAGATGATTGTCTACGTGCGAAGCTGGTTACGGTAAGTTACACTCCATTCCAATTACGAACTCCATTATAAATAAAAAAATCTGTTGATTAACTACAGCAAACTCAAATAAGTTTCTTAATTACAAATCTATACTAATATATAATATTCAAAGATGCTTGGATTTATTAAATAACATGCAGGGATTTCGCGCCTTTAAATCCCTTGATAATCTTATTCAATGCATATGTCGGAAGTTCCCTTGAGTATGCATCAACTGCATTGAACTCATATCAACGGACTCATATAGACCGCATTGAGCGCATACTAGATAATGCATCTGTCTTTTAAATTTAAAGCATGTGATCGCGCAGACGAGTACTCTGAAAGACTCGAGAATTTTAAAATATCCTCCATGCAACATCGTAGAAATGTGGATTTTTGACATTACACAGAGTTGTCAACGGTACTCTGACGATTCCTGATCTGTTGGAAGGCTTGGATATCGCCGTTCCTCGGCATCCTGGTGAAAGAATGGCAAAAAATATTTGCTCTAAAAACATCAATTACTAATTTATATAAATATTCACCTCTTAATACACCTCTCAAGTCACCTGTACAACGATTTATACGCAAGTAATCCTAACATTGATACATTTTTGAACTTACTGATGCAATTTAGGTGTTTCATTGAACAAGTTCAGTGTAGATATAGTGTAAGTGTAGATGTGCGGTTGGTTATTTCACATTTTCACAAATATTTTTCTGTAAAATAGGTGTATAATTGATGTGTTCTAAGGCTTATTATTGTACCTATGTATTATTGTCACTTCTATGAGTGTAATATGAACGCGTTGTTGGTGTACCTTTATAAATAAATAAAATAAATAGATATAAAGCTGAAAAGTTTGTTAGAACGCGCTAATGCCTGGAACCGGTCGGTTTTAAAAAAAACACTTTTTGCATTTGATAGCCTAATTCTCAAGGAAGGTTATATAGGCTATCCTATAGGTTATATAGGCTATCCAATATCACGACACGATTCTGAGAAGCCGAGGAAATAAAAAGAAAGTAGAAAAAGCGGTTCCCATGGGATACCGGGATACATGCGGACGAAGTTGCGGGATTCAACTAGCTTTTAATAAATTCAAATAGTGATTTAATAATGTAAACAAAGACTACTTTATATGTGAAGCGGGAAGAGCACATTCGTGTAACCAATCCTTATGGGACATCGTAATTGGAATGAAGTACAGTAAGTAGTTTACCTTGTGCTTACGTATATGTACTTCATTACTTGTCTGGGCGTGCGTGTGTTCCCATTAGTTTTTATCTTGACGTAACATCTGAATTAAGTACTCGTAATGTTATCATTAACATCATATAAGTGAGTGATCAGGTACTTATTAGCATATTAGTAAATCAATTGAGTTTGTTTTTAATACAACGTCGGCATACGGCTTACTCTGATGTAAAGCGGTTATCGTAGCCTATAAACGCTTGTAATATATTAAGTTCGTGCGATGCCAGCTCTGCTGCTAACACAGCAACTCACTGGCAATGTCACTCATCCACAGGGAACACAACAACCCTTCAGGGAGTTATTATTTGGGTGCGGTTTTATGTGAGGTAAAGGTCGTTCCCAGACGGGCCACTTAGATACACAACGCCTCTCTTAAAACCCCCAGACTAAGGTACTACGTGTGGCCTTAACTAAGAAAGGTCTGATTTTCCCTCTGAGTAGCGGTGGTCTAATAGCAGTCGCTCATGTAAAAATCTTCGCCGAATCCTTAGACTTAGGTAGCGGACACTGCTTATCTTAATAGCAGTTACACTCTAGATTCAATTTGACTATTTATAACAATACATAAATAGTCAACCAAGGACGTCTTTTACCACAGTAAAATTCATATATCAGTTGTACATCTTGATCAATAACGTTAACTTTGGCTTGCACTATCAATGTGCCATCCCCTAAGATGTTTTTATAGTTATAGATACGTCGTACACTCTCTAGAATGGCAATACGATAGTAAGGTAATTGCCCAACTTGCATTCAGTTGGCCACGCTCTCGCGTCTCGGCTATACGTACTTCGGCACAAAACATAAATGTCTTAAGATATTATATTCATATCTTTCTAACGACAGGTGTGCCCTATCATTGGTCTCTTTGTCAGAGCAACGTGTCATAATAAATAACTGTACGTAGATATAGTACTACTTGCGCCATTTTGAAATACAGTAATGTTGGTGTATAACGTGTCTACCTTTTGATACGTCGCTGGCCATCCCTTATTAATTCCACCTATGATGGAAATAAATAATGGAGAACCGATGAGACTATTTTCCATAGTAAAACAATTCACCGCTACAAGTCGGAGGCGAAGTAGAATGCGCAGCTGATGTTAGCTAGTTCACGGATTAACATCGCGTCACATATCGGCTTCTTGCTTAATATACTCCCATTGGTCAGGAGGCTGAGATATTTAAGCGCTAAAATACTACGTTTTGTAGGCGCCTTATTATGTTATCAAGTGGTTTAATGGTTTGTGATTCCACCATTGCAATTCTGTTCGTTACTCCAAAGACATCTCACTGTTATCACCAAACATTAACTCTAACGTAAACAGATTATAGCAAATATGTAAACCAAAGCCGTAAGAAAAGTTGTATAGTGTCAGAAATTAGTAATGTCTCTGATGTCGCAAGCGTCCATAGGCTACGGTAACAGATTACCATCAGACGACCGTTCGCTCGCTGCGTCAGTGGTATAAAAAACAAAACTAAACTTAGATCTCTCTAACAACTACCTAATTGTAAAGCCTAAACTGTCGCACTACAGCACCAATTACCTACTTGCATGAACATAATTAAGTGTCAGGATTACTTAATGCGTGTCTCAATCGGTTGCCTAATATAATGTGGTGTGGGGAACCGAACACAATACCTTTTGTGGCTGCCTGTTGATCACTGATGGATGAACGAGCATGCCTTCGTTAAAAATAACATATTAATTTGTTTGAATGCTTTTATAGAGAGATGGTATTAGGGTGTGTTCACTCTTGAGACTTCATAATGTTATGTTTGTTATTAATAGATGCCTGGAATACAAGTGGCTCACCATCAGGTACATATGGTGCAGCCTGCTGATTTCGAAACGAGAGGTATCGAAAGAGAGGTTACAGGACTGCACAAGTTTTCGTTGTGCATATTTTCTCTTATAAAAGATCGCGTGATAATTATGTTTCGTTAAAACTTTATGTCGTGATTTAGTTTGTTGGGTTCCGTGCAAAGTCAAAGTCAAAATCTTTTTATTCCGTAAAAATGGCTACATTTGTTTGGAATCGTCACAATTTTTTTCCCTACCGTGCGATCTCGTCCATCTGTCAGTGGTATATTGCGGTAACTACTAATGCTATCGATTTGAATGCTGCTTATCCAATTTATTGCAAATAAAATACGAAGCGTCTAAGCCGCCGTGTGTGTAAAACTAAATGTAGGCTTTCGTACTCTTGTTCTTAGTACATTTAGTTTCACACAATAGTAGTACAATAGTACATTTAAAGTTGTTTTGTCCTGACTTTTTATAAGAATAAAAAACCATTATTAACATTACATATCTAAGACTTGTATTGAGTCGCTGTGTATGTAATGAGCGTACTCCATCTTTCTGCTTTGTTGTGGGTTAATTTTTAAATTCTTAAGAAACATCGTCAAACTAGACAATTTGTGTTCTTACTTTATCAATTATTCTATCGATCTTATAGGCAGATTTCTTCAATTAGAAGAGGCGAGTTCATTGCACTACACCACGCCGGCGCGGGTTGACGGAGACTGACTGCCTAATAAGCTTCCGTTTGATTTTGGTTGTAATATGCACCTACCTTTATAAAGCGCTTGGTCCACATTTTTTGTTGTCCAACAGAGCTAATGATTCGATTATCAACCCAATTGTTAGTAAAAACACTGTCAATGTCATCGTGCGCAACAAACGTAAATGATTCGCGATAAAATTGCGCAAGCGCATACAAAAAGATATACCTAACAGTAAATGCAATGATTTATTTTTTTGTGCAATGATTTACTTTCATTTAAGTTTTAAAACAATGTCATATTATGATTTCAGCTGAGATGTATGCGATGATACGTATTACAGTCTAGCTTACATGGTCGTGTTAAGGGATTGAATGAATCAGGTTTGAGACTATGTTGGAGCTATTAAGAGTTACATTCTTTTTATACAACCTCGGGAGGCATACAAGCGTGCGATACATCTGTTTAAAGTAATACATTAAAGATAAAGATAAATCATAAACATTAATATGACCATTGATAGTAATAATAAAATCCATTTTCTCAAAGAAATAGGTACACAAATCCATTTTCCCTCAATCATAATGTAAAAACGCCAAACCTTACTTAATTACAAAAATTTAAACAAATCGTTAGAGCCGTTTCAAAGATCAGGAAATATATTTAAATATATAAGATTATATATGGTGTTCTTAAAGTATATGCCCAAATTGAAATGGGAAGTAGTATTATGTATGCTGATTATGATAGTAAATATATTTTATGCCCCACGTGTTACAAATTCTTTCATAGAAAAAATAAATCCGTCTTAAAAAGTAGCTTTCTGTTGTATGACACCAACCAGTAATATAATACTTACAAGCATGCCGTGCGGTATATACGGTCGCAGGTGCACTGAGCGGCCCTTTGTTAAAACGCCGACTGCGCATCTATCCGCGCACATAGCCACCGCGCCGCGCTGTGTAGATGACATGACGCACGCGCGGCACTCGTCTATCAGTGTGTGTCGCGCATTACACTAGTACGCGTGACCGTAATCATGCCTGGACGTCGTTATTCTAATCAGGAGTATCTCGAAATGGTACTTTGTTATCGCGAGTCCAATAACGTCACTGCACAAGCGGTAAACTTGTACGAACAACGGTTCGGAATACGAGTGAGCCATCATACCATTCTCGGGGCAGTATACAGGTTACGAGAAAATGGGCATTTTAACCTGCCTCCGGTGGACCTGGGTAGAGGTCGGTATCCTGCCCAGTTCGAAGAGAACGTGCTGGATTTTTTTAATCGTCATCCAATGGCGAGCACGAGAGACGGAGCTGCCGTTTTCAATGTGAGCAACAGTTACGTGTGGCAGTTACTCAATGATGAAGGGCTACATCCATACCACTTCACTAGGGTACAAGAACTCATGCCACAAGATCATGCGCCTCGCGTTGCCTTCTGCCGTTGGCTGCGTGCGGAGCGCCGCAATATTTTGTGGACAGACGAGTCAACCTTCACACGCATTGGTATGTTTAACATACATAATGCGCATTACTGGACCGATGTTAATCCTCGTGTAGTGCGGCCAGATCATTTCCAGCGCAGATTTAGTGTAAATGTGTGGGCGGGTATACTCAGTGACAGAGTGTTAGGACCAGTTTTTTTAGAGAGACTGAATGCGGATACCTATCTTCACCTACTGCAAACACAAGTGGACAGTATGCTGGAAAATGTTCCACTTGAACATCTAAGGGGTTTATACTTCCAGCACGATGGAGCACCAGCCCATTACGCCTTGCGTGTTCGCGAGTATCTGGACGTTACGTACGCCATGAGGTGGATAGGAAGAGGAGGGCCAGTCCAATGGGCTCCCCGTTCCCCTGATATAACGCCGATGGATTTTTTTTTATGGGGTCGTGTGAAAGATTTAGTGTATGGACAAACTGGGCATGATATTGAAAGTGTAGAAGAATTAAAAAGGCGTATTGAACTTGCATTTATTCAAGTGAATCGTGAAAGAGACACGTTACGTAAGGTTCAGAGACATGTACGCAAACGTGCATACCTTTGTATAGAACGCCAGGGTGGGCTTGTGCAACAATTTTGTATTTAGTGTCGTGATTGTAATGTGTAAATAACTTGTAAATAAACTGATGAACTTTTAAACACGCCAAGTTAATGTAACAAACGTTATCCGATAGCTTTTTATTTTTCAATATCAAACCACGTCTATCTAGTCTATAATGTTATCGTAACAAACACTAAATACTTAAATTTAACGTTATTACATTAATTTGACAGTCCAAAGCCTGTGTGAAAGTGTGATGGAAAGTTGGTGACCTTTTTTAAGAAAAATGGATCAGCTGATATATCCGGTAAGTTTTCTAAATTTCCATTTTTATTTAACTAGATAGGTAGCTCTTCGCTACTCTACCGGCGTTAACTAAGTAGGTACTCACCGAATGTGAACGCACATAAGCGACGTTTCTGGTGTTAAAAATGTCCAAATGCTACGATAAATGCTTACAATCAGGAGGGGCTTAAGCTTTTTTGCCACCTTAGTGGTGTAAGTGTACCTTTTCCTATATCGAACCTCGTACACAATTACCAACAATAGACATATCAATTTTTTTATCGTTCCCATAAACAAACTTGAATAATATTCTAAGTAAACAAACCACTCATGAAATAACTACCTAATGCATTGAAAATGTATCTAAGTGTAAACTAATCAGACTTAGTGATGGATGTTTGTTACCTCGTATGAAGCAATCAGCTGTATGAAACAGCTGATTGCTGCATGTGATTGAACGAAAAGCAACCTAACAATGTGGCCTGAATGGTTTGGATCAGGCACATCGTTATTTTTTACTACGTCGGGAGACAAATAAACATACGGCCCACTTGATGTAAAGTGGTTACCGTAGCCTATGAACGCTCGCACTAAGGTTTATCGCACGCGAGTTGCCACCCCCGTTGCTCACACAACAACTCCTCTCACTGCTTTCTGGTAACATCACTCACTCACATTAAATCAACAACCCTCCAGTAAGTTGTTATTTTGCTGCGGTTTTCTGTGAGATGGAGGTACTTCCCCTGTCGGACTGCTTTGATGCGCCCTACCTACCTATGTAAAAAACATTCTTAGCTGGCATAGTTACAGCTGTCATAGGTATTTCTTTTTTGTATACGCGTACGGTCGACCTGATGTAAAGTGGTTACCGTAGCCTATAAACGCTTGCAACACAGAAAGTATCGCTTGCGCGTTGCCACCCCCGCTACTGATACAGAAACTCTTCAGGAGCTCACTCGTAACCTTACTCACTCGCAGAAATAGTTGTTCTTTGGCTGCAGTTTTCTGTGAGGTGAAGGTACTTCTCCAGACGGGCTGCTTTGACGCGTCCTACCTCTCTTAACTGAGCTTTACGACTGGCAACTGTCAGGCTGGCAACTCGACACAGGCTGTGGTCGTCGCTGTGTAAATGGCGAATTCGATTAGACCCGCGACTCGTGCATCGACCCCGTCAAACTGAATTATTAACAACTGATGATTCATCATCATCATCGGGGCAATCATTATGCACCATGAACCAAGTAGGCACTTTATTTATTTGATTTCTCAAACTTTTTTAACGATGCCGGGACACAAAGTTTCTTGTCTATCGTAACAAATAAACGATACTCTTTCTCCCATTGAAGTTCGGGCATATAGAAAAAAAACACCTTATATATAGATCTCAGTAAGAGGTATTGAGGAAATAATTTAAAATCCCACGATTCGCATGTATTAGTATTTTAAATAGCAGATAATGGCAACACTGTAGGAGGGAATAGTTGCAGTCGAAATCGCGACGGGCCATTCCAGGCATTTCAGAGACTCCAGCTGCAATGAATGACCATTTGTGAGACAAAAGAGGCTGGAATATTTTCAAGATGCATACTGTTTTACGAAGCCATTGGCTAATATTTTAAATAGTAACTGGTAGTTACAAGAACTTATAGAGCTTTAAATGGGGAAATTCTTATGGAAGTTTATTCAAAAGCTTTTAATCTAATTCTGGTAGACTATAAGCTGACTTGACGAAATAATTCAGGTTGCTTTAGCGACTATGACCTACAAAACAATTTTTCTCTTTTAATACAGTAAAAGCACAAAACAGTAAACAACTTGATGGCGTATAAAGGCTCGTCCCTCACCAAAGTGTAGTGTTTTAGCGCTTAAATATTTCAGCGATGCGAGCCTACCGAACAATGGAAGGATATTTTAACCAATAAGCCGTTACGTGACGCTAAGTGATCCGTGATGTAGCCAATAAGGGCTGCGCGATTTACTTTACCTCCGATCCGTAGCTGTGAGTTTATTTACTACGAGAAATCGTGTCATAAGTTCTCCATTGGTTATTTATGAGTAAAAGTGCCAATCCGCTATATATGTATGGCTTGAACGAGAAATCTTGTTCAATACTACCATTCTCTGGTAGTTCTGGGCAAGATTTCTTCTACAACGTTTGCAGTAATAATTCTACTAACTCAACTAGATGATTAAATTATTTTTTACGGAACCCTCGATGCACGAGTCGGACTCGCACTTGACGCTTATATACAACATCGGGACACATACAAGCATACGACCCACCTGATGTAATGCGGTTACCGTAGTCTATGAATGCTTGTAATACATTAAGTATTACTCGCGCGATGCCACCTTAGCTGTTAATACTCCTGTGTGTGAATGAGGTCATTGTGTGACAACCCTACGGAGAGATGTTATTTAGTTGCGGTTTTCTGCGAGGTGGAAGTACTTCCCCAAAGGGGTGCTTTGAGATGTCTCGGTCTGGGAATTTTCTATGTATAACAAGTATATATATACAAAAAAAAATATTTACGTATGTTTAACAGTTGTCTAGTACCCATAACACAAGCTTACTTTGGGGCTAGGTGGCGCTGTGTAATTTGTCCGTGTTTAAAAAAAAAAATGATACCTGTTAGAAAGAGATGATATATATCTTAAGACATTTATGCTTTGTTGCGAAGTATAGCACGTATATACGTATAGCCGCGACGCGAGAGCGTGCCCATATGAATGCGAGTTGGGCAATTACCTTACTTTCGTATTGCCATTCTAGAGCGTGTACGACGTATCTATAACTATAAAAACATCTTAGGCTCTAAGGCTCTCTTCGTGCCGTCACTCCCTACAATTATTTATTATGCTCTGTTGTGTCTAGGTACGTCTTCTCCCCATTCTGGGCCAACGACATGCACGCTTACGCTATCGTCGCCGCCTATATGCATACTATGATCTATTTTAGCGACCCAAGCCAGTCTTTTCAACCAGACCAAGACAAACAGACATATTCATGCACACAAATGTTTGTCCTCTGCGGGAACCGAACCCACGTCGGTGTCAAAGTGGCGTCATTAACCGCTGCGCCGCCGGGCTCGTCATAAACCTACTTACAGTAACTGAGCGAGTAAGTAACACTGTAATGTGCACCAGTAAGTACATGTAGCTCGCCAAGCGCTCATACATATTTCCGAACGATCTATTGTTTTTGAACGGGCATACATGTCTCGGTCAGTGACGCCGGGGGCACTGTTTATTTGTGCAAGTGCAATGTGCATGAAACAAATGTCTTTTGGTGCAATCTTGATGCATTGTTCTAATGTACCTGGAGTTATATTTGGTCTAGGGTTTTTTTGTAGTGCACATGTTGTTATGCATCGTAAAAACTTGTATGTTGTTAGGGTTCCGTACCCAAAGGGTAAAACGGAACCCTATTACTGAGGCTCCGCTGTCCGTCCGTCCGTCTGTCACCAGGCTGTATCTCATGAACCGTGATAGTTAGACAGTTGAAATTTCCACAGATCATGTATTTCTGTTGCCGCTATAACAACAAATACTAAAATGTAGAATAAATATTTAAGGGGGCTCCCATACAACAAACGTGATTTTTTTGCTCATTTTTGCTCGATATTGAAAACGGCAACAGGTAGACGCTTGAAACATTTACAGATTATTTAGTTTGATATATTTACTTTAAGAACAAATAATTAAATTAAAATAAAACAAATATTTAAGGGGGGCTCCCATACAAAAAACGTGATTCTTTTGCCGTTTTTATAGATTATGGTACGGAACCCTTCGTGTGCGAGTCCGACTCGCACTTGGGCGATTTTTTTTTTCAATGTTTCACATATAACAAATATCACTCACAGTTTAGGTCCCAATAGTGTTAGATATTTGATAAACCGTGGTGCACGGCAGTTGAGCTTCACATGACTAGCCATCTCTTTGAGGTTTTTAAATGCCTTATTTGTCATATTGCTGTCTCTCACTTTGCCGAGAGGGGAAGTCAATTCCAAAACTTCCTACTCCTACAAATTTCTTCTGATTAAATTCGTTGTGAGTTTCAAGGCAGCTGTAGTTTAACCCCCGGGACGGCAGTGAACTTCACTGTTCATTGCCATTTTGTTGGTCGCCGCTGTTAATTCTGGCTACATAGGAGACACAGTGGTGGGAATGAGTGGTGGGCCTATCCCGTAAAAAAAAAAATATCACAAATATATACAGCTCGATAGCGCAGTGGTTTACAACGCTACATTAACACCCTCACTCGTGGGTTCGATTCCCTCACAGGACAAAAAGTTGTGAGCATGAACATGTCTGTTTGTTTTGGTGTTTATAAGGGAGGTAGGTCGCGTCAAAGTAGACTAGGGAAATACCGCACACGAAACCGCGGCCAAATAACAATCGTTGAGAGTTGTTGTGTTCCTGCGTGTAAGTAAGGTCCTAAGGAGTTGCTGTATTGGCAGCAGAGGTGGCATCGCGCGAGTGATAATTAATGTATTGCAAGCATTCATAGGCTAGTGGAGACACACTAGCCTATGAACGTCGTATTTCGAATTTATATATATATTTGCAATTATCACTTACTCGGCGGTGATAGAAAACATCGTGAGGAGACCTCATCGTCCAAGAAATTAGGACTCTGGTTTTCTTAGGTGGGTTGTGGCAGTCAAAAAAAGAAATCCCACCAATTCATATGGACTAGGAAAAGGGATGAAAGAGCATTAAGGGTCGGCAACGCAAGAGCGACGCCCCTGATGTTGCAAATATCCATAGGCTTCGGTAACTGCTTACCTTCGGGCAGGCTGTACGATTGTTTACCACCATATTAGTGTTAAAAGAAGAAGAACAAGATGTATAAAAAACATAATTTTGTTTTTGATCTTAAAGGAACGTTCAGTGTTGTATCTACTATTACTGTTAGTCCCCGTGCACGTGTGTATTTGGCGGGAATCCTAACAGAATCTGTTCCGGGTGAATACTGGGAATACAAGTGCGGTTAATTCCAATAATTTAGGTATTCATTCGCACGATTGTATGGAAATTAAGTTGAGCACGCTGGCGCCATGGATGCATAATTTGAGTAAATGGAACGCCGTCGATTCCTGTTACAGAATGTACCACTAAGTATGTCGATTCGCGGCGAACTTACTTTGAATGGTTTATTGATCTATTTACATGTAGTAATATTATCATGTCATACTGACTCCAATTATGTTTACAATCGCACAGCTCGCTGACGGCCGGGAGGTAATCCTCATACACTGGAGCGGCTGTGGTCGCGTACTGTACGGTTCCAGAGAACTTTTCAACCGAGATCTATTAAGTTGTGGTATGTCGTTGTGGTGGTGGTGGTTCTGCCGAGGTTTTCCCAAGTGACTACAGCATGGGGTTCTTCAAGAAAGGCGTGAAGAGATTCTTACAAGGTCGGCAACGCACAAGTTACATCCCTGGTGTTGCAAATGTCCATAGGCTGAGGTAACGGCTTACCATCAGACAGACCGTGCGTTTTTTTACCACCTTAGTAGTATAAAAAAAATCTGAGCATGTACTGCTAAGTTCGTGTTATGTAAGTTTGTAATATTAATGAATAAAAAAACCTATATTGGCAAGTTACTTTTGGCATTTCTTCTACACCAATGGTCATTTTCGAAATGTTTGAATTAGAAAAAGTAAAACGAAAACTATGGGAAATTAATAAAATACAATAGGTTTCATTTAAAAAATATAAGACTAGTTTAAGTACCCACGTGTGTCCAATGGCAAACAAAGATTTTTTATCTTAACTTTTATATTTCGGACGTATATACATAGGTACGAGTACATATATGTAATGATCACTTGCACGTCCAAGAAAATATTTTTTAATACAGTTGCTCAAAAAGTGGCGTATTGCAGGGACGTATAGCGTTCGGGATGTGGGCTATTACATACTCGAGCTTTTTCTTTACCTTTTCCGAACTCGTGCAATTTCTATTAAAAAGAAAAAACCAACCACGAAGTTTTTACTAAAAAAAAATTCATGAAGAGTTTTTATGATTCATGCAAATATTTCTAAAAAGAAGCTACTAATTTGTTTCAATATCAGATTAAATGATTTGATTCAATGAGTTAGGTTAGGTTTCATTTTCATTTCATATCAATAAAAAAAATCTACTTACTGAAGACTTGGCTGTATGGGCATAGTTCCCTTTGCCTACCCAGAATGAGTGAAGAAAACAAAAGAAAATCTCTGCTTATATTCTTTTACGGTTGGTGCCATTTTCCTAGTTAGTTGAGTTTATTGTGTTTTTATTATTTTATTAATTGCTTCATTTTTTTCGCAACTGTATTAAAAATAGTTGTTCAGTACACGTGCGGAACCGAAAAAGAGAACTCTTTGCAATGACAGGCTTTCCGCACTTGTAATGAAATATACTATTTCCTGTGGGTTGTGGACGTCCGAGCGCAGTTAAAATCAGTATCTTCGCCACGTCCTTAGGCAGCGGACCCCGACGATAGTAATGGAATAGGAAGCGTAGTTTGCTGAAAGTACTACGTTTTGACGAAAATATATATTTTGAAATATTTTTACAATGAGTTAGGCCCATGTTCGTGATGAATTGAAATTGGTTAGGTTAGCGTAACAGAATACTGAAAAAAATCATTACGTCGTGCTTTGAAAAGAAAATATAAAAAATGAGAATATTATGTTACCAGTAGAGGAGCTCATGAAGAATTATATGTATAATAAACGAAAGCTTAGGACGCGACCACGCGACCGTGATTGACGCACGGATTAGGATGATCATTCATTGAATTTATATTCCATACACTTACTACAGGCAATCAAGTCAAGAATAAGTTAGGTACAGTACGGTACAGTTTATATACAATATAAATATAAAAAATGTCGCACGTCACGTGTTTACAGTGATCAATCGCGCGAAACTAGCGACACCACGCTAACGTAGTCATGAACAAAAGTGTGATGATTAATATATTGAATACGAGAACAGCGTATGAGTATTATTTTTTCGGCAATAAGCCAACACAACGAGCGGTTTAAGCGAAAGTATTAAAATGGTTTGGCACACTCACAAAATTCGTGATTGGTGGAATTCGAATGTACTCGTAATATTATTTCATAAATATTTTGTATACTAAGACGAATGTTGTTCGGATAAAAACAAAGTAAAACTTTCGATAGTAATTTTTTCCTGTCGGATTCTACCAATCAGATTTACGAAATACGATTCTATTTAAACTTTGGTTACTCTAAGAGTTCATCATCATTCGAGCGTTAATCCCGGTCGCCTTCTACGCTTTCGCTTCGGAGCCCAGGGTCCGCAGGAGGATGGAGAGGATTACCCAATAGTTATGTTAATCAATGGGTTGATCTCCAGGTTAAGTAAAATTGCCATCGTTATTTTTATAGAAACATTCATTAAATAAAAATTAGAAAACGTAGGGAATTGAATTTCAGTTTACATTACCATGGTACACTTTTGTAGTAAAAATAAAATTGTGTAAATAGAGTACAAATTCCTTCTTTAATCATATTTCAACATGTGCTGAGTCACAGTTGTCACAGATATCCCATGTTTCCTATTTACAAATTTACATTTGCCCATTCATCTCACAAGAGAAACCACTTTCGCCTTTATAACATAGCCATGTATTCGCAGCATTATCTTGGATATTGTCCAGTTTATTATCATCAACACGAAAATTACGCAACCTGAATTAGTAAGAGGAATAAATCAATCGAGAAGACTGGTTGATAATCGATTCTATTTCCATTTAAATCGAATAGCTAACATGTTTGAAGATATCTTGTATAATATATTACTCAACGAGTTCACGCATAAACAAATTAAACGTGGAATGACAGGCAGACAAAAAACTAATAAGATTACAAAAGCACCTAATCATTAATTAGATAACATGACAGAATAAAATTTGATTGAGTTTTATTTCTGAAGGTAAGAGTGACGAGTCGGAAGCGTTGAGTTGGAAAATGACCTTAGGGAGTGGACGCATTCAGATAAGATACCGTCGGAATCTTTATATTATCTCGAATAGCACGGGCTATGTGACGTCGTAATAAAAATAATATGGCAGGTATGTACTCAATATTGTATAGAATAAAGAAACATAAAACTTCCAAACTACCGAGTGGGATATCTAAATAAAGGGTTTTGAAAGGTGATCTCAAAATTATATACAACTTTCAAAACAACTTTGAAATTAATAAAATATGTATAATATAATCAATTAACTGCCGTAATATAACATACTCGGTATTATTTGGAATTTAAAAATATTGAAGAAATTCTCTTAAGTGTGTACCACCTATAGCGAAGTATTTGAATCTAATAAAGTGAACTATTAGTAAGAAGTACTACAAATAAATATATAGCACGTTATATATTAATAAATTAATAATAAACCGTAACGGACAATCACAATCAATTATCACTGTTTTACTGTATGTAAATGTTGTAGGCCTTATTAAACAAATAACTAAACTATTTATAGCAATAAATTAGCGATATTGTTAATACCTTTATATACTAAATACTGTCTAGGGTAAGCAAATAGTAAAATAAATTCCTTTATTACGAATCATATGTAACCAGTTTATGTAAGGAACTTTGAAACAATAAGTAACAAATAAACACAAAATCTATACACTAGTCAAATATTATCGTAGTTCCAACGACTGACTTCAAATCTTACGGCAGTTATGCACAAGTTTCTTGCAATTTATTTTAAATTATATAACACTATTAAAAAAAGCTATCATGGCAACATATCAAGATAACATTACCCTAAAAAAAAAACAGAAGAAAAACAATGGATGACACACTTGATTCATCATATGCGCCTATATTTTCTGAGTAATTTTCAAAAGTAAATCAGATTTATCTGCTTTCGACATTCATAGTGCCGATATAATAGAAGAACAAAATGGCAATGAACAAAACGGAGCGAAAGAAATAAATCCACTATACTTGCTGCATATAAGCTCTTCCAAAACACTGTGGAAAACATTTATAAAAATAATGAAGTATTTATCAACTATTTTTTTCCACATAAGTAATTGTTTTGTAGACATACAGTGTTACTGAATAAATGCAAACGATACCCAATTAGAGGCAAATCATGGGAATGGATTAATAGCTATTTAAGAGATTGTTGTGTATTGGTGGGACTTAATATTTATTCATTAGCTATACATTTATTTTATTAGTTAGCATTAGCATACTTTTATTTTATTAGTCGCAACGTGTTTTATATGAGAGATAATGGCAGGCAAGCTTTATTAATTTTTTAATAAATTATTTTGTGACATGTTGAGTGGCAAAAATGCTTTCTTACTAAAGAAGCTACTCGTATTTAAGATAGTTTTACCATGTACAATTTACATACCAAAGTTGTCTTAAAATGTCAGACCATCAGATATAGTAACAAATTTTTCGTATACTAGTGTAGCTAGTGGTACAAAAAATTTACATCATCGTGAATTATTGCACATCTGTAAATCTAGTGCTTTCTAGCGAATAGATCTGGTGATGGAGTCAGAATTATCTCCTCACTAGAAAAAAAATTCTTCAACGATCAATCTTAATAAGCTGAAGCTTTAAACACGACTTTGTTATGTTTATATTATCGTTATTTATATATGAGAGAAGGCCAACACGCATGTGGTATTTGATTACCGCAAATAAGGGTCGCTGGTTCATTGCCCGCGTTTTTCGGGATTACAGATCGAATTGATTCGATAAAGAAACGGTAAGCAGAGACTGAGACGTCTTAACTGTAAACGCAGGACTGTTTGAAATCTTTTGTTGACCTATATTAAAGACCTTCAAACACGATAAATGCTTGACCGATAATGAGGTTAAGTCATTACGACTCTTGTTGTGAAGAATAGAAGACATCTTGTCTATTGAGAAAGGAATTTGTAGTGTTCAGACCGCAGAACCTATATCTTCAGACCCGGAATCTAAATATGCTAGCCAGAGAAATGCTACTTGCCATAGGTAACTTTTCTAAGATAAACTTTGACAAAATGGCTTAACGTCGCGTGATTCGTCTTCAGCTATATATCTATACTTAGCCTCATCTGTTTGAGAATAGCTGCGTATCATCACGGCAGTCATTTGGGAGCTTACCGTGGCCCATGCGTAAAAAACCAATCAAAAAGCCATCAAACAAAAATTAGATTTGACGCCTTCTCATCAACGATGCCCTAGATTTAAAGCAGTTTGTATATTACAAGCTATAATATATGTTTCTGTACCAAATTATGGACGTAAGAAAGAGAAAACTACTAAATAAGTTACGGTTTACGGTTCATAGTTTTAATAAAATATCCTTTCAGTTTGTTTGAGGAGTGTCGCTGCTTCTGATACCACTTTTAATAAAATAAATTATATTTGCTTGTGCTGCGTGTATGCTGGTGGTTACTGAACAGGATCTCTAGTTTGAATATCACGAGATATCATTATCTAATCACAATCTTATCACATAATAGATGTATGTAAAACTACAAGAAAGTAAAATAACTTTTCTACGGATACTTGGGAGACTAAACTGCCATAACTAGGTGCTGACGTGATCTAGTGGTTAGCATGAGAACACTAGCGGTTCTGTTTTACAAAAGGGTTGTTGCTATATTTAAATATATTTACAAGCATAAATCATATCCCACAAATAAATCTTTACGCTGCAAACTTGTTTTTCTGATCTATACCCTGAGAAGTCACATAAATTTGCAAACGGGTAAACGTAAATGCTGTACTTATATAGGGTGGGAACCTTAAGTGATCACATAGGACGTTCGGATGAATCACGCGTTTTATCTGTGGAGAGGTGAGATCTTGTTCATGTCGAATTTATGTAAAGATTTTTCATCTCTTTTTAATAAAATAAAATATATAATAGGTATGCTAAATTTATACATTGACTATATCCACAAGTTTCATTTTATACAATAATTATGTAACAATAATTAAGATAAGTGATAAAAAATATACGGGACTACTTACAGATTATAATAAACATAAACGTTGATTTCTACAGCCACCGTCATACATCCTTACTAAATACCTATATAATTTAGGCAGATCACAAAAACCGCAATTGACTGTGGTTACATAAGAACTTAAAGGAGTTAAATAAAAATGAACAATGTATAAAATAAACCTCTACATTTAGAAAATGCTGTATCAAAATTTCATAATACACTCATTAAGACCTGTCATTATCATTAGTCATCAAACACGACCTTTAACTTTTATTTTATCGCAGTATTTATCTACAAATAATCTATATAATATTTATCTAAACATAATATAGCCGATCCTGTAAAACCTCTTCACACCTTACTTGAAGATCCCTATGCTGTAGTCCCTTTGGAAAACCTCGGCTGAGAGTTCATTCCACGTTCATTTCTTATAGGGTCGGCAATGCAAGAGTGACATCCCCGGTGTTGCAAATGTCCATAGGCTGCGTTAACTGCTTACCATCAGGCAGGCCGTATGATTGTTTACCACTTTAGTCGTAAAAAAAGTGTAGTGATAGAACGAAAACGGTTTTGACGCATTAACTTTTCTAGAATTATTTATTATCAATTCAAAAACCAATGTTTGTAGGTATACGTATCAAAATGAGTAAAACCCATTTTAGTAATTTTTTCTTGAAGGGTATCCGTCGCCACCTTTAGCAATCTAACGCAATTCTGGATCAAAATCGTATCTAAGGCGATGTGAATAATAGCGCATATGGTGCGGGGGCTGTCTCCCTTTACGCAGTGCTAAGTCGGGCGGATTGAGGATAGCTGAAAGCCTAGAAAGTATAGGCACAGGAAGAATAAGATTTATGAGATATAGTGTACGAGAGACGGTGTAGGTCCCACCAGACGCTAACGTATAGACGCGAGACCTGACGTATGCCAGAGAGACATACGAGCTTTATGTAAAATCGTAAAGTTATTTGATCGCATTTGCAACGATAAGAAAGAGAGTTGGTTTGAAAGAGAGTTAGACTAAGTTAAGATTTTAAACTAAAGAACGATTCTTTAGTTTAAAATCTTAACTTAGTTTAAAATGGACACTCCTTCAAAGGTATGCTCTCTACTGTAGGTTCGGGCACATAGAGTCTATAGGCGCTAGAGTCTATAGCGAAAATAAAAAGAAACATATTATGATAAAATGTAAGTAACTTTACTGAGGTAAACGTTCTATGCTGCAATGAATTTCTTGTAGTCTCCTATCGCATCGCTTAGCTTTCGGTAGTCAGCAGTCACAAAACTAATTTGTAACTATTAAAAATTTGTTTTGGATGCATTGGTCCCTTTTATCAAATGTTAGCCAACATTGTGGTTATTACAACCACACCCAGCTCATGATAGACCGAGGATAGAGATAATATCTCAATTTATATAAATTAACTACGATATTACATTTACGATACAAAGGATATTAACAATCACGACTGTACCCTATGTAAGACAGAGTCGATACAGCCCTGTCGATATTTATTTAAGTGTTATGTGCATTTTTAAAAGTTGGTATGCTTTATTTATTACGACAAAAACGTTAGCGACACTTTTGGTTCCATCTGAAGTCTAAGTCTAGTCTAAGGAACCCTTATAGTTTTGCCATGTCCGTCTGTCTTTCCGCGGCCTAGCTTAGAGACGCTTGATACTAGAAAGCTGTAGTTTGGCATGTATATACATATTAATTATACTGACAAAGTAGTAGAATAAAATCTTGTACACGTAAAGTGCGCCCACACCCAATGGTGGGGAGTTAGAATTTTGTTGTTGTTAGACTTAAGTGTGACTTTCATCCTTAATTAGGAGTTAACAAGTAGTGGAATCGCGATACATAGGCAATTTCATAGTTCTTTATAGCTCATTTGAATTTCTAGTGACGTTGTTCAGAAATTACATCGCGCTATGCTTTCATTTTTATCAATCTTATAGAAGTCTACCGGTTGCGTGTGACCTTAATACCCTTCCGGTGACGTAGTAACGGCACACAGGGGCCAACTACATAGTCATAGTAAAAAAAAAAATCGGCCAAGTGCGAGTCGGACTCGCGCACTAAGGGTTCCGTACCATTTTCTATAAAACAGCAAAAAAATGACGTTTGTTGTATGGGAGCCCCCTTAAATATTTATTTTATTCTATTTTTTAGTAGTTGTTGTTATAGCGGCAACAGAAATACATCATCTGTGAAAATTTCAACTGTCTAACTATCACGGTTCATGAGATACAGCCTGGTGACAGACGGACGGACGGACGGACAGCGGAGCCTCAGTAATAGGGTTCCGTTTTACCCTTTGGGTACGGAACCCTAAAAATGACCTTAATATTCGCGTCATCCCGTTCACTGGTGCGATCGCTTCCGATGAAGCCTTAAAAGCCTTCCCGGCTAAAGGCAATCCCAGGTGGTGTTTTAGTCAGTAGGAATCCGACATAACCCGTTCGGCCTTCTCAAAGAGTATCTTATGCAAGATTGCACCATCTCCCTCCCTTATGTCCGGAGGGCCATTTCTGAAGAATGACTAACGCACACTCGGGGTGGGTTAGTCCTTCTTATGTGGGTCTACAATTTTCGTGGGAGAAAAAAAAGGCTTTAATATTTTGCATCGTCCCGTTCCCTGAGGCGATCGCATCAGATGAAAGCCTTAAAATCCTTCCGGCTAAAGGTAGTCCCAGGCGGTGTTTTAGTCAGTAGGAGTCTGACATAACATGTTCGGCCTTACGAAAGGGAATCCTATGCAGAATTCATCACCGCCCTCGCATATATCCGGACGGTGCCTCCCTCAGAAGTATGACTAACGCACACTCGGGGTGGGTTAGTCCTTCTTTTGTGAGTCTACATTTTCATAGGCGAAAAGAAGGCCTTAATATTCATGTGCCTATGCGTTTAAGGCGATCTGGATAGTCGTAAGCGAATACTACACTGTGCATCTCTCGATATGCACTTGGCCGGTTTTTTATACAACGTCGGGAGGCTTACAAGCATACAGTCCGTCTGATGTAAAGCGTTTAGCTTACATTAAGTATCAATCGTACGATGCCGTCTCTGCTGCTAACACAGCTACTCCTTAGGAGCTTACTGGTGACCTCACTCACACGCAGGAACACAACAACGCTCCAGGGAGTCATTACTTGGCTGCGGTTTTCAGTGACGTGGAGGTACCTTCCCAGACAGGCAGCTTTGATGCACCTTACCTCTCTTAAAAACATCTAGAGTAAGACAAACAGAAATGAGAATCGAATCCACGAGCGTTGGTGTTAAAGTAACGTTTCTAACCACTGCGCCATCGTGCTCGTTGATTGTTAACACACAGCCTGTATCTGTTTGTCACACGGGCTGTAACATGGGTTTCTGTCACCTATTTGACTATACCACCTTTAAAAATAACAGTGCATCATTTACAGTCATTTAGATTTTGTATGAGAACTCTCCTAATTGAAGGAGGAAAAAAGTAAAATATCGGGTCGAAAACATTTCGATCTATATTCGATATTATATAGAACTATGTCTAGACATATAAAAAAAAAACATGCATTACTGAGCAGAGGAAAAGAAGCATCTAATTTACATTTTACGGACACGTTAGGGGAAATATGTTAACAACCAAAAACTATAGCGTGAGTGAATGATAATTTTTGAATATGAGAACGCTGTGGTAGGCCGAGGGAAAGAAAAAAATAAAACAAAAGGACCAAAAAGCACGTTTCCACTGATTAGTAAATTTAAACCACAGTTTAAAGTTTAAGGTGTGGTTTCGTCAACTATGTGTGGGGAAGGACGATGGAATGATAAAATTGATACATTATATATATAAGCATATAGATTGGTTGACCTAGACAACCCTAGCTAGACCTTTTATGGCCGGCAATGCATGAGTGATGCCCCTGGTGTTGGCATTTTCAACACCAGGGTACATAGGTTACGGTGACTATTTACCATCAGGCAGGCCGTATGTTTGATTGGCACAAAAAAATAGCACTAGTTATTTCAATGTTGAATTAGAATATCCTGCACCGGCTTCAATAGGGATACAATGACGCCAAGATGACGATGATGGTGAATGACAATACCATGTATACCATCATCTCTACCAGACTTATCCCCCAACTCGTACCTTTATCACCGTTGGGTTACGCATCTCCTTCAATCGAAGGTGTTAAGGACGTAGATATTTTCTATGCTGTTCTACCACGAATTGACGGAGGCTGTTATATTATAACCATCTGAAGGTCGCTACAGCCAGAACCGTTAGCTTCCGACGCTCGCAGGAGCTTGATTTAATTAAATTAATTCAATGGCATGCCAAAGTACAACGTCAGGACAACGTTTTTGTTTAGACTAATATTGTGACACTATCGAATTCCCCTTACATGTACTACATACTAATACCAAAAATTATTGGTCTATGACTACAATACACTCGCACACACTCACATAGTTAATGCAAATTTTACGAGCCAAATAAAATAGGTCTGTAAAAGATGCCTTCTTGTTATAAAAATATAAATTAGTTATTTTATATATACCGGCATTGAATCGGCGTTGCGGTCCTCAATAAATAAAATGATTTTTAGTAAATTCATTTTAATAAATATGAACTAGATGATCTCGTCGACAATTATATTCTTATTTTATTAGTATTAAGACAAGAGAGGTAGGGTCCGGTGAAGAAAACAGTCCAGCTGCTGAAGTAACTCCTCTACACAGAAAACTGCAGGCAAATACGAGTATATATATAACTTTCTGGAGGGCTGTTGAGTTAGTGAGGACATCCGTGTGCTCCTGAGAACTTGCTGTGTTGTGTGTGGTCGTTGTATAAAAGGAAATTGTCTCGCACTGTAGTTTTTAAAAGTTAAGTAGGTGTAATATTTTTGTTTATTTTCAAAGCGGCATATTTTATTGTTGTCGTACATTATAGCTGCATAGCTGACGGAAACGTAGTTTATTAGTAAATTATGTTAACCGACTTATCTCGAACAACGGTATTTGATCCGAATGTTAACTGCGGCTACTTGCGATGCATTTTGTTTATTTTCTCAATAACTGTCATATTTTTTTGCATTGTAGTTATATATTATAGGTAGGTTATGTATCACATAGGTATACAGGTATGCTTACATTCCATCTGATATAAAGTGATAGCCTATGAACGCATGTGATACAGGAAGTATTGCTCGAGGCATACCACCCCTGTTGTTAACGCAGTAACTCCTCAGGAGCCTACTGGTATTCTTATTGTCGAATTTAATGAACCTATCACCTGATTTATGCTACAACGTTAGAACTGTAATTCACAGGAACAACTCTCCAAGGACGTAATTTACGTGCGGTTTTATGTGAGGTGTAGGTACTTTCTCAGCCGGGTTACTTTGATGATCCGTTAGGTTAACATTAATATTTATTTGCTAATTGAGTTGTCATATTTCTTTAATATTGAAAACTATGAAAGTTGGTCATGAAATTTGATTTATATTTATGTGTTTATTCGTTTTATACATTCTTGCAGTTTATTTACATTCTATGACTATAATTCAGACCGTTATGAAAGCAGTCGTGTTGTATTGATGTGGGTGAGTGTTCGGCAACCGCCATAACACTGCTATTCGGTTGCATATTTGCATTTTCTAATTTTTTTCTGTTCATGCATCGTAATATGTATCTTATTTGTACTGCTTCATGAGCCGCGCGTCTTGGAGTCAATATGATAAGATAAAAGACAAATACTGCTAGTTACTTATCCCTAGTGCGGTTATGGTTCAGAATATAGAGACTGAAGCGGTTATTGACTGTGTATTATCTCAGACAAGCAAGCTTAGTTGCGATCGTATCAACAAAGAAATCAATTGATGCATCGGACTGGATTGAGCAGAATTCGGCAAAATTGGGAACGTATATCGTAAATAGTCACTTGAATAATAAATCTATATCTAACGCGTTCTACCCGTTCTGAGATACGGTGTACGGACAGACATGAATCTTCACCGTCGGTTCAAAAATACACAGCGAGCGACAGAGGGAGCTATGGTCGGCTTTGTCCTATTATTCATTGTCCAGTACGAAGAAATTCTTCGAAGAACCAAAATTAGCTGGCCATATTTTTTTTTATAGTACGTCGTAGCCTATGAACGCTTTAATACATTAAGTATCACTCGCGCGATGCCTCGTCTGCTGCTTACACAGCAACTCTTATTGGTGACCTCACTCACACGGAGAAACACAACAAGTCTCTAGGGAGTTGTTATTTGGCTGCGGTTTTCTGTGAGGTGGAGGTTCCTTCAAAGTTAGTGCGCATCAAAGCAGCACTTCCTCAGACGTGCTGCTTTGATGCGCACTACCTGTCTTCAAATATCTGCTGAGTCAGTGATGGCACCCTGCCATCACTGACTGGCTGGAGATAAATCCTAGAGTGGAGCCCGTGTGTAGGATGACGGAATGTTGGCTAGGGGAGACCACATCTAGATGAGCCGATGACCTTAAAACGATAGGTAGTGGTTGGACACGGAAAGTAGAGGATCACATATTGTGAAAAGCATCAGCAGTGGGCAGATATCTCGTGATGATATCTCGTAGATTAATTGCTTTGTATGAGAAATTAACAAGACAAAGATTACGTTTAAGACTTATGCTGGGGGTTTGTATTTAATTAGTAATAATTAGGGTGGAAGTGGCTCAATGTCACCTTTAGAGCCAAAGCCAACCTCGCCTGCACGTGATGCTTATCTACAGACGAGACTGGCGAAAGAGAGGTAGGGCACGACGTTAGCCCGACTGGGGAAGTACCTCCGCGTCACAGAAGACGGCAGCCAAATAACAACTCCGTGGAGGGTGTGCACGTGGGCAAGTCAGTGAGGTCACCAGAAGATGAGAAGTTGCTGTGTAGTGAGCGGGGGTGGCAACGCGCTAGCGAAATTCTTGTTATTGCTAGCGTTCATAGGCTACGGTAACCATTTTACATCAGGCGGACCGTATGCTTGTTTGCTATCTGTCGTAGATTAAAAAAAAAGTTCGTGAATTCATTTTATTGTAGAATGTGGCGGTAATAGGAATATATTGTAACCATGTCCGGATTGTAAATAACTTGTTACTTAATAGTATATATATTCCTTTAAGCCATGCTAATTTGAAGATAAATATAACTAAAGTATGAGATTTAGTTTTGAATTTGTAATTTAAACTTATGATGTCGATGTAGATATATAGCTTTGGAATAATTTGAACATGTTGTCAACAGTAAAATCCTGTATGTAGAAAAAAACATTGGAAATAATGTATAAAGAAATTACTTGAAAGTATACTTACATTGAAATGTAATAAGTTTTTTTTTTATATACCACTAAGGTGGAAATCAAGCATACGGCCTGCCTGATGGTAAACAGTCACCGTAGCCGTATCAAAGCAGCCCGTCTGGGGGAGTACCTCCACCTCACAGAAAACCGCAGCCAAATAACAACTCCCTAAAGGGTGTGCCCGTGGGCAAGTGAGTGAGGTCACCAGAAGATGAGGAGTTGCTGTGTTGACAGCGGGGGTGGCAACGCTCTAGCGACATTCTTTTTATAGCTAGCGTTCATAGGCTACGGTAACCACTTTACATAGTTGTTGTGTTACTGCGTGTGAGTGAGGTCACCAGTAAGCTCCCAAGGAGTTGCTGTGGCAGCAGTAGAGGAGGCATCGCGCGAGTGATACTTAATATATCGCAAGCGTTAATAGGTTACGGTACCCGCTTTACATCAGGTGGGCCGTATGCTTGTATGCCTCCCGACGTATTATAAAAAAAAGCCTATAGACATTAGCAACACCAGGGGTGTCACTCATGCGTTGGCGTCCCTAAAATTGTTATTAGGACACCAGAGACACATCCGCGCCCCGAGCTGTACAATTGTTCAATTACAAATCGCCTTTGGTATCGATATACTTTTCCATCTGGTGTAGTATTAAAAAAAAAATCGCGTGTCTATTTCATATCTGTATTATCAGTAGCTTGTAAATGGTGGGCCGGCAAATAGCGAACCGCATAATGACCTCAAACACTAGTACAATACGAAAAGTTCACGATTGTGCGTACCTCAGCCACTTCAAGCCACTCCTAGTTGTTCGGCGTGATAGTTGCGCAAATTAAGGGCAATTGGCAATGGTACCTAATGTGCTTTATGGTAAGTTGAAATGAGATTTCGAAATAAGGTTGTTTTTGAATAGATTGTAAGTGGAACATTCAGAAGTGTCAGACTGTGTGAACCGGCGACTAAAAAGATTTATATCGTTCCGCTAATATTATGTGAAAGTTTGTGACGATGTCTGGATGTCTCCGACTGATATGATTGGATGGATTTGAATGGGGTATGTGCTTTATTAAAATATAAGTTAGTTTCTTAGGAAATACTTAGGTCTCCCGCGCACGCTACGCTAGTTATCTACATTACGTTGTTAACTTCGATCAGTGCTTCTAGCAGGGCTAACCATACCTAAACATAAAAGCCGTATATGATGTACAATGTTAGCTCAACAAGCGTAGTAATTTATCACTATATAAACAATTAATCTATACATATAAATAAAATTGAAGTGTCTGCCTGTGATTTCAAAATAAAGCTTAAGCTTCATCTTAAGCTCATATTATTATTTTCACGTTATCAAAGCCTAAATATGCATTTTTAACTTTTTTGTCTGTCTGTTTGTTTGTCCGGGCTAATCTCCGAAATGGTTGAACCGATTTTGACAGGACTTTCGCTGGTAGATAGAGGACTGTTCAGAGCAGAATATAGGGTACTTTTTATCCCGTAAATATTTAGGGTTCCTGCGTAAAAAATTGAAAACTTTTTAAATTAGGGGGAAATATCTCCCCTTCGGCGGACTTTGTAATTTAATTTTTATTACATTCACAGAATACGTATTTGTGACATAAAATAACTACGCATTTTTATGTAATAAAAATAAAATAAATATATGTTGCCTCCCGTAAAGGGCAATAGATGGCGTCTACGACCCTGAACTTTGTTTTTTTTTAACACATAGAATTTCAGGTCTACAGAGAAATAAAGGCTACTTACTAAAAGACCAAATCTCACGCGTGCGAAGCCGCGGGCTTCAGCTATGTATAATAATACTTTGCAAGTTTGGATTTCGGATTCCCGGATGACAGTGTTTTTAATTCGCTTGAAGGCGATCGACTTGACTTCATGACTGTCATGTATGGAAAAACAAGGGATATAATTGATAGGTTGTTGTGCCCCCTAAGCACGAAACTCGAGATAATTAAAACCCGTCCATAAACAGGTATGCTTAACGCTGCGTATTCGATTAGACTCCCATGTGTACAATGGTTTCCAGCGTGGAGTATGCTCTAAACCTCTTCAATTAATGTAGACGTATACCGTATCCTAGTAGGTAATGGAATGAGTATGCATTGATGACTTTCAAGACGCATGGATAACACAATGCTTAAATCTTGGTAAAAGGATACGCAATGCTCACTGATCGTCTAACTTGGCGAACGGAACTTAATTCAGGCCCGTTGTTGCCCTGCATGGCCATACCGGTAGCTAACGTTAATTTTGAAAACAAAGTAATCGTAACTTAGGACTTGTCCATACTTGTGTACGCGAACGTGTAATACAATAGTTAAGGGGCAAGGCAAGGGGGTCCGCGTACGGCTCTAGAAATGTATCTTCATCTTCTTAATGTTATTCCGTTTCTTAAACCATTAGGATTGACCGCTACTTAAGCCTAAGGATTTGGTGAATATACTGATTTTTACATGGAGTCTGTCAGACCTCAGAGTGGAAGTGCGGGAACCCCGCACTTCCACTCTGAGGTCTGAGGTCTGACCTCCATTACACAAAAAAATCTTTCTCACGTAAGGTCACATATCTTACGAAATATAATTTCTTGGACGTACGAGTTTCCTCATGATGTTTTCCTTCACCTTCGAGCACGAATTAAACGCTACATACCATTAGTGTTATATGCTAGAATTCGAACCAGGGACCAAGTTGTTCGAATCCTAGCATTTATCATGGTGGATAAACCACTGGGCTATCACTGCGCACAGTTCGGTATCACGGCTCTAGAAATGTATCAGTTAATTTTATTTAATAAAAAAGTCTTCAAAACAACAAAATTGGTTGGTTGTAATCCGTAGCGTTTTATTGACCATTTACTTTTGGAATTAGTAGTGAATACAATAATAATTGTCACTTACGACCGATTGACGTAATATCAAACTAAATTAAACCATAAAATAAATTCAGCTATTTAATAGCTAACTAACGAATAAATAGTTAGCGTTATAGTCCTTTCTATTAAGTCTTAAGTAGCAAAAAACCAATTAACCTAAGAATATCTATGTGTTGCAATTATTTTTCTTCTTTTTTTCTTTAAGTATTCAGAGTCTTTTTTAGGCGACAGAGTAGGGAAAGGGATCTGACAAACCGATGCAACGTCATACGCAACTAATGCCTCTTTTTCTAATAACAACACTGAATTTTGAAGGCACTCTAATATACTAAGACGTGTCAGTGAGAATATTTATTTCTTCCTTTAATACTTGAATATTTCCTTTAGTATGATTACGATATGAAATGCACTACGTTTATAAAACACCGTATATAATATTGAAATAAGTAATGAACAAATCAAGAAACGTATAATGAACATTCACTATTCATGTTTCGCGCTGCAGACTAGAAACGGTGTGCAATATATTATAAACACTATCAGTAGATTCAGACTCGGACACCGAAAGCACCGTCCTTATCTCGACCTGCATAGCGACCTTTTGACCACTTGTTCAAGAGTTTACCACGCATTCATTTGTCATTCTTCGTAGCCGCTAATGGGTACGAACCCTTAAATACCTCGACGACACAATGTACCATTCGACACAATGTTCTATTCTAATTACCATCTAGAATCTAGACTAGATGCATGCAACAAAGTTAATGAAGCATAAATTATGGAATAGTAAGTAAATATTCTTTTATCAGATTTAGATTTGCAATTATACCTCAACGATGAACTAGCAAATAGTTTGTAGAAAGTCAGTCGGGTTTAATTAGAACAAATTCGTACGTATAATGAAAAACTAGATCCTTCTTGGGTTAGGTCACATATAATTTCTTAGACGTGTGGGTTTTCTCACGATGTTTTCCTTCACCGTCGATGAAGTGATACATATGTACATAAATCTAAACATGAATTTATTAGAACATGCTCCCACCAGGAATGGAACCGAGGATGAGTTGGTCAATAGGCTGGTTACTTACCCACTGGGCTATCACTGCTTATTGAACCGAGTGGACCGCGGTCCATTCGCTAAAGACCCCGACTTTCCTGACTTTACCTAAACTTTCACATGTTTCCAACAACACAAGGAATAAATTGGCTATCCCTAAAGTCAATTCCAAAACTTCCTACTCTTACAAACTTACTTCCCGGGACGGCAGTGAACTTCACTGTTCATTGCCTTTTTGTTGGTCACCGCTGTTAATTCTGGCTACACAGGAGACACAGTGGTGGGTATGAGTGGTGGGCCTGTCCCGATTATCCCTAAAGTCAGTCTTAGGAGAACAGGCAATTCTTACGGAAGATTCCAACTTACCTATAATCGAACTTTTAATAATGTACAATCTACAGTTTAGTTTTGGTCCCATGTATGTTTTTATTTATTTCCTTTCTTCATTTAAGTTTTATGTACGTATGTATGTATGCCGCCGACGGCGGGGAGTTCACCCTCGCACGCTGGAACCGCAATGGTCGCGTACTGTGCGGTTCCAGAGAAGTTTTCTTCCGAGAACTCTCAAGCTGTGGAATGAGTTCGCAGCCGAGGTTTTTCCAATGGACTACAGCATGCAATTCTTCAAGAAATGCGTGAAGAGGTTTTTAGAGGGTCGGCAACGCATGAGTGACACCCCTGGTGTTGCAAATGGCCACAGACTACGGTGACTGTTTACCATCAGGCAGGCCGTATGCTTGATTGTCATCTTAGTGGTATAAAAAAAATATCTTTTGAAAATTATGAAAATGTATTAACTTGGACATAATACTGCTTCAATCATGTTTCAATTATTCGATCGGTTTATGATTTTTAATATTGTTAGCTTACGATGAAACATACCATGTTAATGTAATAAAGGAATATGAAAAAAAAAAATGAACAATACAAGTGTTGTATAGCACAGGATACGTGATTGGTAGTAGCTGCTAGGTAGTATTTTCTGTGGTACATATTGAGCAAATCTCCGTTTAACTATGAACGACCAGGTGTTGCTGCGGGCACGTAATGATTATGAGATGGTTATCCGTTCCCGAGGATGACGGCTCGTTGGCAACTAGAAGCGTATACTGGATCATACATTTCTTTATGTTATAAATGAAACTCTTTAAAATATATAAGGACAGTGTCAAAATTCAACCAAGATAAATTACAGGCATAAGAATGAGTAGGAGATCATGCAAATTATCGTATACTTTAAGCGATTAATTCTTATATACTTATATATATATATACATATATATATCTATATATATTGTGTATATCGGAAACGGCTCTAAGGATTTTGATAAGGTTTTGTTTCTTATGATTATCTATATAAGTGTCTTCACCGACGAAACGCTATTTTGGATAAAGATACATAAAAAGCTGAGCGAAGCCCGTTCGCCCAGGTACTGTTATTGAGAATGAGAAATTTATTTTTTTTGACTACAGACCACCTAGGATGATTCAGATCAGATTTTTTAAATGCCGCAAATCTATCATCGGTTTAATTAATGGCAATTGTCTTCAGCAAAAGAAATAGAGACCCTGAAGCTTCGACCTTCCGACAGGAGATTGTTACTTATCTAAATATAAATGTGACATTCGAAATCAAAAAGTATTAACTTATGCGGTATGTCCTTTTTGAACCGTTCTCGGTAGTATATGAAGAGCTAGGTGATTTTATGCACTCGCAGGAACACTTGGACGCGATCTGCTGGTATGATGGAGGTGCTTCCCTAGTTTAGAAATATGCGTCAATAGATAAATTGTAAGGAACTTGCACCCCTGGGCTCATGTAGACGTGCGTCAAATCACTTGCTGAAGTATACAACATATAGACACATGCCGTCTGGTTCATGGAGACGCAAGAGCTCTGCTTTACTTTTCATTATTTAGTACGTCAGATACTTTGCGATTGGCAGTACATGATTAAAGTTACTTATGCCGCAGCGATACCATTTCCGCACTCAAAGAGTTGAGCAAGCATGGGACCATTCTTCAGCTTCATGCGTCATGCCACATACATCGAGTTATGTATCGTAATATCATTATCGCACTGAGATATTTACAAACAGGTAATAAGGGATTGGCGCGTCTGTTGCAAGTTCAACTTAATTGCTTACCATCAGGCGGATCGTTTTCATTTGTCACTACAGCTTACTATTTTTTTATTCCGTTCATTAGTGGTTGAAACAAAAATCAAATGGGACGTTTCGTAATGAGAAGGATTGTAAAACAATAGAACACAGGACACTTTGATTATCGACGGCTGAATATAGTAATTTGCTTAAGATTTTGCAGGCCACTTAGGCTTCATGACATTCCATCTATTTTTACCTAACTATGAAAATAAGTGAGTTATTGTTTTTGTGTGTATGATTTTGTATAGCTATATAGTTATAAATGTTTCCATAGCTGAAGCTATAACTATTGATACCACGTAACAGAAAATGTAGAAGACAAGATTGTATCGTTACGGCAGAGCTGGGCCTCCTACTGCATCTCCTAATTTTTATCATAAAAGGTGATTTCAATCACATCATAATTTTTGCTTTTGATCGATTATTAAAGTTTTTAGATGGTCAAAATTACCTATTTTATAAAAGGTCGAAATTAACTTTTTGCAGTTTGTACTCATACTTTTTTTTGTCACTTATTTTAGCCCATACTAAATGATCAAAAACTATCTGTTCATTATTTTAAAACAGGTTTAGATATTGTAGCATTTCAGTATCCGTGGATCTTTGAAGCCCTAACTAACTGTTGTTAAGGTGTGCGCGATAGTTCCGTGTTAGATTCCTGTTACATCCATTAACTTGGTCGGGCCCGGATTTCATCCTGTATTGCTCAAATAACAATGGATAAATGCCATGTTTTTTTTACTTAAGAGGGCGTAGGACGTACAAAGCTAAGTGGCGCCCTCATTTTTTTTTATTAATAACGCTTAATTTCAAAATTCAGCGTTATTAATAAAAGACCAGTTCCAAAAAATGCTCAATACAGGCACTAAAGAACCATATTTATGTTTTTACGAGTTTCACTCGTGAGAAAATGCTACGTCAGCGTTAGCATCAGTAGTGCATCACGCGAGTGATACGTGATTGTCCTAACATTGCAAGCCTGACTTATCAAGGAGTCACAAAGCTTCATTTTTGTGAAAAAGGAGTGAAGATTTCACCCAAAGTATATCAAGAGACTGTCTTGGATCGTGTTGTAAAACCTCCAATTTATTTGAAAAAAATGTGCCGTGGACATTCCAGCAGGACTCTACACCTGGTCACAAGGAATGAACTACCCAAGCCTGGCTCGAAACCAACTTTCCGGACTTTACAAGAGCTGAAGACAAATTATGGTCATTTTTAGAGGACATGGCCTGCTCGAAACGACACGCCAACATTGAGTCTCTTAAGAAATCTCTGGAGGAAGCAGTGGCTAAATTTCCCATGGAAACAGTGCGTAAATCCATTGTTCGTGGCCAGACAGATTAAAGCCTTAGTAGTCTTTTCGAATAGAATCATTTTTTTATTTTTTACTGAGACTTCTATAAATATGTGTACATATAAGTTTTATTAAGATTACATTACTTCATAAAAAATAAATGCATATTCATTTGTTACAGAACTTATAGCTGGACTAGGTTTATATACCTATATATTTAATATAGAGTTGATCACGAAAATAATATCGATGTTAATATAAAAAATGACATGATAGGTTGGTGAAAAAGACATGTAGAAGATTGCCAGAGGAAAAAGTGACTAAATAGATAGTGACAAAAGTGAAAGGATGCAGGAAGGATAGACCAGGACTCACCTACCACTGTCAAATTTTTCATGTTATATCAGAAGGTGAGATCAGGAGTTCCATAACGCGGCGAGCGTCCAAAGTTCTATGACTGTTAAAGCGGTTCTCCCAGCCTATCTCACAAGGGACTTGGCGTAAAGGTATAAAGCTTACGCACATAATCAAATGCCATGCATTACTTTAACAAAAACTGTAAAAGATCTCGATCTCGTTTGATAACCTTTATCGGGAAGGTTTAGAAAGAAAAAAAAAACGAACAAAGTCGCGGGAATCAGCTAGTACACAATAAAAATACATTTAATTAAAAATTCTAAGTACAATGAATGACCGCGATTTTCACACTAATGGTCTGAAATCTGCAATTTCATAGTTTAGGACGAATATTGTGTCCACTTTTTATTGCTCTACTGTATACTGTGTATTTTTTAATGTACACAACTGTACAAAACGGTACATTTCGTTACCAAGAGTAGGTTACAAACCGTACCGCGCCGAGTGTTTTATTGGCATTGACAGTTGTCTTTATAGGCCTATGTGACATGCCATCAGGTAGAGTCATGGTTTGCTACCTCGGTTCATAAAAAAACTAAGACTCAGTCGCCATCTAGCACTATCGTCGTGGAATTTATGAGCGGTTTTGTGCATTTTGTCTGTCTGTGCACTTGTTCTTCGAAATTAACCGATTTTGGTAGTTTCCACTGTCATTTTAGAGTATTCTGGGAGGCTCGAAGCTAGGGCCGGGCAGCTAGAACATAATTAATTGATCTACGAGACATTCTATAAAGGACATGTTTCTTTGTAAAATAATAATATTAATCGAATCAAATTTTAATGATTACTAAATAAATTCTGAACATAGGCCTCCCCTCTAGAGTGCCTTTCGTCTTGACCTTGTGCCACCTGCATCCATCGACTGCCTCTCGAGGTCGTCGCTCCATCTAATGAGGGTCCTCCCGCACTGCGTGTACCAGCATGGGTCGACATTCGAGATCCTTTCTGCCATGCCATTTCGATGAGTACGCATTTAATTTAATAATAATGCGTAACTTACATTCTTCCGTAGAAATGATAGATTGATTAAAAAACTGTTGTACAATTGTTTTTTTTTTATTGATATAGTAGTTTCTAATGCTACGGAAAAATTGAACTTGAGCTTTATTTTTAATATTATTTTATATTGTAAATGGAGCGTTGGGAAAACTTACAGGCAGCCGAAATCTAAGCCCGTAGGCATAGCTCGCTGTACACAGCGCGGTGCTAATCTCAATGCTAACAAATGTAAAGCTGAGCATGGCAGAGAGAACACGAAAGTAAACACGGTTGAGATGCGAGCATTGCGCACAATTAATTTATGGCGTAACGCGTGCTGACCGCGTTCACGTGAACGTAATAAAGAGTGTCGGTCTGAAATAGAGTGCCAGTGTTAAGATAAGAAAAAGCATGCTCCATCAGTTCGGGCAATGTAGAAAGAATGCAAAATATAAGAATGACGAAACAGATATACAAATCGAAAGTGGCAGGATGTTAAAGAAACGAGCGAGTAGTGTAAGGATCGCTTATTGTGTCGCTCCTTCCTCTGTGCCTACCCCGCAAGGGACCTGGCGTGAGTATATAGATAGACTATCATATAATTCCGTCGTGGCACAAAAATGAAAAGAAATGCATGAAAATATCTTAAAATGAAATAGAATTGTGATCAATCATACATGGTCGCAGGAAGACTGAAGAAGTCTTCCTGCGACCACGGACGCTGCAAAGCGTTCGAAACGTCATGTTCAACAAAATATATAAAACACGCGATACTTCCGTTAAAAATTGTTTAATTTCAATGTGTAACAATCGCGAAAACCTAAGACAATACTATTGTGTAAAAACCTACTTCTATGAAGGCAAATCTAATGTTACTTCAAATTTTATGGAAACAATCAAACGGTAAAAACTTCATAACTTAAAACAAAATTTGCAGCGAACTCGTAACTTCTCCAAACCACAATTTTATATAGGTTAGTTTATAATAGGATGAAGGGATATTTTCAATAAAAATATTGTGCTATGTACACCGACTTGAATTTGGTTGAAAACGGGATTAAAATGATACGTCATTAGGTAACAAATAAACTCAATGAGCTCCTAAGGAATTACTGTGTAGAAGCAGAGGTGGTATCGCGCGACGATACTTAATGTATTGCAAGCTTTTACAGGCTACGGTAACCGCTTTACATCAGATGGGCCGTATGCTTGTATGACTCCCGACGCGGTAAAAAAAAAATTCGATAAGTTTCTGTCAATACAGAGAAACATAATATTCATGTACGCAATTATTTCTTTAGTGCAATAATCGAACTCCTGGCATTAAAGCTAGCACTGCCAGCTATTCGACTACCGGGCTCAAGCTATAAAAAAGGGAATAAGCCCGAGAGCGCTGTACGCGGTAACTTACCGTTGTCGTTAGTGTATCGGTTGTGTAATCTAAATCTAACGATTCCCACTTATTGCTGTAATCTGGCATCGAATTAAATGGAAAGCGGATCTTATATCGGCACGAAATTATAATTATCACGAGCCATAAGCTTCATCAAGATAAATATATATACGCAGTAACTATATTTCTTAAAAGTGCGGTTCACTGGAGACATATGTGTCTGTCTGAAGCTTTATGTAACAAGCAGCAATAATTTTTAATTAATCAAGACATTTGTTTGCTCTTTAATGAAATATTTATTTAATTTTTTTCAGTTGAGATATAGCCGCGGTGTGTGTGTGGATGGGTGTACGTTCACCCACTTTGATTTCTACAACAATCAAGATAACTGGTTTTCAAACTTACATTAAAAGACAATATTTTGAAATTGGAATTGGATGGTCATTAAATTAACGACAATCCAATTCCATAAATTTATAAAATACGGAACTTAATAATACGTAATAGGTTAAGTCCCACATCATAGGTATAATATTTATGTAATTATGCAACGCGAAAATTTAAAAACTTAAATCTAATTCCAATGTCAAAGTATTGAGTTTATAAATATTTCATAATATCGAACAACTTAATAACAACCAACTCTTAGATTAAGCCAGTTAGGTGCTATTATCGCAGTTTAGAGTTTAATTAAATTCTGATCGATCGAATTGATACCAAAGGCAATGTTATAATAGTAATATATAAATATTCTGTATTTAATAAAGTGTAGTACCTGAATTTTTATTTGGAATCTCATTTTATAATTCTTGCAAAAGAAATCATTCACAATTCTAGAAATTAGAAATGGTAAATTCCATTCCCAATTTAGAAAATTGTGGCTTTCCATGTTCGTTGTATTTTTGTAAAGGAGTGAGGTCACCACTAAGTTATCTAGGACATTTTATTTTTGTATCACAATAGTTCATGGGATATGGAAACCGCTTTGCTTCAGGTTTACGGTGTTCTTGTTTTTCGCCAGACGAAATGTAAAAAAAAAACAATTGTGCACATTGCGACCGTATGAGGTATACAGACAGATTACCGCAACCGAGTAATATTAATGCACTGAGCAATATTATTGAAGTTCATAATACCATTGCAAAGAAGTATTTATTGACGTGCTCGTCAAATACTAAACTTTTCTATGGACTTGAGCTACTGTTAATATATTTACTTTTGGCGTGACTATACCGTTTGCAGGAGTTGCCAGTTGGGCACGGGCCGGTCGTGAGTAGGAGGTAAGGGACGCCCTAACTGTTAGCGGTTTCTAGGGGTTTCAATTAAAAGTACTGTCCATTTGATTTATACTCGTAAGTACACATAATGCTAGAGAGTCCCTCGACTTCGCTTCTCTGGTTTGTGCAATCTTAACTGGTACGCAGATAAAAAGGCGGATATGTAATTGTTTATGTTATGTTGATACTGTTGAGTGTAGGCGCTTGGTGGAATTTTGAAGACATCTCGTTAATGTTAATACTTGCACTTGTACAGATACCACTTCACAATTTTATTTAATAATTAATTTTACCGACCGATTTCGCCTTTACGGTATTATCAGGGTATTTTATATATCATATGACGGTATCCAATTTTTACTTAATCCCACCCACTCGCAGGAACAAACAATTTTCTGGAGAGTTGTTATTTGGATGCGGTTTTCTGTGAGGAGGTACTTCACCTTGACTGCTTTGATGCGCCTACCTTTCGTAAAAAAATCCAGACCAGACAGACATGTTTATGCACTCTGCCACAGGCTCGTTTAACCCCCGTGGAGGTTGATCATATAGCAAATACCCCATTAACTCTATAAAAGATGTGCTCCACACCTTCCTATAAAATTTACGTGCCCTTAAGGCAATAGCTAAAATAAATTACTAAAGCCAGCATTACACTAGCGTGTTCAGTGGTCAATTAACCACCACGTTGTCACCGGCACAATAGGCCCTTCCGCGGCCTGGGTGGCTGGCCACGCCAAATGAGCCATTTACCAAGACAGGTGTGCCCAAGCGCTTAATTGGCAACCATGTTACCAACGGTATCGCGATGTATCAATGTTTCTATGCACGGTACGATAAATACGGGCTTTAGATTTACCGACTAGTAGACTGTAGTGTGGAGAGGCCTTTAGTGACACGTGATCTGTGCAAAGATAGTTTTGCAAAGATGAATAAATTTTTGCGAGCTCGGTAGCGCAGTGGTGAGTAACGCTAAATTTGACATCAATACTCGTGGGTTCGAGTCCAGTACAGGACAAACATTTGTGTGCATGAACATGTCTGTTTGTCTTGGTCTGCTGGATCAAAGCAACCCGTCTGGCGAAGTTCCTCCGCCCTACAGAAAACCACTTCCTGAAGTGTTGTACTATTCCTGCGGGTGAGCGAGGTCACCAGTAAGCTCCTAAGAAGTTGTTGTGTTAGCGGTCTGCGCGGAATTAGTGATTTTGGGTTAACTTTAATGTACATCATACCGAGAGCCGAGGCTTTCGGTGCACTGATTCCGCGGGGAGATTTGCTCATGAATTTGTTCTCGCTTATTGATACATTGGTTTCTCTCAACTGGTTCATCTTCCCACGAGAATACCAGATATAGAGGACAATGCAAGCTCTCTACTGGACCTTCTGCTGACTACACGTCCGGATGAATATAACATCACAGGGGATGCGCCGCTTGGCTCATCGGACCACTGCCTCATCCGGACCCAAGTGCCCTGAATGAAACGTGATCCAGCTCGGCCTGTCGGATGGCATCGCCTATGGCACTATAAGACGGCAGTCTGGGACGGATTGCGTGAATTCTATGGATCGGACAATGAGTCCTGTTGTCCTGAATGGGGATTCATGGGAATAATTTTGAATTTTGAATATGAATTATACGGAAAGGTATATTTCAAGCCGTTAACTTTGACGTCTGACATTGAGGTCAATGACGTGTTACAGACAGAGAGCTTTTTGGCGGTAAGTCAAGATCCATGGATATCAACGCTGGCGTCCCACAGGGCTCTGTATTGTCCCCGACGCTGTTCCTGCTGCATATCAATGACATGTTGTCAATTGACAGCATTCATTGTTATGGGCGATATAACTGGGGACATTTATTACACGGGCCGTGCTAGCACCCCTCGTTCCCTTGTGGAGGAAAGCCTCATATGTCTTGTGTCTGAAATAGAGTGTACTTTGAATAAAGTATCTGTCTGGGGGCGATTGAATGAATTGAGATCTCCAGCGATGTTCAGTACCGAAGTCACCTGGAAGAGAAGGTCAAGCTGACGTCAAAGAAACTTGGTGTGCTCAACAGAGCAAAACAGTGCTTCAGCCCGGGGCAAATACTTATGTTACATAAGTCCTAAGTTAGACCGCATTTTGAGTACTGTAGTCACCTCTGGGCGGGGGCACCTGGTACCCATCTAGGACCTTGTGACTCGGTGCAAAGACGAGCTGTGAGGATCGTCGAGGATCCTAAACTCACACACGGTATTGAGCCCTTGAGTTTCCATACCTTGATATGATATATACCAGACATGTTTATGCGCACAAATGTTTGTCCTGTGTGGGAATTGAACCCATGAGCGTTGGTGTCAAAGTAGCGTAGCAGCGCGTTTCACCACTGCGCCACCGAGTTTGTATCGAATTGGTTGACAATTTGTCGTTCTAAAAAGTCAGTCAACTCCTTTCACATTGATTAGATCGTATGGCAAATGTTTGTCCAACTTCAAGTAGGTATGCTCTGCCTGCGCAGCTTGTTTTATTTAATCGTATATATTTTAAGCTTACTTGTAACAAAGTGAAGCCGACATAATAATTTGTCGGCTAATGACTTAACCGGGAGGATGGTGCAAAAAAGATTCGACGTAATCTTGTGTTATTTGTCGAATGATACTTAATAGCTGCTCGGGAATTAAATATACAACCGCTGGCGGTTCGTTTAATAGCTTCATTCACTTGATAGATCAGGATAAATGTTAACCCATAAAACTAGAAATGCAGGAATCAGTAATAGTAGAAATAAATATTATATATTATTTACAGAATATCTTCTCTTGTGATGTCAGGAGCCTTAGATGCATGAGAAGAGCAATGAATATTAAAGAAGCGAGTGACGTGTGTAACGATTGACTCATGTGGTGCTCAGGTCACTCTGCCTACTCCACACGGGATTTGGCGTGATCTCATGTTCTTGTGTTGTTAGTGTTCGCGGTAGAAACACGGATTATTAATTGTTTAAGTTACCCAATAAAATTTTAAAGAAAACTGTTATTTCAGTCTTTTTTTCGAACTTTAATGTTAGTGGTTCAAATGTCAAAAATCCCTTTATTATGAAAATGGCAAATTTCTTTATTAATGCAAAGGTGACTTGGTTTATCGTTACTGTAGACAAACGAAAACACTTTATTTGATGAATCCTTAAAGAAAATTTTAATTAATATCAATCAGGAGAAAAGTTATTGCAAAAATATATGTTGATCCCTAGACACTTTTGATGTGTGTATATAAAAATGATAACGTAACGATGACGTAAGACAGAGAGTTGGTCTGAAAGAGAGTGCCGGTGTTAAGATAAGAAAAGGCATGCTCCGTTGGTTCGGACATGTAGAAAAAATGCAGGATGAAAGAATGATGAAACATATGTACAGTGCGGAAGTGGAAGGATGTAGGAGCTGAGCAAGACCAAGACTAACCTACGATGACCAAGTTAGTCGTGTATTACCAGAAGGTGATGTCAGGAGCCTTAGAAATCGATCGTGCATGAAAAGGGCTATGAATGTTAAAGAAGCGAGTGAAGTGTGTAAGGACAGCGTCTTAAGGCGCTCTGTTCTCTCTGCCTACCCCACAAGGGACCTGGCGTGAAGATATACATAAATGCATACATATAATTGTTCTGTATGTTACTGAACAATTTTTAGTTTGTGTTTGACCCGCTAGGGACCTGGCGTAAAGATATACATAAGTACATATATAAAAAATGCTTAGCGACGGTCTGTCGCACTGGCTGGTGCTTAAATTTAAATTAAATTAATCCCCTTGTTTCGCTGTACTCTAATGACGAGCTCAGTGACTCAGTGGTTAATAACGCGACTTTAACACCAACACCCGTGGGTTCAATTTCCGCACAGGACAAACATTTGTGTGCATGAACATGTATGTTTGTCTTAGAGAGGTAGGACACATCAAATCAGCCGTCTGCAGAAGTAAATCCACACCTCACAGAAAACAGTAGTCAAATAACAACTCCCTGGAGGGTTGTAATCCTGCGTGTGAGTGGGATCACCAGTAAGCTCCTAAGGAGTTGCTGTGTTAGCAGCAGAGGTGGTATCGCGGCAGTGATACTCGACGCATTGCAAGCGTTCACGCGGAAACCGCTTTACATCAGGTGGGCGGTATGCTTGTATGCCTCCCGACGTTGTATAAAAACAATGAAACTACATTTATGTTAAGAGCAGTCTAGAAGGGCGGTTTAAGTAATAACAACTCTCTTGTTTCATAGTAGGTATTCTTACCGCGTGTTTCACCTAATACTTGATCTTATTTTGGTTTTATCTATAGATAGTCTTGATATATATCATTTTATCTTTAGATAAAACGTGCATAAGATAGGATAAAATACTAAGCTGAGTAAGATAAAATTAAAGATAAAGGTAACCAGTTGAGAATGCGCAAGCTTGCATTGCCAGAGGAACACCTGGCTCGTCAATTATATAACAATTCAATTTTTTTTTAATTTGTCGGCCATTTTGACAATGTACCGTAAGAGATAGGAACGATGTTCCTGAACATTCCTATTTTACATTTTTATGCTGAATCCGAATCTGGAGTCAAAATTCGAATATTCGAAAATAACGCACACACAGACAATCGCACAGACAATATTCATATAGGAACGGTGTTCCTGAATATCATTTAGTTGCCATTAAACCCTTACGGGCACTTGGACACGTCTTACATTCTTTAAATTAGATCATATTGTATCTTAATAATTTAATCACTCTTTTTTAATCTACCAGCATTTCGAAAATGATCATTGGCGAAGAAAAAATGAAAAAAGGAACTTGCCAATATACAACTTTTTTTCATCATCAATAGATATATATTACAATAAATATATGTGGTTGTACCATTTGATATCACTATATGTAGGTACACTACTTAAAACTATATACATACTATATACTACTACTATATATATATATGACGAGCTCGGTGGCGCAGTGGTGAAATGCGTTGTTACGCTACTTTGACACCAACGCTCGTGGGTTCGATTCCCACACAGTACAAACATTTGTGTGCATGAACATGTCTGTTTGTCTTGGTCTGGGTATTTTCTATATATAATAAGTATGTATTTACAAAAAAAAAAAAATGTATTTACGTATGTTTATCAGTTGTCTAGTTCCCATAACACAAGCTTCGCTATTTTGGGGCTAGATGGCGCTGTGTAATTTGTTCGACATAATTAAAAAAAAAAAACATGTGCTGAATCATTTCCAAACATCTCTGTCAGGTAGATGTTAATGAAGCCGACTGTACCTCCGAACTTTATGCTAGTAGTATATTCTAGGTGGTTCCCAGTTACAGGTGGTTTATCTTTACGTCTACGGCGCTGTTTTTTTGTTTTTGTGTTTTCATTCTTAGTTTTATGTTAATTTATAGATACGTACAAATTGACATAAACATCTAATTGATCAGGGATCAATCATAACTCCATAAAAAAATTGTAACAGCAATTTAAAATGTCTACTTGAACATCGGTCGATGACCTTAGGCTCCCTACAGCCTACAGCTGCGGAGTTACGGAGCTAAACGGAGCAGATCCAGATAACGGTGCGGAATGATAAACTGCCGGCTATGATCGGAATTGGGTCGGATCCGAACCTGCTACCTGTTCTAAGATTGTTGTTTCATTGTTATGGCTGTCGTGAACTGTCTATGTTTGTTGCCATAATAAAACAGTCCAGTATCTATTTATGATCAATGTACTTTAATTTGTGCAGGGATACAGGTTGTGCCAGAATGAATGTTAAGTGGACGATACTACTTATTAATTAGAACAATTTAAATTAAGATAAAGTGTCTATATTCCTACACCACCTTAATTCCATCAACAATAAAATCAAATTCACCATGGAATTAGAGGCAAATAATTCACTAGCATTCCTTGATATATTAATCACCAGGAAACTTGACAACTCACTTACTCACACAGTGTATAGGAAACCCACCCATACAGACAAATATCTCAATGGTAACTCACACCACCATCCATGTCAGTTAGCTACCGTAGGCAAATCTTTGTTTCAGAGAGCACACGGCATCTGCGACGCTGAGCATCTAGAGGAGGAACTCCAACATGTCAAACAAGTACTGCGGAGCAATAGTCACACACTCCCTCGCATGCGTCACAGAAGCCGCCCGAAGCCCCCTACAGTTGAACGTCAACCTGCCATCTTACCATACTTAAAGGGAGTCACAGACAAAATTGGCAACATCTTACGGCGAGCTTCAATTAAAACTTATTTCAAGCCCCATAAGAAGATCAGTCAATTTCTAAGACCTATCAAGTCTAATATTCCCCTACAAGATGCAGGAGTATACAAATTAGACTGCGAATGTGGTTTATCATACATAGGGCAAACAAAGAGAAGCGTAGGTACTCGTGTGAAAGAACACATTGCTGACATGAAGAATAGGCGCGATAAAAACTCTGCAGTATGTGAACATACACTGGACCAACCAAACCATTACATCCGGTTCGATAAACCACAAATCCTCGCCAAGGAAAATCGCTACATGCCGAGAATGTTGCGCGAGGCTATTGAAATAAGAAAACACCCCAATTTCAATAGAGAAGATGGTTGGCAAGTACCACCTGCTTGGGATCCAGTCCTAAAAATAATCAAGGCACAAATCCAAAGATCTACTAAAAAATGTTCGGACACTGTGAGCGATTTTTGTGTGAATCGGAACATATATAATTAATCCATCCATGTCGGTAGATGTAATATTTGAATAACTAATGTAAGACAAATACCACCTTAGTCTTTCCTGCGACCACGGACGCTGCAAAGCGTTCGAAACGTCAGGTTTCAACAAAATAAATAAAACACGCGATACTTCCGTTAAAAATAGTTTAATTTCAATTTAAATTAAGTTTTATAAATTACATTTCATCGTTTCCATTTAAACAGATTTTTAAAATCAAGCATAAATATATATACATATATTGTTATGTTTGTATATATTGTTGTCTCAATAGTTAATTATATATTTTTTAGATTATCTGGGTACATATCTACAGCAAGATAAGTGAACATGAATGTATTAGGTTATATTGTCATGTCATATATCATGTCAGAAATTATTTAAAAAATGTATATATTATGATACCAATCTTTATAGGAAGTAAAAATTCTAATAATTACTTTATTACATTCATTTGCAATACATAACACGTCGTTTCAGTAAATAGTAGAGCATCTTTGGAGTCAAAGCCTGCACGTGGTATCCTTAATATCAAACGAGGCTCTGATGAAGGTAGGCCATATCAAAGAAGTTCAACTGGGAAAAAACTTCTATTTCTCAGAAGACTGCAGTGAAATAAGTTCCTTATACTCGTAGGGTTGTTGTACTTTTGCTAATGAGTAAGGTTACCAGTAAGCTCCTAGAGTTACTATATTAGCAGCAGAGGTGGCAATGCGCCAGCGATGCTCCTTATATGGCAAATGCTTACCTATAGACTCTGTTAACCAATAGTTTAGTTTCGACATTGTCAAAAAAATATCTTACATGTGATTAATCTACCTAACTACGATTACATACAAGCATACGGCCCACCTTATGTAAAGTAGTTACCGTGGCTTATGAACGCTAGTAATACAGGAGGAATTGCTCGCGAGTTGCGACCTTTACTGGTAACACAGCAACTCCTTAGTGCTTACTGGTAACCCTACTCACTCGCAGGAGCACAATAAACCTCCAGGGAGTTTCTCCATAAAAAAAATAATGTCAAAATATCATTTGGATCATTGAAGTCACTATAAATGACACCATTCAAGTTCAACGACATTAAATAATTGAACAAACATGTTTTTATTAATCTAGCCGTTATATTTCCATAATCTATTAAACTATAATAATAATAAGAAACGTTTATTTTCTTCTCACAAAGGCTGTACAAATTACACAAGGACTAAATACACATATAAATTATAAGAAAACCTTGTGAGAGTCTAGAGTTCGTACTAGGTTTGGAACCTGTATTACAGATCTAAAGGCTCTCTCCCAGTTAGTACCTTAATAATAAAAATATCCTCTATTGAAAATCACCTTTACGATCTTTGAAGCCTGAGTTTGGATTATTTATAAGTGAAATACTTATTGTAATGTAGCGTAAAGGGTCATTAAGGGAAATAGAAATATTGTCCATTGTCGCCTGTGCAATAAATCTTGGTTCAGTAATTATCCACTAAGTGTGAAAATGCCCCCGCATTCCAAGACGTGAGAACTGTCGTTATTGCTTGGCGCGTGTGATAGACGTACAGCGAGTGCATGAGCAACATCTCTCGCAAAGTATGAGAAACTGGATGTATAATTATTGTTATACTAGCTGCTGCCCGCGGCTCCGCCCGCGTGGGGTCAAACAACGTAGCCTATGTGTTAATCCAGATCATAATCTATCTACGTGCCAAATTTAATTCAAATCCGTTCAGCCGTTTAAGCGTGAAAAAGCAACAAACATCCATACATACAAACTTTCGCATTTATAATATTAATAGGATTGTATAACTTTAACGTTTGTATATATCTATCTGTGTCTTCACGCAGGCAATCTGGACAAGCTCGCAGGTAGGAGGAACCAAGTGCCACGTTCATAACCTTTTCATGTACGCTCACCGGTTTCTAGCCGTCTAATATAGTAAAATTTGTGTTAAAACCGGGATCTTAACATAATAATGATAATTAAATTTTAAATTTATTATATACTTGATCGTCAATAATATAAACGCCATAATCTCGCCTTGATCGCCAAAATACTTTAAATGTTCATACCCGGATATGTTAATTTTGAGAAATCGCCATTAATCTATATTTAACTTATCCTTATCTATAATCGATTTTTATGTATGATTGTGTCCTTCATGTTATACTGCAAAGACAAGTTTTTATATAAATGTTGTTGCTTAACAAAATAAATAAATAACACACATGCATATCATCACGCCTATCGTCCATTGGGGTAGACCGAGACGATGGAACGCCAGGTGCACCGATCTAAGCATACCTCTCTCGATTACCTGTTCAAAATAGGAAATAATATCAACGGTACGTTGCACTCCGTGGTAACAAGCGATAACATATCGAGGAAAGCTCGCCTTTATATCTTTCAAGAGGATTAACGGCGACATTGATGTACGGCAGTGAAACATGGGTATGGCAGATGAAGCATGAAAGTAGGGCGAAGGGGTAGTGATAAAAACTTAAAAGGGTATGCTGAGATGGTTTGGTCATTTAGAAAGAATGAATGACAAAAGAGTTATGTAGGAAGTATATGGAGCAGGCAAGAGTGAATGGAGATATCGATAGAGGTCGCCCTAGACGCACACATATAGATCAAATTAGTGATGTGTTGAAAAAGGGCCAAGTTAAAAGCATCCAAAACCGAAGAGCATGCATAAATAAATAAACTTATAATAAAATGTCTTGTAATAGTCCTCCTTCTTCCTAATGTTATCCCGTTTCCTAATCCATTAGGATTGGCGAGATCCATTACTTAAGCCTAAAGATTTGGAAAAAATACTGTTTTAGACAATCGAGCGACTGTCGTCATACCTCCATAAATTAGAGGGAAAATTAAACTTTTCATTAAAAACTTAGGTTACATGTCTTTCAAAGACAAATTCTTGCATGTGCTTGGGTTTCCTCACGATGTCTTCTTTCGAGCGATGATAATTACAAATATCGAACCCTGGACTGTTGGATAATAGCCGGTTCTTTATCCACTGAGCTCGCACTTCCCCTGTATGATCTCCTACTCACTCTTATTGTGTGTATTTTAAATGAGTATCATCTAGGTAACCATATTTATTAAGATTAATTTATATTCAAAACTTCTTACTAACTTCTAATGCTTAAATTTATTAAATATATTTTTATACACAAAGTAAATCGCTATGTCTTAAAAATTGTACCATAATTTATTACGAGCATTACCATCAATTCACAATATAAATTACCAACTAACGAATAGCTATTAACGCATTGGTCGCGGCCCAAATAAATATCCACTATATGTGTATATACTTGTTTTATACAATTTTAAGAGGTATTTGACCGGTCACATTCCGGAGATAAATTAATATGTACACACAAAGGTCAGTATATAAATGTGTGTGACATATGTGTGACAAGACTTTATAAATACGAGGACGATCCGGTCAGCCAAAGTATTTGTGGGTTGAATATTTTTAATGTCAACAGATTGTGCTTAGCGAATTTGTTTTTTTTTAGTCACGTAAAAGTTAAGTTACTGTACTAACAGTAAAGAGCGCTGAGTCTGAACGCGTCAAGCTTTACACTTTGACCATTGTACCTTTCGTACGCAGTACGTAGTAAGAGTTACAATCGAACTTCGAGTGTCAAACGCGATTTCCCTTAACTGTACATTGAATGTTTTTTTTAAATTGTGGAGCCATCCATGACTAAAAAAAAACATTCAACTTATTGGAACTCCCTCCCTTGCAGGAATCACTTCCCTTCACTGTATGATGGATCGATGACATTAAAAAAGCGGCCGGCAGCGCTGGATGCGGAAAACAGAGGATCGTATATGGTGGAAGGCACTGGGGAAGGCCTTTATCCAAAAGTGGGTAGATACAGGCTGATGATGATAGTTGTTACGGCCGCGGCCTTCTGTGAGGTGGAGGCACTTACGCATTTGGGCTGATTTAATGTGCTTTCTCTTCCGAATATTCCATCTTTTCCACGACGTATAAAATGCAGCGCAGAAAATAAAAATTAACGTTGTTTCTGTATATTTTATTAGAAACTAGATATAAACTCGTACTATACTTTTCACGACTGTGAAGCAGATTTAACTTAGTGGTTTTAACTCTTACGATGAAACTAAGAAATTGTTACTTAGTGTGAAATGATGTATATGTTTATATTAATTATGTACGTTTTTATTTATAACATAATCTCGCAGATCTATATCTATCTATATATGTTTATAAGCAATGTAATTTAGATAATAATAGTAAGATTTTGACACCAACGCTCGTGGGTTCGATTCCCACACATGACAAACATTTGCGTGCATGAAGTCTGTTTGTCTTGGTTTGCGGATTTTAAACGAGAAATAGGGCGCATCAAAGCAGTCCGTATAGGGAAGTACCACGTTATAATAAACCACAGCCAAATAGCAACTCTCTGGATGGGTGTTGTGTTTCTACGTGTGAATAAGGTCACCAGTAAGCTTCTAAAGAGTTGCTGTGTTGGCAACAGAGAAGGCATTGCGCGAGTGATAATTAATGTATTACTAGTGTTCATAGAATACGGTAACCGCTTCACATCAGGTGGCTTGTATGCCCTCCGACGTTGTAAAAAAAACCATGAAGTCACCTACTTAGATTTTTAATTTAAAGTTGATTTAAGTCATAATTCACTGACCGTAATTTTATTCACTTTAGATCAACATTTTTATAACTTTCATCAAAGTTACGAAGCAGATTATTTTATGCATAAAAATACAACTCATGAAACGTTTTTAAATTTTTTTTTATTTTTATTTGGTGGAGCGGTGGTGGTCCCGCGGTATAACCGCACGCTTAACAAGCGTGAGGTTCCGCGTTCAAACCCCGGCGGGTGCCTACTCGACTTTTACGAGTAGGTACAATTTACTTGGGTTCGACTACCACTTGCTCCCGGTGAGAGAAAACACCATGAGGAAACCTGCACATGCACATCTTCTGGATGTGTAACCATGATTCATTGTCTTGTCTGGTTCCTCTTTAAGGGTTACGGTGGTCAGATGGCAGTCGCTCCAATGTAATAACTGGACTCGCCACATCTTGGATCATGATCATAACGAACCCCGGGCTCCACAGTGGATGCAACCGGGACTTACCGCTTGATGAGTGAGCGTTTTAAGCTGGTCAGGTCGAAAAGTCTCCAAAATGAAAAAAAATAATCATAACTCGAAAACTTTGAAAAGTCGCGAAACATATGGGGGTGATTCGGATACCCCACGATACGAGGAACCAAAATTTTAGCCGTCAATGTTCCGGCCACCCTGTATACTTGTGCGTTACATTTTATTTGATAACTAGCTACTCGACCCAACTTCGCACGGGTGATCCAATCGTTACAAACTTCACAGGATCACCTGCTGGGCTAACCTGAAGATGCACTGAAAATTTCATCAAAATCTGTCCCGCCGTTTTTGAGTCCATAGAGGACATACAGACAAACATTCATTTTTATATATATAGATTGTAAGGAATGTATTGCCTAATGAAGTAAGTATAGTAAGACCGAAAAAGGTCATTTACGATGTGCGATAAAAATTTATTTGGTATTTTCATACACATAGGCCTTAAGTGGTCTCTTAGATATTTCGTTATCAAATTTATGTTTCAATTAACTTTACATTCGAGCCTTAATTAATTCAAATGGCTACCTTTATGCGTCGATATTGTCTAGTGTTGCAACATTGTGGCGAAAATCGTAGCTGTAGATTGGAAGTTGACAGGTTAAGGACTCCTTTTGTGGTGAGCCTTGCGTCATAAGTAGTAGCGTTCCGAAATTTATGATATTTGCATTGTTTTATAGTTGTTCTTGGCACAACTTGAAAGATATATTCTTAATCTTGAAATCTTTGATGACGGGGTTTGATGGTTCCGGTAGTTAAGTGGTTAGCTACAATACCAAGGCTCGTGGGTTCAATTTCCTCAGTAGATAAACATTTTTGTTAACATGTCTGTTTGTTCTGTTTGAATGGCGCCAAGGGGAAGCCACACCGCCAGGAGGGCGGCAACTGAAGTAAGTTGTAATAAATAGGCTACAATGGTCGAAACGAAAGATAGTCGTTAAGTTGACGAGGTCGGTGGCGCAGTGGTTAATAACATAATATGGTATTGGCACCAGGGCTCGTGGGTTCGATTCCCACACAGGACGAACATTTGTGTGCATGAACATGTTTGTTTGTCTAGGTCTGGGTATGGGTATTTTTACGAGAGGTACGGCGCATTAAACCAGCTCGCCTGGAGAATGAAGTACTTTCACATCACTGAGAACCGCAGTCAATACCCTGGAAGGTTGTTCTATTATTGCGAGTGAGTGAGGCTATCAGTAAGCTCCTAAGGAGTGTTAGCAGCAGGGGTGCTTGTAAGTCTCATGACGTTGTATAAAAAAGAAAATTGTCTTACTGCCGAGCAAGTTAGGAATAAAGATTCGTAACATGTACAAAAACATCTGAAAATTTTAGTGAAGTCACGGTATGAAAATTTGAGTTTGAAGATTATTCTTACTTACGTTGAAACAGCAGTTGCAGCCCAGTGGTTAAAGAACCGGCCTATTGACCAACTGGTCCCCGGTTTCGGTTCTGGCATGTACTGACAGCAGTCGCTCCAAGTAAAAATCCGTATCTTCGCCAAATACTAAGGCTTAGGTAACGAACCTCGAAAATCTTCACGGATTAGGAAACGGGATAACGCTAAGAAGAAGAAGACTTTGAACGTGCAATTCTTGAATATACATAAATATATTCGTGTATCTCGAAAACGGCTTTGACGATTTAGATTAAATTGTATTTAGAAAAGGTTTTGCCTTTTTTGGTTATGTATACAGGTGATTTTATAAAGTATAAGGAAACGGCGGTCGACCAGGTACTACCTATTTATATATAATATATAATATTAGCGACATTAATTAATTATTAAAAAAATGTTACGAAATTCCCCGCTATTTTAGTAATATTCAGCGATTGTGATAATAATATACATTATGATACTTTCCTTACAGCAAGGTCACCATCGCGTGGGAACGAAAATGCAAATTCTTAGATTGCATTTGATTCGTTCTATGTCATTTATTTCTTTAAAGATTATGTTACAGATTCGATAACCAATCGGCAACTAAATAGGCCTCAATTGGAATAAACCCATTATACATCGCCATTTAACCTAAATGACTTTAATTTGTTCCTAACATAAACAGCAATGAGTGTCAAATATTATTATTATACCTTTTGATATACTTATCAAGGTACAAGTTTTCATGGAGTTGTTAAAGATCCGGGTGACGTGGTATCGTAAAATAGATCTTGTTGCTACAAAATTAGAATGGTTTTGTGGTAAAGGATCATTGAAATGTCACGATGAATATAACATGGGCTGTGATTTCGATAAACTAATCGGAGCATTAAAAACCGCAGATGATTGGTACGAGAGGTTGACTTGTATCGCACGCGTAATTTAGTATGTCGTATCTATTTTTAAACTTTGGTTTAATAAGCCTATGTTACCTTCGGACTCGACATTCATCGGAGAGGTCGATCTTTAACGCATATTTTTATCAGCGTGCTTTAGACATTGTAAACAAAAAACAAAGGTTACACGTTTACGTATCAATGTAAAATTTGCTGGATCAGCCATAAAATTTATTCGTATTGAGAAGTCGATCTTTGACGCACATTTATTTATACTTATATTCTAGAAGCATGCTTTGCACGCAAAAAAACAAGGTTAGCCGTTTACGGATCAATATAAAATTTACTAGATTAGCCATAGCATTGAAAACTATATTCTTTTGTATTCAAATTTATGTCTATAACTATAGCCACCATTTGTCAGGTGTCAATTTTTATAGATGAACAATTCCATACTATAATGTATCATTTTGCAAATTTATTTATGTCAAATAATGACACAGATGTGAAATGATAGGTATCTGAAACGTTGGTAATTAAATAAAAATCGGCCAAGTGCGAGTCGGACTCGCGCACGAAGGGTTCCGTACCATTATCTATAAAAACGGCAAAATAATCACGTTTGTTGTATGGGAGTCCCCCTTAAATATTTGTTTTATTTTAATTTAATTATTTATTCTTAAAGTGAATATATAACTAAATATTCTTTGAATATTTCAAGCGCCTACCTGTTGCCGTTATCAATATCGAGCAAAAACGAGCAAAAAAATCACGTTTGTTGTATGGGAGCCCCCTTAAATATTTACTATATTCAATTTTTTAGTATTTGTTGTTATAGCGGCAACAGAAATACATCATCTGTGAAAATTTCAACTATCTAAATATCACGGTTCATGAGATACAGCCTGGTAACAGACGGACGGACGGACAGCGGAGCCTCAGTAATAGGGTTCCGTTTTACCCTTTGGGTACGGAACCCTAAAAAATGTTAAAAGAGTTTTGGTTAAACATAGTCGACCGCAGCGCAGATAAGGTTTATCAATCTCTAGTTTCTTCTTGCTACGGAGGGCAAGTTAAGTTGTCGGCCCCGGTTGTTGTCGGTAGATGACAGTCGTAAAGTTTAGTCAGTGGCAATCGGGGGCGGCTTGAAAATACTGGCATCCGTGAATTCACACTTGAAGACCGTAACGCAGTATACTGTGAACCTCTTCGGTTAAAGGAAGATCCGTATCCCTACAGTGGGACGAGTAAGGGTTGAGGTGGGGCTGGTTTTATAAAACCAATCAAAGCCAAAACAGCTTCGTAGCTTTTTCTCCTCTGTTTGTCAATCGATATTCTTCTTTTGTTTGTTATTGACAAGTTTCATTTTACTATAAGAAAATTAGAAACATTAGAAAAAAGTTCAATTATAAACATGCAAATTCATATTTTCCCTCATAGTTTCAACAATGATTATTCCCAAATTTCGACCGTTACGATTGATTTATTTTACTATATTACTTATGTACAAATGGTACATCCGCTACTTTTGCTTTCTTTTGACAAATGAAATCTGTTTATCATCATAATTTCAATTTTGCCTTTATAATACATACATAATAAAACATTACAATATCATACCTTTGATCATTGAATAAACTAATAAACCCTCCATTAATATATAATTGAGTGGTTCTCAAAATAAAGCCTTTCTTTGTCCGTATAGCTATTTCATCGATAATTATCTCTACACAAAAGAAAAATGTAACAACACTACGCTCACAAAGGATGAATGCCTTTAGTGATGCGCCGCTGAACAAAAGATCGATATCGAAGCACGGGTGGCTTTGGGTTTTACAAATAAAATATTTTTAATTGAACCGTCAGTCAGTATCGAGCCAGTCGCGCGTGCTGTCTCAGCTTCGTCTTTTTCTAACATGAGAACATAATAAAGGTGCTGATCCATTACACTGTACGATGCGCACCTCGCTACAATGTGTCTTCTTCTTCTTCGCGTCATCCCGTTGCCTTATCCATTAGGATTAGCGGGGTCCGCTACCTAAGCCTAAGGATTTGGCGAAGACACTGATTTTAACATGGAGCGACTGCCTTCAGATCTCCACAATACAGAGGGGAAACCAGACTTTACTTAGGTTAGGTCACTCGTCTATCGAAGTACAATTTCTTGGACGTGCGGGTTTCCTCACGATGCTAGCATCGCCGAGCAAGTAATAATTACAAATATATACATAAAGTCGAAAACACGAATTTAGTGGTACGGTCGACGTCAAAAGTCCATATAGAACGTGCGAAAGAAATCCACTGCACACGCTGGTGGCCGGTTGGTACGCACACACTTGCATAAATAACAAAACAATTATTCATTACTAGCTGCTGCCCGCGGCTCCGCCCGCGTGGAGTCAAATAACGTAGCCTATGTGTTAATCCAGATCATAATCTATCTACGTGCCAAATTTCATTCAAATCCGTTCAGCCGTTTAAGCGTGAAAGAGCAACAAACATCCATACATACAAACTTTCGCATTTATAATATTAGTAGGATATTTCGTTAGACGATACCGATAAATTAACGAATAAGATACAGTACCGACAGAGATAGCTATATTCTATCTACACAGCAACGGATGACTAACATCTATAATGTCACCAATCCACTTAGCGACACATTGATCAAATGGCAAAAGCTAACTCAAACTTCAACGCTCGGGAGTCCGTGGTTTAAATCTCAGCTTAGCAGTCAAATTTTATTATAAGATTTGGTTGTTCTGTATTTTGTAAAGTCGTTGACTGAATGATCAACTCATATTTACTGTAAGTATTTTTGTATTTGTGTTTGCAATGTTTTGGTGTAGCTAATTTAATATATATTGATAATAATAACCCCGCAGGGCAGCTTGTGGCGAGCTGTTGGTGCGTAACGACACCACGGGTACCCGAGTGCTCCAGAGAGTCGATCAGGGCCTTCGTCTCCGGCGTGTCTTCGTCAGTAGAGTGTAAACTCAAGGAGGCCCGCAAGATTCTCAGCTCTGGTTTGTCTTCATTGGCCGTCTAGAGAGGAGTCAATAGAGCATATTGCTTTATCAGGTAATATGCTCCAGCGGTGGAAGTGTTAAAGGGCATAACGCCGCGAGTAACTTCGGAGAAAGCGCAGCACACCTCTCGATACCCCTGAGACACTCACACCGGTGTTGCCCCAGGCCGACTTTCCCTGGCTTTTCGGTGGTCCATCTAGTGAGTGGCGAGCCACTGCCTGCCAAAAGTAACAGTCAGATATGATAGTTATGGCAGGGGTCCGTCCCTTTTCTGCAATAACCCAGTACCAATAATCCCTCCAGACCTCATTACAATATACTAATAATTTCCTACACTTTCGCAATAGTCCCAATACCTGCCGTGACCTGTTCATGGGTCCTGAAGCATGTCATGGCGGGTATAATACATTTCATCGTTCTTTTCGAAGGGGCCTCTACGCGTTGGATTCATATCCCCGCGCACGCCTGTCAAATGACCGGGATTGAAACCCGTGAAATAGAAGAAAATTTATAATAAATAAAAACAAAAAATAATAAATTATGTCTCGTAACTATGAAGTGATTAACGTATAGTAATTTTGATTAGTAATCTATAACAACAACACGCGATACTTCCGTTAAAAATAGTTTAATTTCAATCTATAACAAGTTTATGTTAAATTGGTTTTAGTGGATCACCGTTAAACGTCGCCATGAAGAGGAAGGTTTCGTCGAGCCTTGCGCAGGGAGGGCTTGTATCATAGAAAACCAGCCAATAATCCAGAAAAAAATGTTAGTAATTAATATCTTATTCAGGTATTTAAAATTAATTTATAGCAAAATTATACGCGATTGTTGAATATAACATATACCATTTCATTACATTTTAATATAGGGTAGTAAATGCCACGTAGAAGGGTGGAACATAGGTAATGTTTTAGTTTTTGTCATATAAATTATACTGTAACCCCGCCGCCCCCCGTACCGAATTATAAATATTATAAATTTTATTGTTATAAGGTCTACCTTCAATTTATCTTCTCGCCTGGAAAACGATTATTTAAGCTATAACCTTAACAACTTTGTTCAGTCTTTACAGTAAAGTAGGTATGCAGATAAACCTTCCAAGATTGTTTGGTATTGTGCTTAAAATGAAATAAAAAAAATATTACTTTATATGTAGTTTTTTTTATTATTACATATTATATTGACCTGTTTTTGATTTGGATAGGAGAAACGATTAAGCAATATTGTATTATCATTATTGCTGATAATATAAAAGATATTATTGAAAAGCAAGTATATTGCAAGTCTCGAACCTGGGATGGCGAAATGATTGTCTGTTTCTTAACCAATACGCCAGAATCTGAAATGAATGAATTGTCTTTGTCTGGGTGTTTCTTAGGACAGGTAGCGCATCAAAGCAGCCCTACCGGAGAATTACCTCCATCTCGCAGAAAACCACAGTCAAATAACAAACTCCCAGGAGGGTTATTGTATTCCTCCGTGTGAGTGAGGTCACTATTAAGCTCTTAAGGAGTTGCTGTGTTAGCAGCAGAGATGGCATCGTGCGTGTAATATTTAATGTATTACCAGCATTCATAGGCTACGGCAGTGGCGTGCACAGAGATTTTTGACAGGGTAGGCAGAATTTTTTTAAAGCTATTAACTTACCAAAAAATACAGAATGTTGATTTTGGTTACATACCCAGTCTTGTGAAAATAATGATGTATGTGATCACTTGTTTTTTTCACCGAAAGATAGTTTTGAAAACGCATCATTTTTATTTTCCTATACACACCACATGAACAACTTTCGCAGTGTATATCATCCATATTTTATCAACTTTAAAATTTTAAAATCTTATTTCGTCTGCTACCAGTCAATCGACTCAAAACAAAAACAATGGCGGCCGTTTTAAAATCAAAATAAAATTTAACATCAATTTTATACGATTTATGTTTAAGAATGAAACATCGGATGGTATTTATCAAATTGATAGAGTAGGCAATGTCTTTTTGGCTATATGGAGTGCACGCCACACGGTAACCACGTTTCACGTTCACGTTTGTTTCGGAGGTGATACCAAAATCGTTCCCGAAACTCAGCCAATAAGCGCCGAGGAGGAACACCGATGGGTTTTTAGTCGGTAGGTCTGTCCAGAACACTAGACTCTTTAGACTGTAGCAGGAGTCTGACATAGCCACGTCGCCATTCCTCTGGCGATGTGGTATGCATGACCATTTTCCCATCGAGAAAAAAAGAAAAAGGCTACGGTAACCACTTTACACCAGGTCGACCGTATGCTTGTACGTTGTATAAAAAAAAGAATTGTATATTTTCATCGATTTATCTTTGTTTCCATTTTATTGTGTGTTATCAAAGGCTAATAAATATTTATTTCTTTCTTTCTTTCTAGTGAGACCTCTCTCTAAATTTACGACTGCGGAGGAACGTACCACCCTCAAATAACTTCAAAGTACAAAATTATCCAATTTAAAAAGAACCAAAATTATCTCCATAATACTTAAAGTTTGCACTACTCTCTAAGTCTGAACTCTGGTCTCGTATTGGACCAGTCTTAGCTGTTGGTAGATGGGGAGGGCAGTGCTAGAGTGAAGATTGCCATATACTTAAGTGAGGTTGAGCACATCAAAGAAGTCTGACTGGAGTTCCTAGTTTTCCTCATTTCAAAGAAGTCACTTCAACTCACAGTTGATACGAGCATACGGCTCACCCGATGCAAAGTAGCCTATGCAGGATTGTAATAAAGGGAGTATCACTTAGGAGCTTACTGGTAACCTCACTCACTCGCAGGAACACCACAACCCCTCCGAAATAGTTTTGGGGGGAAATAGATCTAAATTTATAAAATACTGCGTCAGTCTAGCCACGGCTGTCATAGATCGTAATAAGCTGAGCAGCTCCACCTAGGACTAATGCTGTATACCTCGGCTATACTCTGTATAGCCGATGGGATCGCGGTGGCTAGGTGGAGCTGTGAAGCTCTCTGTCGCCCGTGTCTGGACTGACGCAGTATTGGGAGGGAAGTTTGGAAACAGCCATTATCGTTTCACCGACGTTCTAAAATTGGCACAATCAAATTTTTAGAAAATAAAACTGTAAGATGATGAATGGAAGAATGAATTGCGGAATGAAAAAGAGTATGAGGTAAAAAAAAAAACTACCACCTTAGTGGTATAAAATATTAATATTTTTTTAATATTGTTGGACAAATTATACAGCGCCATCTAGCCCCAAAGTAAGCGAAGCTTGTGTTATGGGTGCTAGACAACTGATAAACATACGTAAATACATTTTTTTTTTACTTATTATACAGAAAAAAGAAAATACCCATAAAAAAAGGTAGATAAGATGAAGCTTACCATATTATGGGCAGCGTGTCCATGCGCTGCAGTGGACTGGTAGCTTTAAACTAAACCCGTGAGTCATCTGCTTCAGGGGTTATTTTTGACGCACGATCAATATCGAATTAAAATCGAAATGGGACTGTGGGAAATGCAAAGGCAATTAAAATGAAATCGTAGACGACTCGATTATGTAGCAAAAACACCAAATCATTTTTAATTTGATATTTGATTTCCGAAAAATGAGAACTACTGAAAAAAACTTATCAACTTACCGTTCGTTAGGTTACACAAAGCAATCAGTTGTACCGTTTCTTATTTATTATGTATCTGTAGTATTCGCAGATATTGTTTTAGTTGTCTATGGTATTATGGTACTGCTTGTGATAGGTCTAACATGGTAAAATCTTTAACATCCTAATATCTTTCCAGTTCCTATTGAATCGAGAAGTATTTAAGTAAAAAGATTATCAGACTGCTGAATCTGGTCAACTGTACGTGATAAAGCCTATACATTTAAATAGTTATTAGTTTTGACGAGCTCGGTGGCGCAGTGATTATATAGTAATGATACATTGAGACCAACGCTTGTGGGTTCGATTCTCACACACATGAACATGTCTGTTTGCATCGGTATGGGTGTTTTTAGGAGAGGTAGGGCGCATCAAAGTGGCCTGTCTGGAAAAGCACCTATACCTCACAGAAAACCGCAGCCAAATAACAACTTCTCGGAGGGTTCTTGTGTTCCTGCGCGTGAGTGAAGTTATCAGTAAGTTCCTAAAGAGTTGCTGTGTCATCAGCAGAGGTGGCATGACGCGAGTAATACTAATTGTATTACAAGCGCTATCTCAATAAAAATAGAGAAAAATTCTCATCTCTCGAATGGGAAAATCTACAGAATGCAAATATTTAAGCGACCCAGTATATATAAAACTTATACGATCAAAATTAATCGCTAAATAAATTCAATTTCCGCAGGCGATACATTCGATGATTATTTAATAATTAATTAACTTACATTAAGTTTACATAGGACGGTTATTAAAAAAATATTTTTCCATAAATCGGATTGTTTTTTAAGTCTCACTTAGGGTTGAAGTTTCTGTGGGTGTCTCAGTTCCTGGATAAACATAATCACAAAATTGTAGGTAGCATTACTATGACTGTAAAAATTTATTGATTGAATTTCCGAAAATTCAGTATTATTTACTTATAAAAAAAAAAACAAAAGTGTGACAAATTGTAAATACATTATAATATATATAATATAAATTAGATTTGATTTAATACATATAAGACGTGTATAAGTGCCTGCGAAGCCCAGTGCCCAATGACAGATAATGGATGTTTATCCTTTTGAGTTGTCAATTATTAAAAAATGAAGTTGCAAATGCATATTGCATCGTAAATACCTACGTTAACGAATCTGTAGACCTCATTTCAAACAACTCAGGGGAAAAGTCACTCCTTAAGCTCAAATCTTTTATAATTCAAGCCTTCGTCACTATGGTCTGTGTCCCAAATTAGCCCTCTGGCTAAAGATCAAGTTACCATTAATAATTCCAATATATTTAAAACGTAAAGCATCATTGCCCAATACGTTCCCATAAAAGGTAAGCCGTGATCTTGTGTCAATGTCTACGCTTCACGTTTCGTTTAGTGTGCATATACCTAGATAATCCAATGTGACGATTCTATTAGAATAATGTCTTTCATCAGTGTAGACAGACCAACCACAGTATTGACTTTCTACTGAACCTATCATTAAAGTAACTTGAACATTAACCGTGAGACGTTAAGGTTGGATATAAATCTGTTCAAAAATAATCTGAAATTATTTAATCCTTACCACATGATCATTATGAGGCTGGGTATAAACGTCAATGGCGGAATAACTGAAGATTTAATTTACTGTGTCGTTATCCATTATGTATATACAATCGGATACATTGATTGCAATGATACCGTTTATAAAGGGGTCTCTACATAGTCTGCCTCCGAAAGTTGAGGAGCATGATCTTTAATTATCTATGTTTAAATCTACTATCACCTACGATTTTCGGCGGGATTAGGGGTCATGCACGAATCTTCAGATTTACACTCACTTGTCATTTCAAGGTTTGATCTTCTGTAAGGTTCATCTAGCTATAGTGAATGCTTAGTTAAATAAAATGATCATCCGACTCACCCGCCTTATTCGTTCAACAATTATGTATTAATTGCAAAAAGTGAGGGCTGAGAAGTAATGCGTTTAAATTTTAATTCGATTTCAAATACTGGTATAAAGCGGAATGGATCGATTACGTACCTTATTGTCACGCTTCAGATAGAAAGGAAAGTTAGAAGAAAATCCAACAATCTGAAACAAAAAGTAAAGATTTGTGAGTTAATTTCTAAAAAAACAAAATGACTTCTACGCAATCCCAAGTCAATAAATTAGAAGCTACAAACAGTACAATTTAGTGTAAAATTAATCGTAGTGTCACAATGATACAAATCTAATGCCTATTTGAACCTTCTTGTTCATCCAAGTATCGTTTCAACAGTAAAGTAATTGAAAACGGTTATTGCGAAATATATAGCACATATATATATAGCACTACTCTGAAATCGCACAATTCCGCTCTTAAACCATACGATTTAAGACGTAAGAAAATTTAACAACCTCCATAGTATCTATTACATAGTAAACTAGCCACAAAATCTAGAACTAGCCAGATATAACTTACACTAGATGGTCAGACAAGCCCGAAGCGGTCAACCTAGATATCTAGGACTGGCCTAACAGCACGTTTGGCTCTTATATTTCAATCTGATCAGGTTTAGAGCTAGTTACCCCTATAATTCGTATTGTCGAGATAACGGAAGTTATGTACTTAGTTTTCTATTTTGTGATGAATCGATCGTCCTACACATTTTTTCTTGGAAACTTTTTGAACATAATAACATGTAAATCTTTATTCAAGTAATTATAGAAGTAGGTGAAGTTTAAGGAATTTATTTTTATTGTCATTTTTTGGAAGGATCTCGAAACTTACTGAGTAAACCATGTTAATTATGTGCAAAAGTTTTTCCCACGATTCCTCTTACTGTACTATTTGTACGAGTAATCAAAGATTGGATGAAATAAACTGATATGCTAAGAAGTCTCTGCGAATCGCTTATAGTACCTTTTAGTCCACAAAATGTCAGAAGGCCATAATGTGTATTATCGAATATACAAAGCAGGCTATCTCGACCGGACAAGGCTGCATAAGTCAAAGCTATCGTTTTAATGGGATGTTATACAAGCTAGCCCATTATAATCCGGCCACGAGAATTGACATATCGTCACTGTCATCTCCCAAGTGAACGCTAGTCCACTCGTATCTACTGAGTAAACATCATTCTTTTGCATTTGTATGCAGCGCAAGTTATAAGAAACTGGTTGATTATCATCACCACAACAAAAGTACTCGATTTGAAATAAGTTTATTTTAGTGGAAAGAGAAAAAATAATTTACTATTTTATTTCTAAGGCAATTTTGAGTCAAAACGAAATGTATGTTATATTATAATACTTATAATATTAAAATGTTCCATAATGCCTGTGAAGAATAATATTTCTTTTGCATAATTTGATATACTCGTACATTGCAACATCTACGAGTACGTAAAAATTCGGCTTCGAGTTTTATTTAAATATTTTAGATATTCGTAGATGATTTCTGATTAACTATTGTAGTAAAATTTTTGACGTCTTATAAATACTTTGTATAAAAATATATAATATAAAAAGTTAGGTACTTTTAAGTAAACCATTTGAAATTCAAAGAGGAATTTACAATTCCCGCTTTTTATGCTTCATTTATGTTGGCAATATAGCATCCCTTCAATGTGCTTACGCACTAAAAATAAGAAATCATTTTTAATTATTATCTGTTTTCTGTACATAATGACAGCTATGGCGGATTAGGATCCAGTTTTTCCAAAATTAGTAAAGAATTTCACCGTGGACTGCCTTACTTAAAATAAATAGGTAGTTTAAGTGCACAAATGAAACGTAATATACACTGCTCATTGTACCAAACATTATTCCAGTCCCATTAAAATATATTCCCTGTTTGTGATATCTAGTGCTCAATCATAGGCAGCGGGCGATTTGAAATTCCTAGGAGTTTCCGCGTGCCGCACAGACAGATGGACGGGTGACAGCGGTAGAGCGTGACGCACTAAGTTGCGGTACTCTGGATTGATGTCGCAGGATGGGGCATTTCCTACTTTCGAGACTCGCAGACGCTTTATGCTCGCATCTAGTACTTGATGGGCTATTCCAGTTATTTATTGATTTCAAAAGGCGTAATCGAAACATTTGAAACATTATCGTGTACATTAAAAATAGAAATGGGCCAATTATATTTCCTTGAGCAACACCAGAAGATGATATTGTTATCAGCGTACATAAATTTGCCATCTAGTACTGTTAGCGACGAAGTGCTGAGATCGTTATCGGATCAATGTCCGATATACTTTGATACATTCTAGTATGCAAAGCAGTATGAAAAGTGGAATGATGAGTTTCAGTACAGACTTAAGTATTTTTTTCAATATATTATTTGTTATACTTTGAACTATAATAGTCTGTATAAAACGTATTTCTCGTCGTTAATAATCTAGCCACACACAGTTAATCAGAGAAGCGGTTACTCGTTTCCTCTTACTGTGAACATTCCGAACGCCAGGTGTTTCGCTGGCTGACATTCGCCTCCGGACCGTTTCATACCATTGATAGGACAGGCTATAGGCAGTACAATGGTCTGATTAATTAAATGCTCATTTTAATTACTCACTGTTATCTTTTGCACCTTTGTCGAAAGCGAGTATATGGTAGTAAAAATAAAGTCAATCTATAGTTTATTCCAAAATTCATCAAAATATTCATTACTATTCTAACTATATCTGATTATCATTAATGTAGATAAATCAACTAGTTTTTTACTTGTTATTTTTTTAAACACTTGATTTAAATTTACTGATGCGGTATTACAGCCGAAGTGTATTACAATTTAGTATAATACAATACGGTCTATAACATATTTCATAAATTATTGTTTCATCTATAAATTATTTTGTCTATGAACAAAATGAAGCTAGTAGTGTTCTCGTTATGGATCACTTTGGATCGCCGATCTTCCAAAGTTTACAAACGGTACAATACTCTTTACGTTTAGGATAGTCTTGATTTTACGCGTTCTATCGATTGAACATAAAATGGATTATGTTTAGAGACGTTGTTATATGTCTAAAAGCCATTTTTTTTTGACACACTGCAAGTCATCGATAGGATTTATCGTCACACATTGGAACGAAAATATTCCTGGGGATATTACAATGCGCGTTTGATGCGTTTGGTGTTGCAAACATCCAAAGGTTTTACGATGTCTGTTATATTTAATGGTATAAAAACACACTTAGGACCTATATAGTATGGGTTATGTTAAAGAAAGCGAAGTCTACCACGCAAGGGACCTGGCGTAAAAATATAGGTAGCCAGATAGATAGACAGATATTACATAAATATTTGATGGCAGTGACGCAATATATATTAAGTAGTCATAATTTCCCGTTAATAAAAGAAGATTTTATGTAAATATAACATCAAGTAAAAAAGCCATTATATAAAATCCAATAGCAAAAAAGTCGAAAATAGACGGCGTAAAATTCTCACACGGGGTAAATTAAATACACTTATGTCCTTTTTCTGAAACCAACAACATATAGACAATTGTAAATCTTATGGTAAATACGTATGGGTGTTAATTTTGCATGTCGCGTGTAATGCTGTTTAGACAGTTTTGTCAGTAGGGAGTTAAGCGCAGGTGAATCGTGCAAAAACGCAATGAGATCATCATCGTCATTTAGACGTGATGTGGCTGATCTACGGCGGTGATCGCGATCCATGGTTAGATATGTGTTGATGACAGATAGCTTGGGCTTCGAGCATTCGAGGCATGGGTATTAAGTGCCTTGTGGAAAGATCTAAATAAGTAGATTAAGCAGCCAACTTAGTGAAGACGGTGGTATTTTGATATATCTTTTGCTACTTTTTCTGTGTGGTTAATTGACTGGCTAGGTTTTGTAATGAGCGAAGTGTATATGTTGTGAGTATATAGTAGTAGTTGCGTGGTCGTCTGATATTTTAATGATAAACAAGCATACAGCCTGCCTGATGGCAAGAAATGATGGTGAGAAGGACCTCAAATACGAAGCTTGGCATCGAATTGGATAAAATTCATATGCTAAGAATTCGTCACCACTAGCTCGTTTGTCGACACTGCAGCTGCAGCCTAATAACAACTCCCTGGAGGGTTATTGTGTTCCTGCGAGTGAGTGAGGTTACTAGTAACCTAAGGAGTTGCTGTGTTAGCGAGCGTTTTGAGCAATACTTAACATATTGAAGCGTTCATTGGCTAGTGAGTGCTGGGAATAGAGTGAATTGAGCATTGGGAAAACTTCTTGATAGTAAAAACTTGAGCCAAAAGGCACACCTCGCTATACACAATACAGTGCTGGTTCCAACGCTTACTTATGGAAGCGTGAGCTGGGTATGGCAGAAAGAACATGAAAGTAGAATAAACGCGGTTGAAATGCGAGCGCTGCATAAAATTTGTGGCGTAAGGCTTGTAGACCGTATTCGCAATGATGATGTTAGAAACAGAGCTGGTCTGAAAGAGAGCGTCGGTGTTAAAATAAGAAGAGGCATGCTCCGTTGGTTCGGACATGTAGAAATAATACAAGATGAAAGAATGACGAAGCAGATATACAATGCAAAAGTGGAAGGATATAGGAGCCGGGGAAGGCCAAGACTTACCTACCATGACCAAATTGGTCGTGTTCTATCAGAAGGTGATGTCAGGAGCCCTAGAAACCGGCGAGCGTGCATGAGAAGAGCAATGAATGTTAAAGAAGCGAGTGAGATATGTAAGGATCGAGTCGCATGGCGCTCGGTTCTCTCTGCCTACCCCACAAGGGATTTGGCGTGAAGTTATAGATAGATAGATATTTGTAGCAGCGATAGCCCAGTGGATAAAGAACCTGCCTATTAGCTAACTGGTTCCTTGGTTCGAATTCTGTCGTTTTTATGGGACAGGCCCACCACTCATTCCAATCGAGTCCATATTGTGTCGCATAATATTTTATAGTAATAGTCTAAAAGTGGCATAAATATTCTCGGCGTCCTCCTCATTTCGAAAGTTAATACATAATGACCAATTATACATGATGTTATTCGGCATAATTGCTGAAATGATGATGATCTATGAGCATATTTTAATAATAAGACATAACATTATGTATGCATAAGCCGCCATGAAAATGCTAATCTTAATGTTAGTAGAAATATGTTTCACATTACCAACTGCAGTGAAAATGACAGTGAAAAAAATATAGAAATTTTTAGTTTATATAATGGTTATACGTATCATATTAGGAGAGCTTGATAGCATCGTTGCGCGTGTCATTCTAATCGAACGCTCAGGTTAAGCAATATCAACCGTAGTCTATGGATGGGTTTATCTATCTCGAGCTTCTCCGTGCTTCGAAGGATGCGTTAAGCGTCGGTCCCGGCTGTTGTCGATAGATGACAGTCGAGTTTGAGCTAAGTCAGTGGCTTAAAAACACTGGCCTCCGCCTATACACGGTTGAGCAGCGTGGCGGAGTATACTCTAAATCCATCGGTTGAAGGGAGACTCATAGCCCTGCAGTGAAATGTGTTAGGGACAGTGTAGTGTAGGTGATATAGGTATATGCCAATTAAAGTATAACATGTACTATTATGTCAATGAAACATTATGCGGGAAAAACATTTAAGCAGAACATTTTAAACATAGCACTATAGAGATTATGCGTGCAAGTGGACACCCGTCCTAATTGGCCAAGTCGTGGGGCTAAATTATTTTTGTACGAGGATTTTAATCATGTCTCTATTTCGCATAAGGATTTTAATCATTGAATTTTATCGCATGGCCGGATCCGACGACCAATTAGAACAAGGCCTAGCATATATGTGAGTAATTTCACTTAAACTATTTCGACGATCTTGTCTATCCTAGCTTACATATAGCTTTTACTGTAGCTAGAAATAATAACTATTGACCAAAGATAGCTCAGTGGTTAAGGAACCGGCCTTTTGATCAACTGGTCCCAAGTACCAATCCTGGCGGGGGGCATGTACCACTAAATTCGTGTTTTCATATTTATGTACACATACTTATTTATCACTTGCTCAACGATGAAGGAAAACATCGTGAGGGAATACCACACGTCCAAGAAATTATATTTGGAAAGTCGTGTGACCTTACCTAAGAAAGATCTGGTTTTCCCTTCCGGTTGTAGAGGTCTGACGGCAGTTGCTCTATGTAAAAATCAGTGTCCTTTCCAAATCCTTAGGCTTAGGCAGTGAACCCCGCCAATCCTAATGGATTAGGAAACGTGATAACGCGAAGAAGAAATAACAATTATTGTGACATATTTCGGAGTTGAGAATTTTTTCTCGACACGTTCGCGCTCAATAGAACTTTTAAAGAATACTTGTATACATTTTGAATGTATATTGAATTGTTTATAAAGTTATTTTAATTGACGAGCTCAGTGGCGCAGTGGTGAAACGCGCTGTTACGCTACTTTGACACCAACGCTCGTGGGTTCGATTCCCACACAGGACAAACATTTGTTGCGCATGAACATGTCTGTTTGCCTTGGTCTGGGTATTTTCTATGTATAATAAGTATGTTTAAAAAAAAAGATAAATGTATTTACGTATGTTTATCAGTTGTCTAGTATCCACATACACAACAAAAACAAAATAAAAATCACATTTCTATTTGTTTTATGTATGTCGGGCGTAACATTAGTCTGGTTGCACGGGAGTGAATCTAGTTTAGGTCAAGATAAACGTGAGTGAGCATTATTTATTTGTTCATTTCTTCATGAGACCAATTTTGAAATAGAAGCGTCAGTTTGGGGTGCAAACCAATAAACTACTTGACTGCGCACAGAGCGTTGTGTTTTAGCGCCTAAATGACTCGGTGATTCGCGTTTACTGAGCAATAGGAGAATATTTTAACCAATAAGCCGATAAGTGTCGCGATATGTATCTGCGAACTAGGTAGCCAATAAGAACTGAACGTCTACTTTGCCCCCCGACCCGTAGCGGCGAATTAAGTTACTACATAATACCGTTCTCATACGCCCACATTTTATTTTCTTCATGATTTAGGGTATACATCAAAGCCGAGACCGACTAAACACGCCATCTGAAACATAAAGCAACTCCAGACGACTAAGCCCAACCATAGAAAGGCTGCGCTCGACGCTACTTAACAAACGTGTTCGGTTATCCTGACACTCGCATAGACGTCATGGAGCTCCCCATTAACATAAAATTCCATCGCAACAAAAAAAAAATAATATAAACCATCTCGATGAGACAGTAACCTCTAGATGAAGCGATATGCTATCAGCCATCATCGCAACTGTTCGTAACGATTCCGTGGGAATTGGGGAGTAGTCAGTTCTGGACAATTTAAATACAATTGAGTGTCTATTTAATTTAGCGCTAGGTTAAATTATTGAAATCTGGGAAACAAGCTGAATTTAGTAATATAACTTACTCGACATAACGTAGTAGTGTGCGTAAAATTACAGCTACAGATAACCAAATCTATGCTAGGATAAATTATTGAGATCTAGATCTAAAACTAAACTAATCTTGGTCTGGATGATTTAAGAGAGGTAGGGCGCATCAAAGCAGCCCGTCTGGGGATGTGCCTCCACCTCACAGAAAACCGCAGTCAAACAACAATTCCCTGAAAGGTTGTTGTGTTCCCTGCGCGTGAGTCACCAGTAACCAAAAAAAGTTTATATTAATTGGTACTTAAACTAGGTGGCAAGTTTATTTTTTAAAGTAAGTTTGAAGAAATTTACAGGATTAATTCGGTATGTTCATCGAACAAATAGTTATAGTAATAATAATAATTCACAAATATCAAATAATTCAAAATATGTTATACATGTGCTCAACTGCAATAATTATATCATCCTTTATATTATATGTACTCTTATATTAAGATTTTTTTTTATACAACGTCGGTAGGCATACTAGCATATGGCCCACATGATGTAAAGCAGTTACCGTAGTCTATTAGTGCTTGTAATATTTTAAGTATCACTCGCGCGATGCCCCCTCTGCTGCTTACATAGCAACTCCTAAGGAGCTTACTGGTGACTTCATTGTCACGCTGGAACACAACAACCCTCCGGTTATATCGTTGCGGTTTTCTTTGAGGTGGAGTAATTCTCCAGATGGCTGCTTGGTTGCGCCCTACTTCTCTTAGAACTCTCTCTAACTTAATGTTAACACATTCATGTTAAGATTCCCACAGGATAGGCCTGGCCTAGTGTGGGAGTTATAGACCACGCAATAAGTTTGTAAGATTTTTATATGGCAAATAAAGAATTATGAAATATAAAAAAATATTGTAAATAATCCTTTATATCTTTAATAATTAAAATATATATTATTTTTAAATAACCAAATTGGTCGTATTCTATCAGAAGGTGATGTCAGGAGCCCTAGAAACAGGCGAGCGTGCATGAGAAGAGCAAAGAAGCGAGTGAGATATGTAAGGATCGAGTCACGTGGCGCTCGGTTCTCTCTGCCTACCCCGCAAGGGATTTGGCGTGAAGTTATAGATAGATAGATCTTTAATAATATAATAGATGGCAATCATCATAATTTAATTTCTGATAAAACAGCAGAGATGCACTGAAAAATAATCAGTCGATTATTTTAGATTATAAATAAAGTCGTCTATTTGTTAAAATGTTGTTGAAAATAAAAAAGTACTTATATTAGTTGTACGTAGCCATATCTTTAAATTGAGGGTGTGTAGCCGTAATTTGTATAAATCCAAATTGATACTTCCTAACTAGCCAATAAGAGTTGCGAGTTCTCCCTCCGACACCACGCAATATTGGTTTCATCGGATCTCCATAGGTTATTTTCTTTATAGTTTCATCAGAGCGTCCTTTAATAATTCACCGAGTAAAAACTTCATAATTAAATAAAATGATAACTAAGTCCGGTGTTCAGAATCAAATATCTGATTCGCCTTCACTTACCTGTCGGTTGATTTCTAAAGGAGACATAAAGATGTTTAAAGTGTTATAAGAAACATCAATCAATCGTAAGCCGCGTAATTATCAGTGCAATCACGAATATATTACGAACATAGGAATATAAACGATTCCATTCTTAATACGCCCACTCACTCTAACTATGGTGTTCAACTCGCTTGCTTTTCACATTTGCATCAAATCTATACAAATAAATAAAGAGGAAGAGTTTCTTTGTTTATTTTGTTTGTTTTGACGAGCTCGGTGGCTCAGTCGTGAATGACGCGACTTTGACACCAACGCTCGTAAGTTCGATTCCCACTCAAGGCAAACATTTGTGCGCATGAACATGTCTGTTTGTCTTGGTCTGGATGTTTTAAGAGAGGTAGGGTGCATCAAAGAAGCCCGTCTGGGGAAGTACCTCCACCTCACAGAAAACCGCAGCCAAATAACAACGCCCTAGAGGGTTCTTGTGTTCCTGAGTAAGCTCCCAATGAGTTGCTGTGTTAGGTGGGCTGTATGCTTGTATGCCACTCGACATAGTAAAAAAAAATAATTTAACACGCTAATCTAAGGAGCGACCAACCTGATTTGAAAAATTCTTCTAGCATTTGATAACCCAATTCTTGTGGAATAGGGTTGGGTTATAGGGTATACATTATCACGATACGACTTTTTAATTTAGCAAACCGAGAAAATAGAAAGAAAGTGGTTCCGACGGGATGCTGGGAAACACGTCGTCGGCCGCAGTTAGTAATTCATAATCCAAATATTCTGTTACATAGGACTTAAAACCACGGCGTCTCTATTATGGACCGTGTGCTCTTTCAACAGAGCTACCAGGAAAGTATATGATGGTGGAGAATTTTATACACGATGCCTGTAGGAGTGTATTGTTTTCAGGGTATGTATATTTGGAAATTTAACATTCGACTAAACTTTGCCTATGTACTTAGATTTATCTAAAAATCTGTGATTTTGAAAACCCATTGTGCGATTTATCAATACCATCTATCTATAACTTCACGCCAAATCCCTTACGGGGTAGGCAGAGAGAACCGAGCGCCACGCGACTCGATCCTTACATACCTCACTCGCTTCTTTATATATATTCTTTACTTTCAATACCATTGTTGTTATAAATCTAATAATATTTTTCTGTTGATAAACCAATAAAAGATTTTATTCAATCATAGAGTGATTTTGTTTTAATTACTTTTCTAGCTAATTATACCAAAATTTAAGTCAAGCAATAATTTTTTTGTAAATATTGCTAGTGGTCCCAGTTGCCTCAGAAAACGAATAAAGTAATTGAATTCGGCAACTGGGACTAACTGGGACTACAGTCCCAGTTTAGATGCGGTCCCACTAGCCACAACTCTTCTAAACGCCTAAACGGATTTAGATGAATAAGGTCTCGCTAGAATCCTTACGTTATCCCATCGTTATCCCGAGTAACGCAGTCAAAATAAAAACAATATGTCTTCAATATTGTGCAGACTGAAGAACAAAATCTTCCAAACCTATCGAGTAGGCTATCAAAATAATGGGTTTGAAAGATGATCTGAGAAATATATACAGCCTTTATGTTTAAAGCTACTTTTTACATTTCAATATAGCAAATTAATATTCAAATTTAAAAATCCAAATTATTCATTATCACTGTTTCTGTCAATATAAGCTTGATCAAATGTTATCACTATAAAATACGGATGGAAAGCGTTTTCGAAGGGTACAGTACTATTAAATTTGGTATTATTCTAATCTTTGGTGTGTTCATTTACTCGAACTTTGAACTTGAAAAATATATCAGGGTCGGCAACGCATGAGTGACACCCCTAGTGTTACAAATGCCCATAGGCTGCGGTGACTGTTTACCATTAGGCCCGCTGTGTACTTGTTTGGCACCTTTAGTAGTAGTAGTAAAAAATATCCGAATATTTAAAACTCAAGAATTCAGATTTTCTTTTGTAAGTCAGAATCTACTTTTCCTAAATTAATACCCAGTAATATACAATATAGTAAGTAGGCTGTGAAAAGTATGTATGTATGAATATTATCCTACCAGGTGTAGGGTAAATAGACAGAACCGAGCGCCACAAGACGCGGTTTTCACAGAACGGACAGGCGGACAGACTTACACACATCGTTCACTTCTTTAAAAAACGAAAACATGTATTGTATAAAATTATGTATTGTAAAAAGTACCTACATTTTTACATACATACATGTATGTAAAAATGTACCTTGTAAGTATGTTATGTATTCTAGAGTAAAAGTTTGTCCCGTACAATTTCTTTATGGCTAAATTTATTACGCATTTGATTGCAGGGATGACACATGTCGTTATATTTAACTCACATAAAGTTTCTAATCGAGATATATTCGAGCAACAATGGTACCGCTGACCAACTTGGCAATGGTGCATTTTGTAAGACAGTTTTAATTAGTTCCCTAGTGTTAATTGGTGTGTCGAAACCAAACGCCGATTTCCGCTTTAGTGTGTAAAGTGGTTTTTTAACTGATGGCATTCGAAAGAATGTAACTTACTGCAACTGTGGGAGTAGCCATTTAGCATTTTTTTGTGTGGGTAGAATTTTAATGGCGTTTTTGTTATAAGCAAGAACCGTTGCAGCGGTGGTTTGAGGGATTTCGTTTTGTTTTATTACTTAGTAAGGTACATAACTAAATTTAATAAATACACAATAAAACTAAAATTAATTACATCTAAAATTTAATAAATCTAAAATAATTGGCAGAGCTGCGATAGCCAGCGGAGCCACATTACCCTCAAAATTGCCGTTTGGGGTAGACTGATGTCATCCAGCTAGCGTTTAGACGGTAATAGTGAGAAACTCCAAAATCGACACACTAATAGCTAACATATTGTAGTTTTGTATCCTTTAATTTGAAATTTAAATGTTCGTTGGTGAGGAAGAACGGTCCAAAATCGTTCCAATTAGAAAAAAAAACATATGGGAAAACGTATGGCCGGCCACTCTGCAGTGCAGAGTCTGCACTGCACTCCCATCAACAGAAAAAGTAACAGCACTCGTCGCTAGATGTCGTACAGGGTTCCATATATTTAAAAAAAATTAAAAATAAAATATTTAAATATTTTTTAAATTTAAAAAATATCAGCTCTGCCTACACAGCTTGCTGTTATTTACTAGTAATAATAACCTAAAGTAAATCTAAAAAGTGTGGCCCCCGCGGCATTGTACCAACGATGCTGGCAGCATTCCCGCGCTGAATCGCAATACTAATGCGCTGAGCGAGAAAGCTACCAGCCATGCAATTCTCTAAGCGACTCGTAATGGCTGTGTGCGTCGCTGTGATCACAGATGTCACAGCTTTGACATTGTCTACTGCGATCACTAAAAGGCTAAATTATTTGATATTCTATAAGGCTGTAAGCGTACGCGAGGCTGTTTGCCTTGTAGAATTCCAATTCCAAACGCAGCCTTGCGGCGCTAGTTTCGCACAACCATGAAAAGCGACACCAAAGAATTGCAATTTTGTGTTCAAGGCTGTAACAGCCGATGTTTCCGAGGATGTAAGAATGTTTGCTCTTACAGAATTGCATGGCTGCTCTTTGGTCGCCAGTGACGTCGATCAGACGTCTCGCTAGTTATATATGTTTTGTTTTACCTTTATGCAACTTTAGAATGCAAACAAAAATACGATCTACCTAATCTAAAGAGGTAGTGCGTTCGGAAAAGTACCACCATATCACAGAAAACCGCAACCAAATAACTCCGCCGGAGGGTCGTTGTGTTCCTGCTTGTGAGCGAGATCATTAGTACGCTTCTAAGGAGTTGCTGTGTTAGCTGCAGAGGTGACATCGCGTGAGTGATACTTAATGTATTGCAAGCGTTCATAGGGTACGGTGACCGTATAATATGTTAATACTTACCACACAGCTGGGATACGGGTTACTCTACAACTGAAGGGGTTTCAAAATTATACGTCATTTTGCATTTGATTTGTGATGGAGATTATATAACATACGTATAAAATATGATACTTTATAAAGTTATTGACAACTCTACTCTCTTCCTGTCTTTGATGTAAAAAGTGCAAGGAAGAGTGACTTTTTACAGTGATAGGACTGCATAATATCCACAATGCCTATTAAACTAATACAAACGTACGAAATCCTTTCCAGGTTCCGTGTTAAAATCGAGAGAGATGATGCGTGAAACATATTCCTTGTGATAATAATCTATAGGCTATGGTAACTGCTTAGTTTCAGTCACGTCTTTGCTTACTCGTTGTTGAATGAAATAAAGATGCTGTCCTATAGTTTAACTAAACAAAAGCTTATTTACATGGAATTTGATCTAACCTGCTTTCTGTGCTTCCGCCACCAATTCGTTCATGCGGCTCACTACTGTTAGTAGATGCAACATGCCGCCGCTGCCATGGCTGCTCCGGTAGCCTCTGCAGAGACTAACATCTACTAACAGTAGTGGGTGGGTGCCGGCCGGCACTAGGCCTCATGAACTAATTGGTGGCGGAAGCACACAAAGCAGGTTAGATCAAATTCCATGTAAATTTGACTTTTGCAAAATAACGCCTGAATCTATTGACTATTTGAAAGCTTATTTGGCAAGTTTTTAACAAAAGCTCGTAAAAAGTATAAGCACGAGAGTCACTATATAGCGATACAATGGAACACGTAATACCTGACGCAAGCTGTCAGTTTCCTGAATCTGACCAAGGTTGAAAGGCTCGGCAAGTGAGTGGGCAGACACGGTCAGTAGCCCACGGGCGGTGGGTTAGTCATTGAGTGGGTTACACCTGGAAGGGGCGTGGGATGTAGACAGCTTGACATATTTGGATAGCTCGGCATGTTGCTAGAAAGATTTTGACTGACTTTTTCCTACGACTTTACTTGCGTAGTCGTCAGACACGAGCGTATAAGGGTTTTTATTTGGATTATCCCTGTGGCTGTCCCTGTTTGAGGTCCTCCTTATGTGAAATTTCTTATGGCCATTGTATAATATTTAATACTACGAACTTTTTAATAGTAAATGTTATTAAAGAGAAGTAGGGCGCATCAAAGCAGCTCGTCTGGGGAACCTCCACCTCACAGTAAGCCGCAGCCACATAGTATCTCCCTTGAGGGTTCGATTTTGTATTCGGTCCTACTTATTAAGCAAATCCTCTTATGATGCCAAGTAATTTACGTGTCCATAGTCCAGGAGCGGGGGCATTCTTCTTCCTCGCTTTATTACGTTTCTTAATCTGTTTAAATCTTTCGGAATGTATTTTTTTTTTACAACAGGAGGCATACAAGCATACGGTCCACCTGACGTAAAGCGGTTAATGTAGCCTATGGACGCTTGCTATACATTAAGTATCACTCGTATAAGGCGCCGCTGCTGCTAACACAGCAGCTCCTTAGGCGCTTACTGGTAACCTCATCTACAACAACTCGTTGTTATTTGGCTGCAGTTTTCTGTGAGGTGGAGGTACTTCCCCAGATAGCGTTGCTTTGATGCGCCCTGCATCTCTCAAAAACATCCAGACCAAGACAAACATACATTTCCATGCAGACAAATGTTTGTCATCGGTGGGAATCGAACCCGCAAGCGTTGGCGTCAATGTCGCATCATTCACGACTATTGCGCCACCGAGCTTTCTATATTGAAGGCTTTGTTTCAACGAATTCAGAAAAATTCAAATTTTCACTGGGATTTGATTCAGCAACACTCTCGAGTACTTTGCCAAGACGTATCATATTCCTTTAATCAATAATAGATAATAAATTATTAAATTTATTCTACGCCATTATCTTCACTAGTTTGCTCATGCTCTAAAAACCTTTGGTCCGTGTAGTTCAACTAGATGTTTTTATTGTTGAACTAGGGGACATATATCTAGTGATATAGTTTATGTCTTTTATACATAAATATCTTCGCTTTCATAGCCCCAAATATGGCAAATCCGATGACACTTTAGATGGTACGCCAGATTGGCTCATCAAAACCATTGCGATTGCGGTATAACTTTACCAAATGCAATTTTGATAGCTGATTAAATACTAAAGTGTTTGTTAACCATGATAAGCATAATACGCTCCTGGTTAAACCCAGCGAAGGGAATATAATCGCTAAAAGAGAATATATCTTGCTAAAAAGGCAAAATGCATTGCTGCTATGTCACGAATGATAAACTAAGAGAGGGTTATCTGTAAATTTATGGATGTATCTGTTTTAAAGATGATGCAGTACTGGGAATGGGCTGCAATTGTGTTTGGAATAATAATATCTTTAATAATGCAGAATTAAAAGATCACCCATATCCGGTATGTATATACCGGATACGGGTTATCCATCAATGGTTTAGAACACACAGTGCTGCTTCGCTGTGGTGGAGGTCAGTGTTTTCAAACCATTCGAAGACCCGGACTCAGCTTAACAACCATGATTCAACTACAACAGCATACATTCAAGGCTTGACATGCCCGCAAAATAATGGAGTAAGGGCGAGTTATGGTGGTCTACTTCCTTGTTCGATTATCGAAATTATCTATTATCGAAGTTCGAAGATAGACATTGAGGTGAAATTGTATATTTTTACAATTCTAAAGAACAACTGTTCAAATGTTATTTAAACATAATCTAGAACCGATCTATTTAAATTGTCTTTTTAAATTAAGAAAACTGCAATGTTTTATCAGTTTGAGAGCATGCCAGACGCTTAGAGGCTTCGAACTGATAACACCCCGTATTGAGGACTGAGTTATTAGAAAATAAAAAGGAAATAAATGGTTTACTCCAATTAACGTTTGATTAGTCATTACTATTTTATTAGGGAATTACATAATTTATTATTTAATGCGAAAATGGGAGAATGATGTTGAAGAATATTGACATAGAAATACTTTGATTTTGAATGTGAATAAATATTTCGTAAATATAATAATTTTATCTATAATTACAAGCCAAATCTCTAGAATGGCAAAAAGTAAGGTAATTGCCCAATTCGCATTCAGTTGGCCACGCTCTCGCGTCGTGGCTGTACGTACTTCGCCACAAAGCATAAATGTCTTAAGATATATTCATCTCTTTCCAACGACAGGTATGCCCTATCATTTGTCTCTTTGTTAGAGCAAAGTGTCATAATAAATAACTGTACGTAGATTGCATTTACAGATAGCATTACTTGCGCCATTTTAAAATACAATAAAGTTGGTGTATAACGTGTCTACCTTTTGATACGTCACTGCGCCAAATCCCTTGTGGGGTAGGCAAAGAGAACCGAGTGCCGCATGAATCGGTACTTACACGCCTCACTCGCTTCCTTAACATAATAATTAAATAAATACAGTCTATAATTCTACGAAATTAATTATAACCGCTAGGTTGATATGGCAGCTATTAATATATGTTTAAACAATATATATAATCAGCTACTATTTGGCAAACCTATCTCATTAGTTTTCAATCAATGTAACTTCACGGTTAAGTCGAAGGTTAACCGTCTAATTAACGTGTGCGTACGAGTTCGTGACCAAAGTGTTAAAGAGGTTAGTTATAAGTGAATAAGTTCACTCGATGATTGACAAACAGTTGTCTCGGGCTTACCAGGGATGACGGATTGTCCGCACGCCATTGTGATTGTTTTACTGATGATTAAAATTGCTGCGAAGTCACGATGTTTGGTTTGGTAATTTTGAATTCGATAAAGAAGTGAGTGAACAATTTAAGTGTCATAGTTCAACATGATCATGATGTCATTGTGGGGTGCACAAACCAATAAAGCAATTGACTGTGCGAAATGGCACTCCGCGATCACAAAATCGTGTTTTATCTATTTATCTATCTATAACTTCACGCCAAATCCCGCACGGGGTAGGCAGAGAGCACCGAGCGCCACGTGACTCGATCCTTACATACCTCACTCGCTTCTTTAACATTCATTGCTCTTTTCATACACGCTCGCCGATTTCTAAGGCTCCTGACATCACCCTCAGATAGTACACGACCAATTTGGTCATGGTAGGTAAGTCTTGGCCTTCCTCGGCTCCTACATCCTTCCGCTTTTGCATTGTATATCTGCTTCGTCATTCTTTCATCCTGCATTCTTTCTACATGTCCGAACCAACGGAGCATGTCTCTTCTTATTTAATCGTTGTGTTTTAGTGGCTAAATATCTCAGCGAATCGAGCCTGACTGACCAATGAGAGAATATTTTAACCAATAAGCCGCTAAGTGCCGCCATGTTGATCCACGTACTGGCCAATAAAAGCTGCGTGTTCTATTTTACTGAGTAGTATCTCATCGGTTCTCCATTGTTTATTTCCTTCATGTTAGACTGGAATCGGTATATTAATTTATTCGTTCGTTCGTTCGTTTCATCGAGCTCGTCGCAATTATAAATTATATACTAAAATTAATACATGAATCATTCTTATGGCTGACCAAAAACATTGCGATTTCATGTTGATATACGTTAAAGGTAACGTATATCATATTGACATACTTCATATTTTGGTAAACTTATAAAACATGTTCATGTAATTATGAGAAGCTTGAATACACGCCTGTATGAATTTTAATATAAAAAACGAGTTATTTCAAGTTAATTACTCATCTAAGGGATTTCCAAGTCAGGCCGTATCATGACACTGGCATCATTCGTGGACAAATATAAACTAAACTAAGGATATAAAAAACACACGGCAGACAAATTGCTTGTCACCGTCCGACTATCTCACGACATATCCGCCACTTGTCTAAGGCCAATTAGTCGTAATGATATATTGACTGCCTGATTGATTTGCTGAGGTGCAAATATGGCGACCTTACTGCGATGATAAATTGTAGCATAAGTAATTTTATTTTTTGTCGCTTTGTTATTTGTAATAACAAAGTGATGTTTGCTAAGGTGACAAATATTATTATCTTTTGAACACCGTGTATTCTTTGATGTCGCTTACAACTGACAAACAAACTGCTTAACCGCTATTTTTGTAGTTTTGAAGGTTGAATATCCTTTATACACGTAAATAAAAAAAAATACCCTTACCCAAATTTAGACGAGCATGGTTGAGCAGTGGCCAATGACGCTACTTGGTTCGATTCTTACACTGGGCAAATATTTGTGTGCCTGGGCTTGTCTGTTTGTCTTGATTTTGGTGATTTTAAGGGAGGTAGGGCACATCAAAGCAGCCCGTCTGGAGAAGTATCTCCACCTTACAGAAAACCGCAGCCAAATACCAACTGCCTTGAGGCGTACTGTGTTCCTGGGTGTGAGAGAGGTCACTAGTAAGCTACTAAGGAGTATGATAAATACTACATTATGCGAGCCGTATTTGTTTCCACCCGACTAGTAAATCAATAAAAGATATTGAGAATAAAAAAAGCATAATTGGCGCTACATTTTTGTCTGGCAACACTGCCCCGCGCGCGTGCCAGTAGGTAATTGTATTATTAAATGAAACACCGGGGACGCCGCAGGTGGTAATTATTACATGAAGCCCCGTAATCGACACCAGTCTCTATAACAGAGTCGTAATCGATACAAACACTTCTGTCTACTCGGATAGTGTTGCCGACCGCATCGCGTGCGCTGACGCATCATCCCTCTAATATTACATTGATAGCCTTAATATTGCCACTATCGTGTTAGATATTGTCAATAACATTTGCCAGTTTATTTATTACTAGTTTTGCCATATTCTAGGGACCAGGTTGTCCAAATTGGGACTGGGTAGCCCAAATTAAGTAGTGCTTATACTGATTTCCCTGATTAGAGCTTGTTTCGACAGTCTTCTATCGACAGCCAGGACAGATGTCTAATACATCACATGTTGTATGTACTATTAGCCCTGTATTCGACAACAAATTAGTATTTTTAAATTATATAAATATACTTCGGGTATCACGGGTGGCTCTAACGATGTGGATCAAACTTTGTACTTAGATGTTTTGCTTTTTAAGTTTTTCAATGTAGGTGTCTTTTCTGGGGGTAAAAATAAGCATTATTTTACAGCAAAAAAATAAACAAACATAATAAAAATATTTCACATAAAAATGACGATTTGAGCTGTGCAAAGATTTTTTTTTATCTTTATTGAAACAGTCATTAAAGATAAAAAATATATGTTCATATAAAGGGGCAAGTTTATTCTTCTTCTCATATTTTATCATAAGTGGAAAAATGAAGAATATTTGTAATAATCCAGGGTAAAATGAAAAAGTTTATTAAATACATTTTTACCCTCAGGGAACGGATCCCTAAAATTCGTTTGAATATGCGCGCAATATTAATGCAACTAGTTGCTGGAATCAAGCCGTAAGCAGTGACTGCAATGATTGATGAGGTTCTTTCGATTCCTGGGTCAGAAGTCATTTTAATATTAAGTTTCGCTTGCAATTATGATTCTGCTGCAATGTGTTGTTATGGTTGAGTTATGATTAATCAATATCTAAGACATTCTTGAAGTTGCATTGAATTGTGCAATATCATTTTTAGGGTCCCGTATGCAAGAAGACCCCATTTCTAAGCGTCTGCTGTTCGTCGGTCTGTGTAATAAGTTGAAATTTACGGAGTGTGTATTTCTATTATTCAAATAATAAAAATTAAATTAAATTAAAAAGTACGGAACCTCCGCGTGAACGACTGCAATACAAATTATATTAATTATTATATATACAAAATTACCTGTTCCATCAAGATGAGTGACATTCCGGCGAATTTAATTGTCATGCCTTCCCGCTTGGTTTTCCTCATAGTAAATGTTGTTATCGTATACTAATCTGTGGTCCTAATACACTCGTACGTTGCTTTAATTACATTATCTATATTTTGGAGTGAAGTTATAGATAGATAATATTAAATTCCATTTTATAATACGTGTTGTGTCTTATCAGAAGCTCCAGCAACCGGCGAGCGTGCATGAGAAAGCTATGAATGCTAAATAAGCGAGTGAGGTGTGTAAGCGATTGTGTCACGTGACGCTCAGTTGTGTCTGCTTACACCACAAGGGAGTTGGTGGGAAGTTATAGATAGATAGATACTTTTTATAATTCGATTGAACATTGATACTTTGCCTAGTGATTTGTTCAGGTACTCTGGTTTCATCGACTAAAATAACATTCCCGGGAAATACTGGCCGTGGCATAAAAGTGAAACTGTTTGTTCAGGTCTTAAAATAACAGATTACCGTATTAAATGAACAAAAGTAACATGTGAAATATCAGCGAGGAGTTCCTTTAAGTTGTTACATAAATGAAACCAACAGCATGAAGAGGAAGTATGAACAAATACACGGGATGTGGTTTACATTGCAATGTTATACTTGACTTGAGACTTTACTATCGATTGCTAACCACAGGGATATTCTAGCGTATTGCAATGATGTTATCTAATGGAGAACATAATGTACGCGTATAAAATGTAATAGTAAGCAGTTGCTCATATGTTTATGTGTAATAAGAATCTATATATAAACAGGCAAAGACTAAACAGATCAATAGCTTTTCCTCCTTTGCCAAACGACTTTGTTTTTTTTTTGGTAGTAGCTTTCCTGAGCTTTACTGTTATCAATATAACAAATTTGGAAACGGTAGAAAAAAGCTGGAACGGTGTAAAACATTGTTTTACATCGTACTTAAAAAGTGAAAAGTTTGTCTCAATACTTCAGGCATACAAGCATACGTGTAAAGCGGTTACCGTAGCCTATTAACTCAGTAATATATTAAGTATCACTCCCGCGATGCCTTCTTTGCTGCTTACACAGCAACTTCTTAGGAGCTTACTGGTGACCTCACTCACATGCAGGAACACAACAACTCTCTAGGGAGTTGTTATTTGGCTGCGGTTTTCTGTGAGATGGAGTTACTTCCCCAGAAGAGCTGCCGGGAGGCATAAATGCATACGACCCACCATTCAGTTCAGTGTAGCCATTCGTAGTTTGCAATACAGGAAGTATCACTTGCACGTTGTGCCGCTAATAGGTGTTGCTTCTTAGGGGCATACTGGTAGTCTCACCAATTAGCAGAAACAGAACAACCCTCCAAGGAGTTATAGCTGGCTGCAATTTTCTGTGAGGTGGAGATACATTCCTAGTCGGACTGTTTTGATGCGCCCTACCTCTCTTAAAAATACCTAAACCAAAACAAACAGACATGCTTATCTACACAAATGCTTGTTCAACGTGGGAACCGAACCTACGAGCCTTAGTGTTAAAGTAGCCATTGCTAAGTACTCGACTGCCGAACTGTTAATACTAGGAGTAAAAAGGTGGGATACAAACGTACGTTCTGCTTTTTTTTTATACAACGTCCGAAGGCCTATAAGCCTATGAACGCTCGCAATTAAGTATCACTCGCGCGATGCCACCTCTGCTAGCACAGCAACTCCTTAGGAGCTTACTGGTGACCTCACTCACACGCTGGAACACAACAATCCTCTAGGAAATTGTTATTTAGCTGCGGTTTTCTATGCGGTAGAAGTACTTCCCCGGCGGGCTGCTTTTGATGCGCCCTACCTCTCTTAAACTGCTTAAACGATAAGAACTTAGCGTAGCATATGTTGGCTTATTGCATGAACTTATTTTGGAAGTGTTTATGCTTCGTATGTTAAAAAAAAAAACAAAGTCTCTGTTATAATTGAATTTTGTGTGTAATTATTAAAATTAATAGACAAAAACTAAAATGGATTGTGAACATAAATCGAGGTGTTCGGCCCGCCCTTTGGCGTTTCGTTAACGCAAATTAACCTCAAGTTGTGTAACCGAGGTTTATGATATATTTTGACTAATATATACAGTCCTCTTAATGGTCTACGTAAATTCCGAGCTAATTTATTCTGTATGCATGTATGTAGTAGTATAAATCCAATTTTCAGGCAATTTGTAACCTTGTGTGTCCACTACCGATTACTTGATGTGAATTAGTCGCCACTACAATCACCCATCTATAGTCGTTATTAGATGAATGTCGCCGCTGCCACGGCCATCTCTGCCTCGTCTGCTACGACTTTCGCAAAATAACGTCCGAATTTATTAACTACTAGCAAGAAGCCCGCGGCTTCGCACGCATGAGATTTGGGCTTTTAGTAGCCTCTATTTCTAATTGTTTCTGTTTAAAAAAAAAACAAAGTTCAGGGTCGTAGATGCAACCATAGAGCCATTCAATTTTCGTACAGCGCCATCTATTGACCTTTACAGGAGGCAACGTATATGTATTTTATTTATATTACATAAAAAATGCGTAGTTATTTTATGTTACAAAAAATACGTATTCTATGAAAATAATAAAAATAAAATTGCAAAGTCCCCCGAAGGGGAAGATATTTCCCTCTAATTTTAACAGCTTTTCATTTTTTACGCAGGAACCCTAAATATTTACGGGATAAAAAGTACCCTATATTCTGCTCTGAACAGTCCTCTACCTACCAGTGAAAGTCCCGTTAAAATCGGTTCAGCCATTTCGAAGATTAGCCCGGACAAACAAACAGACAGACAAAAAAGTTAAAAATGCGTATGTAGGCTTTGGTAGAATGTGAAAATAATAATATGAGCTTAAGATAAAGGCTTTATTTTGAAATCACAGACAGACACTTTAATTTTATTTATATGTATAGATAGATCGAATTACCTATTTGTCATTTCGTTTTTATGAAATCAGTCTTATTTTGCTGCTAACACATCGCCCCAAGACTCCTCATCGGCTTCCAGACGTTATCCACTTTCAAGAACACAAGAGTCTTCTAGGGATTTGTTATACTGTTGCGGTTGTACGTGGCCGTAACTTCCCTACTTAGGCTGCATGTCATTGTAATGTAAATCTATCTATACGTTTACGCTAAGTTCCTTTCGGGGTACGCAGAGGGAACTGAGCGCTACATACTCGGTCCTTAAACACCTTGCTCACGCTCAGGAACACCACAAGCCACCAGGGAGTTATTATTTGCTCGTAATTTTCTGTAATGTGAAGGTACTTCCCCAGATGGGCTGCTTTGATGAATCCTACGTCTCTTAAAAAAGGTTTTCTTCTTCTAAGCGTTATTCCGATTCCTAACCAATTAGTATCGGCGGGGTTCGCTACCGAAGTCTAAGGATTTGACGAAGATACTGATTTTTTAAATGCAGCGACTGCCGGCAGACCTCCACAACCCAGACGGAAAAACAGACCTTTCTTATGTAAGGAAATAAATAAATATCCACAACCCAGACGGAAAAACAGACCTTTCTTATGTAAGGAAATAAATAAATATCCACAACCCAAACGGAAAAACAGACCGTAAGGAAATAAAAACAAGTAACAATCGGGAAATCAAATAGGTCGTGTGTTATCAAGAGGTAGTGCCAGGTGCACTAGGAACCGGCGAGTGTGCATGAAAAGAGTTATGAATGTTAAAGTTGCGAGTGAGGTGTGTAAGGATCGAGTTATGTGGCGCTCGGTTCAGTCTGCATACCCCGCAAGGGATTTAGCGTGAAGTTACAGATATATATAGATAAATAGAACACGTATAAAATTTGAATATAATATAATGCTTTTGAACGCTACCATAAAATTAAACGGAGTGTTTATCATAACTTTAACTTGGTCTGTTCTAAAATAAACATGAACTCCTATCATGACTTTCCTCAAAAAAATATTATTTAGTGTTCTGTTTTTGATCAGTATTATATACAAAATATCTAAATTTCAAGTCTGTAAGTCATTTCATTTAGCTAGACTAGATACAAAATTTAAACAGACTCGTGATACGCAGATGGACAGACAGACTGCGATTACTTCAACACCAATACAGTTCCCGTTTTGCGCTTTAGTTGCAGTATCCATAAGAGTATACTATCGATAACTACAAATTCTTTCGATTTCCATATTTAAATCACTTCCCTAATAACCTTCCAGTGCATACCTGAAAACAGCTTGTTCACACAAACCCAACGCAGTCGTCTTCCGCACAAATATTTACGAACAAACAGACGAACGCATAACCATGGGCAAAGTCGAATCAATTATCATGTAGTCGTTAAACTCGCGTTAACTTAACGAAAGTAAAGTACAGTGCAATAGAAACTATGATCACAACCCGGCAAAGGTTTTTATTTTGTCATAGATTTTATTTATGAGAGGTATTTATAATCATCACTAGCTCGGTGGTCAAGAATCGTGAGGAAACCCGCACGTCCAAGAAATTATATTTAGAATGACGTGTGACCTTACCTAATATTGATTTGTTTCTCCCTCTGGGTTGCGGAGGTTAGACGGCATTCGCTTCATGTAAAAATCAGTACCTTCACCAACTCCTTAGACTTAGGGTAGCGGACCCCGCCATCCTAATGGATTAGGAAAATGGAATAATGCTAAAAAGAAGAAGATATACAACGCGAAAGTGGAAAGATATAGGAGCTGAGGAAGGCCAAGACTTACTTACCATGACTAAATTGATCGTATTTTATCAGAAGGTGATGTCGGGAGCCTTAGAAACCGCGAGCGTGCATGAGAATAGCAATGAATGTTAATGAAGCGAGTGAGATGTGTAAGGGTCGAGTCATGTAACGCTCGGTACCAGATGCCTACCCCGCAGAGGATTTTTTAAATTATATAAATATGTAGATAATTAGAACACGAATAAAATTTGAACATTACAACTGTAATAAACTGCTTTTGTATGCTATTATAAAATTAAACGGATTGTTTATCATAACTTTAGCTTTCTATTGTTATATTAAAATACTTGTAAATCTTCAAGTTCACTTCTGAGAGAGATTATATTCATTATCTGTAAAATTTTAATGAAAGAGAAAGTTGTGCATATTGCCCTACACCACTTATTTTAGACCAACACTAAACTGACTGAATTCACACTGTTTTTCGACTGCGATTAAAAATCCAATATCTTTTATTCTATTGTCTATTTATTTGTTACTATACAATACAGGTTAAACTGCACTATTCATCTCGATTTGAAAAATCGAAAATAGTGACTTGAGTTTCGTCCTTGACTAGAACTGAAAAATCCAGTAGTCCTAAATGATGGCCTATTGGACATCCAAATGGTATAATAAAAAAAAATAACATATCAATTAAGTATTTCGAAATTTTGTAAGCACTATATATCACTTTTATATAAATAGCGCCATATCGCTCTCAAACAGTTGCATACAAATGGACAATTTGGCGAACATTACACGTATCGTGTCAATGCCACCGAACAGATCGTATCACACGACTTGACCTTTTAAAAACGCCGTTACGGTACAACTTTAAACCTTAAGCTCTACGTATTAAACGATAGGCACATCCAAAATTATGTCTTTCGAACTGTAAATTAATGTTTGTTTTGGTGGCCAAATTTTGTTAGCAATTTATTCTTAGCGCGGCGACTCTATGTGATGTAATTTGATATTAGAATACTAGCCTCAAGTCAGGCGGCACATGGAGTACTGTCATCTTTGGACAGGAGCACCTGGATACCAGCTAGGACCTCGTGTATTGGTCGATAATCTTGATTATAAAGCCCTTAAGTATAAGCAGAGACTGAACCTCACTTTGTGGGTTCAATTGAACAACGGGTTATGTTCCAAATAATTGTTCTATATGATGCCAACTATTTCTTTCTGCGGACGCACCGTTCGCTGATGGTGGAGAATTCATCCTCATTCCTCTCATGCTGGAACCGCAATGGTGGCATGCTGCGTGCAATTTCAGAACAGTTTTCTGTCGAGAACTCTCAAGTTTCTTAGTTGTAGGGGATTGTACAAGAAAAGTGTAAAGACACAACAAAAAGTTATAGTTTGAATTAAACATTTTTTAACGTAAGTATCGCGAGTTTTAATTTATTTTGTTGAACCTGACGTTTCGAATGCTTTGCAGCGTCTGTGGTCGCAGGAAGACTAAGGTGACATTTGTCTTATACTGATTATTCAATTATTACATTTACCGACAAGGATGGATTAATTATATACGTTCCGATTCACACAAAAATCGCTCTATATAATTAATCCATCTTTGTCGGTAGATGTATTAATTGAATAACCAATGTAAGACAAATGTCACCTTAATTTTCCTGCGACAACGGACGACGGACTAAGATAATAAAAAGTTATAGTGTTGATAACTCACGAGTGATACTCCTAGTGTTGCAAATGTCCACAGGCACATATCTGCTTATCCATTACGCAGGCCGTAAGCTTATATTCGTCACTTAAGCGGTATAAAAGAAGTCAATTAAGTCACTAAACTCGTTTTCAATATTTCGTAAAGGAACCTCATTTGTATATGATGAATTAATTTTATTTTGGGTAGGTACATTAGAATAATCTATGTCAAGTGGAAGAGATATTGATATGTTTTAGATGTAAATTTGTGTGTGAGTGACCTTTGGGAAAATCGCGCGGATGGCGAAGAGGCACCACTATTATGCGATTGATATTTTATTTATAAATATTATATTCTCTTATTTATTTATTTTTCTTTTTTTTTTACATTGTTATATTTACAACATATTTATATAAAATACAATATTATAAATATAAAAATATATAAAAAGGAATCCCGCCGGCGCAGAACATTTATCTGAGTCGCCGGTGGTCAGGGCGACAGACTGAGGAACCACCGCACAATACGTGCAGTTCCCAAAATTGCCACCTTCTGTATCCGGCTCTTGGTCCAGGGACTTAGCGAGAGTCTCTGGAGATGTCGGTCAAGACTTTTCGTTATCCATATTTATTATTATACCAGCCGTAGCCCGCGACTTTATTTACGCGTATCCCGGTATCCCGTGGGAACATTTTTTTCTCAATTCCGGCTCGTGATGGTCGTATTATGATGTTGAATAGCATATAACCTTCCTCAAAAATTAGCCTATCGAATGCAAAAAGAACATTTCTAATGCCGCTGGTATCTAAACCAGAAAATTTGGCGAAGATACTGATTTGACTTGGAGCGACTGTCAACATACCTCCGCATCCCAGAGGAAAAACAAGACTTTTCCTAGGTTTGATCACGCGTCTTTCGAATGAAAAAAACAATATCTTGGACGGATGGGGTTCTTCACAATGTTTCCCTTTACCGCTGAGCAAGTTACAAATAGGTACATAAACTGGAGAACGAATTTAGTGGTACAAGCCCACATGTCCACCATCCCCATGTCTCAGAATAATACTACATCATCAACTTGTGTTATTTCGTAGAGTGCTTTACGAAGATAAGTACCATAATATATTATTCCTAAATATGAAAATTAAGGATCGACAAGTATATATGTACATAAATCGTGAGATAATGTAAAATATCTACCGAAGTGAAGGCTTTTTTTTTATCCATTGCTATTTCTCAGAGACTACATTTTATTTGGTAACGACAAACGACAGTGCATGTTAAATAAACAAGTTTCTTTTTTGGTCATAGACGCTGGTCATTCAGCTGTAATTACATTTTGTGTGTAATTATTAAAATGAATAGACAGGCAAATAAAATGATATGAGCACATAAATCTAGATGTTCGGCTCGCCTTTTGACGTTTCGTTAACGCAAATTAACCTTAGTAATCTAAGCTAAGCGTAACTGAAGCTTATGATATATTTTATCTAAAATATTACGCTATTCCAATTATTTTTCTCTGTCTTATATAATAAAATCAAAAACCTACCATGACCAAATTGGTCGCGTTTTATCAGAAGGTGATGTCAGAAGCACCAGGAACCGGGGAGCGTGCATGAAGAGAGCTATGAATGTCACAGAAGCGAGTGAAGTATGTAAGGACCGCGTCTTATGGCGCTCGGTTCTCTCTGCCTACCCCGCAAGGGACTTGGCGTGGCGTGTTTGTATATCACAAACATACAAAAATGTAGTTTTGAGCAATTATGTATGACAGATCATGTGATAGTCACTCTGATAAATTGTCATTTAATAACAACTAGTGGATCCCGCGGAATTTCATATACCTCGCTTTCCCGTGAAAATTATCTTACAGATTAGAAGGGGCCGGGCCCCTCATAATCTGTAAGTGGCTCAAAAAATATGAAGTACATGTCTCATTACATATGTAATATTTGTACTTAATTTATAACCCTTTTCTAACACAAACAGTCATCTCAACTTAATTTCATTGATTACCACCGTTATAGGTAAATGTAGGTATACAAAAAAATGTTTTTAGCTAATATTTCCTGCCTGTAAACTACCACATCTTACACAATTTGAGCTTGATAGGTTAAGAAGTTTTGAGATTTCATGTTTAGGTAGTCAGTGATTGAACTTTCCCCTTTATTATCTAATATTAACTACGGAGCTTTGTTGAAGTGATATTTTTATCATACTACCCAGTTACAATTTCCAATTTTCAAACACTCGTAGTACATTATTGAAATTATGTACTTGAGATATTAGATTTTAGGTTTGGTTATGATTTTTTTATTATGATCCGGAATTATACATACTTGTTGACATATTCATGATAGATTTAATGGGCTTTAAATAATGTGGGGGCAGTTAGGGAAGAAAAGTTCGCGAATGGCGACCACGAACTGGAAAACGCAGCGTACGACGCCCCCCCCCACACGATGGACCGACGATCTTGTAACTATCGCAGGGAGCCGATGGATGCAAGCAGCAAAGGACCAATCGCTGTGTAAGTCTAAGGAGGAGGCCTATGTTCAGCAGTACACGTCCTTCGGCTCATATGATGATGATAAAATAATGTGATTAAAATAATTGAAAAATTTCGGTTTATTGATAAAGTAATTCATAAGTTAATCAGCTTACAGTCAATTTCTCTTTTTAAATAGGTGAACTAGATTACCAAGGTACCTACAGAACCACGTTGATTCCATTGTTACTGTGACTGAACTATATGGCTTTTAACTTTCGTTTTCAGTTTAATATCACTTTCTTTCCTATTATTGGTAAGGGAAGACGTGATCGAGTTTTAAATCGATTTGTTTTTATATCCAATCGAGAGCATTCAAACATCTATGATTTGAAATTTATTTTTCGTACGTGTATCGGAACGCACCGACCAGCGAAAGTCATGCGAAAGTTGACAGGTTGACATTTAAATTCCCGCCATTTTTTATATGGTAGACATATTGAAAAGGTTTATGCCACAGATTTATACTTCGTCATAATTTATTTAATCAGTGTAATATACAACGGTTGAAATGAGAATGAAAGCAATCCCGCAGTGAACAAAAACCGTCGACAGCCTTCATTTGTAAATGAAATAAATTATATAAAAGACGTGATAAATTGACAATGCCCATGAATGTAAATCGTTGAGGATAAAGTTTTGACGTTTCTTGACTTGATTGTATACATTAATATGTTCAGGAACACCGTTCCTATATGAAATCTATATGTTTGTCTGTGCGTTTGTCTGTGTGTTTGTCTGTCGCTTTATTTTCTAATTTTCGAATATTCGAATTTTGACTTCAGATTCGGATTCAGCATAAAAAATAGAATAGGAATGTTCAGGAACACCGTTCTTATCTCTTAAGGAACATAGTCAAAATGGCCGACAATTAAAACAAATAATTGAATTGTTATATAATTAACGAGTGTTCCTCTGGCAATGCAAGCTTGCGCATTCTCAACTGGTTTTGTTTGACTTTCATTTTGCCATTCTCTATGATTTTGCAGTTTTGAATAAAAATACCTAATTGGGATGGACGACTCAAACACAAATATTGTATAACTAGTATAACTACTGTCAATTTATGATGCTAAATAATTTCTCTTTAGATTCACTTGACGATCTCGGTGGCGCAGCGGTTAATAACGCGACTTTGACACAAACGCACGTGGGTTCGACTCCCACACGAGACAAACACTTGGGTGCATGAACATATCTGTTTGTCTTGGTGTTTTTAAAAGAGTTAGGGCGCATCAAATCATCCCTACTGAGGAAGTGCCTTCACCTCACAGAACACAGTAGCCAAATAATAACTGGAGGGTTGTCGTGTTCCTGCATGTGAGTGAGGTCACCAGTAAGCTCTCAAGGTGTTGCTGTGTTAGCAGCAGAGGTGGCATCACGCGAATGATACTTAATGTATTACTAGAGTTCATAGGCTACGGTAACCACTTTACATCAGGTGGACCTTCTATGCCTCCCGACGTTGTATAAAAAGAAAGCTAACGAAAACTTTGCGCTCATATGAATTATATTTCGTATTCAGGCAAAGGTAACTCTTCATACAGCTAAATATTTCATTATTGTAAACGGAATTTAATCCCAATAGGTATGTAAGAAATGTGGACTTGTTTTCACGCATAACTATAATAAATGCATTTCTTGGAATTTAATCATAGCCATCAGTTAGATTAAATTAAACACACCAGGACTAGCAGACAGTTGTGCCACGACACGAGGCAGGTGTGAATTCTGTTATGAAATGTGAACACTTCCCATGAATATGTTGTATGTTTTGCGGCAATGATGTCCGTTCTCATGTTCTAACGGGCGCTGAATTTATTATTAGCTCTAGTACCAATTGCACGTCAGATTTATAGAGGATATGCATTGCGAGCCTGAATTATACTCATATTATTAGTATTAAGGTTTTAACAGACGTAAATAAAGAACAAGGAATAGATCCTTCGTCTTCAATTGCGTAATTTTTGTTTTATAATAATTTCGATGAGCTCGGTGTAATAACGCTGCTTTATCACCAGGGCTCGTGGGTTCAATGACAAACATTTGTGTGCATGAACATGTCTGTTTGTCTTGGTTGGGTGTTAAAAGGGGTAAAAGGCCAAACGAAGCAGCTCATCTGCGGAAGTACCTCCACTTCACAGAAAACCGCAGCCAAACAACGACACCACTGAGAGTTGTTGTGTTATGTAAGTGAAATTACTAGTATAAACTCCTAAGGAGTTAATAACAGATAAAGTAAGTGTCACTCGCACTTTCCCAGACGGGCTTCTTTGATGCACAGTACCTCTCTTAAAAACAAATCACCCAAGTATGCACTGCTTCCTTTGTTTGTCTATCGATTTACAGTTTTCTACTCTGTTTATCAACCATATTTTTGTTTTAAACAAAACAAATTATTGTATTAGTTTCAGTGTTACCAATAAACACTAAAAAAAGATTGCCAGTCGTAGTACCTACTGCGCGCCAGAATTTAAAACTTCTTAGCTTTACAAATTTGTAAACATTATTTTTGGATTGTTAGGAAATATTTATTTTAGATTTTTTTTAATTAGAAATTATTTTATCAACGTACATTCTGTGTACTAAGTATCGGGAATTTGTCAATAAAACAAAAAATACAAATTATTCATCTAAATTTATTTTATCGCCTTCAAAGTAGGCCCCATCGCTTGCAATACAACATCTCCACCGCTTCACCCAGTCTTCCATACATTTTTCATAGGCTATTTGCGGTATGGCCTTTAGCTCATTCAGCGAATTTTCTTTTATGGCTTCTATCGACTCAAAACGTTTTCCTCGAAGTGGTAATTTTAACTTGGGAAATAAAAAAAAGTCAGACGGAGCCATATCAGGTGAATACGGTGCTTGGTCGAGAACTTTTGTTGAATTTTTCGCTAAAAACTCTTTCACTATAATGGCTGTGTGTGATGGTGCATTATCATGGTGCAGCATCCATGAGTTGTGTTGCCACAAATCTGGACGTTTTCGGCGGATACTCTCACGCAAACGCTTCATGACGCCTAAATAATATTCTTTATTCACTGTTTCTCCCTCTGGAAGGAATTCGGAGTGAACCACACCACGGTAGTCAAAAAAAACTGTCAGCATCACCTTGATTTTGGAGCGACTTTGCCGCGGTTTTTTGGGTTTCGGCTCGTTTTCGAGACGCCATTCTGAAGACTGTTGGCTTGTTTGCATGTCGTACTCATAAACCCATGTCTCGTCGCCAGTTATTATACGTTTCATAAAGGTCGGATCCGTAGAAGCTCGGGAAACCATGTCTTCAGCGACATGCTTTCGCTGCGCTTTTTGAACAAAATTGAGCTCTTTTGGAACTAGTCGAGCGGCGACGCGTTTCATGCCTAAAATGTCAATGAGAATGTTGTGGACGGACTTAAAAGATATGTTCACCTCACTAGCCAACTCTCTCAGACTCATACGTCGATTTTCGAGCACTAGCTTCTTGATTCTGTCGATGTTTTCTCTGGTCGTAGCGGTTGAAGGTCTACCAGAACGAGGCAAGTCTACTACTACTTCTCGGCCTTCTTTAAAAGCCTTATACCATTCATAAGCCCTTGTTTTCGATATACACGATTCGCCGTAGGTATTTCGCAACATTTTTAGTGATTCACCACATGAAATATCATTTGAAACACAAAATTTAAGGCACACTCTTTGTTCAACAATATTTTCCATTGTAAAAATCGCCGAGGACTCAAAACTATGACCAACAAAAAGTGTAGTTTAAAACAAATTAAATGACAGATCCCGCTCAAATTTTGCGCGCTAAATCAGTACAGTGCTACCAACATGCAGTAAAAAAATTAGAACGACCTCTTTTACGCGGGTCTTTTTATTGACATATTCCCGATACTTTTTACACAGAGTAGTATTTATATAGTAATAAAATTTTTATTTATTGCACTGTTTTATAAGAAAAAATTATTTTTTTATTTACAAATAAATTTATATATACATATCATCATTTTAAAATTTAATAACAACAAAGCAATTTTTGACACATATCTATATATATATGTATCTGAACATGATGGTCATCGAATTCAGTGCGTTTTCCCTATCCCAAAGTGCCCTACCTGCCTAAAGAAATTTTCACTTCAAAAAGTTGTAATCATACAAATTCATTTACGTATTAATATATTTTTTTTACAACGTCAGCAGGCATACAAGCATATGGCCCACACCTGATGCAAAGCGGTTACCGTAGCCTATGAGCTCTTGTAATGAATTAAGTTTCAATCGCGCGATGCCTCTTCCGCTGCTAACACAGCAACTCCTTAGGAGCTTGCTGGCGACCTCATTCACACGCAGGAACACAACAACCCTCTAGGGAATTGTTATTTGGCTGTGGGTTTCTGTGAGGTGGAGGTACTTCCCCAGACGGGCTGCTTTGACGCGCTCTACCTCTCTTCAGTCATGTCATGTACAAAACAAAATTAGGAAACTATGATGAATAAGAACCCCAGCTGCTTGATCCCGATCTAAAGTCTAAACTGCTTCCATTAGGCTGTGACATGACCACGGTCGATTGTATCATGACATTGAGTTTATAAAGACATTCTTGCAATGTATCTCTCATCACATCAAAAAATAAAACAAAGCTCTCATGATGACATAAAAACTTTCGTTGTAAGGTTCACTCATTAAAATATTGTAGGCATTCCGGATACGTAAATGGTTAAAGTATAAAACACAAGAAGATTTTACTTATTTAACTGTTTATTTTATACCGTATATATGGTATGGTATACAATTACTAACTTTATAAAGATTTCTCAGTTTTGGATGTGGAAAGTCTAGAAAAATCTTAGAATACCAAACCTTCAAACGTCGCGTATTAGTTTTCTTCGTAAATGATCCATTAATTACAGTTTATTGGATTTTTCTATTTATTATATCAGCAAATAGATGACAATTTCGAACAAGCATTTTGATACCTATTTGTGAAACACTTTGCACTTATCTCTCAATAACATCCTGTTATTAAGGTTCCGTACTTTATCGGTAAAAAATGGTAGGATCGTGTTGTCTGTCTGTCAAGACCCTATATCTCAGAAACGCGTGGAGGTATCAAGTTGAAACTAATATCTGATTTTTGTGCTCGTAGTCCCCTTGAAATGTAAAAAATCAAGCTTCTAGAAGTTAGAGCATTGAGCGAGACCTATACCGAGCTCTGTTATTGGTAACTATCTTTTCAAATACAAAGTGTAGTTTCTGTTTGTCTTATTTTGTTGTATTATTTTGTTGTATTGTTTGTATTATTTTGATAAAAGTAATCTGTACAAACAAATGGTGTACTTTGTAGTTATACATTTCAGCAACTGATATTGTACTGGAAAACATACTCCGGAAAAAGGGACAATATTCTTGGAATGGAGACTCGATTGTTGAGATAGAGGATTTTTATTCATACTAGCCTGTACGAATCGCGAGGCAGATTCGCACATGTCCGGGTTTTTTTGGATTATTGTTTGGACTCCCAAATTAGACCTGTGTCCATAAATTTATTTTCTTATTCGAATTTCAGTTGAAATTTGCCACAATGCTGCGGGCAAATTTTCACTAGATACACAACCAGTTTCAAAGTTCTAGCATGTAATATCTCTTGGTTCTGGTAGCTCATACCAGACGGACTCGAACAGGCGGCAGAACAAGACGAAGTCAAAGCGCTCAGTATTTTCAATCTTTTTCCAGAATACTAAAAAAATAACACCGTATTCACTAAAAAATAAGAAATAGATGCCAGAAAAGATTATATCATGTTTTTTTACGATAGAATGGCTGTACCATTTCGGTAGGCTCGGGTGTCTTATCACGATTGGTCGCACTGCAGCACCGGAGACCCTAGTTCGTCAACATGACGTGCGTCATAATTTTACGGTTATAATTTGTGTTGCTTAATTTATCTGAGGATCATGAGAAAACAATACGTGACTTCCTATTTTATTGAAATGCCGCGCCCATTGCGTTTTTAAATTGCAGAGATTATAAGTTCACATTGATTTAATCACGTTACATATTCTGTATTTTATTTCATGTTACTTTATAATATTTTTTTTATACCACTAAGGTGGATAATAAATCGAAATCACATGGTCCAAGCTGGTATCCAGGTGCTCCCGCCTAAAGGTGACTGAAGTACTCCAAGTGCGGTCTGACTTGAGACTTATATAACACAAGTATTTGTCCTACGCTGATGTTCTACTTTGCTCTGTTGAGCACACCATTTTTTTTCGCCGCCAGCCTGACCTTCTCCTCCAGGTGACTTCGATATTGAATTTCACTGGATATGTCGATGCCTAGCATCCTAATACTTTTGGTGAAGGTAAGAGGTATGATCTGGAATTTAGGAACCACAGCAAATGGGGTTTTCTGAGCAGTGGACGCGCAAACTTGTGTCTTCATGGTGTTGAATTCGGCCAAGCTAAAGCGCTCCCAGTCAGATACTTTAGTTAAAGTACCCTCCATTTCAGACACAAGTTTATCGCGACTTTCCTCCATAATAGTACGAGGGATGTTTGGTCTGTATAACAAGTGTCCCCGATGCTGTCATCCGCATAACAATGAATGCCATCAATTGACAACATATCATTGATATCCAGCAGAAACAGAATCGGAGACAGCACAGAGCCCTGAGGGACGCCAGTGTTGATGAGTGTCAGCCAGTGAGGTTTTCTGTTCATGCACTAATTATTATGTTGTTAATCTCGTCGATCGTCATAACGGTAGAGGTGTTTGGGCAGAAAAAATGTTGCTCAACAGCATCTCTATGTGTGTAAGCTTCAGCTAGTAATATGTCGACTTTCGTGTGATTTGGTATTTGCTTTCTGGTGGCCAACTTTCTTCTGAATGTATGGACTTTGAATATGGCCTTAGGTCTAACCTATCTATGGTCGCTACCAGTGCCGAACGCGTTCAGCACAGAGACATCACCAATATCAATATAGTATCTCCACGTCCATTCTCGCAGAGATCGTTTTTAAAGAAGGTGTACATTGCATATAGAGATTTTGATTTTAATAGATGTTGAGAAAATTAAGCAGAATTGGCTCCTTAGATTTCTGGATCCCAATCCAATACTGGTTTCCTCCTTCGCTTCTTTCTTCCCTATACGGGCATTAAAGTCTCCTATTAATACCGTGTATGTGGTTTTAATACGGTCAATAAGGCACCCAATATCTTCATAGAACTCTTCTATTATTTCGTCCGGATGATCTGCAGTTGGGGCGTCAGCTTGGATGATTTTTGTTTATGCATCTTTGTTAATCTTAATGTCAGGTAAGCAAGTCTATCTGAGATACAATTGACTCCTATCGCAAGGTCCTTTATTGATTAGAAGACCAATACCTCCAACAACTTGTTGCGGGCCTTCGCGAAAGTAGAACAGGTGTTCTGAGTGTAATGTGTATATAACAATTCTTCGCTATTACGTCGTGAAGCACACGTGTAAACGCACAAACCGAGGATAGCCCAATCGATCTTTTCGAGTTCAGGTTCAAGCTCAAGTAATCTGTCTTCAGACGACAACGACTGGACGTTATACGAGTAAGATTATCTTCAGTTTCTTAAAGCAGTTAGTCAACTTCCAGGGATTACTTTTTGCACCCCTGCCTAGTGTCACCCGGCCATTGCTCGGACCAGGGATTGACGCTGCGCTGCGAACTCGGGGTTGATTTTGTGTTTCTTCAGTCATGGTTTGGTTGGGAAGGGTTTTAGCTACGAGTATAATCACCACGTCAGCCACGGCGGGTTGATGATTGTCGTGCTACAGCCGGTTACGATGGAATCTTGACCAACGTGCGGACAAAAAGCAGAATGGCTTTAATTGAATTTTCATTTTGCCATTCAGATACATCAACATCACTAAAAAGTGTTATAAGATTTTATAATACTATAAATTTGTCTATATTATACTTAGTCTGGCCATAAATACTGTTACAATTAAAAATAAACAAAATATTACATTTGAATTTGGAATCTGTCATTTTTATATGATTGTTCATTGCGTTTTCTCATTTTGGCGCCAATACATTGTACAATATTTTGCGATATTAAAATGGAGTGGGATGAAAAAGAGAACCGAATCGCTGTGATTGCATTACAAACAAAGTAGTTATGGAGCCAAATGCAATTTTTAAAACTCTCCATACGCTTGGTATTAGTAAAATGTTTGTGTACCGGGCTATTAATAGGTACAATGATACCTCCTCTGTTTATGACAGAAAAATATCTGGCCGTCCACGTAGTGTTCGTACGAAAAAGGTGGTCAAAACAGTAAGGGAAAGAATTCGAAGAAATCCTGTCCGAAAGCAAAAGATTTTATCTCGGGAGATGAAGATAGCACCTAGAACCATGTCGCGTATTTTAAAAGATGACTTAGGACTTGCAGTCTATAGGTAAGAGACGTACTGGTCATTTCTTAACTGATAATTTAAAAAAGAATAGGGTGGTAAAATCGAAACAACTACTGAAGCGGTACGCAAAGGGAGGTCACAGAAAAATTTTGTTTATGGATGAGATTTTTTTACAATTGAGCAACATTTTAACAAACAAAATGACTGCATTTATGCTCAAAGCTCTAAGGCGGCTTCCCAATTAGTCGACAGAGTGCAACGTGGGCACTATCCGACTTCAGTGATGGTTTGGAGGGGTATTAGCTATGAAGGAGTGACTGAGCCATACTTTTGTGAAAAAGGTATCAAAACATCGACACAAGTGTATCAAGATACCATTCTTGAGAAGGTAGTGAAGCCCTTAACAACCCCATATTCAATAAACAAGAATTGTCTCGGTGGACTCGGCGCCGGGTCATAAAGCTCGGTCTACGCAGTCGTGGTTGAAAGCGAACGTTTCAGACTTCATCAGAGCTGAAGACCGGCCGTCGTATAGTCCCGATCTTATTCCGCTGGATTATGATTTATGGTCAGTTTTAGAGAGTACGGCTTGCTCTAAATGCCATGATAATTTGGGAGTCCCTAAAACAATCCGTACGATTGGCAGTGAAGAATTTTCTCATGGAAAGAGTGCGTGCTTCTATTGATAACTGGCCTCAACGTTTAAAGGACTGTATGGCAGCCAATGGAGACCACTTCGAATAAGCTGTATTAAACTACCACACTGTAAAAGTAATAAATGTTATTTGCAATAGAAATTTTTTTTTTTCTTTGTTTCAGTATTTATGGCAATACTAGGTATATAAAAAAGAACTGATAAACAAACAATATTCCTGCATTCGCAGTTAAGTTTACATGCAGTACAGTACAATACATGTTATGCTGTATTATGAAATCACAAGCAACCCATTTGAAATGAACCGATGCGCAAACGACGCATTATGTCGTGAGGTTACGCACTGCATACTTCATTCGACAAAAAGTTCTGAACATTCGATTGAAAATTATATTCAAAACCTGGCAAAACTTTTGATCATTTTTATTTCTACGACTGAGCTAATCTGGAAGCTTACTTCTGATCATATATTGAGACCATTTCAAATCATATGCATGTATGCTTAAAAGCCCTCAAATCGAGTACAAAAAAAATATGTATGATAAATATTTTGTTATTCTCGAGTAAATTTTCTCTTAATACATATTCTTACTAATATATTAGTTATTTTGCATAACGCGAGTGTGGGTTACGTAATGCTAAATGCCGTTCAAAGATATACATCAAACATAAATGTGACATACGGGTCATCGAATTGTTGCCAGCTTTTTAAGGAAAATATAATAATCTAGTATTGTCTTAGGTTTTCGCGATTGTTACACATTGAAATTAAACTATTTTTAACGGAAGTATCGCGTGTTTTATTTATTTTGTTGAAACCTGACGTTTCGAACGCTTTGCAGCGTCCGTGGTCGCAGGAAAGACTCAGTCTTTCAACAAAATAAATAAAACACGCGATACTTCCGTTAAAAATAGTTTAATTTCAATATAATAATCTCTTCTCAAAGCATAGGGGCATGCTATGATTATTCGGAGACACCGCTGACAGATGTTGTTTCCATAATTTTACCGTACATTTTACAAATTTCCTTTAAGAAGCTAATGATACCCTTCTTAACGGAATTTTTTAAGAAAAATGTACGGTTTATTCAAATCTGGAATTAAACAATAATTTGTTAGATCATCTCATATCTATTTAAATTTAATTGAAAAAAAAAACTTACGTATGGTTTTACTTTCGTCGTCGCAGTATGTTTTAGCGTACAGCTCAAACCCGTACATTACCCGCTACTTAAAACGTATTGTTTTGCACTTTCTCTCTCATCTTTGTTTACTTTTTCATTGTCGGTGATTCTGAATACTCCCGTTGGTTAACGCGAATGTAAAGATTATGAGAATTTCGTGTAAAGATGCCTTTATTGATATTCTCTATTAAGTTTTTTTAAGGGAAACTTGCGTGACAAGTATCTATCAGACTTTACGTGGCTTGTTATTAATTTGACTATTATAAGTTTTCGGGTTCGTTCACTTGATGATTTTATTTATAACTAGCATCCTCCCGCAACTTCGTTTGCGTAGTATTCGAATCATATATCCCGTAGGAATGAAGCATTTTCCCCGCGGTAAAAAGTAGCCTATGTTCATCAGGGCTAATGTCGGCTTCTAATGGTAAAATAATTTTTCAAATCGGTCCAGTAGTTTCGGAGCCTATTCAATACAATTAAACAATCAAATCTTTCCTCTTTATAATATTAGTGTAGATGTCGGGGCGAATTAATCGTTCCGCTCGCTCGATATGAATCGGCTATCTTAGCAAATGAACTCTTGCAATGCAAGGAGTATTGGTTACGTGTTACCAACCCCACTGCTTAAGCAGTAATTCTCATGGGCTTACTGGTGACCTTACCACTGTCAGCAACAAAAAACGCCTCGGTAGAGTTGTCATTTAGCCGCGTTTTGCTGTAAAGTGGAAGTATTTCCCCAGCAAGCCTCCTTATTGAATACCTGTGTAATACTGTTTTGATGTCCTAATCATCAATCACACTTGAGTTCAAATCATACTTTACTACGCTTCTCTACTGCATATTGGCCTTTATACCTCGGCGCAGAGAAATTACAGATAAGGGTCCTAGATGATTCCGCGCGCTTATTTGTATTAAAACAACAATCGTCAATCCCTGTGCCTGTTCTACCGTTTGTATAAATCGCCTGTGTTCAGGGGAATTATTTGATATGATACCCTGATACTCAAATTCTACAATCGTACTGCTCGCCATGTGGCAAGAATTTTACACTCACTATGTTCAATATTGGAATCAAAATGGTTGAGCTGCGAGTGAATTCACGGAGATTTAAGTTGTGAATTTAACTTACTGTCACTTTTTCCCCCAAGAGACTACAGCATGAGGTTAGAACTGTGATAGCTCAGTGGATAAAGAACCAGCTTATATACCGACTGGATCCCGTTTCGAATCCTGGTGTAGGCACAAACTACTACAATCTCGTTTTCGGATTTATTTACAAATTTGTAATTATTATTTGGCAGCCAAATCGTTAGGTTTAGGTAGCGGGTCCCCAAATCCTAATGGATTTCGAAAACGGACTATGCTAGGAAGAAGAATATTTAGTATTCTTGACATGGCATGACATTCTAGAAAGACGCGCTCGGTGACACTAACGCTCGTGGGTTCGATTCCCACACAAGACAAACATTTGTGTGCTTGAACATGTCTGTTTGTCTTGGTCTGGATGTTTTAAGAGAGGTAGGGCGCATCAAAACAGCTCGTCTGGGGAAGCACCTCCACCTCACAGAAAACCGCCGTCAAATAACAACTCCCTAGAGGGTTGTTGTGTTCCTGCGTGTGAGTGAGGTCTCCAGTAAGCTCCTAAGGAGTTGCTGTGTAAGCAGCAGAGGAGGCATCGCGCGAGTGATACTTAATATATTACAAGTGTTAATAGGCTACGGTAACTGCTTTACATCAGGTGGGCCGTATGCTTGAATGCCGCCCGACGTAGTATAAAAAAAACCACTTGAAAAAATTTCTGCAGTATCAGCAAGGTACCAGCGATACGCGTGGTACTAAAAGCATCTAAGTAACAGTTTGCCAGTTGTTACTGAAAGGTCATTTACCATTTTAGTGACATACAAATGTAAACCCATCCAAAGACAAGCCGAGGTCAGCGTTGCTCGACTTGTTTGATTGACAAGCCCGACCACACACAATTAGGCCGACATTACGAGTACGTACACACATAAAATGAATGTTGAAAACGAAAGTGGTTTCTAGTTTGAAAATCTTTGTTTGACCAGTCATGATGACTTCATTTTCTGACAAAGGCCCAGTTAGTTCCCTTTGACTAGTTACAGTGTCGCATTGCGTAAGACAAACATACACAATTTCGTTGAATGAACTGTGACAAACAAACAGATCTACATTGACTATAGTTACGGCTTATTTTGTAACACGCCACGAGACATTTTACAAGTCGGTGTCTTGATTTCGTATTTCATTACAGAAGAAATGCCTAAAGAAACTTACCAATATAGATCTATCGTCAGTAAATAATACATGGTAAGCAGTGATAGCCTTGTGGATAAGGAACCGGGCTATTGCCCAACTAGTCCCCGGTTCGAAATTGGGGCATGTAACCACTAAATTTGTATTTATTATGTTGATACTGTTGATTGTAGGCACTTGGTGGAATTTTGAAGACATCGCGTTAATACTTGCACTTGTACAGATTCCACTTCACAATTTTATTTAACAATTGTTTTTACCGACCGGTTTCGCCTTTACGGCATTATCAAGGTATTTTATACAACATATGGCGGTACCGTGCAATCAGTGATAGTGGGTATTGTGGGTAATCCACAGAGGTTACTACTGGGCAGTGTTGTCACTTTATAATAGTGACAACACCAGGGGCGCCGACTCCGTGGGTGCTCGGGGGCTCCAGCACCCACGGGAGGGAAATAGTGGGTGCGGAGCACCCATGACGCTAGACATCATTATGTAACTAAAATAATCCTCATCTCATTATCTGTTGTTCAGGTTCTCATTATCTGGTTATTCTAGTAAGCGCTTGCTTGCTTACTAGAATGTGTGCGACGCGTGCTAATGTGATCTTAGTTCCCACCCACCTACTTTTGATGTAGAGCCGTTTTTATGTTCTGGGCAGGGCAGTCTTTGGGGGACGCCTATGTCCAGCTGTGTACGTCTTTCGGCTGAAATCATGATGACCTATGTACCTAGTTATCAAAAGAGCATGAGCACCCACGTGGTTTTCCAGAAGCCGGCGCCCCTGGACAACACTGCCCAGTAGTAACCTCTGTGGATTACCCACAATATTAACGCGAAATTTGTATTTATGTGCACATTTATCACTTGCTCGCCGGTGAAGGAAAACATCGTGAGGAAACCCACACGTTCAGGAAGTTATATTTCGCAAGACGTGTGACCTAACCAAAGAAAGATCTGGTTTTCCCCCTGGACGTCTGATGGCAGTCGCTCCATCTAAAAATCAGTATCGTCGCCAAATCTTAGGCTTAGGTAGCGAGTCTCGTCAATAACGCGAAGAAGAATACATAATAATACATAATTATTTGACGAGCTCGGTGGCACAGTGGTGAAACGCGTTGTTACGCTACTTTGCACCAACGCTCGTGGGTTCGGTTCCCACACAGTACAAACATTTGTGTGCATGAACATATCTGTTTGTCTTGGTCTGGGTATTTTCTATGTATAATAAGTATGTATTTAGAAAAAAAAATGTATTTACGTATGTTTATCAGTTGTCTAGTACCCATAAAACAAGCTTCGCTTACTTTGGGGCTAGATGGCGCTGTGTAATTTGTCCGACAATATTTAATAAGAAGAATAAGTAATGCAGATTGCGTAATATTACTCACAACTTCCACATTGGAATTGGATTGCCTTTTGGTCTGTTCCTGCAGTGTTCCATCACCTTTCCATAGCTCCACCGACCTCCCCGGTCATATGAGCTGAATGGCAGGAGTATTTTTATACAATGTCGGAAGTCATGCAAGCATACGGACTACCTGATATAAAGCTGTTACCGTAGCCTATGAACGCTTGCAACACATTAAATATCACTCGCGCGATGCCACCTCTGCTGGTAACACAGCTACTTTTTAGGAGCTTACTGGTACCCTCACTTCATACGCACGAACACAACAACCCTCTAGGGAGTTGTTATTTGGCTGCTTTCTGTGAGGTGGAGGTACTTCCCCAGACGGGCTGCTTTGATGCGCCCTACCTCTCTTGAAACATCCAGACCAAGACAAACAGACATGTTCATGCACACAAATTTTTGCCTTGTGTGGGAGAGCGTTGGTGTCAAAGTCGCGTCATTCACGACATAGCCACCGAGCTTGTCAAAAGTTTTGTCAGAAGTCTGTTGTTACGTTACGGATGGACGCCTGCCATATTAGTCATGATTATTATTACAACTACAACTAGATAATGTTCATGTTCGCGATCTTTAACTTCTTATTTAGTAGGCGCACTCTATAGTTTTGATATCTCTAATATTATATTATGCTATTAGATACTACTCGGTTTTGAAAAATTTATATTTGATAACCCGATTCTTGATGAAGGTTTTGAAAACAAATATAGGCTGTTCAACATCATGATGTCAACTTTAGAAGCCAAGAAAAAAGAATGAAAGCAAGAAAATTCCGAATTCGCGGACGGCAGCTAGTCTGTCCTGAATACTTGAAAGTTAAGTGTATAGTCAAAGTCAAAGTAAGTGTATATATCCCTCAATTACGATAATGAGAGTTCTCTATAGCTTTTTATATCTCTTTTTTATGCCGTACTCGTTTACATTACAAGCGAGTCGTCTCTGGAATATCGAATAAAATTTTCTTCAAGATGAAAAACCATGTCTATGTACTGTGTTATTTACCAGAACCATAAACTGATCATATTTATATTTTATTTATGTATTTATACGTAAGTTTATGTATATTTCCCTATGAATTATGTGTATATATATTATACATATCTTCACGCCAGGAGCCTTGTGGAGTATGCAGAGTATAGTTATTTTACATGTAATTTACTTAGTGCTGTAATTATAATTAACAATATCCTGCTTTTCATTCATATCTTGTATATGAAATCCCCGTTACTTTTATTATTATTTCCAAAAGATTATCTGGTACACAATGCTAATATCATTAAGTCTAATAAATAAAGTCTAAATAACAATCAATAAATATGTAAATGAGTGGACAAAAAGTTATGATATAAGCCAGTATAAGGTAACAGCATGCTTTCTTAGCATGATGTAATGGAAGAAAAAGATATCAGTCTCCATCTATCTTACCACCTTTATTCACGGCTATTGTTTGCTGAATATACCGCGCTTGCTACTTATTACATTGCTGGCAATCATGGGTCAAATTTGTATGATCTTATGATTGCTACTACCATATTTGATTTCAAAATAGTGGCTTATCTGATTCCGATGGGCTCTCCATATTTGGGATCCGGGTGTAACCTTGTGTAATAGTTTTTACTTTTTTAACCGACTTTGAAAAATAAAGTTTCTATGTTCGTCACGTATCTTCTTTTTAACGTTTATCGATATCTTTGAGAAGGTTCAACTGATTTTAATGATTTAAACGCCTGGATTAGAGAGCAAAGTGTGGTCACCGATGCCGTCAAACGAGTGGCAAGACTGAAGTGGCAGTGGCAGAATACATAGCCTAAAAACATGACCCGTGGGGTAAAGCGCTCCTTACAAAGGGTGAAAAGAAACCTAGAGGTAGACCACAGATACAATGAAAGGATGACATCAATAGAACTACAGGAACGAATTGGATGGAGTTAGCGCAAGACCGGATTAGATGGTACAATCTGAAGGAGGCCTATACCAAGCTGTTTCAAAATGGTTGAGAAGAAGGAAAGAGTAAAGATCTCGTATAGTCAGTGAAGTTGTAACGATTAGTAATTAAAATAGGGCATCAAGGGATGCCTTTAATTGTATACTTCGATGATGGTTTAGAAATCATCAAAATTTCATGAAATTTTGCCGATAAACTAAAAAGCTATGAAAGTAAATATTTTAAATTATAAAGTGTTATTATTTTAACACATTTCGTTATTGAAGCAATACGCCAACTTCAATAATAATTCATTGATGTCAACATTTTATTTAAATATAGTCAACGCTTTATTTAAAAGTTTCTTTTTATTACGTTTTATGATACGTCGGTTGTCGGACGTCTGTTGAATGTAAAAATAGTTACCCCTACAGAAATATGTATGTATGTATATCTTCACGCCAGGTCCCTTGTAGGGTAGGCAAAGAGAACCGAGCGCCATAAGACGCGGTCCTTTCATACTTCTGTAACATTCATAACTCTTTTCATGCACGCTCGCCGGTTCCTGGGGCTCCTGACATCACCTTCTGATAAACACAACCAATTTGGTCATGGTAGGTTAGTCTCGGTCTTCTTCGGCTCCTACATCCTTCCACTTTTGCATTGTATATCTGTTTCATCATTCTTTCGTCCTGCATTCTTTCTACATGTCCGAACCAACGGAGCATGCCTTTTCTTATCTGAACACCGACACTCTCTTTCAGACCAACTCTTTCTCTCACATCTTCATTACGAACGCGGTCAGCAAGCGTTATGCCACAAATTTGCGCAATGCTCTCTCAACTCGACCGCATTTATTCTACTTTCATGCTCTCTCTGCCATACCCAGCTCTCACTTCCATAAGTTAACGTTGGGACTACAGAAATAATGAACGGTATACTAGAATGGATTCAAGCTCCTTGCGAAGTAAGAATGAACTGCAGAGCACAACACCTACACTATCAAGCATTTTTACTACTCTACTTAATATATAAAGCGGAAGCGTTTGTTTATTGTTGAACGCTCTAATGTCTGGAACAACCAGTCTGATTAGAAAAAAAAGATCGAGTGTACTTTAGACCACACGACTGAAGTAAAACTTCTTTAGCTCCATAGTGTGATACAGACAATAGGCCTGCACTGTGTCTTAGATATACGAAACTTATCTCGCTATGAGAGAAAGAGAGAAAGAAAATGTGTGCTCACACCTCTCTCTCCTGCCTCTACAGTAATATACGAAACGTAACTCTCTCTTTTTCTATCTTCACTAACTTATATCTCCCTCTCAACTTCCGTTCGCCTCGCCCGATCGCACTTTTCGTAACGCTCTCGTCATGCATTCACCAGCTTACTCCCCAAGTCAAGCGTGCGTAAAGAAGTTTTACTTCAAAAGCGATTCCTACAGGATATCGGTATACGCTTGGACGAAATCGCGGGGCGCGACTAGTGTTGTACATAATGTAACTAGTTATTGGACAGCTGCCACTAATATTACACAACTAAAACAAATATCTCATTATACATACAACATTTTGTTCCGTGACGAACAATTCGGAAGACACATATTGCGTAACCGAGCCGTGGAATACTCATTTAAATTCCTTTAGCCCATTCGTAATGCCAAATAAAGCAATGAAATCTAGTGAAAGTGATTTTTACTAGCCATTATAACACGTCCTTTCATTTCTCATAACTACCATAACCTCACCTTTTAAGAGGTAGGGCGAATCCTGTCTGGGGAAACAGAACAACAGAAAATCGCAGCCAAATAAGAACTGCCTGGAGCGTTGATGTGTGCGTGTGAGCGGAGGTGGCAACGCGCTAGTGATGTTTAATATAATGTAGGCGTTCACAGGCTATGGTAACTGCTTTACATCAAGTGGGCCGTATAGTGGAAAGCCTCTCGATGTTGTATAAAAAAAAACTTTTTCTCTGAAGTTTGTAATAGGATAAACGCGGTCGAAATTCGAGCGTTGCACTAAACTTTGTGGTGTATAAAGCTTGTAGATCGTATTCGCAATGATGATTTTAGAAATCGAGTTCGTCTGAAAGAGAGCATCGGTGTTAAAATAAGAAGAGTCATGCTCCGTTGGTTCGGACATGTAGAAAGAATGGAGGATGAAAGAATGACGAAGCAGATATACAACGCAAAAGTGGAAGGATGTAGGAGCCGAGGAAGGCCAAGATTTACCTACCATTGATCGTGTTCTATCGGAAGGTGATTTCAGAAACCTTAGAAACCCGGTGAGCGTGCATGAGAAGAGCAATGATTGTTAAAGAAGCGAGTGAGGTGTGTAAGGATCGGGTCAAGTGGCGCTCGGTTCCCTCTGTCTACCCCGCAAGTAAGCGATTTAGCGTGAAGTTATAGATAGATGAAAGTTTATGTACTTAATTTTAAGAGAGGTAAGGTAGTACCTCCACCTCACAGAAAACCGCAGCCAAATAACAACTCCCTAGAGTAGAGATACTTAATATATCGCAAGCGGTAATAGGCTACGGTACCCGCTTTACATCAGATAGCGATTTATAGGCCTGGCTAGAAATTGTTGCTAGGAAACCTTCTAAAAAATTATACAGACATAAGAAGAATGTCTATTAAATATTCTTGTGCTTTACTTTCCGTTCGTCCTCACCTCACCACTATAAAGGACCTATGGAGAACTCATGAGATTGATATTACGTGGTAACTTTAATCACCGCTACTTATCGCGGATCAACATCGCGATACTTATCGACTTGGTTAAAATATTCTCCCATTGGTCAGTAGATTCGAATCGCTGAGATATTTAGATGCTAAAACAAGGTATTTGTGAGCGCAGGGTGCCTCCATGCGCAGTCAAGTGGTTTAATGGTTTGTGCTCACTACCCTCGAGCCTCATCTAGCAAGCGGGGTCCGCCTATACAGGTGAGGTGAGGTTTTGGGTTTAATCTTTTTGTTGAAGTTGAGTAATTGGAGTGTAACGCAAACTATAATAAATTCATTCATACTAGATTTAGAGAGATTAAATTAAAAACATAAGGAATGTTTAAGCTACAAATAATATAACTTGCACAAAGTCGTGGGCAAAAGCTAATACTAAAATAAATAAAGATCGTGACAGACCAATAACTTTGAACAAAATACGAAACATCTGATTACATATACTAGTCGGTAATCTAAGCACCCACTTGCTATTACTGGTATAGGTACATATTACGTTTGGTACAGATCGTTTAACTGTTATGAGAGTTAATGCGATGTTGGTTGGTACAGGCGACTTGATAAATTAATATATTTGAGAAACCCATGTATGGGGTAAAGTAGAAAAAAAAGACTAAGCTTAGAAGCGGATACACCCGTTTCTACATTTAGTTTTTTTTATATTTCGGATTATACCTATTATTTCATCATCATTATTCATTAGGTTTATTCGGGCGTCGTATTCAAACGACACTGGAATATCTAGTTAATAGATTCAGGCGTTATTTTGCGAAAGTCAATTTTACAGGCAATTTGATCTTTGTGTGCTTCCGCTATCGATTAGTTCACGCGAACTAGCGCCGGCCTGCACCCTCCCACTACCATTAGTATAGATCGCTACTCCGGTTGTTGCTGCCTCGGCTGCTGCAGTCGTATCTGCAAGTGCTCGCCATCTGAAATGTGAACCGCATGCACCCGCCACCGTTGCTGCCCTGGCTGCTCCGGTCGTCTCTGCGACACGTGTTTCGGCATCCTCAGGCGCTGTGGATGTTAGTCGTTAGAATAACATGATACGAATAACCTGTGCAAGTGTGCATGTGGCGTTAGTTCGCATGAACTTATTGGTGGAGGAAGCACATATGGTAGCTTAGGTCAAATTGTATTGTTAATTTTTTGCATGAAGCATTAAAAATCATACAATCTGGCACAAGAAATCTTGTAAATAGGAGTAGTCACTAGCACAAGCCGAAACGATCATTTATTTTTTACGTAGATCTAAGTATTTTTCTCTTAAAATTTTGTAGAATTTTAAGAAACAAAAATGAACACTTATCCTACTAATATTATAAATGCGAAAGTTTGTATGTATGGATGTTTGTTGCTCTTTCACGCTTAAACGGCTGAACGGATTTGAATGAAATTTGGCACGTAGATAGATTAGGACCTGGATTAACACATAGGCTACGTTATTTGACTCCACGCGGGCGGAGCCGCGGGCAGCAGCTAGTGAGAAATATTTTTGTTTCTTTATATATATAATTCTTCTTTACCTACGTGTGTATATCACTGAACGCTTCTTAGACGACTGGACAGATTTTGATGAACATTTTGTCTGTATTGGAGAATGGTCCTGATTCACAATTGGAGCCGGCGGATGGCGCTGCAATTTGGTTCTAAGATTATTTATTTTCGGGCAGGACAGGCCTCTGTTGAGCCTGTAATAATAATATTGAGAAGAAAGACTAAACGAATAATAATGAGAGGCGCAAACCAATAAACCAATTGACTGCGCATAAAACCACACACACTTACAAAAACGTTGTGTTTTAGCACGTAAATATCTCATTTATTCCTACTCTCAAATGAGAGAATATTTTAACTAGCTAATAAAAGCTGAGCTTTTTACTTTACCCACTGACCCGTAGTGTGAACTGAGTTACTAGGTAATATCGGTCTTAACAGTACTCCATATGTTAATTTCTTCATGATGAGAGGCGATAATAAATTGGATTTCGTAAGTAAATACATATGTGACATTAATTAATTTGTACGAAGCTCTCGGTGCCCGATGCCAAGCTTTGTTTTATATTTGTTTGTACTAAAGAATATACCTGACCCGAAATTTTTCGAAAGTAAAACATCTTGTTAAACAAGATCTCAAGAATATAACTTTATTTCAAGATAAAATAACACTGGTCTTTATTAACTATTTCGCATAATATTTGTAATATGACTGTGATAACAAGCGTACGCCCTGCCTGATGCAAACAATTACCGTAGCCTAAGAACACATGTAAGACTAGTGGTATCTCGCGCGATGCCGACCTCATATCAATGGATAACGTAGTAGCAGATAACTTTTTTTGGCCGACTGTATTCACTTTTTCACTCGACAGTCCCGTGATCCAGTCCTATCTCGTACGCAATAATATGTAGAGTACTTTCGATTTCAACTATGCAAACTCGCTGTGCCATATCGCCTTTACATAAAATATACTGCTCATTCTGTGATATTGAACATAGATCACTTATAAAATCGCGAGTATTTGTGGACAATGATATAAATATAAGCCCATTATTTTTATTGCACTGTATTAAATTTATTGTGCTACTGTTACTCGAATAAAGTGAATAATATTGCTATTTTATTGAGAGTTTGGAGTTATTTATATAGTAGTGTAGTTTTGACGACCTCTGTGGCGGAGTAATTCAAAGCAAAAACCGAAGCTAGTGGGTTCGATTCCCACACAGGGCATATTTTGTGTGCATGAACATGTTTATTGTCAGTCTGGGTGTTTTTAAGAGAGGTAGGACGCGTCAAAGCAGTCCGACTGGGGAAGTACCTCCAACTCACAGAAAACCGCAGTCAAGTAACAACTCGCTGGAAAGTTGTTCTCGAGGGTTGTGCACGAGATTGTTAATAATTACATCGCCGCACTTTACCCGGTGCTTACCTTTACAGGCGCCGGGATTATTAGTTATATCTGAATACATTTGCCTACTTTCGTAATGCCAGTCATGAAACCGGACATCGTATATTAAATGCAACAATTATTTATAACGTTGTAATTATTAAAGAAATTATTTTCAATTATTAAAATAATGTATTTTGTGTGACCTAAATTTGTCTTTGAAAACCAAAAGCTTGCTCTGTCACGCCAAATCCCTTGCGGGGTAGGTAGAGGGCACCAAGCGCCACATGACTCGGTCCTTACACACCTCACTCGCTTCTTTAACATTATTTGATCTTCTCATGCACGCTCACCGATTTCTAAGGCTCCTGTCAACACCGTCTGATAAAATACGATCCATCCTTTTTCCCGAATGAGTACGAAATAATTTTAAGCAAAGTGCGTGCTACGAAAGAAGCCCTGACATTTGGCTTCATCGCTATAATAAGTATGTATTATATATGTACTTTTTACTACTAAATGTTTTGATATTGTGTAAATTTCCTACCATGATTTCGTTGTAAATCAGTTGACACACAATCTTTCACTGTCCATGCATATATTACTTGTTAATAGTCTATGTACAAAGTAACCATTTATAAGAGAATGTGTGGGTGAACAGTAATTTCCGATTTGGACATGCATTTAAGGTAACAAGTACTTACGACATTAAATGTCGACTCCATATAAGAGTTAATGTAATTTGATCAAATCATTAAGTTTATCTTATTGCAATATCGAATACGTAATTGATTGGATATCCGTTTACATTTAATTAAATTTGGTAATAGTCTATGTACGGTATATATTCTGCGGGAAGTTCACCCTCACCTACTGACACTGCAATTGTCGCGTACTGTGCGGTCCCAGAGAAGGTTTCTTCTAAGAATTTTGAAATAGGTAGGTAGGTACGTGAACAGGATTTTACAGGGTCGGCAACTCATGAGTGACATCCCTATTATTGCAAATGTATTTATTTACCATCAGGCAGACCGTACGGTTGTTTGGAATATAAAAAAGTAATAAATTTTAAACGACAATGATTGATATTGAGTTGCGGTTATAAATAAATAAATATTGTCGGACAAATTACGCAGCGCCAACTAGCCCCAAAGCAAGCGAAGCTTGTGTTATGGTTACAAATGAAAAACATACGTAAATACATATTTTTTTGTAAATACTTACTTATTATACATAGAATTCATGCACACAAATGTTTGTCCTGTGTAGGAATCGCACCCACGAGCGTTGGTGTCAAATTAGCGTAATAGCGCGTTTCACCACTGCGCCACCGAGCTCGTCAATATATATATATATATGTTATAAAACTTAGTCTAGTATGCTTTTTGAATGGCTAAAGATTTTGGGAAATAGGTAACCAGCGAGCGTGCATGAATAAAGCTATGAATGTTAAACTTTAGGAACATCAGGAAACGGGATAACGCGAAGAAGAAGAGAAGAGATAATCACAAAGAATGTGTGTGACCATCTCAGAGGAGGTATATACTTCCTCTGAGGTGACCATACTGTCCATACTATGTGTTGCCATACCAAAACAACATGGTAAAACAAAATTTTACCATTCCAGCGAGCGATTGATTCACGACTTTTTCATTACCCACTTATATCAGATTGGTCGTATGCAAATGTGATTGTAATGCAAATAATTTAATTTAACTATGCAAATAGACCCCATTAGAAACTACTATCGTTAACCTATCTACATGACTACTGCCTTTGTTGAGTAATTCTTGAGTACTGGAGTATTGGCAACACCAGAGTGCATATTGCGAATATTAATTTTATTTTTTATACAAGTATACGGCCCACCTTGTGTGAAGCAGTTACCGTAGCCTATGAACGCTTGTAATACATTAAGTATCACTCGGGCGATGTCTCCTCTGCTGCTAACACAGCAACTCCATAGGAGCCTACTGGTGACCTCACTCACACTTAGGAACACATCAATCCTCTAGGGAGTTGTTATTTGACTGCGGTTTTCTGTGCGGTGGAGGTACTTTCCCATGCGGGCGGTTTTGATGAGCCCTACCTCTCTTAAAAACATCCAAAAACTAACCGACATGTTCATACACCCAAATGTTTGCTCTGTGAGTGGAATCGATTCCGAGAATGGTGTCAATGACGCGTCTTATACGACTGCGCCACCATACGTATATCTACGTTCTTTCTGGGTTTATGTTATTCTTCCTCTTGAAAGTTCTAAGGTTCCGAATTGATCCCCTATAGGCGCACTGAAGCTTTACATTCAAATTGTCGCCGGGAATGGAGTAGTCTTTGTTAAACTTTCAGGCTTAGAGCTGTAAAATCCAATTGGAACATGTCCACCACACATTCTCACCGCCGAAGAATAAGTAAGTGAGGCATTGCTTGCACATTGCTAACTTAGCAAGAATCTTCTCTATTGAAGACGTTTCATTCTACTTTTACTTACAGTAGTAATATAATTAATTAATATTACAAAAACATCATCTATACCAGTCGGCTATAAAAAGCATTTTTGTATTGGATAATCCAATTCTTGAGGAAAGTTACAGGCTATTCAGCGATACGACCCTTAGAAGCGTAGGAAAAAGAAAAAAGTCCATCAAAGTGGCTCGCACGGTGTACCGGGACAATATATAAAAGAAAATGGTCAAATATCAGACAAAAAAAACAAAAAAAAAACATTTTAAACGATTTGATACTTGTGAGTAACCTAACACTATGTGTCCAATGACGTATTTTGTGATAATAATGATAAACCTAACGAGGCTAAGTGAATTACGTACTTTACCAATACCGCGTACGAGTATTTTCACGGATATCGCAACACCGTTTGTGCGAAAACCCGACTTTTCCTGGGAACTGTGCGCACACGCAACACATTATTAATGTGACTCAGTCACGTTGTGAAAGCTGTGTGCAAATACTAACGATATACTATCTAGACTTAACGTAATAGCCTCATTTGTAACCGTTTTTATACCTGAACCTAATATACCTACTCCGGTCATAAGTTCTGCTACTGTTCTGTTCTGGAACAAATAAATATGCATTTATTTTTTTATGAAGTAAATGTAATCTTAATAAAACTTATATGTATATACTTATGGAAGTCTCAACAAAAAACAAAAATTATATTCAAAATGGCCACCTTTGGCTTTGATACCTTTAATCTGTCTAGTCACGAATCTATGGATTTACACACTGTTTCCATGGGAAATTTAGCCACTGCTTGCTCCAAAGTTTTCTTAAGAGACATAAAGTCAGCGTGTTATTTGGAGTAGGCCATGCCCTCTAAAACTGATCATAATTTGTAGTCTAAGGGGTTCAGATCTGGGCTAGACGAAGGCCAGTCTTCAGCTCATAAAATCCGGAACGTTGGTTTCGAGCCAGGCTTGGGTAGTTCGTACCTTGTGACCAGGTGCAGAGTCCTACTGGAAAGTCCACGATACATTTTTAAAATGTGTATTGCTGAAAGGTTTCACAACACGATACAAGATAGTCTCTTGATACACTTCCGCTGAAGAAGAAGCTTTGTGCCTCCTTGATAAGAACTAATCCATTACAGACGCAGGATGATGATCACATTGTACCTTTCCAATCACTTGGGAGGCTTCTTTAGAACTGTGTGCGTACACTTTGTCATTTTGCTTGTTGTAGTGCTCTTCAATCGGTAAATTCTTTTCCTCAGTAAAGAGGATATTCCCTTAAACATATATATCTCCCATTAGTGTTGGCAGAGACTACGGATCGCCAGGTGCAAAGATCCAGACATACGTCTCTCGCTTCTTTCTCTTCGCGCGCATGCTCTTCGGTTTTAGGTGCTTTTGATTTGGCCCTTTTTCAGCACACCACATCTATGTGCGTGCATCTAGTGTGGCCCTTTTCGATATCACCACACATTCTTGCCCAATACACTTCTTTCGTAACTCTTTTATATTTTTTTTTAATTTTAATAATATATTATAAAAAATATTTTTTACCCAATTGTCTAAACCATCTCAGCATACCCTTTTGAATTCACTATATACTTATATTGTTTTACATATAATGTATACAAAATCATGAATCTACATTAAATGTATAGGATTTCTAAAATGTCATATTCAAACACACATTATGTACAATTTTTCATGACAATATATACGTACCTAAGGATATTTTTAATTCTTTGTACTATATACTCGTACGTGCCTCAGGAGAAAGTGTATATAAATTAATATTATGCGAATGGTCGATTTTTGGGGTTCCGCATCTATTTTCGGTACGGTACGGTGTAAAGCTAAAACCGGAGCCTTGACAAGTTCACTCACGTGTTTCTTTGTTTGTCAGTTTGATACAGGCATGGCATGTCTCAGAAATTGTTAGACGTACAAATGAGTTATTTGGCATGGTTGTGTAATACGCTCTTCCACGAAATCTAGTCTTAATTTTCTAAAAACAATGTGTAACAAATTAGAGGAAAGTAAAAAAGTGAAACGATACGAAAATACATTGTGTTGGATATCATATGAAATAGCTTAAAGACCACATTTATAAATATTTTTGTTATAATATGTGTATGTTGGCTAGGTTTTGATTTATATAGAGAATTTGATACAAAAAAAAATTACTGATCACGCAGTACAATTCCATTTACGAGGTTTGATTGCGAGGAGAGTTGAAAAATTTTAAATGGTGTACTTGTATCCCAATTTTACAGAAAACTATCGCGGTAAACGTATTTTGATAAATGGCAAGAAATTTCGAAAAAAAATTATTTCTGGTTTCAGGCGTTATTTTGCGATTCAGGCGTTATTTTGCGAAAGTCAAATATACATGCAATTTGATCTAACCTGCTTTGTGTGCTTCCGCCACCAATTAGTTCATGCGGCCTAGCGCCGGCCGGCACCCACCCACTACTGTTAGTAAATGCAACATGCCTACGCTGCCATGGCTGCTCCGGTAGTCTCTGCCGCGGCTGCTGCGGTCGTCGTCGCCGTAGGCTATTAGTTCATCTAATTGGTGGCGGAAGCACACAAAGCAGGTTAGAACAAATTGCATGTAAATTATTTCTACTTTCCTTGTGAGTACATATTAATTGAAGAAAGTAATGTGTGTAACAACAGACGGACTCTCACAACCCATCAAACATAACTGACAATGAACGACATCAGCTTTGAATTTTTTAATATAATAAATAAAAATCTAAACAGAATTTTGAACAAAACACTCGTAATAGGGTGAAAGTTTTTTTTTATATGAATATACATTCGAGAAGGAACCAAGTGAGTAAATTGAGTCAAAACAAGTTATTTGTTTATATCAGAATGCCATTTAACTTCTACCCTGCTTCCGTCAGATCAGTTAAATTCACACTATGTACCTACTTTGTGGAGCTCAAAGTTTTTCACCGAGACAAATCACTTAATTTGCAGCAGTAGAGCTTTGTCCACTATAGCAGTCGCTTCAGGCATCAGGCAGGCAGAAAAATTAAGGAAAATTTGAAATTTTACTACCTATACGAAAATCAGAAACGCAAAAGTAAAGTTCAAAAAAAATGTTCTTTTGTTTTGGTAAGCATTATGTAAAGTCTCAAATCCGATCATAATGTGATCTGGGACCACAAACCATAAACCACTTGAAGTGTGCATGAAGGCACCCCGCGCTCATAAAAACGTTGTGTTTTAGCGCCTAAATATCTCAGTCATTTGAGCCTACTAACCAATGGGTGAATATTTTAACCAATACGCTGATAAGTGCCGCGATGTTGTTCCATGAACTAGCCAATAAGAGCTTTCTTTTTTCATCTGTGAGAATCTGCAATCAGTATTCTACTATGAGCAGATAGTTTGTGATTTTATTTATAATTGTTTTTTTTTTAATTTCCTCTCACACATAATATACAAGTAATAACAGTAGAAATATTAATAATGATTATATAAATATTGAGGTTACACAAACTTGTGTGAGAAGATAGCTACTTTGATTGATGTCAGAATGTCATATAAATTTGTAAACAAAATGGAAATCACGACCATCTGTCAGTCATCAATTGACATGCGTGTTACAAAAACAGACGAGGCTAATGTCGAACATGATCAAGCTTTCTCAGGATCACAACTGTAAATATAGGGAAAGTGCAGGTTAAGTATTTAGCCTGATGCCTCCGACGGTCAAATGTCAACGGTATGGATGCCAAACTGGGGCGGCGCGGCGCAGTGACAGCGGGATGGGAAGCCTTACAATCTCACTTTCATCTAACCTCCGGAGTCACGACCTAACCTTATATTAGTGCCCGTTACGGGTATTGCCTTGGGTTTCGTCCTAAATGATCTATTGTTCGCGTCCTTAACGTTTGAGTCGGACGAATAGTGCAATATAGTCTATTGAATTCTTGAAGTTCGTATATTTGAGAATTAGGTAAGCATTTTCTCTTTTTGCTCGGTGGCAAATTTTCATAGAGCGCGCCTAACTCTAAGCGTTGAACGAATATTTCCTGACACATAACACAGCACTATTTATTTAGCAAAGCTATTGACATTAGATAAATGACAAAAATACGTAGATACCTTAAATAACAGCCAGACCAAGGCAATCGGACAGCTTCATGCCGACAAATGTTTATCATATGTAGGAATCGAACCCTAAAACTTTGGTGCTCAAATATCTCAAACACTAATTTGAAACAATCTTTTCTGTGCATGAATATGCCTGTATGTCTAGATCTGGGTGTTTTTTAGGAGCGGTAGGGCGCTTTAAAGCAACCCCGTCTGGGGAAGTACCTCCACCTAACAGACTTCCGCAGCCAAATAACAACTCCCTGAAGAGTTGTTATGTTTTTCAGGACGTCACTCGTACGGAAGTACTCCAAACGAGTTACTGTGTTAGCTGCAGAGATGTACGAATTTACTGTATAAATAGCCCTTTTTAATAAACCTGTAACCCTTTTAATACATTCTTTTCCTTCAACTAGTAATATAACACCACTCCACTCGTCAAATTCTTATTAATAATCGATATGCATTACCATTAACGGAATCGAATACCTATATCAATTGCACATAATCAACGAAGGAACGAAAGGTCCTCAACGTTGACGTGTTATAGGTGAAGGTTAAAGTTAGAATGGATACATTAAAAGTATTTTTCAATTAATTGGAAATACCTTGAGCTGCCGATCGGAGGTGAATAAACTCCTTACCTGTAAAAAAAAAAATATTTTAAACACGTTTTATAATCATTTGTATGTGGAAACATAAAGGTAGCGCTACAAGCATAAAACAAGGCATTGTTACGGTAAGTTTGTTATTCAGAAAGTGTTTCGCTGTCGTTATAATATTGTTCCCATTTTTATATGCCGTTGCATTTTAAAATGTAGCCGAATTTACATGTTTCTTTTTATATTCTTAAGAGGACGTCTCGCATGATGGTGAGCACTTAGCGTCGTCTCGTCGAGAGTCGATACTCAAGAAACATTAACCCTTTGTGCTGCGGCGCAGTCGGGTTGCATTTAGTTTCGTATATTATCAATTCGGAGGTATGGACGTAGTTATATGTAGAGATGCAGTGAAATTAAATTAAAATGAACAATAGTTTATCTTTTTTCTTTATTATACTACGTCGGGAGGCATACAAGCATACGGCCCACCTGACGTAAAGCGGATTACCGTAGCCTATTAACGTTACGCCTATTATATTAATTATCACTCGCGCGAAGCCTCCTCTGCTGCTTACACAGCAACTCCTTAGGAACCTACTGGTGACCGCAGGAACACAACAATCCTCTAGGGATTTGTTATTTGGTTGCGGTTTTCTGTGAGGTACTTCCCCAGACGGGCTGCCTTGATGCGCCCTACCTCTCTTAAAAAAAGTATTGTGTGCAGTTCACACGCGGTAGAAGTGAAATCTTAAAAATGTGAATTTCGAGATAACGAGACGAAGGTAGGATTTCAGGAGTATGATAATTGTAGGTATGATGATATTAATCATACTTGAAAAATGTTATTACTAAAATAATGGCACAGTTATGTAAACAAGTACACGTGTACATTACACCACGGTTGTTATGACACCTTATCCCAAGCATCGTAACACGCAGGCATCTCATTCTCTCGCACGATAAATCCTATAGATGTATGTGGTTGATTTTTTTTACTGTAGTTTTTTCATTTCATCGAGTTTCAAATCACAACGAAGCTAATGAAGTTTTTACTTCGACAATATTTAATATTAAATACACTAAAATAAATAAGAGCAGTGATGGGCTAGTGGATAAGGAAACGGTAAACTTATGGCCAACAGGTCCCCGGTTCGAGTACTGGCATATCTCACTAAATTCGTGTTTTCGGATTTATGTACATATTTGTAATTATCACTTGATCGGTGGTAAAGGAAAACATCGTTAGGAAACCCGCATGTATAAGAAATTATATTTCGAAAGACGTGTGACTTAATCAAAGAAAGGTTTGATGTTTCCTCTGGGTTGTGATTTATATATATATTATTAGTGTATGACTAAGTTGTAACAAATTTTTCCCCTTTCTTACTTTCTCCATTCCATCACTCAAACCTAATCCAACCAAATGTTGTTTCATATTAGTGTCGCAGTGTCGCCCCCAGCGTCTTTGGATCGATTTAGTCGTCTAGTAGCTACATTCCTCGGAAGGTGTATTAAGTCGGTACCTGCTGTTTTCAATAGATGGCAGTTGTTAAGCTAAGAGAGGTATACAACAGTAACAGCTTCAAGTAAGCATTTTCATATAAAAAAAGAAGCAGATCAACTGTAAGTACTGCCACCCTACTTAAGACCAAACCCAAAAACCCGAGCGATAACAACCGTTTATATATTTTTTTATACAACTAGATTGCCAAACAAGCATGCGGCCCGCATTAGATGGTAAGCGGTCACCGCAGCATATTGGCGCTCGCAACACCACAAGGATGTTACTCGCGCCCTGCCAATCTTGTGACCTAAGGCTGTTTCGTCACAGTACCCAGTAATTTATCTGCCATATCTCACCCTTCAAACCGGAACACAGCTATATAAATACAGCTGCTTGGCGGTAGCAATAGGTGAGACAGAGGTACCCACGCAGACGACTTTTGTACAAAGTCTCCCTCTGGTAATATTGGGAGGGACATTTGCTCATTTGTTGTCTTTAATTATATAACGAGATTCACGATGTTATACATATAAAACAGCTAACCAAATGTTATTCACAATCGTATAATGTTAAATCAGTATAACATTGCGAATTTTTTAATATAACAATTATTTAATATGACGCTTTAATAATTTACGTCGTTACAAGAAATTTATCAGGCAAGAGTGAATGGAGATACCTAAAACCGAAGAGCTTGCATGAAGAGGTTGATAAGTGTGGTAGAAGCGAGAGAGGTATTTTTGCATCGGTGTCCTTGATGTTCCATAGTCTCTGTATACCCAGTGGAAGACACACATGATAATATGTATGTATGTATGTAATTTATGTCAATATAAAAAGTTACACGCTCATACAAATACCCTGACATCGGAGATAAATTTCAAAAAATCTGTGTTTCATAAGTCAATGCCCTCTTCTATCCAATAGCGTTGAAAACAAAAAATAATTGGTCAGAAAAACACAAACACAAACAATAAAAACAAATGTTTCCTTTAAAACTCGAGTTTACTCAGAAAATGACAGATAAAATATTTATGAGATAACAGCAATAACAATACGATTTTATAACTTATTGATAAGTAATAAAATTTAATTAATAATTAACTTAATTACATACATAATTACTTCTAGATAGATGATAGAATTGATGTTATCAACACATGTTTGCTCTGTGCTATAACCGCTATAATTCTCTACGTGTTCTGTGACTGACACACTTTAAGCCGGCTATGAATGAATGTACACGTCATCCGAACACCAATATGGCCACCGAAGGTCTTTCAAACGTGTCGAGGTTACAGCAAGCATTTAGCATGTTAATGTTTGTTGATAGTTATTGATGTATCATCTCGGATACATGTGTAAATGTTTGTTTATTGTGTTATTTGGTCCACAATGTTAATAGATTTGACGTATATATACATACATATGCAATGCAACAGTGGAAGGATGTAGGAGTCGAGGAAGGACAAGACTCACCTACTATGACCAAAATGGTCTATTAATATCAGAATAAAGAGTCATGGAGTCCTAGGAACTAGTGACCATGCATGAAAATAGCTATGAATGTAAAAGAAGCGAGTGAGTTGCGTAAGGGCTATGTCTTTCAACTGCCTACCTCGTAAGGGACTTGGTGCCATAGTAATAGATAGATAGATATACAGGGTGAATCAAGAGAGGTAGGGCGTATAACAGTCCGACTAAGCAAGTACCTCTACTCGCAGAAAACTACAGCCAAATTATAACTGCCTGCAGGCTGGTTGTGTTTCCGCAAGTGAGTGAGATTATCAAAAAGCTCCTGAGGAGTGTGTTAGCCACAGGGGTGGCTTGTATACGTATTAGGTTAAGCGTTTTTAGAAATAATGGATGGCGTGCTTTTTAACTTCTCAATAAATAGGATAAGGACTCTATATTTTTACAACGAGCTAGCCATTATTTACAAATTATACAAAAGCTACCAATAAAATTGAATGTTAGTCTAATATATGTCAGGAGTACTAGAAACCATCGAGCGTGCATAAGAAGATCTATGAATAATAAAGAAGCGCGTGAGGTATATGTAAGGACCTTGTCATGTAGTTTCTACATTCCTGCATGTATCATCTCGGTACTTTTTGTCTACCCCGCAAGGGATTTGACGTGGAGAAATAGATTATTCTACTAGTAGAATATAAATGAGCTAGCCGTTATAACATCCAAAATCATGGTGTTGCCCATCAAGAAAGTCGTGATACATGTACGCAGAAAGCCATAGTCGCCATGTATTTCAAAAACCTTCAACTCTCTAGAAGGAAAGTCATCTGAAATACGTACTAATTAACCCCTGCTATCACAACCATTTTAATGTCGCAGCGTAACAACACTTCCAGTCATTTCGCAAATAGTCCGTGAACTCGGAAACACAGGGCTGTTCCGAGGTAAACGTCACTATTAAGCCATACTGAGAGCTTAATTGATAGCAACACAGCCTTCGGGGAAGCTGAGATAATCCTTTCTATGATAATTGCAACCTAACTGTATAAATACAGTACATTCTAAAACCAGTACGTCTGGCACTATGCTTTAGGCTACAATGATCAGATTTATAAATTATTCACGGCATTTACTGGGTCGACTATAGCTTAGTTATGTTAGTATCGATACTTTATTTAGATGCAATTATTATTAATGTGTACAATTTGTAAAATTAAATATCTTTATACACATAGAGTTTGCCTATGGTGACCACAGTAAAATCATTCGTCCTTTGCTATCTACTGCTGGATATAGTGTTCTAATGCTTCCACCACATGAGATACATATAATACAGCAACCTATCAGGATTTCTGCTGACGAACACAGCACCACAAGTAACTAAAGGTTATGGTATAAAAAAGTAGAAGATTATTCAGGTTTTGCTTGCTTTCTTTATGATGTCTATTTTTTTGTTAATAATCAAATCTTCACGCATTAAGTACTTTAAAATGGAACATAAAAAACAAATACTCTAAAAATTCAGTTTGGAGGGTATCATTGCGTTTTCGCCATTTTAGAAGTTGGTTAAAAAATGTAATAATAAACACAACTTGAATATGACTATAAAAATATATTAAATGAAAAGTATCATTTAATGTATTTTTAGTCATATTTTTTAATAAAAAAAATGTTACTCTTTTTATTATCGTTTAAAAAAATAATTACGTACCAAACAACCACCCACTCTACCTCATGATTTACGAGTATGTCGTTCGACAAACGAATATAAATTGTCAAGATACTATAAGTATATCGTTACTGTGACATGACCATCACAGTTATTCTTTGAGGACGTGTGGTATTGGATGTGAATCGCCATTTTTCTAAGAACTGAGTTATAAATAATTCAAGACATGTAGTTATGTACGAGTAATAACTGACCGTTTGATGGTGTGGAATAACAGTAATTCATTTGTTAAGAATTTCAAAAATTAAAAAACAATGTTTGCACTTGAATTTCGTTTAAAGACCTTTTCCGGTTAATTCAGCATGTATAGATTTTTATTGTTGTAAATATACGTCTAAATCTTTTTTTCTTGTTGTTGTAAGTTGTTGTAAGAAGTAAGGTATTTTGTAAGAATAAGCACCTTATTAAAACCGATCTGTTCTTTCAACAGACTTTAATTTTTATTGGTTTTAAAGGTTTATCGCAATAAAGATATGGCAGCATATAAAAAACGAACTATCAAACAAAACCAATTTTTTATATAAGGCGAAGTGATTGATATTGTAACAAAAACGTTCTTGAATTGCTCCCACGCAATTTTCAGTCGCATTGCTGAGTCACTGCGAATCGTTTTAAAGCAAAAAACTATTTGAATTAGCATTGTCGAGACTGCGGTAGGTGTATTTTAATTATCTGTAAAATTATCACGTAATGTATTATACCAGAGAATTCTCGCGCCTTCGTTCGCCTACTTAGTTGGCTACTGGCGGGGTTAAGCCAAAGATGATTCAGTAGGGGTATACACATCACTCGGAAAGCCATATTCGAAACGAAATTTTCAGGTTCCATTACATTTGAGTGAAAACTTATCGATTCCCTTTCGAATATAGTATATGTATTCAAATGTATTATATTTCGAGGCAATCTGAATACGCCTACAAGTCGGATTTTTTGATACCGATAATTTCAATCTGGTGTAGGTTAGTGGCAATCTACTTCATTTTAGATGCTACCTTCCCATACTTAAAGTTTAGTTTTTCGTTTGTCGATCTATGAAGTTACGATATATATATTTTCTACTTCGTTTGAGGTGTGTGGTGTCGGCATCGTTAAAAATTAGTGTCCCACAAATTACACAGTAGTTTAGTTTAAATTGTCTATACGCATAACTCTTTTCTTTTTTATATAACATCGGGAAGCATACAAGCATACTGTACCACATGGGTTGGTATCGGCCGGCGCGCTAGTTTATATGAACTAACTGGTGAACCAGTAGGTAGTAAGGACCGCCACAATTTAACGTCTGAACTAATAATTTAGGAAGACAGTCATCTCGTGACCATGACGTCTTCAACGTCGCCGAAATATCGGGCCAATATAAAACCAGTTGAGAATGCGCAAGCTTGCAGAGGAACACCTGGCTCGTCAATTATATAGCAATTAAATTTTTTTTTTAATTTATGGGCCATTTTTACCATGTTCCTTAAGAGATAGGAACGGTGTTTCTGAACATTCCTATTCTACTTTTTTTATGCTGAATCCGAATCTGAAGTCAAAATTCGAATATTCGAAAAAAACGTACACACAAACGCACAGACAAACATATAGATTTCATATAGGAACGGTGTTCCTGAACAGATAGCGGTAAGTCCCGTACTTACAATAGTGGTCACGGGATGACAGTCACAATGACATTTGCAACGTCCTTCTGTAGTAATAATCACTTACTTCCATACAAATACCGAAATAAGTCTTTGTTGTATAGTTTCGTTTATTTGTGATCTAGCTTAGAAGTGATCTGGTAAAAATGTTGTGTTGAAAGAGAAATTAGGCTTTTAGAAAGTGCGCTGAGAGATTTTGCCAATTTACATGTTAAATGTAGCGAGTTGCGTAACCGGCGGTATCCTTTAAGACTCTGTGCAGACACAATTAGCTTTCACCAAGCATTTTGACCTTCTTGCACGTGGTGCCTTGGTTGCCTTTTTTTGTTATGTACGATTTCGTGGTTTGTTACTACTTGGGTATTAAGGTCCATGCATCTATAAATGTGAAATTTAAGGTAGTATTCTCGAGTTATTCTCAAGTGAGATAAGCTCGATGGCTCGGAGTAATAAAGATATAATTTAAAGCTTCAAAGAGATAAGGTACGGTAATATTTCTCGCTAAAACCTAAAGCGGGCCCTTTCCCAGAAGTACTACTGGTTTGTGAGAATGTAGGATTGTTTTCTACCTGCCTTGTGAGGGGCTTGGTATGAAGATATTTCTAGTCGAATTTTTCTACCGATAAGTAATAAATAGCATGTTGCTGTATAAAATAAAAAATATAATTGCTCTACAAAGCAATAAATCACTTACGTTGTGTTTTAGCGTCTAAATATGACAGCGATTCGATATAACCAATAAGCTGATGAGTGACGTGATAATGAGAGCTGGGGGTTCTACTTTACCTCCCGACTCGTAGCGGTGAATTGAGTTACTACGAAATATCGTTTGATCGGTTCTCAATATGCCTCATGATCCTTCACGATCTGAGAGAGTGCCATATGCTAATAGACGTGATTCGTATACACTTCACTCGATTCAAAACATACATAGCACTTCGCCGGTTATACAGATCCTGTCATCATACTATGTCACTGACAAAACTATACCAGTTTAGACAATGCCGTTTCATTTCAGAAAATAGGAGGAGTTTCAATTCGCTTTGTTTAGTACATATGTTACGCGATATCGCCGCCAATTGTGGCCCAATTTTGATGATTATTTATTAATGTACAGGGCATATACGTAGGGTAGTTCCACACAAGTTTCAGCGATGAAGCGTTTACATTTTTTCATAAACTCTTGAAAAACCAAATTCATCATTGTGCATTAGCTGACTTTTCACCTGATATCTTCCACCATACCATATCAACCCTTACTCATCCCACTACAGGGACACGGGTCTCCCTTCAAGGGGTTTAGAGCATACTCGACCACGCTGCTCAAATGCGGATTGGCAGAGGCCAGCGTTTTCAAGTCGCTCGAGGGCCACTGACTTAGCTTAACGACTGTCATCTATCGACAACAGCCGGGACCAACGGCTTAACGTGCCCTCCGAATCACAGAGAAACTCGAGATAGGTAAACCCATCCATAGACAGGCTGCGGTCGACGTTGCTTAACCTGAGTGTTTGGTTCGAATGGCACGCGCAACGACGCCATCAAGTTCTCAATGCCTGATATCTTCGCCTGATAGCCTGATATCGTCGTATATTAGATATATATTCGTCAATTGTGAACCGATTTTTATGATTCTAATTTATTTGATGTAGATACGACAATAATAATGACAAACTAAAAAGTTGTGAAATAAAACTCAATAAATAAATAAGTGCTGACGTCGGTTTCAATAAACTCGGTTTTATTTTTATTTAAAAGTTTAACAATAAAAACTTTTTAAATAAAAACCCTACTTTATTGCAATTTACAATAAGAATTCGGAAATATTTCTATAGTATAACTTCTATCTACCTTATCTGAGGAGACTGTATCTACTTTCCTGATAACCTAAAACTGAATGTACATTGAAGAAATGAAGAATACGTATTTATATATACTACTAGCTGTGCCCGCGACTTCGTCCGCGTGGAATATTATTTATTTACGAGTATATTAATAAAAATAAATAAAATTTCTAAACTAAAAGTAGCCTAAGTTACTCTTATTACATCAGCTATCTGCCAGTGAAAGTCCCGTCAAAATCGGTCCAGCCGTTTCAGAAATTAGCCGGAACAAACAGACAGACAGACAAAAATTGAAAAAATATTCATTTTGGTATATGTACCGTGTATACATCCATATGCATTTAGTAAAATGCGGTTATTTTAATATTACAAACAGATACTCCAATATTATTTATCTGTATAGATAATCAGCCAAAGTACAAATAAATATTATCAGTTGTTTTGACACTACTATTATGTACTGGCATTAATCTATCTTCCTATCTATAACTTAATCACGAGTCCCAACTACGAGCTCAGTGGTGTAGTGGTAGTAACGCTACGTTGACACCTACACCCTTGGGTTCGATTCCCACACAGAACAAACATTTGTGTGTATGAACACATTTATTTGTCTTTTCTGGGTGTTTTTAGCAGAGATAGGGTACATCAAAGCAACCTGTGTGGGAAAGTAAACAGACACCTTATAGAAAACTACAGCTAAATGTCAGCTCCCTGGAGGGTTGTTATATACTTGTGTATGAGTAAGGTCACCAGTAAACTTCTAAGGAGTTGCTGCGAATTCTTTGCCATTTGATATAAGGAGTGCTCAATCACTTCGATCCTTCAAACATCTTGTAAAACTTCACTGTCTTTCTCTTAACATTACGTAATCACCTCAATTCTTCCTGGCTTTCCCCTGTCTCATTAGTTGCATTTACTGTGTGTATATTTATACAATGTATATATTATTTAGATTAATTATGTAGTTATTTTAGTATATATAACATATATATATTTATGTATTCTTTTATATATATATATATATATTATTACTTTTATTTTCCTTAAGTTTTGTTTTGCGCCGCTATACCTTGTTTCCTTATTTCTGGGTCATTTCTCCTCTACCCAAAGGTTGTCTGAAACTTTATTGTGTTTTGTTTTTATGTATTTTTCTTTTGGTGCAATGAAGTGTATTGTATTGTACATTCGTTTATAAGCTATGGTAACCGCTTTACATCAGGTGGCGTTTGTATGCCTACTATGTATAAAGAAATGCTCGCATTATACCATGATTCTCCGTAACCAGCGCGACAATGATGCAGAGTCCCACTTTGCTGCCACCTTGTCTGTATACCAGGAGTTATTAACCTCATAAACATACAAAATATTTCGTTCAAATATCTGACATTTGTATAATTTATACACGATATTCCGCCCATTCGCTATACTTTGCTCAAGGTGAGTGACCACCTACGCTTTCCGGAGGAACTGTAAGGGCCGGATCGGAGACCAATAGATAATTTGATAGAAATAAAACCACGGGTACAGTACAGACAACGATAGATCAAGCTATTCACTGATGCTTCTTTTGTCATAGGAGTAGAGGCAATATTTGTATGGTTGTGCATAGCTTGGGCTCATTTTGTGTACATAGGCTACACAGAAAGATTTGCGCTCCTGGCTAACAAGTAAACACAGTATCTAGGTATCCTGTTTTTCTTACACCTAGTGTTTTAGCCAAGATACATATGGTTAAGTTCAAAAAAAAAAAAGAAAACTGTACAGTTACTATGGTTAAGTTTCTAAGTGCAGGCCTTTTGTGACGTGGCGAAAAGAGTCGATTGTACGCTTCTTTTTGGGGTTTAGTACCCAAAAAAAAAAATTGTTTGGGATTGGTTTAGAAGAAAATGCATCTTTATGGTGACACACAGACATTTCCTTCATCTCCTCTTATACTATTTATCTCCAAAATCCGAATTCATGAAGGTTAGTGTCCAGATTTTGACGAGCTCGGTGGCTCAGTCGTGAATGACGCGACTTTGACACCAACGCTCGTGGGTTCGATTCTGATGTTTTAAGAGAGGTAGGGCGCATCAAAGCAGCCCGTCCGGTGAAGTACCTCCACTTCACAGAAAACCGCAGCCAAATAACAACTCCCTAGAGGGTTGTTGTGTTCCTGCGTGTGAGTGAGGTCACCAGTAAGCTCCTAAGGAGTTGCTGTGTAAGCAGCAGACGAGACATCACGCGAGTGATAATGAATATATCGCAAGCGTTAATAGGTTACGGCACCCGCTTTACATCAGGTGGCCCGTATGCTTGTATGCCTCCCGACGTAGTATAAAAAAAAATACTGGACAAATTAGTCATGTGTCAATAATAATGTTTAACTCGGTTCTTCGAAAATCATCAAAAATACTGACCGCACAGCAAAGTTTGTTTGAGATGGATTTTGTTTCTGATGTACAGTAAAAAAACACAATGTATGTTAGATCATATTGCCTTTAAATTTGACTTTCACAAAATATCGCCTGACAACTTAACAACTAGTGGTCCCCGCGACTTCATCCGGGTGAAATTGAAATTTGATCACTCATTCATTGGTTCTATTTTTTTATGCGGAACCATAATCTATATATATAAAAATGAATGTTTGTCTGTTTGTCCTCTATGGACTCAAAAACGGCTGGGCAGATTTTGATGAAATTTTCAGTGAATCTTCAGGTCAGCCCAGCAGGTGATCCTGTGAAGTTTGGTAGCGATCATATCATCCGTGCGAAGCCGGGGCGGATAGCTAGTTCTTTTTATAAAATAGAAGTAACTTACTCCTTATAAAATCAACTATCTGCTAGTCAAAGTCCCGTTAAAATCGGTCACGCTGTTTCGAAGATTTGCCGAACAAACAGGCAGATTGATAAAAAAAAAAAAAATTGTTTTTTTTGTAGAAGAACCGTGTGTACTTGTAAATACATTCAAAACGTTGTTATTTTGAATTTGCAAACGGACACGTTATCTTTCTTTTATACTATTAAGGTGGAAATCAAACATACGGCCTGTCTGATGGTAAGCGGTTACCATAGCCAATGGACATTTGCAACGTCAGGGGTGTCACCTATGCGTTGCCGACCATAAATATTTCTTCTATATATATATATATAAATATACATGTTACATATATCTAAAGATAATATTGCGAACGAGGTTACTTCTTTATGAGGACCGTAGCAAATTAATAGCACCCAGGAGGCTTGTTGTGTACCAGTGAGTAAGTAGCCAGTAAGTTCTGAAGAGTTGCTTTGTTCACACCTGCGAGCAATACTCCTCTAATTGCAAGCGTTTATCTTCTCCTTCTTCTTAGTGTTATCCCGTTTCCTAATCCATTAGGATTGGCGAGGCCCGTTGCCCAAGCGTAAGGATTTTACGAAGGCACTGATTATTATACGGAGCGAGCAGAGGGAAAGCTAGACCTATCTTAGGTCTTTCGAAGTATAATTTCTAGGATATGCGGGTTTTCTCACGATGTTTCCCTTCACCGCCGAGCAAGTGATAATTACAAATATGTACATTAATCCGAATACACGAATTTTGTGGTACATGCCAGAATTTGAACTGGGAACCATTTGCTCAATAGGCTGGTTCTTAATCCACTGGGCTGTGGCTCTCCTCTTAACGTTTATAAGGTAAATCTACAAATGCTGATAACAATACGTCCACAAGTAAGAAAATTCCAAAACCGACCCGCATTGCTCGTAGGCAACGTTATTTGGTCTTTGTTAAATAAAAAGAAAAATAATGATAAAATTAAATTAAAAATTTAATACACCCCCGACGCAATAATGATATACATAATTATTATCATTAATTATTAATAATAATATACACAAAAACACTCTCGATTAAGTCCTCTTTTAAACAAAAAAAAATAAAATCAAAATCAGTTCATCCATTTCGAAGATACAATGCCACAGACAGATACACAGATACACACGTCAAACTTATAACACCCCTCTTTTTCGTCGGGAGTTAACAAAGACAAACCTTTGCAAGATCACTCACGTTTCCATTTGTCTGTGCAACAAGTCTGACGCAGGTCGTCTCAGAAATTTCTCAGTATCTTAATACCATATGTAATAAATTAGTAGGTAGGCATAAACATAGGACCGAAAATAAAGATATTTAGAAACGGGCCGTGTGGGGATTATATAGGAGATTATATCATAGATGATGTAACAAACAGAGGGAGACTTTGCACAAAAGTCGTCTGCGTGGGTACCTCTGTCTTACCTATTTCTATCGCTAAGCGGCTACATTTATATAGCTGCGTTCCGGTTTGAAGGCAGAGAAATTACTGGCCACTGTGCCGAAATAGCCTTAGGTCACAAGATTGGTAGTGCGCGAGTAACATCCCCGTGGTGTTGCGAGCATTAATAGGCTGCGGTGACTACTTACCATCTAATGCGGGCCACATGATTGTTTGCCAATCTCATCATCACATAAACCTTTACTCACCCTACTGCGGGGATAGAGCATACTCCACCACGCTGCTCAAATGCGGATTGGCAGAGGCCAGTGTTTTCATGCCTTCAAGTTTTCAAGCCTAGCTTAACGACTGTCATCTATCGACAACAGCCGGGACCGACGGCTTAACGTGCCCTCCGAGCACGGAAAAAATCGAGATAGATAAACCCATCGATAGACAGGCTGCTGTCGACGTTACTTAACCTGCGTGTTCGGTTAGAATGACACGCGCAACCATGCCATGGAGCTCTCGCTCTCGTTGTATAAAATAAAACAAAGTTCATCTGAAAGAGAGTGTCGGTGTTGGTGTTAAAATAGGTATGCTCCGTTGATTCGAGCATGTAGAGAGAATGACGAAATAGATATACAATGCAAAGTGAAGGATATGGGAGCCTAAGAAGTCCAAGGCTCGCGTCCCACGACCAAATTCGTCGAGTATTATCAGACTGTGATGTCAGGAGCCATAGAGACCGGCGAGAATGCTGGAAAAGAGCTAGGAATGTTAAAAAAAATCGGCCAAATGCGAGTCGAACTCGCGGACGAAGGGACATTATCTATAAAAGCGGCAAAAAAATCACGTTTCTTGTATGGGAGCCCCCCTTAAATATTTGTTTTATTTTAATTTAATTAATTCTTAAAGTGAATATATAACTAAATATTCTGTGAATATTTCAAGCGTCTACCTATTGCCGTTATCAATATCGAGCAAAAACGAGCAAAAAAAATCACGTTTGTTGTATGGGAGCCCCCTTAAATATTTACTTTATTCTATTTTTTAGTATTTGTTGTTATAGCGGCAACAGAAATACATCATCTGTGAAAATTTCAACTGTCTAACTATCACGGTTCATGAGATACAACCTGGTGACAGACGGACGGACGGACGGACGGACAGCGGAGTCTCAGTAATAGGGTTCCGTTTTAACCTTTGGGTACGGAACCCTAAAAACGAGTGTTATGTAAGGACCGTGACTTATGTCGTTCAGTTCTCACCAGCAAGGAACTCGTCGTGAGGATATTTTTTTTAACACAACGTCGGGAGATATGCAAGCATACGGCCCACCTGATGTAAAGCGGTTACCATAGCCTATAAATGCTTGCAATACACTGAGTATCACTTGCACGGTGCCACCTCTGCTGTTAATATAACAACTCCTCCATAGGAGCTTACTGGTGACCTCACTCACACTGAGTACCTATACACTGAGTATCACTTGCGCGATGCCACCTCTGCTGTTAATATAACAACTCCTCCATAGGAGCTTACTGGTGACCTCACTCACACTGAGTATACACTGAGTATCACTTGCGCGATGCCACCTCTGCTGCTAATATAATAACTCCTCCATAGGAGCTTACTGGTGACCTCACTCACACTGAGTATACACTGAGTATCACTTGCGCGATGCCACCTCTGCTGCTAATATAATAACTCCTCCATAGGAGCTTACTGGTGACCTCACTCACACTGAGTATACACTGAGTATCACTTGCGCGATGCCACCTCTGCTGTTAATATAACAACTCCTCCATAGGAGCTTACTGGTGACCTCACTCACACTGAGTATACACTGAGTATCACTTGCGCGATGCCACCTCTGCTGTTAATATAACAACTCCTCCATAGGAGCTTACTGGTGACCTCACTCACACTGAGTATACACTGAGTATCACTTGCGCGATGCCACCTCTGCTGTTAATATAACAACTCCTCCATAGGAGCTTACTGGTGACTCACTCACACTGAGTATACACTGAGTATCACTTGCGCGATGCCACCTCTGCTGTTAATATAACAACTCCTCCATAGGAGCTTACTGGTGACCTCACTCACACTGAGTATACACTGAGTATCACTTGCGCGATGCCACCTCTGCTGTTAATATAACAACTCCTCCATAGGAGCTTACTGGTGACCTCACTCACACTGAGTATACACTGAGTATCACTTGCGCGATGCCACCTCTGCTGCTAATATAATAACTCCTCCATAGGAGCTTACTGGTGACCTCACTCACACTGAGTATACACTGAGTATCACTTGCGCGATGCCACCTCTGCTGCTAATATAATAACTCCTCCATAGGAGCTTACTGGTGACCTCACTCACACTGAGTATACACTGAGTATCACTTGCGCGATGCCACCTCTGCTGTTAATATAACAACTCCTCCATAGGAGCTTACTGGTGACCTCACTCACACTGAGTACCTATACACTGAGTATCACTTGCGCGATGCCACCTCTGCTGCTAATATAATAACTCCTCCATAGGAGCTTACTGGTGACCTCACTCACACGCAGGAACACAACAGGACAGAACAGGAACCTTTTTTACGTCCTTCAATTTACACGGCAAAAGTGTCTTTTCTACACTTTTCTATCTATATACTGACAAGCTCGGTGGCGCAGTGGCGAAACGCTCTGTTACGTTACTTTGACACCAAGCTCGTGGGTTTGATTCCCACACAGAGCAAACATTTGTGTGCATGAACATGTGTGTTTGTATTGGTCTGGATTTTTTAAGAGACGTAGGGCGCATCGAAGCGTCCCGTCTGGGAAAGTCATCTCACAGAAAACCGCAGCCAAATAACAACTCCCTAGAGGGTTCTTGTGTTCCTGCGTGTGTGTGAGGTCACCAGTAAGCTCCCAAGGAGTTGCTGTGTAAGCAGCAGAGGAGGCATCGCGCGAGTGATACTTAACTTACTGCTTCACGAGCTCGGTGGCGCAGTGGTGAAACGCGCTGTTACGCTACTTTGACACCAACGCTCGTGGGTTCGATTCCCACACAGTACAAACATTTGTGTGCATGAATATGTCTGTTTGTCTTGGTCTGGGTATTTTCTATGTATAATAAGTATGTATTTACGAAAAAAATGTATTTACGTATGTTTATCAGTTGTCTAGTACCCATAACACAAGCTTCGCTTACTTTGGGGCTAGGTGGCGCTGTGTAATTTGTCCGACAATATTTATTTATATTTTATTTATTTATTTATTAATATATTACAAGCGATAATAGGCTCCGGTACCCGCTTTACATCAGGTGGGCCGTATGCTTGTATGCCTTCCGACGTAGTATAAAAAAAAGTAAACTAATTGTTGCACTACAATCAAGGCTACACCCGCTTCACATCTTCAACTTCACGCCAAATCTCTAGCGCGGTAGGCAGAGAGAACCGAGCGCCACAAGACGCGATCCTTACACACCTCACTCGCTTCAATAACATCCATATAGGTATATTTCCACCGGAATATATTAATAAACATATTAGAAATAACCATAAACATCCAAATTACCATACACTACTGGAACCTTCCACGTATGATCGCGTCATTGTGTACCTTTGTCTCTAGTTCACACGACACGCGGTGAGTCAGGCGGTTTGCGCCCGAGCCGGCTCGTATGTACTTGCACACGATACTTTGCACACGAATATACTCGTGATATAAATGGGCGGCGGGCTGTTATCACAATTAGTACTTTGTGACAATTGTGAGGCGAAGAGGGACTGATAAAAGAATTGTGAGTAGTACACTGATAAAATGTTTTGTTGTTATGGATATTTTATTGTCATTTTTTATATCGCTACATTGCCAAACCAAAGGCCTGCCTGATAGTAAGTTATCGTAGCAATGTACCTGTATAAATCTCGTTACGCCTTTTTTTAAGAACTTCATGCTGTAGTCCCTTGGAAAGATTTTAGCAGAGAATTCATTCCACAATTTAAGACTAATACGTAGTTTTAATCGCGGGTTTTTTATTTTGAATCGGATGGGAAGACAGGGGTTTCATAGCTTTTTTACTATAAGGTAAATAAGTGTATGGTATGTCTAATGGTAAGCAGTTACCGTAGCCCGTGTACACTTGCAACAGTAGGGGTGTCAGTATTGCGTTTCCGATTACCGTACTGTACGCGGCCATTGTGATTGCAGCGTGTGTAAATATTTACTTCTATATAATGTATATATATATATTACATTCCTTGTTGTTTACGACTGCCGATTGTAGAAGTAAGCCGTGTGCCGTGTGTATCGAACAATATCTCGATAAACAATCCTTATACAATTGGTAGACATTTTTGAAGAATATCGTTCTGTAGTCCCTTGGGAAAACTTTTATTTATTCACAGTGTATTTATTAGTAGTATATTATAATACTGCACACCGTACTTCCGGGATACATGCGCACGAAGTGTAAATATAATTTTTAAAATCAGACTGGTAGTTTCAAAGATTAGCGGGTTCAAACAAACAAACTCTTCGTCTTTGTTGAAAATTTTAAAAAATATTATTTAATAAGTCTTCCATTAGCACATTTGGACACATGGATAGTAAATAAGTAATAAGTAGTAGTCATGTGTTATGTTATTGTACATTCACCACATTCACAAACATATATTTTAATTTAAAAATTTGATTTAGTCTTAAAAGAACTTTGGTAAAACATTACCTAAGTATACGCGTAAGCGTTACCAAATATGTTATATATATTAATGTTACATTTAATTATTTATCTAATTATTCATTTTCATATAGAATTATTTTTTCTAATAGACAATAAAATAAGTTGATTTGAAAATGTTGTTAATTAATATAAATACCTGTTAACGCTGATGTTAATAAGAAAAAAATATGTTATAACTACTTAATGAGTGATTCTCTACCATATGTTTGTTATTCACAAAATTAATTGAATATAATTATACTTTGAATCCTAATAAATAAGTATTATGAAATTAACTTTATTAATAATGATTTCTCTTAATTAATAATAGCTTGGACTTAATTCACGTTAATAATTTGTTGAGTAATTTCACTAGTGTAATGGCAACACCTGCAACAAAGCATAAAAAACAAAAAGTTACACTATGCTAGTAATCGTAGTGAACTGTCGAATGCTATAATCGATAGTTCTGCAACTATCGGTAGTGCAGTAATTGATTGAATATGTTAGAATATCGATAGTATCGATAGCGATAATGAAAGCGATGCTATGGGTACATAAATAGTAGCATATTAAGTGTAACTATCGTTTCGTAGTAAAAAACTATCGATAGCCCAAAACTGATTGTAGTATCAATCAATCACTGTTACGAGCCTACTATCGAAAGTTAGCTATTGTGAAACGATAGTAATCGGTACTTAATATGCAGATATCAATATTGACATGATGAGTTGGATGGCGTCTTCACGCGTGTCAGTACAATTTTAATTTAACGCTCAAGTTAAGCAACTATGACCATAGAATGTCTATGGATTTATAGGTACCACTCATGCTAATTCATTCATTCATGTTTACATAATCGCGAGTTAGTGATGTTTTTGTTTTAGTAGGTATCTATCTACTACCTATCGGTTTTTTGATACATGATATAGTAATAGATATGACCTAGTGGTTCACAATTCACGCGACCGTGTATCATGATTCATGATACACGGTAATAAAATTGTTCTTTTGCCTATGTTAGTTTACAAATATATACAATAGAATAGTACGTATAAAAGGATTGTTAATACCACTAAGGTGGCAAACAAGCGTACTGAAGGTAACCAGTGTCTATGGATATTTGTAACATCAGTGTCATCACTTATGCGTTGCCGACTCTACGCAATATGGAAATATACACAAAACGTACAGTTTATTTAGGTATCTTATCATTTAAAAATATTATCAAGTCATAGTATATTATTATGCTTTTTCAGTATGGAATGCAAGTCGTTTATTGGCCCAATGGGTAATAAGTAATAAAATTAGGTAATATGTTATACTTGGCATTGTTATTTGAGTATACTTCTAACAACTTTAATAATTAACACATGTTATCTTATTTAGAGTGCTAGTGTAGCACCCGTGACACGTTACGTTCTTTGTAATTAATGTTGTTCTGAAATTGTTACAGGTAACCCAAAATGCCGCGCTGTAACGTAAGTGTTGTAAAGAACCGTTGCTGTGACATGAAATGTGACAAGGCCGGTTGTATTTGCATACCATCGAATGGAAGTTCTTGTATTTGCTTAACTTTTAACAACGATGACATTATACGATGCAATGACTGCAACTGTACTGGATCCAAATGCGACTGCAAGTGTGACAAGACCAAATGTTTCTGTTTCATCACTACTGATACAAATTGCATATGCGTCTGCCGTGACGAAAAGGGAAATATCAAGAAATGCGACGACTGCGTCTGTTCTGCTGAGTGCAACAAACGCACGTGTGACAAGCCTGAATGTGCTTGCATTCCTACTAATGGGAAATCTTGCATCTGTGTAACCTTAAATGATAAGGGCGATATCATTCGTTGCGATGACTGCAAATGCACTGAAACAGGTGCGTGTGATTGCAAGTGCGACGGTAGTAAATGTTTCTGCTTCGATGCTGCTGGAAAATCTTGCATTTGCGTCTGCCGTGACGAACAGGGAAATGTCATGAATTGTGACGACTGTGTCTGTTCTGCTGAGTGCAACAAACGCACGTGTGACAAGCCTGAATGTGCTTGCATTCCTACTAATGGGAAATCTTGCATCTGTGTAACCTTAAATGATAAGGGCGATATCATTCGTTGCGATGACTGCAAATGCACTGAAACAGGTGCGTGTGATTGCAAGTGCGACGGTAATAAATGTTTCTGCTTCGATGCTGCTGGAAAATCTTGCATTTGCGTCTGCCGTGACGAACAGGGAAATATCAAGAAATGTGACGATTGTGTCTGTTCTGCTGAGTGCAACAAACGCACGTGCGACAAGCCCGAGTGTGCTTGCATTCCTACTAATGGGAAATCTTGCATCTGTGTAACCTTAAATGATAAGGGCGATATCATTCGTTGCGATGACTGCAAATGCACTGAAACAGGTGCATGTGATTGCAAGTGCGACGGTAGTAAATGTTTCTGCTTCGATGCTGCTGGAAAATCTTGCATTTGCGTCTGCCGTGACGAGAAAGGAAATATCAAGAAATGTGACGACTGCGTCTGTTCTGCTGAGTGCAACAAACGCACGTGTGACAAGCCTGAGTGTGCTTGCATTCCTACTAATGGGAAATCTTGCATCTGTGTAACCTTAAATGATAAGGGCAATATCATTCGTTGCGATGACTGTAAATGCACCAAAGCTGGTGCATGTGATTGCAAGTGCGACGGTAATAAATGTTTCTGCTTCGATGCTGCTGGAAAATCTTGCATTTGCGTCTGCCGTGACGAGAAAGGAAATATTAAGAAATGTGACGACTGCGCCTGTTCTGCTGAGTGCAACAAACGCACGTGCGACAAGCCCGAGTGTGCTTGCATTCCTACTAATGGGAAATCTTGCATCTGTGTAACCTTAAATGATAAGGGCGATATCATTCGTTGCGATGACTGCAAATGCACTGAAACAGGTGCGTGTGATTGCAAGTGCGACGGTAGTAAATGTTTCTGCTTCGATGCTGCTGGAAAATCTTGCATTTGCGTCTGCCGTGACGAGAAAGGAAATATCAAGAAATGTGACGACTGCGTCTGTTCTGCTGAGTGCAACAAACGCACGTGTGACAAGCCTGAGTGTGCTTGCATTCCTACTAATGGGAAATCTTGCATCTGTGTAACCTTAAATGATAAGGGCAATATCATTCGTTGCGATGACTGTAAATGCACCAAAGCTGGTGCATGTGATTGCAAGTGCGACGGTAATAAATGTTTCTGCTTCGATGCTGCTGGAAAATCTTGCATTTGCGTCTGCCGTGACGAGAAAGGAAATATCAAGAAATGTGACGACTGCGTCTGTTCTGCTGAGTGCAACAAACGCACGTGCGACAAGCCCGAGTGTGCTTGCATTCCTACTAATGGGAAATCTTGCATCTGTGTAACCTTAAATGATAAGGGCGATATCATTCGTTGCGATGACTGCAAATGCACTGAAACAGGTGCATGTGATTGCAAGTGCGACGGTAGTAAATGTTTCTGCTTCAATGCTGCTGGAAAATCTTGCATTTGCGTCTGCCGTGACGAGAAAGGAAATATCAAGAAATGTGACGACTGCGTCTGTTCTGCTGAGTGCAACAAACTCACGTGTGACAAGCCTGAGTGTGCTTGCATTCCTACTAATGGCAAATCTTGCATCTGTGTAACCTTAAATGATAAGGGCAATATCATTCGTTGCGATGACTGTAAATGCACCAAAGCTGGTGCATGTGATTGCAAGTGCGACGGTAATAAATGTTTCTGCTTTGATGCTGCTGGAAAATCTTGCATTTGCGTCTGCCGTGACGAAAAGGGAAATGTCAAGAAATGTGACGACTGCGTCTGTTCTGCTGAGTGCAACAAACGCACGTGCGACAAGCCCAAGTGTGCTTGCATTCCTACTAATGGGAAATCTTGCATCTGTGTAACCTTAAATGATAAGGGCGATATCATTCGTTGCGATGACTGCAAATGCACTGAAACAGGTGCGTGTGATTGCAAGTGCGACGGTAGTAAATGTTACTGCTTCGATGCTGCTGGAAAATCTTGCATTTGCGTCTGCCGTGACGAGAAAGGAAATATCAAGAAATGTGACGACTGCGTCTGTTCTGCTGAGTGCAACAAACGCACGTGTGACAAGCCTGAGTGTGCTTGCATTCCTACTAATGGCAAATCTTGCATCTGTGTAACCTTAAATGATAAGGGCGATATCATTCGTTGCGATGACTGTAAATGCACCAAAGCTGGTGCATGTGATTGCAAGTGCGACGGTAATAAATGTTTCTGCTTTGATGCTGCTGGAAAATCTTGCATTTGCGTCTGCCGTGACGAAAAGGGAAATGTCAAGAAATGTGACGACTGCGTCTGTTCTGCTGAGTGCAACAAACGCACGTGTGACAAGCCTGAATGTGCTTGCATTCCTACTAATGGGAAATCTTGCATTTGTGTAACCTTAAATGATAAGGGCGATATCATTCGTTGCGATGACTGCAAATGCACTGAAACAGGTGCGTGTGATTGCAAGTGCGACGGTAATAAATGTTTCTGCTTTGATGCTGCTGGAAAATCTTGCATTTGCGTCTGCCGTGACGAAAAGGGAAATATCAAGAAATGTAACGACTGTTCTTGTGTCTGTTAGTAAATGTAAGTGTAACAAGCATTTGTATGCTGACATCATTACTGAAAGATAATCATGTATTTGTGTAACTCTAGATTAGAAGTTTTAAATGCGTCGAAAGTTGTAAATGTAGACGTGATAAAATATCTGGTTCGTCTGGATAACAATTAGGAAAGAGGTCTTGTAGCGGCTGCACAAAAATAAGTTTCTTTCCAGTTTGTAGATTATTAAAATTGTGTTCCAATAACGCTGCCTTGTTTACAAACATAGGTTGAAAAAAAAAACAGATAGCAATGTCTATATGTACTAAGTAGATGATAAAACAGCAAATGATAGACATTGCATATTTCTTAATATACTCGTTATATAATCATACATATTTTGATTTTTAAACTTTTTACTAATATTAATTTTTGCACCTAGTATAAGTTTATTAATACCTATTCTAATCATGCATTACTTAGTTAATAGACTTGGATGTTATTTTGCGTAAGTTAAATTTACAGGCAATTTAATCTATATTTATTTATGTGTTTCCGCTACCAGTTGACACGTGTTTTATCACTCCGCGAGGCACACTCAGGAATTGTAAACGTTAATCGGTAGAATAACTTGCAACGACTGACAAATTCATCGCACTATCGTTCCTTATGTTGATTTGAAGGAGACGAAATGGGGAATGAAAACCGGTAGCGGAGCCATAGAGACGTAGAGTAGCGTAGAAGAAATTGTCTTAATTGTTTAACGCTTAAATTAATAGATTTTGCTACGATATCTAAAATGTATCTTCATATACAAAAATACATTCATGGAAGTTTTATCTAAATAAAGGGAATTAATAAAACGTACTTGTGTTTTTAGTCATTTCATTATAACCTTATCATTTATATCAAAGTTGAATCCAAATTAATATTTTAATCTTTAGGTACTAAAACTAGTTTTGGTCAATTACGACAACGTAAGGTTTAACAGAGTATGGTTTGATACACATCGAACGCACGGTATTCACGCAGACAAAGCTGCTTGACATAAATTTAAATAAAAAATGTCTCGCGATATAAATACTGCCATACTAATCCCATTCATTTAAATATCTCACACGTTTGTAGCCCGTATCGTACTGAATTGTGTCATCATATTCAATTCCATTCACTTATTCATTCTTTCCTTCACTTTACATATGCTGTATGCATATGTAATTCCCCACAAATGGTACTACACCGTACACCAAAACGTCATATTCATTGAACAAATGAAAGTAGTGTAGAATCCCTACTCGTTTCAGCCAAGATTACCATTCTGCTGAAATGTCATTGGCAACAGGTTACTTAATAAATTTAGAATTTGTTAGAACTCTAGTAGTTCCTTTATGTCCTGATCAACTAGAAATATATAATGATCTTCTAACGACTGAACAGATATTTTGACTCATAACTAAGAACACTTCAGATTAGGTCACCCCCCAAAGTATAAATAACTAAATCACAATCAGTTTATTCGTGTCGAAACCTCGACGTCACTAAGTGTGACGGGGTGTAAGAGGCTCAATGTCACCTTTAGAGGCAGAGCCAACCTCACCTACACGTGGTGCACCCTGCTTATCGACAGACGAGGCTCTGGCGAAAGAGAGGTAGGGCACGACGTGAGTCCGACTGGGGAAGTAAACACCTCAACACTCCACCTCACAGAAGACTGCAGCCAAGTAACAACGCCCTGGAGGGTTGCTGTGTTCCTGCGAGTGAGTGAGGTCGCCAGAAGAAGAGCGAGTTATTGTTATGACAGCGGGGATTGCAACGCGCTAGCGACATTCTTTTTGTTATTAGCGATCATAGGCTTTACATCAGGCGGACCGTATGCTCGTTTGCTATCCGTCGTGGTATAAAAAGAAAAACACAGATCTACACGTTAAACTTGTACACTCATATTGACGTCGAGAGTTAAGTAGTGTTGCGTAAACAAATAGTGTAAGTACCATTATCTTTAGAGTCAAAACCAGCCTTACTTGTACTTACATTATGGGGTCTGCATGGTACGCCATATACAAGTTAGTTAGCAATTGGAACGATCGCAAAAGAGGTAGGGTCAGGGCACAATTAAATTTAACTGGGAACTGTCCGCTTGCGAAAGTACTCTTTAACAGAAGGTTGTAGATAAAAACAATGTCTTGGAAGATTGTTGTTTCCTTGCTAATAAGTTACGCCACCAGGAAGCAGGAGATGCTGCATTAGCAGCAGGTTCCCACCCAGGTGGTCTAGTTATAAACGGTAAAGCTTGTGATGTAAGTTTCTTTAGAGTATTGTAACGGCATTAGTGCTGTATGGTTCTTAAAAATATGTACTTAGTCTGGCCATAAATACTGTTACAATTAAAAATAAACAAAATATTACATTTGAATTTGGAATCTGTCATTTTTATATGATTGTTCATTGTGTTTTCTCATTTTAGCGCCAATACATTGTACAATATTTTGCGATATTAAAATGGAGTGGGGTGATAAAGAGAACCGAATCGCTGTGATTGCATTACAAACAAAGTAGGTATGGAGTCAAATGCAATTTTTAAAACTCTCCATACGCTTGGTATTAGTAAAATGTTTGTGTACCGGGCTATTAATAGGTACAATGATACCTCCTCTGTTTATGACAGAAAAATATCTGGCCGTCCACGTAGTGTTCGTACAAAAAAGGTGGTCAAAACAGTAAGGGAAAGAATTCGAAGAAATCCTGTCCGAAAGCAAAAGATTTTATCTCGGGAGATGACGATAGCACCACTTCGCTAGAACCATGAACCATGAACCACTAGAACCATGTCGCGTATTTTAAAAGATGACTTAGGACTTGCAGCCTATAAGAGACGTACTGGTCATTTCTTAACTGATAATTTAAAAAAGAATAGGGTGGTAAAATCGAAACAACTACTGCAGTGGTACGCAAAGGGAGGTCACAGAAAAATTTTGTTTACGGATGAGAAAATTTTTACAATTGAGCAACATTTTAACAAACAAAATGATCGTATTTATGCTCAAAGCTCTAAGGAAGCTTCCCAATTAGTCGACAGAGTGCAACGTGGGCACTATCCGACTTCAATGATGGTTTATTGGGGTATTAGCTATGAAGAAGTGACTGAGCCATACTTTGGTGAAAAAGGTATCAAAACATCGGCACAAGTGTATCAAGATACCATTCTTGAGAAGGTAGTGAAGCCCCTTAACAACACCATGTTCAATAACCAAGAATGGTCCTTCCAGCAAGACTCGGCGCCGGGTCATAAAGCTCGGTCTACGCAGTCTTGGTTGGAAACGAACGTTTCGGACTGAACAGCTGAAGACTGGCCGTCGTCTAGTCCCGATCTTAATCCGCTGGATTATGATTTATGGTCAAGTTTAGAGAGTACCGCTTGCTCTAAACGCCATGATAATTTGGAGTCCCTAAAACAATCCGTACGATTGCCAGTGAAGAATTTTCCCATGGAAAGAGTGCGTGCTTCTATTGATAACTGGCCTCAACGTTTAAAGGACTGTATGGCAGCCAATGGAGACCACTTCGAATAAGCTTTTTATATTTTAAATTGTTTTATATTTATGTATTAAACTAACACACTGTAAAAGTAATAAATGTTATTTACAATAGAATTTTTTTTTTCTTTGTGTCAGTATTTATGGCAAGACTAGGTATATAGGTATATTTTTAAAAGAAGCATTTCTAATACCTCCCTCTTCTATTTTCCTACATTCTCATGCATAAATTAATATTAGAAGATACTAAAATAAATATATATATATATATATATATATATCCGTCCATAGTCGTTCAGTGTGAATCAAGCCTAATGAACAAAGAATATGTAGATTACACAGTGTGATATACGTCCATTACTCTGCTATATGTCAAAATCCATGAGATCGCTCGACGTGTTCGCATGAGTTGTCAAAGTGACAGCTCGTGGGTTCTCTACTTGGGTGGTGTGTCGAGGTTTCGTTTATTTTAGTTAAGTTTCCTTGTGCGTTTAATTAAGTTTTTTTAGATTGATATTAAGAGTTGTTTGTGACACATGATCACGATTAAAATTGTTACACTGTATTAAACGAGTTAAAGTTATGTTTAAGTATTATTAATCTTCACGGCCATGAATCCGAAGCGAAATAAATTTTGGGACCAGGCAAGCAGACGGGCAAAATCTAACCAATGTCTATCTATAACGTGACTCGATCCTTACATATCTCACTCGCTTCTTTAACATTCAATGCTCTTCTCATGCACGCTCGCCGGTTTCTAGGGCTCCTGACATCGCCTTCTGATAGAACACGACCAATTTGGTCATGGTAGGTAAGTCTTGGCCTTCCTCGGCTCCTACATCCTTCCACTTTTGCATTGTATATCTGCTTCGTCATTCTTTCATCATGCATTCTTTCTACATGTCCGAACCAACGGAGCATGCCTCTACTTATTTTAACACCGACGCGACGCTCTCTTTCAGACCAACTCTGTTTCTAACATCATCATTGCGAATACGGTCTACAAGCCTTACGCCACAAATTTTGCACAACGCTCTAACCAATGTAATCTATGTACGAGTATTTTATAAAAAAACACACTACGTTATTTAAGGATTGGCCGTTATATAAGTTAGATTTCCGACAGCGTATGTCTTGCTTATATGGTGTAAGCTAGGCTTACGCCGTTAAGAACTAAGTATCGCCTTTGTACATACTGAAAATTTGTTACTGTATCTATTAAGTATATTTGTACAATGAAGAGATTACATCGACAAGTATCCAAGTAGCTAAACACTTATGCACCCATTACTTACTGTAGGCCATGGAAGCTTGTAACACCCAGGGATCACCTGCTCGCTTCCGGTTTTAGGGTTCTGTACCTGAAAAGTAAAAATGAATTTGTTAATCTAGGATCATAAAATTTGACAAGTACTCATAGCACCAGTATGTGGAAAAATATAATAAAAATCGCCATTTTGTAATTAAGTCTATCTGCCATTTTTTAAGAAGTGACAAAAAGTGAGATCTCGTAAATCTATCTTTAAGAAACCATAAAATCAAAGTCGATCGATGAAGGCCAAGGCTTACCTGCCATGACGAAATTGGTCGTGTTCTATTAGAAGGTGATCTCAGGAGCCCTAGAAACCGGCGAGTGTGCATGAGAAGAGCAATGAATGTTAAAGAAGCGAGTGAGTCACGTGACGCTCGGTCCTCTCTGCCTACCCTGTAAGGGATTTGTCGTGAACTTATAGATAGATAGCTTGTGGTCGCACTCCTCCGAAACGGCTTGACCGATTTTTATGAATTTTTTTGTGTATATTTGTTAAGAGAATAAGGTCGCAAAGTATATTAAAAATTCATAAAAAATAAAAATTAGAAAAAAAATAATAATAAATAAATTATATGGCAGAACAACGATTGCCGGGTCAGCTAATAATATATACCAATCATAAGTGCTCTTGTTTTAAAAGTGTTACTCGGTCGTAACTAATCTGCAATCACAGTTGGAGCGTATGTTTTTGTGCAAATTCATCTGATTTTGATGACCTTCAAAGATTTTCTCAAAAGTTTACAGTACCTACCTTACACTGTAACGTGTAAGAAAATGTCGACATGGATTACATACACTTTAACGAACGAAAATAACAATCATTTTGATCGCTTCATAATACTGAAGCGGTCAAAATGATCATGAACCATTCTTCTATCATTTGATCATTCTCATCATTTGTTTTTTTTATACTACGTGGGGAGGTATACAAGCATACGGCCAACCTGATGGAAAGCGGTTACCGTGACCTATTAACGCTCGCAAGACATTAAGTATCATCACTCGCGCGATGTCACCTCTGCTGATAGCATATCAACTCCTTAGGAGCTTACTGGTGACCTCACTCACACGCAGGAGCACAACAACCCTGCAGGGAGTTATTTGTCTGCGGCTTTCCTGTGAGATGTGGATACTCGCCTAGACGGGTAACTTTTTTGCCCCCTACCACACTTATAAATACCCAGACCAAAACAAACAGACAGTTGCGTCACCCCGTTCCCCTGGGGTGATCGCTTCCGATGAAGCCTTTGTAGCCTTCCCGGCTAAAGGCAGTCCCAGGGGGTGTTTTAGTCAGTGGAAATCTGACATAATCAGTTCGTTCGCACGAAATGGTATCTTTGAAAGATTTCACCTCCTCCCTCCCCTTTCCGGAGGGTGCCCCTCACGGAAGAATGACCTTCTTGTGTGGGTCTTCAGATTTCTTGGGCGAAAAACAAAAAAAAACAAACAGACATGTTCATGCACACATGTCAAAGTAACGCAACAGCGCGTTTCGCCACTGCGCCACCAAGCTCGTCATCATCTTTTAGAGTACGAGTATGTATTAATATTGTTCATATTATCTCCCATAGTGCCACTAGCGGCTTGTCTGCGCCTTCACAAAGAGCTTCACAGTACGTTGTACTCTCTCAATGGAGGTGTCAAAACTTTGTGTTTAATTGGTGCTCATCTTGACGTTCGTTTTGACGAGCTCGGTGGCTCAGTCGTGAACGACGCGACTTTGACACCAACGCTCGTGGGTTCGATTCCCACACAAGGCAAACGTTTGTGTGCATGAACATGTCTGTTTGTCTTGGTCTGGATGTTTTAAGAGAGGTAGGGCGCATCAAAGCAGCCTGTCTGGGGAAGTATCTCCACCTCACAGAAAACCACAGCCAAACAACAACTCCCTAGAGGGTTGTTGTGTTCCTGCGTGTGAGTGAGGTCACCAGTAAGCTCCCAAGGAGTTGCTGTGTAAGCAGCAGGGAGGCATCGTGCGAGTGATACTTAATATATCGCAAGCGTTAATTTTACGGTACCCGCTTTAAATCAGGTGGGCCATATGCTTGTATGCCTTCCGACGTAGTATAAAAAAAAAGAAAAAACTTATATAACACATACTTCAATATTAATGAAAGTACGACGTGAATACATAAATACTAATTCAATCTCTCATTTTTCGCAATATATTATATTTTATAATATTTCCTTATACATGCGGTTTCTAATGTTAGATTTGTACCAGTCTAAAGTTAAATATGCCGCCGTCACGGCCTTTAACTCTAATCCGAGGTTCAAGTTTAACTACGCGGTTATCGCGATCTCTGTATCACTTGACAACTGGGCCATGACGCTATTCAAATTAAACTATAATTTATTTGAGAAGTATATTAATCTTGTGCTGCTTTTTGTTATATTTGCAAACCTGGTCATATATTTTACTCATCAAATATAGAAATTTAACCATGAAATTAATCTCCACTTACATTATATATATATATATATATATATATATATATATATATATATATATATATATAAATGCAATCCAATAATATTGTAATACATTTAAATAATACTCGTATTAATATTCAAGCAGTGATATATTTTTATATATAAAGCTGTTGCCATAGCCTATGAACGCTTGCAATACAATAAGTCTCACTCGCGCGATGCCACCTCTGCTGCTAACACAGCAACTCCGTTGGAGCTTACTGGTGACCTCACTGACACGCAGGAACAAAACATCCCTCCATGGAGATGTTATTGGCAGCGGTTTTCTGTGATGTGGAGTCACTTCCCCGGACGGACCGCTTTGATACGCCCTACCTCTCTTAAAAAAGCCAACCGTTTTTAATTGATAAAACAAAGATTGTACAGTTGTGCTCGCACTAGACTAACCTATCGACATGGACTGTACCATAATTCATGATGATACACAGTTAACATACAATCAGTCGTGCCCCCATATGTCAGATCCTAAACAGGCCTTCGCCCTCCTTCCTCTCACGACTTACCTCTTTCACACATTCCGAATCACACACTGTCGCATAAGATTTGTATACTAATTAATTGTGCACTGTTGTTATTGAGCTACAACCGTGCATGTTATTGTTAGACTGTGTCGTTTATGCAACCGGTTATTAGCTGTGACGCCAGTGATATAACGCACTTCCTTAGTAATAACTTGATTTACGTAACCTCCACGATGTGTTGGTAATCAGAGGTGCGAGTGACACATGTAGATGAAATGTTAAAGGTGATATGTACTGACGACTTTTGAGTTTGTCAATCCTTGACGACATTACCGTTCTACATAATTACTACTATGGTGGCGAGACCAGTAAGTAGCCTTCAATTCTGTCCTGCACTAGCTTTTGCCGGTGACTAAGCTCGAAATATAAGGTACAGAGCCCTTTCTGAGGAGAGAGAAATATACTTTGCCTATTTCACCTAGTGTTTTAATTCCCCTACATGGAGGCAGAGAGCGTTCAATGTGCATCTCACAATGTGTTTGTTCCTTGTCTACGTATATTACTTAAATTAGGCTGATTACTTCCACTTCTGCAGCTACTGATCTGCTAACAGTTTATTTCGCAAAATCACGTTTTCTCATATCTTAACATTTACGTAGACCAATATTAGGACGGAGAAATGGATTGGTATCAGTCTCTAAAAGTAAGTACGAGTATGTTCTGATTTGCAACATTAGGGGCGTCACATTGCTGACCCTATAAAAACCTCTTGACGTCTACAGATCATACTGATCGTCATGATTTGATAGTCTTCCTTGAAGATTTCTGAAGTGTACAACTCCAACAGCTATCCCAAAATGAACATCCAGGGCATCATCATCTGTTGATCCGCTGCCTGTGAAACTTATTACTGTTTGATAGGCATGTTTCATAGGCATATACTAGGGTTTTCATGACCGTCATTTGAAACTTCCGAGTCAGTTTTCTTGACTGCTAAATGTACCTTGATAGCTAATGACAATTCAGGTCGTAGAAAGCAAACGAAATAAGATCATATGAAAAAGTTCAGCTCTTCATAGGGCTCTAGCATCAAAGATGTAAAAGAATCAAGATTCTCGAATTCATGACTGTCATTAAACCTATATTAATGCTTGATTGCGATTCCTGAACACTCATTATTCAAGAGGAAGACAAGCAACTAGGGTAAATAATTTTGTGGTAAATTCTAAAGCCGATTTAGTAAGAAGATGGCATGGACAACAGAAGAATTTTCACAAGATTACCCACGCCACTAAACACCGTATACTAACTGTAAACAAAAGACGCGTACTACTTTTTGCAAGTCACCAGTTGATCAACATGACCCACACGTTTCACCAAAGGGTAACGGCGAGGATAGCCCTTACAGTGTAAATATTATTCATATTGTATTCATTTATCTTTTAGGCACGCTTATGTAATGTTTACCTGCACTGTGTATTGTTTTTGTTCACAAAATATTTCATTAACAGTCGTTCAAGTGTACAGATGCACAGCTCGGAGATGAAACTAGGTATTAGGGTAATAGCGAAACCACTATAACACCAATCGTGTCGTAGGCATCACGCCGTGTAATGAGACTATCGCCCGTTACCTCCCAACATCACCGGGCGCAAGTGATGAGTGAAAAGTTTGAAAAGATTTTGAAACTTTGAAAATACGATATATTTAAACTAGTAAATAACAGCAAGCTGTGTAGGCAGAGCTGATATTTTTTAAATTTAAAAAATATTTAAATATTTTATTGTTAATTTTTTAAAAATATATGGAACCCTGTACGACATCTAGCGACGAGTGCTGTTACTTTTTCTGTTGATGGGAGTGCAGTGCAGACTCTGCACTGCAGAGTGGCCGGCCATATGTTTTATCTAAGCTGACGAATCTATCTGTATAATATCACAAATTTCCACAAAAATTAAAGGAAGCAATCATTCGTCCAGTCTATAAGAGAGGCGATCGTAAAGTCTTTTCGAATTATAGACCGGTAGCTATACTATCAAGTATTGATAAAATTATGGAAATGGCCTCCAGAAAAATAAAAGCACCAACACCTTATTATCAAATTTTACAGACGAAATTAATGCACATTTGGAAAATAAAAAAAATATTGTAGCTATTTTTTATGATTTTAGAAGGGCTTTTGATACCCTACAGACTGAGACCCTCTTAAAGGGAATGGAGGAGTGCGGCCTGGGGCAGCCGCTGAACCCTTGGTTCAGCGACTATCTCAGGTCACGCTCTTACCGTGTGAAAGTCGGCGACACGTTCAGCGAGGAGAAACAAGTAAACTGCGGCGTCCCCCAGGGTTCCGGGTGTGGGCCCGTGTGCTACCTGATGCACGTAAATAGCCTCTGTGGAGTATTACGTCACTGCTCCGCCCACATGTTTGCCGATGACCTTTGTACTCTTAGCGCTAGTACCGACCTCGCGGAAATGTGTCGCCGGGTTCAAGAGGATGTGGATGCGGTAGTTAAATGGTCACATGATAACGGCATCATATTAAACGCTGACAAAACAAAGATGATAATTATTCACTCCCCGTATTTACGTTCTATCGATAATCCGCCTCCTCTGATTGCGCACGGCTTTGATTGCTTCCATAATAAGAAAATTAACTGCACGTGTAATCCTATCGAAAAAGTAAATTGTGTAAATTACCTAGGAGTAAAAATAGATACCTCTTTTTCCTGGGATTCCCACATAGAATATGTATGTAGAAAATTAAGAATATTACTGGAAAAGTTTTATCATTTAAGTATTAAAATACCATTGCCAATACTAAAATGTTTATATTTTGCACTAGTGGATTCCATAATAAGTTACGCTCTTGATTGCTATGGTTCAACATTTAAAACATACATAGATAAAATAGAATCATTGCAAACAAGATTTTTAAAATTACTCGTAAATAAAAAGACAAAGAATCAATGTAATGGAGAATACTCTAAACTATATAAAATATGTAAAATTTTACCGGCTAGCCTGAAACATAAATATCTTCTACTTGTAAACAATCATAGTAGACAGGATCGATTCACTAAATTGGTGCAACATAAAACTGGCACAAGGTCAATGTCCAAAGGTAAATTTGAAATACCCATGGTACAAAATTACTATGGAGATAGAACTTTAAAAAAACAAATTCCATACTTACTCAATAGTTTACCCGAGGACATAAGACGTGAGCCTACACTTGCTAAATTTAAAAGTTTATTAAAAAAACACTTGTTAAATACATTGTAACCATTTACGTAAATTAATTGTATTAATATAACCTAATTTTATAATTTATAAGCTATGTTTATATAAAGCGAGTTACCTGCAGTCAAACTGCGTAAGCAGTTTTGCGGGGCATGGTTTAAATGAAAGTGTAACTTTATATGAATAAATATATTACATACATACATACATACGTTTTCCCATATGTTTTTTTTTTCTAATTGGAACGATTTTGGACCGTTCTTCCTCACCAACGAACATTTAAATTTCAAATTAAAGGATACAAAACTACAATATGTTAGCTATTAGTGTGTCGATTATGGAGTTTCTCACTATTACCGTCTAAACGCTAGCTGGATGACATCAGTCTACCCCAAACGGCAATTTTGAGGGTAATGTGGCTCCGCTGGCTATCGCAGCTCTGCTAATTAAGAAAAAAAAATACTTTTTAAAACCCTTGAGTACTTCAGATATATGTGACGATTAATATGTAATGATTTACGTGATAACGTCCTGTAAATCGATGAACGCCGGCAGCACGCACGAAATAGTGTCACGTTCCGCCTGAGCCGAGCGTGCAAGCGAGAGCGCGGAACAAGCGATAGAAAGGTAGGATCGGCCTAAGCGTTCGGCTTGTGACGCATCTCTCTTCCACTCCATTTTATGACGTTAGCACGTAAAATTATCGTCCGTAAACCGACTTTAGAGACAACCAATTTTTTTAGTTCTAGTTCTAATTTTTTAGTTCTATATGTATCTTTCTACGAGTATATATACACTAAAATAATAGTGTGAATATACAAAGAATAATAATATATACGGTCAGAACTGAACGTCTCATAACTAAATATGGTTATTTGGTCATTCAAATATTTTTTTCTTAATAGTTGTGCAGCCAGTACTATAATGATTTCCTAGGATTTAATCCTCTATGAAAGTAGATGAATATTTTATTTGAATTATTTAACCACTGAAAATCTACATTATTGAAGAAAATGTTTTATGTGGGACAAGTAAATTTATAGAATATAGAAATATAAATTCACTTTTTATAGCAGTTAACGTTAAAAACTACTTGCGGTAATTATGTCTAAATGGTGATTATGTTAGAAGCGTTTCACTGATGTATCACGAATATTATAAACAAAACAAGCAGTAAATAATTATATGCATAATAATAATCATCAGGATTGTAGCTTATAAATGACATTTATATCATGTTTTTCTTACGTTCTTACGTTCGCGCCACATACGGATTACAATCCGCTATCGCTTATAACTCAGGCCATTATGTACTGTATCTAGTTAAGATCAGTTGAGTTACGGTAAGCGTCATATTGTAAGTTTAACAAATCGCCATGACACGAGAGCAGATTGCTATCACCGCGCCGTTACTTGTGCTGCAGTGCTGATGATCCCGTGCTATCACTAATTATTTATCCCGGGTTTTTAGACCTGTCACATACTATTAGTGAATTTCTTCTTCTTCCTAAGGATTTGGTAAAAATATTGATCATAACTGCCGTCAGATCTTCACAACCCATAGGAGAAAATCTGATCTTTCTTAGGGTTATTTCACACGTTTACATGGGTTCGGTATCAGAAGCGTGCACGCCGCCAACACTGTGGATTGTAATTCTGAACCTAAACGTAAACCGCACAGACGCGCAGATTAGGACGTCCCCCGGAGGCGACCCGCACCGAGCCGCCCTCGTCGGTGCGTGTTTAAGTGCAAATATAATTATCGATAAAGTGCCGAGTCTGAATTAATTTTGTAAATTCTTGCGAAGGACGGTTGTTCAAATATCAGAAAACGCTTAATCAATATGATAAATCGGCAAAGACAATATAGAAAATACAAATTGTCAAGTATAAAAAAGTGTTAATAGGCCAAACGATTTTCCCGGTCTTTTCTACATACGAAATGTTGGTGACAAAATGCAAAGCAGAAATAGCACATGTCATATAGAAAATGGTACAAGACAACACACTTTATTACGCCAAAAGAATAATACATTAAAAAAAGTTTGGGTGTACTTATGTACGTAAGTAAGAAGTTATATTTATTTTGCGTAACAAATAACTCCAAAAATTTAATCTCCCGTGCCTCTATTGTAGGTTTGTAAAACAAAATGACGTTAATATTATTCTTCGTCATAATTTAAAACTTACACAAATGTTTATATTTATATACCTACTAGATGCTGCCCGCGGCTCCGCCCGCGTGGAGTCAAATAACGTAGCCTATGTGTTAATTCAGATCATAATCTATCTACGTGCCAAATTTCATTCAAATCCGTTCAGCCGTTTAAGCGTGAAAGAGCAACAAACATCCATACATACAAACTTTCGCATTTATAATATTAGTAGGATAAATACATTTTATCTGTATTACAGAGCAGTGATAGCCCAGTGGATAAGGAACCGGTCTACTGGCCGCCTGGTCCGCGGTTCAAACCCCGTCGGGGGCATGTACCACTAAATTCCTGTTTTCGGAATTATGTATATTTATCACTTGTACAGCGGCGGAGGAAAACATCGTGAGGAAACCCACAGGTCCAAGAAATTATATTTCGATAAACGCGTGACCTCAGAAAGGTCTGGTTTCCCCTTTGGGTTGTAGAGGTCTGGCGGTAGTCGCTTCATGTCAAACTCTTTACGCTTATGTAGCGGTGTAGCGGACTCCGCCAATTCTAATGAATTAGGAAACTGGATAACCCTAGGAAGCAAAAGTTGTTTATTTAAATATAGATAAACTAGCTCCAAGCCGTTACTTCGTACGCGTGCATACCGGAATCCAGTGAGCACCGCTTTTTCCCACTTTCTTTCCTTTTCCCCTGCTTCTAAGGCGCTTATCGTAATATGAATAGCCTATAATATTCCTGAAGAATTGCGCTATCAAAAACATAAACAAATTGATAAATTTGATAGATAGTTCCAGAGTTTAGCGCATTCAAACAAATAAACTTTTCCACATAATATTTAGTATTTAGATAAATACACAAACATGTATATATGTGCCTGTAAGCAGACATATTACCTTTCGCAATCTCCGTAACAATGGAAAATATACCACTCAACAAACTGAAATGATCGAGCGCTTTCACAGTAAGATGACTGAATTTCAATTAGAGCATCAAAAATCTCTCCAATTCTCTTTACACTGGCAGCCGAGTTCCACACCTTCCGAACTTTGATCAGTGTTGCACTTCGCAATCTTCAGAAGCAGGTCGAACTCAGGTCGAACGCTCTCGACAACAAGACCAGCTAAAATGCGGTAACGGCGGGAAATCCTTCTATTTCATGGTATTGAAGAGGTAACTAACGAAGATAATCACTCCTGAACTTGTGAAGTTTTTATTCAAGACTAAATGTGAACGATTTCACTACGTAAGTGAGATAATATAACGTGAAAAAGAACCGACAATGTCGACCTAAATATCGGATGAGTTATGGCACGATTCCGTGAAGATCACATCTAACGGTTGTGTGTTTGTTTATCTGTTCAAATATCCGAAACGACCTCGTGAACGTGGTACAAATTCGGCGTGTCAATATTATGATATTGTTATGTGATTCTGGTAACGGATGTGCCGGAAACTTGTTTCACGTTTACTTAAAATCTCAGAGCTTTGAATTACTGAAGAAGGACCGAGTTATGAAGCGTTCGATCCTTTCTGCTTACCTCGCAAGTGATACAGCGTGAAGATATAGATTATAACTATGGTCACTTATCTAATGCTGAGTTCAGTATAAAATAGAAACTTAAAGAGCGGTATGGCGCATCAAATTAGTCCGAATACGGAAGTACTTTCACGCAGGAGTGATAACCTAGTGGATAAAGAACCGGCCTTGTGACCATCAGGTCCAAAGTTCGAACCCTAGCATGTACCACTTAATTCGTGTTTTCGGATTTATACATATTTGTGATTGTCACTTGTTCTGCGGTGAAGGAAAACATGGTGAGGAAACCCGCACGTTCAAGAAATATATAATATATATATTTCGAAAGACGTGTGCCCTTACTTAAGATAAGTCAGGATTTCCCTCTAGGTTGCGGAGGTCAGACGGTAGTCACTCCATCTAAAAATCAGTATCCTCGCCAAATCCTTAGGCTTAGATCTTAAATCCCGCCAATATTAATGGATTAAGAATTAGGAAACGGACATAACTCTAAGAAGAAGAATAGGGAAGTACATTCACCTTACAGAAAACTGAATAATAACTTAGTGAAGATTATTGGTTCCTGTGAGTGATCGAAGTTACCAGAAAGCTCCTAAGGCGTTGCTGCGTTTGCAGCGGGAGTGGCACCACGCTGGTGAAACTTCCTGTATTGCACGTTCGTAGGCTACGGTAAACACTTTGCATGAGGTGGGTCGGGTGCTTGTATGTCTCCCGATGTTTTATAAAAAACATGTTGCGTAAGCAACATCAGCAATGGTTCAGTTCACTTCAGTAAATTTCAGTATATGACAGACTTTAATAAGCATTAAGTTAATGGTTGTAAAAATATTCGAAACTCTTGATTCTTTTTTTCTCTGACTTCAACTCCATTACAATACAAGCTTCACAATTTTAGAGTTCAGTACCCAATTATTATATGTGAATTTCAAACAAATTTAATTTCGAAAGCAAAATCCATTCTTATCTCCTCGAAATATTGCCTAATATATTTTTGTAGATTTATGTCTTGAAATATCGTTAGAGCCGTTTCCGACATACATGAAAATATATATCAAGAATTTGAAAAACTTGGATATGAAATTCCATTAATAGCTAAGAGTGGTAGACCGCATCAAAGCAGCCCGTCTGGAGAAATACCTCCACCTCACAGAAAACCGTGCCAAATAACCACTCCCTAGAGGGTTGTTGTGCTCCTGCGTGTGAGTGAGGTCACCAGTAAGCTAAGGAGTTGTTGTGTTAGCAGCAGAGAAGGCATCGCGCGAGTGATACTCAATGTATTACCGCTTGTTATATTGTCATAGGCTACGCTAACCGCTTTACATCAGGTGGGCCGTGCTCTTGTATGCTTTCCGACGTTGTATAAAAGAAAAATCTTGAGAAAAATCATAGGGAATATTAAATTTCAGGATAGGACCCTTAGAAGCTGAGGAAAATGAAATAAAATAGAAAAAGCGGTTGCTATGTGACATCGGAATACGCACGGACGATCTCCAGGGTTCAACTAGTACCTACTAATATGTAAAGTGGATAAGTTTGTTTGTTTGAACGTGCTGTGAAACTGCCAGTTGGATTTGAAAAAAACATTTTTGGCCCCAACCCAATTCTTGTGGAAGGTTAATCAGCATCACGACACGGCACTTAGAAGTCGTGCAAAAAGAAAGAAAGTAACAAACAGGGATTCCCACGGGATGCTGGGATAACCGAACGAAGTCGCGGGCTTCAGCTAGCATCGTATAAAACCTCAGGTTTTTGTCTAATAGAATACAACTATTGGGTAAAAACAAAACATAATTTAAATACTGGAACGTAAGCATTGTGTGCATTTTTAAATATAAGCAGTCACATTATTTGTCACGTGTTTTTGGTATATCCTTTTGACCTGTGTTTAGAATATTTTAACTAATGCTAAAGTTATCAATGCCAAGGCTATAAAAAAAACAATATATTATTGAATTTTATAATCTCCATAACCTCATCAATGTCAAACATATTTGTTCTTTTTATAATCTTCATAAACCTTTTCATAAATAGAGATAAATTTCATTAAATAATATCTTATTATACGTGGTTTCTCCCATCAACAGTAATTCATTGACCTTTATTTGCGTGCAATTAAAATAAATTTTCGCTGGTCGTTAATAAGCAGCGTTTAAATTACATTTACTGTTGTTTGGTACAAATTAACAAAATAACGCGATTTTATATATCCGTAAACTTGATACAAACTTGTTTAAATATATACATTTGTTGAAAAAAATTGTGTTTTTTCTTCTAATCTTCTTTTATACAAAATTTCATAACTGATCATTGTATTAGTATTAGTATATTCCATTTGTAGTAATACTCTCATTAGGATATAACGAATGGAATAAATTCCCAGCCCCAGCATGAGGTTTTTGCAAAAAGAGTGAAGATGTTTTTATTGGGCGTCATCGCACCAGGGACGCCCTTGATGTTGTAAGTGTCCATAGGTTACCGTAAGGCAGGCTGAATGTTTTTGATTGACATAGTGATATAATAGAAATGTAAAATAATGGGCTATTAATTTATGAATATATAATATAAAATACATCCCGAACAAGGAAGGTACCAGATGCCACCGCGAATTCTAGTAGTATTCTAAATTAACGAAATACGGCCTGTAGTATATATATTCTCTCATCTCGGAAGTGGTTTATATAGTGGAAAATAAGATTATTCATTTCTTACTTCATTTTTGAAGAAGCTATTATAATTATCCAAAAGATTTTGGTAGTGTGCGGAATTCCTTTCTTAAAAATGTCCGTTATAAGTGATGTTTATTTCTCTCTATATATTCTTGTAAGCAAACTTAATATTGGCAAATATTGGCAAGAACGCACAAATAAAGAGCTCGGGGTATGGCGATAATTTCATGTCGTATTTTATTCTAGGACAGAGATATCTGCCGTTTTCAGATAAAGCGCGGTCTAAATTTTTTTATGCAACGTCGGGTGGCATGTATGCATACGGCCCACTTGATGTAAAGCGGTTACCGTAGCTTATAAACGTTTTCAGTACATTATATATCACTCGTGCGATGCCACCTCTGCGTCTAACACAACAAGTCCTTAGGAGGTTACTGGTTACAGGTAGCTTTGATGCGCCCTACCTCTCGTAAAATCACTCAGGTCATGACAAACAGACATGTTCATGCACACAAATGTTTGTACTGTGTCGAATCCACGAGCGTCGGTGTCAAGGTAACGTAACAACGCGTTTCACCTCTGCGCCGCCGAGCTCGTCAAAAAATCTCCTCTTTTTTTTATTCAACATGGTTACAGTATTTTAATAGGTCTCTTAAACAATCGCTTCTATTTAGTTTTTAATTACATTGAATTTTTTAAAACTATCTAATCTCTAATCTTCCTTACAGATTTCCTGAATTTTTATTGATTTTTCTTGCACGTGTGCCACAGTGTTGCTACTGACGTCTTGCTGCTCCGGGGTCCATACCAAATAAAAAATCTAGATAAAAGGTCTTTACAATTATTTTTAATATATTTTGCATCCAAATTTAAACGCCCGCTCTCGCTTGTAAGAGAATTAAAAATATTTATTTCCCATTTATCACTTGGACCAAACCTAATCCAGCCCGATTAAACCAGTTAACTTAATGTATTCCGTTGTCTTTGTACAGAACGGGTCTTGTAGGTCACTCCTGCGCATTTAATGTCAAAAAAATGCACTCCGCGACTGGTTTCTTGTCTAGACGTCCCGTTTGAGGAGGCTGGATGGTGAATAAGCATGGCAGATTTTGTTTTCACTGAGTACAAGACCAGTTATGCTAAGCAAAAAAATGAAAGTATTTGTGTATCTGCTGGAATTAATTTTAATTTATGGTAAATTTTTTATTCATAATGTTTAATATTTTTATGTAATACTGAAATTAATTAAAAGTGATAGGACGCATCAAAGCAGCCCGTCTGGGAAACTACCTCCACCTCACCGAAAACCGCGGCCAAATAACAACTTTCTAGAGGGTTGTTGTGTTCCTGCGTGCGAGTGAGGTTAGCAGTAAGCTCCTATGGAGTTGCTGTGTTAGCATCAGAGGTGGCAGCGCGCGAGTGATACTTAAAGTATTACAAGCATTTATAGGCTACGGTAACCGATTTACATCAGATGAGCCGTGTGCTTGTATTCCTGCTGACGTAGTATAAAAAAATATTTGTTGAGAATTTATTTATTAATTTATTCAATTGTTTTTTCTACACCATAAGGTGAAACACCTGATGGTAAGCAATTACCATAGCTTATAGACACCCGTTACACCGGGGGTGTCACACTATAACCCTGCAAAAATCAATCAATCAATCAAATATTTTTTATTTCTCTCTCTACATCTTAGGCTTAGGTACTATACAGCAACATGAACATAGAAGATAGTAGTTATTACATGTAAATTGACGTAATGTGACAATGTAAGATGGTGAGAGACTGGTGCCTGAACTAAGCCGAGGCCTGTATCTCAGCGCACCAGCACCCTCCCCGAATTACGTGGATGGAGTATGTCGATAGAATACAGTACAAGGAAACAGTGGGGTACCAAGCAACATGCTTATACAATATACATACATATAAAGTTCCATTAAGAAAACATAGAATTAAAAATATAAAAATTACACAACATTAAAAAAGTGAGTTTGAGAACAGGAAGGAGTGTTATAAATTTGAGTATTAGTGCGCTTGTGTATGTGTATTTGTTTGTGTGCACATGTGTTTGTCTTTGTGTGTGTATGACTACGATAAAGGCAGCAAAATGTTTTCGGTTTCCATGTAGTTTAAATTTTGTAGATATGTAGTGATCTTTTTTTTACAGACAAATTTGGTATATGAGAATAAATTAAGTTTCTTTTGTAATTTATTGTATAAAAAAAAAAATATATATATCTTCACGCCTTTTATAAAGGAAGATAATTAAATTACATACTTATTATCGTGGTAAATAAACTATGTTCATTGTAAAATATTTCCTCGTAAACCTCATTAGAATGATTTTGTTAGATAGTACATGCCGGAGACATGCTTCGCGAGCTTCCGTGTCAATCAGAGGTGGATGATGATTCATCAAAATTTTGACAGCGTGTGGGATCTAGTGCGAAATGTATACCATCTACTTTTAGAAAGTAAATACGAATGCCTGTCTAAGAGATAATAAGAGATAATCAATCCGGCACTACCATTTTATTAAATTTTATCAACTAAGGCGGCGAAGAAGAGCGCAGCCTGATGGTAAGCAAATACCGTAGTCTTTGGATGCTTGCGACAGCAGGGCGTCATTCGTGCATTGTCATTCCTGTAAAAACCTCCTCAAGTCTTTTTTGAAAAACTGCAGGGAGTTCATTGCACAATATAATTGTTCCGGAAAAAAAAAACTACTCTGGAACTGCACAGTATGCGACCATAGCGGTTCCAATGTATGAGGATGAAATTCCCCGTCGCCGGGGAGCGGTGCGGTTGTAAGAAGATTTGCAGCACAAGAAATATTAGTCGCGAGTTGCCGCCCCCGCTGTTAATACAGCAACTACTCGGGTGGATACTGGTAACACTAACTTACAGGAATACAACATCGGGAGTTGTTATTTGAATGTGACCTTCTGTGGGATGGAGGAATTTCCGTAGACCGGCAGTTTCGTTGTACATTTGTTTATTTGTCAATACTTTCTTTGATGGTACAATTTCTAACTATTGTATTTATCTTCAATCTTCACGGGCCCTTGCAGTGTAGGCAGAGAGAATCTAGCGCCATATAACTAGGTCCTTACATACATTCTTACGTTCATAGCTATTTTCATACTCGCTCGCTGGTTACTAGAACTATTGACATCACATTCTGATAAAACGGGATTAATTTGACGGTAGCTGTCTTGATCTTCCTCTTCCGCTTTCACGTTGCATATATATTCGTTACATCAGACACAACGGAGCATATTATTTCTTGTCTATCAACAGCACTGTCTTTCAGATCAACTCTCTTTCTTACATCATTGTTGCGAACGCAATTAGGAAATCATTTCTCGTTAGAGAAATAAATTGACATTTATGAAACTGTTAAATTTCATAATTATACCTATTTATGTCACAGGTGTATAGTTACCGTAAACATTATTACTCTGAAAAACATTGCTGTTGTAGCTGTGTAAAAGCTGTAATTACAAAACAGTAGGAACCTTCATAACATGTGTGGGTTCAGTGCTGTCGGTGTAAACATTACCTCAAAGAGAATCCTACGCGTGAGGCGGCCTTGAAATGCGAATTGTAATCAGGTCGATTAATCGTAGGCAGTCCTTAGAGCACTTGAGCAGACTTTATATACTCTGATTATCTGGAATTCAAGGGCCGGAAAGTCACATGTTTCTAAGAACATAAACTTTCAAAGATCTATTTGGTTCTATTAGGACATGTGACATAAATGTACACCATAGACAAATATAATGTGTCGAGCAGTGATGGAATATGAGACAAATATTCAAATATATTATTTAATAATGGACATAATTTTCTTCTACAATTGACGTCATGAGCTATTTATATACCACATGTATTTGTCACACATAAACCGTATAATTTCCGAAGTAAACGAAGCACGTTCATAATATATGAGACATTGTATCATTACTTTGTTCTCGGTTACTCCATGAATGGAGCACCTTGGCTTAGCAAGTTATTCCGCATTAATAACGTCGTAATAATAGTCTTGCATGAGTAATTCTGTCGAAGACGGATACACAAGTATCGACAAGATTAATTAATACTCCATAATAATGTAATTGGTTGAAAATGTATTTCCTTTGTTAACGTCATAAACCTTGGAAACCTAGCTCTACTTAGAGATTTTTTTATACAACATCGAGAGCCACACGGACATACGGCCCACCTGATGTAAAGCGGTTACCGTAGACTATGAACACTTACACTAAGTATTACTCGAGAGATGCCAACTCTGCTAACTCACTCACACGCAAGATCACAACAATTCTGTGAGGTTTTTCCGGAGATACTTCCCCAGATGGGCTGCTTTGATGCGCTCTACCTCTCTTAAAAACGCACAGACTAAGACAAACAGAAATGTTTATATACACAAATTAATTGTCCTGTGCGAGTTTGACGAGAAAAGCCCAGGAAAAAGAAGAATATAGCCAAGCGCGAGTATGAGCTTCAGTCGCTTTTAATTCCTATAGTACAACCATCTACCGCCATTCGCATGCATTGATAAATAACGCACGGTCATTGCTGTTTTACATCCGATTCTACGATCCAATTCCTCGCTTCATTCTACTAACGGCCCCAATCGACACAGGATGAACAGTAGTGAATGCTGATTAGCCCATTAAACTAAGAATAACACCCATTAATTCGCAAAATAACAGCGAACAACACGAGTTTACCAGTATCATAACAGTACTGCTGACGTACACAGATTCCGATGGGCGGAGTGGGCAGAACAATGCACTTGGCTGAACTCCATGAACTAATTAGATAGGCTTCCTCAGCCTATCTAATGCAAGCAAGGAGCCTTTAGGCGATTTTCATTGAAGAAGGAGTCAAGGAGCTTCGTTTTACAGCCATCTATTTTCAGGAACACCGTTCCTATCTGAAATCTATATGTTTGTCTGTGGTTTGTCTGTGTGTGCGTTTTTTTCGAATATTCGAATTATCACTTAAGTAATGTTAATTGACACTGTTCCTATCTCTTAAGAAAAATGGTCAAAAAGGCCAACAAATTAAAAAAAAAAAATTGAATTGTTATATAATTGACGAGCCAGGTGTTCCTCTGACAATACAAGCTTGCGAATTCTTAACTGGTTTATTATACAACGCCGGGAGGCATACAAGCACACGGTCCTCCTGATGTAAAGTGGTTACAATATCTTATGAAAGCTGGTAATACATTAAGTATCAGGTTTGTGGTTTCTGCGAGTAAGTGAGGATACCAGGCAGCTTTTAAGGAGTTGCTGTATTAACAACTGTTCAACAACTGGTATTCTATGAGGTGGAGGGTAATTCCCCTGATGCGCCCTACCTCTCTTAAAAAGTAGTGGTGAATTGAATTAATAAATAATAATAATAAAATAAATATTGGCGGACAAATTACACAGCGTCATTTAGCCCCAAAGTAAGCGAAGCTTGTGTTATGGGTACTAGACAACTGATAAACATACTTAAATATTTTTTTTTTTTTGTAAATACATACTTATTATACATAGAAAATACCCAGACCAAGACAAACAGACATGTTCATGCACACAACTGTTTGTACTGTGTGGGAATCGAACCCACGAGCGTTGGTGTCAAAGTAGCGTAACAACGCGTTTCACCACTACGCCACCGAACTCGTCACTCATTAATTAATACTCATTCGTTCTCCGTAAGTTATTGTCTTGTCTTTCTTCATGGTCGTAAGTCTGTATCGTTTGAACCGTAATAAGTAGAGATACAGAGTATCTCAGTGTGTGTACCAATGGGGCGCCAACAAATAATAAAAATATAAAAGTTAAAAATGTAAGGAGCTCTCCATTAAAAAAACAGGATATTTTCTACGTTTTTCTTACACAGTGGAACGGAACTCTCTCTTACTCGCACTTAGCCAGTTTTTTTTTAATTTATACGTAATGTTTCTATTCTATTGCGATGCACGTGATTACGCCCTAAAACGTAGGACCCATATAAAATATCCGTGGGTTCGACAACCGCCTGAAGATCATAACAAAACAGTAATTCAAGAACTTTCAAGACTTTTATGCCTTCTAAAATGGATCGCTTTTGGAATTTTATGGAATCCAACATCCGTTAAATTATTTTTGGATTTTATTATTGTTTACTCGTTATTTTCAACAAAACTGAACGTTTCAAGTTCTTTGTCTTGTACCGATGAACACGGTTATTTTTTTTATACCACTAACGTGGAAAACAAGCATACGGCCTGCCTGATGGTAGAAAGTCACCGTAACTTTTGGACATTTGCATTCAGAAGTGTCACTCGTGGGTAGCCGACCCTCTAAAAACCTCTTAACGTCTTTCTTGAAGTGCTTCATGCTGTAGTCCCTTGGGCAAACCTCGGCTGGGAGTTCATTACACAACTTGATAGTTCTCGGAAGAAAACTTTTTTGGAACGCGACCATTGTGGTTCGAGCGTGTTAGGGTAAACTCCCTGCAGTCAGCGAGCGGTGCGGTTATAAAATAATGCTGTCGGCCTCATATCAAACAATTCTTCAGAGCACAACCCATTGTACAATCGGTATAACACACAAAGGGAGGCAAAATCTTTCCTTAAACTTAAGGGTTCAATACCGTGTGTAAGCTTAGGATCGTCGACGCTTAGGACGCCAGCATTGATACCCATGCTATCGGAGCAACTGCCGTCTACCACGGCTACTATGCATCTGCTGGATAAGAAGCTGGCAACCCATTTGCACAAACCCTCGGGTAGCTTAATTTAGCTCTTAAATAGAAGTAAATTATGGAAATACATATATGATACACCTACGTACTTCCCCAATTTCAAAGGTTTTTAAGTAATGTAAGTAGGAAATAAGGAGAATAAGGTCCCTTTTATCATCTTTGGAGCCAAAGCCAACTTTGCATGTACGTAGTGCACCCTGCCAGCTACCAAACGAGGCGCTAGCGAGGGCGCACGGTCATTTAACAAGCCAAATATACACAAATAAATAGAACACAGCCAAATAACTGTCTAGTTATTTGTGGATGAGTGAGATAACTGGCAAGCTAGAGATTTGTTGCGTTAGCACCAGGGATGGCAATGCACAAAGGATATGACACTGCAAGCGTTCATAAGTTACGGTAATCGATTGGTCACATGCTTGTTTGCCTCCTGGTCTTATGTAAAAAGTTCTAGACTCAAAGATCGGCCAATCAGGGTACTCCGCTGAACTTTAATACCGGAAGCTAGGTCTATTTGAGTTGAATGAAGGTCTAGATTCCAGACGCTGATATGTCACGCTTTATTTTATATGTTTACTTACTTATGTTTACTTGTTGGTGCCATTTTTAGTTTTTTCTTATTAAATTGTAATTACAATTTACTATTTTCACAACCAGATATTAAAATATGCTGAACAAGCTATGTGCGTCTCGACAAGACGCACATATCTTTCTATCATTTCCTTGTTCTTATTAGTAAATAACAACTTACGTGTACGTCGCGCATATGCATATGTATGTAATATATCTGTATATATAAAAATGAATGTTTGCCTGTATGTCTGTCCTGTATGTATGTGTCAGCCCAGCAGGTGATCCTGTGAAGTTTGATAGCGATCATATCACCCGTGCGAAGCCGGGGTGGATAGCTAGTATATATATATATATATATATATGTAGCGGGCTGGCGACTCTGTACGAAAGGTGCATGCTCGGCACTTTCGGCACAGCGAGCCGGTTGCCACGCGCACGCGGCTCCAGTCGTCCCTTGTCGCCCGCTCGCTACACCACACCCCTTCCTTTTTTTAAAAAAAAATTTTTTTTTTACATATGCCGAGCTAGGACAAATTACACAGTGCCAAGAGAGTAATGACAGCCAAGTGAATAAAGAACCGCCCTAACCAACAGGTCCCAGGTTCGAATCCTAGCATGTACCACAAAATTCGTGTTTTCGGATTTATGTACATATTAGTAATTTGTAATTATCACTAGTTCATTGGTGGACGGAAACATCGTGAGAAAACCCGCACATTCAAGAAATTATATTTCTAAAGACGTGTGACCTTACTTTGAATGGTCTGGTTTTCCCTCGGGCTTGCGGAAATCTGGTGGCAGTGTCTCCATGTCATAATCAGTACCTATCTTCGCCAAATCCTTGGGCTACGGTAACGGTCCCCGATAATCCTAATGGATTAGGACACGGGATATCGCTAAGAAGAAGAAATTACACAACGCTATCTAATTCTAAACTAAACAAAGATTGTGCTGTAGGTACTAGACTCGTGATAAACATACATAAATAGCTATTTTTTTGTAAATATGTACCTACTTATAATAACATAGAAAACATCTAGACGAAGATCTACAGACATGGTTATGCACAGAAATATTTACCTTTTGTAGGAATCGAACTCACGAGCTTTGGTGCTGAAGCAGCCATCGCTAGCCATTTCACCACTGAGCTTGTCATATGTACGAGTATGTATCAAGTACGAGAGATTCATAAAAAAGGCGAATAGTATTTTACAAAATTGGTAACGCAAAAAATGCTCTCCGTGTTGTAGGTGTCTATAGGCTACGGTAACTTGCCATTAGGCTCAACGTAACTTATTTTTTGTGTATGCATATACGTGAATATTATCAACATAGTTATCATCTGCCTCATATCTTGAAAAACCTGCCAAATCGACACACAACCCGTGACCTTAATGTGGCCTTAAAAAGATTGCTTTTAGCTATAAGGCCGCCTTGTTACATATATACAAGTTTGTAATCTATCACTACGTTTATTATAATTTTAACTGTGTTTTATATAAAATGAGAGCTCGATGGCGTCGTTTGCACGTGCCATTCTAACCGAACACGCAGATTAAGGAATTTCGATCGCATCCTGTTTATGGATGGGTCTATCTATTTCGAGCTTCTTCGAGCTTTGATGGACACGTAAAACTACTAACTACTTTTATCTATTTGTATGTTCACGGTAGTTCGGCAAGGAGTAAACATAGGAGCAAATACTAGGTATTTAATAAATATAATAATAATTCTCTGATAAATTACACGGCGCTTTACTATACTATCAATAAACATACGCAATAACCTTTTTTCTGTAAATATATACTTTTAATACATAGAAAACAATCGGACTAAGACTAAGAGACATTTTCATATGCAAACGTTTGCCTTGTACCGGAATAGAACCCATTTGTCTTTGTCTTAAAGTAGAGCTAGCCATTTCACCACAGGGCTCATTATTTAAACTATTGTAACTTAAAAAAAAATACTTGGACTAAATTATAAGTTCTAGCTAGCTTTTAAGTGACATTAATCCATACATTATAAAATGTAAGTAACTGGACGGTCGACGTTTTTCTATTATTTTTTGGTGTAAAATCGCATTTTTATTCATGAAAGACACCTATTAGATAAACTTAAAAAGCTCAACTTTATTTACAAACAAAATTTGATGAAAATCGTTAGAGCCGGTTCCATTTTTTTTATATACAACGCCGGGAGGCGTGCAAGAATACGGCCCACCTGATGTAAAGCGGTTACCGTAGCCAATAAACGCTTGCAGTACATTTTCCATTTATATATTAGGGAACAGTGATATCCCAGTAGATAAAAAAACGGCCTATTAACCAACTTGTTTCCGGTTCGAATCTTGGCATGAACTAAATTAGTGTTTTCGAATTTGTATAGATATTTGTAAATAATTTGTAACTAATGAAAAAAATATGTATCTATGTGTATGGCCTTACCTAAGAAAGGTTAGAATTTGATTTCTGAGCTGTGGAGGTCTGACTGTAGTCGCTCCATGTAAAGATCAGTATCTTCGTCAAATCCTTAGGCTTAGATAGCGGATCCCGCCAATCTTAATGGACTAGGATACGAGATAACACTTAGAAGAAGATATTTCGTGTATTTGACAAGGTCGGTGGCGGTTACTTTACTTTGACACCAACGCTCGTGGGGTTCGATTCCCACACAAGACAAACATTTGTGTGCATGAACATCTCTGTTTGTCTGGTCTGGATGTTTTAAGAGAGGTAGGGCGCATCAAAGCAGCCCGTCTGGGGATGTACCTCCACCTCACAGAAAACCGCAGCAAAATAATAACTCCCTAGAGGGTTGTTGTGTACCTGCGTGTGAGTGAGGTCACCAGTAAGCTCCTAAGGATTTGCTGTGTTAGCAGTAGAGGTGGCATCGCGCGAGTGTTACTTAATACAAGCGTTCATAGGCTACGGTAACCGCTTTACGTCAGGTGACTCCCGACGTTGTATTAAAAAAGACAATTTCTTCATCGACTATACGATTTTAAACAAAATTAATATGAGCCATCTTTTATGGTGAGATACGAGGAACAACTGCATCTTGGGACGTAATAGTGACCCAATAAGGAGGTCGGCAGGACGACGATAGAGACGCCTTGTATGGAAGGCTGTCGCAGTGACATCATTGCATGGTGATCTGGCTCGAGTGGGTTGAAGTGGTGATAATGTTATGTGATCGTTACATGGCTATAAATTAATTGAAACTATATTGTAACATGTTACATAGTTTATTGTGTGCCACAATTAAATATTTATTCTAAAATTCTCTCTAAATATCCCCGTTCAGATTCTCTATATGTGATTAGAATTCCCTAATGGGCCTGGCATTATATATACATACAATTCAGTTATCTCCAAATATTTCTTTTTCATCGTCGGGAAGCATGCAACGATACGACGCACCTGATGTAAAGTGGTTACGGTAGCTTATGAATGCTTGCAATATATTAAGTGTCGCTCACGCGATGCCACCTCTACTTCTAGCACAGCAACTCCATAGGAGCTTACAGTCGTTCATATTAGGTATATAAATTTTATATTTCTAAAAGTAACTTGTGTAGCTAGCAAATTCTCTATCTCTTTCTGTAGTCTGAAAGGCACCTCTGCTGCTAACACTCCTTAGGAGCTTACTGGTGACCTCACTCACTCGCAGTAACACAACAGCCCTCCAGGGAGATATTATTTGCCTGAGGTTTTCTATGAGGTGGACGTACTTAACCAGACGTGCTGCTTTGATGCACCCTATCTTTCTTAAAAACACCCAGACCAAGACGAGCATGTTCACGCACACAAATGTTTGTCCTGTGTGGGAATCGAACCCACGAGTGTTAAAATAGCATTACTAACCAATGCGTCACCGAGCTCGTCAAACATTCGAACAGCATGCAGTCAGGGCAAAGGGTAAATACATACAAAGCTAAGTAAATGACTGTAACGACAAACATCTGTGTCAGTGCAATTAAAACGTAGAGGTTAATGAGACCACATATGACATGAGCTTCATGAACGTACTACATAAGGGGTTTTTTTCCCACGAGACTGTTTGACGTAAGCTTCTCAATTATAAGGCACGAACGAAGAAACTTAAAGCTTAGTTGAACCCTCAGAAAATAACCGCAGACAAATTTTGCCATTATGGTTTTATTTTTTTAGTGTGGCCATCCTATTCATCACAGTTTGATGTATTTAGAAGTAGCAAAATAATTAAGAGGGTGCGCAAAGCTAAGTGGCGCCCTCATTTTGTTTTTATTAATAACGCTGAATTTAAGACGAATTCCAATAAAACGCTCTATAGGGCACTGAAGAACCATATTTACGTTTTTTTGAAACATATCTTGTATTTATTATCTATGACAAGTAACCAAAATTTTAATTATTGCTTATTGTGGCCACTTATAGCAATAATCAAAAGTATGACTAATTCTACATAAATAATAAAAACAGAATATGTCTCATAAATATGGTTCTTCAGTGCCCTATAGAGCGTTTTTTTTTGAATTGGTCTTAAATTCAGCGTTATTAATAAAAACAAAATGAGGGCGCCTCTTAGCTTTGTGCACCCTCTTAAACTGTTTTAGTCGACTTTGTTATTTTTGCCTATTAATTTTCTAGTGTGAATAGAAGGTTTACGAGCTAGGTAGCGCAGTGGTTTGTAATGCTACATTGACACCAACGCTCGTGGGTTCGATTCATATACAGGACTAATATTTGTGTGCATGAACATGTCTGTTTGCCTTGCTCTGGGTGTGTTGGGGTAGGGCGCATCAAAACAGCCCGTGTGGAGAAATACCTCCACCTCACAGAAAACCGCGGCCAAATAACTACTCCTTGGAGGTTTGTTGTGTTTCTGCATGTGATTGAAGTAACTAATAAGTTCTTAAGGAGTTGTGTTAACAGTAGAGGTGGCATCGTGCGAGTGATAGGTACTTAATGTGTTACGAAAAGAATAACAACAGAATAACATACGTAGTAAGAATTGTAGCTTCTTACGATTAACGTATACAACGCCTGATGATGCCTCGTGGAGAGGCGAAACACGTGTCGCAGCGACGACCAGGCCAGTCGTGGCAGCGACGGTGGTGGTGGGGGCATGCGGATTCTGCTCCAGATGGCGGACGACCGCAGCAGCCGAGGCAGAGACTACCGGAGCAGCCACGGCAGCGTCGGCATGTTGTACGTACTAACAGTAGTGGGCGGGTGCCGGCCGGCGCTAGGCCGCATGGTGGCGGAAGCACACAAAGCAGGTTAGATCAAATTGCATGTAAATTTGACTTTCGCAAAATAACGCCTGAATCTATTAACTATTGTACGAGTAATTATCAATTGCTCGGCGGCGAAAGAAAACAGCGTGAGGAAACTCGCACATGCAAGAAATTATATTTCGAAAGTCGTGTGGCTTTACTTAAAAAAGGTTTTAGTTTTTCCTCTGGGTTGGGGAGGTCTGACGGCAGTCGCTCCATATTAAAATCAGTATCTTCGCCAAATCCTTTGTCTTAGGTAGAGGACCCCGCCAATAATAACGGAAAATGATCCAACCGTTAGGGTTGGATCATTTTCCGTTATTAATGTCTAAGGTTTATTATTCGTAATTTTAATTGCTGTATTAATGCCAGCTTTTATAACAGCATCGGTTAATATTTTTATAACAGATATTTCCAATCAGTGACATCTTAAAAGCATTCACGACATAGATTAGTTTTGTGATGAGACAGCTGGTCGCACCGATTTTTATCACAAATTTAACTGTAAAATCATAGTAATTAACAGTCTACGGTAAAAGTACTGCTAAACAGCAGCAATGCTAGTTTTATTGCGATGCTAGAACTGGGTTAATAAGTTGATTAAATCGCTACTAAAATTATAATCAGTATAATGTACGAATGACTTAGTATTTAACTATAAGGGAACTTTGGTTACATAAAGTTATTTAAAGGCGTATTTAACCCTATTTGTTTTTTATATACAATGCCGCGAGGCGTACAAGCATACGGCCTCCCTGATTTAAAGCGGGTACCGTAGCCTATTAACGCGATATATATACTCGTATCACTGGCGCGATGCCTCCTCTGCTGCTTACACAGCAACTCCTTGTGAGCTTACTGGTGACCTCACTCACACGCAGGAACACAACAACCCTCTAGGGAGTTGTTATTTGGCTGCGGTTTTCTGAGAGGTGGAGGTACTTCCCCAGACGGGCTGCTTTGATGCGCCCTACCTCTATTAAACCATCCAGACCAAGACAAACAGACATGTTCATGCACACAAATGTTTGCGTTGTGTGGGGATCGAACCCACGAGCGTTGGTGTCAAAGTCGCGTCATTCAAGACTGAGCCACCGAGCTCGTCCTCAATCCCTATATTGTACTATTCTACATACACTCCACTTAATGTGAAGTTGTTGTTGATGTTACCGTAGGTTGTGAACGCTTGCAACATAAAAAGTATCGCTCGTGCGTTGCCGGCCTGTTGCTAACAAGGAACTTCCAGGAGCTAACTGTAGACCTTAGCACGCAGAAATAAAATTCAGGCAGTTTTTTGGTTGCGGTCTTCTGTGAGGTGGTAAGTCTTTCCCAGTTGAGGTCCATCCATATGCTCTACCTGTCTTTCTTTCTAGAGCGTTATTTGTTAGTTACTAGAGTGTACTCCGTGCAGGTGGGTTTAAGTTCAAAGATGAAGAGCCACTTAGTTTGCGTCACCCCGTTCCCCTGGGGTGATCGCTTCAGATGAAGCCTTTATAGCGTTCCCGGCTAAAGGCAGTCCCAGGGGGTGTTTTAGTCAGTGGAAATCTGACATAACCAGTTCGTTCGCACGAAATGGTATCTTTGAAAGATTTCACTTCCTCCCTCCCGTTTCCCGGAGGGTGCCCCTCACGGAAGAATGACTAATGCACACCCGGGTGTGGGTTAGTACTTCTTGTGTGGGTCTTCAAATTTCGTGAGCGAAAAACAAAAAAATAAATAAAAAGCCGCTTAGACTTCAAAACTATCTGGCTGCGCCAGCGGCTTAGTGTGCGTTGGGATTTAAGAACTTGTATAGTAATGTTACCAAAATTTTATCAACACATCAGGACATGTCATTAGCTAATTATACAAAGACAATACAAATACCTAACTATTGTATGAAACATTCACACAACACTAGTTTATTGTCGATGGTATCTCTGCAATTTGTGATAATTTGCATAAACTGTTGCTGTTTAGTCGTTTAGCAATTTTTATCTACATACTTGTGCCACAATGTGAAATATGAACCTATATTCTTATACTGTAATTTTGAATAATTTTACGTACCAAAAATAATAGATTTTGGGGTGTAAATAGCTCAATGTCACCTTTAGAGCCAAAGCCAGCCACACCTGTACGTAGTGCGCTTATCAGACGAGGCTCTGGCGAAAGAGAGGTAGGGCACGATGTTAGCCCGACTGGGGAAGTATCTCCACCTCACAGAAGACGGCAGCCAAATAACTACTCCCTGGAGGGTTGTTGTGTTCCTGCGAGTGAGTGCGGTCACTAAAAGATGAGGAGTTGCTGTGGTGACAGCGGAGGTGGTAACACGCTAGCGACATTCTTTTTGTTGCTAGCGTTCATAGGCTCCGGTAACCGCTTTACATCAGTCGGACCGTATGCTTGTTTGCTATCGGTCGTAGTTTAAAAAAAAAATCTGGCACGTGGCCGGCATAGAATTGCGCCACCCCCTCTCGTCCCGTGGGTGCCGTAGGAGTCGGCTGAAGGAACACACAACCGGATGTGACGGGCAGCAGCGTCACCTCGTGCACTGCCTCAAATTGCGATCACCAACACGCCTGCCCAGCCGCTGCCATTTAATCGTGAGTTATGTTTTACACAGCCGGTGGCCCTCTAGAAACATCTTTTCGCTCTTTTTGAAGAATCTTATGTTGTGGTTTCCTGGGAAAACCTCGCCAGGACACGGATAGTTCACAGGATCCAGATAGCGTCACTTATCGGCTTATTGGTTAAAATAAAAAATGGGAGGACCCATTTGTCAGCAGACTTGAATCGCTAAAATATTTAGGCGCTAAAACACTACATTTTGGAGAGAGAAGGGAGCCTTCACGCTCGGCAAGTGGATAATTAGTTTGCGCGTAAAAACTATATAATGTATAAATTGCGGTCATGATGATATCCTTTATTTCCATTACAAAAGAAATATCGAAAGTAAAGTAGCAAACAAATTAGATAAATTCCGTAAAACTCCCGCTGAGCAGTGAACGAAGTAGCTAAAATAGTTCAATATGTCCTTCAGCCATTTATTTAAATAATCGATTTCTCAACGCGAAGGTTGTTGTAACAGTTGGTGGGCCAGTAACCATATGCGGGTACACACCTCTCACTCGCAGTAAATCGATCAAGGGACTCTCTGCTTTTACGAAATCGATCTATATTTAGTCATTATGTGGAAGTTGATTAATTTTACCTAAAAAAATGGATTGCCTTGCTTTCATACATTTTTTTATGTAACCATCTGATATAAACCGGTTATAGTAATGTATGAACGCTTGCAATATATTAAGTAAACGCTCGCGCGATACCACATCTGCTGCTCACATGGCGACTCCTTAGGAGCTTACTGGTAAACTCACTCACTCGTAGGGTCGTAGTACACAACAACTCTCCAGGGGTTTGTTTTTGTATGCCTGCGAGTGTTGGTTATGGAGGTTGTTAGTAGACGAGGTAGCAAATTCCCAAAGTGATACTTATTTTGGATTGTTCTCCATCGTTAAGTACGATCGTTAATTTTCGGAAATATCTATATAATACAGAATTTATTACAAGGTACAGATATATATATTTCATATATGCCGGCATGCGGCTTCGTTTTCCTAAGAAGCTAGATATTAACCACAAACAAAGATAAAATTAATTCAAATACTAACGGCGTCACAAAGGACTGCTCATTAAATGCAGCACTAATTACTAGAAACTTAAGGCATTACATTTTATATCCCAAACATAAAATAAACTATTAACTCTTTAAGTCAAGCTTCCGTAGGTAAAGACTTGAATTAATATACGCAATGACATCACTAAATTATATTTGCCCAAAAATATTAGGCGAATTATTAAAAAAAAATATGTAAATTTTATTTTTAAACCACGTGAACTGAATTTGATCCTTGTTCTTTTCCAATCGAATTTCCTTATAGGAAAAATCAAAAAGAAACCAATTTATAAACCAAAAAAATATTTATTATAATATTCTTGGCCGATACTGATTACATTAAGATGACAAATTGAAACCTTTGTGAAGTCAATTTATAAGTAAAAAAGATTGAAATCGGAGGTCAAATTTTGATCACGTACCAAGCGAATCAAATTTTCTAAATATCTTTTAAACTATTAAAAGATATTTAGAAAATTTGATTCGCAGTTTAGGTACTTTTATTTTCTAATTATATTTCTAAATAAGATTCTTATATTTGCAATGGTATGTGTTGTAATTAATACATATACAATTAAAGTGTATGTATACTTGGAGAAAAATTAAAACATATTACAGACATGAGAATTTTACTATTTGACGTTTCCCTGTCACAAAACTAGAATCGCCCTTCACAACGTAATTGCGATGTTTATTGATACACTTAACGTGGAGTCTATCGTAGGTATCATTTTGACGATCGCTTACCTGTCTTAAGCAATGAAAACACGGCTTAACAAGAAACATAATATCCTCGTTGGAAAGTCGGTGAAAGATGTTTATTATAATGGGCGTCGTAAAACAGATTTATTGGTCACGAATCGGACGCCTTGATATTGTTTCTATGCTTTGCTTAATTTTTTTATCATTTGATTTTACTCATATTATAACCACATCGTCTTTTTAAGAAAGTCGAATGTGGATAAGTTGTATTTATTAAGTAGTGTCTCGCCGAATTGAGATTACGTATGTGAATAATTTTATGTCTGACTAGTTGTCGTAAGGGCTTTCTTTCGCGTATTGGTTGGCAAAGTAGACTGTATTTAGTATAATCTAAAAGTCGTAATGGTTTACTTTCATTTGTAATTTACAGGAAAACTCTACTCAAATGTATTTTAATGGAATTAACAAAAATATTTTGTTTTATTTACACACATCAAGTAAAACAACTAAGATAAGTAAGGAATTTTTTGATGGTAGAGTTTTTCTACAAGTTATATATAAATAAATGATCATTTCATTATGATTTTTTCACATTTAACTAAATTAGTTTTAGTATAAATGAAAGAATCTATGAAATCAAAGTACTTACAGAATTGGAGTGCTAGTCTGACTCAAACTTGGGTCTGTCACTCGACTCAACGTACGATGACGTACCCTGGTGTACCATATACGATGACCTATACATTACAGTAACTGTCGGGCAGAAAAAATGACCGTTTTTTTTTTATTTATGTAATGTAATGTAGTAATCTTTTACACATATTCTGTTCGCAAATCTTTCAATGTGGAAGTAATTTTTAATGGAGAGAAAAAAGAGAAATGAAATATAGAAACAAATTTAATTAATGTAATATGCATAATGATTTAAATGCTGGCGACATTGCTACGTTTGATGACAATCAATGCTTGCACGCAGACTTAATTAATTCCTGCCTCGCAAAGAAGCTGGATTCCGAAAGGGTTTAGCACAGTAAATCACATACTTATCCTCCGGCAGAATGTACTGAATAATGAGGTGTATAATCTGCCGTTATGTCTGGCGTCTGTAGGCATTAGTTGACAACCAATGCCTAACTTAAAAAAAGAAAGTGCTAGCACTAAGACCTATTTAGAAAGTGACTTAATACTTGACAGATGGTTGACGGAGAACATAAAATATAAATTGTGCACATTACTCAGGAATGTCATTTAGTGTGGGTGTCGAGGAAGCTTATAAAAAATCTGCTGTTCACCTTGTGAGAATGCCCATCGAGCACTCTATTGAGGATAAGGTTGTGATTATTACGGTTTAATCGTTCGCAGATTTTGAAATGCAAATATTTGTAGATCGTAGCCTTAACAGCAAAATATGGAGAACACCTCTCATTTGATTTGAAATGAAATGCTATGTCATTAGGTCCTTGTGTTTATCTGTTACGCATTGTTGTTTATGTTTTACATAATTTACTATAATGCTGTTGAGCGTGGTTCGGTTGTGTAGATTTCGCCTCTTTAACACAGGACCCCTAAATAAAATTAAAGAAATAAATAAAATAAATATTGTCGGACAAATTACACAGCGCCATCTAGCCCCAAAGTAAGCGAAGCTTGTGTTATGGGTACTAGACAACTGATAAACATACGTAAATACATTTTTTTTTTGTAAATACATACTTATTATACATAGAAAATACCCATACCAAGACAGACATGTTCATGCACACAAATGTTTGTATTGTGTGGGAATCGAACCCACGAGCGTTGGTGTCAAAGAAGCGTAACAGCGCGTTTCACCACTGCGCCACCGAGCTCATCAACCTAAATAAAATTGTCTATGGCACTACGGAATAATGTTAGCTACGTATTTGTGAGAGAATTATCCGAATCGTTTTAATATCTCCAGACATTACTTCCATATCGGACACAAACAAATATATCTTTAGAGAGATACGACCCTTGATGTCGACTAGATCGCTAGCGCAGTGATTAGTAATGCTACTTAGACACCAACGTTCGTGGGTTGGATTTCCACACCGGACAAACATTTGTGTACATAACGTGTCTGTTTGTCTTGGTATAGATGTTTTTAAGAAAGGTCGGGCGCATCAAAGTTTTCCGTCCGAGGAAGTGTCTTTACCTCACAGAAAATCGTAGACAAGTAACAACTCCCTGGAAGGTTGTCGTGTTCCTGCGAGTGAGTGAGAACAGTAAGTTCCTAAGGAGTAGCTGTGTTAGCAGCAGAGATGGCATCGCGCGAGTGATACTTAATGCGTTACAAGCGTTAATAGGCTAGGTAATCGCTTTATATTAGGTGGGCCGTATGCTTGTATATCTCACGACATGTCGTATAAATAAGGTTCGTTTACCATAATATACCCATGAAATAGTCTCGACAAGTAGTGCTATCATCAAATGTGTAGAAAATAAATGGCTGTTGATTTAGAGGGATTACAGGATAGATATGGGCGCCTGCTATCACTTCTGCTTTCGACAGGCAGAAGCTCGCTACTCTTCGGATGTAAATTTCAGGCAATTTATTATTAGATCTCTATAAAATGACTGGTACTTATACTTCCGATTGACCATTGATGTAATGAAGTTCACCGATGAAGAGCTCTCTGCAGGTACAGCTAAGAGCAGATCAAGCTTACCACTCGAAGTGCGATTGTAACTCTTATCACGTATGGCATAAGAACGGTACAAAGCTTAAAGTTTAAAGCTTGAGCTGCACTGAACTATGTCTAATGAATCGAAAATGGTTCTTGATTAAATCCGGAACGAATGTGGAGTAAACAGCTCAAATAGGTACTCCTCTCTGACGGGCCATTGGAGACAAACCAGCGCTGAAAGTTCTGCTTGGATTTTCACTACGACCGTTGAAGAGGCGACGAACTCATACGCCTTTATCGAATCTATGGAGCACTCGGTACCCGTTGTGGCGCTAATTAATCTATATTTCTTTAATCAATAATTTATTTATTTATTGTAGAATAAGGGTGGTTTACAACCGTGTTATTATCACTAGTGAAGGTAAAGGAAAACATTGTTGATTGTTGAGGAAATCCGCACGTTCAAGAAACTACATTTCGAAAGATGTGCGACCTAAGACAGGTCTAGTATTCCCTCCGGGTCGTGGAGGTCTGACATCAGTCGCCCCAAGTAAAAATTAGTAGGTAGGCTTACGTAGCGGACTTAGCCAATCCTAATGGCTTAGGAAACGGGATAACGCCTAGAATAACAAGAAGAAGGATAGGTTGTCTACAACAAGTATAAGAAAGTAATGCATGCATGTGTATTAAAACCAGGAACACTTTTTATAAATTAGTACTGATTTATTGGAATGTCCTTGTATGCTAATAATTTCCCGCCAATATTACCATTTTATTTTACAAGAAAGAGCCTATTTTAGAGGCGACGACAGTCATGTCATCTTAGTCAATTTAGTGATTTGTTTTTGAACCGGAAATACAGATAATCGGAGTAATACTTTTACTATTACATTATTACTGTGTGTAAATACTATTAGTGTAAATAAAAGTACATTATTATTAAAAACAATATCAAGATAAAACTAGCCACTTAAATGCTATTGATTATTATTCGTTACAACAACCTACAAACACTCGAAAATCATTAGGCATTTCATAAAATAATAAAATTGATCAAATATAACTTTAGATGCATTATAAAATCATTAGTATCATTACACATGAATCTCAATACTGATACTAAACTGATATACAACGCTGAAGTAGAAGGATGTAAGCGCCGAGGAAGGTCGAGACTTACCTATCCTGACCAAGTTGATCGTGTTTTATTAGAAGGTGATGTGTGTAGCCCTTGAAACCAGCGAGCGAGCATGAGACGAGTTATAAATGTTATGTTTATTCTTTATTGCACATAAATATACAAAATATTCTTTGTTCTAAGTTTTGTGTACAAAGGTGAGCTTATCTCTTTAAGAGATTTCTTCCAGCCAACCCCAATGAATGTGAAAACATTGTATAGGGCCGTAAACAAAATATATGTGCCAACAAGCATCAATAAAAACAGTTACACTATGATACAGTTAAACTACTTCTGTAAAAATACATATAATATATACATACATATACACGCATACATACACATACATATATACACATATACACAGACCTATATATATACAAATATACATCAATATAACCACATTATATATATTATCTTTCACTAGAAAATAGTGTCTTCAGATAATACTCCTTCAATTTTTTCTTGAAAGTGGACACAGTATGAACATCTCGTATCTGCAGTGGTAGTTTATTCCAGAGTAGGGCAGCGCGGACGGTGAACGAATTGAAGAAGAATTTCGTGTTGGCTAAGGGGAAGTCTATAGTTTTTATATGGCAGGAACGTTGTGATCGATTTGGCTGTGGAAGGAGTGGAAAACGAGAACAGAGATATTGAGGGGAATTGGGATTGGTAATTAGTTTGAAAAGGAGGGATAGTATGTGCACATTTCTGCGAAATCGAATAGGGAGCCACTTCAACTGTTCACGAAACTCCGATACATGGTCGTACTTACGAAGACCGAATATAAAACGTATAGCTAGATTCTGCAATCTTTCCAGCTTGTTGAGTAGTTCCTCTGTTGCATCCAAGTAGCAGATGTCAGCGTAGTCGAGAATGGGAAGTAAGAGAGATTGAGCCAACATAACTTTAGTTTTAAAGGGCAAAAAATTTTGAAGTCGCTTGAGAGAGTGAAATGTATAATGCATGCGCTTACTGATGTCATTTATATGCGCAGTCCAGGATAGTGTTCCATCAATGATAAGTCCAAGGTTTTTCGTTTTGTCTACAAAGGGAATCTGCAGACCATTGTAGTAAACTTTAGGCAAGTCATTAAAATTGAGTCTACTACGTAACTGATTACTACCTACGACTATAGCCTGAGACTTTAATGGATTAACTAGAAGACCATGGTTTTCAGCCCATCCCTGGATAGCACATAGTTGATGGTTTATAATCTTAATAGTTTCATGGGCTTCAGAAATTGAGAAATTACTATAAATCTGTAAATCGTCTGCATATAGGTGGTAGGAAGAAGTGAGGATTTGGGATATTTCATTTATAAAAATAGAAAATAAGAGTGGAGACAAGATACCGCCTTGTGGCACACCTGCAACTAGATCAATCCACTCTGATGACCTTTCATCGAGTTTGATGCATTGCCGGCGCCCACGAAGATAGGAGTCGAACCATGCTATCACAGGAGGAGAAAAGTTAATCGAGCGAAGTATACCTAGGAGAATGTCAAAATCGACAGAATTAAATGCATTGCTAAAGTCTAATAGTACAATCAAGGAAAGTTTTTTGTTGTCCATAGCGTAACGTACATCATCCGTGACATTGAGCAATGCAGTGACCGTACTGTGGTTGGGACGAAAGCCTGATTGGTAAGGGCTGAGAAGATTGTTGCAAGAAAGATATGTGTGAAGTTGTTTATGGACAGCACTTTCGAGAACCTTAGAAAGCAAGGGAAGTATAGAAATAGGCCGGTATTGAGAAAAAGACGACGGATTAGACGTCTTAGGAAGGGGGATAACTTGAGCCATTTTCCAAGCAGTTGGGAACACGTTGTGAGTGAGAGAAAAATTAATTATGTGTGTAATCACCGGAACCACAAGATCAATAACAGGTGTTAGCATGTCACGACTCAAGCCATCGCTGCCCACAGCTTTTGTAGAAATAGAATCAATGCTTTTCCTAACTTCTTCCTCCGTGATATTGCGAAAAATGAATGAATCACTTGTGGGTGAAGAACGTTGGGAAAGTGTATGTAGAGTGGACAATTTTTTCGTCGTATCAACTACGATTGGCGGAGTTGAAAAATGTTTATTTAGGGAGTTAAGATCAAGATTATCATTGATATTTTCATGAGGTTTACCCACACCCAGTGATCGTAAAAATTTCCAAATGTACGAGGTAGACATTTTATCAATAGAGGAGTGAATATAATGGCGTTTTGCATCCCTACACATCCTATTGCAGACATTACGCAGTTTTTTATATTTTAGAAGATTTACTTCCGTAGGAGATTTTTTAATTCTGGACTTAGCCTTGTCTCGTTTAGCCATAACCTCTTTAATAGACGGAGACAACCATGGTGCTGGTAAGTGCTTCACTTTTACTGGTCTAAATGGTGCATGAGTATCAAAAAGCGACGTCAACGTTGAATTAAATAAATGTACTTTATGATCTATACATGAGGTAGAGTAAAGGTCGGACCAATCAACATTACAAAAATCACTTCTCAAACGATCTACATCCAAATTTCTAAGGTTACGCTGGGAAATAGTTTTGGATTTTCTCTTTGGAGGACGCACCTTATATGATAGGAAAATTAAGTCGTGGTATGAGAAAGGCGCTGTGAGTTGTCCATGTTTGATGACTGAATCAACGTCGGAAACTAACATTAAGTCAATGAGAGAAGGTCTACAGTTAGGAAAGTGATGTGTTGGAGAAAGTGGCAGAAGTTGTAAATCAAATCCAGAAACTAAATCATTAAGTTTGTGGGTCCTGTAATCCGATTTTAAATGGCAGGTGTTAAGGTCGCCCATTAGAATAAAATGGTCGTACATAGGACGTAAGTGTTCCAACGTTGATTCAAAAGTGTGAAAGTAATCAATTTTGTCATTTGGGCTGTATACTACTGCTAATAGAATTTTGGTGTGGTGGAGAGTGACTTCCAGAAATAAATATTCAAGCGAAGCAGTATATTCGGAAGGCGAATGTGAGATTACAGCACAAGGGATATGATCGCGAAGATAAATACATACGCCGCCTCCACCAGCACCCGTCCTATCATTACGATAAAGACGAAAGCCGGGAAGAGAGCACATAGTAGAAGGAAGTGATGGCTTAAGCCAGGATTCGGTGACTAAAATACCGTCGACAGCAACACTACTAAAGGATGCAAGAAAATCGGAGTAATGAGCTATTATGCTCTGAGCATTTATGTGCACAAGATTGAGATAGCGAGAGTTGTTTTCAAACACAGATTGTAATTTGCTTTCAAGAGTAGACTCGGAAGTTGATGAAGTATCACTGAGAGCACTATCATACTCATCAGAGGAGCACGACATGAAGCAGTTATCATTGATGTTTTCACTAAAATCGAACATTATTCAGCTGAAAATAAATAAATAAATAGAAATAAATAATAACAAATACAATATTAATAAATACAATATGAATAAATATCTAGTACATTGAAATCGCACCACTGATAAATTTATGTGCAAACGGGACACAATGGCTATTTCAAATACAAAATGTTTTCCTTTCCATTCAGTAGGGTTAATATTATACACATATACAGCACACTTACTACTACAGACATATATATAATACTCGTGATTCTTAACCAATCTGGAAATAATAATAAAAAAATAAACAAACTTGAAAAGAAAATCTACTAAACATCTGGTATACGAAATTACACTATGTATCATATTGGTAGAATTAATCTTCAGGCCATTGCCACAACGAAAATACAAAGAAGAAGAGTTCTAAGTTACTGTCAAGTGTCAGTTGCTATGTCATGTCATTGATTGTCACTATATTCTTTGATTGTCACTGTTTAGAATATTTTTGAAATGTTTGTAATAAAAGGTAGAAAGGAAAACGAATATTATAAAACTGCCTGAATGTTACAATTTCCAATTATTCTGCAGTAATAACATTAAAAGATTTTAAATAAGCACTGTTATGAAGTATACCATATACCATGAAGTTGGAGCCTCTACTTGACTTTGGATTGCTTGCCCGTTGCGCCCGCACGCCGAGAGGTATCTTCCTGCTGCGGTGCACCGGAAGGATAGCGGGACTGCAATTGACGGAGATCTTCCAGCGATGCAATCTTAGTTCTTGAATTTTCACAAAGAACAACTATACTACCATCCGTCGACCAACAGTTTTTTACACCAAAGTACTTCCTAGCCGCAACGAAAACCTCCTGCCTGTACTTCGTCAGAAACTCAGAGACGGAAATTCGAGAGCCTTTCAGCTTCGTTTTGGCATTCCATACGGAGGTCCGAAAATGATGACTCCCAAAACGAACCAGCACTGGTCGAATTCGTTCCTTCTTACCACCTAGCCGATGACAAGCATCCAGTGGCGAAGCACTACCCCATGTTCCAAAGGAATTACGATCACCAACTGGCAGTTTAAGTTGGTTGCTCAATATGTTATGAAGAACATGTGTTAAATTTTCATTTTCTTCCTCCGGTATACCATGGAACAGGAGAACCTTTCTACGGTTATGGGCCTCAAGACGATCTAAGCCCATAGACATCAGCTCAACCTGTGACTTCAACATCGAGATGGCCTTCCATACAAAAGTTTTAAATGATTGGAAGTCTGCGGAGAGTGTTTTCATAGTCGGAGGGGCTAGTGCTGATGACTGGTGTTGAAGATTTCGCTCAAACTCATCCATTCTGGTGCTAAATAGTGACGTTAATTCTTCCAAATTTTTGTTCAGCTTCACAGTGGTGTCCATGTTGTGAGAGGTGTCAGAAAATTGTGTCAGCAGATGCAAGAACAATATTTAACACATTTAGGTTGTAATTGTATATAAATATGTAAGTAATCTATTTTTAATAATTAAATTACTCAAGAGCACAGAAAATCGCGTGTTGTTAATTTGACAGCTACCCACAAAAAAAAAAAAAAAAAAAAAAAAAAAAAATTGTTAAAGAAGCGAGTGGTGTAAAGTCTGAGTAAAGAGTCGCTAGGTTCTCCCTGCCTACCCCGCAAGGGATTTAAGTGAAGTTACAAATAGAGAGATAGCTATCGTAAACTACTATTTACTTATTCGAATGCCAAACTGTCATTAAAAACATGACTTTGACCATATCATGTGTAACCGTGCCACATTCAATGACTTCTGAATCGGCTCTCATTTGTAATGCAAATTATTTGGGCATGTTTTATAACCACTTACGGCCCATGAGCTCATCGTTGCGTAATACTTTCGCTCGGGCACCTTACCGGTTTCAGATGGGCTTTTGCGAAATCATGCTTATACTTAAAAATGTGAAGTGGACATTAACTCATCTTTTAAGGTTGGTTACAAACAAGGAACCTTTACAGTTTTGTTATGTTATTCGCCGACTATTTTTTGTAGAAAGGTATTTAATATTGCTTCTTCTTTATCTTAGCATTATTTATCATGTTTCCTATTTCATTAGGATTGGCGGAGTCCGCTATCTAAGCCAAAGGATTTGGCAAATGATAGTGAATTTTATTTGGAGCGACCGCCCCGTCAGAACTCTACAACTCCGAGGGAAAACCTTTATAATTTCTTGTATATGGTATAATTTCTTCGACGTTTTCCTTCGTCGAAAACACGAGTATATATATATATATATATATATATATATGTGATTATAACGTCAACTAATTACTTATACAAGAGTACAACTAAAATACGATGATAATAAAGTACTCCCAAAGTGTGACGAAACGTCCCTTTGTGAAGGGGTGTACCAAAAATTAAAAAAAAAACTATCATTACATCCGATCGCGAGGGAGCATCATTGAAGTCGTTTCAAAAATATTGTCTTGTATTATTTCTTGAATTTTTTTTTACGAAATTAGATTGGCAAACAGGCCTGCGGCCCGCATTAGATGGTAAGCGGTCATCGCAGCCTATTGACGCTCGTAACACCACGGAGATGTTACTTGCGCGCTACTTATCTTGTGACCTAAGGCTGTTTCGTCACAGTACCCAGTAATTCCTCTGCCATATCTCACCCTTCAAACCGGAACACAGCTATATTAATATAGCTGCTGGGCAGTAGAAATAGATGAGACAGAGGTACATACGTAGAGGATTTTGGTAAGTCTCCCTCAGGTAAAATGAAGACAATGAAGCGTTTACAATATTGAAGTTTTAAGTGGGTTTTTATATGAATTACATGTGCTCCACTTCAGAAAGTAAACTGGTTTATTTTCGTATCAGACTTATTGTTTATTGGTTGTTATTAGTTAATACAACGACTTCAATACCGAGGAGTAGGTTTTTATCTATCTATAACTTCACGCCCAATCCCTTGCGGGATAAGCAGAGAGATCCAAGGGCCATGTTATTCGGTCCTTTTGACATTACTAATTTACTAAAAACTGTCGACCGATTTAAATAGTAGATGGTCAGTAGCTACTTTCATATAAATTGTATGCAATTGGAACTGCGAAAACATCCTTGTAATATAATACATATTATACTTATCTATTTTTACATAAGAGACGCATTTTGTGGATACTTCTTGACCGGTTCACTCCCAAAAGTGACTACCGAATTATTTTAGGCACCATATGAATTGGTGGTCCCTGCTTCTCATCAGGATCTTCGTACCGAAATAAAGGAATACAACGAATATTGTTATTTGAGAGCGGTCTTAAGGGGAGGCCTATGTTCAGCAGTGAACCTTCGGCTGATATGATGATAATGATGAGCGGTCTTACGTGCGATATGATTGTATGCGATATTGACGAGCTCGGTGGCTCAGTCGTGAATGACGCGACTTTGACACCAACGCTCGTGGGTTCGATTCCCACACAAGGCAAACATTTGTGTGCATGAACATGTCTGTTTGTCTTGGTCTGGAGAGGTAGGGCGCATGGGGAAGTACCTTCACCTCACAGAAAACCGCAGCCAAATAACAATTCCCTAGAGGGTTGTTATGTTCCTGCGCGTGAGTGAGATCACCAGTAAGCTCTTAAGGAGTTGCTGTGTAAGCAGCAGACGAGGCATCACGCGAGTGATACTTAATATATTACAAGCGTTAATAGGTTACGGTACCCGCTTTACATCAGGTGGACGGATGCTTGTATGCCTCCCGACGTAGTATAAAAAAAAATTAATAACGAATTGTTTAAAGATGTAATTGGAAAATAAGTGTGTAAACGCGTAGGTATCTGTACGCAATAAATACCTTAACACGCGCACTCAAGGACAATAAGCGAAAAAGTGAAAACCTTAATGCATTCGCTACCACCGGTTTCTTAAAATTTTTGGTAAATGTAATGACATTGCAGTCTAGTTTAGTTGGGTTTAAGTAACTTAAATCTAGGTTACTTATGAGATATAACTAGTTATTATACAGAAAAGTGATGAAACTACGCGTAAAAGTGACTTCAACTTAAAAGGAACTTATAATTGTCTGTTGTTGATTAAGTAAGCGATTGTATTTCATGTCAATTAATTTAAATCATATTGGATATATATTTTTTTGCAATTTATGGAGTAAGTTACATACAGTTTTGCCATATATATCTGGTCAGTGGTAGCCCAGTAGATCAAAAACCGGTTCGTTAGGGCATGTACTACTAAATATGTGCATATTTGTATTTATATGTTGCTCAATGATGAAAACGTGTGACCCAATCTCAGAATACAGAACAAACTGTAACCTGTTTGTTCTGTATTCTGAGGACCCAATTCAAAAAAAAAATTGGTATTCCCTCTAGCTTGTGGAGGTCTGATGGCAATCGCTGATGTCAAAATCAGTAGCCACACTAAATTCTTAGGCTTAGGTAGCGGATCGTGGCCAGCGGTTGGCAATCGATCGATGTCAAAATTAGTATTCACACTCTTTATTCCAATTCTTAGGCTTAGGTAGCGGATCGTGCCAATCCTAATGGATTAGGAATTAGGATAACGCTACGAAGAAAATCTCGCAGCAAGTTCTTTTTAATAACACCAAGGTGGCAAACAAGCATACGGCCTGCCTGATGGTAAACAGTTACCGTAGTCTTCGGACATTTGCAACACCAGGGGTGTCACTCATGCGTGCCGACCCTGAAAGTACGTAAGTAAGAATTAGCACGTAAGTAAGATTTCTGATGGTAAGTGATATTAATAATATAAATAGTTATAGCAGAGTACTTTTAAAGTAGGAAGTAAATAATTTAAAATGAATCACGTGTGTGTACAGCTTGTAACACCAAAAACTATAATAATGTAATTTCTACTATATTCCACACTCACTAGCAGGAACAAGTCTTCTATGGAATGGTTGTATATTATATCTAAGGAATATCTCTTAAACAGTGAGGGTAATTTTAAAATGCGTGAAAAGAATTTGATTTTTTAATCCTAGCTAAAGATATTACGTACAAAGATACCTTAATAAAAATGTTATATACAAACAGAAGCTTGTAAAAATTTGGCAGTAAAATGTGGCACATATCCTCAGATGTGGTTCAAGTGCGTCATTATTTTGGTTAACTGTGCGTTTCGTTCAAGCTTGTGACTATGATAATCTGTCTTGAGATTGCTCCCAAAATTGTGCAGTCGTCATCCAAACACTTATTTCTGAATTCGTGTCATGCCTACATGTTTCGCAGTTTGTACAATGGTTTGAAATTAGAAAAAAGACGTTTTTCTTTATTTCTAAGTGCTTCATCTTATTTCTCGGGTTTTAATCCTGATCATTTGATAGGCGTGCGCGGGGATATGGAACCAACGCGTAGAGGTCCTTTTGTAATGTTGTACACCCACCGTGACCCGCTCCTGGGAATATGGATGGAACAATATATCCAAAGAGCTCAATTTGTTGAGTTGCGCGTGTCATTCTAACTGAACACGCAGTCACCAGTAAACTAAAGATTTATGGTTAGCAGCAGAGGTGGCATCGCTCGAGTAATACTTAATTGGCGTATTGCAAATGTTCAGCGGCCACGGTAACCGCTTCACATCAGGCCCAACATCTTTCAATCAAATCCACTGCTGTGTTAACAATAGAATTTTTTTTATACCACTAAGGTGGCAAACAAGCGTACGGTCTGCCTGATGGTAAGCAGTTACCGTAGCCTATGGGCGTTTGCAACACCAGGGGTGTCACTCTTGCGTTGCCGACCCTGTAAGAACCTCTTCACGCCTTTCTTGAAAAACCCCATACTGTAGTCCCTTGGGAAAATTTCCGCAGGGAGCTAATTCCACAACTTAACAGTTCTCGGTATAAAACTTCTTGTGAACCGCACAGTGCGCGACCATTGCGGTTCCAGTGTATGAGGATGAACTCCCAGCCGTCGGCGAGCTGTGCGATTGTAAAACTGTTGGCATGATGTCGAACAAATAATAACTAAATAAACGTTCATATCTCCATCAGATGTAATAGTCATATTCGATTGACAATCGTTAAGATTTTCATTGTGTCATTGACACTTAATTGCTGCTAATAAGCAACCACAAAAACAAAACTAAACTAAAAAGACTAAAAACGTCAACAAAAGAATAACTGCGTTGAGACAGCAAACGGTGATGGCCGTCAAACAAAAGATCGCACAACGAATACCGTTCGGCTGTGGTCCGCCGTTCCGGGTCGCCGGGTCGCCGGGCCGGAAACGGTCGCCATCTGACGGCGTGACATTTGTCCGAGGGTTGATTGTGAAACATACGTGTTTCCAATGTAGAAATCTTCATGTTTAAGTCAATGAATTTATATATTAATGTAGCCTTCTTTGACATTTATTTCATGAATGAATGTTCAGGAACACCGTTCCTATATGAAATCTACCTATATATTCCTATATCTAGTTCCTATATGAATTTTGACTTCAGATTCGGATTCAGCATAAAAAGTAGAATAGGAATGTCTGAAAAACCAACCTCCTATCTCTTAAGGAACATGGTCAAAATGGCCGACAAATTAAAAAAAAAATATGAATTTTTATTTCAGATTCGAAAAGTAAATTAAAAAGTAGAATAGGAATGTCTTAAAAACCAATATCATATTTCTTAAGGAACATGGTCAAAATGGCCGACAAAGATTAAAAAAAAAAAATGAAATTGTTATATAATTGACGAGCCAGGTGTTCCTCTGGCAATGCAAGCTTGCGCATTCTCAACTGGTTATTTATGTATACTTGTATATTATATTAATGTATACTTAACAGTACAAATCACGAAGGACATGTTGAGAGCCCATGAAACAGACATTACTTAGTAACTCAATTGACCGCAACGGGTCGGGGGGTAATGTAGAATGTGCAGCTCTTATTGACTAGTTCCCGGATCAACATCCCGACACTGGGCGACTTATTAGTTATCCCATTGGTCAGTGTGGTCGAATCGGTGAGATATTTAAGCGCTAAAATACAATGTTTTTATGAGCGCGGGGTATCTTCATGCGCGGCGAAGTGATTTATTGGTTTGTAGCATAAACAAGGAAGGCCTACATGGTAGGTACATGACGAAATTGGTCGTGATCTATCAGAAGGTGATGTCAGGCGCCCTAGAAACCGGCGAGCGTGTATGACAAGAGCAATGAATGTTAAAGAAGCGAGTGAGGTATGTAAGGATCGAGTCACGTGGCGCTCGGTTCTCTCTGCCTACCCGCAAGAGATTTATCGTGAAGTTATAGATAGATAGTATAAACAGTAGATGGAAAGTTTTATATCTTCAACTGTACTGACCATACCGCTGAAATACGGGTCTCTCTTCCACCAAAATGATCCAAAGTATACTCTGCCATTCTGGACTTTGATCTTTGGTTGATCATCGTTGACTCGGCTTAACGGATGACATATATGAACAACAACCGGTACCAATGGCTTAACGCGTCTTTTCGAGTACTTCGTGCTTGAAATCAATAAACCCATCCATAGATAGGCTACGGTTAACGTTGTTTATGCGGTTTAGATTACATTGACACGCGTAACCCATTATGTTTCTCCTCTAGAATTATATATAGGTTTACTAAATGCTACGAATTGTAAATAGAGACCTCCGGAGTCAAAATCCACATTACCAACCTGTACGTCCTAACGCATACATCAAAGGAAATCCTTGCAACTTAAATGAAATAAAAAGTAGGTATTTTAAAGTACAGCCTAATAATAATCGTCAGGAGAGATCATCAAATGTACAATTCCAGTCAAGCATTTGCCATTCATCTTCAACTGTACTGTACCCATCACAGATCTGATGTGAAGTGGTTATCGTAGCCTGTGTTTGTACACACAAATGTTTATGTGAGAATCGAATCCAGGAGCCTTGATATTAAAGCAATCTAGTTAATCACTCGACCACCGATCTCGTCAAAACTCTTTCTTTTACCCTCCAATTTATTAGTACTCTTGAAGCCAAATTCTATCGCAATTTTAAAGTATTGAGTAATATTTCGTAACCTTCGACTATATTATTGTTTGGCAACTTGATTTTGTATTTAATTGCTATTAACTTCTAATTCTACAAACTATTACCAAGATCCGATCGACCTTCCGAATTCTATATCCAAATCGGAATTGATTTCGAGAGTAATGCGACTGTATGCAGATTGATAAATCAGATCTTTAGCCCTTGCATTATCCCGTCTCCTAATCCCTTAGGATTGGCGGGGATCGCTACCAAAGCCTAGGGATTTGGCGAACATACCGATTTCAACATGGAGCGACTGCAGCAGAGCTACAGAATAGAGGGAAAATTAGACCTTTCTTAGGTTAGGTCATATGTTTTTCGAAATGTAACATCTTTTACGTGCGGGTTTCCTCACGATGTTTCCCTTCACCGCCGAGCAAGTGATAATTATAAATATGTACATAAATCCGAAAATACGTATTTAGGATTCGAACTAAGATCAGTCGGTTAATATGGAGGTTCATTTACTAGGCTATCACTGTTAACGCTTATTTTTAGTATACTTCAATATCTGGACCAAAGAAGCTGTTTCCACCAAAGCAATCTTTACTCACTCCACTGCAGGAGACGGATCGCCCTTCAACCAAAAAACTCAATCTGCCACGCTGCTACCCTCGGCTATTATTTTCAAGCTGCTCGAAGGCCACTGACTAAGCATAATGACTGTCATCTATTGACAACAGCCGGGATCGACGGTTTGATTTGCACTCCGTAATTCGGAGAGGTTCAAAGTTAAGATACCGGTCCAAAGATAGGCTGCGTTAGACGTTGCTTAACCTCTGTGTTCGATTAGAGTGACTTGTCTGCCTAAAGCCTATGAACACTTGCAATTCCAAGAGTCTCGCCGCGCATTACCTAATTCCGCGTATTAATTAACTTAACCTAGTTTACTATCAGTAACATAGTCGTTAAACTTCCATTTTACGTTAATTATTTTGCTGTGAAAAATATTGTTTAAAGAAGATCGTTAGTTCGACATTTTGTATTCTCTTCGTCAGGCTGCTTATTCAAAAATCCTAATGTATTATAAAAAATGCTAACAGGCAATCACCGCGTGCAGGTGAAGTTAGCTTTGGATGATAATTTACTTACGATTAGCATAAATCACATAACAAATCTCAATGACAAGAAATTAGGCGGAAATAACAAGCTGTAAATTTGCAATGGAAATATCAAATAATGCACTAAAGTCAAATTAACGGTCATTATAGTTAAATGTAAAATCAAGGAAATGAACAATGTGCAAAACGTTAATAAATCATTTTAATTAAAGAATTGCATGTGTAAAGGAAATCGCATAATAGCCAATGATATTGTAAGTATCGAGGGGAGGGGAAGATCAAGGTCGCCATGAGTGCTATGGAAAGAGCTATGCTCGGGGTTTAGAATCAAAAATGAGGATATCCGCAGTAGAACTACGGTAACCGATATGGCCCTGTAGTAAGTAAGCTGAAGTGGCAGTGAGCCGGCCACATAGTTCGTAGAACCTACAACCGCTGGGGAAAAAAGTTTTCGAATGGCGCCCTGTTACTGGTATACGCAGTGTGGGACGACCTCCAGTGGATGGAGCGATGCCCTCAAGAGGTTTATAGGGAGTCGATGGATGCAGGTGGCACAGGATCTAGACGAGTGGCACTCTAGAGGGAAGGCCTATGTTCAGCAGTGGACGAATACAGGCTGAGATAATGATGATGATTATATGTATGAAAGTAGGAGGGTGTATAAAGGCAGCCCGACTGGGGAAGCACTTTTCTACCTCACAGAAGACCGTAGAATTATAAATCCCTGGACGGGTTTTGTATTTCTGTGAGTTAGTAGATCATATTTAGGGTTAACATCAACCAGTCCGTTTGTCATTGTATGACAGAATCAAAATAGTACAAATATACTCAATCCATAATTCCGATTCTAAAAATAAATCAAAGCAGCCAATCAGAAGAAGTACCTCCACCTCACAAAAAAATGCACCCAAATAACAACTCCTTAGAGGGTTGGTGTGTTCTTGCATGTCAGTGAGGTGACCAGTAAGCATCTGTTAGCAGCAGAGCTGCATCGAGCGAGTGATACTTAATGTAAGCATTCATAGACTACGGTAATCGCTTTACATTAGGTGGGCCGTATGCCAGCTGTCGTTGTATAAAACAAAATATTATCCACAAATGGATTTTCATCAGTATAAAAATAACACTAAAATAGTCACCATTTTGGAACTATTTACACAACGTTGAAAGACATACAAGCATACAGCCCACTTGATATAAAGCGGTTACCTTAGCCTATGAACACTCGTAATAAAATCAAGTATGCCTTCTCTGCTGCTAACACAGCAAGTCATTAGGAGCTTTCTGGTGTCCTCAATCACACGCAGGAACACAACACTCTAGGGAGTTGTTATTTGGCTGTGATTTTTGTGAAGTGGAGGTACTTCCCCAGACGGGCTGCTTTGATGCGTCTTACCTCTCTTGAAACATCCAGACCAAGGCAAACAGACATGTTCATGCACACAAATGTTTGTCTTGTGTGGGAATCGAACGTACGAGCGTTGGCGTGAAAGTCGCGTCATTCAAGACTGCGCCACCGAGCTCGTCAAAACGGTAACCACTTTACAACATGTGGGCTGTATGCCTGCCGACATTGTATAAAAAAAGTAACATGGTGATAAAAATTTGCGCGCCATGCAGGAAATGTATATGAAATATTAAAGATAGCAAACTTTATTAAAAGCAAACAAGCTTTCAATTATAGGAATTAGATGTACGGTATTTCCAGATTCTTACAAAAAGCTTTACTAAGCCGGCAACCTACTGATTAATCTAATTCTTCTAATTAAATGACGCCAAGAAATCTAACAAGATAAAAATGATACTTTATTTGCCATTCGGGGACGTAGACACCTCTTAGGTACATTTTTTAGATATAATCTTTTTGTATCTTATTCAAATCTCATAGTATTTTTTTTCTTTTCATTGCTACTAGCATTTCGGTGTGAACCATTGGTAAAGTAGAAATGTCGAAAGAAATCTTCTGATGATTTAAAAATAGAAAAAAATTGTCTTAGTCACTTGACTGTTAATAACATGTATGAATTCAGGACTAGAAATGTGCAAGTGATGACACTAGTATTACAAGCGTTTACAGTCTGGAGAGGTGCTACGCCCATGAATATTTTTGTTAATTGGTGAACTCATAGCATCCATAGATAATAAGAGTCCATGTTGCCCTGAGCACGTGCTCTCACTAATGCAGGCAAAGAAACTTTATTTGCCATTAGCGTATCACGAGCATTTAGCCATGTGTTACATTTTTTAAATAAAACCTCAATGTACTCTATACATTTGTCACATTTTCATTTTTTAATTACAAACATTTCGTAATTGCCTGTGGTCACTTACAAGAGGGGAGTGTGTTTATCAGTGTACGTATATTTGTTCCTTGTGGTGCTGTACAGACGAAACGCGTGGGTCGATTTTAATGTTTTCTACTACAATCGATTCGTCCTGTTCAAATCATCAATTAGACACTACAATAAATGGTAATGTTCTAAAAACATTGATTTGATTTTATTCGTTATTAGTAGAATTTCAGTCTGCTCATAATTTTCGAATGTTAATAATGAATAATTTCAAGCTTATTCGCATATACCATGACCTAAATAAACGTTAATTATCCAGTTCTCGTTTGTGAGAGATGTAAACATACGCACACACAAACACCTACACGATTTAACAACCATTTCCATACGATTTATAACACGACATAAATTTTTTAACGACTGTTGTGTCAAACGCATGAAAGAAATACGCAATCACTCTCGTGTTCAAATCGGAGAAAAATCATATTTTGTCTCTCGTTGTGTGTTCTGCGGATTGAGCAATGGGATGCTTACAGCCTCCTTCTACAGTCGGGAAATTATGCTTGCACTTTGGATACAAGGTTTCGAAGGGATTTTCTTTCACGAACACTAAAGTCGTGAAAAGAACTTCCTGCCGAGGTTTTCATAGGGAACTATAGCATGGGTTTCTTCCTAAAAGACATTCACGCTTTTACTATGACGAACCCCATGTTAATCAAGTTAGACACACATCAGAGTGACCTTAGTATCCTTTCAGCTAGCAAAAGAACGCGATTTAATAAGCAGCACTATTGGGAATGTAAAATTACCTTTAGCTGCCAGGAGACCGCAGCCAACTATATATATTTTTATACAACGTCGGAAGCATACAAGCATATGGCCCACATGATTTAAAGTGTTTAGTTTTTTATCTTTTCAAGAGGAACTATTCCATCACACATTATTTTGTGTAACTTTTTACGCAGCGCTAGCTACAAGTAATAATTTCTTCGGAATTCAATCAGGAATTATTATTATTATACCCGTAGCCTACGAATAAATAAGCCCGTAGCTTATATTCGCAAAATGGTCATAGATTTTAGGCTATACCTTCTTAGATAATCCCCCTTTCTACTGGTGAAAACTGTACGAGAAACCGTATAGTAGTTTTTGAGATTAGCCCGAACAAACAGAAATTCAGCGCAACGGGTAACTTTAAATTGTAATATATAACGATGACGTTGGACATGTCGAAGTACCCGGGCTCAATGGCAAATAAGTAACTCTAATATGCCATTTTCACTCAAAGATGGAATATACAAAAAAAACAAGCATACCCACATGCAAAATTAAAAGAATAACGTACACAAGTAAAGAGGACAATCTGTTCAAACCTCAATATAAATAATCATATACTCCTTATTTAACAAAGTTGACAGCTGGAATCATTCCTGATATCGAGTAAACGATACCGGTTACATAGATTATACCGAAGAGTAATTAAATACACTTGAGCACCTTCAGACTTTTCCGGTTCATGTTTGAACTTTGTGAGTTTCGCATTCAACGCAAGTGGACATTGGCTTGGCTGCAACATAACTTTCCCTTCTTTAATAAGTTATTTCTTACTCATGCTGATTCAGGCATCCTGCATTACTCAGTTCTTTCAACGTCAGCTTCAAGCGTATAGTGACCGTAACTAGCGCCCAATAGAACAGAATTTAAAAACGGTGTTTTCACGGTAACTAAAATACATAACGTTACTAAACCTATATTCAAAATATAACATAGAGAATGTTAAACATAAACCAGCTTCGATAGAATATGGGCACAATTCTACCCCTCTTTAACAAAAAAGTATAAAAAAACTAAATATTTTAATTAATTTAATGAACATGTCTCAAATAGTTATAAAGTACACAATTTACTTTTAGATTGACCAACAAGCATGCGGCCCGCATTAGATGGTAAGCGGTCACCGCAGCCTGTTGACGCTCGCAACACCACGGGGTAATTACTCGCGCGCTGCCAATCTTATGACCTAAGGATGTTTCGTCACAGTACCCAGTAACTTCTCTACCATAATTCATCCTTCAAACCGGAAGACAGTTTAAATAAATATAGCTATACCCATGCAGACAACTTTTGTACAAAGTCTCCCTATGGTGAATTATTTCATACAAAGGAAACTAATTTTAGAGCAATGATAACAGAACAAGACAATATTAAAATAAAACTTAAAATGCCATCCTGTAAAACTGTTCAAGTTGCAATTGTGTCCTTGTTCTACCGAAAGTGGGATAAATGCCTATTTTAAAGACGATAGTACTACAGGACCCTTTTTGTCACTTTTCGAGGTAGCTTTACCCAATTTTATATAACACCCTACAAATAGTGCACCTCTGAAATGCTATGTTACATTATTACATTCTGTCTCTCACCGTCTCTAATAATGTATCATCAATATAGTCAAATAACTCTTTAATATTATTTATAAACTATATTTACGAGTACTTTGTTGTACCTACTTCACCTTTACGTCATAGGAAACAAGTAAAAGCTAAATTTAGTAGTATATATACTCGTAATATACTCGTAAATCTTAATATATAAAATTCAAAGTCCTGACTGACTCATCAACGCCCAGCCCAAACCCTTGGACCTAGGAAGCTGAAATTTTGCACAGATATTGTCTTTATGACGTAGGCAAGGAATAAGACGGGATTTTTCGAAATTCCCACGGGAACGGGAATAATAAGGATTTATATTTTCGCTATAAAAGTTGCCCTATCTCCGTTATTATATTTATTAGAGACTTGAAATTTGGCATATAAATATGTGATTGCAATCACTAAAAACCGTTTTTAGGATTTTTCGAAATTCCCTCGGGAACTGGAATAAAAAGGATTTATTTATATTTTGTCGCTTTAAATTTACCCTATCTCCGTAACCATATGTATTAGAAACTTAAAATTTGGCATATAAGTAGGTGATTATGAAAACAAAAAACAATTTTCAGGATATTTCAAAATTCCCACAGGAACGGGAATAAAAAAAGATTTACTTATATTTTCGCTTTAAAGTTGCCCTATTTCCGTAACTTTATTTATTAGAGACTTGAAATTAAGCTTAAAAGTAGGTTATTACGATAATTATCAAAAGGCAAAAGCTAGAAAAAAATCCAACAATAAATGACTGCATCATTTCTTTGGGTCACTCGAGATCTTGTCGTTACGACTATAGCTTCTCCTTCACTGTAATGTTAAAATTACATCAAATATGATATAATAGGAATTGATCTTAGGGTAGACTGCTTCTCGCACGGTCAGTTTTACGTGGCTTGCTCGAGAGTGAGCTCTCCTAGCAGTCTGGTCATCTTAGCACCTGAGGGCAGAACCGCTAATGTAGTTTATAAAGAGGTACTATAAGTTTGGTATAAGCTCAAAAAATAGCCTTACCCCTTTACAATGGTTTTAGAATTTTGGTGTCTTTCAATCTGTATGTTATGGCATAACACAAAAACCACTGAATGGATTTCGATACAATTTTCACAATTTTGGTAGTTTGGGGGTCCATCTTAAAATCTAAGCCACGTATCATTTAATTTCGTTAAAAAAACAAAAGATATGGTGCATAGGGTGATTTATTCTGTAGTCTACGCGGACGAAGTCGCGGGCAAAAGCTAGTGTAATATAAGTATAATATACTCGTTAATAGACGTAACATTTTCCTTGTACACGAAAGCTTCAGTAAATGAGTAACGCGTTTATATGCATAATTTTCTATTAAAATATTTAAATAAATAGACTAGAAATATAACATAGCTTATTGCGTTGTAATCGGCATTTTACGTCAAACAGGCTTGGCGTACGATTGGCGACTTTTGTATTTGACGTAACGGTGAAAAGTATAAAGTAGAGATTTCCAATCATTTTTGTTGTTGTCCCATAGACCCCTTCCCTATATATTTTCTGGTCTCTATAGACCCTCTGCCTAATCAATGTTTGAATCCAACGGAGCCCTTTCTTGATGTAATCGACCCCATCGTGTTGATATATACCTACCACTTTTAGAAGCACGGGTTTAAAGCTGATTAATTTATTTGTCTACTACTATCCATCGCTTGTTATTTTGACTTTTCCTTTATATTGACTAGTAAAGCCTGTTTTTTGACATATTTACGAACAACATTTCAGAAAATCCAACCCGTCAAGATTTATTCCGACATTTAACAACACTATTAAGAAACATAACGTTTCTATAGAACTTTTATCCTAAAAAAAATCTTACTACGAGTATAAGGACAATTCTAGGGTTAATACCTCATCCCTTAATACCTGCGCCTCTATTGTATATTTTTCTCCAATTCTATATTAAGTAGTCCACTGAGAAATAAGTGACGATGACATTAAAGTAAGTGACGTAAGATTGCTATGACACAGTAACACGTTACTACATCCTTGCATAGCTATGCTCCAACTTGTCTTTAAATCCCATAATCCCATGTAACCATAATTATCTGCTTACCGGAAAATAGGTGCTATACCATATATAAAGTAATACCGTAAGGTTTTCCTTAGACAGAGATATCAAATACAAATGACCAACATGTATGTCTGAAGTCTAATGTGACTTTATACAATTTTAAACTTTCACGATTGTTTACATTATTATTGTAGGTATGAGAAAATATAAAAACAAATTGCGGTAAGTTTTGTACCTACAATAGTAGTCTAAAGTCATCTTAGGCATAGATAACTAGATCATTTCAATACTTATCATTTTTTAATACAACATGGCGAGGCCAATAAGCTTAAGACCCACTTGATAAAAGTGGTTATTGTACCCTTTGAAAGGTTACAATGCAAGCAGTTTCGATTGTCAGCTACCAACTCTACTCGCTGGTAACATCGCTCACTCGCAAGAACACAACAACCCCATTGCATTGATGCATCTTACCTCTTTATGGCCTTCTAATTAGTAGGGTGCACCACAAGCAGGCTTTGACATTAAAAATATATCAAAAACTGCAATACATAGAAGTAAATAAATAAACCCTAATCACATCAATCTAAGGCTTGGTCTGTTATTATTATCGAATAACACAAATAAATATAGCATGATTAAAAACAACGGAGTACGGAAACTTTTAAATTTCAACACTACCTTACAAAACAAAAAGGCACAGAAAACCAGTCTTGGTTTTAAGTTACAAAATCAACAAGAACTTTATTGTGTTAATATCCAAAAATACGACGATGACACATATCCGAACAAATAAAGTAGGTATATGTATGTAATAAAAAGAGTGCTTAATTACATCAGAAATCAATAAGACAACTTACCTTGATAATCTGTATTATATTTTGACAGCTGCTGCACGTCAACAAAGCCAAACAATAGCCATGCACTTGTCTATTGCCCTATTGCGGCAGTAATTGCAAATTGCAATTGTTTCAACGTCACAATAAACCGTCACTTTTACCACCTATTTATTAAAATATTAAACAATATTTCGCAACTGTAACACTGGCGACCGAATGTATTCGTTTTCGAGTTTTTGTAAATCGGACGTAGAACGCGTCGCAGCGTGCGCACGCGCAGAGAATCGCGCGCAACACTGACTTCGACTCGTCGGCCATTTTCTTAGCGCGTAGTGGGGACCGTATAGGAAATAAAACGGAAAAGAAGGCTGCTAAACTAGCCTTATTTCAGAATCAGCGTACGCTACCCATTACGCGAAACTTAGATCATCTTTTCGGAGATTATTTTGCTCGGAACCGGGATAAAAGGATGATGATTTATGAGGAGAGGAACTTTAAACTAGTGTAGCAAAATTATTAATTGTGAATAGAGCTGTGAAGTGAGTGTAGGCCAGTAGGTAAAAAAAAGTAACATTGTAGAAGGAACTTACTTATATTTCGGTACGTGAATTGAACACTATTTACATGAATATGAAAAACAAAGTACTAAAAACAAATATAAGAAAATGTACCTAAAAGATAATATTATCTAGAACCTATTAACATAAAACTATAAAATTAATCTATAAAACTTATACATAACTCTAAAATTAGTACATCCCTTACATTTCGAAACCCTTCATTTTCCTCTCATTCCGTTGTCTTTCTCCATACAATCGTGTTTCATCATCGTGACTAGTGTTTGCAGTTCAGATGGTGCGTCTGCTATTAGAACGACATCGTCTGAATAAAGCAGAGCATCGCTAAGTCACCATGTGTAATCCTACATTCATCTACAGAGGATGAGACCTACGGGTCTTATTCTCTATAGATGAAGCGTGTCGTTAAAGCGTGGTGCACTCAGCTTGTTAACGGAATAGCTCCTGGCAAATAGGTGGGCTACTTACATGTACTCGTATTAGGTATATATCATAGAGTACTTTGTGGAGAATTTCTAGCTCATTCATGCGGGCAAGTGGAGTTCGGGGTATGTATATATGAGTTTATAGTAAACGTTCTAGAGTTGTGGACAAATTAATAGTTAATAAACAGTAATATATAATTGATTAGTGATTGATTAGTTTAATTTAAACTGCAAGGCCCCAAAAATTTATTATTTTAACAGGTTTAGAGCCAAATGCAATTTTTAAAACTCTCCATACGATTGGTATTAGTAAAATGTTTGTGTACCGGGCTATTAATAGGTACAATGACCTCCTCTGTTTGTGACAGAAAAAGATCTGGCCGTCCACTTAGTGTTCGTACGAAAAAGGTGGTCAAAGCAGTAAGGGAAAGAATTCGAAGAAATCCTGTCCGAAAGCAAAAGATTTTATCTCGGGAGATGAAGATAGCACCTAGAACCATGTCGCGTATTTTAAAAGATGACTTAGGACTTGCTTCCTATAAGAGACGTACTGGTCATTTCTTAACTGATAATTTAAAAAAGAATAGGGTGGTAAAATCGAAACAACTACTGAAGCGGTACGCAAAGGGAGGTCACAGAAAAAAATTGTTTACGGATGAGAATTTTTTTTACCATTAAGCAACATATTAACAAACAAAATGACCGTATTTATGCTCAAAGCTCTAAGGAAGCTTCCCAATTAGTCGACAGAGTGCAACGTGCACTATCCGACTTCAGTGATGGTTTGGTGGGGTATTAGCTATGAAGGAGTGACTGAGCCATACTTTTGTGAAAAAGGTATCAAAACATCGGCACAAGTGTGTCAAGATGCCATTCTTGAGAAGGTAGTGAAGCCCCTTAACAACACCATGTTCAATAACCAAGAATGGTCCTTCCAGCAAGACTCGGCGCCGGGTCATAAAGCTCGGTCTACGCAGTCTTGGTTGGAAACGAACGTTTCGGACTTCATCAGAGCTGAATACTGGCCGTCGTCAAGTCCCGATCTTAATCCGCTGGATTATGATTTATGGTCAGTTTTAGAGAGTACGGCTTGCTCTAAACGCCATGATAATTTGGAGTCCCTAAAACAATCCGTACGATTGTCAGTGAAGAATTTTCCCATGGAAAGAGTGCGTGCTTCTATTGATAACTGGCCTCAACGTTTAAAGGACTTTTATATTTTCAATTGTTTTATATTTATGTATTAAACTAACACACTGGAAAAGTAATAAATGTTATTTGCAATAGAATTTTTTTTTTCTTTGTTGCAGTATTTATGGCAAGACTAGGTATATATTTTTTCTATATAGATAATTACTGACTTACCTACCATGACCAAATTGGTCGTGTACTATCAGAAGGTGATGTCAGGAGGCCTAGAAACCGGCGAGCGTGCATGAGATGAGCAATGAATTTTAAAGAAGCGAGTGAGGTATGTAAGGATCGAGTCACGTGGCGCTCGGTTCTCTCTGCCTACCCCGTAAGGGATTTGGCGTGAAGTTATAGACAGATAATTTCTGCTAAAGCTTGTTTAAACCGAATTTAAACAAGTTTTAGCAGAAGTTATCCTAATTTTAAACCGCTCTAAAATATTGTGTACAGAAATAAATGCTTGAGCTTGAGTGAGAGCTATCTGGATTTATAGAATTAACAATTTTGTCAACGACAGTTTATTCAAGACCCTTGTTCTAGTAAATTAATGACAATGGTTGATTATTTTTGCTTTTCAGTGCGGTGCTTGTATATGTTTAAGTTTTTAAGCATACATTTTTCATACAACTGAGGTGTCAAACAAGCATACGGCTTGCGTAAAGGTGAGTAGCTATAGCCTATGGATACCTGCAAAACCAGCTGTGTTACTTGTACTGAGTCTATAAACATCTACGCACACGTTTTTTGAAGATGCTCATGCTGTAGTTCTAGGAGTTTTCTTATAGATGAATGCGCATATTTGTGTCTAGATAGGGTTGATTTGGATTGGTTTAACCAAGCCCAGTCACACACTTTTGTCACGTATCAATTTCGGACACAAATTGATCGCTATTTTCCTTCACAGGAGAACGAGGGTTGTTAGCACGGCTTGTATTATAAGTATACCCAGTGCCATAAATTGGCTACGTATTATTTATATCATCCCTTTAAAATATTAAGTATCCAATTTCCTCGATCCATTAATTTATTTTGCTCTACACAGAGCTAAGTACGCTAGACACAAAAGTATGCGACCCTAATTAAACCAGAACAGTATAAAAATTCAATATTCAGTGACAGAATTAGGTACATATTGATTAAAAACTTATAGCATGCAAATTTTTTTATTTTTTTGGAAAGGCTGGGCAAGAAATTTACATGACGATTAGAATACAAAAGCTTAAAGTATTATAAAAAAAGCATTTAAATGACCCTCATATAGATAAAAGAAGAAGTGTACAAAATGAGAAATGTTCTACTTATCTGTACATTAAAATAAATAATGAAATAAAAATGTATTCTAAAAGCTATCAAGACTGTAAAAATAAACTTAAAGAGTGGATTACAAAACTTAAGGTGTGAGAAAATTGAGTCGCTCACAATTATTTCAAATGTACATATACAACTATATATATAAACTATGATACAGTCTTATAACACACTCATAACCCATACTATTACCCACTCACATATACACTCACATTATGGACCACGGAGTCTTCTACTACAGGCATACTTAGTGCTTAACAGGGACAAGATGTAATTTTTCATTGTATTGTTAAAGCCCGTCATACATACGTCAATATGATGGTGATTATGTTTGAACAATACGAAATGTGAACACCTACTATAGCACACATACAGCTGTATTTCATATTCGTTAGATTTCTAAGGTTAAGAAAAGGGGTAACGTGGGATCCTCGAGATATGCAGACACAGAAATGAGCACAGGCATTCTAAACACTTTGTAGTAAAGACTTTGAATGACCAAAAACACACTAACCCATAACAGTATGATTTCACAAGCATACAGTCCACCTGATGTAACGTGGTTACAGTACCTTATGAACGCTGGTAACACATGTATTATCACTCGTGCGATGTTACCTCTGCTATTAACACAGCAACTTCTTAGGAGCTTAATGGTGACATCACTCAGACCCAGGAACACAACACCCTCCAGAGAGTTGTTATTTGGTCGCGGTTTTCTGTGAGGTGTAGGTACTTTCTCAAACGGGCTGCTGTGATGCGTTTTATCTCTCTTAAAAATACAGATCAACACAGAGATGTTTATGCACACAAATGTTTGTCCTGTGCGGGAATCGAACTCACGAGCGTGGTGTCAAAGTCGCGTGTTATCAACCGGGGCGCCACTGAGCTCGTCCAAAACAATAGTATTGAAGTATACTAGCAAATCTTTATTATTCTTTTATCCTAATTCACGTCAAGGTCCTTGCAGGGTAGGCAGAGTAAATTTCTATTTACTTCACTATGCTCTACAACGTGGTTACATATTGGTACTAATAGAAGTGTGTTAAAAGCCAAGTGCGAGTCGGACTCGCGCACGAAGGGTTCCGTGCCATTATCTATAAAAACTGCAAAAAAAAACACGTTTGTTGTATGGGAGCCCCCTTAAATATTTGTTTTATTTTAATTTAATTATTTATTCTTAAAGTGAATATATAACTGAATATTCTGTGCTATATTTCAAGCGTCTACCTGTTGCCGTTAACAATATCGAGCATAAATAAGCAAAAAAATCACGTTTGTTGTATGGGAGCCCCCTTAAATATTTACTTTATTCTATTTTTTAGTATTTGTTGTTATAACGGCAACAGAAATACATCATCTGTGAAAATTTAAACTATCTAACTATCACGTGAGATACAGCCTGGTGACAGACGGACGGACGGACAGCGAAGCCTCAGTAATAGGGTTCCGTTTTGCCCTTTGCGTACGGAACCCTAAAAATCATGCTGCACTACCACAGGACCAAGAACTACTAAGAGAAATCAAGTTAAGCCCAAACCAGATAGAATACTGTGGAGTCCCTATGGACCTCCTACTATATACAGTTCGATAGAACCTCAATATTGTACACTGAAAAAAAAGATTAGTTGAATTTACCAAAGAAGCAAAGGTAGGCTATTTTACTAGTAAACTTTGTTAATTAATGCAAAAATTTGTAGTTAAATTTACAAATATATTACGGTTGGTCTTCATACAAAAGTATTTTGTAGCTATCACTATTTTAATGTATAATTTACCGCTAATAAATGGATTGTACATACTCGTATAATATGGTACAGTTTATCATACTAAATAATAAATTTTATTATTTTTTACTGGTACTTCATTAACTTTTTTTGATTGGTAAAATCAACTTAAGTTAAGACCCAGTTCAACCGTCGACTTTGGTGAATTCTATTAGGAATCTGGGAAATCCAACTAAACATTTTTTTCAGTGTACTGTCGTCATAACTATATACAATCGCAAGTGTCTTGATCATTATTTTTTGTTGTAACCTCTTTCGACATTCCTAATCAGACCAGAGATCTATAGATATTTTTATATCACTTAGAAAAACAAGCATTCGGCCTGCCTTCCTGGCGGCCAGCCATGCAATTCTGTAAGAGCAAACATACTTACATCCTCGGAAACATCCGCTGTTACAGCCTTGAACACAAAATTGCAATTCTTTGGTGTCGCTTTTCATGGTTGTGCGACACTAGCGCCGCAAGGCTGCGTTTGGAATTGGAATTCTACAAGGCAAACAGCCTCGCGTACGCTTACAGCCTTATAGAATACCAAATAATTTAGCCGTGATCGCAGTAGACGATGTCAAAGCTGTGACATCTGTGATCACAGCGACGCACACAGCCATTACGAGTCGCTTAGAGAATTGCATGGCTGATGATAAGCAGTTACCGTAGCCTATGTACACTTATGACACTAGGAGTGTCTCGTGCGTTGCCGACCCTGTAAAATCCTCCTCGCGTCTTTTTTGAAGAACCTCATGCTGTAGTCACTATGGAAAACCTCGGCAGGGAGTTCATTCCACAACCTAAGTTCTCGGTTGAAAACTTCTTTGCAATCGAACAGTACACGATCAATGCAGTTCCTGTATGTGAGGTAGAATTCCCAGTCGTCGGCGAGCGGTGCGATTGTAAAACATGGCTGTTAACATCATATCGTACAACTCCTAAGAACACAACTCATTGTACAATTGGAAACACACAAAAAGAAACAAAATCTCTCGCTAAACTTTAGGCCTAAATACAGTGTCATTGACGATTCTCACAGCTTGTCTTTGCATCGAATCACAAGGTCTTCTGCTGGTATCAGGTGCTCACGCCCATAGATGACTTCGGTATTCAATGTGCGGGTTCTACTATATTAGTGTACAGTTATCTAAATTACACACAAAATGCCAACTTTTATGATGATGTAATACTTTGAAGTGGTTGACATTCGGTTCCCTACATTTTATTACTACTGTTTTGTATGTCAATTCTAAAACTTCCTACTCCTACAAATTTCTTCTGATTAAATTCGTTTGTGAGTTCCAAGGCAGCTGTAGTTTAACCCCCGGGACGGCAATGGACTTCACTGTTCATTGCCTTTTTTGTGGTCGCCGCTGTTAATTCTGGCTACACAGGAGACACAGTGGTGGGTTTTGTATTGATGTTTCGAGCTTGTAAAGGGAACTGAACAGGAACTACGTCAACGTCGCTCATGTTCAGTTGAACAAGGTCGTTCAGTGTGCTATAGAAAGAGCTATGCTCGGGGTTTCCATGCGTGATAGAACCAAAAATAACGATATATACTGAAGTGGGCCGGCTACATAGATTGTACGACCGACAATCGCTGAGGAAGAGAGGTTCTCGAATGGGGTCCCCGTACTGGTAAACGCAGTGCGGGACGATCTCTCACTAGATGTAGCGACGACCTCAAGAGGTTTGTAGGGAGTCGATGGATGCAGGTGGCACAGGATTGAGGTGAGGATGATGAAGACCAGCAACTTAATGGTTTTCTGTCAAATATTCCTTTAGCCCGAAGTTTATACGCGGTAATATGACAAGTTTATTGATTAACAAGTAAACAAGACAAGACAGAAAGTAGTAATTTTGTGAAAGTAACCATCGTTGTCATCAGAAGTTTTTTGATTGGTGCATCATCATCATCAGTATTGATGATGACCAACCTTGGTGCAAGACAAAACAACGGGCATGTTAAATTGTTACTTTATTATCAGAGACATTGACACAAATGTTTGTTTGGGTTGACATTTGTCAGCGAAATGATTGTCGCTTGTTAACTCGAGTCTCCATTGTTTGGAGAAGGTCTAGGTCTCTGGGTTAACTGTATAGTAGCAGGCTATTGCTAGCAGACGTTTTAATGTTTGTGTACCTAACAGCCTCCAGGCTTGTATATACAAACCCAATACCCATGCACGCGCAATAAACGCCATACTCCCAGAGAACGTGACGTGCCTGTTCTTGAGAGCTTTGTGATTTGTCACAGAACAATCCCACGTAGTACATTTTTGAGTGTACACACTTGCGATTTTAATTGCTTACATGTAGAAAGCATGTTGGTTCGTAATTTCTAAAGTATTAAAATGTCCATTGCTTCAAAAAGTCTATTTATTGGTAATGACGAGTTTAAAAACGACCATATATGAAAATTATCTGAGTATTAACGTGTAGTTGATGAGTGTGGAAGAAGCGAGAGGGGTATGTTTGGATCGATGGACCTGGCGTTCCATGGTCTCTGCCTACACCAATGGGAGACGGGCGTGATGATATGTATGTATGTATTAAAGTCGACTAAACATAACTGTGAAAAAAGTAAATATAAATTATCATAGTATTCAAAGAATCAAAGAAAAACGGAAAGTTCTAACATTAATGTTTGCTATCATAACAATAATATAAAAGAAGTAAACGATGTAAAATTCTTAGGGATCATAATAGATAAAAAGCTTAACTGGAAACCACATACAGAAGAAATATGTAAGAAATTATGTTCATCTGCATATGCATTGCACAGACTAGCTCCCACTGTAAATAACGGTACATTACTTACTGCCTATCATGGAATTGCTGGTCATATATTAAGATATGGGATAATATTCTGGGGGAATTCAACAAACAGAGAATATGTATTCAAAGCGCAAAAAAGATGCATAAGAGCGATGTTTAATCTTAAAACCACAGAGAGTTGCATGCCCTATTTTAAAAAATTTAACATACTGTCTTTTCCATCGCTGTATATATATGAAGTAAGCGTATTTATCAAAACTAATCAGAATTTGTTTCCACGGCTCTCTGACATCAGTAAACGAAATCGTCGCGATAACAGTAAAATATTCACAAAAAAATCTAACACCAAATTATTGCATGACAGCATTTTTCGTATGGGACCTACAATATACAACAAGTTACCGAGGTCTTTGAGAGAACTTCCGGTTAATATGTTTAAGCAGAATTTAAAGAAATTATTATTATACAAATGTTACTATAACGTTTCAGAATTTCTTAATGACAAAGTCTAATATTTTATTTATGATTATAATTTTATTTTTTCTAATTAAAACAAGTAATTATGTATAGGTATGTTTTTTCATGTATCTCGAGGACGGCACTGATGATTGTTTGACAGATGATTGTTTTTTTGGGTTTATGTATGTGTCTTTCCTGCAGAATCGAGATTTTTGTGATATTAATAACTTGCATGTTCTTCTTAAATTGAATTTTTATCGGCATGTGCATCTACTCAACTTTTGTATGCCTCAGTGGCCAAACATGTAGAACTAATTTATTTATGTAACACCAGTATCCATTGTAATCACTCATGTTTGACAAAATAAAAAATCTGAATCTGAATAGTATTATAATTAATAATTGAACATTTTGATAATATTGACATTTTAATTCCTTCGCCCTCATGAACCGAAAGAGTAAAATGGTTTGTCTTTATCACATGTGTACAACATTGAAATGAAAGAGAGACACATCAAAAATGATTAATCATGACAACATTCAGTAATTTGTTTCATCTCGATAAGATATCTCATTTTAGCAATTAATTAGTCTATGTGGAGATAAATGTAGTGAAATGCTTTTCGCGGAGTGTTTGTTTGCTAAATGAGTAGTTTAGCTACTTCGAGCTAGTAATATTTATTACGAAGATTATGGAATAATTTTTTCTTCCTAGCCTTATTCCGTTTCATATCCATTAGGATTGGCGAGCTCCTCTACCTGAATTTTAGTATTTGGCGAAGATACAGATTTTTACAAGGGGCGACTGCTGTCAACCCTCCAAAACCCAGAGGGAAACCCAGAGGGACCTGTCTTAGGTTAAGTCATATGTCTTTTGTAATATAATTTCTTGGATGTGCGGGTTTCCTCATGATGTCTTCCTTCACCGCCGATTCTTCCTTCAAGCACGTTATAATTACAAATATGTGCATAAGAATTAATACTTAGTTTTAAGACTCAAACCAATTAACCATTTGACCCCACATTAAGGCACCCCTCACTCACCAAACGTTGTGTTTTAGCACGGCTAAATATCTCAGTGATACTAGCCAATGAGAGGGCATATTAACGTGTGACGTGAAATGTTGATACGTGAACAAGCCAATAAGAGTTACGCGTTCTGCTCTACCTATTTTTTACTGACTACTAATATTTTGAAATATATTAACTACTAATATTTTGAAAGTATCATATGTATTGATAATAAATTATGAGAGCCCATAAAAGTACATAAAAGACATGAAAGATTTCAAATAGTATTGTCTTAGGTTTTCGCGATTGTTACACATTGAAATTAAACTATTTTTAACGGAAGTATCGCGTGTTTTATTTATTTTGTTGAAACCTGACGTTTCGAACGCTTTGCAGCGTCCGTGGTCGCAGGAAACGTCAGGTTTCAACAAAATAAATAAAACACGCGATACTTCCGTTAAAAATAGTTTAATTTCAAAGATTTCAAAATAAAAGTAACACGATAAAACATAATTACTAATACGCAATCTTCATCTTCCTAGCGTTATATTGATGAAAGTACTGATTTTGACATGGAGCGACCGCCGTCATACTCCACAACCCTGTAGGAAATCCTGACTTGTCTTAGGTCACACGTCTTTAGAAATGTAATTTCTTGAACGTGTGAGTTTACTCATAATGTTTCCTTCACCGCGATGCTCTTCTTCCAAGCGTTATCGGTTTCCTATACTAATCCATTAGGTATGGTAGGGTCCGCTACCAAAGCCTAAGGACGAAGGTACAGATTTTGATATGAAGCGACTGTCGTCACACCTACACAAACTAAAGAAAACATCAGACCTTTGTTAGGCCAAGTGATACGTTTTAAGAAATGTAATTTTTAAATGTTACTATTTCGCAATGAATGTCAAGAACTTCGATAGATTTAACTGTTTCAGTGATTTTCACTGTAAACTATATCGACCGATCAAATCTTGTAAATTACCATGAAATCTTTGCGAGTACATTACCGCTCTACACACCCACAAACAAACCACTATGATTGGCATAAAACGTAAGCATAATATCAAATTCTTGGTAAATCACAGTCCAGCGTCAGTTTATTCCGTTCCACATACGATTATGCCTCTGATTGTGTGATATCTTTTACAGTGTGAAATTTGATAGTTAAGGGATTCAGACGTTCTTTTGCGAAAGTCATATTTGCGGGCCGTATTGAGAACCTCAAGGTAGCTCAGCGTGCTATGCTATGAGGATAACCGCAGTAGAATTATAGTAACTGACATAGCCCAAAGGATAAGCATGCAAGTGGCGGTGGGCCAGCCACATTCCTCGTAGAACCGATAACCGTCGGGGGAAAAAGATTCTTGAATGGTGTCCTCGTACTGGTAGATACAGTGTAGGATGACATTTCACTAGATGAAGCGACGACCTGAAGAAATTTATAGGGAAATGCAGGTGGCTTAAGATTGAGGGGAATGGTTCCTTGGTAACCTATCCAGCAGTGGACGAATATGGGCTGTAATGATGATGATATTTACAAAATGGTTCACTAACTTTATTAGGTTTAAACATAATTACTGTAGTATTAAATTTTTTTTGCCACAATTAAAAATTAATCTATCAATTTTCAATTCAGCATACCCCGCTCATACCTATACTACGATCCCTGTGACATCCACCCCAATACATAGTATTCAGTTGCACGTCTCAGATAAAATATTTGACGAGCGCCATTAGTAACGCTACGTTGATACCAACGCTCGTGGGTTCGATTCCCACACAGGACAAAGTGGAACGCCTTGCCTGCACATGTGTTCCCTCCTTCCTACAATATGGGATCCTTTAAACGAAGCGTGAAGAAGCATTTTGCGGGTCAGCATGGCAGCGTCAACTGACAGGACACGGAATGTAGTATGTTGTCAGTTGCGATTTGGGCTCCTCTTTCGCTTACCATCAGGCAAAGAGGGGCCACTATGCTGAACTAATCTAAAAAAAAAAGGACAAAAAATTGTGTATGTTTGTCATGGTCTGGGTGTTTTTAAGAGAGGCGGAGGGCATCAAAGCATCCGGTCTGGAGAAGCACCTCCACATTACAGACCTTTACCGACGGTTCCTGGTTGGAATCCTGGTGTGGTTATGTATGACTTAATTAGAGTTTTCAGATTTATGTACATATTTGTAATTATCACTCACTTATAATAAATTATATTTTATAAAACGTGTAATTTCACCTAACAAAGGTTTTTAATGTTTTCTTTGGAAAATCAGTACTTTCGTGAAATCCTTAGGCTTTGGTAGCGGACCCTACCAAACCTAGTGGATTAGGAAACCGATAACGCTGGGAAGGAGAGCATTGCGAAGTAGTAATTATATTTAGTATTTTGAAAATCTTTTATAGCTTTCATGTATTTTTATGGGGTCTCAAAATTTATTGTTGTCAATAACTATGATACCTTCAAAATATTGGTAGCTTTTTTTTAAGAATAACCACGGCGTTAAAAGTAATAAGTGTTATTTTGAACATGTATGCTCCGTGGCTCGGTCGTGAATGACGCGACTTTGACATCAACGCTCGTCGGTTTGATTCCCACACAAGGCAAACATTAGTGTGCATGAACATGTCTGTTTGTCTTGGTCTGGATGTTTTAAGAGAGGTAGGGCGCATCAAAGCAGCCCGTTTGGGGAAGTACCTCCACCTCACAGAAAACTGCAGCCAAATAACAACTCCCTAGAGGGTTGTTGTGTTCCTGCGTGTGAGTGAGGTCACTCACTAGTAAGCTCTCAAGGAGTTGCTGTGTAAGCAGCAGAGGAGGCATCGCGCCATACTATAAAAAAAATTGTATTCATCAAGTGCAGTGCAGTGCACTTTATTGCTAATCTTAATGATTATTATAAATCAATAACTACTATGATATTATTATAATACCTGACTCTACTTTGCGCCAATAAATAACCTACGGAGAACCGATGAGACGGATCTTGCCTAGTAACTTAATTCATCGCTACGAGTCGGTGGGGAAAGTAGAACGCGCAGTTCTTATTGGCTAGTTTACGGGATAACATCATCGCGTCCCTTGTCAGCTTATTGGTTAATATCCTCCGTTGGTACGTTTGGTCACTGGGTCCAATCCTGGCATGTACCACTAAATTCGTGTATCAATTGTCACTTACTAGACGCTGAAGGAAAACATCGTGAGGAGGACCTAACTTTAGAAAAGGTCTGGTTTGTTCTCTGGGTTGTGGAGGGCGGACGGCTGTCGCTCCATGTTACAATCAGTATCTTCGCCAAATCCTTAGGCTTAGGTAGCGAACCCCGCTAACCCTAATGGATTAAAAAACGGGATAAGGCTAGGTAGAAGAAGATCCTCCATTGGATGTAGGCTCGAATAGCTAACATGACGAGCTCGGTGGCTCAGTCGTGACAGACACGACTTTGATCTGGATGTTTTAAGAGAAATAGGGCGCATCAAAGCAGCCCTTCTGGGGAAGTACCTCCACCCCACAGAAAACCGCAGCCAAATAACAACTGCCTAGAGGGTTGTTGTGTTCCTGTGCCTGAGTGAGGTCACCAGTAAACTCCTAAGGAGTTGCTGCGTAAGCAGCAGAGGAGGCATCGTGTGAGTGATACTCAATATATTACACGCGTTCATAGGCTACGGTAACTGCTTTACATCAGGTGGACCGCTTGCATGCATGACTCCCGACGTTGTATAAAAAAAAAATTGTCGCTAAAACACTACGTTTTAGCATCATGCGCCGTTAAATGGTAGCTTAACTAATTGGTGGCGAAAGCACACAATAGTAGTTTAAATCTAATTGGCAGTTAAGGAAGCATCCGCGGCCTGTGGGATCGGAGTGTATTTTTTTTATTTATTTATGCTTTTCGAAATTTCTCATTGAAAATAGTAATAGAATCAAATAAAAAGTTTCTTTTGTAATGTTTTGTCTATTGTATTTTGTTATCATATCTTTTCGTCAACCTTAAAGATATTTAAATTATACATTTACTTATGCCTACGTGTGTACTGACATGACTCAGTTGTTTACAATAAATTGAAATAAATAACATTATTTTGTAGTCGTCAGCACCATCTAGTGCACATGTTGTAAATGTTGCAATTACTCCTCCAGCGACTAAAGCACGAGAGAATGCTATCGGAGTTGAGTTTATTAGAGATACTTTGTTAACATCGTTCATAGTTTGTACAATTGCTGGTAGATGGCGCTCAAGTGAAAACTTTAGAAAGATTGAATAGTAAAAAGGCTCGTTCTTTTCTATGCTGTCAAAGAAAGTATGTCTATTTGTTTTCTGATATGCAAAAATATGATCGACCTTATTTGTGCTATAGAACAAGACGTCATAGGACTAAATAAGTACATGTTTTCTCATATTATCTATAAGTATAGCAAAAATTTACTTATATTTAATTTGTCAAATTCATCTACGGAAAAAGGAAAATAAGAAATCCTTTTACAATTATTAGACTGACGACTAGAAAATAATTAAGATGCTTTGGGATAACTCCTTTTTGTATTTGTTGATACAATAGTTTAAATATTAATTTAAATATTTAAAAAAATTGTTCACGGGTTTTTTGGCTTTTGTTTATTGAAATATTCCAAAGCTTTTCATGTTCTCTTCTCTAAAATATCATTGCGTTCCGCAATTAAGGCATATTAAAATTTTCAGAATTACACCTAACCTCCCTGTAGTCTTTTGAGTATAGATTTCATGGTTTAAGTTTGCTTTAAGTTCACCTTTACCCCTCTATGAACAAAAATCTGATAGCTTTCGTAGTACAGCGGACACACATATTTGTCACTTTTATTTTTAGAATTATCCCACGATTCTAAACTTTTCAGTACTTTTTTTAAGACGGCCAATTGGGGACAATTGATAGATATAATCATAGCTCTTTTCATGCACCGTCGCCGAGTTTCTACTGCTCCTGACAACACTCGATCTATTTGGTCGTGGCAGGTGAGTCTAAGCCTCCCTCGGCTCCTACATCCTACTTTCGCGTTGTATATCCGTTTCGTTATTCTTTCCTTGCATTCTTTTCACATGCCCGAACCAATAGGGGCATGCCTTTTCTTATGTAAACACCGACACTCTGTTTCAGACCAACTCAAGTTCTCACATCCTCTGCGAACTCGGTGTACAAAGCGTAGCGCTCGCATTTCGACAGCGTTTATTCTACTTTCGCGCATACATCAGAACCACGTTGTGTATGGCGAGCTGTACCTTTTGGCTTATATTCTTACTGCCAAAAAGTTATCCCAACGCTCCATCCACACTAATCCCTGTATTCACTCGCCTCTTCACATCAGAGGTACCTACCATTCCTGCTAAAAATGCATTCTAGATGTACAATCGCATTCACTTGCTCCAACATTACAGGAGTACCTATACATATAAGTAATATTGTAAAAAAAAACATTGAAACCGTCTATATCGAATGCTTAACAGGTTTGGATGTTATTTTGTGGATATATTTGGTATACTTCCGCCGCCAGTTTATGAGAAGTAGCGCCGCCGGGTACCCACCACTCATAAACGCCGTGGATACGAGCTGTCATCCTTTGCCTGCGTTATTTCGTGGGTCCTGCGTGGTCCCTGCCGTCCCTGCCCCAGCTGCAGTCTTTCTTCTTATTAGTCTTGGCGACCAGCCCTCATTATTTGAAAAATATTGTTTGCCAGTTTTTAAATAAAGAGTCTAAAATGACGATTGACGAGCTCGGTGGCGCAGTGGTTAGTAATGCTACATTGAGACCAACGCTGGCGGGTTTGATTTCTACACAGGACAAACATTTGTGTGCATGTCTTGGGTTGGGTGTTTTTAAGAGAGGTAAAACGGATCAAAGCAGCTCGATTGGGGAAGTACTCCATTTCACACACAACCGCAGCCAAATAACAACTTTCTTGTTGTGTTTCTGCGTGTGATTGAGGTCTTCAGTTGCAACACTGCACACTTCGAACTATATTCATATCAGATCAATGACGTAAAAGTCAAATAGCAACATCCGAAATGGAAAAATATTTGTTGACGCTAACTGACGTCTGCCACCACTAGTTTCTACGATAAAGATACGTCAAACCACTGACGTTAAGGCTGCACAGTTTAGGTAAAATGTTAATTACATATTCGCGGGGTCAATGTTTAGTTTAAACCCAGAGATAACCGATTTAGGAGTTTTCCTAAGTCATTTTGTTTGTGGATCCTCAAGGCTGTCGTTCCCATATACAGATTTGCGGTTTCCTCCTAATAACTAACCATCCTGCTTGGTTATTATATATAAAGGTACATTTAATTAAATAATACCTCTGCTATTTTTTTATGGGTTGTGAGGACTTAAATTATTTTATGAGCCAAAAGTAGCCCAGTATATTCAGTTCAAACATTCTGGCGTAAGATACGTACTGCACAGACATATTTTTGGACCAATCCGACTTGGAAAAGATCGTTACCCAAACTTTCTTACACGGAAGAGGCGCTTCGGCGATATTCCTTGTATTACAAGCATCATATCTGTATAACCGCGCTCGTTTATTAAGCAAGTGGTACAAAAAATGTCATACAGAATAGCAGATGATAAATAAAATGAGAAACAGTTTTATATCATTCCCGCGAATACTAGTGAACTCATTGCATCATAAGTATACCTACTATTCAAAACACCGAATACAATATTTATACTAAACTTAATTTTGAATGTACCATAATCTTATATTTTCCTGTATTTTCCAGACACGGTGCTCAAAATCACAAGAAAATACGTGATGTAATATAAAAACGGCTTTTAATGCAATTAACCTAATTAATGGCAGATATAGTTGTATCATGAGAATCATGACCTTGTCTAGCATTTAAATAGGTTCACATAACATCATATGACACGGCAAACCCTGAGTTAAGACATAAATGTACAAAAAGGAGGCCATTTGTCATGTTTATTTTGTAAAGTGTCTAGTACGTTTTTTTTATACTACGTCGGGAGGCATACAAGCATACGGCCCACCTGATATAAAGCGGCTACCGTAGCCTATTAACCCTTGCGATATACGAGTATTAAGTATCACTCGCGCGATGGCTTCTCTGCTGCTTACACAGCAACTCCTTGGGAGCCTACTGGTGAACTCGCTCACACGCAGGAACACAACAACCCTTCAGGAAGTTGTTATTTGACTGCGGTTTTCTGTGAGGTGGAGGTACTACCCCAGACGGCCTGCTTTGATGCGCCCTACCTCTCTTAAAACATCCAGACCAAGACAAACAGACATGTTCATGCACAAAAATGCTTGTGTGGGAATCGAGCCCACGAGCGTTGGGGTCAAAGTCGCGTCATTATCGACTGCGCCACCGATCTGGTCTCGTAGGTGATGCGTCGGTTTTGTTCAAATAACCGTTTAACAGTAACTTTTCCTCGGTGGACGCAGTTGAAGGTCGACCATCACGAATATCGTCACTCAGATAAACACGTTCGTGCTTCAAATTCCGCGTACCGACGGCTCACGTTACTCAGATAAAGTGCTTCCTTCCAAAAGCATCTTGAAGAATACGCTATGTATAAAATGTTTTTGTGAATTTTTAAGGAGAGGGCAGTATAATATTACTTACTAATATTTAATGAACGCGCATTCTTTGAGAAGCTTGGTGGCTCAGTCGAATGACGCGACTTTGACACCAACGCAAACATTTGTGTGCATGAACATGGCTGTTTGTCTTGGTCTGGATGTTTTAGGAGAGGTAGGGCGCATCAAAGCAGCCTGTCTGGGGAAGTACCCTCCACCTCACAGAAAACCGCAGCCAAATAACAACTCCCTAGCCTAGAGGGTTGTTGTGTTCCTGCGTGTGAGTGAGGTCACCAGTAAGCTCTTAAGGACTTGCTGTGTAAGCAGCAGAGGAAGCATCGCGCGAGTGGTACTTAATATATCTCAAGCGTTAATAGGCTACGGTACCCGCTTTACAGAAGGTGGGCCGTATGCTTGTATGCCTCTCGACGTAGTAACTACGGTCGAAAAATGTATGTGTGAAAACTGACTTGAGAAAGAAAGGATTTCCCAAAGCAAATTAAGAAAATTATTTGAAAAGGTATTCGAAATTCGAAAAGTAACGAGCAGCTACGAGTCAAATACAACATATTTTTCTATGTACTACGTCGGGAGGCATACACGCATACGGCCCACCTGATGTAAAGCGGTTACCGTAGCCTATGAACGCTTCTAACACATTAAGTATTACTCGCGGGATGCCATCTCGTTTGCTAACATAGCATCTCTTTAGGAGCTTACTGGTGACCTCACTCACACGCAGGAACGCAACAACCCTCTAGGGAGTTGTTATTCGGCTGCGATTTTCTATGGGGTGGAGGAACATGCCCAGACGGGCTGGTTAGATGCGCCCTACCTTTCTTACGGTCATGGTACACCTTACTAGGTGGCAAACAAGACCCGAAAGGTAGGGCACAGTAATTTTTATACCACTCCCAAATAACATTTCCTAAGAGATTTTCTTTTCGTAAAAGTGAATGAGAACGCTAAACTAAGGAGTTTACGATGCTTTTGTACGGGTTACTTGACGATGTTTCTCATCACCAAGTCCATGCATTCCATTAGCAAGCGATAATTACAAATATGTACATAAATCTGAACACACGAATTTAGTGGTACATGCCAGGAAATTTGTAATAAATAGGTAAGATATGTGTTATGGATAAATACTAAATACAAATGTTAGGCATTATGAGGGTCATTAGATAAGCGAGGTGTTGGATACCATACGGTAAAGTGCGTATTGGGCTCATTTGGAAAGAGTGTCTGAAACTTATCGATGCCTTTTATAACTTTTTCAATTTGAAATGTAAGTACTCGTACTATAGAATTCGAAAACAAATGGTGTTCATGTTCCTAGCATTATTCTTGCTTTCTTGGACGTTCGGGTTTCCTCACACCGTCGAGCAAGCGATAATTACAAATATGTACATAACGAAAACACGAATTTAGTGATAGGTAGCCCACGTCAGGATTCGAAGTCAGTTAATAGGTTGATTCTTTATCTGCCATCTTCAATATGTATGTAGAAAAAATAATTACTAAGTCATTTATCATCAATATATTCATACGTGATGCAAAAACTTTGTACCTCTTTTTACGAAAATTACGTGAACGGAAGAGTATAAAATTTTGCACAGTTAAAATTTACATGGGATGAAGTGCAGAAAGCTAATTTTTTTTATAATAATGCTTGGAAATTACATTAAAGTAATAAAAAAAACAATTACAAAAAAAAAAATATGGCTGGCTAAAAGTTAGCACACTATATAATATACTATTATATTGAAGTAGACAAATTAACTGTGCACATTGGCGAATCATGTGGCTGGTACAGTAATAAAAAACCCAAGAAAATGTAAACATCGCGTTTTTGTTTTTTTAATGGAACTTGGCGAAACTATACCATATTTTTCCTATGACGTATTTGTAGACACCGGCAGCTTACGCAATAGATTAAATTAAAAAAATACATACAATGATAATAGAGATATATTCTTTGACAAAAGAACTTTAATAAAGTTCAAACTTAAGATCGAGGATTTATGGTCGAACTTCGACGGAGGGCGACTTCTAGTACAAAAAAAACATCATGTTCAGTGATTAAAGAACCGTTTTGATTTCGCCATATCTTTCTATATGTCTTATCATATTGTTATTTACATTTACGCGATATGCCACAATTTTACTCAACGCCTATTGGAGCAATAACAATTTGTATGGACCTAGGGTATTTAATAACATGCAAATAAAATAAATTAGGTCTCTTATCTTAAAGGAAAGATTTTTTACTTACACCTTGCAGTTCGTTAGTGTCCTTACAAAAATCGTTATTGGGTTTTTGGAATTCTAGAACAAATTTTCAATTCAAATTCTGTATATTCTTTTAAAGTATGTATGTATATCTTCACGCCAGGTCCCTTGCGGGGTAGGCAGAGAGAACCGAGCACCATAAGACGCGATCCTTACACACTTCACTCGCTTCTTTCACATCCATAGCTCTTTTCATGCACGCTCGCCGGTTCCTAAGGCTCCGGACATCACCTTCTGATAAAACACGACCAATTTGGTCATGGTAGGTTAGTTATAAGTATTTTAAAGTTTTTTCTGGTATATTTAAGCTGGACAAAATTTCACTCAAGGCACAGTTTTTGATAAATGTACCAAATTCTCATAGCGGTAAAAATTTTTTTACGTTTTGCCAGGGATCTCTAAAACTTATTAGCCATTATCGGGTAAAAATATTTGTTAGAATTTTGAAATAAGCTATTCGTTTATCTCTGTTGTGTTATAAATCGACAGGGCTCTGTCTTTTAACTAATTAGATAACTAAAACTACAACTTTAGACTAGACCTGTGCAATAATACGAGTTATTTGTGATGTATTCAATTTTTTCTTTCTGCATTTTCATATTTTTAAGCTATGTTACGTTCGCCACAAGTGATAATAATACCGATGAGGCGTTTTTTGACATGTTTTCACCGCCGGATATTTGTAAGTTTATTTAACAATTATTTCAATAATAACAGTTAAGTTACACATATGGACTACTTTAATGCATCCTACCTCTCCCTTACCCTGACAAAGATAAAGAGACATGTATTCACACAAATGTTTGACCTGTGTGGGAATCGAACCCACGTGCGAAGTAGTGATAAGAGCCACTGCGCCACCGAGATCGTCATATCACATCAAGTATAGTTATACTTGAAGAGTACTCAAAATACTTGAACTTAGAATGATTAGGGTGTTTTTAATAGAGGTAGGGTACATCATAGCAGCCCATCCGGGGAAGTACCTCCACCTCACAGAAAACCGCAGCCAAATAACAACTCCATAGAGGGTTGTTGTGTTCCCGCGTGTGAGTGAGGTCTCCAGTAAGCTCCTAAGGAGTTGATGTGCTAGCAGAGGTCGTGCGAGTAAGTCTTAATGTATTGCAAGTATTTATAGGCCAAGGTAACCGCTTTATATGAGGTGGGCAGTATGCTTGTATGCCTCCTGATGTGTCTTAAACTGTCAAAAAACACTTTATATCATGTGGACCATATGCTTGTTTGCCTACGGACGTGGTATAATAAAATGTATGTAGTAAGTAATAATGTAGGTACATTGTTTCTATTAGGGTGTCACGTGCCAGAAGCGTGCTCATTCGTGACCCCTGCCAAACAATTAGATTGCAATTCTGGCCCAAAAGCGCACCAATGTACTGAGTAGGGCGTCCCTCGGAGGCGAAGCGCACCGATCCGCCTCCGTCGGTGCGAATACAGCTGCATGCGGCGATGGTGGCTGCCACCCAACCACGCAGCGTCAATTCTGCGGGTCGAGGAGAGCCGAGTGCTGAAGGATGTGAAGAAGCGAGTGAGGTATGTACGGATCGGAAAATGTAGCGCTCGGTTCTCTCTGCCTACCCCGCATGTGATATGGCGTGAAGTTATACATACATACGTACATTGTTTCTAGTAGGTATGCGGATTAAAGATCTATGCTTTAAATATACCGTAATCGTCGGCTTAGGTTTCAGACACAACTGTCCTATCTGCAGGTACTATCTCAGTACGTGACCTAGACAAATCATAATGTTTGTAACCTGGATTTATAGTCCTTGACAGAAGGCAATTGTGGTCGTAAATCATTTGCATACTCGACGTTTATAATTTTGGAAACCATGTCAACAAAGAAACGAAATAAATAAATGGAAGTCCTTTAGATAAATAAATAGACAATTGTGTCGGTGTCGGTGTTAAAATAAGGAGAGGCATGCTCCATTGGTTCGTACATGTAGACAGAATGCAGGAAGAAGGAATTACGAAAAAGCGACGCGCCAAAGGACGAAAGAGAAGAAAGGAAAAAAAGGACGTAGAGGAAGGCCAAGACCATGATCAAATTGATCGCGTTTTATCAGAAGGTGATGTAGGGAGCTTTAGAAAACGCGAGCATGTATAAGAAAAGCAATGAATGTTAAAGAAGCGAGGTGTGAACGAGGTGCGAAGTGAAGTGTGTAAGACTCAAGTCATGTGGCGCTCGATTCTCTCTGCCTACCCCGTAAGGGACTTGGCGTGAAGTTATAGATAGATAGACAGAAATAAATAATTAATAGATTCAGGCGTTATTTTGCGAAAGTCAAATTTACATGCAATTTGATCTAACCTGCTTTGTGTGCTTCCGCCACCAATTAGTTCATGCGGCCTAGCGCCGGCCGGCACCCACCCACTACTGTTAGTGCGTGCTACATGCCGACGCTGCCATGGCTGCTCCGGTAGCCTCTGCCTCGGCTGCTGCGGTCGTCCGCCATCGTTGTAGACGTTATTCGTAAGAATTAACTTTAATTAATTAAAGAAAGACTTGTAGCATGTTATTCTTACGATTAACGTCTACAACGCCTGATGATGCCTCGTAGAGAGGCGAAACACGTGTCGCAGCGACGACCAGGCCAGTCGTGGCAGCGACAGTGGTGGTGGGGGCATGCGGATTCTGTTCCAGGTGGCGGACGACCGCAGCAGCCGAGGCAGAGACTACCGGAGCAGCCATGGCAGCGTCGGCATGCAGCACGCACTAACAGTAGTGGGTGAGTGCCGGCCCGGCGCTAGGCCGCATGAACTAATTGGTGGCGGAAGCACACAAAGCAGGTTAGTTCAAATTGCAAAGAAATAAATAAAATACAATTCCTACATACATGTTTACAATGTTTCCATTTATACCACGTTAATTATGGAAAATTGTGACCGGTTTTAGATGACACATTCATTTCGCTCTTGACCGTTGATCTCTTCTGACTTGAGCATAAAAATGTTGATCATTAGCGACTAGTTACTTACGTTAATTATCAATAAAATGCTTCCATATGTTGTTCATAGTTTAATGTTCACACTAACAAGATAACCTAGAACATTATGTCGCTGAAAAAAAAACACATGTCTAATAACTTAGTTATCTTCGCGTCCAATCAAAAAATTCACGGAAGCCACACTAGGAAACAAGTGAGTGGTATTACAGCGAGTATCATATTATTTTTTTAAATACAATGGTTTTCACAAATAAAAGAACAATGAATATTAAAGAAGCGAACCGCACCGCTCGCCGACGGCGGGGAGTTCACCCTCACACGCTTGAACCGCAATGGTTGCGTACGGTGCGGTTCCAGAGAAGTTTCCTTCCGAGAACACTCAAGCTGTGGAATGAGCTCCCAGCTGAGGTTTTTCCAAGGGACTACAGCATGGAGTTCTTCAAGAAATGCGTGAAGAGGTTTTTAGAGGGTCGGCAACGCATGAGTGACACCCCTGGTGTTGCGAATGTCCATAGGCTACGGTGACTATTTAACATCAGGCAGGCCGTATGCTTGATTGCCACCTTAGTGGTATAAAAAAAAGCGAGTGAGGTGTAGAAGGACCGCGTCTTATGGCGCTCGGTTCCTCTGCCTATCCCGTAAGGGACCTGGCGTGATATACATACAAAAAACGTAAGTTAAATATTTAATTTCCTACATTCACAACTTTGAGCATCTTTGAGCAGCCTCTGGCTTGTGGAGTTCTGGCGGCAGCCGCCCCATGTCCAAATCTGTATCTTCGTCAAGGCTTAACGGATTCCGCTAATCGTAATGAATTAAGACAGTGTTCCGCGAACTTTTTGTGTTCAAGGCATATTTATCAAATCAACACTTTTTTGTGTATCTACACCAAAGAAAAACCTAACGTTTATCTGTTTATATCAGACTAGCTCGCAGTTAGCGATGAATAGCGATTTGTTTCTGCTCCAAGCACAAGGCGCAATGAAGCACTTGGCTCGTATAACCCTCAATTATATGTTGATATTATTTTCATATCTTTCTAACATAGCTTGACATATTTCCACGGCACATTAAGTAATGTGTACACGGTACGTCAATGTGACGCGGCACACAATTTGCGGAACACTGGATTAGGAAACAGAATAACGTTAGAAAAAAGAAGATTCATAGTTTTGAACACTGCAGCATCGGGAACGCACGTCGATTACATTTTGCATAAATTTATATAATGCGAGACTGGTAAAAATATTACCTTTGTTTTCTCCGACGTTTCGGCTGAGTTGCATCAGCCGTGGTCACGGGTGGACTGACAGTGCACGGCGTCGCCGGCTGCGCGGATGTGTTTTTTTTTCAACTACCCTCTTTTGTTCTTTGTCATAGTCACTACACATGACATTATGAATGTCCACGGGCGCATGCAACGAAAAATCGCGAGATTAATTAGATTAATTTTCCCATCACTGGCTGCCACGCCGGCGACAGCTTATATCCATAATTAATATATATAATAATAGGTAATGTTGGCGATCGGTGGTCTTTGGCCGGTGGAGCTCAATCCAGTGGTTGGTGTTGGAAACGATTATATTTGCTTGTTAGGTAATACACATGTGTGTATTTTGCGCGTACAGACAAGCAAAAATAGTTACTAATATCTATATCTCTAGCAACTTATGACGACTACCTTAAGGTGACACCTCGATCGTGAAGCTTTAAAATGGCTCCGCCCAATCACCCCGCGCCCCTCAATTGACACTCGACGCTCGATTTGTAAAATTTGAAATTAGCACCTAATAGGTAACCTGGGGTCAACGTATAGTCAATGCAAACGAACAGAAAAGCTATAGAGTCGCGTCACACTTAAATAAAATTTATAATATCAATATTTAATAAAAATTATTGATTTAATTATTATTTAGCTTTATACATACTGAACCAAACATATTTATTTAAGCTAGACGGAAAACAATAGTAATAATAGTAATAAAAAACTACAGAAACGTATTCACTTTTAAAAGTTTATTGAAAGAGAAATCAATGACATCGTTTTATGTTTATATCTCTACAAGTTAACATGTCTTGGTATCTATGTTGTTCTTACTTAGGTCTCGTCCAGTGGCGCCCTCATTGAATAAAAAAACATATTATAGCATAGAAGATAAACATTATGAAATCTTATGTTGCATTTATTACGAAGATAGTAAAGTATTACTTATTAATACTTTTACGTCATTAAACCAACACTCAAAATATTCCACTATCGTTGTTATAAGCAAAAGTGCTAAAAGAGGCCGTTTTTTGGCAATTATGCCTATAACAACGAAAGCAAAACATTTCAATTGTTGGTTTAATGACGTAAAAGTACGTTATTGTATTTGTAACACACGCAACACATGACTTTATAATGTTTATCTTCCACGCTAAGATACGATATTTTATTCCTTGAGGCGCAACTGGACGGCATGTATCCCCCTTAAGAAGAATGAAACACCAGCTACATAATACAACATTGTTTATCGAGAGGCTAAAGCGGGCCATTTGTTGATTCGGACACATATGTTTAGTTAGCAGATACACCATCTAAACTGCAAACACTGGTCACAGCGATGAAAGACGACTGTATGGAGAAAGGCTTACTACTGAATGCGAAGAAAACAAAGATAATGGTATTTGAAAGAGAAGAATCCAGAACTAATGTAAGGATTACGATTGATGATGAAGTGTTGGAACAAGTGGATGAGTTTGTATATCTTGGATGCGCTTTCAACAGGGATGGAAGGTACACCGCAGATGTGGAAAGACGAGTGAGTGCTGGGAATAGTGTGAATGGAGCGTTGGGAAAACTTCTTGGCAGTAAAATCCTGAGCCAGAAGGCACAACTCGCTGTACACAATGCAGTGTTGGTCCCAACGCTAACTTATGGAAGCGAGAGTTGGGTATGGCAGAAAGAGCATGAAAGTAGAATAAACGCGGTTGAAATGCGAGCGCTGCGCAAAATTTGTGGCGTAAGGCTTGTAGACCGTATTCGTAATGATGATGTTAGAAATAGAGTTGGTCTGAAAGAGAGCGTCGGTGTTAAAATAAGAAGAGGCATGCTCCGATGGTTCGGGCATGTAGAAAGAATGCAAGATGAAAGAATGACGAAGCAGATATACAATGCAAAAGTGGAAGGATGTAGGAGCCGGGGAAGGCCAAGACTTACCTACCATGACCAAATTGGTCATGTTCTATCAGAAGGTGATGTCAGGAGCCCTAGAAACCGGCGTGCGTGCATGAGAAGAGCAATGAATGTTAAAGAAGCGAGTGAGATATGTAAGGATCGAGTCACGTGGCGCTCGGCTCTCTCTGCCTACCCCGCAAGGGATTTGGCTTGAAGTTATAGATGTTCGAGTGTCATAATGGCTGATAGCGCCGAGTAAACACAGAATTTTTTTATTTCGAATAAATAAGAGAAATAAAATTATCAGATTGAATTAGATTGAAATTGAAATAGAAAATTGGAATTTTTTTGCAACTCCCTCCTGGTGAAGATTCACAAGTTATTTTACACAGTTAGGTATAGCTCTGGTAGGGATCCTAGCTTTTTCCCTAAATATAATACACTCTCGAATGACTAGGTATGCGCTTTCACTAACAGTCAATTTAACTTCGCGAATTTTATAAAAAAGTACAGGAAGAACTTGACGGTTAGACGGTAATTTTGCGCCTATTATTTGATAATTTACGTCTCCAACTAAGAAAATACTTGATTTATTGCTTCTCAATTCCACTGCCATCTTATAAAAGTTAAAACATTACGTATTAATCACGAGAATAACTGACATTCAAAATTAATAGACGGTTAGGTAATTATGACGAAGTTAACGATGCTCTCTCTAAAGTTATTCATTGGTTTAGTGTTAATAATCTGCTTTTAAATGATAAAAAGACTAAAGTAATTAAGTTCTCAACACCTAATGTAAGGCAGGTGGCTACCAATGTACATGTTAATGGAACTAATTTAGCCTCTGTGGAGACAACTGTGTTCTTGGGTATAACAATTGACTCCAGACTACAAAGGGGCCCACAAATTGAAAAATTATCAGGAAAACTAAGTTCTGCAGCCTATGCAGTGAAAACTATTAGACGACTCACTGATATTGATACGGCTAGAATAGTTTATTTCAGCTACTTTCATAGTATTATGTCATATGGAATTCTTCTTTGGGGTAACTCCGCGGATATTAACACCATCTTTTTATTGCAAAAGAGAGCCATAAGAGCTATCTACAAACTTGGTCCCCGGGAGAGCCTTAGAGAAAAATTCAAAGAAATAAATATTTTAACAGTCGCATCGCAATATATCTATGAAAATCTTTTGTATGTCCATAAAAACATAGACTCATTTTGTAAAAAGAGTGATACTCATAGCATAAATACTAGATATAAGCATAATCTTGTGTTATATGCAAGCCGTCTCCACAAAACAAGTAATTATTTTATGGGGCAATGTATACGGTTCTATAACAAACTTCCCAGCAATTAAGAGATTTGTCAATAAACAAATTTAAAACTACTATTAAAGCCAAATTGTGTAGCAGGGCATATTATAAAGTATCTGACTATATTAATGATAAAAATGCCTGGGAGTGAGTCGATCCAATTATAATGTAATTAACAAAATATGTAAATTTGTTTGGATACCAAAAGAGGGATGCCTGAGTTTTTTGGCAGTATTTTTATCAGTGCTCACCTAGTCATAAACTGCACGGTAGGGGAAAAAAATGTGACGATTCCAAACAAATGTAGCCATTTTTACGGAATAAAAAGATTTTGACTTTGAATTTGAACAAATGAATACCGCGAGTACGTGCGGCACTGCCGCGCAACTTGTATGAACATGTTTCGATGTAATTCGGCACGGATTATCGTAATCCAAATAAGTTAAAAATTAATTTCCGAGTGTTTTAAAAGCAAATGAACAAAACTAAGACATATGCGTTAGAAAATAAAAACTTTGAAAAATAAGGGACACCCTAATATACATATATACAAATAGATTTTATAATCTATTCATATTTAAGAAAAACATGTGACAAATGATTTTCTTGCTGTTTCATAACTTTAACTTCAGTATAATGACATTTATTGTATTTTACTTATGTATACTCTGTGTTTTGTATTGTTGTACGTTTCCTTGTTATTTATTAAACTCTCAAGAAGAAAGAACCAGAACCATCTCTGATGTTGCAAAATAAATCTAATCCGTACAATAGTTCAATACTAACCACAATGTATAGAATAGATGATTTTTTTGTGTTTTCAGTGTTGGTTCATAGTAAATATTATTTGTTTTCACGAGTACCATGGGTATAAGTATACTATCTATCTATATCTTCACGCTAAATCCCTCGTGAGCGCCACATGACTCGGTACTTACACACCTCGCTCGCTTCTTTAACATGAAACATACCGAGTTTTTTTAAAAACTATCAAAATATACTATTTTACTAGTAATTTTAATACAAAAAAAAAAAAAACCTCCACTGGTTTTCTATCTTCTGATTGGATAAATTTCCAACGTAAACTAACCTTCACCTACGTACAATGTCTAAGTCGGAGTTCGGTGAGCTTATAATGGTTACTATGAGTTTGTCGTCCCGTATGACACTTACGTTAAAGTAGCATATAAATCGAGTAGTGATTCTTCTCTTGGGGTCGGTACCAGAAGCGTGCACGCCGCGACCCTGCCAGTCCAACACTTGGACTGCAATTCTGGACCCAAACCGCACAGACGCGCGGATTAGGGCGTCCCCCGGAGGCGACGCGCACCGATCCGCCCCCGTCGGTGCGAAATCTAAGGCATGCGGCGGTGGGGGCCGCCACCCACCACGCAACGCCCATCCCGGCGGGTCGAGGAGAGCTGAGTGTCGTATAGGCACATGGAATGTGAGAGGTGGTCTAAAAGATAAGATGAATGAGTTGATAGATATAATGAACGTGAGATGCCTAGATGCTTTGTGTGTGTCAGAGACCAAGCGAAAGGGAAGCGACACCGAAGATCTGCCCGGTGGCATGATGGCCCTGTGGTCCGGGGTGGACCAGGACGTTCATGCCAGCGCTGGCGTAGGTGTCGTGCTTTCATCTCGCTTGGCCGCTGGTGTGAAAGATTACGATTTAGTAGGTCCAAGACTTCTCCGGGTTAAGATAAAACTGGGGATTACGCGAGTGTTTTTAGTTGCAGCATATGCTCCTGTGAGCTCTGCTGATCCCCAGGATTAGGGCGTCCCCCGGAGGCGACGCGCACCGATCCGCCCCCGTCGGTGCGAAATCTAAGGCATGCGGCGGTGGGGGCCGCCACCCACCACGCAACGCCCATCCCGGCGGGTCGAGGAGAGCTGAGTGTCGTATAGGCACATGGAATGTGAGAGGTGGTCTAAAAGATAAGATGAATGAGTTGATAGATATAATGAACGTGAGATGCCTAGATGCTTTGTGTGTGTCAGAGACCAAGCGAAAGGGAAGCGACACCGAAGATCTGCCCGGTGGCATGATGGCCCTGTGGTCCGGGATGGACCAGGACGTTCATGCCAGCGCTGGCGTAGGTGTCGTGCTTTCATCTCGCTTGGCCGCTGGTGTGAAAGATTACGATTTAGTAGGTCCAAGACTTCTCTGGGTTAAGATAAAACTGGGGATTACGCGAGTGTTTTTAGTTGCAGCATATGCTCCTGTGAGCTCTGCTGATCCCCAGGAGCTCGAGAAGTTTTGGGAGACTGTAAGGGGTATTCTGGATTTGGCCGAAGCGAATGAACGGATAATTATGTGTGGCGATCTGAATGGATGGGTTGGGACCAAGCGAAGCAGTTATGAGGCTGTGCTTGGTCCATACGGAGATAAGAGAGTGAACGATGCTGGTAAGTTACTTTTAGACGTATGTATGGAACGAAACCTCCTTGTGTCGAACACGCTCTTCCATCACAAGGATATTCACACTTACACATGGAGACGGAATGAACAGAAAAGTGTGAATGATTTGATTTTGATAGATGAACGTCTCCGAAAGTCGTTAATGGATACAAGAGCCTTCAGAGGTCCCACTCTTGAAACGGACCACTATCTGGTGGTAAGCCGATTTGTGGGCCTTTTCAAGAAGTGGAGGCACTGGCGAGTGCGTATTCCTTTCGGAGACCATGAAAGAATAAGAAGTGAAAAATTGGAAGATTAAAGTGTGAGGAGTACGTATGTACGTCTAGTCAGTGAAAGACTTGCGAACGCGAGTCTTTCCGACTCAGATGTAGACGAATGTTGGAAAGTTCTGAAAGAAAGTATGGTGGACAGTGCGAAAGAAACATGTGGATGCGCAAAGAGACGTAGAACACTAAGAGGAGATGCCTGGTGGGATGCGGAGGTTCAATCCTCCGTGGAAAAAAAGAGGAAAGCGTGGCTGGATTACGTATCATCTTTGCACCAGAGTGATGGTATGAAAGAAATGAAGAAAGAAATATACCGTCGATGCAAGAATGACTCCAAAGCTTTAGTGAAAGAGAAGCGTGAAAGACTACATATGATTGAGGAAGAGAAGCTGACGAAGAACTTCGAGGCAAATACCAAACTCTTCTGGAGAGAGGTAAAGAAGTCTCGAAGTGGTTCGTCAGCATCCAGAATGGACAAGATAAGATGTAAAGCTGGTGGCATTCTTGCTAACACTCAGGAAGTGTTAGAACGGTGGAGTGAATATTTTAGAGAAATGTATGATTATGTCCATGACGCTGGCATTGTGAATGAGTCTGTGATTGACTCGGCAGTGCCAGCGTACCATGAAGACATTACTATGGATGAGATTGAATGGTCGATACGAAGTTTGAAAGATGGAAAGTCAGCGGGAATCGATATGGTAACAGCTGAGATGATCAAGCTAGGTGGTACCTGCGTTAGGGACGCCTTCTGATTTTTGAGCAAATTATGCTGGAGAACCGGAAGGGTTCCGAGCGATTGGAGACGCGCGGTCATCGTGCCCTTGTATAAAGGCAAGGGCTCACGTATGGACTGCGCCAACTATAGGGCCATCAGTTTGATCAGCTTAGCAGCTAAAGTGTATGGAAAAATCATTGAAAGGAGAATGAGGGTGAAATCCGATGGAATGCTTTGGGAAGCACAGGGTGGATTTCGAAGCGGCAGAGGATGTACGGATCAACGGTTTTTTCACTCCGCAACATCGTAGAGAAGCATCTGGCTTTGGACCAGAAGGTTTTCTGCGGTTTTGTGGACTTTGAGAAAGCATTTGATAGAGTCGTGCGAAAGAATCTCTGGAACATTTTGCCCGGATATGGGGTTGACGGTGACCTACTCCGTGCTGTGCAATCCACTTATGAGGATTGTACAGCATGTGTGCGGGTGGACGGCAGCTTGTCGCCCTGGTTTGATGTCAACATTGGTGTCAGACAGGGATGCGTGCTGTCGGCTCGGCTGTTCATCCTGTATCTGGACAGTTGTCTTCAGAGAATAAGAAATATGAATGTGGGAATGCGAATGGGTGACTCAGTGGTCAACTGCCTGCTTTATGCAGACGATGCGGCATTAATAGCAGAATCACCATCCGAACTGCAAACACTAGTTACAACAATGAAAGATGATTGTATGAAGAAAGGCTTACAATTGAATGCGAAGAAAACCAAGATAATGGTATTTGAAAGAGAGACAACCAGAACGAACACTAGGATTATGGTTGATGATGTAGTGTTGGAGCAAGTGAATGAGATTGTATATCTTGGAAGTGCTTTTAGCAGCAATGGAAGGTACACCGCTGATGTGGAGAGACGAGTGAGTGCCGGGAATAGGGTGAATGGAGCGTTGGGTAAACTTCTAGGCTGCCGAAATCTAAGCCAGAAGGCACAGCTCGCTGTACACAACGCGGTGCTAATACCAACGCTAACTTATGGAAGTGAGAGCTGGGTATGGCAGAGAGAGCATGAAAGTAGAATAAATGCGGTCGAGATGCGAGCATTGCGCAAAATTTGTGACATAACGCTTGCTGACCGCGTTCGTAACGAAGACGTGAGAGAAAGAGTTGGTCTAAAAGAGAGTGTCGGTGTTAAGATAAGAAAGGGCATGCTCCGTTGGTTCGGACATGTAGAAAGAATGCGGGACGAAAGAATGACGAAACAGATATACAATGCAAAAGTGGAAGGATGTAGGAGCCGAGGAAGGCCGAGACTAACCTACCATGACCAAATTGGTCGTGTTTTATCAGAAGGTGATGTCAGAAGCCCCAGGAACCGGCGAGCGTGCATGAAAAGAGCTATGAATGTCACAGAAGCGAGTGAAGTATGCAAGGACCGCGTCTTATGGCGCTCGGTTCTCTCTGCCTACCCCGCAAGGGACTTGGCGTGAAGATATACATACATACATACAGTGATTCTTCTAGTGGAATATGTTTATTTAGTAAGTTTCTCCTAAAAAACAAAACAGCAAAAATATTCTATTTTATAAGTTTTTATTTTAATACAAAGAAATAAAGAGTCTCCACTGGTTGCTATGTGCTGAGAGCGCGAACCTTATTGGTATAAATTTCCAACGTAACCTGACCTCCACCGACGTACAACTTCTAAGTCGGAGTTCGGTCAGATTATAATGGATATAATAGGAGTTTGACGTCCTATATAGGTACGCGGTCAGCCTGTGGATAATGTATACCAATTATCAAATGTTACTGTTTATTCCTGCAAAAAATAACTCTTATTTAATTAATGCAGTTTTATATAGAGTTATTAAGTAAGCAAAATTAAAAAAAAGTTTGAAGAGGAATTAAATAGCTTGGGCCAACCATACCTAGGAACTGTTCTAAAAACTAGAAATATGTATACACAATGTTATTATAATATGTTTAATGAATATAATAATTAAAAAAATAAATACCTTGTCTTGTTCGCCTCCGCCATTCTACGAACATTTTCTTTGTATTTTTATTCTATATATTTTTTTTTTAGTGTTCCCCATTATTACAACAGTATAATAAATATATATAAACCTATAATATTATTTACTACTTATATCTAATAATAATACACTTACGCTAAATACTATAACATTGAATATTTACAACTATTAATTATAAAAACTTCGGTGTCGCGATGTAAATGGAGCGAGCTCGAGCAGACAGTCGACATAGGTCTTACCTCGAAGCGGGCTGCAGCCGGACTGGCTGGATGTAGTTAGTCAACGCGTTTATAATCCTCATTACCGCACAATAAGGTCGAAAACACGTAGCACCCAAGACGAATGTGATCGCTTAGAAATTGTCAGAAACTTAAAATATTTTTAAAAAATTTCATGTTTCACTTATCAAAATATGCAGCAACCATATTATAAACATAGATATTACTAATAGATTTAAGTAATTTTGAAGCGTATAAACAGAACAACTTCGTTATAATTTCAAAAATAATGAATTTCAGGAGGTGTTTTCGAAAGTAATTATTATCGAATCAATTTTACACAATCGCGTATTTGAGCAAGCAAATTCAAGATAAAGAAATGAAGTTATTTATATTAAAATCTTAGATCCGTCAGTTTAGTCATTAGCCTATACTATTCGATGAAAGTTGGTCTAATTTTTCGATGTGTGGTTGAACGACGATACAGCCGCTGTGAGTTCCCTCATGGTAAACGGCGGGTCATGATCATCATCGACCCGCTCGTTTACCTCGCGGGCCTTCTTTCTCATTTCGCGGTGATCTGTATCGTCGTCCAACTCGCTGTCGGCAGGATAGAACGTATCCGCCAACAGCTCGAGAGACTCCCTGTGATCCAATCCCTTGAGGGTTGTTGTGTTCCTGCGAGTGAATGAGGTCACCAGTAAGCTCCCAAGGAGTTGCCGTGTAAGCAGCAGAGTAGTTATCGCGCAAGGGATACTTAATATATCGCAAGCGTTAATAGGCTACGGTATATATAAGAGCCATAAGAGCTATCTACAAACTTGGTCCCCGGGAGAGCCTTAGAGAAAAATTCAAAGAAATAAATATTTTAACAGTCGCATCGCAATATATCTATGAAAATCTTTTGTATGTCCATAAACACATAGACTCATTTTGTAAAAAGAGTGATACTCATAGTATAAATACTAGATATAAGCATAATCTTGTGTTACATGCAAGCCGTCTCCACAAAATAAGTAATTCTTTTATGGGGCAATGTATACGGTTCTATAACAAACTTCCCAGCAATATAAGAAAATTGTCAATAAACAAATTTAAAACTACTATTAAAGCCAAATTGTGTAGCAGGGCATATTATAAAGTATCTGACTATATTAATGATAAAAATACCTGGGAGTGAGTCGATCCAATTATAATGTAATTAATAAAATATGTGAATTTGTTTGGATACCAAAAGAGGGATGCCTGAGTTGTTTGGCAGTATTTTTATCAGTGCTCACCTAGTCATGAACTGCACGGTAGGGAAAAAAATTGTGACGATTCCAAACAAATGTAGCCATTTTTACGGAATAAAAAGATTTTGACTTTGACTTTGGTACCCGCTTTACATCAGGTGGGCCGTATGCTTGCATGCCTCCCGACGTAGTATAAAAAAAACCGCCACCATTGCTGCCCTGGATATTCCGGTCGTTTCTGCAACCCGTGTTTCGCCTCTCCAGGAGGCATCCTCAGCGTTGATGTTAGAATTAAATTAAATTAGAATGTGCCGGCCGGCAATAATTCGCATGCACTAATCGGTAGCGGAAGCACACAAAGTTATTTAGATAAAAATTGCCTGTAAATTTGACATTCGCAAAATTACGCCTAAATCTATTGACAATAAATGTCAATGTATATTTATTTGTCTAGGTTTAATTATAATTAATTAAACCTAGATTTAGACCCGTAATTTTCCCTAGAATAATTTTTGTCTTGTAGTGAAAATAAAAAAAAACATATTTTTTTGAATCGAGAGTTTTTTTACATCTTTTAATAATTTAACACGACATGTAGAAATAATGCAGGATAAAAGAATGACGAAGCAGATATACAATGCAAAAGTGGAAGGATGTAGGAGCCGAGGAAGGCCGAGACTAACCTATCTGATCAAATTGGTCGTGTTCTATCAGAAGGTGATGTCAGGAGCCCTAGAAACCAGCGAGCGTGCATGAAAAGAGCAATGAATATTAAAGAAGCGAGTGAGGTATGTAATGATCGAGTCGCGTGGCGCTCGGTTCTCTCTGCCTACCCCGTAAGGGATTTGGCGTGAAGTTATAATAAATAGACTAATTTAATTTTATTAAAATTACAGACACTTAGGTACTTTAAAATACCTACTACTTTAATGAGCAATTCTTGTTTATAGGTTTATATAAGAATCGGAACTAATAATATGTATTTAAATGTATTTCGTGTAGGTATCTCAGAAACGGCTTTAACCATATGGATCAAATTACGTATGTAGGTAAGGTTTCGTTTTTTAAGGTTATGTATATAGGTTGAAAAAAAGCGTCGCACGGTTGCCCGAGTACTTTCTCTTAAATCACCACTCTACTTAGCGTTATCCCGTTTCTTAATCCATTAGGATTGGCGGGGTACGCTACCTAAGCTTAAGGATTTGGCGGAGGTGCTGATTTTGACTAGTAAGCAATGATAGCCTAGTGGACAAAGAACCGGCCTGTTGTCCAACCCTTCCAAAACTTCCAAAGACGTGACCTAACCTAAGAAAGGTATGGTTCTCCCTCTGGACTGTAGAGATGTGACGGCATTTGCCCCATATCAAAACCAGTATCCTCCACATCTTTAGGCTTAGGTAGCGGACCCCGCCAATCCTGATGGATTAGAAAACGGGATACGACGCGAAGAAGAAGAAGATTAGTCTTCTTGACATGGAGAAACGTAAATTCGAAAACACGAATCTGCGGCTATCGGCCACGGCGGCGATGGCATGCAGTTTTTTTTTATATACCATGTCGGGAGGCGTACAAGCATACGGCCTACCTGATGTTAAGCGGGTACCCTAGCCTATTAACGCTTGCGATATATTATATCACTTGCGCGATGCCTCCTCTGCTGCTTACACAGCAACTCCTTGGGAGCTTACTGTTAATAACGATAGTACGTGTTGGTTGCTAATTGGTGGCGGAAACAGACACACAAAGTAAGTTAGACCTTTGTACTGTATTGAATTTTTCTAAAAGAACGCTGGAATCTGTTACCTGTCTATTACCAGTATGGTATGTTTTCACATAGATACACCTCGACAGAATAAGGGCAAGGCAATAGGTATCTTTCGAAACCATCACGCCCTAAAATTACGAAACCTTGTCATCTTTTACGAATACTAAGTAGTTATATCTTGAGCGAGTGAGTCATGTCCCTTTAACAATGGTAATGTGAGGAAGTCAACGACCGGTACCAGCAATATAAGAGAATTGTCAATAAACAAATTTAAAACTACTATTAAAGTCAAATTGTGTAGCAGGGCATATTATAAAGTATCTGACTATATTAATGATAAAAATGCCTGAGAGTGAGTCAATCCAATTATAATGTAATTAATAAAATATGTAAATTTGTTTGGACACCAAAAGAGGGATGCCTGAGTTTTTTGGCAGTATTTTTATCAGTGCTCACCTAGTCATAAACTGCACGGTAGGGAAAAAAATTGTGACGATTCCAAACAAATAGCCATAGCCATTTTTACGGAATAAAAAGATTTTGACTTTGACTTTGGTACTTAGAAATTATTTACAGTTAAAGAATCATTTGAGGAGCTTGATGGCGTCTAATCGAACTCACAAGTTAAGCATCGTCAACCGCAGTCTGTCCATGGATGGGTTTAGTCGTCTCGAGCTCCCGCAAACTCGGAGGTCATCTTGAATCGTCGGTCCCAGCTGTTGACAAATGACAGTTGTTAAGCAAAGGGAGGTAGGGCACACATCGTGCTGATATACCTACCTGTGCTATAACAACTCCATTGGTGATACTGTATTTCTTGGTATTACGATAGACTCAAAATTGCAGTGGGGTCCCCACATGAATAAACTGGCCAGTAAGCTCAGCTCTGCCGCATATGCCGTTAGGAGAATTAGACAATTGACGGATGTGGCTACCACTCGCTGAGTCTATTTCAGCTACTTTCACAGCATTATGTCATATAATATACTGTTATGGGGAACAGCGGCTGATATTGAAACTATTTTCATATTACAAAAGAGAGCCATCCGCTCTATTTATAACATGGGCTCCAGGGAATCACTTAGAGAACTATTTAAAGAAATAAATATCCTCACGGTTACCTCTCAATATATTTATGAGAACATAATGTATGCTCGTAAAAATATAAATTCGTTTTCAAAATGTACTGAAAATCTTAGGAGCAGAAATAGATTGCGTATGCCAGTACATCGGCTTGCTAAGACTAATATATCTTTTGTGGTAAATTGTATTCGATTCTATTATATAAATTACCTGAAACAGTTCTATCCTTGCCTGACAATATGTTCAAAAGACACATCAAAAATACTCTATGTAAGAAGGGTTATTATAGAATCGATGAATATCTAACTGACAGAGATGTATGGAAATGATTCAGCACATGAATTAATATAACTTTAATTGTACCACTTTATATTACTATATGTACACTCATGTCATTATATTTATTGTAATATGTATAAGATGATTTGGAAAAAAAGACCTATATTGGCAAGTTTCTTTTGGCATTTCTTCTTCGCCAATGGTCATTTGAAATGCTGGTAGATTAAAAAAGAGAAAAACTTAAAAAAAAATGAGAAGATATAATATTGAAAATGTAAGATGTGTCTAAGTGCCCGTGAAGGTCTAAAGGCAAATAAAGAATTTTTATCTTTTTTTATATATCTGATTTTTATATAACCACTGCAGGCTGCTCGTGACTAGCGTTAGCTAAACCCCAGGAAGAAATGGACATTCCATTGTCATTTTGAACGAACGAATTCGACTGGAACTGAGTTAGAGAACGAAGGAAATCAGAAGCAGAACCCTATAGATTCGAGAGTTGAGAATGCGCAAGCTTGCATTGCCAGAGGAACACCTTGCTCGTCAATTATATAACAATTCAAAATTATTATTTTTTTAATTTTTCGGCCATTTTGACCATGTTCCTTAAGAGATAGGAACGGTGTTCCTGAACATTCCTATTTTCCTTTTTTATGCTGAATCCGGATCTGAAGTCTAAATTCGAATATTCGAAAAAAAATACGCACACACAGACAAACGCACACACAGACAAACATATAGATTTCATATAGGAACGGTGTTCCTGAACATGTAGTCAACCGTAATTCCAGAAGGTTCTAAGATGTAGATTTAAGTAAAGAATTATTTTACAACTGAATATTAGATTTATACACTGTATTGTCGAGTTTGTCATTTTTTTTATAGTTTAGGTTCAATTTAATTGGAATCAATTTAGTCTAATTCTGTATATAATAACGTATTCGTGGTATTTTTATTTGGATATAACTGTAGTAACAAGTAAATGACGCACAATATGCTCTAACCGAAGGTCGCAGATATGTGATTTATTCCAAAAAACGGGCGCTGGACGTTTGAGCGGATTTATGTTGATTAAAAGATTTCTATTTTAGGAACTGGGTTGTCTATGTAGCTTTTAACGGATAAATCATTACAAGGTCTTGGAGCACGATTTGAAAATTGCTTTGTCTTATTAATTATTGACTTTCCTCGTCCCTTTTTTTACTGCGCTGGGAAATAAGTACTTCAGCGGGGTACACAGAATGTTTTTTTTGTCACTTTTCAAACCGTAAGTAAATGATAGTGCCCATCATTACGAACACTTTATTTAGGAACTAACTACGCCTAAGTTTGGAACTTCGTTTTATTTTATAAAGCGGCAAGCTCACGCCCTTTCTGATGGTAAGCTGTTGTTACCACAGCTTGTGGGCTAGCAACACCAGTGAGTCTCTCGTGCGTTGTCGACCTGTTAAAAATTTTCTTACGTCCTCTTTTAAGATTATCACGCTAAAGTCCTTCGGGAAAATTATGGCAGGGACTTCAACGTATCGGCTCTCGGAAGAAAACTCCTCTATATAGTACGTCCATAACACAGTAGTCCCAGTATGTTTATAGGAGTAATCAAAACAATGATGAAGTTTGACTTCTCGTACGAAATGCTATTGGTAGACAAAATTTTAAAATTGTTGTAAAATCATGTCTTAAACCCAGAACAGTGACTAAAAATATTTTATTCTGTACTAAAGACTCGGTTTCCATAGAATACAAACATTTGTTTGCTAAAATATGTCTGTTTGTATTGGTTTTGCTATTTTTCTACGTATCATACATAAGCATGTATTTACAAAAAAAGTGTATATATACTTTTTTTTACGCAACGCCGATAGGCATACAAGCATACTGCCCACTTGATGTAAAGCGGTTACCGTAGACTATGAACGCAGTAATAAATTAAGTATCATTAGCGCGATGCCACTTCTGCTGCTAACACAACAGCTTCTTAGGAGCTTAATGGTGACCACACTCACACGTAGAAACACAACAACCCTCTAGGAAGTTGTTATATGGCGTGGTTTTCTGTGGGATGGAGGTACTGTCCCAGACTGCACCTTAACTCTCTCAAAAACACCCAGGCAAAGACACACATAGATCTTCATGCACATAAATATTTGTCCTGTGTGGGAATCGAACTCACGAGTGTTGGTGTCAAAGCACCGTTACTAATAACTGTGCCATCGAGCTCGTCGCAAATAGACACATACATATCATCACGCCTGTTTTCCATTGGGGTAAACAGAGACTATGAAACGCCAAGTGCACCGATCCAGACATACCTCTCTCGCTTCTTTCACACTCTTCAACCCCTTCATGATCTTTGGTTTTGAGTGCTTTTGATTTAGCACTTTTCAGCACATCAGCTATTTGATCCATATGTGTGGGTCTAGGACGGCCCCTGCCAATATCTTCACTCACTCTTGCTCGATATACTATTTTCATAAACTCTTTTATCATCAATTCTTTCCAAATGTCCAAACCATCTCAATGTACTCTTTTTAATTCTTGTCTCTACATCATCTTTCATTCCTCATGGTTTCCGTGTCTTGCCATTTCTTATTCTATCAGACATTCTAATTCCACACATACTTCTTAGCCTCTCATTTCTATAGCGTTCACCCTACGTTCATGCTTCTTCTGCCATACCCATGCTTCACTGCCGTAATGTATTCATTCAATTTACGTATCCACAGAGCAGTGATGGCTTAGTGGATAAAGAACCGGCCTACTGACCAAGAGGTCCCCGGTTCAAATCCTGGCATGTACCACTAAATTCTTGTTTTCAGATTTAGTGTACATATTTGTATCACTTGCACGGCGGTGAAGGAAAACACCGTGAGGAAACTAGCACGTCCAATAAATTATATTTTGTATGACGTGTGACCTTAGCTAAGAATGATCTGGGTTTCCCTCTGGGTTGTGGAGGTCTAACGGCAGTCGCTCAACGTAAAAATCATTCGCCAAATCCTTAGGCTTAGGTAGCGGACCCCGCCAATCCTAACGGATTGGATAAACGAGATAACACTAAGAAGAAGAAGTTATCCATTAATAGAGGAAGGAATGACGAAATGAAAAGACGAGGAAAAAAACAATGACTTACCTTATTATGTAAGGGATAAACATGAGATTGTATTGTTTGCGGATGATACCTCTTTGACATTTAAAATTAATAGACGGTTAGGTAATTATGACGAAGTTAACGATGCTCTCTCTAAAGTTATTCATTGGTTTAGTGTTAATAATCTGCTTTTAAATGATAAAAAGACTAAAGTAATTAAGTTCTCAACACCTAATGTAAGACAGGTGGCTACCAATGTACATGTTAATGGAACTAATTTAGCCCCTGTGGAGACAACTGTGTTCTTGGGTATAACAATTGACTCCAAACTACAATGGGGCCCACAAATTGAAAAATTATCAGGAAAACTAAGTTCTGCAGTGAAAACTATTAGACGGCTCACTGATATTGATACGGCTAGAATAGTTTATTTCAGTTACTTTCATAGTATTATGTCATATGGAATTCTTCTTTGGGGTCATTAACGCGGACATTAACACCATCTTTTTATTGCAAAAGAGAGCCATAAGAGCTATCTACAAACTTGGTCCCCGGGAGAGCCTTAGAGAAAAATTCAAAGAAATAAATATTTTAACAGTCGAATCGCAATATATCTATGAAAACCTTTTGTATGTCCATAAAAACATAGACTCATTTTGTAAAAAGAGTGATACTCATAGCATAAATACTAGATATAAGCATAATCTTGTGTTACATGCAAGCCGTCTCCACAAAATAAGTAATTCTTTTATGGGGCAATGTATACGGTTCTATAACAAACTTCCCTGCAATATAAGAGAATTGTCAATAAACAAATTTAAAACTACTATTAAAGCCAAATTGTGTAGCAGGGCATATTATAAAGTATCTGACTATATTAACGATAAAAATGCCTGGGAGTGAGTCGATCCAATTATAATGTAATTAATAAAATATTTAAATTTGTTTGGATACCAAAAGAGGGATGCCTGAGTTTTTTGGCAGTATTTTTATCAGTGCTCACCTAGTCATAAACTGCACGGTAGGGAAAAAAATTGTGACGATTCCAAACAAATGTAGCCATTTATACGGAATAAAAAAATTAAAAAAAAAAAAAAAGAAACAGATATAAAACGTGAAGGTAAAAGGATGTACGTGCCTGGGAAGGCCAAGTTACCACGGCAAAACCCATCGTATGTTGTTAGAAGGTGGTGACAGGAGTCATAGGAATCAGCAAGCGTGCAAGAAAACAATAAGTGAGGAGTGTAAGGACTGAGTCATGTGGCGCTTGGTCCTCGCTGTCTACTCCGCAAGGGTCTTGGCGTGAAGATAGAGATAGATAGATAGTTATCTAATACCAATAGTGCAAGCTCTGCTAGTTTGGGTTTTAAAGTAGGTTTTTTATACCATTAAGGTGACAAACAAGCATACGGCCTTTCCGATGGTAAACAGTCACCGTAGCCTACGGACATTTGTAATACCAGCGATGTCACTCATGCGTTGCTGACACTCTAAAAACCACTTCACGCCTTTCTTGAAGAACCCCATGCTGTAGTCCCTTGGGAAAACCTCGCCACGGTACCATCCACCCCGGTATCCAGGTACTCCCAACCAAAGGTGACTGCAGTACTCCAATTGCGGTCTGACTTGAGGTTTATACAACATAACTCTTTGTCCCGCGCTGAAGTACTGCTTTGCTTTGTTGAGCACACTATGTTTTTTGGACGCCAGCTTGACCTCCTTTTCCAGATGACTTCGATATTGCACTTCACTGGAAATCTCGATGCCAAGCTTCCTTTTATTTTGGGGACGGTAAGAGGTGTGTTTTGGAATTTAGGAACCACAGCAAATGGAGTTTTCTTAGCGAGAAACGCGCAACTTGTGTCTTCTTGGGGTTGAATTCGACCAAGCCCCCTGTCAGATACTTTAGCCAAAGTACTATCGATTTCAGACACAAGTTCATCGCGGCTTTCCTCCACAAGGGAACGAGGGATGTTTGCACGGCTTGTATAACAAATGTCCCCGGTGCTGGCGTACGCATAACAATGAATGCCATCAATTGACAACATATCTTTGGTATGCAGCAGAAACAGCGTCGTATATCCATCCTGTCGGAACATCCACCGTTAACCACGGCTTTTATGTATCTGTTGGATAAAAAGCTGGCAACCCATTTACACAACCCTCGGGCAGCCCGTATGATGGTAACTTCGATAGAAGACCCCGATGCCAGGCCCGACCGAACGCCTTCGCCATATATAGGCTGACAGCCAATGCCTCACCTTGACTCTCTATCGCCAAAGCCCAACGGTGTGTAAGATATACTAGAAGATCACCAGTCGAGCGACCGTGACGGAAACCGTATTGACGGTCACTGATCAAGTCATGATCTTCTAGGTATCCTAGGAGTCATGTCTATCACATGTTCGATAACCCTGGATAGATGTGAGGTTATAGCAATAGGCCTGTAATTCGAGAATTCTGATACATGGCCCTTTTTGGGCACCGGGTGGACATTGACGGTCTTCCATGAAGTCGGGACTCGCCCAGAGGAGTAGGAAAGCACGAAAAGGCGCGTTAGTTCAGGACACAACTCAGGAGCACATCCACCACATCGCCACAACACAGTATCTCATCACCATAGCACAGTATCTTTCATTTCATCACTTTATCTCATAGAACATAGAAGACCTCTCGTATTAGTAACATAACGTATTCTTATTCCGAATACCACGGGCGCGAAGTCGCGGGCACAGCTAGTATGTAAATAATTTTGTCAGAGGTTCGAACCTGTGGCAGGTTGCATTTAAGTCTAGACAGAGAAATTTATTTTTGCGGAAAACAAAACCTGTTTCTGAGGTTCAACCAACGTCCTTCACGCTTTACCTTACTGATAAAACTAAAGTTTATCACTGCACATTAATATTTCTCTGTAGTTGAACAAATTTATTTAAGTTGTCAACCAACATTTTTACACCACACTTTTTACACCAAAAAAAGCTTTGTTACAACAAAATAATAGCGTAAAAACAATTACAGGATAAAACATCATAACAAAACAACTAATTACAGTTTCGCTAACCGGTAATAAATGCAAAAATACAATAATAAATAACTAGATAATGTACATAAGTGTGTTCGTATAAGTATGGTTGTTATTAGTGAAACGGGGATTTCCTAAATGAGGTAAGGTGTTTACCTAAAGATAGACTCCCTTTTGACGTGAACATTGTATGTGTCGGATATTTTGGACTAGTAATGTTTGTATTGTATTTGCAGTTAATCGTGTATATTGTTTACTACTTCTCTTATGTGTGTATTATAAATCTTAAAATATTATTGTATATACGAATCCTCGTACGTATTTTGTCATACTTTGTATCTACTCACAATGTTCCTAAAACTCTCGCCAAGCTTGTATCTCCTTTCGGTTTCTCTATGGTTGACTGGAAGAGATCCCTAATGGGATAAGTCCGCCATTGTACAATATGAATTTCTACCAAACCATGTACTTAATCATTGTAATGTTTTATTGTACAATAAAGCTTTATACAACAACAACAACGTCTGTAAAAAGTTTCGTAGTGGGGGGCAATTCAAAAAATTGAGGGCAACAAAATCGAGAAATGCAGCTTGGTGTTGTAGCTACATATTATATAGTTTACATTCAAAATTTTTTCACATTCTGATTTTGTATATTATGATTATTGTAGGTCCGTTATACCATAGGGGTCGGAAACAGATTTTAATTTTAGATCGTAGCTAGATTATACGTATGTATGTATGCAAGCTCGAAAATATTTAGGATCATCACATCTTTCGGAATATAATTTTTTGGACTTGTTGTGGGTTTCCTCATGACATTTTCGAGGAAGAATAGTTCGTGTGGTATAAAAACCAACCCCCCAGTGAAGCAACGTTGTGGAGTACACTTAACATTGTATGTGTATAAATATAAAAAAATGGGTTGTAAAAATAAATGTCGTTATTTTTACCCTCCAAAGATAAATACACATCTTTGGAGGGTAAAAATAACGACATTTATTTTTACAGCCCATTTTTTTATATTTATACATGACAGTCAGACGGACAGACAGAGCGGCAAAATAATGGTTTCTTTTTACCTATCCTCCCCTCCCCTCCTCCTCGTTTATGTCAGACGTTTATAACTGTTGTATAACTTGAGTTGCTGTATAAGCAGCAGAGAAGGCATCGTGCAAGTGCTAATTAATATGTACCCGTTTTACATCAGGTGGGCCGTATGCTTGTACGCCTCCCGACAAGTATAAAAAAAAATTTTGCTCGCATGAGCGTGTTATAGCGCTCTGCGAGCATGCACGACTTTTAAGCTCTTTGTAGCTTAACAAAAATCCCGATAGGGCGTCGACTGGCGACCCGCACCGTGCATAGTGCGTCCCGTAGGTTCCTATATTTTCAGCCACTGTGTTTTAACACTCTTTACCTACATTTCCCCTACCAGTTATTCCTTTCATTCCTTCCTTGTCTGTATTCACATAACCCTAAAAATATTTTGAGCAACCTTCTGGTCGCTCTAGTCGCAGTTAGCTGCGTAGTGTCGAGTCCTGTTCAAGGTAGTCTCTTCTCTAAATGTTTGCTCTTATCAGAGTGACGTTTTCGTCGTCCCGTAACCCCTGGGGCGATCGCTTCCTATAAAGCTTGTGAAGCCTTCCTGAAAAAAGGCAATCCCTAGGTGGTGTTTAGTCAATATAAGTCTGATATAACTCGCCCGGCGGGCTGTATCCATGCGGATTCACCATTCACCACCACCCTCAGCACCTCAGAGGCTGTACCCCTAAGAAAAAGTCCCTCTTTGTGAATCCACGTAGGCGTAATATATATACAGACGATAACATGTTCGGTTAACATATGTAGATTTCTAATAAAATCATCGAAAAAAGATCTTTAAAAATATTATAAAAAAGATCTTTAATATATTAACCTTTATTTTCGAATACTTCCTTCTATATTTTCTAAGTTTGCATAATAAAAAATCTAAAACAAATACACTTAACAAAGTTTTATGTAAATGTTACTGACAAATAAAGTTTGTTCGAACTAGAACCGTTGAATGCTAGCACTATTCTACCGTATATCCGAAGTTTGTATCAAATTTTGATCTCAGATAAAGTTTTGATCTCTTCAGGAAAGTTTTATGTCTTATTGTTTATAGATAAAGAAGAATAGAATGATATTCCTAATACCACAATTTTTAATAAATCATCATAAATACTATATATGAATCGTAAATAAAGGTCAAGGTTAAATAAATGTACGGAACAGGAGGTACTTGCCCGTATTTGTATTGTCGTGAATACGTCTCCAAATTTGCTTCGAACTTGGATTCGGGGTTCCCACTGATGCTTTGATGCGCCCTACCTCTTTAAAAAACTTTCAAATTAAGACAAATAGACATGTTCATACATACAAATGTTTGTCCATCCACGAGCCTTGGTGTCCATGTAGCATTACTCACCACTCCACCAGCCACAGCTCGTGAAAATTTTTCTTTGTATACCTTGTTTAGATCAGAAGTTCCTATGACCACCTACTGTCTCCATCTTCAGACCCTGGATATAATGTATCACTAGATGCTCGCCTAGAAAAATCAAATGAACCTAAGCACAACGGGTCTTTCTTATTTAGTTCAGGAGATCCTATGACCACCTTCCTACTCCCTGATCAGATCACCTCCATGGCACCATATGTTTGCATTGTCATTGAAGATACGCAATTAAGTCCAATTGAACGTCAGAAAGACATACTAACAGAGCAAGTTAAACAAAAGCTTGTATGGCTTGTACCTACTTCGTCATAAAATTTATATATTAAATTATATTAAAGTCCCCATCAGAGGTTTAGTTGGTTAAAGAACAGACGAACAGATTGAGTTATCTTCATATTTTTAAATGGGGTATGTGACTTTTAATTTTAACTTATTACCAATTTTACCAATAGGTAATTTTTGTTTGAATTTGTATGAGTAACAAGAAAATAAACAGTAGCCTATTTTGTTGAGTTTTGTGGTAATTAAAACCACATACAATTGTGCATATCCGAACCTTTTTCTCTTTAACAATGTGTTCAAAGTAACTGAATCTGCTTTGTGTTATAGTGTACCCATGTCATGAAAATATGAATATGACTATTCTCGACCTGTATGTGAACCTTCTAATCAACATTTAACTTCAATTAATATGAAATTAAAAACATTACGCCATTAACATAATCTCATTAAATTATACGTGTACTGTTATGTGACTTCGTATAACACCAGATATTTAGTAGTAAAGTCAGTGTTGACCGCGAAAATTCGTCATTCCCTCATCAGTTCCCTTGGCGTACACTTAAAACAACAAACTGTCGAATTCGTCGGTCGCGAGCGACGCATCACGGCGCAAAGGGCACAAACTATATATGTACAACCAAGCTTTTTTAGCAAGTAAACTTCCCCGACATTATCACATACGCATCGTTAAGCATTGGACGTTGCATTGAGATTATTTGTCCAAAATTACCTTAATATATTACTAACACAAATTGTAAACGTAAAAAAGTAAGTGAAAATGTTATCTATAAAATTTTGGATGTGCGCGCCAATTTTTTTGAGCAGTGTTGTGGTGACAATGTACAGCAGCAAGGCTTTGGAGGGATATCCTACTGGTTACCTGAGTGACTGTAAGTGTAGATCATTTTTTACATATTTTTTATATAGATTAATAATAAAAAAATCATTATTATGTTTAACGATTTAAGTACCTACTATTTATTCAATTGAATGATATTCTCTAATTCAAAATGTATTCCCTCTAAGCGAGTCTTATGAGACAATCTTGACTTTGAACAAATTGAAGGACATCTTGTTCTCAAAGCTCCTATAGGTATGTTGTTGTTTTGTTTGTTGTGTTAGTAGCAAGGGCAACGCTCAATACTATATATCTATTGATTATTAGGGAAGCCAGTTCACAGAACATACGGTGGGTCGGACGATTGTTTATCTCCCGACGAAAAATATGAAATAAATATTTAGCGTAGGGAGTTCCTTTTGTATTATATTATATAACCCTGGCATTGCCAATTGCAACTCGCGTGTACTACTTCCTGTATTGCAAACATTCCTGGGCTACGGTGACTATTTTATCTGCGGTGGGCTGTATACCCCCGACACGACGGCGATAAAAAAAATTAACTCTCTTTTTAAAATCTAAATCTAAAATTTTACCCCTCTGGACGAATATTGTGGGGAAAATCTTGACTTTGAACAAATAGGACATTGTATTCTCTGAGGGTGTGGTTTGAAATAGGTAAATACATCTACCTCACAGAAGACCACAGCCAATTATCAAGAACAAACAACCTGCTGGAGGGTTGTTGTGTTCCTGTGAGTGAGTGATGTTACCTAGTGTGTAAGCTCCTAAGAGTTATTGTGTTATCATCAGCGACGGTTGCAACACGCGAGTTGTACACCTATTGATTATTCCCTAGTTTTCCCTAAAACACTTCACATAATATAGGGTGGGCCGTATGATTGTTTACTTCCCGACTTTGTATATGAAATACATATTTTGCGTAGTATGACGAGCTCGGTGGCTCCGTCGCAAATGACGCGACTTTGACATCAACGCTCGTGGTTTCGATTCCCACACAAGGTAAACATTTGTGTGCATGAACATGTCTGTTTGTCTTAGTCTGGATGTTTTAAGAGAGGTAGGGCTCATCAAAGCAGCCGTCTGGTGAAATTCCTCCACCTCACAGAAAACTACAGCCAAATAATAACTCCCTAGAGGGTTGTGTTCCTGCGTGTGAGTGAGGTCACCAGTAAGCTCCCAAGGAGTTGCTGCGTAAGCGGCAAAGGAGGCATCGCGCGAGTGATACTTAATATATCGCAAGTGTTGATAGGCTACGGTACCTGCTTTACATTAGGTGGGCCGTATGCTTGCATATCTCCCGACGTAGTATAAAAAAAAGCGATTGTGATGAAGTGTTTACGTATTAAGATCGTATTAAGACGTATACGTATTAAGATAGAAGTATCTGGTATAGCAAAAATTTCAGATCCAGTTGATATTGGAGGGCCTAAAATAAATAAATTTTAAGAGAAGTAAGGCGCTTTAAATCTGCCCGTCTGGGGAAGTACCTCCAACTCACGGAAAACCGCAGCAAAGCAACAACTTCCTAGAGTGATGTTGTGTTCCTGCGTGTGAGTGAGTTAACCAGTAAACCCCTAATGAGTTGCTGTGTTGCATCGCGCGAGTGATACTTAATGTATTGCAAGCGTTCATAAGCTACGCTAACCATTTAACATCAGGTGGGCCGTATGCTTCTATGACGCCCGACGTTGTATAAAAAAAATGTACGGTCAAACTTCACTCAGATATTTCTAGAAGATTGATTTACCTTTTGTATCATGTTATCTGACCCTGACATTGCCAATAAGGAAAGTCTATCTTCAACGCTTCCTTCTACTAAAAATATCGTTGGTTCCCTGCAGCTTTGATATTTTTAAGTAAAGACACTAGAGTTAACCCTTCTATTCCAGAGGCCCGTAGTGAACGGTATCTGCTTCTTAATGGGTTACCTTCTTGCCACCCGTAGTAAAAAAACATCAATAAATTTTGGCCGTATCGTTGCATCTCAAATTATAGAATACATTATGGTACCTATTTGAAAAATTAACAAACCCAGAGCTGCGGAGGGATCAGTAAGGGTTGTCGTTGATATTTACTTATAGAGCAATTACTTTCTAGGAGTTTTATCATGGAGATAGTATCGTGATCGTGATTGTTTACGAATTCGAGATTTTGATGGAAGTGTTATAGTAGTCTTACTCGAATCTAAAAGACACTATTATGCGCCTGTTTTTCTGTTAAAAATGTTTCCGTCTAATTGAATTTTGATGAACTAGAATATTTCGCATTATTTTGTAAATATCTACGAGTAAAATGATTTTCTGAAGTTTCCTCTAATCAAGAAGCGCTTCCATATAAGCAAATAAAGACTAGCATATATAAAAAATAGAAAAACGGCATTATATCGTTTTTTATTTATTTTTCATGACTTTAAATCATGAACTCTTTACCAAATCTTCATCAAGATCGTCGAATCAAATTATGAGAGAAAAATCAGAATCGAATCGTAAACAAACAGGAAGTTGATTAGTGTGTTTTTTTTCTATTTAAAAAGTTTTTATTTTTCACAGACAGTAAGCTGTAAATTAAAAAAAAAGTACATACCTGTATAGTATCGGGACGACTGAACTCTGACTTTTTGTCAAAAATGAAATTTTTTCATGTAAGACTCCTACATAGATAAACTTAAAAAACCATATCTACATAAAAAAAAAAAAATCGTATTTGTTGGGTATTTGGTTGGTATGTATTGGTTTGTTTAAAATAATAATATTGCATGTACAGTTAAACTCTGTCAACTTTGTTTCTTTCGATGTTCGTACATCCATACAAACAAATTGGTAATTCGTCAGCTCAGCAGTTCGTCTACCGAAGTACCTCCATCTTGCAGAAGTCAAATAACAACAACCTCAAGTATTGTTATGCTCTGGCATGCGAGTGAGGTGACTAATAAAATCCTAAGTAATCCTAAGTTCGTGATAGAGAGGACGAACCGCCTATAATCCTTTTTATACCATGTTGGGTGGCATACAAGCATTTCGTCTGACATCTAATGACATGACAAGTTGTCGTAGCGTGAGAACGCATTGTAAGGTGAATTCATTCAGAATTACTATCGCCATACCTCCTACGTATACGGCGACATCTCAAGAGCTTATCTCAATCCCTAGCAAGAGCCTAATATCCCTCCAGCAGGGACTTGTTATTTGCTTATAGTCTGCAAAGTAGAGGTATTTCTCTACCTTACAGACAGTAATCAACTAATATCTGTAATGTAGGTTAAACTACTCTGTGTTGTCATGGAAGATATCGTTTGTAGAGCAGCTAATTTCTTTATATCTAGGGCCACGGCATGGGTTTGATAATGCCTCATAATTTTGATAGATAACTTTTCGATTCTGATTCGAATATAATTTTTTGAGGCAATTTGAATACTCCTACTGAACTAAGAATGATCTGATTTTCCTTCAGGATTGTGAAGGTCTGACGGCAGTCGCTCTGTGTAAAAATCAGAATCTTCGCCAAATTCTTAAGCTAAGGCAGCGGGTTCCGCTAATCCTAATAGATTAGGAATCGGCATAACGCAAAAGAAGAAGATAGTTAATAGATTCAGGCGTTATTTTGCGAAAGTCGGAGCAGCCATAGCAGCGTAGGCATGTTGCACTTACTAACAGTAGTGGGTGGGTGCCGGCCGGCGCTAGGCCGCATGAACTAATTGGTGGCGGATGCACACAAAGCAGGTTAGATCAAATTGCAAGAAGAAGAAGACTTTAGTTGTGACTTCTAACACAAATTTTACGATCGGAATAGCAATGAACTTCACTCCATTCAGTGCCACTTTATTGTTCGCCATGATGTGCGTCTTTAAAGAGCAATTAAATGAAAGCTCGAATTTTTTTTATTTTGAATTAAACAATTTTTAACGGAAGTATCGCGTATTTTATTTATTTTGTTGAACCTGACGTTTCGAACGCTTTGCAGCGTCCGTGGTCGCAGGAAGACTAAGGTGGTATTTGTCTTACATTAGTTATTCAATTATTACATCTACCGACATGGATGGATTAATTATATATGTTCCGATTCGCACAAAAATCGCTCACAGTGTCCGAACATTTTTTAGTAGGTCTTTGGATTTGTGATTTTTTTATTTTATTCTGGCCGGAGGCATACAAGCATACGGCCCACCTAATGTAAAGCGATAACCGTAGTCTATAACCTCTTGCAATACATTAAGTATTATTACTCGCGCTACGCCACCTATGCTGCTAACACAACAACTCCTTACGGGGTCACTGGAGACCTCACTCACACGCAACAACAATACTCTGGGGGGTTGATATTTGACTGCGGTTTTTTCTGTAAGGTGGAGGTACTTCAGCTGGGCTGCTTTGATAATAATAATAATAAATATTTTCGGACAAATTATACAGCGCCATACTATATATACTAGCCCCAAAGTAAGCGAAGCTTGTGTTATGGGTACTAGACAACTGATAAACATACGTAAATACATTTTTTTGTAAATACATAATTATTATACGTAGAAAATACCCAGACCAAGACAAACAGACATGTTCATGCCCACAAATGTTTGTATTGTGTGGGAATCGAACCCACGAGCGTTGGTGTCAAAGTAGCATAACAGCGCGTTCCACCACTGCGCCACCGAGCTCGTCAGTTGTCTCGTCGTTTGATGCACTCTACCTCACTTAAAACACCCAGATCAACTGTCCTGTATGGGAATGGAACCCATGAGTCCCACAACGTCACGTCAAAAATATTCGAATAAATATTGGATGGATAAACGGCACGCATTGAGACAAAGAAGCAGCTGTCGTAGTGAACTGTCAACCACTTAAACATCGTATAGAGTACGATTCAAGTATTAATCTTATAGAATACTTCCGACAACCTTGTCGTATCCAAAAATTGAGGTCAAGGGCCCCATGCATATAATTCAAAGTAAAATAAAAAACACAAAACGGAACCATCATTTTTATAATATATGTCATTTGTTTCGATACGTGTCTATTAAACTGTGATGTGTTTTCACATTCGAATGAACAAAGTGAGTGAGCACTCTTCTGGAAATAGTGATGTACTGACAGTCAGTACATTGTCAGACGGTATGTAGTCAGTCGCATACGTGTCTCACGCATAATTCACTTATTTAAAACATTTAAGAGGGACTTCTTCCCGCGCTTTTGACGAGTGACATTGTTGTAATATTTGATTTTTTTACAATTCAGTATAAAATTAGTATCATGCGACAATTTCGATAGTATTTTGTAACATAAATGCTAGTAAAATTATACAATAATTAATAAACTCAAATATTACACGTTTATGCACTTTTTGGAAGACGTGAATAAGTTCATCAAGAAAACCTTGTAAAAATCACTATCGTTTTACGGGTATTTAAACTGGGTTGATTGGGTCGAGGTACCCTTCCCAAGTATTTTTTCAGCACAGTTCCTGAAGCTGGAACATAGAATTAAGATTTTCAAATGTTTCAAAACTGAAGACTTTGACACTGGCATAAAGTAGCAACACTATTGCCATATATAATAATAAAAAAATAAAAAAAACATTTAAGAGAGGTAGTGCGCATCAAAGTAGTTCGTCTGCGGAAGTACCTCCGCGTTACAGAAAACCGCAGCCAACCATGTTATTTATTTTTCATTTAATTGAAAAAATGAACCCTTGTGCTTACGTTGACAGATGATGTCAACCACAACAGAGATACGTATCTTCGTTGTGGTGATGACGAAATAATTCAAAACATGGCGCCTGGCTCATACGTATAGCGTCTACATATCAGAAGACTATATTCGTCCTAATGTAACATAATATTTATTAATATTAATTTCGATGAGATTGAGATTCGACACATTCTCGAGATCTGGAAGGCTTTAATAAGCGAATAAGATAGCGGTGTAAGCTCTTACACCTCTATCTTGTTCGCTTATTACCTAATTCTTGTAATTTACCGACAACAAATATATATGCACGGCGGGTAAATTTCGCCAGCCTTCCATATATCGAGAATGTGTCGAATCTCAATCTCATGTGATAGCCCAGTGGATAAGGAATCGATCTATTGACCAATTGGTCCCCGGTTCGAATCCTGGCGGGGGCATGTACCACTAAATTAGTGTTTTCGGAATTATGTGCATATTTATCGTATCTTATTAGCTTATTAAAGCCTTCCAGATCTCGAGAATGTGTCTAATCTCAATCTCATCGAAATTAATATTAATAAATATTATATTACATTAGGATGAATATAGTCTTCTGATATGTAGACGCTATACGTATGAGCCAGGCGCCATGTTTTGAATTATTTCGTCATCACCACAACGAAGATACGTATCTCTGTTGTGGTTGACATCATCTGTCAACGTAAGCACAAGGGTTCATTTTTTCAACTAAATGAAAAATAAATAACATATTTGGCTGCGGTTTTCTGTAACGCTGTGGTACTTACGCAGACGAACTACTTTTGATGCGCACTACGTCTCTTAAGTGTTTTAAATTCATTTTTTTAGTATTTGTTGTTATAGCGGCAACAGAAATACTACTCTGTGTAAAAAGTATCGGGAATATGTCAATAAAAAGACCCGCGTAAAAGAGGTCGTTCTAATTTTTTTACTGCATGTTGGTAGCACTGTACTGATTTAGCGCGCAAAATTTGAGCGGGATCTGTCATTTAATTTGTTTTAAACTACACTTTTTGTTGGTCATAGTTTTGAGTCCTCGGCGATTTTTACAATGGAAAATATTGTTGAACAAAGAGTGTGCCTTAAATTTTGTGTTTCAAATGATATTTCATGTGGTGAATCACTAAAAATGTTGCGAAATACCTACGGCGAATCGTGTATATCGAAAACAAGGGCTTATGAATGGTATAAGGCTTTTAAAGAAGGCCGAGAAGTAGTAGTAGACTTGCCTCGTTCTGGTAGACCTTCAACCGCTACGACCAGAGAAAACATCGACAGAATCAAGAAGCTAGTGCTCGAAAATCGACGTATGAGTCTGAGAGAGTTGGCTAGTGAGGTGAACATATCTTTTAAGTCCGTCCACAACATTCTCATTGACATTTTAGGCATGAAACGCGTCGCCGCTCGACTAGTTCCAAAAGAGCTCAATTTTGTTCAAAAAGCGCAGCGAAAGCATGTCGCTGAAGACATGGTTTCCCGAGCTTCTACGGATCCGACCTTTATGAAACGTATAATAACTGGCGACGAGACATGGGTTTATGAGTACGACATGCAAACAAGCCAACAGTCTTCAGAATGGCGTCTCGAAAACGAGCCGAAACCCAAAAAACCGCGGCAAAGTCGCTCCAAAATCAAGGTGATGCTGACAGTTTTTTTTGACTACCGTGGTGTGGTTCACTCCGAATTCCTTCCAGAGGGAGAAACAGTGAATAAAGAATATTATTTAGGCGTCATGAAGCGTTTGCGTGAGAGTATCCGCCGAAAACGTCCAGATTTGTGGCAACACAACTCATGGATGCTGCACCATGATAATGCACCATCACACACAGCCATTATAGTGAAAGAGTTTTTAGCGAAAAATTCAACAAAAGTTCTCGACCAAGCACCGTATTCACCTGATATGGCTCCGTCTGACTTTTTTTTATTTCCCAAGTTAAAATTACCACTTCGAGGAAAACGTTTTGAGTCGATAGAAGCCATAAAAGAAAATTCGCTGAATGAGCTAAAGGCCATACCGCAAATAGCCTATGAAAAATGTATGGAAGACTGGGTGAAGCGGTGGAGATGTTGTATTGCAAGCGATGGGGCCTACTTTGAAGGCGATAAAATAAATTTAGATGAATAATTTGTATTTTTTGTTTTATTGACAAATTCCCGATACTTAGTACACAGAATGTACATCATCTGTGAAAATTTCAACTGTCTAACTATCACGGTTCATGAGATACAGCCTGATGACAGACGGACGGACGGACAGCGGAGTCTCAGTAATAGGGTTCCGTTTTACCCTTTGGGTACGGAACCCTAAAAAATAGTGTCTACAAAAATAGAAATTTTTGAAGACACTGTTTATTTATTGTATTTATCCATGTGAATCAAAGTTCACTTCCTATTTCTTATTATGAGATCATGGTTTTATACATATGTACGACAAATAAGATTTCAAATTAGATGACAAGTGAGATATGTAAATAATCTTGCATTAATAAGTAAGTTATGTAAGATAGACCAAATGGTCATTGTATGATTCTATATCACCCAATGCCTATTCAGCTTATCTTATTGTCTGAAAAATATAGAATTCATCTTCTCCATATCTCTAGACTTTGCTAGGGCGGCAAAGTTCTCAAATTCAAGGTAGTAATTTCCCTTCGTCCTTCTTGTTCTATTCCTTTTACGTCACCATATTTCCCTACTAATCAAAATGTATACATGTACAATGTATACATGATTTATTAACAAGGATCTCGATGATCTATTCCTAAGTTCCTTTTATACAATGCAATACTTACGCTAAAATATAATTCTCTCATTTCATGTGTCGAGTGTTAAAGGAGAAATAGACATGTTTTCTGAAAATTCTGACTCCTTTCTCCTTCTTCTATATCCTTTCTATCGTGAATTAATAGAAGTGATTTCAAGTCGAACAAAGTCCACTGACTTATCTTAACGGTAGCTTAACGTTCCTTTAGAAACACGGAGAAGCCTGAAACAGGTTAACCCATAAACAGGCATACTGAGATTGATGTAGCTTAACGACGTCATCGAGCCTCCCATACAGCCTACCTACTGATTAGTAGATATGATTTACGGTTGCTTTACATATTTTATTCTCATATATATCATCCATATAGACTATTAATTAAAAAGTGTTTCAGATATTTTTAATATTTACATGCAATTTGATCTAACCTGCTTTGTGTGCCATGGCTGCTCCGGCAGACTACCGGCAGCAATATGGCAGCGTCGGCATGTTGCACTTACTAACAGTAGTGGGTGGGTACCGGCCGGCGCTAGGCCGCATGAACTAATTGGTGGCGGAAGCACAAAAAGCAGGTTAGATCAAATTGCATGTAAATTTGACTTTCGCAAAATAACGCCTGATCTATTAACAATTTTTAATATTCTCCATATATATAAAATATCTGAAACACTTTTTTAATTAATAAGCTTTGTCGAATAAGAACGTTCATCAAGTACGTTTCAATAGGTCTACAGAATATTTTTTTCCATACGAATATGGATGCATTTGATAATTCTAAATATTATTTTCCTAAAATCCTTCCCCATAGCCAACACTCACAGGGATGGGAAAAGCGGGAAAGTGGCAACGATCCGCGACGGTATTTTTTTAACTTTCGAGTTTATATGTAACCTGTCACACAGAGAGCGATCACACCGCACCGGATTTTTGTCGCGGATCGCTGTCGCTTTCCCACCTTTCCTGCCCCTGTGGGTTTTGGCTTTCGACCTTTGTGACTAAAAAACTACCGTATTTCTAAATTGTCTGTGTCGACAGTTTAGTCTGTGAATTAATCCATAAGTCAGTCGGTGCTCAGTCTATTGTACATATAATCAAAAATAGATAAATAGTTAATTAGGCATACAAGAATACGGCACACCTGATGTAAAGCGGCTACCGTAGCCTATGAACGCTTGCAATACATTAAGTATCACTCGCGCGATACCACCTCAGCTGCTAACACAACAATTCTTTAGGAGCTTACTGGTGACCTCACTCATACGCAGGAACATAACAACCCTATGGAGTTGTCATTTGGCTGCGGTTTTCTGTGAGGTGGAGACCCTACCTCTTGCGCTGTAGTACTCTTAGCCTATATACTCTTACATGGATTATAAGAGGTGATTTGAAAGGTAAGATGTATGAAGTGATAGATGTTTTGAAAGATAGACGTTTAGGTTTAGGCGTAATCGCGACTAAGAGGAAGGGAACCGACGATTTTCCCGGTGGCATGATGGCCCTGTGATCGGGGGTGGACCAGAAGGATCATGCCAGTGCGGGTGTCGGTGTCATGCTCGCTCTTCTCCCACTTAGCCTCCAGAATGGGAGAATATTGTCTTCTCTGATAGAACTGGGGATTTGGTAGAACTGGGGAACTGGAGATTTGTGTCGTGGAATGGTTGGCATGGGACCAAGCTAGAAAGCTGTGCTTGATCCTTATGGAGATAAGAGAGTGGCCTAAGCAGATAAGCCTAGTTTAGATGTGTATATGAAACGAAAAGTGCTTGTGTCGAATTTTTTTCCGTCATAAGGATATTCATACATGTACGTGTAGACGGAATGATCAAAAAAGTGTGATCGATTAGATTTTGATAGATAATCGACTTCGAAATAATTTTATGGATACTGGAGCTTATAGGGGGACTCCACTTTTGAATCGGACCACTGCCTGATGTTGAGCCCGTTTTTTGACCTTAACAAGAAGTGAATCTTGAAAGGTGGAAGAGTGCGAGTGGAAGTAAATTGGAAGAAACGTTAAAGAGCATTTGTACATGTCAGTGAATGATGTACGAACGCGAGTCTTTCTGGCTTAGATGTGAATGAATGCTTCAAAATTCTGAAAGAGACTACGGTGGATAGCGCAAATAAGCATGTGGAGAACAAGAGGTATAAAACTTGAAAGGTGACACCTGGTTGGATGCTAAGGTATAATCCTTCGTAGTAAAGAAGAGAAAGCGGGGTTAGATTATGTCGCAGTTTTACACCTAAATGATAGTATTAGAGATAAGAAGAAAGAAATTTACTGTCGATGCAAGAAGAAAACCAAAGCTTTGAAATGTATGGTAATGTGCAAAACGCTGATACTACGACTGAGCATACGACTGGAGTCTGTATCGGATGATGCTATTACCATGGATGCGATTGAATGGTCGATAGCAGGCCTGAAAAAATGGAAAATCAGCAAACACAGGAGGGATTCTGAAATAGAAGAAGATGTAATGACGGTTTCTTGCTATTTTGTCAATCTTGATCTTGAAAGCATTTGATAGGATATACTACCGCGTGCTGTACAGTCCACTTACGAGTATAATGATTGAACAGCATGGTAGCAGCTTGTCGCTCTGGTTTGACATCAAGGTAGGTGACAAACATGGTTGCGTGTTAACAGCTCAGCTGTCAATTCTTTATCATGATAACTGTCTACAGAAAATAAGGTCTACGAATATAGCATTGCGTATGGATGACCTAGTAGTGAATTGTCTGCTTTATGTAAACGATGCTGTTCTAATATCAGACACATCATATGGAGCAAACACTGGTTGCAATGATGAAGACAATTGTATAGAGAAAAGCTTACAACTGAATACGAAGAAAATCAAGTTAATGGTATTTGAAAGAGAGGAAACCAGAATGAGCGCAGAATAACGGTTGATGATATAGTGTTGCAATAAGTGAATGACATCCACTTTTGGCAGGGATGGAGGATACATCTAATGTGGAGAGGCGAGTGAGTGCAGTGAAAATGAGAATGAAGCGGGAAAATCTACTTGGTAATACGAACCTGAGAGAGAAGGTACATCTCACTATATACACAACGGTGCTGTTCCCAACGCTAACGTATGGATGCGAAAGCTGGCAGAAAAGGCATGAAAATATAATAAACGCTTTTGAGATGCATGCGTTACGCTTGTAATATATTAAGTATTACACACGCGATGCCTCCTCAGCTGCTTACGCAGCAACTCCTTAGGAGCTTACTGGTGACCGCACTCACACGCAGGAACACAACAACCCTCCAGGGAGCTTCGGTATTCAGTGAGGTGCAGGTACTTCCCCAGACGGGTTACCTCTCTTAAAATATCTAGACCTCGCTCGCTTTTTTTAATTTATTCACTTTTTCTGTCGTCAGTTTCGGGTATTTTCAATTTAGACTTTTTTCAGCACATATTTGATCAATGTGCATGTGCTTGTGGCATACCCTGCCGACATCTCCACTTACTCTTGCTCAATACATGATATCATGTCATATTTTATATCCTGGAAATATTATAAATCAAAAGTAATTAGCTGGTCATACCTCACTGACATAAGTTACTAAAGATATTTTAAAGTGAGGAAAAATATGGCCTTCGAACATCGCAAAAAAATCTATGGAGCCATCAAACAATAGATGCTAATTGATTAATATAAAAAACCCGTTTTGTAATAACAAAAATATTCATTATAAGTAACGTGACAAAATATATACACTTATGCTATGTAAAAAATTATGACCGTGAAATAACATAAACACAGAAATGTATTTTTAATTATATGTCACGTACATATTATGTCTTTCAACAGTAGTCGAGTACAAATAACATGTAAATTAATAGATTTAGTCGATGTTAGAAAAATCATAAACTTACAATATTAGCGCATGACGATTGTGAAGGTCGAGTACAGATTGCGGTTACCGAATTGGTTGAGATTGACGAAAAATGACTTGTCGGCAAGTTTGACATTGACATTGACAGACATTGAAATGAGTCAAGTGCAAAAGATTTTACATTGCAAAATTATTTAAAATGATAGCAAAGTGATGAAGGATAGTTATTGGTTCTGTATAATATTTTGTTTGGTGCTAGGTATACTGCTTTCAACTGGAAAGAAAAAGCCAATCGGTGAGGGCAATTCACATTGCCTCGGAAAGGCATATTCGAAACGGATTCGAAAAGTTTTGATTAAGATTCTGTAGATTTGGACAGATCACATTTCGATTCCAATTTGAACGCATGTTTCGAGGCAATGTGAACACGCCTACAGATCGGCAAAATCTTTTGAACATATGGCAATGAAATTTAAGACCATTGTTCATAGTGGATCCGGGGGCATACGTTAAAGATAAACAATTAAACTAATAAATACTACTAACTGAACAGAAGTAGATATCTACTAACCTTAACCAATATGCGATTTTCGAAATTGTAGATATTAAATTATACTAAAAAATTGGTTGTCTGTAAAGTCGGTTTACGGACGATAATTTAACGTGATAACGTCGTAAGGAAACTTTCAACAGTTGACAAAACAATTCACGTGTAGGTTGTGTTCTGCCGCTGTCTCTCTTCTACTCTTCTATTGGATAAACCAGACTTGCCCCCGCAAATTTACAACTGAAGGTTAGCTCGGCAGTCAATTCAACGAAGACATTCGACTCGAATGCAACACCCAGCAAATAGCTTAATATAAAGTAGTACAACAATGGTACGCGAATAATTTCGTTTGTTTCTGTAAAGCTAATTATTTGCTGCCATGTAAAATACATTAGTTTTAATATAAATAAAATACTTATTAATAGTTTTGATCATTTGTTATAATTAATTCATTTTGTCGTAATAAAAAACTGAATTTATTTCACCTAATAAGTTAGCACAGCATTTATTGATTCTGAGGCGGTACGAAGTTCGCCGTGTTAGCTGTATATATATATCTAGTCCGGCTAAATACTGTTAGATAGAAACTTCTTCTTCTTTTTTTTCAACTCTTTCATAATTTTGAATTTGGAATGCGTTTATTATGTTAAAAACTTCTTTCGGTTTCTCGCTGTTTTATATATTTTTTCGTGTTTATTATCAAATTACGATATTGATGGGGTGTTAAAGAAAAAAGATTTGCAGTGATCGCCTTGCACAAAGTAGGTATGGAGTGTCAGTCATATTCAAGACACTTCAAAAGTTTGGTATCAGCCGTAAGTTCGTATATCGTACTACCGACAGTTATACCAATACTTCCTCTGTTGAAGACCATAAAAGATTAGGGTGACCGCGTGCTGTTAGAACTACAAAGGCTGTTAATGGTGTTAAAGCCAGAATTCGCCGATACCCCCATTAGGAAACAAAAAATCTTATCGCGAGAAATGAAGATTCCCGCTAGGACTCTGTTGCGTACCTATAATAAGTCAAGTCTTATCAAGGAGTCACAAAGTTTCATTTTTGTGAAAAAGGAGTGAAGCCTTCAGCCAGAGTGTGTCTAGAGACTGTCTTGGATCGTGTTGTGAAAGCCCTCAGCAATACACTTTTTAAAAATGTGCCGTGGACTCTCCAGCAGGACTCTGCACCTGGTCACAAGGCACGAGCTACCCAAGCCTGGCTCGAAACCAACGTTCCGTACTTTGTAAGAGCTGAAGACTGGCCCTCGTTTAGCCCAGATCTGAACCCCTTAGACTACAAATTATGGTCAGCTTTAGAGGACTTAGCCTGCTCGAAACGACACGCCGACATTGTGTCTTTTAAGAAATCTCTGGAGTAAGCATAAATTTCCCATGGAAACAGTGCGTAAATTCATTGATTAGTGGCCAGACAGATTAAATGCCTGTATAAAAGGTGGATATTTCGAATAGAATTATTTTTTGCGGAAGTTCCATAAATATGTACGTGTAAGTTTTATCAAGATTACATCCATTACTTCTTAAAAAAATAAATGCATATATATGGTGCCTATTGGCGAGTTTCAAGAACTCCGCAATACCACAGCGCGTAGTTGAAAATGAAGGTATGGTAACGTTATCCCGTTTCCTAATCCATGAGAATCAGAGAGGTCCGCTACCGCTACCTTTTTAGCGAAGATACTGATTCTTACATGGAGCAACTGCCGTCAGACCTCCATAACCCAGAGGGAAAACCAGACCTTTCTTAGGTAATGTCACACATCTTTCGAATTATAATTTCACGGACGTGCCGGTTTCCTAACGATGTTCTCCTTCACCGATGAGCTAGTGATAATAAGAAACAAGTATATAAATCGGGAAATACGAATTTAGTGTTGCATGCCTGGATTCGAACTGGGGGGGTCAGTTGGTCAATTGCCCGGTTCTTTATCCATCGGCGACCACTGCTCACTGTATATACTATTGCATATATTATTGCGATACAATGTCATCTTCATCATTGTTTAATGTCATCGACTTGACTAATTAGTATGCATTTTAGGATGGTGTCATCAAATGATCAATTTTGTTGTTGTTGCAATCTCTTTGTTGCTCAAATATACATAACATATACAGTTACAAATGTTTAGTATGTACAAAGGCGGACTTATCTCTGTAAGAGATCTCTTCCAGCCAACCTTTATAGGCTTGATAGGAATATTGTAATACATATATAGGCAGAGAAACTATCAAAGTCAAAGTCAAAATCTTTTTATTCCGTAAAAATGGCTACATTTGTTTGGAATCGTCACAATTTTTTTCCCTACCGTGCAGTTCATGACTAGGTGAGCACTGATAAAAATACTGCCAAAAAACTCAAGCATCCCTCTTTTGGTATCCAAACAAATTTACATAATTTATTACACACTTACTTACATTATAAGTTAATTAGGTACATTATAATTGGATCGACTCAATCCCAGGCATTTTTATCATTAATATAGTTACTTTATAATATGCCCTGCTACACAATTTGGCTTTAATAGTAGTTTTAAATTTGTTTATTGACAATTCTCTTATATTGCTGGGAAATTTATTATAGAACCGTATACATTGCCCCATAAAATAATTACTTATTTTGTGGAGACGGCTTGCATGTAACACAAGATTATGCTTATATCTAGTATTTATGCTATGAGTATCACTCGTTTTACAAAATGAGTCTATGTTTTTATGGACATACAAAAGATTTTCATAGATATATTGCGATGCGACTGTTAGAATATTTATATCTGTACCTTCTTTAACTAAAATATCATGATATATATATAGATATATATATATATATATATAGATATATATATATATATAATTTTAATATTTATGGTTCATCATTCTCTTTTTTTATAAGACTAAGGTGGAAAATAAGTGCACGGCCTGATGGTATGCCATTTTTACTACAGCACATGGACGAGAAGTTCGATAGCGTTGTTGCGCGTGTCAGTCTAACTAGGAACATACACCTTTTGTGCTGTTATGTATGGCCACCTTTAACATATATTGGACACGCGTTGTCACTGTAATTGTAAACGAAGCAACTTCACTGCAGCATCTTAGTAACCTCACTTACTCGTAGGAACACGATAATCATTCTATTTCTGCCTACTACTTGTGAACTATATCTTCACGCCAGGTCCGTTACCGGATAGCCACAGGAAAACGAACGCCACCCGCCAGCCTTACACACCTCTCTCGCTTGTGTAATATTCATAGCTCTTTTCCGGCAGACGTGCATCTGCCGGTTTCAAGTAATGCCGCCTTCTTATAGCAATAAGTACTAATAATCCTTCCTGATCATAATTACAATAGCCTCATGATTATATTTCGACGATATTCGATATTCGACATATGTTGACGAGCTCGGTGGCTCAGTCGTGAATGACGCGACTTTGACACCGACGCTCGTGGGTTCGATTCCCACAAAAGACAAACATTCGTGTGCATGAACATATGTGTTTGTCTTGGTCTAGATGTTTTATGAGAGGTAGGGCGCATCTTACAGAAAACGGCAGCCAAATAATAACTCCCTGGTAGATTGTTGTGTTCCTGCGTGTGATTGTGCTCACACAGGGTAAACATTTGTGTGCATGAACATGTCTATGTTCATGCACACAAATGTTTACTCTGTGTGGGAATCGAACCCACGAGCGTTATGCAGTGTCAAAGTAACGTGACAGCGCGTTTCGCTACTGCGCGACCGAGGTCGTCACATTTGTGTTTGTAAGCAACCTGTCACACAAAAAGCAATCACATCGCGCCGGATCGCTGCCGCTTCCCCGCTTTTCCCGCCCCTGTGGGTTTTTGCTTTTAATTCGTTGCTGTGGTAAATAAATAAAAAAAAAAAGAATAATTTCAGTACGACAATGAGTTATTCGTCTGTTTTTGACAACTAGTTAGCCTTCATCATCCGATGAGCACTTCATAAGTATAGTTTAAAAGTACAGTCATGAACGTCGCATCTTTAACCTTTTCTCTACGTTTCCTACACATTCTGGACAGGTCGTTAAACCCACGTACAGTTCTCTTCGCTTTTGTCTGCACCGGCCTGGAGTTTTATCTTATTTTAGTCCTTTCTGTAGATAAAATGTTATCTCATTTTTATTTGCACGACATCGGTGGAAAAGCCTTACGACCCACTTGCGGTAAAGTGGCTACCGCAGCCTATAATACCTTGCAATACAGCAAGTATTGCAAGGTATTATAGGCTGCGGTAGCTCTTCTTACCATCTCTGGTGGTTACACAGGAATTTCCCTATTTGCAAACTGATAACTTCCGGAAAAAAGTCGTACTAAATCTAAAAAGGGCTGTTAGTTAGGCTTCTGTATCGATGAATAAACTAACGTTTTAATGGAAAAAGCTTTCAGAGCTAATATTTTATTGTAGACTAGCAGAAGTCCGCGGCTTCGCACGCATGAGATTTGGGCTTTTAGTAGCCTTTATTTCTCTGTAGACGTGATATTGTTTCTGTTTAAAAAAAAAAACAAAGTTTAGGGTCGTAGATGCAACCATAGAGCGATTCAATTTTCGTACAGCGCCATCTATTGACCTTTACAGGAGGCAACGTATATGTATTTTATTTATATTACATAAAAAAGGCGTATTTATTTTATGTTACAAAAAAAAATAGTATTCTATGAAAATAATAAATGTAAAATTGCAAAGTCGAAGATATTTCGCCCTAATTTTAACAGTTTTTCATTTTTTACGCAGGAACCCTAAATATTTACGGGAGAAAAAGTACCCTATATTCTGCTCTGAACAGTCCTCTACCTACCAGTGAAAGTCCCGTTAAAATCGGTTTAGCCATTTCGAAGATTAGCCCGGACAAACAACAGACAGACAGACAAAAAAGTTAAAAATGGGTATTTAGGCTTTGGTAACGTGAAAATAATAATATGAGCTTAAGATAAAGGCTTTATTTTGAAATCACAGACAGACACTTCAATTTTATTTATATGTATAGATACAAATATATGTACGGTATAGTCACATTTATCCAATATGTACATAGAAAGGGAACGAACGTCAAAAAAGTCAAAAGAAATAAAAAAAATACAAAACCCCAGGGTACAAGCTAACATTTACTACTCGCAGTTGGATGAGTAATTTAGTCTATTACAAAAGATCGCAGTCAGAGTCGATGCCACGTAGTCAATGACACCTAGATAAAAATCCTCTGAGTTAATGCGTTCCTGCTAACGAGTGCAAAAGACCCTTGCAACAGCAACACCAGATTTTAAAACCGCTCCACATCACTCTTGTAGATATGTAGTAGTAGTATATGTAGATTCTACGCGCTGAATTTTCTTAGGGAAATCTCAGCCAATTTAGTGACAATTTTTATGTAGATGAACTAGTTTTCAACGACCAAAGCGGCGCGATTTAGGAAGACCTTCTCGATCTATCTTGTCAACATGTCCTACTCATGTACTCATACAAGAAGGAAACCGTAGAGAAATATTCATCGTCTTTTACACCGTTTAAAATACGTGATCCTGACCTCAAAAGATAACAAAAGATGGTCAACTTAAATATTGACGAATGCTTTACAAAGTTTACATTCGTCATGCATGCATTTGACTGTTATCAGATATATTTGTAGTTAAGCAATTCGAAATCACTTCCGGTCCTGTTGGCCTTCGATGACACATAGGTTCGATACCTCTGTTCTGGCAACGATTCATACATATATATATATGTATGAATCGTTGCCAGAACAGAGGTATTTAAAAAAAATGTATATTTATGCAATAACAAGAGGCATGCTCCGTTGCTTCGGACATGTAGAAAGAATACAGGTGGAAATAAATACGAAGCAGATATACATGAAAGTACATGGATGTAGGAGCCGAGGAAGGCTGTTTGTCAGAAACCGGCGAGTGTGCATAAGAAGGCATGTGTAACGATCGAGTCATGTGACGCTCGGTTCTCTCTGCCTACCCACGAAGGGACTTGGTGTAAAAATATGGATATATACGATGAGTAATCATATATATCCATATTTTTACACCAAGTAACAGTAACACTACCGATTTCGGGTGTTGTCATTTCCTCTACTAAAAGTGATTAAATGTAACGCATTCAAAACCTCTTTTTCAGGTCCCGGCTCCCAGAAACCCTCACTAATCACAAATAAAAGCCTGAAATACCTGACGATCACCGTCATAGGGGCAAAAGCCACCCCATCATCGAAAAGATTAAAGTACACTTACTTCCAAATGAGGGAATTGGCAAAGGATCCCACTATGGACTTCAACACTAAGATACTTATGTACGTGGGCGGTTTCCTGGACAGTCCTAACTTTCCATTCGCCACCACAATAGAGAGTTACTATAAGAAACTGGGTTATAATGTTTGGTTATTGGATGCTAATAGATTCGTCACCATGGAGTACCCTGCGTAAGTATTTCTTCTATATCACATAAACCCATACTCATCCCACTCCTGGAATACGAATCACCCTTCAACCCTTATTGAGCATACCTCGCTGTTCGATTGGGGATTAGCAAAAGCCAGTCGCCTGAAGGATTTCAGATTTGCCTTACGAAATTTTAATTGCCTGCTGAAACTGGTAGTTTGATTCTCCGAAGCTCGGAAATACTCGAGATTAATTGTCCCATCCATAAACAGGCTTCGGTTAACGTTGTTTAACTTACGTGTTCAATTGGATTGACACGCTAGGCATCGAAGTTCTCATTCGATTCAGAATCGAAAAGTTTTAACTCTGATTGCATATATTTTGCATGGAAACTTTTTGATTCCGATTCCAATATGGAGTTTCGAGGCAATGTGAATAAGCTTACTGATATTATGCTTACTACGGAACCCTGCGTAAGTACAATCCTCAATGAAGTAAACGTTCCCCTATGTCTGATACTAATTAGTTGTATGTTATAATATAATTTCAATTCTCCAATTGTATAATTGTAATTTCATAATTTGAAATTTATATGATCTATCCCCAAATAATTAATGACCAGCTCGCTGTTATTTGTATTATTAATCTTGCTTATTTTTATTTTATTATGTACTGTTTTATTTTTGTAAACACAAAACATATACCTATACATCAAGGAAAAGCTGTCTTATTCTACAGATTTATATTTACTTAAAAGGATAACAACAAATATTACACGGTTGTTGACTTTAGTAAATAAAATTATTTGTGTTTTTTTAGACAACCAGATTGGCAAATAAGCATGCGACCCGCATCAGATGTTAAGCGGTCACCGTAGCCCATTGACGCTCGCAACACCACGGGGATGTTACTCGCGTGCTGTCAATCTTGTGTCGTCACTGTACCCAGTAATTTCTCTGCCATATCTCAACCTTCTAACCGGAACACAGCTATATAAATATTTTGTACAAAGTCTCCCTCTGGTAAAATTAGTCTGTAGTAGTTGAATTAAGCTAAACTGGACAGACAGCAATGCCGCCAAAAGGTCAGCTCTTTCACGGTACGGTGTCTTAACTATGTAAATATTCTGTAACTTTTAGTTGTATCTCGATATTAATTCCTCTATGTCCATCTCCTCATGCACCTCACAGAAAACCGCAGCCTAATAACAATTCCCAAGAGGGTTGTTGTGTTCCTGCGTGTGAGTGCGGTCACCAGTAAGCTCCTAAGGAGTTGCTGTGTAAGCAGCAGAGGAGGCATCGCGCGAGTGATATATGTTACAAGCGTTAATAGGCTACGGTAACTGCTTTATTAGGTGGGCCGTATGCTTGTATGCCTCCCGACAATGTATATAAAAAAAAAACACTGATGGGTCATAGACAGATGACAAACCGACAAACAGGCAGAGTAACTTCTTAGCGTTATGCCGTTTCCTAATCCACTAGGATTGGCGGGGTCCGCTACCTAAGCCTAAGGATTTGGCGAAGACACTGGTTTTTACATGGAGCGTCTGCGGTTAGACACAATCCAAAGGGAAAACCATGTTTTCATTCACTGCCGAGCAAGTCATAAATATGTAAATAAATCCGAAAACACGAATTTAGTCATTTATTGCCTGTTGGTGTGGATAGATAGCCTTTTGTAGCTGATAATAGCAGCAGTTCCACCTTTATCTTTCAGTTTTTTAAGAGAGGTAGGATCCAGCAAGAGCTCGTGCAGTGCTCCACTCCCTCAGATTTTTCATCTGTTGCGGTGGGGCATAGCATGATTTCTTGCTCCAAATGTCCGTCTGGGGAAGCACCTCCATCTTACAGAATACCGCTCCGAAATAACAACTCCGGAAGGATTGATGTGTTCCTCTGTGTGAGTAAGGTAGCCAGCTAACTGAGAGGTCGTTGTGTGGACAGCGGGAGGACCCACCATCGCCTATGGCTCCACCGACCTCGCGGTCATTTGAGCCGAATCACGCTGCTCTAAGGCTCTCTTCGTACCGTGGGCAATTCTTCGCTCCCTACAAATTATTCCGAATGAGTATAACAGCGGGAGGACCGGCGGATGGCGAACCGCCACAAGCAGTGTGGGCGCGGCAGACTGGCGCGACGGTCAGGGAGACCCGGTGAAACGGTTGACCGCTGGCCGCCCGCAGGTTAGTAGGGTTCCCAAACCCGGGGAATACTTAATCTCCGCCCCAGGAGGCTGAACCGGCTGCCTGCGTAAAGTCCCTGTTGCAAAGGTCGTGCCGGAGAAGGAGACCGGAGTGGACCCGGTTGCTGCAGCAGGGGGGACCGGGGGCCCTACCGCTCGCCGCGTCAGCAAACCGCATAACCCGCACTGTACTGTGGTGAAAGACACCGTTCTTCACTCTGTTCGTTCATCGACTTCTCATTTTTTACCTTATCACGCATTATGGCAAAACAAAAACGGAAGAATGGTTCCACAGCGGCCACCACCTTCACAACGTATGTGGATTTTTCCAACATTAGGGGTTTGCACTCGAACGTCAACGCGGTCAATCATCACCTGGAAACCGCGGGGCCAACCATCTTTTCCTCACAGAGACACAAATATACTCACCGGCCGACACTTCTTACTTGCATTACCCTGGGTACAAACTAGAACTCTTAGTTGTGCGTTGTGCCGGGGTATGCTCGTGGGGGGGAATGCATCATCTGAAGACAGGGACCTGTCGATATTATGGGTACGTGGGGATCATGGCGGCAACACCCGGATCTACGCGTGAGCCAAGTGGTGGCCGAGGGTTTGTTATAAAAAAAACAAACTTTATTTACCACAATACTGACCGACAGAGTTTCGGTGTTGATTTAATACAAAGGAATGTTCGATTAATCTAACTTACTAGCTAATTTATACTACAATTATTGTTTACTCATCACTATTGTGCAATGCCGCATTTCCTATATTGAGTAACTGCCCATCAGCATTTAGTGGTGCTTATGACGCGTATTTGGTGTGGGTGGCTACCCTTAACTCCTCCCTCCTTAAGAGAGAAATCAGCCGGAGGTGGCTGTGGCGGATGATTTCGTTTTAGCACCAATATGTTGTTGAGCACTTTGAATTTAATTACAATTGCTGTTGTTCCTAACAAAACCATTATTACAATTATGCTTAGTGTCCATACACTTATGTCTGTGGTTATACTTATTTCTTCACTATCACTGTCACTATTGTATTTTGCACTATTTAGTAAACTTTTTATTTCTGTGAAATCTATATCACGTAAATCTGCTTGCCGGGTTTCTTTCTTGATTTCTTGTTGGATGTCAGGCATCCGGATCACTTGCATCTGCAAACTGGGTATCGTTGATCCATTGGTGGTGTGTTGTATGATTACTTTTTCTCCGATCTGTACCGTACAATGTGGACTTGGTGTGACAAAATATGTCCCTTTCATGTTGTATCGTCTGATTTCAGTATTGCAGGTTTCTGTGATTAGAATTCTCTCCTTAGTGAACAGTAACCAGGTATCCTCGGCTACTCTCTGGATTTTTGTATTTTCTATCAATATAGGGATTTGATAACATTTAGAGTATTCTTCCTTCATGAGCATAATCTGTTCTATGCATGTGGTTGTAGAATATGGAACGATATTGTTCTCAGTACACAGAAATTTATCATTCTCTATCTCTCTGCAGGATTCAGCCACAGGTATGTATTTCAATCTATTCACTATAAGGAATGGGTGTTTTGGAATTATGACATAGGTTTTTAAGGTAACGGGATTCTGAATAGGTACGGGAATTATTTTGTAATATGTATACGTGTCCTCGTCTATCAAAGGAACTTCAAGAATAAATACTATTTTACTATTATCTAAGTACGCTTTAAACACTACATTTGTTTCTAGTTTTATCAAATTATCTCTATTAACTACGTAAATTAATTTATAATGTTTCTCTATTTCTAGGAGAATATTTAATAACTCTGTTGAGTTTATAATTGATTGATGTAGAGTATGTATTTTACTGAAGGCTATTGCTGTCTCTAATTCTTGAATCACATTATAGATGAGGCGAAAGTTATTAAGAATTTGATTTAGTGTGTTCATTTGACTGACTATCGTCTGTATCTCTGACTGGTCATGACGTAGTTTATCTAACTGCGAAGTTTTATAATTTATATGTATCAAATTATATTTCATATCATCTGAAATATTAACTAGCTTATCAAAGGCTTTTTGCATTAATGATATTTTTCTTTCCATTGAATGTTCTCTATTTTTGAGGTGTTTTATTTCTGTGTTATACCTAATAGCATCTTCATTGTCTAAGTTTCCTGAAATAGTTTTAATAAGTGAACCTAGGGGATTTATGAGACCTCTTTTTGCTCTCCTATTAGGTAAGATTTGTTCTAATCTATCCGTAGCTAGTTCCATAAGGGATTCTATTTGTACTTCTAGTCCAGCAAATTCACTCTTTGCTGGTGATCTATCTGCGTTAAGTATATCCTTAAGCCTAAAGTATTCTACACGATTGTTTTTTAAGTGAGTAACTATACTATCTAACTCTAATGTTTTAATAATAGTCCAGTGACTATTCTGAATCACTGCTGCTCCCATACGTATCGGTGCGATTCCTGGGTTTGAACTGAGGTTCTGGAGGTTTACGCTGCATACTCTTGCCACTAGTCCCAGGAGTATCCCGACTGCTAACCTGTGGAGGCCGTTTTATATTTTTTATTGCTACTTTAGTTTTTCTTTTGTTTAATTCTACTGGTACTATATTCCTAACAATTTTGCCCTTAACTTTTGCTTTTTCATACCTTGGTAACTCTTTAGCTTTTCTAGTTCTAGTAGTCTTCATAAATACTTCATCTCCTTCTTTTAACTTAGGAGGTTCTTCTCCCTCTTTCTTTTCCCAAACTCTGACCTTATCCTCTTGTAGTTTAGTACCTACATATTCATATAAGACTTTCAATCTTTTTCTGTGATCCTGAACTAGCTTTTGTAAAAAGTTTTTATCTCTATCTATATCAAATACATTTCCCGATTCTGTATGACCAAACACTATTTCAAATGGCGTAAAGTTAGTTGCGCTATGTAACGTATTATTATACGCCATGATTGCATAAGTCATAACCGATGCAGCATCTAAATCAGTTTTGTCATATTTTGCCAGTCTATAAATTTCTATTATTGTGGAGTGAAATCTTTCTACTATTGCCATTGAACTAGGATTGTTGGGTGTTCCTACATGCATATCAATTTTATATAAACATAATAGTTCTTTGACAAGTTTATTATTAAATTCAGTTCCGGGATCACTATTAATTTTCTTTGGTAGCCCATACATACTAAAATATTTTATTAAAGCCTGTACGACTTCTGGTGTGCTTCTGTTAGGTATATAAAAAGCTTGGCCTAGTTTGCTGAAGGCATCAACGATAGTTAAATAATATTTGTTTTCTATATAAAGTAGATCCATGAATACTTCTTCGAATGGTGTGAATTGACTTTGCGTAAGTTGCATGACCGGTTTAATTGGCTTTCTTTCGTATTTAATTTTTCTACATTGTTCGCATGAGTTTATGATAGCTGACACTGTTTCTTTCATGTTAGACCACCAGTAATGTCTCCTAAGCTTAGTAAGTGTTTCCCTAATTCCTCGATGACATGTTTTTCCATTGTGATACTTAATTATGATTTCCCTTTGATCATTTTCATCTGTTACATTAACTACTCTTTCTGTACATTCCATTAAATTTTGTGTTCCTTTTTTATATAGACTTATTACTACGTTACTAAATGCCTGCCTAAATATAGGGGATTCAAAGTATATGAAATATTTATGTTTAAAGTTTATATATTCTTTTAAAAATCTTTTTATCAGGTGTTCATTATTTACTGTTGGTAAGTGTACTTCTAATATTCTTTGTTTATTATTTGATATATCTTTAACACTCATATCGTTTTTGAACCAAGTGTGTATAAGTATTTGTTTTGGTTTTGTATCCACAGCCTCATTTAAGATAGGAATACCATTGTGTTCTATATTAGATACAGAGTGAGCGGTGGCTCCGTCGTCTGAGTCTGATATTTCCATTACATCTGGTTCCGCTTGATTTAACATGACGGTATCAACAGATGCGTCAGAATCTGATATCTCAATTACTGGTGACGCCTCGTCCACTTTGTCCCTATTTTTGTTATTTCCTAACATCTCTTCGGCGATATTCCTAACAAATTCATCTAACTCTTGCTCCCTGTCTTTATCTGTATTTACTAACATAGAATCATTATCATCATCTAACATATTTATTTTTATTTTTCTAACTATTTCCCCTTTTGACTTAATTATAATTGATGAGCTATTTTCGTCTATACAATTGATTTTTATGCGTGACAATGCATCTGCGTTAGTGTTTTGAGCACCCTTTTTGTAGTATATTTCAAAGTCATATTCCTCTAATCTTAGACGCCATCTTGTTAATTTGCTGTTTGGTTCTTTGAGAGAATACAACCATGCCAGAGGCCTATGATCTGTGTATATATAGAACTTATTTCCCCATAAATATGGTCTGAAGTGTTTAACTGCCCAAATTACAGCTAAAAGTTCCTTCTCGATAGTACTGTACCTAGTTTCGGTAGCGCTTAAGGTGCGGCTGGCATAGGCTATAGGCTTATCAGATCCTATGGTGCCTTGTGATAAGACTGAGCCAATTGCATGATTAGATGCGTCCGTTGTTAAAATAAACGGCTTCTTGAAGTCCGGGAATTGCAACAATGGAGCGTTAGTTAAAACCTTTTTGCAACTTTCAAAGCTTCGTATGTACTCATCATTTAAGTCTATACTTTTACCCTTCTTTAAACAGGATGTAAGTGGCTTTGTCAGTTTTGCGAAATCTTTTATGAATTTTCTATAATATCCTATGAGACCTAAAAAGCTTTTAATTTCAGTCGTAGTTTTTGGTATCGGGTATTTTAATATGGCATCTATTTTGTCATTATTTGGTTTTAGTCCCTCGTTAGTGATTGTGTGCCCTAAGTACAAGACTTCTTTTCTTAGGAAATGGGATTTATCGAGTTGTATTTTTAAATTTGTTTCCCTGAACCTATCGAATACTGCTCTAAGTTTAAGTATATGTTCGTGTAAGCTTTTAGAGAAGATTATGACGTCGTCAAGGTACACTAGACAGTGTATACCTTGAAGACCTCTTAGTACATTATCCATTGCTCTTTGGAATGTTGCAGGTGCAGTTTTCAATCCAAATGGCATCCTATTAAATTCGTAATGACCAAATGGTGTGCTGAAGGCTGTTTTGGCCCTATCCTCCTTCTCTACCTCTAATTGGTGGTACCCACTAGCTAAATCTAGCGTAGTGAAGTACATGCTGTTTCCTAGCATGTCAAACAGATCGTTAATATTGGGCAATGGGTATTTATCATCAACAGTTATGTCATTTAAACGTCTATAGTCGACTACCATTCGCCATTTCGGTTTTCCTGAGCTGTCTATTTTTTTCGGTACTAGGTGCACTGGTGCACTCCAAGGTGAAAACGACTTCTGTATTACGTTATCTTTAAGCATTTTATCTACCTGCATCCTAATCTCATCTTTTTGCGTGGGGGGTAATCTATGTGCCTTAATATATATTGGATCTTCATTTTTTGTCCTAATTCTATGCTTTACTTCGTTAGTGAACGATAACGGAATGTCTTCACAATAAAATATATCTTTATACTCCTTACATATATTACTTATGGTCTGTCTTTCTTCTTCATTCATGTGTTCTAGTTTTAATTTGTTTAAGTTATCCGTTAAAAGTTTATCTATTATCTCTCTATTCCTATCATCTGTATAATTAACTTCTACTAAGTTTTCGTTATACGGCGTGACTTTAAATGGTCCGGTTACGGTTAATTCCATTTTATCTGATCTCGTATTTTGGATTACCGTTGTCGCAAATCCGTTTTCGCATTTAACTAATGCTGCGGGCATCCTAACCCCGTCTGTAAATTGTTTAAATTCTAAAATCGCAACTCCTTGTGTTAAATTCACAGGCAGTGTAACCCTTGATTCGCTACGAGGGGGTAGTAAATAAAATTCTCTCATTGGAGGTTTATAAATTATTGGAATGCACGTATCTCTTGTATATAACTTTTGATTTTTCATATCTATATTTGCTTCCAAGTGTTTCAATAAATCGCTACCTATCAAGCCATCGTACCGTTCATCTACGCTATATACATAAAATTTGTGAGTTCCCGCGCTTTTAAAAGTTTTGGGTAACGGTATATGCACCACCTCGTTGTGTTTACTACTAGCATGTGTACTAATGATTTCGAATTGTTCTGTGCTTTTGAACTTGCAAAAATGTTTATTCGCTAGTTCCGGACTAATGAACGAACGTGTACTCCCGGTATCTAACATAAAAACAGCGTCTAACTCTTTTATTTGAATATGAGGTAAATTTAAAGCATTACAATTTAATGCTATCCGTTCCGGTGTGTGTGCGCCCTTATACAAAAATTTTCAACGCTATTATCGTATACGTTATCAATACTTGGCTGTATGTTATTATTACTATTTGTCGATTCATCAAAGTTGTTGTTTTCCGTATAATTAACTCGCCTCGAACTGGCGGTGCGCATTGTAACATCAGTATTGCAACCTGATGCGCTTGGCGACTGCGCGTCATACGAAACGCCGCCGCGCTGTCCATTGTATACATTTTGTTGAGTTTGCATATGTCGCGGTTGGTTGTTATTATAATTGTACGAGTTATTATAGAATCGATGTCTAATATTATGATTTCTCGCCTGGAATGAATTATTAGGTGAACTAAAGTTAGAGTTATTATTATACCTTGGTTGTATGGAATTTGGTGTCGGCGTTGGGTGATATGATGACTGCATTGATAAATTATTATGGTAGTTTGATGGCCTTTGACCATTAAAATAGCGAACTGGCGTGTTATTACTTGGGTGATTGAATTGATTAAATCGAGGCATCTGAGGAAATCTATTTGGTGCATGTGCACTTGTATTATAAGAATTGGTATACCCTTTGAAAAAATTGTTCGGTTTGAATTTGTTATAGTTCTTCTGATTATACACATTTTGGAAGTTTTGCTCTTCTAATACTATTTCGAGGGCCTCTTCTAAGGTTCCTACACCTTTCAACCGTACCAATCTAACTAAATACTGAGGTAAATTGTATAAGAAAACCTTTAATGAAGTATTGAGGTAATTATTAATTTTAGTTGTTCTAAGAACAGGGTCTTGAATACTTTCGTTTACCTTCGCAATTAAAATACTACGAACATGCTGTATTTTATGACAAAAATGTTGGTAACTTTCACCTCTATCTACCCTCATTGATTCTAACTCGAGAACTAGACAGTCTTCTGTCCTCGGATCTCCAAAATTTTCTTGCAATAACTGTTTTAGATCGTCCCATGTTTCAACCTGAGCTCTTTCTCCGAAAAGAGTAGCTGCTTCCCCAGTTAACCTACTAGTGATGGCGTGGAATAAGTATTCGTTCTGTACCGCATCACCTTGAAATTTGCTAATGATGTACTCCGCCTTTTTGATAAAAAGCGGCAGTAATCTCCCATCGGACCCGAATAATGGGATAATTTTAATCATATCTGACGGAATAGTTACGATTTGTTGAGCTTCCATTTTATAAATCAATCAAAATATAATCAAATATTATTTACGTGAAAAATTGAAAATAATTGTCTAAAACTAGTCGTGAAAGTTTTATCACTTTAACTCTAAATATGTTTATCGAATATTAAAACGGCGTTGAGAATCCCTAAAAATACACGAAAAACACGTATAATATCACCAGGACGTAAAGGAATGAGTTAGGATAGTGAAAAAGATCTACTCACATTTCCTGCAGCACTCCGTGGTTCTTCTGTGATACTGGAATATTCCCTGATTTACTCGTCTCTGCGGCAGCTTCAGTCTTGACAAATTTGTAGGTTCGTTACCCTGGTTATTCGTGTAAACGAACGTTAGGTCCGGTGTTCCCGAAGAGTTGTATTCGCGAAGGCACAGGTACCCAGTGACACAGAGTAACTTCCGGCTGCGCCAGCCAAGTGGTGGCCGAGGGTTTGTTATAAAAAAAACAAACTTTATTTACCACAATACTGACCGACAGAGTTTCGGTGTTGATTTAATACAAAGGAATGTTCGATTAATCTAACTTACTAGCTAATTTATACTACAATTATTGTTTACTCATCACTATTGTGCAATGCCGCATTTCCTATATTGAGTAACTGCCCATCAGCATTTAGTGGTGCTTATGACGCGTATTTGGTGTGGGTGGCTACCCTTAACTCGTGCCTTTACAGGTCCCACGGTGATGCAGGCACAGCTCAGTTATTCGAGCGCCTGCAAAGGGCGACTGAGTCATAGAACATTATCCCTCCGCGGAGTTAGTGATTTTGGGAGGCTTCAATGCCCACCATGACGAGTGGCTTGGCTCTCGCTGCATTAGTTAGGGATAGCTACGCGGGAGATCTGCTCATGAATTTGCTCTGGCCTATGGTTTTCCGCAACTGGTTCATTCTCAGGAAGACTGCCTTCTCTTCCTGCGACCACGGACGCTGCAAAGCGTTCGAAACGTCAGCTTCAACAAAATAAATAAAACACGCGATACTTCCGTTAAAAATTGTTTAATTCAATGAGACAGTCCTAATAAGTAATCATAATTTTGATGAATGTAGGAGCCGAGGAAGGCCAAGACTTACCTACCATGACCAAATTGATCGTGTTCTATCAGAAGGTGATGTCAGGAGCCCTAGAAACCGACGAGCGTGCATGAGAAGAGCAATGAATGTTAAAGAAGCAAGTGAGTTATGTAAGGATTGAGTCACGTGGCGCCCGGTTCTCTCTGCCTACCCCGCAAGGGATTTGGCGTGAAGTTATTGATACATAGATAGATAATCATGATCATGATCATGATCACAAGCATAATCATAATAATAAATTTATATTATTTTATATATTTATTCTCTCATTTATATATTTCTCTTTTTTATACATTGTTATATTTACAACATATTTATATAAAATACAATATTATAAATATAAAAATATGTAAAAAGGGATCCCGCCGGAGCAGAACATTTATCTGAGTCGCCGGTGGTCAGGGCGATAGACTAAGGAACCTCCGCACAATACGTGCAGTTCCCAAAATTGCCACCTTCTGTGTCCGGCTCTTGATCCAGGGAAGATCAAAAAAGATAAATGATCTTAGCGAAAGTCTCTGGAGATGTCGGTCAAGACTTTTCGCTATTAGACTATTGACCGACACGACTATCGGGACTATTTCTGTTGAATTATTTATATTATTACGAGTATATTTAGTAAGTGCTGCGTTGCTTGCAAGCACCGTTTTCTAGCAGCCTTACGTAAGGAGAGGCTTTATTTATTTACTGTTTACCACTCGAGTAGTATAGGTACAGCAAAGGGCACTTTAAGCTTAACATTTTGACCTTGACATCGTTCTTACGTTGTACGATGTGACGAGATCGGTGGCTCAGTCGCGAATAACGCGACTTTGATACCAGTGCTCGTGGGTTCGATTCCCATACAGGACAGTCATTTGTGTGCATGAACACGTCTGGTTGTGTTGGTCTGGATGTTTTAAGAGAGGTAGGGCGCATCAAAGCAGCCCGCAGCCTGGGGAAGTACCTCCACCTCACAGAAAACCGCAGCCAAATAACAACTCCCTAGAGGGTTGTTATGTTCCTGCGTGTGAGTGAGGTCACCAGTAAACTCCTAAAGAGTTACTGTGTGAGCAGCAGAGTAGGCATCGCGCGAGTGATACTCAATGTATTACAAGCATTGATAGGCCACGGCAACCGCTTTACATCGGGTGGGCCGTATGCTTGCATGTCTTCCGACCTTGTATAAAAAGAAAGAGTTATAATCGCACGCAATTCCATTGCGCTACAGACGTATACATTCCTTGGAATTCATTACTAAATTTATTTGTGAAGTTTTTTGATGATTTCTATAAAACTATTTTGGAATCTCATTCTATTTTTCTTCGTCTGTAGGTATCAAGACGGGACCTTTCATGAAACTTTACATAATATAAATTACTGAAACCATTAATTTCAGGGCTGCCCGATTTATTCGTGCTGTTGGCAGACACACAGGGGAGATGTTAGCCAACCTAACGGTGCAAAATACAGGCTTCGATCCGAGGAAATTGGAATTGCTCGGCCTTAGTCTCGGAGGTCAAACCATAAGCTTCATAGCGAAATCTTACAAATCGTTAACTGGACTTAAACTATCTAGACTAACGGCATTAGATCCTTCTGGACCGTGTTTTAGACATCTGGGGCCAGAAGAAAGGTTAGATCAAACTGATGCAGACAGAGTGGATGTTATATTGACGAATATCGACGGGTTTGGGATGGCCGCGCCAGTTGGTCATGTCAACTTCTACGTAAATGGCGGAGAATATCAACCTGGAGATATATTTTGGTTACCATGCACTATTCTTTGCAGCCATATTCGTGCGTATACTATTTGGTTATCGGCTTTGGACAATCCGGACTCCTTCATTGCATTACGGTGTAACTCCGTACAGCAAGCTAGAGACAATAAATGCTATGATAACAAACCCATAGTAACAAATGTAATGGGCTTAAAAACAGACTGGAGCAAGCCAGGCGTGTTTTATTTAGCTACGGAAAACAATTTTCCGTACCACATGGGAGAAAGAGGCTTGAAAAAGGGTGGACAGTTCTTTACAGCAAAATTGATAAGCGTTAATTCTAATGATTTGTTGAAAATGTGATTTGTTGATAAATATTGGTAATTATTTAATTGTATACGGCAAAATTTTAAAGTATTCATTTTAAGGATTTTTACAAAATGTGATTTTGGTCTAGTAAATTTGGTGTATATGGCTATTTTATGATACTTACAGGTTTATTATTACGTGTTGGTATGCGTATAAGTAATAATTATGTCAAAATGTAATTTATTTTTTACTAATATAGTGGGGTATATTTACGAAAGTAGTAGTTACATAGTAGTAGTAAGTTACATAGAGGTAAAACAAGCATGTAAAACAATCCCAGTGCTGCCATCTAGTTCCAAAAAATGATATTAATATTAAGTACATTTGGTAGTGTTATCAACAGAGAGTATAACAATGCAATAAATCTGTGTCATATTGTTACTACATAAATTAAAATATCTTAGGAACAGCTAGTAATACACCTCAGTACTGGTTATATCTAACGTAAAATAAATATATATTTAAAAAAAGTCATTTTAAAGACGGTTAAAAATTTATTTTTGTCGTTCACTGACAGTGGTTGTGTAGGGCAAAAGTCAAATCAAATCAAATCAAATATATTTATTGCGAATACGGGTACATAATTATAGTGTTGGAAAAAAATTGTTATAGAACTTAGCCATATTCTACCAAAAGGCATGCAACATTTCATATTAAAATTAGATATATCCAATGTCAACCAAATACAGAATCATTAAATTATACATAAACAATCAGGATGTGAAAAAGCACTAAGTTGATTCCCAAAAAGCGTATTTTGTAAAGCTTTACTGTCCCTAGATGGCGCTTCATTTATTACAATTTCCTGTCAACAGATGGCAGCATGCACAATGTCCATATCCAATAAGATGGTGTTTTTAGTATGAAATTATTACGCGGTCTAAATTATTCTTCTTTACGTTTTTTTAATAATAAACTAATTTAAAGATCGAGTCACGTGGCACTCAGTCCTCTCTGCCTACCTCGCAAGGGATTTGGCGTGAAGTAATCAATATATAGATAGAATATTTTTTTTATTAAATGGTTAAACTATTCAAAAGCATAATACTAAGGTCATGAAAACATAACAGACAGCACACAGAAGGTTATTTTCGCATTTATTACTATTAAGGATTGTTTTGTAAGTGTGTATGTGTTTTTATATTCATTTATGTTAAATGAAATTTGGTGTAGTAAATAAACGATGTTCATACTTTTTGTGTACTTATATTAAATATTTGTACTCAAGTATTAAAGTACCTACTTAAGTCGTTTATTTGACTTGAATTATATGTAACATATATTTTTGACACTATTTCATTTAGTTTTTGTATTATATATTCAACATACTTTTTAACAGTATTTATTTGCTCGGATTACGGTAATAATACTTATTGAAATATCTATTCTAGAGAGGGCATACCGAATAAAGTGGAGGACGACGATTGTGATTTTTAACTGGCCCATCGTCATTTTGAAGCCAAGGCCAACCTTACCTGCACCTGGTGCATCCTGTCGTTTAGCAAATTAAAGTCTGATGAAAGAGTTGTTATCTATCCTATTTTTTTCATACAACGTCAGGAGACACAAGCATACGGCCCACCTGATGTAAAGTTGTTTCTGTAGCATATAACCGCTTGCAATTCAAGAAGAATCGCCCGCACATGCCACCGTTGCTGTTGACACAGCAACTCCTTAGGTGTTTATTGATACGCGGGAACACAACAACCCTCCTGGGAGTTGCTACTTGTCTGCGGTTTCTGTGAGATGGAGGTACTTACATACTTTCCCAGACAGGCTGCTTTGATGCGCCCTACCTCTCAAAATCCTGAATCTATTAACATTATTATGTTAATGTTACGTGATTCGAAAATTAAAGCGAAAGTCCAAATCATCCCTTTTTAAGTACTTCATTATACTTTTTTTACGTCTTTTTATTAATACTTCCATGGCCACTCCCGGAAGGGATTGCCCCCTATATACGGTCAGCAGAATAATAATTATATTCAAATGAACACCAGGTGTCCGTTAGATTCTATCGCAAAAAAACTCAATAGTTTATTATCAGAACTATTTCTTTGCTGACCCTTCAATTCTTTTTACCAACCCATATTATGTTTTGCGGATTACGAAATTTATTTTTAACCTTATTCTCAATGCTTATAAGGTTAAGGTAAGGTTAGAGACGAGGGTTAAAGGGTAAGGTCCATTGTACAGTAGGAACCATTATGGAAACTATAGACAGTTTAGAATAATAAAGACAACAAAGGAGGACAGGTAAACAGCTGCTTGCGGATTTGAATGCATTTTCGATCAGTGTTGACCTTACCTCTTTGTCTAAAGAACGGGTGGCAGTAAATGAATGGGGAACTTTAATTTGCTTGCAACCCGTAAATAGCCATATTTGGGGGCTTGAATGTATTGGAAAGACGTGATAAGATTGATGCTCCTTTCTATGAGGAACTTGATGGCGCAAGTGTGTGTTTCGAGATTCGAGCTCCTCCGTGCTCGAAGGGTATATAAGTTTTTTTTAATGTGGCCTGCCAAAATTCATTACGCCTGATGGAAAGCGTCAATGAGAACCAGATGAGAGAACAGCCATCACAGTGATTAACGCTATGCTAGCTGCCCTCCAATTGACGGCCCGCTAAAGTGTCTCTTCACACCTCGTCTAAACGACCCGGAGGAATTGCACATTTTGACAGTCCGACAGAGAAACGAGTCGCTAAACTTCTTAGTACGGAATATTATTAGTATAGATAATGATGTCATCTGCTAAAATTAATAATAAATAAATAAATATTGTCAAATTATACAGCACCATCCAGCCCTAAAGTAAGCGAAGCTTGTGTTATGGGTACTAGACAACTGATATACATATACTAATACGTGTTATACATAGAAAATACCCAGACCATCACAAACAGACATGTTCATGCACACAAATGCTTGTACTGTATGGGAATCGAACCCACGAGCGTTGGTGTCAAAGTAGCGTAACAGCGCGTTTCACCACCGGGCCACCGAGCTCGTGTCATGATGCTGAATTATTTGAAAAGAAAGAAGCCTCAATCTACCCCGCTAAGGAGTAACCGTGAAAATATCGATCGAAATTATTATTTTTCCATCCTTTTAATAATTCCATGGGACTGTCTAGAGATATTAGTTAAATGAAGGCGTATCTAAGTGCTGTTTTAACTCTTTATAGGCATAAAATGTGCAGGTGGGCACATTGATACATTTACACTTAAAGTGTATGGTTACTGGGAATTACCAGAGGAGCCATTATAAAAACTACTAGTATTACCCGTCAAGAGCTGTGACAAGTTTTCATTCAATTTAATCATGAAATATTGTAAAGTGCGATCCTTAAACGGCGCGTTCCAATTAGTCAGCCAGTTACGAGTTGATCGTGAACTCGACCGGTGCGTGCTAATGAAGTATGCTCTACATATGAATATTACATTTTAATAAAATTTTAAGTGTGCGTGTGTTAGCTCAGACGCACGACTGGAGTTTACTCCTTACGAACGATAATTGTGGTATATATTGAATAGAAAAAGAGGGTAAATGAATGCATCTTCTGAAATATTAAGAATTAAATTTATATTACTTATAAATGTGAACTAAAGGCTTACCAGTTAACCGCATCGACGTGTTTTATCCTATAGATACTTCTATATCATTCTGTCGCACGTTAAATTCTATAGATGTATGTGGTTGTCTCTTTTTGATCGGACAAGCGTAACCACACTTTATGTTAACACTTGATTTTAAATAAATAAATAAATATTGTCGGACAAATTACACAGCGCCACCAGCCCCAAAGTAAGCGAAGCTTGTGTTATGGGTTACTAGACAACTGATAAACATAAGTAAATACATTTTTTTTTTTGTAAATGCATATTATATATAGAAAATACCCAGACCAAGACAAACAGACATGTTCATGCACACAAATGTTTGTCCTGTGTGGGAATCGAACCCACGAGCATTGGTGACAAAGTAGCGTAACAGCGCATTTCACCACTGCGCCACCGAGCTCGTCATTTTACTCGCAATAAAATTTTCGTAACGCGCCTTATTACTCAAAATCGTTTCATAAGGTTTGGACATTTATAATTAATCAAAGCTATTCTGATTGAATTTACTGGGATATTTTGAAAATTTGTTTATACCAAATACCTATGCGCAAAATTTATCCATGTATATCTTTAAAAAATGCGCTAAATTTATCTATGTATGTATTTCTCCACGCCAGGTCCCTTGCGGGGTAGGCAGAGACAACCGAGCGCCATAACATGCGGTGCTTACACACTTCACTTGTTTATTAACATTCTGTTTCTGCATTACACATACGTTACCAACCCTGTAAAAACCTTTTCATGCCCTTGTACTGTAATCCCTTCAGAAAACCTCGACAAGAAGTTCAGTCCACAATCTAACGGTTTTCGGAAGAAAACCATTGTTTTGGTTCCAGTGAGTGAGGATAAATTCGCTGGCAATAGCAGCGGCACGTTTGTATAAGGAAGCTGTGGCCATCATATCGAATAAATAAATTTGAACACAACCCATAGCATAATTGCTATGCCATTATTTTTGCATTATACATACAAAAATAATGGCAATGTCCGTTCCTCCGACTTTAGGACTCAATAGGTGCTTATGTGTGCTGGTGATCGTCAACAATTCTTAAATTTCTCTTTCTGAGACTCTTTCTCAGACGAATCTAATATTTGAAATAAATAATGCGTGTACCAGACGCTATCTGTGTGATTTGTATTGTTGTATACATAGAATAGCTTCTAAATCAACTTCTTATCTATAAAATCACTTTTGAAGTTATTAATGAATCATACAGAATAACATTATAGTTAATTAATTACAAAAACTGTCTGATCTGAGAAAGAAAATCGGAGCAGAGCATAATTTAATGCCATGCAGTACACCATGCCGCACATTGAGGCGGATATATTGATAAATTATTTTTCGAACTTGTTCGATCTTTGGAATAATTCAAAAACAGAATTATGTTTAAGGGGCCAGGTCGCGGGCATCATACTCCGCATACAAATGAGTATAAATATAGATCATATTACTTTTTACGCGCTATCTTTATTAGGTACATCTAGACTTAGATAACACTACGCTCTGTCTACGTTCTTACAGCTGGCCTGACCATAATGTAAATTTTTATTCTTTTTAAGTCTTTTGTAAAGTAGACGTGTTGTCTGGCGGTATCGATGTAGTCTGGTTGTGGTATTGCCTACATAGCCGCAAGATAGCTCGAAATTAGATGCTATAAAGTTGCAGATATTGAATTATCCTGCCATAAAAATTAAGTGCTATCCGCTGCAAATGAAATTAAAAGGCAAAGCATAGTAGTTCTAAAGCCATCAGTCGAGAAGGATTTTTGCGTAGGTATCTCGTTTGTTTATACTACACTAGCAGAAGCCCGCGGCTTCGCACGCATGAGATTTGGGCTTTTAGTAGCCTTTATTTCTCTGTAAACATGAAATTGTTTCTGTTTAAAAAAAAAAACAAAGTTCGGGGTCGTAGATGCAACCATATAGCGATTTCATTTTCGTACAGCACCATCTATTGACCTTTACAGGAGGTAACGTATATGTATTTTATTTATATTACATAAAAATGCGTAGTTATTTTATGTTACAAAAAATACGTATTCTATGAAAATAATAAAAATAATAAAATATAATATAAATGGCAAAGTCCCCCGAAGGGGAAGATATTTCCCCCTAATTTTAACAGTTTTTCATTTTTTACGCAAGAACCTTAAATATTTATGGGATAAAAAGTACCCTATATTCTGCTCTGAACAGTCCTCTACCTACCAGTGAAAGTCCCGTTAAAATCGGTTCAGCCATTTCGAAGATTAGCTCGGACAAACTAACAGACAGATAGACAAGAATGTTAAAAATGCGTATTTAGACTTTGGTAACGTGAATATAATAATATGAGCTTAAGATAAAGGCTTTATTTTGAAATCACAGACAGACACTTTAATTTTATTTATATGTATATATGTATACGAGTAGATTAGTGTCAGTTGCGTTTTCTAAAATACTTTCTTTGTTTATTTAGTACAATTTGTCAAGTCAACAATGATGCATGAAAGATTCCTCTTAAAGTATATAGTTCCAATGAAGTGCTTTACTGCTCGTATTGTCAAAGCTGTGCCTCACTCACTCCCTCGAAGTATCTACCTACAATAATCCTCTAAGAAGTTGTTGCTTTGCTGTGATTTCCTGATATTCTGTTGTAAAGCTATGCCGTCATCAGAAAGCTTTTTTTTTATTTATTTATTTGGGTTAACAAACAGTAAACACAGTACTTATTACAATAAATATTCATTATAAGCATACAAAATCATTGTGCCACCCACACCGTTAACCACTACTTACTTAAAAACTTGAGAAATGGTGCCATAAATAAAAAGAGAGAAAAACTAAAAACACACTTAATATTTTCAACACAATGAGGTTGAGAGGATGATAATAATATAACATCATATTATTATGAATTTTAGAAACGCCCGTTGGAAGGCATCTGTTATGGCATTTGCTTTAACACATGTGTTATATTTTTCTTAAATATAGTTACACGAGTGGCCAAGATCTCTATAGTATTAAAGTAGGTATTATAAGAGTGGACAATTCTATACATTGAAGAGCGTGATCCTGCATTTGTGCGGCAAAAAGACGTTGCAAATAGTTGAATGGGTTTCCGACAATGTACTCTTGAAGGCACCCTATAATATAATTTATTATTGAGCTGAATACAATCATATCTACAATGGCATTTATCGTGCAAGAACAAGAATTCAAGCTTAAGTCTCCTATTTTTTAATGTGAGTAAGTCGTACTTCATTAAAAGCTCATCATCTGACAACCGACTAGAAAAACATCTATAGTGCATACTCAGACCAAATAAAAAAGTTAGTGCATAGTTCATAGGATCTTTTTTTTGTGCTTTCTCGAGAGCATTTACATATTTATCATAAAATAGATTCCATACAGGCACAGCGTATTCCAATTGGGGACGAATTAAGGATTTATATAAACTGAGAAAGGTCGATGGTCGCTTAAATCCAAACATCTGATAGGCTTTGTTAATTATATTATCTACGTGAGTATTTAAATGTAGCTGCCTATCTAGTATAACAATGTGTTATTTTGGTAATGGGAATAACAGTTCGTGAGCTATTTTGTTTCTCTCTCTTCGTAAGAGTCTACAGCTTCCACGGGTTTCTAAAAAGACTTTAAATAGTTTTCATAGGCTTGGGAACGTACTCGTAGCATTAGTGACGTCTCTGATGTAAAAGGTGTCAAGACGCTAAGGCGTTTATCACCAGGCAGTCTGTACGCTTTTTTATCTTATCTTAGTGGTATAAAAAGATAGTACGAGTATATAACCTGTACAAAGTTTCAGCATCAGCAGCGTGGTTTATAAACCGCATTGGTTTAAGGGAGCCCTATATACCAACATTGGGTTAAGGATTGGTCGATGTGATATATATTTTTAGGGTTCCACGCCAGAAAGGAAAACAGGTCTCTTAATCCGTCAAACGCCGTTATATATCTGTTGCCATAACGCGCCTGGTTCAATCAAACCGCTCGGCACGCAATGGGTCAAAAAATCAGTTACGTGCCTGTCTGTCAGTCTATCATAGACAGCATGAAATTTGATATAGTTGTGCAGTATCACTACACCCTATAAACCATTATTATTATAACAATATGTGTAATAATCATGTAACAAATTGTTTTTTTTTTAACTACCGCCCAATTTGAGTATTTTCTATCCGTCCCATTTTTTTTTATATTCAACTATGTTAATAAGAAATATTGCAGTTATTATTTTTAAGCGGCGTTAATTGTTAGTAGGTATTTAATTTTTGTATGAAATATCACTAGTTTTTGCATTGCTTATAACATATCAATGACCCCTAGTGTTAATGTTTTCTAAAAATGGGTTGTGTGGTCCTGTAAAAGATTTTAATGAACACATTCTGAAACATTATTTTAATATAAAGTTGGCTAGTTTTTAGTTGCATATAAAATGTTAATACTTCACCATTTCCGACCCCATGTTCAGATATTTCTGGAGTTTGCTATCCAGATAATCGGAAAAAAAATAAAACTTTTTTCATACAACGTCGGGAAGCATACGGCCCACCTGATGTTAAGCGGTTACCGTAGCCTATAAACGCTTGCAATACATTAAGCATTACTCGCTTGATGCCACCTCTGCCGCTAACGCAGCAACTCTTTAGGAGCTTTAGCTGCCCTTTTCTGTTACGTGCAGATACTTCCCCCGACGAGCTGCTTCGATGCGCCCTACCTCTCTTAAACCTTACATAGGACAATAAATGCGATTTGCACACAGGATTTGTCAGTCATATTTATAATCAGACCAGCTGGATAGGTTGATAATTTGGGACTTTATATAGATATTGGTAATTTACATGTACTGTACTATAATAACAATTTATGTTCATGTACTAAAGCTCTGAACTTACCCTCTTCCAGGCTAATATTATTTCCGATGTCAAAGTCCCAGTAAGCGAGTTACTCGCCTAAACACGTTAGAATATAATTATATAACTGACCCGTCCTTCCTTCCGCAAATTGCCGCTAATTCATTCAATTACTCTTTGAGGAAAACTGTTTTTCGCTTTTCGCTGGGAAGCCTCAGCGTTACTTTGTAAGAGGTTTCCCTTTGAGAATGTCTGGGTAATTGAATTACTTATATAATGCGATATTCGCTGCTGGCCATGTGTTTGCTTGAGTGGTGAACGCCACTTTGACAATGTCTGATTAATAAGATATTTTTATGCAACGTCGGAAAGCGTACACACATACGGTCGACCCGAACTAAAGTGGTTACCGTAGCTTACGAACGCTTGCAATACATAAAGTATGCCGCCTCTGTTATTAACACAGTAACTTCTTAGGAACTTACTGGTAACCTCACTCACTCGCAGAGATACAACAACCCTCCAGAGAGTTGTTATTATTGCGGTTTCTTGTGAGGTGAAAGTACGAGTACTTCTCCAGACGTGTTGAGCCCTACTTCTCGTTAAAGATACCGCTTTCGAAGGAAAAGTTAGAACCACGATGCGATCATTATTTGGGGTGTTAGTGGCTTATCAATATCTTTGGAGTAGAAGTCAAACTCACCTTTTGTATATGCAATTTGATCTAACCTGCTTTGTGTGCTTCCGCCACCAATTAGTTCATGCGGCCTAGCGCCGGCCGGCACCCACCCACTCACCCACCCACCGCGCTAGGCCGCATGAACTAGCAGGTTAGATCAAATTGCATGTAAATTTGACTTTCGCAAAATAACGCCTGAATCTATTAATCACCTTTTTTATAACACTAAGATGACAAACAAGCAAACGGTATGCCTGACGACAAGTAGTTACCGTAACATATGCTTTCAGGGATTCCGTTCGTGCGTTGCCGGCTCTCAAGAAAACTCTACACGCTTTTTTGAAAATCCACATGGTATAGTCCTTAGGAAAAACCTCGACAGAGTGTTCATTCCACAACTTAGTTCTAGGTAGAAAAATCTCTGGAACTACACAGTACGCGACCATTGCGGATCCAGTAAGTGAGAATGAATTTCCAGCTGTCGGCGAGAGATGTAAAATGTAGCTGTTGGCATTATATCGAACAACTCCTCGGAACTCAACCCATTGTACAATCGGTAGAACACAAAGGGAGTTAAAATCTCTCCTTAAACTCAAGGGATCAAAACCGTATATCAGCTTGGGATCATCGATATTATTCACAGCTTGTCTTTACACCAAATCACAAAATCCTAGCTATAACAGCTAGGAAATGTGCCAAGTGCTTCCACCCATAGGCGAGCTGTACCTTGTATACCTCGAGAACTAGCAGAATACAGAGCTTGGTCTGCTAATTATCAGAGTATATTAGACTAGAGTACAAAACGAAGGTATGAACAGCAGCAACCAGACTATAGGGAAGTATCTTCACCTTGCTAAATACTGCAGCCAAATAATAACTCGCTGAAAGATTATTATGTTCTCGCGATTCGAAAGTTAAAGCGACAGTCTAAATCGTACCTTTTTAAGTTCTTTATTGTACATGTTTACGGTTAAACTCACGTCTCCGCGTGGGATTAGTACTATGTTATCAGTGGCGGTGGCAACTCGCAAGCAATACTCCTCGTATTGCAAACGTTCATAGGCTACATCGGATCATATGCTTGTTTACCTCCCGACGTTGTGTTACACAAATATATTTCTTTATTAAAGTGAGTGAAATTAATCGTGTTTTTCTGAAGTTGATGTCAGGAGCCCTAGAAACGACGTGTGTATATGAGAAGAGCTATGAATATTAAAGAAGCGGGTGAGGTGTGTAAGGACCGAGTCATGTGGCGCTCGGTTCTCTGCGTACCCTGCGAGGAATCGCGTGAAATCATGGAAAGATATATAGAAAATAAGTTGAGTCATTCACTCAAAAAGGTAACACTGCAATAATATACCTATAAACAATTCTTAAGGCGCGCTGGTAATTTAACACCAAACCAATGGACATTTCATTCCATTCGTGATGTCAATAATGTATAAACAATACCTGGAAGCTACCTTACAAAGTCTTTCCTAGACATATTTAGCTATGGTCGACAATACCTCCATCTTTTAAGGGAGACCGGCATTGACGTGATTAAGTGCCAGATAAATTTGCTATTCTCTGTTTAAGGGGATACACGTTCGTCTGAAGTGCCTTTAAAGTGCTTCAAAGGAGGCTCGACACCGTAAGGCCTTTGTCTGGAGATAGCTTACATTTAATTAAACGTTAAACAGTTCTTTTATTAAACAATTAAAAAAAAGGAATTCCTGTGTTTGACGCGTATTATTAAAGAAGCAAGCAAAGCGTATATTGGCCGTTTCTTGTGGTGTTCGGTGGACTTCAGGGCACAGAGTGCCTCGAAGAGGACCTGGCGTGAAGATATAAAGTTAAAAAAAATATATATTTGCTATTAGGCCCTCACGTGCACTTAGACACATCTTACAATTTTTAAATCAGTTCATCTTATATCTTACTAGCTGCTGACCGCGGCTCCGCCCGCGTGGATTCAAATAACGTAGCCTATGTGTTAATCCAGATCATAATCTATTTACGTGCGAAATTTCATTCAAATCCGTTCAGCCGTTTAAGTGTGAAAGAGCAACAAACATCCATACATACAAACTTTCGCATTTATAATATTAATTAATAGTATTAGTTTCTCATAGCTATAATTTCTCTTTTTTAATCTACTATCTTTCGAAAATGGGCATTGGCGAAGAAGAAATAGTTCTATAAGTGGTTTCCTAGAGTTCATGTTATAAATAAAGCAAATGGCTCTCTCTTGTAATATAACCAGTTGAGAATACGCAAGCTTGCATTGCCAGAGGAACACCTGGCTCGTCAATTATATAACAATACAATATTTTTTTTTTATTTGTTGGCCATTTTGACCATGTTCCTTAAGAGATAGGAACGGTGTTCCTGAACATTCCTATTCTACTTTTTTATGCTGAATCCTAATCTGAAGTCAAAATTCGAATATTCGAAAAAAAAGCGACAGACACCACAAACAGACACACACACAGACAAACATATAGATTTCATATAGGACCGGTGTTCCTGAAAATAGTTTAAATATCGGCCGCTTTTCCCCACAGTTGCAACAACAACAACTTTTTATATGACAAATGATGTGAAAGTAGGTACCTGAAATAGACTAAGCGCGCAGTAAACTCATCCGTCAATTGTCTAGTTCACCTAACTGAATATGCGGCGGAGCTGAACCTACTGGTCAGTTTATGTATGTGGAGGCCCCACTGCAATTTGGAGTTTATTGTAATTCCAGGAATTACAGTATATGGATGCAATTTACTTTTAGTATATATGTTCATATATAGGAGACGACTTGACCTATATGGAGAGTTTGAAGTGTGCTCAAAAGGTACTCGCGATGCGGTGCCGTCCCTTATATAGAGTTCGAGGAGGGGATGGAAGGGGTGAGTGAAAAAATATTTTATAAAGGGGATTTGCTTACGTCACTCTGTTCATAACAGAAATTTTAGTTTTTATATTTATTAATTTCTAGTTGTTTCCTAATATTTAGTTTTAATTCTTTATCAGTCGTGTGTAAGATTTTATGTGTTAGTAGGAACAATATATGTCCTATATCAATAGGATGTTCGGCGAAGTGTGAGCTTTCTGGGCGTTTCTTTTACGCTGATAAGTGTTCATGAATTCGTTTTTGAAAACTACGACCAGTTTGACCGATGTAAACATGATCACAGTCGTCGCAGAACACCTTGTAGATCGGGGATTTTTTATTTGGCGGAATTTTATCTTTACTGTTACGAAGAGTTTTGAGAGAGCTACTTACACATAGAACACATCATCATCTTGTGCGGGAATCGAATCCAGTAGTTTGTACTATTATATATATATATATAGATATTGCTAATCGCTCGAACATAACAAATAAATGTATACCATGTTCGTTACAAATGTATGACGCCAACACGAAGGATGACGCCGTATTCATCGTCATAATCATCCGAACTTTAATCCTGAACGCGTTAGGACCAGCTGCGGAGCTCAAGTACCGCTTTCCGTGGTCTTCGGCATCTCTTATTGTGATTAATACCGTTGGCACATATATCATCCTTTATGATAAATATTAAATTGGCGTGATGAAAAAAGAAAATAAAACTGGATACAGGTATGGAAAAATGTATAATCTATAATTCGTATGTAATATTCGAAGAACTAACATCATCAGAGTCATCAGTGCCTGAGGATGCCTCGTGCGCAGGTGAAACACGTGTCGCAGAGATGTCCAGGGAATCCACGGCAGCAACAGTGGCGTGTGCATGCGGTTCCTGTTCCGCAACAACCGAGGCAAAGACGATCGCAGCAGCCATAGCAGCGTCGGCAGGTAAATGCTGATGACAGCGGGTGGGTGTCGACCGGCGTCAGTTAACATAAACTGCATGAAAGTGCATCAAAATGCATGAAAATATTAGATACAAACACTTATAACGCATCCCATTATGTTGCAGTAAAAAAGTAGGAAATGGTGAAGTTAATTTGATTTTAAAACAACTTAAAGCACAGGGAATTATTCAATAGCTTTTACAAATTGCAGTAAGTACGATATTAATGCCACCTACTTTCCCATGGACCATAAATACGTCACGATTTAAACAACTGACGAATTTAATTTACACTCGCACAAAAGGGTTCCGTTTATTATACTTGAGTTTTTCCTGTTTTTGCAATTTTTTTTATATACATGTGATGATATGGCATACCCATACCCATACTATGTATATGTACGTTTATATGAACTTAAGTATTTAACTTGTATATTTATAGTTTTTGTATATAAATATTATACACGAGTGAGGTATGTAAGGATCGAGCCACTTGGCGCTCGGTTCTCTCTTTCTTTTTTATATTGGCTCAGCATAGCGGCTCCTCTTCGCCTGTTGGTAAGCGAAAAGAGGAGCCTAAATTGCAGCGGCTACTGACAAAGGACTACAGTCTTCTGTCAGTTGACGCTACCATGCTGGCCCGCAAGGTGCTTCTTCACGCTTCGTTTAAAGGATCCCATGTTGTAGGAAGGAGCAAACACATGTGCAGGCAAGGCGTTCAGGCAGAGATAGGAGTTGCTGAACTTTTTAGTACGAGAACAAATGTGGAATGATGATATCGCAAGCCTGCACGTGTGGTTCTATGACGGAAGGGTTGGGTGGGATAAGGGAAAATAGTTCTTCATAGCACTCCCCATGGTTCAGGCGGTAAAATGTACTTAGGGAGCCTATGTCCCTACGAAGTTGCAGAGGCTCTAGGTATTTTGTAACCTCTTCGTCGTCGATTATGCGGATAGCCCGTCGCTGCAACCTGTCGAGAGCCTTAAGAAGATACTGTGCGGAGCCGTCCCAGAGATGCGAACAATACTCCACGCAGGCCCGAACTTGAGTCTTATAAAGAAGACAAAGTTGGTCCGGTGTGAAGAACCGGCGTACCCTGTTCAGGACTCCGAGTTTCTTTGAAGCTGTTAAAATGAGGCTCTCGGTGTAATATCCATGCCTAATATATTCAGGTTATCACGCATTTTGAGGGTAGCACCCTGAAGACTGGGAGTAGGGTGAAATGGGGACATTTTTGATGTGAACGCGCACACCTTAGTTTTCTTGGCATTAAACTCAACCAGGTTATTGGAACCCCATTTACTAATGAGGTCCAAAACCCGATTAAGCTCAACGACAAGACTCTCATGCCTCTCACCGATTTCTGCCCGGCCAGCACTAGGCCGCCCGAAATATCGCCCATGGGCCATACTGTCATCTGCATAGCAATGAATACCAAGTGGCAGCATGTCATTGATATGAAGAAGAAAGAGGGTGGGCGACAGGACGGAGCCCTGTGGGACACCGGCATTCACTGACATGAACCGCGAAGCGAATCCATCTGCAAGGACGCGGATTCGATGCTCAAGCAGGAAGCCAGCAATCCACTTACAAAGCTGGAGGGGCAGACCGTATGCCGGAAGTTTGGAGAGAGGTGCTTTATGATGGACCCGATTAAATGCCTTGGAGAAATCTAGCCTGACTTCCATAGATTCACCATGTTTACCAATTGACTCCCCCCAAAGGTGCGTCACATACGCTAGAAGATCACCCGTCGGTCGTTTCGGTCTAAAGCCATATTGACGATCATTAATTAAGGAGTGATCTTCTAGGTAACGGATTAATTGATTGATGTGGACTTGCTCGCTGATAAGTGATATGTCTATACCTGTCACATGTTGGCGAGTGAGTGCTGCACTTTCACCTTCTCTCTTCTACTGAATAGAAACCAAATCCTATTTGTTACCTATTTTTGTCATTAAGAGGTACTTACCTATTAATATATACTTGGTCCAGTGTTGGAGAGACTGATAATCTGTCATACAGGTCCTCCTAGTACAGAGACCAGTCTCTCACATAGATTGAATTTCATGTAATGTACATCTTAGATTTATCTCAAATTGTACTGTATAACTTGTGTGAGAGAACAAATAAAGAATTTTTATATTTTGTATTTGTATTTTGTATTGATTGTTAAGGATCCGTTCCATGCCTTTGCACAACACTGAAGTTACGGCTATGGGGTGGTAATTTGATGGGTCCGAACGGTCTCCCTTTTTGGGTACCGGCTGCACATTGGCCTCTCTCCAAGCCTCCGAAACACAACCGGTCGAGTACGAGAGACGAAAGAGGCGGGTCAACACCGGGGACAACTCCGCTGCACATCTTTTCAGAACAATCGCTGGCAATCAGGACCACTGGCTTTACAGACATCGAGTGACTGTAGCTTAAAACGGACATCACGCTGTCTGATGTGAATCTCTGGCATAACGGAGACACAGGAGGATATCGATGGTGGTTGCGTGCCACAGTCATCGATCTAGGAGTCAGCCGCAAAGAGACTGGCCATAAGATCGGCTTTCTCCTGCGGCTGATGTGCCAGTGAGCCATCAGGATATCTCAGCGGAGGCAGCGAGGGATGGCAGAAGTTGCCTGTACGGCTTTAGCTAGTCGCCAGTAATTACGCGATCCAGTAGGGTGCGCCACTAGTTCCGTGCCGACTCGTGTAACGCTCTGGGCGACCGCTCTTAGGTATGCCCTCTTGCAGACTTTGGTGGTAGTATTATAGGCCGATTTCAGCAAGTTAATATTCGGATCTTTTAGGGCGCGACCCCTGGTCTAAGCGCGATACGCCGCCTGCTTGTTACTAACAGCTTTAGCGCACTCGCGATTAAACCAAGGGCGTCTCCGGCTTTTGATGAAGACATCGGAGTGAGGAATGTAGTATTCCATTTCAAATTCGATCTCGTCAACAATAGCCGCAGTACTCGCCGTAAGATCTTTCTCACTGAAACAGCGCTGCCCCCAAGGGATGGAAGCAAAGTAGTCGCGCATGTCGTCCCAATCTGCTGACGACTAGTGTCAGACACGACGCTTAACCGCAGTAGGTTGTGGTGGCGCCGTGCTTGGCACTGTGCTGGACACTAAGCAGTGGTCAGTTTTGCCCAAGGGCGCCTTAACCTCAACCTGGTAGCCAGCAGGGTAGGAGGTCAGCAGTAGGTCTAGTAGAAAAGGCTCCTGACCAGCGACATCTGGTATTCTGGTAGGTTGGTCTACCAGTTACGTCAGGCTGTGCGAAAGAGCGAATGCGTGGGTGGTCCTTCCTGCATGGTTAGTTATGGAGGATCCCAACCATGTGTCGTGGTGAGAGTTAAAGTCCCCCAAACATACCATCTCAGCAGTAGAGTACCGCTTCTGCGTTTCATCTACCGCCCGGCTCATGTACTCAAAGAGCCGAGTTGTCTCCGTGTCCCTAGTATGGGGTCGGTATAGGCACATGTAATTCTCCTCAAGCACGTAACCGGGGTACTGGAGGTAGGACGCTGGACGCTGGATTTGTGTCTCCGTCAGAAGGAGCATGGCGGGCCGTACTGTCTCAAGGTGTTAGTGGACGGCATTGAGGTTTGAGTGGAGTCCGCGGATGTTAGCGAACTCAACTTTGAACAGGGTAGTGGGGGAGTGCACCGCTGTAAAATCGTCTTTTCCTATATGTGCTGTCATAAGAGTAGAGAATGGAAGCGTGAAGCGGGAGAGAATTGCCACGATATTGGAGAAGAAGTGCGGTGGACTGGTTTCTCCATTACTTTGTCGACAGAGGAGCTGTACTGATCCGTCGGACGGAAGGGCCCCCGAACCCCCCCGGAGGTAGTCGCCGGGTCCCCACCATCCGGTCACCAACCGGCACGACGATCTACCCCGAGATTATGCGCGGTATGAAAGGGCAGCCTCTCAAGGTGGTTAGAGTTGATTGGGCCCCTGTAGTATACCGCGGGCGGCCAGCGGAACAACCGTTTCAACTGGTCTCCCTGGCCGACGGATCAGCTCAGTCCTCCTGACAATGGATAGACAGAATCCACCACTGTCCCCGCAATATCGCATCAACAATCTACCGAGCACTGGTTATACACCAGCTGATCCCGAAACGCGACGTACTTATAGGTACGCCACTTCACGGGTGTTTTGCCGCGTGTACGGTGGTAGCCAACCAGGCGGGTATTTATTTATTTATTTATTTACCCTACCACCGGCTGAAGTTACCCCACCGGCGGGTATTTACCCTAGCTGCGGCCCTCTGCCTACCCCGCAAGGGATTTGGCGTGAAGTTATAGATAGATATATTTATATTTTTTGCTGTGGCAGCTACCTATTTTGTTCTTTTTTCCTCTACCCTAAGGTGGTCTGGAAGAGATCGCTATGCGATAAGACCGCCTTTTGTGCTTTAATTTTAAGGTTGTCATTTTAGCAGTTTACATAAAACTGTTCTAAGTGGTGCAATAAAGAGAAACTGCACAGCACGCGACTTTCTTAAATCATACACCCAGGAAAGACAAACAAACTTCTTCTCATGCACACAAATGTTTATCCTATCTGGGAATCAAACCCACGAGCCGTAGTGCCAAAGTAATATTACTAATATCTCCACAACAGACCTTGTCATCATCGTCAGGTTTTTCATCATTAATGAAGAAAGAAAGACGAGAAACTGTTATATTTATTGATACCGAAATGAAAAATATTACACTACACTGTGCGGGTTGACTTTACAAGCGTTTCGATTAATTTGTGATTTTAACTACAGAACCCCAAAAAATAAGTATTTAGTTCAAACAAGTTTACGCACATAAACAACCCAAATAAGATGTAAATTATGATTAGGTATTATATAATTAGCGGATAAATAAACATCGGAATAATCATATTTTAGGTGAATGCACGTAAATGCAATTTTGGGCTCGTATGTACTGCCGTATTTGAGGTCATTTTTGCATCATCTAAGTGGCTTCAAATACGGACTCGGTGGTGCTGTGGTGAGTAACACTACTTTGACACCAATTGTTTCCCACACAGGACAAACATTTGTGTGCATGAACATGTGTCTTTGTCTTGGTCTGAGTATTTTAAGAGAGGTAGGGCGCATCAAAGGAGCTCGTCTGAAACGGTTAAGTCGTTTCTATTTAAAAAGATTGAATAAAAAAATCCGTGACAAAAATGGCGTGCCCTATGAATGTGAATATCTTATATTTATTACAAGAGATTGGGGGCATAAAAACAGCCTGTCTGGGGAGGTACCTCCACCTCATAGAAAACCTCAGCCAAATAACCATTCCCTGGGTGGGTTGTGTTCCTGCGTGTGAGTGAGGTCACCATTGAGCTCCTAAGGAGTTGCTGTGTTTGCAGCAGAGGTGGCATCGCGCGAGTGTTACCTAATGTATTGCAAGCGTTTGAAGGCCACGGTAACCGCTTTACATCAGGTGAATAGTATGCCTGTATTCTCCCGACGTTGTATAAAAAAAAAGTAAGAAGAGAAGAAAAAAAAGTAAGTTTTTTATAACAAAAACTTCTCAAATAATTTGACGAGCTCGGTGGCGCAGTGGTGAAAGGCGTTGTTACGCTACTTTGACACCTACGCTCGTAGGTTCGATTCCCACACAGTACAAACATTTGTGTGCATGAAGATGTCTGTCTTGGTCTGGGTATTTTCTATGTATATTAAGTATGTATTTACAAAAAAAAAATGTATTTACGTATGTTTATCAGTTGTCTAGTACCCATAACACAAGCTTCGCTTACTTTGGGGATAGATGGCGCTGTGTAATTTGTCCGACAATATTTATTATTCATTATTATAATGTGTTTACGTGTAACAGATCAACGTTATAAAATGTGGTCTCGTGAGAAAGTGACTGGATAATGATATGCACTGCAGAAACCAGACGGCTGAACACAGGAGATTTAAATCGGATTTATATGTCCGGAACTCGATCTTCGCTTTGGTCAGAAAGGTACAGACTAAACTGAGAATTGATTTACATCACTAAGGCAGGCACAAATGTACTATCTGCCCTATGGTAAGCAGTCACCGTAGCCTTTAGGCACTTGCAACAGCAAAGGCATCACACGTACGTTAACGACCACACAGAAACCTCTTCACGGCCTTTGTGAATCTCACGCTGTAATCCGCTCGAAAGACTTCAAAATACTTACCATAAACTACAAGCATTCTTAATTTAGTTGGGTGTTAGAGATCAACGGACAGAGTCGGCAAACTTAGCTGTTCTTAAAGAGAAGAGGCGCAGCGGTGTAATAAATACCACGCTGAACGCAAAAGTCTTTCACGTTCCGGGATACGAATGAAGACTCATATCAGTGTGTAACGTGCGAGCAATTAATCCTTGTAGTCATAGAGAACCGAACGCCTTTACGTATATCGTGTATTCTTATTTGCCCCTCCTTCCACTAGAATCCAGTGTCCACCTCCTCACCTGCAACCTTGGATACTTTTAGTTTATTTTCAATTCTAATAATACTCGTAGTTTAATTACGTTGATTTAAGCAGTTCGAGACGGACTTACCCCACCTAGTAAAGTCGACCTCACCGAATTCGAAACGTGAACATTATCTTTCTCAGTAAAATGTATAGATACTATATGCGGATATGAATGGAAGGACATGAAATTGTTGTTGCGTTATAGAAACATATACCCGTTTGTTTTTCCACTTCATTAGCGAAGGGTTAATATTGTATTTTTATTTAAGAAACCTCTGAAAATTTGCGTTTTATGTTTAATGAACCCCTTACTCTCAAGTCATTGGTCTAGAGTGAAATTGAGAGGAGGTCTCAAGTGACCCTACCCTGAGGGTCGTTCGCATGGAAACAATGAGTTCTCTAAGAATATTAAGATTTGATAAAAAATGCCTGTATTTAGTATGTACTGAAATCGTAACAGAAAAGGAAAATATCGTTAGTACTTCTGAAAAATTAGTGCAAATTTGCGAAATCGATGCTTACGCTTAAACAATATAAGTCTTGAAAAAGGGAACATGTCTAATTTATGACTACTTCGCAGACCACATCCGTATCAAAGCTTCTGTAGAAGCTTAAGTGCGATTTTTACTAAGATTTACAATTACGCAAATAAATTTGTAAGATAATTTGTATTTTCGAAACATTCCGCTAGACATGCTATATGCGATACTGTGAGATAAAAAAATTGTCAACGTAATCGTATACGCGGTGGGAACGTAAATATAGCTATAACTCGCACGAAAAACACTGATCTCACGGGGCTAATATAGCAACAGGGTTGAGGAGCACATTTAAACGATGAATGACAGTATTAATTCAGCCTTTCTCTTGCGCCAAGATTATGATAATGAATATTTTCAATGCCCGACACGTCGAACTTCTCGGATCACTTTCAACTGACCAATTGGATAGATATCCTACAACAATATTTTCAAAAAGGCTTCTTTTTAGATCATTTGCTGAGAAAACTACCACTCCCTTCGCGACCGCATTTAGCAGGTTTAAGACCAGCAAATTTAGATGCTTACCTGACTTACCTATGTTTGCTACTCTCTACCTACATGGCACCGGTGTTTATATCAGCACTGTCGCCGCTATGGTTCTGCAGATCATGGAACCACTGATGACAAATTCCGACCATGATTCGGCAGGCCTTGCAAATTTGCTTTTCGGGGTAAGCAGAATAATCGATGTCAATTTAATACTCAGGCCACTGGAGATTCAAATACTGATGCTCTCAAAAAAAAGTAATGACGCTCTATCCAGGTACTTAAATATTCACATCGTTAAAGTTAGGTCAGCGTCAAGACACTTGTGCTGATCCTCCGTGACTCCTACGTTCTGGTCGCTCAAGATAGTTGTTTAGAATAATGTCTGTCAGCTAGCGTTCGTTCCATTATGATGGGTGATTAACTCACAGATCCCTACTGATATGTATGTATTGACTAAAACAAGACACAATTGCCTGCCTTCAACATAAAGTCTATTTATCGTAGATCCTAAGTGTCGGCATATCGAGTGTTGTTCAATATCGTTGTTACTTGGAGAGCAAGGTTAAATTAACTTTCAAGAAGATCAGTGTACGTGGTAGAGGCCAATATTTTTTAAGATTCTTGCATTACTTTCAACTATATAAGGTCCAAGTACGGCTTGGACATGGTTTACTTTAACATTATTGTTAGTTTAGTGTATGCCTGAATATGCTTTGTTCGTATCGTCAATGATCCAGTGTTTTTCGATCGACTACCCATTGTCTACAAGAAGAGACGTCATTTTATTTACGTTTTACAAAATTAATCACGCGTAGCTTTCTAAAGAGCTGTTTGATTTAATACCAGCCTCAGAAAAAGTTCGCCAGTTTCTGATATTACCTTGCGATAAAACCAAACTATTTTCTAGTAAATTTTTTCTACATGTCTGAACCATCGGTGCCTCTCCTTATGTTAATATCGATTCTCTCTTTCTTATATCATCATTGCGAACTCGATCTACAATCATCATTATCATCATATCAGCCGAAAGACGTCCACTTCTGAACATAGACCTCTTCCTTTTAAGGGGGGGTTTTTGCCATAATCACCACGCTTGGCAGGCGGGTTGGTGATCGCAGTTTGAGGCAGTGCACGAGACGACGCTGCTGCCCGTCATCCGGTTGTGTGTATCCCTCAGCCGACTCCTACGGCATACACGGGAAGAGAGGGGTGGCGCAATTCTATGCCAGCACCACACGTAGATCGATCATGACCTGCAAGCTGCAGATTTATTCGACTGCGTTTATTTTACTTCCATGCTCTCTCTGCTATACCCAGCTCTCAAATCCATACGGCAGCATCAGCACTACGTTTTACATAGCCATCTGTGCATTCTGGCTCAAGTTTATGCTGCCAAGAAGTTTTCCCAGCGCCCCATTCACACTATTTCCAGCATTCAGTTATCTCTACTGTTAAACTACTACTAACATCAACTGTTAAATGCGCATCCAACATATACAATCTCATCCACTTTTTTGAAAACACTACGTTTTTTAAATCATCCTTGCGTTCGTTCGTTTCCTCTTTTCAATGTCGTTCGCAAGTCGTCGTTGTTGCAGGATACTGATAAATTGGGAAAATTGTGGAACTCACGTCTGCCGATATTCTTCTTGTGCGAGAGCGGCTTGGCTACGATAGCAGCAACGACATTTTTTGTTTTTATTAAGTTCAAGTCATCTCCTTGAAGTTGGAGATTCATATCATTAAGCAATTTATAAAGATCTGTCAGGTACGCGATATATATCTTTGATGTGATGGGGAGCCAACAGACTATAAAATCGAGTCAGACAATTTCCTTTTGATAGCCAACGCACTTCTGTGTGAAAGATCAATCGCTTGAAATCTTTATCATTAGCAACATAAAGCTGATTAAATAATCTGTCATTTAACCCGTGAGAAGGCGCACCTAATTTTGTAACACGGAGAGGCGCGCGCGGTCAAATTGCTCACACTACTTTAAATATATCTACTATTGTAGTACTTATTGGCTTATAATGTATTTATATGAATAAAACAAGGCTTAACAAGTAAGAAAATAAGTCTTTTAATTAAAACTATGAATCATAAATGCAACTTATAAAGCAAATAACAAATGTATTTATTTTAATTTTCAAATTTTGATAGTCTTCATAAAAATTACAATAAAAATCTTACATAACAAAACATAAAAAAATTACTCTTCCATGAAATCTAGACGAATGTGACTCTCGAAACACATTGAACACATATATTTGATATGTTTGGTGCAGAGTAATTGATTGCACGAAGTACACGCTTTTTTGACCGTCTATTTTTACGTCTGGGACACATTGCACAGAATCCGCTGGGCCTAGGCTCTGCAATTGATCTAGAAGTCGGAACAAATCGTTTCATTAGGAACTTGAGATCTGACGATATGTTCTCCATGCAAATCCGGCGTGAAATATGTGGTTTTACAAGCTCGAGCGTCACTTCTTTTAGTAATGTTCGTCTTTCAAGTCTAGCTACATTTTTGACTCCTGGTAGGTGGATAACGATATTAAAACTCCTGGTTCGTAAGTTACGTAAAAGTTTGTGGATAAGCCATTTCGTTGATCGATCTTTTCCAGTATAGAATGGGGTCCTACCTCTTGGTTCTTGCGGCGCAGGAGTTGAAATGTCAGCTTCAATTTCATCCGAAGATTGCTCCGTATCTGTTGCGTGAGGACTGCGAATGACAGAACTATCGCTTTCTATGGTGTCTACACGATTTTGTTCTCCATTCTCAAGATCCGTATCTAATCCATCACCAGAATCCTCTTCCAACCACGAACAAATTTTTGCTTGACGTCGATAGTCCATTTTACATGTGTGTTGTAGCTAAAAATAATAAATTGTATTATTAAAATATTACTATAGAGTGCTTAGGTAATAATTAACCAATATAATACAAATTAACAAAATAACATTCTATAAAATACGATATATTTTTTTTTATTGAAAAAATAAATACTTACACGGATGGGCGCGTGATGAGCAAATTGCCCCACGAACGTACACGCCCTCCAGAAGTGCTTTGCTGCGCAGTCGCAACGGAACAGACCGGCACGAGAGTTGCGTCAGGGGAGAGGGCATGAATAGTTAGGAAGGTACCTAGGCGCTTGAGACGTTATAGCGTCGGTATCACCAAAAAAAATGCATTATTTTTTTGTGTGAGCAAATTGCTCATAGCGCGCCTTCTCACGGGTTAAAGAGTCGTTTCGGATTTTATTGACTGCTTTGATGACATGTTGCAGTGATTGAAACAGTCGTTCACTTAAATTTCTAGCAATCAAATGTTGTCGATGAATGACGCAATGTACAGCGAGTACATCTGGAATTTTGTATTTTAAGTACGCTATGAAGCCTTTTTCGCCATCTGTAGCGTCATTGTGTCTGTCTCTAAATTTCTAGCAAATTTCTATTATTTCTAGAAAACCTCACTTAAGACTCAACAAAGTTTCATTAGTTGGCAAAGTGGACTCATCCAATTAAATTGATAATTGACTAGTCTTCAGATGATTGCACAATGACTTTTCAACGTTTTCAGCCATTTCATCAATTCGTCTTTGCACAGAACCATTGCTCAAAGGATTTTTCGGATAATATCTGCCGCCAGTTTATAGAGCACAGTAGTTATGACTTCTTTTATTGCCGGCAAAATTAACATTTCTCCGACGGTATGTGGTTTACCTGTTTGAGCAATTGACAAAGATACGAGTATGTTGTATGAAGCTCGAAGTCCGCCATCGTCTCGCTTAGCAGCCACCGAAAACAGTTTTGATACACTTGGCTGAGCATTATGCAGGTCTGGTCAGGTATTATCTTCTGCAGGTCTTGAAAATAGACTACATTTTTGTCCTTCTTATATGGATGCATTTTATTCAAATGATCTTGAAGTCTTGAAGGCATCATCGCTTCGTTTGAAAATGTTTTTGAACAAAGGAGGTACAAATGCAAAGATGGATTTGTGGAATTTTCTACGAATCCATATTTAATATATTCTGCACTGTATTGCCGGCTCTTTTTTTTTTGCTTCCGACATGGTTTTGTTTTTACAAATATGTAAGTAAAGTGTTGAACTTAAGTATTTATTTAACGCGCGAAATCACTAATGAAAATATAAAAATAATTACGAGTTTTTATATAGAATTGAAATACAGCACGCTAGATTAGAGACACACAGAAGTCTATGCATATTAAATTATAATAGATCAATTATGTTACTCGTACAAACATAGTTATGTACAATTTATTGTAACAAATATACAAATTGTAAACAATTAGTGTTCCTTTCTTGGAAGTCAATAGCTGATTGTGAAATATATACAATGATCATGATCCTCTGCAAATATTAATTTATTATCCAACGTCATTGTTACTGCGCTATTGTTAATATCGTACATAGTTACAAATGCATCGTCAGCTTGTTTCTATACACTGCGGGTAGTATAAACTTATTCTTTGTTTATTTATCATATGCGATCCTCCTCTTTCTTCGTCCAGCCACATTCAGCCCCTTGTCTGCACACATCTGTCCATCTAAATGGGAGACGACCAATGCTACCGCCGTCGTCCGTCAATGCCTGTATACCAACTATTACTTTTTTAACCATCTGCCATCACAAGATGGATATGGCCAACCTACTTTAGCTTGCAGTTAGGGCTTTGTTAATAACTTGGGTTCTGGGAACTTTTAAAAAAAAAAAATAGATCTAAATCAAAGGAATATCGGATCAATATCGGATATATATAATGAAGATCCATTTTTTCTCTGCTACCGTAACGATGTTGATTAAATAAGAAAATATTACCTCGTTTATGTAGACAGATACGACCCCTCGAAAACCATCCGATTGTTCACTAATGAGCGAACGTTTGTTGTACCAAGTGGCAAATTCCACTGCTATACTAAGGGATTGCAATCCCGCAATTTGTTCAATTCTACCAGATTGAAGCGATGGATTAATAAATTTCGTTGTAATGAATGTAGGATTCGTCATATTTAATATCATTTTATAACATAACAAATCTACTTTTATACATACTAGGTACTGGTTGTACAATCTTCTAAAATCTAATCGATAGTGAAAACAATACCAAAATGATTGTAGTAGTGCTTATTTTAGAGAGCCTTTAGCAAATAGACAGACTTTAATGTCTAATGACAGTGACGTAAATAATCAATAACACTTTAACACACACATTAGTAGAGTATATTTTATTTAAAATAACCTCTTTAGAACCACGCCTAATGGAAGATTGTTAGAAAATGCAATGTAGTGCTAATGTTATGCTTTTAACTTATTGTGGTGAATAATGTGTCAAATAAACAAACAAAAAAATCTATATTAGGTAACTTGAGAAATTTATTTTGATTTGAGCAAAACACTCACTGAAAATTTGGTGTACTATTCTGACTTCCGTGTTTTCCTTGTGCGAGATCCCGGGGCCCCGTGATTGCGGGATTCCGTTTTGTGGGCTAGCAATTCCTGGCTTTTAAACTGTAGGTACGAAAATTAAACTATTTTCTTATGAGACCGAACCAACCCGCGGCAAATGGTACACCCCGCCGATTCGCAAATAAAGCCTCGGCAAAGGAGAAATAGAGCACAGCGTTATTTAATCAGGAGCCACCCGCACAACTAGGCAAGTACTTCTACCCTTACAGAAGACCGTAGCTGTTTGTTTTGGTTCGTAGTGTACCCGTGAATGACTCAATCATTCACGGGAATAATAGACCTCATGAAGATAGCGATGTGCGAGTGATACGTCCACAAACCAATAAATCATTTGACTTTACATGAAGGTCCCCTTCACATACTAAAATGTTGAGCTTGAGCGATCAAACATCTTAGTGATTCGAGCCTACTGACAAATACAAGCATCGGTCTACCCAATGTAAAGCGGTTACCGTAGCCAACGCTTACAACATATAATTCTCTCACGCGTGCCGATAACACAACTCCTTAGGAGCTTACTGGTCAAGTCAAAGTCAAAGTCAAAATCTTTTTATTCCGTAAAAATGGCTACATTTGTTTGGAATCGTCACAATTTTTTTCCCTACCGTGCAGTTTATGACTAGGTGAGCACTGATAAAAATACTGCCAAAAAACTCAGGCATCCCTCTTTTGGTGTCCAAACAAATTTACATATTTTATTAATTACATTATAATTGGATCGACTCACTCCCAGGCATTTTTATCATTAATATAGTCAGATACTTTATAATATGCCCTGCTACACAATTTGGCTTTAATAGTAGTTTTAAATTTGTTTATTGACAATTCTCTTATATTGCTGGGAAGTTTGTTATAGAACCGTATACATTGCCCCATAAAAGAATTACTTATTTTGTGGAGACGGCTTGCATGTAACACAAGATTATGCTTATATCTAGTATTTATGCTATGAGTATCACTCTTTTTACAAAATGAGTCTATGTTTTTATGGACATACAAAAGATTTTCATAGATATATTGCGATGCGACTGTTAGAATATTTATTTCTTTGAATTTTTCTCTAAGGCTCTCCCGGGGACCAAGTTTGTAGATAGCTCTTATGGCTCTCTTTTGCAATAAAAAGATGGTGTTAATGTCCGCGGAGTTACCCCAAAGAAGAATTCCATATGACATAATACTATGAAAGTAGCTGAAATAAACTATTCTAGCCGTATCAATATCAGTGAGCCGTCTAATAGTTTTCACTGCATAGGCTGCAGAACTTAGTTTTCCTGATAATTTTTCAATTTGTGGGCCCCATTGTAGTCTGGAGTCAATTGTTATACCCAAGAACACAGTTGTCTCCACAGGGGCTAAATTAGTTCCATTAACATGTACATTGGTAGCCACCTGTCTTACATTAGGTGTTGAGAACTTAATTACTTTAGTCTTTTTATCGTTTAAAAGCAGATTATTAACACTAAACCAATGAATAACTTTAGAGAGAGCATCGTTAACTTCGTCATAATTACCTAACTGTCTATTAATTTTGAATGTCAAAGAGGTATCATCCGCAAACAATACAATCTCATGTTTATCCCTTACATAATAAGGTAAGTCATTTATATAAACTAAAAATAAGAATGGACCTAGAATTGACCCCTGTGGGACTCCCATAACTACAGGGGACCCCGATGGTGACCTCTCACTCACTCGCAGGAACACAACAACCCTCTAGGGAGTGGTTATTAGGCTGCGGATTTCTCTGAGGTCGAGATACTTTCCTAATCGGGCTGCTTTGATACGATCTACCTCTCTTAAATCACCCAGACCAAGACAAACAGACATGCACACAAGTGTTTGTCCTGTGAGGCAACCGAACCCACGAGCGTTGGTGTCACATTAGTTTTAATAACCTCTGCGCCACCGAGCTCTTTAGAATAATTCTTATATACTTTACTTTTACAAATTGTTGTTTGGTATTTTTTCTCAAATTGCTATCGACATTCGTAGAGCAAAGATATGCAAGCAACCGAGGTATATGCAATCATGGAGGGCGGAAGCGTACGTCTGCGTCACTGCCTGCCTTCTGATCGACCGGATATTGCCGCTGTACCCCGCTGACGGGTACAATCTAATTATTTAAAGATCGGTGTAAACATAACTTTGTTATACAAAACTTTCTTTCTAAAATGTGCTGTATATATATATCAGAGATCAGGGAAATAAAACAAAAGGCACAAAGATTTTTTAAAGACAACACGAGGGTGCATGATAAAGATAAATGATAAAAAATATTTTATTTGGCATTGGACCCTTGGGGGCACTTAGAACCGTCTTGTACATACATTTTAAATAACATCTCATTGTATCATAATCATTTATCATAAATAAATAAATATTGTCGGACAAATGACACAGCGGCAGCGCCACCTAGCCCCAAAGTAAGCGAAGCTTGTGTTATGGGTACTAAACAACTGATAAACATACGTAAATACATTTTTTTTTGTAAACACATACTTATTATTTATAGAAAATACCCAGACCAAGAAAAACAGACATGTTCATGCACACAAATGTTTGTCCTGTGTGGGAATCGAACCCACGAGCGTTGGTGTCAAAGCGTAACAGCGCGTTTCACCATTGCGCCACCGAGCTCGTCATATCATAGTTTTTTATAATTTGATTTTTTTCTCCTTTTCCTGTACTCTCAAAGGATACTACGGCATGTATATAATAGACTTGAAGTCTACTTAGACTTGAAGTCAGGTATATCTGCCACTGGAGCCTTGTTTTACCTACAAGTTTTGAAAGTGAAAAAGTTGCGAAAGCCCGTGACCACAAAAATGTCAAAAACTTGATTGAATAGCGAGTTAGTTACCAGAAATTGTGCTAGATGTCGCTAATATCACCGTATCGCTCGTATTTATATTGTTTCAATTGATAGATACCCGCTAGATGGCGTTAGTGAAAATGTATTGTACAGAATTACTATATAGAAGGCTATATATAAGCTAATTAAGAATTGCAAAGTTAATTTATTGTTCATCGACAAATAATTATAACACTGCTGTTCTAAGAATCATGACATAAATTTGTTCACATTTTATTTCTAGGATAAAAAAAATATCTTAACGCATTTCTAAATTTATTTGTTATTTTAAATAATTTTGATGGTAATTTTGGCGACAAAGTGGTCACTTGTACATTGTACCTACCGGCAGATAAAACACTATTTACTTTATCATTGTCATTTGTGAGGATAAACATAACTCTAGATGTTTTTAATAGAGGCAGGGCGCATCAAAGTACTTCTCCAATCGAGCGACTGGGGAAGTATGTACCTCTACCTGATTGAAAACCGCAGTTAAATAACGACTCTCCGGAGGGATGTTTTCTTACCGAGAGAGAGTGTACCAGTAAGCTCCTGAGCACTGCGTTAGAAGTAGGGGTAGTAACGTTCGAGTGGTATTTCCTGTATTTCAAGCGCTCACTTTTTATCAGGTGGGCCGTGTGCTTACATGCCTCCTGATATTATGTAAGGAAAGAAACACTAGTAAATTAAGAAAGACAGATATGGAAGTGTCTCATGTATATGCATGTATGTGTATCTTCACGCCAAGTCCCTTGCGGGGTAGGAAGAGAGAACCAAGCGCCATAAGACGCGGTCCTTACATACTTCACTCGCTTCCGTGACATTTATAAAAAGAAGTGAGAAGAAGAGAAGATTATATAATGAGAAGTGTCTCATTATCATTATATAAAATAATACCTTAGTCACTGCACTATACACGAGAGTTTGACGTACGAGAGGTGGGGCACAGCACTGTAGTTATAGTAAAAGAAACACCATTTTAGACGTTTGGTGTGTTTCTACGAATAAGTAAAATCACGAGGAACGTAATAAATAGTTAGCAACGGTGGTAATAAAGAAAAAATCGGTGGTAAAGAGTAAACGCGCGGGTGAAAGGAATTATATTTCGAAAGTCATGTGATCCAACTTAAAAGAGGTCTGATTTTCTCTCTGCGCTGTGGAGGTCTGACACTTCATATCAAAATCAGTCATCCACACACATCCACATTACCATACTGCAGCAGACCCGTATCCCCACATTACTGCAGGGAGACGGGTCTCTCTTCAACCGAAGGGGTTTAGAGCATACTCCACCGCGCACCGCGGAGGCCAGTGTTTTCAAGCCGCCCGAGGGCCACTGTCTTAGCTTAACGACTGTCATCTATCGACAACAGCCGGGACCGACGGCTTAACGTGCCCTCCGAGCTCGGAGAAACCCGAGAAAGATAAACCCATCCATAGACAGGCTGCGGTCGCGTTGCTTAACCTGCGTGTTTGGTTAGAATGGCACGCGCAATGACGCCATCGAGCTCTCTAAATCAGTAAGTTAGCAAAATCCTTAGGCTTAGGTAGCGGACGTAGCCAATACTAAGAGATTAGGAAACGGGATAATGTTAGTAAAAATCGGCCAAGTGCGAGTAGGACTCGCGCATGAAGGGTTCCGTACCATTATCTATAAAAAAGGCAAAAAAATCACGTTTGTTGTATGGGAGCCCCCTCTAATATTTATTTTATTCTATTTTTTAGTATTTGTTGTTATAGCGGCAACAGAAATACATCATCTGTGAAAATTTCAACTGTCTAACTATCACGGTTCATGAGATACAGCCTGGTGACAGACGGACGGACGGACGGACGGACAGCGGAGCCTCAGTAATAGGGTTCCGTTTTACCCTTTGGGTACGGAACCCTAAAAAGAAGAACGTTATCAAAGGTTACTGTAACCTAAAGGTAACATTGGCAACACTAGCATGTCACTAGTACTGCATTTACTTGCCGGCCGATGATGACTATAAAAATGTTACTCACAAATACTATTGGCAATACATCACCTTCATTACCGATCCGATATAAAATCTCATAAAAATAACCAACCACAAGTGCACCCTACACCCCTATTTTTATTTACTCGTGTCGCATCGGGACTAATCGATGGTCTTCGGGACGCGGGGGCCAGGGCGCCTGCGCGGGTAACATGGCTGGATAAAAATCCGGGGAATAAAAGAAGAAAATGTGGGGTCGTTTCGCCCCCGCGCGGCTTGCAAGGAACAGAGTGGTGTGGTGTCGCGGATAGACTAAGGGCTGGATGGTTTAATTTAAAATTATATTGATTTAATATATCTTATTAAAAAGGTAGGTAACAAGAAGGGGGGCTGTTTGATTTGGAATTTCATCTGTTATTATTCCATGAAAACGGCTGAAAATTTATATGAATATCTTGAATCCGAAAAAAATTTTTGCTATTTAAAGTTATGTTTTTTATTACTATATAGGTATTTATGAATCTTATTTTTTTATTTTTTTAAAGACATTTTTATGATAAATCAATACATTTCAAGATCTTCTTTATTACTAGTATTATTATACTACTTAACCTAAAGGTTTGAAATTTAATACATATAAAGAAATTATATAAATAAACACGAGTGTAAAATGGATGCAACATGCAACACTCACTTGCCTGTTTTAATTTTTAATATTAATCATTTATTTTATTATTATATAGTAACTATTATTTAGCATACAAAGGGCAGATATCAAATGTCATGTGAAAGGTTCGATGGTGCAACGATGATATTAAGTAGGTAGCCTGAATCTCAGCCTGTTTATCAATATAATATTAATGTTAAATTATCACTCATTATGCCAGTGGTTTTTGGACACCTTCAAAAAAGAGACCCGTGCCCAAGCAGCGAGATAAATATTGGTTGACGTTATCGTACAAGTGATGCCCATGATTAAAATAAGCCCATGCTTATTACTTCAAATGAACAATTTATTCTACATATATATATTTCGTGTTGTACCAACCTCGGAAACGACACTAATCAATTAGATTAAATTAAGTAAGGTTTTGCATTTTAAAATTTTCAATATAGGAATCTTTCTAAAAAAACGCGCTTAACACAAAAAAAATATATATAAAATAGCGAAGCTCGGTTGCATAGTCACTAAACTATAAAATCTAACACACGGTCAGTCATACAATTATCGTTATAGTTCCGCGCTCCTGTACTACATTGCGACTTTGAGGGGTGTGTCTTCCCTGCCAACGCCCCCAGGGGGGTTTAACGAGCCCCTACGAGAACTTGTGGCCCGTTTACTATGACGATTATAAAGCGTGCCTTAGTAATTTAGGCAAGTGAACTTGCTTGTGCAAGCTTGGGTTACGTTATTCAATTATGCAAGTTACGCATCTATTAAGCCGTGGTTTTAGAAATATACAAAAATTATGTTATTTTTCACAAAAAATATGATGTTAATGTTAAATATCAGTAAAGTTACAAAATTATGTTTAAAATTACATTAACAGTGTATTCACTGCAACGGGAGCTCTAATTGTTGTTTTTAATAACACTAATGTAATGGAATATTTATTTGATTAATATTTATCATTTATGATATACCATACTATATAGTAGGTACCTACATTGAAACATCGATTTTTTCACTTTGACTAAATGCCATTAGGTACATAACTTTTGGCATAAAATATTAAGAATCTTAGGTATCTGCTATACTTAGGAAATAAATTTACAGAAACGGAAAAATCTATAGGTACCTATATATTAATAGAAGTAAGTTGAAGGAGGCATAACAAGAAGACTGACAAGATAAATATTTCTCAATCTACTCTCATTTGCAAAAAGCGCAGTTGTGACCTTCATATATTAATTTTGGAAAACATTGATACAGATTTATTTTTCTTCTAAACTATTTGCATCTCAGACAAAGGTTGAATTACGACATAAACATCTTATCTAATGTCATTTTTTAAGACATAAGTTAACTTTTTAGTTTAGGGTTAAATTTTGTTCTTTTATCATAAGATATATTTACATATTATAGAAATGTACACTACGTACCGAATAACAGTTATAATTAGAAAAGTATATATAGCATTGCCCATTTTAATTTTTTAGAGAAATTTGAAACTTTCTACAGTCTGTGGTTTCTTGCGATACGAATCTCGCCAATGGTTAATTCTGTAATATATAATATCTATATATCTTCATTCTACTTCCCTTACGGGGAAGGTTACACGCCTCGTTTGCTGTTTAAGAATAACATTTTCATGCCGGTTTCTAGAACTGAATACAAAAGTGGTTCAAAAAATTAAGGGTAAATTCTAATGACGAAATAATTGTATTTTAGAACTTGCCCAAACGTTATGTAAGTCTGGGCACGGTATAATAAAATAGAGATTTTTAATTTTAAGTAATGCTCTTGACCTTTCTCTATGCCCCAGACTACCTCAGTATCAAATTTCAATACGAGCCGTACAACCGTTTTGGTGTGCAACTTGCTAAGACAGGTAGGGCACATCAAAGCAACCCGTCTGGGGAAGTATCTCCACCTCACAGAAAACCGCAGCCAAATAACAACTCCCTAAAGGATTGTTGTGTTCCTGTGTGTGAGTGAGGTCACCAGTAAGGAGTTGCTGTGTTAGCAACAGAGGAGGAATCGCGCGAGTGATACTTAATAATATAAAATTAAAAATATTACAAGCGTTCATAGGCTACTGTAACTGCTTTACATCAGGTGGGTCGTATGCTTGTATGACTCCCGACATTGTATACAAAAAAAAGTTACAAGCACACATGTAGCCAGAGGGTCAAACTAACTAAGTAATAACAAAATAAGACCTACTTATATAGTGAGTTACAAACTTATTAATAAGAAAACTACACATTATATGAATATAGTAGTAGTAAACTACATCCTATATGAATATAGTGTGTAGTTTTGTAAACTTAACTTTAACGACAAATAAAGACGTCGTTTAGAACGCTCTCGGATTTCACTATGACTTCAATGTCGCATCGGTTTAACTTCCATCTTGATAATGTCAAATCTGAAGATTGAGTGGCTTGGTTAGAGGGTGTGGTGGTTGTTTACCATTGGGGTGGTAGTGCCATTTGGGGTATAAGTAACCCAATATTACATTCAGAATCAAAGCCACCTGTACGTGGCTAAACCTGCCCACAAGCAAATGACGCTAGGTATGAAAAGGCAAATGAGGCAAGGCCCGAGTGGACAAGTACCGCATTCTGCAAAGGTATCGGGGTATGCAAAGACCAGTTTGGTGGTGCAGTGTTTAACGTTTATTTAACACCAACACTCGTGGGTTCGAATCCCACACAGGATATACATTTGTGCGCATGAATATGTATGCTTATGTTTCACTGGCCGTTTTTAAGAAAGGAAGGGCGCATCAAAGCACCTCTTCTGGGGAAGTACCTCCACCTTACAGAACACGCAGCCAAATAACTACCCCTGAAGTTGTGTACCTGCGTGTAAGTGAGGTCATGAATAATTGCAAGCGATTGAATTATTACAAGCGCACATAGGCTACGTTGACCCCTTAACATCAGGTGATGACGAGCTCCGTGGCTCAGTCAACAACGCGACTTTGACACCAATGCTCGTGGGTTTAACTCCCACACAAGTCAAACATTTGTGTGTATGAACATGTCTGTTTGTCTTGGATGTTTTAAGAGAGGTAGAGCGCGTCAAAGTAGGACAAAGTCGTCGGCTGTATCTCCACCTCGCAGAAAACCGCAGCCAAAATAACAACTCCCTATAGAGTTGTTGTGTTCCTGCGTGTGAGTGAGGTCACCAGTAAGTTGCACGGTACCGCCAGATGTTATGCTTGAAAAAATACCTTGATAATGCCGTAAAGGCGAAACCGGTCTGTAAAATTAATTATTAAATAAAATTGTGGAGTGGAATCTGTATAAGTGCAAGTATTAACATTAACAATATGTCATCAGTAAGCTCCTAAGGATTTGCTATGAAAGCAGCAGAGGAGGCATCGCGCGAGTGATACTTAATATATTACAAGCGTTAATAGGCTACGGTAACTGCTTTATATCAGGTGGGGCGTATGCTTGTATGCCGTTGTATTAAAAAAAGAAAGGTGGGTTGCATGCTTAAAAAAAAGTGTAAGTACTGTAGGTGGTGCATCCCGCCGATAGAGACCGGAAATACGGAAAGAGTGATATTTATTTATTGTTTGTTTGAATAATTTTTCAATGGTTTTTTATTTTACCAAGTGCGAAAGATTGTTGGAAGCTCCGGTCACCTTTCTGTGAACTTGGCAACGTGCGTGACACTTCCTATATTGCAAACGTCTCTAGGTTAATGTAGCCCCTTCACCTTACGAGGGTTATATAATAACAATACAATAAGACAAACACAATGTCCTTTAAAATCAAATTTCCTGCAAATTTGACTTTCACAAAATATATCGCCTGAATTTATTAACAACTAGCTGCTGCCCGCGGCTCCGCCCTCGTGGACTCAAATAACGTAGCCTATGTGTTAATTCAGATCATAATCTATCTACGTGCCAAATTTCATTCAAATCCGTTTAGCCGTTTAGGCGTGAAAGAGAAACAAACATCCATACATACAAACTTTCGCATTTATAATATTAGTAGGATTTAAAGATACCAAGTATAGCTGATCAGGTGATGCTATATATTAAATTGTATGTATGTATATCTTCATGCCAGGCTGCGGGGTAGGCAGAGGGAATCGAGCGCCATAAGATGCGGTCCTTACACACCTCACTCGCTTCTTTAACATTTATAGCTGTTTTCATGCACGCTCGCCGGTTCCTAGTACTCCTCACGTCACCTTCTGATAAAACAAGACGAATTTGGTCGTGGTAGGTTAGTCTTTGTCTTCCTCGGCTTCTAAATCCTTCGCTTTAGCATTGTATGTCTGTATCGTCATTCTTCCATCCTACATTCTTTTTACATGTTCGAACCAACGGAGCGTGCTTATTCTTATCTTAACACCGACACTCTCTTTCAGACCAACTCTTTTTACTAGGTCATCATTACCAAATAAATTATTTTATACTAGCTGCTGCCCGCGGCTCCGCCTGCGTGGAGTCAAATAACGTAGCCTATGTGTTAATCTAGATCATAATCTATCTACGTGCCAAATTTCATTCAAATCCGTTCAGCCGTTTAAGCGTGAAAGAGCAACAAACATCCATACATACAAACTTTCGCATTTATAATATTAGTAGGATTAAATTGGCCAGTAATTATACTAAATAAAAACCATTAATAACCTTAATAATTATAACCCTCTTTATTAAAAGATAAAAATCTTTATTTGCCATTGGCGAGCTCGCGAGCACTTAGACACGTCTTACATTTTTTGTAAGACGTGTCTAAGTGCTCGCGTCGTCTTACATCTTATTGTATCTTATTCTCTTATGTTACTATTTTTCTTTTTTTAATCTACTATCATTTCGGAAACGAGCATTAGCGAATAAGAAATGGCGATGGAAACTTACCAATATGGGTCTCAAATTGTTAATTAGATTTTACAATAAATTCATATCAGCATAATAGTACCTACAGTAATCAAATGATAGAATTAAAGATTATTACGAAAATGTCGTCTGTGCTGAATTATTTCCTGACATCTTTGTCAGTTATATATTCATTAATTCTTTAATAAGTCTTTTTATACCGAGTATTATTGATGTGCTTTTTAAACAATTTAGTCATTACATTAAAAAATACAAGAATTCATTGTTCACTGCGGAACTCCGATTAATGATTGATGAAACTTGCAAAACAATGATATTTTCATATGGCCAATGAAGTATACCAGCAGTGACAGCCTACTGGGTAAAAACCAGTCTTATTATACGACGGCCTCTGGTTGGAATCTTGTTTTTTTTATACTACGTCAGGAGCCATACAAGCATACACCCCACCTGATGTAATGCGGGTACCGTAGCCTATTAACACTTGCGATATATTAAGTGTCACTCGCGCGATGCCACCACTGCTGCTGACACAGAAATTCCTAAGGAGTTCACTGGTGACCTCACTCACACGCAGAAATACAACAACTCTCCAGCGAATTGTTATTTGATTGCAGTCTTCTGTGAGATAAAGATTCTCAATAGTCGAGACCCGGTTGTACCAAATGCACAGTTTTTTTTATATACTCGGAAGTTTTCTGGATAAATCAATCACTTATAGGATCATAAGAACCAGGGAGTTATTATTTGGCTGCAATTTTGTATCAGTTGAAGAGCCAAACCAAAAATCTAAGAGTGGTAAAGCGCAACAAAGAAGCCCTAATTTTAATGAAATATAAGTAATGAAGTATAAGTAATGATTCCCTGGAGGACTATTGTGTTCATCGAAGAGATTGACGTTAACAGTAAGCTCCTGAAAAGATGCCTTGTTAGCTGTAGGGTAGCAAACGTTCATAGGCTACAGTAACCATTTTCCATCAGATATTGTCGGACCAATTACACAGCGCCACCTAGCCCCAAAGTAAGCGAAGCTTGTATTATGGGTACTAGACAACTGATAAACATACGTAAATACATGTTTTTTTGTAAATACATACTAATTATACATAGAAAATACCCAGACCAATACAAACAGACATGTTCGTGCACACAAATGTTTGTACGGTGTGGGAATCGAACCCATTAGCGTTGGTGTCAAAGTAGCGTAACAGCGCGTTTCACCACTGCGCCACCGAGCTCGTCAATTGGCAGATGGGCCGTATGCTTCTGTACCTTTCGACTTTGTAGAAAAAAACTGCATGTGGTGCACTCTGTATATTATGAACAAGACATTGACGAGCTCGGTGGCTCAGTCGTGAATGACGCGACTTTGACACCGACGCTCGTGGGTTCGATTCCCACACAAGACAAACATTTGTGTGCATGAACATGTCTGTTTGTCTTGGTCTGGATGTTTTAAGAGTGGTAGGGCGCATCAAAGCAGCCTGTCTGGGGAAGTACCTCCACCTCACAGAAAACCGCAGCCAAATAACAACTCCTTAGAGGGTTGTTGTGTTCCTGCGTATGAGTGGGGTCACCAGTAAGCTCCTAACGAGTTGCTGTGTTAGCAGCAGAGAAGGCACCGCGCGAGTGATTCTTAATGTAGGTATTACAAGCGTTGATAGGCTTTCGGTAACCGCTTTACATCAGGTGGGCCGTATACGTATAACCGACCGTAGACCGTATAACGAAAAGAAAACTTCACAGAAAAAGATACACCCAAAACGTGCTTGATATACACCACACAATAAAATTGCTTGTTTGGATAACTTCTTTCTAGCGTTAGGATTTCTTTATTTTCATTAGGATAGGCGGGACCACTACCTAAGCCTAAAGATGTGACGGAGATGCTGATTTTATACCGAGCGAGTATCGTCAGACTTTCACTACCCAGAGGAAATACCTTTCTTAACCCTTCGAAACCCGGGTGGTCGTATACGACCGCGAAATGTATGGGAAAACGTATATAACGGGTTCTGGCTGCTCAATTCACTCGTCTTTCGAAATACAATTTCTTGGACGTGTGGGTTTCCTCACGATGTTTTCCTCCACTGCCGAGCAAGTGATAAATTACACATATGTACATAAATCCGAAGACATGAATTTAGTGGTACAGGGCCTCACCAAGTTTCGAACCACGACCGTTGGATATTAGGTTAGTTCTATAACCACTGGGCTATCACTGCTCCGAACTGTCAGAATGAAAGACTCCACTTCAACCCTTACTCATCCCACTGCAGGGATATGGGTCTCCCTTCAACCGAAGGGGTTTAGAGCATACTCCACCACGCTGCTCAAATGCGGATTGGCGGAGGACAGTATTTTCAAGCCGCCCGAGGGGCACTGACTTAGCTTAACGACTGTCATCTATCGACAATAGCCGGGACCGACGGCTTAACGTGCCTTCCGAGGCACGGAGAAACTCAAGATAGAGAAACCCATCCATAGACAGGCTGCGGACGACGTTGCTTCACCTGCGTGTTCGATTAGAATGGCATGCGCAGCGATGCCATCGAGTTCTCTGTATGAATGACTATCAGACATTAATTAGGTTATAGTATTTCGTATGCATCATTTCTTTCTTGGTAAAGAAATCTCAGTACACTAGTTTTCTTCATACTTAGCTAGTATTTTTTATATTAAAACTTCATCACTTCAACATTAAATCTAACTCTAAATATCCGCGGCAAAATACCATCCAATTAACGAGGCATGTTCAACTTATAGAAAGTAAAACAAGGGCGCATTGCACTTACACGAAAAAGGGGGTGGGGGGTGAAATGCATAAACAGGGGTGCGAAGGGGGCAAGAACACAAAAATAGGGTGATAAAGAATGGCAGCCATCTTGCATCCGCCCGCGCTGCCGATTTTTGTGTGATGGAAATGTGAAATTCTTTTCATTGTTTATGTGTTTCGTTTTGGTAGCTTTTGCTTGTCGCTTTTACTAGAACGATTACTGAGGCATTTGGATGCATTTTTAGACCTTTTCGGATAATTTTACCTATTTAATAGTTTACTTGTTGCACCCTACCTCTCTTAAAACATCCAGACCAAGACATACAGACATGATCAAGTTCACAATTGTTTGTCTGGTGTGGGGGATCGAAACCACAAGCGTTGGTGTGAAAGTCGCGTCATTCACGACTGAGCCACCGAGCTCGTGCCTCTGTTTGTGTATTATTTATTTATTGTCACAACGGGACAATAAAGAAGTAACAAACAAAGGGAGACAAGTCTCTTCTTAAACTTAAGTAAAACAATACACAAAGGGAGGTCTCAACATCCTGAGCTTAGCATCGTCAACAGTTCTCACAGCCGATTCAATGTCGATTCAACGGATATAAAATAAATTTCAACTACATATATATTCTAAGGCACGTTCCGTTGACTTGTGGAACGAATGCAGGGCGAAAGAATTACGAAATATATACAAGGAAGGATGCAAGAGCCGAGAAAGGCCAAGACTTACCTACCTTAACCAAATTATTTGTATTCTATCAGAAGATGGTGTCAGTAGCCTTAGAAACCGGCGAGCGAAGAAGCGAGTGAGGTATGTAAGGATCGAGTCATGTGACGCTCGGTTCTCTCTGCCTACCCCGGAAGGAATTTGGCGTGCAGTTATACATACATATATTCTGATGTTTACACTTACGTATTCAAACATGGCCTTTAAAGACAAGAAACTACACAGAATGTTTAAAATTATTCCTCATTCAACAGTATTAACGATCACCACGAAACAATAACTCCGCTCACACGATAATTAATTCCATATGAATTAACACAATGTGAAGGCGGAGTTAACTTAAGCACGCAACTTATCAAGTAACGTAACAGCGTCGTATTGGCTAAGCACGACGAACACTTAAGTATAGGCGTCACTTAAAAAAGTGTTTTACAGTGTGCGATCGTGCGATGTAGAGACTTATGTTGTAGTCACTTCCTGCTAATTAATATGTGTAAGCTAGTAGGTTAAAAGACATTAGATTCTTTTTGTTGCCGCGAGCACGTAATGAAATCGTACTTGTACAAAGAAAAGCTATATATGTATATCTTCTTGTGTTACATCCAAGCCGTCTCCACAAAATAAGTAATTCTTTTATGGGGCAATGTATACGGTTCTATAACAAACTTCCCAACAATATAAGAGAATTGGCAATAAACAAATTTAAAACTACCATTAAAGCCAAATTGTGTAGCAGGGCATATTATAAAGTATCTGACTATACTAATGACAAAAATGCATGGGATTGAGTCGATCCAATGATAATGTAATTAATAAATTATGTAAATTTGTTTGGATACCAAAAGAGGGATGCCTGAGGTTTTTGGCAGTATTTTTATCAGTGCTCACCTAGTCATGAACTGCACGGTAGGGGAAAAAATAGTGACGATTCCAAACAAATGTAGCCATTTTTACGGAATAAACAGATTTTGACTTTGACTTTGACATTGACTTCACGCCAGGTCCCTTGCGGGGTAGGCAGAGAGAACCGAGCGCCATAACACGCGGTCCTTATGTCAGGAGCCTTAGGAACCGGCGAGCGTGCATGAAAAGAGCTATGAATATGAAAGAAGCGAGAGAAGTGTGTAAAATCTATATAACTGTAGCTTTCTCATCTATGTAGGACACGCCGTCGTTTAGTGACCGAGCTTCAGTGTTAGAGAATTAGGGTGCAGTGCTACATGTCGTAAATATAGAAGCAGCCTGATTGCGGATGTATAGTTCTCATTTCAGAACAGTTATATAATATTTCTTAGAGGATATATATCTCTGAGCGTGAGCGAAGTCTTCAGGAAACTCCAGAAGAGCCTCAACAGAGGTAACGACCGTTTCCCCTTTCACATCGTTCTTTGGAGATTATTTCACAAGACTTAAACCTTAAAAGTTTATTTGCTCAATTTAGGAGTTCTTGGAATGAAACTTCCTCTACAACCGTACATTGTGCAACCATTTCGGTTTCATGACTAGTCCAGTGGTTGAGTGGCTAACGATGGTTACTTTAATACCCAGGGCGGGTCGTTCGCAGAAGACAATAATTTGGATGCAAGAAGTTTTTTATGAATTATAACTTAGTAGTGTATGTTGTTCAGAAATATTAATTATTTATTATGTATTGACGTTTGTCACAAATCTTCTAATTGCTATTTTCCATATTAGCTCATGGGGTTTACGGGTTAAATTCCCGTAATGCTAGGAGTGACTTAGAACAGGAGGTATGCTGCGCTGCCTTCGAAGTTACTCGCGGCATTATGCCTTTTTAACATTTCGAGCTCTAACGGCCATCTTAGGACGGCCAGCGAAGGGAAACCAGAGTTGATAGTACTAAGTACCATCTTGAGTTTCCACTCCGACGGATGAAGACACGCCAGATCATCTTTCTAAAGACAATTGGTGCCGGTAACTCACCAAGTAGTCACGTTAATAAGATTATTATTTTCTTTTATTTCACGGGTTTTAATCCCGGTCATTTGATAGGCGTGCGCGGGGATATGAATCCAACGCGTAGAGGCCACTTGAAAAAGAATGAAGTAATGTATTATACCCGCCGTGATCTGCTTCAGGGGATATTAATGGGATAAGATTATTATTTATTATTATTCTAATTTCACATAAAGGTTTTGGATACACATCACATTATTTTCTTCTGAATTCCCCATTCTACTACAAGAACATTGTACGGTAATACACATAAAGCGTATTCTCATTTTAACTAATAGACACGCCTATTTCTAGTTGGCCATTTGGGTTTGTTACACATATACCTACATTTTGAGAGAGGTTGACCGCATCAAAGCAGCCGAACTGGGGAAGTATCTCCACATCACAAAAAACTGCAGCCAAATAACAATTCCTTAGTTGTGTTACTGCGAGTGAGTGAGGTTACCAGTAGGTAAGCACCTAAGGAGTTGCTGTGGTAGCAACAGTGGTAGAAACGAGAGAGGTACTACGGTAACCACTTGATCAGGTGGGTTGTATGCCTCCTGACGTTGTATAAAAAACCTACTTTGTTCATATTCATTTGAGAAAAACGATTTTTGACCTTGATTTATAGACCAGGGTTCCGTAGGAATTTTCATTGATCATACGCATATAATCACTTCTTAGCAAATTTTACTCTATCCTATTTCACATAGACTTATATATCTAATGACTGTCCATCACATCTCAAATATAATACCTATTCCAGCCACCCACGATTACACAAAAAAATGTGAGGGTGCCAGTTCTAAACCCTCACTCCATAAATAAACACATAAAGATGTAGAATTAAACAGTCATTGTGATTAGGCACCCCTGATGAAAAAGTGATGGAAAAAAATTGGGGTACCAACCACCCTCGCTTATTTTTTTCTGTTCTGTACGTCACCCCACATTTCGCAATATCCGTACATAGATTATTGATTTTAGGGTTACTTTTTCATTTTATATCTAGGTATACCTAGTAGCTACTAACATGTATACACATATCACAATATGTAATTGTGGTATAAGTATCTACTTGTTTCTCATTTTGTGCTCTTACTTGTTTCGATATATTGATATATCCTATCGGATCTATGATTGACAGGCAGAGATCCCAGCTGGGATAAGTCCGCCATTTTGCAAAAAAAAAACATATCTGTGTATTTTTAGTATTTATTAACAATCATAGCACATCTACAACACAAGTATACATAGCACATTTTTACAACAATTATCCATGTCAAAAACCTCTAACGGTTTATAAATACTGGATAACAGTCCCTTTTATACATTTCAATACATAAAGCATGCCTAGTCCTTACGGGGTTTTCAACCATTTATTTTGCGTATAAGGTATTTGTCAAAACTATTCAAAAAATAAAAGATAAACTGTAGTTCTTTTTTTTAGATTATTTTGTCTACTGGCAAATATTGGTGTAAAATTCTGTGACTGTGAACTTTCGAAGTTTCATTTTCAGCATTAAATTTGCGACCATGAAGATATTTTCGTTCATAATGTTTATTCTAAATTTATAATATACATTTAATATGTTTACGGTATTTAAATAACCCCGCTTCACTCCCTTTATATTCAATGTTAATTACATTAGTTACTAATTTCTTTAAAATTCTAATTTGTAAATTATAAATATTATTTTTATGTGTCTTGTATGTCCTGCCATAGACTGCCAACCAATAATTTATGTATGATTGTCCTAAAGATAATATAATAATCTGAGCACTTTATATGGAGTTTTATACTTAATACTTTATACTTAGCTCACTTTACTAGGTACAGCCATAATCCTATCGCAAACATAATCTATATGTTGTTTCCAACCGCTGTTGTATCATATTTATTGTAAGGTGGACATATATATGCATCAATTTCGATTTATTAGTATTTACGATCAACGTATTTATAATACAACGTCGGGGGCATACAAGTATACGGTCCACTTGATGTAAAGCGGTTACCGTAGTTTATGAACACTTGCAACACATTAATTATCACTCACGCGATGCCACGTCTGCTGCTAGCACAGCTACTCATTAGGAGCTTACTGGTGACTTCACACGCAGGAACACACTGACCCTCAGAGAGTTGTTATTAATTGGGGTTTTCTGAGGTGAAGGTACTTCCCCAGACAGGCTCGTTTAATACAGTCGTACCTCTCTTAAAATACCCAAATAAGGCAAACAGACATGTTCACGCACACAAATGTTTATCCTGTGTGGGAATCGAACCCACGAGCGTAGATGTCAAAGTAGCGTTATTCAAAACTGCGCTACCGAACTCGTCTAAACTCCGAACGTATGAACTCGTCTGTATCATATAGAAACTGATGAGTGGTTCCTGACAACAGCAGGAACGACAAGTACAAGTGATATTTCATGTATTGTAATCTCTCACAACCGGTTTTACGACAGGTGGGCCGTATTTTTACCGATTTGTTTACCGATGTCGTATAATAAAATCTAGTGATAAATCTTCAAGTAATCTCCGACAGTCGAGAAAGCTCTGTCAGAATTTTTATGACAGTTAAGATTTCATTTAGCGGACATTATCTCTTTGCCCAGTGCTTAGTACTCAAGGGAGCAATAATTCATTTAAGCTTTTTTATGAGCCGCTCAGACCTATTGACCAAAATATTCGGGACATTTTTATTCTTTTATCATTTAGGTGAATGAGTAGAGTTAAAAACACACAGAAGAAGTCAAACAGACATGTTTATGCACATAAATGTTTGTCCTGTTTGGGAAATTAACTGACTAATCTTGGTGTTACAATAGCCACTTGAGCACAGGGCTCATCATCCGTCATCCATCGAGATGCCTGTCGACCTGATAGATTCTTAGAAACACAACACAACAAACGCTCTAGTAACAGAGTAGGTTTTTCATTTGAGTGTAAAGTAGAGATTCTTCCTCAGGGAAATCTAACTACTTCTATGTCCCGAGCTCCGTCTTGGCATTGACACTAATTACCATGGTAAATGATATTGACTATTATACTATTTTCATACTTACACCGCAGATTATCAGTATCTGTTTGTAGCTAGGTAGTGTAGTAACCGATCTATAATTTAAATTAAAATAAGCATGATAGCAATGAGAGCGTACATCCAGCGATGCCATATTAACCTACAAACTCAAAACCTGTTCCATTCAAGCGTCTTATACAAATCTAAACAAGAACTCGCCGAGGAAATACACACAAAAAGAGGTAAGTACGGTAAGCTTGCAAAACCGGCCCATCCCCGCTATTTGAACCTGTTCACAAGGTTATGGGCTCTAGAGAAACCTTGGAACATAGAAAAGGTAGAGAAATATTACAAGTGAAGGAGGTAAACATAGATTTAGGATTGGTGATTCAATAATAGATAAACCAATCATAAATCTTTCGAGGTAATTTAGAGGAAAGGAAATATTGTTATATTTGAAACGCGGAATAATGAAATAAAGTAAAAGGTAGATTAATGGTACTACGGACAAAAAATATTCTTTTTGTGTGCAATTTGATCCAACCTGCTTTGTGTGCTTCCGCCACCAATTAGTTCATGCGGCCTAGCGCCGGCCGGCACCCACCCACTACTGTTACTGGCCTGGTCGTTGCTGCGACACGTGTTTCGCCTCTCCACGAGGCATCATCAGGCCTGATGTGCCATCATCATCAGCGACGGTGGTGGAGGGGGCATGCGGATTCTGTTCCAGATGGCGGACGACCGCAGCAGCCGAGGCAGAGACTACCGGAGCAGCCATGGCAGCGTCGGCATGATGCACGCACTAACAGTAGTGGGTGGGTGCCGGCCGGCGCTAGGCCGCATGAACTAATTGGTGGCGGAAGCACACAAAGCAGGTTGGATCAAATTGCATGTAAATTTGACTTTCGCAAAATAACGCCTGAATCTATTAACTATTCTTTTTGTCACACAGTCCTAGCTTTTTGAAAGGAACTTCTCTGATTGGCCAAACCTAGCAGATTTATATAAAGGTAAACAATTTATTTTCTTTCTTAAAAGTATATTGAAACTAAAACTAGATTACATCTAAAATTTAATAAAACGTACCCAATAAATCTAAAAACATAATAACCGAAAAAAAAATTGTGTGGCCCCGCGCATTGTACCAACGATGCTGGCAGCATTTCCGCGCTGAACCGCAACACTAATGCGCTGAACGTGAAAACTACCAGTTCTTTGGTCGCCAGTTACGTCGATCAGACGTCTCGCTAGTTCTTGAAAAAGCGACTGCGCGCCTGGTCCCCACGGACCAAGGGTCTCTTCTCCGAAAGGAACAAAGTTGTAGTCGGAGCCAAGACTCCTGTATTTAATTATTTTTAAAAGTTCGGCCGGCTCAGCCGGCTCGCTTGCCTTGATGGTAGTGCGATGGAGATGAGAAGAGGCCAGTGTGTCAACGCAAGTTGCGTCCCACACTAAAACCCTCCCCTTCGTCCATGGAATCAACGACATCTCATCGGGTTGCTTACCATCGTCCTTAACCTTGTCTACACATATTAAAAAGAAAATAACACAATCATTATGGTGTAATATCTACAGGTGTTTCACATGCGAACATACAGGAAAATGAGAATAAGAAAAACATGTTCAATGATTTGGGTTATGTTTCTGTAAAAATGACGCGAAGGGATTATTACAAGCTCAGTTTTGCATGGTTCTAGTAACCCACGAGTGAAGCCGGTAGTATTGGCCGTCCAATCCGTCCAAATCGTCCGCCTGCGGCGTTTGCTTGTTGTCTAAGGTTAAGAAGTAGAATAAAAGTGAGTTACGTCAATTTTTAGAATAATGTTCCATCGGGAAAGTTTTTAAAAATCCTCTGATTTATGAAAACTCTTTGTTAAAATTTAAAAAAGATGACATAAATTTAACTTGACTTATGAACTTGTTTGAACATTTCTAAATTACGAGTATAATGAATTTTGGCAATATGAAAAAATACATTCTATATGCAATTACGGTTTTGTCTTAACTAGTAGAATCTGATGATGAACCTCAATTTACAGTTTCTTCAGCCGATAAAAATATTTAATTTAATTTGATATCAACAGATAATTTTTCTTTATTATTTTACTCTGTTTAGGCATATACTACGGTAAAATTTTGACTACGGTGACTGTTTAACATCAGGCAGGCCGTATGCTTCATTGCCACATTAGTGGTATAAAAAAAAATACAAATCCATTTGACATTATCAAACATGTCATTGTTAGAAGTGTAGTTTGTTTGTCATCATTTTGTCCATTTCTGGACTTTTCTTCTAATTAAAAAAAAGTATTAGAAGCACAAGCCGAGCATACTGTTGATAGTTCAAATAATTGAGTCTCTCGAACACATTAGTAATTCGAATTATCTTCATAGCATGATGCGTGTTTGTGCGTGACCACTGCTTTCTCTACTTTTATTTCTTTTCTATACTCCATGTAGGGGACTAATGCACGGACTGTGTACGAGGATACTTATTGGCGTATCTTGGGACTCAGTGTGTCCGTTTTACTGACCCATTACGGGGGAATATTACTATTAGGGGAGAGAACGAAGCACTTAAAGTCAACGTAATTTTCTGGTATTTCTATATATCTCTATGTGTTTATATGTGTACTCGCATTACTACTTTTTATATAATTATATGTAGTGTTAATGCAATAATGAATTTGATGTAGCATTTAATTGCATATATTATGATCTATCTAGGATTACATTTACAAGGTTTCGTACTCGAAAAGTGAGTCTTGTACATAATTTTGTTATTCGTTTATTTGTATAATTATATCCTTCAAGATCCTTATTCTCCAGACCGTCGAATGATATTTGGAAACTAAACTAAACTGAATTTTATATCATCTTCTAAAGTCTATACATGCTCTGTTAATATCATTCGAAAGAATTTCATTTGCAACTCGATATAATTGACTTTTAAATTTTAAATGACCTTATTGCTTAAAATTGACGTATGATCAAAACCTATAAGGTACCTTACTTCGGGTTGTACTATAGACAATGCTAAATATATATATATATATATATTTGCCATTGGACCCTCGCGAATACTTCGACGTATTAGATTATTTTAAATAATGAACCTCTTCTATTTCATTCATTTTGCATTTCAGCATATTGGAAATGATCACTGGTGAAGAAGAAATACCGAAAGAATATTGTCAATATGTCTGTTGTGCTAAAGAACACATTCAAGAAAAATCAAACTTCACATGAACGTATGTATGTACTTATGCCATAACTAGAGGAATCTTATTCTTAAATAAGATTCTTATTCCACATATTATTGGTAAGTTTTATGCGACAAGACAAAAGCTAGAAACCCTCACGACGCCAGTTCTGCCTAAGCTATTTTGGTTTTTCTCTTTTAACTGACTTCATGAGATTCATCAAAAAGGTTATGAAAATGTTTTTACGCGGTTAGGAACCCACAATTTATAATTTTTATTTTATTAGCGTGTATAATTCTAGCAGCTTACTAACTATCAGACGGACCGAATGCTTCATTGCTAGCATATCCCCTGTGATATAATATTCGTTGATGCAGGGATTCTCTCAACATTTCCTCGAAAGAGTCTGTTAATATTTCAACTTTATTATTTTATACAACAAAAAAATATTATGTCATTGTGATTCATCGAAGAAACATTTATGGTAGACCGTTTTGTTTCCTTCGGTTGACGAGACGTAGAATAATTGACAGCTATCAGTCCGCTTTGGCTCAATAGACATCGTCAGTGAAAATAGTCTTTTTATACGTTCACGGAGTAAATTTTTTTTTTTTTTATATTGTCGGACAAATTACACAGCGCCATCTAGCCCCAAAGTAAGCGAACCTTGTGTTATGGGTACTAGACAACTGATAAACATACGTAAATACATTTTTTTTTTGTAAATACATACTTATTATACATAGAAAACACCCAGACCAAGACAAACAGACATGTTCATGCACACAAATGTTTGTACTGTGTGGGAATCGAACCCACGAGCGTTGGTGTCAAAGTAGCGTAACAGCGCGTTTCACCACTGCGCCACCGAGCTCGTCAGTCGTCAAATGATACGAGATACTGTTATAATCTACAAGAATCCTCTTTGAATAACTGCAAAATGGATTAAAAGTATTAACCAAAACGACACAATCAATCGAGTCTATTAATATCAATTGATCCATATAATAGAAGCGTGCCAGTCTATTGATGCAATATTGAATGCACCGTCACCTTCTAAGTATCGATTGAAAACATCCCTCAAAAAACTCAATTAAAATATCTTAAGCCGTAAGAGCGACACCCTTTTTTGTAACAATGGAAATATTTTTTGCCATCGTCAAGTTTTTTAAACAAGTTATTTTTGCATCATGATCCCACGTGTGAACGGAATTCTAATTGTGGGATATATATTTTTTATATTTTAGGGTTAAATTTTTTTAAAGCCACTTAACTCAATCACGGTAGATGTATTTTGAATTAATGTTTGGCGCGCAATCGCTTTTTTTATTTTTTTTTATAATTTACCTTTGTATAAAAACGTGTGAGTTATCTTTTCGTATTAGATGGGATGTTTGGTTATATAAAAGTACAGAACAGTACAGAGGTTTGGGAACATTGCATAATTTATTGTATGGAAAAATAAATAAAAGAATATGAGACAAAAGCTACATTCGGTTTATTTTTCTGCTGTACACTATAACAGGGTAGGCAGACAGAACCGAGCGCCACGTGACCTGATCCTTACATACCTCACACGCTTCTTTAACATTCAAATCTCTCATCATGCACGCTCGCTGGTTTCCAGGACTTCTGACATCACCTTCTTACAAAACACGATCAATTTGGTCATCTTAGGTAAGTCTTGGCCTTCCTCGGCTCCTACTTGCTTCTACTTTTGCGTTGTATATCTGTTTCGTAATTATAATTCTATCGTCCCGAATTTCTCTAATCCAAATACCTACCGAATAGCGCCAAATACTTAAAGGTTACCTTTGCTCTTTATGAAAACGATTTTCATTGTTTGCCCTAAATAACATTTGTTTTTATTGAAAGAGTCTTAGATTCGTTCGACTATCTATGTATATATATATATGATATATAGTATTTCATAATTGTCATACAGCAGGTTCAGCGGTATATTGAAAATCGTTCAGGTGTTCAAAGATATCACTGCTTTTGAATACATCAAGATCAAGAAAACATGGCGTCTTATTGTATCAAATGCTTTTTTACTCCACCGGTTCAGTGACATGAAGAGAATTTGTCTCTTCATGTCACTGAACCGGTGGAGTAAAAAAGGAGATGGAACGTCAAATATATAGTTTGATAAGCTGAGAGCTCAAATGATTTGATGTTTTGCTATTCATACTACTAAACAAAATATATATATTATTATGTGATGAAGAAAGCTATTTGTATAGAAAGGCAGAAACCAGAAACACAAATTTCTTCTGACCTTGTGCATCGATTATTTGCCTGTGAAATACTACACACTAATAAGCATAAATCAAACTTTTTAATAAACTAAATTACGTAGCTTTTAATTAAAATGATTGCGAGCACCCCGAGGTAACCTCGAAAATTACATATTTACTTGTAATCCCCTCGCAAATTAACATTGCCATCATCAACAAGACGAAACGTGTTGCCTAATTAATTTTCTAGGGAAAAAATTGAATTAAGGGGTGGAATTTTTGCCGAAACTTAAATAAAAATGCAGATAGGTGGAAGTTTGTTAACAAGGGGGGTTCCCACCCCCTCCTTTGAAGTTCGAAAGAGCACGCGAGCGTAAGGGGCGTATGTACTTAGGAGTGAAAAATAAGTCTCTCCCCTTAAATAAGATATTGGAGAAAATTGAAATTGTTCGGGCGTACATTTTGTTGGGGCACGTGTTTCTACCTACTGTTTTCATCTACAGGTCTATTGTGTATCGTGGGCGACTATGATGCCTAGACTAATTCAAGAAACATGTCACAAAAACCAAGCTTATCTGAATGCGCACGCCTAGTACCCACCTAGCATAATCAACCGAGATTCATATTAGCCTTTCGTGATCTTGCCTCCACATTTTCTGTCATAAAATGCAAATATATCTTGTACTTAATATATTTATCATTAACCCAGCTGAATACGCGGGGCTAAAGATCATTAGCACACTACTAATATCATGGACGCCATTTTCCGTTTCCAGGCTACACAGGTCTACAAAGGTCGAGGAGATTGTATACTACAAAGACCAACTGCGCCTTGAGGGCCGAGCGACTGGAATCTCGTCATAAAGTAATTTTCAGTTCCTTTGTGGTGAAGGTTTCGACTATCATCTGCCGACCTTCATAAAGGAAGAATTCTGGCCTGAGGGAATCGTTTTTCGAAAGTTCCGAGGGAGTTTATTAATAACGGTTACGTGGAATAGTTAAAGTTAAGTTTGTTTGCACGTGCTAATCTTTGGAACTGCCAGTCGAATTTGAAAAGTTATTTTTATTATTGATAACCCAATTTATGAGGAATGTTATATCCACTATACGACCCTTAGAAGTGGAGGAAAAGAAAGAAAATAGAAAAAGCGATTCCTACGGACTACTGGGCGTACGCGCGGATGAAGTCGCGGAGTGCAGTTAAAATCATATATTTTAGGTTAAGGTTTTACAACACAGGTCCATAGGTAGATCTATGGACCTGTGTTGTGAAACCTGTTGTCTGAAAATTAATTATTTGAATTGAATTAGCAAACTACATTTCACGGTTTATTTACTAGTTCGCTGTGGTTTTCTGGTAAATTGGAGATTCCTTTGCCTAAGTCCAGCCACAGTCGAAGTACTGTATATAAATAGACACGTATTAGCTTAATCTAGTGACCAATTGTTCAATATTGATGATATTTGTTTAGGATATTGTTATTACACTCTGTGAAGATCAAGGTTGGTAATGTTTTTCTTTTTTAAAGGGCTATTTCATTGCAATTTGATCAAACTTCTTTGTTTGCTTCCGCCAGCAATTAGTCTATGTGGACTAGCGCTGGCTGGTACCCACCCACTATCGTTTGTAGATACAACATGCTGACGCTGCCATGGCTGCTTCGGTAGTCTCCATCTGGAATAGAAACCGCATGCCCCCACCACCGTCGCTGCCACGACAGGCCTGGTCGTCTCTGCGACACATGTTTCGCCTCTCCACGAGGCTTCCTCAGGGGCTGTAGCTTAATCATTAGAAAAACATGCTACAAGTTACAAATCCATCGTAGTGCCGTCCCTTATATTGAATTGAGAGTGAAGGTGGATGAGGTTAATGAAAAGATATTTAATAGAGGGGAGTTGCTTAGATCAGTTTTGTTTGTTCAAAAGAGCAATTTTAAAATGTTTATGTTTAATAATTTCTAATTGTTCCGTAATATTTAGTATTAAACCTTTATCTATGGTATGTAAAATTTGATACGTATTAGTGAGGGATAAATTAGGTATGTCCTTTGTCCATGAGATGTTCTATGAAGTGCGACCTTTCTGGGCGATTGTGTTTTTTACGCCGATAGCGCCTTTCTTTTTTTTATTTATACAACGTCGAGATGCATACAAGCATATAGTTCATCTGCTGTAAAGTAGCTACTATAAACGCAGGTAATATATTAATTATCACTCGCACGATACCTTTACTGCTAACACATCAAATCCTTAGGAGCTTACTGGTGACCTCACTGATTTATTTGACTGTGATTTTCTGTGAGGTGGAGGTACTTCGCCAGCGGGGCTGCTTTCATGCGACCTACCCTCTAATTTCATGCAATTATCTTTACGTAATCAAATGCACGTCGCTATAAAAGCGGTTATAAATATTACAAGCGTTTAACCTACACGCATTCTGTTCTTCTCTCCACCTTCTCAATCAAATCAGTCTTCTATTATTCGGTTGAGTTTTTATGTGGAATATTTATTGCCTCCCGCAATCGTTTTGTTGACAGTGCCACAGTCCTAACATATGATGCCAGATCAGTTTGGATAGATCAGTTAGAATATGGTTTTCCTAAGGGTTCTAACTCTCCACCCCATCCCCTTTACTTAATATCTATTAACACTTTGAAACTAATCTACTAATTACACTTACACGAACACCTGTTCAGAATTGCGCATATATATTTAACTAGAGCCTTTAAGCATCTTAAAATCTAGGGGCATTTAGAGCTCAAAACTTTAGAGTTACTTTAAGATCGGCAACGCATGAGTGACATTCCTGATGTTGCAAGTGTTCTAGTCATAAGCCTCGGTAAATGCTTAAATCTAGCAGCCGTATACTTGTACACTACTTTAAAAACTACTTTGTCACTAAATTTTTTATCTTATTTCTATCTAGAGGTACATCAAGCAGATTCAAACAGTAAATAGACAAGATTACCTTTTGTTTTGGTCGGGGTATTTTTAAGAGATCTAGGGTAAACAGTTCGACCTCCACTTCCCAGAAAACCTTAGCCAAATTTCTTGATGGTTATTGTTCCTGCAAGTGAATGGAGTTATCAATAAACTCCTAAGCTAAGTTGTTATTTTTTTATACAACGGCTTATATATACAGCGATTCCTTGAGAGCTTACTGGTGACCTCACTCACAAGCAGGAACACAACAACCCTCTAGGGAGTTTGTTATTTTGCTACGGTTTCTTCTGTGGGGGAACTTCCCTATACGGGCTGTTTTAATACGCCCTACTTCTCTTAAAGACATCCAGACCGAGACAAGCAGACATGTTCATACACACAAATGTTTGTTCTGTTTGGGAATCGTGCCCAAGAGTATTGGTTTCAAAGTCGCGTTAATCGCGGCGCCACCGAGCTCGTTAGCAGCAGGCAATATGCGTGCTATATTTCCTCTACTGGATTCATAATATACAGAAACTATTTTATAACACCAAGTATTTCGTATTCTCGTATGCCATCCGACATTGTATAAAAAAAAAGTTATATAATATTTATCTCGGTTAGTTACCAAAGACCTGCCTCCCCGTTTGATTTCCATAATTGCAATGGCAGATTGCGAAAAAGAAATGCTCTTTTTGGGACCCTCGGCTTGGGTGTTTAGTCAAATAATTTCCGACTTAATTTTTGCACCATTTACAAAATAATTGTAATACTTATTTACAAGAATATATGAGATGTATATGGACAGTAGCAGTAGATAAGGAACCAGCGTACTGAGCAACAGGTCCCGTACGGTTTATGTACATATTTGTAATTATCATTTGCTCGACGGTGAAAAAAAACATTGTGAAGAAACCCGCACATCCAAGAAATTGTGTTTCGAAAGACGTACGACCTTACTAACTTACTTACTAAGACAGGTCTGATTTTCCATCTAGGTTGTGGAGGTCTGATGACATTCGTTCCATGTAAAAATAGTCACTTCGCCAAATCCTTAGATTAGCGGGTTCCGCTAATCCTAATTAATTAGGAAACGGGATAACGACCAGAAGAAGAGTAAATAGGAAATATTAAAAAAGGAAGACCAAATCTGTTATGCTGATAGTAGATACCATTTGATTTATAGGGAATCAGCGAGAAATAGGCACGCGACCTCTCTATTTACTGATTTTGTTTTTCTTTTCAGCCAAGCTGAAATAATAAACGTGCTATGTAGTCCTCAAATGTAAATGATAATATTTTATTGCCTCTAATACCTATTAATAATCACTCGTACATTTTCGACACAAAATAAAAAAATGTTTTTTTTTTATTTTTACTTAGTGCAATCGATGCTCTTTGTACGTATAATTTCCAAATGGTGTTTTATCGGGAGAAACATAAGTTTTGATAAAATATTTTAGTTAAACTAGGCAATAATTGTCATTATTATACTATAAACACAGCTTTTTGATTCCGATGACATATGGTTTTGTATAGAAGGATGTAATAATATATATTACTTACTAAAGATTCTCCCCGGCTTCGTACTGATGCTCCGATCGCTACCAAATTTCACAGGATTATCCGCTAATCCGCATGGGCTAATCTAAAGATTCCCTGAAAATTTTATCAATATCGGTCCAGCCGTTTTGGAGTACATAGGGAACATACATATATACATCGAATTTCATATATAAAATATCTGGTATGCAGCACATACGAACATATTTGATGCGTTGTCGCGTTTTGTTGCAAACCGGTTATTCAGGTACTGAAGACCTGCAGTGAATAAATTTTATTTGAGTTTATCTGTGAATACATGTAATTATCTACGGACCTACGAAAGACGAGCTCAGTGGTGTGGCTAGCGACATCTTCTTTATCACTAATGATGATGGGTTTGATTCCCGCACCGATTTTTGTGTGTGCATGAACATGCAGTTTGTCTTGTTCTAGGTTTTCCTGTGTATTATAAGTATGTATTTACAAAAAAAGTTTATGCAATTTGATCTAACCTGCTTTGCGTGCTTCCGCCACCACCGCGGTTCCACCACCACCACCACCTTTCCGCGTTGGTGGCGGAAGCACGCAAAGCAGGTTAGATCAAATTGCATATAGATTTGACTTTCGCAAAGTAACGCCTGAATCTATTAACTAAAAAAAGTTTAGTACTAGAGTGGTACTCTGTGATTTGTCTGGAATGGTTCATTCGTTCATATGACAAACTGTGAAAGAAATGTTTAATTCGGGATAATTAAAAATATACATTAGTATAATATATTTTTTTGGTAGACCAAGACTAACCATGACCAAATTGCTCGTATTGTATCCGAAGGTAAAGTTAGGAGCCCTAGGAACTGTGTATGAAAGGGCTATGAATGTTAAAGAAGCGAGTGAGGTTTGTAAGGACCGCGTCTTATGGCGCTCGATTCTCTCCGTCTTCACCGCAAGGGACCTGGCGTGAAGAAACACATACATACATATTTCTTTGTAAGACCTCGGTTGACCCACGTGTATACGGCGCGCTGATGTGAAGCGGAAAGACTATGACGTTTGAAATACTATTAGTAGTACTAATATTAGTAGTAATTGGACGTAAATAAATTATACTTTCGCCGCCTTTTCAATAACTTAGAACTTTAAACGAAACTAGACACTTGTAATTCAACTTTTACCATTCAATAACACCTTTTAATTAATTCCACAGAACAAAAGTAATCCCCTTAAAATATTAAATTTCTCAAGCCAAAAAAGGAATGTCAAAGAAAAGCCATTAAAAACAATCCCAAATAATAATTCTGGAAAGTTTCGGATCCAAGTGTCTTGTCCCCTGCAGATCTTGATAAATACGAGGGGGATGATATAAGGGATTGAGGTGTCGGTTATCATCTTCAAATGGAGGGGAAAAATTGGAATTTTCCTTTACATTTGAGAAAAGCGGTCATATAATAAAATTGTTTATTATTAATGAGATATACCGGCAGAGGTATATTTTTTTTAAACTAAGCAAGGTCTAGTTTTCCCTCTGAGTCGCTCCATGACTCTTGTTTCTACAACAAAATCTTCTACGTAGGTAGCGGACACTGCCAATCCTAATGAATTAGGAAACGGAAGAAGATACCGGTCGGGGTATACTCCCTACAAAAGTACCAAAGTATTTCTTGTGTTCTGGTAGTAAATCTATGATTTATTTCAGATAACATATCTCTATGTACATTCTTTTTTATTAGGGCATGTACCTTTGCTGTGAATTTTTACAAACTGGATTTCAATTACTTCTAATCATTGTATCGCCATGGCAATTACATAAATTTACTTTACTAAAATTCTTACGATTAACGTCTACAACGCCTGATGATGCCTCGTGGAGAGGCGAAACACGCGTCGCAGCGGCGACCAGGCCAGTCGTGGCAGCGACGGTGGTGGTGGGGGCATGCCGATTCTGTTCCAGAAGGTGGACGACCGCAGTAGTCGAGGCAGAGACAACCGGAGCAGCCATGGCAGCGTCGGCATGTAGCACGTACTAACAGTAGTGGGTGGGTGCCGGCCGGCGCTAGGCCGCATGAACTAATTGGTGGCGGAAGCACACAAAGCAGGTTAGATTAAATTGCAATTACATAAAGATCAGATGATATGATGACGATGATACAAAATGGTGATACCACAGTATAAGAACTAGTACTAACAAGCAATACATATAGGTGCCATCGAGCTGATTAGACCGTACACTTCCAAGATTCATAGGTAATAGGCGCCAATATGGCCACCTTGGAAGCGTATGTGTATCAGTATGTATAGTTGTATCCCTTACTCGTTTGTCGTGTAGTTGTTTTCTTGAGTTGCTTCTTTGTCTCCAAAAACCCATACCATGTCAATAAATTTTGTTTTTAAATTGCAGTTCCGACATGTTTTGAGATTTAGTAGATTTAAAGACAGAAAATATTTTTTCTATTTTAGACTATTAAAAGTTTTTCTTGTGAATTATGACAGAAAAGAAGAGACACCAGTATTATTCGTACTGTACTTACCTACTCGTAATAACATATCGTAGGTATGTGTACAGGGGTACATTCCTACGCCACACCTACCTATACACAAAAAACGCCAGTATATAATAGCACAAAACACAATCATGTATCAAATATGAGTCATAAAACAAGTAATAATGGGCATTGGCACTTCTTGCGTATAATATAATCGAACATTTTCTACGGAAATAACTTGAGGTTAGTATAATCTGTAATATTTTCAAAAAACGTGCACATATAAACCCATACATAGAATAGAAGGGTAGTGCACCCCATTTGTTTCCCCGCGACTATGTTTGACGGGGAAACATGGTGGACGGTATTTGCAAAATCGATAATTTTATCATTAGGGTCATGGTGGTTCTCATTTGACATTTTGTATTACACACCCCGGGGTGAGTGTGATTGTGTCCTTCACATGGAAAGTCTTTAAGTCTTAGGTTTAATGGCTAAAGTATTTTTTGGATGAAAGAGTTATAATACTCTTTATGAATTTCAGCGGAAGACGAAAGTAACGACGAACTGGTCCTCGGTTTGAATCCTGGCATGTAAGTACGCATGTACGCATTTGTAACTATTACTAATTCGGCGGTGAGAGAAAACGTCGTGGGGAAACCCGCAAGTTGAAGAAATTATATTTCGAAAGGCGTGTGTCCTAACCTGAGAAAGATCTAGTTTTCCCCCTGGGTTGTGGAAGTCCGACGGCTGTCGCTCTAAGTAAAAATCAGTATCTTCGCCAATCGCCAAAAAACCAAGAAATCCTTCGGCAATACTAATGGATTAAGAAACAGGATAACTCTAAAAAGAAGAAGATTTAATACGAATTTCATCGGAAAAATGGCCATATATATATTAAGGTAGGTATATTGCTCATTATGTAAAACATTTTCCTGAGGCGTAAACGTGCATCCCTTAATTTCACCCCTTAAGATTTTTCAAAAAGCCTTTTTATATTCAAATCCAGTCGTTGGTCCGTAATGAAACGCGATGGAAAAATTACTTCCCCCAAATATATATTGGAATTACATTGGAGAAGACCCTAAGCATATGAGATTTCAAAGAGACGAGCCTTAAAAGAAAATGAACTAAGATCTGTAGGGACAAAATACAGTACAGTCAGCTGAAAAAGTGTTTAAAAAATATTCGTATATAATTAAAAAACAACTAAACGGATTTTGATGCGGTTTTCACCGATAGACAGAGTGATTCTTGGGGAAGGTTCAGGTGTATAATTTGTTAAGGTTTTGTGTAAATCGGTTGAAATATGACGATAATTGTTGATTGTGGAAAAAGTCTAGCCGCCGGGAGCTTTCATCGGATTTTAGACGGATATACGGTATTAATCCTTACTGTATGTATGTATGTATACATGTAATATATTCTACTATCCGTGTGTGAAGCCGGCCCGGGTCGCTAGTAATATATAACATAATATTTTGTCGTATAACATATGCGGAAGTGGAAGGATGTAGGAGCCGAGGAAGATCAAGACTAACCTATCATGACCAAATTAGTCGTGTTTTATCAGAAGGTGATATCAGGAGCCCCAGGAACCAGCGAGCGTGCATGTAAAGATCTATGAATGTTAAAGAAGCGAGTAAAGTGTGTAAGGATCGTATCTTGTGGCACTCGGTTCTCTCTACAGACCCCGCAAGGGACCTGGCATGAAGATATACATACCTACATATTGTTTCATTGAAAAAAATATATTTTTATAAAATTCATATATTAAAATGTAAATATTTTCGCTTTGATTATACCTATCTGCACACCCCAGTAGGAGGCGAAGTTTTTCTAAATCAGATGCACTCCCCCACGGCTTGTTATTGCGCATTATTAGATTTGTTAAAAGACTTCTTTACATAGGCCCATATGTGCACGCGATTTTAAACCTTGCTGAAAACTTTTTCGTATTTACTTCTGTTCTGAGAAGGACTTTAGTGCAAGTGCATACCGATTGAAATTGTGTACTTGTCTCTGTTTATTCACATCTTAAGGGTATAAAAGTTATACCCTTAAGATGTGAATAAACAGGATAGACAGCGATAAAGGAGACTTGGAGATAATATATACGTATATTTGTCATTACGCATGCTTGACGTGATAACCTATAAATAAATGATAATATAATATAATATTGAGTAACTACTTACATATAGAGAAATTTAAAGTTCATTTTCACACTTTTTTATTAAGGATGTTGGCCCTAAATGTTACGTTAGCTTAAAGCTGTTAGTATTATTATCATGTATACATAAATATATAAAGGATATGAATAAAAAAGGCTACAATATTTAATAACTACTGTTTGAAAACTTTTATCATATCTTTAAAAGAGATCATCTTCATCATCTTTCAGCCAACCTTCAGCAGTGGGACATACCGTCAGTTGCAGACAGCAGTACGTGCCTGAATATTTTTTATATAAATAGATACATACCACGTGTTCACATATATAGATACATATATACTTATTTCAGAATGAATAAATAGAGATCTTTCAATTTTACAAACGTGTAGATAGACGGGCTTTTGCGAATGTGTGTTGGCAATTTATTCCACATCTGAGCAGTACGGTAGGTAAAAGAATTATAAAATAAAAGTAGTTTGCGCATCTGGAAGCAGTGGCGTCTTGGTATTATAGCACTTATTATATATATGACAGTGTTATATAAATTAAAACTTTTATTATTCCTTACTCACCTGAAGAAAAGATAATTCGTAAAGCGTAGTACGAAATCCAAGATCACAACTATCATATTTTGAGGTTTTTTACCTTTAATGCCTTTTGTTGTTGTACTGTAGAGCAGTGATAGCCCATTGGATAAAGAACCGGCCTAGTAAACAAGACGTCCCAGGTTCAAATCCTGACATGTACCACTAAATTCGTGTTTTTGGTTTTATGAGTACATATTTGTAATTTGCTCGGCGGTGAAGGAAAACATCGTGAGGAAATCCGTACTTCCAAGATATTTCCAAAGACTTGTGACCTAACCTAGGAATGATTTGGTTTTCCATCTGGGTTGTGGAGGTCTCACGGCAGTCGATCCATGTAGAAATTAATATCTTCGGACCCCGCTAATCCTAATGATTCCGAAAACGGAATAGTGATAACAATAAGAATGCTTTTTGCTGTGTTGTTTTTTTTTTTGGTAGCTTTAAAGTGTTATACTCATAGCTATCTATTCCAATGTACGAGTATAGGGATCAAGAGCAGGAGAACGTGATTTTTAGGGTTCCGTACCCAAAGGGTAAAACGGACCCTATTACTGAGACTCCGCTGCCCGTCCGTCTGTCACCAGGCTGTATCTCATGAACCGTGATAGTTAGACAGTTGAAATTTTCACAGATGATGTATATCTGTTGCCGCTATAAGAACAAATACTAAAAAACAGAATAAATAAATATTTAAGGCGGGCTCCCATACAACAAATGTATTTGTTTTTACCGTTTTTATAGACAATGGTACGGAACCCTTCGTGCGCGAGTCCGACTCGCACTTGGCCGGTTTTTAAAGCTTTCTACGCCTAATTACTTGTCATTAAGCTCATTGTGCCAAGGCAGCCGTATTTTTAATTTTAAAGATTGCCATGCGGTTCTTTGTCACTTTATTGGCTGCGACTTTTTCTTTCAATCTTCACAGAAGACACGATGCAGTATAGGGAAGTTGCTGGGTGAACCAGGCCAGTCCAGCTTGTTACTCTGATCTCATATTTAGCTTGGCTCCGTCTCAGGCCACGATGAAACGAGATGCGCATAAATACTTTTCTGCTTGTATGTACTTTCTTAACATGCTTCTATCTATCTATAACTTCACGCCAAATACCTTGCAGGGTAGGCAGGCCTCACTTGCTTTATTAACATACATTGCTCTTCTCATGTACGCCCGCCGATTTCTAAGGCTCCTGACATCACGTTCTGATAAAACATGATTATATATATATATATATATATATATATATGATAATTCGGTCATGGTTTTGCTGTGTTAGCAGCAGAGGTGACTTCGCGCGAGTGATACATCAGCGTCCATAGGCTATGGTTACCACTTTACATCAGGTGGACCGTATGCTTGTATGCTTCCCGACGTTGTGTAAAAAGAAAATGGTAGGGAAGTCTTGGCCTCCCTCGGTACCTACATGCTTCTACTTTCGCGTTGTATATCTGTTTCGCATTTTTTCTTCCTGAATTCCTTCTATATGTCCGAACCAATTATAATATATTGTTATATTTCACTATTTAAAAAATTGATTCATATTAAGCAAAACAGATAAAACAGACAGAGAACAGAGCGCTTAACGAAGATAATAAAAATGGAACCATCTGCTTCAACCATAACTAACTTATAAAACAAAAATAACAAATGCATAAAAAAACAAAAGCGAAACTGAACAATGAAATCTAACGTCCGATAGGGCCGGCGATTCACACGCAAACCGGCGTAACTGAAAAAAAATAATTCTAAATCACAATTTGCATATTGCACCTTTCCGTATTAAGACAATGTGAAATCCTGTGCCGGTCGCAACATCTGTTCTATAACCCTAGTGCTATATTGTTTATAGTTACAAAGGTAAAAATATGATACAATGCATCGCGTTGACACAATTATGGGTCCCCCAGAAATAGTGCTAAAACAAAAAAAAAAGATTGCTATAGCCGGAACAGGTTTGCATTATCATCAGAAAGGGTAAAGTGAGATGTAAACTGGTGAAGTGTTGCATTCACGTCTTAGGGTTGCCAATTACTAATATCAAGAATCTTTCAACGTTTGGTATTGATTTTACAGTAAGGCGGAAACATTTAGGTATTTCAGATCATTCGCTTCATCTATGAAAGTTTGTAGAAAATATTGCAAGTGATTTAATTATCAGTAAATTAATTAATATTAGTTAAATAATGTAGATCGTAATTAATTTCTTTATATCTTAATTTTCATGTAAAATTTGTTCAGCACCACAAGGGTGGAAAAAAATGATATGCTGGTAAGTTACGGAGTTAAGGAGTTCTCGCTATAGTCTCTTGAAAAAAGGCAAGTTACTAAAACCAAACTAATTGTGGAAATAAGTTAATTATCTTTATGTAGGAACGTGGATATAATTGTCGTCAGGTGGCTCGTTGTTCATGGCGAATAAAGCGAAATACCAGCGTAGTTAATCTTCTCAATATTTAATCAGTCGATTACTAAAATAATTTTAACAACAGTTATGCTTAGATCGTAGATTACAACGGATTCAAAATGCGGTGGACGCGACACGTGCGATTGGCTCCATTGCTCGATTCGTAATGCCGCTCCAATGACGGTATCTCATCTTGACGTTTATTGACAACTGACCACAACCGACATTTCGAGCAAACCATAACAAACACAACCGGTGTTGCCAATCCAACGATGTCGATTCCACCCAAGCGCCGATTTGACATTTTGATTCGTTATTATTAAAACTAGCATCACGGGGATTGATTTCTTCCGGGCTTCTCAATATGGTGTTGCTACCTCTGCGACATTTATATAATTTAGCTAGTCTAATATTGTTGTTTATTTTTTATGTCACCATTTGGATAACAAATATAACAGTAAGCATATTATTTTAGATTTTAAGAGCTATTACATCTAGGTCAATGACAGTCAAAACTTGAACCCTAAAATAATAACATATTTTATTATAGTAACATAGGTTCAAAATTCATACGCAATTTTTTTTTGCATTACTAATTTTAAATAAGGGAAATTCTAGAAACCATGAACTAAAAAAATAAAATTATATGAAACAAATAAAGTAAACTCTCACAGCGTATCAACCCTATGAACCACTCATATTTTAATTACAGTTTCCTCTTCCCCGGCTTCTCGAAGACATTGTCCCCATTCATAATTTATTCATACATTTCGTTAGAAATTATTCCGGGTACACAACGCATGTAAATGAGTCAAAATACCCTTGAAATTAATTGAGACAATGTATTATTTAAATAAAAAAAAATGTCATTGCTACCGTTCCCACAGAACAAGAATTTGTAGTTTTCATTTTGGTATTCATGTTCTTTATTAAAAAATATTCAGATGAATAATACCTAATACCCTTCTGTTACGGGTAGAAACAAAACCATTTTTGCTATATTTCTGTTTAGAATTAAGAGCATGTGATAGAAGAATATTTAAATAATATGGTGTGGAACAATCAACCTTTATATTCCGTATTACCTTATTCTTGTAAATATGTTAACCTCATCTTCCACTATCTTTTTTATACTACCGTTTACCTAAATATTGTCATCCTCAAGATTTATAGACTATTATTAAGATTCCAATACGATTTTTTTATATTATCTAAGTATTAAGACTGATTACAATTTATTTATAAAAAGTTTGAGACTTATTCAAACTTGACATTAAATATTTCTAATTATTACAAATTGCATCATAAAGTGCCTATAATTACATGGATTACCTATGGCAGGCAAAAAAGCATATTGTCTGTCTGATGTGCAGCAGTTACGGTAACTGCTTGCAATAAGTATTTTGACGAGCCCGGTGGCGGAGTGGTTAACAACGCTTAACTTTTAAATCAAGGCTTGTGGGTTCGATTCCCAACATAGAACAACATTTGTGTACATGAACATGTCTGTTTGTGTTGGTCTGTATATTTTTAAGAGAGTTAGGGCGCACAAAGCAGTCTGGGGAAGTACCTCCACCTCACAGAAAACCGCAGCCAAATAACAACTCCCTACAGGGTTGTTGTGTTCCTGCGTGCGAGTGAGGTCACCAGTACGCTCCCAAGGAGTTGTTGTGTAAGCAGCAGAGGGGGCATCGCGCGAGTGATACTGAATATATCGTAAGCATTAATAGGCTACGGTACCCGCTTTACATCAGGTGGCCGTAAGCTTGTATGCCTCCCGACGTAGTATATAAAAAATAAACCATTCTGATGACCTCCATTAATAGGGAATCGGACAATTTAAAAAAAATTGATTCAAAGTAATCATAATGGATATTTATCACAGTAAAAATATCATTTTAATTCAACATCAAAAAAATATTTATTTACAAATAACGCGTAAACAACTCGTGACGTACAAGTTACGTGTAATCAAATTAAAAGCCGTAGAAACTGTTATTTTATTCCAGATGTTAAAGCTATTTGAAAGTTAGTATCACTTAATTAACTTGTTAGTAATTTATTTTGTTTGTTATTGGTCAATCAATTGCAATAATAGCTTTTACGGCTGGCAGCTTATTTACCTACTTACATATACTTCACGCGTTCCGAGATCAATTCGCTATTTACACGGGATTTTCAGGAACACCGTTCCTATATGAATTCTATATGTTTGTCTGTGCGTTTGTCCGTGCGTTTGTCTGTGCGTTCGTCTGTCGCCTTTTTCGCATATTCGAATTTTGACTTCAGATTCGGATTCAGCATAAAAAAGTAGAATAGGAATGTTCAGGAACATCGTTCATATCTCTTAATAAGTAAATCTTTAAATAATCCAAAACTATGTTTAAAAAATATTTATTAACCATTTGAGAATGCGCAAGCTTGCATTGCCAGAGGAACACCTGGCTCGTCAATTATATAACAATTCAATTTTTTTATTTTTATTTAGTCGGCCATTTTGACCATGTTCCTTAAAAATATATATTCGTCACCATTTTTTATGGTAATAAATATCCACTATGATTAGTTAGAATTACTTTTTGTTATGTTACCCCCTATTAGAGCACAAACCGATACGCTGGCCGAGTCCAATGTTGTATGCAACGTCGAGAGGGAAACAAGCATGCGTTCCACCTCATGTACCGTTAGTGTTACCGTGGCTTACTGACGCTTATAATGTATCACATGCGTGTCACCACGATGGCTGCTAAGACAGAAACCCCTCAAGAACTATCAAAAGCTCTCACTCGGAAGAATACATCAACCCTCCAGTGAGTTGTTATTTGGCTGCGATCTTTTGTGAAATGGAGGTATTCCCTAGGCGTGCTGTTTCCATACAGTGTACCTCTCTTTAGCCAGCGCTACATTTGTTAATTAGTAAGCTGCACCGCGTGCAGGTGAGATTAGTTTGAACTGACCAAAAATGATAATATGTAATAATATACTAAGGCCCACCTGATGTAAAGAGGTTACCGTAGCCTTATTACCACTTGTAATATATTAAGTACTAGCTGCTGCCCGCGGCTCCGCCCTCGTGGAGTCAAATAACGTATATAATAGCCTATATGTTAATCCAGATCATAATCTATCTACTTGCCAAATTTCATTCAAATCCGTTCAGCGGTTTAAGCGTGAAAGAGCAACAAACATCCATCCATACATACAAACTTTCGCATTTATAATATTAAGTAGGATAATTCGCGCGATGCCTCCTCTGCTGCTTACACAGTAACTCCTTGGGAGCTTACTGGTGACCATACTCACACGCAGGAACACAACAATCTGCTAGGGAGTTGTTACTTGGCTGCGGTTTTCTGTGAGGTGCAGGTACTTCCCCAGACGTGCTGCTTTGTTGCGCCCTACCTCTCTTAAGACATCCAGACCAAGAAAAACAGACGTCATGTTCATGCGCACAAATGTTTGCCTTGTGTGGGAATTGAACCAACGAGCGTCGGTGTCAAAGTCGCGTCATTCACGACTAAGCCACCGAGCTGGTCAGTACTTTGATGCATCCTACTTCTCATACATAGACATTAGCATAATTATAAGAAACTAGACTGTCATATTCTTTGTATCATTATAGACGTATGTACAGAGTCTTTAGTAAAGCCAGTTCCATAGTAAATTATAAGGCCATAAACACTAGGTCCGTTAATTATTACAGGGCGTGCCACTTTCTTTACATCTGCCATTATTGATACGAGGTAGTCATATTTCAACACAATGTGGTTGTACTTTAAATGGTTTTGAGACACCTTTCCCTTTTTACATTGTATATATCTATGTTTATATGTACATAGTAATCTTCCTACTTGAATTTTTCTAATGTTTATGGTCTAATTTTGAATTAGACCATAAACATTAGAAAAATTTAAGAGAACATATACAACTTTACTTTTCTACTATTTGCAATACTTTTACTAAATCAGTTAATAAAAAGAAAATTGGACGATAAACTTTAATCCGTGCGGTGACGGAAAAAGAATACTAAAAATCACCGCTCCTCTCTTCCCGTGGGTGTCATAATCGTCGATTCGATTTCCTCAGGTTCCAGCATCTCAGCCAGTGGTAGGGTAAATACACGCCTGATTGACTACCACCGTACACACGGCGAAACACCCGTGAAGTGGCGTACCTATGAGTAAATCGCGTTTCGGGATCAGCTAGTGTATAACCAGTGCTCGGGGAATTATTGACGCGATATTGCGGGAACAGTCGTGGATTCTGTCTATCCATTGTCAGAAGGACTGAGCTGACCCGTCAGCCAGGGAGACCCGTTAAAACGGTTGTTCCGCTGGCCGCCCGCGCTATAGTACAGGGGCCCAATCAAGACTAACCACCTTGAGAGGCTGCCCTTTCATACCATGCATAATCTCGGGGTAGATCGTCGTGCCGATTGGTGACCGGATGGTGGGGACCCGGCGACTACCTCGGGGAGGGGGTTCGGGGGCCCTTCCGTCCAACGGATCAGTACAGTTTCTTTGTCGACAAACTAGTGAAGAAACAGCCTACCGCGCTTCTTCTCCAATGTCGTGGCAATTCTCTCCCGCTTCACGCTTCCTTTCTGTTTTCCTCTCATGACAGCACAATTAAGAACACATGGTTGGCTTACAGCGGTGCACTCCCCCACCACCCTGTCCAAGGTTGAGTTCGTTAACATCCGCGGACTCCACTCAAACCTTAATGCCGTCCACTAATACCTTAAGACGGTACGGCCCGCCATGCTCTTTCTGATGGAGACACATATTCAGCGTCCAGAGGAGACATCCTACCTCCAGTACCCCGGTTACGTGTTTGAGGAGAATTCGCTCGCGAATACCGACCCATACTAGGGACATGGAGACAACTCGGCTCTTTGAGTATATGATTCAGGCGGCAGATGAAGCTCAGCAGCGATACCCTACTGCAAAGATGGTATGTTTGAGGGACTTTAACTCTCGCCACCACTCCTGGTTGGGATCCACCACAACTACGAGTAACTATGCATAGTTACAGGAAGGGCCACCCATGCGTTCGCTCTTTCGCACAGCCTGACGCAACTGGTAGACCAACCTACCAGAATACGAGATGTCGCTGGTCAGGAGCCCTCTCTACTAGACCTACTGCTGACCACTCACCCTGCTGGCTACCGAGTTGAGGTCAGGGCGCCCCTGAGCACATCTGACCACTGCCTTGTATCCAGCACAGTGCCAAATGCGATATCACCACAACCTACTGAGGTTAAGCCGAAAAATAGGGTCGTGTCTGGCACTAACCGTCAGCAGATTGGGACGGCTTGGCGGAATCTCATCCAGCCATCCCATGGAGTGAGCGCTGTTTCAGTGAGAAGAATCTAACGGCGAATGCTGCGGCCATTACTGATATTCCTCACTCCGATGTCATCATCAAAAGCCGGAGACGCCCTTGGTTTAATCGCGAATGCGTTGAAGCTGTTAGTAACAAACAGGGGCTCGGATCAGGGGTCGCGCCCTTAAAGATCTGAATATTAACTTGCTGAAATCTGCCTACAACACTGCCACCAAGGTCTGCAAGAGGACATACATAAAAGCGACCGCCTAGCGCGTTACATGAGTCGGTACGGAACTAGTGGCGCTCCCTACTGGGTCGCGTAGTGGGTCTACTGGCGACTGGCTAAAGCCGTGCAGGACAACTACTGGCAGCCCTCGCTGCTACCGCTGCGATGCCCCGATGGCTCACTGGCGCATTAGCCGCAGGAGAAAGCCGATCTTAAGGCCAGCCTCTTTACAGCTAACTCCCGGTTCGATTACTGTAGAACACAATCACTAACAATACAGTGGATCCGTTATGCCTGATATCCACATCAGGCAGAGCGATGTGCATTTTGAACTATAGCCACTCGGTGTCCGAAAAACTGTACAGCGGAGTTGTCTCCGGTGTTGACGAGCCTCTTCCGTCTCTGGTACTCGACCGGTTGTATTCCGGAGGATTGGAGAGAGGTCAATGAGTAGTAAAAAGAGAGACCGTTCTGACCCATCAAATTACCGCCCCATTGCCGTAACTTCAGTGTTATGCAAAGTCATGGATTGGATCCTGAATAATTTATTGATATTTAAAGTTGGCCTAGTTAGAAATCCGTTAGTTATTAATTCCGAAACTAATCTAGAGATAAAATTATACTTTTGGGCTATAGCTTGGGTTTATCATTCGCAGTAAAGATTTTAGGGATATTGCCTATGGTAAATGAATTGCTGGCCATGCGGTTCCTGGTGTCAATATGCCAGTTAACTGCTTACCATTAAGCAGGGTTAAAAACATTAAATACACACCTACGAACAACTTATTATCATAGTAAAGTAAGCTACCTCACTTAAATTGTCACCAAATCTGTTTTGCAATGCAAAATTGACTTTAATACATTACCTTACTTAATAGCCGATCATTAGTTATAAATAGGCTTAAACATTTTATGCCCCTATTATTTATAATTAATCTATTTCACTTAATAGCCTAACCATTTAGGTAAATTCTAAGTTATATGACCAGAATAAGTAATATTTAACAAATTCCCAGCATATCGTTTGAGTGGATTGGGTGTAACTAACTAATATCATGATTTTCATAGACTGCAGAAAATAGTTCGTCTCTCAAATAAATTAGGGCGTATGTTGGACATATACACCCTGATTTATTCCCATCCGACCGACTGATGAAACCCTCATTGCACCAACCTGGTACGTTCTTGGCCAGTTTTCTATTCCCGGTCGGATGGCAATCCCGAAATACGCCCCGATTTATGTGAAAGAAGAACTATCTTCTGCTATTTTAAAGTTATGCTTTTTAAATCAAAAATTTATCACATTGAACGACCTGATTTCACAATTTCTAGTGCACAAAAATTGTATTAAGTACTATTGGTTTTTTTATACAGCACTAGTGACCCACCCCGGCTTCGCACGGGTGATCCGATCGCCACCAAACTTCGCAGGATCCTGAGCTAGGCTAATCTGAATATTCTCTGAAAATTTCATCAAAATCGATCCAGCCGTTTTTGAGTCTATAGAGGACATACAGACAAACATTCATTTTCATATATGTAAAATATATGATTGCAATTAACATACCCAAGGTAAACACGGGTATACATTACCTAGCCTTATCTGTTCATGAAACAGGACAAACAGTATCATTCTGAGCTGCTCAAGGAAAGATAATGAAAGTAATAATCTTTCGATTTGAATAAAAATTTGCCAGAGGACAAACATTATATTTCAATCTTACATAGAACTGTTACCATATTAAGTTGATGGAAATAAGATATGGAAGGATACGCTAAGGTAAGCTAAGTCTAGATATATGGAACGAATTCTAGAATTGAACACTTTATTCTATTATTAGGTTATTCAGACATATAATATGCGCAATGACTAAAAAAGTGTGATTGGTTTGATTCTAATAGCAACTCCAATATAATATACTATAATGGATACAAGAGGTTACAGTAACTATACTCTTGAAACTGTGATCCGTTTGCCGGTAAACCAGTTTATTGACTTTTTCTAGAGGAATAGGCACTGGCGATTACGTATCATCGTGAAATAAGGAAGAAGTCGGTCGACAATTACAAGATGAAAGTATAAGGTGTACGCATGTGATGATTGCTAGAAAGTTTCGAAAGAAATTATATTGAATAGCACAAAAGAAGCATGTAGGTGTGCAAAGAGGCATAAAACCTTGAAAGTTGATATCTAGTGGGCAGCCAAGGTTGGAGGAACAAGAAAGAGGAAAGCTTGTCTGGATTATGTACCGTCAATGCAGAAATGGAGCTAAACCTTTAGTGAAAGAGAATCGTGAAAGCTAACTTGAAATTAGGAAGAGTGGTGACGAAAGAACTTTGAGGTGAATACTATGGGTGGCTGAACCCACGGTGTCAACATTCGATTGAGACATACCTTTGGATGAGCTCGTTTGGTCGGTACAAAGTTAGAAAAATGGAAATTTCATTGATCTTAGCCGGGATGATCTAGCCAAGTGGGAACTATTTCCGGGGCACATTCTGGTACCTAAACATTTTATTCTGGAGAATCGAAAGAGTCAAAGGGTTAATGATGCGCAGTTATCGTGCTACTTGTATAAAGACAAGGGACCAACAAGTCAACAGTTTGGTAAGCTTAGCAGCAAAAGTGTAAATACAATTAATTCATAGGAGAATGATGGCGAAATCTGAGTGAATGCTTTGGGAGGGAGGAGGACAAGGAAGATTCTGCACAGGGTAGAATAGTATCCGGCTGTAGAATCTGTGGCTCTTGAATAGCTTGTTCGAAAGGACATATGGGACATATTGTCGAGATACGAGAATGTTGGTACCCTGCTACGTGATGCGCCATACATAATGTATATGTGCCGGATAGACGGCAGGTTGTCACCATAGGAATCGGCTGTTTATTTCATCTCTCCTGAGTAGTTTATTTCATCTCTCCAGAGAATAAGGTCGGTAAGATTACGCATCAATCACGTAGTGTCTGTTTTATGTAGATGGTGATGTAACAAACCGTTTGAACTGTTGAAAGATTGTATTGCGAAATACTAACAATTGAATACCAAGATAACAAAGATAATGGAATTTGAAATAGAGTGAACCAGAATGAATGCAAGGATTGTGATTGATGACGTGTTATTGGAGCAAGTGGTTCAGATTGTATATCTTGCGTTGCAATAGAAGACACCGTTGATACTGAGAAACGAACGAGTGCAGAGAATAGAGACCAATATAGCGTTTGGTATAGTAAAACTTCTTGGAAGTAATAGTATGGGGTTGAAGCGATGCTGATTCTAACAGTTCTTAGGGTCGGCAACGCATGAGTAATAGCCCTGGTGTTGCAAATGTCCATAGGCTACGGTAACAGCTTACCATCAGGCAAATCGTACGCTTGATAGCCACCTTAGTAGTATAAAAAAAACGCTAACGTCTGGAAGCGAGAGCTGATTCTGGCAGAGAGTCTGAAAGTAGAATGCATGCGGTCGAAATGCGAGCGTTGTGCAAAATCTGTCGCATAACGCTTATAGACCGTGTTCGCAATGATAATGTAAGAAAGAAGGGTAGTATGAAGAAGAGTATCGATGTTTAAATAATAAGAGATACTCTCGGTTAGTTCAGACATGTAAAAACAATGCAGGAGGAAAGTATGGCCATAAAAAATATGGAACGCTGAAATAGTAGGTAGTAGCTGTGCTATCAGCAGACGTGGCAACGCGCGAGTGAAACATATATTGCGAGCGTTCATAGGCTACGGTAACCGCTTTCCATCAGGTGAGCTGTATGCTTGTATGCCTCCTGACGTTGTATAAAAAAAATACTGTGGGATGCAGGAGATACTATAACCAACTTGGTCGTGCTGTATGTGCTGAGAGTTAAGGGCCACCTCTATCATGCTTACGACCACGAAAGTACTGCTTATGATTTCATAAATATGACCGAAATCCTTATTGAACTACTTTGATGATTTTTATGGACTGGTATCTTAACCATCTGGGGATAAGTTTTGCTTGTTTTTTTAACGAAGAGTATTAAAGGGTTCCGTATTTTAAAAGGAAACACGGAACCCTTATAGGATCACTTTGTCGTCCGACTGTCTGTCTACAGCTGAAATTATTATCAAATACTCAAGTCTGGATTCCCTTGAAGCTTCGTGAAAAAATCAAACGTCTAAGTTAACGCAATCATAAGATACGGCTGTATGCCTCGTTTATGCGCCTATTTGGCACTCGCAAGGGTATAGAGTAGGGTACTTCCTAGGGGATCTAGAATCATGAAATTTGGTAAGAAGCAATATCATGTAGCACCGTCCGAAATCGAAATCCGAAAACCGTAAATTTCTAGATCCATCACAAAAAATAAATCCTTTTTTGCGACAATAATTTGCGAAAATATTTTTTACGGAACCATCAGAGCGCGAGTGGGACTCGCACTTGACGGCTTTTTTTTTTAAAGAAGATCACGATATCATGCCTAAAGAACCTGTTATGCTATATTTTGTTATGTTATAATTTCGTACGAGCGCTTCACATATAATATGAAATAAAAAAATATATTTTTTAGGGTTCCGTACCCAAAGGGGAAAACGGAACCATATTACTGAGGCTCCGCTGTCCGTCCGTCTGTCCGTCCGTCCGTCTGTCACCACGCTGTATCTCTTGAACCGTGATAATTAAACAGTTGAAATTTTCACAGATGATGTATTTCTGTTGCCGCTATAACAACAAATACTAAAAAATAGAATATAATAAATATTTAAGGGGGCTCCCATACAACAAACGTGATTTTTTTTGCTCATTTTTGCTTGATATTGATAACGGCAACAGGTAGACGCTTGAAATATTCACAGAATATTTAGTTATATATTCACTTTAAGAAAAATAATTAAATTAAAATAAAACAAATATTTAAGGGGTGCTCCCATACAACAAATGTGATTTTTTTTTTGCTGTTTTTATAGATAATGGTACGGAACCCTACGTTCGCGAGTCCGACTCGCACTTGGCCGATTTTTTCTTTTTATACAATGTCGGTAGGCATACGGCCCACGTGATATAAAGCGATTGCCGTAGCCTATGAACGCTTGCTATACCTTAAGTATCACTTGTGAGATGCCCCACCTCTACTGCTAATACAGCGACTCCTTAGAAGCATACCGGTGACCCCACTCATATGCAGGAACACAATAACCCACTAGGGAGTTATTTAGCTGCGGTTTTCTGTGAGGTGGGGGTATTGACTGGCTGCTTTGATGCTCCCTACCCCTCTTAAAACACCCAGACCAAGACAATTAGATATGTTCATGCACACAAATGTTAGTCCTGTGTGGCAATGGAACCCACACATGTTGGTGTCAAAGTAACGTGACAGCGCGTTTTACCACTGCGACACCGAGCTCGTCGCCTTATAAAGTAGGTAAGTCCACGGTAGTATAAGAACTGCTGCAAATTTTTAATTCTAATATGATTTTTATTTGGCTAGTCAATATTAAAATCACATATCACCAGAAGAATCACCAGAGGGAGACTTTGTACAAACGTCGTCTGCGTGGGTACGGCTCTGTCTCGCCTATTTCTACCGCAAAGCAGTTATATTTATATAGCTGTGTTCCCGTTTGAAGGGTGAGATATTGCAGAGAAATTACTGGGTACTGTGACGAAACATCCTTAAATAGTTAATAGATTCAGGCGTTATTTTGCGAAAGTCAAACTTACATGCAATTTGATGCAGCAGGTTGGATCAAATTGCATGAAACATCCTTAGTTCACAAGATTGGCAGCGCGCAAGTAACATCCCCGTGGTGTTGCGACCGTCAACAGGCTGTGGTTACCGCATATTATCTTAATAGATTCAGGCGTTATTTTGCGAAAGTCAATTTTACGTGGAATTTGATCTCACTTGCTTTGTGTGTCATGGTGTCAACTTGTAGCATGTTATTCTAACGATTAACATCTACAGCGCCTGAGGATGCCTCGTGGAGAGGCGAAACACGTGTCGCAGCGACGACCAGGACAGTCGTGGCAGCGACGGTGGTGGGAGCATGCGGTTTCTGTTCCAGATGTCGGACGACCACAGCAGCCGAGGCAGAGACTACCGGAGCTGCCATGGCAGCGTCGGCATGTTGCATCTACCAACGGTAGTGAGTGGGTGCCGGCCGGCGCTAGACCGCATGAACTAATTGGTGGCGGAAGTACACAATTTTGATCAAATTGCACGCTTATCATCTAATGCGGGCCGCATTTGATGACTTGTTTGCCAATCTCGTATTGTTGTATATAAAAAACCGGCCAAGTGCGAGTCGGACTCGCGCACGAAGGGTTCCGTACTTTTTAATTATCTAATAAAAACGGCAAAAAATCATGTCTGTTGTATGGGAGCCTCACTTAAATATTTATTTCATCATCATCTGTGAAAATTTCAGCTGTCTATCACGGTTCTTGAGATACAGCCTGGTGAGAGACGGACGGACGGACAGCGGAGTCTCAGTAATAGGGTACGTTTTACCCTTTGGGTACGGAACCCTAAAAAAACATATATATAGAAAGTAAACAGCACCTGTCGGATGGGGATGCCGTTGTCTTCTTTTGGATACGGTATCCTAAAAAGTATCAATTATTTCAATGTCAAATTATGCAAACAAAAACCCAACATTCTATTACACAGGCGATAACCAATCATTGTGTCAATTTATGCGATTTATGGCCACAAACCATGCAATTTTACGATGTAATTGCCTATGTACAATCAATATCCGTCTTAAATACTTTTAAATTTTCACCGTTTACACATCCACTACAAAATGAATACAGTTTTGAACTTTAATCGTCTGGTAACAGGGGTTTTAGTTTTAGGTATAAAGGTATTTCCTAATGGCTATTCGTTACTATTGCGTGGTATGTTTTCAGATATGAAAAATTTCTGTATTTAAACTTGTAGTTAGACATAATTGCCAATTAAACATCATTTAGTAATTATCCTTGGTATTTATCGATATATATTTATACCCGACGATTATGTATGTACAACTCGATGGTATCTCGAATGGATAGCATTTATGGAAATCACGTTTAAGTTCTATAAACTTAGTAAAGTAGACAGTTCCATTAATATATATTTTTTTATACAACGCCGGAAGGTATACAAGCATACGACCCACCTGATGGATTACTGTAGCCTATAAACACTTGAGAAACATTGAGTATTACTCGCGCGACGCCTCCTCTGCTGCTAACACTGCAACTATTTAGTAGTTTACTGGTGACCTCACTCACACGCAGGAACACAACAACCCTCAAGGGAATTGTTATTTGGCTGCGGTTTTCTGTGAGATGGAAGTTCTGCCCCAGACGGGTTGCTTTGATGCGCCCTGCCTCTATTAAAAATAACTTAATAAATTGTATGCCGCTAAAATATTTACTGTGTTTAGTTTCTTAATATTAACCTAATCAATCATTATTATGTGCATATTGTACTTGTTTTGTAAAACAATATGTTCCATATTGTATAGCTCAAACAGGTGGTACGGCCTCTGTGTTCACAAACTGAGTTTCGCGTGTATATAATAGATACACACACACCCACACTGAACATCTCACCTTTTTATAATCACCTCACTTGATTTCTATTTTCGCGAACTACTGACGAATGTGCAGTATACGGGAAAACTTTGTAAGTTTATGTTTCTATCTATGTTTGTACTGGGTTCGATTACCACACAGTACAAACATTTGTGTGCATGAACATGTCTGTTTGTCTTGGTCTGGGTATTTTCTATGTATAATAAGTATGTATTTACAAAAAAAAATGTATTTACGTATGTTTATCAGTTGTCTAGTACCCATAACACAAGCTTCGCTTACTTTGGGGCTAGATGGCGCTGTGTAATTTGTCCGACAATATTTATTTATTATTTATTATTATCTATCTGTAACTTCACGCCAAATCCCTTGCGGGGTAGGCAAAGAGAATCGAGCGCCACGTGACTCGATCCTTACACACCTCACTCGCTTCCTTAACGTTCATTGCTGTTCTCATGCACGCTCGCCGGTTTCTAAGGCTCCTTAGATCACATTCTGATAGAACACGATCAATTTGGTCATGGTAGGTAAGTCTTGGCCTTCCTCGACTACGACGTCCTTCTACTTTCGCGTTGTACATCTGTTTCGTAATTATTTACTCCTCCATTCTTTATACATGTCCGAAGCAACGGAGAATGCTTCTTATTTTAAGACCGACACTCTCTTTCAGACCAATTAATGTTTCTACTGTGTAATCAACACTGTTATGTTTATGATAAATAAATCAATCTATCTATCTATAACTTCACGCCAAATCCCTTGCGGGATAGGCAGAGAGGACGGAGCGCCACGTGACTCGATCCTTACATATCTCACTCGCTTTTTTAACATTCATTGCTCTGATAAAAATATGCATATTGTAGCGATGCGGAAGTGAGCCTAAAGCAGCTTTATTTTCCGTGTGTTTTTGTTTAAAAAGGTGTTTTCGCAGCGAGATATGTAATCGTCTTGTTGTATTTCAGCGAGTGAGTAAGGTACAAGGAAAGCTGTTGAGTATTTGCTACATTTGTATCGAGGATGGCATCGCACGAACATTATCTTATTGTATGTATGTATATATAAACTTATATGTTCTTAATCAGCAGACGCCTCTTCAAATGAGGCGGTAGTTGAACAAGATGATTTTGAAAATATATATATTTATTACCTCTACTAACATTTTTTTTTTTTTATACACAACGTCTGGGTGCAAACAAACATACGACGTACCTGATGTAAAATGTTTATAGTATCTAACCTATGGACACTTGCTTTATAAGAAGCGGCACATGATTCAAGCGTACTTTACTCACTCTCAGGACAAAAGCAACTCTGCTTTTTTTATACAACTTTGGGAGGCAAACAGGCCTACGGCCTACTTTATGTAAAGTAGGCCTACGGCCTACTTTATGTACAGCGGTTACCATAGTCTAACGGGACAGGCCCACCACTGTGTCTCCTGTGTAACAGAATTAACAGCGGCGACCACCAAAAAGGCAATGAACAGTGAAGTTCACTGCTGTCCCGGGGGTTAAACTACAGCTGCCTTAGAACTCACAACGAATGTAAAATTTTTGAAATAATTTCAATTCGTGGTTTATTTCATGAAAACCTATTGGAGTACAATTTCAAGAAAAAAAATCAGTTGGATGAATTCCTCCCAGACGAACTAAGAGACAACACCACTGGCATTAAAAACATGTTTTAAACTAAACATAAATATTTTTTGCTAAGCGCACTTCGTCTTTTCTTTATTACGAGTAGTAAAATTCACTCGCGAGAAGCTTATCGAGTTGCTCGCTATATGTAACTTCAAACTGATTACTAATTACTACCCAGATAAGGGTTTGATATTATTAAATTGAATAAATAAATTATTATATGATTGAAATAATTAATATATACACCTTGTAATATCTTCACAGATATCGATAATGTCCTTTCGTAATATCGGTATAAGTAAATTATAAGTAATGTCTAGAGTGTGGTTCTCAAAGTATTCGTAAAGAATATATAGCCCTATCTTTGGAGCTGATGTCAAATTTATTTATTTTCTGATTGTTATTAAGGTCTTGGCAAAAAAAAGGGCTTTTATTGTCTGTAAGGTTTAACAGTTCGAAAAGGAGGCGCTATAAGACGCTATCATGTGAACTTACCTTACAGGAAAGTAAGGTCACGAGATGGCTTCAAACGAGTTACTGTGTCTGCAGCCCTACCCATTTTATATCAAAGGCTCTATTACTAATGGGCAGGGTCTGCCAGGTGAAGGTTTCTTTTTTTAATTATAATAGTGAACCACCTAAAATACAACGAAGTACGAACACCTCAAAAATGAGAAATTTTAAGAAGTAGATAACTTCCAAAAAATATTTCACTAATACAGATTGGCGCGATAATGAGTTTAACAGTGACATGGGCATAGATGTAGGATAGTGTTAAATTTCGAGGTATATTGACGTAAGTGCGAGTTTTTCATAGAGTTAGGTTACTACTGCGTTCGCCTTTACGTCGACAAATTTGTATGGAAATCTGGGTTTCCGAAACACGTTCCTCTAGGAGTCGACTAAATTTCCATACTAATGGTCAGCGTATATGTAAAGGCAGTAAAATCGCAGCGTCAAACTTACACTCAGGTCACTGCAATCAATTGCAACTGCAGTGAAACGTGTAGTCACGTCCTATAATACATTGATCGTGCCGCTCACTGTCCGCGATATTGAAGTAACAACCCTTAACGATGAACATTAGCAATTATTTTCAAAAAGATCTCGAGCTGGACCAATTAACTTGTTGTTTATATCTCTCAAATGTCTAGATAGAAAAATAGTAAAAGTGTTACACAGTTTGAGAATGTTTGCATTTACAACAGGATATGTAAGGCCGAAACATCTGCCTAACGCTTTTCAAACATATGCCAGCATTAGGTACTAGACCTAACATAGTTTTATTGTTAGATTGTATTTAAGTTAACGAGCTGTTTGCATACTAATACCAGAGTTTTTTTTATTATTTTTACCACATACTAAACGATAATGATGGTTACTTATTATGTTTTATTACGACTGGGGTAATATTTCATTAAAAATACTTTTCAAATATAGTAGTATTTATTAGAAAATGGTACTACCACCTTTTTCCACCTGACAGTACAAGATATTGTACCTATGCTAATTGTTTATAGGCAAAAAGTTATTTATATGTGTTTTATACCTATTATATCCATATATTTCCTATTATCCTATTCTCTATATATTCTTCTTCCTTTTCTAATCCATTAGGATTGGCGGGGTCCGGTATATAATCCTAAGGATCTGGTGATAATACTGATTTTAACAAGAAACGGCTGCCGTCAGACCTTCTCAATAAGAGGAAAAGCCTGGCCTCTCGTAGATTAGGTTGTACGTCTTTTGAAATAAAAGTTCTTGAGTATGCGGGCTTCCTCACGATGTTCTTTCTATATGTATAATTACAATTTTTTTTTTTTTGATGAGTGAATTTAGTAGTACATGCGCTCGCCACGATTCAAACTGGCTATCAGTTGGTCAATAGGACGATACTTAATTCCCTGTTTCTATATAATGTAAAATTAATCAAATCATCTCACTGACTTAAATATTGTCCCAGAATTTAGGTGTCGCGATAGAATGCTATGTGCTACTTCTGCTTCTATTTTTTTTACTGTAAGCAGCCTCTTACTGCAGGGACATTTGCAACTCTTGCGTTACCGACCCTGTAAAAACCATTTTTCTCATCTAATGCTGCGGTCCTGTTGAGATATTTTTTCTCGTAACAACTTCTGCTTCCCAGAGTTATCCCTTTTCCTTACCCGTTAGGATTGGCTGGGTCCACTACCTAAGCCTAAAGATTTTGCGAAGATACAGATTTTTACATAGAGCGACAGCTGTCAGACCTCCCAGAAAGAGAAACCCAGACATGTCATAGTTCAGGTCTTTGGAAATATAATTTCTTGGATGCACGCGGTTTTTCACGATGTTTTAATTCACCGCGGATAAGTGATAATTTCAAATATGTACTGTAATCTGAAAACACGAACTTAGTGGTACGTACCAACTTCAGGATTCAAACCAGGGACGATCAGATCGTCGACTAGGTCCATTTGGTTCTGTTATCACTGCTTTTTTTCTTTAACAACTCGTGAGTGGAACATATAAAAAGGAAAAATTGTTGTATTTGTAAAACTCACTGAAAAATGATCTTATTTTTTTTTAAATAGCAATTATACAATTCTAGATCTAAAACAGAAGATAGTTATTACTTTTAATTATTTGAATTAAATTATAGAAAACCATACAGAATTAAATTATATAACCGTTTGAATGAAAACGATTCCACGGAAGGCTGCCTTAAGGCTACCATTCACGACTTAACAATAAAATAGAAACTCGACATCTCCACAAACGTAAGTGAAACTATGATAAACTGATAGCCATATCAATTTAACACATAAAAATGCAAATAGATTTCCTACTTGACGTTCAATTGACTATTGATATACAGAATAAATTACTAACGACACTCGTAAATAACGCAACATAGTCTTTTATGACTCAGATACAGGTTTGAGGCAATTGTTTATGAGAGTGTACGAAAAAATTCATAAAACACCATCTACATTGAAGCAGTAACTTAAAAGTGTACGGTACAATTGGTACAAACGCGTCGATGTGTTCGAAAATGAAAAAAAATAAATTGATCCGTCCTATGTTGACACAGAGTAATAAATATCAGTGTCGCTATTTTAATTTCACCCTTTTCTGGTAATCTTATCGCGGCCTCATTTGAATTTACTGCTCTGAAAGCCAGTATCTATTTGATATCGTGACAGCTTTCACCTGTACGCTGTTCATTTAACGATCTGAATAACTTGATCGTCACATCGCTGTTTCTTTTTTAGGTTTCTTTACGAAGTAAAAGGGACCTTAAGGGACCTTGTGAATCCGTCCGTCCCTTCGTCGCTCACATGTATTTTCTCAGTTAAGCCGTTTCGGAAATTTAGTCCGGTATCCGCTTTAGTATGTATAAGAACGCAGATATTATTTTTATACGAGAGGCATAAATAAAGTTGTTTACGTAGCCTAATAACGCTTGAAATATAGGAATGAAAAGCTTACTGTTAACCTCACTTGTTCGCAGGAGCACGACAACGTTCCACGACGTTGCTGTTTGGCTGCAGTTTTCTGTGAAGTGAATGTATCCCCAGCCAGGCTGCTTTGATATGCCTTAACTCCCTAGATGGGTTTGTGTTCCTGAAAGAGAGTAAGGTTACTAGTATGCTCCTATGTAGTTACTATGTTAGCAGCAGCGATGGCAACACGCGCCATAACTCCTATATTGCAAGCGCTCCTGTTTCTGCTCCTAAAGAGTTTTGGCAGCGATGGTGGCGACGGCTATGATAACCACTTAATATCAGGTGGGGCTTGTTGTGTCATCAGTCAGAGGTCCGTGCACGTATAGAGCGAAGACTGCGTCATGCTTGACATAACGGTCCGTTGTGTTGGTAGAGTAATACGAGGTGGTCCATAGTTGTCAACAGAAATATGTTATAAACCTCGGTGGGGATGTATGGTAATTGTTTGAAGAAATATTTTTGTCTTTGTCTTAAAAAAAAGAGCGCTTAATAAGTACTACCTGTATACCCTAGATGCTCTAACGTATTATTTACTTCTTCACGGCCAAGGCGTTCTTGCCGACATGAGTGACTCCATCAAAACCAGAGATATTGATCTAACTGTACTGTAGCGCAGTGGATACAAAACTAGCCTATTAATCAACTGGTTCACGGTTCGAAACCTTGCGTGGGCATGCACTACTAAATTCATCTCTTCAGATTTATGTACACATTTGTGATTATCACTTGCTCGACGGTAGCGAAAAACATCGTGAGGAAACCGGCACGTCCAATACTCAAGATTATACTCCGAAAAATGTGTGACCTTGTAATGTAACATTGTTGTTGTAATATATTTTTTGTACGTTTATTCTAAATAAATTGCAATAAAAATAAAGCTAGTGTTACAAAGGCGGACTTATCCCAAAAAGATATCTCTTCCAGCCAACCTAGAATTTTTGATAGATCAATTTACGTGAGCGAAAGAACACACGCACACCCATTCACTACAATAATTGAATTAAACAATTTTTAACGGAAGTATCGCGTGTTTTATTTATTTTGTTGAACGTGACGTTTCGAATGCTTTGCAGCGTCCGTGGTCGCAGGAAGACTAAGGTGACATTTGTCTTACATTGATTATTCAATTATTACATCTACCGACATGGATGGATTAATTATTTTTATTTCCGATTCACACAAAAATTGTTTAATTCAATGTGTAACAATCGCGAAAACCTAAGACAATATCACTACAACAATATTATAAATTTCTTAAAAGTAAAGTACAAGGTTATCTAATATGTATAACGAATTAACTAATAAACAAAAAAAAATACATAAAATTGAAATAGAAACACAAATTTGTACATACATTAAATACATAAACTAAAAACAATAAACATGAGATTCATTTTTATGTATGCATCCAACGTAAAAATTATTTGATTTTCTCTATGAGTCGTAAAGGTCTGACGACAGTCGCTCCATGTAAAAATCACTATCTTCGCCAAATCTTTAGGTTTAGACAGCGGACCTCTTCAATAATAATGAATTAGGAAAGGGGATAATGCTAGGAAGGAGAAGATTAAGGACCCACTGTGTTGCAGCTTTTGCTGAGTTTTTTTATACTACGTCTGGACGCATACAAGCATACGGCCCACCTGATGTAAAGCGGGTACCGTAGCCTATTAACGCTTGCGATATATTAAGTACCACTCGCGCGATGCCTCCTCTGCTGCTTACACAACAAATTCTTGAAAGCTTACTTGGTGACCTCACTCACACGCAGGAACACAACAACCCTCTAGGGAGTTGATATTTGGCTACGGTTTTCTGTGAGGTGGAGGTGCTTCCCCAGACGGGCTGCTTTGATGCGCCCAGATTAAAACATCCAGTACCAAGACAAACAGACATGTTCATGCACACAAATGTTTGCCTTGCGTGGGAATCGAACCCACAAGTCGTCGTGCTCGTCAAAAGTGTCGTGAGTAGCGGTCACATTTAATTTAAGATAATTATTTATATATTAAGTAGCTGTTACGCTTGCTGATTGCGTTCGCAATGATGTAAGAAACAGAGTATCTGTATGATAAGAAATTGAGAGTTCTTTCGGATACATAGAAAGAAAGAAGTACGAAAATTTAATTTGAATTGTTTATTTAATTATTATTTAATTAGTTTATTATTTTCTCTCACAAAATAAGTACTATACAAAACATTTGTATCTTAATATGTATACATTTGTTGTCTGGAGAGGGTATTAGTAGATACATACCTAACCTCTCTCTTTTTATTAGAGACTGGTGACTGATGTGGGTTCAGAAGAACCTGTATAACAGATCACCGGGCCCTCCCGCGAACATACTATAATACTGAAACATGACGATGAGAAAGTGGTAAAAATTTCGTCACGCATAGAACATCTCATATAGAGATACTCGCGTTCTACAGCTCGTTCATGTATACTGTAAGCGTCTGTCGGTTATACTTCCCATCATTACTCTTAATACAGTATTTTTTTGCATCCTGATAGATATGATCCAAAGGCAATGTCAGCCATAGTGTAATATATAATTTTTATTCATAATCCTCGCTAGCAACTAACAGTTTAAAGGCTTCGACAAATAGATACCTAAATTAATTAACGTAACACTATCTCGAACGGGTATCAAATACCCTATCATATTATGATATTAATGTGTGCTTGACATCTGCTGTCTAATGCAACATGCACTTGAGCGAAACGGTTCTAAGTTTAGCGTTACCGTTAGAAACACAGCCTAGGCACTGAGTTTTTGCTAATGTGTAAGTTTCCATTAATTATTACGAGACGAATAATGGAATGAAATGAGTAATGATAGCCTAGAGTGGGCAATAAACAGCTAATTGACCGACTTGTCTCTTGTTCGTATCCTGGTGAGGACATGTGTACAGCTAAGTGCAGCTCAAGCTTTACACTTTGACCTTTATACCGTTCTTATTCCGTTTGTGATAAGAGTTACAATTGCACGTCGAGCGTTAAACGTGATCTGCTCTTAGCTGTACGTTCGAATTTCGTACATGCTCGCTCGGCGGTAAATGAAAACATGGCGAGGAAACCCGCAAGTCTAAAAAATATATTTCGATAGATATGTCCTAACTAACCTGTATGTTTTACCACTGTGTTTTGTAGGTCTGACTGCAGTCGTTCCATGTCTAAATCAGTATCTTCGTCAATTCCTGAGGTTTGGCAGCGGAATCCTCCATTCGTACAGACTAGGAAACGGAATAACGTTGGAAGAAGAGATTGACATAAAATCTAATTCGTCAACTCACATCGATCAGGTTCAATGGTCTTGCCTTGGTACTTGACAGCTCATAAACAAGAGCATAAAATACATTCGAAAAGACATTCTTCATTTGCCATTGGGCTCTCTCAGACGTGTCTTACATTCTTAAATGAAATCTTATTGTGTTTTATTTGTATCATATAGTTTAAGCCTCTTTTTTTTAATTCACCACACTATAATATACAGAATTATAGGCCAATAGTAATTAAAAAGTAATGTTCTGGACGTGAAAAGTTCAATCAATAAAATACAATTTCTATGAAAATTGTGATTTCACAACGACTTAAATATTACAGTTTAAAGAGAAAAAGAAGGTGTTCATAAAGTAAAAATAACAAACAAATATAACAATAACAATGAAATTAAATGAAAATTGAAAGAACACAAAGTAACACAAATGGTTGGCTGGAAGAGATTCCTTGAGGAATAAGCCCGCATTTGCATATCAAATTCTTATATTTTAGGAATGTAAACATTTATTCAATAAAGTTCTACAAACAAAACAAACAAATATAGATAAGCAAATATTTGTTATGGAAACGTGCACGACGCACGTACGATCAACGGCATATCAGGTCTATGGTTGCACTGCAAAAACTAGCACTATTGCAACGGAATAAGGTCGATTCAAAGGTCAAAGCGAAACGCTTCGTCTGCGGTCGGCTGTAACACTAGCAAATCGGTCGTGCTACGCACGCCACGCCAAAGTCGTACTTCTACGCGTGTTCTGCACACTTATATACACTACTGTACATTGTTTTATACTTAGAGAATGTCTGATAAGGAAATAACATTACTGTAGTTTCTGTTCTAATTGCATTTTTTTCCGTCACTGTTATATCACCGTGACAATGTCACGTGCGTGCAGCATCAGCATCGATATGATGAAAACGTTGAAATTATTTTATTAAAAAAAAAAAAAAATTTGAATATTTTTGTTTCATATTTCTTTTTTCGCTGGCTTTAGCGGCCGGGAATTTATTCTCTTATTCTCATCTACTGGTACTTCAATAGTCACGTACTGTGCAGGGAAGTTTTCTACTGAGAACTCTAAGTTGCGAAATTAACTACCTGCCGAGAATTTCTCTACGGACTACATACTGCATTAGGCTATTCAGAACAGGCATGAAGAGGTTTTTACAGGCTCTTCAAGGAACAAGTGACACCCCTAATGTGACACAAGTGTATACATGGTACAGTAACTTAGCTTAGTTTCAGGCAGGTCGTACGCTGGTTTAGGTTTTAGTGGTAAAAAAATATTTATCATCAATTATTGATCAAATCTTTTGAAAAATAAAATAGGATTATCAAAGGACTACAACAATTAAATGCTTTCGTAATGGAAACTTCGATTTGAAGAACGAACCACGTGGAAGACCGCCCACACAGGTGAATAACGCTGAATTGAAGGAGATGGTGGAAGCCGATCCGAGTCAAACTACCCAGGAAATAGCGGCATGGTTTAACGTTACCTTACCTACAATATTGACTCACATGCATCAAATCAATAAGATAAAAAAATATGAAAAATGGATGCCTCATGATTTGACTAATCTGCAGAAAGAAACGCGTTTTGAAACTTGTGTTGCCTTGTTGAATCGGTACAGAAATGAAGGCTAAAAAAAAATAAGGTAATCTAATTGTGACATGTGACGAAAAGTGAATTCTTTACGATAACTGTAAGCGAAAAATGCAATAGCTGACTCCAGCTCATACGCCGCAACAGTGCCATAAAGCAAAGCTTACCAATAAAAAGGTACCTAATGGTAACTGTTTGGTGGTCTCTTCATGGCGTTATTCCCTATAGCTTTCTCAGGTCTGGTCAAGCAATAACAGCAGATGTTTACTTTGCCGAACTTCGAACAATGATTGCGGAATTGGCAATGAAACAGCCCCGACTCGTGAATCGATGTTCACCATTATTGCTCCATGATAACTCAAAACCTCACACTGCACGAGAAACCGTTGAACTCTACAGGAGCTGCAGTTAGAAACCACACGTCATCCTCCGTACTCGAAAGAGCTTGCTCAAACAGACTACCATTTTTTTTTTCGTGATTTGGACAATTTTCTACGTGGTAAAAAATTTTCTCCCCAGGTGGCAGTACAAAATGCTTTCACACAGTTTGTCGAATCTAGATCCCCAGAGTTCTATCGCAAAGGTATAAATAAACTTCCGATTGTTCCTCATCGGACTTAGATGTTTCTATGTTTAAAACAAAAACGCATGGTGCGTTCATTAGCAGTCGCCTCTCCAAACGTAGCATTGATATTGCGAGCCGTTTCTGCCGTTAGTTCCGCGTCGGAACTCGTATTCCAAATTTACTCAGATTTTCGAAGTATCCATCTTTCCCGTTTAAGCTAAATAAAAAAAAACAATTGAAATTCTAAAATCAAATGTTGCACATTTTTCAAAAGAAAAACTTCTCATAGTACATGTGAAAAACTTTACACTCGAAAATCTCACACCATGAAGATTTAATGTTCATTCAAAGAATCTAATACCATTAAACGGCAATTTCATAGTTTAACTCCTATTATATAATAATAGTTAGCATACAACATACAGCCTACCTGATGTAAAGAATATATGAACTTTTGTTTTACAAGGAATACAGCAACTCGTTTTCGTGCGAGTAAAGTACACTCGCATAGCATAGGTATACAGATAGACAGACAAGATCAATAAAAATCATGATTTGGACCTCTATATTTTTAAACAGCAATTTTCTTTCTATAATTATTTCATGTACAGATAGGACCTCGCTACAGTTTTATCATATATAAGTATTGATTAAGATTATAACTAGGTAGGTCTCAGTTTCATACTGCACTCACATCCGTTTTTGTTTTTTTCACAACCTACAAAAATGTTAATAACTTTATTTCGTTATAATAAAAGAGTCGGCTTATCATTTCAGACGCAAAAAATCTGTAACTGCCAAAACGTTATTCATAAAAAAAACAACTTCCCGTCTAAAACTGATTAAAATCAAAACTGACTGTACTTAATTTTTTCAATGCCTAGAAAAAAAAACAGTCTTTTGTTTAACAACGAATTCGCCATTCGTCTCACTGCACTCTCTCTTTGAAATGTCGGCTTTAAATCAAAATTTTCAAAAGATGTAGTCAAATTTCGCGCGGCCTTTGTTTCATGCCAGTGACATAAAATAAGGGTTAAACTTTTTGCAACATTTGAATTTAAATTAAGAACTCTATTGTCAATAGTTTTTTTTTAATTAGAAACAGGCAGGAGTCATTTTTCATGCATCGCTTACTATCTGATTTACCTGCCAGTAGCGAGTTTTGTTTTTTATTCTTTTTTTTTAATTGTGCGATCGGAACGTTGCGTGCGCACAAAAAATGGCCAGGGGCAATTTCTGCGTGCGTTCAGAAATATTTCCATTCGTACAAACATATCTACATAATTGTTATAATTGAGTAGCTTGAAATAATTTGCAACTTTTTAATTTTTCTTATTATTCTCAGTCTTGTTAACCGTTGTAGTTTCTTTGAATTTTTAATTACGTTATAAGGTAAAAATTGCATGCGTTGAGAAAATGATGACATAAAATTGTAGGACAAAATTGTAAAATACGTTTATTATGGCCAACAGTTTGTCTCGTCGAAGAAATGAGGTCTTGTTTATGCAAAATAGCACCACTCACGTTTAATTGAACACCTTTAACCCGTTTCGTACTTACGTTAAATCAGCAGATGTTTTTTTTTTTACTTTATTGCCATGACAGAACACGACTTTGGCATATTTCCAAAACTTCATTACTGAGGGAATAACATTATAAATGTATCAATACGCTGATAATAATAATGTAATTGTACTTATTATAATCAAATATTTTTTATTCCGTTATTTTATTACATTTTTATATATATTATATACATTTATGCTTAATATTATTCTTCATTTATTTTAAGGCCCTAGGTGGCAGTTTTGTTATTATGTTGTTTTTTTTTCTACTATAGTCATTTGTCATTTAAAATGTACATGCTTATATTATTGGCAGTTGGCATGTGTAGGTATAAATCGTTTTTTAATTAAGTTGACTATTTACCATCATGCAGGCCATGTTCTAGTTTCCTACCTTATTGGTATAAATAAAAATAAAAGTAATTTTTTTTAGTAACTTCGATACTCCAAACCACGTTCGTTTTCCTCGAAGATGAATATAATGTGGTAGGTACAATGGTAGAAATAAACTTATTTTCTAAACTATTAATAGTCCAAAAAATCCCAGTGTGAAAACTATATTTGTTTGTCTGTTTTCAAGGAAATTACAAGCAAAATCTATAAGGTATTTTCAGTTGACCCAGGGAAATGGAATTAGACAAGGAGTATGGTCTTATAGCTCGAGTAGAGACAAAAAGCAATTTTGTAGGTAAATCACTGTCTGTCTGCTTTACAAGAAATTACAAATTGAAATGATTACCCAAAATTATTAGCGTCTACATTTTACATACATATTAGAGCGAGTAGAAAGTCTTTTATAAGGTAGGTAAAGTAAAAAAATCATATTGTTTTATAGATTACTTGCTTGTTACCTACCTACAATGATACCTACGCTTGACATACAATTATGTGAGTTATTAAAGTTAGTAACCGAAATGCGAGAAATATCACTATTTTTTGTACTCATATCTCCTGTCTTCTTCCTAGCTCCCGTTTCCTAATTCTTTAGGATTGGCGGGGTCCGCTGCCTAAGCCTAACGATTTGTTCAAGATACTGATTTTGACATGAATGGACTGCCGCCAGACCTCCACAGCCCAGAAGGAAAACCAGACCTTTTTTAGGTTAGGTCCAAGGAATTATATTATGATAGACGTGTATCTACCGAAATATAATTTCTTGGACGTGCGAGTTTCCTCACGAATATTTCCATCACTGCCAAGCAAGTGATAATTACAAATATGTATATAAATCCGAAAACCCGAATTTAGTGGTACTATGCTAGGATTCGAACCGGGAACTTGTTGCTCATATATCCTGTATAGTTCTAAAAGCTTCTGCTTTATGACAACTAAACTATTGCTTTTTTTTTGGTTCTTTTTATCCCCGAGGGGAAAGGCAAAGGGATCTAGCCCATTCAGCCACGTCATCAGTTTAGAACCATTTGAAAATCTTAATTCTATGTTCCAGCTTCAGGAACTGTGCTCAAAAAATACTTGGAAAGGATACTTCGATCCAATCAACCCAGTTTAAATACCACCCGTAAAACGATAGCAATTTTACAAGATTTTCTTGATGAACTTATTCACGTCTTCCAAAAAGTGCATAAACGTGTTATACTTGAGTTTTTCATTATTGTATAATTGCACTAGCACTTATGTTACAAAACACTATCGAAATTGTCACATAAAACTAATTTACAATGAATTGTAAAAAAATCAAGTACCTATAAGAACAATGTCACTCGTCAAAAGCGCGGGAAGAAGTCCTAAACTATTGCTTTTAACGAAATGCTTTTTTTTTAAACTAGTCACGCGGTAATGTCCTTAGAGATTATATGACAGGTAGGGCGCATCATAGCTCTCCAATTGGGGAAGTAAATCCACCTCACAAAAAACTGCAGCCAAGTAACAACTCACTGGAGGGTTGTGTTCCTGCGAGTGATTGAGGTTACGAAACCAAAGATTTTGCTGTGTTAATAGCAGAGGTTGTATCACGCGAACAGTGCTTAATATATTATTCATAGGCTACGGTAACCGCTTTACGCCCCCTAAGTGATATAAATAAAAATGTTAAAGAAAATGTACAATAGAACGTAGTTATCTACTTAAACACAATCGTGCACTATCTAAAGAAATTAGTGATGATTTCTATTATGAATATATTGCTACAATCTTTTTTGAAACATATATAAAGAAACACAAAATCTTATCGTTTAAAGAAATAAAGATGTGCCACATGTTTGTGTTTGTATATACCTAACTAGTTGTCCATTTAATGTAGGTACTATTATAGTATCATTTTCATTGCATTGCCTTGAGAGATGTCAATAGTTATATTATTTCTTTTAAAAAGCATCTATTTATTTTAATTGTGGGCTTTATGGTTTAGTTTTAAGTGTTAATTTTAATTTAGTTATCATTACAATTCCTTTAGAGAATAATAAATAAAAAAGTATTGTTAGTACATGAAGTAAGATTATCCATACTGTTCCCCTGAGAAATTAATGAATACATTAACAATATCTATATACTTAAATCAACAAGCTATACCTACATAATACTTACTTACATCGACAAGCTATATATTACTATAATGTCATGACTTCTAACTGAACACTGCTTCTAAGCAATATCAAAGCAGATATCATAATAGCATTAAGCAATAAACTTCATATACTTACTATTTTCTTACATTTTTAAATTCGGTGTTAATGTATTTATTTTATTAAATAACATCTTAATATGAATTTTAATATCACATATCATGTCATAGTTGTTTTACATATGTTAATATATTATTGTATTGTTGGTTATAAAGACTTTAAAAAAATCGTGCAAGTACCGGCAATCAATTTGCTATAAATTATATATGTATATTTTTTTAAAATTCTCTCCTTGGCTTGAGTGGAATCTCGTAATCCATAGCAATAAATAAATTGTTATATTTTTGAACCGTTTCAAAGTAATGAGACCTAACTAATGAGACCTAACCTAAGGGGTTCATTAGAAACCATTGAAGAATTGATTCATCATTCGATCAGCTCAATAGAATGGAATTATTGTAGAGTCATCAGTGTTTTTATAGTGAACATTTGCGAAGTTTGAAGCAAAGCGAAGCGTTACAAGTTAGTTATATTAGACTTTTAAGATGTCTTCCGAACTTTCAGATAAAGTTAAATAAAAACTTTTAAAATACAAAATTGCTACGCTTTTTTTTTCAACACACATATAAATGTACTTTTTTTAGCGATAATCTCTAAATACGATGCCCTGATTGTGATGAAATTTCTCTTTCTTTTTTCTTTCCTTCTTTTGACGCGTTAGGGTGAAATGATGACATCGAATTTTTACGACGCCGACATCTAAAATCGACACTAGGAAGTTGGTTGATAAATGTATCTCAAGTTTTGTTCGTGGCTATACCCAAGGTAAGTTATTCAAATACTTATTCATGAAACTATAAAACGTGTTTATATATTATTACAATATATTTACGTATAAATATATATGTGTGTCTTGCGTGTGTCTTTAAATTACATATGGCAGAGAATGATATTTATTGGTATTTATTATTTTATCGTTTTGTTCTATAAACGCAGGATACTGGCACGGGATGTGAAATTTTTTGAGTTATTTTTATTCTCTTACTACATAAGAAGTGTGATTTCTAACGCGCGTACCCACTTAATAAGTACACACACACTTTTTCCTTGCAATTATAAGTATCCATCCTTAGGTTTTTTATTAATCTCTATGCCAAGAAATGCAAGCAGTTATGCTTGCATTACCAGAAGTCTTGCTGATGCGATGTCAACTTAGCTACAAACACAGCAACTCACCAGAAGTTCCGTCGTCATTTTATCCCCCTTTTACCTCCTTCTTTCGGTAATTAGTACCATTAACCACAACGTGACCTATTTACCTATATCCAATAATAGTATTGCAAATAGTCTACACAATAACTTTTTTATACCACTAAGGTGGCAAACAAGCATACGGTCTGCCTGATCGTAAACTGTCACCGTAGCCTATGGACATTTACAACACCAGGGGTATCACTCATGCGTAAAACACTTGGTTAATTCCAGCCGACTTCTAGGTGGAAAGCTCACCGTTAACTTAAAGGCAATGTCAACCGAGACTACACGTAGCATATCCAACCGATTAGTAAAGAAGGCATATTCTCATATAAAAGAGAGTTCGGGCACAGCAATATTGTTACAGCTGTCTTGGTAGTTAAGTAATTGCCTACCTCTATCTTGCAGAACGGCAAAACTGTATCAATTAAGACGGATACTTTTATGTCGATACATTTACAGGAGAAATTGAAATACCGTTTTTAACACAGTTTTAGATTTTAAAATGGTTTTAATTATCAATAATAATTCACAATCAAACTTAGATATGGGGTCGGTTTTGTTTAGAGGTTTTAGAGGTCGTGTCTTCTTCTTCTTAGCGTTGTTCCCTTTGCTAATCCATTAGAATTGGCGGGGTTTGCTACCTAAGCTTCAAGGATTTGGCGAAGATACTTATTTTGACATGGAACAACTGCCGTGAGACCTCCACAATCCAGAGGGAAATCCTGATCTTTCTTAGGTTGATGACACGTCTTTCGAGATAATTTCTCGAATGTTCCTCGCGATATTTTCTTTCAGCGCCGAGCAAGTGATAGTGCACATGCCGGGTTTTGAATTGGGGACCAATTGGCAAATAGGTAGGTTCTTAATCCACTGAGCTATCAAACATAACGTAAAATCAATCAAATCATCTACTTAACTGATTTAGTGATTCTTATAATTCTTTGAACAATTATTATTATATTGTTCGAGTCCTAAATGCGTCGCTAAATAACTAATGTCCTTAAATTAGCCGTTTTTTTAACTTATTTTGAGAACGAAGGTTTTGGGTATCTCTACATAGTATAAAACAAAGTTGCTTACCGCCTTCTGTACGCGTAGATCTTTTAAAGTTCGCAACAGATGTCATTGCGATTTACATCAATAGACAGAGTGATTCAAGAGGAAGGTTTATATGTATAACACATGCATATTAGAGTAGAGAAAAGCCGAGAATTTAAAAGATTTGTAATGTCATGTCGTAAAAAAACATATTTTTGTGTGCTTACATTGCGAACGCTAAACTTACGAGATAAATCATACTCGTAATATGTACTACGGAATTGTATATAACTCCGAAGGATAACCACAGTAACCATTTTTATGTGGGTGGAAGTACTCTCCCAGACGGGCTGCCCTACCCTGCTCTCTTAATACATCCAGAACAAGACAAACAGATATGTTCATGCACACAAATGTTTGCCTTGTGTGGGAATCGAACCCACGAGCGTTGGTGTCAAAGTCGCGTCATTCACGACTGAGCCACCGAGCTCGTCAGTTATTATTTTATGAAGCTGTTTTAATCAATTATATTTTAAACAATACATTATTATTCCATATCTAATTAAATACGAAAACGAATTAATATCTACATTGCACCCGTGCGAAGCTGGGGCGGGTCGCTTGTACATTTATATTATCAATCCTTGAGATAAGTTTTACAAAAGCAGAGGAAGTTCAAAACTGACCTACCACATTTGTCGATTGGTACCAAATTGGTAGAATTTAATCAGAAGTCGATCACTTGGAACTAGCGAACGTGCATGAAAACAGCTTTGAACATTTGCAAGCAAAGTGTGTAAGAACCGCGTCTTCTGACGCCCGGTTCCCTCTGTCTACCACGCAAGGGACCTGGCCTGAATGTAAAGGATATAAGTTTTAGTTTAAGTCATAATGAACAATTGCTTTATTGTTCCTAAAGAAAAAAACCTCCCGAACAAAACAAGCCTCATTATCTGTAGGTATATGATCATTCCTAAACTGCATTCAGGTTAAGTAGCTATTATGCACTTTACGAAGGGCTGCAAGTCTTGAATGCGTCGGTTAATGAAAAGATATTCAATGCTTTAGTATGCTTCGGTATTGAATAGGTATGTACAGATAACGACAGATCAAGCTACACACATGCACCTTATAACATAGCAGTAAACATGAGATTTGCACGCTTTTTGTATAGATTTGGCGTCGTTTTAACTAGGTGTGAATAGGTTTTTATACTAAATGGATAATTTTCCTTGGTTTGTAAATATACCTTTTTACCAGAAGGTGACTTAGTACTATGTTTATATAGCTGTTTTCCGGTTTGAAGGGTGAGATATGGTAGAGAAATTACTGGGTACTGTGATGAAACATTCTTAGGTCACAAGATTGGCAGCGCGCGAGTAACATCCCCATAGTGTTGCGAGCGTCAATAGGCTGCAGTGACCGTTTACCATTCAGATTCAGCGGGCTGCATGCTTGTTTGCAATCTAGTTGTATAAAAAATAACCTTTTTTTATATTACTAAGGTGGAAAACAAGCATACATCCTGCCTGATGGTAAGCTATTACCGTAGTTTACGGACAGTTGCCACACCAAAGTTATCAACCCTTGCGTAGTGTAATTGTAGTCCACATTGGACGTCGGCAGGGATTTCAGTTTTCCACTACACTTATACCTTTTTGTACTACTATTTTCTTTACTTTCTTACAAGTTATGTGGGAAGTAATTGGCATAGTACTTGTATCATCTTAAGAGTCAAAGTCAATGTCACCTGCCCGTGGTGCACCCTGATAATTAACAAACTCTAGCGAAAGAGAGGTACGGCGCATTAACTACCCGGGGTGGATAGTACCTCCAGTTTACGTAAGCCAAATAACTACTCGTTTAACAAGTTGTTGCGTTCCTGTGAGTCAGTAAAGCTTCTTATACACGAGCGGATAACTGCTGCCGTCGACATACATCGGTCGTCGGCGTCAGCTGTCGACGCGTTGCCAAACGGAGCATTTAATCTACGTCTTCTATATCTTCACGTAACATGTCTTGCGGGGTATGTAGAAGGAACCGTGCGCCTCGATCCTTACACACCTCATTCGCTTTTTCAACATTCATAGCTCTTCTCACGCACGCTCGCTGGTTTCTAGGGCTCCTGTCATTACCTTCTGATAAAATGCGACCAATTTAACGTATTTAAAATCTACAGTACCAACTTATTTATTTCCCTACGCGGTCTGTTATTATGTCACTTTCATTTCATTGCCTTGAGTATAATAATCTCAGCACTTCATTCCACAAGTTAACGGTTCTCGGCAAAAATCCTTCTGGGTCCATAGTAAGCTAAAGAATTGAATAGCAAGTAACCAAAAACAACTTAAATTTTGCCGCCATATTTTGTTACACACACATGCACATTCACCACTTGTAATATTTACGAAAAAGCAGCGTCGGTAAAGTAGCTCAAAAGTTTTCCTATTCTACAATAGATAGCGCTGGTATCACTGCATAGTTTTTCTTTACTTTATTTTCAAATTATAAATTAAATTCTTATGAATTAAGCACATACAATATTAAAAAAGAAATCAAAGTGAATACGAACATATTCTGGTTTCCATTTTTGATAAAAGATGATTGAGTTATAGTATTTCTATTCGATACTAGGTGGCGCTACTAGTATAATTTTACATGTGTTTTCTCAAATTCTTGAACTATGCCAGGCGCTGGGTAACACGCGCAACGCCTCCGTACGTGACTTTCAATGTAAACTGTCTCATTTTCTATCCAAATTGCCTCCTCACATCTTACTCGGTACGCTTTAACGCATTTATATTCATTTCTCAGTGCCTTTATGAAGATGTATGTACCTTGGCAAACTCTAATAAGAGATAGGGTAACTTGAATTCTTCTCTTATTGGAATTTAGTGTATTGAAAGTATAAATTCTTATTGTAAATTAAACGCCATTAAAGTAGCCAATGAGTATCTGGATATGTAATTACACGGCGTAAGTGTTTTATACAGACATTTTATTTAGATTTGTGTCTTGAGTGGTGATCTAGTACAGTAGCGGCGGGGTATTCACATTGCCTCGAAAAGCTATATCCGGAACGGGTTCGAAAACTTTTCACTCAGATTTCATACATTTTGACAGATAACTTTTCGATTCTGATTCGAATATGGCTTTCCGATGCAATGTGAATATCTCACTAATCTGAGGATAACATAATCTCATTTATAATGTCAATTTTCTAATACGATATTTATACGGACTAATCTTTTTAGGAACACCGTTCCTATATGAAATCTATATGTTTGTCTGTGCGTTTGTCTGTGTGTTTGTCTGTCGCTTTTTTTCGAATATTCGAATTTTGACTTCAGATTCGGATTCAGCATAAAAAAGTAGAATAGGAATGTCCAGGAACACCGTTCCTATCTCTTAAGGAACATGGTCAAAATGGCCGACAAATTAAAAAAAAATTGAATTGTTATATAATTGACGAGCCAGGTGTTCCTCTGGCAATGCAAACTTGCGCATTCTCAACTGATTATACATGACATATGAATTAGTCTCACAAATTTTGTTTCAACTGTATTAGTTAATGACTACAAACACTAGTTTGCAATTTATACAAGAATAAATCTAGTCTTAGCAGAAGAAGAATGTGTCTTATTGGTGATACATATTGGTGATGACTACATGATATTAACTTTCAAATAAAGTTACTCGTAATATCATGTAATCACTAGTTCAAGTTACCGGTCATAAAATAAAGACCTTGTTATATTTTGGATATATGTAACATCGTTTTTTAAATCGCCCTCAAATGCGTGTCTTTATACTTACTTGAGTCTTAATACTTGAGTCTTTTTTATTTAATGTCTCGACTTATAAATAAGCATACCCGTCCGAGCATAAATACGCTTACAAAACAGTATGTGTGTATTTTTGACGCGTTGCTATCTCTATGTTCTCTATCTCTATGTTATCTCAGGAATGCTTGTGAATACCACTTACTCTTTTGCCATATTATAATGAATGAAATAGATATAGCTATATTACTAAAGAGTTCCATATCAAAAACCTTGTCGTCTCTACATTATTCTTAACTCTACATACATATTCAATAATAAATTAAAAACCAGTAATGTATGCTTTCTATATTTGTCCTTTTCTATTGCACAGGATTTGGCTAACATTTTTTGCTGTAAAAGGCGTCTGTCTCATTTTTATAATACAAGAAGCACCACCCCTTTTTTAACAAAAGAGTTTTTTCGATTATGAAATTGGGGTAGGGATTTTTTGCAACATCACTTAACTTGGGAGATAGGGTTTAAACATTTGCGCAAGAGTTGAATGGTAAAAGTTTACTTCTTTATCTAAATCGAAGTAAAACAAATATAGCGTATACTGTTATTTTACTTTTTTACTGTTATTTAAAAGGTAATGTTATTTTTGATATCGTGAAAGTGTCAATATTTTTGGACTTGTGTTATTGAATTTAAAATAAGTGTTTATAATTGTTATCACGTTTACCTTATCTACAGAGGAATCCTGGAAATGGAAAAACCGTTTCTACTTTGGTAAGGAAGAAGTGCATTTTCCTACAACTTAACGCCAAATCCCTTACCGGGTAGGCAGAAAGAACCGATATATTAAAGATGGATAAAATATATATTTTTTTTTATTTACCATTGGGCCCTTTTATAAAACTTTTATATATTTTTTTTATAAAACTCTTCTGTTCTGCTACACGATTTTCGCCTCTTTATATACCACTGAGATCACAATCGAGCATATACAGGCTTTCTAACAGTAAGCAGTTAATGTAGCCTATATCGACGTTTGCAATAGCAAGAGCATCACGATGGCAGAGTATATCCGACTACTCCTAAATCCCTTCCTTTTAAGAAAAACCCGGTCCCTGTAGTAGATATGGAATGAATATAGATTAGGGTTATTATGAACTCTATGTTAATTTGTATATAGTATCTGTATATATATATATATATTTAGTAGTTATTAATACATTTTTTTTATTGGTAACTACAATCCAACATTAAATTCATATATATGCTTTTTTAATTTCTGTAATGATTATGGTCGAGATTCGACCATTAGAGTATGAGAATGAATATAAGTACTTTATAATTAGTAAAGATTCGACCATTAGAGGTAGGTTCGAATAAAAGTTACTTCTAATATGTTATAACATTTTTTTACAGTTTTTTTAAGTGTTCTATCAGAAGGTGATGTCAGGAGCCTTAGAAACCGGCGAGCGTGCATGAGAAGAGCAATGAATGTTAAAGAAGCGAGTGAGATATGTAAGGATCGAGTCACGTGGCGCTCGGTTCTCTCTGTCTACCCCGCAAGGGATTTGGCGTGAAGTTATAGATAGAACATTTTTTTACTATTTTATATATTAAACAAACAAATTCTTCTATGTATAATACAATTCGAGTATCTCGGAAACGGCTCTAACGATTGGATCGATTGGAAGATTTTGCATTTAGATAAAGTTTTGCTTTTTAAGTTTATGAATATAGATGTCTATCCTGAGAAAATTCGACTTTATACTAAGAAAGATAAAAATGCATACCAATACTACAACATTTAATATTCGATTATATAGTACTACGGACAGCATATACACACAAATCTTCTATGTAGTACATATTATGTATTATGGCCACTCCTTTGTCCACGGTCGCCACCGTGAAGAGATCGCTATCACCAGCTCTGTTCGTACGTACGGACAGGCGAAACGTGCGAGAATTTTTATATTAGCACTTATTGCCAACACAACTAACTTTTTTTTTATACCGTCGCGAGGTACGAGTATATTAGCATACGACCCACCTGATGTAGAGTGGTTACCGTAGCCTTTCAATATTTTTGTCACTGCTATGCTAACACAGTGACTCTCGAGGAGTTTACTGGTAACCTCACTCACCCGCAGTAACAACGCTTTCTGTGAGGTGGTGGTACTTTCTCAATGGGGTTGTGCCCTAACTCGCTTGAACTTACTTGTTTAGAGCTTTATCGAAATATTTAACAGGGTTGATGGCGTCGTTGTACGTGTTCTAATGTAATTCTAATCGAACATGTAGTCAATCTCAGTCTGTCTATGGATGAGACTAGAGGGAACGTTAAGCTGCACGTCCAGTGAGAGTAGTAATATGAATAGCCCTTCAAATTTAAAGATAATAGCTGCACATTAGCAATTGAGCAACATAATAGTGTCTGAATCCTTGGGTTATTGTAGTGTGATTAGTATGAGTTGACGTGGAATAAAAATAAGCTAACCATGTTCTTTAGAGCCAACCCCAGCCGCGTGTGAAATGTGACGAAACCTGCTGATTACTTGCCGAAACTAGGGTCTAGCGAAAGAGAAATTGGGTACCCTTACTTCTACCTGGCTTTGGATCATCCTTCACTATGCAGAAGACCGCGGCAAAAACGACTTACCTACCAGGGTCAAATAGGTCGTGTATTATTATCAGAAGGTAATATCAAGAACCACAGAAACCAGCGAGCGTAGATGAGGAAGCTATGAGTGTTAAAGAAAAGTAATGTGTGTAAGGATCGAGCATCGTCGTGCTCTGTTCCCCTCGCTCTACTCCTATGGGGCTTGACGTAAAGATATAATATGTAAGCTATATTTTTGTAAGTAGATTTTTTTTTTTTGAATATTGAGAGTTTTATGAATGTTTCATTATTACGTGTAAACGTATTTGTTTTATAAAGAAATCTTCCTTTTATTTATAGACACAGTTATATAATAGACATACTACTTACTTCATAGAGGTTATATGTTTAGTTCGCCAATGAACTAAAGAATATTGATAGCTGGTAATAAATATCCATTGTACTTTTGAAGAAGAAAGCAGAAAACTAATTTTGTAGCCTTTAGATTACAATAATTCTGTGCTCGCAACTATTTATTCTGACGATCTCTGAAGGTATCTTTACCAATAAGTATTTAACTGTTCCTGGAATAATTTCATTCAAGTGTAAATAAAACGAATGGTAAATGTAAATTGCACTTGATAAATAATAACAACAATGATATGCGCTATAATAATAATACATTACACGTCATCACAGGTTTACAATATCGGGTACCGGTCATTTGAAGGGGACAGGGATCTAACGCGTTTGAGAAGATTGATGTAATGCAGTACCGTTGCAGCAGCAACGGATCAATATATACATGAACATAAATGCAAGCCAGAGCTGAGAGCCCTGTAGGCCTTCTTGTCCTTTAACTCCGGACGACGAACACGAAGACCCCGATCTCTCTGGAACACTCTGGAACCCGTGGTGTTAGCTACAGCTCGCAACAAGCTGCCCTGCGGAGTCGTTATTATCATTATTACAATATAATATGTTGTAATTTTACTATATGTTATAAAGTGTATTCATTTATTGTAATTAATTATTTAGTTACGAGTATTCACTACAAATATACTATAGTGAAAAGGTGCTTAAACGGATGGATTGGATATAGTCTACAACGTCGATTTAGAATTATTACAAATATATAAAACAGGGTGATACAAAGAAATTTCATCAATTTGCTGAAAAAATTAACTAATTAAGAATTATTGCGAGAATGATAACTATAAGACAACTCGAATTAGTTATATCAAGTATGGCGTATACTTACGTACACAAATAGATGACCAAATTCATATTAAATATTTTTAAAATGATCGTTACATTTCCTTTATTATGATCTCTCGCTAATTATTTCTTTTTCTAGGCCTAGCAATCTGGAGCGTAGCGTAGACATATATTCAGAAGTAATGGCAGTCATGGCACTAATAAATTGCTGCAATAATCATACTGACAATGCGTTTCAATTCTAATGTGTAATAAAGAAATAAATTTATATACATTCATCTATATATATTAAAATGTACATTTAATATATATATTTGGAATTGGCGGAATTTGACATTTTATATGGTATTGTTCTAATTATTTATTTTGTTGACACTACACATAAAGTTACATCGGCGTTTCACTTCGGAACAATGAGTAGTTTAATTGGCTAGTCAGTAAGTAATCAGTAAGCTCGCTGAGAATCTAACGTGTCAGTTAGACCATAGTCAACGACCCTTTGACAATACCATAGACAACACTTTATACACACGATTATAGCGTTCCTTGCCTAAAACGAGAAAGGGTTACTTATGACGCCGCTCTGTCTGTCTGCCCATATATCTGTTACAGATATTGCAACTTTTTAACCAATTTCAATTTCAACCTTTTTCTCCGAAATTTGTAAAGCGAAAAAAAATATATTTTAAAGTTGGTCTTTTATTTAGCAACTATTACAGGAGAAAACATACTTATTTTAACTAGCACAGTTTTTTCGAAATTAAAGTATGTCATTCTCTCCCTTTCATCTCTGAAGCTTGCAAAGGGTAAAATGTGAAATAATTTTAGTTGATGTAGGTAGGTACGTTAAATATTAGAGTAAAAGTAGAACAATGTGTCTAATTGCAGTAAATATATATCTATCTATCTATACCTAACTTCACGTCAAATCCCTAGAGGGGTAGGCAGACATACCTTACAAACCTCACTCGCTTCTTTAGCATTCATTGCTCTTTTTATGCACGCTCGCCGGTTTCTAAGGTTCCTGACATCATCTTCTGAAATCACGATCAATTTGGTTGTGGTAGATTTTTTTATATACCACTAAGATGGAAAACAAGCATACGGCCTGCCTGATAGTAAACATCAACATTTGTAACATAAGGGGTGTCATTCATGCGTTGCCGACCCTTTCAAAAACTATTCACGCCTTTCTTGAAGAACCCCATACTGTCGTCCCTTGGGAAAACCTCGGCAGCTCATTCCACAAATTGAGAATTCTCGGAAGAAATCTTCTCTGGAACCGCACAGTACGCTACTATTGCGGTTCCAGTGGGTGAGGGTGAATTCCCCGCCGTCCGCGAGCGGTACTGTTATAAAAAGTAGCTGTCGGCATCATATTGAACAATTCTTCAGAATATAACCCATTGTAAAATCGGTAGAACATACAAAGGGAGGTAAAATCTGTCCTTGAACTTAAGTGTTCAATACCGTGTGTAAGCTTAGGATCGACAATTCTCACTCTCTCTCAAAGCTGGTATTCAGGTGCTACCGCTCAAAGGTGACTGCAGTACTCCAAGTGCGGTCTGACTTGACACTTATATAACATAAGTCTGCCCCGCGTTGAAGTACTGCTTTGCTCTGTTGAGTAGACTAAGGTTTTTCGACGCCAGCCTGACCTGTCCTTCAGGTGACTTCGATATTGAACTTCACTGGAGATCTCGACGCCAGGTATCCTAATACTTTTGGTGACGGTAAGAGGTGTGTTCTGGAATTTAGTAACCACTGCAAATGGGGGTTTCTCAGCGGTGAACGCACAATCTTGTGTCTTCATGGGGTTGAATTCGAGCACGTGCAGCCGCGTCTAGTCAAAAACTTTAGTTAAAGTATCATCAATAATGCAAACCATGGGTAGAGGCGTATTTTGTTTTTCAAAGTAGGATTCAGGCAATAAGTATATTTAACAATTCGTAAATAATATGGATTAATAAAACAAAATCTATTTTTTTTTTATTAACTACAGTTTAAGAGAGGTAGAGCGCATCAAAGCAGCCCGTCTGGAGATGTACCTCCACCTCACAGAAAACCGCAGCCTAACAACTCCCTAGAGGGTTGTTGTGTTCCTGCGTGGGAGTGAGGACACCAGTAAGCTCCCAAGGAGTTGCTGTGTAAGCAGCAGAGTAGGCATGGCGATAATTAATATATCGCAAGCGTTAATAGGCTACGGTACCCGCTTTACATCAGGTGGGCCGTATGCTAAGTAGTATATAAAAAAAGTTAAGGTTTATTACAAAGAAATTACCAACAATACACAAGTGCTTTTGTCCTTGAAGTCTAAAGTGGGTGCTTCTTGGAACACATACAACGCGCCGCGATTTGTGTATCGATCCTACTCAACTTTTCCGCTTTATTATACTTACCTGTGAATTTAACAAAGGAAGAACACATTCTGGTTATTGGTTGGAGGCGTACAAGCATACAGCCGACCTGATGTAAAGCGGTTACCGTAACCTATGAACGCTTGCAATAGGTACATGAAATGTGGCGCCCGCAATGTCACTTCTCCTGCTAACACAGCAACTCCTTAGGAGTTTTATTGGCTCTCCACTAACACGCATGGAACACCACGACCCTCCTGGGAGTTCTTATCTGGCTGTGGTTTTCTGTGAGGAGGAGGAGGTACTTCGCGTCCTACGTCTCTTAAAAATATATATGAGAAGTAATTAAGTTCATCTTAATGTTTTACTAATAATTTAAACGACAAAACGAACTAAAGCGTCCAATAAAACTATCTTGAATTTTATGTTGAGTCAATAGATAATTAAGTTCTAGAATTCTCGATTATTTTGCAAAGAGAAAAAGTTATCAATTTTCTTGAATGTTATTGTTTCTGAACACAATTCCATTGAAATCTCGAATTCGAAAAAACACGATCGTAATACCATCACTTTTATTCGTTTTACGACCATTTTACTCGCTTTCTTCGCTAGAAAGTAAAAATTAATAACTTACTTACCATTCACCCTGTTCTAAATTTCAGCATCGATTTGAAACTTTTCAAAGTAGGATACCACCGAGCTGGAATGATAATGGAGGTGGCTATAGGGACTTCATCTTATTGGCACTCATTTGACTTCTCTTAGTAATTCCTTTGTACTCGTAAGTAACATGTGGTTGTATGTAACAATGGTGTAATTGTATACATACAATTGAGAATTCGATTTTTAAGAGACATTAAGTGTTCCTCATTATATTTTATTACAAAGGAATCATTATTTATAATTTCTTACATTCATTTTAATTCAAAATCATAATTACGAAACTATAACTGTTACATTAAACTTATGACGACATTATTAGAAGTCATACATATTTTGTATAATACATTTTGTTATCAGAAGTAAATTTTTTTCAATTACTTTTTTATTCGTAATATTAATAGAATACCTTCATCAAACCACACGTATAACGTCAGGTTAGTTAGGATCCCTTAACTCGAAAAACAGGAGTACTTCTACTAAGCTTATTTCGATCTGATAACCGATAAGCAATCTCGATATATCTCGTGAAACGACAGGTCAGATCGACAGGTAGACTGATCAAAATATATATGTATTTTGTGATAACCGTCATTTATCGCTGAATATGTTATGCTAAAAAATCTTACATTAAAAAAAAAAATTACCTTATTACCAAAATTTTTTGGATTTTCAAATATGTTATATTAACTTATTTACCTACGTATTATGGTATTTCTTATGGCTTCAATAATATGGTAAATATAAGAATTTAAAAAACTTTATAGCTAACAATTGACATAATCATAATTTTTATTTTCATAAAGCTTTTTATTATTAAATTTTCATGTAAAATTAAAAATTATCATACAAATTGGCAGTAGAAAACTAAATGGTACAATTATTGTGAACACACGCAGATTAAACCAGAGTAATCTGCCTTTTTTGACTTGCGACAGACAAAGAAGACGTGCATGCCGCGGTGACAAATATGCCAAGTACTGAGAAATACTGTTTTTGTGCAAAGCATGCAATCTTACTTATTAAAAAAAGGGGGCTACTAAAAGGGGAAAAACAAATTTATTTAAGACTAATATTTACAATAAAAGATTTTAAAAGACCGATTCGAAAGTTCGGTTTTGTCTTTGAGGACTCGCGTTGGGTCAATCTAACCAAATTTCACTGTTCACTGGTCGGCAGCACCTGGTCACGATCCAGATAGAAATGTAGGCCGCCGGCTGGAGAGGAGCTCGCCAGCGAACCTCAGCCAGCGAGCAGGTCCGTGCGGGGCTCACGGACGTTGGAGATCACAAGGCGCAGTACCGCAGCGGTCAAAAGGTGACTCCGCCGAAGTACACCGCGTAGCCAACACAGTAAGGGCTGGAGGTCACAGGCGTGGTACTCAGTACACCGTGTGTTGCTGATTAGATCTCTGCGTAGACTGCCTCTTGTTTCTTGGTCGTCTATAGATTTTTTTTTAAAAGAACAATAACATATATACATATAACCTTTGTTATTTTCTCACACACACATATATATATACATATGTGTATGTATATATATATATATACATATATACAGTGAGTGTGCGTGTTACGGGATGCTTGAAATTGAATATTCATCTAGTACGTGCTCATAGAAACTATACAAAATCACTTCACGACATATAGAAAATTTCGACAACCTCGGTGGCACAGTGGTGAAACGGCGCTGTTACGTTACTTTCACATAAACGCTTGTTCGGGTTCGATTCCCAAACAGGACAAACATGTGTGTGCATAAACATGTCTGTGTGTTTTTAAGAGAGGTAGGGCGCATCAAAGCAGCCAGCCTGGGGAAGTACCTCCACGTCACAGAAAACCGCAGCCAAATATCCCTAGAGGGCTGTTGCGTTCCGACGTGAGGTTACCTGTAAGCTACTAAGAAGTTGCTGTGTTAGCAGCAGAGGTGGCATCGCGCGAGTGGTACTTGATGTATTTCAAGCTTTCATAGGCTACACTTTACATCAGGTGGGCCGTATACTTGTGCCTTGACGTTATAAATAAAAAAAATAAAAAGACTGAAATTATTATTTAAGTCTATATTTACGAGATATTACGACTGTGAGAAAAAAGCCGGATAAGTACGTACTTTACTATCATGTTAAAGGAACGCTATAAAATACGTTTCTCGTGTGCAGCGCCCCCTTTAATTTTTAACTGCATTTAATATTACGAGTATTATATGCAGTCATAGGCATGCACACTGTGTGAACATTTGAAGTGTTTGCTTATACAGTTCCAGATGTACAGCCCTGCAACACGAGAACAGACTCACAGCCAAGCCTTAGTAATAGGATCCAGTTACCTTTCTTTGGGTACAGGTCGATAAATACCACCATTATATCGGATTCAGAAAAGAGTTTACAGCTCCAAAAACGGCTGACAACAGATTGGTGGCCCTCCGGTGTTGTTATTCGTATGCGGTGACCACTTACCATCGGTTGACTCACATATTCGTGCTCCTCTTCTTCTTTTACGTATAATCTCGTTTCCTAATCCATTGGGATTGGCGTGGTCCGCTACCTAAGCCTAAGGATTTGGCGAAGTCACTGATTATTAGACGGTGTGACTGCCGTCAGACCGCCAGAATATAGACCGGGACTTTCTTAGGTTAGGTCATACGTCTTTCGAAATATAATTTCTTGGATGTGTGAGTTTCCTCACGATGTTTTCCTTCACCGTCGAGCAAAAAAATGATGTAACATAAATCCGAAAACACGAACTTAGTGGCCAGGATTCGAACCGGCGACCAATAGGCCGGTTCTTTATCCACTTGGTTATCACAGCTCATACTCGTGCTCCCATCCGAATATAAAAAAAAAGTACGTTTAGATTCTGGTAGTCTCGACGTTCTGTCCGTAATAACTTTTAACTTTATTGGTTAATTCTGTAAAAGTGTTCTGTCGAAATGTCGTTCTTTCAGTTTCCATCGGTGTAACAAAGTTTATGTTCAATTAAGTACAAACAAATGGGTCATTGAAAGGCATAATTAAGAGAATTGTTACGTATGCCACTGCTGTAGATAAAACTGAGCAGCGCTTTGCCTTAAGGTGAAAATGAGGTTGTTTTGTCATGCTTTTATTTCACTTTATTAATTTACTGGATTTGAACGGGCATATAGATAGAAATAAAAAGTCCGATACAAATAGAATATAACAACAATTGCTTACGAAACTATTTAGTTAGGTAGAAATAGCATGATATTTATGCGTATTTGATTGATTAATTTTAATAAAAAACGGTTATTGTGACTTAGTTATAATAGTTAGACATGTAGCCTCGAGGACTTGTTTGTGGGTAATTATGTTTTCGCAGCGCATACTAAAATCAGAAGTAGTAGGCTCATTTTTGATACATTGAGATACATTATTGCAATTTTCGTAGGGTATCTAATTTGAAAATAAAAAATAGCCTATATTACTAACTGATAATGTAGCTTTCTGTATGTTGAAAACACTTTGAAATCGGTGAATTACTCTATCTATAACTTCACGCCAAATCCCATACGGGGTAGGCAGAGAGAACCGAGCGCCACGCGACTCTTATCCTTACATACCTCACTCGCTTCTTTCACATTCATTGCTCTTTTCATGCACGCTCGCCGGTTTCTAGGGCTCCTGACATCACCTTCTGATAGAACACGACCGATCTGATCATGATAGGTAAGTCTTGGCCTTCCTCGGCTCCTACATCCTTCCACTTTTGCATTGTATATCTGCTTCGTCATTCTTTCATCCTGCACTCTTTCTACATGTCCGAACCAACGGAGCATGCCTCTTCTTATTTTAACACCGACGCTCTCTTTCAGACCAACTCTGCATGCGGTGAATTACAAATAAACATGCAAAAGAAAACAAATCTTTTCTCTGTATAATATCAGTTACACAATGAAATTCTAAGCACTCGTTGATGAGCTAAATAGATTGATCTACAAAAAGTCCTAGCATAGCTCTCTTCAACCCTCGTTGTGACTCGTAATTCTGCAGTAAGATTTCCACACCGAAACGTAAAAAAGAGAAAATTTGTGTTTTAACATTGGGTTATTCGCGATAAAGTGATAGCTTAATACATAAAGAACCAAGCTATTAACCTACTGGTCAGTGTCTTAGTGTGGGCATGTACCACTAACGTTGTGCTTTCGAATTTACGTATATATATATTATTTATGTACGAGAATTATCACTTCCTCGGCGGCGAAGAAAACAGCCACACAGGACCACAGCCCAATAACAATTCCCTGAATAGTTGTCATGTTCCTTTAGGTTTACAAAGTTTCCAGGTAATTGGAGTGAAGTTGCTGCGAAATGGGAACAGTAACGCGAAAGCTAATGACATGAAAAGTAACTTTCGTATGTTTGTTTGGTGCATTCGCTTGTGACTTGCACACGATGCAGCCTTAGGGCACCTAGGTCCTAAAGTGCACTGGATTTAAAGTCCCTCCGCTGGCATCCGAGACACTCGATTGTACGATAACGTGAATGTTGCTAAAATTCGCGAATGTACAGAGTAATACGCTAGTAGGCTCTGTGCGATATAAATTTGAAAGAAAGGGATAGGGAACCGTGTAAAGAAATAAAAAAACTCACTGTTGCGTCTCACTATATTTATTAAAACATAGTGTATTTTTGTATTAGCATAATTTTTTTTTAAGTGTTGAAGGTAGTAATAGTTTTGTATACCGGTACATAGGCTTGCGGGTCTGGTAGATGTAAATAAATTGCCTGAAATGGTTCTATCCTTTCCGGGCAATATCTTTAAGTCATATTATGGCATACAAGCATACGGCCCACCTGATCTAAAGCGGTTACAGTATTAAATATTTAAAACGTATATATATTATTTGTAAAAGGCCTTTTCGTTTAATTATTAATATAATATGTTAGAGTTAAATGTCTAAGGGACGAAGACGTTAAAAAAAATTGATTCTTCACATACAACTATATGTATTTAAATTTACTACTTGATTACTATTGTACCGCTATGCTATGCTATATACATACATTTATTGTTAAATAAATAATTAACGATCCGAAAAAAAAACAACATTAAGTCGAAAGAAACTTGCCACAATATTCTTTTTAATTGATTGTTCTTCGTCCATGGTAATTTCTTAAATATTGTTATGTTAAAAGAAGAAAAGCTAAACTGCTCAATTGTTTAAATAAATAAAAATCGTAAATGAGTTATACTGTTTTTCTGTGGCGCGCGTTGGTGCCACACCGCGTTGCCACATGTGGCGCGTCTCATGCCTGATTGTTATGAATGATGTTAAGTTTGTCTGGCACAAATCTAGTGTCGTGTGTAGGAAGTCTTATACTGATATACATTTGTAAAAGTCGAGATATTTATCAAGATGTGCCACTTAACTATTAAGATTTAGCTAAAACACACGTTTCAATGTGTTTGCGTCAGCTTATTTCAGCATCACGGTGAAATCATTAAACAAATAAAAAAAATTGCGACACTCGTCATCCGGAATAAATATAAGGATCTGTTCTCAGGGATTGAGGTCTGATAGTTATTTATTTATAAAATAAATTAATTGAAATATTTTGAAAGAATTAACAACGATATAGTTTTTATGTCTCTAATTCTATCATCATAATGTCACACGAATCACGTGATGCAGTGACGGACCCATATCAGTTATATAGTTGTTTGTTATTTGTACGGCTATAAAACTCAGTGAAATTGGTGAGAATTGTACAAATTTACTTCTACGAAATAAAAGAGGACGAATAACAGTCTATGTGGGTACATTAACCTGTACAACAACTTTGGTTATGGATTTTCCCACACTCCACGGAATTTGATACCATATATGGCGTAGGTATTTAGCCTCGCTGCGGTTGGTCATGAATTAAATATATCTAGCAGCATATCTCCTTTCCATTAAGTTTATGCAAGAGCCTAATTCATGACTATCAAACACATAAATTTAGGCGCATCTGTCACTAATTGCAACTTTACTATAGTCGATAACAGTTTTCGTATAATATAAATGAATTTGGATACGTTTGTACGCTATGGTAAGTGGTCTGTGGCTAACGAGCCGTGATTTTCTGATAAAACCAGATTCATACGATAGCGTGACTCAGTGTAGCATCTCTGTACGTTTTATTACTCTGTGCGCGATCGTAATTGGTCGCGGGATGGACGTTCGGAGTACAGTAGCTGGCGAAACTTGTTTTAGTTAATTATATTTCTTATATTTTTAAAAACTCTGTAGTTGGATAAGTAATAGAAGCAAAAATTTAATTTAATATTATGAATTTACGAAATTTGTACCAAGTGCTGCTGTACGTTGCACATTATTCAGCAGCATTTAGTTTTATCAAGTACACAATATCAGAATAAAAAAATCTGAATTATAAAAGTACTTAGGTGAAATATTGACTATGTAGTATACACAAACGGATATAGGTACGTGTACATTAAAAAAGCGTAATTAACTTTACTTTCAATAGGTAAGCCAAATTAAGAAAGCACAAAGGTTTAGCATTGCAATCCAGAGATAAAATGCTGCCAGCGTTACCTAACTATTGGGCAAGTTATTCTCAGTTTCAGACACTTTTTTGTTATTATTTATTTTGTTCAATAAATATTACTACGAGTATTTCAGGTTTAGACGATTTCGGTTTTACCTACAAGTTAATCTAAGCTGCAACTTCAGCCCATAAAAAACAAAAAATTAGCACGAGAAACACGATACAGCAAAGTAATCAGCCGTTGATTGTTTAAAATAATAATTGTTTTTTTTTAATTAAGAATAAAAATATGAAAAATACTGATTTTCATGTTTTACAAATCTTACAAATGTGTATTATACTAGTAGTAAAAGTATACTTAAATACAATCCTACGTAAATTTGCAAATTAGGGAAACAGTTGATGATTTACAAATCTTTAGTGTAATACAACTTAATGCAAATTTTGTAAAAACTTATGTTTATCAAATTTGATACAAATAATTTAAAATTATAAACATTTGTATTCATCAACTGTTTCCCAAATTTGGTAAGGATTTCATGATACACTGAAAAATCATGACTTTGACGTTGAATAATGTGATGAAATCTACTTCATGAAGTCGAGGCAAATTAAAGATTATTTAAGACAACTATGCGAATGTGATCAACATGACTTGTTGGTGTACAGTTATTGTTAGGTGCCCTAGATTGCCACATCATTACATGCGATGACCTCCCTCGGGCGAGTTAGTCCACGGCTGGTAAATTATTTAACGGTAGATTTACCAATTATTAGCTGCAACGTTTAGATAAACATGCGTCCTGTACTATTGGCAGGACTGGTATTACTAAGGTAAATATTTAATGCACCAAAATGGGACTGACAGAAATGGATAGACTATTGATTAACTTCCTATTTCGAATCCTGGTGTGTACCACAAAATTCGTATTTTCGGATTTAAATAAAATAAAATAAATAACCATTTATTTCGGACGCAAAACATCCATAGAGGGGTTAGTAACATCGAAATCTTATAAACTATGTTAGTAATAATGGTTGAGTGAGTGAAAATTCGTTATGTATCTATGGAGAAGTGAATTATAATCCAAAATATATTTGTATTATAATTCACTTGACCCTACCAGTGACGACGGCCACCCAGTGCGCCTGGATGGGACAGTCAAATCGGTCAGCGATCATTTTCAGGATGCTGTTACTGCTGTCACGAACTCTATGTAGTAGTGATGCTACTTTTTTACGCATTATAGCGTGAAATCCGTCTACGCGCGCCTCGGCGAACATCCCCGATGCACTACATCGTCGCGGCAGCCCTAACAGCATTCTGAACGCATTATTATATTGAACACGCAAGACGTTGTAGGTTCGTTTCGTATACCACACCCACAAGCTGCTCGAGTAAAAAGACTGACAGTATGCTCTAAAGAGAGATATCTTAACCTGTTTTGTACATCGAGCAAACCTGCGAGCTAGCATATTACTCCTTACCGCCAACGCCCTACGCTCTCGTTCTATATCAGAATCGTCTTTCAGATCGCCAGTCACTATATGTCCGAGATACTTTATGTAACACATTTGTACTTATCACTTGCTCGGCGGTAACGGAAAACACCGTGAAGAAACTCGCATGTCCAAAAATTATATTTCGAAAGCCGTGTGACCTGACCTAAGAAAGATCTGATTAGAAAGGTAAGGGTTTCTCTGTAGGTTGTGGAGGTATGAGGGCAGTCACTCCTTGTAAAAAACAGTATTTTCGCCAAATCTTTAGACTGAGATAGCGGACATCGCCTATCCTAATAGGAAAACGGACCAATACTAAGATAATACGGAAGTAATCCTACCTGTCTGCCTATTACATGCAAACGCGCACATGCATACATACGTACACATAAATAGCGTAATGTTCGAGCAATTTTGATGGAAGACCCTTGCATCATTTTGGGCCTATTCTGTCAAAATTGTTCAACAGTGACAATATCGAGATGCTACCCGCGTAAGAACAGCCACTATGGAATTTTAACGCAAATATTTCCATTTGTATTGCAGCATTACAATTTTGAAAAATTTCAATCTATGACAGCTAATTCATATCGGGAATGCTTCGGCTCGCCTTTGTAAGTACCTCCACCTCACAGAAAACCGCAGCTAAATAACAACTCTAGAGCATTGTGGAGATCTCCAGTAAGCAGGCATTGCGCGAGTAATACTTAATGTAGTGCAATCGTTTATAGGCTACGGTAACCGCTTTACATCAGGTGGTCGTATGCTTGTATGCCTACCGACGTTGTATAAAAATATAGTTTTCTAGTATTTAATATTTTGTTATTTTTATATGCGAATTAGTGGAAGGGTCCTACATTCTTCCACTAATAAAGGAAAGCCTAAATCCGAGAAAGGCCAAGAGTTACCTACCATGACCAAATTGGTCGTGTTCTATCAGACAAAGTTTATGTCAGGAGCCTTAGAAAGCAAGCAAGAAGAGTAATGAACTTTAAAGAAGCGAGTGAGGTATGTAAGAATCGAGTCATGTGGCGCTCGGTTCTCTCTGCCTATCCCGCAAGGAATTTGGCGTGAAGATATACATACATGCGCGAATTAAAATGAAGACATCAACTTAGATTCAAACTTAGCCACTATACAATACAATGAAATGTATGTGATATCCAATTAATACAGAAGCTGCTTATGTCGGATATCTTAGCCTAATAGCCATAAAAATGTTCAAGGGCTGGACTTGTCCTTCAGCTGTTAGCTGCACAGCATCTGTCGTAGAGCCATAGAGTTGTGCTGGCATAGCCTACATAAGTAGCTATTATGCTAGTTTGGATGGTTCTCAAAACTGTTGGACGATATTGGTAACATATAAAATGGGCCCTAGTTTCGTATAATCGTCCATTGTTAAATAATAATAGAACAAATGGATAAATTCGATATTAACGGCTTTTCTTTGCCTACCGTCAGAATACCAAGACACACACTGCATTACACATATGACAACAGAAAATACCGAAATATAATTATACCAAGAGGAATTCTCTAGTTATATATCGAATACATATGTATCATTTTCATAAGCCTTTTAATACTCTACCCATAATAAAGAAATTGCAAAGAACTAGTGGTGTTTATTCTCTTACAATACACTACAAATAATTTCACACGATATATTCCAAGATAAGATCTGATATCTAAATAATTAATCAACCACCAATAATACAGATACAGTAAAAATAAAGATTAGAATCTAAAAAAAAATTGAGAGCCTAGAGTTTTCAACGCGTTATTTTTTAGTTTTAGCAAGCAATACTGCATGTACTATATCACCTGACATGGAAAAAACGCCTACGTGTTATCTATGCACAAGAGCGTGCAGATTCGGTTCATTCAACCCTCAAACAGCCAGTCAAATAAAACCTACTTGTACACAACATGACACAAAATCATAAGAAGTCATTAGGCATTCAAGCGAACGCTCGCGGACCCTAATTCGTACGGAACACCCGAACATTGCATATACGTTCACTGAGGCATTTTTGATGACACACACCTTATGTCAATATTAACCTTAACTCGTAGACTATAACGTCGAAAATCCGGTGATGTCATTTGATGACAATCGTTCACATATCGATTTCAAAGTCATTTCATATTACACTCTACCATTATAAGATAACGTTGAAATTTGAACGGTTGAAAGTAAAGTCAACAAAAACACATGAGAAAAAACCAGGCATCTTTTTGCGTCGCTCCCTCGTTCCCCTAAGCTCGTGGGGGTGAGTGAAGAAAAATCCGCGTGCTCCGGGGTGGCGCCCCCTAGTAGTTTTTCGTTGGAATCACGCGTCCGCGACACAGTATTGATTTTCTGACACATACTTGCGTTTCAGGTGGTGCGCTGGCCTTCTTTTTTACCTTTTTAATGCTACGATGTTTTATGAAATAAGTATACGAATTAAAAATCTATATATATAAAAGAAAGTCGTGTTAGTTACACCATTTATAACTCAAGAACGGCTGGACCGATTTTTATGATTTTTGTGTCTTTGGATTTGTCTTCGTCCGGAATAGGATAAAAGTATTAAAACATGGAAAAAATAACAAAAAAAAAATATAAAGTAAATTCCATTTCTCATACATTTTATATGAAACTTTTTTTATGATATCTCAAGAACGAATTAGTGTATATCTATATTATATATATAATTCTACTGTACGTGTGTATGTGACTGAACTCCTCCTAAACGACTGGACCGATTTTGATGAAATTTTTTGTGTGTGTTCAAGGGGATTCGAGAATGGTTTCGATTCACAATTGGACCCAATAGGTTCTGGGAAACTTTATATTATGGGACAGGACAACGTCTGTCGAGTCCGCTGGTACAGAATATAAATATGACAATTGAATGATTGGATACTTGACTAATGATAATTGAAAAGGTTAATGAAAAAGAGAAAAGTTTCATTTCTTTTTTCTTGCAAAATCATTCCAATCACACAAATTTTTAGAACTGTCAATTATATGAAGTAGTAGGAACTTTAGCAAGCGAGGTGTGTAAGGATCCCTCTGCCTAACCCGCAAGGGACCTGGTGTGAAGATATACAGGTAAAGTAAGGCAATTTTGCGGACTGAAATTCGAACATGGATGTATGTATATGTACACATAGATATATATACATATATATTCGACTTTCAATTCGCAAAATTCCCTTAATGACAATAAATTTCGCAAATTCTACTATTTCATATAATTGGGAGTTCCATGATTTTCTAGTAAGTATTTTAAATACAGCATAAATTATATTTAATAAGTTGTTATTTTTCAAAATGCCAAGCTATCTTAAGAAGTAAATTAAATTCATTCCGATACTTTCCTATACAAAGTCGGGAGACATACAAGCATACGCCCCACCCGATGCTCAGGGGCTATCATAACCTAGCATTTAAAAGAGTTTACGCTGCACCCGCTGCTATCACAGCAGCTCCTCGGAAACTTGCTGGTAGCCTCGCTCGCAAGAACAATACCCCACTAAGGAGTCGTTATTTGGCTGCGGCCTCCTTTGAGGTGAAATTTGTTCATTCAGTCCCAGTAATTGCTTTGGTGCGCTCTACCTCCCTACTTCACCAGAGCTTCGTTAGTTAACAATAAGGGTGCACCAGGTGCAGGTGATATTGGTTTTAACTCTCACTATATCACCACGCCAAGGCCCATACGGGATTATAAAGAAGATTGTAATGAAAATAACAAAAGATAATTGAAATTAAACAATTTTTAACGGAAGTATCGCGTGTTTTATTTATTTTGTTGAACCTGACGTTTCGAACGCTTTGCAGCGTCCGTGGTCGCAGGAAGACTAAGGTGATATTTGTCTTACATTAGTTATTCAATTATTACATCTACCGACACGGATGGATTAATTATATATGGTTATAATTATACAGGTTCAACAAAATAAATAAAACACGCGATACTTCCGTTAAAAATTGTTTAATTTCAATGTGTAACAATCTCGAAAACCTAAGACAATACTAATAAAAGATAATGTTTGACTTCAAAAAGAAGGGGGTTCTAAATTCGACGTGTATGATTTTGTGTGTTTGTTACCAATTTGAAATTAACAGAAGAGAGAAAAAGGGAGGTAGGGGGCATCAAAGCAGTTTGTTTGGGAAGTACCTCCACCTCACAGAAAACCGCAGCCAAATAACAATTCCCTAGAGGATTAGTGTGTTCCTGCGTGTGAATGAGGTGAGTGACGTGATACCAGTAAGCTCCTAAAGAGTTACTGTGTTAGCAGCAGAGGAAGCATCGCGCAAGTGATACTTATCGTATAACAGGCATTCATAGGGGACGGTAACCACTTTACATCAGGTGGGCTGTATGCTTATATGCTTTCCGACTGTATTGTATAAAAAAAAATATAAATCTTCTTCTAGCTGTGCAATATAGGTCTCATACAAATATGCTCAAATTAGGGCTTCACTAAAGTCGGTTAAAGTTAAGTTTCTAAACTTTAATGTTCTAATGTAATTATTCAAAATACTATTGGAAGTAGAAATCTGTTCACACTTTGAAGAATATTGTGTCAAAGCGAGATGATATCTGTTCTTACGCTCAAGAATTCTCCTATGAGCTTAGGATCATCTACAACTTTTACAGCTCGTCTCTGAACTGAATCACAAGGTCCTAACAGATCCTATTATGCATCCAGGTGCTCTCACTCAAAGGTATATATAGTAAATAGATTCATTTCATCCACCTTATGCAGACATAGTCCAAAACTGTACAGTACTATATTGCTCACTTCATGTTCATTTCATGAAACAGTAGATATGCACACCCAGTAAATTGTTGACAGAAGCAAAAAATAATAATCACTTACCTACGTGTCATGAGATTAAAATTGTCGGCTAAAATGGTAACAAATTCACACGATGCAATGCAGAAATTATGCAAATTATCCGAAAGGTGTGGAAGATTAGCATCTTATTGTGATTTGGCGATTTGTTCCGAACACTTCATGTTTGTTCGCGATTCGACGCGGCCCGGTGTGGTGTCGCCTTTAGTGTTCAACCCGTTGTTGGCGTAATTTTTTTATATACAAGCTTAAGTATTTGTTTTCATTATTTTTATACGTTACAATGTAGCTAGCTTAACCAGGCAATATGATTTTCGTATTCGTAAGTATGTTTGTTAATTATATTTATACACTTTTACGGACATATATACATTAATTAAATTATGTACAACATATAAATGTACTATTTGTTCATAGTTCATTCATTTATATAGCTATAAATAATAGATAGTATATTCATGTTACTTCATGTAGATCACGGCCAATAATATTTTTAATGGGGTCTTGAAGATGAAGTTATTAGGTTAATGTGTACTAAAAACGGAACGCACCTACAGTCCTTGATCTAAGCTAAATGACAAGGGCATAACCTCATTCATTGTAAAACTTAATTTAGGTTACACGCGATGATCGGCCATTTTAAATGTATTGATGTGTATATTTTATTTATTTGGAACAAAGTGTATATTACATAATAAAATATGATACCTATCAGAAATCTAGTAAATTTCTGATAGATATCATATTTTATTATATAGCTGTAAGTAATCTAATAGATCCAATAAAGGTAATTAAAATAATAAAATTCGCGTAAATATGTATGCGTGAAAAGGACACCGTATATACCGAGGGGCTAAACGACATTTGTAAATTGAATTTTGTTTTCACTGATAAGTAAATTAGAAGGTTGGTATAAAAACGGTAGCACCAGCAGGAGCAGACATCACCAGAGCCACCATGGCAGCGACGACTTTTACAAACAATGTGTGGGGTGCGTCGGCCGACTATAGTTCGCAAAATGTACTGCCTGATGGTAGAAGCGCACAATCTAGTAAGTATGTATAGTTCGAAAACAAGAAGATTATAGTAGTAATATATATAGTAGTAAGTAATATTCTATTTTTTGACAATTAAGTTAGTTATGTTTATGTTAAGCGAAATACCATGAACTCGATTGAAATTGTAGCTGAAACCGGTTTCTGTTTATAGATAAATTTGTATTAAACTCGAAACCATGACTTACGAGTAATAATACACAAAATAAATAATATAAATCTCGTCCCAAGTATAATAAATAATGAAATGTATTTTAAATCCTAGCTTTTACAAAATAATATTTAAAAAAACTATATATCGCACATATTTTTTACACAACGCAGGGAGACATGCAAAGTATACGTATCGACCTATTGTCAGATATTACCGTAGCCTATGCCTGCATACACGAAGTGTCACTCGCGCGTTGTCACCCCTGCCGATAACATAGCAACTCCTTAGGAGCTTACTGGTTACCTCATTCTCACGTAGGATTTGTTATTTGGCCGCGGTTTTCTGCGAGCTGGAGGTACTTTCCAGCTGCTTTGATGTGCTCTACCTCTCTTAAAAATCTTAGCTTAATAATATCAAAACTTCATGCAAAAGGTGTTTCTAAAGTGTAAATTGATATCTACATGCGTTAGTTTTAATTTAAATTTGCATATTAAAACTAGAAATGCACTCATGTCATTTTCACGTACCTAACTAACTACTCTCACATGTGTTCTTACGATCATCTGATTTTATATCTAATGCTTCAATTTCAGAGTTGATATTTGAATATTGTGTAACACGAACACAAATTGCACAGAAATGAATACACGTCGGGACAAAAAAGGTGTTCTTTTTGTTTCGTCCCAACGATTTTGTTTTCAATTTAAATATTTTATACACGTGACAATGGACGAGAACCGGTACTTGTAACTGTAAAAAATTAAATATAAAAATTATGACGGTTGTTCTTTTGTCTCTTAATGTATGCAAATGCAGTGCGGATGTGATGCTGGGCGGAAGCTGCGACTGATTTTTTTTTATTTCTCTTGTGTTGTAACACTGGATATTATGATTCTGTTTTGTGATTTGTTGACGGATAATGTACCCGTTGTGTGTTAAAGTAATTAGATTTTTAAAGTACTTTTATCTTAACCCGTTACTGATTTGCAATGTTCCTGTGTTAACAGGATTTCCAGTGAAGTTTGTTGGAATCCTAGGGGCAAAAGTAGAAATAATATTGCAGTCACGGGTGGTGTTATAATCATTAGTGTTACATGTACATATTTTAATTTTGAATTGATTTCCCGGTTGTGTTCGAACGTAATTGGAAAAAGCTATGTAATTTGTTTTAGACTTATTTACAGTTAATAAATTAGAGCTTAACCAGTTAGATATAGCAGCCAGTCCTTTCTCAGCATAAGCACGGACTACATTCTATGAACACCCAGAGAAAATAACCGCAGTGTCATCCGCGAAACAAAAAATTGTTCCATTATTGATTTTCATGTTACAAAGATCACTAATATAAATAAGGAAGAGGGTAGGCCTCAGGACACTTCCCTATGAGACGCCATATGTTATGTCGTACACCTTGCTAACATGATTTCCGATGCGGATACACTGGAATCTATTCTGATTTTGATAGCTTCAAGCCTTTGTAAAAGAGTGACAGAAGAAACGGCATCCAAAGCTTTTTACTATAATACCATAAATGATAAGGAGACTGTTGTCGACTAATAACAGTAGTTAAGTTTAAGCCTTTGAGCGACTTGAATACACTAGCTTTCATCTATCCACAGTTAAAATATTTTCAATATTTTAGTAGTTAGTTACTTTACCACCGACGCTCGTAGGTTTGATTCGCACACAAAATAAACATTTGTGTGCATGAGCAGGTCTGTTTGTCTTAACCTGGGTGTTCTTAAGGGAGGTAGGGCTCGTTCCACAACTCCCAGAGACTGGGAAACCTCCATCTCTTAGAAACTCGCAGCAAAATAAAAACGTCCTGGAGGGTTGTTACGTTTACGCGAGTGAGTGACTTTACCAGTAGGCTCCAATGTTGTTGCTTGGTTAGCAGTAGAAAAGGCAATATGTGGTCGATGTTTTCCATATTGCAAGCGTAAGTATTTTACATCAGGTGAGTTGTACAAAAACAATATGATAAAGGCTATACTAACATATAAAGCTGAAGAGTTTGTTTGATTATTTATTTGTTTGAACGCACTAATCTCTGGAACTACCAGTCGAATATCATATACATTCTGTGTACTAAGTATCGGGAATTTGTCAATAAAACAAAAAATACAAATTATTCATCTAAATTTATTTTATCGCCTTCAAAGTAGGCCCCATCGCTTGCAATACAACATCTCCACCGCTTCACCCAGTCTTCCATACATTTTTCATAGGCTATTTGCGGTATGGCCTTTAGCTCATTCAGCGAATTTTCTTTTATGGCTTCTATCGACTCAAAACGTTTTCCTCGAAGTGGTAATTTTAACTTGGGAAATAAAAAAAAGTCAGACGGAGCCATATCAGGTGAATACGGTGCTTGGTCGAGAACTTTTGTTGAATTTTTCGCTAAAAACTCTTTCACTATAATGGCTGTGTGTGATGGTGCATTATCATGGTGCAGCATCCATGAGTTGTGTTGCCACAAATCTGGACGTTTTCGGCGGATACTCTCACGCAAACGCTTCATGACGCCTAAATAATATTCTTTATTCACTGTTTCTCCCTCTGGAAGGAATTCGGAGTGAACCACACCACGGTAGTCAAAAAAAACTGTCAGCATCACCTTGATTTTGGAGCGACTTTGCCGCGGTTTTTTGGGTTTCGGCTCGTTTTCGAGACGCCATTCTGAAGACTGTTGGCTTGTTTGCATGTCGTACTCATAAACCCATGTCTCGTCGCCAGTTATTATACGTTTCATAAAGGTCGGATCCGTAGAAGCTCGGGAAACCATGTCTTCAGCGACATGCTTTCGCTGCGCTTTTTGAACAAAATTGAGCTCTTTTGGAACTAGTCGAGCGGCGACGCGTTTCATGCCTAAAATGTCAATGAGAATGTTGTGGACGGACTTAAAAGATATGTTCACCTCACTAGCCAACTCTCTCAGACTCATACGTCGATTTTCGAGCACTAGCTTCTTGATTCTGTCGATGTTTTCTCTGGTCGTAGCGGTTGAAGGTCTACCAGAACGAGGCAAGTCTACTACTACTTCTCGGCCTTCTTTAAAAGCCTTATACCATTCATAAGCCCTTGTTTTCGATATACACGATTCGCCGTAGGTATTTCGCAACATTTTTAGTGATTCACCACATGAAATATCATTTGAAACACAAAATTTAAGGCACACTCTTTGTTCAACAATATTTTCCATTGTAAAAATCGCCGAGGACTCAAAACTATGACCAACAAAAAGTGTAGTTTAAAACAAATTAAATGACAGATCCCGCTCAAATTTTGCGCGCTAAATCAGTACAGTGCTACCAACATGCAGTAAAAAAATTAGAACGACCTCTTTTACGCGGGTCTTTTTATTGACATATTCCCGATACTTTTTACACAGAGTAGTATATATATTTTGCATTTGTTAGCCCAATTCTTGATGAAGGTTATAGGCTATTTAACATCACGATGCGATTGTAAGAAGTATAGGGAAAAGAAGAAAGTAGAAAAAACGGTCCCGACGGAGGGACGAAGTCGTTTGTAAGATTATGTACACTATTACTAGTGAAACCGTATTTATTTCCACTGTACCGTATTTAATCGTATATATAAGAACTATTAAAATCCTAGGGCTACGCTACGAACTCCATAAAATAAAAACAAGGGAGAGACAAAATAATCTAGACACATAAATTGTACACAGAAGACAATGTAATACTGCCTAATCGTTCGCAGGTAACAGATGTATAGTACCGTATTCCCATTATAGCGTAGTGTACTTTATATATTTTATTTCTACAACGTTGGATACCGTAGCCTATGAACGCTTGAAATACAAGAAGTAAAGATCGCACTTTGACTTGCTGCCGATAATTCATCAGAAGATTGGTGGTAACCACGCTTACTCGCACAAGCACAGCAACAGCAACCCTTCATAGAGTAGTTATTTTGCTGTGGTCTTGTAAGTTGTATGTTCTTACCTAGTCGGGTGACTTTAATGCACCTTAGCTCTCCTTGGCCTCGTTAATTAATTAGAAGTACGTATCACGTGTAGGTTAACTTGATAATAAGCCACATTATTATTTGATATCTGATTACCATTAGCATTCCAATCCATCCAAACAGACATATTGGAATTGGATTCGCCCGCATTATGTGAAGAGATTCGTAGCCTAAACACAATTGTTACAAAAGGAATGGCGTTCACGCGTTAGCACTGCAGCTGCAACAGCAGTATCGCTTCAGGAGCTTACTGGTGATGTTACTCAAGGGAACATTACAAACTACCAGGTAATTGTTGTTTGTCTCTGGTCTTCTGTATAGTGATGATTCCTGCTTACTTCCTACTAATCGTAAGAAAAGTTGGGCGTATCAAAGCAGCTTGCCTGGAGAAGTACTGGATGTAATTCTCCAGATGGGCTGTATGTGTGACGGGCTGTTTATACCTCAGCCGGTATAAGCCGCAGTCAAATAACAACACCCTCGAGGGTTGTTGTGTTCCTGTAAGGATGTGGGTTGCCGGTGAGCTCCTAGGATTCGATACTGTATTGCAAGCCATTCATACGCTGCGGTAATCGCTTAGTACTACTTATTACCTCAGATGAGCTTGCTTGTATGTTCCCGACGCGTATATAAAAAATAAATAAATGGCACTGCGGCCCATTTCGCTCTATTTAGTTTAATGAATAATCTATAACAATGAAACCAAGATTTCCGAGTATTGAAATTATTATTTAAAATATTAATATAAATATGATTGCAATAAACATATTCATACACAAAACATTTCAATAAAACACGTTCATCACACGCACAATAATTGATTATTAATTTATTCAAACCCAATTTTATTATCTGCAAACTGTAGAACTGTTATTGTTTATTTTTGTTTAGTCAATATCTCTTTGTGAATGTTACAATGTCAATAAAAGAATGGCCGCTATTGTTATTATAATAAAACAATTAATCTTGTGTTTTGTTGTACTGTATTATCACGTACTTCTGAATTTAATAGCAGATAGTACTGTTGCTCTCCCCAGCCCACTCTCAGTATAAGCAGTGACAGTCCAGTGGATAAACCAAGCAGATATGGGCGTGTACCACTGAATTCGTCGTCTTGGATTTATGTCGATATTTGTAATTATCACTTGCTCGGTGGTGAAAGAAAATATTATGAATAAAACCCACACGTTTAAGAAATTGTGTTTCGAAACATGTACTCTTTTTTTTTATACAATGTCGGAACGCATACAAGCATACGGCCCACCTGATGTAAAGCGGGTACCGTAGCCTATAAACGTTTGCGATATATTACATATCACTCGAGCGATGCTTCCTCTGCTGCTTACACAGCAACTCCTTGGGAGCTTACTGGTGACCTCACTCACACGCAGGAACACAACAACCCTCTAGGTAGTTCTTATTTGACTGCGGTTTTCTGTGCGGTAGAGGTACTTCCCCAGACGGGCTGCTTTATGCGCCCTACCTCTCTTGAAACTAAGAAAGGTTTGGTTGCTCCTCTAGGTCGTGGAGGTCTGTGTCAAAATCAGTATCATCGCCAAATCCTTTGTCTTACATAGTGGACACCGTCAATCTTTATCTTAATGGTAGAGCATAGGTGATCTAACGGCACATTAGCCCTACTGGGGAAGTACCCCCAATTCACAGAACGCCGCAGCCAAATAGGAACTCTGGATGGTCATGGTTTTTCTGGATGTGACTAAGGTTACATAAGTTAGTAAGCTTTGAATCATTATTATAGCAACACTTGTAGCATCACCCATAACTAGTTTACATCACGTGGACTGTATGCTTGTATACTTTCCGACTCTACACACTATAAAAGAAAAATGTATATCATACAATTTTCAGATCCGTTTCGATTTGAAATTATCTTAAAAGCAGCTTTACTTGACGCACACATTGATTCTAACCTAATTCAAGAAAGGTCAGAAATTTTTAAATGCTTATTCTTACTGAAGAAAAAACTTGTGATAAAGTTTCTAATTATTTAAAGAAATAAGACCAAACAAATATTTAGCAGTCTAATTCCAATCAACGAAATATATTTTTGATTAAGTAAGTGAACTGAAGTAACTAATTTCAAACATTTTTAGGGTCGGCAACGCATGAGTGACACCTCTGGTGTTGCAAATGTCCATACGCTACGGTGAATGTTTACCATCAGGCAGACCGTATGCTTGATTTCCACCTTAGTGGTATAAAAAAATACATAAGGTCTACATAACTTTATCATAAATTAAATTTCCCATGTTAAGGTTTTTTGAATAAAGACCTTTTTTTAGTTCACTTACACAAAAGTATTTAGATATTTAATTTGATAATTTTACATATTTCATTATCTTCATTTAAAAATCCATTACTTATTACTTTAGTCGCATATTTAATTTTAGTAAAAAAAATCCCTAGTAAACTTATTTTCGTGGGAATAAATCAATGCTCTATCATAAATCACCTATACACAATAACCTGTCTGTGTTACCAAACCATAAAACTCTAAATATGACAACAGGACGAAAATATTTGATCTCATTACGCATACAAATAGCATCCACGCATCAGAACAAATCAATACTCACACAAAACTCGCCTTTGTCACACTGTGCGAAAAGTTAAAATATTCTATTGGCGCCGACATCTTGGAAAGTGACATAGACATGCAAAATAGATCTCATACGTCTTCGTATTCAAAAACGTTCGATATTCAAATGAGCTACCATTTTCTGTAGCAGGATGCGGAAGAGCAATTTTGACACTTAGAAGAATGATGCTAACCCTTTTTTTACTTTTTTTATTTAAATTATCTTCGATTCTTTACGGCCAGTGAGGTTGATTTGAATAACACAGATAAAAGATGTTTTAGTAATGGGCTAATGTATTCATGATTTTACTCGTGAGAAAGGAGATTATAGGTATGTCGTGAGAATTTCGTTTTTAGTAATCGATGGGGTTGGATGTTATGGAAAGCTGTATCAACATTGGTTTGTATATGCTAATTTATTGATTGCTTATAGGCATTCATTGTAAGCTCGTCATGTCGCTTGAAGAAAGTTTAATGTTAACAAGGAACCAAAAATTGGTACTAACACAGAATGTCTTAGTTCATAGGTTATGACAGTTTATATATACGTATGATTATGTAATTTTTGTCGTTAAAAATTATTGGTTAAATCCGAAATAACTTAACTAGTGACTCTTTTCCTTTTCCACATCTCTAAATTTTGCCAGTTAGAAATCTATTACTAGCTGTCTAGTAATAGTAACGACATCACATTATCTATTATTGTAATTAAACCACTTTACACAACATCTTTGCACCAAGTACAAACAGGTCTAATACATTGAATATTTTGCTATAAATTATTGTTAACAATAATTTTAAATTCATGCATGGAATTTAAAAAAAAAAAAAAAATTTTATTTCATTGGTGTACTTTATGTTGCAATCCGTAATTTATTTTTTTCTAAGTATCGACTCTTGTTATAATAAAAATTACATTCGTATAACTTTTATACCTCTACAACATGTTTTTTAATAACTGGATCTCGTCTAACGTAGGACGATTATGTCTATTTTGACGTTAATTTTGAGTTTAATTTAATTTAGTAATAACATGAGTTAAGGATCTCAAATGTAATTTGTTTAATATATCAAATACCGTTTTATTACAAACTAGCTCGTGACCGAGGTTTGGTATGTGTGAATTTCCTTTACCGTGGTTAAATATCGATCTCTTCAACAGTTTAGTAAGTAGCGAAAAGATAACAAAAGTTATATTTCGTGTTTATATATTAGTCTGGACACAAGTAAATTGCTAGTTACAAATACTCAAGTAAATACAATATTAGAACTAAAATAGATCGCAGCCATTATTATATAGCCAAAATAATAAATTTATATAAAGAAACCGATTACAAAAATATGCATTTTGATCCAATGTCTTTTATTTATTTTATTTTAGATTTTTATTACATTCAAATGGAATATAATTAACCAGTTCAACGTTCACGGCCAAAGAAAAAGTTGAAAGCAAGAGGCGACGTCTTGTGCCCTTCCGCGGCGCATTCAAATTTAAATTTTGTCCCCCTCCGGGCTGCAGGTGTACTGTCTTTGAAAGAATTTCCGTTTGCACCAATGTTTTAGATTGTAATTTCGTTTATGGGGTTAAAACGTGTTCGTACAACATAAATTAATGGTTGTGAATAGTTTTGTTAAATGAGTGGTCGTGCCAGAGTAACCAAGCAGAACAAATGCTTATAAATAGGTGATTTATTTTAATACGCCAAGGAAATGTATTTTATTTTTAAAAATGACATGATTGTAATTAAGTTTATAACTCGGTGAAGAAAAAACTAATCGTGTAACATCGTATAATTATAATGTTGGTATTAAGCATAATGCAAATGTTTTTATTTAGTGAGCAGATCGCCATAAAAATACGTATATATTTCGCCTTTACAAGACTATAGCCAAATAAAAAGAAGGTGATAGCAAAGTGCGAGTGATACCTGGGTATCGCTCGCATATCAAGCTTGAGCCGATCGACTGTACTTATCCAAAGCATAAGTACGTATCTATCTATAACTTCACTTCCTTATAAATATTCTTTATTATTACAAATATGAAAATACAATTTTAGGGGTCTAAGTCGCTCACTGTGAACTTTGGAGTCAAAACCGACCTCATTTACAAGTGGTGCACCCTGCTAATGAGCTAACGAGGCTTTAGCGAAGAACGTGCACCTCACTTAAGACCGCAGCCAAATGACTCTCTGGAGAGTTGTGTTCTTGCGAGTGAGAGCGGTTACTAAAATTATGAGGTGCGAATGTATTGCCACGCGAAAGCGATACTCCTAATATCGTTTATAGGCTACGATAACAATTCTACATCAGTTGTGCTATCTGCTTGTTTGTCTCCTAACGTTGTAAAAAAAGTCTTAAGATATCTACGTACATTAAGAGTATTTTTAAGATAATGCCAAACAACACCTGGGTCGAAAAGACCGGTCGTGATTTTTTCATCCCATCTCATTAGCATGCAAAGGGTTAAATTCTTCCCGCTTATTTGTGCTCACGCATATTTTTAATTATGCAAGGGTATGTTATAATGTATGCGATTTAAAATCAAGACTGGTTGCGATTTTTTTTCGGACGGATTCAGTGTGATACTGTGTTTTGTGCTGTGAGGATCTGTTTTGGAGTGTCATTGAATATATTATATCCAGCAAAATTTAACTGAGATGTTATTAATAAAAAATATGGAGGTGACCAGTCAGAACCCGTTATATACGTGTTCCCATAAATTTCGCGGTCATATATGACCACCCGGGTTTCGAAGGGTAATCAACATATTCTATACTATTACCTCACAAATAAGGTAAGTCAACTTTTTTCTAAATTTATTAAATCGTTGTATTCTTCAGGTACATACAAGTACATAGGTATTTCGCAATTATCTATGCTAATATAAAAGCGGAGAAGTTTGTTTGTTTGGACGCGCTAATCTCTGGAACTATCAGTCGGATCTGATTTTCTGTATTTGATAGTCCAATTCCCCAGGAAGGTTATAGGCTATTGAACATCACGATACGACCGTTAGAAGCAGAGAAGAAAGAAATAATGTATAAAAGTGATTTTTATAGGCTACCGGGATACGCGCGGACGTATTCGCGGGGCGCAGCTAGTGTAGAATAAAATCCACGAGCAGTGATAGCACGGTTGTTAGAACCGACCTATTGATCAATTGGTCCCTTGTACGAATCCTGGCCTGTATCACTAAATTCGTGTTATCCGAAAACACATAATAATATGTACATATTTGTGATTAGGTCAATTCCAAAACTTCCTACTCCTACAAATTTCTTCTGATTAAATTCGTTGTGAGTTCCAAGGCAGCTGTAGTTTAACCCCCGGAACAGCAATGAACTTCACTGTTCATTGCCTTTCTGGTGGTCGCCGCTGTTAATTCTGGCTACACAGGAGACACAGTGGCGGGTATGAGTGGTGGACCTGTCCAGATAAAAAACAATGTGATTAGGTGCCGTAAACCATCGTGAGGAAATCCGCATGTCTAAGATATTATATTTTGAAAGACGTATGACCACCCTAAGAGAAGTCTGGTTTTCCCACAAACCAAAAAACCTCTTGATTACGCATGCAGGGTCATTCACCAAAACGTAGTGTTTTAGCGCCTAAATTTATAGGGAGGATATTGGGAGGATATTTTTTTTCTGTTTATTGGGGTAAACAAACAGTGACAAAATGATAATAGACAAAGTAGCTTAGACTAAGAGTAATAACAATTTTGACACCAACACCGTTTACCACATGTTAAACAATGTAGGTACATATTCGTCGAGGCAGTGATTATTGTACAGCTAAGTGCACATAAAGCCCGCACCTAGACTAATGCATAGTTCCTATGCTGTAAGTAATAAGAGTAGCAATCGTAAAAGTATCAAATGTGATCTACTTTAGCTACAGCTAGCTACTACTATCAGCTACACTTGATAAATAAATTTATTTATTTGAGTACAGAAAATGGGCGATCGAGCTTATTTTAACTAATAAGCCGGTAAGTGACGCGAAGTTTATCCGTGAGCTAGCCAATAAGAGCTGTGCGTTCTACTTGACCCCCCGACCCGTAGTGGTGAGTTTATTTACTACGCAAAATCGTGCCATTGTGTCTCCGTAGGTTATTTCCTTCATGGGTTTCCCCTATGGGCTGAGGAGGTCTGACGGCAGTCGCTTCATGTAAAAATCAACATCTTCTCTAAATCCTTACGCTTAGGTAGCGGACCCCGCCAATTCTAATAGATTAGTAAACGGGATTACGCTAGAAAGAGGAAGATAATCTATGAAAGTAGAATGATTTAGGAGCTGAGGAAGGCCAAGACTTACCTACCTCCTTTACCACCGAGTGAGGCCAAGACTTACTTACCTACCATGACCAAATTGATCGCGTTCGTGAAGATCGCAAAGTCCGTATCAGATGTCAGGAGCCCTAGAAACAGGCGACTAATCACGAAAATAGCTATGAATGTTAAAGAAGTGAGTGAAGTGGTTAAGATAGGACCGAGTCCTGTGGCGCTCGGTTCTGTTTGCGTATCCGCAAGATATTTGGCGTGAAGTTATAGATAGATAGAAATCCATGAAAATCGACTCCAATGAAGTCAAGCTGATTTCAATGAATTGGTTACTTTACCGAATCGAATTTTTGAAAGTATTTTAGAAATCGATCATAGTTCGTGAATATTTCGCGTTGGTATGTTAGCTTTTTTATTACAAAGTAATGACTCCAATGAAGTCAAGCTGATTTCAATGAATTGGTTACTTTACCGAATCGAATTTTTGAAAGTATTTTAGAAATCGATCATAGTTCGTGAATATTTCGCGTTGGTATGTTAGCTTTTTTATTACAAAGTAATGACTCCAATGAAGTCAAGCTGATTTCAATGAATTGGTTACTTTACCGAATCGAATTTTTGAAAGTATTTTAGAAATCGATCATAGTTCGTGAATATTTCGCGTTGGTATGTTAGCTTTTTTATTACAAAGTAATGACTCCAATGAAGTCAAGCTGATTTCAATGAATTGGTTACTTTACCGAATCGAATTTTTGAAAGTATTTTAGAAATCGATCATAGTTCGTGAATATTTCGCGTTGGTATGTTAGCTTTTTTATTACAAAGTAATGACTCCAATGAAGTCAAGCTGATTTCAATGAATTGGTTACTTTACCGAATCGAATTTTTGAAAGTATTTTAGAAATCGTTCATAGTTCGTGAATATGTCGCGTTGGTATGTTAGCTTTTTTATTACAAAGTAATGAGACAAACTAGCATACGACCCACCTGATGTAAAGTGGTTACCGTATAAATAATTGCAAGGAGTATCGCTCGTGCGTTGGCAGTTTTACCACTAACACAGCACCTCCTTCGGAGCTTCCTTTTAACCTCAGTCATTCGCAGGATCTCAACAATGGCAAAAAAGAGGTAGGGCACATCAAAGCAGCCCGACTGGGGAGGAACTCATGCACCTAATTGAAAATTGCAGTCAAATAACAACTTTCTTGAATTGAAAATTCTAAATTGTTAGTTCAAATAGTAAATGCTAACAAAGTTATTGTTGTATATAGCGATATTTTTTTGTTTTTATTACGTCAGGAGACATACGACCCACATGATGGAAAGCGGGTATCGTAGCCTATTAACGCTCGCAACACATTAAGGAACACTCGTCCCTTAATGTAAATAACCTCTGCTGCTAACACAGTCAATCCCTAGGAGCTTACTGGTGACCTCACTCTCTCACACTCCAGTGTCCCATTTGTTAGTTGGTTAGTAGAAATAGCTTTGAATCTAACGTTACTTAAAAACCTAAAATATTTGTAATTGTTGTATCTTCATGACACCTCAGCAATTTGAGTATAGTTTAGATGAGTAAATGAATAATATGGCACCATGGAGTGTCCCATTATGATTTTAACAAAAGTAATAATTTCGCTCAGCGTTTTTTCTTTATATATTTAAACATAAAAATAAAACCTTTTCTATATACAAAATTTGAACCAAATCGTTAGAGCCATTTCCGAGATACACGAAATATATTTATATATACTAGTGGTTGAAATTCTAGTACAATTCTTTACTATGTTATAGTTTTAATGTATATTTATATTTCATTCATTCGCGCTCTGCGGCGATAGTCGGCCGTGTCCGTGTATACGTCACACGTAGCGTTAAGTGTAATCCTGCGCCCGAGCGCAGGCGCAGCGCATTCTCACCACTCCGCAAATTCTACAGCCGTGTGCGTACGAAGAACGGCCGACCTTAGTGATTGCCATTGAGCTACATAAAACTAGACACTTTATTATTTGTTATCATGAATGCCACTTTTGAGCGAGATGAAGATAAACATACGAGTGGTGCGTCGATGGGTGGCGGAAATGCATCATCATCATCATCACCGGACTATGTGACACAACGAGGTAGGAACCCTACAAGCGTTCTCAAGGAGGAATTCCAACAGTTTCAAAACTCCATTCAGACTATGATCCAGAGTATGTTTCAAGATTGGTTTTCTAGACAAGACGAGAAATATTCGAAATTAATTGAAGAGTTCGGCGAGGTCCAGAGATCTATAAATTTTTTAAGTGACAAATGTGACGATTTTGACAGAAAAGTGAGTGAAGCAAATGTGCGCATAGCCGCTTTGGAAAATCAATCATTCCAATGTAAAACATTTAATCAACGAACGTTAGAACTGGAGGCGAAGATGGACAGCATGGAGCAGCATGCTCGCCAGTGTAATGTGGAGATCTCGAATGTCCCTGAGAAACGTGGAGAAAACCTCTTTTCGATGCTTGAAAATTTATCAGTTGAATTGAAAAGACCAATTAGTAAACACGACATTATATCCATACATCGTGTGCCTCACGCGAGTTCCAGTAATCGCCCTAAAAATATTGTGGCAAAATTTGCTACCCGCATACTCAGAGACGATTTTGTTGCAGCTGCTAGAACGGCTAAGGGCGTCACTTCAGACAAGCTGAACGTAGCGGGACTTTCACAAAGAATATATGTGAATGAACACTTAACTGTGAAAAACAAGATGTTATTTCGTGATGCGCGGGAAACTGCAAAACGTTGCAATTATCGTTATGTTTGGATTAAACATGGTGTTATACTTGTCCGTGCGAGTGACTCGTCGCCGGTTTTTGCTGTGCGTTCTGAGGCGGACTTGGTTAAATTCACGGAAAGGGCCTCCGGAAGAAGCGTATATAACGTCTCTAGTTAATTGTACGATGGTCTATATCATAATTAATCGTTCAGAAAAATATTTATATGCCGGGTCAATGTCATACCCCCACATTGTGTGGTCTATGTTTTTGTGGTCTATGGCGCTGGGGCTGCTAGTATTGTTTACGCTGTATGTGCGTGTGAATACGCGAAGAATTGATGTCGACATTAAATATCTTCAAAATAGTTTGTTCGTATCGGGAAACGAGTGTTTTTGTTGTATTAATTTAATTTTAAACGTCATTGAATACTTAATAGTGAGTGAAAACTCTGTTGTGCATGATGGGATCGAATATTTCATATTATTTCATTTATTGAACATACGCAGTCAAAATTCTCTATTTCTAAACTCAATCAGACTTAGACCTAATTCATTAATATATTACAAACGTAGCAACAATACTCATACACTGTGCTGTGTCAATTACATCTCCGGGTATATGCTCAAATTTCATGTAAGTTCTATTTTTTCTATCTTATACCCACGTTTTGAATATGATACTGACTCAATAATTGATTACGTAGATTTTTATTCTATTCTCCTAAATACTATTTTAGTACTACTTAGTGACTATATTTACAAAATAAACAATGGATAATACAAAGCTTTGCATATACTATCAAAATTGTCGTGGTATAAGAAGTAAACTAAATACATTATTCAATAATATACTGTCTGAATGTTACGACATTATCGTTCTTGTTGAGACTTGGTTAATTCCAGAAATTAGTGATAGCTTATTTATTGACTCCCGTTACATAGTATATCGTTGCGACAGGGACCGGGCCGCGAGCGGGCGGCGCGACGGTGGCGGGGTGCTGGTAGCGGTGCGCCGCGGCCTCTCCGCCCGCCGTCGTTGTTTACCGATGCCCTCCGTTTCGAATAATAATATACTTATTACAAGCTCACCAACTCACGATAATGTGAACGCAAATCTAATACCAGCTATTGTGGACCACGTAATAATTGAACTGCCATCAAAAAACCATGACAAATGCCATATTCTTTGTGCTTTTTACGTTCCTCCCGATCAGTCTATTTCAGTGTATTCGTCGATATTTAATTCATTACAATGCCTGTTGACTTCACACGATATCGATAATTATTATATATTAGGTGATTTTAACATGCCTATGCTTGAATGGCTCCCGACTACGAGCGCGAGTCCTACACCCCTCTCCCCGATGTTATCTGATAGAAGTGGTACTATTGAAAGACATTTTACAAATTTTATATCTTATATGAACGCACTGCAATACAACTATATCACAAATTCCATAGGTCGTATTTTGGATCTGTTTTTATCGAATATACATAATTGTACATGCGAGATACCCATAGGTTCACTATTGCCTGTTGATCCGTACCACCCCCCTTTCTTTACGACCATTACGCTAAATTATAAACTAAGTGTAATGCCCAAGAATTCTATTCCTCGTTTTGCATTTTTTGAAGGTAATTATGAACTAATTAATAACGACATACGATTGATCGATTGGGAAAATTTACTAAATGGTTTATCCGCGGAGTCGGCTGTTACAGAGTTTTATGAACAACTGTATAAAATAATAAAAAACAGAGTACCAATGCGACCTTATAAATCTAACAAATTTCCTACATGGTTTTCTCGTCCACTAATACATTTGTTTAAAAGTAAAAACAAGGCCTGGATTCGGTGGAAAACGTATAGAAACGACTCAGACTATAAAATATTTTCCCTTTATCGTGCTAGGTTTAAAAAATTAAGTGCTGAAGTTTTTAATCGATACATTGACACCGTGGAGAAGAGTTTACGTGATGATATCCGAGTTTTCTGGGCTTACGTCAACAGCCGTAAGAATGTAAACGGAATTCCCGCCTCAATGTTCTATAAAGATTGCTCCGCTGAGAACCCTGAAGGCATTTGTAACCTTTTTTCAACGTATTTTGGCTCCGTGTATGAACCAAGTGAAGCTAATATACGAGATTCTTCACTCGAAGATACAAGTAGTACTGTGAACTTATCAAACTTGTCGTTTAGCGTCAATCAAGTCAATAGTGTATTGAAGTCATTGGACGTCAATAAGGGTTCGGGTCCTGATTGTATTCCACCTTTTTTCGTGAAGCACACCGCGGATTCTATTAGCTTACCACTTACTATACTGTATAATTTATGTTTAAGGGAAGGTATAATGCCAGTTATCTGGAAGAGCGCTAACATTACTCCAGTCTACAAAAGTGGATGCGTAAGCGATACTGAGAATTATCGTCCAATATCGCTGACGTCCACCATGTCGAAGGTCTTAGAGAGACTGGTGCATGATGCCATATACCCATCCCTTCATAACACCATCATACCTGAACAACATGGTTTCGTTAAAAGAAGGTCCACGGTTAGCAATCTCCTCGTATACACTAACGTCTTGTTTGAGTGTATGGACAATCGTGCGCAGGTAGACTGCATCTATACTGATTTCCAGAAGGCGTTTGACAGAGTGGACCACAGAATATTATTGCACAAAATTGCGTTCAATGGCATAAGAGGCAATCTTTTACGATGGTTTCACTCTTATATAACAAACCGAACTCAAAGGGTGGTTATCAATGGTTATTCCTCTGCACCAATTACTGTTACTTCTGGAGTGGCCCAAGGTTCGATAATCGGTCCGTTATTGTTTATACTGTTCATCAATGACATAAATCACTGCTTTAGAAATAGCTCTTTCCTTTTATACGCAGATGATCTAAAAATTTATCAGAAAATCACTTGTCTTGATGATTGCCATCTACTACAAAGCGACCTGGATCGTTTATCAGCTTATTGTCATAATAATAAACTTAAGCTAAGTTTACCTAAGTGCAAAAGTATAACTTTCACTAAAAAAAAGTATGTGATAAATTACACATACACTCTCTGTGACGTACCACTTGATAAAGTCTCGGTTATTAAAGATCTTGGTGTCATCCTAGATTCTAAACTACATCTTGACAAACACATTGATCATATAACAAAGAAAGCTTTTCAGCTGTATGGTTTCGTTTTACGATCGTGTCCACATTTTAAACAACCCAAAACGTATATTTGTTTATTTACATCCCTAATTCGATCACAGTTAGAGTACTGCACAGTAATTTGGAACCCACTATATAACGTTTACACGGATCGAATCGAGTCAGTTCAACGTAAATTCCTACGTAATATTCACTATAAATGCTGGAAATCTCGTCCCCCATACGAACAACTGTTAAGTAAATTTAATCTCATTTCACTAGAAAGCAGAAGATTACTTCTTGATGCGATTTGTCTATATAACATATGTCACTACGGATTTGATTGCACAAGTCTCACTAATTCAATATGTTACCGCATACCTAGCAGCTCTCAGCGTATAAGGAACGCGTACCCTAATCGGCTGTTTATGCCCCGAAATTGTAAAACCAATGCGGGTAAGCGTGCGCCTCTGCATCGTTTAATGTCTTCATATAATGAATACTTTCATAACATCGACATTTTTGTTTTATCCCGGTATAGTTATAAGAAACAAGTGACTGATTTTTTAAAAGGTTTGTGAGTCTATAATTTTCTAGTATATACTCGTAATAGTTTTGATCTTGTTTTTGTTTTCGTCATCGGTTGTTGTAATTACTTTGTAACTAAATTAATATTATTATTTCTCCTCATTCCTCGTTGGAATTGGTCTTCATTGTCTTTGAAATTTTCATCATTATTTTTTCTTTTTTGTAACTTGTATCACCATACTAAATAATATAAGTAATTATTAATATGTGGATAACGATGTTGGTTGTACAATAGCTCAAACTTATTTGCTCTATACTAATGTTAACATATACTATATTGTATCAGCTGTTTGTTTGTCCCAAATAAAATAAATAAATAAAATAAATAAATAATGTCGTAGATAATTTTACATATCATAAGTTATTATATTATAAATACATAAATAATATTTATTTTCATTTCACATTTCATATGAATTTTAATTATCACCAAATGAATAGAATTTTTTTTCATGTTAACATTAACATATAGATATTGCATATTTGATTAAAGTATTCAAGATTTGTCACTGTTTGTTTACCCCAATAAATAGAAAAAAAAACCAGTTGGGAATCCGCAAGCTTGCATTGCCAGCGGAACACCTGGCTCGTCAATTATATAACAATTCATTTTTTTTTAATTTGTCGGCCATTTTGACCTTCCTTCAGAGATAGGAACGGTGTTTCTGAACATTCCTATTCTACTTTTTTATGCTGAATCCGAATCTGAAGTCAAAATTCGAATATTCGAAAAAAAGCGACAGACACACGCACACACAGACATACACACAGTAAAACATATAGATTTAATATAGGAACGGTGTTCCTGATTATTTAATGAAAATACTGAAACCAAGTTTAGATAGGGTTTTAATTTAAAAATTAAATGTATTCTCTTTTAGACACTGTCAAAAATCAATAGTCTTAGCCGAACGGAGATCACTGGGTCACCGACGATTCGAACTGTTCTACGTTGTATGCGATCAAATGGAGTAAACAAATATTGTGGACGGTATATGAATGGTTGTGATAAATTAAGTATCTCTCGCAGTATGCCACCTTTGCTGCTACACACAGCAACTACTGAGCTTACTGGTGACCTCACTCACATGCAGGAACACAAAGTAGGTACACAGTAGAGGTACTTCCCCAGACGAGATGCCCGCTTTAATACGCCTTTCCTCTCTTAAGAAAAGGTACAAAGTAAACTAAATATTTTATTTGAGCAATGTTATATAGATTCTTTATTAATAACCTATTTATTTGAAATTAACTGACTTAGATTATACACATTTTATTTATCACTGCGAAGTGTATGAACTTTTATTCAATTCAATTATTTATCTTTCTGCACTCCTTCTGCATATGAATGCAATGGGCTTAAAAAGGGTTACAAGGATTTTTCTTTACTTATAAATACAATGAATGGTTTAAAGTAATAGGATATTCTTCTTAAATTACTCATTTAATCTATGCTTAAATTGCTAAGGAGCCGTGAAGATACAACAAATAAAAATATTAATATATCTAACAAATGAGACCCTGGCAAAAGAGTGGTTGTGCCGATGGGTAGTGCACAGATGTAACTTATTGATCAGTCCGAGTGGGAAAGTGCATCTCACAGAAAACTATAGTCAGATGAGGCGAGGGGTATTCCTGAGAGTGAGGTATATACAGCTCATAGCTCAAAGTTGTTAACATTTATTACTAACTAGCTACATCTCGCGTCTTCGTCTGTGCCTATCCTGGTATTCAGTGAGTACCGTTATGTCTACTTTCTTTCTTTCTAAGATATTTCGTGATGTTGAATATACTATAATCTTCATCAAGAATTGGTCTATCAAACTGAATTTTTCAAAGCCGCCTGATAGTTCCAGAGATTGATGCGTTCAAACGAACAATCTCGCCTGCTTTATACAGTAGAGATTTAAAAAATCCTGCCGTAATAAAAAAAAAATACGAATCTACTCGTAGCAAAATAGAAAACGTTACCTACTTTTATATGTTAAAAAAATATTTGTGTCTTAATTTATTTTAAAATTTCAATTTCAAAAACCGAACATCAATTTTGCTAAACTAATTTTGGAATTCTAAATCCGCAGCCCAAATCAAGACTAGTGATGTACCAACGGCCATGCATCACGGATAATGATTGGATTTGTCCCGCCTCCGTCATCAATCACTAGAACGAGTGGCGCCAAGTGGGTGGCAACAATGACCAGTGTATGTTGACATATGACTTTTTACTAAATTTTCCCGCGTGTACCTATTTTTTCCTAAATCGGAGGGAGGGTAGGGGTCAACTTACCGTGGCAGCGTGCAGGCTAGGGGGGCTGTTATTTCGCGAAGCCATTGTGTCTTGTTAGAGCCATGGTAATGTCTTGGATGGTTGAATGTAAGTAAATTATGTTTTTTTCGGCGTGTGTCAGGGGTAGGCTGTTTAGCGAATATAAATTACTGATATTTTCATTTATGGTAGGTAGCTGAAACCGCAGTGACAAGATACTTTTTTCTTTTGAAACCTAAAGAAAATATTTACCAACATTCCCGCCTCTGATGCATTATGCAGACGTGATCCGTTCTGCAGATGTCTATCTCATGCGTTGTGCAGATGTGTATCCTTCTTAGTCTGTTGTTTATTAAAAAATGCAACGAAATGAACAATACATTATAAATTTAATTTGAGAAACGAACATTGATCATTAGGTATATATAAAAGGGCTTTATGCTTAAAAATGAAAATGGAAACAAGCAAACTAGATATTCATATGCGAAAACCTGTCCTGTGTGTGAGTGACGTCACCAGTAAGCTCCCAAGGAGTTGCTGTGTAAGCAGCTGAGGAGGCATCGCGCGATTGATACTTAATATATCGCAATCGTTAATAGGCTACGGTACCCGCTTTACATCGGGTGGGTCGTATGCTTATATGCCTTGCGACGTAGTATAAAAAAACCATATAAATATCTTAGTCATTTGCTTCATTATTATATGCTTAAGATAATATAAATTGTATCTACTGTTATGGTACAAACAAAATACTCGTTAACAAATGTCGTGAAGTATCTACCTGCATCGCCTTCACCTTAAGAGTAAAACAATAGTCAAATTCACCAAAATAAAAGAAATGGTCATCAGAATACAAACGAGCGGTTGTTTTCTAATGACTATTATGTGTGTGAGTGCTCTACAGAGCAGATGTACTACGTGAGCGATATTTTTTGTACCGCAAAAGTGTAATAAACCTTATGGTAATGCACATCGATACCCGAATATAGGAGTTCTATTCTTTCTTTTTGATTGTACATATATGCCGTGATACTAGCTGAAAATAAATACATGTGTATCTACATGTCAGAGGTAACTATGATGAAAATCGCGAACAAATGTTTTTAAATTGTAAAGAAATTGCAGCTGCACTACATCTGGAACATTACCTATAGTTTGAATGTAATTTTCATGCAATTATATCGAACTGTCCATGGAACGTGCAGTTGGTATAAAGATAATATATATACATTTTTATTTCTCGCCACAAACTTAAGGAAACCATTATTATTGGTACCGTACGATGATTTTACACATTAAGATTTGTGAGAGACTGCTGCCTGAACTGGGTTAATAAATAACCTGTATTACAGGCCACCAAGCCCCGCTCTCTGTTTTATGCACAGCAAGGTCAGCAAGTAGGTACTCATCGACATAGTTTGAGTGCATGCCGCTGAGACGGTAATAAGAAAACAATAAAAAAAAGTATGATAATAATATTAAAAAACTTAAGAAAAGAGGAGAATGAGACCTGTGTGTGTTGAGTATGTGTGTGTGTGTGGTTGATGTGTGGTATTAGTATATGGGGAGCGGGTATGTGTTGTGTGTGGGGGTGTGGGTGTGAGTGTGTTTATACGTCTGTTTGTATGTGAACAGGTATTTAAGATATATGATTTAATGTATATAAAGATGAAAGAACTGTAAACCTAAAGCTCACCGATTGCGAAACCAAGGCGATGCGGGATAGGATTCAGTTAGATTTTAAATTAATTTAAAAAGAAATAATAGTTTAATTGATATTATACCTAATTGTATATTGAGATATATTACACTCCTAGTCACAATCATATAGTACTCCTAATCATCATCATCAGATCACTCCTTGACTACACATCATGTTTCTGGACAGTCCGAACTGTCATATATTATAGATTATTAGGTGACTAATATATCCAATCTCACGTTAAGAGGGGGCTTAAAGTTAAAAGGCGCCCCCATTTTGTTTTTAGTAATAACGCTGAATTTAAGATCATTTCCAACGAACAGGCACTTTAGAACCATATTTTTGGTTTTTTGAAACATATTCTGTATTTATTATTTATGTACAATTAGTGAGAGAATGAGAAGAGCAATGAATGTTAAAGAAGCGAGTGAGATATGTAAGGATCGAGTCACGTGGCGCTCGGTTCTCTCTGCCTACCCCGCAAGGGATTTGGCGTGAAGTTATAGTATAGTACAATTAGTCATAAATTTCACTATTGCTATAAGTGGCCACAATTAAATAATTAAATAAGCAATAATAAAAATTGTATATAGATAATAAAGAAAAGTGTGTTTAAAAAAAACAATATGATTCTTCAGTGCCTGTATTGACCGTTTTTTTTAATTGGTCTTAAATTCAGCGTTATTAATAAAAACACATAGCTAAGTACATAGCTAAGTGGCCCCACTTAGCTATGTACGCCCTCTTAACGTGCCAATGACATCTATGCTTCGCAATACAAGCGTTCATGTACAAAAATAACCGTCAGGCAGTTTGCCTGTTTTCCACCCGACGTGGTATTAAAAAACAATAAACCTTTTTTATATACAACGTCGCATACACCCAACCCAACTGATCTTAAACTAATACAGTAAGTTATGAATGCTTGCAATACGCGGGTTATCGTAAACGCGCGCCATCTCCGTTTCTAACGCAACTAAAAACTTCTGACGTTATTAATAATGTTATCACTTGCGAGAAGTCAACAGTCATCACAAAGAATTGCTATTTGGCTACTGCATACTGTACTTTTCCAGGCGGCTTATTAAATATCGTTACCTACAACCTCTCTCTCTCTAGGTTGGAAAGATCGAAACATCTATATAGGCACTCTACATAATCTCTACCATAGATTACAACGTAATTTCAACAATAATAAGCTCACCAACTATTTCGAACCTATTACTGTGGTAATATTATAAGGGAGAAAAATCACCCGCGCGGGGGTAATCCCCAGGGCTGCGAGGGGCGAGAGGGTGGGCCGAGCCGAAATTGAGACGATGTAAGAAGATTACAGCTGATGTATTACGTGACGAGAGATGCGGAGAGGTGAAGACAGGTTCCATTTTTAAAATAAGAAATTATTAATATATAATTAAATCATTATAGACCGGATTTGGAAACATTAATCTTGAATTTAGAATCAATAATATTTGGTAAGATTGTACATAACAACATTGGTAATATGTGTATTTATGAAAATTTGGCGCGTATTTGAATAATGAGGTTGTGCTTTTTAAGAAATATAAATAAAATTTGATATATATATTTCCTAATTAAACTAATAATTACAGAGTAATATTCAGTTGATAAAGAAACTGTTTCAAAATGCGAAATATCGCTTTTCGTGTATCTAAGAAGTTGTCCAAAACGGTAATAATATTATTAAACTAGCGATTTAATGCAATTTGAATGACACCACTAGATCATATCACTTTGGTGTCGTTTACAATTTTTTTTTTAGTAATGACACCGCGATAGTTAGATTCTGATACCTACTAAGCTTATGCATTTATTGTTATCAATTATTTATAATTCGTATAACATTATCTTACAGAAAAGCGAAATAAATGAATAGCTAACTCAAACGGTGTATAGTTTTTTTTCTTGCAATTAGTAAAGGATACAATTATTATGTTTTTCAAATCCCTAGTAAACTCGCCCAATTTCAGTTTTTGAATGTTATAAATAATAGAAAGTTTACAAAATATCGTTATCAATAAAATGAAAACATAAATTATTTATGATACATAACCAAATCACTAGTCGGCAGTGGTGTCGTTACGTTTACGTTACGTTATGATGATCGGTATAATTGCCGTCAAATGTCGTAGTAGGTATATTTTAAGAGCAGTGATAGCCCAGTGGATAAGAAACCGGCCAATTGACCAACAGGTCCCCGGTTCAAATCCTGGCGGCGGCATATACCTACCACTAAATCATCATCATCATCAAACATCAATAGGAACTCACACGTCCAAGAATTTATATTTTGAAACACGTGTAACCTAAGCTAATAAAAACCTGGTCCCCTCTGGGCTGGGGAGGTCTGACGGCAGTCGTTTCATCTAAAAATCCAGTGTCTTCGCCAAGTACTTAGGCTTAGGTCTAATGGATTAGAAAACGGGATAACGCGAAGCAGAAGAAGAACCATAATAGGTATATTTCATTAGTATCGTTAATGTCAGGATGGAATCAAGATAAAAGGTAATTAAGTGGAGCTGTAAAGAACTATATAATTCAGAAGCGTGAATCTATTAAATTTTATTATGTGTGTGTATCCACAAAAATATAACTGTACGCATAAATAGTTCATCTTTGTTTATATTTCAAACAATTTAGTTTGAGATTTACATGGTGCACAGTGGATATAAATTTGGAGCGTTGTTTGAATATAACGTTTCTGAACGAATATTCTATTATAACCATACTAAAGCCTGCATTTGTTATACTTTCACACAACATCTCGTTTGTATATAAAAACGTAGGTAACGTAAATAAGTGGGAGAGGGGAGGTGTACTCCGCAAATCTCGGAGGCAATATCTTCGCAAAAATAAATTCGTAGACCGAGTTTGAACACCTGACGTGTACTTATGTATCGCTTTTTGTTGGGATGCGTTCACTGGGAATATTGGGGAATATTTTTATATATTTTCATATTAGCTGGGTATATTATTAGATAAACAGTAATTAGCCAAAGTCGGTACACCGGATCTACATCTGACCTATGCCGTACCTACGTCGGACTTACGTTAAACGTACGCAAGACCTAAACCGGTCTGAACCTAAAAAGAACATTCATCGGGCCAACCGACGACCTCTAGTGGTTTTTAAACAGCCTTGAACTACACCTACATCGAAGCTAAACCGAATCTAAAGTGGACATAAGCCAATCCTAAGCTGAATTTAAACCTGTTTAAGCCTAACCAAACCCAAACCATGCTTAAGCCATATCTAAGTTAGACCTGCGACAAATGCATGTCCGACCTAATGCCGGCCTTTTCCCGTCCTCAGCTCGGCCGTAGTTAAACCGGATTTAAGCCAGACCTAAACTGGATCCATATCAAGTCTAAATTAAACTTAAACTCGTCCTAACTTTAAGTTAAAGTTGGTTAACTTTTACATTCGATTCGGTTGAATCGAATGTAAAAGAGTTTAAAAAAATAAGCGTACTCTTCAAAACAAAATAAATGTGTGAATATATATCCTATACGGGATGTTGAGTTTCTAATCGTTCAAATAATGGATAGATAAATGATAAAATAATAGATAGAGCTCCCCATGAACTAACAAAAATTGTTGGAAAGTACGACGTATCTTCTGCAAAATTGAGTAGGTATGTATATTCTGTGTGAAATTTTTATACACAGTGTACGCTAGAAGTGCTGCGAACTGCTGCTATTTCAGGTTAAACATTCTTTATTTGTCATAAAACACAAAATGTCACTTACATGAGAAATTATACTATAAATAATGTACGTAACATAAAATATTTGAATCGCTGGAAACAGTGGGCATACGGCATTTTTATACCCAGTGTACGCTAGAACTGCTGGATATTTCCCAAATTTCATTTTAATTGAAAGATTTTTTGTTACAGGAATGCTTACAAAGTCCTGTAGTATGTTCCAAAATGCATTACCTTTCGGACATCATTATTCAGTCTTCCCTACATTTCGTACAAACTATTTTACAAAATGCTAAGTATAAAGTCTACGCTATAAACTCGCCTTAAGTTGGCTCGGGCTTAGCTTCCATTTCCATACATATGAGATAGACATCGTCGGTTCCGAAACGCGGTACTCTTTGTAGCTGCGTTTTTTTTCGCTCCCGACCATCTCCCGACTTTGCTTTGTCTTGACTTGTCTCTGGTCTCGCTAGACGCTACGGATATTCTTTCAAAGGATTTCCTATTTCGTGCTTAATTAGAATTTCGAAGAGTATTTTATTTTTTGGCTTACATTTTAGTTTAATGCTCGAAAGATTTTTTGTTACTACCACTACTAAAATGTGGTTAATGATGAGCTCTTCATTTGAAATTTATAACATAATGAAGATATGATTACGAACTGGCATAAGAGGTTATTATTATAACACGGACATACTTTTCAGAATTACGACTTGCATAAGGGATTAGTACACTGACATGTTCTTAGGATTTTGACTAACACTTTGGTAATTAATATCGATGGTATATGTACTAACAAATATAATAAATATTTCCAAATATAACAGATGTAAATACTTACAACGACTAGTTAGATGAGTCCAAAAATCCATTGTTCGAATAATGCATATATCTTCACGCGAGGTTGCTTGCGGGGCAGGTGCCATAAGGCGCGGTCCTTACATACCTCACTCGCTTTTAAAATTCATAGCTCTTTATAGCACGCTCGCCGGTTCGTAGGGTTACTGAAATCAATTTCTAATAAAATACGATCACTTCGGCAAAGGTACGTTAGTCTTCCTCGACTCCTATATCCTTCCACTTTAGCATTGTACATCTGTTTCGTCATTCTCTTATTCTGCATTCTTTCTACATAAAGAGCATGCCTTTTCTTATCTTAACACCATCACTCTCTTTCAGACCAACTCTCTTTCTAACATCATCAATTCGAACACGGTCAGTAAGCGTTGTCCCTAAATTTTGCACAACGCTTGCATCTCGACCGCATTTATTCTACTTTCAGGCTCTCTCTGTCGTTCATCGAATAATGCAATGCGTAATTTTGTTTTAATCTATCGATCGTCACAGATCTTCAGCTAAGTAGGCACAGTTTGTAGCCAGCCTAACCAACGAATAACCAAGATTATATTACCTCTGATGCTCGCTTGTAATAACAAAAACAGTAAATAATGTTTATTATATATAGATGTATATGTATACGACATACGGTTATAAGCAGGGATATAAAATGCGAATATATCATAAGATACGACTCATCGCTACAGAGCTCGGAGAAGCATTTTTCCATTTTTCAAGACACAATCCACCCTCGCGATTCTAAGCAGAGTCGTATGGTGCAAGTTGTGAAAGACTAGCCGCTGTCCTTGGCGTTGCTCGTGTGGAGTTCGGGTTGTTTGACTGAGTATTACATAGGAACCCTAAATAAAAAATATCCTGAAGTACTCATGGATAATTTTAATTACTAACTAAAGACCTTTGAGCATAGTCGCATATATTAAGAAATCAGTAACCCATTTATACTTTCAAACCACCATATACTAAACAGTTACCGTAGCTTATGGATACTACCAACACTAGGTATATCACTTGAAAAACCCCATACTGTACTTGGGAAAGCTCGGCAGAGAGTTCATTCCCCAACCTAAAGGTCCTCGAAAGAAAATCCCTTCAGAACTGCATAGTACGTTACTATTGTGGTTCCAATGTATGAGGCTGATTTTTTTGTAAGAGGCGACATATATGGTTCTTTTGAATACTACCCATTGTGTAATCAGTAGAATACACAAAGGAAAGAAAACAAATTCAGTCCTTAAGCTTAAGGGCCCCATACCGTACTTACTTGGAATCATGAACACTCTCACAGCTCGATACCACGGTACACCATATATCTCAATTAAGACTTCATTAACATAAACTTTTTTCATGAGCTATTTCATTTAATAATCATTTCAATCAATTATTCAATTACATAATTTCAATCAATCAATTACATATACGTAGGAATTATTCCTTCAAAAATGATGCTCAAAAGTCATTAGAATCAATGCTTACCTCATTTGCGATAAATGTGAAGAGATAAGCTCTATTTATTCATACTTAAACCACATTACAGAGATATAAACAGTGGTTAATTAAGGCACTTAAGTGTTTTCCATAATTACGAACGCTCACTTTAGAGCACATCGCAGAGTCATTACTTTTAAAGGTTGCGAACATAGACTAGTCGTTTCAAATGACTAATACCCACTATTTTCACTGCAAACTTTGCTTAGAATCATGTAGCGACGTGTACCTGTGGAATATTTCTTTGTTGTTATTCTACTGCTTAAACGCTCCGTTTTGCTACAACATGTGATAGTGGTAGGTGCTGTCTGTTATACTTTAATACCACTGAGGACTGGTAATCACGCATGCGGGTTGCTTAGATGTCGAAGGGGGATATTAACACTGCGAGGTTCAGTTGCATGTTATTGATCCTGTCTTTAAGAAAACCTTCACTGGAAGTTCATTCTGCAATGATTGTTGCGTAAATTTGAAGTGTGGGTGCTTGAAGGATATCTTAACATTGTCACCTTCGAACGATATGAATTATCTACATCACATTGACAATATTGGTATACATAAATTACGTTCTTGTAAAAAAATATCCTATTTCTTCCATCACACGCTCTGTTTTTTTTATACTACGTCGAGAGTCATAAGCATACGGCCCACTCGATGTACCGTACGTACCGTAGCCTATTAACGCCTGTGATATATCAAGTACCACTCGCGCGATGCCACCTCTGCTGCTTACACAGCAACTCCTTGGGAGCTTACTGGTGACCTCACTCACATGCAGGAACACAACAACCCTCTAGGGAGTTGTTATTTGCCTGCGGTTTTATGTGAGATGGAGGAACTTTCCCAGACGGGCTGCTTTGATGCGCCCTACCTCTCTTAAGTTTGTTTGGAATAGTCAGTCGCCGCTACAACGCGTCCCGTCGCGTCAATCCGCTGGCGTCTATAACTTGCATAGTGGTACTGTGGCCAAGTTCGTTTTTCTCCCGGTTCTCCTTGGCAGTTTTGATGCATCGCAATATTTTCGTGTCAGCCGCATGCGCCACCGTGACGTTACTTGATATATTGGCTTTCCTCGCCTTTATATTTTTATTTTCTTACTAGCTTTACACGCGACTTCCTCTAATATATACCATTACATATTAGATTATTTGTATTTATCGGAAACATAAGTACACTCACCCAATATTTCTGAAATGGATCAATCGTTCTCTCATAATAAATTTGACCCAATATATTATACTAACTGCATGTAAGATTTTCGATTACACGGCACAACGTATGTATCCCACTAATATAGTATAGTATAGGATTAATATCACCGTTATTGCTTTTGGAAATAAAATGAGAAAAGCCGGCATGTACGCAACTTATATTGAAACAAGTAATACTTACTTGCCTCTACGTCGCACTTTGATCGCCTGATACATCGATTGCCGTAGCCATATCACCGAGTTTTTCCATTTCCTACCCACGCATTTTAACTCTGTTTAATACCCAAAATCTGCTATCTATTGGATCGATCACATGAAATTGCGTGCCTGCGTCTTAAAGAGCCCTTATATGCATTATACCGTCCTTTCACGTCTTCACGTGTGGTAGAGTCATATATTATTTATGCTACTATGTAGATTAATTACTTGTCTGTTAGTATGTAACAAAATAAGAAAGCTATTCGCCATTTCGTGATATATCCTTTTATACTGATATCAGTTCAATTTAGTTAGTAACGACAACACATTTGTTGAATCTGAATCGGAAGTAGATGAAGGTTGTTTTATTGAAAATTAAATGTATGTCTAGTATGTGTGCTTTTATTGTTGACTGTACATAAAGGCTAGTTATAGCACTATAACATTGTCATTTGGAAATGTTATCGGCAATAATTACACCAAAAATTAAGACTGCGTATCGCAACTGAATACATGATGTCGTAACTGGTTCATATAATTACATAGGAGAAGACATTGTCTCACATTATGAGAAAAAACGGGACAAAAAAGTTTTTTTTTTCGAATAGGTATGAACGCTTGTAATACATAAAATATCATTCGTGCGATACCTCTGCTGCTAACACAGCAACCCTTTACTAGCTTACTGGTGACCTCACTTACACGCAGGAACACAACAATCTTGCTACTTTGATGCACTCTACCTATCTAATCAAACACCGGGATCAAGAAAATTAGACTTATTCGTGAGCACAAATCTTTTTCCTGTGTGGGAATCGAACCCACGTAATTTATGTACTTATTCTATTCATAAAAACTATTTTGTTATAAATAAAGGCATAGGATAAGCATTCGTAACTATACATACCTACGTAATCTTTGATACTGTAGATAAAAGATATACATACCTACGTAATCTTCTAAGATACTGCAGATAAAAAATGTAAGATTTAAAAGAGGTAGGGCGCATGGCGCATGCACGTTTGGGGAAGTCCTCCACCTCACAGAAAACCGCAGTAAAATAACAACTCCCTACAGGGTTGTTGTATTCCTGCGTGGAAGTAAGGTCATCAGTGAGCTCCTAAGAAGTTGCTGTGTTAGCAACAGAGAAGGCACCGCGCGAGCGATACTTAATGTATTATAAGCGTTCATAGGCTACGTTAAACGCTTTACATCAGGTGAGTCGTATGCTTGTATGCATTCCGACGTTGTATAAAAAATGTACAAGGAGACTTTTCTAAAGAGAATTCTTCAATATACACTTTCCGTATATCTTCATATATTCGAAAAGGCTGAAAGCCAGCGTCACATCTGTACTGGAACATTACACTGATGTATTAGTTACAGTGATGTAGTAGTCATAACACAATTTCACTGGGGTTTTTGTTGTGATATTCTTTGAATTGTCATGTAGCAAGATAATTGTTCCGGAACACCGTTCCTATATGAAATCTATATGTTTGTCTGTGAGTGCGTTTTTTTTCGAATATTCGAATTTTGACTTCAGATTCGGATTCAGCATAAAAAAGTAGAATAGGAATGTTCAGGAATACAGGTTCCGATCTCTGAAGGAACATGATCAAAATGACTGACAAATTAAAAAAATCGGCCAAGTGCGAGTCGGACTCGCGCACGAAGGGTTCCGTACCATTATCTATAAAAACGGCAAAAAAATCACGTTTGTTGTATGGGAGCCCCCTTAAATATTTATTTTATTCTATTTTTTAGTATTTGTTGTTATAGCGGCAACAGAAATACATCATCTGTGAAAATTTCAACTGTCTAACTATCACGGTTCATGAGATATAGCCTGGTGACAGACGGACGGACGGACGGACAGCGGAGCCTTAGTAATAGAGTTCCGTTTTACCCTTTGGGTACGGAACCCTAAAAAGAAATTGAATTGTAATATAATTGACGAGCCAGGTGTTCCTCTGGCAATGCAAGCTTGCGCAATCTCAACTTGTTTTATTCTTCTTCTTATCTAGATACTTAACCCTTCGAAACCCGGGTGGTCGAATATGACCGCGAAATGTATGGGAAAACGTATATAACGGGTTCTGACTGGTCACGTAAGTAAAGCACACACACGGTCTTCGAGAAGCGGATATAAAGCTGTTAAAGTTGCGGTAATCGCAGTGTCACATCAATGCAGAACCGCTGCTATACTAATATTTTAGATAAACATTGGTATATAAAAAAAACATTTTTCTCCTTTAAAATATTGGCTGGGATCCTAATTTTGGAAAATCTTAAAAATACAATACAAGTGCAATAATCTCTATTAGGCACCATTTTTTAACATACAATGTGTGGTTGTTAGGATACTCCGCTCCTCCATAGCAATCAGGTGTTGGTAAGCACCTAGTAAATTGTGTAATATATAAAACAAGTAGGTAAATCAAGTTGCTCAGTTCATGCTGTGTATGCTTGGGTTATATGTGTGTAAGTGTGTTGTATGCGTTGTGTATTTATGTATGTATGTGATTTGAAACAGAAACAGACGTTATTTTAGTGGCTCCACCCCAAACTGGGATACAGTACACCAGGATCGACTGTGCCAGGGTAACATATATTTGTTTTAAAAGCTTTCTATCAGCTATGTACGAGTATCTCAGAGGTCTAAATGCCCAAATTAACCTTCTTGCCCTATTTATAACTGCAAGTGAAAGTGCCAAGAAAGCTGGTCAACTAACACTCCCAGATATTTCATGTTTTCTACTTTGCCAATTACATTACAATTAGAGTAAAATAATAATACAAAAAAGCATATAAAGAAATAGAAGAAGTAAAAATGTAGATGAAAATAGTGTGAAATATAATGAAGTCATTAAACGATGTTGGTGTGGGGAGTAAATCATTTACACCATATTCAGATCACATATATAGACCGATCATTGTCGTAATCCAGTAACCACTATGTCAGTATAATAAGGCTACAGATTAGAAATAATTATGACGCTTCTGTAGATGCTTACATGTTGCGATTTTAATTTTATAATGTTACGCCGTTTATTATAGTTATTTTGCAATGGGTTACGTCATTTGCCATGTCGCCTGAAGCCCGTTTTTACTCCGACATTTGCCACCACTGATAAAATGGTGACAGATCCGGCATACAAAGCTGTACAAAATTGACCTCTACTGCGATATAAGACGCTTAGGTGTATAGCGTGATGTTGCGTTGTGTACTTATTTCGTAAGTAACATATAAATGGAACTTAGCAAATGGAGATGCTGTCAGAAAAAATATATATTAAGTAAGTAAGCTGTAACTGGTCCCTGGTACGAATCTAGTGTGAGTATGATTACTACTGTTTCGTGTTTTCGAATTTATGAACATACTCGTATTTGGCTGCGCGGCTGTAAAGGAAATCACCGTAAAGAAAGCCACACATCCAAAAATATATATTTCGAAACTTAAGAGAGGTTTAGTTTTTTCTCTGAGTTGTAGAGGTCTGATGGCAGTCGCTCAGTGCCAAAATAATTCGCTAAATCTTTAGGTTATGGTAGCTGTCCCCTCTAATTCTAATGGAATCGTAAACAGGATAAAACTAAAGAAGAACAAGTAACTAAGCTAATATTTAGAATGTTATACATTACCTAGTAACTAAGGCAGAGTTTAATATTTCTCTTTATGTCATGATGTTTATGACATCTTCATGATATTTGTGTGTTGTGAACTGTCTTTTTGGATAGATTCACTTTCTATAGTGAAACTAATCTGATCCATTTCATATGTTGACTAAATTAAGTTATAAGTTAGGCATTCTAAAGAATTTTTTTATTTCGATATATTACATTTACGAACTAAGACTTTTTCAATCGCACCGCTTTCGGTGTAGAGTTCCCATTAATGGTTACACGTACAAATACTTCGAAGCAATTTATTCAAATTTCATCCACAAATTCGATTTATCATAGCCTACCACATCACGCATCGTAAAAGCATATACGCACACACCGCGCTACACCTGTCTGCCCAAATCGTACGGGAAGAGAAACTCTCAAACATCTATTGAAAAGCCGAAACAGGGGGTGTGTTACCCCCTTGCAACCACCCCTCGTTATTCCACTTCCCTTCTCCCCTTTCTTTCCACTAACTTCGCGTCGTCATCCATATTACTTGGGCCTTAACTTATGTGAGGGTACATGAGGTTCCTTGTACTTGACAAAAATAAACTTTATATCTCTACATGTAGGGTTCATATGAGATTGCAGTGAAAAACCAATTTATAATTTTGTACAATATTGGATTTTGTACTGTATTTTGGGAGAGTAAGATTGGTTTTTAGATGTGGAGTCTCAGATCAATTTTGAGATAGTAGTTGGTACTGATTCCTTTGCATTACTTTTTCCTTCTTTGTAGATGTATTTTATCCGAGTTTAAGGTCTTACGTGGATAGTCTCTTGTCGCTGTTGATAGCCTTGTATGTTATGTATATGGTAGATTGTGTGGAGATACTTTAAGAATAGGCATATGTGTATTGTTTGTAGAAGTCTTAAATCTTAGAAAAATGTTTCTTTTGTGTTGCTTTTCGACTCTGGGCAATGCTAATTAATGTTTTTCATACTAGGAGTGTAATATATGTTTTAGTATGCACTCTTCTTGCTAGCTTTATCCCATTTCCTAATCCATTAGGATTGGCAAGCCTAAAGATTTAGCGTAAATTCTGATTTTCACATCGAGCGACTGTTGTCAGACCCCCATAACCCAAAGGGAAAACCGGACGTTTCTTTTGTAGATACTAAATACAAACATATTCTTATCAAGGAATTTACACATGCTTGCAACTCAGCTTAATAAGTTCACGTCATTCATTTGCGTGAACACAACAAGAATTCTCAATGGAATAGTTATGTGAGTGAACTGTTACGACGCCATTATCGTAATTGCCTACAGAAAACCACAAAATAATCCGAATTTCCCCTTTTTTGATATTGAAAAGGTCTAGCTGTCGATCTGTTTGTCTGATAGACTGAACCAAGAAACATGGCACAAGTTCTAGCAGCTGTCTAAACTTGAAAAAAGTGCGATAATAACTTTAAAGAACCTGTAATACTACAGGCTAGATGCTCAATAAGATTATCTTCATTTGCTAATTATTAGGCTGATAGATGATAGTCCAGTGGTTAAAGAACCCACCCATTGACCAAGTGGTCTCCGGTTCGAATCCTAGCATGTCCCACTAAATTCGTGTTTTCGGATTTATTTACTTATTTGTAATTATCACTTGTTCAACGTCCAAGTCATGTCCAAGAAATTATATTTCGAAAGGCGTCTGATCTTACCTAAGAGGTCTGGTTTTCTCCCTAGTTTATAGAGGTCTGACGACAATCGCTCCATGTAAAAATCTGTACCTTCTCCAAATCATTAGCCTTAGGAAACGGGATATTGGTAAAAAGATGAAGCTAATTACTATGCTGATAGTAAGCTGTTTCCTATGTAGAACAAAATTAGTCGGATAGCTGCCAAACGCAATTCGAGCATAAAGTTCCATTTTGATCTATACACTCAGCAACAGGTTAATTTGCAATCTATACTTATAATGCAATATACTTAAATAAAAACAATTTATTTTTCTTTTATACAACGTCGGAAGGCATACAAGGATACGGCCTACCTGATGTAAAGCGGTTACTGTAGCCAATGAACGCTTGCAACTAACTAAGTATCACTCGCCCGTTACCACCCCTGCTGCTACCGCAGCTACTCATTAAGAGCTTACTAGTAACATTTCTGGGAGTTGCAGCGGTTTTCTATGAGGTAGAACCACTTCCTCAAATGTGCTTCTTTGATACTACCTCTCTTAAAATCAACATTTTTTACGCTACGGGGGTAGCTAAGTTGCTGTATGAGTAGTTGGGGAGGGCTGGCGACGTACGAGCGATATTTCTTGCACAAATTACGGTAACCACTTCACTTTGGTGGGCAGTATGATTGTTCACCACTAATCATAGTTAAAAAAAAGGAAACACTAAGATAAATTCTGGTCTCTGTGTCAATCCCGCAAGGTATTTGGCGCGAAGTTATTGATAGAAATACCAAGCCAAGCATTTTCTCCATTTTTATTAGTTTTATTAAGAACGGGGTACTGTTTTCCCTTTTGAGTTAAGTAAAAATGAGTAAAGTAAGACCCATAGGGATCACTTTGTTCTTCATCTATCCATCTATTAAGAACCTTTATTTCAGGAACGCGTGAAGGTATCAAGTTGAAATTAACATCAAATACTCAAGTATGCAATCCCTTGCAGCAGTGAAAAAATCTAACTTCAATCAAAATCAAAAGATCAAAAGATACGGCTGTTGGTAAAATCTTTGAGATTCGAATCCCGTGATGAACGAACTATTTACATATCTACAAGTTTGACCGGAACCCTTAGTGAACGAGTCCAACTCGCATTAGGCCAGTTATGTTTACTGGTGACATGTCTAAAATGGCATACTCATAGAAGGAAAGAAAATTTTATTAGCACGCTTACCTACACTTATGAGTATCTTAACATGTTATAATACTATATATAAAGATAGTAATATATAAAGATATAGACTGTAAAGATAGAGATAAAAGTTCTTTATTTACCATTGCGCCCTCATGGGCACTTAGACACATCTTACATTTTTTGAAATATAATCTTGTTGTATCTTTTTCAATTCTCTATTGGCGAAGCAAAATGCTGAAAGAAACTTGCCAATATAGGTCTCTTTTAAAATTGTCAATTAGATATTGCAATAAATTTGTATCAGCATATTGGTACAATAATGATATCACATAGTAGAATTAAAAATTATTAATGGAAGGTCGTCTATGCTGAATTATTTCCAGACATCTTTGTCAGTTTCATATTTATCAGTTCTATAATAAGCGCTTTTACAAAGAATAGTTTTTGTCCTTTTTGAAAACATGTCAGGAAAGGACAGAACTCTTTCAGGAAACTTATAAAATCGAATACAATTTACAAGAAAATTACCGGTCCTAGCAAGTTGGTGTACCGGCGTACACAACTTATTTCTACTTCTAAGTTTTTCGCCGAACTTTGAACATCAGAAGTGAAAACTTCTTACCTTAATAAACTTTATTTTTAGGTTGTTAAGAAATATTTTTAATAGAAATTAATTTTATCAACGTATTAATATAGTATTAAAATTTTCATTTATTGCGCTGTTTTACATGAAAAATATATATTATTATTTATATAATGCAAACCAATTTATAAATACAAATATATATATATATAAAATTTATTAACAACAAAATAGTTTTTCACCCTCATATAGGTATGTCAAATACATATACATAGATGTGGGTAAAAAGAAGCAAACAGTCAGAGTTCAGTGCTTTTCCCCATCCCAAAAGTGCCTAACGTCTCTAAAGAAGTTTTTACTTCAATATAAAACTTATATTTATATTATACATCTATCTACCTATAACTTCACGCCAAATCTCTTGCAGGGTAGGCAGAGAGAGCCGAGCGCCACATGACTCGATCCTTACAAACCTCACTCGCTTCTTTAGCATTCATTGCTCTTCTTATGCACGCTCGCTGGTTTCTATATTATACATGAGTATTAATAATAAAAAAGATGTATATAGGTACTGATTTGCTTCAGCAGCCAATCTCATAGAAAGCATGTATATAAACTATACACGATAATGCCCAGACATAATATCTATCAACAAGTATTTACCGTCATTCAAAGAGTCTAAAATAAGCCCAATAATCAAAAGGTGGATTAATTCATCCCCATTTTCAGACTTGTTGATCTTTAATGAGACAAAAATGCACAAGCGTTCCCTTTCTTAGCCCAATATAACAGGCAATTAGTATACACGACAAATAACTCAGATATCTAGGGTAGAAATATAAATTAGAACACGAAACATGTGTAAAATCAACTCTATGCAATTAAAAATAGGATTTCATTTTCATGTTGCATTCGAATCAGCTTTAAAGTACGGTGCAGCAAAGAAAAGATGTTTTTGTTTGCGTAATGACATCATTAAATGCCTTGACATCGTCCAGACGAAGATTATCCGGACATTTTGAAAGGTACGAGTACTACACGACACGAATGAGATATTATGTACACATCTTTATTAAGTCTGGTTCTGAAATAGATTGTTGATCAATATTTGATGAAAGTCCAAGTTATTTAGGTAGGATTCGCTTGGTTTGTTTAGTTAGTACTAAGTACCTACAACGACAAGCTCGTAGGTAACGTTATTTTATCACCTACGCTCGTGGCTTCGATTCCCACACAGGACAAACATTTGTGTATATGTACGTGTCTATTTGGTCTGGATGTTTTCTATGTATTATAAGTATGTATTTACAAGAAAAAAAAAGGTAAATACGTCTAGTACCCATAACACACGCTACGCTTACTTTGGGGCTAGACGGCGCTGTGTAATTGTCACTGATAAAAAAGATATAGCCTGTAGTTATCTACAGAATTAACCTCTTAACCGATTAGTTCCTGGTTCGAATCCAGCAAGCCTATTCTCATTGATCCGAAAGTCCCAATTCGATTCGGAATGTTGATGAATTTTCACAAAATATATGAAATCTGAGTGAAAACTTTTCAAATCCGTTTCCAATATGATGGATGGACGTATGTACCACTAAACATGTGTTTTCAGATTTATAAGCACATTGGTCACTTCCACCTTTTTAGCTCCAATTAGCTATTCCAGACTACCTGAACTCTAAGCAAGTCCATCTCTGTATATAAGCATTGCCTCGCCTCTCTATTTTGTATTAAATTCTAGGACTAAAACAGGAAAGGCAATACTTGTCTGTCTAGACTAGGGAAAGTATCTAATGTAGCCCATTTCCTTTTGAAATTACGAATTTATGCACAACATTTCTGTTATAAAAATTTGCCTTCCTTTTGTATACTTCGCGTTTATTTCTAAATTGACATTTGTAATCAGTGTCCAATGAAACTATTACAAGAAAGAAACATTTAGTCAGTTAGTCGATGTCATAAGCATCGCCTTCATGACCAATTTGACATATATTATAACTTGTCTTCAGTTTCTAGTCAGAAATATGGTAGTACATTTATTTCTTACACGACGCTATGTCACACTTACACTAAACAACACAATAAATTTGGTCTCATCTGAGAAAAATAATGATATTTTTTTTTCTATGTAGTTTTACTCCTATTTCGGCAATACAATGCACACTTATATAAGCACAATAAAAATGATTCCAAAGATTGATAATATTCCGGTGTGGTGCTACAAATATACCTATGTTAGGTACGTAATGACTTAGGTACCAAGTAGGACCAAGACAAACAGACATGTTCATGCACACAAATGTTTGCCTTGTGTGGGAACCGAACCAACAAGCGGTGGTGTCAAAGTCGCGTCATTCACGACTGAGCCACCGAGCTCGTCAAAATTAAAAAAATATTAAGTAAAATCTTGTTAAAAAATGTGATACAACAGTTTCTGTAGATTAACGATCAAAGCTCGCCTCATTTGTTTGTATTGATTAACACGAATGAATTAGGGGTAGGCACCCCGCGTTAAATACTGCACCCCGATTGACACCGTAGCCCAGTTTAAAGTTTGTCTTAGGGGTTGCTTTGTCAAGAAAACCTATTTAATTACGCGTGAGATTTCGTTTGTGTACGTATAACAATTAACCCGAGGAAAAACAACTTACATTGTTACTTTTTGGTGTTACAGTGTTTTTTGAGTTATCGTCACCTTTGGAGTTAAATTTAACATTACCTACACGTGGTGCACAATGATGTACATACAAATGTATAAAAATATATTTAGTGTATTTCAAAAATGGCTTTAATGATTTAGACTACATTTTGCTTGTAGATAAGGTATTTGTTTTTAAGATTAAGATATATATGCGATTTTAAACAAAAAACATAAACAACGTCGAGCTAATCAAAGAAGCATTGCTCCGTTTTGCAAGTACTTAATAAGAAATACTTCAAATTGAGAACTTAGTAACTATCATAAAGATACAGCCTTGACTTTTCATATACAAACTGTTATAAACAAGCACACAGAGAACAGGCTTAGCAGTAAGGTACCATTGGCACACTTCGTGAACGGAACCCAAAAAATTTTTGTTTTACCATTACTTCTGTTCTTGTGAGGGCTTTCAAAAAACATATTATTGTTTTTAATAACCATTGCAATTTTTTTAACTCCCGGTAGAGCAGATGTCTGTATTGTACACACGAACTTTCAATTTATAAAGTGTTCCTTTTACTATCATTAAAAATTATTCGCCGCGCCATTGTAAAATTTTTTAATATTAATTATAAAGCTATGTCCTTGTTAATGAGAATATTATTTCATTGGTATTATAAAGGAAATGGCACGATAACTAGTTTAGTTCGAACGTTTTAAAACGCGAGTAAGCCTCGTCGCAATTAAAATTTAATAAATTCCATCTGATCCCTTTACAACTGCGAGCGTTACACACGACTGCAATACGACGTATTCTATTCTGATGGAGAGAATGCAATGTCTTCGTGTATACTTTCGCTCCTGCAAGGTTATGTTTTGCGTGCATCTATCGGAATGTAAATTTGTAGTATTTTAATAGTTGAGAATTATCGTAACGTAGCCAAGATTAAGTTATTTTTGAAGCAGATTAGGAAACATTGCGGCAAATACCCTAATAAAAGAAAAATAAATAGGATGAGTGAATTTGACATAAAAATTCGATGTATTTTAAAGTTTTATTTCAAAAAAGGGGAAAAGCGACACAAGCCGCGAAAAATATTGTGACGTTATGGGCTTAACGCAGCAAAGATAAAGCTCGCTCTGCTTAACCTGTTGTGGATAAAGTCTATGCCATTTTTTTTTAAGTGGAACAAGATCGACGTTTGTAGTTACGACATAGCTGAGGAGGTTGGGGTTGACCACAAAACAATTTTGACCTATTTAAAAAAGTCTGGATATGCAAAAAGATATTTGAGTGCCAAACTAGTTCAATGAAAGAAACCTAATGAATCCTGTACTCATTTGCGACTCTTGACGAAACGTAATGAAACGGAAACGTTTTTGAATTGATTGATCACTGGAGATGTAAAGTAGATTACCTAATGGCAGTCTAGCTCGATAGACTATAGCGAAACCTGGTACTATAGTGAAACTTGTAATAAGGTGATGCTGTGTGTATCGCGGAATTCGAAGGGCATCGTTTATTATGAGCTTTTACGGATGAGCAAAACCATCGATCCAGATCTCTACTACCGAGATACTCAAGAAAGAAATAAAGAACGGCCGGAATTCATAACAGAAATGGTGTGGTCTTTTATCACAATAACATCAGACCAAACAAGTATATAGTCACTCAGCAAGTATTGAGAGAGCTTGGTTAGGAAGTGTTAATGCATTAACCATAAGCCCTGATCTTACACCCTCAGATTTTCACCTGTTTCGGGGTTCGCTCTCTTCAGAATTCTTTAAATAGTGTTAGGTTAACATGAAGTAAACCAATGTAACTGAATGTCATATCATGAAACTTATAATTAATTTATAGAAGAACGAGACCTGACATAAACGATTGAAGCCATTAATTAACCTATCAATTATTTATCAACTCCATGCTGGTATTAAAACGTGGTATCAAATAGTATTTCGACAACAGAACACAAGAAGGTCGTGAATCGTAAATAGAAGTCAAAATTATTGCGCTTCAGATTGCATATTGCAATGGAAATATTAAAATTGGAATCGACGTAGTAAAATAATTAGTGCATTTTGGTATACAAATGTATGTAGAATTCAATTAACGTTCATTAATTATTCTATTCAATTGTTTATTTAATTATTTGGAAAGAATTTAAATCGCGCCATTTTCATTATTAATGAATGAACTATTCATACGCGGGCACGGGAATATGACCTATACAGCTAAAATATTTTATGTTAGGAATATTTCAGGAATCTCCTATTGATGCAAAAGTAGTCCTATTTCATTGGAACCTAAAAAATATAGTAGAAATTAATGTAATTTGTGTATCAAGCAAGGAATACTTGTTTAAAGAAAAATAAAATTACTGCCATCGTTTCAGAAATACTTAAAGGGTATTTCACAGACTGAGAATTTAATATTCCTTACAAAATATCTTCGAATGTAGTCGTAAAAGTTTACATCCCCCGTTCGGGGGTGGTTATTATTCATTTTTCTCCAGTCAAATTCAGTGTAGGGCTCACTAATGTGCCACTTCAGAATCAACCCCTACTAGCTTTTCGCGACCATGTTTTTTCCTGCACAACTTTTTGTTTGTCTCTACCTCTCCTTTGCTCTTGTTATACCGCATATATTTATCCTGTTCTCTCTATCGCATAAGCGTGGGGTGGTAGAAAAATATGATACGTTTTTTTGGGGGTTAAATTGATTTTTGGGAAGTATGTGGAAGCCATTTTATGGGTCCGCGAGTTTCGAGACGTTCGAAATAAGAAAAAGTTTGTTTGCTTCGATTTTATTTATGGACCTTGCATTTCCTGATGTTTTATGTACACATTACAAAATCTTCTTGAAATTTAATAAGCGAGTTGAATTATAATATGTCAGGCTACGATGTCAGGCGATAAGTTGGACGTTTAAATTTGACGAGCTCGGTGGCTCAGTCGTGAATGACGCGACTTTGACACCAACGCTCGTGTGTTCGATTCCCACACAAGACAAACATTTGTGTGCATGAACATGTCTGAATGTTTTAAGTGAGGTAGGGCGCATCAAAGCGGCCCGTCTGCGGAAGTACGGGTTGTTATGTTCCTGTGTGTGAGTGAGGTGAGGTGAGAGAGTCAGCAGAGGAGGCATCGTGCGAGTGATACTTAAGTAATACTTATATTACAAGCAATAATAGGCTACGGTACCTACATCAGGTAGGCCGTATGCTTGTCTCCCGACGTTGTAAAAAAAAAATACGCTCTTCCCCGTGGACATAATCATGTGATTGGCTGTGCATGTGAGGCGATTACTGTAGACTAAGGGAATTTATACACAAACAGCATCGCTGGCTTGTGTCTATCCCAGATGCTAATACACCAACAATAAAAATCGTATATTACCGTCATCTCTAGTGCCTCGTATTTTTAGGGTTCCGTGCCCAAACGGAACCTTATTACTGAGACTCCGCTGTCCGTCCGTCCGTCCGTTCGTCTGTTACCAGGCTGTATCTCATGAACCGTGATAGCTAGACAGTTGAAATTTTCACAGATGATGTATTTCTGTTGCCGCTATAATAGCAAATACTAAAAAATAGAATAAAATAAATATTTAAGGGGGCTCCCATACAACAAACGTGATTTTTTTCCTCGTTTTTGCTCGATATTGATAACGGCAACAGGTAGACGCTTGAAATATTCATAGAATATTTAGTTATATATTCACTAGTGATGGGCCGACTATGGTATTTGCCGACTACCCGACTAGCCGACTAATCGGTTTTCAAATTGCAGACTAGTCGGCCGACTAGTCGGCAAAGTCGATCGGCAAATCTGGAACAAAATAAATTATTTTCACTTGCAACTTTGCTTGATCCTAGGTACAAACTACAGTTTTTTGATAATGAAAATCTGGTAACAGTAAGATCACAGTTTTTATTGGAAGCTTTAAAGAGAAATATGAGTGACGATGACAGCGATGAAAATACCGAGAAGAATACCAACAATTTAAGAGACAATACTGGCAGCTCCGAAATGACAGTTCATCGCAACTTTTGGGGAGTTTACGATGAAATAGTAACACGAAAAATGCACAATATTGACGACGATAAATCTAGTTCAACTCATGAACTTTACTCTTACTGCTCATTGCCTGTAATAAATCGAAATGCAGACCCATTTCAATGGTGGCACCAGAACAGCGCTAAATACCCTGAAATGTCTCAAATCGCTAAAGTATACTTATGTTGTCCCGCTAGCGCCGTTTATAGCGAACGTCTGTTTTCGGAAGCTGGCAACGTCTATGAAACGAAAAGAAATCGCTTACTTCCTGATCGACCGAAACATTGACATTCCTGCATCATAACTTACCTCTAATTAAAAACAAAGATGCTTAAGTAAGAACTATAGATTGCTATCAATAATGTGATTATGTTCTTTATATTTTACTTTGTTAAAAATATACTTAACTTATTTATTTATATTATAATAATAAATAAGATATATTATTGTCATTACTATGTATAACGTGTCAAAATTGTTCGATTAATGACTTGTACTGAATAACTGACTGATTCGTAAGTTCCTATTAAGTTAACTTTCAATATAATAGAAGACTGATTGTAACTGTTTGATACTTTTTGGAAATTATAAAACTGGCATAAATTTATGGGTTTATTTCATTGGCCGATTATAATCGGCATATTTTGCCGAATAGTCGTCGACTAGTCACCGACTATAAAATGTGCCGAATAGTCGTCTTTCCCGACTAGTCGGTGACTAGTCGGCCCATCCCTAATATTCACTTTAAAAAGAAATAATTAAATTAAAATAAAACAAATATTTAAGGGAGGTTCCCATACATCAAACTTGTTTTTTTTTGCCGTTTTATGGATAATGGTACGGAACCCTACGTACGCGAGTCCGACTCGCACTTGCCCGATTTTTTTTATACCAATTTGGCGGCAAACAAGCGTACAGCCGGTCTGATGGTAAGCACTTACCTCTGCCTATGGACATTTGCAACACCGGAGGTGTCTTTTCTTACGTCGGCGACTCTAAAAATTGTATCTCACATCATCTCCAGTATCTTCTCCTATATTATTCCATCGTAGGTGAAACGTCTAATGATTTACTCGAAAATTCTTGGTGTAACTCTTTTTGATAATCGGGCACTTTATTTCTTTTATGAACAACCAGCAAGACCTCTCCCACTAGCTTTAGTGGTAGTATTAATTCCATTGTTACTTATTATTCCAAAGAGTTAAAGTTTGTTTGTTTCCAATCAATCCGCATTTGAGCAGTGTTTTCAAGCCGCCCGGGGGCTTAACGACTGTCATCTATCGACAACAGCCGGGACCGACTGCTTAACGGAGGAACTCGAAATAGATAAACCCATATACAGGTTGCGGTCGACATTGCTTAACCTCCGTGTTCGGTTAGAATGACATGCGCAACGACGCCATCGAGCTCTCTTTAACGGGTTCCTATTAATTAATATTAATAAGTTCCTATGGTTCCGTTATCCATCCATCTGTTTACTTATCCGTTTCACGCAGGAGTATATCTTTTCAACTGAAATAGAAAATATTTGAATTTTTCACAAGGTGTGTATGGTGTAAGCAATGGCGTGCACAGAGATTTTTGACAGGGTAGGCAGAATTTTTTTAAAGCTATTAACTTACTAAATAATACAGAATGTTGATTTTGGTTACCCAGTCTTGTGGAAATAATGATGTAGGTGATCACTTGTTTTTTTTCACCGAAAGATAGTTTTGAAAACGATTTTTTATTTTCCCTGCACACACCACATGAACAACTTTCGCAGTGAATATCCATATTTATCAACTTTAAAACGTTAAAATCTTATTTTGTCTGCTACCGGTCAATCGATTCAAAACATAATCAATGGTGGCTGTTTTAAAATCAAAATAAAATTTAACATCAATTTTATACGAAAAAAAGAAATGGCAAATATCTTTCAATATAATTATATGCAGCAAACTACTTTTTAAAATAGTTACGTAAAGAGTTCGCGACACTTCGGCAATTTACGTTATAGTTCAGCTGAAAAGACATTGTCTATACCTACTATGCGATTGTGTGCGTTATTTGTGTTATTGTGGACAATGTAGTTACAGGAATGCACACTACAGTATTTGTATTAACAACACGGCACACATACGTAAATTTAGACAGAAATAGTTTGTGTCTCTGCCGATAAAAGCTGCCAATGCGGCGCTAGTGTAGCACATCGATGTGCTGTAGCGCTTAGCTGCGATTTGAATATGATTAGCGATGATTTTAATAACTTGCACCGATACCGATAGATGGAACTGTTTTTAATTTTTTGTTTTTGATACGAAATATTAGTTAAAAACTATGTTTAAGAATGAAACATCGGATGGTATTTATCAAATTGATAGGGTAGGCAATGTCTTTTTGCCTACATGGAGTGTACGCCACTGGGTGTAAGGTCTATGGCACCTATAACAATAAAAAATAAATACAAAACAAAGATGAAGCTTGAAGGTTGAACAAGAACAAATAACTATACAAAAAAACGTGTTTCTTTACCTTCATATCATGGTTCAGTATAAAAAGTCGGATGGTTAGCTAGCATTAAAACACCAACATTAACAATTCAAATATTGTCCCCCATCATAACTAAATATACAGCGTGTTTGCCATTCGATCCAGCCTTGGTCCAACACAAACCTGTTATTTGATGCATTCAAATTAAATTAGCTGCTGTAACAAAGAACCGACTAAACTAGCGCCGGTATCGATTAAACAACGTATCTCTACATCGCGTTAACAAAATAGGTGAAATAAAAAATGTACTGGAAAATTAGGGTGTCTCCACACTATTCAAATGGACTCAGATAACGATAAAAGAGAAAAAAATATTTCTTTTGACGCCCTCGGTGGCGCAGTAGCGCGCTGTTACATTTCTTTGACACCAACGCTCGTCTGTTCGGTTTCCAAACAGGATAAACATTTGTGTACATGAACACAGAAAACCGCAGCCAAGTAATAATTCCCTAGAGGGTTGTTGTGTTCCTGCGTGTGAGTGAGGTTACCAGTAAGCTCCTATGGAATTGTTGTGTTAGCAGCAGTGGTGGCATCACGTGACTGATACTTAATGTATTGCAAGCGTTTATAGGCTTCGGAAATCGCTTTACATCAGGTGGGCCGTAAGCTTGTATGTCTCCCAACGTTGAATAAAAAGAAAATGCCATTGAGCTTAGATATATCTTACATAATCTTATTGTATATTATTCAATTCTCTTAGTTGTATTACTCTTTTAATCTACTAGCATTTCGGAAATGACCAATAAATTTCAATTCAATATCAGAAAAACAACGCGCTCTTATTATTGAGGTTAATAAAATGCTTGAATGCTTGGGGAGTAGTCGAGAAATCTGAAAGCCCTTGGCCTTCTCCTGTCAATATGACTCCTAAAAAGATCGGCGAATGGCGTTTTGACGTCCATAGTAGAAAACTCAACTCAGTTACTCGTCGCGATGCTCATAGCCTTCCTTTTGTTAATGAAATTATTGTCAATCTGAAAATTGCTAATTTCTTATCGAGTATTGATATTGCTAAAGCATTTTGGGAAATTCCACTTAATGAATCTGACAAGTATAAATCCGCTTTTATGTACCGAGTGGAGTTCAGATTTGTTGTTTTGGTGTTTGGTTTCAAAGAACTCATGGATACATTATATACTCCATAATTCGACAATAAGGTGTTTTGCTACCTAGATGATATAATAATTATATCTGAATCAATTGAGAAACAAAAGAAGTTAGACGTTTTCTTGGTACGTGTAGTTGGGTTGGGTTTATACCTAACTTCAGCACTATTGCTACACCTTTAAACAGATTAACCACCTCCGGGAAAAATGCCCCAAAATTCACATGAAATTCTGAAGCCGCTGTCTCTTTTCAAAAACTTAAAGATGCTCTTGTAACAACTCCTGTTCTTGCTTGCCCTGACTTCAACCTGGATTTTTCTGTTTATTGCGATGCTTCTAACTTAGGCATCGGCGCTATGCTAACTCAGAAACAGGATGGCAAGGAATTTGTTATCGCGTTTATGAGCAAATCATTTAACAAAAATGAGCAAAATTACTCTACTACGGAAAGAGAAACTTTATCAGTTATAACAGCTTTAGAGCACTGGCGCTTTGATAATAGTAAACAGTTCACAGTTTACACTGATTATGCTGCTCTTAAATACTTTTTAAATTTAACTAACCTTTTTGGCAGACTGGCTAGGTGGAGTAAAAGGTAAAAAAAAAATTTCCTATTTCGTTCGCCTTTAAAATCTGAAATAACGACCTCTAATTTTGTTAACCCTATATCCGATGAACATAATCTATTATTAAATCCTGATTTAGAACAGTATAATATTTTTTTTCTAGGTTGTCAAATCCTGGAAATTACCCAAATTATACTATTAGGAATAATAAACTTTATCGTTGTATACACTTTCCGTATGCTATTACAAACAATTTTGACTGGAAAGAAGTACCATCACCTTATACTATAGGGATTCAAGTACAATAATAATGATGTCAAGTGGTAGAATTTATAAGTGGTAGAAGAAATGTCATTTCCTATGCTGAATCATTTCCTGACGTGTTTAAATGTCGTCGATGAGCAAACTATGCTTTGATGAAATAAGGGTGAGGCACAGTTTGAATTATTCGAATCGATTTAGCTACTTCCTCGATATGCTTGTAAGTACATACATAAAAAATCTTCTCCATTTTCAACTTGTTAAAAAAGGAAAGCTTAAAGGGGGTTTTATCATTTGAGCAATGATCCTTGGGATTAAATTTTATTCAATGTTTTAAAATTACTTACGTTAACAAAAATAAAATGGTCAGTGAAACTTAGGCATAGGTTTATGTTATTTTATTTTAGTGACTCAAGTAGACTAGTGGTTGTACAGAATCTAAAGCCGATATCTACAATGATGTTTTATACCTGACTTTAACGGGACAGGCCCATCACTCATACCCACCACTGTGTCTCCTGTGTAGCCAAAATTAACAGCGGCGACCAACAAAAAGGCAATGAACAGTGAAGTTCACTGCCGTCCCGGGGGTTAAACTACAGCTGCCTTGGAACTCACAACGAATTTAATCAGAAAAAATTTGTAGGAGTAGGAAGTTTTGGAATTGACTTCCCCTCTTGACAAAGTGAGAGACAGCAATATGACAAATAAGGCATTTAAAAACCTCAAAGAGATGGCTAGTCATGTGAAGCTCAACTGCCGTGCACCACGGTTTATCAAATATCTAACACTATTGGGACCTAAACTGTGAGTTGTTACCTAACACATCGATTCCAATAATATTGATTGCAGAACCGCTTAAACGCCTGGTAATTCTCCCTTGTTGCCACCAAATAAGAATAGTACACTACCCCGGATGTGACACGCAAGGAACTGTTGTACGGTAACAAGGGGTTACGATTAGTTACTGGTGAGGGACAGCTAAAGACCCCGGAACTGACCAAACCATACGCAATAGCCGTTACTTTTGTGAGAGTTACGCAAATAAAAATGATTTGTTTCGTGTATTAGTCAGTATCCAGCTTTTTACACTACAAATGTTGAGTGATAAACAACCATATGAAAGGAAGTATTTACTGTATAGTGGCCGCTTTAACACTTGCAAAATAAGGTTTATCACTCGTGCATTGCTACCACCATAACGAGCATCCCTTCACTAGGTTCCTAGTGCCATCTATAGTCTCTATGTGATCTATAAGTCATTTTCATCGTTTGTTTTCCATTTCCTATGATATGATTAAAAATAAAATCAAAAGAGCTCATATCCAATCATCAGACCTTTAGTAAAATTACGGTAATTCCTATTCGTCCAATTAGGAGTTACAACGAGATTTTTCTACCTATTTAAATATCGGTCGTTTAAACGACCTACTCTCGTTTCAATATTGTACAGTACTACAGTACTGTTAAATAATATTTTAATTAAAATACAGTATGCATTTAAACATTTTCACCCAGTTTAAAAATGTTTCGATATGTTTTGCTCATGTTGCTTATGTTCACTTGGTAGCTGACATCCGACATCGCAGTTTCATATAAAACTTCCATCTACTATTTTACCCCCTGAAAGAATGTTTTTTTTTTAATTAGTGGTACACACAGTAAACTTTTGTTTTGCATTTCTAACTTCAAAATTGACCCAGTTTCGTACAAATTTTCAGCTCTCGTTTTAACCTCTTAGTTAGGGGAAGAAGTCCTTAGTGCGCACTTACGTCATTTAAGGAAGGACCCAGCGGTTTCAGTTGTGCGTTGTGCCCCAGTGCGTTGATCGATTAGTAAGAGAATCACTCAGCCGATCAGTTTCCTACTTTATAGACGTAGTGCATAGACAGAGAGAGCCAAATGCCATGCCAAAACATGACTTTACATTCATAGTATACTTTTTAAATGAGTAGCATAAAATGTCATTAAAATCAAATCCTATGAAGTATTAGAATAAATAAATAAATATTGTCGGACAAATTACACAGCGCCATCTAGCCCCAAAGTAAGCGAAGCTTGTGTTATGGGTACTAGACAACTGATAAACATACGTAAATACATTTTTTTTCGTAAATACATACTTATTATACATAGAAAATACCCAGACCAAGACAAACAGACATGTTCATACACACAAATGTTTGTACTGTGTGGGAATCGAACCTACGAGCGTTGGTGTCAAAGTCGCGTCATTCACGACTGAGCCACCGAGCTCGTCTATTATCTATCTAGAATAACGTGTCTATTCCAATAAATCAAAATAAGAATCCTTTTTTATGTCGATCAAAACTAACCACGTGTGCAGGAGCCCTAAAGTTGACATGTAGCAGCGCGGTTTGCGTGTTGAAACCGCCACCTAACTATCAGATAAGTGCCGACGGTTAAACATCAGCGGGTTCACAATTAACCATTCAGATTGTAAGATAACCATGTAAATGAACTGACCAAAAAAACACGCCCGCGGTTCGAGTTAACGCACTCGGTTAGGCATTGTTATAAAAACTTTATGGTTTACCAACATTGCGTAACGCTGCATAGATAATTGTTTATTAGGGTTCCGCAGGGCTGAATACAACGTGTAGACAGTGCAGGTGAGGTTGTCCTTAGCTCTAAAGACAATGGTGATTTACAACAACTTTTTTTTTGCAACGTCGGAGGACATAAGGGCATACGGCCCGCCCAATGAAAAGTGACCGCCATAGTCGCTTGCAATACATGTGTCCCTCGTGGTATGCTAGTATATGTACAATAAAATATAATAGTAATAATAGGGAATATAAAAACATCATTCAAGACCTACAATCTGAGATCCAAACCCTTAATATTTCTTTAGATTTAATGACTAAAAAATATGAGGATGCTCAAAGAGATATTGAAGAATACTGTGTAGGCATGGATAGATTAGTAGCAGACTTGAGAGAAAATGAACAAAAATTATTGTCTCTTAGCAACTTGTACAATAGGAATGAATTAACCCGAACTCCGATGAAATGTTCACAGGTAACTCGATCCTCGAAACTATGTCAAGTACATAGCCACAATGTGAATGAGGCCATTAATAGTAGTGCTTTTCAACAGATGTCATCATCATTAAATAATAATAGCGAAAATAATAACTCCAACATAATAATGTATAGTGATGAAATAGGTAAAAACATGGGCCAATTATTATTACAAAAATCAGGAAAACTGGTTACTAATTATTGTTTGCCTGGAGCCAGTTTCACTCAAATAGTAGATAGAATAGTTAAGAGGGATTACCACCCCAACACAACTTTAATTGTTTTTATTGGGAGGAGAGGAAATCTAAATAAACATATAATGATTAAATATTTTAATATGTTACAACAGATAAATGTGGGAAAAGTGTTTTTATTTACTTTCCCATACAGTCAATTGTTGCCCGAGGCGGAAAATGCATCTAGGTATAGACTAAATGATAAAATGCATACATTGACATTATATGATGACAAATTTCATGTACTTGACATAAATATATTTAATAATAAATATTATAATTTGACAGAAGATAAATTTTATCTTAGCAATTTTTATAAAAGACAAATAGCAGATTCGCTATCATATTGTTTTATGAAACCAGCCAAAAGTTTGGCTAACAACCCTGCTTCTTTTGAGCAGTTAGATAATTTGACATTGAGTAATGGTACCTTGGAAGGTATTCCAAATTCTTTAAATTAGGTTACAAGACAATAGAGTTTTACTCTGGCAATGTAAATAGTAATAATAACAATATTAAAAATGGAACTAAAAGTAATAATAATACAATATCCCCATCAATTGTAAATTGTCAAGAATATAGAAAGAATAATAATTGTATCAACCTGGTGCACCAAAACATTCAGGGGATGATAGGAAAGGAGTTAGAATTGGAGTTGTTTATGAATTGTAGCAATATTGATATTTTATGTCTAACTGAGCACTGGCTAAAACCCCATCAATTCATTTTCAGCTTCAATAACCACCAGGTTGCAAGCTCATTCATCAGAGATAACTGTATACATGGTGGCTCCTTAATATTATTAAATAAGTTGCTTAAATTTAAAGAAAGGTGTGACATTGTGAGCCTCTCTGTTGAGCGAGTTGTAGAGATTTCATGCATTGAATTGGAACGATTCATTGTTACGAACCTGTATAAACCTCCTAGCACGCCCTTTGAAACATTTTCAAATATCATGGAGGATGCCTTAAATAAATTATCTAATAGCCATAAAACTGTTATAATTTGTGGAGACTTTAATATAAATATCTTGGAGAAAAATACTGTTACCTACAACTTTTTAAATTTATTTAAATCATACAATTTGCATCATATTTTTACAGAGCCAACAAGAGTAACTGCTACAAGTGCTACATGTATTGATAACATATTTAGCACTGTAAAACCTTTGAATCAATCTATAATTAATAAAGTTCAGTCAGACCATTCAGGTCAGTTGGTTTCATTTCCAAATTCTTCAAGAATACAAAGAAAGCAAATAAATTATATACCATTTACTAAAAGCCGCTTAGAAAGATTTAAGTCTAATATAGCAGAAAAAATTGTATTGTTGCCCTATCACGGTACTCCGGACCACTTGTACAGTTCGTTATTTAACTTAATCACTAGTGAATTTAATACAATCTTTACTCCAAAACAACTGTCTGTAAGTGACCGTATGACATTTAGTGATTGGGCAACTCCTGGTATTTACAAAAGTCGGAATAAATTGTATGAACTTTATGAAGAAAGGACCTGTAATCACAATCCGACTTTTCAAGAACTTGTAAAAAATTATGCCAAAATATTTAAACGAGCCTGTTCCAATGCTAAGTCTATATATTTAAGAAATAAAATTAATGGTTCAACAAATATTATTAAATCTGTTTGGGATATGATAAATAATGAGACGGGTAGAGCGAAAGTACGTAGTCGAGACTTTCAGTTAAAGATAAATGATATAGATATCAAAAATGATGTAGAAATTGCGACTGAGTTTGAAAAATATTTTTCTAACATTCCTCTTATTACTACGAGAAATCTTATGTCTTCTTCTATATCTGCTGAACAGGTTCTCAAACAGAGCGTGGTAGAATGCGACACAATATTTGAATTTTCAGCTGTAAGCCCAAAAGATGTTTTGAACGCTTTTAAATCAATAAATATGAAAAACGCTAAAGATCTGTGGGGTCTATCTGTCAAAACCATTTCTTCTATTATTATTTCAATCGCTCCACATTTAGCTACAATATTCAATTGTTGTGTGGCATCTGGTGTATTTCCTGACTTGATGAAACATAGTAAAATCATTCCATTATTCAAATCTGGTGATAGTTCGGATCCTTCGAATTTTCGACCTGTTTCCATACTGCCCATTCTCAGTAAAATTTTTGAAAAACTAATGCTTAGCCAGTTGCTCAGACATTTCAATACACATAATTTGCTTCATAGGAAACAGTTCGGATTTACGAGAGGTTGTTCAACTATAGACGCAGGGATTCATTTGCTTAAAAGTATATTCGCGGCATGGGAGGATTCGCAAGATGCCTTGGGAATTTTTTGTGATCTGTCTAAAGCGTTTGACTGCGTGCACCATGACACTCTTGTCAGAAAATTACACCACTACGGTATCAGGAACAAGGCTCTCGAACTTCTGTCTTCTTATCTGGGCAATAGGATACAGAAGGTCGATGTTAATGGTAAAAGATCTTCGGGGTCCCCTGTAGTTATGGGAGTCCCACAGGGGTCAATTCTGGGTCCATTCTTGTTTTTGGTGTATATAAATGACTTACCTTATTATGTAAGGGATAAACATGAGATTGTGTTGTTTGCGGATGATACCTCTTTGACATTCAAAATTAATAGACGGTTAGGTAATTATGACGAAGTTAACGATGCTCTCTCTAAAGTTATTCATTGGTTTAGTGTTAATAATCTGCTTTTAAATGATAAAAAGACTAAAGTAATTAAGTTCTCAACACCTAATGTAAGACAGGTGGCTACCAATGTACATGTTAATGGAGCTAATTTGGCCCCTGTGGAGACAACTGTGTTCTTGGGTATAACAATTGACTCCAGACTACAATGGGGCCCACAAATTGAAAAATTATCAGGAAAACTAAGTTCTGCAGCCTATGCAGTGAAAACTATTAGACGGCTCACTGATATTGATACGGCTAGAATAGTTTATTTCAGCTACTTTCATAGTATTATGTCATATGGAATTCTTCTCTGGGGTAACTCCGCGGACATTAACACCATCTTTTTATTGCAAAAGAGAGCCATAAGAGCTATCTACAAACTTGGTCCCCGTGAGAGCCTTAGAGAAAAATTCAAAGAAATAAATATTTTAACAGTCGCATCGCAATATATCTATGAAAATCTTTTGTATGTCCACAAAAACATAGACTCATTTTGTAAAAAGAGTGATACTCATAGCATAAATACTAGATATAAGCATAATCTTGTCTTACATGCAAGCCGTCTCCACAAAATAAGTAATTCTTTTATGGGGCAATGTATACGGTTCTATAACAAACTTCCCAGCAATATAAGAGAATTGTCAATTAACAAATTTAAAACTACTATTAAAGCCAAATTGTGTAGCAGGGCATATTATAAAGTATCTGACTATATTAATGATAAAAATGCCTGGGAGTGAGTCGATCCAATTATAATGTAATTAATAAAATATGTAAATTTGTTTGGATACCAAAAGAGGGATGCCTGAGTTTTTTGGCAGTATTTTTATCAGTGCTCACCTAGTCATAAACTGCACGGTAGGGAAAAAAATTGTGACGATTCCAAACAAATGTAGCCATTTTTACGGAATAAAAAGATTTTGACTTTGACTTTGACTTTGACTATGCCACCTCTGCTGCTCATACAGCAACTCTCTAGGAGTATTTTTTTTTTCAACAACGTCAGTAGGCATAGCGGTTATCGTAGCCTATGAACACTTGTAATACATTAAGTTTCACTCGCGCGAACACAATAACCCTCTAGGAAGTTGTTATTTGCCTTCGGTTTTCTGTGAGGTGGAGGTACTTCCCCAGACGGGCTGATTTGATGCGCCCTCTTATACAAATATTTAATTTGTTAAAGTGAAAACTTTTTATACCTAAATGAGATATTGTTTTTCTCACTAACACATATAATATCTCGCGAACATTAATAAGTGTAAATTAAAAAACATAAAAAATAGTACTATGAACAAACAGACATAAATAAACAACTCCCCTCTATTAAATAGCTTTTCGCTTTCACTATTTACTTCAATAATTATTTGAGACATCACTGCGATGGATTTGTCATTGGTAGCGTGTGGTTCCAATGATTAACATCTACAGCGCCTGAGGATTCCTTGTGGAGAGGCGAAACACGTGTCGCAGACACAACCAGGACAGCATTGGTGGCGGGTGCATGCGGTTCCAGTTTTAGATGGCGGGCAATCGCGGAGAAGACGTGAGCAGCCGAGGTAGAGACGATCAGAACAGCCATGGCACCGATGAGACATCCATCTACTCGTACCAACGGTATTTGGATGGGTGCCGGCCTGCATCCTTTGAAATAATTATTAGCGGATGTACACAAAGTAGTGTACTCCAAATTGTCTGAAACCTTTTTGTGTGAAGGTGTAACAAATATCCATAGATCTTCCCAAACAGTACAGGACATTCTAATTACAATATTTTTTTAAGTGAAGTAGCATCAAAACAGGCCGACTGGAGAAGTACCTTCACCTCACAGAAAACTGCAGCCAGATAACAACTTCCTAGAGGCTTGTTGTGTTCCCGCAAGTGAGGTCGCCAGTGAGCTCCTAGGAGTAGCTGCGTTAGTAGCAGTAGCAAATGATACCCAATCTATCTATGAACGTATTCTAGTTCTATCCTAGTCTGTATGAAACATTCATAGACTAGGATAATCACATTTTTTTACGAAACTAGATTGGCAAACAAGCATGCGGCACGCATTAGATAGTAAGCGATCACCGCAGCCTATTGGCTCTCGCAACACCACGGGGATGTTACTCGCGCGCTTGTGACCTAAGGATGTCTCGTCACTATACCCACTAATTTCTCTGCCAGATAACCGGAACACAGCTATATAAATATAGCTGCTTGGCGGTAGAAATAGGTGACACAGAGGTACCTACGCAGACGAATTTTGTATAAAGTCTCCCGCTTTACATAAGGCGGGCTGTATGCTTTTCTGCCTCCCGACGTTGTATAAAAAAAAATATAATCACGGAACCCCTACCTACCTACTCCACGTATTCAACTTGCATTCGATCTGTATGTTTTTTAATAATTACGTTCATTCTTAATGCTTGTTTGTTTCAGATGACAGCTGACTGAAAAGTTGACTGAATTCAAATGATTTGACAGCCAGATTACTAGAATGAAGAAGAAGAAGAATGAAATTACAGTTACACCTAGTTTTGTTAATATTGCCGAAACAATTCATACAAGTTGATCTAATTTTGGCGTTGTATGCAAAATATAAATTGTGTTCATAACCGACTTAAATGGAGGAGGTTATATGTTCGTAGCATGTGTTTGCATCCTACGCTGCATTTTCCGGTTCGAATTTGTACTTAGAAGATTCTTCGAATTTGTACGTATATTATGAATATGTACTTTTGTATATTCACTGATATTTTAGAAACGGCACAAGTTTGAAAACCGAAATGGTTTGAATTAGATCTCATAGGTGTAGTATTGTTTTTTTTTATACTACGTCGGGAGGCATACAAGCATACGGTCCACCGATGAAAAACGAGTACCGTAGTCTATTAACGCTTGCGATATATTAAGTATCACCTGCACGATACCTCCTCTGCTGCTTACACAGCAACTCCTTGGGAGCTTACTGGTAACCTCACTCACTCGCAGGTACACAACAACCCTCAAGGGAGTTATTATTTTGGCTGCGGTTTTCTGTGAGGTGGAGGTACTTCCCCAGATTTTGATTCGATTTGCTTTGTTTCGCCCTACCTCTATTAAAAATCCAGACCAAGAGACAAACAGACATGTTCATGCACATAAATATTTGCCTTGTGTGGGAATCGAATCCGCGAGCGTTGGTGTCAAAGGCGCGTCATTCACGACTGAGCCACCGCGCTCGTCAAAAATTGTGATTGAAGCAGTGATAGCCCAGTGCACTTGAGCAGTTTTTATTGCATGGTAACACTCTAGTGAAACTCCTTAAAGTAGAGTCTTTGTAACTAGCCAATAAAATGCCATCGCGCTTGGTTACTATGCACATGTAATGCGCCGTACTGTTGCTTGTCGTGTTGCAGAGTTGCAAGCTAATTGTTTTATTTAAAATTAGCAATATTGTTGTAATTGTAAATAATAAAAAAGACAAAGTGATCAAAGTAGCCCTTTAAAATATACGTTTGAATAACTTTGTAAGTAATCACCAAATCTAAACCGTCCTCTTGTTAGGGTTATTCATGTTTTCTAATCTTTTAGGATTGGCGGGGTTCACCACCTAAGCCTAAGGATTTGGCGAATATACTGATTCTTACATGGACCGACTGCCGTCAGACCTCCACGACCTAGATGGAAAACCAGACGTTTCTTGGGTAAGATTACATATCTGTTAAAATATAATTTCTTGAGCAAGTGATAAATATGTACATAAATCAGAAAAGACGAATTCAGCGGTTTATGTATACCACTGTATTCGTATTTTCTGCTGAGATTCGAACTGGGGACCAGTTGGTCAATAGGCCGGTTCTTTATCCACTGGGCTATCACTGCTTCAATCACAATTTTTGACGAGCGCGGTGGCTCAGTCGTGAATGACGCGACTTTGACACCAACGCTCGCGGATTCGATTCCCACACAAGACAAACATTTGTGTGCATGAACATTTCTGTTTGTCTTCGACTGGATGTTCTAAGAGAGGTAGGGCGCATCAAAGGAGCCCGTCTGGGCAAGTACCGCCACCTCATAGAAAACCGCAGTCAAATAACAACTCTCTAGAGGGGTGTTGTGTTCCTGCGTGTGAGTGAGGTCACCAGTAAGCTCATAAGGAGTTTAAGTGTAAGCAGCAGAGGAGACACCGCGCGACTGATACTTAATATGTTACAAGCGTTAATAGACTACGGTAACTGCTTTGCATCAGGTGGGCCGTATGCATGTATGCCTCCCGACGTTATATATATAAAAAAGGTATTCAGGTGTTATTTAGCGATAGTCAAGTTTGATCAATTTGATCTAACTTACCTTGTGTGCTTGCGCCAGCAATTAGTTCATGCCAACTAGCGCCACCCACCACCATTAGTAGATGTATCATCCCCGTCCAGCCATCCCCTTGATTGCCCGATCTGGAACAGGAACCGCATGCATCCGCCCCTGTTGCTGCCAAGGTTGGCCTGGTTGTCTCTGCGACACGTGATGTAGAGATCTGACGGCAGTTGCTTTGTGTAAAAATCAGTATTTTCGCCAATCAGATTCGGAAACGGCTAGACATTTGCTAGGAAGAAGAAGGTGCTACTGACAAAGATAAAGTCATACAGGCACAACATATAAACTTATAACATTCCACTTTTATATCCTAACTTTTAAAATGAAATCCATACGTAGCCTTAATTCATTTTAATTTCGTGCCTAAAGAATAGAACGGCTCGGCATTAGCTAGGAAGAAGAAGCTGCTACTGCTACTGATAAGGACAAAGTCATACAGATACAACATGTAAACTTATGACATTCCTCTTTTTTATCTTAACTTTTAAAATGAAATCCATACGTAGTATTAATTCATTTTAATTTCGTGCCTAAATAATAGAACGGCTCGGCATTAGCTAGGAAGAAGAAGCTGCTACTGCTACTGATAAGGACAAAGTCATACAGGTACAACATGTAAACTTATGACATTCCTCTTTTTTATCTTAACTTTTAAAATGAAATCCATACATAGCATTAATTCATTTTAATTTCGTGCCTAAAGAATAGAACGGCTCGGCATTAGCTAGGAAGAAGAAGCTGCTACTGCTACTGATAAGGACAAAGTCATACAGGTACAACATGTAAACTTATGACATTCCTCTTTTTTATCTTAACTTTTAAAATGAAATCCATACATAGCATTAATTCATTTTAATTTCGTGCCTAAAGAATAGAACGGCTCGGCATTAGCTAGGAAGAAAAAGCTGCTACTGCTACTGATAAGGACAAAGTCATACAGGTACAACATGTAAACTTATGACATTCCTCTTTTTTATCTTAACTTTTAAAATGAAATCCATACGTAGTATTAATTCATTTTAATTTCGTGCCTAAAGAATAGAACGACTCGGCATTAGCTAGGAAGAAGAAGCTGCTACTGCTACTGATAAGGACAAAGTCATACAGGTACAACATGTAAACTTATGACATTCCTCTTTTTTATCTTAACTTTTAAAATGAAATCCATACGTAGCATTAATTCATTTTAATTTCGTGTCTAAAGAATAGAATATATATTCATTTTTCCATCATATACAGGTTAAGTACATAATAAACAAACGTAACATTGGCAAGAAATGAACCTCAAGTGTGAGGAACTGTTGCCTAAAAAAGGTATGCAACACCCATAGATAACAGAAACAATGGGAGATGTGACATACCACGCGAGTTTATATCGGGACGGTTGTCGCCGAGTTTCACCCCACCATAAAACACTCACACACTTAAATAAATAAAAAATATCATTCTACGCACACAAGTACAACGACACACATTTGTTAAGACGCTGTCATTGGATGTTTATTTAAACAACACCCAAGTAAGCACGCACTACTACATTTATAAAGCGGCAGAAACAAGCGGCTGTATCTCGAAACTGTACACACAGTGAACGAATAATATTACTCGCTTTACATTGCGTGTTGGTAAACGAGCGGTGGCGACTGTGTAATGGTAGAAAAGCAATGTATGATTAAGAATGAGAAATTTGAAATTTATAATTTGTATCGTGGTAAGGCCCTGGTAGAAATGGCGTCAGAGAATTTTTGAAATTAATTCTGTATTTATGCTTATAAAACGTAATATTATTTGTACTAATAGGTGATAAGTGATTCCAATTGATTTAAAGTTAACCACTGCACTTCTATTTTTGCAAAAAGGCAACAGCACAACTTGGCATTTTGCTAAAACAAGGAGCAACGTATCTCAATCGACCTTGATTGCAACTAACTAACTGTTCTTGGCAATGTTCTCGTTTTGAGCATATTGCGGCGACACCAACCACGCCCCCTCGTCACATCTCCCGTTGTTTCTGTTATCTATGGCAACACCTGTACTCACGGGGAAGGGTCAGCTGGATATAGTTACTTTTAGTATTGAGATCACTCTGTTTTAGTGAAGGATATTCACTGCTAATGTGGTACTTAATAGTTTCTAATAGGTTTTTTTTAAATTTATTTATACACAATAATAACAATACATACAAAATTATGTTTCGACCATTAGCAAAAACCCGCAATGGTTTATCCGCTAAAGGTAAGGTAAAGTAGGTAGTTTTAATTGATTCTGATTAAGCTTGGTTTCATTAACACAACGAATTTGATTCAATTGCGTGTCAAGATTTAATTAAATTGAACCATCTCCACGAATATTTAGAACTTAAACTGACGGTTATATTATTTTAAATAAACTTTTAATGGGTGTTTTAATAACATATTTTGTACTTTCACGTTTCATACCATACTCATCGATAATCATCATCCTCCAAATCATACATTTTAAGAGAGGTAGGCTGCATCAAAGCAGCCTGTCTGGATAAGTACCTCCACCTCACAGAAAACCGCAGCCAACTAACAACTCCCTAGAGGGTTGTTGTGTCCATGGGTGTGAGTAAGGTCACCAGTAAGCTCCTAAGGAGTTGCTGTGTTAGCGGCAGAGGTGGCATCGCGCGAGTGACTCCTAATGTATTACAAGCGTTCATAAGCTACGGTAACCGCTTTACATCACCTTTGCTTATATCACAAAGGTGGCAAGCCACCTTTGTGATATAAGAAAGCTAGACTAAGTCTTACAGAAGAAAGGTCTAGTCCCGAATTTGATTTGTTAATGTAAGTAATTGTAATTAAAAGTTTATCGTTAATGTAACTTAACAGTACTCATCATTAAGAAAAAATGTATAAAACATAATCATATAAATATTAGCACATACACACTCGTATATACATACACAACTAATGGATAATTATACGGTCGAAATGTTTTTAATCGATTGAATCGAGCTATTTTTCAATTGATCGGAATTGTTTCAACTAGCTCAGTGTACAAGTCCGATTTTAATCGTTGAATGAGGTATGGTTGAATGGCTAGCGATTTTTAGTTTAGCAGCAAGGCTTGTAGGTTTGATTCTCGCACGAGACAAACATTTGTGTACATGAACATGTAAGTTTATCTTTGTCCGGCTGTTTTCTATCATAAGTATGCATACACAAAAAAAAGATATTCGTGTGTTTATCAGTTGTCTAGTACAAATTCTGCTTAATGTGGGACTAGATGGTGCTGTGTAATGTATGGGAAGAATATATTTTATGTAAGAAATAATAATAATATTTTTTATAAGAAAAGGCATGCTCTGCTGGTTCGGACATGTAGAAAGAATGCATGATGAAAGAATGACGAAAGAGATATACAATGTGAAAGTGGAAGAATGTAGCAGGAAGACCAAGACTGACCTACCATGACCATATTGATCGTGTTTTATCAGAATGTGATGTCAGGAGCCCCAAGAACCGGCGAGCGTGCATAAAAAGAGCTATGAATATTAGAGAAGCGATGAAGTGTGTAAGGACCGCGTCTTATGGCGTTTCGATCTCTCTGCCTACCCCGCAAGGGACCTGGCGTGAAGAAATACAAACATACATATTTTTTATGTAAGAAATCAGCTGCTTGATCAACTGGTCCCTGGGTCAAAGCATGATAAAATTTGTGTTTTCGGAATTATAATTACAAATATGTAACGTGTAATTATCATTTGCTTGGCGTTGAAACTCGCACATCCTGGAAATTATAATTCGAAATACGTGTGACCTAACCTAAGAAAGGTCTGGTTTTCCCTCTAGGTTGTGGAGGTCTAACGTCAGTTGCTCCATGTCAAAATCATGTCTTCGCCAAATCTTTAGGCTTAGACAGCGGACCCGATCTAATCCTAAGGCGTTAGGAAACGGAATAATACTAAGAAGAACACATATTCTTCGCATTTATGAAAGAATTTCAATTATTTTCATGTTGTGTTTTTGTTTAGTTCAATATTTTATTTATCAATAAAAAATATACAGATGTTTAATAATAACAAAGATATATAGGTACTATTTAAAACAATGCCGGTCAAATAGAAATGTTACGAATTACGAAATTGATATGTTTATTCAAATAAAGCTTTCTTTGCCCACTCCGATCAGTGCCGAATAAATAAATCCCACTTGATGTCACATATCAAACATAACAATTATCCTAATGATCCACAAACAACTGTTTATTTTTCACCGACTTCAAAAGGGAAGCCTTTTTATATTCGTAGCGTTCATTTCTTTTTTGTTTATATTCACCGATATCACCGGAATGGCTTGACCGATTTGGAGGTACAAACTATGCTCTGTTGTGAACAGAACTGAATTTAGTTTCAAACACATTTGTCAAATTCCTGGCGATTACATAAAAAGTTATTTGAAATAAATTCGAAAATCATCTTTCTAACTTTCTGTTTTATGTATGATTCTATTTAGATTTCTCTTCTCTAAGTACAATCTTACAATAGTTTTGGCTAATGTTTTGGTGAAAACCAAAAAATCATGAAATTTAAATTTGTAAACAAAATAAATTAAAAACGACTTCATTGAAGTCGACATCAATAAAATTTTATTTATTTACTGATTTCTGGCACAAAACTTAAACTAATTACAGAGCTTAAACTACGTTAGCATAAGTTAAGATTGTGGAAGACTGGTGCCTAAGCTAGGGAAGGCCTGTATCTTACACCAGGACTCCACCCCGCGGAACAATTGGCATATTATACTCGTATGTAGTGAGTAGTCGCTCTGAGCACTGCAGACGTCAAAGTGGCTGCTTGATAAAGTTAAGTCCCAATTGTTCGCGTCGGTTACCTGCGACATGTGCGCTGGTATCGACGGCGAACCAATCCAGCACCACTGAGATAGGATTCAGGCGGCCGTCATCGGAGCAGCTCAAGCAGTGCTTGGAAAAACCAAGGGTAGGCGCAAGTGTAACAAGGAGACTTGGTGGTGAACGACCCGGTCCAGAGGGAGATTAGGGTGAAGAAAGCCCTCTTTAAAAAGTTAAAGAGGGCTTTCTTCACCCTAATCTCCCTCTGGACCGGGTCGTTCACCAGATCTTCTGAAGACCATGACGCGTATAGGGCCGTGAAACGTGTCACTAAAAGAGCTCTATCCAGAGCCAAACGAGACTACTTACAACCTATGTATACGATAAGTTGGAATCGTCTGAGGGGCAGAGGCTCATATATATGTTGGGGGTTCCAGGGCCAATCGGCACAGGATATATCAAAGTGCCGCTGTGTAAGAGATATTCGCAGCAACCTATTGTGCGAGGATCTCATGATGAAGGAGAGATGGCGCTGAAATTTGCACGAGCTGTTGAACAAGCAGCATAAAGAAGTGCAGCCACCGGCGCTACTTCCTAATCAGGGACTAGTGCCACGTATAATGCATGAAGAAATGAAGAATGAATCCAATCGGCTCTTCATCGCATGAAGACTGGGAAGGCAGTCGGAGCCGATGGAGTCCCTATCGAAGCCTGGAAGATGATGGGGCCTCGTGGTATGAGTACCTTGACCGACCTATGTAACCGCATACTTCTCACTAGAAAAATCCCAAACCAATGAAGACTGAGTGTCATCACTCCAGTTTTCAAAGGAAAGGGATCAATCAGTGCAGGAGAGTGTTGTTTTCCGGTTGAAAGACCAACTACATACCACCTTTTATGGTGGTAAAGAACTAACCACGCCTGCTTGAGAGCGAATAATGGATCGAACTTGGGGCTGCAGTCTGCAACTGTCTGCAGTACACGAATCTTTTACAAGTAGGAGCTTCTATTGGCGGCCGGCTACAGTTGCACACAGTACAAGCTACAGTAACAGAAGTTTTAAAGTTTATAGAGTAAATGGTTTTGTTAACTAAACCTATTACCTTTATTGTAATAGCTATTGTTATTTTAAAGGGTTTTGACGAGAAACAGACGGATCAAATAAAAAAATATTCAATTTACATTTTTTATTTATTTATCAGTCTATATCTCGTCAAAAGCCATTAAAATAACAATAGCTATTACAGTAAGGGCTATTTACAACCTAATTATAATTATGTGGTTTTATCATAACTATCCGAGTCTCCTCGCGATGGTTATCGTGGGTTACTCCACTAATTGTAAGTATTCATTGTGGAAACGCCGTAAAACACAATTTCATAGTAAAACTAGTAATGTAAAAAATTCCATTTTGAGTTTTACGAGAATTGTATTGTTTATTTATTTGTTTAACTTCAACACAAGGGAGTGAAAGTACGTTATATTTGAATATTCATACACATATTTAAGTTATATTTATTAACCCCATAGGTATAAACCCAAGTTGTCCAGTGGCTTGAAATTACTACGGTACTGAAGTTTCTAGATTCGATTCTATCATTGGTATTTTTTGAAATTCGTTCGTCCTTTCGTTGGCCCTAAACAACAAGATGTTTCATTTTATTAATTAATCTTCTCAGATTTAAGCATAATATAAAGTAGCCTGTAAATAAACGAATAATGTCAATTTTCTCCTTTGAGCAGTGATTAAAAAATTAAATTATTGGGCTATTGGCCAACTAGTTGCAGGATGAAAGAATGACGAAGCAGATATACAATGCAAAAGTGGAAGGATGTAGGAGCCGAGGAAGACCAAGACTTATCTATCATGATCAGATTGGTCGTGTTCTATCAGAAGGTGATGTCAGGAGCCCTAGAAACCGGCGAACGTGCATGAAAAGAGTAATGAATATGAAAGAAGCGAGTGAGGTATGTAAGGATCGAGTCGCGTGGCGCTCGGTTCTCTCTGCCTACCCCGTAAGGGATTTGGCGTGAAGTTATAGATAGATAGATAGTTGCCGATTCGAATTCTGACATGTACCACTAAATTTATGTATTTGAATTAATGTGTGAAGGGAAACATCGTGAAGAAACCCCCACGTCCCTTACCTTGGCTAAGAAAGGTTCGATTTTTCTTCTTCTGGATTGTGGAGACTTGACGGCAGTCGCTCCATGTAAAAATTAGTATCTTCACTATATCCTTAGGCTTTAGTAGCGAACCCTACCAATCCTAATGAATGACACTAAAAAGAGGAAGAAGAACCTTTTGAGATTAATCTTCTTAGCATATCTGGATCTACCGTTTTGTGGTCGGGATCATTGCATTGCTGTTGAGGCAACATGCAGTTTGGACGAGCTCGGTGGCGCAGTGGTGAAACGCGCTGTTACGCTACTTTGACACCAACGCTCGTGGGTTCGATTCCCACACAGTATAATCATTTGTGTGCATGAACATGTCTGTTTGTCTTGGTCTGGGTATTTTCTATGTATAATAAGTATGTATTTACAAAAAAAAATGTATTTACGTATGTTTATCAGTTGTCTAGTATCCATAACACAAGCTTCGCTTACTTTGGTGCTAGATGGCGCTGTGTAATTTGTCAGACAATAAAAATAAAAAAAAAAGTTTAGGTTACAAGAGTAATGCTTGTGTGTTAGTAACAGTAAACGTGTGTGTTAGTACGTAAAATATTAACAAAAGGCATCCAAACGCAAATTGGTTTCACCAAAAAGAAAAGTGTGCTAAAACTAAAACTAAGAAACGCAAACAACCTAATATTGCGAGCACCACGAACGAACTTCGGTAAAAAGTGCATTTTATATGAAGGAGCACAACTATATAATCATCTCCCTAGAGACATTAAGGAATCACAGTCAATTACTACTTTCAAAAAGCTGTGTAAACATTATGTAGTAAAAAATAACAAAATATGCTTTACTTTATTTTTATTATTAAATATTACAAATTATACATATAAAGAAGAAGTCTATATGTAAAGACCTGCTTGCAGAATTTATATTTATGTATAATTAATTGCAAACTAAATCAATTTAACCAACCGATTAAAATAAAATATAAATGAAAAAAAGAAAAAAAAACGTGCATGATAATTATTTAGATAATTCGAAATACTAAAATTTTAATAAAGCAATAATACGTACAACACAACAGAAAAAAAGAAAAAAAAAAAAAAAAACTATCTCCGCAGTATAAAATACATATATAAATAAATAATAATATTAATAATTAATTAAATAAATAGACAGTACCTAAATGTAAAGGAAAACACTGAATAGTAATAATGTACTATTACTATTAAATTATTACTAAATCAGTGCGATATTAAAGTTAAATATAATTATATACAATAAATAACTACGCGATAATAATGTTAACGCAGTCGTACCCACTTGTAGCACATCCAGTATAGATACTTTGTATCTGTGTTTCATTACCCACTGTCGCGTCAACTACTTTTGTCTATCTGCGCCTGCGACCGTCTGTGACGCGGCGAGTGAATGTAAACAAACTTTTTATTTTTCTACCGCGCGAAGTGTGCCTACGTTATGTTATGAATGTTGTTTCGAGTGCGCTCCACCAACGAGTATCTTTGTATTAAGTGTTGTTGTTCTCATAATAAGTGAATTATGTAATTCTTCTTTGAGAATAAATGGATAAGATAAAAAACTTACCTATTTAAAAAATACAAGTTTAATCGGCTGTAAAACATAAACGGTAAAGAATTAAAAAATGCGGATCCACGGCTCCATGACGCTCATCCAGGATGACTCGCCATTCGGTCAGGGCACGGTGGCTCCACGCTCGTGGCGAATCGCGTTGCTGTCTGTGGCCAGAGCAGACTTTTGATACGTGGATTTTTAGTAGTTAGTAGTAGTAGTTAGTAGTTAGTAGATTACTAGGATAATATATTCAGATGAAAAGTGGCAAAGCTATGAGAGACAGAAATTAGTAAGGGGATTCGGTATAGATGATGTCAACGGCCAGTGTCACCTTCTATCGCTGCTAAAAGTACTCCCATGATATACAATCTCATCCACTTGCTCCAACACTACGTCATCAATCGTAATCCTAGTGCTCGTTCTAGTTGTCTCTCTTTCAAATACCATTATCTTGGTTTTCTTCGCATTCAATTGTAAGCCTTTCTTCATACAATCATCTTTCATTACTGTAACTAGTGTTTGCAGTTCGGATGATGAATCTGCTATTAATACTGCGTCGTTTGCATAATACCGCATCGTTTGCATAAAGCAGACAGTTGACCACTGAGTCACCCATTCGCAATCCCACATTCATATCCTGTTTTTTAACACCAATTTTTGTATAAAACCCACCCGCCCACATGCTGTACAATCTTCATACATGGATTGCACAGCATCGTCACCGTCAGCCCCATATCTGGGCATAATATTCCAGAGATTCTTTCGCACGTCCCTATCAAATGCTTTCTCAAGGTCCACAAAACCGCAGAAACCCTTCTGGTCCATAGCCAGATGTTTCTCCACGATGTTGCGGAGTGAAAAAAACTTGATTCGTAGATCCTCTGCTAGAATTGCAGTCCAGAGTATTGGACTGGCAGGGTCGCGGCGTGCACGCTGCTGGTACCGACCCCACTCGTGTTCTAATCGTAATAATTATAAATGAAGAAAAGGGTTTCCCTTGAATAGACATAGAGATGTAGTTATTAGGGCGATAACGAAATCTAGGCAGGCAGATAATATCACGGTCATAAGCTAGGCTTATATGAATCTAAGTAAACGAGCTTCGTAATGAACAGTGCCTACGACTGTAAACTAAAAATTCACTTAAATAAATTGTACGGAAATTATACAGTTTTTAAGGGCTAAATTACAAAAGCAATGTGTACTTTTTCTAATTTATTACATGTACAACTGATTGGAATCTCATATCATGTCTTACCTAGATCACGCAAGAATCATGTCTTCAGGGAATTTACAGTGTATATAAAACACACTATAAATTCCCCGCAGATCTGATTCTTATTTATTACAAGTACAACAACAGGGCAATGAATTATACTTTCGTTAAAAAAATACAGCTTACAGTACTATGGGAAGCATTCCTAGTGATCACACAATAAAAATTCAATGACCTCACAAGTGAAATAATCAGTAATGGCTTTACTGTTATTTTAACTATTTTCACCGTGAAAGCATTACTGATTATTTCTCTTCTTAATGCGAATCTTATCTAATTATTTTTTCATGGCAAAATCGACTGTCATAAACAACTTTACTTTTCATACCGGATTTTTTCTGCAGTCCATATTAATTATGGTAAATAATTCCTTGCAGCCAAAGCCTTTAAGAAAGTATTACATTATTTAAAATTAAAAAATATACAATGAAAATATATTGGCTATTAAACGCATAAACAATTAACTTCATAGAAATATCTCTTAATTAAGTTGCAGCAGAGCTGTTTGAGCCTCCAGCACACTAATTGGCTGCACTAAGGATGATGATGTGGAGAGGCGAGGAGTGCAGGGAACAGCGTGAATGGAGTGTTGGGTAAACTTTTACGCAGCCGAAACCTAAGCCAGAAGACACAGTTCGCTGTACACAATGCGGTGCTTATCCCAACGCTAGTTTATGGAAGTGTGGCGTAACGCTTGCTGATCGCGTTTGTAATGATGACGTAAAAAAGAGAGTTGGTCTGAAAGAGAGTGTCGGTGTTAAAATAAGAAAAGGCATGCTCCGTTGGTTGGGACATGTAGAAAGAATGCAGGATGAAAGAATGGCGAAACAGATAGACAATATAAAAGTGGAAGGATGTAGGAACCGAGGATCAAGACTAACCTAACCTACCATGAACAAATAGGTCGTGTTTTATCAGAAGGGAATGTCAAGAGTCCTAGAAACCAGCGGGCGTGCATGAAAAGAGTTATGAATGTTAAAGAAGCGAGTGAAGTATGTAAGGACCGCGGCTTATAGTGGTCGGTTCTCTCTGCCTACGCCGTAAGAGATTTGGCGTCAAGTTATAGATAGATAGATAGAAAACGAGTTTTGGTCATGAAAACGTAACATTCGAACAAAGAGTTCTACCATTTTCCAATTATGATGATTGTGGAGAATTTTTCATTACAATATATTCTATAATTTGATATTTTGGAAAAGACTGAAATATGAATGTCGAATCACTTGAATCACTTGAGAGTCAGTGAGTATTTTGGAAAAAGGGGAAGTAAGCGCAACTTTATTCAATGTGGCATTTATTCACACACCAGGTGGGTTACTATATGGTTTAGGGTTTACAGGCATGTTTCTTTTTTTCCTCGTAAAATATTTATAAAGACGCTTTAAACCATTAACAGTGCTTGTAACTGTCGAACCCCGTCATTTAAACATCATTGTTTTAACAAAGTTAACCCCAAATTAGCATTAATTAACAAGTATTGAGGGGTTGATTAATGTTTAGCTACAAATCATTTTTATTAAAGATATGACGAAATAATCTAAGTTATTATGTACCCTTTATTAACAAAATATTTGACATTATAATATTAATATAATGGGCTATAATTTTACACTGAATATTTTTTCTATATTATGGTATCATTGAGCTGGTCTGAGTGGGTCGTTTAACTCATTTCAATATATTTTTCAACAATTATTTTATATGATTAGCATTCGCCTATATTTTATCTATATCTTAACTTGTTTTTGTACCACTAACCAAGTAAGTTAACGTTGCCAATCCCGCAAAAGACTCTTACCCCTCTTATTCCTAGGGAAAACCTCGGCAGAGAGTTTATTCTACAACTTAAAAGAAAAATTCTCTGAAACCGCACAGTATGCGACCATTGTGTGAGGATACTGTTTCAGTATATGAGGATAAATTTTCATACATTCTTAGCCATCGGCGAGTGGTCCAGCTGAGGCTGTTCTGAACTGACCAGACGAGGCTGTTTATAAAAAAAAATTACTACTTAAAAGTAAAATAAAATTACGAATGAAATGTTGTTGTTGTTGTAATATCTTTATTGTACAATAAATTTAAAAATATACATATTACAATGAAATTAATTTTATGTTACAAAGGCGGACTTATCCCTAAAAGGGATCTCTTCCAGCCAACCCAGAACTATTGATAGAATAACATAAATGACATGAAATACATGTATAGTTTATAATCTAAAATATCTGAAACATATCGAAATCGAAAAACGATAAAATATCCTCTTGTAAACTCACACACGTCCGATTAAAATGTCACTACAAATTGAACTCCTTGGTAGTAAACTGCGGCGTCTTTTAAGCTGTACCAGTTTTGTACATATTGTATTTTTTTCTTTTTTATCATTTGCCTTATAACTAAGTGGCATTTACGAAAAATGTGACAATTCGCATTCCACGGAGCACGTGACGAGTTATATGTATGTATATTTTCAGGGCAGGTCCCTGGCGGGGAGGCAGTGAGAACAGAGCGCCATAAGACTCAATCCTTACACACTTCACTCGCTTCTCTAACATTCGTTGCTCTTTTCGTGCACGCTCACCGGTTCCTGCGGCTCCTGAAATCACCTTCTGATAAATCACGGCCAATTTGATCATGGTAGGTTAGCCTTGGTCTTCCTCGGCTCCTACATCCTTCCACTTTCGCATTATATATCTATTTCGTCATTCTTTCATCCTGCATTCTTTCTACATGTCCGAACCAACGAGCATGCCTTTCTTACCTTAACACTAACACTCTCTTTCAGATCAACTCTCTCTCGCAATGCTCTCATCTCGACCACAAATATTCTTTCATGCTCTGTCTGACATACCCAGCTTTCACTTCCTTGAGTTAACGTTGGGATTAGTAGCGCGTTGTGTACATCGAGATGTGCCTTCGGGCTTTGATTTCGGCCTAGAACTTTGCCCAGCGCTTCATTCACGCTATTCCCTGCATTCCCTCCCTCATCTCTCCACATCAGCGGTTTACCTTCCATCGCTGCTAAAAGCGCTTCCAAGAACCACTTGCTTCAACACCATCATCAACCGTAATTCTAATGTTTGTTCTGGTTGTCTCTCTTTCAATTACCATAATGTTGGTTTTCTTCGCATTCAATTATGAGCCCTTCTTTACGTGACGAGTATCTTCGAGTGTAAATATGATCTGGTCTTAGCGGTACATAAAATATTTTTTTCGTATAGTTTGATACACAACTCAGTGGCGTGCACAGAGATTTTCGACAGGGTAGGCAGATTTTTTTTAAAGCTATTAACTTACCAAAAAATACAGAATGTTGATTTTGGTTACCCAGTCTTGTGGAAATAATGATGTATGTGATCACTTGTTTTTATTCACCGAACACTACACACACCACATGAACAACTTTCGCAGTGAATATCATCCATATTTATCAACTTTAAAACTTTAAAATCTTATTTCGTCTGCTACCAGTCAATCGATTCAAAACAAAAACAATGGCGGCCGTCTTAAAATCAAAATAAAATTAACATCAATTTTATACGAAAAAAAGAAATGGCAATATCTTTCACTATAATTACATGCAGCAAACTACTTTTTAAAATAGTTACGTAGCAATGCTCGCGACACTTAGGTAATTTACGTTATAGTTCAGCTGAAAAGACATTGTCTATACTTTGCAATAGTGTGCGTTATTTATATTATTGTGGGCAATGTAATTACAGGAATGCACACTACAGTATTTATATTAACAACACGGCACACATACGTAAATTTAGACAGAAATAGTTAGTGTCTTTCGCCGTAAAAAGCTGCCAATGCGGCGCTGGTGTAGCGTAGCGCCTAGCTGCGATTTGAATATGACTAGCGATGATTTTAATAACTTACCGATACCGATAGATGGAGCTGTTTTTGATACGAAATATTAGTTAAAAACTATGTTTAAGAATGAAACATCGGATGGTATTTATCAAATTGATAGGGTAGGCAATGTCTTTTTGTCTATATGGAGTGCACGCCACTGACACAACTAGTGTCAATACAGAAGTCAAAAAAGTATTTTTGTTTATCTATCTGTCTATCTGTTGTCCACGCAGTACATAAAATATTAACAGCGTTGTCCACATTACTGTAACGACAAACTTTTTTGTACATACTTGTCTTTCAAGTTTATTGTGAAAATCGACTGTCACAAACAAATGTTATTATGTAGTAACTCTAGAAATGAAACTCAGTTTCTGGCAGTCGATAATGATATAAAAAATATATTGTTTGAGATTTTAAATATTAAATCGTACGGAGTTTAGGTAAAAAATAGCAGTTACGCTAAGATCTAGTCGGGCATGTGACATCTCCGCCCGTATTTACTTCTGTGTCTGGGAGCGCTTCAGAATCCGGCTGTGGCGGGTTACTGAACGACTAGCCCCTCTACGGCCTGCATCTCCAGCCGAACCCTCTGCCGTGTCCGGGAACTACTACCGTCTCCGCCATGGCCACCTACCGCGTTCGGCCCCATCGCACTGAACATTCGGTTGGAAAGACCTTCCTCACGAGTCCTTAAAGTCCGTTCGAGCCCGAACTATTGCTGTCCGAAACGACTCTTTTATATTGAATATTCATAAAAATTAGTGTTTAAATTAATTTATATTATTTTCAGAAGACGTTTTTTATTTAATCCTTATTTATTATATAATACATGGTCCTCAGTCGACTGGACAAGGAATAAAGGCAAATGGAGAGAAGGGTTCAGGAGAGGTAGGCCGCATCGAAGCAGCCTGTCTGGGGAAGTAGGTACTCTCCACTTCACAGAAAACCGCAGCCAAATAGCAAACTCCCTAGAGGGTTGTTGTGTTCCTGCGTGTGAGTGCGGTCACCAGTAAGCTCCTAAGTAGTTGCTATCTTAGCAGCAGGAGTGGCATGGCACGAGTGTTACTTAATGTATTGCAAGCACCGCTTTACATGCTTGTATGGCTCTACGTTGTATAAAAAAACGATTTTGCTCCCTCTCTCGATCCCTCAGGATGCCTCATATCATGAACAAAATAAATTGTCGAACTAACGCTTTCACTGGGCATACATTTAAATACTTATAAATATTTATGTAAACCGCACTAATTAATGACTGCCGAATAACATTTTGGTTAAAACGCCGAAAATTACGATTGTAATCGGTTTATCGGAGATCGCCCGCCAGATTGTAATAATGTGTTGAATTTTAACTATTACCTTTTTAGCTTGTTGAAAGTATTACATGAAAATTAAGATAACGTTGATGATAACTCTGAGATGGTTTAACAATTGCCTGATAACATAGCTATTTAAATCATACTTGTGGGCAGTAAATGAAAAATACTTTGTAATTAAAGGTTGTTGGTATCTAGGTACTTAATTTTTTTGTGAGAATGGAAAAAATTATAAGCTACATGTACTTACTATTTTTTATGACAAGATAATAAGAGTCGATAATTTATCTAACAGTATGAACAATGGGGCCTATAATAGCATGTAAAAACTTAAGTTTAAAACTGAAACCAGCGTACGACAAAAAAATCCGGGTAGAAAGGTATAAACAATATTTTAGAGAAGATACATGTTTCATGTTAAACGATAAATAATTAAAAGTATGTTAGTCTACTTACGAATTATAAACTATCGAATACAAATAAATGTAAATGATGCGTGATTACGGCTATAGAAAATCTTTTTCGTCTTTTATCTCTCATTAACTGTACGTAGAATATCAACTATACGTATGTATATCCTCACGCCAAGTCCCTTGGGCAGGCAGGCAGAGAGAACCCAGAGCCATAAGACGTGGTCCTTACATACTTCACTCGCTTCTGTGACATTCATAGCTCTTTTCATGCACGCTAGCCGGTTCCTGGGGCTCCCGATATCATCTTCTGATAGAACACGACCAATTTGGTCATGGTAGGTTAGTCTCGGTCTTTCTCGGCCCCTACATCCTTCCACTTTTGCATTGTATATCTGTTTCGTCATTCTGTCGTCTCGCATTCTTTCTACATGTCCGAACCAACGGAGCATGCCCTTTCTTATCTTAACACCGACACTCTCTTTTAGACCAACTCTATATAACTATACGTAGTCCAATATAATTAATTTTATTATTTACCGTTTATCTATCTATCTCTATAACTTCACGCCAAATCCCTTGCGGAGTAGGCAGAGGGAACCGAGCGCCACGTGACTCGATCCTTACATATCTCACTCGCTTCTTTAACATTCATTGCTCTTCTCATGCACGCTCACCGGTTTCTAGGGCTCCTGACATCACCTTCTGATAGAACACGACCAATTTGGTCATGGTAGGTAAGTCTTGGCCTTCCCCGGCTCCTACATTCTTCCCACTTTTGTATTGTATATCTGCTTCGTCATTCTTTCATCTTGCATTCTTTCTACATGCCCGAACCATCGGAGCATGCCTCTTCTTATTTTAACAACGTCTTCTTATTTTAACTTCTTATTTATCGTTTAGATTTTTAAAAAGAGTTCTATAGCATCGTGAGCGTTGCTTTACGTGTTCGGTTATGGATGGGCTTATCTAATTCCAGTTTCAATATAATAGATGACAGTCGTTAAGCTAAGTCAGTGGTCCTCGGGCGGCTTGAAAACAATGGTCTCCGCCAACCAGTATTTGAGCAGAAGCGTAGAAAACACCTTCGATTGAAGGTAGACCCTGCAGTGGAATGAGTAAGGGTTGATGTGGATAGATTTGGATTTAAAAATGTACCATCGTTGAAATCTTGATTAAATCCTTTTAGTGGACATTTAATTTGTTAAAACCTAAATATGACTACAACAAAAATGCCCACTATTACATGAGAAAAAATATCTTAAATAAGAGAGGTACGGCGCATCACAGCATCCCGTCTGGGGAAGCACCCCCACATCACAGAAAGCTGCAGCAGTATGTGAATGAGGTAACCTGTAAGCTACGAAGGAGTTGCTGTGCTAGCAGCAGAGGTGGCATCACGCGAGTGATACGTAATATGTCGTATCACTTCATCTTGACTTAAGTAATTCATTAGAAGCGAATTGTTACGTATGACTTGAGCGTAGCTTCCATTTTTTTTTTCGTATCTATGTACGAAGGAACACCAAGTTTTTCATTGGACACCAAACACAATATCGGACATATCATTATTACATATATTTACATATATTTACCTTTTTCGTAATATTTTATAGTACGCTTTAAGCTGTCATGTTAGATTTTTAATAACGTCATATAGCATATAACCAGCTGAATTGCATGACTCATGTACGAGTATTAACATACAATCGCATATCGCATATCTCATACATGCCAGGTAAATAAAACGTTTATTTCAGTTATATTACATCAATTTTTAACAGGTTCCGGAGTTACTAGTAGAGAATAAAATACTTGTACTAGATAACTCCGCTTTTCGGTAATATTCACATTATTTTAACTTAACGGTTGTTATGGCAAGATAACAGGTACATTAAACAAAACAAATCAAGGTTCACAAGTACACTTATGAAATGACATAAGTTAATATTGAAATAATTAGAGGGAGATTTTGTACAAAAGCCGTCTGCATGGGTACCTCTGTCTCACCTATTTCTACCGCCAAGCTATATTTTTATAGCTGTATTGCAGTTTGAAGGGTGAGATATGGCAGAGAAATTAGGGGGTACTGGGACGAAAGACCCTTAGGTCACAAAATTGACAGCGCGCGTGACACCCGTGGTGTTGCGAGTGTCAATAGGCTGCGATGACCGCTTACCATTTAATGCGGGCCGCATGCTTGTTTGCCAATCTAGATGTATACAAAAATGTACCTCTTAAAAAAAGAAGGTGAAGTACCTGTGTGCGCATGTGTGTGTTGTGTGTTGTGTGTTCTCACACACTGTGTGAATGCGTATGTGTGTACTACTATATCTCATCTACAAATGTGAGAAAATAATGCAGTAAGCCTCACACGGAATGTAATCTACGATCATGTATAGATTTATAAACATCATGTAAAGATATGATATACATACTCTATAATCAGTTTAAATTTATGGCTGTTGCTTTTGCATCATTAGTAGAGTCCAACAGTATTTCAATATAAAAAATATTAGATACATACATATCATTACGACTGTCTCTCATTGGCGTAGGCAGAGACTATGGAATGCCAGGTGCATCGATCCAAACATACCCCTCTCGCCTCAACCTCTTTATGCATGCTGTTTGGTTTTACTTTTCCTACACATCACCTATTTGATCTATATGTGTGCGTTTAAGGCTGCCCCTTCCGTTTTCTCCATTCCCTCTTGCCTGATACACTTCTTTCGTAACTCTTTTGTCGTTCATTTTTTCTAAATGACCAAAATTACTCGTATCTCAGTATACCCTTTTCAATTTTTGTCACTACATCATCTTTCCTTCCACATAGTTCTCGTATCGTGCTATTTTTTGTTCTATTAATTATTCTCACTCTACACATACTCCTAAGCGCTCTTATTTCTACGGCTACTTACTTACCTACTTTCATGCTTCACATGCCATACCCATGTTTCACTGTCTTACATTAATGTTGGCGTTAATACACTCATGATAGCAAGGCGGGCTTTGATCGATTTGTTATCGCTTGTTACCATGGAGTACGACGCACCATTGATACGGTTTCCTGCTTTCACTCTTCTTTCAATATCGCCCTCACATTTTCCATCTCTCCTAAACATAGAAACTAGATAAACAAATTCATTCGCTTATTCCACTTTTTCATCTCCGATCATTATCTGGCACTCTGTAACAGTTTCATTCCTTTCAAACACCATCGCTTTCGTCTCCATTTCATTTATTTTCATACCTTTCGTTTTAAAGGCCATATTCATAGTGACCATTTGTTGTAGTTCTTACGCCGAAGATGCAAGGAGAACCTGATCATCGGCGTACGTTAAAAATGATATTCCTTGTGTATAATTGAACCGGTTACAATTTTATTACATTACCAGTTCTTGACCATGCCCTGCTCCTGGTCAATCGCAAGTTAAGCACGGTCAAACGCAACAAGTTTATAGATGGGTTTAGTCGCCTCTAGTTCTTTCGTGCCCTGAGGATACGTTGCTGGTCCGATCCAATAAAAACCGACATTGAACAAATGTCAATAGATGTTAGTGATTAAGTCATACCTTTAACCAATGATCTGAAGATACTGGTTCTACCAAATGGATTTCAAGCGACCTCCACCAAAAATAACCCTGCATTTTCAATCCACATTTGAGCAGCGCAGTGGAGCATGTTCTAAACCATTTCAGTTGAAGGGAGCCCCGTGTTCCAGTGGAATAAGAAAGTATTCCTGTGGCTTGCTGTGGTGTCCATTTCCAGGAACCAGATTATCTCTGTACCTATCATATTTTATATTCGTGCAGTAGTTAAGAAATTATAGGAAATAGATATACAGGCAGATTCAATATTATTTGAATGATTGGATAACCTTTGAATGTTACATGTATTTGCAAAATAAAAAGTTTATACTGCTAAAAAGCAAATATTTATTAATAATTTACTACAATTGTTGGCTGTACTTTTCACTTAAATACTATATAAAAACAAACCGTTAGCATCGTTACGCTCTTCCTAGGTGTCACTAGGCCTTATTTATTTATTTTATTTGGGACAAACAAACAGCGGTACAATAATGTATATGTTAACATTAGTATAGAACAAGTAAGTTTGAGCCATTGTACAGCCAACATCGTTATCCACATATTAATAATTACTTATATTATTTAGTATGGTGATACAAGTTGCAAAAAAATTAATGATGAAAATTTCAAAGACAATGAAGACCAATTCAAATGAGGATTAAAATTAATTCAGATAGTGTTACAAAGTGATTTCAACACCAGATGATGAAAACAAAGCTCTTTCTAGGTCGCAGCTGAAAATCAATGATTTACTTCACGAGCACACACACGTGCATGATGAAGCTCCAGTAAAATGGGGTGCAGGTACTGTAACTGCAAAATTTTGTAAATGACATATTTTTTTTTATTATTATTTCACGATGTTTAATTATATGACGAGCTCGGTGGCGCAGTGGTGGAGCACGCTGTTACGCTACTTTGACACCAATGCTCGTGGGTTCGATTCCCACACAGTACAAACATTTGTGTGCATGAACATGTCTATTTGTCTTGGTCTGGGTATTTTCTATTTACAAAAAAAAAATGTATTTACGTATGTTTATCAGTTGTCTAGTACCCATAACACAAGCTTCGCTTACATTGGGGCTGGATGGCGCTGTGTAATTTGTCCGACAATAGTTATAATTATTTATTTATATCACTGTGTTTTATGTGTTTGTTTTCGTGTTTAATTGAAGTAACGAAAAATTACTTAAAATGTTTATTGCTCTAAAATTACAATAAATACGTATTAACTGTTGTTAATAAACAATTATTGTGATATAAATATCAGTAATGTGGAAGAGAGGTGTGTGTGTAAAGTGTATGGAACATTCCATACATACACACTTTAATATTACATTAGCGAGATATATATTTCTATACCTCTGTAAAAAAAAAAACATGTGTATCTTGGTACAAATATTTTTTTAACTGTCTATCTATAAAAATACATTATCTTTATAATGATAGTGGTGATATAGGCAAAGCAAATATTCCTACAAATTGACCTAACAAAGTTATCGTGCAACACAGCAGACCTTACTAAATTGAAAAAAATATGTGCAATTAGAACAATGCGGATAATTGAAGCTCGGAACACGGTGCTAATAACTGCTTCGGATGACAAGTTAATTTGATAAGATAATTGTGGGTGAAATGTCACAGGTGACCATGGAATTTTCGCTACATTTTTCAAAGTAACGCTTGCGAAAGGTGCTAATTTTTAACGTGAATGTTTTTTTTGTAGATAGGATGGAAAGATAACATAGCAGCTGAGGTAGATCAGACACTTTAGATTCTTTGAAACTTAGGATAAAGTTTGAAGCTAAAACTACTTTTACTAAAATGTAGATTCTACTGATAATATTTTCTGATATGATTAACTGATAGCATCATCCCGTTTCCTAACCTATTGGGATTGGCAGAGTTCGTTATCTAGGCCTTAGGTTTGGCAAAGATATTGTTTTTGCCATGGAGCAACTGCCGCCAGACCTCCATAACTCAGAGGAAAAGCCAGACCGTTCTTAGGTCAGATCACCCGACTTTCGAAACATGATTTCTTAGACGTGCGGGTTTGGAGAATCAGTTACTCCTGGACGAGAGCGGAACAGCAAATGGTAATTACGAGTATGTATATAAATCAGAAAACATGAATTTGGTAGTAAATGCTCACACCAGGATTCGAACCACGTACTAGTAGGTTAATACACTCGTTCATTATCTATCACTATCACAGCTCAACTGATATTATTTTATCCATAGATTAAACTGAAGTAAATGTAAGACAGAGTAAGATAATAACCCTGGTGAGCGTTAATTCGACGGTATGTCGCTTGGCTAAATTGATTTATGAAAGCAATTCTTGCCGGACATCTAGCTGTGTTTTTTGGTATAAAATAACCAAAAGTTAGTGAATAGTTATTGACAATGGCAGGTCTATTGTTCTAGCGGAGTGGTGCGGAGACTACGAAACGACGTTGAGCGCCAGCCACTTATTAATATAAACATGTATATTTATTAGACAGATGTTATTTTTGCATGAACGTTAAAAATAAAAACCCGATGTATCAACGTATTTGTTTGATTGAAGACTAGACACGCAACTGGGAGGCGTAAGTAATATTTACGATTACCTCTGGCTACACAATGTTTGTACCACCATTAATTAGATCAGCAAGATAAGTGACGTCCAGAACATGGTGCTAATAACCAGGTTGTGGATGGATGATAAGACGACAACATAATTGTCGCTGATTGTCTGGTTGTTAAGTCAACACTCACCTGTTTTGAGGCAAACCCCTTGATAATTCATATAAATAGTGGTGAGCGAGAGACCAATGACATTTTTGGTTGAATATTGGGCTTACAACCCACATCTTACTACAGTGGCGAGACCTCGGAACAAGTGCTGAGACATGCATTTAAGTAAAGACGAATGTTACAAATGTGTTGCTTGTATGGCTGGAAGTTAAAAAGAGACAAGTATATTACCACCAGGCAGTCATCTACTCTTTCGTACCAGTGTGATCTATACAACTAACTAACAAGGGTAACTAAGTAAAATATGTAAATATTTCCTGTCACGGGCTATCTAGTTCCAAATTAAATTTAGCTTGTGCTATTGGTGTTAGACAACTGGATTAACACATGTATTTTTTAAATAAATAATTATAATACATAAAAACTTCCAACTCAAGCCCAAAGAACGTATTCATAAGTACGTATGTACATGCACACATATGTACTCATCTCAGGAATCGACCCTTGGTGTTAAAGTCACCATATCTTTATTTTTGTTAATATAGTGAATATACCAATATATTCATAAAATAAATGCCTTGAATACTGCACTAGAGATAGAATCAACTTAGTACAAATTTCAAATTCTTTTAGTGATTATTTTATTGTATGGCGTTTAAATTCAACTAAAGACGAACAGGATATTGTTTAAAAATGTGCCAAAATAATTCGCCATTTTTTTGCATTTTAATTTAGACATCGCGTAACAAGAAACGTTGTTCCTTACGTTTTGTCTGTTTCAAAACTCGTATACCCTATTTTATCATAGTTGGTTATCTGGCTTCATACAATTATTCGTCAGTGCACGATGATGACTCGTTATCGTTTTACTTATGATAATGGTATTCATCTTGATATTATATCTGTGATTACCCATGTGTATAATAATAGTTACCAAAATGATATTTCATAAATAACTATACGTATTCCTAGAAGTCACTTCACATCAGGTGGTCTTTACTGGTTCCTCTATTTAATACCATAAAACATCGCCCCACGTTTAATACATTATCATTAAAACTAAACCATGCCATCATAAACTTTACCACCTGATTTACATTTTGTACAGAAAATATAGCTCATACAGTTTTAAAAATTGTCATTAACTTTCTCCTCAGCGCGCGGCGTTATCAATTGCAACAAAACCCAGTGACGTAATTACGGTAATAAATTTAAAAACAATATGGCGCCCAAGATGGCCGCTGCGATAATCAATGACAGGAGCAATAAACTGTTTTTAATGACCACAGCCACCTGCACGAATTTGTCTCAGCATTTTAAGCCTTTTTGGACGAAGAAAATTATGTAAGTTTATAGAGGTAACAATGGGTCAGTTTTATGTTAGTCGCGTTAACACGGATTATCAATTTAGATTAGATTTTGAGATGTGTAGGTACATAAAATTTATTTGCAAAAATATATTTTAGTGCTAAAAGCACAATAATTAATTTACTTAATTTATCTTATCAGAATAATGCTTACTATTATCAATTTTATAATATTAGATTTTGGGGTGTATATATTACTAAATATATTTATGCGCCCAGAATGCGGAGAGATCTGAAGTCTGTAAACAACGAAGGGGGTATTTTTCTTATAATATAGACTACGTTGTTTGAAAATCAAGCAGACAATACTTACTAAATAGGGACTCCACATCAGGAACGTAGAGTAGCCCAGTGAATAAAAAACAGCATATTAACCGACGGCTCCTTGTTCGAATCCTGGGGTCAGATCTGCATGGAGAGTTTAAAAGGGCGTATAAAGCTAAGTGTCGCTTTAATTGTGTTTTTATTAACAACGCTTAATAACTTAATACCCATTCCAAAAAAATGCTGAATACTGACACTGTAGAACCATATTTATAATACATACAACATAACCAAAATTTTAAATATTGCTTATTGTGTCCACTTATAGCAATAATCAAAATTATGACTAATTGTACATAAATAATAAATACAGAATATGTCTCAAAAAACATAAATATGATTCTACAGTGAAAGTATTGAGAGTAAGCAAGTAATGATGGTGCCACTTAGCTTTATACGCCCTCAAGATCGACAGTCTTGTGAAGTTTTGCACTAGGTTTCACAGGAAAAACTAGATGGCGCTGTTCACAAACTAAAAGTAACAAATTCAATGCATCGTGCTTTTTAATTGCTTTAAGAAAAATTGTGATGACATAAAATAAAATAGTAACTAGCAAAGAACGATATCTTCAATGATTTTGTTAAGGAAATACCTTGTCCCTACAGTTACTAGCAGCTCTCATTTTCGTAGTATTAGTTCGGTAGCTCAGAAAACCATGCCGATGGGCAGGCAGCCCAGGTCACGCTCTATTTTTTATTAATTTTATACCACGGCACTGGTTTTCACACCTATTTCACAGAAAAACACCTCAGTTAAGCCTGAATATGATGCTCCAAGCCAAACCATGATTGATGAAGGATAATGCCCTTGCTAGACCCTCGGAATACGCGTGCTCGCTTCTTCACAACTGTGGGCATACACCTTATCATTTTGTTTGTTGTAACTGTCTTCGATGATAAAAACTTTTTCATCCGAAAACAAAATTTCGCGGTATTTTTTCCCGCGTACCGCCGTAACAAAGCACGGGATCTTTCCATCCTAATTTTTTTCAAACGCTCGTTCATAAAATGTCCGGTTTCTTTACGATAAGCTCTTAGTCCCAGGTTTTCATTTAACACTCTTTTGATAGTGGCTCTGCTTAATTCCATCTGAAGAGCTAAGATTTTTTGTTTACGCACGGGATTTCTTTGGATTCGTGCCTTCACGGCTTTGATGACCGCTGGTGTCCTAACTGTGCGAGGTCGGCCGCTCCTCTTACGATCTTCGAAGCTTGAATCTTTAGTATATCGTTTGATAGTAAATAAACTGAAGTGTTATTTTCAATTTTTGTAGAATGTTGAAAATCTCTTTTGGCGCGTAACCACAGCGGAGTAACGCGATAACTGCGACTCTATCTTCCTTCTTCAACCACTCCATATTTGAAAATGAATGAAAATGAATTTATTTTTTTATTTTTGGTAAGCGAGAACTTTCTATTTTTAAAATTGGTCAAAGTATTTCTGGCCAGTATTCCAAAATTAAAATAATGGACTTCTTCCCGCGCTTTTGACGAGTGACATGGTTGTTATACTTGAAATTTTTACAATGCAGTATAAAATTAGTTATATTTGACAATTTTAATAGTATTTTGTAACATAAGCGCTAGTGAAATTATACAGTAATGGAAAAACTCAAATATAACACGTTTATGCACTTTTTGGAAGACGTGAATAAGTTCATCAAGAACACATTGTAAAAATCACTATCATTTTACGGGTGGTATTTAAATTGGGTTGATTGGGACCCTTCCCAAGTATTTTTTCAGCACAGTTCCTGAAGCTGAAACATAGAATTAAGAGTTTCAAATGATTCTAAACTGAAGTGCTACTTTTAGCAACACTATTGCCATATATTATAAAAAAAAAATAAGGTTTTAACAGACCTTATGACCCGACTAGGTATAAGCAGTAGATCAACTAGTGCACTTAAGCCTTTTCGAAATAACTACCAATGCTTTTATCTTACCTTTATCTCTACTCGTCGCTGCTAATCAACATCATTAGACAACAGATCAGACGCTTCGAAAAACTGACACAATCATGTATTTCATTTGCTTATAGTCTTGTAATGGCGCACATCTTTGTAAGTGCAACAATTTCAAATTTTCTGTGAAGTTATCCTAATGATAAAATGTATCATCGAAAAAGATGACGTACTCGGTGGCGCAGTGGTGAAACGCGCTATTACGTTACTTTGATACCAACGCTTGCGAGTTCGATTTCCACACAGTACAAACATTTTTGTTCCTGAACATATCTGTATATAGAAGTAGACCGCACCAAAGCAGGCCGTCTGAGGCAGTACCTCCACCTCAAAGAAAAATAAATAACAACTCCCTGGAGGGTTGTTGTGTCCCTGCGTGTGAGTGAGGTCACCAGTAAATGGCATCGCGCGAGTGATACTTAATACAGATACAAAAACTCCTGACGTTGTATATAAAAATAATTTATTGGTAATACATTAAGTACTTATCAGGTTGATGAAGTGTTTTAATAATATTTTAGACACATCCGGATTAAATAAATGACATTGATAATGTAGCACTCTGTTTTGCTTGCTTTGTATGTATACGTGTTCTGGACCATAATTAGAAAACGGTATTCATTTTATTGTCTCGTCAAAATCTACTGTCACATAAAAATAATAATGAGTGAAATTTTAAATATAAATCTATAGAAGGCCGGAAAGAAAACAAGCGGAGACCACACAGAACACCAGTTCTACGCTGGGAACTGGTGAGCGACTCACAGCGTGCATCTCCGCGCTGTCCTTCTTCTGTATGCGGTGTGCTCCCCTATCCCCCGTTGTCTTGGACCGCGACCTATCTCGCCGTATACATCAGAGCTTGGACCTACTGCTTCGTCCGCGAGCACCTTTCTATTGCAGTGTTGGATCGCAGGGCGATCTTCACTCTCTCCGTCTACAACAGCGCTGGACCTGCTGTGACCCTAAGCGCCTCAAGGGCCTGGGCTGCTCGCTGGCTGACCTGACCTCGAAACTACCCGTCTACGGCTTGCATCTCCGGATCTCCTGTCGTGTCCGGGAACTACCGGCCAGCTCCGCTAGGGCCTCCTAGTGTGCCCGGCCCAATCTCCCTGAATGTTGGTTAGACCCTTTGCGAGTCTTTTTTATATCAATATTTGTAAATATTAGTTTTAATAAAAATATATTGTTTTTATTTTGGAAGACCGTTTCTTATTCAATAACCCTTCTCGTGATCGTATCACTGATGTGATTGATGTCTTAAGGAAAGACGTGGTCTTTGACTCCAGATTTGTAAAGACAAATCATCTGAACGCCGCTAACTTAAGATAAACGTAAGATAAACTTAAGATAACTGTTATCTAATATATATAATAGCCAGGTTTTACTTGTTCATCATACGCCAGCTACATACATAGTATGTACACATAGGTCTCCATTTAATTCCCATTAATAAATACGATATTGTACTAACCGGATGTTTGAGTCATCTCCCGAACTCACCACTTTCCCGTACTTGCTCCTGGTGTTGTAAATGTTCATAGGCTATGGATACCATCAGGCAGTAAGCTTCAATTTCCACTTTATTGACATAGAAATACAATTTACATAAGTAATATTACTCAAAATAAAATGTGTGATCATAAGTACCCTCTAAAGTTACGTCTTAGAGTACCCACGAATTATAAAGGTGCCATTCGAAAATTGAATTAATTAGGGCATCAACAGGTGGGAAAGATAACTCGGTTACAACGCGGCGGTCTTAATAATTCCATTTGTACTTTCGTCCGGCGGAGTTTAACGACGTTCGTACATCATCTCCGAAGTGACGGATGCGGCAGATGTTTATAACATAAATTTTATTTCCGTGACAGTAAGGAGTTACAATTTGAGACTTTGGAGAGAAATCGTTTTATATAATAGAATTCATTGAAGCTAATTCGAGATACTATCTCGTGACAATAATGGAACTAATTTTAAAGACATTAATACGATATACTAAATCTCGAAGTAAGGATCTTGGAAATACAGGATCTTTAAATAGAAAGATTCTTCTGAATACGTAATTCGAAAAGATTCTCGTTTCAAAGAAGCAGAGTACGTCATTATAATTAATATTAATATCGGTCAGCAGAAAAGGTGTCTGTAAAAACTAAGCGACCAAAAAAATGTATCCATTGCGTTTTTTGTTCCTTATTTTTTCTTTAAAATCGCGTTTTTTTTTTCAAAAAAACATGCATACAAATGAAAAGCAAAATTTTATCTAAATATAAAAATACCTTACTTAAATAAGATAACCATGAAATCATCATCAGGCTTGTATCTAACCACTGCAGGATTTGGCTTTCCTATTACTTTCCATGGTGTTTTTTCTTTTCTCCTAATGCATTTAATTAAATGTACTATGATCTCCGTTTTTTTTATAGTCCGCTTTCCTCCTTGGATGACATATGGATGGGATGTCATCGCAGATGGCTACTATAACTGGAATACTGCCACTTCAGGTTACTGATGTTAAGGGCTATATAGCTAACTTTAGAGTTTCATATTTCCAAGTTCCAAATTATGCCATTTAGAGAGACATCGTTTATTGTGTGACATGTTTTACGTCACTTGTTTTATGTACGTATACACTTACCAAGTATCTCCTCCTATGTCTCTGCACCATAGATACCACCTCTGTGCGAGTTGCACAACAATCATACATGGATGTTTTACGAAACGTCCCGAGTGTAGTCTTTTTTTTCACAATTAACTTTAAAGATTGCATTCTGTTTCTTCTTTTGGCATGCAATTACTGATTATTTTGTTGCTCAATATAAAATTGTCTGGTGCAGTCTCGTTAGCGGTAATAGGAATGATTTGATTTGATTACTGTTTAAAGTTAAAACAGATAAATGTTCCATTTGGTTTTTAATTCATTGCTCAAGCTTGCCACTTGTTTGTTAAATCCTACTCTTGGACATAAGAAATGTTGCCAAGGCTGGAGTTTCTTTAGGAGCATAGTTGCTGACTTTTAGGAACAAATCGACTATTTTGCTGGTTCAACATAAACTACTGTAGGTAGTTATAGAAAACACATGCAGCTATGCAGCTATTATACTATGAAACGTCATCGACAAGGAACAGATATTTTCATTACCAAAATCACAATAGTCGCGTACTTTGTACATTCAGAAGGTTTTCTTTCAATTAACGGTAGGTTATGTCATAAACTCGCTGTCGAGGTTTTTCGAACGGTCTACACATTATGAGGTTCTTCAAAAGCGGCGAGAAGAGGGTTTTGCAGGGTTAATGATATCACTGATATTGCAAATTAGCATAACTGCTTACCATAAGGCAAGCAGTTGTTTGGTATCTCTCCAAAACTAAAAAAAAAATGAATGGTTATGCTATGAATCATATATAAAATAACGTTATTTGGCGAAATGTCCGATTTATCCAGAACGGTGGTGGTACAGCGCGTAACTCAGTTACTGACTCAGCAGTGTTAGCATATGATTAAGATGTTACTTAAGGTGATATTTGATTTTATATCATGATATTATCGATACAGTCTCTGAAGAGTAATAGCTCACTGGATAAAGAGCCGGCCTGGTATTCGACGGTCACGGGTTCGAATCCTAGTGTGAAAATCAACGTGAGGAAATCCGCACGTCCAAGGAATTATATTTCGTGTAACCTGAAAGGTTTGATTTTCCCTCTTGGTTGTGGAGGTCTGATGGCAGTCGCTCTATGTAAAAAAAATGTATTTTCGCCAAATCCTTAGACTTAGGTAACGGACTTCACCAATCCCAATGAATTAGAAAGACGGTATAACGATAGGAAGAAGAAGTAATCAATATGGTTCTTGCGGAGATCGTCTTGGTTAGCAAATAAACATACAAGTGACAAAAAGAACGAAGGTAATAGTAGTTACAGTAAAAAACAAAAATACACAAAAACCTACCTTATCTATAAAAAAATATACGTATAATATTTGTTCAGGAATAATGTCGTTAAAGTTTAGGGGGAGAACGGAAGTGCGGGGCGTGTTACGCTGTATATTCCGGAAGGCGGAACTGGTGCCCTGCGGACATAAGAACACGTCACACAAATCACTTACAGAGTAAGTATAGCGTAAGTTTATTGTAGGATATAAATGAGCATCATAATTTTATGCAAAATAAAACACAATCTGACGACTTGAGTCAGAGAGTTTGATTTCAACTCTATTTTCGATGGACATAAAGAAACTACACGTTGTATTCTATTCGTATTTTCGTTGTAAGAAACTCACTAGCATTTCAAGAGTCAAAGCCTAACACACCTGCACGTTGTGTACCTTACTAATTAACCAATGAGGGTTTAATGAAATATAGAAAGGGTGTATGTAGCCGGCCTATAGTTTCACACGCGATTTCCCTTCGTTGCCGGCGTGGAGGTATTTCTAACTGAAAAGAAGCTTTATATATTCCTACAAACATTCATATGTTCCTACAAACATTTCCCAAAACAAAACAAATATTTTGCAATATAAATAACCGATTCAGAATATTAATTTCTCTTCGCAAAAGTTGCTTGAGACTAACGTTAGCAAAACTGCAGATAAACTCCTTCAAAACTTCTGTCCTCGTCATACAAATGTCAAAACAATTTAACAGAATACGATTATATTGCAGGAAACGTGCAGGTGCAGTGCCGGTTTTTTAACAGAATAGCGAGTCATTTACTGCAGCGTTTCTGCAACGTCGCTGCTGTCAGATATCTTAACAGAATACCGAAACGTCAAAATGTACGCATTTTGATACACGCCGCGCTGCAGAGCAGTTGTAGTTTTTAGTAGAATCGGCCTACTGTATTCCTTGGATCTATAGAGCTTCTGCGATCTTCACTAGATCGCCAGTATTAACTGTTTAAAAACTTGATTATTTAATTAGATTGAGTATGTTGAAAGAATGATTTGATCGGACATGTAGAAAGAATGCAGGATGAAAGAATGACAAAAGTGGAAGGATGTAGGAGCCGAGGTAGGCCAAGAACTTACCTACCATGATCAAATTGGTCGTGTTCTATCAGAAGGTGATATCAGGAGCCCTAGAAATCGGTGAGCGTGCATGAAAAGAGCAATGAAGGTTAAAGAAGCGAGTGAGGTATGTAAGGATCCAGTCGCGTGGCGCTCGGTTCTCTCTGCCTACGCCGTAAGGAATTAGGCGTGAAGTTATAGATAGATAGATATAATATGTTGAAAAATAAAGTTCCACAACAGTCTTTAAATAAATTTACATTGTTAGGTGCCGTTAGCCTATGAATTTGCAACATAGGAAGTATCACTCGCGCGTTGCCATACCTGCTCATAACACATCAACTCCTTAGATGATTACTGGCAACCTCACTCACAATAACTCTCCAGGGAAGTATTAATTGGCTACGGTGATCTGTCAGGTGCAGGCACTTCCCCAGTCGCGCAGTCCCAGTATTAGGCTCTTTGTGAGAAGGAGGTGCTTCCCGTGACGAGGTACTTTGGTCTGCCCTACCTCTCTTACCGCTTGCGCGTTCAACAACCTAACAGTATATATCTATATTTTTATACAACTAGAATGGCAAACAAGCATGCGGTGTAAGCGGTCACCGCAGCCTATTGACGCTCGCAACGCCACGGGGATGTTACTCGCGCGCTGCCAATCTTGTAACCTAAGGCTGTTTCGTCACAGTACCCAGTAATTTCTCTGCCATATCTCACCCTTCAAACCGGAACACAGTTATATAAAAATAGCTGCTTGGCGGTAGAAATAGGCGAAACAGAGGTACCAACGCAGACGACTTTTGTGCAAAGTCTCCCTCTGGTGTTTTCATTATGACATCATATTACAGAAAAATCCAATCAAATAACAACTCCCTGGGCGATTGATGTGTTCCTATCACTGAGTAAGGTCATCAATAATGGCGGAGGACATTAAAACACCCAAAGTAGACTATGATCGACTTTCGTTGATATATTCAAGATCATTAATTATGCATAAATCTAAGTCGAATAGCATCGGCTACGCCCAAGTAATGCCTCTGGTGAAGCAAGGGTCTATGACTACGATTGATGAAAGATTATATTGAGGTTACTGCCATTATACTATCTATTTTAATTTAGATTTAACTATCTATCTATTCACAGCTTCACGCCAAATCCCTTGCGGGGTAGACAGAGATGTCTGAGCGCTACTAGGATATAGATATCTGTCGTTAAGCCTATTTAAAGTTAAGATAGTAGCTTTCTGAAAACTTCAAAAGACCTGCTTTCCCTTGATAGCAATGATATAGCGCGATAGAGTCCATTTAAGCTCCGACGAGCTCGGTGGCTCAGTGGTGGAACGCGCTGTTACGCTACTTTGACACCAACTCTCGTGGGTTCGATTCCCACACAGTACAAACATTTGTGTGCATGAACATGTCTGTTTGTATTGGTCTGGGTATTTTCTATATATAATAAGTATGTATTTACAAAAAAAAATGTATTTACGTATGTTTATCAGTTGTCTAGTACCCATAACACAAGCTTCGCTTACTTTGGGGCTAGATGGCGCTGTGTAATTTGTCAGATAATATTTATTATATTTAAGAATCATTAGATTAGCTGGAGACCCGTATCACAATAGTGGGTTGGATATTTATACACGTTTGAATGTCATTATTTTCCTAATTATGTTCCTAACTCATTCTCCAGATGCCCTGTATCAGAAAAATATTCTAAAAAATATTAAGCACACATTTTTCCTTCGGATTTCGCTACATTAGTACCACGTTGGCGACAAAATTTATGAATCGCATTTATAGAATTTATTACTTGGAGAAAATGACGCCCGGGGTGTTTTCTACCCCTTAGCTTTCACCCCCTCCCGCCTGTTTATACAGTAATGTTTTATTAACTGTTTCTCTATGGAGAAAGTAAATGTTTATGTAATAGCAGTTTAGATAATGTTGCACAAAAGAAGCTTTTCCATTTTTTCTACATTGTTGTACACAATCTTGTTCATTCTATATATACCCCTAGTGCTACTTATTGCCAACTTTGGAGCCAAAACTGTGTTTTATCTGCAAGACAAGTGGTGAATCCTGTCGATCAGGAAACAGGAAAGTGTGAAAGAGAAATAGGACACAGCGACGGTTGTTAAGGAGCGACCTAATATGCTTGTTTACGAAAAACTACAACCAAATGCACCCTGGGTGAATGAGAGGTTCTGCGGTATTTATTATGCATCGAGATTGGGGAAGTGCCAGTCACGAGTATGGGTCCCTTTTTAATTTTCGTAACTATACATGATCTGCCCTAAATAATGCAGAAACTGTCAAATATCTACTATTTCTCAATGATACCTATTTCGTTTTCAATGTACTCCGATGGTATGAATATATTGTTAAGGTAAATTGTGCCTCTCTAAATTATCTACCATTTTAAATTATTTGTTTACACGTAAACAATATTTTCTTAAACTCAGCTCAGCTCAGTAACAATTTAGTTTTCCAAATGTATAAATATTGTTCTGCCAATATAAAGTTCTTATTAAGAATAATAAATTTGAATTTCTATTACTATTTTTTGTTATGCAATTACAGAAGACTCGAAGTTGCAGTTGAGTCTCCACAATAATAAACCTGTCAGTCAGGCGAATCAAACCATCGCCGGCCATGATTACTGCGCGTATAGTCTATTTCAGATACTTTCAGAGCATTATGTCGTATAGTATTACTATTGTAGTATACTAGGGCTCAAAAGGATCAATCAAACTGGATCTAAAAATTGTAGGTATTTTCCTGTAAATTAGATAAACAGAATTTGCTATTGTTATCTCACTTACCTGTAAAACTTAAAATAACTTCATTCTATTTCGTCAACCTAATATATCAGATGAAAACAAACTCGTGTGCTTGTTGCAAAATAAGCCAGGTATTTATCCTAATTACACATATTATTAGATACATTAAGCTATATCACCGTAACAAATGATATGATAAAACATTATTTTCAATCTTGAAAATTTCGATTACTTAGTTCCTGAGATGCTACAAATAAAAAAAAATATTTAGAGGAGAACAGATCTTAATTTCAGTCTCGTCAATTCGATAACTTGTATAACATAAGATATAATATTCAATCTTGTCTTATTCATCGTTGAACCGTCCTCTAGTGAACCCTACGGGACGTTAGCTTTTGTAATTTAAAGTTTCTTTTACTAGTAACCTTGCAGGGGAGATACGACGAGTGTAAAAGATTCATTGCCACAATATCTTTTTTCGGATAGATACGCCATCTTCAATTTTATTCACAGCTAGTGTCTTATAAGAAAATTATCCCATAACAGACAGATACTGTTTTATAATGCGCAGCCACTTGAATTCTCTTGAATCAGAATATCGTATAGACATAGAATTCAATTCGTCCATAAAAGAAATCTGACTTCAAAAATCGTTATTCATAAAAATGTTGGATCAAAATAATATCATTATCTTTTTGCACAACCTTTCCGAATTGGATATTGTAGTGGAATTAAACAGACGTCTCAATACAACATAAAGAAAGGAGGATATTATTACCATGGATATCTGTATACGTAAATACACGCTTTGTGTTAACTCTGTGTTGCACGTAAAGCTTTGCGATGCTATACTATATTTGAATTACATTTACTTTATCACTGCAATCGTACGAAGGACGATCTCATTGGTAGATAAATGGTTATTGTGAAACCAATGATAGCAGGTACAATTTCGAAAGGAATAATAATATTTAATTCAGCCTGAGAATGAAATTACTGAAACATGAGTCACACTGTTAAACTTTTACAAAACGTCTATCTATAATTTCAGGTCAAATTCCTTCTGGGGTAAGTAGACAGAGCCGAGCGCCTCGGTCTCGGGAGTGACTCGGTCCTAACACACCTCACTCGCTTCTTTAACATTTATAACTCTTCTCATGCACGCTCGGCGGTTTCTAGGGCTTCTGACATCATCTTCTGTCAAAACACAATCAACTTGGTCAGTAAGTAAGTCTTGGTCTTCGTCGGCTCTTACATCCTTCTACGTTCATGTTGCGTCTGTTTCGTGATTCTTTCTTCCTGCATCCTTTCTACATGTACAAACCAACGAAGCATGCCTCTTCTTATTTTAACACCGACATTTAATTTCAGACTAACTCTGTTTTACGTCGTCATTGCGAACGCGGTCTACAAGCATTACACCACAAATATTGAGCAACCCTGGCATCTCAACTACGTTTATCCTACTTTCATGCTGTCTCTACCATACCCAGATCTCGCTTCAAAAATTAGCATTGGGAGCAGCACTATGTATAGCTGTGCGTTTGGGCTCAAACTTTTAGTGCAAAAAGTTTTCCCAACTCTCTATTCACACTATTCCTAGCACTCACTCGTCTTTCCACATCAGCGGCATTATACAAGACAATTTTAAATGATCCTGAAAGTTAGATTTCTGTAAGCGCATTTTTTAGTTCGCCATTTCTAACTTTCTGCTCTGTCTACCATACCCAGATCTCGCTTCAATAAGTTAGCATTGGGAGCAGCACAATGTTGTGTATAGCTGTGCATTCGGGCTCAAGCTCTTACTGCTAAAAGTTTTCCCAACTCTCACTCTATTCCTAGCACTCACTCGTCTTTCCACATCAGCGGCATTCTATAAAATGATTTTAAAAGCTGCTGCCAGTTGGGATTTGGTAAGCGCGTTCTCAGTTCGTCATTACTAACTACTTTGCTAATAGTGATCATGGTATTAAGGATCTAGTGCCCTTAATATCATCATTATCCGGAAGGTGAAGGCAAGTAGGTGTTACACTTATAATGGACTCCGAAGATCTCAAAACAATCGCTCGTCGTTCCTCTGAGGAAATTGCAATGTCTATTATTTCTTTTAAGTATTTCAGTAGCAATCAAGAATGATACCCCACTTATGAAGTGATAACTGTAACTTATGAATTATGAAATGAATTCATATTCATAGAGGTCAGGGTCAGGAGAATTTTATTAGTTGTCTAGTTCTTGAAAGAAAGAGCGGAAATTTGTTGAAAATTACTAATCGGTCTCAAGCCCGAGCTACATTGTAAAAGGCGTCAACTTTGTTTTAAATCATATCAGTCCAAGGTTTGATTCCGGTCATCTGGCAGAGTAGGCTGGATTTTACAAAGGTAGATAAGACAACATTACATAATACAGAAAACTGTGTATACACTTAGCCTACTTCATTTGACGTGTATTAATAAATATTAATAAATAATAAATATTGTCGGACAAATTACACAGCGCCACCTAGCCCCAAAGTAAGCGAAGCTTGTGTTATGGGTACTAGACAACTGATAAACATATGTAAATACATTTTTTTTTTTTTGTAAATACATACTTATTATACATAGTAAATACCCAGACCAATACAAACAGACATGTTCATGCACACAAATGTTTGTACTGTGTGGGAATCGAACCCACGAGCATTGGTGTCAAAGTAGCGTAACAGCGCGTTTCACCACTGCGCCACCGAGCTCGTCATTTTTCGTATTGGATTTATGCACTATAAAAAACATAAAATTTATTGAAACTTAGCTTCCTCTGAACTCCTTACAGTACAGTCATATATGTTACCGCTATATCGTGTTCTTTAACATGCATCTGTAATGCTTCTACCACGTAAGTAAACCCCGGGTTGGCGTAATCTCCCAGAACCTGTACATAGCTCTATTGGACAATGTATTCATGATGCTAGACTGCAAAACATAGATAATATATTCATTTCATTATTGGTTCACAGTTTTGGTTTAATTACCAGGTTGCAAACAACAAGCAGATTGCAAAGTCGAAATGATTGGAATGTATTTTTCGCTCCATAGAGGTAACTTTTGACAATTCCGGAATATTCCATAACGAATTTATATGTTTTCTTTGTTATGGTATACGGTGCAAGAACTCAGAGCTACTGCATTGAACCAACTTTGGGTGGTAAAATTATTTGCAAACAAAAGTTATTTTATTAATATTTTATATATACCGTATGAAATAGTATCGAATATACTGCCTGAATTACTAGTGATCTGTAGCCTGAATGAAGCATTAAATCCACAGAAGTTAAAATTGAAGATAATATTGCCTGCCTAAGGGATGAACTAAGAAAGGATTCTTTGGTCATTTGGTAAATTAAATATAGTTTTACACGTTCTTGTTACACCCGTATATAAGAAATGTAACCATTTATATTAATGACACAAAACATAATAAGAATTAAACGTACATTTTTAATAAAATATCTTATTGATAGCATTGCGTGTAGTGTGCAAAATCGTTAAAAAGAAAATGTTTTCTCCGTCCTTTGTTCTGCTGGGAGATACAGTAGCGTTCACACACGAATGCCTCCCTTTTTAATCCGGGGAAGATTTTTCTTGGGCAAAGGAATGACGCTATACGGTTAAGGGAGAGCTATATACAAGGCGGTTTGAAAGTAGAAAGGAGTTTGGTAAAAGAATAATGAAATGTAAGATTGGGTATGTGAGAGTTTTATTGTGGGTAAAAATCTTAATTTGATGCAAATAATTATTTATGAAATACTATTTAGTTGCTAGCTCGAAAAAATATAATTATTCTATGACGTGTGTTCCATGAGTTGAAATTTACATTACTTTCATACCATTCACAGTATTCAATCAAATAGAATACGTGAGATTTTAAAGTTATCGCGGACAAAAAAACCGGCATACAAAAATATTTGTCATCTCCTCTCTATTTATACGAGTAGACTATGATCAGTAATATTGTGTACCTAGATCAAGAAACTAGAATAGAATAATAATTTATTTACATTGTATTATTAGTCTAATAACATAGGTAACTTAATAGTAATCCTTAGTTATCATTTAGTGACAAGTAATAAAACTATAAATGATTATGATTACTAAATTATGATTGATATTTAATCGCATATCTACAAAGTATTGATTTTTTATATTCTCCTGTACTCTACCAAATTTCATGATCCTAGATGATCTAACAATAGTGGTTTTGATTTGTGGTTTCTTGTCATACAAATCGACTTCATACACAGTGATCCAGAATCTTCTGTTTGCTTAATCTTTTAAGGTATGCAGCTAAATATACCTCATTTAAATATAAAAGGTATCTATTTGGTTCATCGACATAGTAAATGTGAAATTGTGTTTTTAGAAATCTCTCTTTGTCTTTTTCCTATTTTTTTTTACCAATAATTAGTTAAAAATGTAAATTGTATTATGTATATTGATTAAGGTTAAATTCAAGGAAAGGTAAAAGGTGAATTGAGTTCAAATATTTTATTGTATTTTTTTATTTACACTCATCACAGTCTATCAATTTTTTTAGCAAGTTTTACTTTTTGAGTCCCTTTCATCTTGATTGGTTATATAAAATTGGAATGTGGGAGGGTCAGCAAATTATTGTGTGAAATTGTAATTGTATACATGAAAAATTTTCTTAAATGTTTGTGACAGACAGAGATGGGAATGATTTTACATATAATGCTGTTAATTTTATTTCAGCACATAGATCAATAATAAAATAATATTTCGGTACGAGTATGTTGCACAGCGCCATCTAGCACCACAAGCAATGCATGTATTGAAGGTTATTGCTGCGTATTCTTTTTAATATTAATATTGGTTTAAAAGATCGATTTTCCCTTTTTAAGCCACTCAAATATTGTTAGTTTTTATTCCGAAGTTCAGAGTTCTATTGTTTTTATTAGTACCTAATCATATAATCTATATATATATATATATATATATATATATATATATATAAATCAATGTTTGTCTGTATGTCCTCTATGGACTCAAAAACGGCAGGGCAGATTTTGATGAAATTTTCAATCTTCAGGTTAGCCCAGTAGGTGATCCTGTGAATTTTGATAGCGATCATATTACCCGTGCGAAGCCGGGCGGATAGCTAGTTTAAATATAAATGTTACTTCTAATTGTGATACAGCTGGATTCTACCATCGATACAGAAACCAAAACAGTTATTTTTCATCGCCGGCAGCAAATATTATTAAAATTATTATTGTTAGTTTAAAATAACTTAAAAAAAAAAAAAAAGTACACATAGAATACGAGTCAAATAAATAAAACCCTTTTAAATGTTTTATCTCGGTTTATATCTTGCCTTTTCTTTAACTACCATGATTTATAAGATAATTATGGCAATGAAATGTGCAAAATTCCGTGTATTTCCAGTCTCACTCGTTCATTAGAAGACAAAAACTCGAAATTAAACTGCATCAATTTACTATCCTGAAAAAAAATTTATCTAGGTGCATAGTGCACTCCCGTCGTCGGCGCGGCAGTTCAAAGAGTCGTTTGCCGACGGCGGCGCGGCGGCGGCGCTTTGATGTCGCCGGCCGTCGGCAAAAATACTTTGATGTATCACAGTTGACAGTTTCATAAGTTTTTCTAACACACGAAAATGTCTCACATTCCTAAAAACATACTATTTTGGAAATTTGGTATCAAGTAATTAAGTTATGTTGAATTTTTTGTACTACTTTGGGGTGCAAAGAAGAATACGGATCGCAAAAACGATCTTATTTCGCCAATCGGATTACTCCTTAACTTCTTTGGTTTTAACAATACCTATAAATACACTACCAATGTGATTTAACTTAGGTCTTCAAAAAAGCCGCCAAATATTTATTTCCGAGTCGAAAAAGCATAAATGATGCACCTGACTCTGCACGTATATGTCTATAACCACTTATCATCAGGCAGGCTATACGTTTCTTTGGTTTCTATGCTTAGTGATATAACAAAAATACCCGTCAGGCATGAGCCATGCATCATTGCTTCTTTTGCTCTTAATAGGATACTAAGCACAATTGAAGGACGACTAGAAATGAGTATTTTATCTGGCAAGATGGAAACGTTTTGGCACGTCTAATTAAAAACGGCTATGTCTGGATATATGTAAATAAATGATTATCCTAACTGGCAATATGATACAACCGTGAACTATCCTTTTACTATGTGTGGTGGCAATCGAACATAGTCTAAAATTGCATATATTCTTATTGGAATGCATTTTCTTTTTGGAAAATTTATCTCCAAGTTATAAATACAAAGTACAAATGGTAAAGCTTGACATACACTCAGCTGTACATACTCGTATTATGCACACCAGTTGATAAAAATAATTGTCCAACTCGTTTTGAAAAAAATATTTGATTTTTATGAGACTGTGGTACAGAATAAACTAATTGCATGTATTGAAATCAGAAGTAAAGGGTTGAAGGGCTTGAAGTAACGTTAAAGATAAATCGTAACAATGTAGAAACTATTAACTTTATAAGTGGACATAAATTGTTACTCTCAGAAGAGTGCAAAGTTCACCCCTATACCAGTTGACCGGGTCGCGAGTAGATACGAGTACCAGGCCATCAGAACTGGGTGAAAGTTCAGATCTGGTCAAGGTGAAGGCGACGCCCATTAACGTCTCCACTTAGAACAACTCCGCTTGCCGACACCGCCTTAAGATTTACACACTGATTGTGCATTCTTGATAATAGCATATTTTTTTAATATGTGTGCCATGTAACTATTATATTAATCAGTTATACAGCTAAGTGCACGTCAATCTTTACACTTTGATGTTGGTAGCTTTCTTATTCTGTACATAATGGGAGATATGATCGCACTTCGAGTGTTAAACTGATCTGTGCTTAACTGTAGTACTATTAAAAACTTAATAATACTTATAAAATAAGAATCAAAGCAGTAAAATAGTCAGAATGAAATAACTCTAATGTTGCGGTGCAGGGTACATGCAATATAGTATTGTATACAGATTTGGTTTGAACTATTACTTTTGTTGTAGAACTAGAGGGTGGTTGTGTTCCTGCGTATGAGTGAGTGAGGTCACTTAATTGCATTGAGTGATACTTAATTGCAATACATTAAATGTTATGAGTACCAGAATGTTACACGCCAATAAGAGAAAATGAAAATCTGTTTATTAAAATCGCACAAGAAAAAACTATTGTTCTAAGTAATTGTCTAATCTTAGAGAGACGTGCTGTAAAGCAGTATATGTAAAATTTCTTACAACCAAACTTTGCACGCAAATTGGAGAATATTTTAACCACTTGGTTATTCAGCAAATGGCCTTCGGGTCACTTTGATTTTTATCTATACACACGTATAATCAAATAATATTTAACAAAAAGGAGAAGAATCAACATTTAATACTGCCCATCTCATCTCTCATTATAGAAATACGTATATATTTACGCTGCATTTTTACCATTTTATTGCGATTATAACCAACAAGATTTTCAATAACATAATAATAATTACAGCTCCATACTTCATACCTTAGTACTCGTAATATAAGCCATAAAACACGCCAGTTGGTAAAATAATTTAAATTATAAATACAATATAAATTGCATTTGCAAGTATCAAGTGACTTCATTCGCAGTATATAAAGTTGGCTAAGTAATAAGATAATGAAGAACAGCGGGGTCGGGATACAAATTAAAACGAGCTGTGTGCTGCAGGCTGGCGGCACCCGGTTGAAAGTTCGTACGTTTTAAAATATAAAGAAAACCTAATATTTCCTCAGACTTATAAAACCTTTTAGATTTGTATTAGTATATTATTTTATGATGATGATCGTAGTGCGTTCCATTATGGAGAATCACTAATTGTTGTCACAAACCGCTTAAGTCGCTATTACACGTGTTATGGCTTTCGAATCAAGAATAGTAATATAGTGTTCAGATGAGGTCTTTTTTTATACCACGTCGGGAGTCATACAGGCATACGGTCCACCTGATGTAAAGCAGTTACCATAGCCTATTAACGCTTGTAATATATTAAGTATCACTCGCGCGATCCCTCCTCTGCTGCTTACACAACAACTCCTTAGGAGCTTACTGGTGACCTCACTCACGCGCAAGAACACAACAACTCTCTTGGGAGTTGTTATTTAGCTGCGGTTTTTTGTGAGGTGGAGGTACTTCCCCAGACAGGCTGCTTTGATGCGCTCTACCTCTCTTAAAACATCCAGACCAAGACAAACAGATATGTTCATGCACACAAATGTTTGTCTTGTGTGGGAATCGAACCCACGATGTCGCGTCTTTCACGACTGAGCAATTTACTGATAAGAAATTTACTGATACATAAGCGCACATTTTCGTTGAAATATGCAATTTATATTACTCAAAATATTGGACATTGTGTACAAATCGGCTTTATAAAAATAGAGTTAGACAAATACGGTTGCCACGTTGTTGTTTCTGATTGACGAATTATTTTAAGTCTTGGCTACATTTCGTACTTATAGTACGGAGTACCGTGTGTAAGTACGTATTATCATTGCGGTTTATAATTGTAGTAATTACAGAGTTCTTTATTAAATTAGTAGAAAATGAATCTGAAGCCTGCCTAATGGAATACGTCATTTTGATATAATCGACCATATTTAACGCCAAAAAAGGGGTAACATTTAATCATTATTAAAATAAATAAAACATAAATTCACATCTCCCGCCTTGGTGGGACTTGGTCTACTACCTCCCGATTACCGGTTGAATATTACTCGTAGTTACTATTAACTGAATTACGTGAATACAAGAAAACATATTATTTGATCATACCAGAGTAAGTTAATAATATAAGAACAATTAAACTAATGTGACCCCGCCAACATAACGAACGTTTCATTCCTTGTTTATTTAATGAGTGAATCTGAGAGACGACCTCGTTATGACGTCACTACTTTCTTGAACATTGCGTTGGAGCGGGATGGTCGATCTTCGAAAGCGAATATTCTATGACTGGGAGCGAGAAAGCAATATCAGCTGCGAATGAATGAATAGATTTTCTTAAGAAGTTCGTCATAATGAAATTGAAAAGAGAGGTGTCAATGATTCAAAGTTCAGTGTCATTAGAACTTGTGGATTGGAGGCGGGGGCTTTTTATATTATTTGTAACATGTATAATATATTTTAAAGTATTATCTGGATAACTTGTAACATATATTAACTTTTTTCATGTATAAAGTCAGCATACAAGACGTCTGATTGAAAGTGGCTACTGTTGTCTATAGATGCTTACAATATATACTGCTTTTACTGCCAACGCAGTATCCACCGATGAGCAGTATTATATAATAATACGGAAATGTTATTTGGCTGTGGCACAGATTACTGAATAGTTACTTCGTAATGTGGTCTTCTTTATTATACTTCCATTGTTCTTCATTTTGCATTTCATTGAGTAATAAATAAGGTCTTTATTTTTTATATTGAGTGACTTACTTGAAAAGATCCGCTGATGTGAAGCAGTAACCAAGCCTATGGTTTTAATTGTGCTTGTAATAGAAGAGTTATTGCTTTTATTCGCTTGTTAGACAATTGCTTAATATGATAACATTTTTAAATTGCTAGAGGGGAAACAGACATATAATACACCTTATTGTATACAATTAATCAAGTTATAATTTGAAGTGAAGGATATCCATACTGAGCATAATCCTTAGCCTTAGGGTCAAAATTGTCACTTCGTTGGTTTTCATTCTACATATTAAGCTTGATCCTCGGCAGTGGGGTGGTAGGCTTGGAGGAGCTTGCTGTTTCTGGGTGACGGGGAGATCCAAGTCGGTCGGCGCATCTCAGGTTGCTTGGGTACAGCAAATTCGGAGTAGGTAGTTAGCTACCAAAAACAGGCCTTCACGGGCAAATGCTGACGAGTACGTGGATGCAATCTATAGAGATCTCATACCATCGCCAGTAGCGGAGTGAAAAAACTCAGTGATAGATTTAACAGGATATACGTACTGGTTTTCCACTCTGAGAAAAGACAGCATGGTTATGCCGCCTCCTGAATAGGGATGAAATTCGTCTTCACTACCCAAAAAAGAGGGAGCCAAATATACTCATGTTTAATAAGAGTATTTGCTCAAATCATAACCTACATCTATTCATCTTTATTAACACGAACTGCATTTTATACTGTGTCACATAGCAAACAAGCGAAGGGCTACCTTGACCGCTTGCAATATAGATGTGAATTGCCACCCCTACTACTTAAACAACAACTTTTCAGAAGCTTACAGTTACCGTCACTTGCTGACACAAATGCAACCTACTATATATAGTTGTGCTCTAATTGTTTTAAACCTAGACTTAATTAGAATTGACGAAGAAGAAGACTTATTAGAATGATTAATTACCTAGGTTAGGGAAAGGTTTGCATATCATTCAGAGAAAATATGTGTAATCTAATGCAGTGAGTCTAGAAATTAAAAAATTAACCCACTACTCAAATTATATATATATATATCATTTAGGTTATGCTCTTAATCCAACATATTTTATTTTAATGACCAGCATTATTATAAGTACACGTATCCTCTTTTTAATTTTCTTCTAAATTTATGTTGATTTCGTTACCAATGTAAACCCATTTCACGATTTCTTTTTTAACATTCGTGAAGCTGAGTATCGTATTTATAGTCTGGTTATGTAGTTTGTATGTACAAACATGGAAAATAAAATTTCCCTGACGTAATATTTTTTCATCATGTTAGAATCATACAAGCATACGGCCCACTTGATGAAAAGTGGTTACCGTAACCTGTGAATGCTTGGAAAACACTGGGTATCGCTTACGTGAAAAGTAGCGTCACTAACCACCGCGTTACCGAGCTCGTCAAATTTTTCTAAATTGATACAGAAAAACTTAACCATTGGGAGTTAAACTAAATTTTGATCCAGGATTACAACAATAATTAACTAATAATTAATACAAGAGTGTGAGTTACTGTGTATATTTCATCTAAATCTGTTTAATATGTTTACGTTTTGCCTCGCTATCTTTTGTGCAGGGACAAAAGCAAGAGGGACACAGACAACGATTTTTTTATCAATCGTTTTTGTTTTATTTTTACGTTGAGTAAAATCTGAACTTTACCATGTTGAGTATACTCAATATAGATACCATATATCAAAAAGTATGCAATACGTAAATTTGATATCGCTTCGAGAATATTATATTTGTATAAGCAGATCACACTTGACACTTTGTAAGTCTTATTAGGTACGGAAAAATAACGGTACAAAGAAGTACACCTAAGTTTACGTCAAGCTTAGCACATTGCTAAGCTTGACGTAAACTTAAGTGTACTACTTACATAAGTAATCATACAGATAACTACATTTCCAATTTTAATAACATAATAAGAAAATGAAATGGACAATATGCAGACTGGAGATCATTATCATCATCCGGTGGCATCCTAAGCTTTCGCTTCAGAGCCCGGGATTCGCTTTCCTGCTTTTACTTCTACTTTTTTCGGTCTTTGGATCCCTTATAGTGAGACTATTGGCACACATGTACGATGTCAAGCAAGCACTTTTTTTATCCAGGGCTTTCCCTTCTAGGTTGGGAGGTCGGGCAACGGTCGGTCCCGTAAAAGCCTTAATAAAAAACTAAATTAAAAAAAATGTACAGAAGACAGGGGTGTATAAAAATGTACTGATAAAGCTAATACGGCATTTTCGTCATCTAATAGGATTTTCATCTGTCATTTTCTGTAATTATATTCTTATATTATTTTTTAACTTGTCTCATTTGGTCATGATCTTCTGTGGTTATCGGGTTGCTTTTAAATAAGTATCTCCGTACTGTATTGACATTTTTATTTGCTATTCGGCGGGATGTACTACGTGCAACTGAACCACCTTCTCTATTTGACCAGTTATTATAATCTGTATGATAACGGCTCACCAAAAGGGTTATGTCACACTACTACTTGAACACCAACCCTAACTCATTCCACTGCAGGGATACGGACCTCCCTTCAACCGAAGGGGTTTAGAGCATGCTCCACCACGCTGCTCAACTGTAGATTGCCGAAGGCCAGTATTCTCAAGCCGCCCGTAGATCACTGACGTAATTTAACGACTGTCATCTATCGACAACAGCCAGTACTGATGGCTTAACGTATCCTCTAAAGCACGGAGAAGCTCGAGATTGAGAAACCCATCCACAGATAGGCTGTGGTCGATGTTCATTAACCTGCGTGTTTGGTAAGAAAGACAATCACAAGACACCATCGAAGTTTCCCCTATTTCACAATTTATTGGTAATTAAATAAAAACAAATCTACATTACACATGTGCTTCACACAATTTTCTGGCCTTACCTATAGATTCGTCACCAACGTTTTTCATTAGGCTACGATCACATTAGGCAGGCGGACAGACGGTCGGATTATTGGATCGGACGGACGAAAGACTTCGATCCATTGCCTTTTTTGCCTTTTTTTGCTTTCCTGCGTTCCCTCGTACCGTCTGGAAAGCCCTCTCCTCTTATTTATTGCTTATACGAAGCCCGAATTGGATATTTGTGAAAGGTTGAATTCGCCGATGGGGAAATATTAGGTTTTCTTTATACAAGACAATGTTCTTATTAGATTCTCGTAGTCTGAGTGGTATCGAATAGAAGGAAGGCAACAAACATGTGTTAATCTACCAAGGAAATGAACTACTCGTAGTTGCAAACCTTTCTACCGAGTCGACGAGGAATATGTCTTAATATAAACTTTTTTCATACAACGTCAAGTATCCTACAAGCATACGAGCCACCTGGTTACCGTAGCTTATAAACGCTTGCTAATAATTAGTCGAGCGTTGCCAGCACCGCTGCTAACACAGCGACCCATCAGACCCTTACTCACTCGCAGAAACACAACAAGCCTTTAGAGAGCTCTTACTTTGGTGGCGGTTTTTCGTGAGAGGGAGTACTTCCCTAGTCGGTCAACTATATTGGTGGTGCTTAACTTGCAAAATAAGCAGCGCCGCCTGCAATTTTTTTTTATACAACATCGGAAGTACAATACATACAAGCATACGGCCAACCTGATGTAAAGCGGGTACTGTAGCCTATGAACGCTTGTAATTCATTAAGTATCACTCGCGCGATGCCTTCTCTGTTGCTAACACAGCAACTCCTTAGGATCTTATTGGTACACAATAACACTCTAGGGAGTTGTTAATTGGCTGCCATTTTCTGTGTGTGGAGGTGCTTTCTCAGACGGGCTGCTTTGATGCGCCCTACCTCTCATAAATCTCTATCTATGAATTGCCCTGATTAGGTTTACAAATGCAACGACACCAGCAACATCACGATACTTTAATGCTCAGTTGGAAAAAAAGCATCCGACCCGCCTACTGGAATGCGATTTCGTTCTGATGTACAGCATCTTATTAGATCGACCTGAAGGAATGTAATGGAATCTAAGATATCGAATTTCAATCACTTCTTATTATAGTGCCGTCATCGAATTTGGCCATTGAGGACAGTTTCTATGACTATACAGCAGTGTGGTATCCTTGGTCAATCGTGGAATTTAACCTCTACCATTAAAGGTCAAATTTCTCAATAGTAACCAGTGACTTCATGTGTACTTGTTACTTTAGAGTCAAATCTAACCTCACCTGCACTGGCCCACCACTAAACCACTTGACCGCGCTTAAAGGTACCCCTCACTCCCCAAAACGTAGTCTCTTAGCGCGGAAATATCTCAGCGATACTAGCCTACTGACAAATGGGATATTTTAACCAATAAGCCGTTAAATGACGCGATGATTCCTTTTGTAAAGGATTTTTTGAATTTCAACCCAGACAAATATTTTTTCAAGTTAGTGACTTGAAACTTTTATGTTTTTAAAATAGGCAATGTATAAAGAGGTGCTTTGAGTATATACAGTCAGTAGCAGATAGTTAACGAAAACCGAACAGATCGTGTATATCTTCATTACTACACAAATAAGGATATTTGGTACTTTTACTAACTATTTAGTGATGACTGTATTTACAAATAAGAAGTAAAATAAAAATAAGTAAAGCTGCCGAAATCCCAATATAGGCGGGCGAAGCCGCGGGGAAAAAGCTATTAGTTTAATAAAACTTCTGCGACAGATTTGTAAATAGTGGTGACAGGTTCACCTACTTCATGTCTACCATAATAATAAAAGCTCGATGGCGTCGCGTGCGTGTCATTCTAACCAAACACACAGGTTAAACAACGTCGACCGCAGCCTGTCTATGAATCTGAACTAGCCAATAAGAGTAGCGCGTTCTACTCCCCCCCCCCCCCCCAACTCATACCAGTGAGTTGAGTTGCGACGCAATTTCATTTCATCGGTTCTCCATTGGTTATTTCGTTTATGAACCTACCGAAGTAGATTTAATGGGACTGTACCTTTTGAGGATACCGGCGCCGAGTGGTTAGCAATGGTCACATCCAATAGTCATGAGTTCGTTTCTCACAAAGAACAGATCATTTGTGTAATCATGAACATATCCATTTGCCTTGGTCTGAGTGTTTTTAAAAGAAAACGCATCAAGGCGACCCGACTAAGGAAGTACCTCCACCTAACAGGTGAATTTAACCAAATTACAATTCCCTTTTTATACCATTTCGCTGGCAAACAACCATACGGCCTGCCAGATAGTAAGCAGTCACTGTATCGTCACTGTATCGGCTACGGTCGCCGCTATGCATCAGGTGTATGCTTGTTTGCCTCTCGACGTTGAGTTCATCATTTACCACGAGGTGCTCTAGCACCTATGAACTGGCATATGTTTAGAAACTAACAACTTAAAGCTTTTACTACACACCTATATAGTTAAGCTTTTAACTAGGTAACAACGAAGGAAAGTTTCACGTGAATCTTGTAATTAGCACTACCCCGGGTTTAAACCCCACGGGTGACGCGAGTGTTTTTCACCCCAACCACCCCCTCGCTAATGAGACAACCCTTCAAATGTCTGCTCTCGTTGAATTTTGAATGCCGAGGTGTATATTTCTGCTATGATAGCGACGCACGTTTTGTGGACATTTGCATATATTTAATTATATTTTTAATTTAAAAATAAACTAAACACAAACTATATCGCCAAATGACTCACTAAGGCGATTTATGCAGTTGTATTGTATTATATTCAACAAGTGCTAAGCAGTTGAATACAACAATTAACCTGAATTGAGAATGCGCAAGCTTGCATTGCCAGAGGAATACCTGGCTCGTCAAGTACATAAAATTCATTTTTTTTTAATTTGTCGGCTATTTTGGCCATGTTCCTTAAGAGATAGGAACGGTGCTCCTGAACATTCCTATTCTACTTTTTTATGCTGAATCCGAATCTGAAGTCAAAATTCGAATATTCGAAAAAACTCACAGACAAACGCACACACAGACAAACATATAGATTTCATAGAGTGTTCCTGAAAATGATTGGATTTGGTAGCTTATTCATTAAATATCCAATAACATGTGAAAAACACAAATATTGTGTAGTTGATATACATTGAACTATAAATGTTCTTCTTCTTCTCGTTTTTCCGTTTCCTAATCTATTAGCATTGAGCGAGTCCGCTACATAATCCAAATGCTTTGACAAAGATACTGATTTTGGCATGGAGCGACTGCCGAAAACGAAGACAAACCAGACCATTCTTTGGTTAGGTCACAGGTCTACTGAAATATAATTTCGTGGACGTGCGAATTTCCTCACATTTTCCTTCGCCGGGCAAGTGATAATTACAAATATGTGCATAAATCCAAAAACTCGAATTTAGTGGAAAGAGTATGTAACATGCGAGGATTCCATCCGGGAACCTGTTGGTCAATAGGCATAAGGCCTATCCACCACTGGGCTATCAATGTTCACTGTGTCTGTTCCCTATCGAATTATATGTTAAACATCGTAATTGCATATTAGTAATATTGCATAGTTCTTCTGATTTCATCTCTTTCACACAAGTCAAGCCCTAACATGCAACAGAATTTGTGAGGGGAAATTACAAGTTTGGTAGTGTGTAAAAATGCAATAGTTATATGTAATTCATCAATGTAACCAGTAAGCAATCAAATTACAATGTTTAATATCTTGTTAGATTTGTGCATAAACTAATCACTTCCTATTACTAACAAGTCTTATTCAGTCGTTATTACAACAATGTTATGTCTATCTTATTGGAATAAAATAATCGGCATAATATGTATTTATTGTTTCTGTATGTTACGTTGTCATGTTTGTGTGTTTGGTTGTATCATTTATTAAATAATGACAAAATTTAATTCCAAATTTCCACTTTGTCACTCGTCTACCAAATGTATTCCAATAGACACTGAAATGTTGAGTAGAATAGATTCCTTATTAGAACAGGTCTTCATACAACTTTCTTTATTAAAGTATATCAATGTTGTTTTATGACACAGTAAAGTCAACAAAAAAAAAAAGAAAAATATTGAGTAATATTTTTTAAGTGTTCTACATTTCACAAATTGCTATATAATTAAAGCTATTTTGTGAGTCACGAAATGGTTACATCGAAAACTTAATAAGGAAACTTTATATTCAAGCCGACAGAATTGACATCCATTCCATCGCACAGCTAATTTGAAACTCGAAAAACACATTACACGCCACGGAAATTCTCAAAAAACTTATCTGAGGAAAGCCACGGCACAATCCATCATCATTATGCCAAACTTCTCTTGCCAAAATTCAATAAAAAAAAGTTTTTACCCCCATCTAGCGGCGAACGCGTGAACCTCGAAGTTGCCCACCCAGGGGGTGGTCACCCCACGTCGTATCCCTTTTTTCTTCCCTCCACACCCTTATCCGTACCTGAGCTTTCTTTATCCGAACTGAACTTTTTCTTTACATCTATCCCTTTCTGACATGGGCTCAAATGCGCATTAGGATTTTTGCTATCTCTGTCTACCGCAAAGAAAAAAATCTGCTTTTAAAAATGAGCCCGTAGATATGTTTGGGTCTCGGCATTGGACGTATTCAATGCTTCATATGCCAGGGGTGTTTTTTGTATACGCGTTTTCGGATTGGAAAAAAATGCACCCTAACAGAATCAGAATTTCTTATACCTACGTATATTTTCCAATTTCGATAACAAAGCTTTTTGGGGGACTGATATTTTTTTCTTTTGTTCGATATAATTCTGAGTTAATTTGTGGGTTTTCCATGGTCTGACCTCCAGTCATAATAATTTGTGTGTTCCTTGATGCTCACACGGTTCGTTTGCTTTCAAAGGAACGAAAAGATATTAGGATTAATTGTGAACTTGTAATCTATCTTTTATTCATATTTCTTTTGAATACTTGTTACGTAGGAAGTCTACTATTTCGCTGACTTCAAACGGTGAATTTGTAACAGATTGGTTTCCCACTAATATTTCAGTACCTACTTGTATTATGTCTATATACATTGAGAAATTTACATTCCGAAAATACTCTTCAAAATATAACGATTTATGGTTACGAGGCGTAAAGTGATTTTCATAGATTATGAACGCTCGCCATACAGGAAGTATCGTGCGTTGCTACCCCTGCTGCTAACACATTAGGAGCTTACTAGTGATCATAGGCGCACTTACTCATAGGCACAAAACAATCCTCCGAGGAGTTGTTGTTTGTCTGCGATTTTCTTTGAGATGGAGGTAACTTACCCATTCGGGCTGCTTTGATACGCACTACCTCTGAAATGGTGAATTGGTAACAGTTTTCATCTCCATTAACATTTTAGTACTTGTATTACGGTTCACATAGTACCGTATTTTAATTACCCAGCGTCGTGAAGCGGTTGCGCAGCCTATGTAGTGCCTACGGATTGGCACCTCCGTTGCTTACGCAGCATTCCTTCGGAGCTGGTAACTGCGCTCACTCGCTGAGCTGTGCTCTTCTTATAACCAAAGTTTCTGATAACTCCAACTAGGGTTGTCTCTAAACAGTCTTGTTAGCTGGCTGGCACCAAGTGTAGACAAGATTGGTTTCGGTTCGAAATATAATGATGTCACATTTTCATACCGAAAATAATGTCTAAAAAGTATAGATTTATGGTGACTTTTTAATGGAGGTAGCTTATCAATTACCAACAGCGATAAAGCGGGAGCGTTAGGTTTTAGAGCAGTACAATTTGTAAACTTAACTTTCGAGTGTCATGCTGACAGCAAAACAAACAGACAAAAAACTTTTTTTTTTGGTATTACTACCGTACTATTCATATGCGATTGGTAAAAAGCTGTTAATTGGGCATTACAAACAGACAATTCATAATTTGTATAGATTTTTTTTCAATTGCACTGCACTTTTTCTTGTATTTAAGTTCATTATTTGTACTGTCGAAGCTATTACGTAATATATTACATAATAACTTCGCCAATAGTAAACTGATTTAAAAAAATATTTAATATAAATAAAAACTATATATACCTTAAATAAAAATATATAAAACTTTTGTTAATTCAGTTATAATAGTTTTTAAATCTTTGTTATGAAAATATTTTTTTTTATACAACGTCGGAAGTTATGTGCCTATGGCCTACCTACTACGAGTATAAAGTAGTTACGAGCGTACTGGTTACCTTACTTAGACGTAGGAACACAATATCCAAGTGAGTTGTTATTTGGCTGCGGTTTTCTGTGCGGTGGATAATTCTCCAGACAGGCTGCTGTGATGTGTACTACTTCTTTCTATTCTTATTCCTGTCTTTCCAAAATTTTTTTTTAAAGATTCGGAAGCACGGAAGCATTACACATTTACTGTTTTATAAATCACGAAAATATTTTTCGCACAAACTACTTTAGTATTTAAGATATTGACGAGCTCGGTTTCGAAAGTCTAACCTAACCTAAGAAAGCCCTGGTTCTTCTCTGGGTTGTGTGGTCAGACGGCAGTCGCTCCTTGTCAAAGTCGATAGCCAAATCCTTAGGCTTAGGTAGCGTACCCCGCTAAATCTAACGGAAACGAAATAACGCTAAGACGAAGATGTGTTGGAGTTCTGGTTAGTAAACCAAGGGCGCATCAAAGCAGCCCGTCTGGGGAAGTACCTCCACCTCACAGAAAACCGCAGCCAATTAACAACTGCCTAAAGGGTTTTGTGTTTCTGGGGTGCGTGAGGTCACCAGTAAGCTCCCAAGGAGCTGTGTAAGCAGCAGAGGAAGCATCGCGCGAGTGATACTTAATATAACGCAAGCGTTAATAGGCAAAACGCAAGCGGTATCCGCTTTACATTAGGTGAGCCGTATGCTTGTATGCCTCTCTACGTAGTATAAAAAAAGATAAAATAAGATATCAGTCTTCTAATAATGTAACTTTTCACAAAATTTCCGTTACCAAACAAGTCCAAAATATGAAGCAGGTCCAACCAACACATTATAATGTAGCGATAAAACGTGGCTGCTCCTTCGGGCTTTAACTTGGTGTTTAATTGGCAGCCGGTCGAGTTGCATACGGAACTCTGAGATGTGAAGTTAACGTTATCCAAAATTTCATCTGTCACGTTGGTTTCAGAGACGACCCCGTTTCTCGAGCAGCTCCTTTGTTACGTCTATTTCATAATCGAACTTCAGAGATAACCGAATCATATTTTAATGGCTTTTGGTGATTCTATAAAGATATTATTCCATCATCATCCGAGCGTTAATCCTGGTCGCCTTAGCTTCGGAGCCCAGGGTCGGCTAAATTCATCAATGGAATCGCTAATTCCATAAAGATATGTGCTGGTTAAATTAAGACTTCATTATGTACGTTTTCTTGTAACATTTATATAATAGTTTTTTTAAAGTATAGTTACTTCAGATTTATCGCTTTGCAAACCCTGGTGCTGTTCTGTGTGTCCGTCAATCAGATACACCTTTCGCCCTTGGAAGTTGTTAGTGAAAAATTAGAAATAATTAAGGAGATCTGTGAATATTACAAGAAACATATAAAGCTCTCTAATTACATTCGTTTTTAAGGATTCATTGTGTAACTTGATGGGGATAACTCTGAAACTTTCGAAGCTAATTTGTAAAAAACTGTACTAGTTTTTTTTTATTTATTTATTTGGTGGTTTACTCAACAAAATTTCTTACATGATTAACAAATGTGTTTGTTAACACTGAGGGTTGGATTAGGTTCGAGTCAGATTTACGTCAGGTTCCGCTTAAGTTTGTTAGGTTTACGTTAATTGCGCAGGTCCGGTTTTAGTTTGAGACAGTTTTAGCTCAAGTTTGTGGCCAGCCAGCTTTTTATTTTTTTTCATAATATTTTAGTATTTGTTAGTTATTGTTACTTAGTTTGAATATAACATTTGGAATCATTATGTCAATTCACACATTCATAAATATTTTTTTCTGATATCATAAATATTTCAATAAGAAAGTTGATACCACTACTATTAATATTTTTTCTTTATTTGGAATATATACAAAATATTACGAAAGAACATATCTGCAGGTGTTATGAAAATGTATCACAGGTAACAAAATATAATGATTTTCATTTTATTTCCAATTAATGGGAATAATTGTCTCCCCTCCCCTTCCATTTCATCATCGCACTTAGCTGTAAATTCGAAACATGGCAGAAAATGGTAATATCAAACGATTTAAGAGGTACTAAACCAAACCTTCTTAACGACAACCAGTATACATTTAGACACATATCGACAGAGAGTTTCTGCATTGAAGAACACTGGAAATAGTCCAACACGCGTACGGCGTATGTGTGACACATCTTTGACAGGTAGTTCGTAGTCGTAATACTACATAGCGAAATCCCTAACGATGAGGAAATAATGACGACTATTCTATTAATATTAAATTAATAATTATAATTAAAATGACGAGCTCGGTGGCGCAGTGGTGAAACGCGCTGTTACTTTGACACCAACGCTCGTGGGTTCGATTCCCACAAAATACAAACATTTGTGTGCAATACAAACATGTCTGTTTGTCTTGGTCTGGGTATTTTCTATGTATAATAAGTATGTATTTACAAAAAAAAAAAAATATTTACGTATGTTTATCAGTTGTCTAGCGGCGCTGTGTAATTTGTCCGACAATATTTATTATTTAATCAATCTTTAATTCAAAATCATTTGTCTTATACAAAAGTAATCTTTACATAGCTATCAACAGGCTCACTTGAAATTGGAGGCATGTGTCAAACCTATAGTTAAACTACCATTTTGAGACACCCGGCCGGATAATAAAATTAAAAGCAATATCACTTTAACGCAACCTGTATTTTACAATATCATATAAACCAGCCAATTCCTATTTAAGCTCGTACACTAAGAATTACTTTTCTTCGCAGTTGAATATACGACTCTATAATTTATCAAAGAACTGGTGCTTTGCTATGACTAGACGGATGACAACGCACGGGAGGGTTACTTTAACTGCTACTAATGCAACAACTCCATGAGTTTTCTGGTAACGTAACCCTCACTTACAAACACGACAACTCTTGAAAGAGTTGTTATCTCTTTAAGGTATTTGGTAAGGTATAAGATCTCTAGACGGTCAATTTTAACGAGCCCATTGGAGAAACGAGAGGATTGGTTAACAATGTCACTTTAACACCAACGCTGGTCAAAGCGTCACAGGCGTGGTGGTATTGTTTTTCAAGAAGGATGATAAAGCCTAATTGAAAAGCTATAGACACATCGCTCTTCTAAACCGTGTATATAAGCTGTATTCGAGAGTGATCACGAATCGTCTTATACGCAGGTTTGATGACTTCCAGCCTCCTGAAAAACCAGGTTTTCGATAAAGATCTTTATATGTATATACTCATATATTATACATAAGATCGAAGAGTACAACGCGACCACGACGCCTAGCATTTGTGGACTATGAGAAGGCCTTTGATTCGATCGACCTGTCTTTAGGCTGTCTTTAGTAGTTCCCCATGGATTATATATAGATATATCGAAGTGTTGAGAAGTATTATATACGAAAACGGTACCATGTTGATCTAGCTACAGGATTAGTGCTGGTGGTAGCCAGTCCAATTGTAGAGACTTGAAACACGAATAGAGTACGTTATTTTTCCGAAACTGTTCACCACAGAATTGGATGATGTTTTTAAACATCTGGGCTGGAAGGGACACGGCATCAACATCAACAGCGTGTATATACTCGTAACTCATTTTTGATTTACAAATGATATAGCATTCATGGCGGGATCTCTGGAGGAACTGGACACAGTGCTCGTAACCCTCAACAGAGCATCCCAAAGAGAGGTTCTTAATATGAACATAGTCAAAATGAAAATTATGTTAAATATAATATGCATTGTGATTCCGTTTTCGAAGTTGAAGTATGTCTATCTAGGACAAACAGTCCAGCTAAGTAGGTCCAGTTTCAAGAACGAGGTCTCTTTCCGTCAAAAATATCTCATTGTCCATATTATAGAGGCATGTTCGGAGTTATTTTAGTTAGGTATTCTCTCTGTCTACCTGGCGTAAAGATATACATACATACATGTTCGGAGTTTCTCTCTATGATTGATTCAGGAGAGTACAACCTTGGTAGAAATAGAGTTACCGACATGACTCTACGGATCAGCAAGCTGAAGTGGCAGTCGTTAGGCCAGACAGCTCCAAAAATAAATAGCCATGGGCCTGAAAAGTTCTCGAAGCGTAGGACAGTACGCCATGCTCTCAACCGATGATCTAATGAAGATCGCAGGGAGCCAATGGAAGCAAGCGGCACAAGACCGATCTTTGTGGAACTGTAAGGCGGAAGCATACGTTTAACAATGAAATAACAGCTTTCGGGTGAAATGTTTATGATAATTTGCCACGCGGGTGAACTTTAAGTGTGAGCTTGCGAGGAAAAACCTAGAACGTTTGAACGAAGTCAGCTGGCGTTCGGTTCTCCCTGCCTACCCTAGAAGGAACTTGTCGTTAAAATATCGATGGATAAAATAGATGCGTGAGCTCGAAGTGTGAACCTATTTCATCAGTCTTGTATGTGCACTTGAGCATGAGTGCTTGTAATACAAGAAGTATGACATACTTACATACTCGTACTTGTTATAACCTCGCCTGTTTGCAAGCAAATGTTATATACGAGTATCTATACATATACTGAATAGAATGGTATCTTAAGTGAGTTTGACATTCAATGTATTTGTTAAATACTATTTGGCTTCTATTCAAGGCTGAGTAGAATAAAAGCCAAAACATTTTGTTCTGATTAAATGCCCGTCACGGGGCTTCGTCCATTTTAAATGTCCTTTTGTGCATTACTAATAGTCTGATTTAGATAAGTTTCATATTAGCTCGTCCAATATAATATCAGAAACAGCTTTAAGTCTCGTTACTATAATTGCCTGTATGACTGGAACCATGTTGGTATTTGCGACTGAATATTTGTGAAACAGGTAGACGAGACAAATAAAATGTATGAGGGTTTCTTTTCATTTTAGGTAAATGGATACTTTAACACATATGCATTTTTATGACATGTATTATAAAAATGTGAATATCAAATTACGTTGGTCGTTCGATACTAATATTAGGGATCGTTGGTTTTATTAGCAGTGCAAACAAATGTGTTAAGCCATAAAAATAATAATAAGTACCTACATGGACAAAATAAAAATGAAATTTTATCTTTTAACGCTTACTGAACTTAAGTCTTGGTTGTATAAAATCGGGTAAAACTCAATTATTATCCTGCTTGGTTTAATATTGCTTCGTTTCTTATGGACATAATAGATCAACTTTATTTGTAGTATATACTCGGCCACCGTCTATTTCCCTAATGATAATGATAAGAAATTCATGAACACGCCTGCCATATAATAAAATACTTATAAACTATCACGTATACAGTATTAATGAATTTATTATGAAACGTTTTTATTATATACTTGATTTTATTTTGTTTTATTTATTAAAAAGTAGATTTAAACATATAAGTTACACAAATTTTAAGAACATCTTCTAAGCCCTTTGTTTTGATACCTTACTCAAATGTTTATTTTTTATTCGGTCTGCGCAACATTGATTACATAATCGACTATATTGTTTTTATTATGACGCCACGTAGCCTATGTTGTTCGAGATAAGTAAGGATTCTAACGATACCTCATACACCTGAATCGGTTAAGGCGTTTAGTTGTTAATATTAATAAAGAAACTTACAAATATAATATAACATACATGAAGCCTGAAAAGATTTTTGTGGCAGTCGTGCAAAAATAGGCTAAAGCAGACAACTTTGAACACTCTCCCTTTATATTTAAAGATTGTCATTATAAAACATTTTTTTTTCTATTCAACCTACTTTTTCATTTTGCACGGTGATAACTTATGTATATTCCGATACTATAATTGAAATTACTAAATAGCCTTCATGATTTTGACTTTATTAAAATTGTTAAATGAAGTAGTAAAAAAGGAAACTAAACTCAACACAGGCAGAGCAACGTATATGTCCTACCTACAAATGTCAGAAAAAATCCTATGCAAAATACCACATGTCAGGAACCTCTGCTCCATAATATCCCGCTAAAAACATCCCATGTACGATGTTTCGTAAACAAAATATTAGTTTGTTATTGCATAATATCCCGAATGAGGGATTAAGGTGGTAGATTTTAGGAATATGTAATAATTTATTTCTGCGCTTTCCCAAAACAGCCCACATGCAATATTTTTAGCGGGATATTATGGGAACAGAGGGTCAGTCTAGCCGTCAGAAATATTTATACGTAGGACACTTATATCCATGAGACACGATTATGAAAAATACTTCATTGATAGAATTTCCAGTTCAATATTTAGTTTGAATCCACATTGTACTTAATTTAAAAGGTTTAACAACTATCAAAACCAAATTTACGATTTCAATGAATTAGTAACATTATATATTATAATGAGTTCTGGCCTATAAAAATTCACAAAAAATTTTCATAATAATTGCAAAGGCCTCGAACCCCACGAAATAGAATTGACTCCAGTGTAGTCATAACTTGCATAGATTCCATCGGGGATTTCCAAATAAGAAACAAATCGGTTCACAGTACCTACACAACAAAAAATACACACCTTGAATGTAACAACTCCTCCTTTTCAAAGGCGATTAAATATTCAAGTGGGTCTACGACTGTTTCGTTCATGAGTTAATATGGTATCTAATGTATCAATACAATAAAATAAATATTTGACTCTTCCTATATATTTGTACACTTTATTTGCAATTAAAAGTGAAAGTGAGAAAGTGTAAATCTTAAGCAACAATGCGAATAGGTGTCAACTTCAACGCCGTCATTGATACTTGTTTTTAAATATTTTTATATAGTTAATCAAAGGTTTACGCTAGCGTAAGAAAAATCAACATCTCATCCTAAACAAAAGAAATAGAAATATGTTTATTACATACGTAGAGAAAGTTTATCCATTTATCCATTTAACGGGATCTCACAGGTTAAAAAGGCAAATGGTAATCTGTAATTTATGTGGTATAAATATTTTATGTAGGTAGTGAACTAGTATCTTATATGGATACAGTGAAGTATATATATCTTATAGGTAGACCTAGCAGACGTGGTCTAACCCAAAAATTAAAGAATCCTAAATCTTGATAGCAACACTACCTACTGTGGGTCCAATTGTGGATTTAAAACAATCCAGCAAACCACTCCAATACACGAAAAAAATCATTATAAACGGTCTAGCCGCTTATGAACAATTTAGTTACATACACATATATGTGTATGTCACTAAACTCTTTGTGAATAACTTTATAAAAATAAACATTTGTTATTGTTCCCTTATTAAGGTGTAAAATTTAATGCAAATAATTATTAACTATATATTCATATGTAACATAAATTGCTATTAGCTAATCAATATATCAATAGATCAATTAGTAAAACGCCACCACCACTCCATTAACCCATATTAAGCTGTCTAGACCACGGTACCTCCCCTAAAAACTGATTAACGATAAAACTAATAAGGTATTTATTGAAAAAAAGTACAAAATAGCAATAGATAAACATTATTTCTCTTATGTGGTCACTAAATATTAGTGTGATGGGTGTTCTTGTTTAAGCGCAAATGGTATCGATTCTAGTAGATTTTTTTCTGGTCATCTTTAACATGACCAGTGTGTAAAAACCCACTCTCACATAAGTGAGTTGTCGCGTACCCTCTGCGACTAACTGATGTACCCCAAGTGGTACGCGTAGCCTGCTTTGAGAAACCCTTTACTTTTAATTACATTCTTAATTTACTTTCTGTTATTTCGCTCGTGTGGTACACAGATTGCGTTACTCTCTCGTCCTCAAAACATTTAAAAAAAAATCACAGTTGGACTGTTTTTATATTAAAGATCAAACTTTTTTTATTAATAATATAAATATGTGGTGTTACATGTATTTTGACAACATTGACACAAAAACATAACTACTATTATCTTTTATCCATAAATACGTGCAATGTCACAATACTATAACCAATTGTCGAAATTGTATAGGCAGCTAACAATAGTGACAGACGTACCCTTCGATAAATCGAACAAATAAATCGGTAAGAGCCGTATAATCGATTGGTTCGAACACGAGTCAAGTGGTTATTTAATTTCGATTAGCAGATCGATTTGTTGTCGACTCGAATTAGGGATCGTATTGTGTTATTTTTATTTAATTTGTATTGGCGTGTTCTTTGTAAGAAATTATAAAATTTTGTAATAAAAGACGATGTTTATTTATTTGATTGATTAGGCATTAATTTACTTTGTACCTACGTTACTTTTTAAAAATAGCAATAGATCCCTAGGCTTTTACACGACATTCGCAAAAAAGCATTCGTCCTACCTGATATAAAGTGGTTACCGTAGTCTATGAACGCTAGCATTGCAGGGAGAAACTAACCTGGATCTTACTAGTATCTACAGGAGACCAAAGAGTAAATGTTGACACCGAAAGTTCATCAAGGAGCACCGGAGGTGTGGCAACAACATGTTGGCGACATTTATATACAACCATCCACAGGCTATGGTAATCGCATCACATCAGGCACGTAGTGAGCTCGTTTGACCTGATGAAGTTTAAAAAAAAGACATAGATGTTGTTTATATGATGTGTAAGTAGAAGCTGGTAGACGTGCTTTTTTATCACAGTATAATTTTAAACTTTCACAGTTGTTTACGTTACTATTATAGGCACTTTGTATTTATTGGGATTTGTTTTACATTTTTCCGATAGTTTTGCCCAACTTTGCAGACGCCATTGTCACAGGATGACTCGATTCAAATTACGATGCTTCTTTATTTCAATCACTTCCATGACTAGCCGCGGTATGAAGCGTCAATTTTTCTTCTTCCCCTTGACCCTTTGTGTACCAGACCTTTTGATTTGCCCAATATATGAGCTTCCACAACTTCAGTTAATTTTATAAACAGATTTTGTAAGTAGAAAAACAACTTGAAAAATTGAAAAAAAAAAACTTGAAACTTCGCGTGACGCTCGGTTCTCTCTGCCTACCCCGCAAGGGATTTGGCGTGAAGTTATAGATAGATAGATAGAAAATAACTTGCGGTGACTGCATTCCATTATCTTCCTAGGTGGCGTAAATGTAGTCCTAATGGTATATGATTTCGGCAGCTGTCCGATTTTATCGGTCACTCCTTTCATGTACGGAAGAAATCTTAGTTTTGTGTCAACCGTCAATATTGTCCCACCTCCTCGTGGTACAAGTGGTTTGAACTTACTCTCATCATATCCATTGCGTGTTAAAACCGCCCGTAATGTTCCAGCTCTCCTTCCAAGTGATCCTTACCACAAATATCATATGCTCTTCGCGTGAGTGAATGGGCGACAGGGTGGAGATGTCAAGGTGTAGTAGCACGCGGATACCTGTCAGTGTGAGTAGGTTTTCTATATACCGTGCGGCTTATCGTACCATCCGAGTGAACTGAGATCTTAACATCCAATATTGACAGGTTTCTGTCACTTTTTAACTTCAGAGTAAAATTTAACTTCTCTTGTATAGAATTATAAAATCATCTCGAGGCAACACTGAACTCTCGGTCACCTACCTAAATGCCAAAGATGTTTAATATACTTTTTCACTCACTTCTTCAATGTAAATCAAAATGTTGATGTAAAAATAAGATACCACATATACGCGTAGGATATAAAAATACTTTATTATATACTTTTTGTAAACTAAAACACTTACCTTACCTTATATAAAGTTTGGCATATTTTTTAAATTAACTAATAATACTTGTAGCTTTTCAAATGTTACGTGAACATGTAAATAAAATGCTACGATGTCGTGTCTTTAACATGACGTTAAAATAAATAAGTATAAAATAAGTAAATTTTATATCGACTATCTCCTATCCCATCCTATTTTAATTAACTGGCAATAAAATTGCCTATAGGCATAACGTGGGAAGAAATCCGAACACGTATCTTCACACGAAAATTAATAAACCAAAACGAAAAATAAATTAAATTTGCATACGAGTGACAAATTTGTAATCGTATAAAATGCAAAATAATTTAAAAAGTAACGAACGCACTTTATTAAAACTAGTTCCAAAGAGTTCTTAAATTTCACTTCCTTATAAATATTTATTCTCTAAATAATATGCAAATCGCCGTAATTATAGGGCAACTCAAGAAATGGGTTAACAGTTTTGCATATTAACCCCTCAACTGCTAACGGTTATAACTACGTTCGATCGTATTTGCAAAACTGGTCGCAGTGACCAGAGTGCAATAAGTCGTAAATTGTCGGATTTACGACACGACCGAAGGAATAAAATTCCTTTGAATTTGCAAATTTCACACCTTGACTTGGGGCTGCGACAGGTTTTTTTAAAAGACGATTGCTTTAAAAATAAAGAGTTGTCGCCCTGTGACGTGCCTTTTATACTACGCATAATAATTTCGTGCAATTTATGCGTACTTGTTAGACAATTAGCAAGCAGATGTCTGCAAATTTATTTAGCTACCGGTTCTGATGGGAAACTTGGCTTCCGTCAATGTAATATCTTGCTTAATAGTTTTCTTTTGCAATATTTTGCAGCGGAGTAGTTAATAGCCCTGGCAAATCAATATCCGTTTTATCTATTTGTTGCTACTTATAAACTGCCTTTTAATATTGTACATGGCTTCCTTTATGATGGAAGGTACAACTTTAACACTAATTTGTATTCACAAGAGTGTTAAAACGATCTACTATATCGAAGTATATAGAGCACAGCGTAAGCATCAATCAAATAACAAAGTTATGATTGAATTTCATGTACGGAATAAATTAACCTCAGATTGTTTCATATAATATCTTTTCTCTTGTGACAATTTAGGCATTGCAAGTTTTCTTATTCAGCAAATCATACTGTTGTATAAATTAACAAGCAACGCTAGACAGACAGAAATTAATAAAATTCAGATTGGCGAAAGCCAGTGCTTTCAACCAGTCCGCCTGTCATTTAATGACATTAACAGGAACAAGAAAGCTCAATTAAAAAACCCATCCAAACACAGATTTCCGTAGAAGTTGTTTGACTTGCCTTTTGATTTACGATACTTGTATAGACGATATAGAACTCCTCCTACTATTTAGTACAATGTAACTAATACTCATCTTTTAAATATATGCAACAGACTGTTGATGTATATTTTCCATTTTATGCCTAACAAATATACATTAAATATTCCGTCATATATGTAAACACGGAGGGTGTTTACATATGGTGACGGCACTAAATATGTTACAACAAGATATCGCATATATTTCAGGCATGTTTCATCCCAACGGCTGTCACAATAATTCTAAAAAAGCATGAATACCCCTTACTTAAGTCGTGTAAACTAGTATTTTATAATTACTTAGAATAACTTTCTCGGCAGGTGCTTTGAAATGCCTAGCAAATGGCTTTGGTAATAAATATACACCCATTCTATTGTAAGTATAAAAAGTAATTTTGACTCTGTAGTCAATGTGAAATATTCAAATTACAAAACCAAACATTTCTAATGTTTAAAAAGTCGCAAAAAATACACCAGCTGCGTTCCAATATACAACTAATGATTTAGTATTATTCATAGCTTTACCGGTTTTTAGATAAAAAAAAAAACAGAATGCGTGTCCTACTTTTAGAATTGAGACAAAAAAATACAAAACTGTCTATGAATGGCTCTTTTTTATAATTTGAATTTAGAATGTCGCTCTCATGGATATCAGTTGCCAGTGATATGCATATGAATCACAAACAGGCGATTGTTTCACCCCTTCTAAGAAGACTAATCGTGAGACATTTTGTGTTCCGCGGTTTTGTCTACAATGTATGTAATAGTGTTGCATCTTGATTATGTAAATATATACTAAAGCTCTATTAATAGATATTTTAATGTTGGTAATTTCGGTGTTTGTGTAATGTTCATTTTGTTTTTACAATACGAATGAGGCAATCCGGTTAATGATAAAAAGCTTACATTATTAAAATAATTACAGCCAAATATTAACCAACACTTATAATTATTAGATGAAAATTAAATCGTACATATACGATTTTTAAACGAGTTCTAACCACGTTCTAATCTCAAACTGAAAGCATTGATCTTTTACCTATAAAAGCAAATGAATAATGAAAAAGGAACCTAGTAGAGTAGTTTTCCAGTATTAGTAATTGATCATTACGTTTAGGGACTAAGCCATCCCCACTAATACGTGGAGCACCCTGCAAACTAACAATTGAGACTCTGGAAAAAAGGATGAGTGATGTTGAATATGCAACCGGACAGGGATGCCGGAAGGGACCAACTTACAGAAGACTGTAGTCAAATAATATCTCTTCAAAGTTGTTGCGTTCCTGCGAGTGAGTGAGTGAATATGTATTCCCATTAAAATATATTGATTAACTATAATAAACTCAAACGAGTGTCTTATGAATACTTGCAATGCAATAAGTTCACGGGTTGCCACTCGCGCTACGCAGCAGCTCCTCAGGAGCTTACAGGTAATCTCGCTTACTCGCAGAAATACAACAGCCCTTCGGTGAGTTGTTCTTTTTGCTGCGGTATCCTTTCAATGTAAGGGTAATATTATAGTTAACTGACAAGGGATTGTACGCAACATAATTCACGCATTTACTTCTATCTACAGAATATATATTACAAGCTACGGATTATCTTAGTCGGTCGCACTAGGCCTTGTCTGCCATATAAGCTCTGTTAAGATAATATTCGCAAATCCATTAGGATTGGTGACGTCCGACCTAAGCCTAAGGATTTGGCGAAGATATTAATTTTGAATTGCAGCGTTTGCCGTCAGGTCTCCATAGCCAAGTGTGAAAACTTTCAAAGTATAATTTCTTGGACGTGAGGGTTTCCTCAATTTTTTTCTTTCACCACCGAGTAAGCCGTTGAGGACCTCTGATAAGCTTAAAAACTGTCATCTATACACAACAGCCAAGATCGATGCGCGAAGCAGCTCGAGATAGATTACTCCATCCATAGACAGTTTTGAATGGACTTTTTTACCTACAATATGATTACTTCTATCGTTGAAATGTATAAGTGTATAAAACCTCATATTAAGTATTTATAGAACACACATTTACAGTGATTCGATTAGACCCATAGATAAGATACGGGCGACCCTTTCATGTTTCACAGCGCCGGTTTATGAAATTTCGACGCAAAGTAGGGATGTCTGATTCGCATAGAAGCCACGACGAAGATAGTAGGTTCGAATCGCCGACACATTTAGGTGCTAAAAGACTACGTTTACTACGTTTTTGTGAGTGAGGGATGTCTTTATGCGCAGTCAAGCGGTTTATTGGGTTGTCAGGGCTGTCTTGCCCATTGGCGATGAACTATAGTTAAAAACTGACTACATTGTCTCTCAGAGTACTTTATAGTATGTGAATAATTTGAAATTAGTTTTTCATTCAAAATCAAAAAGGTTGCAACTAATTTGAATGAATTGAAACGAGCGTACGGTATAAAAATATTATAAAATCTTCATATTCAAAGACCACCACCGTATTTTTATTCAAATGTTTACATTTTCGTGTTTCTAATATTGTGTTTAATATTATGCCTATCTCAGGTCATCACAAACTATAGCCTATATTTTATTTCGTATCTGTAAAACTCTGCACAGGCTATAATTTACAGAATAAATGGTCTGTATTATTGCTCTAATTGCTTCAAAATTGCATTTAAAACTGTTTAATGCAAAAATAACAGCAATCTGAACAGCAGCTAGTGAGGGGCATAAGATCGACATAGGATATCAGAAAAAAATGTATTTTTAACCAGCTTTAAAACAGAGAGTGTTCCCAATGCGCCTCGTATATTTGTTGTGTGTAGTATTTATTTCACGATAGCTTCGTAATTTTTGAACCGACTTTGAATTTTTTTTGAGGGAAAATATCCGATTGGATTTATATACTTCGATTCGATTAGTCACACATAAATTTTTGTGAGACTTTGTTGGAGTCGGTTTGCACGACTTAAACTTTGACAAATAGCTAATAAAAATTAAATTATTACAATAGCACAATAAGTCTACTATGACAATAAATTTACACTACTACTACTACATGTCCGAGCCAACGGAGCATAACTTTTAAATGGTGATGCATAATTAAAAATCAGTATGTATTCTGACAATACTAACTTTTGGATCTCGTTATCACCATCATAAGCAGCCCATATCCTTTCCCAGATCCTAAGCTAAATAAACTAAGATTAATTAGCATACGTTCAGCGGTTTAATTATGAAACAATGACAAACATGTGCGTAGAGATGGGTCACTTACGCAACTATAATATTAGTATAATCGTTTTATACTTCATTGGATTCATGATAATTTTAGGTAAGATTAATAATTAAAGAACAGCATTACAGTCGATTATTTTCTTAGAAGCGGTTAGTTTCCCATCACTAGCACACCGCATTTCTCTACGTCAACCCTTGCGCTGCTCGCAACAAAATTTGCATATTTTTTCTTAACGCCGCCAGAACGTTTTTTCTTCCTTTGTTTGAGTGCCTCCCGCTATTATTTTATAGTAACAATGAAGAATTATAACAGTAACTGCGTTGAGATGTTAATAAGTTTTTTGTTGCGCGAGATTTTAAATCCACTACGATATTAGTGCACGCAACAGATGTTTTTGTTAAATACGGTTATTTCTTTTTACGAATAAATTAATAGTGTTATTTTTGTTACTGTGTGATTCGGTTGTTTATTTTCAACAGTAATCTATGGCAGATACCTGAGACATGTCGGTAAAATATGAGGTGTTTAAATATATATGTGTTGGTGTATTAGTTAGGACAATTTGAAGCCATTATAACACCGAACGTTCCGTAACGCTTGCTGACCGCGTTTGCATCAATGATGTAAGAAAAAATATGTTATCCTAAAAGAGAGTGTCGTTGTTAAAATAAGAAAAGGCATGCTTTGTTGGTTCGGACATGATGAAACAGATAGTTGCAGATGTAGGAGCTAAGGAAGGGCGAGCCTACCCTATAATACCCTATAACATCACCTTGAATGAATGTTAGTCTTAAGCCCCATTCGTCGGAATGCTTTATCGAGATCTTCGAGCTTGTGCTCCAATCCTCTAGCGATTCCGCCATGATTACTATATCATCGGCAAATCGAAGGTGGAAGTGACATACTCGCCGTTGACGTTGATGTTCCAGTGGCTTGAAAATCACTTTTAAAAACACCGAGACAAAGATAAACAAACATTCATGTACACAAATGTTTATCCTTCATGAGAATCGAACGTTAAAATTAATTTAGTATTGCTAACCACTCCGCCACCAATCTCGTCAAAGAAGACATTGCACGGCACATTTCATTTTCGGTCGCTTTAATATTTTTCATCGCAGCCTTGCGTTCAGAATAATAAATTAGTCACATCAATATTATTTTAAAGTCCCATCCTTTGGTCATCCATCATTTTGTGACACTGTAACATAATTACTTTAATAAGTACGAGTATTTTCCAACTGCGTTCAGGTGTTCGTAACAATGTAATAACTATTAAACTAATTATTAATTATCTGATATTGTATGCACATATTGATCAATAATTACAACACTTGTGGTCCGATGTAACTCTGTTTAGAGTTTATTTTTATAGCCGTAAGGTGACAACGGGGTTGAAAACTGCTGTCTGTCCATCTGTTATTTGAAACGTAATTCAGACACTTGAAATTTTCACAGAATATTAGTAGGTAATACTGTTACTAATATTCTGTGTACAGTTAGAGAGCTCGATAGTGTCATTGTGCGTGACATTCTAACCGAACACGCAGGATAAGCAATGCCAACCGCAGACTTTCTACTGATGGGTTTACCTATCTCGAGCTTTTTTTCGGCACGTTAAGCCGTCGGTCCCGGCTGTTACCGATAGATAGGTTGTTAAACTTAGTCAGCGGCCTTCGGGCGGTTCGCCTTCGTCAATCTGCAGTTGAGCAGCGTGGCGGAGTATGCTTTTAACCCCTTCAGTCGCTATAACAAGTATTAAAAATAGAATAACGTTAAAAATTAAAGGTGAGTGTCCCAATGCATAAATATGCTTTTTGAGGCTTGAAAATGGAAAACAGTGGCAACGAGTCATTTGTACGCGAGTTCGACTTAGTCATTTTTTTTATCCCAATGAAAAGTATTCACATAAATAATTTATTTATTTGTAATGTGCTACATTGAATTTTCAAATGCAAGTCTATCAAATGACCTATGAATTGAATAACATTTTGGAAGTTAAGCGAGAATACATAGTAATTTGTTATTTTTCTTTCATAACACTAATAATTTGTCCACATTTACAACATTACATACATTTAGTGACACCGAGATTGCCTCGACGGTTTTTCTTTTGTGTAAAAGCTCATTATGTCTACCTTTAAAATTGATTATCATTTGAACCTCTCTAATTAGCGAGTTTCAATATTATAGACAATATGTCTATTGCAGCGGATTTCACAATAAACCGTAGTAACTATGTTTTTCGGAACGCAATAAAAATACAAATAAATAAAAAATAACAGTGGTTCCTCTTTTGAGGCACTAAGGTAAAACCAAGCATACAGTCTGACTCATACGCGGTTGTAATGGAGATTATTGCGCTATATATTAAAAAACAGGTACACTCAAATAAACAAATGAAATCAAATAATGTCATAAATTGATATAACTGTTTGAGAACAACTAAATGAAAACGAAAGAATAATTAATTACCTACGAATCGTAAACAAATTGTAATAAATATTTGTTTTAAGTTATAAAATTAGCATTAATTAAATATTAATTCAATTTTTAATCATTCAGAAATTAATATTTATAAAACTTACTACGACAAACCATGACTCGTTCTCTATCGAGTGCATCATTTTAAACATACATCACATACTGATCAAAACAAATAATATATCTGTTAACATTTGCGTCGTTGAAAAATAAATTTTATAAGGCCACAATACATGTTTTATCTTTCAACTCAGGCTAAAGAAAGGAATCCATACACATCACCAATAAAACCTGTCTGGTAAATGTTCATTTAGTAAAAACATCCACTTGATATCGAGACACAATTTACAACAATCATGTAAATAATTTGGACATAGAAGTAGAGAAAATAGAGAGTCAGGGAGGAGAGAACACAACATGAAGGAAATGAAGGAAGAGAAAACGAACCAGAATAAGTGACAATCGATATGTAAAGTACGGAAAGTGAGGAAACGTTGAGAATAAGAAAGAAGAAGGTGGAAGGAAGGAGAATGAAACTAAGAATTGAAATTAGTAACGTAAGTTAGTGGACAAGAAAGGGGAAAATAGAAATCAAAGAGTTCTCTCTTCGTATTCTAGTTCTTTAACAAATGAAATCTGAGCGAAAAGGGAATTGATGTTTTTGTAAAGCAATTTTTATATACATTTTAATGCATCAAGCGTGGCAATGGTTCTACTTGTTAGATAGAAAAAAATATTCATGTATGTATATCTTCACGCCAAGTCCCTTGCGGGGTAGGCAGAGTGAACCGAGCGCCATAAGACACGGTCCTTGCATACTTCACTCGCTTCTGTGACATTCATAGCTCTTTTCATGCACGCTCGCCGGTTCCTGGGGCTTCTGACATCACCTTCTGATAAAACACGACCAATTTGGTCATGGTAGGTTAGTCTCGGCCTTCCTCGGCTCCTACATCCTTCCACTTTTGCATTGTATATCTGTTTCGTCATTCTTTCGTCCCGCATTCTTTCTACATGTCCGAACCAACGGAGCATGCCCTTTCTTATCTTCACACCGACACTCTCTTTTAGACCAACTCTTTCTCTCACGTCTTCATTACGAACGCGGTCAGCAAGCGTTATGCCACAAATTTTGCGCAATGCTCGCATCTCGACCGCATTTATTCTACTTTCATGCTCTCTCTGCCATACCCAGCTCTCACTTCCATAAGTTAGCGTTGGAATTAGCACCGCGTTGTGTACAGCGAGCTGTGCCTTCTGGCTTAGATTTCGGCTGCCTAGAAGTTTACCCAACGCTCCATTCACCCTATTCCCGGCACTCACTCGTCTCTCCACATCAGCGGTGTACCTTCCATTGCTGCTAAAAGCACTTCCAAGATATACAATCTCATTCACTTGCTCCAACACTACATCATCAACCATAATCCTAGCGTTTGTTCTGGTTGTCTCTCTTTCAAATACCATTATCTTGGTTTTCTTCGCATTCAATTGTAAGCCTTTCTTCATACAATCATCTTTCATTGTTGTAACTAGTGTTTGCAGTTCGGATGGTGATTCTGCTATTAATGCCGCATCGTCTGCATAAAGCAGGCAGTTGACCACTGAGTCACCCATTCGCATTCCCACATTCATATTTCTTATTCTCTGAAGACAACTGTCCAGATACAGGATGAACAGCCGAGCCGACAGCACGCATCCCTGTCTGACATCAATATTGACATCAAACCAGGGCGACAAGCTGCCGTCCACCCGCACACATGCTGTACAATCCTCATAAGTGGATTGCACAGCACGGAGTAGGTCACCGTCAACCCCATATCCGGGCAAAATGTTCCAGAGATTCTTTCGCACGACTCTATCAAATGCTTTCTCAAAGTCCACAAAACCGCAGAAAACCTTCTGATCCAAAGCCAGATGCTTCTCTACGATGTTGCGGAGTGAAAAAACTTGATCCGTACATCCTCTGCCGCTTCGAAATCCACCCTGTGCTTCCCAAAGCATTCCATCGGATTTCACCCTCATTCTCCTTTCAATGATTTTTCCATACACTTTAGCTGCTAAGCTGATCAAACTGATGGCCCTATAGTTGGCGCAGTCCATACGTGAGCCCTTGCCTTTATACAAGGGCACGATGACTGCGCGTCTCCAATCGCTCGGGACCCTTCCGGTTCTCCAGCATAATTTGCTCAAAAACCAGAAGGCGTCCCTAACGCAGGTACCACCTAGCTTGATCATCTCAGCTGTTACCATATCGATTCCCGCTGACTTTCCATCTTTCAAACTTCGTATCGACCATTCAATCTCATCCATAGTAATGTCTTCATGGTACGCTGGCACTGCCGAGTCTATCACAGACTCATTCACAATGCCAGCGTCATGGACATAATCATACATTTCTCTAAAATATTCACTCCACCGTTCTAACACTTCCTGAGTGTTAGCAAGAATGCCACCAGCTTTACATCTTATCTTGTCCATTCTGGATGCTGACGAACCACTTCGAGACTTCTTTACCTCTCTCCAGAAGTGTTTGGTATTTGCCTCGAAGTTCTTCGTCAGCTTCTCTTCCTCAATCATATGTAGTCTTTCACGCTTCTCTTTCACTAAAGCTTTGGAGTCATTCTTGCATCGACGGTATATTTCTTTCTTCATTTCTTTCATACCATCACTCTGGTGCAAAGATGATACGTAATCCAGCCACGCTTTCCTCTTTTTTTCCACGGAGGATTGAACCTCCGCATCCCACCAGGCATCTCCTCTTAGTGTTCTACGTCTCTTTGCGCATCCACATGCTTCTTTCGCACTGTCCACCATACTTTCTTTCAGAACTTTCCAACATTCGTCTACATCTGAGTCGGAAAGACTCGCGTTCGCAAGTCTTTCACTGACTAGACGTACATACGTACTCCTCACACTTTCATCTTCCAATTTTTCACTTCTTATTCTTTCATGGTCTCCGAAAGGAATACGCACTCGCCAGTGCCTCCACTTCTTGAAAAGCCCCACAAATCGGCTTATCACCAGATAGTGGTCCGTTTCAAGAGTGGGACCTCTGAAGGCTCTTGTATCCATTAACGACTTTCGGAGACGTCCATCTATCAAAATCAAATCAATCACACTTTTCTGTTCATTCCGTCTCCATGTGTAAGTGTGAATATCCTTGTGATGGAAGAGCGTGTTCGACACAAGGAGGTTTCGTTCCATACATACGTCTAAAAGTAACTTACCAGCATCGTTCACTCTCTTATCTCCGTATGGACCAAGCACAGCCTCATAACTGCTTCGCTTGGTCCCAACCCATCCATTCAGATCACCACACATAATTATCCGTTCATTCGCTTCGGCCAAATCCAGAATACCCCTTACAGTCTCCCAAAACTTCTCGAGCTCCTGGGGATCAGCAGAGCTCACAGGAGCATATGCTGCAACTAAAAACACTCGCGTAATCCCCAGTTTTATCTTAACCCAGAGAAGTCTTGGACCTACTAAATCGTAATCTTTCACACCCGCGGCCAAGCGAGATGAAAGCACGACACCTACGCCAGCGCTGGCATGAACGTCCTGGTCCACCCCGGACCACAGGGCCATCATGCCACCGGGCAGATCTTCGGTGTCGCTTCCCTTTCGCTTGGTCTCTGACACACACAAAGCATCTAGGCATCTCACGTTCATTATATCTATCAACTCATTCATCTTATCTTTTAGACCACCTCTCACATTCCATGTGCCTATACGACACTCAGCTCCCCTCGACCCGCCGGGATGGGCGTTGCGTGGTGGGTGGCGGCCCCCACCGCCGCATGCCCTAGATTTCGCACCGACGGGGGCGGATCGGTGCGCGTCGCCTCCGGGGGACGCCCTAATCCGCGCGTCTGTGCGGTTTGGGTCCAGAATTGCAGTCCAAGTGTTGGACTGGCAGGGTCGCGACGTGCACGCTTCTGGTACCGACCCCAAAAAAATATTCATTTGGTAGAATATTCCAAAAACTACTTTGTACGAAAGTGTCGCCATCCTCCCTTTATACGGTTCGTTTTTAACAGGTTCCCATTGAAGTTTCCCTCATTGAATCTTTAGTATTATGATCCTTAAATGAATTTAAAACGTTGTTCAGAGGTTGTAAAACTACTTGTAACGTATACTATTTGTACCGTAGTAGGTAGTAGAGTAGATAAGTCCACGCTAATAATTAATAGCAGTCGCCTTGTGATTGAAATTTGATTGTAATTAATTAAACTTTTAAGTTTCAAATTCACTTCGAATGTTAAATATAATTATGCACTTATATATACATATTTCTTGTATTTTTGCATTCTTTCTCCATATAAACTTTGACCATGCCTTAACCTTAAATTGTGTTAAATAAATATTCCCCAGTGATACTAATTTTAAAATTAACTTTCAACTGTAACTAAAGAATAGTGGATCCATCTACGTCTATTAGATGTCTCTTAATTGTTACTCTCATAATTATTAGCTATGATAAAGCTGTATCGTTTAGGGAATGATGATGAGGGTGTTTTTCACCCTGCATATGGCGGCCCAAAAACACATTCAGAAGAAAATACTGAATGTGTCTTTGGGCCGCCATATACAATGAACGAAGTTATTTGAACGTTTACGTTATTAGGCGCCGAATATCTATAACAATAAGGAGACAAATTCACATTAACCCATACCTATCCCACGACTGGGATATGGTCCTACCTTTTACAGAATGAGTTAAGAATATCTCTGTCATGCTTCCCATGATTGACGTAGGGCAGTGGGCTGACTGTCTCATTAATCGACAATAACAGTTAGCCAGGCTATATTGTACGAACCTTCCAAAGCCCGAAATAAATAACCCCGTCCATAGGCTGCAGTCGAGGCCGATTAACTTACGCATACAATTAAATAGGCATGCATAACGACTCGACCAACGTGCTCCTCGCTATCAAAATCGATAACGAGGTACAAATATTTAGCAATAAAATGTCTTGAACAAAATACGTAATCACAGTTTTGGAACGACTGTTACGTCCTTTATTTAACCGCCGGAATATTTATAAGCGAACGCCCGTCTGCAATTTGTCCCGGGCTAAGGTAATGCGCACAAAAACAGGAATTCATTATAAGCGGGACCAAAAAAATGAAATAGTGCCACGGCGGCATCAACGGGTTAACCCACTCATTATGTTATGGCTTGTGATTTGTGAAAGACGTGTCGGGTTGAGTGTACTAAATTTAAAATTAAAACATTTCACTTCTTACTCTCGCGATAGAAGTGGCCAGTACGTCAATATTATTGTACTGTTGTGATAAATTGGCTTAAAAAAGTTTGCATAACAATTTCTTTTGAAGCAAAGGCTAATTTCAGTTCTTTATTTGAACGTTTTTATTCGTCATTCAAATAAGACAGTGTTATTCTGTTTGAGTAAGGAAGCCTGTTTAAAGCTGTGTACACACGGGCAGCGTATATAAGCCCGCATATAAAATTGAACGCATTTTTAGTAAACACGCCTCGCGAGGGGAGAGGGCGAGTAGCACGGAGGGTCGGAGTAATGGCTGCCGAATGTCGCGAGAATCCATTTTGTCCCTCCCCCGTTGGTGGTAAAGTCGAGTTAGCGGATAGTATATGCACAACTTAAACAATAAATTTTAAATATTTTTTTATTATTTAATTTAAGAGTATAACTTGAGCAGATATACATTTTTTTATATACTCGTAGAATTACGGATTTTTGTGAATCTTGCTAAATTTAATTAACTTATTTGAATTAGTCTGCGATTGCGAAAATGATTAATAAATATGTACTTACCGACGTGTAGACACACCGTGGGTATTTCTAAATTAAAGAATCAATATCATTGTTCGTTATTTCACATTAAAATTAATTTTGTTTTTAGCGTAGAGAAAATTTAACTAGGAAACTGCCGAGAGAATTTATTACTACACGTTTCATATTTTTTTAATTTTATATTTGTTAATTTAGAACAAGGTAACCTTTTTACCATTCGACTCGATTTTATTAGGTAGAAAACAGGTCCTATTGTTCCATATTTTCATTTAGCATCAACATTACTTACTTTTAAAAAATATTGAGGCTGTAATATCGCAGGCAATCGAAAACACTTGACACGACTGCATACAATCAAAATACTTATTTTTATTCTCAGAAATTTACTTATACTATGAAAGTGAAGCCTCGCTAAGTATTGGATGCGTGCTAACTGCTAACCGAGGGTAGACGTTGAGTTTTTTGCCGATTCGTCTTGCCGTGTCAGCTACTTCCAAAATCTGTATATAATATTCATATGCTTACAACATTATATAAACATGTAACGCATATAAAATGTAATTTGATCCGTAATCTCCAGTAATTTAGGATCTTTTTTAACTTTTATCGACTGAGGTGTGTAAGGAGTAATTTTGGAAATACTCTCTCTCAGAAGAAATCTTCTGACACAATTAATTTATTTTGTCATTAATAACAATAACACAGGATAACACAGGCTCGTAGACATAATTATGAATATTATCTATGACGTACAATATGAACATGTTTAAAAATAACAAATCATCAGCGATTTCACGATATAAAATTTCTTAAATGAAAGCTGTATTTAACGATATTAATTAAAACTTAAATTATTTTTATATAGTTATGTGACAACTGACTCGTTACGTAAGTACTTTTATTAATTTTGTGAAATAAGAAATTATCTTTAAATATGTACATAATCTATCTGTGCCTCGAAGTTACGTGTTAAAACATTTAACGGTAAAATATATTTTTCATATCGGGCTTATAGTTGCCAAGATTAGTATATTAAAACATCGTTTATAATTATTTCAAAAATATTGGCACACTGTATAAATGCGACATAAAAGTACTTTGTCTATATATCCTTATGTTATCATTTTATAACTAAATATCAAACTGATTAGACTATAGTGTGATTAGATAGCGTGGGACCCAAAGAAAAAATTCAGGAGCAGTAGCTAACTCCCTTATTACGAGATTATTGTAGCAATGCAGTGGCAACAGTACCAAATATAGATAAAAGTAACTCTTTCAAAAACACAAAATAACAATAATAACTATAACGCCCAAAATAGATTTCAAGATTTCATCAAAATTATTATAAAATGGGAAAACAATCTACAAAAATTAACGACGAAAATAATGACAGATAATTTGACGGTCATAAAAAACACTCCATTAAAAGAGGTTCTTAATCACAGACCCGACGAAATTAATACACTCATTAAGAAACCGAGCTGTCAAATTAAAAAGACCCTTGGGTACTTTTTGCCCCATCGCAGCATTAGAACATTCCCTCAGTCGATTATGACCAATTAAAATTGTACGTAATTTCGCGTGTTATTGTTCATTGCTAAATTCTTGTTGTAATAAAATTTGCCTCCCTTTGCCTTGTTATGGCAGTGACATCTTATTAAAATTCAGCCTAAGGCCAATCCGTGTTGCTTTCTTCGGCGTACACCGGCGGCCAAATTAATGGGTATCTTGAGTTATTGTATGATTATGTCTCGGGACTTGAGGCTTCATTAAAAAATATGGAGCTGTTGTATGTACAGTACATGAGTAAAATATATGTCAACTGTTCAGTTATTCGCCTCAACACATGTTACTTTCTTCTTCTAGCATTGTACCGTTTCCTAATCCATTATGATCGGTGGGGTCCACTACCAAAGCATAAAGATTTGTCAAGGGCACGGATTTTTACATGGAGCGACTGCTATCAGGCCTCGACAACTCTGAGGGGAAACCAGAACTTCTTAGATTAGGTCATATGTCTTTCGTAATATACTTTCTAGAACATGCGGGTTTCCTCACGATGTTGATGATATTAGCGCTGGCAATATAAAAACAAGCTAATTAAAGAATGGTTTGCTGTTGAATAATTAATTATAGGCTAATATATGCACTATGTATTATGGTCAAACGTTATAGTATATTTACAAGTATGGTTGCTTCAGAAGAAGCAACCATACTTGTAGAAGAAGAGCCGATATGTTGAGTTGAAAAATTATCTATTTTTGTATATCAAAATCGATAACTTACTCCTTTAAGGCATAATGTTGCAGTGTCATAACTTCCATATTAAGCATTTAATGATCTGATCACGCAATTTTGTTGGCAGCGGTAGGGTTCTTTCAAAATTAATTATACCTCAACTTTTAAAGCAAATTGTAAGGATCATATTAATGTATTTGGTGTTTATCGGTTTTAATGACACTACCAGGTGAGATTATGGTGGTTAAAGATGTTTAATGTATGTTTTGTCACCCCCCTTCATTAGTAAGCTCAGCAGTTCACCGTAATTGTAAACTTCGGAATGCAAACTAGTGTTCATATGTAATATTTAATGGCTATCGGAGCATCACTGTATTATTAGATGAAATTCAAATATAATTTCTTGTTAATAGCTTACAGTAATCTTCATGTTATTAAATGTAGAACAAGCACGTACACTTATTATTTACCACAGACTTTCAAATAAATAATCTAATAAATAACTACTTACATGAACGTTATAGCAAAAAGAAGAATATCTTAGATTAATATTATTCTTAGTAGGCTTATTCTTGTTTAGAATCCGGAAAAATAGTTCATATCCTTTCCTAGTGATTGTAGCTATCTCTATCAATATTAAATTTTATCAAAATTTGTAAAACAGTAAAGAAGGGCAAACAATGATGGCGTTAAAATAAATACATACGGTCAATTCAATTTAATGTAAGTAATATTACATAAAGGGCTGTTATGTAATATTACTTACATTAAATACTTACATTAAATACTTATATTTGTTAAAACTATCTGTAATTAGCTATTTATCTTTTTGTGCGACATAATATAGCAGCTTGTTTATGTTCTGCAATAATCGTTTCTATAAGGATGACTATTATACAATAGTTGTGCCAATTATGATTAGATCATTTTCTTTGCTACAAAGTGTAACACGTCACCTTTAGACCAATTTCGGAATTCCCTTTTTTTCCTTTTATTTCGTTTCAATAAAGGGCAATGTTGATGAGTAGTCACTTGGAAATATTTTTGTTGTCTACCTATTTCTTATGTTATTCGAAATCAATCTTTTTGCCGCGGTAACAAAGGTGATTATCATGTGGAATGTCGTTCATAAGAATTGTATTAAAATATTTTCTAATATCGTTGGGGCTGAGTTGGGCGAAATTGGTTGTTATTTGAAATAAATTTTATATGAGATGTGTCCCTCCTCGTTTGAGTGCGCTCGTGTTTTTCATCTCCATTGTAGTATTTCATACTTCTTTTTTTTCCAATGTATAATATACATACATACGTTAGGGGTAATGTAGACGTGCATAACGCTATACTTTTAAATATTTTTAAAAATAATTGCACTTTCCTATGCTTATACTTTATATTTTTCACGAGATTATATTTCGATAGACGATTTACCCAGCCAGAAATATCATTTCTCATGCCAAAATCAATATCTTTACCAAATCCTTAAGCTTAGATAGCGAACCCCACTAATAAGAAGAATATATTTTTCATGGCTGTCTCATGTACGACAAATATTAATACATATATCTACAAAGTAGGCACATTTATTTACATTTTATTTATCTACAAACGCTCTATTCGGTGCCAGATTTATGTCCTATTCGTTATGTCACAAGTAACAATATAACACATACATTGAAATAAATTAGATGGGTAATCATTACTTATGTTATTTTAGTATTAATATGTAAAATACTGTGTGTTGAAGAAATATGTTTTAGTAGCTGGATCTAGAATAAATATCTAATTAATTAATTGAAAATCATTCATAAATCACAATCTTATGGAGAGATATTGAGAGTATTATGTCCCTACAAGGTATTAAAGCTAACAAGAAGCTAGTGAGCCATTGCTGAGTTAGCAGTAGAAGTAACAAAACGTGGGCAACCGGACAAGCAATCGTCCATTTTACTTCGCCCTAATTAGTAAATAAAAAATTATAATAATAACACTAATAAAAATTAAGTTACTATGACATTCAAACTGGGCTTTTTTAGGGTTCCATAAATAGTTAAAACGAAACCCTTATAAGATCACTCACTTCTCTCTGTCTCTCAGACTGTCCTATGATAGTCTTTATATTTTCAGAAAATATATTACACGAACATGAAATTGGTGATAATTAATACTTTCACAGTTTTTTAAATAATACGTAAAAAATAGAGGTAAGTCAAAAAGTGAAGCTTAATTTTTTTTATAGATCGCAATGGGTATCGTATGAAATGGTTTAATGAGCAATTTATACACATTTTTAACCTCTCGCCCCCCTTGCTGCAATGTTTAATATCCAAAAATCTGAAATAATTTACGATGGTTTACTTTACCCATATTTTACAGGAAAAGTGTATCGATCAAACTTATTTCAAATGATCACGAGAATTGATTTTTTTTTTACTTTGCGAATGATAATATACATAAATTAAAAGGTAAGGAATAGAAGTAACTGTGGAACTCTCTAATTCCATTTTTTTAAACCGTCTATTGTACAATACATACAAGTTATTTGATTCATTACAAAATTCGAACCAGTGACATTGACCGCTATCTAACTACGAAACCGATGGCGCTAAGTAGAATTTCAACTAAAATGACAACCACTAAGACAGCTAATGAAATATTGATGATAAACGCATCACAACCCAACTTATGCTAAGTACCCGATAAATCTTGGCCCCAAGGCGGTTTCCTCCCAATTTATTCTTTCTACTGGCCCCTAATCCCGTTATTAATGGTGTTTTGCCTCCCCCTCAAATGTGTGCCCTCAGATGCATTGTATAGACGATTGAGATAAAAAGCTTTTATGGAGCCTTCTTTGTGACTGATAAGAAGTAGGTATTTTGAGGTTGTGTTTTTTAGGTTTTTGTTTGGCAAAATAATGGATTATAATGGAGAGTTTGCAACAATTTGCCGCCGTTCAGTGAAGTGATATCACACTACCATACAGCTCAATATATACCATATAGATCAATTTATTTATGTATATCTTTACTGACCATAAAAAAATATTTAATAGGCATTACTTTTGTATTCTATCAGTCAGAGCGAGTTTTAAGAGAAGTACAGTGAATCAAACCAGCTGGCCAGGTAGTAAGTACCTCCACCTCGTGAAAAACCGCTGCCAAAGGCTACGGTGACCACTTTACATCAGGTGGGCCGTGTGCGTGTGTATCCAACGTTGTAAAAAAAGTAATCTAAAAAGTGCAGAGAAGTTTGAATGCTAGTTCAGGACAAACAATGGGGTGCGATTGGTTGGCGGTCATCGTAAGAGTTAAAGAGAGATTCTACTACGGGCCACTACGCTGAGCTTATATAAAACCAGTTGAGAATGCGCAAGCTTGCATTGCCAGAGGAACACCTGGCTCGTCAATTGTATAACAATTCAAAAATTTTATTTTTTAATTTGTCGGCCATTTTGACCATGTTCCTTAAGAGATAGGAACGGTGTTCCTGAACATTCCTATTCTACTTTTTTATGCTGAATGCGAATATGAAGTCACAATTCGAATATTCGAAAAAAGCACACACAAACAAACGCACAGACAAACATATAGATTTCATATAGAAACGGTGTTCCTGAAAAAACACAAAGCAGGTTAAATGAAATTGCATAATCAAAGAGAGACTCATCTTGTTAATTTACAACTACAAGCCGCGTGCTTTGGCGAAATTTAAGCGTAGGGCGCATTTTAGCAGCGCCAATGGGGAAGTACCTCCAACTTGTAGAAGACCACATCATCTTCATCATAATCATTTCAGTCCGTATTGGTCCACTGCTGAATAAAAATATTTTCTAGAGAGCCACTGTCTCCATATTGTGCAACTTGTATCCATCGACTCTACAAATCATTTGAGGTCGTCACTCGAGTAAGGCTAGAATACCACAGCCGAATAACAACTCCATGGAGGCTTGTCATGTCCTTGCGAGTCAGTGAGATTACCGATAAACTCCTGAGGCGTAGCTGTGTTTGTAACGGGTGTGGCAATGTGTGGGAACTACTCCAGTGAACGTTACCGTAGCCTAACATAGCTTGCAATACAGCAAAAAATATATGTCACTACATATCTAATAATCTGTCTATGTACAAATATATATGTATATAAATATGTATGTACATATGTATGATAAAACACAACCAGCACTCAAAAACTGAAAACTTGGTGATTCGATTTTGCACGGTGTTCCGGTTGAATTTTCAGGCTATATTCTATCCAGAAAATAGGTGTTAATGTGAAACCCTCAAATCCAAAAAACAAAAACAACGCCGAGAGTAAAAGCTAGTATTCAATAAAGTAAGTATGTCTATAAGGATTGGAACGGAACGTCTAAACCAATTATTGCATTATTTCAACAAATTTGCCAGCAGTTTAATGAAATTCCGTTGAAACATCTCAATCACGATCATTGCAAATTATTAGCATTAATCAAAGCAGACCCTGGTATCTTTCACGTATTTATATAGAGTTGTTGGTTGGTGGAAATGATTTAGCACATGCATTATTGTTTATTTAATTTTGCCACTTAATAATATTTTTATTACATTTATTATATATTTACTTTATTTAAAAAAAATATATTCGGGAAGCATCCAAGCATACAGCCCACCTAATGTCAAGCGGGTACCGTAATCTATCAAAGTTTGGGGATTACCTCCATCTCAAAGAAATCCGCGGGCAAGTGGAGTTACTCGTAAGCTCCTTAGGAGGAGCTGTATTATCAGCAAGGGTGATAATGAGCGAGAGATATTTCCTGTGTTCTAATAAAGAGTTGGGGTACAGCAAGATGTGCTTAATGAATAGAAGTCCAATTGGGGAAGTACCTTAAGGTTATACCACTATATCCTAACAGAATATAACGTTATAACAAGTACCATAATAGTATACGGGCTAATAGCCTAGCGGGAGGTATACAAGCGCACATAATGTAAAGCTTGTCACCCCTGTTTCTAACACAGCATTACTGAAAATCACACTCAATCGCAGGAATTGTCAATTGTCGCAAGGAGTTGTCATTTGGCTGCGGTGTTATGAGAGGTTGAGATACTTTCCTAGTAGGCTGCATTGATGAGCACGTTTAACTTTAGAATCATATTATGTATATAGCGTTTCATTGTATTATCCAACCGTCATAGCTTCGGTCTCGATACTTGAGAGCCTAAGTTCTTAGCATAAGATACATATTTCGACATCTCGATTGCGTCAAATGTCTCGGATGTGGAGCATCAAATGCGCCACAGATATTCAAATGTCGTTCATATAACATGGAGGTAGGTATAATAATAAAAGCGATAGTGTGATTGAGTGTGCTACTCAAATGCAGTCAGGATCAGAATTGGGGTTTACCTTAACAGTAGGAAAATACATAAAAGTTTAAAAAAAAACATTTAATGTTAGGCTAAGTTAAGGTTCCTTTGCACTTTCAATGTAAAAAAGGTAACTGATCTCCGAGCCAAAGTCATAACTTTACAAAGTCTAACTCAACAACTCGTAACTCGACACAACTATTTGGATATTTTCGAAAGTCAGACTAAGATTTCAAAAGTTATGACTTTCACAAAATATCTAAATTATGTCTGTAAATTTTTTTACGACTCCTTCATTTATAGGACACGGAGGAGCACGCTAGGCTGACAGTCTTGGCTGTTGTCAATAAATGACAGTTAATCGATGATTTTGGATCGGAACATCTGTAAAAAGATCCCAGCAATAGATTTAAGAATCAAGAAGAGGAAATGCTTAATTAAAGCATTTAAAGCTTTTTTTCAGAAATCTCACAGGGCTGTCGCAACTAAGAGAACTGGCTCCTTGGACAATGGAAATGTGTGATTCCTCGAGAAAAGTTACCAGCAGTGTTCATGTCTTCTATTTCGTACATACAATTTACATATGAAGTGTAGCTATTTCACCGTACCATCAAAAGCTGAAGCTAAGTTAAACCGTATAAGACGTACTTTGCCTATTAGTAAACGAGATATATTAAAAAAAACGTCTCGACTGTGGAAGCGCCTCCACTTTACAAAACTGCAGCTTAGTAACAATAGCCTCAGAGATTCTGTATGTAAGCTCATTAGGAATCCAATGAGTCGCTGCCTTGGCAATGACGTAGGCAAGGGTTTTTGTTCCATGCATTGGTTAATTATGATAACAGATTCGCATCACAAAGAACTTTTGTGGCATCACCTAAGAGGTTCTCTTTGTATTGTATTACTCCATATCAGGAAGATATTATATAAAAAATTGGTCACAACCAATCTCATTTGTAAATGCAAATGATAGCAAAAGAGAGGTATCATTGTAATATTTCTAAATCAGTTATGTGAGATTCGGTTAGGAAACTGGCATAGGTAGATTAGAATCTCGCTTAAATAACAGTTCACTACATATTATTTGCAATAAAATTTGTAAGCAATGCACGAGACATACTCTACATAATCCTAGTACTCACTTACATTTACGCTTGTAGTAGTATCAAAACCCCTTAACAATAACACACATTTCATCGTAAAACAAATTTCAGTTTTTGGTGGTATCATCATCTCTATATTTGTCTGCACACAGAGAAAGGAAGACAAAACGCGGTGTAAGTTAATTGATAATTACCGGGCATTACAGTTCCCCGTTTGACGGCAACAAAAATTAGCTACTCCCGTTGGCTGCGGTTTACAGCCAGACTGGTGATTGGGACCGATTATGATTTTTTTATTAAGATAAATCTTTTTAATACGTATTTTAGAGATCCGTGCAGAATACGATAAACAAATGTTATTTTTTACGGACAATCGTGTAGTAAATATACCCTAGTAATATAAAACTAGGCGGGGATGCAATACTAGACCTTATAAAGACGTCACGACTTTTTTGAAAAACCACATACCGTAGTCTCTTAGGAAAAGCTCTGTAAGCAATTTAATCTGTACTACTTTGTGTGCCATCAGTTAGTACATGGGACAGCGCCTAGCCTAGAATTAAGTAAGTTAAAAACCACCTTTTGGTTATGAAGTTCACTAATGTCCAGCAAGCACTTTTGTATTTGACTCTACATGTGTTAAATAATACATAAATGAAATAATTAATAGAAGGATACGGCCCGCCCCATGTATAACCGCTACATGTACGATTTAATCCCTGTAAGTGCTTGCAAGACGTGGATTATTAGATATAAATATACATACATGTTATACTACTGCTGATTTAAAGTGCTACAAATATGCCATTCCATCTCAATCCGTACACCTGACCACCACACGCGACATGTGCCTGTTGTATACAGTCACATTTTGCACATTAGTGGTACCTTTTAGCAGTGTAATTTTAACACCAACGCTCGTGGATTCGTGGCTCGTGGGTTCTCACACAAGACAAATGTTTGTGTACTTGAATATGTCTGTTTGTCTTAGTCTGGGTATTTTTAAGAGAGGTAAGACGCATAAAAGTAACTAGACTGGGGATGTAGGTGTCTCCACATCACAGTAAACCATTTATCCCGTTTCCTAATTCACTAGAGTTGCGGGGTTAGCTACTTAAGCCTAAGGATTTAGAGATTCGGACCGGGGATCAGTTAAATATAATATAATATATGATCAGACAATAGGCCACTTTCGACGTTTCTTTATACAACGTCGGAAGGCATACAAGCATGCGGCCTACTTGATGTAAAGCGGTTACCGCAGCCTATCAACGCTTGTAATACATTGAGTATCACTCGCGCGATGCCTCCTCTGCTACAAACAGCAACTCCTTAGGAGCTTACTGGTGATCTCACTCACACTCAGGAACACAACAACTCTCTAGCTTCGGAGTTGCTATTTGGCTGCGGTTTTCTGTGTGGTGGAGGTACTTCCCCTGACTGGCTGCTATGATGCGCTCTACCTCCATTAGTTAGTTCTTTTTCCACTGGGCTATCACTTACTTCAAAACATGTTTGTGTAATCAAGAAGTTACTAACTACTGTTTTACTTACATTCATGGATTATTATGCTAATTGTATAGCATACTTATTCTGTACTCAGTAGGTATATATAGATATATGGCGCCACGTTATGGCTTTACAGCAGTAAATGGAAGTGACAAAATTCGTCAGCATTACATATCTTCTTGGTAGTTTGAAACACTCAACTGGCAATCGAGAGGCCTCCTTGCCTACCTTTGATTGGTAAGGTAATCTCGTGATGTCCCTTTTCCCTTAGACAGATAAGAGGTTTTCTCGTTTTCCATCTATCTATCGTCACATAACTCGATCATTACACACCTCACTCGCTTCTTTAACATGCATGGCTCTTTTCACTCACCCTCGCAGTTTTCTAAGCTGACACCAACTAATCAAACACAATCAATTTGGTCATATTAGGAAAGTCATGGCTTCCTACATCCTTCTACTTTTTGTTTTAAAAATAATATTATAGTAAATTCGAACTAATTAATTATTAAATAACAGTATACATTCTTTCTACATACTCACATAGTAAGATCAATAAAAAATGCCAGCCATAAATATAAACTAAAACCCAATATTCGCAAACCGTATCAGATCGCGTGCACCACATTATGAGCTTCGATTAAAAAAATGAAGGTTTGTCAGGACGAAAATGAAAAAAAGTTGCCTCCCCTGCGTGCCACCCCGGCTATATTAAATTGTATGGGGCCCGTTGTCATGGCCTGTAACGAACACTGTATTATATTTTATGTATTATCGATTTGGGGATATATGAAAGTAATACTAGAATTAAATTCGCTGACAGGTTTGACAGGTTTTGCAATCGACGGCTGATACTCCTTTAATAATAAATAGTTTATTTATAATCAATACGGTCGAATCTGGGTGGGTTCAGTGCCAAAAACCTATAAGTGAGAATAATGGCCAAATTCCTTCATTTTAACCCTCCAAAAGGTCTATAAAGTGATAAACAGAAAACTCTGTGAGAGTTGTTTTTCCCTCTTAAAATAAAAGAGGCTGCTACTTACCTCTATAAGTTACAGTCGAGCTTATCCTACATCTTCTATTTATGCCCCTTTCTTAATTTCGCGAGACAATTGTTTTTTTTATGGTATTCTGGTGTTAAACCGTCGGTCCCGGCTGTTGTCGATAGATGACAGTCGTTAAGCTAAGTCAGTGGCCGTCTGGCGGCTTGAAAACAACTGGCCACCGCCAATACGCATTTGAGCAGCGTGGTGGAGTATGCTCTAAACCCCTTCGGTTGAAGGGAGACCTATATCCCTGCAGTAGTAGTCTCGGGTTCCTCCAGACAAAAACTCGGTGGCCCTTTTAAGCCGTTGATCTCGACTTTTGATATACGATATAAAAAAAAGATAAAACATATTTATTTGCCCTCATTGGCGATTTGGCTCACAGAATATCGCAGCCAAATAACAACCCGTGTTACCAGTTAGTTTCTTAAAAGTTGCTTTGTGTGAAGCAATCGATGCTCCTTGTATTGCAAGTATTCAGTGGCTACAGTAATCACTGTATATCAAATAGGTCGTAGATTGGTTACCTCCCGGCGTTGTATACAATCCTGCCATGCGGGGTGTGAATTAACAAAGTAAGAATATATTTTCAAATTGTTTTTAATTTATAAAAACAAATAAATGTGAGACCATCGATTCTTTTATATAGCATACGGCACACCTGATGTAAACACGTTACTGTAGCCTATAAACGCTTGCAATACAAGAAATAGCGATCGAGAGTTGCCACCCCTGCTGCTGATGCAGATGCTCCTTAAGAGCTTACGGGTAACTTCACTTACTCGCAGGAACACAGCAACCCTTTCAGGGAGTTTGTTGTGAGGTTGATGTACTTACTTTCCCAATCGAGCTGCTCGGATGCGCTCCACCATTTTTAGAAATATTCAGATCGAGAAAAAAATACATCCTACCTACTTACATGCACTAAATATTTGTCCTGTTGGGAATCTAACTCACGGGCCTTGATGTTGAAGCTAAATCCATCACCACTGGAAAAAGGTGCTTGTCAGTTTTAGATCATTTTTGTGACCATCTGAAAAATTAACTGATTAGAAATTTTAAATAGCTGTATGTTATCTGTACTCTACTCCAAGAGAGCACGGTAGCGTCGTTGCGTGTGTCTATGTGTCTCTAACCGAACACGCAAGTTTAAGCAGCTTCGACCGCAACCTGTCCATGGATTGGTTTATCAATCTCGGACTTCTCCGTGCTTTGGAGGGCACGTTAAGCCATCGATCCCGGCTGTTTTCTACAGATGATAGTCGTAAAGTTAAGTCAGTGGACTTCGGGCGGCTTGAAAAAACACTAGCGACGCCAATCCGCAGTTGAGCAACGTGGTGGAATACACTCGAAAACCCTTCGGTTGAAGGGAGACCCGTATCCCTGCAGTAGGATGAGTAAGGGTTGGTATAGTAGCAGTATATCATGTAAGTACTACATACTGTTGTTTAATTACTAAAATGTGCATTCATAATATAATTTGCAACCACATTTAAACCTAGAAAGAAAAAACATAAATAAAGCCCTAATAAATCTGTCGAATTTACTGTCCTTCAACCGGCTACTCTACCGAAAAAGACTCAGGACGATACGAATATACGCTTATTAGTTTGTATATAATGTATATCCAAAGAAAACTAATATAGCACTATATGGGTATGGCCAATATATGGTACTTCCGTTAAGAAAACCGACGCAAAAGACATTTCAACACTTAACTTACAACCACGACAGTGATACATCGTCATATCACTCATCCTTAAATTTTGGGATCCAATTTAGCACCCATTTTCTGATGACCTGTCAGTTAAAAACAGCTGAAAAAGTAATGATGGTCTTTGAAAGTTGAAATTTACATCACACTGATATTCCACTTATGAATTTACTTAATTCGGATTCATTCGGGGATTTGTTTTTAAAAATTGGCTAATTAAATAACATGATGCAAATGTCCATAAGCTAACTACTTACCATCACACCGGCCGAACGCTTGTTTACCGTAGAGGTATTAAAAAGGTAATGCTTTAGAAATTGAGATGTCTCAATTGATTAATTTAATTAAAATTTAAACATAATGTTAAGGTAGCACCATCAAATATATGTCCCACGGCCTGTATATAGAAAGATGATAGCCGTAATGGAAAATTATAAAAAATTTTCATGTTGCCAGTACCTGTAACTTGTATGAAAATAATATTTTATTACCAGGTCAATTTACAATAATATAATAAAACGATCCTTCGAAACGGAGTTCTATCTATCTATAATTTCACGCCAAGTTCCTTGCGGGGTAGGCAGAGAGAACCGAGCGCCACATGACTCGATCCTTACAAACCTCACTCCCTTCTTTCACATTCATTGCTTTTCTTATGCACGCTGGCCGGTTTTAAAGGCTCCTCACACCTCTCACCTTCTGATAAAACACGATTAATTTGGTCATGTAGGTAAGTCTTGGCCTTCCTCGGCTCCTACATCCTTCCACTTTCGCGTTGTATTTCTGTTTCGTAATTTTTTTTTCCTGCATTACGAGAAAGAGAAAGAATAAAGCCTAAAATGGTACATGGTAATAAAACATGCTTTCTAAGACAGTTTTGTCGAATATCATATGTATAGTTTCGGATGTTCCTACTGACAAGGACAGTAGGGAACATCCGATCCAACAATGTATGTACATACATATCATCACGCCTGCCTCCCATTGGGGTAGGCCGAGACTATGGAACGGCAGGTGCACCAATCCAAACATACCCCTCTCGCTTCTTCCACTCATCAACCTCTTCATGCATGCTCTTAGGTTTCGATTGCTTTTGATTTAGTCCTTTTTCAACACATCACCAATTTGATCTATATGTGTGAAATATGACGAAATGTGACGAAATCTCCATTCACTCTTGCCTGATTCCTTGCCTTGACTTCTTTCGTAGCTCTTTTGTCATTCATTCTTTCTAAATGACCAAACCATCTCAGCACACCCTTTTAAATTTTTGCCATCATCTTTCATTCCACAAAGTTCCCGTATCGTGTATTTTACTCCATCAATCATTCTCACACCACACATACTCCTCAGCGCTCTCATCATGAAGAGTTTTTGGCTGCTTTCATGCTTCTTTTGCCATACCCATGTTTCACTGCCGTACATCAATATTGGCGTTAATACACCATGAATGATAGCAAGAGGGGCTTTTCAAGTCTGTCAAATAACTGTCCATGAATAAGTTGAACAGCCAAGGGGATGCTACATAACCCTGCCTAACACCATATTCGACGCTGAACCAGTCTGTATAGCCCCCATTTACCCTGGCACAGCCACTCGAATCCTTATACAATGACAGAGTGCCCGTATCAAAATACTATTCACCTCATACATGGAGAGCGTAGTCCAAAGTTCGTCCCTCGCCACTCTGTCATAAGCCTTTTCCAAGTCAACGAAGGCTAAGGCTTTCTTTGTTATTCACCTTAAGGAAAATACTTGATCCACACATCCCATCCCCTTTCGAAACCCCGCTTGCATATCCTAATTTTCGATTTTGTTACAGACTATCACTGTTTCAATTAGAATCTTTGCGTACAATTTGACTACTACACTCAGGAGGCTTATACCACGATATTTCTTGCATTACTGCTGTGAAGTTTGTACAGCGGCATAATCACGGCCTTTACCCAGTCGCCTGGTACAGAGCCGGAACGCCAGCATAGGTTGAATAAAAGGTACAGCAGGCCTGCTATGATTCCTCCACCCGCTTTGAGCATTTCGGCAGATATCCTATCATATCCTCTAGCTTTATCCATTTTCATTATCTTTATTGCATTCATTATCTTTTCCATGCTAATATCATTTTCACAGTTAAAAATCTCATTTACCTATTCATTTCTATTTCTTTAATTTCGGCCTCGTTCAAATAGACTTCCAAAATATCCTTGCCATTCCTTTAAATTATCTATACTATCCTTAATTAATTCTCCAGTCGAATTCAGTATCATACCTACTCTCGAATCTCTAGATTTGCCTCGGGCTGTTCTGACTAAATGCCAGAATTACTTGATATTGGTAAATTCTGGAGGACTCTCTGTCATACTGGTCTTTGCATTCCTTTTTCTTTTCTCTCGCTATCTGCTTAACTCTCCTTTTTAAAATATAATACCGTTCTTTCACTGCCCTTCAGTACTGTCACTTACATTACCTTGAACTCTTCTTTTGTGCTATTATATCTCTCACTTCACTATCACAATATTCGTTCCTGATCTTCATACCATACTTCTTCTTACTAACTCCACATATTAGGTGAAAGAGACATAAACAAGGATATATCTCACTCACATATGCTTCTGAAGATCCTACTACAAAAGATTACTGCAAAGTAACAATAGCTTGATGATTTTTGGGTGTGAGTATGTAAATTCAAACGTAACCTTACCTGCACGTAATCCACACTGTTGCCGAAATGAAATTCTGACGAAAAAGATGTGGTTTATTTAGTAGCAGCCTAATTAGTGAAATGCCATATAAAACAGAATATGGAAATTCCTTTGAAGATAATTTGAATACGTGAGTGAAGATACATGGAAACTCCTGGATGAGAAATATAGCAGCGAGGTGATAGCGCGTCAAAGACACTTCTTATATTGCAAGCCTCTATTGGCTATTTAATAACCTCATTCCGTAATTCAAAAACGAAAAACGAAAACTATGAGAAATTAATAAAATACAAGATTAAATTATTTTAAACATGTAAGACGTGTCTAAGTCCAATGATAAATACAGAATTTTGTGAACAAAGCAACTGTAAAATATGGAATTGAATTGACGTTCAATGTGTTTAAACTAGCTTTCCTTACTATTTTTTAATATTAATACTTCTTTACACAAAACACCGGCAATGGATAGATTAATAAAGGAATTATAAAAACATTTCTAAAATTCCCTAAAGGGTATCATATCAAAAGGTCTATATCAGAGGCGATGATTAGAGTAAATTACAGTCAGCCATAATTGCGGGTCTCTATGACAGTTGCCTGTAATTATAGGCCCACACTGACATTTCTATTTCATTATCTTGCCTCTGATGACTGTCAACGAACTTTCCTAATTTAGGTTAATTCGGTTCATTTTTAACCAACTTCGAAAACAAAGAACAAGGTTCAGATGTTTTACTAATATTCTATGAACTGATTTACTTTATTCTTTTATGTGATATATCAGGCGTGAAGCAATAATTGCCGCTTCTGAATGCTTCCAAACGACGACTTGCTCATGTGTTGTTTAATCGCCAAAGAGCTCTTGGGAATCTGTTCTTTCCGGAGAGAGGTTAGCAACACGCTGGTAATACTACCTATGACATCAGCTCTTCATCAATCTGGCCAAATGCTTATTATTACAGTATTTAGAAAAATATTTATTTGAGGCCCCACTTAACAGACACCATCAATTTCCTGGATTACATTTTTGAACTTCCGACCTACCCATAAGCAAAAATATACGTAACATTAAATATTAAAATCTGTAAATGGAACTGTAGGATTGTTCTTGGGCTTGGAGAGATGTAGTTAGAAAACGAAATATAAAACAAAAATCTGTCTGTTGATAAAATGTTATCCTCTTTAATACTGGAAAACTTATGAGCTATCTGCGTAATACTTATAAATTCAAACTCGATGTTGGCGGAGGTCGCTGTTATATGCAGATCCTTATGTAACATCGTTGTCTCTATATTCTCAAACCCAGCATTGGGCTATGATGTATTACATCTATACTCTATTTCAAGTCTCTAGATACTATAAGTAAGGCTAAATCTGTTCTGCTTCTTAAATTTTATTTCAGAACACTAAATAAAATTCCATAAATAGTACAAAATGAAACACATAGGTATGCATTGGTGGTGTTAACGTAACGGGTAATCGAAATAAGAAGAACTTTGATCTGGCCCCTGCCTCCCCTCGGATCAGTCTGTCTGGCTCGCATGCACACATTTCGAATTCATCGATTCTTACCGAAATGTTGATAAATGACAATAATCTTCAGTCAGGGCTTATTAGCGAAGTCGTTTAACTATTTGTTACTCGAAATATAAAGTTGTTAAACTGCAATTTATCGTGAAAATAACATTGATTGACTCGTTCTCATAAAGTTGAACACAATGACCGTATTAGTTCCCGCGGGTTTCGTTACCTACTGCAGAAGCGGAGAAATACTCAAGTCCGATAAGTAAAAATTTAAATTAAAAAAGAAAACATGATTCGCAGATTTATTGCTGCGTGCGTCTCCATAATTTTCAGACAGCTGCTGAAAATCTGTGATTTGGTTTTCGGGTAAATAATACGCCGAGAATCTTTATGTAGTACAAATATTGTCAATATTTACTGTTGTGTGTTATAGATATACAAATAAATGGCTTACCGATTTTTATTTGGTTCTCTTTATTATATGTGTGTGTTATCAATGCCAATAAATATTTCTTTCTTTCTTTCTATTTAATTCTTAATAAATAATAATGAGTCAACTCGATCACTATCTGCGTATCTGAACACACACAATAAACATTTTTGCGTATGTCCTGATAGTGAAATTTAAAATAAATCCTTTTTTGTTTTCGACAACGATGTTTTTTTGTTGTTTGTTTGTAGAACTTTATTGCTATGTTAATGTTTACATTCTTAAAATATTGGAATTTGATTTGCAAAGGCGGGCTTATTCCTTCGAGGAATCTCTTCCAGCCAACCATTAGCCAGTTAGATGTTATTTCAAAATTAAAGTTATCAAGTATCACAATTTTAAACTAAATATTTAGAATAGATTTTTTTTTACATTATATTAGTTACGTATTTTGTCTTCAAATATCGAATATGTTTTTTACACACATACATGAATCTCTAATTTATAAGCAAGGCGAAAAAATATTTTATTTGTTATTAGATCAGTATTTATTATGAAATTAGAATATTGTTCAATAACCCTAACGTCAGTGACGTTAGGGTTATTGAACAATATTCTAATCTCTTTTTACATAATGTAAGGAATTGCTGGCGTTGAATTATTTACATTTTAACAATATTTTTATGGCAGATAATATTGTACAATAAATATTGTAATGAAATATGGTTCTTAATGAAAACAAAACACCACTAAACGATTAATTAATTACTAAATCTTAAAAATTCCTAATGGCAGGATGTATCTATTTTCGATATAGATTTGTATGTACTTATATTGCAACTAGTCTGTATAACACGATAAAATTCTGTCTACACTGCGCCACCTTTGCCATTTTTATTCCTTTATTTAGTTTAAAGTTGTGTGCTATGCGAAAACACCGCCTACTGTACCTTTAACTATTCTTGTATATGTTTAAGTATTATTGTATATTATTTTTATAGTTGCACTTAAGAATATTTTCATTCAATGAAACTAAATAGATAAAATTAGTAGTTCTACGCGAGTGAAACTGCGAATAATTGCTAGTTTTCTTATATAATTAATGTATAACGTTCTGAGATTTCCCTCTGTTTTTGACATTGTGTTTTTTTTTAGTGAAGGATGCCTTTCAATAAAATGTTTTTAAAAGGATTCCGAAAATTTACAAAAATATATATTTACGAAATAATGGTATGGATATGATAAATGGAAGATGCAATAAGTTGTTTAGCAGGAATCATTAAACAATCAGACACATATACGGATATTTGTATAATCCAGTATTAGGACTACATACACTTGTCTTCTGATGACGAATAACTTCTTCAAAGACTTGCGATCAGTCGAACGTGTGAATAGGGGGATTTCCATAAAATACTTATTCCCCTATTTCACTAATTGCAAGGATAGATGTTCTAAAATTCATTCTTAGTCCAAGATGACATCCCGTGTCAGCCTATGTGTAGAATATCAGGATGTATGTTTTATTGTGCAAATACCACTTTTTTAATTTTTAACTGGTGATTTGTGATCATTTATGTATGCATACCTAAAAATGTATCTCATGTTTGTTTGCTTTTAGTTTATATATTTAATGTATGTTCATATTTTTGTTTATTTTTCATTTTTATGTATTGTTTTGTTTATTAGTCAATTCATAATACGTATTAGATAACCTTGACCTTTACTTTTAAGAAATTTATAGTATTGTTGTAGTGAGTGGGTGTACGTGTGTTCTTTCGGCTATGTAAATTGATCTATCAAAGACTCTAGGTTGGCTGAAAGAGATCTCTTTTAGGGGTAAGTCCGCCTTTGTAACACTAGCTTTATTTGTATTGTAATTTATTTTGAATGTAACGTACAATAAAGATATTACAACAACAACAACAACTACCACTGTTTTTTTAACCAAATTATACCGAATATATTACCTATATGCTGTATTCAACTGACTGTCTCGATAAGTTTCCGGGCCGCTGTGAATTATCGTACCCTATCCCTAGCAAAACAAAAAGTTATCGTTCGTACGTTGCCACCTCACATCTACTCCCTTACAGCATCTGCCCATGCGTTGCAGATACGATACGACTCAAAGGAATTGTAATTTAAGTAGATGTATGTTTTTTGGAGTCCTTAATTAAATACAGTTGTTTCGGGCCTTACTTTCACAAGAATATCTAATAAGTTTTACAGAATATTTCCAGAAAAACCACATTTCTTTATGCCGCTAAGATGGCATAGAGGCCTGGTCTGCCTGAGGGCAAGCAGTACTTACCATAACTTACGGACACTTGGTAAAATAAGGTATAGCATATTATATGATGACAGTTATTGATGAGCTCGGTGGTTCAGTAGTTAATAATGGATAGAAGGATCTGGATGTTGTAAGAGAGGTAGGCGCATTAAAGCAGACAGTCTAGGGAAGTACTTCCGCAGAAAACTGCAGCCAAATAACAACTGCGTTAGGGTTGTTGTGTTCCTACGAATGAGTGAAGTCACCAGTAAATCCCTAGAGAGTAGCTGTGTAAGCAGCAGAGGTGGTATCGCGCGAGTGATCCTTAATGTGTTCCAAGCGTTGAAGAGGCTATAGACGCTGTATAAAAAAAAGTAGCAAGATCGAATCTTTATTACGCGATTGGAGAAGAACATTAACTTAAAATCTTTTATACGAGGTAATATTCCTCTGTAATGATTATTTTATAAGAAATATATTTAGTATCATATTGTTAACGTAACGTAACGTACACCGATCGCATGGACTACTTATACTGTAATTTCGGTGTGTGATGTGAACATCCATTGGATTGGAGAACATTGGATCATAATCTGATCAGCGAAGGCATGAGCCTAAAAACATTAGATCTTTTTTAGGGTTCCGTACCCAAAGGGTAAAACGGAACCCTATTACTGAAGCTCCGCTGTCCGTCCGTCCGTCCGTCCGTCCGTCCGTCCGTCTGTCACCAGGCTGTATCTCATGAACCGTGATAGCTAGACAGTTGAAATTTTCACAGATGATGTATTTCTGTTGCCGCTATAACAACAAATACTAAAAAATAGAATAAAATAAATATTTAAGGGGGCTCCCATACAACAAACGTGATTTTTTTGCCTTTTTTATAGATAATGGTACGGAACCCTTCGTGCGCGAGTCCGACTCGCACTTGACCGATTTTTTAATTTTAATCAAGTAATCATTATTCGTTATGAGACGAATCGAACGATATCTTTTTAAAATCTAAAATTTAATAGAGGAAGGGCGTATCAAAGCGGCCCGTCTGGGGAAGTACCTCCACCTCACAGAAAACTGTAGCCAAAAAATAACGGTTGTGTTCTTGCGTGAGATCACAAGTAATAAGGAATTACTGTGTTAGCAGCAGAGGTGGCATTAATGTGTTACAAGCGTTCATAGGCTACGGAAACCGCTTTACATCAGCGGTTTAAATAGTAGACCTGTATGCCTCTCAACTATGTATAAAAAAAATATGGTACTGCATAATTGGCCTAATCAAAAAGTATGTTATTCGACAAAACTGGTGAGAACGACCTAAGGAGTTGCCGTATTAGCAGCAGGGGTAGCGACGTGTGAGTGATATTTCTAGTATTACAGGCGTTCATAGCCTACGGTAACCGCATTACATCGGGTGGGCGGTGCATGAACCAAAATGAATCTTGACTTCTGAAATTAGAATTCGCCATACAGCAATGCTGCACTCGCTAAAGCAAGCATCTCTTACCTCATAAACTAGAATGATTTTACTTATATTTGAAGCGTTTTTTTTTTATTTTTTTATACCACGTTGGGAGGCATACAAGCATACGACCCACCTGATGTAAAGCGGATATCGTAGCCTATTAACGCTTGTAATATATTAAGTATCACTCGCGTGATGCCTCCTCTGCTGCTTACACAGCAACTCCTTGGGAGCTTACTGGTGACCTCGTTCACGCGCAGGAACACAACAACCCTCTAGGGAGTTGTTATTTGGCTGCGGCTTTCTGTAAGGTGGAGGTACTTTTCTGCTGTGATGCGCCCAACATCTCTTAAAACATTCAGACCAAGACAAATAGACATGTTCATGCATACAAATGTTTGCATTGTGTGGGAATCGAACCCACGAGCGTTGGTGTTAAAGTCGCGTCACTCACGACTGAGCCACCGAGCTCATCAAGCGTACCAAAAATGTAACCAATTTTAAAAGTAATGTAGCTAGCATACTTTCTGCCTGATTACAAATAGTGACAGTAAGTAGCATGGGGTTCGTGGATCACAGTAGGATTACTCGTGCTTTGCCACAATAATAATTTTGACTATAGCATAGTGGGGAGGCAGCAATGCTTGCATTATTTTAGACGAAGATAGATAGTGTTTGTGTCGGAAAACTTCTTCGGTTTCGATCTACCGGTACCTACTCCAACAGTCTTTTCCAAAAAGCTTAAAAGTTTGGTTTCAATAAATGTTTAAAAGTACTGCAACCCATTTTATATCATTGCAGAGTATAATTATGGAACGATATAGTCAAAACTAGGTGAATTGGCAGCTTGTTTAATATCTACATAGTTGTTACCTAATTAAAATTGTATAGCGAGAAATACAGATAAAAAACTGTACCTACACATAGTGTTAGATAAGTAATAACTGTGACAATTTACAACAGCAATATAGTAATTACAAAGTCATAAATGATAACAAACTACATACAAGAATAAAATTATAACAATCCAAATACAAACAAAAGTTCCTGTGTTTCAACTCTTATCCAAGTTTCACAGTCAGAGTGCTACTTTTATTTTGGGGTGAATTTCCATTTCTACACGTAGCGTCCCGAAGCATTCGGTCGGCTGTTTTGCCGACGGAAAGTTTTAATGCATCTATTCGATAATAGATGGCGTAAGTAGTTACAAAAGTTCTTATCAGTTTTTATTTCAATTAGTACGATTTAGTACTAATAAGAATGCATTGTAAACGTAGGCAAGATAACTTACATAAGATTTTTCTGTTCCATTTTAGATTTATTAACATAACATACTATGTTGGTATGTACATGGATAAATAAAGAAATACTTTAAAGCATGATACTTTAAATCTTAGTGCAGAAACCGTTATTTATTTTTGAATTAGATTACATAAAACGGGAATGCATAATGAATGTAATAAAATTAAATAAACTAATAAAAACTTCAACATTATATTCTTGTCTAAATGTAGCAGGAACCGACAAAATCTAATAAGAATGAATTCCTATTACGTCTATTTAATCGACCCTTCCAGAGATGGCGCTATTTCAGCTATTATTTTTTGCAAGATGTGAGGAAGACTTACGACAGACTTAATAGATGTCGCTAATAGTCTTATAATTGCTGTGTATGGTGGAAATAAATAAAAAATATGCTCAGTATTGTATGTTATTTCAGAAAAAATATATAACCAATCAATTATTTGTCGTGAAGAAAAACTGACTGACCAACTGTTTAAATTTTGAAGTAGTGGTTTTAAAGTAAGTAAGGACTAAAAACTGTCAATTATGATGATGTTTTTTTTTAATAAAATGTCAGCAGGCATACAAGTTACGGTCCATCAGACGTAAAGTGGTTACCGTAGCCTCTTGAGAGCTCTCGCAAAACAGGAAGTATAATAAATTGCCTGTCCTGCTACTAACACAGTAATTCCGTAGGATTTTACTGGCAACCTCACTCACTCACCGGAAAAGAACCCTCCAGAGAGTTGTTATTTGGTTGTAGTTTTCTGTGAGGTGGATATACTTCTTTTATGCTCTGCCACCTCTCTTAGTATGGCGATTTGAACTCTACACAACAAGGTCAAAATATGATGACATGACATGGTATGAGAAAAATCTCTTTATCTCTCTTGCTTACAAACTTTAATGAACATATAGATCTTAAAATCTTTTCCTTACGGAAAGTACGCATTTCGTTATCTAAATTGCGGGTGGAAAATCCCCAGAGTCCGTAGAAAGGGAAGTATATTTTATTATTGTTATATTCGGCAACCAAAGAACCCCTAGATACGTTTGGGATTACGTGTATAGCGATATTATCCTCAACAGGGAGTCTATTTCTATGCCACTAAGGTTGTAAATGGGTCAGTCAGTCAATCAAACTCGCTGTGAACGTAGTATCAACTTTATGTTTTTTTTCTACAACGTCAGGAGGCATACAAGCATACGGCCCACCTGATGTAAAGCGGTTGCCGTAGCCTAAAAACGCTTGCAATACATTAAGTATCACTCGAGCGATGCCACCTCTGCTGCTAACAAAGCAACTTCTTAGGAGCTTGTTGGAGACCTCACTCACACAAGAAATACAATCCTTTAGGGACTTGTTATTAGGCTGCGGTTTTCTGAGAGGTGGAGGTACTTCCCCAGACGGGCTGCTTTGATGAGTCCTACCTCTCTTGAAACACCCGGGACAAGACAAATTAACATGTTTATGCATACAAATGTTTGTCTTGGGTAGGAATCGAACCACGAGCGCTTTTTATTGTTTGTTAGATTTTTTTTGACGACTTGTTTTCGACTTTGGTGGCACAGTGGTGGAAGGCGCTGTAAGCTCAATACACACAAACACTTCACATCACGGTGCGCCCAACACGTTGACGTGATTTGAGAGTGACCGGACGGATACGTATGCATGAGCCTATATTCCAGCATAACAGCGCGTTCCACCACTGTGCCACCAAAGTCGAAAACAAGTCGTCAAAAAAAGTCTAACAAACAATAAAAAGCCGGCACGTGTGATTTTCGCTTGAGCTAAGGATGTGATAGTATAGAACCCTCGGTATGCGAGTTCTATACACAGGTCGGTTTTTATTACAATTATAGATTTTATAGACGATTATACTATGTCGGCGTATGTATTGCATGATTTCAATGTATATGGAAAATAAAGCATGTTTTTTTTTTTTTTTTTTTATAGTAGTTCAGCATAGTGGCCCCTCTTTGCCTGATAGTAAGCGAAAGAGGAGCCCAAATCGCAACTGCAACTGACAATATACTACATCCCGTATCCTGTCAGTTGACGCTGCCATGCTGACCCGCAAAATGCTTCTTCACGCTTCGTTTGAAGGATCCCATATTGTAGGAAGGAGGGAACACATGTGCAGGCAAGGCGTTCCACTTTTTAATGGTACGACAAAGATAGGAGTTGCCGAACTTTTTGGTACGCGAAGAGATCTCCTCAACCGTGGAACTATGACATCGCAAGCCCGCACGTGTGGTTCTATGACGGAAGGGTGAGGGTGGGATAAGGGAAAACAGTTCTTCAGAGCACTCGCCATGGTAAAGGCGGTAAAATACGCTTAGAGAGCCTATGTCCCTACGGAGTTGAAGAGGTTCTAGGTTTTTGGTGACCTCTTCGTCGTTAATTATGCGGATAGCCCGTCGCTGCAACCTATCGAGAGCCTCAAGAAGATACTGTGCGGAGCCGTCCCAGAGATGCGAGCAATACTCCATGCAGGCCCGAACTTGTGTCTTATAAAGCAGACAAAGTTGGTCCGGCGTGAAGAACCGGCGCACCCTGTTCAGGACTCCGAGCTTTCTTGAGGCTGTTGAGATGAGGCTCTCGATGTAATAACGCTGGTTAAGGTCGCAACGAATACCCATACCCAGCATATTCAGGCTATTACGCATACTGAGGGAAGCACCCTGAAGACTTGGAGTGGGTGTGTTTACACACAATTCAATTGACAAGCTCGGTGGCGCAGTGGTTAGTTACGCTACTTTGACATCAACCTCCGTGGGTTCGATTTCCACACAGGTCAAACATTTGTGTGGGTGAATAAGTCTGGAGTGAGCCTTAGAACAGCATGTGCGCGTGCCCTGCGATTCGGCTCAAATGACCGCGAGGTCGTCGGTGGAGCAATGGACGTGATAGGCTCTGTTTGGATTTGTCTGGGTATTTTCAAGGGAGATAGGGCGCATAAAAGCAGCTCGTATGGGGAAGTATCTCCACTTCATAGAGAACCGCAACCAAATACAACGTTACGTCGACGTACGACGTTAGCCCGACTGGGGAAGTACCTCCACCTCACACAAGACGGCAGCCAAATAATAACTCCCAAGAGGGTAGTTGTGTTACTGAGTGAGTGAGGTCACCAGAAGATGACAGTGTTGACAGTGGGGATGGCAACGCGCTAGCAACATTATTCATAGGCTACGGTAACCGCTTTTACCGTTTGCTATCCGTCATAGTATAAAAAAAATATTGATTAGTTGTTCGTGTACATAAGTGTTAAGGTCCTATGATTTTTTATAAGTTGTTCACTTTTGTGAATCAAGCTACAACCTGGGTTACTACCCACGCTGGGTTACTTCAGAAGGCGTATTAACATTGCCTCGAAAAACCATATCCAAAACGGAATCGAAAAGTTTTGCTCAAAATGTAGGTACGGCATCACAGTGAAAATTTTTCGAATATGCCTTTTCGAGGCAATGTAAATATCACTACAGATATAATTGCTGGATATAGTTGTAATACATGGACGTTCTCTACGTCGCGAAAACGAAGTTGTCATCGATTTTCCTCCAAGAATCAAGTTTGCGTCATGCATGTTCAATCACTTCGTGCATCTATTTGTTCCACCGCGCATTTGCATAACGCTGAGTGTACTGTCGAAGACAAAAGCTCGGTAAAGTCGACTATAAATAACAATAAATAATAAGTAACCATTTATTTCGGACGCAAAACATCCATAGAGGGGTTAGTAACATCGAAATCTGAATCTGGCATCGAAATCTGAGTGAGTGAAAATTCGTTATGTATCTATGGACAAGTAAATTATAATCCAGAATATATTTGTATTATAATTCACTTGACCCTACCAGTGACGACGGCCACCCAGTGCGCCTGGATGGGACAGTCAAACCGGTCAGCGATCATTTTCAGGATGCTGTCACGAACTCTATGTAGTAGTGATGCTACTGTTGTACGCATTATAGCGTGAAATCCGTCTACGCGCGCCTCGGCGAACATCCCCGATGCACTTCATCGTCGCGGCAGCCCCAACAGCATTCTGAACGCATTATTATATTGAACACGCAAGACGTTGTAGGTTCGGTTTGTATACACCCACAAGCTGCTCGAGTAAAATGACTGACAGTATGCTCTAAAGAGAGATATCTTAAACTGTTTTGTACATCAAGCAAACCTGCGAGCTAGCATATTACTCCTTACCGCCAACGCCCTACGCTCTCGTTCAATATCAGAATCGTCTTTCAGATCGCCAGTCACTATATGTCCGAGATACTTAAATCTGTCTACTATCGGTAGAGCATGTCCATCAAACACAACAGGAGGTACATAAGTAGGACTAATTTTTCCTGCTTTAAAGATGAGCAATTCACTCTTATTTGAGTTGTACTTGAGACCATTTTCATGGGCGTACTCCTCGCATATACTCACCAATCTCCTAATACCACTAATTGAGTGGCTCAGCAGCACCATGTCATCAGCATAACTAATATTGTTAACACAAATATTATCTAAATGACATCCAACATGCGTGCTACTGAGCCTCTCAATCAGCTGGTTCACATATAAATTGAACAGTATAGGCGATGTAATGCCCCCTTGTCTTACCCCACATTCCAATGTATATTCATCCGAAAGAGTATCCGCCCATCTCACCTGGTTTTTTTTATTTTTGTACCAGAATTGAAGGATCGATACACACTCCTCCGATACACCCTCATTCCTTAGCTTCTTCCATAGAATGTCATAAACAACCCTATCGAAGGCTTTGGTCATATCAAGAAAGCACGCGTACCTATATCGGTCTTTCGCTCCGTATAATACCTGATAGTATGCTTAAGGCACAAAACAGCACTTTCGGTTGATAATCCATACGGAATCCAAACTGTGCATCATGTAGCTTAATGTGCATGCCAAGATACCTATTAAGCAAACTGTCAAGTACCTTAGCCATTACAGAAGCAAGTGAGATAGGCCGATAATTTGACGAATCTGATATATCCCCTGTTTTGCTTTTAACAATTGGCACGAATATGATTATTCAGCGGTTCAGGTAAATATGAGTGACCCAAGCACAGCATATAGAACATTGCCAGCACACGGGGCAAATGTACACCCGCGCTGCTGAGATGCATATGTTTGGTCACCAAACGTATTATATCAATTTTTTGTACTTGGATTTACTATTCAAAGTCCAGTAATGAGTTGAAAATTATTGTTATGTTAAATGTAACAAAATATCTTCAAAATAAAAATGAAATATTATTTTTTGTAAACCGTCGACATTTTGATTTAAAGCTCTTTACTCTATCTCTCTTAAATACTACTAATATATATTTTTCAAAGTTGTCAATGTAACAATGTGCATTTTAAATACTTTTTAAAGCTTTTATGTTGTTCTATAGCTGGTTGTAGGGATTGGGAATAGGAATCCGTACTCCCTATAGTAAGAACATTGGTTCATATGGTAAATACTGTAATGCCGTACCCAAAATAATTGTCAATTGTTTCACACGATATGGTTTCTTACAATCAAATTTCCACGACTATTCTTTTAGACACTATGATGATCAGACACCAATATACCTGTTTTATTTTTCTTTCGGGCAGGCGTTTTGAACTTTAATCTTCTGATTTAAAATGAGCCATTGATAAATATCTAATCTGTCACTTCAGTTGTAAAATTATTCCTTTCAATTTCACCCAACTATTTTTATTTAATTTTAAGTTAATACTATATTCTGTTTTTTTTTTTAATCTCCTAGCATTTCAGAACTCAGCATTAGTGAAGAGGAATGTCGAAAAAACTTGCCAAATTCAAATTGCCAATTAGATACTACCATATATCATATGTATATATCTGCATAGCAGTAGGTACAATAATAATGGTTGAATATTATTAAGAATGGGTTATATGTTAATAAAAAAGTATGTTGGTTATATTATTAACATTTTTTTTAAAGCATTCAATGTTACAACTCGGAGTCCCTATTTTATTTACATACCAACTGATGACGAAAAGTATGGTTTTCTCAGTATTGTTATGACAAGCTGAAAAGCGAATCTAAGTAAAACATAAAGAAACTGACTAATCAAAAGTTTACTTAAAATTATATCCGACATTTGATCATGAAAATCAGAATGAAGAACAAAAGGCAGTCAGATAACAAAGAATTTGTAACATAAATATTAGCAACTCATCAATAAGTTTATGTTACTCAAATACTCCGAATTCATAGATCATTTATGTACTCGTATCTTTCTATCTACAACTACATGACAAGTCCCTTGCGGAGCAGGCAGAGAGAACCGAGCGGCATATGAACTTTTAATTACATCTTTATTATTCCAAGCCCGACATCGTAATAAGCAAATGGTCCACATTCGAGAAAAGATTGTAAAAAAATGCGAACATTTTTCTCTGCGATTATATGCCATAAAGAAAGGAAGCGCGGCGTTGGGTAACACAACAATCCAGTTTATAATAGGGCGTGCATATAACTATTTACATGGTAAGCGGTTTATGCTACTTTGAGCGCTCTTATAAGTTTTTGAAGTTTATTATAGCCGCTGCGGCCCGCGGTTTTGCTCACGTGGTATTAGATTTGTCAAGATTTTCGGAGAAATCCTCTACTTCCTGGATAATAAGAGCGATACATACTATCATTGTGTAACATGTCATCAAAATCCGTTCATAGTTCTTATCTGATGCGTACACAACGGATAGACAGACAAGACTAAATACGGTAAAAATATTACTGCGTTTAGTCTTGTCTGTCTATCCATACTATCCGGCTTCCAAAAGTAGAGTCTAGCTACAACACTATTTAACACTATTTAAAAATAGTCTGTGTACTTATACAGCTAAGGGTAGATCACGCTTGACACTCGAAGTGCGATTGTAACTTTTATTACATACAACATATTAATGGTAATAAGGTCAAAGAGTATTATGGTTGAAGTACATTTAGCTGTACTAACTTGACCCTGCTACGATTTTAATACAAGTTTGGACTTATTTATGACGGTTGACTATAGAAAAGTATGAAACAAATTATCTATCTATCTGTAAGTTCAAGCCAAATACCTTGAGAGGTAGGCAGAGAGAACCCAGCGCCACGTGACTCGATCCTTACATATCTCACTCGCTTCTTTAACATTCATTGCTCTTCTCATGCACGCTTGCTGGTTTCTAGGGCTCCTGACATCACCTGATAGAACACGATCAATTTGGTCATGGTAGGTAAGTCTTGGCCTTCCTCGGCTCCTACATCCTTCCACTTTTGCATTGTATATCTGCTTCGTCATTATTTTATCCTGCATTCTTTCTACATGTCCGAACCAACGGAGCATGCCTCTTCTTATTGTAACACCGACGCTCTCTTTCAGACCAACACTGTTTCTAACATCATCATAGCGAATACGGTCGACAAGCCTTACGCCACAAATATTGCGCAGCGCTTGCATTTCGATCGCGTTTATCCAACTTTCATGCTCTCTCTGCCATACCCAGCTCTCTATATGAAATAAATTATCTATACTTATATATATATATAGCATATTAACCTATAATTCCTTCTTCTTCTTCTTAGTGTTATTCCGTTTCCTAAACCATTAGGATTGGCGGGCTCCGCTATGCAACAGCCGTCAGTCCTTGGGCGTGCGAGTTTCCATACGATGTTTTGCATCACCGCCGAGCAAATGATCATTAAGAATATGTACATATATCTGATAATATGAAATTAGTGGTACATGTCAGGATTCGAACCGGTGAGCAGCCAGTCGATCTGCTGGTTCCTTATCCACTGGGCCATCACTACTTTGTACTTTTCAATTATAATGCAAGTTTATTGTAACTCTACAATTAAATATAGAGTATAAGTATTATGAACTAACATTAATATGGATATGAAGGGTTATGTTAAAGAAAGAATGTTAAAAAAGCGAGTGAGGTGTGTAAGGACCGAGACATATGACACTCGGTTCTCTCTGCCTACCCCGCCAGAGATTTAGCGTGAAGTTATAGACAGATTAATACGGATATCACATGCCAGCCTAGATATTTTTGACGACGTCAGTGGCGCAGCGGTTAATAATGCGACTTTCTCACCGACCATCACAGGTTAGATTGCCACACAGGGCAAACATTTGTGCGCGTGATCACGACTGTTTGTCTTAGTTGATGTTTTTAATAGGGGCAGGGCGGATCAAAGCAAGTCTGGGGAAGTACCTCCACCTTAGAAAAACCACAGCTCTGGAGGGTTGTTGTGTTCCTGGGTGTAAGTGAGGTCACCAACAAACTCCGAAGGAGTAGCTGTGTAGCAGCAGAGGTGGCATCGCACGAGTGATACTTACAAGCGTTCATAGGCTACGGTAACCACTTTACATCAGGTGGGTTGTGGGTTGTATGCTTGTAAGCCTTCCAACATAGTATAAAAAAAATGTCCTGAAGTTTTCCATCCATATTGCAGCAGTACAAGGCTACGAGAACTTGTGCAATTGGATTACTAGCATCACCGCCCAGCAGATGGATGATAGTCGTTGTCGATTGTACTTGCTCTGATAGAATGAATATCAATGTTCATATTCTTCTTTTGCACAAATTGTCAAGATATGCATATATATCTACACCAACCCTAACTCATCCCACTGCAGGGATACGGTTCTTCCTTCAGTCTAAGGGGTTTAGGGCATACTCCATCACACTACTCAACTAGCGAATTGGCGGCTGATAGCTTAGAGTGCCATCCGAAGCTCGGAGAATCTCGAGATCAATATAGTCAGGCCACGGTCCACGTTTGCTTAACCTGCGTGTTGGGCTTACCATAAATATCGGGAGCGCTTTTTTAGAAGGCCGATAAGCATAAAAACATACGACTCACCTGATGTAAAACAATTACCATAGCCTATGAACACCTGCAATACAGGAAGCGTACACGCGTTTACGCACAGCAGTAGTGCTTGGGAGCTTGTTGGTAACCTCATACATGTATCCCTCCTCCAATTTCTTCCCCCCTCTTCAGCCTGTCTTCTCTCTTCTCCTTCTCTCTGCCCTTATCTTTAGTGTAGCGTTTGTGGTAAAATATTTATTACCATTTCTTTTCTTTAACAAACAATGTCGAAATAGTTCATTATTTATATACTTTGTATTTATATCAGATTCCGTTTCGTCTATAGCCCCTGGACAAACGTGAACCTCTTTCTAATTTGCTTCATTATACAAAAAAGGGAAAATGATGATTTCTTGACAGATTTTTTCTAATAGAGACTGGCTGAGTATGACCTATTGGTCCATCTCAAATTAGTGTTATTTTATTAGAAGATGATGTCATGCATGCGAGGAAGTATGAACATTAAAGAAGCGATCGAGATGTCTTAGACCGGCACCTTGTGGCACTCGGTTCTCTCTCTCTACTCCGCAAGGAACCTGCCGTAAAGATATAGATAGATACATCGATTATTTTTAATAGCGCCATTTTATATTTTTAATCTTGTTGGCAATCTTATTAGAATTTGCATATTAATTGCAATTTACTATTAAATAACGTTCGTTAAATAACTTTAATTACATGCAGTATTCATTACGTTACTCGTTTCCTAATAGATGTGATATGTTTTATAATAGACGTAATAATTAAATATTACATAAACACTCGCAATTACCTTGGCTTATTGGAAATAGTGAGAGGTACGTAGTATACTAATTAGAATAATTACGTTGAAAAGGAATCCTTCGTCGATCTATGTCTCATTATCTAGTTATTTATAACACTAGCTATTGCCTGTGACTTCGCTCACTAACTTCTTTAACATTCATAGCTCTTCTCAACAAACACACACGGTCCCTGAAGGCATTACGCTCTTTATTGTAGCAGTCGTGCAAAAATGATAATCCAATGAGAACAACAAGATACGACTACCACTTACCTACTTGTCAATCAATCCTTATTAAAATTCAATAAAGGCATCCATCAAAAAAAGATTACTACAAGTTTTAACGTGCGGAGGGTCTATTAAGGCATTCCGATGAGGTTCTCAACATTGTGACAACTTGTCATAGACACAATGATGGAATTTAAAAGAGTATGTTAGTTAGCATGTTTCAGTTACAATGTTGCTAATTAATTTGCTGGCTGTTGTGTTCTTATGTTTCAATTTACTAGAAATAGTAAGATCTGACATTATTAATTTTACACTGAAGTTGTGGTGAATTCGTAGAAGGACGTAATGTGCACAAATAATCGTATGGCTCGCCTGATGTGTTACCCCTGTAAAAACCTCGTTATAACTCTTTTGAAAAAACTCATGCTGTTGGAAACCCTCATCAATTGGATATTCCCATAATTAAAATGTGCTTGATTATGTAAAAATATGTAATTAAAAGCAGTAAATCCTGGGAAGTACCTCTATCTCACAGAAATTTGCGGTCAAGTAAACAACCGCTACTTACTTGCAAACAACTTCCTGGTTTGTATTGTTCCTGGGAGTGAGCGAGGTTGCCAGTAAGCTCCTAAGGAGATGCTGTGTTAACAGCAGAGGTAGCTTTGCGTGAGCAATACTTAAAGTATTGTAAGCGTTCTTAGGCTACGGTGACCACTTTATATCAGGTGGGTCATATGCTTGTATGTCTGCCGATGTTGTACAAAAAATATTGTAAGAATAAAAAAGGATATACCTAGTCAGTTCATAAGTTCTGTACAAAACTTTTGATGTAATTAATGATACACTTTTTGATAATTATGTAAAAGTTATATACGAAATGATATGTAATTAAATGTATAATAAAATGTTATTTACATTATTCAAAATGCCCTCCTCCATTTTGAATACATGCCCTTAATCGACGTGGCCAGTCATGGGTCGCAGCACGCACCACATTTATATCTATTTCTGCCGCTGCTTTAATCAGAGATGCTCGGAGAGACTCCAAACTCTGATGAGGTTTAGCGCAGACTTTCTCCTCCAAACTTTTGCCTTCCCATGCTTCCTTTACTTTGCTTTAATTTTAATTAATTAACCTGTCTTAAAAACACACAGGATAAGACAAACAGACATGTTCATGTACACAAATGTGTGTCTTGTGTAGGAATCGAACCCACGAGTGTTGATGTCAAAGTCGTGTTATTAACCGCTGCACCACCGAGCTCGATAATATAAAAATCGGCCAAGTGCGAGTCGGACTCGCGCACGAAGGGTTCTGTACCATTATCTATAAAAACAGCAATAAAAACACGTTTGTTGTATGGGAGCCCCCCTTAAATATTTGTTTTATTTTAATTTAATTATTTATTCTTAAAGTGAATATATAACTAAATATTCTGTGAATATTTCAAGCGTCTACCTGTTGCCGTTATCAATATCAAGCAAAGATGAGCAAAAAATTCAGGTTTGTTGTATGGGAGCCCCCTTAAATATTTATTTTATTCTATTTTTAGTATTTGTTGTTATAGCGGCAATAGAAATACATCATCTGTAAAAATTTCAACTGTCTAACTATCACGGTTCAAGAGATACAGCCTGGTGACAGACGGACGGACGGACAGACGGACAGCGGAGCCTCAGTAATAGGGTTCCGTTTTACCCTTTGGGTACGGAACCCTAACAAGTAAGCTAATTTTCTTTTTTGTACTTACGTTTTTCGTATGCACAGCTCGCTATACACAAGGCGGTGCTGGCCCCAATGCTAACTTATAAAATCAAGAGCCGGGTATGGCAGAGAGATCGTGAAAGCAGACTAAACGGTAGAAATTCGAATATTGCACATGATAGCTAAAAAAGCAAAGAAATGTGTAAGAACCGAGTCCCGTGGCGCTCCGTTCTCTCTGCCTACCCTCAGAGAGACTTGAGGTAAACATATAGATAGATATATAAGATATATAATCATTCTCATCACCATCTGGTCTGACATACATTCTCACTCTATGTATCATCCAAAGTTTAGATCTGGTAACCTGTACTTTTGGTTCTTCGAAAACTTCTAAAATATTATTGGTGCCCGTAATATCACTGTCATCTGACTGGTTTTCAGTTTCATGGAAGCTTTACTTTATCCATAGCAAGTATCTTCTTCCTAGCTTTATCACGTTTAATGGGACGATAGGACTGACGGAGTTCGCTTCCTAAGCCTAAGAATTATTCGAATATAATTTTGACTTGGAGAGTCTTCACAATCCACAGAAAACCAGACTTTTCTTAGGTTAGTAATACGTCTTTCGGAATATATAATTTTGGTAATTGATCGTTCTTAATTTCGGTAAAAACCTTGGTTGATACGTTTATCGTATAATCCTTATATACGTTATACAATGCATATCGCGCCAGCGTATGCCTCCCGAAGTTATATAAACAAATGCACTGTTCACCTATTTGCCACATTTGTGGTATGAAAAATGGCACGCGTCATTGAATTTATTTTTAAAGGTAGGCAGTGAACTCTTCATAAGTAGATGGATTGATTTCATGGCTTGGCAACGTAAAATGTCTAGCGAATGCCAAATGCACAAAATCTGTAGCCAAATAGTTTTCAGCATTGTATTCGTTGCTGATTCAGTATAGAGAGATATTGGGACAACTTACTACTACGATAGGGTTTTAAGTGGAGCTTAAATCTCTGTGGTAGTTATATCACTTTGCACGTGATGCACCTTGTCTACTGGCAAAGGGAAGTTACTAGTGCTTCATTTGCACAGTGATATTTAATTAGGCAATCCGATGGATGAAGTACTTGCACTCTCCAGAAATCCCCAGTCCACATACCAATAAATCACTTGACGTCGCATTACTCCTCCACTCGCCAAAACTTTAGCGTCTAAATATCTCAGCGATTCGAGCCTGATGACCAATGGGAGGATATTTTAACCAATCAGTCGATAAATGACATGATATTCATCAGTGAACTAGCCAATAAGAACTGCGCGTTTTAGTTTACCCCCCGACCCGTAGCGGAGAGGCATCAAGGACGTATCTATGTCTTTGATGCCGCAGATCCTCAGATTTATTAATTGGGCTGCTACATTTCTACGAGTTAGTTTAATTATTTTGAATTTGGAACGCGTTTACGAGTATTATGTTAAAAACTTCTTTCGATTTTCCGCCGTGTTACACATTCTTTTGTGTTTATATCAAATTACAATATGGAATGGGGTGTTAAAGAGTACAGGATTGCAGTGATTGCCGTACACATATATCTTTTTTTTTGTGAAAAAGGAGTGAAGACATATTTAAGTTTTGTTGTTGTGAAACCTCTCAGCAATACACTTTTAAAAAAAGTAACTGCGTACTTTCCAGCAGGATTCTGCACCTGGTCACAAGGCACGAACTAAACACCTGGCTCGAAACCAACATTCTGAAATTTATAAGAGCTGAAGACTGGCCCTCGTCTAGCATAGATCTGAACCTCTTAAACTACAAATTATGGTCAGCTTTAGAGGACATGGCCTGCATGAAACAAAACGACGACACTGTGTTTCTTAAGAAATCTCTGGAGCAAGCAGTGGCTAAATTTCCCCATGGAAACAGTGTTTAAATCCACAATTCGTGGCCAGACAGATTAAAGTCTTTTTGTTTTTTACTGAGACATCCATAAATACGAGTATGTACATATAAGTTTTATTAAATTACATTACTTCTTAAAAAACAAATGCATATTCATTTGAAACAGAACTTATGGCCGGACTAGGTATATACTATATTATCTTCTACCATACCTTCCTATCTTCACGCGAGTTCCCTTGCGGAGTAGGCAAGGAGAATGTAGCACCACAAACGCGGTCCTTATACTCCTGAGTGTATTTATTCTGTTTTTTTCCTGTTACCAATGACGGCAACAACGAGAGATACATAGTTCTAGAGTATAAATCGTCATTGCTTTAAATAACGTATATTAACGGGTCGCTCATGCATTGTAGTCGGGAACACTAGTCGGGCCGACTAGTTTTGACTTCGTATGGTAGTTATCCTCGGGGCGAATGCGTGCATATGGCATTCCCGGCTAAAATACGCGAGTGCTCCGTTAACTTCTGATACTTAAACCAATATCTTTAGATCTTTAGGTTTCTTCTCTACTGCAATTGAACTTAGACCGGAGCGGATACTTTACTCTCCCTGGTTCCAGTTCCATCCAATATGTTCAGGAACACCGTTCCTATATGAAATCTATATGTTTGTCTGTGCGTTTGTCTGTCGCTTTTTTTCGAATATTTGAATTTTGACTTCAGATTCGGATTCAGCATAAAAAAGTATAATAGGAATGTTCAGGAACACCGTTCCTATCTCTAAATAAATATAATAAATAAATATAAAAAAAAAATTGAATTGTTATATAATTGACGAGCCAGGTGTTCCTCTGACAATGCAAGCTTGCGCATTCTCAACTGGTTTACTCTTCCATTCATCACAGTCCTTATCGAGTTATCCAGTTCCTTTCAGTTATTTAGTTAATAATAAAGCCTATTATTAAAAACCTATTTTTTCTATAGAAACTGGTTGATAAAATTCATTCCCATTTCACATCTTATTGAAAATATTACTCTCGTCTACATATCGATATTCTATTGGTATGGAAATATGTCGAAAGGTATGAACAAAATAAACTCGTAAATATCCTTAGAATTATTGATCTTTCCTTGTTTTGTTTGTGATCGAGCCACATGTGGTCATATTTTAGGTGTACTGCATCGTGCATAGGTTATAGCAGTTTACGCTGTATTAATAGCAGTTCTTTAATCATTTAATGGCACAAAATAATTTATACATGCATTACGTAAAAGCCAATAAGTGGTTATTAATGGAGATATAATCCAAACCTACCAATTAAGAGCAATTAGACAGAATCAACCATGTGTATAACGAACATACCCGGAGCAACCAATAGTCTATAATAAAGAGCTATCAACCGCGAATCATAAGCATTTAACACTACTCTGTCCATTTACGGAGACGATCGTTGAAACCCTCTGGGTATTTCCGTCCACTAATAAAGCGTATAATAAAATATATAGCAGGAAACTTAAAAACTGACACGATAGCATTAAAGGGTTAGATAGCCTACGGTCTTAGAGGAAAATTCGATTTAAAATGACGTAAATGCATCGCGAAGTATAAAGGAACTTTTATAATATCAACGTATAGATAAGGTGCAAAGTTGCACGACTGTTAGATTCGAAGCGTCGTCAGTCGGCTTTAACTTCCGAGTCAAACTCGGTTACTGAATAATTGTCTATAATGATATATTACTTTTATCTGTCCATCGCGCTGACTGCGCGGTTCCGGTGAAGTTGATAGGCATCTGACATTTACGACATTTTCTAACACAACATTTATTACGAGCTTATTAAAAAACAATGACTTAACTGAAATCTATTTTTGAAATTGCGAACAAACTGTCACTATGATGTTACGACGACGACATTATTCACCTTATGTTATTTTGATGCTAATACATAAGTTTTAAACATTAACATGCGTTAAAATTCGTTATAAAACGGAGGTGAGAAAAATATTATAATATATGCACTGTCTGTTTACAATCCATGCATCCATATACAGGGTATCTATATTTAGTTCAGTGTTCTAAGCAGTGGCGGCTGGTGGGTTATCGAACTGATGGTGCACTTTACTTGCTCACCAAGTACTAATTTTAGAAATTGCAACAAATCAACAATTTACATAAAAGATGTAAATTAAAAAAAATAACAATTACTTAACATAAACAAACAATAATTAACGCGTCACAGATACAGCGAAACTATACTAATGAGGAGAGGTCCATCATGGCCGCCGCCGTCGAACTCAAGTTTCAAATTTCGTCAAACATCGGGTGCTCTCGGTAATCTTCGATTCGCACGTGCGGCACACGAGAACCGACTCATTTCTCGGTACATTTCTGTGAACTATCTTTTGTTTCACGCGTCAGGCATATTAGCTCGTAACTCATACAAGTTATACTAGCAGTCCTCGTGCGCTCGCCGAAGCGCACGAGAATTTTTCTTTACAGGGAAAATAAGTCTTAATAGTTTAGGAAAGCGCTTAAATTGTTTTGTTTTTTATTTGTTATAATTTTAAACTTTATTTGTTATATTATGTTTTTGTATGTTTCAACAATAAATATTAATATGGTAATTTAAAGATGAAGTAATATTTTGTAATTTTTAAATCTTTTGAATTGGTGGTTCAGCGCACGAGCGCACTTAAGGTACAGCCGCCACTGGTTCTAAGGACATGTGCTACACATTACTTTTTTTAGTTAATGAAAACACTTAATGATTACTAGAATTATACAACATCGGGAGGCATAGAAACCCTCACCGTAGCCTATGAAAACTTGCAATACATCAAGTATCACTCGCGCGATGCCACCTCTGCTGCTAACACAGCAACTCCTTGGAAGCTTACTGATGACCTCACTCACACGTAGGTACATAACAACCCTCTAGGGAGTTGTTATTTGGCTGCGGTTTTCTGTGAGGTGGCGGTACTTCTCCTGTCGGGCTGCTTTGATGCGGCCTACTTTACCCTATCTTAAATAGTAAGTATAACAGGTGAAGGCATTTTAATTAGAATACATAAGGTGTAATTTGTAGTGCCATTGTTCATCTTCAACCTAGAGGTGTGTGTGAAGTGAGTATTATTATTGTTATAGGCTCTCCGCGTAGATTTTTTTCGCACCACCAGATATTAGAAACATAAAGATACTTTACCGATACCCCGATGCAGTCATAGCAGATAATAATAATATCTGAAGATCTTTTTAGGGTTCCGTACCGTAAGACAAATATCACCTTAGTCTTCCTGCGATCACGGACGCTGCAAAGCGTTCGAAACGTCAAGTTCAACAAAATAAATAAAACACGCGATACTTCCGTTAAAAATTGTTTAATTCAATGTGTAACAATCGCGAAAACCTTAGACAATACTATTTAAATAATTTTAACCAAAAACATTTTTGCGCAAACCTGCGTCGAAGTTGAAAAGAAATAGCCATGTTTTCATTATAAGAGTGTTGCAAGATTAAAACAAAAACATCATAAATTAATAACATCTTACATTAATAAACATCATTAAACGTAATAACTAAATGTCATGAACAGATCAAAAATGAAACCACTTACATTGTTTTATTTTTAATAACACAAATACATATCTGCAGATAAAACAAAATACATTAAAAAGTGAATAGAAAATTATGTAACACAATTCACCCATAACAATTCTTAGATATGGTACTTTTTTCACCATAATAAAGCCACGTGCAATCACTAGTTAAAAAGCTAGGAAACGGAACTAAAGACAGATGTGCGTGATTTCAACAAAAACTACATCCGTATGCAAATGAAGGTGACATTTGCATAACACAAAAGTTCTCTTTCAATAAAGCAAAAAGTTAACCCTTTACCTTTTTATATTTTTTCTCTGTCAAAGACCGTACTATGCATAATTAGAATAATACTCGTTTTGTATAGCGTTTGTCATTTTTTGTCGCACAGATGTTCGTTGAGGAAGTAAAAAAAAAACTAAGATCGAAAGTAGAGGGTTAATGTTTACAAAAAAAGTAAAAACGGGCAGAGCTACGGGGGACTAATTTACTATATATTTTTATGTTATGTTTTTGGAACATTTTTTGGAACAATCTTGTCAATTTTATAAGAATAATATTTTCGGAAAACTCCAGATGTTTAATAAATATTTTCTTAATTAAAATTACTGAAACATGCTATTTTTTTATTGTCGCTATCACATATTGAAGTTGTTTTAATTATTACCCGCTATTTAAATACTTTACTACTAAATAAATACATGGATGAATTAAATCTTTTTTGCTATGAATTTTGTCATTTGTAGAACAAATTTCACTATTTGGTCTTGACATTTAAAATGTTGGCATGCATATATATAATATAAAATAAATAAAATACTATTAAATATCAGATATTAAATTACATTATAGTTAAATAAACTGACTTATTGTCAAATTATATCAGTTACATAATTAAAATATTTTTATTGAGTAACAGCGCTTGTCATTCAGTCATCTTGATGATTTTATTTAGATTTTGGCTCCGTTAAATTATTTGGTAATATGGATTAGATCCTTGTACAGTAAAATTTGAATAATAGTACTTAGTTCGTACATTAGACTAAGCATATTAATCTTCCCGCGTGTCGTATTAATTTTGCCGCGATATCATCTCTGCAAGTAAATAAGTTCATATGCGACATTTTAAGTCAAATTAGGAAAAAAATAGGTTTTAGGTTTTACACAAGCTATCGATATATTTTTGGGATGCTGATTGTTACATTACTGCGAGTGTATTATATTCCCAGAAAGTACTTAGAAGTATTCTGGATGGCCGACAGTGGCGGCAGCGGTAATACGCGAACAATTCATCATGCATTGCAAGCGTCTAGAAGTAAAATAAATAATGTTAATATTATACAGTTTTTTGGTGAATTAGAATAATTCAAAAGCTTTTCTTAAATCTGTGAATAGTATGTATGCAAGTATATAATATTTTTATTGTACAAAATGACAAGAGTTTACACAAAAAAAGAAAAAATAAGACGTACAAAGACCCTCTAAGGGAAAGATCCCTCTAAGGGATCTCTTCTAGTCAACCATAAAGTATTTGACAGGATTATAAATACGCGGGGTGAAATGTACGTAATAATTACAGACAAAAGAAAAAAAAACTAATTTAAATATTCCTCAGGGCAAAGTCATTAATGTGTTGTCTAAAAACCAGTTAAGCTAACAGTTCGAAGTATAATCAAAGAATCTTTTTAGCGCTTATTTGAATGATCCCAAGGTGGGCGACATTTTATGGCCAGTAGTAACGAGTTCCAAAGCTTAGCGACCAATGAAAATAGGGGTAAAAAGTAAAAGAAAATAAGGGACTCTTACCCTTCCTATACTTTGTACTTGTACATGTGATGCCGAAAGTAGTTGGAAAAATATATATACATAACTGATACGAATTTCTACTGAGTATTTATTCTGCCAAGTTTTAAAATACCAAGCTTATTTATTTATTAAACGAATGAATAGGCCGAAATGACATTGCAGCGTGTGTCAGACGTATTATTATGTTTATTTACCCTAGTGTAAAGAAATAGAATGACTAATAGAATATCTATCCTACGCGCATGTCACTCTCGTGGGTTACAGGAATTTTATAACGTCTAATTTATTTTAATTTATCCTAATTCATAGTTTATTATTTAGGGTCGACAATGCACGAGTGACAGCCCTAGTATTGCAAATGCCTAAGCTTATTTGCTATTTCAATGATATAAAAAAAATAGCGCTAAAAGACTAATAATAGTGCCACATATTCACAATCACACTTGGATACACAGGAAAAACATAAGAGAGCGTTCCGTAGACATATAGGTTGTATACCATGTATTTAAATATCTATCATATGATTGCATACCCATAATATATGATATTATAAAGCTCTGTCATTCCTACAATACATATGTAAGCGAAATATGTAATCCTCAATATAAGACAATTCTTTACATTTTTGAAAAACTATCAAGACTTTTTGACGAGCTTGGTGTCGCAGTAGTGAAACGCGCTGTTACGCTGTTACATTGACACCAAAACTCATGGGTTCGAATTTTACACAGGACAAATATTTGTGTGCATGAACTCATCATAGCCGGGTGGCAAACACTCATCAAAGTCGGTGGAATTTCTCCGTCTCACAAAAAACAGCAGCCAAATAACAAGCCCCTAGAGTGTTGTTGTGTTCCTGCGTGTGAGTGAAGTCACCAGCGAGCTCCTAAGGAGTTGCTGTGTTAGCGGCAGAGGTGGCATCGCGCGAATGATGTATTACGAGCGTTCATAGACTACCTACGGTAACCGCTTTACAACAGGCGAGCCCTATGCTTGTATGCCTCACGAGGTTGTATAAAAAATAAAGTAGTAATAAAAAACTCCTACTTCAGGTACATTGGCTTTCTTATTTCATTATTTTGATTGTCATTATAAACATTTATAATCATACAAAATTAAACTTTTTTACTCAGATAGTCTGCAAGTAAAATGGCTCACAGATAAATCAATTGATTTTACTATGCAGATAGACAGATTCACAGACAGATATGATGAAACTATAAGGGCTTCTTGTTTAGTACGGTATCCCAAAAAGAGAATATAAAGTGGTAATTAAATTAATGGATCAGTGAAACATGGCAGTAACTTATCTAGAAATATTAGGGGTTAAAATATGAAATTACTGATTTGCACTGAAAAATTAAAACTCGTTTTTTTCTAAGATGTAACATATTTATTTAAATAAAATATTTACCTTCATTATCTATACATTTGCCATTGACTGCCATCTATACTGCCATCTAATCGGAAGTTTATTTATGCCTTTGAGATCAAAGACTTCTATGCATACTACTCGTATTACTGTAGTATACATAGAAGTCTTTGTTTGAGATAGTACTCTGGTGATCTAGATTCGACAAACTGTCAGTCAGTAGATTCATGCGCAATGCGCGTACGAGCCTCGAGCTAAGTGCTCATTGCTCGGGCAGGGCTATAAGAGCGAGCCGCTCTTATGTATTTTGAGTCCCGCTTTCGCGGGTGTGGGAAGAGTGATAGTTATTTGGACTGACTGACTAGAAAGAATGAAATGCCTTCTCGGGGCTGACTGTTGGGCAGTGATGAAGGAAGGGATGGGTTGGGTTTGCCTGGGATGGGATACCACGCCGGACAACGCAGAACAGAAGGTGACCAGATATGAGGTCGCGATTTGCATTAGGAATGAGGACGCAATTATATTGCGTCATCATTCCTAGCCCCTAAAAAATAGCTCTGTCGCCGCTTGGGATATACATGACTGGTGGCCCCCAGATATGTACAGGAGCTCCACCCATGTATTACCCGCCGACGACATTGCTGAACCCAATTTCGGTGGCATAAATCGGTATATATGCCCATAGTAGGCCTACACCTATTTACACATCTGCAAAGAAGAGATAATTAGTAGTAATTTATAAGTTGTTGTAAGATTTGCTAATTTTACTTTAGTTTATGTCTTCTGTTTCAGGTTGTGCTAAACCAGAAGAAAGCAGTTAGAAGCTGCACGAGCAGTGTGGTCGAAGAATGGAATCGACAAACTATGTGAACGCATTATGTACTGCTTCCTGAGAAGAAAATTTTTTACGACGTAAAAATAGTCCAAATCACGAAAAAATGGTAGTCAGTTGGAGCAATGTCTGGCGAGTACGAAGGATGACATATGGTTTCTAACTGCAGCTCTTGTAAAGTTACAATGGTTTTTCGTGCAGTGTGAGTGCAGTCATGCGTTATCATGGAGCAATAATGGTGAAGATCAAGTCACGAGTTCGAAATTCGGCACAGTAAACATCTGCTGCTATTGCTTGACCAGACCTGAGAAAGCTATAGTAAATAATGCCATGAAGAGACCGCCAAACATTTACCATTATCTTTTTATTGGTAAGCTTTGCTTCAGGGTATTGTTGCGGCGTTTGACAGGTCCTGGGGTCAGCCATTGCATTTTTTGCTTACTTAACGTAAAGAATCCACTTTTCGTCACATGTCACAATTCGATGCATTATTCTTTCAGTTCTGTACCGATTCAACAAGGCGACACAAGTTTCAACACGCGTTTCTTTCTGCAGATCACTTAACTCATGAGGCACCTATTTTACATATTTTTTTATTATCATTGTAGGTAAGGTAAAGTTAAACCATGACGCTAATTCCTGGGTAGTTCGACTCGAATCGGCTTCCACCATCTCCTTCAATTCAGGGTTATTCACCTGTGATCTTCCACGTGTTTCGTTCTTCAAGTCGAAGTTTCCATTATGAAAGCTTTTAAACCAAAAACGCACGGTGCGTTCATTAGCAGTCTCCTCTCCAAACGCCGCATTGATATTGCGAGCAGTTTCTGCCGCGTTAGTTCCGCGTCGGAACTCGTACTCAAAAATTTCTCGGATTTTCGAATTATCCATCTTTCCCATCTAAGCGGAATAAAAAAACAATTGAAATTCGAAAATCAAATGTTGCACATTTTTTAAAAGATAAACTCATAGATATCATATGAAAAAAGTTTCGCTAGAAAATCTCACACCATGAAGATTTAATGTCAATTCAAAGTATCTATCTACAAAACGGCAATTCATACTTTAATAGTTAATAGATTCAGGAGTTACTTTGCGAAAGTCAAATTTACAGGCAATTTGATCTAAACTACTTTGTGTGCTTCCGCTCCCGATTAGTTCGTGCGAACCACTGCCGGCTGGCACCCACCCACTACCGTTAGTAGATACATGCCGACGCTGCCATGGCTGCCGGTCCGCTCGTTTCTGCGAGTGTTCGCTATCTGAATGTTAATATATACGACGAGCTCGGTGGCACAGTGGTGGATCGCGCTGTTTACGCTACTTTTACACCAACACTCGTGGGTTCGATTCCCACACAGCACAAACATTTGTGTGCATGAACATGTCTGTTTGTCTTGGTCTGGGTATTTTCTATGTATAATAAGTATGTATTTACAAAAAAAAATATTTACGTATGTTTATCAGTTGTCTAGTACCCATAACACAAGCTTCGCTTACTTTGGGGCTAGATGGCGCTGTGTAATTTGTCCGACAATATTTATACTTATTTATTATTATTCTAACGACTAACATATACAGCGCCTGAGGATGCCTCGTAGAGAGGCGAAACACGTGTCGCGGAGACGACCGGAGCAGACAGGGCAGCAACGGTGGCGGGTGCATGCGGTTCACATTTCAGATGGCCAACACTCGCAGAGACGAACGGAGCAGCCATGGCAGCGGGTGGGTGCTGGCCGGCAGTGGTTCGCATGAACTAGGTAATCGTAAGCGGAAGCACACAAAGTAGTTTAGGTCAAATTGCCTAATACTTTAATCCCTATTATTAGCAGTTATTATAATTTCCTTTATTAATTACTAGCTGTGCCCGCGACTTCGTCCGCGCGGAATTTAACAAAAAAAGTTATTGTTCAGTTATAATTTTATTTATTTGATTTGATTATAAGTACCTAAATAAGCAGAGTAAAATAACGAACAGCAAAATAATAATAGATATATATTATGTACTCCGCGCGGACGCGGATTAATAAAAATAAATAAAAATTCTAAAATAAAAGTACCCTAAGTTACTCCTTATTACATGGGCTATCTGCCAGTGAAGTCCCTTCAAAGTCGGTCCAGCCATTTCAGAGATTAGCCGGAACAAACAGACAGACAGACAGACAGACAAAAATTGTAAAAATATTAATTTTGGTATATGTACCGTGTATACATCCATATGCATTTAGTAAAAAGCGGTTATTTTAATATTACAAACAGACACTCCAATTTTATTTATCTGTACCTATAGATGTTTTTTTAGGTGTAAGTAATTTTTGAGAGCTTGACGATGTCGTTGCGATTGCATTCTAACCGATCACAAAGGTTAAACAACTTCGACCGCAACCTGTCTATGGATGGGGTTTTCTATCTCGAGCTTCTCCAAGCCTAGGAGCGCACTTTAAGCCGTCAGTCCCGGCTGTTGTCGATAGATGATAGCTGTTAAGCTAAGTCAGTGGGCGTCGGGCTTGAAAACTGGCCTAATAATTGAGCAGCGTGGTGAAGTATGCTTTTAACCCCGTCGGTTCAAGTGAGACCGTATCTGTCGGTATAGGCTACTTTACCATTTACTTATTTACATTGCGAGCAGTTACTTGCGTTTTTAAACTATGAGTTTCTAGTTCCTATATTGCCTTAGTAACAATCGAACTAAATATTTTCCTTTCATTGGCCATTGAATGTTGAAAGACGGGATGTTCTTCGCTTTTCTCATTATGTTGTGTAAATAATTTATTAGCAATAATCCAATATTTCAATAATCCGAAAGAGCTTTTTAAATAGATGTTTAAAATAAATAATAACTTTTTCGCTACAGTTAGTTTTCTTGCTATATCTCTTTGTCACTTCCTTTTACTTTTATTTTCGGCGGCCCCTCAATCTTACCAATCTACAAACAAAATTTAATATTTCTAGTTTTCCACTCCATAAAACTGTTTCATACGTCAATACAACTTCAACCCTCACCCACTTCCTCGCAGGTTATAAAATATACACTAGTGAAATTTGACAAAAATGTGAAACACGTGTCTCATTATGCTTAACCCGTCAAGCCCCGAGTGACTGATATCAGTTATGCGCGTTACGGCGGAAAGTATATAATGGGTTCTGACGTTAATATGAAATATATATATACTCAATTTCACAATTTTATTGAATTATATAAAAGTTTCATACACTGAACCGTCTGTTTATAACATGGACACCTAGGGATCACTCAGAAAATTATTCAAAAAGTATCCTCAATGCTACCTTTTAGTAAATTTATTAAAATATAATGTTTGCTCGCAGAAATATAAAGTATAGTATCAGAAATAAGTTGCATATGCCCATGCACAGGCTTGCTAGGACTGCTAAGTATTTTTTTTTATATTTCCATAAAATTTGTCTTTGAAGGGCACATCAAAAATAAGCTTTGTAAAGAGCTTATTCCAGTGCGATGAATATCTAATTGACAAAGATATATATGTATATTTTCACGCAAGGTCCCTCGCGGGGTAGGCAGAGAGGTCCGAGCGCCATAAGACGCGGTCCTTACATACTTCACTCGCTTCTCTAACACTCATAGCTCTTTTCATGACAAAGATGTCTGGAAATTATTCAGCACCAGTACCTATACCTATTGGTATCTTTAATTTTATCACTTGACATTTATATAATATTAATATTGTACGGTTATTTGTTAGTAAACTTTCCTGACAAAAAAACTGTACATTTTGGCGAAGCGTTAGTAGATTAAAAAAGATAAATATAATCGATGATAAATAAATAAGATTTAATTTAAAAAAACTTAAGACAAATTTGTCGACACGGAAGGATCTGTGGCTGAGTCTAAGTACCCACGAGGGCCCAATGACAAATAAACATTTTTTTATCTTTATTCTTTAATATTTAGTCTTCGCTTATAATGTTATTGCAATATTTATAGGTATAAACGAAAAGGATGACAAATGGTCATATATTTCCCTGAGTAAATTTTTGAATGCAAATTATTTTTGCTAGGTGACAGTAACTAGTAAAACTTCATTTTAAGGACCTTTGTATAGGATAGGTTTCAATGAAATGACTTATTATTAGCCAAATTAAAAGTCATGAGAAATATTCGTAGATAACTGACATTTAATTTTATACACAATGTTATATAGCCCTACCTGCCAGTGAAGGGTTAAAATTACTATTATTAAGGCGACTTCAATCTTTTCGAGTTATTGTGCACCTTGGGAACGAATTTGAATATCCATTGTGATTATAATTTATTCGAATTTGACTACAATGCGCGTTGTAATTTAATAATTTTTGGTTAGTTATTGTTAACTGTTAGTTTGCATACAGCTATGAAGTGTTAAGTTTAGAAATTGGAGCGTCACGCAATGTGAAATAATTTTGTACTGGATATTCATTCAATTTGTTAAGAAAGTTGTAATAATATTTAGCATTGTATTAAGAATGATGGTAATATTGATTCGTATCGTGTGTTCATTCATTTAACGAATAAAAATGTTTAACTTTTATATTTTCATTTCTATATGAAGTGTATTTGCTTTACTAGTTCGGTATCGATTCTATTATTTTTTTCGTTTTTAGCAATGATTAGTTTAATACTATATTAAGGATAGAAATTACATTGGATCAAGTTTAGGTTAGCTCAATTTATGATTTCTTCAACCCATACGAGATCCTCTTACAATTTTGTTGCAAATTTGTGTATTGTTTAGTACACTAATTTATGGACAATGATATAAAAATTGCTTTTCGCCCCTCTGATCTATTTACCAAAAGATTAAGATACCAATGAGTGCATTATAACCTTTTTTTTTTTATTTCTCTCACAAAATAAGTTCTATACAATACATTTGTATCTTAATATGTATACGTTTGTTGTCTGAAAAGAGTATTAGTAGATACACTAACTTCTATCTTTTTGTGAGAAAAAAGTGCATTATAACCTAAAGAAGAAGAATGCCTAATAAAACTATTCGCGCTAAATGTATGATGTCGATAAAGCAGTATGCTTGAAATACAAAATTGAATCATATATTTCAATTATATATGGAACCGAATGCGTGGTAACCACGGTAACTATTTGATTTTTAAATATATTATAGTTTTTGTAATTCTACCAGAAGTAAGTACTCCCTTCTCTTAACATATCTTCTACAGTGTTGGTTTCATAATTACTGCACGGGCGACGACAATATATCAAATTTGACTACTCCAATTCCACCTGGTGTGATGTAACTGCCAGCGTGCCGCAGGGTGTACGCAATTTACTCTACATTACCTTAACTCTTCCTTCTACCACCTTTATGCAGATAATTTGCATTTACTGTCAAACCTAGTGTATGATCTCACAGGCTATGAATCAGTCTACTATTCATTTAAATCGGATTTCCATTTGGAGCGTCGTACTAAAAGTAAATCCAAGTAAATTCTAATGTATTATTTTAGGTAGTCCAGTGTTTATTTCCAGGCTTGACGTCTCTCAAATCCCTGCGGCTGTGTTTGATGACATCTGCGTTCAGGGGAACGGTAAAAAAATGAGGTTCCTTTCGATTCTTAACTTTTTCTTATCCTAAAAGCAACAGAGCACAGCGGGAAGACGTTACAGCCAATAAAGTTGTTCTCGCATAATCCATTCTTCTTCCTATCGTTCATTGCGTTGATGTTTCATAGGGATCCCGATGTTAATGGATCTAATAAATGAACTAGAAGGAGTTCAGAATCTCTGTATGTGAACAACTTAAATGCCTCTTATCTGTGTAGAAATTTATACATTATTTCCTTTCTCTAGTTCATATTCTTTTACCATAGAGCGCCACCTTATCTCAAACTTTGGTTCAAGTGCTGCACTTCTTTACACAACTTGCAACTACGCTCCTGTGAAAACCTTACCCTATGCATTCCATCTCTTTCCTCTAAATTCTTCAATCAATCATTTTATATCCAAGCTATTAGTTGCCAGAAAAACAAAATTTATTACAGTTTGTAAAAAACTAGCAAAAAAATCCGCTTTCTGTTTGATTTTAACTGACTGACATGTAAAGTATAATTATTTATACATACATACATATTTATACATTTAGCATATGTTATATATATATATATATACCTATATGTATGAATATATGTGTTATATGTAGGTACATGCTTAACTTAAAATATCAATAAGTTTAAATTAGTAGTAATTTATTTCACCTTATCTTCTTTGCTGGCCCAACCTATTTCTGAGCACCGATTCGCCTTGAAAAGATTGCTATTAGCAATGGGCTGCCTTGTTGCACAATACGTAGCATACATTTCTGTCTGTTTGTAAGAATGATATATAATAATAACAATATCATTATGCAAAAATTTTTTTGGTGCAGCTACTAGGAACTAGGTAACATACCTGTATCTCAGGCAACAGTGCTCTTTCATCTAAGTGATAATGTACTCCTTGAGTGTGTATTGTGCATGTAAAATTAGTTCTAAATTCGTTTTTTAGAATTAAAACTAGACAATATATTGGGGTAAAGTAAAACTGCCCCAGTATGTTAAGAACTAACAGTATGGTATCCCTGCTTTACATTTTTTTTTAAGCAACGTCTGAGTCATACAAGTTAACATCGCACCTGGTTTAAAGTGGTTACCGTAGTCTATGAACGCTCGTTATACAAGAAGTATCACTAACGCGTTGACCCCCCCGCTGCGACTCCTGTGAGTGACATTAATAAGCTTCTTTTACTTATCTCAGTCACTAGCAGGAACACAACAACTCTCCATGGGGTTGTTATTTGAACGCGGGATTTCTGTGAGGTGAAGGTACTGAAGTGCCTTCACCTGTTGAAACAGTCGGGTTGCTTTGATGCGCACTGCCTCACAAATCTTGTCTAGGTAGGAATCGAACCTACGATACTTAATGTTATAGAAGCCATTGATAATCACTTGACCATCGGGCACCATTAAAGTCTTCGTCTTCTAACAGTCTTCATCTCGTTTATCTATGGACCGAATGGGATATCTGAAAAAAAGAAACAAATCGCATATAAATAAATATATAGGTACGAACACTTAATTTATCCTATCTTTAAATATGTTAGGTGGCAAACGAGTACATGACGCTGACATTTGGCTGCGGCACTTTCAGTTTGATCCCTTCAAAGTATCGCTTGCGCATTACTACTCCTTATGCTAACATAGCGACTCCTCAGGAGCTTACAGGCAACCTCACTCACTAGCCTATGAATGCATGCAATACATTAAGTATCTTTTTTTTTATATTGGCTCAGCATAGTGGCTCCTCTTCGCCTGTTGGTAAGCGAAAAGGAGAGCCCAAATTGCAGCGGCAACTGACAAAGGACTACGGTGTCCTGTCAGTTGACGCTACCATGCTGGCCCGCAAGGTGGCAATCTCTCGCGTAATGCCACCTGTGCTGTTAACACAGTAATTCCTTAAGAGCTTACTAGTACCCACTCACGTGTAGGAACGCAACAACCCTACAGGGAGTTGTTATTTGTAACCTGAGATATAGAAAGTATGCAAAAGGAATGAATACCGAAACAACCACAATGTATAACTGAAAAATCAGTTATCACGACCAAATCGTGTTTTATCAGAAAGGTCAGTTTAACATTTTAGGAGCACTTTCAATAACTTTATCTCTTTTTAACCGTGTAGGTTAAAATTTGGAGAGTCAAGATAATGTAGTATTTGAAAGAGAGACAACCAGAACGAACACTAGGATTACAATTGATGATATAGTGTTGGAGCAAACGAATGAGATTGTATATCTGGTAGCGCTTGTAGCAGGGATGGAAAGTACACTACCGCTGATGTGGAGAGTGCAGGGAACGGTGTGAATTTAGCGTTGGGTAAGTTCTAGGCAGTCGATATCTAAGCCGCTAATTTATGGGAGTGAAACCTGGCCGTGAGAGCATGTATGGTAGTGAGAGCATGAAAGTAGAATAAATGGGGTCGAGATGCGAGCATTGAGCAAAATTTGTGGCATATCGTTTGATGACTGCGTTCGTAATTAGACGTAAGAAAGAGGGTTGCTCTGAAAGAGAGTGTCGGTGTTATGATAAGAAAAGGCACGCTCCGTTGGTTTGGACATGTAGAAAGAATGCAGGATGAAAGAATGACGAAACAGATATACAATGCAAAAGTGAAAGGATATATCAAATTGGTCGTGTTTTGAAAAACAAATCCTACTAATATTATAAATGCGAAAGTTTGTATGTATGGATGGATGATTGTTGCTCTTTCAAGCTTCAACGGCGGAACGGATTTGAATGAAATTTGGCACGTAGATAGATTATGATCTGGATTAACACATAGGCTACGTTATTTGACTCCACGCAGGCGGAACCGCGGGCAGCAGCTAGTACTCTATATAGCATAAGTCATATCTAAATAGAGCATGATGCATAAACATAAAAAAAATGTTTCCGAAGATAACATTTTTCAATGCTACATTCGTACAACGTGAAGAGACCATGCATAGGTACGACCCACCTGATGTAAAGTGGTTACCATAGCCTATGAACGCTTACGCTTGGGGATTCTTAATGAAGAATCGTTTGCGCGATGCCAAGCCAGACCAAGACAAACAAACATAGTCATACACACAAATGTTTGCCCTGTGTGGAAATCGAACCCACAAGCCTGGTAATAGTAGAAACTTATTTTTACACAATGTCAGTACGTGCATACGGCCCAACTGATGTAAAGTGGTTTCCAGAGCCTATGAACCCTTACAATACATTAAGTATCATTTGCGTGATGCTAAGCCAGACCAAGTCATATAAAAATGTCCATGCACACAAATGTTTGCCCTGTGTCGTACCCACGAGTCCTGGTGTCAAAGCAGCGTTATTACCACCACTAAGCCACCGAGTTTGTCATACCTACTCCTATCAAAAAATAATAGTAAATAGAAAAAAGTGTAAATTTGCCAAACAATAAATATCTAAAAGGCACCAGATCAAGTTAGCTCCGTGATGTCTGCACATTCGATTATTATGGCGACCCAAATTTATTAATATGCCATCAAATCTTGATATCTAAACAAATTTACTTCTACCTACCGAAATATACCAGAGTTCCATAGTGATACTTGTCTGGTTGTTAAAAAAATAATCAACAAGATCGGGTAAACCTAATATGGTTAGAATAACTTTTATGTTTGTAATTTTTTTTCCGAACAGAATAATTTGTGCTACATCAAAAATTCAAATTTTCGTTAATATAAGTATTTATAATTTAATAGGAGCAAGCTTTGTGGCTATATTCAGTTATTATTAAGTATTAAAATTAAATTTATTAATGTTAACTATGTTTGGTTAAATTATTCACTTAACGACTCAAAGTATTTCTTCGCGTGTGAGTATATAATAAGTATAGATAGATTTTGGTTATTATTCTAGGCAAACTATCAACATGTCACTTTCGTTTAAGAACTTAAACTCGGTCCTTAACGTACGGAATTACAGTTAGCATAGTGTATAGTGAGCAACTGAGGTTCACATATTGCTCCAAGGCCACGCACGGAACCCTACAATAGGAGAAGAGTCACACAAATCTTGAAATTATTTCTAGTAAGTTGCCTAAACAACCAGAACACAAATAAACTCTTTTCCTAACAAAATTCAGGTTTTGCTGCCTCGACTTACCTCAAATATTAGATTTCCAATTGAATAGCGAAATTATCGGACTAAAATCAAAATGGCGTGTGGTGTTCGCGAGCCGCCGCCATGTTAGCAATGCGCGAACTTGATGCGCAGTCGACCGAAAACTAACAACCCCTTCGGACACTATTGTGCTTCGCGAGTTCACCCACGCGATATTCGAAATGTATAAACGAGGTAACCGAAATCCTGCTTTATTCTGCTGTCGCTACGAGTAAATTTCCTTTGTTTTTTATTTGAATATTTTATGTTACACTGAAATAATACGACGTAAGCAGTTTCATAACAAAAATGAAAATGGAACTCTACGCTTGTGGGAATAAAATTGTCTTCGCAGTATTGTTATTGTTCACAATGTTCTCTCAAACAGATTTAAGTTTGAAACGTAAATAAATACGCTGCAAAGTTGAAAATCGATTGTAGCCTGTATGGAAAATAGCTACGATGTGAATATGTGGGTGTGCCTTATACGAACAGCGGAAAACCTTGTTATAATTCTACATGTGTGCGCATTTTGATAAAGAAAGGGTAACGTCACATTTCGATGTTGAATTTTTACCTATGAATGTGACATTCGGCTGAATAACCGTACATTTACATCGTATGTACGTGTGTATTAGATTTCCGTTGAAATGTGAATATTTTTAGGTGTGTGCGTAGGCGTATTTTAATAATATTCATTTTTCCATGTCACTGGATGTCGGAATTCCATGAAATACGTATCGTATAGGCTAATATAATGTTTGGAATTGACGAATTTCTTAGAAAGTGGTTTCATTAGGCCACTGAGTTGTCGTTTCCTTACCATTGTGAGGCATATGGCATACTACGAGTGAGTCCTATCTCAGTGTGTAACAATGACTTCTTATTTTCCCTTTTTATTATGTAACTTGTCGATTTTTTGTAAACCATCAATAGTTAATTTAAGCGTGTTAAAATAATTAACTTTAACTGAACTGAAGTACCTATCACTATTCCACTTTCTTTTGATGAATGCAGGCCACTATAAAATCGAGTCGTTTTTTTTATATAACACAATAGTTGATTAATAATGATGGCAATCTTTTATTAGCAGAACTTTTAGACTTCTTCCCGCGCTTTTGACGAGTGACATTGTTGTTTTACTTGAATTTTTTACAATTCAGTATAAAATTAGTTTTGTGTGACAATTTTGATAGTATTTTGTAACATAAGTGCTAGTGAAATTATACAGTAATGAAAAATCTCAAATATAACACATTTATGCACTTTTTGGAAGACGTGGATAATTTCATCAAGAAAACCTTGTAAAAATCACTATCGTTTTACGGGTGGTATTTAAATTGGGTTGATTAGGTCTGGGTACCCTTCCTAAGTGTTTTTTCAGCACCGTTCCTGAAGTTGGAACATAGAATTAAGATTTTCAAATGGTTCTAAACTGATGACTTGGCTGTATGTGCTAGATCCCTTTGCCTTTCCCCTCGGGGATAAAAAGAACCAAAAAAAAAAAGAACTTTTATATAATTTACTATACTAAGAACTGAATCTGACGATTCACATAAATTTATAACTAGTAGCGGTAGTATTTATATTGGCACGGAATGCCATATTCGATGTTTGTGTTTTCGATGCGATTTAAATCCGTGCAATTCACGATTTCTTCGGCTTGATTCAGACGCAAAATATTCGCGAGAGTTTTATTTATCATCGATAAATTGCAAAAAATAAGTAAAAAATTAATAAGGCAAGCAGCAATTAGCTATTATTTGTGAGTTTCGAACACGTGTTTATTTTGTTTCAATCGGAAACGGACTCATGTGAAAACTTTTAGATTTGAAAGAGAAATTTCCGTGTCAATGGGTATAACCCCCTGCTTTGATTGCTGATTATGGGAGTAATATTTTCTCTCGAGAATATCGAGTTCTGCCATGTATTCGGATTTATAGCATTAATTGCGTAGTCTACCTATACAGAAATAAATATAAAAGGTGACAAACACAGCCTATGGCCACACTTGTAACATCAGGGGGTTTTTAAGAGAGGTAGGGCGCATCAAAGCAGCCCGTCTGGGGAAAGACCTCCACCTCACAGAAAACCGCAGCCAAATAACAACTGCCTTGAGGGTTGTTGTGTTCCTGCGTGTGAGTGAGGTCACCAGTAAGCTCCCAAGGAGTTGCTGTGTAAGCAGCAGAGGAGGCATCGCGCGAGTGATACTTAATTTATCGCAAGCGTTCAGGTGGGCCGTATGCTTGTATGTCTCCCGACGTAGTATAAAAAAAAAGTATCTCATGATTTACCGACCGATCGATGTTAGCCATTTATTATAGAAACATTTTTAAATAACTAGCAGAGACAGTCATAAATGACCCTGTACTGGAACATTGAGTATAATGTTAATATATTAATGAACGCTATTTTACAGGATTTTATTTAACTTCACCTATTGATACATACGTTTGGAGCAAATCTTGGAATCTTAAATGAACGAACTTCTAATTGGACCGTGTTATACAGTAACGATCCAAGTCACAATGGAATAGATTTAACTAATTGACTATCACTGCAACCCAAATTTAGTTGCAATTACCTTTTAATTAATGAGGGTAACATAAACATAAAGCATTTATCTAAAGAAATAATTAAGTTTGTATTTCAAATTTTATTCTGAATCTCAATAATTCGTTCAGTTGGACTGGACCATTTCTGCATAACACGGTCCAATCGTCGTATCGATTTCAAACTTCGTAAAACGTATGTAATACTGGTAGCAATACAATGATTCGATTCTATCGAGCTGATTTGATAATGCATCTTGAACGTGGATGACGGAGCGCCTTAATGATTACTAAGAAACCCTTCGAATTTGAGCTAACTTGGCTTACGAGTAGATTATTATATTACACTTAGTGATGCATCCCGGAGGGTAGTGGTTACCCTTCAATAAACAATTCAAGTAAAGCGGTTACCGTAGCCTATGAATGTTTGCTACACATTAAGTATCACTCGCGCGATGCCACCTCTGCTGTTAACGCAGCAATTCCTTAGTGACTTCACTCCCTTGCAGGAACACAACAACCCTCCAGGGAGTTGTTAATTGGCCGCGGTTTTTTGTGAGGTGGAGAGGAGGTACTTCCCCAGGCGGACTTATTTGATACACTCTCTCTAAAAAACATCTTGACCAAGACAAATGAACATGTCTATGCACACAAATGTTTATTCTGTGTGGGAAGCAAACCCACTAGCGTTTGTTATTAACCAGTGCGCTACCGAGCTCGTGAGCAATATATTATACTTGGCGACGGGGGTCTGATGATGTGTACCGGGGGTAGTGGAACTCTTTAATGTTTAGATACTAATTCTCTTTGAGTTTGGACTTATTTGGTTTGTTTTTACTAGCCAAATACGTTATTATATGCTGTGAGCCAATAATAAAATAAATATTGTCGGACAAATTACACAGCGTTATGTAGCCCCGAAGTAAGCGAAGCTTGTGTTATGGGTACTAGACAACTGATAAACATACGTAAATACATACTTATTATACATAGAAAATACCCAGACCAAGACATACAGACATGTTCATGCACACAAATGTTTGTACTGTGTGGGAATCGAACCCACGAACCTTAGTGTCAAAGTAGCGTATAATAGTAAGTAGCGTTTGACCACTGCGCCACCGAGCTCGTCAGTCGTCGCCAATGAGAGAAACGTGTAAATATTTTTTTTTCTACGTGACTTTTTTCTAGTTATTTGTAACTAAGTGTATAAATTCGCTCGTGACTATCCACGCTACAATACAACAACTCCCCAGGAACTTACTGGTAACTTACTTGCGGGAACACAATAACCCTTCAGAGAATTATTGCTTGGCTGCGATCTTCCGTGACACGGAGTACTTCCCCAGTTGGGCTGCTTGATGCGCCCTACCTCCCTTTCGCCAGAGCCTCGCTTATTATTTAGCAGGATGCACCATTTGCAGGTGAGGTTATGATTCTAAAGATGATAGTGGGCCACTTACACCCTTACGGTTTTTCTTTCGTGCGAGACGACAAATCATTTTATAGACTCACGACTTTGGATGTGCCCTTAGTACCTATTGGATTGTTTTTTTTTTATATACAATATCGGGAGGCATACAAGTATACGTCCCACCTGACGTAAAACGGTTACCGTAGCCTATGAACGCTTGCAACTCATTAATTTCTCGTGATGCCACCTCTGCTCCTTACACCAGCTACTTATTCATTTGGAACTTACCGGTGACCTCACTCACACGCAGCAGTCCTGTGTAATCGAACCCAAGAGCGTTGGTGTCAAAGTAATGTAACAGCGCGTTTCATCACTGCGCCACGGAACTTGTCATAATATAATAATATTAATGTTTTTTATTTGTCCTCACAATAATATAGTCCATATATTTTACCATAGCACAGTACCTACATACCAAATTACTATCAAATTAGAGAAAGGCCCAAGTGTAATTACTAATTAGTAACGATATTGTAACCTAAATTTAGACACATTAGAATTCACGAGGCTTAATAGCGTCATGTAACATAATAAAAAAATCAACAGTCCCAGGTTACTGTCAGAGATTTTTTAGATAAACGTGGTAAAATTAATGACAGACAGACTGAACATGGATCTTTATATTTATAGACACATTACGTTGGGAGTTTGATTTGCACTTAGCTGTATATGATGTGACTAGCAATTTAAAAGCTTTCTACAACTTTAACGTGATCAAGAAAAAGCCCGCTTAAAGGAATTGTAGTAATATTTTTATGGAAAATCATATTCTGAATAATTAAAACATACTGTAATCCGCCCAAACGATGACACCCATAATTTCTTAGACGTGCAGAATTTCTCACGTTGTTTTCTTTCACCACTGAGCTATTTACAATTACAAACATGTGCATTTAAACCTGCTTATTTACATTAAAAGATAAAACTGATAAATGTTTCGTACTAGCATTTTTACTAAAATTGCCTTATTCTAATTAATGACCCAAAAAAGTACTTGAAATGAACAGCTTATCTATGATAAGTGTACCAAGCCGAATAGTAAGTAAAGCCTTCCTTCAAAGAGGGTCATAAATAAAAACAAATGGTGTGTTTCCACCGAGTGTTGCTTTACGAAAACGTAATTGATGGAGAGATGTCAGAAACAAAACTGTACACATTTATAGTGCCCGTGAAATTCTCTGCTTCAACGCAAGCGTTTCCGTGTGGGGCAGGGATGGGGTGCTTTGCTATCGATAAAACTGTCAGTTGAAATATCCGCGGGTGGCTTTGTATTTCAGTACGAGAGTTTAAAGAGATCACTAACTAGCTAGCATCTTCAGAATCAAAACCTAAAGCTGCACGAAGAGTACTGCCTAAGCTTAACGACTGTCATCTATCGATAACAGCTGGCTCGACGTAGCTTCGCCCGTGTGTTCGGTTACGGTACAAGCTTGACGTCGTCATCGAGCACCTCAAGTAGTAAGGTAGGAATCTTTTTAGGGTTCCGTACCCAAAGGGTAAAAACGGAACCCTATTACTGAGGCTCCGCTGTCCGTCCGTCCGTCCGTCCGTCCGTCCGTCTGTCACCAGGCTGTATCTCATGAACCGTGATAGTTAGACAGTTGAAATTTTCACAGATGATGTATTTCTATTGCCGCTATAACAACAAATACTAAGAAATAGAATAAAATAAATATTTAAGGGGGCTCCCATACAACAAACGTGATTTTTTTGCTCATTTTTATCGATAATGGTACGGAACCCTTCATGTGCGAGTCCGACTCGCACTTGGCCGATTTTTTTGTATACAACACCGGGTATAAGATTACTTAACATGACAAAAATGATGGCAAGGTAAAGTGTCATCAATATAATTTATTGTTTCTTGAGGGTTCGTGTAGAAAATCTTTAACAGCTTCTCTATTCCACAGCTTATTTTTTCAATGACAGCCCAAAAGTCACCCTCGTGTATCACAATTTGCTTTCACTTTGGGGACAATCAGGTAGGTCTAAGAGTCAAGTTTTCTTGGCTAGACAAGAGCTCTTATTTATTGCATGCTTTTTAACTAACTTTATTTGACATAGTCAATAAAAATATATAAAATACTTAAACATATGAAGTAATCATATCGAGTAGAATTTAATAAGCCCTGGTAACTGCGTGATGGTAATTGTAAGCGCAATCGCGCAAAGTTTTAATATTGTGTATAGGTATCTTTCCAACAAATGATCAATGAAGCGGCGTACATCACAGTTTATCGTAATATTTGCATATATTAAATAATTATCATCGGAAACGGCTTTGCAAATACTTATTCTATGTGCTCTATTATTCACTTTACAGTGCCGCCACAGTTTTTACTGTGTTTGTCATTATTACCGTTTCTGTGTAATTAGTAACTATATTGTAACAGTATCTAAATTGTGACACATTAGAATTCACGGGGGTAATAACGTCATGTAACATAATAAAAAAACCAGCAACCCCAGGTTACCGTCAGACATCTTTTAGATAAACGTGTAATAAAATTAATGACAGACTGAATCTTAACATGGATCTTTATATTTATAGACACATTACGTTCGGAGGACCTACATGATTACATAAGCTTTTGCCACTTACTTGGAGTAACTTGTCCTTATAAAAGTAACCACGTATTTGAAAAAAATCGGCCAAGTGCGAGTGGGGCTCGCGCACGAAGGGTTCCGTACCATTATCTATAAAAAGGCAAAAAATCACGTTTGTTGTATGGGAGCCCCCTTAAATATTTACTTTATTCTATTTTTTAGTATTTGTTGTTATAGCGGCAATAGAAATACATCATCTGTGAAAATTTCAACTGTCTAACTATCACGGTTCATGAGATACAGCCTGGTGACAGACGGACGGACGGACGGACGGACAGCGGAGCCTCAGTAATAGGGTTCCGTTTTACCCTTTGGGTACGGAACCCTAAAAAGCACAGACCTTATAACTTGATATTTCAATCACGTCGCTCTGATCGTGGTAACATTGTGACCGTTGTATATTAATATCTTTGTAGATAAAGTTTGACACTTATTATGTACATGACACAGGTATAGCTTGCTTAATAGAATGTCAGTCGTCTAAATAGTCCGAGGTATGAAGTTTAGTTTAACTCCTAATATATCAGTTTAAGTACCGAATTCATCATATATGGAGTACTGCATGTATATTATAAATATGTTGCAACTTCCCTATATGCTGTTTTATGCATGCACATATTCTAATTTGTATTTCAAAGTGACCGATACTTGCCAGGTGTACTCTCCGTTTGTTTTTTTATTGTTGACTGTATTGCTATACAATTAATATTCAATACATGCATGTATAATGCGGTCGTAATAATTGTATTTACTTATTTGAATAAGATACTGAGCTTTGTAACCATGATAAAGTAATTATCCGGCCGTATCTACTGCTGGATATATGCCTTCATGCAATATGCTGGTCTCCGATAGTTACGTTATGACTTCTATTAAACAGTAAGCCCACATCAATATATTTCATAAGGTAGTTAGTAAACGAATATCTAATTGACAACGATATCTTAAAAATATGCACATACACATACCAATTTTAATAATCGGCATCAAAATTTATTTTATATATTTTGTATTGCAATATCTACTTAATTAACGACCTGGAATTATCTGATTAATGTATCTGATTGATGTAATTCTAGTACATAATTAAAGCGATGCTAGTACTTTCTCGAAAAAAACAAAAAGAAATTGGAATCTGTTAGCAATTGGCGAAGATATTGCATAGTATACGCAAATACAACAATTTAGTCTAATTGAAAACCGTCTCCTTTTGAAGTCGGTTAAATATGTCAGTATTAACAAAATTCTATCGTACCTACTTATAACAAAGGCTTTTGTTTTATTAAAGAGAGATTTCGTTCCACAGTGATTCACAACTTATTAAAATATAATTAAGTGATTTTCATGATTATTGCCTAAATTATTATTACTTAATAACATAAATTATTTGCTAGATTATTTCTCAACCATCGCTTTTATTGAAAAAAATTGTTACTAACATGCAATGTGCAAGTGCATATGTCAGAATATTACATTTATACTGAATTTCAAATTCACTTTTACAATATACCTACCTAAATTAACCTGTAACAACGTATGACCCGAAAACAAGGTATTTTTACGAGATTATCATCGCGGGATTAAAGTTAAATAGACAAGATTCTTCTTTTCGAAATCTATTAAAACGAAAAAAAAAACGTTTTTAATCTTAGGGCTTAGTATTATCGATATTTCGTTACAGATGTAGTCACATCACTCTGACAAGTACGGATACAACGCATTTGTTTGAGTCGGTTCTCGATTCCACTCTTTCCAGCGGGATACCCGAAAATAGGCGTCGTGCTAAATCGACGGACAAATTACTTTTCCTTACTATACTCCGTTCGAAACTTTATTGGCCGTAAGGAGTTATTTTTCATACATTTTATTCTGTTTGTAATTTTCTCAATATGGAAGCATACTCAGTTACAGAACTGATCGAAGTCAGCCCCGGATCTACGATTTCTTCCAACCGGGGCAAAAGCTTGATAGTGGCGCGCCTCTCTACAGTATTTGAGATATATTGCTAAAAAAACATATTTAGTGACAGGGAGAATAAGTACCCTCTAAAAAAATTTGCATTCTTTATTACCAATTAGCTAATTCGTAATCGTAACCAAGTGTACCTACGTTCACATAATTTATTATTACATTTATTTTTTAAGAATAGATAGAATAGATCCATTTTAAACTTGCCAGCTGGTGCGATTTTCATATGATTTAACTTTTTTTGTAAAATTATTATTTTTATAGTCAAAGTCAAAATCATTTTATTCCGTAAAAATGGCTACATTTGTTTGGAATCGTCACAATTTTTTTCCCTACCGTGCAGTTTATGACTAGGTGAGCACTGATAAAAATACTGCCAAAAAACTCAGGCATCCCTCTTTTGGTATCCAAACAAATTTACATAATTTATTAATTACATTACAATTGGATCGACTCAATCCCAGGCATTTTTATCATTAATATAGTCAGATACTTTATAATACGCCCTGCTACACAATTTGGCTTTAATAGTAGTTTTATATTTGTTTATTGACAATTCTCTTATATTGCTGGGAAGTTTGTTATAGAACCGTATACATTGCCCCATAAAAGAATTACTTATTTTGTGAAGACGGCTTGCATGTAACACAAGATTATGCTTATATCTAGTATTTATGCTATGAGTATCACTCTTTTTACAAAATGAGTCTATGTTTTTATGGACATACAAAAGATTTTCATAGATATATTGCGATGCGACTGTTAAAATATTTATTTCTTTGAATTTTTCTCTAAGGCTCTCCCGGGGACTAAGTTTGTAGATAGCTCTTATGGCTCTCTTTTGCAATAAAAAGATGGTGTTAATGTCCGCGGAGTTACCCCAAAGAAGAATTCCGTATGACATAATACTATGAAAGTAGCTGAAATAAACTATTCTAGCCGTATCAATATCAGTGAGCCGTCTAATAGTTTTCACTGCATAGGCTGTAGAACTTAGTTTTCCTGATAATTTTTCATTTTGTGGGCCCCATTGTAGTCTGGAGTCAATTGTTATACCCAAGAACACAATTGTCTCCACAGGGGCTAAATTAGTTCCATTAACATGTACATTGGTAGCCACCTGCCTTACATTAGGTGTTGAGAACTTAATTACTTTAGTCTTTTTATCATTTAAAAGCAGATTATTAACACTAAACCAATGAATAACTTTAGAGAGAGCATCGTTAACTTCGTCATAATTACCTAACCGTCTATTAATTTTGAATGTCAAAGAGGTATCATCCGCAAACAATACAATCTCATGTTTATCCCTTACATAATAAGGAAAGTCATTTATATATACTAAAAATAAGAATGGACCTAGAATTGACCCCTGTGGGACTCCCATAACTACAGGGGACCCCGAAGATCTTTAACCATTAACATCGACCTTCGTCCGACTCTCACTTGGCCGGTTTTTTATGGTGTGATATTGCTATGGTAACATTTTTTCCAGAAAAATGAAAAATCTATATTTTTGATATTCGAATTTGAGTAAGTACATATTTGCTTTATGAGGCGTTGGATCGGTTGGACCTTTAAATAACTATAATTGCCATTTGATCGTCGGTGAAGGAAAACACGTCCAAGAAACCAGTATAACCTAGGTAATCAAATAAAGATCTGGTGTTCCTTTGGGTTTATCGGGTATTTTTGCCATATCCTTAGGGTTCAGTAGCTTAACCCGCCAATTCTAATGGATTAGGAAACGGGAAAATGATAGGAAGAAGAGATCGGTGGGACATATTATTTATAGCAGCGTATTTAAGACCTTATCTCATTGCAAATTATTGATCGATTTTATGCAGTAACTTAATCCTTTTTTTTATACTACGTCGGGAAGCGTGCAAGCATACCGCCCACCTGATGTACAGCGGGTACCGTAGCCTATTAACGCTTGCGATATATTAATTATCACTCGCGTGATGCCTCCTCTGCTGCTTACACAGCAACTCCTTGGGCACTTACTGGTGACCTCACTCATACACAGGAACACAACAACCCTCTAGGTAGTTGTTATTTGGCTGCGGTTTTCTGTAAGGTGAAGTTCTTCCCCAGACGGGCTGCTTTGATTTGCTCTCTTAAAACATCCAGACCAAGACAAACAGTTCATGCACACAAATGTTTGCCTTGTGTGGGAATCGAACCCACGAGCGTTGGTGTCAAAGTCGCGTCATTCACGACTGAGCCACCGAGCTCGTCAAAATTCATTGCTACGGGTCCGGGTAAAGTAGAAAGCGCAGCTCTTATTGGCTAGTTCGCGGTTCAACATAGTGGTAATTATCGGCTTATTGTTTAAAATATTATACCATTGATCAGAGGCTTGAATCGCACAAAGGTGCAGGTGCAAAACTCAATGTTTATGTACGCGAGGGGTGCCTTCGTGTGCAGTCAATTGGTTTATTGGTTAGTGATTGAATAATGGTCAGAGACGGATATTAAAATTAGTCGTATCAAATGAATTATTTGTATGTATATTGTTCTTTTTATCAGCTTCTGAACCAGTCTACATCTTAAACATACAGTATAATTGGATAAAAATCAGCTGTACTCAAAATAACCTATGAATCTAACTAGTCATAAAGATAGTATTGTCTTAGGTTTTCGCGATTGTTATACATTGAATTAAACAATTTTTAATGGAAGTATCGGGTGTTTTATTTATTTTGTTGAACCTGACGTTTCGAACGCTTTGCAGCGTCCGGGGTCGCAGGAAGACTAAGGTAAGGAGGTGAGCGATTTTTGTGTGAATCGGAACATATATATTTAATCCATCCATGTCGGTAGATGTAATAATTGAATAACTAATGTAAGACAAATATCACCTTAGTCTTCCTGCGACCACGGACGCTGCAAAGCGTTCGAAACGTCAGGTTCAACAAAATAAATAAAACACGCGATACTTCCGTTAGTCATAAACATAAATAAACTATAGGTTATATTAATAAACGTTTTGTATCAAACCAAATTCCATTTCAAATCTGTAATCCAATAAAGGATCTGAAGTTAATACTGCGCCGATATCTTTCAGAGCGCCATGCATTACCCAATGGGCTCGAATTTTATTTATTTCCAATTCCAACAGAGGCAAACTAAATTTTCCGATAGTGAGCAAGATGGCGGGCGACCCCATGTGTGCATGTGTGTGTGCTTGTTATCCAGTCACTCTTTCTCGCATATTTCCCATTCGTTTTGACAGTAGAAACGCTCGTGGGCTAGACGAATGACAGTACAAATTCTGTTCTAATTTAAGAGTTGTTTTCTTCATGCCCAATTTTTGCAAACATTTTTTTTTATAGAATTAAGGTGGCAATCATGCATACGGCCTGCCTGATTGTAAACAGTCACCTTACAGTAGCCTATGGACATTTGCAACACCAGATGTGTCACTTATGCGTTGCCGACCCTCTTAAAACCTCTTCCCGCATTTCTTGAAGAACTCCATGCTGTAGTCCCTTGGAAAAACCGCGGCTGAGAGCTTATTCACAGCTTGAGAGTTCTCGGAAGAAAACTTCTCTGGAACCGCACAGTACGCAACCATTGCGGTTCCAGTGTGCGAGGGTGAACTCCCCGCCGTCGGCGAGCGGTGCGGTTATTGTTATTCAAAATTCACTTCCGTTCTTTGGGAAGACGACAATTTTCCCATTCGGCCATATGCAGCACTAATATGTTAGTAGCACACATGCTGCTGTAATTATGTCGGTAGGTAATTCGAACACTTTACGAAATATCCATGGATATCAATGTTGCGCCTAGGATGATCGTGTTTAACCTAGAAGAATCAGAGATCCCTATTAATCGATTACGATTCGAGACGACCGTTTAGAATGTCGCCATTCAAATTCGTGCTTCGGTCTGCTCAACTTCGATAGGTATTAAAATATATTATAGAAACTAAATAACAAAAAAAACATGCCAAACCTAAAGCGCATGACAGACGTAATGATATGTATGTTTCAAAATAACATTTCTTTGTTTTATACATTAAAGTAAGTATTACTTACTTTAATGTATAGGTGGAAATTTTTTGTGTCATTGATATGTAATGTTAGAGGCATCGTGCAATGGTGAATTACGATTTCCAGTCGTAATAATTTGTACTCGAGATTTACTTTAGGTATATTTTAGTTTCGGAATTTAAAAGATTTCATTTTCGAAACTGGGCAACCATTTATGTTATAGATAAGTTATTTGATTGTCCTATGGTCCTTGTTATCGATTATGATAATCACTGTAATTTTAAATACCTGTTAATTGGGGAATTGTGAACTAGGGTTCTCATAATAAAATATTCGGGCAGTGAGGACTTTTGTAGATTACTAGGAATGTGTAAACGCGTGCCATCCGCTGTATTATTTGCCGAAACTTTAGACCAAGTGCGTGTAGGAATCGCATAGGAAAGGGTTCCTGTATATAAATTTCAACCTAAAAGTTAATCTACTATTACTAGTAAACTAAGAAAGTCTTTTCTTTTGTGATAATTTTCCATTTAAATACGTAATGTTTACTAATATGAAAAAAAAAGATATCGAAATTGAATCGTTTAGTTTTCAGGTGAAAGACTTTAATTAAAAAAATATCACTTCATACATGACATTAATGTTCAGTAAACGCTTCTATGACGACGAAGTTATATAAGGCCTATTTGCTTTTTTTGCTTACTAACTCGTATAGTCTTTGAGGAGAAATGGTCATGATACACAAATCGACGGACGAACAAACACGACGAAACTACAAGGGCTCGTTGTTTACTATGAAATACTATATAAAACCGCTATATGAAATACTATATATAGTATAACAGTAACAGTAACGTAGTCATGGAGACTGTCGACAGTGAAAACTAAAAACTTTTTATACCAACATAACATTTGTCAAATATCGCTCAATGTGCCCAAAGAAGTTTTTGCTTCAATATTGCAACATAAAGAACCGGCACTATAAATATTTACGTTAAAAAACTCATAAGCGCCCTTATACACTAGCACAGTGCTCGGTTCCCGGCGACCTCTCAAGGGTTGCTTGTTAGACGACAATATTATGCAGCCACGGTTCAGATGCAGTATTATTATTTACAGTATTGAGAACCAATTGGTGACATGAAAATAGTTGACTGTAATTTTAATGAGTACGGATTTTTAGTATGATTAAAAGTATTATAAAAAGTACTTAGTAGTTTCAATAAGTATATAACAAACGCCCAAAATGGACTATAGTTGATTTATTAATTGGCCAATAATGCACGAAAGTAATAGAACCGATTGGCATGGAAAAAGATACCATGTTTACTACATTATACCCCTTTATTATATCAATGTCAAAAATTAGATTTTATGATTTTGGAAATAGCATTTAGTATAAATTTCATAAATCTATATATATATATAAATGAATGTTTGTCTGCATGTCCTCTATGGACTCAAAAATGGCTGGGCAGATTCTGATGAAATTTTTTGTGAATCTTCAGGTTAGCAGGTGAACCTGTGAAGTTTGGTAGTGATCATATCACCCGTGCGAAGCCGGAGCGGATAGCTAGTCTTAAATAAAGATAAAATCGATCAATTGCAACTTGTATTCGCTCACTGAGACTTCGGTATGTTCTTTCAGCCCTATGACGAAATTTGTTTGTGATCCTTTAAACCTTGCCTATTTCTAAATTTGTACTGGGTTTAAAAATCACTGGTGCAAGGTGCTGCCCTCTCGAACTCTTTTTTTAAGCTTTATATAGTAATAAGAAGTATTCGGGATAGAAGTTTTTTTTTATAGAAATTCGGAAGGCTTACGGCCCTGATGTAAAGTGGTCACCGTAGCCTATGAACGCTTGTAATACATTAAATATCACTCGCGCGATGCTTCCTCTGCTCTCTACCAGAAATAATCACAAACATCGTTGTATGCACTATCCTCACAAATTTTCATTCATCATAGAATTCATGTTTTTACCTCTTTACGACTGGGACGTAGGTATTGAGTCGTCAAAGTAGAGAACATAATTTTCCATTTTTACTTACTTATTTTTAAAAGAGCATATGATGTGTTTTATTTAAAAGTTTTTGTGTATTGAATATTGGATGTACTTCCATTAAATTACTTGTGAGACTATCACAAATAAACAAACCAACATATCCAGAGTTCTTAAATATTTTACAAGAAGGAATATATTTTTCACGATAAACCCTTCGCGCCAAGGCTACACCTAGTTACAATCCAAAAAGGCTTCGGTAAAAGTAGGCAGCGTCCCGGAGGAGGGGAGGCCACCCCCTCATTGTCATGCGGGGGCCATGACAAGTGTCAAAAATTTACTAAGCAAATGAACGCACCCACTTTTTCCTAACAAGTTTTTTCGGTTGGTAGCACTGTATTTGAAGTATAGTAATTTTTCGCATGTCGCTAATCTAAAACGCGAGTTAAACAAAGTGTACTCTAGCCTCTAAATGGGTGGGTTAATTTGTTTTGAGCTTCTTAGTAACTACAGAGGACACATGAAGTCGTTGAACTCGGTCGGTCGATAGATGACAGTCATCAAGCCAAGTCAGTGTTGTTTCTGTGGTTTATTAATTCTGGCCTCTACAGGTACAGCATAGAGCAGTTTGACGGGCTATGCTCTAAATTCTATCGGTTAAAGGGACACCTTGATTTCAGCAATCAGATGAGTACAAGTAGGTGAAGATTAATTAATAGAATAGTGATGTCAATATATCGAACACATCAACTTCAAAATGCTATTTTTCTAGATAATTTTAGCTAAATATTTATAATTTAGGTGAGAGTAAACCAAATGGTAATAGGCATATATATTGTCTCATAAGACACATCAAACTAGACTCAAATAGCATCACGATTGATTTACACACACACAGTGTTAGGACAAGTAAAATACTCAAATAGTAAATGAAACAGTTACAACTCTAAACAAACAAAAAATCATTATGTACGAGTGTTTCTACTAATCCAATTCTCCCAGGGCGGTCTCTCCTATTCCTCGTGCACAGAGTCATCCGCATAAACGTAGTGGAGATCTCCAGTGTCGATGTTGTCGAGGTTAGCATATCTTGTGCTACATAAACGCTCTAAAAGTAATGCAGTGCCCAAAACGACATTGCTACTAAAGGCCATATTTAAAGATATCTTCAAAGTTATGCTTTTTACCACCAAGACCAACTTACTATGACCGTCCGAGACTTTAACGGAAAGGTAGAAGTCCAAATAAGTAAAAGCAGCTAATCTGAGTGTTTGGCTTGAGCTAGAGCTATCGCGGGACGCATGCTGGTCTTCAAATTACTTATAAAGGACTCTATTTGCTGTGCGAGTTTAAGAAACAAATCTCAAATGAGATGGACCACGATGTGTGACGGGACATGGATATAGGATTTTATTATAAGTAATCATAACAAATAAGCGTGATAAATGATCCCTCTCTAGATTGTCGATACAGAATATTTCATTTAATTAATATTTCATATATAGTTTACCGTATTGCTGCCACAAATCACTTACTCACACATAAAGTTCTATTGTTGGTATGAATAACATGAAGATCAAATACAAATTGTGAAACTTAAACATCAGACAGATTAATAATTCGTAGTGACAAATAACCTTAATAAACAATTACATGATAAATATATCCCATTACAATCCCCTACCTCGAAATTAATCGTAAAACAAGCCATAACTTAATCACCCCGGATTGGGTACAAAATCACCCCAAACGAACCATTTAACCCAGTAACCGAGTCTCTAATAAAATATCTACACCAATTTAACCTTGACACAGCCCTAGTTAGTATGCACAGGCTTTCTTTTAAAATCTGATGTATTAATTTGCAAATTTAGCCGATAAACAAAAATCAACTCAAAAACTAAAGACATAAGAACGACAATATGACATAAATGCCCGCGACTACAACGTTTCGTTTTCAAAAATTGAAATTTGTAAGTAATTTTTCTTATATTTACCTTAATTCTAATTTCAACTTTAATGTTGCAAGATAAAGTTTAAAATTGAGATAAATAAATGACGTACTTACGACTCTTTAAATGTACAATGGTTATTTAGCACGTGGTTCTCGTGACGACGTTCGCAATTTGAGTATAAATTAGAACACTTATCTCGTCGCGGTCTTAGCTTACGTCTCTTTCTGCCTTATTGTTTTCTAATTTTACTGTTTCTCTCGCACTCTCTGTCAAGTATACGTAGGGGTGTCGGCCGCATCAAAATTTTGCTTTATCGATATTCTGAGATAATACTCCAACTTGAGGGAGAGATATGCAGGAGCTCATAAATAGAAAAATGATAAATGTACGCAATTTCTGGAATAGACTTTGATACTGGCAGATTCAATGTCGATATGGTTTGCGAAGGAAAATCAATAGTTTTGAGAGGGTGGTGTTACATCTTATATATTACGAATGTTAAAGCTTGGTGTATAGGAAAGTATTTCTATATTTTTCTAACAAGGAAGCGTATTATCGATGTCGATATTTTTGCTAGACGCGGGTCTCTCTCATATTTAATTTAGCCCGCGGAAGCAACAGGTTATTAGCACGGAGCTTTCCCGCCTAACTTTCCGGGCGTTCACTTTTTAAATTCCTCTCTTTCCCTTTCTAATTGGATTGCCTTCTCCCTTGCCCCTTGAATGAATGAAACTTGTTGCTTGTTGAATCATTTCGCATTTATTTTAAGACGCGCGAGAATTTTAAATGTGTGTCACTGCGATTTCACATTTTCCATCGGACCTTAAAATCGATGGATGACTCAATTTGATAAATTTTCGTCGGTGTTACTTTGAACAGAATTTTCATACCCCTATTATCGTTTAACCGTAAAACTTGTTTTAGCGTATAATTTTACGCTCGAACGCTTACGCTTTGGGCGTAAAAATTAACACGTTCGATGGCTAATCATTTTCCACTCATTAGCTCTATTGAACCCTTAACCCTTATAATTACACAACAACGGATGTGTATCGTTAAAGGTGAATCAAAAATATCTATCCGCAAATAAGGAGACAAAAGATGGCGACACAAAAGGAAAACGTATAAACGATATTGCTTACTCGATACAATATCTCATTTTGTGACAAATTGCGAGACGTATCCACATATCAAAATTCACATTTTGCCGAGCAGTACGCTTTTTTCATTTTATTCCTACGTATAAAAAATAGGGCTCCACAGTCACACGTGAAACGAAGCCCACACCATATCTTACTCCCGAACCTACACGAATCTACATACATAAATATATTTCTACTCACCACCCAATACATTTTATCTATGTTACCGTTGCCTTACTAGAAATATTGATTCGACGAAAAGGGAGCATCACTGCCGAGAACACATTTTGAAATTGAGTTCTATTCTCATAGAGGATGATTTGAATTTAGAGCGATAGGTAAGTGTCGGTTGACACCTAAACTCGACCGTCGCTCGATCGAGTCTCACGAGGTATTCTCAAGGGGTGAGCGTAGTTCTTGCGCTTAGATATAAAGAAAGGTAGATACTTATGAAATTCGAAGGAAAAACCACCCTTCCCTATACTTACACAGCGCAGCCGATTCGGTTTTCGCGGAGGAAATTGTAGCGTAGTTTGAACGGTACATTCGCTCACCGTACGCCGTCTGGAGACCACGATTTTCACGAATTTCCTTCGGGAGCGTCTCCGGTTTCCAAATTTGAATTTGAATTTTATTTTTTCTTTCCCGCGTTCCGCGTTTTAGTGAAGCGCTCGATTATTATAGTTTTTTTTCATAAGCTTTTTATTGCTTTTAGTTTATTTTTGTTTTTCTCAAATTTATAGTTGTGTTAAATAAGAAATACGTCGCTGTAAAATAACTTTAAAACTTTTCGTGCTGCAGTGAAGGTAAGAATTTTGTTATAATTATACTTGTAAGACTGCATATATTTGTAACATCGATAAAGTAGAAACATGTATTTATATAAAATTCATTGTTTTCAGGGTTAGGCTTTAGTTCATTGATTGAGTTTTGAACATTTAACATGGCTAAGTATTCATTTTCAATTGCAAAAAACAATTCTTTTTTTTGAGTATTTTCAAATTGTTGCGATAAAAAAATATGTACCTACATCTTGATATTAATTTATGTATTTATACAATCACTTTTAAAATACATCTACTCTCTACTCTATTCTTATATAATGGTTAATATATAATTGTTGAAAGTTTACCTAACATTTTAGGACTAGTGTATTCAGCCAATTGTTCAAATGCATAATACGGATTAATTTAACACAATGCTTTTTAAAATTATGGCAATCATTTTAATGCTACACATATAAATTGTTGTTGAATGTTACCGTTAATTTAAAAATGAATACCAAAGAATATATAAAAAAAATATAAACAGACAGTAAATACAAGGAAAGGAAGAAAAGTTGGAATATTAAGAAATAATATCTTAGAGTAGCAACAGCAAACAGGCGTTTACTTTTATTGTAATAAAAAAAGTCTATGACTAGTATAATATATTTTTAAAATTATTTATCATTTAAATTTAAAAATGTAACTACCTTGAAATCTTCTTTATAGATTTTAGTAGGCATTATTTGTCGGGTAGCCGGGTTTTAGTTTTTAACTTAATTTTTAAGCCATAATTTAAGTTAGTCGATGCATAATATTGGTCTAAAAATAATTCAGAGACTTAAACACAGTTTATAATCAATAATTTTAGTTAGTTGTTCGGAGCCTTATTGATACTTTGCGATATCGGTATTTAAGCCACTGGTTGCTCGTATACGAAAAATATTACAAACGTTTGGATATTTTGTATCCTAACATACAAAATACAAACACAAAGGTCGCCTGATGTAAAGCGGTTATCGTTACCTATGAACGTTAGTAATACAAAGGGTACCCGCCCTTGATACTTCAGCATTCTTCCAGAGCCTATTTGCAGCCACAATTAAAGAATTCTTATGAGAAGGGTCTCAAAAGAGAGGAGAAGATTTTTTTATGATGACATGTGCATCATTATTTAATACTCATTAAGCAGAGTCTTGATGATTGTCATGAGAAGGTCCATCTGGACATCGTTTGCCTTGTCAATTTAATCGTACTAATAAAATTATAAATGTGATAGTATGGATGTTTGGATGTTTGTTCGTTTATACGCCTCAACTGCTGAACGGTTTTGGATGAAATTTAGTTGGCAGATAGATGGGGTACTGGATTATTACATAGGCTACTTATTATCCCGGTGATATGTTCCCGTGGGGTAGTTTGGATGTTTAGATGTTTGAATCTTACTTTACGTGGATGTTAAGAGAGGTAGGGCGCATCAAAGCAACCCGTCTGGGGAAGTACCTCCATCTCACAGAAAACCGCAGCCAAATAACAACTCCCTAGAGGGTTGTTGTGTTCCTGCGTGTGAGTTAAGTCATCAGTAAGCTCCCTTAAGGAGTTGCTGTGTAAGCAGCAGGGGACGCATTGCGCGAGTGTTACTTAATTTATTACAAGCATTAATAGGCTACGGTAACTGCTTTACATCAGGTGGGCCGTATGCTTGAATGCCTCTCGATGTTGTATAGAAAAAAAGTTTTATTTTGCTTTCACGTCTCAGCGGGTTTTCATCTTCTACTATACCACAGTAACCTATCACCGGGATTAAAAGGGTAAGGGGTTTTTGCATCATGCTATGGTTACGTTATCCTGTAAGGAATATATTAATTCTCATTAACGTTCCATTATCCCTTCCGGTGACGCAGCAATGGTCCACAGGGGCTAACAACATAGTCAGTGTCAAAAAAAAAAATCCGTTGTATAACAGACCTTAAAAGTGGCAGGGATGCTTTTGCATCTCATGCAAAAGCACGATCAACTTTATGTGAGTTGCTGCCGAGTTTCGAGTGCCCAAAATTTGCATATGCTCGCCGAAAGTAATGGGTCTTATAATATCGTCTAAGCACATTGTAATTGAAATGCGAAGTTGCTTAGGATTACGATATCAACTACGATTATCATATAAACGACTGAATGGATTTGACATTTTATTCTGGAAATATTAATAACTCCTGTAGGAGAGCTACTTTTGTGAGATTGTTCATTTGACGCATAAATTGATAAGTTAAAACATGTGTCACTTTTATTCCGAGCGAATGCACGGCTCTTGTGGTATAGATCTAGAGCGTAGATAATCATAGAATTCATAGAGTCTCGGAGTCCAAATGTCTTAGAGGGGTACGTACTGTAAAGAATATAAAAGTATATTTATTAATAGTTAGTCCTTCTTTCAAATCAAAACGGAGCGATGGATTGATGTGTTTTTTTTGTATGGAGATTTATTTTGTACGGAGCGCCCGACAGTGAGGCTACTTTTTACTGAGGCAAAACATCTTACTTCCACAGGAAAACACGCTTTGTATCCCTTTGACCACGCGGACGAAGCGCGGGTAACAGCTAGTCGAATATACTGTTCCTCTGTGTTTTGTAGGGTACGTTAAGCTGTCGGTCCGGGGTGTTGTTGATAGATGATAATTATTAAGCTAAGTCTTTGGGGAGCTTAACGAGACTAACCTCTACTAATCCGCCTTTGAGTCGCGTTAGTAGCGACTACAAACTACATAAATACGCTCTACAATAGCAGTTGTACGACTTAAAGACAATAGTACTGCAGTTGATCAACTCTTTTAGTACTATTATATCTATTCATATCTTCACGTCAAGTCCTTGGCGAGGTATGCAGAGATAATATTATCTTTTGTTATAAAACTACTGAGGTGTAAAGTATACTACATATAAAAATCATTTTATTGAATCCGTTAAAGTTACCAGCTTCTGGTCATTTTTACGGTTTCTACGACAAAACCGAAATTAGTTGATAATGAATTAAGAATTTTCAGGATTCCTATTAATAATTGTTACTCGCACTTGATGATTTGAAAAATATCATATACGCATAACATCGTACGAAATATAGCATATAAGCAGTTTCCAAGTGTCTATATAAAGGTACAGAAACGTGTAACTTTACTTAGAATTTTCGTAGCCTAAAGTACTTCGCGCAAAGTTATGATACAGACATGTGTTTCCAATTCACAGCGTTTTAAAACTCTCGGCTTCCCGCAATTCTTTATGTAGCACCTATACATTTTTAAAGGTCTATTTGAAAATATGAATGTACAAAAACGATGAAACATTATAGACTTTTAAAGATTATAAAACAAAACGGACAAAAAATTTGGAAACGAACATCGAACACAGTGCTCATGGCAATTTCTTTATATGTGGCGTTTATGATTCTAAACTCACTGATTTTGTGATTCGATTTAGGTACTTACATTTAAATTATATAATAATATTGCAGATACCACTGCCATGTATTAAAACTAAAGAAAAGTTCTAAAACTGTGTTTTTCTTCTTTTTGGCATTATTCCGTGTCCCAATTCACTAGAATTTGTTCTTTATCCACTGGGCTATCACTAAAACGAAAGCTGGAAAGCAGTATTATCCCGTGTTTATTCCGTGGGAACCGTTTTTTAATACTTTCTATCGTTTTCCTTGCCTTTCTCAATAATTGGGTTTATAAATCAAACAAACAAATTAACAAGCGCTCCCGCTTTATACGCAAGACATGGTTTTGGAGAAAACTAATTATACCCAGACCTGTAAGTAGAGACACCATAGGTTCCCAGTGCTCTGAAGAGTCGATCGGAGCCTTCGTCTCCGGTGTCTTTATTAATCGAGTTGCAAACCCAAAAAGACACGCAGGACTCTCAGCTCTGGTTTATCCACCCAGAAAGGAGTCGTTAAAATCCATAGAAGTCTTTATTAAAACCTTATGCTGTACGAGTTGAAGTATTAAAGGACATTGACGCAGGTTACTTTGAAGAAAGCATACCTCTACTCTCCCATGAATCACTCACACATGTGTTGGCGCCAGCCTAGAGATGGCTTGCACTAACATGGATAAATCTAAATGGATTGATTCAGTCAGCTACCATCTATTGGAAATAGGGATCAGATTATGGCAGACTCTAGCGGCGCAGACTCTATATCTACTTAACTTGTCATGCTGTCTGTCTTGCCCATACCTACTGAGAGAGTATATTGTTCAATTAATATTCTCTTGGTACATAGTGGTACTTGATCGCGGTAGGTTTACTACGTTATATTTTGATCTTTTCGTAGAGTCTTCTCCGTGTTGGATCCATATCGTCACGCACGTCTAACAAGTTAAAAATATGCAGCTAGATGATATTATATCTATCTATATGTCACTTCACACCAAATCTCTTGCGGAATAGGCTGAGAGAAACCAGCGTCACATGACTCGACCCTGACACACCTGACTCGCTTCTTTAACATTCATTGCTTTTCTCATGCACGCTCACCGGTCTCTAAGGCTCCTCGCATCTCCCTCTACATCCTTCTATAGTATCTGTTTCGTAATTCATTCTTCCTGCATTCTTTCCACATGTCCGAACCAACGGAACGGAACTGCTTATTTTAACACCGACACTCTCTCGTCGACGTGTCTTGCAGACCAACTCTGTTTAAATTATATACATTATATCTCGATCTAGGTACACACAACGCCTGAAGGAAACGTAGCCTATGGATCGCAATACATTAAGAATCACTCGCGCGATACCACCTCTGCTGCTAGCACAGTAACCTCAGGAGCTTAGATACTGGTGGCATCACTGCCACTCAGGAACACAACACCCCTCTAGGGAGTTGTTATTTATCTGCGGTTTTCTGTGACGTACAGGTACTTCCCGAGACGGGCTGTTTTGATGCGCCCTATCTCTCCTATCCTCTTAAAAACACTCAGGCCAAGACAAACAGATATGTTCATGCACACAAATGCTTGGCCTGTGTGGGAATCGTACCCTCGAGCGTTGGTTAGATTATCGCTCGGTTTCTAGGACTCCTAACATATTTTTTTAATAAAACATGAGCAATTTGGTAAGATATAGCGTAGGAAGACCATAATTCATCGTATTGGCCTTGCTTCACTCCTATATCCTGTCATTTTCGCATTGTATATCTAAATCTTAATTTTCTTCCTCCTGCATTCTTTTTACATGTCCAACGGAACATGCTTTACCTTCTTAATACTTATTCGTAAAAAGTATGTATTTCGGTATATTTTAAATAGAATTATTGCCAGATAGTCATAAGAACTTGTATAAATAATTTGTAAGCGACATTTACAAACCACAGTCTTTTTCCCTTATCGTGGTATCGTAAAATTAAATGTTTATTTTTAACACAATATCGGTGTTATAAAAGTAACGTCAGTCACGAAATACGTCGATCCACACGTTACTATCGATGGGGTGAACGACATATAATTTATATACCCACGTATGGACCCGATAGTTCGGCCCACCCTACCTTACGACCCTCCAACGCACGCCTATACGTACATATATACCGCACATGTACCGTAGGGTTGAGGACAAAATCGATAGGGCTAACTCCTTTGTAAACCTCTGGCTTTGCACGATTTTTGAACTGACAACTTTTTCTTTTTTTTTTGTATCGGCTATTTCCACGTACGCTGTTTACTTTGCCGTAAGACATGAAACAGTTTTATAAAACACTAGCTAATGCCCTTGGTTGCACCCGTATAACAAAATTACCGTTTTGTTGTACGTCGGTTTGGGACATAAAATATTGTTATAATTTTTAATAATGTACCTCCTCACAAAACAACGCAGCCAAATAGCAAAGCCCTGGAGGGTTGTTGTGTATCTACAAGATCTTAATCCTTGAGACGTCCATAAGGCCATCTCTGGCCTCTATCATCAGATCAACTCGGCGGTATGTAATATATTAATATAATGTCGTCTGATGACATATGGAGAATACCTTGTAACATCAGCTATCTGCCAGAGAAAGTCCCGACAAAATCGGTCCCGACGTTTCGGAGATCGGAATGACAGGCAGACAAACATTATAAAAATTGTTTTTTTTTTAACTTCATCTTAAATGGATCATATTTAGCAAGACAATTCTAATACTAAATTCAAAATCTCTTTATAGTTTTAGGATTCCATAGAAATACAAAACAGGAATCCAATTTCTTATCATAAGCTTAAGTTTGTCTTTAGTAGAATTTGAATATTTTATGCAGAAATATATTTAAAACAAATATTCAAAAGGGGATTATTATCTTAAAAATTAAATATATGGAAGAAGGTCATTATTTTTATTTTCAGGCCATATTTAATGGGGACCTATTTCAAAGAAATAGTATGGAATTTGTAATTTCTAAATGTAGTACACAGCATATTTTATTTATTCTACGTGAAAACTGAAAATTGTTACAGTCGTAAATGAAAAAAAAAGTGTAAGGTCAAATTTATCTCTGGTGGAGTGGTTCCGAGCGACAATTATATATGTGTCGCTCGTTGTATGCAGTGTACGCGTATTGTTTTAAATCTAATCAAAATTTGTTTACAATACCTAATAAAGGTATGGTATAAATTATACCAAGATCAAACATATAACCGCGTCTTATGGCGCTCGGTTCTCTCGCCTACCCCGCAAGGGACCTGGCGTGAAGATATACATACATATACAACTTTTCAACTATTTATTTTAAAATAATAAACATGTTTTAAAACGGTGCAGTTCGAAAATCTTTTGTTTTTAGTTTCATTAGAAATTATTTTTATTTAGAGTACACTGTTATTTTTAATTCTCAAATTATTGTCTCCTACAAGTTATCCCGGTATTCAAATAATTAATTAATTTTACTCGTCTATTTTTGGATAACAAAAATTCGTATCGTGCACTAAATTTCTAATTAATCGGCTCAGCTGATTCAGAGCAAATCGGCATTTGCTGACAGACAGACAGACAGACACAATGAGTGAACCTGTAACTGTTTCGTTATTTCTTATGGATGTGCAGAACCCTAGAAAATCACGGAGTATAGGTACCAAAAACAGATTCGTTACTACCTTACTATCATATATAGCTATAGACACCTGAATTGCTGGGCTTAATCTCCTCAAGAAATTTGAAAAGAATATTTCTTGTATGTCCTTTACAATCCTAAGCTAACAAAGAAACAAAATACTATCATATTTTTTAAAATAACTACGGAAATGCTTTATTACGACAAAGATCGAAATAGCATTATTTATTAAAAATAAATAAAGCATAAATATATAGGCAGAAAGTCTAATGGAGCAATGTCCTGCACTTTTCATTCCCTCACATAAAATAAAATGGAGATTTAATTACATCAACCATTTTAATTCTACCAACCAGTTTTAACATTCCTACAAGAAAAGGAGTTGTTAATATTATAATGAACCTACAACTCTACCGAAGCCTTAATTAAGGTGCAGACATACTTACGATTACATAAATGGCAAATATAATTAATTAGGTTACATTCTGTTACATTTAATTATTCCGAAAGACAACTTTGTTCAAAATAGTCAATGTGAATCGGCCTTAATTTTTTACTCAACAAATACAACATTAGCAGAGGTTAATTATCTGAAACAACTCACACCGTTATTTTTTACACATCTCAGTTAATTTATAGCATGACCAAACGGAGATACAGACGCGTAGCTATTTATTTAACGGTGGAGAGCTTGGTAATAAAATTTTATTTTGTTGTTTGTATTTAAAAGATACCTAATAAAGAACCCGCTTAATCGGCTATGATCGCTACCGACGATTATCGAAACTTTTTTTCGATTTTGTAAACGAGTTGTTCGGAATTTGAGATTCGAAAGTCGTTGGTTTTGAATTTATTGTTCATCACGCTAGAATATCTTTTATGGCTGGTATAAGGAAACTATATCTGTGTTCAGCCAGTATCATTAGTATCGGATTGCCCTATCAATTCGATTTTAATTTTATGGGTTCTTCATATTGGGGCCATTAATTTAAAAACAGTTACGTGTCTTAAGAATAGATAGGTATTATTTACGACTGCGGACAATTAATTTTAATGACTTATTAACAATTCATGCTCTTAGAATTAATATTATTTTACAGTGATTCACCACGTTTTATAGAATCTCAAATAAGTTCTTAGCATTATTCCGTTTCCTAATTCATTAAGATTGGTGGGGTCCGCTACCTAAATCTAAGGATTTGGCGAACTGCCGTCGGACCTTCATAATCTAGACCTCTTTAGGTAAGGTCACAGGTCTTTCGACTTGTAATTTTTTGGACGTGCGGCTTTCCTCACGATGTTTTCGTTTACCGCCGAGCAAGTAATAATTACATAAATCCAAAAAATACGAATTCAGTGGTTCATGCCAGGATTCGAACCGGGGACCAGTTGGTAAATAGGCCGGTTCTTTATCCCCTGCTATCATTACCAGAATTCGAACCGGGGACCAGTTGGTTAATAGGCCGGTTCTTTATGCCCTGCTATCATTACCAGAATTCGAACCGGGGACCAGTTGGTTAATAGGCCGGTTCTTTATGCCCTGCTATCATTACCAGAATTCGAACCGGGGACCAGTTGGTAAATAGGCCGGTTCTTCATCCACTGGGCTATGATTGCTCAATTAAGATATCGTACCTAGTAACTAAATTTACTGTATGTGAACAATAATTTGTGTAATAACACTTTTTTATCTATATATGTATATAAAAATGAATGTTTGTCTGTATGTGCTCTATGGCCTCAAAAACGGCTGGGCACATTTTGATGAAATTTTCAGTGAATCTTCAGGTTAGCCCAGCAGGTGATCCTGTGAAGTTTGGTAGCGATCATATCACCCGTGCGAAGCCGGGGCGGATAGCTAGTTATTCATAAATATAACTATTTTCGATCTATTGATCTTAATATGCAATTTTATCAAAACTTCAACGATATAAGTTCCAAACATTACAAAACAACAATAAACAAACATAAAATACATACTATAACTACTGTACTGTGAGTCTTGTATTGTAGGTAGGTATAACATACCTATTCAAATACTACAAGAACAAAGCTTTATAAGCGACTAAACACGGCATCATTATAATCCTACATGGAAAATATTCAAAACAAAGACAACTACGACTTTGATATAGGATTCGTCGGTAATATTATTAGGAACCCACCCCCAACTTGTCAATCGATCAAACATATACAAACATGTCTCGGAAAATGAACAAGGGCGCATCACTAGTCGTTCACCACATACGATTTTCAGCCTTATTTGCAATGCGTTAAAGTGACATTCCTTATGTACATTACTTGTGTGTTCAGAATATTCAATGTTTGCAATATGAACATATTTTTCATGTACATAGGAGATGGAAAATGTATTGACAAATATATCGAGTTACAATTTCCATTAGGATATTGTTTATTTAAAATGAAGTGCTCCCAGTATTGGAGACGTTTGGTGTAAATATATCTTTACTATTGATATTGAGTATTGTGCGTATTTAAATACGTAAAGTCGTTTATATAAAAGAAAAGTGCGTGTCCGACTTGTGTACTGAGGGTTTCGTAAAAAAATATTTCTATAAATTATTTTCGCATTTGTGATGTAACTATAAATTTACGATTTTCAGATTTTTGCCTTTACTTGTGCTACATGACCTTACTTTTTACCAAATTTCATGATTCTAAGTCAACGGGAAGTATCCTATAAGTTTTGATTCCCTTGCGAGTGCCAAAATATGCGCATAAACGCGACATAAACGGCCGTATCTTTTGATTTCATTGACTTAGAAGTTTGAATTTTTCACTGCTCGAAGGGATTGCCGACTTGAGTATTTGATATGAACTTCAGCTTGATAGCTCCACCCGTCTCTGACAAAAATGGTCTTGACAGACAGACAGACGGACAACGAAGTGATCCTATTAGGGTTTCGTTTTTCCTTTTGTGGTACAGAACCCTAAAAACGATAACTAATGACTCTATTTACTTTTTTATACTATATCGAGAAATAGACTAGTACCTATACATTTATGCTAAATATTGAACAGTTGTTATCTACTTACATATAAAAATGATAGTGTACACATATGTTCCATATGGACCCGAAAATGGCTGGATCATTTTTGATGAATTTTTTGGGTAATATTGTGAAGTTTGGTAAATCGGATCAACGCTTGAACAATTTAAGTAACACTCGCAAGAGCACCACATTGCAAAAGCTGTCTATTGAATACCCTTACTTGCACGAATACAATAATTCGTTAGGGGATTCTAATTGAGGTGCCTTCTATGTAAGTAAGGTGGAGGTACCGAAAACCATTAAATTGTGAAATGAACTCCCTGCCGGGGTTTTATCTAGGGACTACAGCATAAGGTTCTTTAGAGAAGGTGTGAAAAGGTTTTTTTAGAGTGAATAACACAAGAGTGCCGCCTTACCATCGTACAGGTCATATGCTTTTTGTCGCCATAGTGGTACAAAAAAGATCTCTACATCGGAGTACTCCTCGCGGTCTCATAACGTACAGTACTATGCCCTAGAGCAGGGCTATCCAGACCAGATACGATCGCGGGCTAATACAAATCACTGCATACATTGGAGGGCCGCAAAAGCAAATACTTAGCGTATTTTATTTATTTGGAGAAAATTAAAAAACAGCGATAGTGTTAAATTTAGTTTTATTAATTCTTCATTAATTTATCTTTAACAAATTCTATCAATATCGACATTAATATTTGTAATTGCCAAGCGCATTGCGTATGTAAGTGTATTATCAGTCAGTGCAGACCTATATTTAAATTTCATAAAATTGTCGCGGGCCGCATCAATATTAGGCGCGGGCCACATGCGGCCCGCGGTCTGTGCTTTGGACAGCCCTGCCCTAGAGCATCCTTTCTTAACATCCATTATGCACCGTGCAGGTATATTTAGCTCTAACGAGAGTCCCTTGCACCATACAGCATGCTTAGGAGTTTTGTCACTATTACGCTAAGGCACGAATTTCGTCAGACAGGTTACTCATTGCCATCCCTACTGCAAATGCAATACAGTCTCAGAGGCTTCCAGGTGACGTCGTATACGCAGAAGAACATAAATAGATATTTGTTTCGTATTATATTTTCTTTGGTTGCAATCTTTAGTATTAAAGTACTTCGCTGGCTGCTAACAACGTATAGTCGGAATTAATGACATATTAATTCCGTAGTTAATAGATTCAGGCGTTATTTTGCGAAAGTCAAATTTACATGTACATGTTAGTAGATGCCACATGCCTAACGATAGTGGGTGGGTGCCGGCCGGCGCTAGGCCGCATGAACTAATTGGTGGCGGAAGCACACAAAGCAGGTTATATCAAGTTGCATATTAATTCAGACTTATTTCGCGCCAAAGAGTCACTTGTTATTCGACAAGGCGCATCACGTGGCAGGTTCGATTTGACACTAATGATGGTGATGAGATACTAACATACATATGTCATAAGGTGGTAAAATAGTTAATTAGAACTCTATAAAAACAAAACCGAATGAAACACTATAGTAATAAGTAGAACTAACCTGTTAAGTATAAAAACACACACACACATATCATAAACCTGCGCCTGCGCACCACACACTTAGATTCAATTTTGAACACTAAAACACGTCTGAACACCGTTCGTGATGTTATTTGAATGCGTACAAAATATCCCGTGACCTCTGTTATCTCGAATAAATTATATTCATTTTTCGTCCCCCCATCGAAAGGGTTAACTATTTCTATGGGGACTATGGGTCGTGAATTTGCATATAATTTTTTGTTTATTATATTGAATTAATGACATATTATATATACCTTATTACGTAACCGATTTTTCAGCCCTGATATATTAGACGTATTAATATAGATTAGTAAGGTTCGTCGTGTATTATGCAATATCTATCTGATTTTAATAGCTAAGTTACCCATATCTGCTGGACTGTATTTTACAGCAGAAAATTGCATAATTTCAGTATGCAATGTATACTCGTATGTTTATGTACTAGAAATGCTGATGTGAATTTATTGTAGTATCTGATAGACAATTTTAAAAGAGACCTATATTGACAAGTTTCTTTCGGCATTTCTTCCTCGCCAATGGTCATTTCCGAATTAGCAGTAGATTAAAAAATAGGAATAAAATAAAATAAGAGAATTAAATAAGATACAATAAGAATATATTTCAAAAAAATGTAAGACAAGTCTAAGTGCCCGCGAGGGCCCAATGGCAAATAAAGAATTTTTATCTTTATCTTTAAATATTATTATATTATTATAAATTAATTAAAAAAATGGTAGACAAAAATCTTCCGCAAATCTCGATATAGCTCTTTAATAACACCTTTCCTGATGTAGCCATTTTACTTCAGGTGGGTTTTATCCCTGTCTCTGCTGGTTCCCAAGTTATGAAGACCATATGAAGTCACAAGATAATCTATTAGGTACCTTCTACGCGGTCCTTTCAGTATAACATTGACGCTACTGTTCAGTCTAAGAATTTCACACTGATAACAGCCATCAAATTTTGTCCACTGTAGTGAATATTTATTTGATTTCTAAATTTATTAAATATATTACAAGAATATAGATATTCTTTCTAATAGTCTCAAACTTACAAGGTGACAATTCGTTTCCATGGTAGGTATGCCATGCAGGTGTCCACTGCCTACGTTTAAAGATTGTACTACACTACAGTAAAAAGATACCAAGCGACAACTCATGATAATGTTTAATTTTAATTTTTATCTGGGTAATTTTTCAATTTTCATGAATATTCATGATAAGATCACAATTGTAATATTTTTTTCGTGTTAAAAACGCACAATAATAAATGGTTATAAGTACACAATAATAAAGGTGTAGTAATAATAAAGTGGACTACGTTAAGAATACTATTTAGATGATGTAAATTCGAAAACGGTTATAAATAAATATCCGAAATGTGTAAAATAATAAAATTTCGAAATAAATAAAAATAAATAAAGTGAATCTTTATTGGTACTCTATATATACTCATATTTTGCTCTAAATTTCACACCCAACGATGTAAGCTAGTTTAACATTGTTGTCTTTACTTATTGTCTATTAGTCAATAAGAAAGACAACATTTTATTGTTACATCGTTTTTCGGATTTTTGTACATATTTGTAATTATAAATTGCTCAACAGCGAAGTCTAAAGGAAATCTATACATCAAAGAAATTATAGTTCGAAAGACGTATTGTCTAACCTAAGAACGGTCTGATGATCTCTCAGAGTCGTAGAGCTCTGACAGGAGTCGCTCCATATCAAATTCAGTATTTTTGTCAAATTCTTAAGAACGGATCCCTCCATGTGCGTAATTTAGCATACATTAGTACCTACTTCATAAGTAAAGGATGATTGACATACATGCCCCAAACAACAACACACGCGCGGTCATGTGCACGGCATCTAAAAATCGTGCGTGGGTCATACATTACCAAATTGAAAAGTTTTTCAAAATACCGATAGTGATTATACTCTGAAAAGTACTTACTATAATTTACACTGTGCCAGAGATTCTTATTGGCCAAGAGATTTCACAAGAGATAAATTTGGTTAGATCTAGTTACTAGCTGACTATAGCTAACCGCGTAGTAATTACTGGCATACACACTTAACACGAATATTAATATTATTAGATATGATCACGTTTCTTACTATCTATATCTATTATTAATATTTGGAACCACAATATGTCCGATGGACCGGAAGGCACATCTTTTGTCTGCCGCTCTAACCCTTCCGTTCCTTGTGAGCCATTTCGTGTCTATTCATTTTGACCCTATGGTCATGAGATTTCGTTTTAGATAATTATAGGGTCAGGTGTTGGGTTACGGGAGTGAATTTATTGAAGTAGGTTTATTGGATTCGATTGCTGGTGGTAGCAGTAATGTTATATCATTTTAGATTTGACATGGAGAGACTTATATCTTTTACAACAATTGAGTAGATTTTATTAGGTCGATATATTTGTACAGATGTAATGAAATATAGTGAATATTTTTTTTATTACTTTTAATAGTTATCAAAATTTTCATTACTAGAATTCATGGCGGTTCTGGCGTCAACTTTAATACAGCTCAAACTAATGTTAAGATTGACTACGATCATGAAATTGAATTACTTTGTTAATTAACTCACAAAAATCACCCCCGTGTTTATAATGAAGGTGCTTTTTTATTCATTAGAAAATGACGGAACTGTACCAGGAGATTACAGCAGCGCAGCACCCAACTTATTGCGTCAACTTAGTCATGATATTAAAATACTTTAAACTCAGCATCCAAGCAAGGAATGCAATACAAAATGCTCATAATTATATGCTATCAATTTTTGTAAACATAAAAACAAACTATAAAAGGAAAATGCATTATGATTTATGAAAATAAGGCAAAACAAAAAAATATAATGTAAATTATCATGAATGAGTACGGAATACATTAATTGTTTTTACATATACTAGTTTCAATAACCTATTACTTTTCGCTATTTTCATGACTCTTGAAACTCCCAAAAAGCCCATACGAAAATACATACATACTACAAGTTCACCCAAATATTTGCACAAATCCAAAAACACACTTCACACAAAAACCTATTATTACCTTACGAAGTATCTATCAAACATTGGCCACAAAAAATTGGCAAAAAGGGCCACTACACACGCGGCAAACAAAACAAACGTTTCACGGGTTCATGGCAACAAAAAAAAAATATGCACAATAAGGGCTGTTCCATTGTGCTGAATTTGACTAGCCTTTGTTTAAAATACTGATTTATAGGCTATTAAACCCTTTCTATTAATGTATGGATAGTTAAATTTATGCGTATAATTTTCGATGTAAAAAATGTTGGTTATATTTTATCGGTGGCATAGACAACAAAGGAGCGATGCATAGGCAGGGGTGCGCACACGCATTCGTTAAGATCTCTGCGTAACTCTTCTTTGATGTTTATGGTTATTGAATTTTATTCTAATGGATATAGTTGAAGATATAGACAGCTACATATATAAAAGCGTCTTACGAATCCTTTTGCTCGTTCAATTTAGTGACATTTATACTCATATTACGGTTATTACACATAACCGGCGTATATCATTAATTAAATATTATAAAAGAAGGTTTTTTTGTTGTTATATTAGCATAGTTGCTCCTCTTTGCCTGATGGTAAGCGAAAGAGGAACCCAAATTCAGCTTTATATAAAATATATACACATGTATGAAATTTTCTTTAAAGTATAATGTAAAGAAGTTTAACTTATATAGTAACAAACTATTAGCATGATGAAATAGAGATTATTTTATATTGAAGTAAAAAAATACAAACTAAATCCAGTAAAATATAATTAGTACTATTAAAAATCATGTAGTTCAACAAATTTATTATAATAAACTACTGTTTACTTTCCAGCCACCTAAATACTGATCGTTTTTTTCTCTCTTAGATATTAATCACGTATTAACCGCATTATACCATATTTCAAATTATTTATTTTTTCATAAACATTCATATTGCCATTATACATAATACTTCCTAAAAAATATTAATGCGATGATTTTTTTTCTATAAATCCCATTATTATTCAGAAATTTATTTATACTGCTCAAACATTACGTATTAACAATAGGAAAAAATGTTGTCAAACTCTCTCCCAGACGGAAGTCCCCTGTTTTTTGTCGCCCGACTATGAAATATAAGTACCATTAAAATGTTTTTGTCAACACGGCGACGACGGTTGAACACCGTGTAATAATCTTACTATTATCTAATAACATAATGACAATTTATTATCATCATTATTTTTTATACAACCTGCATGAGGCGAAGCAAATATTATAGACCATAAGCGCTTGGAAGCCAATCGCTCGCGATTCGAGCACAAGCGAATGCAGTTTCGCTAAGAGCTGCCTGATAATTCACTCGTAGAAATATTCACAGGCAGATTAATAATCCCTACCTCTTTGATCAAAGCCTTGCTTATTAATCGACCACCACAGTAGGTCACCCCACTGTTCCTCAACGTCCAACGTCAATGTCCAATACTTTATGTATATACTTACCACATGTAGTAGCCGGCCCGACGTTGTCCTGCCTGAAAATAAAAGAAATCCTAATGTTATGAAGTTCAAAATCCAGTAACCAAATGTGAGCCAAGCGTCAGCCGCTCTATAACCGTTGACCTTTCTTCTTCTTCCTAGTGTAATTTCAATTCCTAATCCATTAGAATTGGTGCGGTTCACTATCTAGGTTAGGTGTAGGTTACGATAAAACACGAATTTAGCGGCATATGCCCACAGCAGAAATCACACCAGGGACTAGTTGGTTAATAGGCCGGTTCTTTGTACACTAGGCCATCACTGCTCCTGGCCATTGACTATCGTGACCTTTTATTTATTAAACTAGCTATCCGCCCCGGCTTCGCACGGGTGATATGATCGCTGCCAAACTTCACAGGATCACCTGCTGGGCTAACCTGAAGATTCACGGAAAATTTCATCAAAATTTACCCAGCCGTTTTGGAGTCCATAGTGGACAAACAGACAAACATTCATTTTATATATATAGATTTGTATGTTTTTGGTTTTTTTATACAACTAGATTGGCAAACAAGCATGCGGCCCGCATTAGATGGTAAGCGGTAACCGCAGTCTATTGACGATCGTAAGACCACGGGCATATACTCGCGCGCTGCCAATCTTGTGACCTAAGAATGTTTCGTCACAGTACCCAGTAATTTCTCTGCCATTATCTCACCCTTCAAACCGGAACACAACTTGATAAATATAACTATTTGGCGGTAGAAATAGGTGAGACAGAGGTAGACGACTTTTGAACAAAGTCTCTCTCTGGTAATTTCGTAATTTGTACCCAACGTTATACATAACACTTGTGAAGTTTTGTCTAATTAATTTTATTATTTCTTGTATATTATACACTCAACTGCCATTACAAACTTTTTAGTTTTTTCAGTTTTACTTTAAACATTATTTTTTCCCTAGTAAACTCGATCCGGTTTCAATACATTAACCTACAAGACCTTTAACTTGTGATTTGGTAGGCAGTCTGTCAGTCACATCATATTCGTATATGTTTTTATTAAGACACGAACCTTTTTACGGTATGTTTTAGATGCCATTTTACTTCCTACAAAAATAGATATCTAAAAACAAACCCATAAAAAGCCATACATTACGTCAATAAACTTCAGGTGGAAGCACCACGCCGCCCTACTTTCGAAGTGAACCCAAAACAACTTTCACCTTTCCCTAAACGAAAACGAACAAAACTAACGTCCCTGAACTGGGTAAATGGCGTGAGAAAAAAGTAATTTTCATTCATAAAACCATTTTCTTAGGAGCAATAGACGAGGATGGAAGTAGTACTTCCATATTGCTCCATCCTTTTCTCACCCACCCATTTTTAATGCACTTTCCCCGAAGAGTTTCTTTACATCTTTTTAAGACTTGCAAGGAGTAACGTACTTTAGCTTTTCTTTTAAATGCTCGTGAATTTTCGCTTTTGTCAACAACTTGTAAAGGTGAATGAGTCTATAAGAATAAATTTCTTGAGTTTATTTTAAACTCCGAATTGATAAAGGCTTTCTCTCTAATTAAATTTATAATATATTTTCATTAACTCTGATTGATTGACCGATCATAATTATCGGATTACTACCTTTACACGCGAAAGGATCATGACATTCTCGTATTCTCAAACTCTTTGATGCTTGATAAAAAGAAGGGACAAGCAAATAACAATGCTAGCGGATTTCTGATTAATATGTAAGTATTATTATATATTGAGTAGATAGATTTCAAGTAAAAAGAATAGCAAAACTACACCAATAATACAGCACAAAATGCCCGTTTAGAAGATCAAATCTTTAGATCAAAGTTTTAGCGTTGATTATTTTTGATAATATACATTCTTTATCATATCATTCTAGATCATCTAAGCTTACTGCGGGCCTAGACCTTAGGTCTAGGGTAAAACGTTGCCTGGGTTACGTTTGCAAGAGATTTTTGATGTGATGACCACGACTTCTTTCTTCAACATGCATTATACATCGATAATGCTTACTATGCACTGTCCATCTTATAATTAAACTTTTGTCAGGTAATCATTTTAACGAGTCAGAAAGGACAGATACCGATCAAGTGTTGCGTATCTCATAAATCCGATAGATATAGAATGAGCTGTCAAAAGATGCTCAATAAAATAGACGCAGTATAGTGCTCATAAATTGGCACCAAAATTCGCCACTCTTTTGTCCCGGGCTGTCACGAAATCAAAGATTGTAAAACTTTGTGGGAAACCTCAACAGTTAGTTGAGGTTTCCCACAAAGTTTACCATCAAGCAGCTTCTCCATACACATGTATGTGTGAGGTGTGTAAGGATCGAGTCATGTGATGCTCGGTTCTCTCTATCTACTCCGCAAGGGATTTGGCGTGAAGTTATAGATAAATAGATAAAAAAAAAAATATGTGGTAATAATAACTGGGAAATCTAAAAGCGCCTTTATAAATAATATTCTTGATTCTTAATTCAAAATTGACAGGACATTAGTCGCATCAAGCACAGCCAATAAAGTGCTATTTAAATAAACCAATCAGTTGTAAAGATTTTGAATATGGAACGCATATCGACACGGTAATCCTTTGAGTGGTGCTCTAAAAGGGATGCTCTCGTTTCTTTGTGCGCCATAATTTATTGTCACTATACACCGGTCGGGAATGTCCTACATATTTTTTTATAGTTCAATGGGTGATGATTTAACAACGATGTTCGATAAAGATAAATCGTGTTGAGAAGTGTTGCCGGTTTTATTAATAAGAATATAAATTTTTTAATGTATTAAATCTTTTGTTCAGGGAAACTACTAAATTGTTTTCTATAATTATGTTATATTAAGTGTGAATTTTTTAGTTAAATCCTAAAATTTAATTTTAGAATTTAGAGTAATATGAGTTAATGTCAACCTCGCTGCAGATGAGTATGTACTCATCTAATTAACGAACATGGTACAGGCGATACAGGGGTATGGCACATCAAAGCGGCCCGTCTGTGGAAACTTTTATCTCTCAGAGAACGGCAACCTAATTAATTATAAATCCCTGCAGGTTTGTTGCATTCCTGCGTACGAGTAAGGTTACTAGTATGCTGTTAAGGATTTGCTGTATTAGCAGCAGGGGTTGCAACGTCGTGTGCTACGTTATCCCCCGACATTGTATAAAAGAAAACTGACTAATAACAATAGTAGCCTTAGGCGCAGGACGTTCTAGGGTAAAAATACTTACTATGCTGTTGACCCTAAGCGGGCCTTGACCTCCCGCTACGTTACTATCACTACCAGTGACGTCATTACTAATACGAGAGAGCATCGCTACCAATGACGTGGGAGGAGAATAAACGTCTAATACTGGAAAAGATTCTCTGAAAAATGTTGAGCTAAAATGACGGACAGGATGGAAGCTCTATTTGTGTATATCTTCAAACCAAGTCCGTTGTGATTGTAGGTAGCATGAACTTACGCACCGCACTGCTCTTTTCACGAACGAACTCCAATTTCTAGAGTTTAACTTCTGATATATTACGACCAATTTGATTGTAGTAGGAGAGTCAATAGCGGAACCTGTGTTTAACAATGCTGATGTAGGAGAAGTTGATGCTCAGCCAAATGTTATAGATCAATCGATTGATCAATGACATAAAAACCCACCCATCTCGAGAGATCGGACGATCATGTTGTCTAGAGGGAAAATATAATATACATCAGACAGAGAATATGAACTGGCTCAACTATCGCTGGAAGAATGCTATTGAGGCACATCTAAGCAATATATTATTACATTATCCCGTTTCTTAACCCATTATGATTAGCGGCGTTTGCTACTTCATCATAAGGATTAGGTGACGGTATTGATTTTGACACGAAACGACTGGTTCAATGGCTGCTGGTTTGATTATGATAACAGCTCCCTGTTACTTTAACAACTGCTACTTCGCGCTTAATCTATTTCAGCTACTTTCATAGCATTATGTCGTATTGTATACTGTTGTGGGGAAGAGCGGCTGATATTTAAACTATTTTAAATTACAAAAGAGAGCCGTCTGCTCTATTTATAACATGGACTCCAAGAAATCACTTAGAGAATCATTTAAAGAAATAAATATCCTCACGGTTACCTCTCAGTATATTTATGAGAACATAATACATAATGGTAAAAATATAGAATTGGTTTTTTTTATATTTAGTGACAATCTTAGAAGCAGGAATAGATTGCGTATGCCGTACTCGGCTTACTAAGACTAATAGATCTTTTGTTTTAAATAGTATTCGATTCTATAATAAATTACCTGAAACAGTTCTGTCCTTGCCTGACAATATGTTCAAAAGAATCGATGAATTTTCATTTCCAAACATCTTCGTCAATCAGATACTGATGAAGATGTTTGGAAATGATTCAGCACACAGTATTAATATGTATATTTTTAATTGTACCATTTGATATCACTATATGTACACTCACAAATATTTATTGTAATATAATATTGATGATTTGAAAAAGACCTATATTGGCATGTTTATTTTGGCATTTCTTCTTCGCCAATGGTCATTTTCGAAACGCTGGTAAATAAAAAAAGACTAATTAAAGCTATGAAAAATATAACGTGTCTAAGTGCCAGTGAGGGCCTAATAGCAAATAAATGATTTTTATCTTTTACTAGCTATCCGCCCCGGCTTCGCACGGTTGATTTCTGAGATACAGGCCTCGGCTTAGTTCAGGCACCAGTCTCTCACCATCTTACATTGACACATTACGTCAATTTACATGTAATAACTACTATCTTCTATGTTCATGTTGCTGTATAGTACCTAAACCTAAGATGTAGAGAGAGAAATAAAAAATATTTGATTTGAAATATATTTGATATGATCGCAACCAAACTTCACAGGATCACCTGCTGGGCTAACCTGAAGATTCACTGAAAATTTCATCAAAATCTGCCCAGCCGTTGTTGAGTCCATAGAGGACATATAGACAAACATTCATTTTTATAATATAGATATTTATCTTTCCAATATTGTATCGTCATCAAAATTAAAATTGAACTTCAAAATTGACATGCGAGATTTGACAACAAACAAACATTGATATAAAAGGTCTTTTTTCTCATGTTTCCAACTCGAAATACAGATTTCGTATAAAAACTGTCATAAATAAAAATGTACGAGTAATATTCCCAACCGTTGGATGCGCAACTTATGATAGCCAAGTTTTGAAACCACTTCAAGAAGCTGGGAACTTTACCAACAATATATTTTGTCTGAATGTTCAGCATATGCTCATTTGGGTATGGACTTAGTAGGTGAAGAGTAGCAATTTAAAATGTATTTATATTATAAAGCGAGTATATGAGTTATTTAATGACCAACGTGCGGCTGAAACTACTGTGAAAGACGAATTTTGAAACGTACACATGCTTACTTCATACCTTCCAAATAAGACTTTGGATAAGAGACAGCCCAACTACGTATTTACACCTCATAGAATACCGAATAACGATTCTCTAGAATACTGTTGTGCTTCTACGAGGGAAGTTACAAGCTCATTCCTGAAGGACGTGTTAGCAACTATGATGATAATGCGCGAGCGATTGTTCTTGTGTTTAAGCGTTTGTGTACTTCTATGTAAAAAAAAAAATAAAAAAAAAAATACTTCTATGTCTTCACTTCAAGTGAACCCTGTGTCTGTATAACACCTGTCCAGTACTACAGGTACATTTCTTACCATTGAATTAGGGATCTAATGAAAGATTACTAAAGTCCAAATTTATTACACATTGTATTTATAATAGATTCATACGTGATAGCGATTTAGTTCACCAATTTTCACATTACTCTCATCTCAATATAAATATTGATAAAAGATTGAACATTTCGAATTTTTGTTAGTTCTCGTATCAATCTAATTTTATTTTTTAACCGTCCATGTTTTATTTATAAAATTCGATACCGCCATCCGCTCTCTCATGCCCAAAGCTCTCGTAGTAATGGTAAACTGACAAATATATGAACGAACCACTCTGCACTCTCGGCGTATCATAATAAGTTTTATATTTGTGAGAAAAGTTTAACTCTCGCAGTTTGACGTTCGCAATACATTGTCGAAGATGATTTTAGATTTCTAACCGACACCAAAAAGGACTTCAAAGAGTTCTATGTTCGCCGCGGAAGGTTTTCTTATATTCACCGATGTCTCTGGAAAGGCTTAACGAATTTGGATAATTCAAACGGTCTAATTCGGGCCTATAAAATTTACGAGTCGGATTATTTAATGAATATTGCTATGAACTACCACCTCCTTTGTAACAGAACCTCGTTTTCTATTGGCACGGTACACTACGTGCAGATATTGGCTTTGGTTCTAAAGGTGATGGTTGAGTACATACCACATAAACCACTTGACAATGCTTGAAGAATGTGGGAGGATATTATGGACTAGCCAAACAGAGCTGCGCTTTCTATTTTGCTCCCCTACCCGTAGCGGTGAGTCGGGTTACAATTGCAAAGTATTCTCATTGTTTTTCCATAGGATATTTCCTTTATGTGATTGAGGCACAAAGTTCCAATACCCAAAGATACTTACTTTATATTGTAATGCGAAAAATCACGATGAAGTATGAATCTCTATGATATATGTAACATTTTAATTGTTCTAATGTAACTTTACAATTTAAAGGATTTAATGTACCTTTGTATGGAATAAAAAGGGAACACATAAGAACTATTTTAATGAGGTTCAAAAGTAAGAAAAGACTTGTAACTTCACGTCTATGTTTGCAGCGTGTTTCGTTTTCCTTACTTTCGTTCGGGTGGCGTTTGACAAAACAACCCTCTGCGCCCCGCGGCATATGCGAGTAACACATTATCTATCACGAATAAGCTGAGAGGGAGTGGAGTCTGTATTGGTATTAAAAATATTGAAAAAAAATTGTCATCAATTTTTATACACTTTATTACGGACAATACGTAATAACCTTTCTTTTGTGAGTATCAAAATAACGTAAAATATTTGTATGATTAAGGCCTTGATTATGATTTTCTTTCAGACGACTACAGCGTCTACTAAGATTTTTGCAAAATAGGCAATGTGCAAGAGATGCTTTCCACATTACTAGCTTCCGTAGTTATTATCAGGCAGACCTGCGTTTATTTATCACCTTAGAGCACTTTCAAACAAAAGCTGTTCTAAATTTATTATTTCCGCTTGGAAAATATGATACCAAACTTATGTAAGATGACCGATTTCTTTTTTTTTTTAAACCACATGTTATTATTTAATAGCACAGAAAATTTGATAATAGATTTGGTTTTTACCAAAGGAAGTAAAAATGAGTTAGTTAGAGACTAGTTATTTTCCTTTCTTATTTTATAAGACTGCATGATTATAAACGGAAATTGAGCAGTGATAACCCAATGAATAAATAACTAACCTATATACAACATTAAGATTAAGAGAGAGAATAGGCTACTGTACCCGCTTTACATCAGGCATACTTGTATGCCTCCTAACGTAGAATAAAAAAACATATACCTAGTCTGGCCATAAGTTCTGTTACAAACAAATATGCATTTATTTTTTTATGAAATAATGTAATCCTAATAAAACTTATATGTAAGTACATATTTATGGAATTCTCAGCAAAAAATAAAAATATTCTATTCGAAATGTGTACCTTTGGCTTCGACACAGGCCTTTAATCTGTCTGGCCACGAATCTATGGACTTACGCACTGTTTCTGTTTAAAACTGACCATAATTTGTAGTCTAAGGTGTTCAGATCTGGGCTAGACGAGGGCTAGTCTTCAGATCTTATTAAGTCCAGAACGTTGGTTTCGAGCCAGGCTTGGGTAGTTCGTGCCTTATGATCAGGTGCAGAGTCCTACTGGTACATTTTTAAAAAGTGTATTACTGAGAGATTTCACAACACGATCCAAGACCGTCTCTTGATACACTTTGGCTGAAGTCTTCACTGCTTTTTCACAAAAATTAAGCTGTGTGACTCCTTGATAAGACACTCTTCACCAAACCATTACAGACGCAGGATGATTGACCACGTTGTACACTTTCGACCACTTGGGCGGCTGTGTACACTTTGTCATTTTGCTTGTTGTAGTGCTCTTCAATCGTGAATTTTTTTTCATCAGTAAAAAGGACATTTCTGTGCCTTTCACCTGGGGACAGAAGGCGTTTTGATCGATCCACTCTCGTGAACTGTAGGGATTGATTTAGGGCATGTCGTGTCATATCGATGATAAGCACCGAGCTTCAGATCTTGTTTTCTTATATGCGACAGAGTCCGATCGAGAATCTTCATTTCTCGCGATAAGATTTTTTATTTCCTAATAGGGTTTTGGTAAATTCTGGCTTTAACAGCATTAACACGCTTTGTAGTTCTAACAACACGCGGTCGTCCTAATCTTTTATGGTTTTCAACAGAGGAAGTATCAGCAGATATGCATCTGTTGATAGTACGATATACGAACATACGGCTGATACCAAGCTTTTGAATTGTCTTGAATATGACCGACGCTCCATACCCACTTTGTGCAAGGCAATCACTGCAATCATTTTCTTTAGCACTACATTCCGTAATGTAATTTGATAATAAACACGAAAAAATTATGTAAGTTTTTAACATGATAAACGTGTTCCAAATTCAAAATAATTAAAGAGTTAAAAAAAGAAAAAATTCTATGTAACAGTATTTATGTCCAGTCTAGTTATATAAGCGACTAGTCATTGTTCGAATCCTAAAGTGATCTAAGAAAGATGTGATTTTCTCTCTGAGTTGAGGAGGTCCGACATCAGTTGCTCCATGTTAATTTACCATTACCATTTCCCAGAGGGAGATTTTGTATAAAAGTCGTCTCCGTGGGTACCTCTGTCTCACCTATTCTACTGCCAAGCAGCTACAAATATAGCTATGTTCCGGTTTGAAGGGTGAGACGGTATAGCAGAGATATTACTGGGTACTGTGACGAAACAGCCTTAGCTCTTAAGGTCTAAGATTGGCAGCGCTCGAGTCATCTAATGCGGGCCGCATGCTTGTTTGCCGATCTAGTTGTATAAAAAAAAAATATCAGTATTTCGCTAAATCCTTAGGTTTAGGTAGCTAACTTCGCCAATCGTAATGGATTAGGAAACGGGAAGTAGAACAGTTATCAAACGAAATTTTTATATATACGAGTATTATCTCCACGACTTTCCTTATCCACACTTGCCATATGACACATGTGCGGCATAAAACGAGTAAGTATTGATCTAGTACTCACTCCTTCTTTCCTTTGTAAGATAGTAGTTGAAACAGTAGAGATATATTTTCGTCGTAAATTTATGTTATCTAGATATTATATTATGATATCGTGCACGAAGATGATGTATTATATAGTGCAAAGTATGATTTAATGAAACAATGTGATATAAAAAATCTCAATTTTGTACATATATTTCTATGTTCACCTATTTATACATTGTCTATATCTTTAAGCCAAGTCTCTTGCGGAGTAGGTAGAGAGATTTTAGCGTCATATTACACGGTCCATCCAGATCTACTTTAACATTCATAGCTCGTTTATTTCTGTTTCAACTTCAGTTTTTATAGTAATACTAGCTGACCCAACGAACTTCGTACCACCTCAGAATTAATAAATGTTGTGTTAACTGATTTGGTGAAATAAATTCAGTTTTTTATTGGCACAAAATGAATAGTCAAAATTAATTAAGTATAATAAATGTTCAAAAATATAAATGAGCAGTAATTTAGTTATATTAAAAATAATGTAATTCACAAGGCAGCAAAGCATTAGCTTTATAGAAGCGAACAAAATGATTCGCGTACAATTGTTGTACTACTTTATATTAAGCTATTTGCTAGATAGGTTGCATTCGATTCCCTTCGTTGAATTGTCTGCCGAGATAACCTTCAGTTGTAAATTGTGCGGGGGCAAGTCTGGCTGATCAACTGAGTTTAAACATTCAGTTGTATAGGTGGTTGCTTCGTCCTGGTTTGTTACATAGTATGTCGTTTTGAAGGAATGCAGTAGACCAACTTACTCATTTATTATTATATACTTATTGTCATTTTCGTGGGCATCAAAGATGCTCGGCAACACTTTGTTGATGAGCTCGTCCTTCATTGAGCAGAAATTGCAAAATTCGGTGGAAACGAAATCAATTCGTCAGATTCGTCAACATGCGACAATTACCAACGGTCGGTAATTGCTTTGAGAGACTTGCGGCAGATAAATCGTTTAGCAATGCAACTCGCATGTTTGCCGTCAACTAAAGTCGTAACAAACGTACAAACAAGCGTACGTCCTGCCCGATAGGCAGATTAAAAATAAGCAGCGTCTATAGTCTACCGTAGCCGCCATAGGACGCTTGTAACGATAGTAATATAAGAGTATAATCTACTACCACAGTACGTGATCATTGTGGTTCCACAGTGTAAGGATAGTCCTCTTCAGCCACCAAGCTGCAGTAGTAGAATGAGAACTGTTTTTCTGAAATATTTTTTATCTTTTGGACAAGTTTGACATGACTTGCCAAACTTAGGCACGTTTTACATGTTTTTAAATAAAATCATATTGCATTTTATTCACTACATATAGCTTTCCACTTTCCTCTTTTTTTAAGAATTTTTTATATTTATTGAATAATTGGTGAACTAATTGGTGACGGAAGCACACAAAGCAGGTTAGATCAAATTGCATATTTATTGATGTTTACATTTTATCGTGTAGATGTAGCTTGAGTTAGCGCATCCCATAAAAATTAAAAAATTGCAGAAACATTAAAAAAAAAAATGTGAAAGACGAGGAAAATCGAGAGAATTCTCATCATGAGAATTCTCGCTATGCCCTATATAATGTTTATTTTCAAACAGTAAATTCGAAAATACAACACTGATACGTATATCCAGAATTTAATTTGACATTTGACATCCGCCATTTTGAATTATATATGACTTCATTCCAGCTGAGTGTGGCAATGGCGTTCACCTTATTCTGTCAATCTCAACAGATTTGACATGGGGCTCGACATTAAAATTATTAAGTTTGGGAAAGATTATGTAATTTACCAGGTTAGATATCGATCACTCTTATCAAGGTACACGTAAATGCGGTGCTTTTGAAATATTTCTTATTTACTTTTTACACTATAGTAGTTATCTAACTATATGTGGTATCATTTCGAAATGACAATACTATTGGAGAAGTCTTCCTTTGCCACCATTAGAGATAAAGGCACCTTTATCTACACTGAGTGCATCCGGTCAATGTACGAGGTTCTGGTGAGGGAAGGGCAGTTCTTGTAGAGCATAGTGATTTTTACTCAAGAGAAAGCACCCGCTGTGGGACATATCTGTGCTTTACAGAAAAATGCAGTTACATAACAATTCTCCGGAAAACTGTTGTAACCTGTGTGTAATAGAAATCTCTTTGTGTGCTTCTGCCACCAATTAGTTCATGCAGCCTAGCACCAGCCGGCACCCACCCATTAAGTACCGTAAGTAGATGCAACTTGCCGACGCTGCCATGGCTGCTCCGGTAATCTCTGCCTCAGCTGCTGCGGTCGTACACCATTTGGAACAGAAACCGATTGCCCCCACCACCGTCGCTGCCACGAGGCCACGACTGGCCTGGTCGTCGCTGCGACACGTGTTTCGCCACTCCACGAGGCATCCTTAGGCGCTGTAGACGTTAATCGTTAGATATCGTTTTTAGAATGTTATGCATGAACTAATTGGTGGCGGAAGCACACAAAGCAGGTTAGATCAAATTGCATGTAAATTTGACTTTCGCAAAATAACGTCTGAATCTATTAAGATACATTTTTTTAAACTACTGTTCGGATTAAGCTGAAAAATACTACAAAAATCAATTTAATTGTTTCGGCAATTTGAGATTAAATTAAGAGCAAAGTTTTGCTTTCCTTGACTTGGATACAGATATCACGCACCTATCCTAAACTAAAAAAGGCATCGAATTAAGACGTTACTCCATTGCTGACCACGTTCAATCTACGCATATGGACTTGGCTTCGCTTTGTATGAATATATATGTTATACCGTTCACTGCAATTTACAATGCACGCTACATACGAATGCGTGGTTATAGAGGTCGTAATCTTCGCCGCAATGGAATAGGTATAATAAAGTTTAAAATACTGTTTTAATGCCAATTGCAACAAGGTTCCCTAAAATGGAAAATTATTAAAAAACGTATTTATATTATATGTATACATACTTAATCAGTTACATAGCAATAACAAACCACGTGCCAGCCAGCCAAAAAAAAAAACTCCAAGTACTAATTGAAATTTTCAATTTGGTAAAATATATGGCTTATGTATTCTATGAAGAATATACAAATTTCGGGCTAGGTACTCGAGACAGGATTCCAGTTTAACACCTTTGAATATCGAACTTAACAAAATTTATATTTTAAAATTATTACATAACAAGCCTTAGCATGGCTCCAGTTTTAAAAATATTAAATTAAAAAATATTACACTTCGCGCCAAGAAAATAACGTCAAATACTTGGCCCGGAGCGATAGCCACAAACTATGCGAGCGAACCAATAAACGCGATGTCATCCCTCTCTGATTGATCTTTATTTTATGCGCCAAACTATCTAGCTATCTCTTTCACTCTCACACACACCGTGGAGCATTGCCAGCGAATATATTTCTACGCTGCGGTCGGTGTAGAAAATGTGGCCTTTTCCGTTTTTATTTGAATACAGAATGCTGGAGTGTTAATGATTACATGAACAGTGTGTAGTCTATGATTAATCTTTGGTTTTGGCATTTACCTTTCTTGCCATTTTTATATTGTTTTAAATAACTTGTATTATTTCTTTACATTAGCTGCACAATTTCTTGAATGGTTTGTTGTAATATGTAATGCTAATGATATAGAGCAATTTGTAATAACTGCTATAGGGTATATGATCTTGAGCTTACTCAGTTTCATTCAACATTTTTGTCGACCCCGGTGGTCTAGTGGTTAGCACTTGTGGGTTCGATTCCCATACAAGTCAAAAGTTTGTGTGCATGGACATGTCTGTTTGTTTTTGTATGAGAGTTTTTAAGACAGGTAGGTTTTTATTAATTAGAGCAGGGATAGCCTAGTGGATAAGAACCGACCTTGTGACCAACAGATCCCCGGTACGTGGCATGGCGTGGTGTATTTATAATTATCACTTGCTGGGTGGTGAAGGAAAACATCGCGAGGAAACCCGCACGTCCAAGTAACTGTATTTCAAATGACGTGTGACGCTGCCTAAGAATGATCTGGTTTTCCCTCTGGATTGCGGAGTCAGACGGCAGTCGCTCCATATAAAAATCAGTATCTTCGCCAAATCCTTAGGCTTAGGTAGCGGACTCAGCCAATCCTAATGGATTAGGAAAACGGGATAATACTAAGAAGTTGATTTTTAATAGATTCAGAAAAAAAATACAATCACCTCTGCTTTGCGATGAATAACCAGAAGATAATGCTGGTTTCAAAAAATTATATTTTGATATTATCGTAAGAAAAGCTTGCTGAATAGACATTTTCAAATATAACGGATATATTCAATACTATAACAACTATTAGAATCATACTTATAGAATAACTACTTATACTTATATATTACAAAGTAACTACTCATACCTACATTGCGTTAACTTCTCATACCTACACGAAGTCAGGGAACACAGCGTTCAGTACTTGCAGCCGCAAGTTGTTTTCCCCCAGAGGCGCAAGGAAAGCATTCATAAATCCTTTCGCTGACCTGTCAACCGCACGCATTCAATATATTTACCCACTGTATAGTGAGCGGGTGAATTGCCAGTGATTTTTGCTTTATATTTGAACTACGTTCGAAGTACGACTTGACGTTTCTGGGTTTGAGCGGACAACAGTTTTTAAGTACTATGTTGGGTGAATATATAACCGGTGCAGCGGTAGTAACGTATAGAACGCGTTTCACTGGCACATTTTACGTTACGTCAAAGTTTCACGGCACACCAGTGAAAAATAGCCAAGTGCGAATTTGACAGACGGGTGGTGTTTCGTATTGTAAACGCATAAAATGTATGACGGACAGTGGAGGCTTAGCAATAAGGTCCCGTTGATTAAGATACGAATCCTTAACTAAAAATTAAATAAAAATCCATGGCTAAAACATTTTTTTATTACTACAACTAGATATAGATCGAAAAAAATATTTATTAATGTGATATTTGAGCCTTAAGCACGGAACAAAGGTTTTATATATTCTTGAGCAAATTGTCGACTAACACACTCGAAGCTCTTCTTCGACAGATAGAGGACGTTCGCGTTTTTTAATTTTTATATTCGTCAATATTGAAAATACTTGTTCGCCGAGGCATGAAGTCGAAAATGGCAATGGATATTCTGATGAAATACGGTCAAATGTTTTCGTAATTTTTCTCCTTAAAGTAGTTACTCATGATTTCAATGCGGCTTACTTTGCGGCACACTTGAAAACATATGCGGTACACTGCTGTGCCGCGGCACACCGTTTGAAAACCGCTGGCCGTATAGCCTATGATTTCTTGCTTTTAACTCTGAAAACAAAAATAAGTCTTAGGATGAATGAATGAATGAATTTATTTACATAAAATACGGTTACATAATAGATATTATAATTACAACAATACGTTTCTCGTAGTTTACTAACTTTACCATACAAATGTCATAAGAAACAAATATATAATAATTAGATACGTTCATGTAGATATTTTGTTATAATTTCGAATTTTATTTATGTACCTATGTTTATCGTCAATTTTATCATTACATTATATCATTTAGGTACATTTATAATTAAAGAATTCTCTCAGTGAATAGAGATTATTTTCCTCCAACCGTAATACCAGTTTAGATTTTTTTTTATTATACTAACTTTTTTTATTATACAGTCACCGTAACCTACTGACATTTGCAATACCAGGGGTGTCACACATGCGTTGCCGACTCTCTAAAAACCTCTTGACGCCTTTCTTGAAGAACCCCATACTGTAGTCCCTTGGGAACACCTCGGCCGGGAGTTCATTCCGTTAAATAATACATTATCACAAAATTTATTTCATCGTGTATATCTTACACACATAAAATATTGGAATATATTGTTAAGAAGAAGTCCTATATTCTCCTGAGCACAGCGGAGATCGAATTAACTGAAACTGCGAAATGTGTTTTTATTCCCGGGTTATTTACAAACTACAAATTAAAAGAACACTCTTATTCGCATTTACATATATTTACTCTGTAATTTGTAGACTGTGACAAAACGTACTAATATTTTTTTTATTCACTGTTCTGTAACAGGGCTGTAATATAGAATTGAAAAAAAACGAATCCATATGAGAACAGGGCTGACTCAAACTTTTATTTAATGACAATTTTATGACAATGCGTAACGAACAAGTAAATGGGACATTTAATGTGAAACAGTTGTAGCATATATACAGCAACATAGATGTAACGCTGCTAATGAGGCGTTTCTTTAGCTTCCTGGTTACCTCATATATATATTTTTATACAACTAGATTGGCAAACAAGCATGCGGCCCGCATTAGATGGTAAGCGGTAACCGCAGCCTAATGACGCTCGCAACACCACGGGGATGTCACTCGCGCGCTGCCGATCTTGTGACCTAAGGCTGTTTTGCCACAGTACCCGTAATTTCTCTGCCATATCTCACCCTTCAAATCGTAATACAGCTATATAAATATAGCTGCTTGGAGTTAGAAATAGGTGAGACAGAGATACCCACGCAGATGACTTTTGTACAAAGTCTCCCTCCGGTATACTGGAAAGAAAACAACAAGCATCTAGGAAATTATTCTGTGGGCTTCTGAATGGATAGGGTACTTATCTGATAGAGCCCCTTAATAAATATTGGCCATAGAAACCGGAAAGATATTATTCATATCTGTATATATATAGGCATCTTATTCAGGTAGGTAGGATATTGCAATATAAGTCTTGTCTCTCTTTTGTTAGAGCTTTTACTAGGAGGCACCTGGATGACTAATTAGTTTTAATTGTAATCCTCTTTTCGAACTAGTTCCTATGCTCGGCGGTGGAGAACTACCTTCACTTCATAGAAAACTACAGGCAAGTGAGAACTAACTAGAGAATTGTTATGTTTCCTTGATTGAGTGAGGTTACTAGTAAGCTCCTCGAGAGTTGCTGTGTTAGCAGTAGGGGTGGCAAAATAGGTTTTCTGTGTGTGGGTACTTCCCTAGTCAGGTTACTTCAACGTGCCCCTACCTATCTAAAAATGATACACGATATCAGATAGGAGCAGTTTCATCTTCGTCTTAACATTATCCCGTTTTCTAATCCACTAGGGTCGACAGGGGCCCCGCTACCTAAGCCTAAGGATTTGGCGAAGATACTGATTTTTACATGGAGTAAATGTCGTCAGACCTCCAAAACGCAGAGAGAAAACCAGACCTTTCTTAGGTCAGGTCACATGTTTTTCGAATTATAATTTCTTAGACCTGCAGTTTTCCTCACGATGTTTTTTCCTTCACTGCCAAACATGAAAATAAATCCAAAAACACGAATTTAGTGGTAACACGCTAGGATTCAAACAGGGGACCAGATAGTCAGGTTCCTTATCCACTGAACTATTGGTTCACATAAAGCGGACCTGGTTATTATGTTTTATTTCTAATATAGCAGAAGCTTTTAACACGTGTGTTTTTTGTTAAGTTTTTAACTTAACAAAAAACACACGTGCTAAAAGTTTTCATATCGTCGTGTTTGTAACCCTACGCAAACTAGTGCCAAACGCATACTTACATTATGATGCAAATGCGCCCCAATTAGGATCGTGCTGTATAGGCACGCCGAGATTCGAACCCGCATCTGCTAAATTTGACTAACAATAGAGCTTTTAATATTCAACTGCACCTTTATGTTAGATTCTTGATTAGGGATGTCGGTAAAATTGTTAACAGCGATTTTTGTATGAGTGCAAGCATTTGCTCTGCAAGGCACGTTACTTGCTGTATTGATTTACATAGGATAAACGTAGGTTTTTTTATAAACAACGTCGGGAGGCATACAAGCAGAATGTCAAGCGGTTACCGTAGCCTATACACCCTTGTAACGCATTAAGGATCACTCGCTCGATGTCATCTCTGTTGCTAACACAGCAACTGCTTAGGAGCTTACTGGTGACCTCACTCACACACAGGAACACGACAACCTTCCATGGAGTTGGAATTTAGCTGCCATCTCCTGTGAGGCGGGAGCACTTCCTTAGTCTAGGAGTTTAACTGACATACAGATGGACAGAAAACCAAACTGACAGATAAACAGAAAGACGAGCGAACAGACAGACAGCGCAGCCTTAGTAATAAGATTTGCGTTCGTATGATACCGTAAATGGTTCTATGTTCGTGACGTGATATTTTAGGGTAGAGTAACTGGGTAGGGTTGAGCCTTTTGTCCGGAACTGCTTAACTTTAACCTAAAGTCTATATAATCATGAAAGAAGATAGTTACTCAGTTAATAAAAAGTTATTAAACATATTAATTAAAATGACACTCGTAATATCCACCTAATAGGTTCAGTAGAAAAGCTAAACCTTGTACAAGTTAAGTCAAAATTCAAAACTGTTCTTAGCCGATTACAAAGAGGAGCCATGTATGTCAATTAATACATCAGGAGCGGTTCAATAAATTAGGATAATTTAAACCGTATTCCATTTTATTACATTCGAATTTCGATATAAATTTGGTGAAAATCTAAAAAATTGTGGCTTTTTTTACGATCTCATTTATTTTTCTTTTAAGAGTCTTAGACATACTTTATGATCCGATATAATGTAGATGCAAGTAAATAAATAAATAAAATAAATATTGCCGGACAAATTACATAGCGCCTAGAAATAAAGTAAGCGAAGCTTGTGTTGTAGGTACTACTTGACAACTGATAAACATAGGCATTTTTTTTTGTAAATACATATTTACGATACATAGAATACACTTAGAACTAAAAAATAGATATGTTCATGCACAGAAATGTTTGTCCTGTGTGGAAATCGAACCCACGAGCGTTGGAGTCTAAATAGCATTACTAACCACTGCACTATCGAGTTCGTCAGATAGACTAGGTGTAGATTTGTCAATAAACTAAAAGGTTAAAAGGAATTTTAAATAAAAATTTGAAACCAATTTCATATTTATTACTCTTTCATTTTAAGTTTTATAATACAAAAGTGCGGAACTCTCTAAGCGCGATTTCCACTCGCATCGTCAGGGTTTGTATACATACTGATACTACTATAAAACTTATCTAAAGTGTCTGACGAGTGAGTATGGCAAATATTTTCCACAGGATGATTCAAGAAAGGTACCGCTCGCCAGAGATAAGCCAAACCGTTATAGAGCTATTCCTTCAAAATGGCGCCGATAGCGGGCGGCACGTTGTGTTATGTATGAAGTTAGATCGCGGGAGATTATATTGAGTGCTGAAATATACTTTCTACATTTTTTATGCAATGTAGGGAGACATACAAGTTTACATGCTGGAAAATAGTTACAGTAGCCTTTAAGAGTTTTGAATACAGGAAGCATCGCATGTGCGTTGCAACCTCTGTTGGTGCGGTCTTCTGGGAGGTGGAGGTAATTCCTCAGGTTGCTTTGATGCGCTCTACCTTTCTTTCGCGATAAGGTCGTTAGGTAATTAGCAGGATAACGGATAGTAAGCCGTAGCAGTCTTGTTTTTCTATACAGAGATTCCAAAAATACAGTAATTGTCCAATGTGAGAAAAAAAATATTGACGTATGCCAATCGGCCGGGCAATCAAATGCACCTGAGCACATCTCCGTTTGGAAACTGGAAACAAACGAGCTTGGCATCAGCTTTTAGATTATGATGTTTCACCATTGATCTATTCATATTGTATGGATATTGTAATATCCATACAAATGTGTATCAGATCAGATAGTTGAGTTTATATACGGGATAATTTTGAGATAACCCTTCCAGTTCCTATCTTTCCCCCTGTTTATTTCCGTAATTAGCAAAAGGAAATTTCCGAAATAACTACAGATGATAAGATTTATATAGATGTCACAAGAAAAAATAAATGTGTCTAACTAGCATCGTTTTATTCAAATCATCAATATCGAAAAAAATAGAATAATGTGAACCAGCATCGTATTATTCATCAAAAATAAGAAGATAATGAGTAATGATAATAATAAGTCTATTTAGACTCGTTTTACTCAAATTATCAGAAATCTTTAAAAATATGTTCGTATGGTAAAAATCAGAAATAATCATAAAGCTAACATTTTTTAATCATAAATAATCTCAACCGCAACTAAGTTTTTTTGAGATCGATTTTGGCAGAAGAAGCATGAAAGCAGGGTGAACGCCGTAGAAATGAGAGCGCTGAGGAGTATGTGTGGAGTGAGAAATGTAGATAGAATAAAAAATTGCACGATACGAGAACTTTGTGGAATGAAAGTTGATGTAGTGACAAAAATTTAAAAAGGCATGCTGAGATGGTTTGGCCATTTAGAAAGCATGAATGAAAAAAGAGTTACGAAAAAAGTGTATCAAGCAAGAGTGAATGGGGATGTCGGGAGGGGCCGCCCTAGACGCACATGTATAGATTAAATTGGTGATGTGTTAAAAAAGGGCCAAATCAAAAGTACCTAAAACCGAAGAGCATGCATGAAGAGGTTGATGAGTGTAGAAGAAGCGAGAGCGGTATGCTTGGATCGGTGCACCTGGCGTTCTATATAGTATCTACCTACCCCAATGGGAGACAGGCGTGTTGATATGTATATATGTACGATTTTCTTTCACAGATGAAATTATTTATGCAATTTAGAAAAGTACTTATTAGTGTCTGATTTTGGGTAAGCCGAATCAAAATAAAAGGATATTTCAATCTAGCATAGCTTTTAGAAATCATCAAACAACCTATTAGAACAAAGTAAGCTATGCAACCTGTACAACAGCTTAATGGATTTTATCCTAAACGATAATCGGTTATAGATTTTATATCTAACTAAAACCCCGTCATCATTAGGCGTCGTTTAAGTTTCAAGATAAGCAAAACATTTCAATTTTCTCTTATATTTCGAAATGTCCTATCAAGCATTCCTATTGTTTCTGAAAAGCAAACCCTTATCAAGTCCTAACAAATCAACAAACCGATTGTCTCCATCCCCATAAAGCCCCACCTGATATAACGCAATGACCCGTCCCACCCCTCCCACCCACATTTTAACATAAAAACAAGTATGCACAAAATCACAAGAGCAGAGACATTCCAATAATCCTTTACCATCCCGAGTCTCCTCAAGATTAAATTCCTTCACAATATAACTACTACCCAAGAAAATTCACATACTACCTTTTTTAATATCGTATGTTGCGGATTTTTTATACGGAATATAAAATATACAATTTTAGCATAGCAGTGACATTGTATGCCATCCATCTTTTCGGGTTTAGCTTTCTGTCCCGCTCTAACGTGCGCGAGTGTCTCTCTCAGACGGATTTGTAGTTCCCCCCTTTGGGGAGAGTCCCTTCAAGCAGTCAACTCTTTGCGCATTTTTCATTCGAAATACAGCGGATATGAAGAAATGTATCGCGTACTCAGGCATGTTATGATTTTTCTTGTTCTATTTTGAATGTTATTGTAGAGTTATGAAACTATTAAATTTTGGTGAATAGGTATTTCAAATGATAACATTATGTTTATAGTCGTAATAAACTCCGCGTACACGTGGTGCAAACTGCGACCTAACAAACGAGGCATTGGCGTAAGAAGAGTAGGGAACACCTATGTTCATTATCAATTAGACTGACTGGAAATGTACCTCAGTTAAAGAAGATTCCTGAAATATATCAATTCTCTGAAGGGTCGTTGTGTTTTTGCGAGTGAATGGGGTGACTACGAAACGGAGACAACGCATTGCGATACCAGCAGGCGTAGGCTGAGATAACTGCTTTACATCCGGCGAGCCGTTTTCGCCATACGTTACAGTATCCTACTAATATTATAAATGTGAATGTCCGTTTGTTTGTTACGCTTTCACGGGAAAACTACTGAACCGATCATCATGAAACTTTGTACACATATTCTTGGAGATATCAGAAATAAAATAGGATACTTTTTATATAAAAAAAATATTCTTTATCAATGCGAGCGAAGCCGCGGGTAAAAGCTAGTAAAAGAATAATTACGAGTGTAATTTATTCGTCATAATTTTTGGATGAGAAGCCAACCTCTCCTGCTCGTGATGCATCCTTCCAAGGAAACGAAGCCTAGCAAAGATGAAGAGTAAAAAAGTCTGATAAAGAGAAGATTATACTAAACACTGGTATTGTATTCAGGAGCCCTAGGAACCACTGCACTTGCAATAAAGAGCTGTAAATGATAAAGAACCGAGTTGGGTGTGTAAGGGATGTGTTTTGTAACGCTTAGTTCTCTCTGCCCGCCCCGAAAAAAACCTGGCGTGAATATATTGATAGGTAGAAATATTGTATGTTGCCATGACCTACAGAAAATAAACATAACCTACGGAGAACCGATGAAGCCCATAGTAACTAAATTCAAAGCTACGTGTCGGGGTGTAAGACAGAACGCTCAATTTTTATTGGCTAGTTAGTAGGATCAATGTCGCGGTACTTTTCGGCTTATTTGTTGAAATATTCTCCCATTGGTCAATAGGATCTAATCGCTGATATATTTAGGCGCTGAAACACCTTCGGTTTGTGAGCGTGGGGTGCCTTTACGCGCAGACAAGTGGTATGTTAGTTTGTGTATGTTACGTTGCCTAATTTTTAAACCATTTGCCCTAGGTCACTATAAAATAACTTATAGGTTAAACAGTTAAACACAACCCTTAACCCTTCGAAACCCGGGTGGTCGTATACGACCGCCAAATGTATGGGAAAACGTATATAACGGGTTCTGACTGCTCAAGCTTGACTGCTAACGCTAACAAAAGTCAGGAGACAAAGAAGCAACTACCCGAAAGTTTGCTGGTAGTGAATATACCGCAGGAATATAAGTATATATGGCAGGTATACAACAACCTCCAGTGAGTAGTTATGTCACTGCGGTTTTCTGTAGAGGTAAAGGAGAGGCTGCGTCCTACGCCTCTTTTACTAGGATCTTATTTGCCTAGGTGCCGTGCAAAAGATATTGGGTTTTAGCCAGTGTCAGCTAGGGACGTCACATGGGAACGAAGGTGCTGTCCGTATTTGGCGGTGCGGTGCCACAGACGTCCCCAAGGGCCGCAGTATCAAATGAGTAAGAGGCTGTATTCAGACGTGATTAATCTTCGGATTCATCCGCCTGAATGCAGCATGAAATGGCTTCTTGTGTTACATTGTGTTGTCCTAAATTGTCATTTTTGTAATGTGTGCTTTCACCATGAAAGAAATATGGCGAATACCTATGACGAACAAATGAGAACCATATTACATTGTAACACAATTCACTGCTACGTGTAAAGTAGAATATGCAGCTCTTATTGACTAGTTCGTGGATCAACATCACGGCACTTATCACCTTATTGGTTTAAATATTTTCCTATTGGTCAGCAAGCTGGAATCACTGAGATATTTAGGCGCTGAAACAAAACGGTTTTGTAAGCGCACGGCGCTTTCACGCAGTCAAGTGGTTTATTGGTTTGTGTTAGCGGCACACTTCACCAGTCAGTCTCTAGTCAGTCAGACATCATCCGTCAGTGAGTTTAGTCAGTCAGAGTTCATCCTTCCTTCCACGCCCGTGTTCTTGGGGTTCAGTTTGCCCGGGAGCGGTATACTTCAGGAGACCGGACCGGAGTGTAAGAACCATTGACTTTTTTTTTATATAATAGTTCAGCATAGGCTCCTCTTTGCCTGATGGTAAGCTAAAGAGGAGCCCAAATCGCAACTGCAACTGACAAAATACTACACAGTATCCTGTCACTTGACGCTACCATGCTGACCCGCAAGACGTTTGGAGGGTCCCATATTTTAGGAAGAAGGGAACACATGTACAGGCAAGGCGTTCCACTTTTTAATGGTACGACAAAGATAGGAGTTGCCGAACTTTTTGGTACGCGAAATATTCTCAATAGTTTCCACTGTTGAGAATATTTCTATTTTTATTTGATGACATCACAAGCCCGTATTTGTGGTTCTATGATGGAATGGAGAGGGTGTGATAAGGTGATTGACTGACTTTTAGCTCTGAAGATTCTAAGTGACTTTACTGACATTTTACTTCCATAGACATAACTTCTTCTTTCGTCATCACGAGCGTGCAGCAGCAAATGAGAATACGGCCTGCTTGGTAGTAAACGTAGTGATGACGACTCGATGTCCTATGGAAAGCCCTCTATGTATCCATGCAAATTTTCAATTTATGCCTGCATGTTAATATAATATAGTTAGATAGTTACGTAGTTTCATAATTGGTTTCTAATATTCCTGTGATTTCATTCATGTGGTAAATTTGCAACGTCCAGATATCATGATCCCCGCTTTGTAAAACATCCTATAGGACGCAGGGGTTTTTATGCTATGTCCGATAGTAACCAAGCAAAGAAAGTATAAACATTTCCATGCTCTCTAATTCAAAATCAACATTTTCCAATAAAATATAAGAATTCTGTCACCGCGCCTCAAATAAAGTACTTACAGCTTTGTAAAACAAATTCCTTCTTCAGTTGCACCCGTTCCTAACAATTGTCGCTTATTCCAGTCACAATTCAGTTATATTTGCTAAAGAGCCAGAATCCAAAGCGAGCGGTTTAAAAACTCCCTTCGATTTTAAATTTCGAATTCTGATCACGTGACGGCTCTGCGCAAGGCGTACGTGCCACCGCCATCTACCGTCGACCGCGAGTACCATTATGGGTTAACGTGGTTTGAGTCTAGAACGGTTGACTTTGTCTACGTGTCTATGCTCGGTTGTCTGTGGTTACGTGTGTCTATGCCGCTCCACATTAGGCTTTGTGAGCACGTTAGACTATGCTACGTGGAATGTTTCAAAGATGAGATGTTTTGCTGAAGGCAGCTACACTATTAATATTTATGGATTAAGATTTATTATATTTAATTATGCAACTTGTCTTTTTTGGTACGATTGTTTATGGGTTTCCGATCAAGTAAAAATGTAAAATATGACTGCGTAATTCAACGACAGAACCCAAATAAATACATTGCCTTTTTATTTTATTTTTGTGTATGTAACACGGGACGAGCTCTAATACTTATTCACCGCAATTAATATTGCTAAAATAAAATTCAACTTTTTTTTTATACCACTAAGGTGGCAACAAGCACACGGTCCGCTTGATGGGAAGCAGTTACCGTAGCCTATGGACATTCGCAACACCATAGGTGTCACTCTTGCGTTGCTGACCCTACAACTACAACTTGTAGTATACTAATTTATGGATACATATCCATGGATGACCGTACAAAAAAGATGGACGTTTCGACGCCTAATTTATTACTGAAAAGCACCTTCTTTTAATTTCTGGTGTGTGTCACTTTGGTGGAAATACCTATGTCATTGTGGCAAATAGATGAAAAGAAATTCCTGTAAGTGCGTGAGCAGTGCTGTTGCACTGAAACATTACATTAGCAGGGTCCAGTACCTTTACTACATATTATAAAAAAAGTCCTACGCCAGCGCCACGTCTGTCTGTTCGCGATAAACTCAAAAACTACTGAGCGGATTTTCATGCCGTTTTAAGCAACAGACAGAGTGATTCTTGCGACAAAAAAACCTTAACAAATTTAACGGTTGAAATTTGACGATAATTGTTGAAAATGTCGGAAAAAGACAAGCCGCCTGGAAGCTTTCATCGGATCGGATATACCGTATCAATAGCAACAAGCTGATGCGACTGAATGATAGAAAAAACATATAGACAAAATATGCTCTACCCGTGCAAAGCCGGGCGGGTCGCTAGTCATAAAATAAAAATGAATTTTAAAAATACGTCCTTACCAATTTGGGCCCAGACTACTGTACACTACAATAGTGTTATAGTTTCACAACAAGTTTTTTTCTGAAAATTGATATACATATTGTCACTTCGATTAAGGGTTTGTCTCAAAAGTAAAAAGGTAGAGTCCTCTCACTTATTCTGTCTGTATGTCACGGGCATTTATCTCATACAGTAATCAAAGAACGAACTTGAATTAGATATAGAGACATGAAATGCAGATCACAATAAACTGTTTTAGTATGTACGTATATCTTCACGCCAGGTCCATTGCGGGGTAGGCAGAGAGAACCGAGCGCCATAAGACGTGGTCCTTACATACTTCACTCGCTTCTGTGACATTGACTTCACGTGACATTACAAGATGTTTGTAATTATCACTTGCTCTGCGGTGATGGAAAACATCGTGAGGAAACCCGCACGTCCAAGAAATTATATTTCGGAAGACGTGTGGCTAACCCATGAAATGTTTGGTTTACCCTCTGGGTTGTGGAGGCCTGACTGTAATCGCTTCATGTTAAAATCAGGCTCAGGTACAGAACCCCGCCATTCTTAATGGATTAGAAAACGGAATTACCCATGTATCTTCCAATAACAGATTAGGAAACGGGGTTCTAAGAAAAAGATTAAATAGTTCATTAGCTATTTCATATTTTGAACTAAAATATCCTACTAATCCTACTAATATTATAAATGCGAAAGTTTGTATGTATGGATGGATGTTTGTTGCTCTTTCACGCTTAAACAGCTGAACGGATTTGAAAGAAATTTGGCACGTAGATAGATTATGATCTGGATTAACACATAGGCTACGTTATTTGACTCCACGCGGGCGGAGCCGCGGGCAGCAGCTAATATAATATAAATTGGTGATCTTTCGAGTAATATAACAATCGTTCAAAGTTTGAACTATTGCAATTATGGGCTTAAGTCAAGCTTAATGTACGTACCATCTTGATTAACATTTATTTTGTCAAATATTATCCTTTCCTTAGCCAAGTGACTACGTAGTTACACAAGTACCGCTAGCAGTGCGACATGTTACATAAAGGCGGTAGGGTAATTTGCGAAAGGTTTTCCATTGATCGACATTGTTTTTACTATTCCATATCTTTGGATCGACAACAAATGTGTGACACCCCTGGTGTTGCAAATGACCATAGGCTACACTAACTGCTTACCATTAGTAGACTTGTTTTCCAATTTAGTGGTGTAAAAAATATCTCTCTGTGAATGGAACTGTTTTTTTTCACTACGTCAGGAGGCAGGCAAACATATGGCCCACCTGATGTAAAGCGGTTACCGTAGCCTTTAAACGCTTGCAATACATTGAGTATCACTCGCGCGATGCCACCTCTGCTGCTAACACAGCAACTCCATAGGAGCTTACTGGTGACCTCACTCACAAGCAGGAACACAACATCCCTCGCTCTAGGGAGCTCTCCCTAGCTCTAGGGAGTTGTTATTTGGCTGCAGTTTTCTGTGAGGTAGAGATACTCCCCCAGACGGGCTGCTTCGATATGCCCTTTTATATCCAGACCAAGTCAAACATACATGTTCATGCACACAAATGTTTGCCCTGTATGGGAATCGAACCCACGAGCTTGGTGTCAAAGTAACGTAACAGCGCGTTTCGCTACTGCACCACCGAGCTTGTAAACTGCTGCTATTTATTCACATTATACAAAACTCTTTCACATATAATTATGCTAATTCGTATGAACTAATTGAAGGCGATAGCACGCAAAGCAGTTTTGATCAAGTTGCCTGTAAATTTAACTTTCGCAGAATAACGCTTGAAACTATTAACTACTAGCTGCTGCCCGCGGCTCCGCCCGCGTGGAGTAGAATAACGTAGCCTATGTGTTAATTCAGATCATAATCTATCTACGTGCCAAATTTCATTCAAATCCGTTCAGCCGTTTAAGCGTGAAAGAGTAACAAACATCCATACATACAAACTTTCGCATTTATAATATTAGTAGGATTTTCAAGCATTGAAGAGCATATAGAATGCAAGCCTATAATAGGCACTGAGACTTCATGTAATTACGGGAGTCCAAATATCACTTGACCAGGTTTATTTTATGAGTTATTCTTGTAGGCACAAGTACCAAAAATGCCTGTCAAAAAATCCTCCCGCGACTCGACTCCTCAAACACAAGAACATAAATACAGCATAATGTAAAGCCCCTAGCAAAACAAAGGACGGTGTAGAATGTGTAATGTGAACGTAAGAAAACATGAAATTACCATGAGATTCGCCAATCCATCGTTACATAATGTATAACCAATAAGCTGGGATGAGCATGTATGGATCGGATGTTTATATTATGTGGATACGTGATGTTCCCATTTGTATGAATATTTTTGATTGGTATTGGTTTATGAATGATTTTATGTAAGATTGACTATATTTACAAGCTCTTAAATTTGAAAGAACATTAGCAATCGTACGTGTATCATTTTTGTTAAAACAAATTATATACCTACTTAACCAGGACTTTAAATCCAAAGTGTTTATTTAGTCTATGTCGTTTACGGCGGCCTAGTTCAGTTAGCGCCATCAAATATATTTTACATTTCTGAATATTGCGTTATTTGTATTGTGAAGATAATATGAAATAGATATTGATTAAAGTTTACAGTGATTGTAATTTTTAGTCAGAGCTTTGTGTTGTCTTCAAAATACATTGGATACGTCGTAGTTTTCGGTGTTTTATCATGGAGCGCTTTGATTCTTACTGAAGCGAAGAATATTCGTAGACATTTAAATGTATCAAATATCGTTTGCGGATGAAACTGAGTGTCGCTACTAAATGAAGAAGAAGAAAAGTACGTCACAAAACCTGATAAATAACAGAACTAGACCTCTTATACCACTTCGGCCAAATAAACTTATCAACTAAACTGCGGCCACCAAGCATGCGTTCCTGTCAGTTTACGAGGAGGAGCTTATGAGTAGATAAGTACGTTTTGTTTGCAGAGGAGGCATTGCGCGAGTGATCCTTAATATATTGTAAGCGTTAATAGGCTACGGTGGCTGCTTTACATCAGGTGGGCCATATACTTGTATGCCCTGCGACGTCGTATAAAAAAAAAATGAGTTAATTGAAGCACGTGGATCACATTTAAAGAGTATTGTGATTGTTTCCAACGGCCAGTCTAGATGGCAACATAGATACTTATAGGGATAGCTCGATGCTACAGGATTTTATATGCAACGACTACTATGAATATTCTATACATATACCTACTCTAGAACAAGAATGAATTACTATCATCTATTCTGTGACAAAAGTACCTATATATAACGAGAAGCGTTGGCACAATCATTATTCAAATCCCACATTATCGCGCACACGAGATAAAAATAATGAAATATGAACTACCCGGAATTCACTACACTCGAAGGGGCCTACTTTTGAAAAAAGAATCCCATCCATCAACAAGGAAAATAACGATTCCCGTGCCTTAGACAAATGATTGACAGTGTACGGGAAAAGGAATAAAACGGGGGTAAAAAGAAATGATTCCTTATTCAAATTTTCACGGCGTTCGATTTTTTCCTTTGTCGCGACGACGCTCCGTTCCGTTTTGTTTCCATTTGTAATTTGTCGGTTTGCTCTTTCCAGTATAACTGTGCGTTGAATTGAAGCATGAAAGTCTTTGGCAAGTTTGTATTGGTTTATTATAGGACGCTGTTCGTACGGCTATAGCGTAATTGGGAACGACAATTGAATAGCGTACGAATGTGTAATTTTTAGACGACATTCGTGGAATTCTTTTACCTATTTCTCAGGCACTAACTTATTTTATTTTTGTTATATATTATATACACAGTATTGAAATTTCTCCATTTGTTCAGTATCTACTGTGTAGCTTTACCTAATCAAGTGTAGGTTTTTACGGGTTCATTAAATAAACAGCGTGTCATATTTTAAATAGATTGATTGCTTTATAGTTATAGCCTACTGGGTATAGAACCATATAGAATAATAGTGAAGGCATGTAAAACTAAAGTCGCATTTTCAAATGTATGTACTTCCTAGCTGTGCCCGCGACTTCGTCCGCGTGGAATATTATTTATTTATATTAATAAAAATAAATAAAATTTCTAAAATAAAAGTAGCGCAAGTTACTCCTTATTATATCAGCTATCTGCCAGTGAAAGTCCCATGAAAATCGGTCCGGCCGTTTCAGAGATTAGCCGGAACAAACAGACAGACAGACAAAAATTGTAAAAATATTCATTTTGGTATATGTACCGTGTATACATTTAGTAAAAAGATTCATATTTCGAAAGATGCGTGACATACCTAAGAAACGGCTCATTTTCCCTCTAGGTTGTTTAGGATCGACGACAGTCATTTCTGTCAAGATCAGTATATTCGCCAAATACTTAGGCTTAAAAAGTGGACCTTGGACTCCGAAGCGAAAGCTTAGGACGTGATCGGAGTTAACACTCGGATGAGTTTAGATAGACTGAATTGAAGACAGATATTTACTTACAAGCTGTGCGTTGATATGTATGACTAGGCAGTTATATCATGTATTGTTAATAGAATCCATAGGTAAATGAGATACATATCAAAAACAATTAAAATTGTATTGAATATACCTTTTTAACCCCCGACGCAAAAGTGGGGTGTTATAAGTTTGACGTGTGTATCTGTGTATCTGGGTTTCTGTGTATCTGTCTGTGCCATCGTAGCTTCGAAATGGATGAACCGATTTTGATGGACTTAATCGAGAGTGTTTTTGTGTATATTATATAGGTTATTTTGCGTCGGGGGTTTTTTTAATTAAATTTTGCTTGTAAGAGAGGTAGGGCGCATAGGCAAATAATCCCGTCTGGGCTAGTACCTCTACCTCACAGGAAAAAAGGTATCGCTCTAAGGATCAGCAAGCTGAAGTGTCAGTGGGCAGGCCACATAGCTCGGAGATCAGATGGCCCTTGGGGCAGAAAAGTTCTCGAATGGCTACCACTAATCGGAAAACCCCCGGCTAGAAGCTCATTCCACAACTTGAGAGTTCTCGTAAGAAATCTTCTCTGGGAGCGTACAGTAGGTGACCATTGCGGTTTCAGCATGTGAGGGTGAGCTCCCAGTCATTCGCGGAGCGGTTATAAAGAAAAATATCCTCCTGACATCATCTTCTGATAAAACACGATTAAATTGGTCAGGGTAAGAAAGTCTTGGCCTTCATCGGCTTCTACATTCTTCTACTTTCGCGTTGTTTATCTGTTTCGTGATTCTTTCTTTCTACATTCTTTCTACAGGTTCGAACCAACGGAGCATGCCTCTTATTATTTTCACACCGACTTTGTCAGACCAACTTTCTCTCTTACATCGTCATTGCGAACGCAGTCAACAAGCGTTACGTTTATCCAACTTACATTCTGTCTCTGCCATACCTTGTATGCGATGTTGGATTTATATTTTAATTTACTTATTAAGATGGTTGCTATTATACATGAGATGTATAAGCGATTTTCAAATTTTACTGTCACAACGAAGGAAACTCGAGATTTTCCGAAAAGCTCACAGGATTGGGTTCTTCAAAAAATCGCGACTAGCGTTTTACAGGGTCGCCAAATGGCGCGTGCAACTACTGGTGCTATAAGCGTCCAAAAGCTTCGGTAACTGCTTACCATTTCTAATCGTCGCGTGTTACCGTTCCTTTAAATATTTCTTACTCCTTCCTTGAAGAACTCCATGCTGTAGTACCTTGTAACAACATGAAAAGAAAACTTCTCTAAAACCGCGTAGTTCCAGTTTCAGTGTGTAAAAATGAATTCTCCGCTATTGGCGAGTGGTGCGGTTGTATAGGAACGCATATCATATTGAAAAAAAAAATCGGAACCAACCAGTTGTACAATCGGTAGAACATACAAAGGGAGGGAAAATGTCTTCTTAAGCTTTTATTAATGAACTCGATGGTTGAGTAACTAGCAAAGTTACTTTAATACAAAGATTTAATTCGTTTCGCACATAACATCTTTAGTGCAATTGAACATGTCTGTTTGTCTTAATTTAGGTATTTTTAAGAGCGGCAAGTATCCACCTCAATAAACCGCAGCCAAATAACTACCTCGAGGGTTGTTGTGTTCCTGCTAGTGAGTGGGGTTACCAGTAAGTTTCTAAGGAGTGGCCGTGATAGCAGCAGGAGCGGCAGCGCGCGGGCGATTCTTCCTCTATTGCGAGCGCTCATAGGCCGCGGTAACTTTTTTTTTTATACAACGCTGGGGATCATACAAGCATACGGCCTACATGATGTAAAGCAATTACCGTTGCCTATTATTGCTTGTAATATATTATGTATCACTCGCACGATGCCTCCTCCGCTGCTTACACAGCAACTCCTTAGGAGCTTACTGGTGACCTCACTCACACACAGGAACACAACAACCCTCTAGGGAGTTGTTATTTGGCTACGCTTTTCTGTGAGGTGGAGGTACTTCCCCAAACGGGCTGCTTTGATGCGCTCTACCTCACTTAATGCGCCCTAAACTACGTTACATCTGATGGGCCGTATACTTGTTTGCCTTCAGACGTATAAAAAAATAGCTTTTAGAGCTTAATACAGATACATACCCTTACTAACTTCTATTCGTCGTGAAGTTTGCAATGAACTTCCAGTGCTCATTGCCACTTTAGCGTAATTGTTTTAATCTAGGTTTTGCTACACGGTGATACATCTGAGGGATGTGTGGTGCCCTATCCAGTAATGATCATCACATATTGATTATGTTCAATCAATTACGATTTTTTTTTTAAAGAATATGGTAGCCTGAAGAGTGCTACTCTCTATCCAATCGCAATATTTGGTACTTGTAGAATATGGAAACTCCTCTTGCTTTCGTAAGGAAAGAAAAATACATGCTAATACAATGCCGCCTGTGCATTGCGCATTGATATCTCCGGTGATCTCTATTGATCACGGAGACACTACAATAGTCAAAGAAATATATATTTGTTATAATTATTATTAACTTAATCGGACCGGAAGTAAAACTTATAGGTACATAAATAATACTTGTCAAGCATTAAAATTCGAATTATCAGTATTTTGAAACTACAATATGAATGAGCATTTATTTATTGTCTGAATACAGTAAGCGGCCAAATATACAGAAATGTCAAATTCATAAATAGTTTTTGAGATAGATGTCGTACTAAAAAGATCCAATTGCTCTATTGTATGCCTATTTATAACACAGTACGAAAAATGACATGGTGTGGATTTTCTTCTATCGAAACTTAAATGCAAAATCAGAAATACCACTAATTAATGAATCCTTAAAACATAATTTAGAGGGATATTTAATTTTGTAATACAATTTACTTAATGACATACGGTATGGAAACATGGTCACTAACTTTAGACTTGATACCGAAGCTCATGGTAGCATGCACAGCGTGCTATGGAGAGAGTCATACTCGAGGTTTGTCTGTGAGATAGATTCGCCCATCCACCGAACGGAAAACGCAGCGTCCAGCACGATGGACTGACAATCTGGTGAAGATCACAGGGAGCTGATAGCTTTAAGGATGGGCCGATCACCTATGTTCAATAGTGAGGGCCTTCTGCTGAAATGATGACGAATTTTATAAATTTCATATTTGCAATACTGAATGACGATGGTGTTTTACAATGTCTGGCAAGCTCTATTTCTCCTTTTACACAATATATGTCTAGGGTGGATCACTATTATATCATAATCCAATGCCAACTTCATCTATATCTGATGCTTCTTGATAACTAGCATAAGACTCTGGCGAAAGACCACAACAGCTATACATACCTATAATCAGGAACAGCCCGATTTTTAAAATACCTCAACATTACAGAAGACTCGCCCATTTATCATTTCCCGGGAAGATTTTTATGTTTCTGCGAGTAAGTAAGATCATCAGAAAGCTGGCGAGTAATTGCTACATCAGTAGCGACCGTGACGATGTGCCAGGGATACGCTTTGTGTTACAAAGATAGACTACGGTAACATTTATCCGAAGATATGATATTGGCCGCATGGATTCTATATTTTTCTTCTTCAAAGTCTGATATAAGATCGAAGATATAAAACACACATAATTACATCCATTTTCAGATTTCATATCAAGTGATACCCACTAATCCTACATAGGAGTACCTACTTCAAAAACAGCTGATCAAAACGCAATTCATAAACGGGGAAACCCGCGTTCACTGTGACCTTGTTAACGCGTTAATTCCTCACCCCTACAACCCCACATAATTTGCGCTTACAGTAAAACTGATTACGATTTCTCTACGAGCAGACGATTCTGTCTCTCTTTAACTCTACCCGTCTCTATCTCTCCCATTCATGAAACGTTTAATTATACCGCCTTGGGATGGTGTTATGCGAGAGGGAAGTGAAAGTTTGATTAGACGGGAATAGGGCCATTTGAGAACTGGAAGATGGAATAACAGAGAAAGTGAAGGTGAAATGAAAAGTTCATTGTTTTAAGTGATATAAAGCTGTACTGAAGGTTATTGTGTATGTAGCGAGTGCATAATTGCATATTTTCTTAGTAGGTTTGTTTTATTAATTATAATAAATAAAGGCCACATTTTCGTTCAACTCATAGTTGTGAAATCAGAGAAAGATATTGATTTCTTGATATTAAGAAATTTATATGATTTACATCCAATATTTATCTGTAATTTAAAAGAAAAATTGTAGAACTTCAACATTTTATAGTTATATAAAAGAGGTACAACCCCACATATTACACACCGCTGATGTGGAGAGACGAGTGAGTGCCGGCACTCACTCGTCTCGAATAGGGTGAATGGAGCGTTGGGTAAACTTCTAGGGAGCCGAAATCTAAGCCAGAGGGCACAGCTCGCTGTACACAACGCGGTGCTAATTCCAATGCTAACTTATGGAAGTGAGAATTGGGTATGGCAGAGAGAGCATGAAAGTAGAATAAATGCGGTCGAGATGCGAGAATTGCGCAAAATTTGTGGCATAACGCTTGCTGACCGTGTTCGTAATGAAGACGTGAGAGAAAGAGTTGGTCTAAAAGAGAGTGTCGGTGTTAAGATAAGAAAGGGCATGCTCCGTTGGTTCGGACATGTAGAAAGAATGCGGGACGAAAGAATGACGAAACAGATATACAGTGCAAAAGTGGAAGGATGTAGGAGCCGAGGAAGGCCGAGACTAACCTACCATGACCAAATTGGTCGTGTTTTATCAAAAGGTGATGTCAGAAGCCCCAGGAACCGGCGAGCGTGCATGAAAAGAGCTATGAATGTCACAGAAGCGAGTGAAGTATGCAAGGACCGCGTCTTATGGCGCTCGGTTCTCTCTGCCTACCCCGCAAGGGACTTGGCGTGAAGATATACATAAAAGAGGTAATGTTTTTGTTAAAAATCTGATACATTATTTCTTGATCTTAAGAAATGAATATGATTTTCGTTTAGTTTTTTTCTGTAATTTGAAAAAAATGTCATTGTAGAAACTTCTTCATTTTATTGTTGTGCCTATAAAAAAGGTTATATTTTTGAAAAAAATATGTTCTTTACAAATCTTAATATTTAAATATATCTTGCTGTTATATGTAATATATCTAAAACTAAAGTTTTAAATTCTTGATTCTGGTCTATAATTTTATTCGATTTTTAAATAAGTAAAAATAAATTTGCATCTCTGCATGACGCCGTCACCGCCATTACTTATGGGCACTTTTCTCCCACATTTTTTAAATATGGAACGAACGCCCCAAGCGAACTCTCAAACACTCATTTATTTTCCCTCTCTCTCACTTTCTTGTCTTCAGTATTCGGGTTAATTTTAAATGTGGAACGCGAAGTTGTGGTAGGTCCGGGTTTATTAGACCCCTGTAATGACTGAATGAAGTGGGGGCAATGGGGGCATTGGGTGTTACGGAATTAAGGTACGTTAAACAAGCGATTTGGGGGTAATTTGTGTCACTTGTTGATATTTTTGAGGTGATTGTCTCAGTGAATAATGGCTTATCTTTTCTACACTTCATTATTATAACCTCTACTAATACTTATATCGAAAGTCAACAATATATGTTTACTGGTACATTCATTCCTTTTTCCCTTCTTGTTTCAACTTAGATCTATCTCTATATAACTTCGTATTAGAAATCAAGTAAATAAGCGATTATCTGTTACACAACTTTTTATTATTATTTTATTAGATAACTAGCTGTGTGTAGCGCGACTTTGTCCGCGCGGAATAGTTACATTTTATTATTTATTTATATTAATATAAATTAATAAAATTTCAAAAATAAAAGTAGCCTCAGTTACTTCTTATTACATCAGCTATCTGCCAGTGAAAGCCCCGTCAAAATCCGTCCAGCCGTTTCAGAGATTACCCGGAACAAACAGACAGACAGACAAAAATTGTAAAAAAATATTTTGGTATATGTACCGTGTATACATCCATATGCATTTAATAAAAAGCGGTTATTTTAATATTACAAACAGACACTCCAATTTTATTTATCTGTATAGATTGTTACACGTCTTATGTTTATTTATGAGCCATGCTTGGGATATTTGGCGTGCGAAATCAACAATGTACGTAAGAGTTAAAAGTCTAAGTTCTCAATTCAGGAATTGGGAACCTCGATTGTCTATTTTTGTGTATGATTCACGATATCTTCATTAATTACGCAACATTTTGAGAGTATTTTTTCTGTATGGAATATTTTTTATTACCATGTGATTGGTAATATTCAAAATTGATGATGTTAATACAACTTTGAGCCGCGCCACGCTTGATTAGTACGCCATAAAAAAGGGACGAAGGTCAAAGTATCAAGTTATACTTACTGTATGTGCTAAAAGAAAGGTAGGATCCAGTAGGAGATCGTGCTGCGCTATGCCTTCTCAGATTTTATTTTCTAAATTGGTGGGGCATAGCAGGATATCTTGCTCTAAATTATCCGTCTGGGGAAGCACCTCTATCTTACGGAAGACCGCAGCTAAATAACAACTCAGGGAGGATTGTTGTGTACTTGCGCGTAAGTAAGGTTAAGCCAGCTTACTGAGAGGTCGTTGTGCGTACAGCGGAAGGACCGGGTGATGTCGAACTGCCACTAGCAGTGTGGGCACGGCAGGCTGGCGTGGTGGTCAGGGACACCCGGAGAAACGGTTGACTGTTGGCCGCCCGCAGGTTAGTAGGGTTCCCGAACCCAGGGATTACTTAATCTTCACTCCAGGAGGCTGAACTGCCAGACTGTGTAAAGTCCCTTTTGCAGTGCAGCAGAAGGAGACCGGTTTGGACCAGGCTGCTGCAGCAGAGGGGGACGGGGGGCTCTTCCACCCACCGAGCCAACAAATTGCACAACCTGCACTGTACTGTGGTTGGTGGAAGACACCGCGCTTTTATTCTTCACTATCTCCGCTCATCGACTTCTCATTTCTAAATAACCTCAATAAGAATGCCTGAAAGGAAAAAGAAAGTAGATTCACAGCAGCCACCCCTTCCAAAATGTGTGTGGACAGAACGCAACATCAGGGGGTTACACTCGAACATCAAAGTGGCCCATCACCATCTAGACCGATGGCCGACCATCTTGTTTATTTGAGCACCTGCAAATGACGATTGACAGATTTAGTGAACAGTATCCCTCCGCGGATTTAGTGATTTTGGGAGACTTTATGCCAACTATGCCGAGTTTCTTGGCTCTCGGTTCATTCTACCACGAGAATACGAGATGTAAAGGACCATGCAAGCTCTCTGCTGGATCTTCTACTGACTACACGTCCAGATGAATATAACATCTCAGTGGATGCACCGCTTGGCTCGTCGGACCACTGCCTCATCCGGGCCCAAGTGCCCTACACCAGACATGACTCATCTCGGCTTGCCGGATGCCGTCGATATAGATCAACAGACTGGGATGGATTCCGGGAATTCTACGTATCGTATCCATGGTGACAGCTGTGTTTCAAATCAGAGGACATCGAATCCTGTGCAACCGCAGTGGCTGCGGAGATATTGGATGGCATGGAATTCTACATTTCTAATCGTCTAGTGGCTGCTGCGGCTAAAAAGTGACCGTCGTTTAATTGGTATTGTAAGGCAGCCAACTTTCTAAAGCAGGCTGCTTACGCGGCTTGGACCACGGCGCGTACTAAAAGAGATTCACATGTTGCTATTTTGAATACTGAATGCTGCCTCGAGATCCAGTAAGAGGACGATTGCTAGAGCAAAATTCGATTTCGTCGGCAGAGTTGGCGAGCGGCTCACGCACCTTCTGGGAGCCGTGCTTTCTGGTCGCTGGCTAAAGTTCGTCCATGCCGCCATTGAAGAAACTGAATGGCAATCTGGCCTATAGTTCTAAAGAGAAAGCCGATTTACTGGCTAATATCTTTGCCTCTAAATGAACATTGCTCTCTCAACATTCATAAGTCGAGTGGGCTAGATGGCATACCGGCAGTTGTGTTAAAGCTGTGTGCTCCTGAGTTATGTCCTATTCTAATGCGTCTTTTCACAATTTCGTACTTTCATACTCGTAAGTCCCGTCTTCATGGAGGACCGCCAATGTGCATCCAGTGCCCAAAAATGGTGATCGATCAGATACATCAAATTACAGGCCTATTGCCATAACCTCCCTTCTCTCCAAGGAGCGTGCAATAAACCCACGACTCCTGGCATACCTACAGGATCACGATTTGATAAGCGACCGTCAATACGACTTCCATTACGGTCGTTCGACTGGTGATCTTCTAGTGTATCTAACACACCGCTGGGCTTCGGCGATTGAGAGTCAAGGTGAGGCATTGGCAGTCAGCCTAGATGAATAGTAGATTAACTACCAGCCGAGGTTTTTCTAAGGGACTACAGCATGGGGTTCTTCAAGAAAGACGTGAAGTGGTTTTAAGAGGGTCGTGCAAGCAAGGGGTGTGCCTGGTGCTGCAAATGTCCGTAGGCTACGGTGACTATTTACCATCAAACAGGCGATATGCTTGTTTGCCACTTTAGTGGTATAAAAAAGAATGTGCACGTGGACGTGCCTACGTGCATGTGGACCTGCACCTACTGTACTTTATTCTATGTTTATTGTAAAATACACATAATTGAATATTTATTACTGAAAAAATCTGAGTCTGAATCAGCCAATCTTGTTTAAGTGAAAGACGATGATTGAAGTGGCAATATTGACATTGCTGTCATAATATATACTGTGAGAAAAATAAACTGAATATTTACACCGCCACTAGCAATTAAAACTAGAGCTGGTCGTAGGTTTTAATGAACTTGGTGGCGGACTTATTAATGCTTTGCTTTGACCCAGGGCTCGAGAGTTCGATTCTCAAACAGAACAAACATTTGTGTGCATGAACATGTCTGTTTATCTCGGTCTGGGTGTTTGTATGTGAGGGCGTATCAAAGCCGGCAGTCTGTAGAAAATCTCCTCCACGGCATAGAAAACTTCAGCCAAATATTCCTTGGAGGGGTTTGTGCTCCTGCGAGTGAGTGAGGTTACCAGTAAACTGCTAAAGAGTTGCGGTATTAGCAGTAGAGGTGTGTTAATACACGAGCGACACTAAGTACATTACAAGTGTTCATAGGCTAGATAAAAAGCATAGAAACTTGGACTAAGAAATTTATGTTACTATATTGTCTTAATTACCATACTTTGGAATGTTTATTTTATTCATAACTAGCTGTGCCCGCGACTTCGTCAGCGTGGAATATTATTTACTTACATTAATAAAAATAAATAAAATTTCTAAAATAGAAGTAGCCTAAGTTACGCCCTATTACATCAGCTATCTGCCAGTGAAAGTCCCGTCAAAATCGGTCCAGCCGTTTCAGACTAGCCGGACAGACAGACAGACAAAAATTGTAAAAATATTCATTTTGGTATATGTACCGTGTATACATCCATATGCATTTAGTAAAAAGCTGGTATTTTGATATTACAAACAGACACTCCAATTTTATTTATCTGTATAGATTTTGACTCAAAATGAAAAATAATGATAAAAAAGTAAATTCTTTTGATTTATAAAAGATAGACCAGTTAAATGAACATTTCCATCCATTTTATTGATAATTTCAGATTTGTTTCGAATTCGCTTTCAAAAAAGGTACGAGTATATACATTGTTACGAGTACATCTGTATACGGTCATAATTCATAAAGTCATAATTAATTAACTACAAAGTAACATTCCTGAACTGATACTTGAAAATAATTTTATTTGTCGTTTTTAATCAGTTCTAACGCATTATTTTTCAAAAGCACTTTTGTGAGTGATTTAATATTAAAATCAGTTTATAAAAAAGGAAATGTCACATTTATTCAGCTTCGTACAGAAATCTGTACGTAATGTATGCCTTTCTCCTTTGACATAATACTTATTTTACCAGATATCTTTTTGTATTCTGCATGCGATTACTGTATACGATTATACGTATATAGTGGATTTATAACAACAAAAATATAAAATGGCGCCGACGAATCAGGTAGATTTAAACATTTAAATGCAACGGACTGTGTTCATTCGATTTAGAAGTACAGTCTTTACGAAAATATCTACAAACTTGTGATATTCTACCCAAGATATACTATTCAAAGGACTATACGAATATTTATTCATCACATATCTATACATAAACGCTATATTTTTATGTAATATGTATATATAAATTAGGTACAGGATACAGACATGAAATATATATTGAACCTTTGGATATGATACAATATATTAGGTATTACACACTTCACCCGCTTCATTAACATTCATAGCCCTTCATACTCGCCGGTTTCTAAGGCTCCGGACATCACCTTCTGATAAAACACGATCAATTTGGTCATAATAGGTGAATGGTTTCTCTCGGCTCCTACATCCATCTACTTTCGCGTTGTCTAACTGTTTAGTAATTTCATAATAAATAATAAGTAGGCTGACTAGAAAAGTATCACGCCCTGATAATGTTGGCTTAGGCTTTAACTTTGGTGACTTTACCAATTTTGATAACGAAGATAATAAGCTAATATGAGCTTGGCATAAGAGATCACTGTGTACCTAAATCAAAGTCCAGTGCTGAAATCCAAATATCCGATATAAATCGTGTTCAGCTAAAGCTAACCACCAACAGCTAAATACCAACACTAGCGATGTTGCTAAATTTGAGCAATGATTATATTAGAAAGAAGATATTTCCATATTTCCAATATTACCTACTATGACCCAATTGGTCGCGTTCTAACAGAAGGTGATGTCAGGAGTCTTAAAAACCGGCGAGCGTGCATAAGAAGAGCAACGAATGTTAAAGAAGCGAGTGAGGTGTGTAAGGATCGAGTCACGTGGTGCTCTGTTCTCCCTGCCTACCCTACGAGGAATTTGGCGTGAAGTTATAGATAGATTATTTTTGTTCGAGACACTTTTGTTCCCGACTATACATATCCATGGTAATTTGCTTTAGATCGGCACGTTACTGTAAACAGACTATTATCATGTTATTTCCGATCGGTACCAATAACGGGTTGTCACGATATGATAGTTATTGCGCCAGGTTTCTCAATTTAGCAGCCATTCGATTTTTATTCCCTGCCAATAAGTTTCGTTTATGGCATTATTTATTGATATTGGATATGTTTTAATATGGTTTTTTATTGTACTATGCAGTTTAGAGCTTAGATGATTAACAGGCGTGTGTCTGTTTACCCCCTAAGCTTTCTTAAAGATGGGAAGAGCAGAGGTAACCCAGTGGATAATGAAACACACTATGAACTCATTGATTCCTGGTTCGAATTTTGAAATTAATATTAGTGAGGTTTAATATAAATTACCTCAAAAATCCTATGAAAGTTTCCACGCTGTCCGATGCAGGTTTGACGTGGGATGTCTGTTAATTTTGTATGTATTACCTTTAATAAAGTATATGTTGTGTTGATACCTCAAGGGATATTCCAAAGTTAAATTAGCATCATATGTGAGCACTATATAGCCTTAAAGGGCACAAATTAGTTTTGGCTTCAAGGAGTTTGTATTGACTGAAAAAGGCAGCTTATTTGAAGTCAGAGCATTTAGAAAATGCACCTAGAGATGAAATTTGACGAGGAATTGATGAGGGACGTATCAAATCTGGTAGTACTACTCGATTTAACTACATACACTGAGTATCCTATCAGGTACATATTACACTTATTTGAAAAGAAAACCACGAACTGCTGTTTCCTACACATTTTTGCATATTAATTCGGTATACTATAATGTTTTAAATTCGCATATTACTACTAAGTAATTAGTGGAAAATGTTTCATATCAAACCTAGTTGCAATATTCTAAGAATTATAAAAAAATCGATTTTTTTACTTATAACTTATATTTTATATCAATTATGGGATAAAAGTGAAAAAATCTTTATCTATAATATCCTTGGTTATACGTGTTGTTCATTAATCCATCACGACGCTTTAAGTAATACCAAAGCTCACATCAAACCCAGCCCCGACCCGCATGCAAGATACGCTGAAGTAATCATATGAAAACGGAGCCCGGGTTTACCGGAAAATTGGTACCAAAAGAATATATTTTGAATTTTTATTATATACTATTTTCTATTTCGCTCCCAAGGTAACCCTTCCACAAAGGGGTTTCGCGAATGCGGAGACATTCTATAGGTGAGGGGGGTGTTCCTCCCCCGAAGAGAATGATGCCACCCTGTCCCATCTCCGCACTGAAGGATTTACCAAGTAGCACGTGTAATATATGTATACAGTATGTAGTGAAACAGGAGCGAATAATCTTACCGTTTTTTTTATCAATGTTATAGATGGTAGAAATTTTAACATACGTTTGCATTACTATAGTAACTTGGAATCAAGTTGCACTCACGTGTACTTAAAGGCCATTATTCACTTAGGTATGCAAAACAATATGCTTTTCAATTTATCATTTTGACTAATATATATTATTTGATGTATAAAACTATTTCTACATTTGTACGCTTAATTAATGGACTCTGTCATTCGAGAAGCAATTTATTAGTACTTATTTAAATCTAAGTTAGAACGAACTTCTTCCTTTTTTCTCTTGTTATGTCATTGAGCAATATGTAGAAGTCTTTCTAGTAGTTTAATTGATATTTTTTAGTGTTTGTAGAAGGTTTCGTGAAATAATAATGTATTATTATTATTATAGGATAGATTATTATAGGATTGTTATTATTATAGGATATTGCGGTATTTTAATAAATATTTACAACATCTTTAGAGACATCGTCAACCTGTTGTGCTTTCATTGTGTGATAAAAATTCTAAATTGTTATAAATGTTTTAACAAAGGGATGGTCCCTATTGTCACTTGTGTTAAAGTTTGAACTATTTGATTGAATATATCTAACTTAACAACTTTGTGAGTTTTCTCGCTTTTAGAATATACCTGACTAAAGAAGTATCTATATCCCCACAAATGATAATATTCATTAGATCACAGCCTTACGGATAAAATATTATGAGTTGTTTATGCATACATAAGGTTTAGAAAATTGAAATTAGATATATTATTCTTGTATCCTACGGAAAAAGCACTAATGGAAACTGATGTAAATATATATGCAGTGGAATAACTTCGAAGAAACACGCACAGGGAAGTGTAGCTAAACAATTATCTGTTAAATTCAGTTTTCTGAAAGAGTTCTCCACAGTGATACATACTTTTCATCAGGTGGATCATATGGTAAGTAATAAGTAAACATTACTAAATTATATAGTGATATAACAGATATTCAGCCCGATTCATTGAAGTTACAAATATTAGGCATGTTTAGTTTTGCTAAATTCGAATATGTAAAACTAGGGACCGGCCCCAGCTTTGCACAGGTATATGGAAAGAAAACTAAATGAATACTATACAAATATAACATAACGACAATTCTTTATGAAACGTTTACTTTAGACAGGGATGAGTATCATATATTATGATAATGAATATCATGATATTCATTATCATGATATGATTCTTTTGATTCTACTCGCGTTTTTATGGACTAATTTGAACAAAATACGGTTATTGTGTATTAGTTAAATAAACCTCATGGACTTTTTTATACTATAAACATGTAGTACAATATTCAAGTCGGGTCTAGGGTCGGCAACGCAAGAGTGACACCCGCAGTGTTGCAAATGTCCATAGGTTGCGGTAGCTGCTTACCATCAGGGAGGTCGTATGCTTGTTGGCACCTTAGTGGTATAAAAACAAAAAATATTTACTTGCTCGTGGTATTAGCTTTCTAAGTGTACAAAAATAAAAAATACATAAGTTTTAAGTATAAGTACTTCTATATTTCGTTATATATTTTTCTATGTTAGTACTAATTTATTTATACTTATGTCAGTGTAAACAAAGGTTGGTAAATCAATAAATAAATAAAATGGAATGTTAGAATCTACCCCTCTCCAGTGGGAATTCTGTTCGAATATTCTTTTTATAAAGAAGCCCCAAACATTTTTATTCGTCTCGTTCTCAAACGACACGCTTTATATTTACTCCCATCTCTGACGTATATTCTTGAATAATTCGACACGATTCTGTCTGTCCCTTAATAAGGCGGTAAGGCCACGGTGGGTCGGTTGGGTAAGGATTATCGAGTGTCAATTTTAAAAGATAGGGCTCTCTCTTTGTTAAACATGGAGATTATCTATGTTTTCTTGTTTATTTTTATTTTCTTTCCTTTTTGTAAAATTACTTTTATACGGTGACGGATACGTATAGATTTTATAACTTCAATTTTCATATTACGGTAGTATTTTTTATAATTTGTACCAAAGTAACAAACGAGCGTACGGTCTGCCTGCCGGTAAACAGTTACGGTAATCTATGAACTTTTGCAACATAAGCGGACATAATATTGCTTATCATGTCAGAATTGCGTGTCTATCTATAACTTCACGCTCAAATCTCTTGCGGGGTAGGTAGAGAGAACTGAGCGCCACGTGACTCGATCCTCAAACACCTCACTCGATTGTTTGACATTCACAGCTCTTTTCACGGCTCCTTCTGATAAAAAACGACCATTTTGGACATGGAGGTAAGTCTTAACCTTCCTCGTCTCCTACATTTTTTTACATTCCCATTGTATATCTATTTTGTAATTCTTTATTTTTTCATGAGAGCTCGATGACGGCGTTGCGCGTGTCATTCTAATCGAACACGCAGGTTAAGCAACGTCGACCGCAGCCTGTCTATGGATGGGTTTTCTATCTCGAGTTTCTCCGTGCTTCGGAGGGCACGTTAAGCCGTCGGTCCTGGCTATTGTCGATAGATGTGGGTGGATGGATGTGGAATTCTTTCTTTCTACATGTAAGAACCAACGGAACACCGCGGTCTAAGTATTAATAATAGATATATAGGTATGTGTAAAAAATATATTGCTTAATTAATATTAATGACAACCCTGTTACTAAGTGTTACATTTCAGGATATAAATTTGGGAATACGTCGGACTTTTCAGGACACAAATTTGGTCCTACATTAAATTCGGATTGCATGTGGCGCACCGCAGCTAAAGAAGCAACACGCACGTTATCACGTCCACTGCCGTCGCAGCTGCTCTAGAGTATACTGATTTCACTCGCGTGAACACAACAAAGGTGATCGATCTATTTACGTACTAATTTTTTTAATTACAAACAGAGATTATCGCAATTACTCAATCAATCTCTTACTTACTTACATACTGTGTAAGTACCGATTCACTAGGTACTTAACCAACAATCCCCAGCCTCCTCTGGACCCTGGACCTACAGGCTTAAATGTCATTGGAAGTTTTACTATGAAAATAAAACCCCATGGGGTACAAAGCTGACACATACCTTATTTTAAAGCTTTAGACATCTAGTTGTGTTGACATAACGGGCGTTATCGTGGTGAACGAGAATAACGAGATATAACGAATCTAAGTTCATTTTTAGGGTTCCGTACCCAAAGGGTAAAACGGAACCCTATTACTGAGACTCCGCTGTCCGTCCGTCCGTCTGTCACCAGGCTGTATCTCATGAACCGTGATAGTTAGACAGTTGAAATTTTCACAGATGATGTATTTCTGTTGCCGCTATAACAACGAATACTAAAAAATAGAATAAAATAAATATTTAAGGGGGCTCCCATACAACAAACGTGATTTTTTTGCTCATTTTAGCTCGATATTGATAACGGCAACAGGTACACGATTGAAATATTCACAGAATATTTAGTTATATATTCAATTTAAGAATAAATAATTAAATTAAAATAAAACAAATATCTAAGGGGGGCTCCCATACAACAAACGTGATATTTTTTGCCGTTTTTATAGATAATGGTACGGAACCCTTCGTGTGCGAGTCCGACTCGTACTTGGCCGAATTTTTACTTTTATATCGATAAACATATAATGTAGACATGAACTGTGTGTTATTTATTGTTTAATATAAGTATTATTTATATATGATGAGTATGAGTTGTAATTGTTTTGTTTACCAACGGCATCGTTTTACTATAATGTGATCGTGCGAGAATGTTGAAAAAACCTTTAGGGCACGTCTTTGATGTTATCATAGCGTTTGTGCGTAATTATGATGATATTATGGATAATTTTGTTCAATGAAAAGTGAAAATAAAAACTTCACGTTCTCAGCATAAGGTATAGAAAAAAAAAAATTCTCAGCGATAAAGCATGTAATAACATATAACAATTTTAATAGGTTTCGTTTGTGTACGCTTCGTTTCGACAAGCGGGACATAAAGATCCCAATGCCCTTTAAAAAAAATTGTCCTCTGGTCTTATCTGTATTTAAGGCGCTGGGCGCAGCCTGTCAAGGGAAGCACCTACACCTTGCAGAAAACCGCAGCGAAATAACTCTCAGGAGAATTGTTGTGTTAACAGCACACGTGGCATCGCGCGAGTGATGCGATCGCAATAAATGCTTAATGTTTTGCAAACGTTTATATGCTACGGTAACCACTTTACGTCAGGTCGGTCGTAAGTTTGTATGCCTCCAACGTTGTATTAAAAAAATATACTTATTTAAAAGGAGTATAAAATGATTTTCACAGGATCAACCGATCAATATTACCTTAGATTCACAAACGTAATAATCGTAAAGTACCTGTATATCATCAGGCGTACGACTAATAGGAACCTTAATAGTACAATAGTACCATACACATTATTATATTAGTAGAACCATACTCAAAACGAACCAGGTTCTAGTGAATGATCTCGACTATTGGAAAAGTTATCTCCATTGCACATTTAGTTAGACGATACATTTTCCAATAGTTAAACCATATCTAAACCTCAGCCAAATAACACTGCCCTGTATTGTATGGGCAACGACGGTGGCTCGGTTTACCTCTTGGACGGCAAACAGTATTGAGGCTGTAAACACTATTGGAGAGGCATGAAAAACTAAATCTTATTTAGTTAACTTACTGCAGTTTAGGGATTACATAAATACTACAAAAGACTCACATTCTATTTCAAACTATTATGAATAAAAATATACATATTCTGACAAAGTTCTTTGAAATTTCAGCACAACGTAGATATATGATATGCAATGTTTTGTATTAACTTGTTTTGACAAGTCCTTAATAAAACTACAGCGACATTTAGTCCTTAATTCAATTCTATTCCGCCAATACATTCAATCAGAGCATATGAGTAACAAATTCGTACCGAGTACGTTCCATTCCAAAATAAGGAAATTATGGTTTGATCTAACATCCTACGTGTCAGGTGCGGCCCATGAAAAGAAATTCCATTTCCAGAAACGAAAAATCCATCCAATACAATATATCACACGGTTCTAAGCCCGTTAGGAATAGAGCAAGCGCGATATATAAGATTTGTGAGTGTCAGAGAGAGAAGAAATCAAATGTCCCTGCGAAATGGAACGTAAGAAGATTGAATAGAAGTCACACTAATACTCGTACGGGTTACCTTTACGCACACGAGCGCGGCATAGATGATGTTAAGGGGCAGTTACATGATCAAAAATTACAAAAAGTTTTGGTGGCAAGTTCTGTCATTGGTTTTTCTACCGTTTCATTACCGTTTCACATGACCGTCCAATCGAGTACGTACCTTACATACACCACTCGCTTTTTGTTCATTCTTCTCAAGCATGCTCGCCGGTTTATAGGGTTCCTGATATCACCTTCCGATGAAACACGCCCATGGTCATGATAGGTAAATTGGTTCTAGCATTCTTCCACTTTCGCGTTGTACTGTTATTTGGCAAACAAAACAATTATTATCTGTTCTCTGTTTCGTAATTATTTCCTCCCGTATATTTTCTACGTATTCAAACGGAACATGTCTCTTCTTATTTTAAAACGATACTCACTTTTAAACCAACTCTGTTTCTTGCATCATACTACTTTGTTAGCTTTAGGACCAGCAACGCGTTGTGTAAAGTGAGCCGTGCCTCCTGGCCCAAGCTTGAAAAGGTTGTAATCTAATCAACAATTTTACGTTTCCACAGTTTCGTTAAATAATATAAAAATTACAGTAATGCAATTTTTTTTTTATGTATAAATTCTATTGTAACTTACTGATAACCTCACACACTCACGAGAACGAAATACTCCGTGGAGTTGTTATTTAGATACAATCTCCTGTAAAGTTGTAGTACTTCCTAAACCTCGCTGTGCTTTGTCTCTCTTTTAACTTGTACTTCCTTCTTTTACTATTCTTACATACCTTGTTTAATGCTTTCGAACATGTTAATAGCATTCGAAGATGTAAATGAGCGTTTTATGTAAACGCAAAATGGATATAACTGAATAAGAAACTTAAAATTTGTTTATTAGCTATTTATTTATAGATTTCGTTACAATAACAGACTTAAGAGAAGTAGTTGGTAACTAGTTTAAGTAAGGTGCATCACAGCCCGACTGGAGAAGTATCTTCACCTCACAAAAAAGCACAGACCAATCCTGAGGGTTGTTGTGCGTGAGTGAAGTTCCTAAGAAGTTTCTGTATTAGCAACAAATTTGGCAGTGAGCGATCATTCCTGTATTGCAAGTCATCAAAGTCTCTTTTACATCTGGTGGGCTGTACGCTTGTATGATCCCGATGTTGTATGTAAAATATTGAAAATGGCTAGAACTGAAAAAGGAACATCAAAAGCATATTATGCATAATCTATCTATCCTAAGCTTCACACTAAGTCGCTTGCGGGAACCGAGTTTAACTCATTTTTAATACATTTCGTAACATATAACATTAATAAATATATAAACATTTGTAAAGATATTCGTCATATAGGGAATGGTAAAAATTATTATCATTATTAAACATTTAAATCATATCTGAAAATTACTATTAATATTTCCAGGGAGAACAGTGGTTTAACAGAGCCTTAACGTTGAAATTCCAATGTGTGCGCCTAAGTACACAAACACATGCAAAAATTCAGATCAGCCGTAAAGAAATCACGCACACATCCAAAACGAAAGGCTTAGATGACATACACATATACACTGCATCGTGTACGAGCACGGCAATCTTGTTTAGCCTCGTGTGTGTGCGATACTCCTGGGTGTACTCACACATATATCTTTATTTTCATGCATTTATTATGTTGGATGTTGTACCTAATAGTTTTATTACAATGATAACGAAATAATATTCTAGCCTGCTACATTTATTTGTGTTCTTATTCTCCTTCGGTACGCTCTTGGCAGAGCGGTCGTAGTCGTCATGAGGGAGGGTTGGAAGCAGTAGTTGCTCGCCTCACAGTGTCCCGCCATCTCGTCTGATTTGAGGCACTTCTGGTGCATTCATGCAATGGCCCGCGTAGAACAGACTTTATCTGATCGGTCCATCTCATAGGCGACCTGCCTCGCGATCTTGTACCTTCGACTCTCACCTTGGACGACCAGGCGTTCGATTGAATCACATTTACGTCTCGAGACATGGGCGAAGAACTTAAAAATGCGAAATTGTACTATGGTAGATAGACGTTCCTTGTTACCGAGTTCTTGAAGTATGGAGACATTTGTGCGAAATTCAGTCCATGATACTCCAGCACCACATCTCATGCAAGCATCTATGTTTCTTTTCCACTTCCCGTAATGTTCACGTCTCTGCAGCGTACAGACATATGGGAAGACGAGTGTTGTTACGAGTCGGGTCTTAGTGACTTTAGTCAAGTTCCTTCCTCCATATTTTTTCAGCTTATCCATTGCGCTTCTAGCTATCACCATACATCTCTTTACTTCATCCACGCAGCCAACGTTGTTCGATATAAGAGAGCCAAGATATGTATCGGACCACTTCACAGTTTGTGATCTCTGTTACATCTGGCAGATTATTGTTAGCGCGGTCTACGATCATCATTTTGGTCTTAGTGCGATTAATCTTTAGTCCGTATTTGCAATGATGATGTTAGAAACAGAGTTGGTCTGAAAGAGAACGGCGCGGTGTCTAATTAAGAAGAGGCATGCTCCTTTGGTTCGGACATGTAGAACGAATGCAGGATGCAAGAATGACGAAGCAGATATACAATGCAAAAGTGGGAGGATGTAGGAGCCGAGGAAGGCCAAGACTTACTCAAATTGGTCGTGTTCTATCAGAAGGTGATATCAAGAGCCCTAGAAACCGCTCCCCTAGAAACCCTAGAAACCGAGCGTGCATGAGAAGAGCAAGGAATGTTAAAAAAGCGAGTGATGTATGTAAGGATCGAGTGCCGTAGCGCTCGGTTTTCGCTGCCTACCGCGCAAGAGATTTGGCGTGAAGTTATAGATAGATTGAATCTTTAGTCCGAACTTTAGGCTTACGCGTTCCAATCTGAGAAGAAGTTCTTCCATATGACGTTCACTAGTTGCGAAAAGGGTGGTGTCATCAGCATACCGTCGTAAGCAGACGTGGCTCAGTCGTGAATGACGCGACATTGCCTCCAACGCTCGTGGGTTCGATTCCTACTCAAGGCAAACATTTTTATGCATGAACATGTCGGTTTGTCTTGGTCTGAATGTTTTAAAAGAGGTAGGGCCATCAAAGCAGCCCATCCGGGGAAGTACCTCCACCTCACAGAAAACCGCAGCCAAATAACAACTCCCTAGAGGGTTGTGCTCCTGCGTGTGAATGAGGTCACCAGTAAGGTCCCAAGGAGTGGCTGTGTAAGCAGCAGAGGAGGCATCGCGCGAGTGATACTTAATATATCCCATACGTTAATAGGCTACGGTACCCGCTTTACGTTAGGTGGGCCGTATGCTTGTATACCTCACGACGTAGTATAAAAAAAGTAGTTTGACTAACCACTCCGCCACCGAGTTCATTAATAAATGCATATGTTTTGTTAAACATTACTACCATGTATAAGTTGCAATTTTTAGTAGAAAGATAAATCTTTATCTTTGTACTAAAAATAATACACTAAATATAATACATATATAATATACTAAAGTGCGATATGCAATGAAGTTATAATTTACATTCAGTTATGTAATATTATTCTTTTGAACTTTTTTTAAATGTAATTTAAAAACATCTTACTTTGCACTTGACTTTTTACATACTCTACACGGCTCCTTTTCATAGCGGCAAAAATGTTAGTTGAAAAAAATGTTTACAGAACAATGACTCGAACTTGCCCAGTTCTTTGCACTGTTTCCGCTAATTTGATCAATTCTTTTTTTATACAACTAGATTGGAAAACAAGCATGTGGTCCGCATTAGATGGTAAGCGGTCACCGCAGCCTATTGACGCTCGCAACACCACGCGATATTACTCGCGCGCTGCCAATCTTGTGACCTAAGGCTGTTTCGTCACAGTACCCAGTAATTTATCTGTCGTATCTCACTCTTGAAACTGGAACACAGCTATATAAATATAGCTGCTTGGCGGTAGAAATAGGTGAGACAGAGGTACCCACGCAGACGACTTTTGTACAAAGTTTTCTCTGGTAAAATAAATAAAATGCCTACCCTACTAAATCCTACTCAATTCACACACATCCCACTGCTGCGATTCTGGTCTAAGTTCAACCGAAGGACTTCCGCATTCTCCGCCACGTTGCTCCTACGCATTAGCGAAGACAGTCGTTAAGCTTTCAGCCCATTTAATAACATTGTTATTTTTAACGACTGTCTTCTATCGACAACAGCCAGGATGACTTATCGTGAACTTTTAAGGATTATGACATAAAATATACATAGTTACTATCTGACGAGCTCGGTGGCGCAGTGGTTAGTAATGATACTTTGACACTAACGCTTGTGGGTTCGATCCCCACACATGACAAACATTTGTGTGCATTAACATTCTGTTTGTCTTAAACTGGCTGTTTTTAAGAGAAGTAGGGTGCAACAAAGGATGTCATGTAGGGCGCATCAAAGGATGTGATGGTCATCAAAGGATGACCGTGAGGTGAAGCACTTCCACCTCATGGAAAATGGCAGCCAAATAATAACTCTTTGAAGGGTTGTTGTATTCCTGCGTGTGAGTGAGGTCACCAATAACCTCCTAAGGAATTACTGTGTTAGCAGTACCTAGAGGCGGCTTCGCGCTCGTGATACTTAATTTATGGCACGTGTTCATAGATTGCGGTAACCGCTTTACATCAAGTGGGACGTATATTTGTTCGCCTCTAGACATTGAAAAAAAATGTCAAACGGAGCTTGTATAAAAAAATATGCAGACTATGGTTAACCTGGCTTTAATTTTGTCGTTGTACCTTTCGCGGCTCCTACATCATTCCACTTCCTAATAAAATACGGCTAAACAGTACCTACTGCATGTAGTTGTCTTCATATGACTTATTATAATATAGAATGGGTATTATACATAGTTATGTAGGCTATGCGTATCGCCTGCGTACTTCCCATGCCACAAATCCCGGTCCGCACACAAATCACTCGGCATTACAACGCGGCTGATTTCCATATCACATGAACTCTCACAAGGCATACGCAACTGAATGTAGCCTTAACACGACACCACAACACTGGATCGTTTGAACTGGCTGGTCTACTCGACTCGTATTGTGGGCAAGTCAACGTTTAATGTCAATGATGTGTGCTCAGAATGCCCTTTTTACTACTCCTTCGAATAATTTCTCATCACAACTTTTAATTACAATTTAAATATAAAGAAACAATTTAAATAAAACATAAGATAAGATAATAATGTATATTATATATATTCATTATTATTTCATTTCCAACATTCATTTAGATTTATTCAGTAGATTTCGAGAACAGTTTGGATACATATTTTTGTGGAATCCCATGTCTAGGATTATGATAATGTAGTCAATTTAATTAAATTTAAATTAAATTTAATATCTAAATTACAATATTTCGTCAAAAGTATAAAATGGCTCTGTCACATAAGGATACTATTATTAATTTTAAGATTTATTTTAATAGTTTTCCTTGCCTGTTAACTAAGAGAACCCGGAAGGAATAAGTCTGCTATTCTAAAAAAAACGTTTCATTTCCTTATGCAATAGAGTATCAATTGAAATCTCCACCAGAATATTGTAGCATATGTAATGAAACAAAACTTTTCGCTCGCCCATGGAACAATCTGAACGCAGCACGGCTGTATAAACCAAATACTTAACTTGAACGTTAGCGTTATACCACCGGCTTCCGTGCGGGGGTACATAAAAAGTTATTACCGGTCCATGGGTTATGAATGTGTTTTCTACATACATCAAACATCTATTCTCTTTGCTGCAATTTTATTGGTTAAAATGAAAAACATTTGATTCACGAAGGTTATTTTGTATCACTAAGGTGGTTTACAAGTAACATCATGGACGTTACACGCGCAATGCTGATCCTATAAAAATTTAAAATATCTCTGCATCGACTTTACTTCACAAACTACATTTTTGCGAAAATATATTTTCCTAGAACCGTACAAGTAGTATAGAACTATTGCGATTCTAATGCATGATGAGTAATTCCTTGTCGATGGTGGAGCAGTGCGATTATAGAAAGAGACTGTAGGCAACGCTTAAAATAACTCTTTAAAACACAGTCTATTGCACAAGTGGTAGAAGACGTACAGGGAGGCTGGGTCTCATGGACGTAGCCAAGGTGGGGGTTTTCGGGTTCAAACTCCACCAATCTCTTTATTACAGCTCTGAAACAGCATGATCTTGAATGCTCTCACGTGGTAGATCAAGGTTATGATAGATCTACAGCTATGAGTGGATATTTGCACGGTACCCAGGCGTATGTTCATTAAGAATGTGCTCTTGCTCTTTATCTATACTGTAGTGCACACTCTCCCTACCTTATTATTGCTGACTCATATTCACAAGATGACCGAAAATACTCTTGGTTCCTGCTTTAGACATTCTACCGAACGCACTGCCATTTTTAAAGATAAACTTCGAGAGCTGTTACCTACCGATCACCAAACAAAGCCTGTGTGCATGCACAAAATGTGTGTGTTACAATGTGAGAAACATGATGGGTCCATAAGCATGAGGCCGTCATCAGATTCAAAGAAATTTATTCTAAGATTGTGAGGAACCCTCAAATCAGTAAAGAATTACAATCTAGCCATAATAAGGAAACATCATAACAGGCCATTGAAATGCTTAACACTCTTCGATCTTGGAATCTAGTGATGTTTTGATTCTTCAACAAGTCATGAGCTCATTGTCGTTATCAAAACAACTGAAAGCAGTTAACATAGACGTCATCACAACATTCAGCCACGTGGATTATTGATGCCTTACTACTTGATGAGCTGACGACGTGTATCTCCATCTCTATAAAGAAGCAAAAGTTTTGCTCGAACACAATGGTGGTATACTGCATCGTTGGAAGGCAATTGAACCGTTCTAACATTTCTGCATCGGATATATGCACGTCTTATAAAATTAATTTATTCGTCCCGTTCCTTTATCACACAATTCAACATTTGATTGAAAGATTTACGAACCACCGTTAAGTAATATTGGCACTATCTGGTAAATTTCGCGGCTAGTTCTGAATAGGCGACAGCGATGACAAGCAACTTCACCACTGCTCCAAAATCTGCATTGAAATGCCTAGATACTCGTAAGTGCTATTAAAAACTATATCTAAATATTTGATGCGGACATATTTAAAAAGAAAATCATAAGATTAATTCCTTAATGTGTCTGCATTAAAGATTAATTCTGATTTAATCACGTTTTTTTTCACATGTGAATATTTGTTTTTACATTTCACGCACTTGTCATTTTATTTTCTTGTGCTAGATCTCTCTTTAAGATTAGACCTAATGAAATAGTGTTCCCAGATTTAAGGAAATTTAGTAAATTGATTCCATTATTCAAATTTGGTGACAAGAGTGAACGGGGCTATTACAGAACCGTGTCTATTCTGCCAGTTCTAATTAAAATGTTCGAAAGGATAATGCTTTAATCAATTGCAGCTCTACTTTAAAATCAGTGAAATATTAATATTGGGGTGCCCCAGGGTACTATTTTGGAGTTCAGTTTCATATTAAGTGTGACAATCTACACCATGGTGAACAGCATGACGGATATAATATTATTTGTTTATGATACTCTTTAATTTTTAATAATTCACTCTGGCGTGAAAATAGTGTACAAATAACTAAAATTGTTCTTAAATTCAGCGTTATTAATAAAAGCAAAATGTGGCGCCACTTAGCTTTATGCAAAACCTCTTAATGCAAAACGTTTACCGTAGCGTATGAGCGCTTTCAATACATTAAGTATCACTCGCAACACGCCATCTCTGCTGCTAACACAGCATCTACTTAGGAGATAACTGCCAAAACTAATCTTGCCTGTGCATGTGTATTTTTGTGAGGGCAAGGTAAACTCCTTCAGTATTGTCGCAGTAGTGGCAGAGGTGACAACGATCGGGCGATATTCGTTGTACTGCAAACGATCATAGCTACGGTGACCACTTCACATTAACTCCACGTCAAATTTTATATAGCAACAACTTCCATAGTAAATGCCTTAACTTTGCGTAAGTTAAGGCATTGATCTATGGACCAGTTGTTGTAAAACTTACATGATTCGAGTTTGATTATAAATATATAAATAGGTTGAACGTGATATTGAATATAAACAGCGCTACCGAGTCGTAAACTAAGCAAAACTTGTACTAAGTATTGCTAGTCTAAAACTACAAAAACACCTTTTCACTATGAGAATATTTCACCTACGACAAATTTTAACAGCTCCGTAAAATCACTAACCTTGCACCAAGAATGGCGCGACGTGCTCAGTAAAAATATCTAAAATACGAAGCCATAAAAGTTATAGAACATTAAAGTTCTCTACAGAATATTGCTGTGAAAAGCAAAATTAGTTGTCAGTTTTATCTCCCCCACACTGGCCGTGGGGTAATGTTCGCTCTCACTTTCAAAATGGCGGACTGAAACTTGTGTCCGAGAGTGAATCTGAACGGGGGAATTACTTTGTTCTGTATTGTTTAACTTTGTCGGACATTCAAGGGTGGAATGGGGGATGTTTTATAACACTGCAGTGATACTGTGAACAATCGACTTATATGCTAATCTTGTATCTATTAATCCTAATCACACCAGAAACGTGAAAGTAACTCTACTGTCTCTTTAACTCTGTGTATATTTGTTACCTAGTGACGAGTAATCTAATCGAATATTCAAGTTAGGTAGCATCGACCGCAGGCTATTCATAAATGGTTTAGTCGTCTTGAATTCTTTCGTGCTCGGAGGGCAAGTTTTTTTTGGGACAGGCCCACCACTCATTCCCACCACTGTGTCTCCTGTGTAGCCAGAATTAACAGCGGCGACCACAAAAAGGCAATGAACAGTGAAGTCCATTGCAATCCCTGGGGTTAAACTACAGCTGCCTTGAAACTCACAACGAATTTAATCAGAAGAAATTTGTAAGAGTAGGAAGTTTTCGAATTGACTTCCCCTCTTGGCAAAGTGAGAGACAGCAATATGACAAATAAGGCATTAAAAATCCTCATAGACATGGCTAGTCATGTGAAGCTCAACTGCCGTGCACCACGGTTTATCAGATATCTAACACTATTGGGATAGAAGACAGTTGTTAAACTTAGTCATTGACGGTTCAATTTTTTTATAAATAAATAATTAAATATTGTCGGACAAATTACACAGCGCCATCTAGCCCCAAAGTAAGCGAAGCTTGTGTTATGGGTACTAGACAACTGATAAACATACGTAAATACATTTTTTTTTTTTGTAAATACATACTTATTATACATAGAAAATACCCAGACCAAGACAAACAGACATGTTCATGCACACAAATGTTTGCCATGTGTGGGAATCGAACCCACGAGCGTTGGTGTCAAAGTCGCGTCATTCACGACTGAGCCACCGAGCTCGTCAAATGAAAATATAATATCGTCGTATAGAAATACTACAAACTGTCATCTCCATATATACTCTACCGTAAATCCTACGAACTGTTATCCTTAACCCTTCCATCCGTAGGTAGCAAGCGAACGGTAAATTCGCTTACGACACGTTTTTTATGGGAGCACTTTGGAGTTTTGCCTCGTAGGCAATCCTACCACCCATAAGCAAAACGAATCATTTCTAAAATATAGGAAGTGGTCATCAGTGGCTTAAAAACACTGGCCTCCGTCAATTTCCACGAGCTTGGTGACGGAGTGGTTAATAAAGTTACTTTGGCGTAAAGGCTCGTAGGTTCGACTTACACACAGGACAAATATTTGGGTGCATGAACATCATTTTTGTGGCTGTTGTCTTAGTCTGGGTGTTTTTAAGACAGGTGCATTATAGCAACCCGCCTGGGTAAGTATCCTCACCTCACAGAAAACCGTAACCAAGTAGTCCCTGGTTGTTAAGTTATTGCCAGTGAACGAGGTTATAAGTGAGCCCCTAATGAGTTACTGTGTTAGCAGTAGGAGGCATCAAGAATATACTTAACATAATTTCAATCATATCTTCCATAGGCTATGTTAACCACTGTACTTCAGGTGAATCCGTATGTTTTCTTCCTGACGTTGTATAAAAAAGAATATCAGATGATAGTTCCATTTACATTTTAATATATGTCTTTTAACTATGCATCGTTAAATAATGAATGTGCAGATAACTTTCAGATTAGTTCGGACTTGTACGAATGCAGTTTTTTTATACAACGTCGGGGGCATACGAGTATACGGCCCACCTGACGTAAAGCGGTTACCGTAGCCTATGAACACTTGTGATACCTTAAGTATAGCTCGCGCGATACCACCTCTGCTGCTAACACAGCAACTCCTTACGGGCTTTACTGGTGCCTTTACTCACACGCAGGAACACAACAATCCCGCAGAGAGTTATCATTTGGCTGCGGTTTTCATTGAGGTACTTCTTCAGATGGCCAGCTTTGATGCACCCTACCTCTCTTAAAACACCCAGATCAAGACAAACAGACATGTCGATGCAAACAAATGTTTGTCCTGTGTGGGAATCGAACCCACGAGCTTCGGTGATAAAGTCGCGTTATTAACCATTGCGCCACCGAGTTCGTCAAAAAGTCACGTAATAGATAGTCGATGTGAAAGTGGATAGAGGTAGGAGCCGAGGAAGGCCAATACTCACCAGATTCAGGAGCCCTAGAGACTGGCTAGCGCGCATGAAAAATACTATGAATGTTAAAGAAGGAGTGAGGTTTTTATAGACTGAGTCATGTGCTCGGTTCTCTACCTACCCATATAAATATTAACTTCAAGATAAGCTATATTGGAACAAGAATACCTATGAAACATAGTCATAACTCATACGTAGGCTTATAGTATTCAAAGCTAAACCTGTCAGATTGTTTTGAGACCTATTCAATAGGGTCGGTATCAGCCATCGTCTGGACAGGAAGCCGGGAGCTCCTTTTGGTACCTAAAATTGACACCCTTGAAATTAGGTTTTATTTCAGACTTGCTGTGCTTAATATATCCGTATTCTAAATCGACAATTACTTTTTATAATTCTATCTATCCATAACTTCACGCTAAATCCCTTGCGGGGCAGGTAGAATGAATCGAGCACCACATGACTCCTTGATGATCCTTACATACCTCACTCGCTTCTTTAATATTCATTGCTCTTCTCATGCACGCTCGCCGGTTTCCTAAGACTCCTGACATCACCATCTGATAAAACACGATCAATTTGGTCATGGTAGGTATGTCTTGACCTTCCTCGGCTCTTTCCTCAATTTCGCTTTGTATATCTGTTTCGTAATTCTTTCTTCCTGCATTCTTTCTACATGTCCGAACTAACGGAGCATGCCTCTTAAAATCAGAATTTTCTTTCAGACCAACTCTGTTTCTAACATCATTATTGCGAATACGGTCTACAAGTGTTACGCCACAAATTTTGCGCAACGCTCGCATTTCGACCGCGTTTATCCTACTTTCGTGCTTTCTCTGCCCAAAAGCTATTTAGTTTCTCAAAGTTTAGAATTCATTAACATAATAATAAAGTTATCGCTGACCAGTGGTACTAAATCTACTGCTTTAATGCCAATGGGGTGTGGGCTAACTTTATTGTTTAGTTTTACTATTGTCATAAACTTGCTTGTTTACACATGCACGTTGACCTTGAGGTGAAGCGAAGAGCCATTGCTGCGTAGCCTATTGACCTCGTAGGCCATCAAATGTACAATAAAAACACTATAAAATTATTGTTATAAATAATATACTTTTACTTAAATACCCTATAAGATACAGGGGAGTAAACGCCCTTCACTTCAGACATTTTAAGACATGAGTTAATACATTTTTTTTACACAATGTCGGAAGGCACAGAAGCATACGCCACACCTGATGTAAAGTGATTACCGTAGCTCTTGTAATACATTAAGTATCGCTCACACAATGCCACCTCTATTGCTAACACGGCAAATCCTTAGGAGCTTACCGGTAAGCTCACGCCCTCGCAGGTATACAATAACCCTCCAGGGAGTTGTTATTAGGCTGCGGTTTTCTGTGAAGTGAAGGTACTTCCATAGATGGGCTTCTTTGATGCGCCCTACCTCTCTTAAAAATACCCAAACCTAGACGAACATACATATTCATGCACACACTCGTTTATCCTATGTGGGAATTGAACAAAGATTAGTAACACTACTTTGACTTCAACGCTCGTGGTTGAAGTCAAAGTAGTGTTACTAATCTTTGTGCCAACGAGCACATCAAAATTCCAAAGCAAGTCTATGAGACCTAAACAAAACTTAAGAACTAAAAAACTGTAGCTTGAATAAAAGCGCTCAAGCAAAGTACTATGCAAATCATTTTTTGTCGGGTAGTAAAAATTTCGAATACTTTTTTTACCCAGCCCGCAAATGTGATACTTTGCGTATTCTTTCTTAAAGGTAATTTGAATATTTCCGCGCATGTTTCAGAAAAACTGTGTTTTTGTTTTTTTGTGAACTCAGCGTAACTAATTTTGAGTACGATACTCTCTGCTCTTGATTAGCAAATCACACTGCGTCATCTTTTTTAATTAACGTATATATCAATTAATAAATCGAAAAGTATAAAAATCTATCTATCTATAACTTCACGCCAAATCCCTTGCGGGGTAGGCAGAGAGAACCGAGCGCCACGTGACTCGATCCTTTCATATCTCACTCGCTTCTTTAACATTCATTGCTCTTCTCATGCACGCTCGCCGGTTTCTAGGGCTCCTGACATCACCTTCTGATAGAACACGACCAATTAAAGTATAAAAGTATAAAATCCATATATTTAATTAGTTAATAGATTCAGGCGTTACTTTGCGAAAGTCAAATCTATATGCAATTTGATCCAACCTGCTTTGCGTGCTTCCGCCACCAATTAGTTCATGCGGCCTAGCGCCGGCCGGCACCCACCCACTACTGTTAGTACTTGGTACATGCCGACGCTGCCATGGCTGCTCCGGTAGTCTCTGCCTCGGCTGCTGCGGTCGTCCGTCATCTGGAACAGAATCCGCATGCCCCCACCACCACCGTCGAACCATGAAAAATTCTAAAATTACTCTCATGAACAAACAGACTGACGTAAACCATTCCCCACTATTAAATATCTTTTCGCTCACACCATCCACCCCCACCCTCAATTCAATATAAGGGACGGCACTGCGATGGATTTGTCACTTGTAGCATGTTATTCTTACGATTAACGTCTACAACGCCTGATGATGCCTCGTGGAGAGGCGAAACACGTGTCGCAGCGACGACCAGGCCAGTCGTGGCAGCGACGGTGGTGGTGGGGGCATGCGGATTCTGTTCCAGATGACGGACGACCGCAGCAGCCGAGGCAGAGACTACCGGAGCAGCCATGGCAGCGTCGGCATGTACCAAGTACTAACAGTAGTGGGTGGGTGCCGGCCGGCGCTAGGCCGCATGAACTAATTGGTGGCGGAAGCACGCAAAGCAGGTTGGATCAAATTGCATATATATTTAATTGCATATCCGTCCAAATGCAGGACGAATTCGCGTACAAATTTTTTCGTATGTAAATGCGTCGCCAGTAAAGATTCGTAGTTTTGCACTTTTATCATTCTTAAACAGTCGGTAGAGATAAATCCGATGTTTATTTTATACGGCGCCAGGAGGCATGCATATGGCGCACCTGATGTAAAGCTGTCACCGAACACTATGAGCGCTTGCAATACATTAAGTACCACTCGCGCGATGCCACTAACACAGCAACTCCTTAGGACTTAACTGATGTAGTAATAAAGTGGAATATCATTGACTGTAGGGCAAATGTTGTCAAATTAAGGATAAAAAGTAGAAATATTAATATTATGGCGTGTAAATACGTATTTTTTTTATTTTTCTCGGTATCCTGACAGAAAAACGCATCAGTAAGTTCCTAAGAAGTTGCTGTGTAAGGAGCAGTGATGTCATCACTGCAATCAATATTTAATGTGTTGCAGTGGTATAGTGGTTACCGTAGCCTACGGTAACCACTATACCACTGCATCGACGAAACGAATTCGTGAAAATCTAATTTATTTAAATCGTGTATACCATAAAGTGTATTCTTGATAACAACGGTTTTGCGTTTCTGCGAGTGGATGTGGTTGCCAGAAGTTGCTGCTTTACCGGCTAGGGTAGGAATGCATAAGCGACACTACTTGTATTATAAGCATACATGTCCATAGAGAGAGCCCGATGGTGTGGTTGCGCGTGTCATTCTAATCGAACATGCAGGTCAAGCAACGTTCACCGCAGCCTGTCTAAGAATGGGTTTACCTATCTCGAACTTCTCCGCGGAGGGCACGTTAAACCGTCGGCTGTTGTCAACAGATGACAGTAGTTAAGCTAAGTCGGTGGGCTTCGGGCGACTTGAAAACACTGACCTCTAAACTGCAGTTGAGCAACCTGGTTGAGTATGCTCTAAACCTCTTCTGTTGAAGGGAGACCCGTAATCCTGCAGTGGGATGAATTAGGGGTTCTTGTAGTGTTCATAGTTTAGGTGCGAATGTTAAGCCCATGTTTGTTTACCAAAGAATCGGTAAAAAGGGTAAAAGATATATTTTCTCAATAGCTGCCGCCTGCGACTTTATCCGCAATCACGGACAGAACAGAAAAAGTGTTTCATCTTGTTTTGTTTCTTTTCTCTCGGCTTCTAAGGGCCGTATCATGACTTTGAATGGCCTATATCTTTCCTCCAGAATTGTGCTATCAAATGCAAGAAGCATTTTAAAAATCCGACTGGTATTAGCCATAGATTAGCGCATTCAAACAAATTCTTTCGTTATATATATATATATATATAACGAAAGAATTTGTTATATATTATACGAGATACGAGACGAGCTCGGTGGCACAGTGGTGAAACGCGCTGTTACGCTACTTTGACACCCACGCTCGCGGTTTGGGTATTTTCTATGTATAATAAGTATGTATTTACAAAAAAAAAATGTATTTACGTATGTTTATCAGTTGTCTAGTACCCATAATACAAGCTTCGCTTACTTTGGGGCTAGGTGGCGCTGTGTAATTTGTCCGACAATATTTATTTATTTTATTTATATATATATATGTTTTATCGCACCTTAAGAATATCGGTAACTAAATGCATACATACATATCATCACGCCTGTCTAACATTGGGATAGGCTGATACTGTGGAACACCAGGTGCACCCATGCAAACGTATCTCACTCGCCTCTTCTTGCATGCTATTCGTCAACTGAATATATGTACTCATATTCACTATTATAAAAAGTTATGTTGTGTACGACGATGACAAGGTGCCAGTGATATTTTTGGTTTTGGCGGCTATTTACTGTCAGTATTTTATGTATCTAGTACTTATTAGTATTCTTCGTGAGGTTACAGAATTGTTTAAAACCGCATACATAGTTATGTGCAAAAACCCCTTACTGTCGTGCAGTCGGATAATAACATTGCCAACGAAAGTAACAAATGGAAACCCATTACTAGATTGAAAATCAAATTGTCATATTTCTAAATAGCAGACATTACAAATCGTGATCGCGTCGTGTCCGTGCCAAAATCGTAAACATGTCGTCGGGAACTCGTTAACGACACGCGAGTTGGGTGTATTGCCGAAAAATTACGGCTTTGGCAGCGAGTTGCAGTAAAGGAATTGGTGCAATGTCATATTGAATATTCATAGTGCTGAGCTAGTAGCGATAGTGAACTGTCGGCAGTTTTTATAGACTGATGATTTTCGAACACTTTTGGTACGGTTACTATGCTACAATCGCGATACATGATCTCCTATTTGTAATGGTGCGAAGACGTTAAGTTGTACTTCCCAGTTGATGAGTTCCCTATTTAAAAATCGCTAACCTTTCATTTACTAATGCATTTAATTATTCGAGCTTCATTTACTAATAAGCAAGTTTTGATGAGTACCTACTATATTCAATTGACTGGCGATTGGCAAAGGAGTTGAAAGGCCAAAACTTACTCATGTCAGACATAATTTGACATATTGATCGCTTCGCATTTAGTTTTTCAAAATTTGCGCAAACTTAGATCATATTTGTGTTACACGAGTTAGGTGTTGATTTGAGTATACTCTTATATATTTATTCGTGATAAATGCAGGAAAAACAGACATATGTACAAACATATTGTATAGTATATAATAATTTTGGTTTTTATTAGTATAGTGTCCACCCTATTTCAAATATATTCCATTCAACCTTGTAATGATTATATTATATCTATAGATTAGTTGTACGAATAGAGTAAATGACTCATATCACAGTTGAATTTCAAATATCGATATTCAGCATGTGACAACACTAGTGCCGTGAAGTATCGTGTTTTTCCATACCAATACACTTAAGGACTTGCTTTTCAATCTACTTGAACTAATGTACAAAATCCGTATTTATGTTTATTAATCTCAGTTTACTACTATTTTACGTCTTGAAATAAATTCTAACTATCTATATAAGACTATTGACTAAAATATCATCTTATAGACCAATTATATAGAACTTGTAAGTGTTTCCTAGCCCAAAGTTAGAAGTACGTATTAGGTATTGAATTTGAGCTGCAAGTAGCTTATCATGATCTTTATTATCAACGCCAGTCAGATACCTGACTTTAGCTATACAGTTCTTTTAACTCTTTATCCTCATTCCTTAATTCTTGGATTAAATTATTAGATGGAATGACACCACCTCTTAGAAAACCGCAGCCAAATAACAACTTCCGAGAGGGTTGTTGTTTTCTGGGTGTGAGTGAGGTCACCGGTAAGCTCCTAAGGAGTTGCTGTGTTAGCAGCAGAGGTTACATCACGCGAGTGATACTTAATGTATTACGAGAGTTCACATGCGTGTATGCCTCCCGACGTTGTATAAAAATAATTGAAATGCTTCTCGTATTGATATTAAAATAACTAATTTGAGTATATAATTATTGTGAATCTGAGTCTTTAGCAACTTGCTTACCCACTGAAAACCTTTTCATGCCTTTTATGAAGAACAGCACGCAGTAGTCTGTAGTCCCTTAGGAAAACCTTGGCTGGGAGTTTATACCACAACTTAAGGGTTTTCGAATGAAAATGTAATATTTGTAATGTACTCGTAATTTTGGCATTGAGTGTACTGAAAACATTAAGGCTCGACTATTTTATTTTTTATTTTACCATACGTTGCAAACGAAAATGTTTTATAACTTCATTCATATTTTTCAAATCAATTCATATTCCAAGATCTCCAATATTTTTAGAAACAACAGTTACATAATTGATTCAATCTATTAAAGTTGTGATATTATCTTTTATTTTAACAATATTATTGTCCTGTCCATTGTGACATAAACCTTCAAATAAGTTTACAAACTGTAGAAAAATAAGATTGCTCTGTTCACTGATATATAATAGTGTATATATTTTGAAGATCGTGATAGCCCGGTGGATAAAGAACCGGCTTATTGACCAACTGGGCCTCGGTTCGAGGCCTACCAATTTTGTCATGGTAGGTCAGTCTTGGTTTTTCTCAGCTCCTACATACTTTCACTTCAGCAATGTGTATCTGTAGAAACTTTAACAATTGATATATTTAACTAATAATCTACTCCGGATAGCAATAAAACTTCTGAGCCTTATAATTTCTTACACGGAGAGGAATTATGGTTGGGTTACGAGACAAGTACAACATACAATTAAGGTTATTTAACGGAAAGTCTAATTAAATACGGGTATATGTAAATTTGGATGTAGCAGTCGAGGATAGTTTAGAGAAAAAAAATGTGTTATAATAAATGTGTTATTCCTTTTATGGCAATGAAATCAATAAAACCATTAAAGGAAAAACAGAAATATTCTATAAAATAATTTTGACTATTTTAAAACATATTTTGACTATTTTAACTTTACAGCTACTGATGTAATTTGATGTTGTATATTTGAGTCTTTGCAATCAGTTATTTGAACTAGAACCCTTGCAGTTATCGTAAGTGGCACTATCCCTTTATTTCTTTAGATCCAGTTTTCCATATTGAGTCTGATTTGAAACACCGTTTAAAGTTGAACAAATAGCGTCAATTTACTATTTAGTGCATTGCGACGTGCAAAAAATGGCAACTGCTGCGGCAAGCGAGAGTTATTTTTTTCTCTAAATGATCTTCGACTGCTACATTCAAATCTACATATATCTTTAAAGAGACTTTCTGTTAAATAACCGAATTTGTACGTGTATGTTGAACTTGCGTCTCGGAACTCAACCAATAACTCTTCTCCGTGTAAGAAATTGTGATGCTCAAAAGTTTAATTTCTAGACGGGGTAGATTACTGTACTACTATGAGTAGCACGATTGTTTGCCACCCTGTGCTGTAGTAACACAGGTCAAGTGCCACTGGATTTGCACTTCGGGTGTGTTATAAAGAAATTTTGGAAAACCTTTTATATTTATTTGGAGTTACTTAATGCCAGATCAGTTCTATAAATTTCGTTAGAGCCTCTACTTCATTGAAGTCTAATTGCAACGCACTTCATGATAAATACATTCGTAGGTTATGAACATTTACAAATTCAGACCCAAGCAAGACATTAGTTTTTGTTCAGCATCTAATGATGCGATAAATAAGGCCTTCTACAATAATGTCATATTACATCAATCTCCAAAGCTTATATTGCCCAATTAAAGTACAATTATCCAAAATGATCTGCGTATTAATCACAATTAATGAATAATACTGATAATAGCTAATTACGATAATTGGCACATCACTTCGCCGTTCAGTTTAAATGATATTTAATTCAACTGTTGTAAAATATTCGAAAGGTACTTGATCATTTGGAACTTTATTTTAAGACAATTAAAATATTTCATGATACGCATTATGGTTTTACTGCAGGTAGATCTACCTATAACTGTTGAGCTGGCATTGGTTAAGCATGACCTTAACGCATGGGAGAGGATACTATTGGGGTTTTCTTTGATCTCTCCATAGTCTTTGATTGTGTCGTTCATCGGACATCTTTACTCAAAATAAGCCATTATGAGTGAAGTGTAGAACATTATTGGTGGTCAAGCCCAGAACATGATTGCATCTTATTTAAATAACAGAATACAAACTGTTGTTATGAATGGGGCTAAATTTAAAGGCTGAAGTTAATATCGGGGTGCCCCAGAGTTCTATTTTGGGTCCTTTTTTATTTATAGTGTATGGAATAAGCTGCCCTATATGGTGCAGAAAAAGGCAGATATTGTTCTATTTGCCTCTTTAATTTTTATGTTACTCGTCGATGTGTAAATATTGCCAAGGTAAGGTAGTCTTATGTTTGCCATTCTAAACTGGTTCACGTGTAACATTTTTTTGTTTAATTCAGTTAAAACCACGTGAACTAAATTTGATACATATATTTTTCCTAAAATAAGTTCTGCCCGTACACAAGTTGAGATTGAGAATAGTAAAATGGACCTAGTTAATGATTCTATATTTCTTGGAATTATATACCAAATTGCAGCGTGTGCGATGCATATGCAGTTAGGAGAAATAGACAATAGATTGACGGACCTGGCTAATGCGCGTTAATCTATTTCAGCCTCTTTCACCGCATTATGCCGTATGATATACTGCAATGGAGAACGCCGACTGTCAATAAAACAGTTTTATCATGCAAAAAAGACTCATTTGCTCTATTTATAACATGAGCTCCAGAGAATCGCTTAGGAAACTATTCAAAGAAATAATTATTACTTTTTTCTCAGTATAATGATGCAAATATAATGTACGCTCGCAAAAATGTAAAGTCGCTTTCAAAGTTCAGGGAAAACCTTAGAAGCAGAAATAAATTGCGTATGCTGATACATCGATTTGCTAGAACTGGTAGGTATTTTCTTGTATATTGTATTCGACTCTATATTAAATTGCCTGAAACTGTTCTGTCTTTTCCTGACAATATCATCAAACGGCAAATCAAAAATAATATTTGAAGAAATGCTTCTTATATATATTATATAATTGATAGATAAGAATCTCTGGAAATAATTCAATACAGCCCACCTTTTTTTAGTAATCTTTAATTGTACCACTTGACAGTATTATTATTGTACCAATATAAATACGAGTATATGTAATACTAGCTGAAGCCCGCGGCTTCGCCCGCATGAGATTTGGGCTTTTTTTTACTAGCCTTTATTTCTCTATAGACCTCAAATCCTTTCTGTTTAAAAAAAAAACAAAGTTTTTGGTCGTAGATGCAACCATAGAGCGATTCAATTTACAAACAGCGCCATATATTGACCTTTACGGGAGGCAACGCATATTTATTTTATTTTTATTACTTAAAAATGCGTAGTTATTTAAAAAATACGTATTCTATGAAAATAATAAAAATATAATTGCAAAGTCCCCCGAAGGGGAAGATATTTCCCTCTAATTTTAACAGTTTTTCATATTTTACGCAGGAACCCTAAATATTTACGGGATAAAAAGTACCCTATATTGTGCTCTGAACAGTTGTCTACCTACCAGTGAAAGTGCCGTCAAAATCGGTCCCGCCGTTTCAGAGATTAGTCGGAACAAACAGACAGACAGACAGACAAAAATTGTAAAAATATTCATTTTGGTATATGTACCGTGTATATATCCATATACATTTAGTAAAAAGCGGTTATTTTAATATTACAAACAGACACTCCAATTTTATTTATCTGTATAGATAAAAAGATCCACATTGGCAAATTTACATCGGTTTCTTATTCGTTGTGAAAAGACCAATTTACTTTCATATTTAGATTTTTTTTAAAAGTGTAGATATACAAATACGCCTGGCGAAATACCACCACGTCACAGAGAACCGCAACCTAATAAGGACTTTCTAGAGGGTCGTTGTGTTCCTCCTGCAAGTAAGTCAAGTTATCAGTAAGCTCCTGCGTTGGCACCAAGATGGCACATTGACATCCTGGTGCCAACGCAGCTGTGCTGTTTTTAATAATATACATATTTGTACATTAACATGTAATTTTTTATTACTTGACATCATTATTGAAATAATTGTAAACAATGCAGCAATAATTGTACAGTAATTTACTATTGTACATAAATTACATATATATACGGTATTATATTTTTTATTTATTGTACATTATTCATAAATTACATGGCATAAGTTTACTGTAATATTAATTAGCGATTTGGATAACACCTATATTGGTAAGTTTCTGCATTTCTTCTTCGCCAATGGTCAATTACGAAAATACTGGTAAATTAAAAAATAAATAAATCGATTAAAAATGTATGAAATACAAGAAGATTTTATTTAAAACGTATAAGACATGTCTAAGTACTTATGATGGCCCAATGGAATTTAACAATTTTTATCCATTTATCTATCTATAACTTCACGTCAAAAACCTTGCGGGGTAGGTAGAGAGAACCGAGCGCCACGTCACTCGATCCTTACACATCTCACTCGTTTTTAGGGTTCCGTACCCAAAGGGTAAAACGGAACCCTATTACTGAGGCTCCGCTGTCCGTCCGTCCGTCCGTCCGTCCGTCTGTCACCAGGCTATATCTCATGAACCGTGATAGTTAGACAGTTGAAATTTTCACAGATGATGTATTTCTGTTGCCGCTATAACAACAAATACTAAAAAATAGAATAAAATAAATATTTAAGGGGGCTCCCATACAACAAACGTGATTTTTAGGGTTCCGTACCCAAAGGGTAAAACGGAACCCTATTACTGAGGCTCCGCTGTCCGTCCGTCCGTCCGTCCGTCCGTCCGTCTGTCACCAGGCTGTATCTCGTGAACCGTGATAGTTAGACAGTTGAAATTTTCACAGATGATGTATTTCTATTGCCGCTATAACAACAAATACTAAAAAATAGAATAAAGTAAATATTTAAGGGGGCTCCCATACAACAAACGTGATTTTTTTATAGATAATGGTACGGAACCCTTCGTGCGCGAGTCCGACTCGCACTTGGCCGATTTTTTTTGCTCATTTTTGCTCGATATTGATAACGGCAACAGGTAGACGCTTGAAATATTGACAGAATAATTAGTTATATATTCACTTTAAGAATAAATAATTAAATTAAAATAAAACAAATATTTAAGGGGGGCTCCCATACAACAAACGTGATTTTTTTGCCGTTTTTATAGATAATGGTACGGAACCCTTCGTGCGCGAGTCCGACTCGCACTTGGCCGATTTTTTTAACACTCATTGCTCTTCTCATGCACGCTCGTCGGTTTCTAAGGATTCTGTCGTCACCTTCTGATAGAACACGATCAATTTGGACATGGTAGAAAGAAAGAAGAAAGAAAACGTTTATTTGGATGTAGCACAAAAATATACACACAATATACAATAGGTAGTGAAGCAATAATAGTGCTGTATGGCGTCACAAATAGGTCCTATCTCAGCATATTGCTGTGTCAACTCATGAACCGTCGCTGATTTTCTGCGCTGGTAGGTAAGTCTTGGCCTTCCTCGGCTCCTACATCCCTCCACTTATGCGTTGTATATCTGCTTCGTCATTCTTTCATCCTGCACTCTTCCTAGATGTCCGAACCAACGGGGCATGCCTCTTCTTATTTTAACACCGACTTTCTGTTTCTAACACCATCATTGCGAATACGGTCTACAAGCGATATGCCACAAATTTTGCACAATGCTCGCATTTCGACTATCCTACTTTTATGCTCTCCCTCTGTCACACCCAGCTCTTGCTTCCATAAGTGAGCCTTGGGACCAGCACTGCATTGTGTAGAGCGAGCTGTGCCTTCTGGCTCAAGTTTTTACTGCCAAGAAGTTTTCCCAACGTTCCATTTACACTATTCCCAGCACTCACTCGTCTTTCACATTAGCGGTGTACCTTCCATCCCTGCTGAAAGCGCATCCAAGATGTCCAACTATCTTATCATCTTGTTCCAACACTTTATCATCAGGTTTCTTCTCTTTCAAATACCATAACCTTTGTTTTCTTCGCATTCAATGGTAAGCCTTTCTTCATACAATCGTCTTTCATTATTGTGACCAGCGTTTACAGTTCAGATGGTGTTTCTGCTAATATCACGTGCATACAGCAGACAGTTAACAGCTAGGTCACACATGTGCAATATACATTCGTTAACAGTTACTTCGTTACTTTGCAGACAACCATCGACATACAGAATAAACAGCTTAGCAGATAGCATGCAACCCTGTTTGACACTAATTTTGACATCAAATCAGGGTGACATGCCACCATCTATCCGCACACATGCTGAGCAATCCTTGTAAGTGGACTGCACAACACGGAGCAGTGAACCGTCAAACCCATATCTCGGCAATATGTCCCACAGTTCCTTTCGCACAACCCTATCATATACTTTCTCAATATTCACAAAAACGCAGACAACGAAAAATTTTTATGTTTTATATTACTGCATAATATCATATTTGTAATATCTCACATATTACCTACACAATGCTACAAAACTTCCTGAATGTGGGTGTGTTGAAAACAAAAGTCAGATCAATTTATCAATGAAATCTACATGTATTTTGTTACAACAAAATGATAACTGACAACAATATTGTCGTATCACTACCAATGATATTTTAAATAGATCTGTTATAGTTAGTAGTCAATATTTTCGTCGAAGAGCTTGAACACATCTCCCAATAATGCAGTGAAGAGTTTCGGGTATATAACATCGCTCTGTCTTACACCTTGGATCTGCTGTACTTCGATCGGTTTTGTACTCAGGTTCTGTTCTCGGATACACATCGTTGCCTAAGTGTACGAGTACAAGCACTTCAACGCTTCGATATACCAATAGTCAATTCGGCATCACTGGAGAGACTGTAGCACCGCCCATGTCTCAACGGAATCAAAGGCCTTTTCGTAATCCACATACGCCAGACAAAAGGGCAGATTATACTCCTCAGTCTTCTGTATAATCTGACGGAGGGTATGTATGTGCTCTACGGTGATAAAACCTTTTCGGAATCCGGCTTGTTTGGGAGGCTAAAATTCATCTCCCGTTAAGTCTGCGTGCGAGACGGTTTGTGAAGTTTCTCGAAAACAGTACATAAACGCGGCTCAGAAGCGATATCGGCCTATACGTTCTTCAAAAGGCTCTTATCGCTCTTTTTTAAGAACAACGTGACCAGGCATCTGCTCCACGCTACTGGTGCTACACTGGAGTGTATGTGGGAATTGAATAGCTTTTGAAGGACTACAAGAATCGGCTTTCTACCCGTTTCTGGAATAGAAACTATAATAATATATAATTACTAACTTACCTGGTGAACTTTGTTCTGCCATATGGCAGAACAAAAAAATATTTCTTATTATTTTTTCTAAATATTTTTTTTGTGAAATATATTTTACGATCTATTCTCATACCTTCCAAATATACTCGTACATAAAAAAATCATAAAAATCGGTCGAGCCATTTCGGAGGATTGCGACCACAAACACCGTGACACGAGATTTTTATAGATATAGATTTATGTGTATAGTTTGCTTAGGAAAATATAATGATAATAGTGAATTTGTATACTGAGTTTACTTGGGCTTAACTGACACTCAATTTGACAATAAATTAACTAAATAAATAAAATATTGTATTATTTTCAGTAAGAGTATGACAGTTCTTTGCTTCATGAGGTTCAATGCTGTGCACAGGTTTTGTAATCCTTCGAGTTTGTCTAACGGCTCTTCTATAGGTTAAGATTTATGTTAGTATTTGTACCAATTATATATGGTTTAACACATTACCGAAATTTAGGAAACCAAGGAGTAGAGAATATGTTACGAAAATGTTAATTTGCGCCGGTAAATTGTTTTGTACACGCTTCAAAAGTTAATATCTTGGCTGGTATAATTAAGTTTCATTTCTTTATACTTTCCCATAAAAATACCCGTAGGTGGTCAACGCTTATGAGTTGTTTATACTAGCCATTCTTAGAGCGTCGTAGGGACGTGTTTTATTAGAACGTATCTGAATTATAGCAAGTCATAGTGCGCACCTGCTATTGGCACCCTAGAGGTACAACTAGCAATAATTGTATCGTAATTTACATCCGATCGCAATACGTCTATCTATCTGTCCATTTTAAGGGCCTCCTGTCTATCTAAAAAATCATCGGTCTCTAACTAGTAGTGCATTGGCTGACATTTAAACTTTTTTTTTATTGTGCATAGACAAATGTCGGTGCATTTCTTTGTTTGCATCTGTTCTGCTCATTTTTTTTTCTATTTCTGAATTAGATTATTATTCATGAATTGTGTATTTTTTTTTAAATTAAACGCTGGAAATATGGATGAATTATAAATTATTTAATTAGGTTATCTAAAAATAGACATTGACGAGCTCGGATCCAGGCCATTCAAAACGATATTATTATGCACAGAAATGTTATGAAACCGTGGCATTTCTGGCTACACTTCACTGTATACATCCAAGTAATCGAATTTCATGATGACATGTCTAGAGCTCTTATAGCAGTGATAGCTCAGTGAGTAAAGAACCAGCCTTTTAACCTACGGTCCCTGATTCGAAACCTGGTGTGGGCAAGTACCAATAAATTAGTTTTTTTGATGTATGTAAATATTTTTGTATGTTTATATCTATCTATCTTTAACTTCACGCCAAATCCCTTACGGGGTAGGCAGAGAGAACCGAGTGCCACGCGACTCGATCCTTACATACCTTACTCGCTTCTTTAACATTCATTGCTCTTTTCCTGCAAGTTTATATATTTGTAATTATACTTGCTCGGCGGTGAAGGAAAACATCTAACCCGCACGACCAAAGATATATATTTCAAATGACGTGACCTAATCTAAGAAAGGACTTATTTTCCCTATAGGTTATGGAGGTTTGACGTCAGTCGCTCCATGTCCAAAACAATATTTTCGCCTAATCCTTAGACTTAGATAGCGGACCCAATAGGGATAACACTAGGAATAAGGGTATCTACAACTATTATCTGTCTATCCATAACTTCACGCCAGATCCTTTGATTCCTCACTCTCACTCGCTTGCTTAACATTCATTTCCCTTCTTATCCATGCTCGCTGGTTTCTAAGGCTCTTGATAAAATTCAATCAGTTTGGTCGTGATCAACAACTCTTATAAAACATAATAATAAACATAAAATAAAATAATTCAAAATTACTATGAAAATTAAGAAACCGATATACAACGCAAAATTGGAAGGATGTAGGAGCCGAGAAAGGTCAAGACTTACCTACCATGACCAAATTGATCATGCTCTATCAGAAGGTGGTGTCAGGAACCTTAGAAACTGATGAGTGTGCATGAGAAGAGCAATTAATGTTAAAGAAGCGTGTGAGGTATATAAGGATCGAGTTATCTGGCGCTCGGTTCCCTGTAAGAGATATGGCGTGAAGTTATACATACATACGAAGAAAATGTATGGAGAAACTCATTACCACATACCACATCAGCCCTTACTCATCCCACTGCAGCGATACGGAGTCTCCCTTCAACCGAAGGGGTTTAGAGCATACTCCACCACGCTGCTCAAAAGCGGATTGGCGGAGGTCAGTGTTTTCAAGCCGCCCGAGGGCCACCGACTTAGCTTAACGACTATCATCTATCGACAACAGGCGAGACCGATGGCTTAACGTGCCTTTTTTTTTCAAATTAGTGTATGTAGTACCTTGTAATTTTAATCCACATGTATAATATCACCCCAAAGCTCATTAATTCAACAATATTTAATCGATGTCTGTGACTATTAATAAATAATTGCTTACATTCTTGAAGCTGGGTGGTTCAGATGCCAAGGTATCATTAGTTGGCCTAACAAGCACCTCATAAGGCGCATAAGACGACCTTAATGATATTAATCTTATCAAACCACTTTTTCTAAAAAAAAACAATTGACGAGCTCGGTGGTGGCTCAGTGATGAATGACGCCACTTTGCCACCAACGCTCATGGGTTCGATTCTCACATAGGACAAACTTTTGTGTAAATGAACATATCTGTTTGTTTATAATTGGGTTGTTATAATTCGGGGTGTTTATAATTTATTTAATTAGATACTATAAACTAATAGACTTTCGTTATTTTTAGAGAGAGGTTAGGCACATCAAAGTTTTTTTAAAGAGAAGTAACGCGCGTCTGAGTATAGGCTACGGAAACCGCTTTATATCAGGTGGGCCGTATGCTTGTATGCCTCCCGACGTTGACCCCACCTGGAGAATTACCTCCACAGAAACCCGCAGCCAAACAACAACTCTCTAGAGGGTTGTTGTGTGCCTGCTTGTGAGTAGGTCTCTAGTATGCTTTTAAGGAGTTGCTGTGTTAACAGCAGAGGTGGCATTGCGCCAGTACAAGCGTGTATAGGTTTATAGGCAGTAACCGCTTTACATCACATAAACCGTATGTTTGTACACCTCCTGACATTGTATAGAAAAAACAGTTCAGGGTGTGATGTACTTATGGTATATACTAAGGGTTCTATTATTAAATATTTATTTCTGATACCTATTTACACTGTTGAGATTGAGCAGGTATGTTACTATGGTGTCATACAATCAACAAAAACAATTTAAAAGAGAGGTAGGGCGCATCAAAGTAGCCCGTCTGGGGAAGTACACCTCCACCTCACAGAAAACCGCAACCAAATAACAGCTCCCTAGAGGGTTGTTGTGTTCCTGCGTTTGAGTGAGGTCACCAGTAAGCTTTTAAGGGTTGCTGTGTTAGCAGCAGAGGAGGCATTGCGGGAGTGATACTTAATGTATTACAACCGTTGATAGGCTACGGTAACCGCTTTACATCAGGTGGGCTGTATGCTTGTATGCCTTCAAACGTTGTATAAAAAAAAAACAAATATCCGACCTATCTGATGTTAAGCAGATGGCGTTGCGTATAGACATTCTAATACCAGGTGTATCGTACTTAACGTTTAATAACAAGCGTTCAGTAGCCTAGGCTACGGTAACCGCTTTACATCAGGTGGGCCGTGTGCCTCCCGACGTTCTATAAAAAGAACACATAAAAGTTAGGTAGAGTTTAATCTTGGTGGTGGAAGCGGCTCACTAACATCTACAGATGCTTTACATAATATTGTCACCTATTCGATTAAACTTAAAATAGTCTGGCAATAAAGTTTCATATTCACGAGCACGTAATAGGCACCATAACCTATCTATGGCCCCAGGGTAGTGGCTCCAATTACAGGCACAAGTTTTATCTAAATTGTCCAGGTACCTTTATGTCAGAGAATGGAGTACCTATTTGTTTTATATTTATTGGACACGATTTTGTTACAGCGTACTTTAGCAGTTGCTTTTTCAAGGTATCAGAATCTTTTGTTAGTATCTGTTATTACAACATACTGTACATGAAATGATATAAAATTGCAAATTTTAAGGGATAAAAATAAATTATTAAGGCTTAATAGTACTTTATAAATAATTTTGAAGATTATTATTTTAATTTAACTTAAAACGATGATATTTTAATTTGAAAGGTAAGAAACTAGAACCAATGTAAGGTTTACGGTTGATGATGAAGTGTTGGAACAAGTGGATGAGATTGTATATCCAGGATGCGCATTCACCATAGAAGCTACGTGGAAAGACGAGTGATTGTTGGGATTAGTGCGAATGGAGCGTTGGAAAAAAATATTGGCAGTAAAAATTAGAAGGCACAGCTCGCTGTACACAATGCAGTGCTACTCCCAACGGTCACTTATGGAAGCGATAGCTGGGTTTTGCCGAGAGAGCATAAAAGTAGAATAAAAATTGGCCAAGTGCGAGTCGGACTCGCGCACGAAGGGTTCCGTAGCATTATCTATAAAAACGGCAAAAAAAACACGTTTGTTGTATGGGAGCCCCCCTTAAATATTTGTTTTATTTTAATTTAATTATTTATTCTTAAAGTGAATATATAACTAAATATTCTGTGAATATTTCAAGCGTCTACCTGTTGCCGTTATCAATATCGAGCAAAAATGACCAAAAAAATCACGTTTGTTGTATGGGAGCCCCCTTAAATATTTATTTTATTCTATTTTTTAGTATTTGTTGTTATAGCGGCAACAGAAATACATTATCTGTGAAAATTTCAACTGTCTAACTATCATGGTTCATGAGATACAGCCTGGTGACAGACGGACGGACGGACGGACAGCGGAGCCTCATTAATAGGGTTCCGTTTTACCCTTTGGGTACGGAACTCTAAAAACGGTCGAAATGAGAACATTGTGTGGCGAAAAGCTTGCTGACTACGTCCGCAATGATGATGTAAGACTCAGAGTTGGTCTGAAAGAGAGTCCTAGCCTAAAAATAAGAAAAGGCATACTTCGTTGGTTCGGACTTGAAGAAAAAATGCACGATAAAGGAAGGACGAAATAGGTATACAATGCGAAAGGGAAGCGGAAGTCGATGAAAACCAAGATTCGGCAAATTGGTCGTGTTTTATCAGAAAGTGATGGCAGGAGGCCTAGGAAACGGTGAGCTTGCATGAAAAGAGCTATGACAATGGAAAATGTAGTGGATGTGTGTATGATTATTAAAGTAATAAATTAATAATTCTAATGAATTCGAACAATATTCATACGTCACAATTATGTACGCAGCTTTTCTACAGCGTCATATTCTGACGAATCAGGAGGTTAATTTGCGTTTACATTCGCGGTAGGCTAGGAGATACAACTGCGATGTGCGCTGTGTACAATGGCAACTCTGTCCCGTCTACCTTATTGTACGATGTTTGGAATGTAAGTTAAATTATTATGTTTCTTTAAAACTGTGTGTAAAACGAAGAGTTTCTCAGTGGAGAGTAGGTTTGATATTTCATAGTGAGTATGATTGTTAAAGAAGCGAGTGAGGTCTGTAAATACCCCATCTTATAGTGGTCGGTTCTCTCTTCCTACCACGCAAGAAACCTGACGTGACATTTGTGATGCATTATTTTTAGATTACTGTTTCAACACGTTACATATTGTATAACTAAGGCCACGTCAAGTTTAACGCTTTGACATTTGTACCGTCCTTATGCCGCATGTAATATGAGTTACAATCCAACTGAGTGTTAAGCGTGATCTGCTCTCAATAGTACATTTGACATACCTGACGGAAAGCCTATTCTGTAGCCTATTAATGCTCACAACACATTAAGTATCACTCGCGCGGTGCCACCTCTGCTGTTAGCACAGCAACACCTTAGTAGCTTACTGGAACACAATAACCCTCCAGGGGGTTGTTATTCGGCTGCGTTTCTTCTGGGAGGTGGAGGTACTTCCCCAGACTGATTGCTTTGATGCGCCCCACCTCTTTTAAAAATACGTGGTTGTGTTCAAACGCTCTCAGCTTATACTGGAACATGTAATTTATATATCTATTTCGCATGGAATATTTACAACAGTTTAAATGTCTTAGTGTGTAATTTGCAGGCATTAAATTATCAATCTACATCTTACCATTAAATTATCATTAGGTAAATTAGGTATTTTTACTAGCTCTAAGGGGCTTTAGTAATAGTAAGTGTTTAACTAACAGCTGCTGTTTGATACCGGTCTGTTAGACCGTGGTTGACCATGGTACACATGTTTAAAGTGTGTATGTTAAAAAAGAAAGTAGAGTTATATTTAACTTTTAACATTTGTACCATCCCTAAGACGACATCTGAGTAGTAATGGTAAGGTTGTATTTGGTAAGCAATAAACTACTTGACTGCTTATGCAGGCACACCACGCGTACAAAACGTTGTATTTTAGCGCCTAAATATTTTCTTATTTTATACAACGTCGGAAGGCATACAGGTATATAGGCATATGATGTAAAGCGGTTACAGTAGCTTATGAACGCTAATAATACATCAAGTATCACTCGCACGATGCCTCCTCTGCTGCTAACACAGCAAACTTAGGAGTTAACTGGTGATCTCACACATACGCAGATACATAACAACCCTCTAGGAAATTGTTATTTGGCCACGGTTTTTCGTGAAATGGAGGGTATTTCACCAGACGGGCTGCATTGATGTGCCCTACACTCTCTAATAACACCCGGATCAAGACCAACAGACACGTTCATGCACACACATATTAGTGTTGTGTGGGAGTCGAACCCACGAGCGTTGGTATCAAAGTCGCCTCATTCACCACTACGCTACCGAGCTCGTCTATAAACCTACGTGCGGCAAAATATTAAGAGTACGCTCAGATCTCTAGTTACTTTGCGTAGATAATGAATATTGTACGTGCAGTTACTAGAGATTTCCCCTTATTACTTTGATACAGTCTTATCACCATCATCATACACATCGCATAAAGAGCAGTAATACTGGGGAAAGAACCAGCCTATAAATCGACTGACGCCTAGTTCGAATCCTCGTGTGGGCAATACTACAAAATTCTTGGTAAATTCATGTCTTCGGATTTAATATATTTGTGATTATCACTCGCTCGACATTGATGGAATGCATCGTGAGGCAACCCGCACATCCTAGATATTACATTTCGAAAGACGTATAAACTGACTTAAGAAAGTTTTGTGTTTTTCCTGAGGGCTGACGGCAGTCTCTCCATATCAAAATCACTGTATTCGCCAAATCGTTAGGCTTAGGTAGCGGATACCGTCAATCTTAATGGATACGAAAACGGGATGACGTTGGCAAGTACACTTAAATTGCATATGGCATTAGGTCAACGCCATTGAATTATTATGTACTAGTATACTAGAACCGATACCGCGAAGCAAATGTTCGCGCCATGCTTTGTTGCCGATCGGCAACAACTCATTGCTGTACTACGTTGAACGAAACCCGTAAGCGCCATAAAAATCACGGCGCTTTTGACGTTTTGGTCGTGAGAAAAATACCCCTTAGAAGCGATTTAGTAGTATCTTCGAATCTTTCCGATAGACATCTAAATTATTTCAGCGCTGCAGCGGACACTAGTTTTAATTATTACCAAAATGCGCAAGACTTTTACGTAGGATAGCTCCTCTAGTACCGACATAATATCTCAATGGTCAGCGCTGACATATTTTTACAAACATTAATGTCACACGTCATAACTGCTACAAAACAAGTATTTATTTTCAAGTTCAACTAAGCCAATCATGGGGCTGGTTATGACACATTATGTCACTCAAATGTCATTTCTTGATGCGTTCACTAAACTTTTCTTTTAAAGAGGTCTCCGAGCTTGGTGGCGCTGTGGTTAATAACTCTGATTTGACACCAGGGCTTGTGGGTTCGATTCCCACGCAATACAAATATATGTTTGCACGACAGGTCAGGGTGTTTGCTCATAGAGTGTTATAGCGAGTCGGTAAGGTTGTCAAGTAGCTGACGAGGAGTTGCAGCGTTTGCAGCGGACATATCAATGCACTAGATATGTTCTTAATGTTGTATGCGTCTTTATGCTTTCTCATTACTGGGAAAATACACATAATTATGAAAAAGAAAAATTTATACGTAAATACAGTTTTTGTACAAAAGTACCTACATGTTCTCTCTGCCTACCCCGTAAAAGACCTGACGTGGAAATATACACACTTACATACCTACATACATTTTTGTTTTGACCTGCAGTAAACAAATTAACATTTGTTTATATTATATATGTATTTTTATACAACATCGGGAGGCATACAGCACGCACATACAGATGTAAAGCGGTTACTGTAGCCTACGAACGCTTGCAATATGTAAAGTATCACTAGCGCAATGCCACCTCTGCTGCTAACATAACTCCTTAGGAGTCTACTGAGGACCTCGCTCGCACGCAGGAATACAACAGCTCTCCAGGGAGTTGTTATTTGGCTGAGGTTTTCTGTGAGATGGAGGTACTTCCGCAGATGCGCTCTACCTCAAGACAAACAGACATGTTCATATATATGTAATGTATAATGTAAAATTAATATTTTATATACCGCTCGATGATAAACAAGGGTACAGCCTGCCTGATGGTAAGTAGTTACCGTAACTAAGGGGCAATAGAAATAGACACATCTGAGCAGCCCGACTGGGAAGTTCCAACACCTCACTGAATAACCGCAGTCAAATAATAACTCCTTAGTAGTGGGTGTGTTAGCCCCGAGCGCGACTACACGCATACGATATACGTATGGTATTACAAGCGTCCATAGGCTACGGTAACCACTTTACATCAAGTAGTTCTCTGTGGATATTTCTACAATTATCCTTTATTGCACAAAACACTACATAGATACAGATTTAAAGTATTTCGTTCGTTCTATCTATCTATCTATCTATAACTTAACGCCAAATCCCTTGCGGGGTAGGCAGAGAGAACCGAGCGCCACGTGACTCGATCCTTACATATCTCACTCGCTTCTTTAACATTAATTGCTCTTCTCATGCACGCTCGCCAGTTTCTAGGGCTCCTGACATCACCTTCTGATAGAACACGACCAATTTGATCATGGTAGGTATGTCTTGGCCTTCCCCGGCTCCTACATCCTTCCACTTTTTCATACTGTGGATATTTCCTTTTAAATAATGTACATCTGAATAGTTGAATAATTTATCTTTCAAATGGTTCATAATAGCCGTTAATAGTTATTTTATTAACAGCTTTTTAACTTACTTTTATAATTATTCTTGAGGTGCGATTTTTGTAACGCGTAGTGTGTAACATACAATAACGCATCCTTATATTTACGTATAAAATTTACATAGACATTAAATTAACTTTATGGACTGCGCACACATTGCGCAACAAAAACGCATACATAGTTACATTGCGACAATTAACTATACTTCAGGGCTGTCGCATTAATCGCCGTCAAACATGCCAAGCTTTAATAATGCCCGTTGGCATGACGCGTATGTTTCTAGATGTACTGGTGGTGAGTTGTAGTGTTACTGGATGTGGCTTTAAGGAAATAACAAAGAGTTAGACGGTGGACGCAGCAACGACGACGTATGTTTATTTCACTTTGAATGCTTTGACATTTGATATATCAGTCACCAAAGCTCGTGCGAAATCTTGCGGGTATAAATCTATTCGATGTATTTGTAGAGGGTTGAGGCCAAAAATATTTAATTATCTTTGCTTTTATTAGGTTCGTCTAACTATTTATGTAAGCAATGAATGTCGAATTTAACGCACTTCTCATTTTAAAATAAGTATACTGATAAGTGTATATAACATCCATGGGAATACAATACTTTGTTTACATTGCTAATCTAAAGCTAAAGTACTGTGCGAATGCATCATAGTTTATTTAATGCTGTGGACAATGCGAATCCGCCCAAGCTAAGGTTAGAATCTTTCTCTAAATATTCTTTTAGGTTTTAGTAACGCTGGATGTAATGCATCCATCTCCATTAATATCGACATGCTGCTAGAATAATCATCACGTACACTGGTTCTCATCAACACTTGCAAGAAATTGCTTCTACAAACAAGAGAGATTTTCTCTTTTGATACATAAGAAGCTAAGTGACCTTACATTAAGTGATATATGATTTGTATATATGCTAAATTTATTTATTACAGTACCATAACTATACTTTTATTTTAAATTAGTCGTTATATCTGTCAAGCACAACTTTGATTATTATAAATAAAATTAGGCTTGCATAACTAATTATTGCTATTTTTAAATGGAAACTGTTATAAGAATTAATTTATGATGAATATATGTGGATTAACTAACTACCTGTTAATATAGGTAAATCCTGCAATATTGTCATGCAATTAAATATTCGAAGAAAAATGTGAATCACTTAAAAACACATCCAATGAAAAACAATAAAAGCTTTATGCTGAATCCACAAATCAGCCTTTCATCACATCTAGTAAATCTAAATCTACACTAATACACACAGTTTGCCATCATAGAGTTTAAACAAAAAGTTCAAACATTGTATCCCCAACTGCCGTAGCACATGCCGAACTATGTTTACCTATTGTTTTGTTATGGGAAACTAGCTAATAATCTAGGGCTAATCATAATTATATGCAAGTTCGTTGAACTACAATAAGTGTACCAGATGTGAGGTTATGCGGAAAATTGTATGTATTGTCTATAATATTTGTAGTCACTGACGATGTGTTTTCAGTTTAAATAGGACGACATTCGAACACGGTGGCGGCGGCGCCTAATGATATAAAGAAGCGCTTAGATGTAGTAAGTGCCTTACCTTTCAGCACTACACTGCATATATATATGTTCATTTTATTTTCTTTAGAAACATTTTATTTTTTATTTCATGAATATGAATAAGTTAAACAGATTCACTTTCTATCCACAATTCTAATTAAATAACGAACCCTCGAACGCAGCAGCAAAAACTAGATCACTTTCACCGCAACCTGTGTTTTATGAAATAAAAAAAAAATCAACAACACGGTTACGCCACCTGAGATTCTCACAAAAGGATGTTTGACCGTTTTTTCTACCGACAATTGTCAGTTAACCCTTTACTAAGGGGTAGAAATCTTCGTAACACCTGCGTAGAAAGCGAATCTGTCTGACAATAGAACTGGGTCGATAATTTATGTGGGATAGAAACTAGGAACTATTATTTAGAATTACGTTCGATTCAATCAATATCTATTGAAACGTTCAGCCTAATTAAGAGAGATTGATTGAGGAGATGGTAAGCTAAAACATTGCACGAAATCTTTGTCTACGATAAAATTAAAGTACTCGCCTGGAGTTATCTATAGGTTTGTTTATAGCTTTATTTTTTTAATTGCACTACTTTCTGATCTTAGCTTTCAGCTTTCGCTTCATTTCACTATTTACTATTATATCATAATTATTTATGTAAATGGACAATAATTTGTGAATACAAAAAAAAATAACTAAACAAATATGATTATTCGCGCCATTGTTCTTTTTCATAATATTAATAATCGTTGCGAGGCGAGGTTATATAATAATAATAAAATCATTAATTAATCAGTAAGTAACTCAAAAGGTTTGCCTTCATTTGAAATTCAGAATTCATCGTTGAATAATAAAATCCTAATCAAATTAGTCTAGTCCTACAAGACTAATCGAAGGTCAACTATATTTATTTACGGTTATAACATTTTCAAAAAATTTATGTTTGCGTTAAGATTTATAACTACAGTAATTAGAGCAAGAGCCATTGGATTAATGTAGCAAAAGTCACTTGCACCAGTAAAAATATGCTATTGTGTATAATTACATACACTGTCACCACGACGATAAAAAAAATAAAAATACAATGAACAAGAAATATCGGTCATTGTCATGAATTATAAAAAAAACTTTCTTGAATAACAATCGCAAGAATTCACACGCATATTAAATAGACTACTTTCAAACGACAATAATGTGAAATATTTTTTTATTACGCCATTGTATCATCCCATCACGGCACCTGAGGATTTGAATGCAGCATTGTAAGGCGTATGATTTATATTTGCATATAGAGTTCGTTAGCTCGAAGGGTCCGATTGAAATCGCAAAGAATTCGAATAGAATCTCGAAGATTGATTGTTGTTTGCGCGGTCGTTTCGCGAGAGCAGTTGAAGGGTTATAGATTGTGAGATTTCAGACTACGTCATTCTTTGCGTAACGGAGAAATTATATGCATGTAGGGTAAACCGTTGTGTCTTTATGTATTTGTGGTGTTTATATCTTTACTAAGGAAATAAACGAGCGGGTTATTGGTTTAAGGTCCGCGCGTATCCCGGTATTCCGTGAGAATTGCTATTTCTACATTCTTTTTCCTAGACTAGTAAGAGTTGTATCGTGATATTAAATGTAATCTTCCCCTAGAATTGGCCTATCAAATGTGAAAAAAATTTAGAGAGAGATCAGCGCGTTCTGCTTGCTAGAACGCGCTGATCTCTCTCTAAATTTTTTTCTCTCTAAACAAACTCTATCGCTTTATATATTTATACAGCCTTACTTTTCTACGACTTCAGATTCCAAACAAGCATACGATGCCACGCCTCATATAAAAGCGGTTATCATAGCTTTATATAAACTACTTGCGATATAATAAGCAAAATTCGCGTGACACGATCCTTGATACAAATTTAGGGCCATATAGATAGATGGCAAGAAACAATAGCCATATCTAGTTATCGCTTTCCTCTTCGGAACTACGCTTGGTTTGACTTAAGTGGAACTTCTTGGGTATATTTAAATTATGGCGGTAATAACTATTTATTTTACTCCATATTGTATATATTTAAGAAAAATAATAGTAAATTTAAATGTCATTTATACTATATTCGATATAAATTTAAACATGTGCTTCGTAATGATAAGAGAATAAATGTGAATATGGAAGCTAAATATATATGTAAAGTGTATATGCCATATATGTGTAACTTTAAATCCACTTGTAAAAATAATAATACAAAATCCGGAAATGTGGTTTTTTTAACGCTATATTTTTTTAACACGCTGTATACAAATCAAAAAGCCCAGGTAAGCATTAAGCACGGGATGTACAATAGTTCATTTTGTTATGCAAAAATAAAAATCCGTAACCCAATATGCAAATGCGGGACCCTTTTGCATGCAAATTTGTTTTTTTTTTCACAATAACGCCACAACGAGCGACGTCGGGTAAGGGGTTCCAATCCGGCTATCGGATCAATACGGTTATTGATTTCTGGAGTGATTTATTGGTTTATAAGGCTTGTAACGGCTTTTGAAATGTCTGTACGTCGGTGTCATTTGTTCTCTCTGATGTCATACGCTCTGTCTGCACAATAGTGAGCGACAAGTCACGTACGCGCAACATCAACATTATAGAGCATGAAAGCTTCAGCATACATGTGATCTATTCACAGTATAGTAACATACTTCATCATAATGTTATCCCTGTTCCTAATCTATAGGATCAGCGGGATCCGCCATCTAAATCTAGGGATTTGGCGAAGATACTGATTTTTAAATGGAGTGACTGCTATCAGACCTACACACCCCAGAGGGGAAACAGAACTTTCTTTGGTTAGGTCATACTTCTTCCAAATATAATTTATTTATATGATATAATTTCTTATACGTGTGTATTTCCTCACGTCGTATTCCTTCACCGTCGAGTAAGTGATAATTATAAATATGTACATAAATCCAAAAACAGAAATTAGTACGTGCCCATGCACCATACCAGGGTTCAAACCAGGGACCAGCTAATTAATTGGCTGCTACTTTATCTACTGAGCTACACTGCCACAGGATAGTAATATGGTAAACATACTGTACTTCAAAAGAGGCCTCAGAAACTTTTAACAGGGATGTCGCTAGTTTTACCAGCAACCACAGGCTACGTCAACCGCTTATCGTCAGGCAGGTAAGTTTGTCTGGTTTAAGAAAAAAAATCTTTAGTATATTTATCAGTTGTCTAGTAAATACTTTCCTTTAGAGGTTTTGTTTATTTTAAGAATCTTAAACCAATCTACTAATCTTGGTTGATAATCTTTGTTGTGTAATTTTGTCGGTCGGTTTAATCTGTGTAAAATTAATTTGATTTATTCACTAGCTTTTGCTCGTGAGTTTCCTTGCGTGGATGTCTTTGCTTTGGAATTGGGCCTCATTTTTTTCCCGATTCTACCTTGTTCATAATTACGATCAGCACAAGAGTCCAGTAGTCAAATGGCAATTGTAATCCCGTTAGTGCAATAAAAATTAGTTTATTTTTTTCATCTATTTCAAATCCCATCCCATCCAATCAGCGGTTTAGAATGACGTGGAGTACTTCCCCAGATAGGGATGCACACTATTTCTCTTAAAAATACCGAGACCAAGACAAACAGACATGTTCATGTACTACACAAATGTTTGTCCTGTATGGGAATCGAAGCTATGGGTGTTGGTGTCAAAGTGGCGTAACTAACTACTGCGCCACCTCGTCAAGTAATATTAGTGTAGATGTCATATCTGATAATGACAGTCATGTTGTCAAGATCTTACAGAGAAATAAGCTTTATTTTATACTAAGTCGGGAGGCAAACAAACATGCCGCTCACCTGTTGTGAAGTAGTTAGCCTACCTAAGCTTAAGGATTTGACGAATATACTGATTTTGGCATGGATGATATCAGAGCAGTGATAGTCTTGGTTAGGTAGTAGGTCTCCTGTTCGGATACTGGCATACATCTAAATTCGTGTTGTCGGATTTATGTACTATACCTACTTGTAATCGTCACGTGCTCGGGGGTGAAGAAAATTATCACGAGGAAACCCGCACGTTTTTTTTTTATATTGGCTCAGCATAGTGGCTCCTCTTCGCCTGTTGGTAAGCGAAAAGAGGAGCCCAAATTGCAGCGGCAACTGACATAGGACTACGGTGTCCTGTCAGTTGACGGTAGCATGCTGGCCCGCAAGGTACTTCTTCACGCTTCGTTTGAAGGATCCCATGTTGTAGGAAGGAGGAAACACATGTGCAGGTAAGGCGTTCCACTTTTTAATAGTTCGACAGAGATAGGAGTTGCCGAACTTTTTAGTACGAGAACAAATGTCCTCAACAGTGGAATGATGACATCGCAAGCCTGCACGTGTGGTTCTATGACGGAAGGGAGAGGGTGGGATAAGGGAAAATAGTTCTTCAGAGCATGGTACAGGCGGTAAAATGAACTTAGGGAGCCTATGTCCTTACGATACGTCCAAGAAATTATATTTTGAAAGACGTGTGACCTTATCTAAGAAAGATCTGGTTCCCCCTCTGGATTGTGGAGGTCCGACGGCCCCCGTGTCGCTCCATGTAAAAGGAAACCTGGTTTTCTCTCTGAGTTGCAGAGTCTAACGACAGTCGATCTATGTAAAAACCAGTACCTTCGCCAAATCTTTAGGCTTAGGTAGCGGACCACGGTAATCATCCTAAAGGATTAGGAAACGGGATAACTCTAAAAAGAAGGCTGATCAGGAACACCGTTTAAAACCTATAGGTATGTTTGTCTGTGTGTGCGTTTATTATAGTTAGGTATATAATTGACGAGCCAGGTGTTCCTCTGGCAATGCAAGCTTGCGCATTCTCGACTGGTTTTAATATGGAGCGACGGCTGTTAGACCTCTACACTGCAGAGAGAAAACCAAGTTCCCTCGGGTCTGTGGATTAGGTTAGGTCACACGTATTTTGAACACCAATTCCCACGCCTGGATTGGAACAAGGTATAGTCGGTTAAAATACTGGTTCTTTATCCACTGGGCCATCACTACTCCTAATATGCCTACAGTATTCCATATAATATTTTTAACATTCCTGAGCATTTTAGGATTTTTTTTTATACACCTTCGGGAGGCAAGCATACGACCCACCCGATGTAAAGCAGTTACCGTAGCCTATTAACTCTTGTAATATATTAAGTATCACTCGCGCAATGCCTTCTCTGATGCCTACACAGCAACTCCTTAGGAGCTTACTGGTGACGCACGCAGGAACACAACAACCATCTAGGGAGTTGTTATTTCGCTGCGGTTTTCTGTGAGGTGGAGGTACTTCCCCAGATGGGCTGCTTTGATGCGCCCTACCTCTCTTAAAACATCCAGACCAAGACAAACAGACATGTTCGCACACAAATGTTTGCCTTGTGAACCCACGAGCGTTGGTGTCAAAGTCGCGTCGTTCACGACTGAGCCACTGAGCACGTCAAAATTTAAGAATATTCGCTGATGGCAGACTAACCACTACACAAATTTTAGTGAATCAAGGTTATAAATGTTTATAAATGTTGGGATATATTGACGAGAGATATATTGGATATATTTAGAGGAACGCTAAAAACAAACTCCTATTTTTTTCTCCAAATCCATAATAACCGCAGGCTTTCATCATATCTTATATACCAATAAACGTTATTTCATCTAATCTTACCCCAAAATACGAAATATCAAACCCAATTTCAAGGTTGACCGCTCCCCATTCGTTTCCCCCAAACGATTGGTTCTACCCACAACCTTTGTTGAGTAGCCCCTCGATATTGACACGAGGGTTTGTTTGTCTGTGTATTTACTACATCAGTGTATGACTCGTTTTGTTAACAATAAAATATAATTTTTGCAAATGGTAAAAAAATCCATAAAAAGCATGAGATGTGGATGGATTGGGGCTCATTTAATATAAGACTTCTAAAGAATTTAGAAGTTACGACAATGATGAAACAATAAAAAAAGTCGGTTTTACTGACCCACAAATACAAATTTACGACGGGCTCGATGACGCCGCGGTTAATAACGCAACTTTGACACCAACGTTCGTGGGTTCGTTTCCCGCACAATACAAACATTTGTGTGCATGAACATGTCTGTCATTATGAGCTAAGGAGTTGCTGTATTAGCAGCAAAGGTCGCATCACGCGAGTGATAGTTAATTTAGTATAAGAATTTCTAAGAAGTTGTTTGGCGATGGTTCCTTAAGTGCCTCCTTGTTTTTTTTTTATATTACGTCGGGAGGCATACAAACATACGGCCCACCTGATGTAAAGCGGTTACCGTAGCTATAATCGCGTGTAATACATTTTAAGTATCACTCGCGTGATGCCACCACTGCTGCTAAACACAACAACCCTCTAGGGAATTGTTATTTGGCTGCGGTTTTCTGTGAGGCGGAGGTACATACTTCCCCAGCTGCTTTGATTTTTATACCACTAAGATGGCGTACGACCTGCCTGATGGTCAGCAATTACCGTAGCCTATGGACAATAGCAACACCAGGGGTGCACTATATTAGCACCACCACTCTTGCGTTGCCGACCCTGTAAGAACCTCTTCACGCCTTTCTTGAAGGCCCCCTTTCTTGTCTTCTTCTTTCTTGATACGCCCTACCTCTGACCAAGAGAAACAGATACGTTTATATACTCTACACAAATGTTTATCCTGTGTGGGAATCGAACCTCGAGCGTCGATGTCAAAGTAGCGTAACAGTGCGTTTCATTTAATACCAGGTAAATTACACAGCGCCATCTAGGTTTAAAGCAAACGAAGCTTAAGTTACGGTTACTATAAAACAGATACACATACGTACCATTTTTTTGTAATTACATACTCAAAGTACATCGTTATAACAAGATACAGAGGCGTGGTTATGCACACAAATTATTATTATGTGTGGGAATCGAACCAACTACCCTACGATGTTTAAGTAACCATTGCTAACCATTTAACCGCCGGGCTCGAAACATAACTTGGCGACGCTATCTCAAATTGCTCGCCATTTCCGCTGAAATCTAAATATATACCTTCATGGGAGTAAACGATAGACAGGGGGCATGACGGAAGGTATCTTAAACCGGTTATCAATACGACTAATTACAGTCCGCCCGTTCTGTGTCAAGTGTACACATTATACTTGCCATAAATATTTATGAAACGCTTCAATGTAAGCGTAAAATTTATTATAAAAAAAAATCTAATTAGCAGATGGTCACAGGATATTGTAGTCACCTACCATAGTCGCAGGATAGTGACTATGGTAGGCGACTCTACAATATACATGTGTTTTGAGTGTAGAGTACGAATTGTTCGCATGCACTATTACATTTTTTTTTGTGGTCAGTACGATTTTTTTTTAATAATTACTTCTCTATCGTCACAGAATAACCATAACAGTTATTAAGAAAATGGTAATTGTGTATAAACTACTAAACTAATTTTATTGAAAATTTTCGTAGTGATAACATATATCCGGAGTAAATATTGGGCTATTACTTATAACTGCAGTTTATGGGGTCAATGTGAAACTTGAAAAACCAAATTCGGAACGGTTTTAATATAAACTAGTTTAATTAAACCGGAGTGTACGCACAAGTATAACTGCTTTGGGGTATAAGTAGCTCCCTGTCATCTTAAGAGACAGTGCCATCTTCATTACATGTGTTACACTCTACTGGTAAGAATCTGGTGAAAGGGAAATTGATGTAATTTGACAAGTAGAGCCGCATTAAAACTAGCTGAAATTATTGTATTGTCACTAAACAGTGGTTGCCAGTAAACGTCTAAGAAACTGCCGTGATAGCACCAGGAGTAGCAACGTACGGATCTTTAGTGCAAGTGCAAATTAAACTAACGTATTACATCAGATGACCAGTTTACTTGTTTGCCGCCAAAACATTCTAAAATTAATTGATTATAATAGTTATAAGTGTATTGTAAATTTTATGAAATTTTTATGTACTTATGTTAATTTTTATACATATTTACGAGTACTATGTAATTTTAAAATAATTTACCCACCCTTTTGGTGAAAGAGAGGAAACTACTGTCCTAATAAGGATTACAAGTATCTCAAAATAATGACACATGGAAATTTAACATATAAAAGGAAACCAACTCATAAAATGAAGGTAAATCCCACGCAATAAGATTCCGTCATATAACAGTTTATGATTAAAAATAAACATCATTGTTTTCATACCATATCTTAAAAATATCATGCGAAGCGTAATCAGAAATACGTAAATACATTTTATATCAGGAAATGAAACTAAAATATGTTAAATTTAAGTATATCATACAAACAATTAGGATATTTGCAAATTGGGTTCAAACTAATCAAACCGAAACAATCAACCAGTAATATATGTGCCACAACATATGGTTGCTTACCAAGTGGTGACCAAGAGATAGTAGCACATAGATCTGTGTGTAATTACCTCTTACCTTGTTGAAGAACTTTGCCACGCAAGATATTTAGTCAACAATTTGATAGTTCGCGGTATAAAACTTCCCTGGATACGCTACGATTTAGGTTCTAATGTGTGAGAACGTATTGCCGATGACCAACCATATGATTATAGCAGGAGGCAGGAGACTACTAAAGCATTTTATTAGTATTACTAAAAACTATTACTCCTTAAATATACCCTAACAATAGTTAAATTATTAATTGAAACATACAGGAACTACTTAATTACAAACGAATAATGTATGTAAAACTAAGTAATAACTAACAATTACGGCAAACGCAAGTTAATTACAAAAAAGCTACCGCTTAAAAAATGACAAAAAAAAACTACTCACGCTCAGCCGCCCTATAATTTTTGAATGTGGCGTGAACCAAAAAATTGCCACGCGTAGCCTGGCGTAGCCATAGGACCCTTCCCCACCTCTGTATGAGGTGACGCCCATCGATTTTTTCAAATGGGGATGCATCTACCCTGCCCGATAGTTTCGTGGGGCGACAGCTGTTCGTTTCTTATAAGACTTTTTTCTGATGAAGTATTAGACGGTTTTATAATAAAGCCTTTCTAAAATTAACATGCTCAAAAATTACCAATAAACGTACCAGAAAATAGTGGATTTGGTATAAAATTGACTTAACAAACAGGTTATAAACTAGTTCTTCATTTTTTTATACTGCTCGCTTGTTATAATTTTATGTGTAGTATTTAAATTCAATTGCTATATTAATTATAAACACAAATGGTGATTACGCTTGAAAAAAATATGTAATAACAAAACTGGCACTATTTTTTGTGAGTATCTAAGAATGTTTATATAATATATGTGTAGTTTACTGAAGTTTAGTTTATTTTTTTTAATTGTGTGTTTTGTTTTTAGTAAATAATGCATATTTACTAAAAACAAAACACATAAACTAAAACTAAATAAATAAAAAGCAATAATATAAATACCCACCATATGCGAGTAAGTAAGGTAAGTTTACTCATTCTTATTACAATATTGTCAATATATACTTACCTATTTAATTGTCAAGTTTTTCCATTATAGGAAATAACAATGAATAGGTAGGTACTTATTAGAATTTGCAAGCAAGAACATGACATGTTGTTCCTAGCGATGGAATTATTCATCAACTGCAAAACCTACTACTACTCAACAAAAGAAAAACTATTTACGAGTACAAAAATTCTAATAAATGTAAGAAATAAATGATGTAAGTTTCAGTTTTTTTATCCGAAGGATAAGAGTTAATGAATACAAAAATCAATATTTCGAATTAGTTTATTTTGTAGGCTATTCAATACACTTTATCAAATGCGATTGATTTCAATAAATAAAAATATGTTTTGTGAGTTGATTGTAAAATTAATCTTCTAATATAGAAACAAGTGAGATGTGTGTATAAATCGAATCATGTGGTGCTCAGTTCTAAAGTTATAAAGTACTTTAAGGATAAAATGTCAATTGTAATTCTTATAAGAATGTCGGTTATTTTTTTCGTGTCAATGTAATAGTTTTCTAATAAGAAAATGTTTATTTTCTTTCTTGGCTTGTTTCAGATCGCAGAACAGACAGCGCCATCTGTTAGCAGCCGGGTAAGTATGAATTTAAGTTACCTCCAAGGACCACCGCGCTTTACATCCCTTTTATTACAAATAGCAAAGAAGCGCCATCTATACTCCCTTTTTGCGATTTTTGATACACGGGTATTAGTACAACATCGATGTAATTTTTGATGTATTCTTTATTTGTTCATATTACAAATCTTTTAATAATTTCGAATTTATTTAGTTTGTCACTTTATAATGTTAAATTATGTTATGTTGTAAGGATCGAATTATGTGGCGCTCGGTTGTCTCTGACTACCCCGCAAGGGATTTAGCGTGAAGTTATAGATAGACAATGTTATACGTTAAAAATATATTTCATTTGTTTGGAATCTAAAGCAGTTACATTTTGAATTATGTAAAACCATTAACAAGTATAGACGACATTGTGCTTATTGCCAACTTGTACAGCCTTAATATTTTTAATAATAATAAATAATGACTATTATTCTCTCATTACCCGCGGGCCGCTTTTCCGCCAAGAAATGTATGGGAAAACGTATATAACGGGGTCTGAATAAATTACATAGCGTTATCTAGTCCCAAACTAAGCGAGACTTGTGCCATAGGTACCAGACAACTGAAAAACATACGTAAATATATGTTTTTTTTTTGTAAATACATACTTTTAATACATAGAAAACACCAAGACAAATAGTTCATGCGCATAAATATTTGCCTTGTGTGGAAATCGAACCCACGAGGCTTGGTGCTACAAAATATTTCAATTACTAAGAATCTGCTTTCTCAATTAAGCTAAAATTTTAATCATGACTAAAGTAAGTAAGTAAGTAAAATAGTACGCCCATTACACATAATACACGAACATACTCATCCTCTCAAAAATGATATAGAATGACAGAGAAGGACTTGAACGATATTATAATTTGGATGATATGTTCGTATCAACAAAATTAGAACTTTTGGGGCAATTACGTTGAATGTACAATAGATGGAAAGTCAATCAATAAGTGGAAATTTTTCAATGATCCTAATGATGATTTAGGCAGGTTTAGAGCCCTAGCTTTCATGAGTTATTATTGTAATTATAATGAAATCAAGTTGGGACAAAAACTATTTTTTATTTCTGTCTACCTCTCGATCAGAAGCTTTAATTGTGATGAAATTTATTAGGCACCGATATAAGAAATATGAATTTTTAATGGAACTACGGAATTCTCGGTATGCATACCAGAAATGCACTTGATAGGTTTTAATCTAAAAAATGTGTAAGTTGCTAGTTTTAAACCATTTTCGTTTCATGACTTCTAGGTTTACTGTAACCTACAAATGTTTGTAATACAAAGAGTGTCATTTGCACCGTGGTGGAGGTATACTGTTCTAGGAGATCCACATATATATGTATATACCTCCACGGTTAGGCTGCTAATGATCATTGTGATCTTCCACTATATGGCCAGTGCCTCGTTTTGTAACCGGTAGACTGCACAACGGGCAGTTTTACTTGGCTTTGGTGCGAGTCTATGGGATGGTGGACCATATATACCCTAAAATTATTGAAAATATATCAATTATGTATTATTGTTGAAAATATATCAATAAGCTTTACTAGTGCTATCGAAATAAATTTTCTATACGATTATAACCATTTGAAAGAGTTAACATATCGACTGAATTTCTCAAGAATTGATGATAATGAATGAACGTAATAAAAATATAGCGCGGTGAAAACTAATTTGGTTTACTCTGGTCCTTCCTTTATAAATATAGTAAACATGAAGCTTATTATATAATTTATTTATTAAAATGGAAAATACTATAGAACATCGCGGCCTGTGCACAGCGTGAAGTGATTGATTCTCCTACACTTGTGAAACATATGAAGTTATTAGTAATATTTACAGCGTTGGTATTCTACGTACTGTTGTGAAAATGTAAGTGCTTTAATACTAGCACAATAGTCGCAAACCTAGAACCACAATAGTCGCATACTGTGCAGTTCCAGACAGGTTGTAGGTTACACTGTAACTAAAAAGGATTGCTATATGTGAAGAAGTAATTATACAATCAAGCCTTTGTACCTATATCACCACTACTTGCTCGTCTTGTAATGACATATTAAGTTATTGAGACTCTGGTTCGCCAAACGATTGTAACTTCATATTACCAGAAGACTTAATTACTGTACTAACAGTGATAACTGTCTCATAAAAATATTTCCTTGGTTAAAAATCCAGTAACGAGCCATCATTAAGATCAATTAAAAGTCTTTTCCTTGCAACAAACGAGTCCCATAAAAACATTACAGGAAAAACGCCTATTTTTCCTACTATATTACTATGGAATTGTAGAAGCAATTACAGCCGTCTAGCAGAACAAGTTTGTAGAAAAAGCGCAGAATTCTGTTGAATCTAGCCCAGTCACGGCAACTAATGAAAATAATTAGCTGTCGCTCTATTGTTCTAATCTCGAGTTACTTCTAAACTCCAAGCACGAGGCTACGTTTCCATCAGCACGAAATCGATAATGTAATGTGCACGAAAATTGATCAACATCAAACCTTGTATTGTCCATGAAAGGTTATTATTATTTTAAATTATTTATTCGCATAAATATATAATATAAATTGAAAGCTAGTCTTGGTACACTCTTAGAAATTATCTCACTTTTGGTATCTTGTGTTTAAATTGGCCACGAATCTGGAGATATTTTTTTATTTCAGTATTTTAAATAAATTTCTAAAATATTAATAAAATTTAACTCGAAACATTGACGATACGACTATTTTTCATGTTTAAAGTCCACTGAGATCACATTCGTATTTATGAATATATGCTCAGTGGAACTTGTGGCCTAAAAATATGTCAAACACAGCAACAGAAATATATAAACTACTTTCAACATCACTATTGTAAATGTCAGATATATATACAACTAGCTGCTGCCCGCAGCTCCGCCCGCGTGGATCAAATAACGTAGCCTAAGTGTTAATCCAGATCATAATCTATCTACGTGCCAAATTTCATTCAAATCCGTTCAGCCGTTTAAGCGTGAAAGAGCAACAAACATCCATCCATACATACAAACTTTCGCATTTATAATATTAGTAGGATGGTTAATGACTGTAAGATCCGTATTTATTGTGGTAACTCTATCTTGTTCTAACAAGTTCTGAATACTAGAGCTAGTCATAAATAAAAAGTGCGATACCAGCTATCTCTGGTTGCTATGTTTCAGGTGCGCTCTCTTGAATATCTGTAATCTGTACATTATCATTATTGTACACATTTGTATTGTCTCGAGAAAAAAATATCAATAACGATGTCAACCATACCTTGATTAATGTAATGAAGACTTAAACGTTACCTCTCCTTATAATCTGCTTTACAGTTTTTGCTGATATTTTGATTATTACATTCCACGATATACTACTTGTCTAGTATTCTTAAAGTAATTGACTCATCATTATGAGTCGATATCAATCTCATCTATCAATGATGCATTACACAGATTAGAGATCAAAATAATGCCTAAACATAATTAGAGCACAAACATATTTCTATTAATGAACGATTTATAATCCCTATGTTGCAAGGATTTATGTTACACCAATCCTAACTCATCTCACTGCAAGGATGCGGGTCTCTCTTCAACCGAAGGGGTTTAGAGCATTCTCCACCACGCTGCTCAACCGCAGGTTGGCGAAATAAGCAAGTATCTACAGGTTAACGTATCTTTTTCCCCTAAAAAACAAAACTATTTGACTCCCTGCATGTATATACATTAGTAAGAACATTGTAAACAATTCAGTGACTCTTCTATTGACTTGCCCCATCTATTTTAGTCCATGGAAACGCATTTTGAATCTAACAGAGGCGTTTGACTCATGGAGCTTGCTTACAATGTAGCTCGCAAGATTCATTTGTATTCTACGTCACAGATTAGTCGGCACATTTATAGCCTGTAATATAATGCAAGCATTGGTACGTGATTATTTTTGCATTTAAAATACGCTTCTAGAATGGAGTTGCTCAGTGAGCCATGCTCGGACTATATTTTACAGGATCTGATTTTTAATTGACGTTATTACTACCGTCATACAAGTTAATCATTATTAGGTATAATCACACATCTCTGGTATTTATCATTGTTAGCGTGTAACTAAGGTTTGCAGGATATAGGTCACCTCTAACACTTTCCAACATAAGTGATTTTTTGAGGGTTCGGGCACTCTGAAGTTAGCACGTTTGTTCATAGGGCGACCTAGAGAAAGGATGTCTAAACTGTTTTCGTTTTATACTCCACCCCACAACCTTCACTACCTTGGCAGATAAAACCGAGACTACTGCAGATGGCTGACGTTGAGAGTGCTATACCTTTACCCTTACTTTTGGTTTTTATCTAGTTCCCTGTTGTGGCTTTTATCACATAGGAAAACCCCGCGCTTAGCTTATTTCATAGTGATATTCCTGTGAACCAACCCAAGGGACAGAGTCCATTATAGAATCCTCCTTGTGCCTCCCACAGCATTCCATCGGATTTCACCCTCATTCTCCTTCAAATCACCTCTCCACATACTTTTGCTGCTAAGCTGATCAAACTGATGGCCCTATAGCTGGCGCAGTCCAAGCGCTCCCGCTTCCCGCTGACTTTCCATTTTTCAAGCTTCGTATCGACCATATATATATATATGTATACACACATATGTATATATATCGATTTCATCCATAGTTATACCTTCATCGGAGAGAGGCATACATTTCTTCAAAATATTCACTCCACCGTTCTAACACTTCCTGAGTATCTGCAAGTATGACACCAACTTCAGACTTTATCGGATGCCGACGAACCACTTAGAGACTTCTTTACCTCGCTCCAAAAGAGTTGGGGTGTTTGCCTCGTTTCACTAAAGCCTTGGTTACACTCTTGTATATACGATACATTTCTTTCTTCTTCTCTCTCATATTTTCATTTCGGGGCAAAGATGATACACATACTCGGGGGGACGCCCTAATCCGCACATCGGTGCGATCTTAATCCAGAATTGTGATGTAATTGATTGGCAGGAGTCGCGAACGAGCACGCTTCTGGCACATGACCCCCTTGTATATAAATGGATATGTGTATATACCTAGAAATATTTGGCGAGCAGGTGACGCCGCGGTTAATAGCGCGAGCTTGTCACCAACGCTCGTGGGCTCGTTTGTATGTATGAACATGTATGTCTGTCAAAACAGCCCGACTGGGGAAGTACCTCTACCTCACAGTAAACCGCAGCCAAATAACAAACTCCCTGGAGGATTGTTGTGTTTCTACGTGTGAGTGAGGTCACCAGCAAGCTCCCAAGGAGTTGTTGTGTTAGCAACAGAGAGGTGGCATCGCGTGAGTGATACTTAACGTATTACCAGCGTTCGTAGGCTACGGTTACCTCTTCACATCAGATGGACCCTATGCTTGTATGTCTCCTGACGTTGTAAAAAAAAACCAAATATATGTATATAATAAGCACCCTAATAGTCACCGTAACTGCTGAACACTTGCAATAAAAGGAGTAACGTTTGTAACAACATCCCCACTTCTTGCTAACGCAGCATGTCCTCAGGAGCTCGTTAGTTAGTTAGCAATCTCGCTCAATTGTAGGAATACAAGCGCTCACTCTTGTAATTGCAAGCTAATCTGCGAAGAGGAGGACTTCCCCAGTCGTACTACTTCGATGTGCACTACCTCTCTTAAAGAAGAGCCTCTTTTAATCAGCAGGATATATTGACTGAGATGTATAATTAGACTTCTAATACACGTATGATTAAAGTAATGATCTCTATTCGTCGATATAAATTAAGATACATTCGGAAGCTATTATAGCTGTCGCAATATTTTATGAGCAAGGTATGTAATATATCTACTAATTACAAAAAAAACGTGTATGATTGTAATGATTCATTTTGAAATAAATTTAAATAAAGTATTATTTATACCGTTAGATCAAGATTACAGCGATATGAATTCAATTTTTAGATCGTTATAATCGATTTATCAATCAAAACTAAATGAAAACAAAAATATTCTTAATATTTTTGTTTTTTTATACTACGTCGGGAGGCATACAAGCATACGGCCCACCTGATTTAAAGCAGATACCGTAGCCTATTAACGCTTGCGATATACTAAGTATCACTTGCGCGATGCCTCCTCTGCTGCTTTCACAGCAACTCCTTGGGAGCTTACTGGTGACCTCACTCACACGCAGGAACACAACAACCCTCTAGGGAGTTGTTATTTGACAGCGGTTTTCTGTGAGGTGGAGGTACTTCCCCAGAGAGCTCGGTGGCTCAGTCGTGGAAGACGCGACTTTGACATCAACGCTCGTGGGTTCGATTCCCGCACAAGGTAAACATTTGTGTCCATGAACATGTCTGTTTGGCTTGGTCTGGATGTTTAAAGAGAGGTAGGGCGCATTAAAGCAGCCCCTCTAGGGGAAGTAACTCCACCTCACTGAAAACCGCAGCCAAATAACAACTCCCTGGAGGGTTGTTGTGTTCCTGCCTGTGAGTGGGGTCACCAGTAAGCTCCTAAGAAGTTGCTGTGTAAGCAGCAGAGGAGGCATCACGCGAGTGATATGTGTCACAAGCGTTAATAGGCTACGGTAACTACTTTACATCAGGTGGACCGTATGCTTGTATGCCTCCCGACGTTGTATACAAAAAAAATGCAGCAACTCCTTAGAAGCTTACTGGTGACCTTATTCACACGTAGGAACAGAACAACCCTCCAGAGAGTTGTTATTTGGATGTGAGATGGAGGTACTTCCCCAGACGGGCTGCTTTAATACACCCTACTTCTCTTAAAATAACATGTATGCCTGACGTTATATTGAAAGAATGCCCTTAATCTACAAGTCAAACTTGAGGCCTTATTTAGATCGATTCTATTGATATCTGGAATGGATTACACGTAATAAGAGACACAGCAGATAAAAGCCTTTGTCATTAGAGCGGAAAATTCAATATCTTGGAATTACTAATGACCGGCACTGAAGGTCAGCTTATGAGTTCCTACAATGTTGCAAACAATCTACGTACATCAATCACGAATAACTTGTTAAGTAAGCGTAAAGTACAATATGTTACACTGGTGAATGTATTAGCGTGGAATAGCATCCACGTGTAACATTCTTTGCAGTGTTATGTGAATGAAATAATCTATGGAGGACCGATAAGATCGATTTGACATAGTAACTAAATTCACCTTCACGGGTCCGAAGTGAAGTTGAACGCTCAGCTCTTTTGGTTAATTCCCGGTCAACATTACGACACTTATCGGGTAATTGGTTAAAATATCCCCCCATTGGTTTCCAGTGAGCTCGAATCGCTGAGTTATTCAGGCGCTAAAACACAACGTTTTTGTGAACCCCGGTGTCTTTATGCATAGTCAAGTAGTTTATGGATTTGTGGTAGTAACTATCTATGTATAATTTCGCACCAAGTTCTTGGCGTAACAGGCAGTGACAACCAAGCACTTTATGAGTCGATCATTGCGCACCTCACTCGCTTCTTTAATATTCATAGCTCTCAATGCCGTGGTTAATGCTATATAAGACAAGCCCGATGGTGGTGTGGTTAGCAATGCTACTTTAACACAGAGTTCCGTGAGTTCGATTTCCATACACGACAAATATTTGTGTGCATGAACATGTCTGTTTGTTTTGGCATTGTTGTTGTTTGAGAGAGGTAGAATAAAGATAAAAGATAAAGATAAAAATCATTTATTTGCCATTAGACCCTTACGGGCACTTAGACACGTCTTACATTCTTTAAATTAAATCATATTGTAACTTAATAATTTTCCAGTTTTTTTTTTTTTATTTTTAATCTCTCTCTTTTAATCTACCAGCATTTCGGAAATGACGATTGGCGAAGAAGAAATGCCAAAAGAAACTTGCCAATATGGGTCTTTTTTTCCATCGTTAAAATATATTACAATAAATATATGTGAGTGAAATCAAGTGGTACAATTAAAGATATATTAATACATGTGCTGAATCATTTCCAAACATCTCTATCAGATAAATATTCATCGATTCTATAATAACCCTTCTTGCACAGAGTATTTTTGATGTAACCTTTTGAACATATTCTCAGGCAAGGACAGAACTGTTTCAGGTAATTTATTACAGAATCGAATACAATTTACAATGAAAGATCTACTAGTCTTAGCAAGCCGATGTACAGGCACACGCAATCTATTCTTACTTCTAAGATTTTCACTAAATTTAGAAAATGACTATTTATAATATTTTTACGAGCATACATTATATTCTCATAAATATACTGAGAGGTAACCGTGAGGATATTTATTTCTTTAAATAGTTCTCTAAGAGATTCCCCGGCGCCCATGTTATAAATAGAGCAGATGGCTCTCTTTTGTAATATAAAAACAGTTTCAATGTCAGCCACTTTTCCCCACAACAATATACCATACGACATAATGCTATGAAAGTAGCTGAAATAGACTAAGCGCGCAGTAGCCACATCCGTCAATTGTCTAATTCTCCTAACCGCATATGCGGCGGAGCTGAGCTTACTGGTCAGTTTTTTATGTGGGGGCCCCACTGCAATTTGGAGTCTATTGAAACTCCAAGAAATACAGTATCATTAATAAATTCTAGTATATTATTGTTAATTAAAACTTCTGTATTGGCAGAAGGCACATTTGGTAGACTAAATTTTATACATTTGGTTTTGGTTGAATTTAATAAAAGATTATTACACGTGAACCAATTTAGAATGGCAGATAGAACACTATTTACATTGTCAATATTTTCGCACCGGCGAGTAACATTAAAAATCAAAGAAGTATCATCAGCAAACAGTAGTATATCCGCCATTTTCTGCACCATGTAGGGCAGATCATTCACATATACTAAAAATAAAAAGGGGCCCAATATAGAGCCCTGGGGCACCCCAATATTAACATTGCTGCCTTTAGACTTGACAACATTTATATCAACAGTCAGTATTCTGTTACTTAAATAAGAATTGGATCAAGGTTGCCCTAATGGGAAAGTACCTCAACCTCACAGAAAACCACAGCCGAACATCAACTCCGTGTAGGATTTTGTGTTTTGCAGCAGGAGTGGCAATGCGCAAGTGATACTTCCCATAATATCCTTTTACGATAAACATTTTATATCAGGTGGGCTGTATGTTTTGTATGCCTCCCGACATTGTATAAAAGCAAGGGTCGTAAATACACTAACAATATATTTCTTCTTTGGTTGTACTTGCGATATAGTACCTCGACCATTATTTGTTGATTACTCTATCTGCAGGTATCTCTTTGACTTCAAATATGATGGCGAGTTGCTTAATAGGAAAATTAATATCTCTTCCAGGTCACATCGCAACCGTGGGTACATTATCACTTACATATAATACCTATTAATTTTGAAGTGAAGTTTAATTTACTCTTGCATTTGTAATTTCGCAACCTCATACTATTACCAGATTGATAATGTCGAGTAATTCCACTTACAAAGGTACTGACAGCATTGTATGGTACAGTCGGCGACACTTACTGATTATACGATTTTTTTCCAAATTACTAGAATGTATATGTATATTTATGACGTGATTTGTAAGATATTAATCGCAATCCAAGATTCTCGTTTGGTATTCGTCAGAATCCGCTAAATACGAGTGAAGTTACTTTGTCTATTTCAATACAAACCATTTATCTCCACGGCTTCATTTTATCAGTTTGCAGGTATTCCATATATAGGGGGTTAATTACCAAGAATTCCATCGGCAAACTTTGCTTACATTGTTGCAATTGGCATAGCGTGATGGAATGGTCGTAACTAATGTAATTTGATTAATTGATAATAGAACAGACAATTTATATGCAAGAAATTAATTCATAAACGGCAAATATCGACGTCTGTTATACGAAGAAAATCGATTAAAGAAGGTACACGACGATGCTAGTTTCAACGTAATCACCGCAACAACAATGAACAATGAGGTCATTGCAGTCACAGGGGTAAAACTACAGGCGGCTTTGCCCACAAAAAAAATATCCAGCAGAAGAAGGTATTTAAAATTTAAAATATCTGATTTGAAATTTAACCTTTAAGGAGAGATTTCGCCTCTCTTTGTGGGTTCTACCGATTGTACAACGGGTTGTGTTCTGCCCATGGGCTACGGTGACTGTTTACAGGCAGGCCGTATGCTAGTTTGCCACCTTGGTGGTATAAAAACCTAACCTTGTTGATATATACAATGATGCTGGATGGCTAGTCAAATTTAGCTCGACTGCGGTGCATTTTACAGGACGTCTGGTAGCAATATTCGTCGATTCATTACGTAGCAGTAAATAATTGTTTACGTTAGATCTATTACATAATCGAAACTATATGAGAAGTAATTGTAATCTGATGAAAATTCGATTGTCTTTTTTTACATTTTCATTTATTTTTTAAACCGTAAACCTGAAGGGTTGATCAGTTACCAGTAATCTCCTAAGGAGTTTCTCTGTTAGCAGGGGCAGCAACGCGCGGTCGATCATGCATTGTAAGCGCTCATGGTCTACGGTAACCACACTATAAACAGATGAACCGTATGCTTGTACACCTTCCAACGTTTTATAAAAAAAGTTTAGATAAATCAGATCACCTATACTCCAATTTACTGGAAGTTTTCAAACTATGCATCGTAAAACCATCATAAATGTGCAGATAAAAGATAAACATTATTTGCTATTGACCATTTGAACGCATTTTAGATTTTAATAGTCTTATTGAGCTTAATGTTTATTTTGTCTTTTTTTATCTACCAGCATTTCGGAAATGACCTTGGGCGAAAAGGTAATGCAAAAAAAAAAGGCCAATATAGACAAATCGTCAATTTTCGGACAAATTACATAGCGCCATCTAGCCCAAAAGTAAGCAAAGCTTGTGTTGCGGGTACTAGACAGAGACATTTAGTAACATGTCTCTGGTACTAGACAACTGATATCTATCTATCTATCTATAACTTCACGCCAAATCCCTTGCGGGGTAGGCAGAGAGAACCGAGCGCCACGTGACTCGATCCTTACATATCTCACTCGCTTCTTTAACATTCATTGCTTTTGTCATGCACGCTCGCCGGTTTCTAGGGCTCCTGACATCACCTTCTGATAGAACACGACCAATTTGGTCATGGTAGGTAAGTCTTGGCCTTCCTCGGCTCCTACATCCTTCCACTTTTGCATTGTATATCTGCTTCGTCATTCTTTCATCTTGCATTCTTTCTACATGTCCAAACCAACGCAGCATGCCTCTTCTTATTTTAACACCGACGGTCTCTTTCAGACCAACTCTGTTTCTAACATCATCATTGCGAATACAGTCTACAAGCCTTACGCCACAAATTTTGCGCAGTGCTCGCATTTCGACCGCGTTTATTCTACTTTCATGCTCTTTCTGCCATACCCAGCTCTCGCTTCCATAAGTTAGCGTTGGGACCAACACTGCATTGTGTATAGCGAGTTGTGCCTTCTGGCTCAGGTTTTTACTGCCAAGAAGTTTTCCCAACGCTCCATTCACACTATTCCCAGCACTCACTCGTCTTTCCACATCTGCGGTGTACCTTCCATCCCTGCTGAAAGCGCATCCAAGATATACAAACTCATCCACTTGTTCCAACACTTCATCATCAATCGTAATCCTTACATTAGTTCTGGATAGTTCTGGACAACTGATAAACATACGTAAATACATTTTTTTGTAAATACATAATTATTATACATAGAAAATACTCAGACCAAGACCAACAGGCATGTTTAAGCATACAAATGTTTCTACTGTGTAGGAATCGAACCCACGAGCATTGGTGTCGTAAGTAGCGTAACAGCGCGTTTCACCACTGCGCCACAATTCCTCGATAAAATTGCTAATAAGTACAATAAATTCATATCAGTGTATATCAGTGTCAAGTGGTCAAATTAAAGATGTATTAATATATATGCTGCTGACTGTACCAAGAAACGTCGATTGTAAATGATTAGCGCGTGTACAGTTGAACAGAATTACTCTGCAGTATATAGCCTCTGATCGGCGGGAACTGAATGCCTCTATCGCTGCATGAATCGCATATATGAGTTGCATGCTGCATCGCCTTCATTAAACTGCGGTGCGTTTCTGTTGAATCACCTTGCGCTTAATAACTATCGCTTCAGAAATAAATTTATAGGAACGTTAGGAGTTTCTCAAAGGAATAAAAATCGGATAAAGGTCTTTTTGTATGACAAATATAAATAAAGTTGAAGTGTTTATAATATCAAATTAACATATTTTTATTGCATATAAATACACGGTACTTATACAAAAAAAAAAAAAAAAAAATTTTTCTGGGTTTGTCTGTTTGTTCCGGTTAATCTTCGAAACGACTGAACTGGTTTCAACGGGACGTTTACTGACAGATAGCTGATATTGTATAAAAAGCATTATGGTTCCGCGTTGAAACAATAAAACTTCCGAAATTGGAAATAAATCCAAATCCACGTGACTAAAATCGCAGGAGCCGCTGCCGTATACAAATTGGTTTCCGTAGCTTATGAATGTTTCCAATACAGGAAGTATCGCTGTCTGCGTTAATACAATAATTCAAAAGCATACTGGCAATACAATAGCTTCCTCACAGTTATTATTTGGCTGTAGTTTTTTGTGAAGTAAAGTTTCTTCTTAAGTTGGGCCGCTTTAATGCTGCCCTACCTCTCTTAGCTTAACGAATGGCACATATCGCGACCAGCCGAAACCAACAGTTTAACTCGAGATGACTGAACCCGTCCAAAGATAGAATGCGGTCGACGCTGCTTACCTTGCCATCTCGAGCTCGACGGAGACAAACACAGAGTCCCGGCTGTTGTCGATAGATGACAGTCGTTAAGCTAAGTCAGTGGCCTTCGGACGGCTTGACAACACTGGCCTCCGCCAATCCGTAATTGAACAGCGTAGTGGAGCATGCTCTAAACCCCTTCGGCTGAAGGGAGACCCGTATCCTTGCAGTGGGATGAATAAGGGTCGCTGCGATGGTGGTGGATATATATATAAATCCGAAAACACGATTTTAGCGCTACATGTCCCCACCAGAATTGGAATCGGGGACCAGCCAGTTAATAGTCCATGGTGAAGTATGCTCTAAACCCCTTCAGTTAAAGGGAGACCTGTATCCCTGCAGTGGGATGAGTTAGAGTTGGTATAGATTGAAAACAACTTAAATTCTAGGACGGCAAGTTTACATTGATGCTACTAAGGCTATCCACATTCCTTGCCGAATAAACTTTATGTACATTGTAAGCATTCCATTTGGACCAAATCAGGAATTGGACCCGTTAAAGGAATTATGTTGCAAACGGCTCTACCGACACAAATAACTTGATTAAAGTTGACAGCAGATCTGTTATGGCAACCAGTTTAAGAGATCCCGGCTCTCTGATAATATGATTACGTTTCAGAGTATTCGATAGGGTTTAAATCATCCATTTTTGTAAATATCGATATTTTTTGTTTTGTGTAGCCTCTTGCTCCACTAAGGTAATAAGAATTGTAATAGCAATGTTATCCCATTGGAAAAAGAATCAACTGGTCTCCGGTTCGAATTCTTGTGGGCGTACGTACCATAAAATACGTATTTTCAGACATTAGTTGCAGACCACGATTTCATTTGCGCGTATCCCGGTATCCCGTGGGAACAGCTTTTTTACATTCTTTCATTTTCCCTTGGTTTTTAAGTTAATCTGCTTCGTCATTCTTTCATACTGCATTCTTTCTACATGTCCGAACCAACGGATATGATATTTAACGAATGACGAAGCAGATATACAATGCAAAAGTGGAAGGATGTAGGAGCCGAGGAAGATCAAGACTTACCTACCATGACCAAATTGGTCGTGTACTATCAGAAGATGATGTCAGGAGCCCTAGAAACCGGCGAGCGTGCATGAAAAGAGCTAGGCTAGCTAGCTAGAAGCGAGTGAGGTATTTAAGGATCGAGTCACGTGGCCCTCGGTTCTCTCTGCCTACTTGCCTACTGATTTGGCGTGAAGTTATAGATAGATAGATGTAAGTTAATGCAGTGCAATAAATCAAATGTAAAAATATGTTTTTCTAATTCGACTGGTAGTTTCAGAGGTTAGCGCGTTCAAATTAACAAACACTCTTCAGCTTTATATATTATTACAGATTTATAGTTATCAATTACATGGCTGTAATGGAATTATATTTTAAAAGAAGCATTCTGAAGTAAAAACCAGACTGGTTTTCACTCTGAAATATATATGGAGGTCTGGCAGTCGCTCTATGTATAAAATCAGTCTCTTCGCCAAATGCTCAGACTTAGGTAGCGGACCCTGCTTATCCTAATGGATTGGGTAATAGGAAAGGGAGAAGGGAGAGGAGAAGAGGGTGGTGGGGTACAGGAGCTGAGAAGCGGTTATATTGAGGTATACATGCAAAGAAGCATTTTTAGCATTATGTATTGAGTTGCATTTTTTTATACAAAGTCGGGAATTACACCACCATACATTCCACCTCATCTAAAGTGGTTACCGTAACCTATGAACGTTTTCAATACAAGAATAATCACTTGCACTGTTACCCCTACAGCTAACACAGCAACTTCTTAAGAACTTACTGGTAACCAGTAAACTGCAGCCAGATAACAACTCCCCGGAGGATAGTTGTGTACCTGCGAGTGAGTGAGGTTACCAGTAAGCTCCTAAGGAATTGCTGTGCTAGCAACAGGTAACATAGCGCAAACGATATTTCAAGTACTGCAAGCTTGCATAGGCTACGCTATCCACTTTACATATACGTGTTTACGTACAACATATCCTCTCAATTTTATAAAAAATATATATATTGAAATGCATGTTATATTAACTACGGAACCGTTTTTATGTATCTTACATTTTGTATTAGCTATACGACTACAGAACCCTTTTTATATATTTTCCACTATCGATATTATACAACACTAGTGTTTGTTAAAACGGAAAGGGGAGGGGGGATCGGGGGAGGCCTTTGTAAAATGGTCGGTTACCTGCTCTCGCTTGACAGTTTGTTGTCTGATAGAAATCGAATAGAAATTCAGTGCAATTGTGTTAGAGACAACTCACACGCGCCGTTTTTATTCAAGTATTCAAATGTTAGTAGTAACTATAAATGTGTACTTATTTGACAAGTAAATGACAGTAGAATGAAAAACATTTATATCTCATTAGAAACAACAATTTATGCTCAATAATAATTAATAAAGTAATGCATTTTTTACGATTTTTGTGAAATAACAACGAGATTTTGGTTTGTGTATTTATTTTTATAAACAAATCGAATGGAAAATATCCTATATTTTTTTCCATGATATTCCATTTTGCAGAACTCTGGCAATAGTGCTTATTCTCATTCGTATATAATTATACTTATATAACAAATATATATTTTAGTATGTAAGTACCTGCTAAATTCTATAGTAAACATTTCGCTTCATCTTTACTGGGAAGGAACTGACGCTATTTTCGGAGCCATTTCTGAAACTTTTTATAATAAAGAATTTAATTAATTTCATTTTAAATTTAATGTAATATGTTCACGAGCGGTCATAAATGCATGAATATTCCCGTAACAAAATCTTTTGGGCGGGGTTTCAACGTAATCTGTAGTGATACAGTTTTATCTATAAATTAATTTATTGGTTTGGTTTAGATACCATAGATGGCGCTAGTATTCGTTGGAAATATCAAAATAAATAATTTTATGCCTTCATTGAAGTATCTCGTTATTTGCTAGTCACTATTTTATTATATTACATCACAAATTCTCTTAAAACAATTAATAACCTCATTATGAGGTACCACGCGATAGCTAGGATTCACACTCGGTAGCAAAAAAAATATCGTTCGTTTCAATAACATTAGACAACTAAGACATTACGCAATGTGTTGATATTACCCTGCTATTTATGCCGTTCTAATTGTTTATGTTGAGGTTATATGTGTCTATAATCTGCATGACAGATCTCAAATGAATTGAGGGTAGTTTAATATTGATTGTAGAAAAATACATCTCTTATACATCTCTTTGTTCAATCATAACATTCTTTACTTTCTTTGAGTGAATTCAGTTACGATTGCGTTTAACGGATTTTTAATATTTATTCTTAATATGAGTTCGAGATCTAATATTGATATGGTTGCGAGGGCCTAAATTATAGTTTTTCATAATCAAGGCCTAAATTATTCTGAAATTTCTAGAGAAACTGATTAAACGTAAGTAATGTTTTAATTCTCTATTCGTTATTTAACTTATTACCCATGGCCATTGAAACACAAAAATAATAAATATATTTCTCTTACAGGTAAAGACTGTTACTTTATGGGTAAGAGGGTTTCAATAGGAGGGTTCATTGGCACATCGCAGTAGATCTGGTATCATATTAACTTAGACCAGCATCAACTTATGGTGCTAGGTTATGAGGAAAATGGCTTCATCCCAACCATATATTACGCAGGATAGTTTAACACATCTTTGCGAATGGTGCGCTTGCACTCCACAGTGCAGGCCTGAATTATCGGCGATGTGCTATTAAATCATTGCCAATCGAAATCCATAAAAGAGCACGATTGAAATTAGCTTTGTAATACAGAAATTTCGACTGGAGCAACGTCATTTTCAGTGATGAGAGGACTTTTAAATCTAGCCAACATGCACGCGAGTTATGCTGCAGTGTAGGAATAATACGCGTTATAACCTAACTGTTATAACGCGTATTATTCTATTTTTTTTTCTTCTCATTCTCTTAAGTTCTAGTGCAAAACTTCACAAGAAAGTCGACCTTAAGGTCTCCATGTAGATCTGACCGCGCGTGTAAGTACATCTAATGAAGAATGACCTAAATTATAAATACTAGTATTAGGTGAATATAATTTGTTGTTTTTTTTCCCAGTACATATTATCAGAATTGCAGCGTAAGTACTGCATTAACCGGGAGTTGCATGGACTATGGAAATTGATACTTGTTTGCTGCATGATAATTACAAAAATAATGTTATTCGTCGCTATAAAATAATGGTCCATGTTGGTTCGCCTTTATCAAACAGTAGTCTTGAACAGCTGATAATCCGATATCCAGGTCATGTTTTGATTGCGGACAACAATCCATTTCATAGGTACTTGATTCCTCTGTACTTGTACAGAAATTGCAGTTTACTGTACTCGCCATAGTATTTATTCAGAGTACCTACTAGACATGTATAACGCATCTCAACAAACGAGCAAATCAAAGCTTAGATTTCGTCTAATGTAGGTGCAATGTTTTTTAAAAGGTTATGTGTAAACCAAATGCTTAATTTTGACGAGCTCGGTGGCGCAATGGTGAACGCGTTGTTACGCTACTTTGACACCAACGCTCGTGGGTTCGATTCCCACACAATACAAACATTTGTGTGCATGAACACGTCTGTCTTGGTCTGGGTATTTTCTATGTATAATAAGTATGTATTTACAAAAAAAATGTATTTACGTATGTTTATCAGTTGTCTAGTACCCATAACACAAGCTTCGCTTACTTTGGGGCTAGATGGCGCTGTGTAATTTGTCAAAAAAAGTCATTTTAAAGCACATGTAGGTACTGACTAAAGAGCAGTGATCGTCTAGTGGATCATCAAGGCAGTCATCAAGGTATCGGTCTATTAACCGGCTGGTCCCCGATTCAAATTCTGGTGGGGACATGTAGCGCTAAATTCGGGTTTTCAGATTTATATATGTCCGCCACCATCACAGCAACCCGTATTCATCCCACTGCAGGGATACGGGTCTCCCTTCAGCCGAAGGGGTTTAGAGCATGCTCCACCACGCTGCTCAAATACGGACTGGCGGAGGCCAATGTTTTCAAGCCACTCACGGGTCACCGACTTAGCTTAACGACTGTCATCTATCGACAACCGACGGCTTAACGTGCTCTCCGAAGCTCAAGATATATAAACCCATGGATGGGTTTATATATCTCGACAGGCTGCGGTCGACGTTGCTTAACCTGCGTGTCCGGTTAGAATGAAACGCGCAAACGTCGAGCACTCATTCATTGACGATTACTTAAAAATGAAATTCACTAGAAAATATTTACATTAACTATGTTCAGAATCCAATTTTCGTTGTTTTGATAGGTGAGTATGATTGAGTATACTTCTGTGATGATTCTATGTAATTTTAGCGAAGATTTTTAATTTGCGTGCCTGGATGTGTATATCATACATACATGCAAATGAAAAATCTTCACTAAAATTAACATAAAGTGTGTATCATACATTTCTTGGTTACACATTCATTTCTTTGTTATCATACAGATAAGAAATGTACGAAATAAAAAAAAACCCGAAACCGACTTCATTGAAAACACTACTAAAAATCTCATCAACTATTTGAAAATTATATAGGCACAACAAAAAAGAAATGTGCAGTTCACACGCGATATAAGTGAAACTTTACAAAATGTGAACTTCAAGATAATGAGACGAATGTAGAATTTCAGAAGTAGAATAATTATAGTTATGATGATATTAATCATACTTGAAAATTGTTTTTATTACAATAATGAAAAATTTATGTAAACAATACACGTGTACAATACACCACGGTTGTTATGACGCCTTATCTCAAGCTTCGTAATACGCAGGCGGAGACTCACACGTACTCACACATACACAACGCACGAACCCTGTAATGAACACTGTATAATGCCTTGTATCTCATCTCTCGCACGTTAAATCCTATAGATGTATGTGGTTGATTCTTTTGACTGTCGCTTTTTCGTTTCATCTACTTTCAAATCACAACGATGCTAAAGAAGTTTTCACTACAAAAAAAATATTATTCATCATAATTGAAATAAAAACATTTTCTTTCAATATGTTTCTCATTAAGCTACTGGTGAGAATTATCCAGTGAATAAAGAAATGAATCCGAACGGGATTCATAAGCAACAGAAATTAAGTGACATAACTGAGCACAGCAGAAATTTCGCCTAAAATTATACCTATATTTGAGTTATTTATCAATAATGCTTCTGTTCTTGCCGATACTGTACAAAACGATTCGTATTATTTGATTGGCGCAACGTAATAATAGACTGAATGAAATTAACTATAGGCTATGACTGCTATGAGTCGTCAGAGTTAGGCATTGCTGGATTGTTAGAATGCTAATAAGCCAGTCATTTACAAATGACTACGAAATAGAAATGTCATTGCTTGCTTGTTTAGATATGAACAATGGTTATTAATACGCTGTTTAAATGAATACTTGCTTAAATAGATTTTTGAAGTGATAACTTCTTATGGGAGGGTAAACCGCTTCGTTACGTAACGCGTTACGGCGCCAGTCTATCTGGTTTCCCTTTCTCTCACGCATACGGCAGCTTTAATTATATGTATGTAGATTAGTTTAAGTTATCACTTCTGTCGGGCGTCCCGAGACGCACACGTTTTTTTATACAATATCGGGAGGCATATAAGCACACGACCCACCTGACGTAAAGCGGTAAACGTGGCACATTACATATCACTTGCGCGATACCACCCCTCCTGTTAACATAGCTACTCCTTAGGAGCTTACTGGTCACCTCACTTACACAGGAACACAATAACTCTTCAGGGAGTTGTTTATTGGCTATATGTGTTTAATCTGTGAGTACTTCCCCAGACGGGCTACTTTGATGCGCCCTACCTCTTTTAAAAATAACCAGACCAAGACAAACAGACATTTTCAAGCACACAAATGTTTGTCCTGTGTGAGAATCGAAACCACGAGAGTTGGTGTCAAAGTAGCGTTACTAACCAATGCGCAACCGATATGGTCAAGTGTTAACTTTTTAAAACGTTACATAGGAAAGTGCTTAAAAAGATAATACGGGCAACGAATGCTTAAATAATATGTTACTGTCCAAGCAGGAAATAACTACAAAGGCCAAGGAATAGCCAAGTCCATTTGAAGTGTTTTTTTTTAACCATCAACGGGACACATACCTACAAACAATTGATGTAAAAGGTCTAAACGCTTGCAATACAGGAGCATTGCTCGCGCGTTGCCTCCCCTGCTGCTAATACAGCAGCATACATTATATATCACTTGCGCGATACCTCCTCTCCTGTTCACATAGCTACTCCTTAGATGATTACTGTTAACCTCACTCACACACAGGAACACAATAACCCTCAGGGAGTTATTTGTCGGCGGGTCTATGCAAAAATATTTTTTCAAATCCAGCTGGTACGTAGGTCACACTATAAGTTTTGCGTAACTTAAAAAAACAACATGTTATAACCAAAATATTATGTTTATTGCTTTTCAAAATACTCTCCTTTACATTTTAAACATTTTTTCATGCGATCGAACCATTTTTTAAAACAGGAGGACCACAGATCTGAAGGCATGTTTTCTACGTGCTGATTGAACGCTATCACTGCCTCTTCGGAGTTGGTAAAAGTGAAACCTCTCATCAAATCTTTGATTTTGGGGAAAATACAGAAATAACAGGGTGCTAGGTCGGGGCTATGCGCAGATGGGTAACGAGTTGTACTTTTTTGAAAGTTAAAAATGACTTTGTTTTGTTGGCCGTTTGTGAAGAAGCGTTGTCATGATGTAGGAGAACGCGGCTTTTTGGTCGTCTTTCGCAAACTTTTTCTAACACCCTGGGTAAATAAATGGTAGAATACCACTCGGCATTAACACTCTTTTGATCTTCAAGTGGAATTGTGCAGATGGGACCTGTAGCTGAGAAAAAAAACGCGATCATTTTTTTACCAACGTTTCTCGCCTGCCTCACTTTTGTTGGCCTGTTCTCATTTTCAAACACCCATTCACAAGATTTCTGTTTTTTTTCGGGTTCAAAACAATAAATCCACGTTTGGTCTCCTGTGATAATGTCATAAACAGCATTAGAATGTCCGTGGTCGTACTTCAGTAGCATCTGTGAGCACCATTCCACGCGAGCCCGCTTCTGCTCCGCTGTCAGTTCATGAGGGATCCAACGACAACAAAGTTTCCGAACTTTCAATTCTTCGTGTAAAATTTTCTGAATTTGGCTCATACCAATCCCCAATAGTTCCCGAATTGTCTCATAGGTAATCCGCGGGTTTTCTTCAATTAGCCGCTTAACAGTAGCCACATTATTTACGTTGACGGCAGTTGAAGGCCGCCCTTCACGAAATTCGTCATGTAAAGAAACTCGACCTCTCTCAAATTCAGCAAACCATCGCCTCACGGTGCTCAAAGAAGGTGCTTCTCTCCCAAAAACATTTTGAAGACGAGCAGCACAGTCTTGCGGAGAGAGAGAACTTTTAAAATCATAAAAAATCATCGCTCTAAAATCTTTTCGACTCAATTCCATTTTCGTTGCGTACGTAGAACTTTGATGTGTGATAAAAAACAATTGACAAATGATTTCCCGCCAATTGTTTTTTTTTTATTACTAAGTAGGTTGCAACGTTTCAAAAAATATAACATTCGAAATTCAAATAGTTCCGATTAGCTAGAAGTGCAAAACTTTTAGTGTGCCCCTAGTAGTTCCAGAGATTAGTGCGTTTAACAAACAAACAAATCCTTCTGCTTTATATATTAGTATATATGTATGAGTAACTAGGAATAGGTAATTCTTTTGTTCACATTCGTCAGCCATTGTTATATGATTCATGTACTGATTAGAGAGTTGTTGACTGCTGTTTTTTTTTAACCAGGGAATCCCGTGAATAGGGCATAAACCGCATCTGAATGTAGTATTGACATACATATTCACATACCAGAAAAATCCCTTGACTTCAATTTCCAAGCACAATGGGGGCAAACTGGTATACTAACTTACTAAAATTACCATGCTCCTTTAGTTTCTGAACTCGTTGGAGGCAGCAATTGCGCGAGTGATACTTGAAGTGTTACAAGTGTTCATAGGCTACGGTAACCACATGTTTGTCAGGTGGCGCAGCGGTTAATAACGCGACTATGACACCAACGCTCATGTGTTCTATTCTCACACAGTTGTACGCATGAACTTGTCTGTTTGTCTTGGTCAGGGTGTTTTAACAGAGGTAGGGCGCATCGAAACAGCCCGTCTCGGGAAGTATCTCCACCTCACAGAAAACCGTAGCCAAATAACTCTCTCTAGTTGTGTGCTTGTGTGTGAATGAGGTCACCAGTAAGCTCCTATGGACTTGCTGTGTTAGCAGCAGAGGTGGCATCGCACGAGTATTAGAAGCGGTCATAGGCTACATTTTACATCAGGTGGGCGGTATCCGTATCCGTACGCCTCCCGATGTTGTATAAAAAAAATATTCTGTATTCCGTTAATATATTATATCGATCAAGCAGTGGTTCTCTTCTTTTATATGATGATGTCTCATCCACAATGATGACGATAAAATACAAATACCTATTATTAACAATAACGCATAACTTCTTCAGTGGTATGACTGACAGCCATCATTCCGTCAAGGCATTCATGTCTTGAATTATTAAATATTCCACAAGCAAATATAACGGCATACCAGTGCAATATACGACATTTGATTTGGCATATAATTACAATAAATATTGCACGCTTAAAATGTGCCATACAATTCATACTCTTACAAATATGAATCTTTATGACTGACTTAAATGACAACGTAAAACGCCATACTGTGGTCTTAAAATTTGACCATAAAAATGTTGTTAAGTTATTACCCAGAAGATTGGGGAAGTGATAAAAAACAATTTCCTGGGCCGCTATTGTTTTAGTGCGACTAACTTGAGGTAGGTACAACTATATTTAATTTGAATTAGCCTGACTACGGAAGTAACTCATGTAGACTTATTTCATTTAGTCGGGCTCTGCTTCTAATAGTTTTACTATTTGTTGCCCGTGACTCCGCTCGCATGGAGTTTGATGTTTCAGGTTTTGAACAAGATCCCTAAATGAAAATTAACAAATAGCATTCAGGGATAATGTAATACACATTAGTGAAATGTTGTTAAAATTCAAATAAACAAACTTTACTTCTATAAAATATTAGTGTTTACAGTATTAGTTTTGCTTATCAGTTGCAGTATTAATTTTTGTAAGTAAGTTTACTAGAAATCTTTAGATTGCTGTATTAACAGCGGAGATGGCAGAAGTTTACTATTACTATTAGGTATATTATTTTCAGTTTATAAAAAAAAAATAACAGTGTAGACACAAACACAGAATAAGCTATATAAAGGCATGCAAATCTCCCCTTTACAACAACGGCATAACATGCGTGTATAGGTGTATATAACTTCACCTACAATTGTCTGTATTCTGACTAACTCTGTTAAAGCTCTTGTTCGTAGTTCCTTCTGTATCGCTCTTATTCCACAAATATCTCTATAAACATTGCCGTTACATCATTAGTGCCAAATTAGATGTCATGTACTGTACGTAATAATGTCTGAATACAATCCATTATGCATTCAGCGCACATAACCGGTTGTTAATAAAGATATTGTTTGAATAAGAAATATGCAATGCAACTTGAATTGCAATAGTGCACACAGCAAGAATATTGTGTTTGTATATTATAAATATTATTAATTAAATATATCTTCCACCGATTCCGAAAAAGGCGCCGGATGATTTTTTAGGCATGTTAACCGATACTTATGGAACAGCTCAACCAACTATGAAGAAACCGATGATAATCTTTGTTCTATTAACTTTATATTTTAGATTATTACATTAAAATAAAAAACTCTACGGAAATTTTATTCTGTTACTTTAGTATATCCATTACCAATTTTATTCGATCATTATCTTGTTGAACTAATTCTATAGCAGAGCTGAGGTATAATTAATTGAACAACTCTCTTACACTTTATTAATTTAGTTTGTTTTGCACTTTTTAGTTTCTAATCATTAGTAATTAGAAACTAAAAAGCAGCCTGTCAATGGATTCATCTATCTCGAGTTTCTCCGTGCTCAGAGGGCACGTTTCGTCGGTTACAGCCTGCTGTGTTCGTGAAATGACAGTCGTTAAGGGAAGTCGGGCGGCTTGAAATAACCGACCTCCGCCAATACGCAGTTGAGCAGCGTGATGGAGTATGCTCCAAACCCCTTCAGTTGCAGGGAAACCCGTATATCTGCAGTGGGATGAGTAACGGTTAATGCGGTGTGGTGGTATCATTATTTATAACGTATTATAAGTGCAGCAATGTTGACAAGTATCACTAAAGAACCAGACTATTAACTGGTGTCTTGTTCGAATCCTAGAGTATGGGTACCACTTAACGAGTGTTTTCAAAGTTATGTACATATTTGTAATTGTTATTTGCTCGGCAGTGAAGGAAAACATCGCGAATAAACCCGCACATCCTAAGATTATATTTCGAAAGACATGCGACGTATCCTAAGGAACGTGTACCTCTCGAACTGGGTTGTGAAGGTCTAACCACACTCGCACTATGTCAAAATCAGTATTTTTGTCAAAACCTTAGGCTGAGGTAGCGGATCCCGCTAATCCTAATCGATTAGAAAACGGGATAACGCTTGAAAGAAGAAGAATATAAGTGCAGCATGTAACATACTTATGATACGCACAGTACGCTATCTAATCACAATCTAATTTGACAATTGTAAAACATACCACACGTTCTCAGCTCTAACTATTAAAAAGTCAATAAAAATATTAAATAGACTACTTATGGAATAGAACTCTATTATTTACCAGTTAGTATTTAGTAAAAAAATATGTTTTTATTAAAAAAGTGCTACTAGCTAAAAAAAAGTGCTAGTTGACGCCAGCTGACATTAGTTATGACATTTTTAACAGAATTGAACACGTTTAATTGTGTGTAATTTGCAATTTCCTAAATATTTATACTGCAATTGTGATATTTTTAATTTGGATTGTTGTAAATGCATGTATTTTCAATACTATACTGTATTATTATGAAATGAAACGCCAGTGTACCAAAACACCTAAACGGAAATGTTATTACAAAGTACAGTGTTACGATTATAAGCCAAATGGTCAAGCCCTTGTTGAACAAATATTTGCAAAACTGTCTTAATTTGTATTATTAAGGCGCGGACCCATTGCTGCGCATGCTATGCACGGGAACGCGAGGCATTATAGCTGCGTGGGATCAAATGTTTGACAACGTGGCTTAACGTTTCCACTGCAGCGCACGCTACACACGAATATTCACACACGACTACCTACGTACAACTACGTAGCGCGCAGTTTTGAATCATACTCCTTGTTTAACTGACGCGTTACCGTCCCACCTCACGCAGATAGGCTGCGCACATTTCCGTATATTGCGTGCACAGCGTGCATGGCGTTGAGCTACGTAAGCGCATATTCGACCAAGCCAAGCGTGTACCAATCATGTCACGTGTACCAATCACATGAATTCATGCGTAGCGTGTCCGTGGGTTGCAGTGGATACTTTCACATACATTTTCTTGCAAAGCGAAGCTTGACGCACGTGCTTAGCCACTGCGTGCGCCGCGGTGGGACCGAGGCTTTACGACGCTAAAGGTAATGCTGTGACATTGCTTTCCGACATTTCATGGCATTATTAACTGGAGCAGATAACGAATGGAGTGCTAATGCGAATTTTTTTTTTGATTTAAATTGCGGGCTCGGTAGAGGGTTATTGTCTAAACTTTAAGAGACGTTCGAATTCATCATGCCGAATAAGTTTTCTTTTTTCGTGGCTAACAACAAAAATCATAACAACCGTTCCGTATAATTGTTTAATATTTAATAGTACTTATGGTTTAAAACTAGTTTAGTAAAAGAAACCTTTAGTTTGTAAAAAAATTGATAGATAACGGACGGACAAACAGCGGAGCCTTAGTAATAGGACACCATTTGTACCATACCAGTACGGAACCCTAACAAAATAGCTTCCCACACACAAGGCATCTAGCCAATTGAACATTTTTAAGGCTGGCTAGTTTTATCACATTGATTTATTTTATCACTGTTCAAGCAAAGGTCTTGCATACAGCTAAGAGCAGCGCATGATATTTGAAATAGGTACTATTGTAACTTTTAATGTACACGGAATACGAGCTATATAGGCTGCATGTGGGGCAGTTGAAGTAAGGAATAAAAATGCTCACTGCTGCATAACTTTACTTACCTCTCCTCTCATCGAGCCCCATCTCCGTTTCTGTCCCTCTTCTCTCTCTCATCCCTCGCCTCGCTACAACTACCATCCTCTTCCTTTCTCAGTGCTCTCTTTATTTGTCTCCCCTTATCTTTTATTTTTTTAGTGAGTGCTAAATGTGTAAAACAATGTAAAGACGATGTGTATGTGTAAACTCTGTGTATATGTAAGCTTGCTGCTGTTTGGACGTCAAACTACGTTCTCATTTGGTGAATTTTCCTACTGTGAGTACAGCACTATTTTTGGCCAACGTGATTAATGTTCTCTGTGATGCACGCCCTGTATCCAATGTCACATGGTTGAAATATTTTTATAAATAAAATATTTTATTCTTCTATTTTTAAATTATCAGTCCATAATATGTTTGCACCGTGTAAAATGATAATGTTAATTCCTTATACATTGGTATTACCATGGCAAGTATCGCGGTAGCCTTGCGGTCGCGCTACAACCTAGACACAGATTAAATACTAGGTATAGTTTAAAATAAATTATTATGAATTATCGGCTAAATATACTGAGTACGTCAATAGAATTGACAATGGCCTGGAAGAACGAATTTTAAGTCCAGAACCATATCTAATATAACTATTTTAAACACGCATTGAACACATATACACAAGAAATACAAACACGAACACCTTCTCACCCGTTACAAACTTCACCAAGTAGAGACGAAGTCGTCTTAAGTCCTTTGGCAATATACCGTGATTAGACTTGATAATTGACTAGCTGCTGCTAGCGGCTTTATCTCTTTTTTTGTGTTCAAAATTTGAAGTGTTTAGTATAATCAAGTATCTCTAAGTAACTAGTACCCATAACACAAGCTTAGTTAAGAAAAACGTAAAAAAATATTAGTTGGCAGGCAGCAGTAAAAGCAGTTTTAGTGAACCACTTTCAACGTGGTAGTATCTCTACCTTAAAGAAGACCGCAGCAAATCACAACTCCTTGGATGGTTGTTGTATTCCTGCGAGTAAGTACCAGTAAGGTCATCCAAAATTGCTGCCGTAGCAGCGGAGTTGGCAACATATATACGATACTTTTTTATATGATTATTGGTTACGGTAACCGCTTTACCACCCGTAATACATTTTTTCTCTCGAAGTAAAATAATAGTAATTACTACATGTTTACATGAACTTTATTGCATTTATTGCTGTACTGTAACTAGTCTGACTGGACGTGGGTATACACTCATAAGTAATTGGAAATTAACTGTGTTAGTTCAAAAGCACCGGCATGTGGGAGGGTCACTTGTTCATGCCCTTGATAGAGTCGCCGAGGCGGTGTCCTTTGGTGTCATAATCAACAAATAAATGATGATCATTGAATCACGCGAGTTTTATATAGAGCGGCCGACTTAACTTCCTCCACAAAGAAATATGTATATTTTTAGGGTTCCGTACCCAAAGGGTAAAACGGAACCCTATTACTGAGGCTCCGCTGTCCGTCCGTCCGTCCGTCCGTCCGTCCGTCTGTCACCAGGCTGTATCTCATGAACCGTGATAGTTAGACAGTTGAAATTTTCACAGATGATGTATTTCTGTTGCCGCTATAACAACAAATATTAAAAAATAGAATAAATTAAATATTTAAGGGGGCTCCCATACAACAAACTTTTTTTTTTACCGTTTTTATAGATAATGGTACGGAACCCTTCGTGCGCGAGTCCGACTCGCACTTGGCCGATTTTTATTATAGTGCATTTCGACTCTCGACTAAAATCCGGAGTTTATTGTGTATATACTTGATTTTGCGTGATTGATTTAAAACATGATTTTGTAAAAAAAATATTTCTTTTGTCTTCTTTCTAAATAAAGTACCTCTGTTGTATTGAAGAATAAAAAGCTATGAATAGTAAAGAAGCCAGTGTAAAGACCGAGTTAAGTGGCACTCGTTCCTCTGCTCCACGTAGGTCTTATACAGATAGAATAGTTAGAATATAAATTTATGATTTGTATTTTTCTAAATAAGAGTTTTGCGCAAAATAGATGGCGCAATACAGGTGTTACGCCATCTATTTTGCGCAAAACTCTTATTTTCAGCGTTCGAGTAGAGTTGTAGTAGAGTTGGTCTGAAAGAGAGTGTCGGTTTTAAAATAAATAAGAGGAGGCATCCTTCGTTGGACATATAGAAAGAATCACGAAAGAGAGACAACGCGAAAGTTGGATGTCGGAGCCGAGGAAGACCGACACTTATCTACCATGACCAAATTGATCATGTTTTATCAGAAGGTGATGTCAGGAGCTTTAGAAACCGGTAAGTGTACATGAAAAGAGCTATGAATGCAAAAGAAACGAAGTGTATAGGGACCGAATCGTGTGGCACTGGGTTCTCTCTGCCTACCCCGGGCCTGCAGTTATAGATAGATTTATTTTTCTAATAACATCTCACAATGTCGATAAGTTGTAGCGTAGTCAACGAACGTAGTAATTTTCCACGTTACTACTACAAAACACTTTATTCCGGTCTTGTCTAAGCCATATCAATAAAATTTATATGCACATACAAAATGCATTTCCTTGATAGAGGCATTGCGAACAGTAATACGGTCTAGAAGCCTCACGCGACACCTACACACAAGCGCAGTATTCACAGTACTAGAAATTTCTACAAAGAACTTCTAGAAACATTTACAAGAACTAGAAGCATATTGTCTTAGTTACTGCGTCAGCTGCCGCTAGAAGGAATTAATTGATGAATAGGTATAGTACGAATTGAATGATATTCGAAAGTTACTTTGACTAGTTTTGTTTGTATTTCTGAAATATTTATTAACGTTTTAATACGCAAGGAACAAGTTGTTAAAATACTGATGTATCAGAATTTTATAAATATACGTATATAAATAGAAGTAGACAGTGCTTTCTGATTTATGAATTGAACGGCTGTGAGGAAACCCACACGTTCAAGAAATTAAATTTCGAAAGACGCGTGAGCTAACCTAAGAGAGATCTGGTTTTCCCTCTGGGTTTTGGAGGTCTGACGGCAGACGCTCCATATAAAACTCAGTATCATTTCTTTTTGTACAACGCCGAAAGGCATACTAGCATATGACCCACCCGATGTAAATGCTAACACATCAACTCCTTCGGAGCTTACTGATGTCCTCACGCACTTGTAGAAACACAAAAATGCTCCAGACTGTTTTAATGTGCTCTGTCTGTCTTAAAACACCCAGACCAAGTGAAACAGATACGCTCATGGAGATAAATGTTTGTCCTGTGTGGGAATCGAACACACGAGCGTTGGTGTCAAAGTGACGTTACTAATCACTGCGTTCGCCAAATCCTTAGGCTTAGGAAGCGGACCCCGCCAACCCTAGTAGATTAGGAAACGGGATAATGCTAAGAAGTAGAAGTATAAAAAAGAAGTAAACAATGGGTTTTTAATTAACTGCAGGTTTTTAATTAAGTTTACCCATCTACATAGTCACCTATAAGAACTTTGAACGCTACCCGCTTCTCGTGCCACGGAGTCGAAAGGACTTATGGTCCTCTCGCACAACACTCTTGTTCACTCTGGTAAATACCTCGATCACGACATCTGATTTGCTGTATCATAAGTTGACAACAACACTTATATCATTATAATAACATTTTTTACGCTATGTTAAGTCTTACGTAATGGTGATAGAATTTATAAATACTGATAATGGAAGCAAAGTTATGGTTGTTATAGTTCATTACTAAGACTTCAATGACATTCCAGGCATTGACGGAAATTCACTCACTTCTCAAGGTTGCAAGTAACATAATTACCTTTATATAATAATAATTTATAGCAACGATTTATGGCCCATCTTGCATAATTTTCTGTATGAGGATTACGGATTATTTTTTATTTAACACGAGTTCTTACTTTCAAATTTTGGGAAGTTATTGTATATTTCAAGGCCTATAGCGTCGTTCCATGTACCATTAGCGTGTATGCGTGTGAATGTGTGTGCATGTCGTGGGTACATAAAAGTTTACGCTCACTTTTCTTCCGCGCGCGACAAACGCGCAATTGAGCTGTATTTTTTATTGCTATCCTCCCGGCTTTACACATGTGACCCGATTGCACTGGTTTCATTAAAATCGGTCCGGCTGTTGAGTATATAGGGAACATACATATTTTATATATAAGATTATGTTTTATTTTTTTGTGTAATTTAACACAAACAAGATTAATTATAGTTTTTTAGTAATTTAAAAATAAATGACTTGTTCACTCTTTAAAATATGTTTACTTACTTGCATTTAGTTTGTACATAAAATACCAGCATTGCCAGCTTTCTTTATTCTCCTGTAGAAATATAACAGAATGACCATTTGGTAGGTATTTTACTTCTGAAAGGTAAAGAAATACTTCCACGGGCTGCTTTTTTAAAACTATAGCTGTGCCCTGTCCCTCTTTCGCAAGAGCCTCGTCTGCTAATCAACAATATTAAGAGACAAGTGGATTTAGCTTTGGTACTAAGGATGCTGGCAAGCTGCTTACATACCCTGAGGTATAAAAAATATTCTACCTACCTATCTACAACTACACGCTAAAGTTATAGATAGATAGAATCTTGTCCCTTCGGTTCCGGGGTAGGCATATAGAATTTAGCGCCACATTGAGATCCCTTCTTTAACATAGAGTCATGATTGTTAAAGAAGAGAGCAAAGTTTGTAAGGACCGAGTCATGTGACGCTAAGTTCTCTCCGCAACTCGTCGGTATCTAGGGCTCCTGACATCACCTTCTAATAAAACACGATACCCAGCGGGAAATTCTGTGAAGTTTTGGTATAAAACCAATAATGAAATACCTGCGCCAAGAAATAAATATATAGCTGGCAAAATTAAAAGTTCTTACACTCCCAAAATTCTCATACAGCACAGACGCCGAGAATAATAGTTCAGGAAATACCAGCATGACCATATAACATTTTGAAAACTTCAAATTCCTTTCCTTAGGATTTATTCATGAAATGTAAATACAACAATGAATGGCACTTATCGTCTTATTGGTCAAAATGTTCTCCCATTGGTCAGTAGGTTCCAATCGCTGGGATATTTAATGCTAAAATACAACGAGTTTGGTAGCTCAGTCGTGAATGACGCGACTTTGACACCAACGCTCGTGGGTTCGATTCCCATACAAGGCAAACATTTGTGTGCACGAACATGCCTGTTTGTCTTGGTCTGAATGTTTTATGAGAGGTGGGGCTCATCAAAGCAGCCCGTCTGGGGAAGTATCTCCACCTCACAGAAAACCGCCGGCAAATAACAACTCCCTAGAGGGTTGTTGTGTTCCTGCGTGTGAGTGAGGTCGCCAGTAAGCTCCCCAAAGAGTTACTGTGTAAGCAGCAGCAGGAGGCATCGTGCGAGTGATAATTAATATATCGCAAGCGTTGATAGGCTACGGTACCCGTTTTACATCAGGTGGGCCGTATGCTTGTATGCCTCCCGACGTAGTATAAAAAAACAACGGTTTTGTGAGCGCGTGGTACCTTCATGTGCCGCCAAGTGGTACACTGGTTTGTGGATACAACCTTCATCGTCAGACTAGCTCAAAGGTACCATGTTATTGTATAGTCATCTGAGCTACAGTGAATTTGGTCGAGAATTGTATCGTATTGGCTGTGAGCCTAGATATGGCGAAGGCGTTTGGTAGAGTCTAGCATTGTATCGCACGAAGCTATCATGGTATGCACTGCCCGCAGCTTCTTATCAAGCAGACGCATAAAATCCATTATTGATGGTTGCTGCTCCGATAACATTGATATTAATGCTGGCATCCTTCAAGATTCTGTGCTGTCCCTAACGCTATTTCTGAAGCGTGTTAATGATATTTTGTCAATTTACGGCATTCATTGCTTTCACATATAGCACCAGAGTCACTTATTGTCCAGGCTGTGCTAACAACTCTCTTTCTCTTGTGAAACGATCACGATGAGATGATCTGTCTAAATTTAAGGATACCTTGACTTAAGTGTAAGCGGTTAGACTGATCCATTTGCTGTAATCTCTCATTTCCGGAACACGCCTCTTACCATCGTCAAAACCTAGCAATTCTTGGTGTCGAGATCTCAAGCTCTCAAGATCTCAAAACCATAAAACTTGTTCGATATTAAATTAAAATAAATTCTTAGATGTGAGAGTTACCTCACAATATTTTTCTTCGCCGTCAAGCAAATGATTTTACATAAATCCGAATACATTGTTTCATGCCCACATCAGTATCCGAACCAGGGACATGTCGGTTAAGCTCTAGAAGTTCGGTGAGGCTGAGGTTAGTAACGTTACTTTGACACCAACATTCGTGGGTTCGATTCCCACACATGACTAACATTTGTAAATAAGGCTGCCCATCTGGGGAAGTTACCTACACGTCACAGAAAACAGTAGCCAAATAACAGTACCCTAGAGGGTTTTTGTGTTCCTGCGACTGAGTGAAGTCGCCAGAAAGTTGCTATATTAGAAGCAAGGCTGGCATCTGACATGAGCGATACCAAATGCGTTGCAAGCGTTCATACATCAGGTGGACGGTATGCTAGTATGGAGCCACACGTTGTATAAAAAATGACATTATTTAAATACGTTCTACTTATATGTCATTAACAAATTCAAATATGAAATTTAAAAAGTTATAAGTTTGAAAACATTTTTTTTCTCTGTTACCATTGTATCATGTTTTATGCACTATAAGTGCATTATGTACTTCTAACGTAATATCGCTGTTAAGTGAATCATAGAATCAACGCAGTAACAAAAGATGACTCAATATTACAGGTAAAAGATGTTTATTGCATCATTTCCTCGCGATGTTATGACTAACCGTTTGCTTAAAACCGTTACCGTTTTTGCTGTAAACCATACACGCAGAAATATAATTTTTTTACATTGCTTGTCTACATTTTAGTAATGTTTAAATTTGTATGAAAATATCCAAGCTTTGATACCAAATATGAAGATGTAGCCGCAAAATAAAACTTACGTACGAAAAATTGGCTTCTGCTACTCACATCGATATTGAAACTACATTCCTCAAATCGATTATATTAAATAAATCCCTTTAGAAGCTTTAGCTAATGAAAAAAACATACTAATTAAAATTTCATTTTATTATATAGGTACCTAAAAGACAAAGGTTTAAATTAAATTCACTTTCAAAATAATGTCTAAAATAGGTATGTGGTTATAAACCTAAATAATATAATATTAAATCTATATATATATATATATATATATAACTAAGTACATATTTAAAAAAACTTAGCATTGCTTGCTTTAACATAGGTGTTATATTATTATTTTCGGAGATATTACTCTGCGAAACAAAACGTCCTTTCTCTAATTTGCTGTGCCTAATTTGATAAGGGTATAACAAACCCTTCGCTGTCATCCTACTATTATTTATTTAAGACAGATGGCAAACAAGCATATGACCTGCCTGATGAGAACCGGTTTTTATAGCTTAGGAATGCTTGTACAAAAGTAGGTATGCACGCGCATTGCCATCCTGGAACTTAAACTTAAACAACAGCTTAAATTAACAGCTTAAACTTTCCAATAGCTTCCTGGTAGCATCTCACTTGTCCTCTAAGGATTATTAGGATAATTATTATGCAACCTAAACCCCCATTTTTTAAGAGCTGTCTGAAAGAAAACAAGAAATAACTCTTTTTATATTACATCATTCGCTAATCAAGCTCAACCGGTAGTTAATTCTATATTTTCTACCAGCATGGATGATGATGAACTGCATCCGCACATAGTAACGCGAAAGCCTAAAGTTGTGGGAGCCGAAGAAGGCTCACTTCGACCAGCTCGGTGACGCAGTAGTTAGTAACGCTGCTTCAACACTAGAGCTCGTAGGCTCGCATCCCATAAACATCTGTGTGCGGGAACACGTCGTGGTCTGGGTATTTTTGAGGAGAGGTTGGGCGCATCAAAACAGCCCACCTCGAATTACTTCCACCTCACAGAAAACTGCCGCCAAATAACAACTCCCTGGAGTGTTATTATGTTCCAGCGAATGAATGAGGTTACCCGCAAGCTCATCAGGAGTTTCTGTGCTAGCAGCGGAATATATTGAAAATTTTCATAGACTACGGTAACCACTTAATATCAGGTGGGCAATAAATAAATAAATACTGTCGGACAAATTACACAGCGCCATCTAGCTTTTTTTTTTGTAAATACATACTTATTATACATAGAAAATACCCAGACCAATACAAACAGACATGTTCTCATGCACACAAATGTTTGTACTGTGTGGGAATCGAACTCCTGGGTTCGATTCCGTTGGTGTCAAAGTAGAGTAACAGCGCGTTCCACCACTGAGCCACCGAGCTCGTCTCGGCAATATGCTTGTTTGCCTTCAAACAGCTTAAAAAATCTACCATTACAAAATTGGTCACGTTTTATCAGAATGTAGAGCTCCTGTCTAGAAACCGAGTAGTGCTAAGAAGCGAGTGAGGTATGTAAGGATCGAGCCTGACTTCGCAAGGGACTTTCTTAATAAAATTTGATAAAGTTCTAAGAAACCTGTAGTTTGCAATGAACTGTGCTATTAATTTTTAATTTGGTGGTTACGAAAGTTTGTATCGAATGCAAAATAATTTATAGGGAGTTTAATTTTACAGAAAAATTTGTATGGATATCTCTTCGTAGTAACTTAACTTGTAAGAGCAGGCATTACAGCAGCCCCTGCGGAAGTACCTCCAGCTTTCAGTTTTTTTTCCCGCATCGGATGGTAAGCGGTTACCGCAGCCTATTGACGCTCGCAACACCACACGGCGATGTTTCTCGCGCGTTGCCAATCTTGTGACCTAATGCTGTTTCGTCACAGCACCCAGTAATTTCTCTGCCATATCTGAACCTTCAAATCGGAACACAGCTATATAAATATAACTGCTTGTTGGTAGAAATAGGTTAGAGAGGGGTGCCCATGCAGACGACTTTTGTACAAAGTCTCCCTCTGGTAACAATTTTAACTAAATAACAACTCGTTGGAGGATTGTTGTATTTCTGCCAATGAATGATCTTACCCGTAAGCTCCTAAGGAATTGCCGTTGATGTGTTAGTAGCAGAGTGTTGACGGTGGTGATCGCCGACGACATTTAGTGAATTGCAACCGTTCTTAGGTCCCGGTAACCACTTTATACCAGGCGTATAAATAAAAACAAAACCTAACTCACTCACAACAAATAAAAACTCAAAACTTAAAAATACTCTCTGTAGAAGGGCTTATTGCAGAATTGATGATAATGTAACAGACAATGATGTCTGGAAATAATTCAGCACAGACTATCTGTCCTTAATAATCTTTAATTTTACCATTTGATATCATTATTGTACCAATATGATTATGTAAAAAAAAATTTGTAATATCTAATTGACAATTTTAAATGAGACCTATATTGGCAAGTTTCTTTCGGCATTTCTTCTTCGCCAATGGTCATTTTCGATGTGCTAGTAGATTATAAAAAAATCGGCCAAGTGCGAGTCGGACTCGCGCACGAAGGGTTCCGTACCATTATCTATAAAAACGGCAAAAAAAATCACGTTTGTTGTATGGGAGCCCCTTTAAATATTTATTTTATTCTATTTTTTAGTATTTGTTGTTATAGCGGCAACAGAAATACATCATCTGTGAAAATTTCAACTGTCTAACTATAGCGGTTCATGAGATACAGCCTGGTGACAGACGGACGGACGGACGGACGGACGGACAGCGGAGTCTCAGTAATAGGGTTCCGTTTTACCCTTTGGGTACGGAACCCTAAAAAAATCAGCCAAGTGCGAGTCGGACTCGCGCACGAAGGGTTCCGTACCATTATCTATGAAAACGGCAAAAAAATCACGTTTGTTGTATGGGAATATTTGTTTTATTTTGATTTAATTATTTATTCTTAAAGTGAATATATAACTAAATATTCTGTGAATATTTCAAGCCTCTACCTGTTGCCGTTATCAATATCGAGCAAAAATGAGCAAAAAAATCACGTTTGTTGTATGGGAGCCCCCTTAAATATTTATGTTATTCTATTTTTTAGTATTTCTTGTTATAGCGGCAACAGAAATACATCATCTGTGAAAATTTCAAATGTCTAACTTTCACCGTTCATGAGATACAGCCTGGTGACAGACGGACGGACGGACGGACGGACGGACGGACGGACGGACAGCGGAGCCTCAGTAATAGGGTTCCGTTTTACCCTTTGGGTACGGAACCCTAAAAAGGAAAAAAGTAAAATATGAGAATTAAATAAGATACAATAAGATTATATTTCAAAAATGTAAGACGAGTGCCCAATTTTTTTTTATACCACTGAGTCAGAATCAAGCATACGGCCTGCCTGATGTTAAACAGTCACCGTAGCCTATGGACATTTGCAATGCCAGGGGTGTCACGCATGCGTTGCCGACCCTGGTAAATAAAGAATTTTTATATTTTAACAACACAACAATCCTTTCAATCGTTTGTTGGTTGCTGTTTTCTGCAAGTATTACGGAACCCTACTTTACTTTTGGCCGAGTCATATTGTACATCATCGAGAGGCCTGCAAGCATATGGTCTATCTGAAGTAAAGCGGCTACCATAGCCTATGAACGCTTGCGATACTCGCGCGATGCTAACTCTGCAGCTAACACAGCTACTTCTTAAGAGTTTATTAGTGAACTCTACAGCTAACATAGCTATTTCTTAAGAGTTTATTGGTGAACTCTGCAGCTAACACAGCTATTTCTAAAGAATTTATTGATGAACTCTGCAGCTAACATAGCTATTTCTTAAGAGTTTATTGGTGAACTCTGCAGCTAACACAGCTACTTCCTAAGAGTTTATTGGTGAACTCTGCAGCTAACATAACTATTTCTTAAGAGTTTATTGGTGAACTCACTTACACGCAAGAAAACAATAATCGCCAAATTGAGAGTCGGCAAGGCATGAGTGACACCCCTGGTGTTGTAAATGTTTTTTTTTTTATACAACGTCGGGAGTCATGCAAGCATACGGTCCACCTGATGTGAAACAGTTACCGTAGCCTATTAATGCGTGTAATATATTGAGTATCACTCGCGCGATGCCTCCTCTGCTGCTTCCACAGCAACTCCTTAGGAGCTTACTGGGAACCTCACTCACACACAGGAACACAACAACCCTCTGGGGAGTTGTTATTTGACTACGGTTTTCTGTGAGGGGAGGTACTTCCCCAGGCGGACTGCTTTAATGCGCTCTACCTCTCTTAAAAACGCGTATATGAGATTGGCTTTGACCCCAATTATAATGACGAGCCACTCCCCAAAATTCCTCTAGCTACCTAGTTAACATATTTAGGTACATATTATCAAAACACAAACATTACCTATTTGCTGGTCAGCTATTTGTGGTCGCGCGCAATGAGCCGTAATGCTAAAGTAATTAAGGTCAAATTAATTTAACACTTGGCTTAAAATAAACACTTTGTTAGTGATTAGGGTCACAGAGACCAAGAAGTTAATTAATGTAGTGTTTGTCGCTAAATGCAGCTAGTTACATGCAATGAGCGAGAGTGCATTATGAATTTGGTCTAGTTTAAAGGGTAGGTATGCAGCGTATGTGCAACGATAACTTGATTTTGTAAGAGCAGTATACCTTCGACTCTCCAAAACGGATTCTTTTCTTATTAGCTTTATCCCGTTCCTTAATCCATTGGGATTGGCGGGGTCCGATATCTAAGCCTGAGGATTTTTTTATACCACTAAGGTGTCAATCAAGCATACGGCCTGCCTGATGGTAAACAGTAACCGTAGTTTATGGGCATTAAGAGAGGTAGGGCGCATCAAAGCAGCCCGTCTGGGGAAGTACCTCCACCTCACAGAACACCGCAGCCAAATAACAACTCCCCAGAGGGTTGTTGTGTTCCTGTGTGTGAGTGAGGTTCCCAGTAAGCTCCTAAGGAGTTGCTGTGGAAGCAGCAGAGGAGGCATCGCGCGAGTGATACTCAATATATTACACGCATTAATAGGCTACGGTTACTGTTTCACATCAGGTGGACCGTATGCTTGCATGACTCCCGACGTTGTATATAAAAAAAAACATTTACAACACCAGGGGTGTCACTCATGCCTTGCCGACTCTCAATTTGGCGAAGATACTAACTTTTACTGTTAAAACAGTGATAGCCAAGTGGATAAGGAACCGGTGTAACCACCACCTGGTCCCCGGTTGGAATCCGGGCGGAGACATGTACCACTAAATTCGTGTTTTCCGATTTATGTATATATTTATCACTTACTCGGCTCGGTGAAGGAAAACGTCGTGAGGAAACCGACACCAAGGAAATATATTTCGAAAGACGTATGACCTAACCTAAGAAAGATCTGTTTTTCCCTCTGGGTCGTTCGTGGAGGCCTGACGGCATGCGGCAGTGGCTCTATGTAATAATAGGCTTAGATAGCCGATGACGAGCTCGGTGGCGCAATGGTGGAACACGCTGTTACGCTACTTTGACACCAACGCTCGTGGCTTCGATTCCCACACAGTACAAACATTTGTGTGCATGAACATGTCTGTTTGTCTTGGTCTGGGTATTTTATATGTATAATAAGTATGTATTTACAAAAAAAAAAAATATTTACGTATGTTTATCAGTTGTCTAGTACCCATAACACAAGCTTCGCTTACTTTGGGGCTGGATGGCGCTGTGTAATTTGTCCGACAATATTTAAATTTAAATTTAAAATAGCCGCCAATCCTAAGGGATTAGGAGGCAGAAGAACGAGATGAAGAAGAAAACTAATTTATACATGGAGCGACTGCTATCAGACCTTCTTTTTTATACTACGTCGGGAGGCATACAAGCATACGGCCCATCCGATGTAAAGCGGGTACCGTAGCCTATCAACGCTTGCGTTATATTAATTATCTCGCGCGATGCCTCCTCTGCTGCTTACACAGCAACTCTTTGGGAGCTTACTGGTGACCTCAGTCACACGCAAGAACACAACAACCCTCTAGGGAGTTGTTATTTGGCTACGGTTTTCTGTGAACTCCACAACCGACACAACCCAGAGGGAAAACCAGACCATTCTTAGATCACATGTCATTCGAAATATTATTTCTTAGATTTTCCGGTTTCCTCACGATCTTTTCCTTCACCGTTGAGCTAGTGATATTTACAAATATGTACACAAATTGACAACATAAATTTAGTGGTACACGTCATGATTACAACCAGGATCCAGTTGATCAATAGGCCGGTATTTTATCCACTGGATTATAACAGCTCTTTTCGAAATGCGATTATAACTCTCAGTATGTACGACATAAGAACGGTTCAAAGGTAAAAGGGTCAAGCTCGACGTGCACTTAGCTGTATTTACAAAGAGAGTCATCGTTTTTTGTATGATTTACAAAATATCTTAGAAGGAGTTATTACAATACCAACCGATGAGTCTATCGTACCGCCTGTTACAAATTAATATTCCATACATACATTTGACGAGTCTTATGGCGGAGTAGCTAGCATAGACTACTTTAACACCAAGCTCATGAGGTTTATTGTCACCAAAACTAACATTTGTGTGTATGGACATATCTATTTGTCTTGGGCTGGATGTTTTAAGAGGGTAACACAGTCCTACTGGAGCAGTACTTCCACTTCATACGAAAACGGCAGCCAAATAACAATTCCATGGAGGGTTGTTGTGTTCCTGCGTGTGTGTGAGATCACCAGTAAGCTTCTAAGGAGTTGTTATCAGTCAACTGGGATGAATGGTTGAAGAAGTGAAATGACAGGGTTTAGAGCAGCCATGTAGCTGAATTACGGGTTGGTAGAGGCCAGTTTTTTAAACACCGCTGACAAACTTCTGTCATCTATCTAAAACACCAGGCACTGACGACGTAACGTGCTTTCGTGACATAGACCAACTAATTCAAGGACGATTGATGCTGTTTAACCTGCCTGTTCCATTAAAGTGACAAGAGCAACAAATCCGTCGAGCTTCCCATCATATAAGTATGTGTGATAAAACAGTCTACTTAGAATCGATATACTGACATTACTTTAATTGACAATTGACTTGACAAGCTCGGTAGCGCAGTGGTCAATAATGCTACTTTGACACCAACGCTCCTGGGTTCGAGTCCACACAGGACAAACATTTATGTGCATGAACATGTACATTTGTCTTCGACTGTGTGATTTTCCCCAGCCCATCTGAGAAGTACCTCCACCTCACAGAAAACCACAGTCAAATAACAACTCTCTGGAGGGTTGACGTGTTCCTGCATGTGAGTGAGGTCATCAGTAAGCTCCTAATAAGTTGCTGTGTTAGCAGCTCAGTAGATTCTTAACGTAATACAAGCGTTAACGTAACGGCTTTACATCAGATGGGCCATATGCTTGTATGCCTCCCGACGTTGTATTAAAAAAGGACATTAATTATCAATAATTGATAGGTTAAATTGCAAGTCGTCGCAAGACTTTTTCTCTCGCAAGGCTTGTTGCGGTGTGACAAAGCTACAATGTATCACACACTATCACGTCGTGATAACAAAAACATGATGGCGGTAATTATCACAAAATGTCACTAAGTACTAGGTAATAACGTTTTTGACATATAAAAGGTGCTCCATAATTAAGGGAAAATGTTATTGACATTGAAAAATAAATAGACCCTTATGTGGTATTTGTTAGGGAAGATCGAATACAAGCGATAACATATCGAGTAAAGCTCGCCTTGCTATCATTCAGGGTGTATTAACGCTAACATTGATGTACTGCAGTGAAACATAGGTATGGAAAAAGATGCATGAAAACAGAGTGAACGCCGTAGAAATGAGACCGCTGAGGAGTATGTGTGGAGTGAGAATGATTGATAGAGTAAAAAATAGCACCATATGGGAACTTTGTGGAATGAAAGATGATGTAAGGACAAAAATTGAAAAGGGTATGCTGAGATGGTTTGGCCATTTAGAAAGAACGAATGACAAAAGAGTTACGAAAGAAGTGTATCATGCAAGAGTGAATGGACATTTCGGGAGAGGCCGCCCATATAGATCAAATTGGCGATGTGTTGAAAAAGGGCCAAATCAAGAGCACTCAAAACCGAAGAGCATGCATGAAGAGGATGATGCGTGTGGAAGAAGCGAGAGGGGTATGTTTGGATCGGTGCACCTGGTATTCCATAGTCTCTGCCTACCCCAATGGGAGAGATGCGTGATGATATGTATGTATGTAAAAAAGGGAGAGTTGTATAACAAAAGTCATTTATTTATCATAAACACGGAGGAGGACTAATAATAAACACATTAATGATACGAAAAATTACGGCTGCAAAAAAAATTGTTACCTAATAATATAGTATACTAGCTATCCCGTGGCGGGATGTAAAATGGTCATACCGTCCTCAAGAGTTGGGCCATCAAAGGCAAAAACAATTTTTAAATCCAGAGATTAGTGCACTCGAACAAACTCTTCCTCTTTACAATTAGTATAGATAACATTATGTTAAAAAAATGTTCACTTTTATCGGTTACTACACTTTCCTAATATGTTACTCGTAAAATTAAAAACATTTAAAATATGAACTTACCGCTATAAACAGTATACGATGAGTGGCTTCTAATAACAAAAAAAATACTTGTTAGTATGGTGCAGATAGTACAGTATAGCTTCAGGTAAGGTGCTCGAAGTGCAGTTGTAACTCTTATTACATAAAACATAAGAATGGTACAAGCCCTGAAAATGTGCTTAGTTATCCGATGCCACTCAATCTCTCAATCGCAGAGAACAATTCTTCTCGAGAAAATCTCAGGAATTTTATCGACTAGAAACTCCATAAGAAAAAACCATAGCATTTAGGAGTGCCAGACATATTTCATAACCTGCACGTTTCCTAAGAAATAATTTAGAATCTAGGTTGGGTTTACTGCATATTTCACTAACGATGGAGTCAATCTGCTGTGCGCGTTGCTTTTTTTATGGTCATTGTCTAAAATTGAGAAAGACAATGGACCGAGTTATCTAAAATTTGTTCCTTGTTGCCGAGATTTGCGCCAAGCGATAGAATCCGGAAAGGCATGCGGCGCGGCTCGTTCGTATCTGAAATACCGTCAGAAAAATAATCAATTAAAATAATAATATAATTTCTTTACACGTCGGATGGTGAAGAAGCATACAATCGTATATGATATACATGTCATGAAGCGAATACAACCAACAATATAACCAAAGTCTAACCTGACTTACACGTGCTACATTCGGTCAATGAACATAATCTCATAATAGAACAACTCTCTAGAGTTATGTGGTATTCCTACGAGTGAATGCGGTTATACCCAGTATAAATGCAGTAGTAATACCCACCACTTGTACTACAATATACATACCATACTATATACTATACAGTAATCTGTTCAATGTACAAAATACAGTGTAAATAAAAAAAATATCATACTTATCCACCTTACGGTAAGCTCCGAACTGCAAGCACTAGTTACAATAAAGAAAAATTTAGTATGAAAATAATGGTATTTGAAAGAGAGACAAAAAGAAGTAACAGGAGAATTACGGTTGATGATATAGTGTTGGAACAAGTGGATCAATAGATATACATTCATCCACTTGTTCCAACACTATATCATCATGGAAGTGCTTTTAGCAGAGATGGAAGATACACCGCTGTTGAGAGACGAGTGAATGCAGAGAAAAGCATGAATGGAGCGCTGTTGGGTAAACTTCTAGGCAGAAAGCACAGTTCGCTGCACACAACGCGGTGCTAATCCCAACGATAACTTATGGAAGTGAAAACTGGGTATGGCAGAGAGAGCATGAAAGCAGAAAAAAATGCGGTCGAGATGCGAGCATTGCGCAAAATTTGTGGCATAACGCTTGCTGACCATTATTTTTGTTTTCTTCGCCTTCAGTAGTAAGCCCTTCTCTATACAATCGTCCTTCATTATTGTCGTTATCGGCTGGCGTTTCTGCTAAGAATACAGCATCGTCTGCATAAAGCAGACGGTTCACCACTGTTCACCTATGCGCAATCCTATATTTTTTCACCTTATTCTCTGCAGACTGCTATCGAGATATAGGATGAACAGCCCAGCAGACAGCATGCAACCGCATCAATTGAAATGTCATTAAAGCAGGGTGATATGCAGCAATCTATCCGCATACGTGAACAATTCTTGTATGTGGAGTGCACATCCAAAAAGTTCTCTGGCAAATGTTTTCTCAATTATTTTCTTTTCTACGTCGGGAGGCATACAAGCATACGGCCCACCTGATGTAAAGCTTGCGCTTGCGATATATTAAGTATCACTAGCGCGATGCCTCCTCTGCTGCTTACACAGCAACTCCTTGGGAGCTTACTGATGACCTCACTCACACACAGGAACACAACAACCATCTAGGGAGTTGTTATTTGGCTGCGGTTTTCTGTGAGGAGGAGGTACTTCCCCAGACGGGCTGCTTTGATGCGCCCTACCTCTCTTAAAACATCCAGACCAAGACAAACAGACATGTTCATGCACACAAATGTTTGCCTTGTGTGCGAATCGAACCCACGAGTGTTGGTGTCAAAGTCGCGTTATTCACGACTGAGCCACCGAGCTCGCCATAATCTACAAACCCGCAGAAAAACTTTTGGTATATGGCCAGTTGCTTCTCCGCGATATTGCGGAGTGAGAAAGCTTGAACCGTACTTCCCCTTCCATTTCGGAATCCACCTGTTTTGTAATTATTTTATAGATAGCAATTGTAGTAAATTTCTATATAAGCCTAGTATTGTCTTAGGTTTTCGCGATTGTTACACATTGAATTAAACAATTTTTAACGGAAGTATCGCGTGTTTTATTTATTTTGTTGAACCTGACGTTTCGAATGCTTTGCAGCATCAAATAAAAGCAATAAATAAAACACGCGATACTTCCGTTAAAAATTGTTTAATTCAATTCTATATAAGCCCTTGAGCACTTAACTGTACCTACCAAAAACTAATGTCTAACCTGGTACTCTACCAAAAAATAATCCCCGTACAGTAGAAGTTAAAATCAAACTTCACGAGTCAAACTGCGTATGCTCCACGTCTCACTCACTCAAAATATTTTTTTTTTTTGTCAGTTTTGCGAACGCTCCCGCTCAAGCCTCGCAATCAAGATCCCAGCTAGTTCACCAATTGAGTTATGATGACTCGAGTGCAGGAATGCGGCCAGTGTGCGCGCGCCCTTACGATACCGATCTGATCACTGTGATCACCCTGCAATCGTGAACGGCTTTGAATCACACTTTCAACCGTTTCAATATTACTAGTTTCCTTTGAACACCACACATTTGTTTCCACACGATTTAAAAATAGCTGTGTTTCGAATCATGCGGAGATGCACATCACAGGGATTTTACAGCCGCTGACAATTCAATAGATTCCTTACATTAAGGATGCATCTTGGAACCTTTCATCTTTTTTTTATATTATTAAGGTGGAAAACAAGCATACGGCCTGCCTGATGGTAAACAGTCACCGTGTCCTATGGACATTTGCAACACCAGGGATGTTACTCATGCGTTGCCGACCCTCTAAAAACCTCTTCACGCCTTTCTTGAAGAATCCCATTCTGTAGTCCCTTGGAAAAACCATCTGATGTGGAATCGTTTTTACAATTAAATCTTGGTTCTTTACTATTTGAATAATTATAATCGGGGTAAATGTGGTTCATGATCACCTTCAGGCATAAAGCCAACTTCACTTATACCTGTACATCATGCTGACTGCAGATCTGGCATAAGAGAGTTAGAGTACAGCGACAATTATTAAAGAGCACACTCGCATACTCTATCTATCTATATGTCAAGTATATATCTTTACGCCAAGTATGGTAGATAGATCGATGGATCCTATTACAATTACATATAAGTAAGTAGATAGCGAGGTAGGCGGAAAAAATTCCTCAGAAGTCCTGTGGAAATATTTCAGTTCTATAGATCGCTGCAAAATATTCTACTGCAATTGACCGATAGTTAATAGTTGTATTTTGGTCATGAGTGAAGACCTGGAAGCTGGTGAAAAAGTGGCATCCATAACTGGAGCGTCAACGTTCGGGAGGTACTACTTGAGCTGCAAGCGTCTATAGCCTAGCGCAACCGCTTCATTTCAGGTGAAAATTCTTATTTTCGCACGAAAATAGATTGTTATAACATTAATTAAATGGCAATAAATTTTAAAGTTCATTATAACTCTAAAATAAAAGAAATTTGACAATCAGAATTACAACCTATAAACATGTAAGATTTACATTAATAATAATATGTAAATCAAAAGTAAAAAAAAATGTTATATTATTTTCCTTCATATATATAAATGTCAAAACCTAATTTAAGCGAGGAAGGAAAAAAGTACCTCCACCTCACAAAGAACCGCAGCCAAATAACAACTCCCTATAGGGTTGTTTTATTCTTATGAGTGGGAGGCGTTATCAGTAAGCCTCTAAGGAGTTGCTGTGTTAGCGACAGGGGTGGCAACGCGCGAGCGATACTCCTGGTGCGTTCATAGGCTGCCCTAACCACGTTCTAAAGTAGGAGGCATGCAATCATGTTGTATGCCTGCCGTAGCTACAAAAAATCGATTGAACAATGGGCTATGGTAACAGAAATCATTTAATACACCCACATATTGAAAGCTAAACTGTCCTCGTATTGGAACCGAAATGCTCAAGTGCGGTTTCATTGGAGATTTTTCCCACGAACCCTCAGATTTTTTAATGAACCACAGTGGTTAAAAAAGGCACATAGAAATTCAAAGCATTTTTAGTTTTACGTCCATTGCCGATTATTGCGCTTCCTACTTCCAATAGTGGTATGATAAATGATACTCTAGATTTGCTTACGTACTTCCTTCTGTGAAATGTTTGTAATAAGCTCCATTTTCGCCAATTTCTTAGTACTAGTAAATCATAAAAAAATAAGTATATAGATTATCCACTTCAGTAACTATTGAATTTCATGAATCAGTATTAAAAAAATTCCTCAATTTTCCGGAGCAAATTTTTTGTTAATTTACAAGATTGGGTACGATCATATGTTTCGAGATTTTTTGAAGTATCATGGATTTACTTTTGACGGTGACTATAAATAAATTATAAATATTGTCAGACAAATTATACAGCGTCATCAAGTCCCAAAGTAAGCGAAGCTTGTGTTATGGGTACTAGACAACTACGTAAATACATTTTTTTTTGTAAATACTTACTTATTATACATAAAAAATACCCAGACCAAGCAATTTACATGCAATTTGATCTAACCTGTTTTGAGTGCTTCCGTCACCAATTTGTTCATGCGGCTTAGCGCCGGCCGGCACCCACCCATTACCGTTAGTAGATGCATCATACCGACGCTGCCATGGCTGCTCCGGTAGTCCGCCATCTGGAACAGAAACCGCATGCCCCCACCACCGTCGCTGCCACAACTGGCCTGGTAGTCGCTGCGACACGTGTTTCGCCTCTCTACGAGGCATCATCAAGCAGTGTAGACGTTAATCGTAAGAATAACATGTTACAAGTTAGTCAGCTTATTTCTTAAAATATTCTCCCACTAGTCAGTACGATCGAATCGTTAAGATATTTAAGCGCTAAAACACAACGTTATTATGAGCGCGGGGTAGCCTCACGCGCCAGTAAAATAGTTAATCGTTTGTAGTCAGCAACGAGGGTGACAACTAGAACGCGCGCGACCGAAATTGCTAAAAGTACATAAATTTATTTATTAATGCAATTTTCCACGTTGACGGTACTTACAAATCCTTTCCATTATTTCCTCAACGACCTACATTTAAAGTGACAATTATGTCGTCACGTCAGCTATTCAGTTGAGACAATTGGCTACAAATATCCCCAAACCGGTAGCCGGGTATTTATAATGAAAATTAATAGAACAATGTAGATAAACAACAAATCTTTGTGCAAATCAATTGCTGCTTGTCTAGCGATTGCGAAGTACAAATTGTAGCGGTATCATGGAACGAATTAAGCTGAGATGGGGTAAGATCGGGGCAAGTTTATCTCTACTTGTATCTTGATTAGTTATAGTTTCCAGGGTTATTGTGTATATTTGAACGGTGCAATAGAAGGCAGCTGTCATATATTTTTTTTATACTACGTCGGGACGCATACAAGCATACAGCCCACCTGATGTAAAGCGGGTACCGTAGCCTATTAACGCTTGCGATATATTAATTATCACTCGCACGATGCCTCCTCTGCTGCTTACACAGCGACTCCTTGAGAGCTTACTGGTGACCTCACTCACACGCAGGAACACAACAAGCCTCTAGGGAGTTGTTATTGGGCTGCAGTTTTCTGTGAGGTTTAAGTACTTCCCCAGACGGGCTGCTTTGATGCGCCCTACATCTCTTAAAAATTACTAGACCAAGATAAACAGACATGTGCATGAACACAAATGGTTTTTTGACGAGCTCAGTGGCTCAGTCGTGAATGACGCGACTTTGACACCAACGCTCGTGGGTTCGATTCCCACACAAGGCAAACATTTGTGTGCATGAACATGTCTGTTTGTCTTGTTCTAGATGTTTTAAGAGAGGTAGGGCGCATCAAAGCAGCCCGTCTGGGGAAGTACCTCCACCTCATAGAAAACCGGTACCGGTATCGATCACCAGTAAGCTCCCAAGGAGTTGCTGTGTAAGCAGCAGAGGGGGCATCGCGCGAGTGATAACTTAATATATCGCAAGCGTTAATAGGCTACGGTACCCACTTTACATCAGGTGGGCCGTATGTTTGTATGCCACCCGACGTAATATAAAAAAAATCTGTCAGGCCACCAATCCACAAAGTATTCGGCGTGAAGGTATGCTAGAAGTTACGTTAGAAAATGCTAGTTTAGGGTAGGGATATTGTTAATAAGGTAGGTAGAATAGTGTAGGATGAGGTGTTCGATGACGTTGTTGCTCGTGTCACTCTAAGCGAACACGCAGGTTAAGCAACGTCGACACCAGCTTGTCTATGGATGGGTTTATCTATGTCGAGTGGCGTTTGGGCGACTTGGAAACACAGCTTTTGCCAATCCATAGTTGAGCAGTATGACGAAGTATGCTCAAACACCTACGGTTAAAGTTAGACGTATATTTCCAATGCTCATTTCATATTTATTCGTACTAGAACATAACTGTAATTAGAACAAAAAGCAGAGATAATAACCCATCTCTGCTTGGTGGTAAGATAATGGTATACTTCGTGAAAAATGTACTTAATACGTTAGTGTAACTACTTCTTTTTACATTACGATGGGACAAGCATATGATCAGCCTGAGGTGAAAAGGGGGCCGTGGCCTACAGACGCTTGCAGCTCAAGGAGTATCGGCGGCGCGTGACCACACCGCCGCTATTGCAACAACTCCCAACCAAAGGAGATTCCTTGAAAACTTTCAATCACAAGATACAATAACTTTTCCAGGGAGTTCTCATTTTGCTGCAGTCTTTCGTAAGGAGTAGATCCCCTGATCGAGCTGATAATTAAATATAACCGATGTCCTATTACTTCTTTAGCAGTGGATAAGCCTATTAATCTCTCATTACCCGCGGGCCGCTTTTCCGCCAAGAAATGTATGGGAAAACGTATATAACGGGGTCTCACAGGTTAAGCAACAGGTTCCCACCAGGTTCGAATCTTGGCACGTACCAAATTCATGTTTTCGAATTTATGTACGTATTACTAATTATCACTTGCTCGGCGGTGATGAAAAATATCGTGGGAAACCGCTCGTCCAAGTAATTATACTCGTATTTCGTCGTGTGACCTAACCGAAGAAAGGTCTGGTTGTCTATGTTGTTGGGTTGTGGAAGTCTGACGGCAGTACTACGTCGGGAGGCGTACAAGTATACGGCCCACGTGATGTAAAGGTGTCACCGTATCCTATGGTTACTTGCAATATGTTAAGTATTGCTGGAGCGATGCCACCCCTGTAGTAGCAGACACAGCAACTCTGTAGGAGCTTACTGGTGACCTCACTCACATGCAGGAACACAACAGCTGCGATTTTTTGTGAGGTCGAGGTTCTTCTCCAGACTGCATGCTACCTTTCTTAAAAAACATCATTGTTTCACATTATTGTTTGTCCTGTGTGAGAATCCCACATGATTTGGTGTCAAAGTAGGATTACTTATTATTTTATATTATTTACAAAAAATTTACAAAAACATGTTCTTAAATACTAATGTTACTATTAACTAGTGTGCCGTGCGTATGATTTGTCGACACAGTGATTTTGCAGTCAAGTCATTGCTCGTGGTCGAAGTTCATTTTTTGTTGCGCTGACGCGACGTTTTCGCCCTACCTCTATACGCAATGCAGATCGGTTGTATGTTCCTTCCGAACACCACTATGCCACCAAGCTCGTCAAAAAGCTAAGGCAACCTCAAAATGTAAATCTATCAACAAAAATGAGTATCGAGTTTTGAGCCTCTACAACTCTACAATTACTCCCCATATACTAAAACACTTATAAAAACTTGATCACCATTTCCTAGAGTAAATCTTTCTACCTATAACTTCACGTCAAATCCCTTGTGGAGTAGGCATAGAACCAAGCTTCACGTGGTTCTCATGATGCACGCTGGCCGGTTTCTAGGGCTCCTGATATCACCTTCTGATAAAACACAGAACACGATCAATTTGCTCATGATACGTAAGTTTCCTCATAACGTATAACATTCGCCGTGTATATCTGCTTCGTACCTCTTTCTTCCTGCGTAATCTTAAATAAAAAAATCCGAAATAGTCGACGAAACATTCAACAATAAAGTCCCTTGCACATCAAAATAATAACACGATTCTAAAAATGCACCAAATAAATCTGCTTTATTCCAAACTATAATTTGCCAGTTTCTATTTCGTTATCGAATAACAGATTTCGGTGAAAGACAAAATTTTCATACTTACAGAAAACGTATTATTTTTATTGTAATATCTATTTCAACTATACACCAATATCTATACAGTTGTCTATAAAAGAAATACCGGTTTAGAATATGTACATGCTATAAACAATTATGTAAATACAGCAAGCTAAACTAATGGTAACATAGCTCAATTTCAAACTGCAGCCCGTTTTAGGATAAGCTAGAGCTATTTACATTAGTATATTTATTGACTCAGTGATTTAAATTTGCTAGATAAAACTTGGAATCCCGTAATCCGCGCCTAAATCAGGTCCACATCAAGTCTCCAATTTTATTGCTTTGCTAGTCATTAAATTTTACTCTATCAAGCGTTTTCTACCGTGGACTAGGGCCTAATCCTGTATGTCTCGACGGCGACCGGCTCTAGCGCCCCCTGCTGGCAAACAAGATAAAACGCGCAAATAAAATGCTAATACACTGCTAAACCCGTTTTGATTAAATTGTACGTTTACACTAATAGTTTTTCATAGGATGGAGCCGGTCTTACATTAAATATATGTTGACAGGCAAATGTCAACGAGATTGTTTTATTGAGGATCGTTTAGAAAAACCAGCGCTGGTGTCGCGCGGAATGAATTTGAACTAATACGATTTAGAAAACAACCCCCTTTTGCTCAGTGCTGCCACCCCTCAAGAGAAAGTTGCAACGACGAATCCTTTTCTCAGAGTCACAAAAGTTCAGCTATTCGACGCTAGAGGGAGCTAAATTTCAACATCCCGAAGCATTCGTTTCTATGTGGATGTGTGAGTGTCAGAGGGAGACCGCAAGAGAAAAATAAAAAAGGAGTAAAATAGACAGCAATATGTGTGTATACCAAGGCGTGGTTACGTGCATGCAAGCGATTTTTTTATCGCAAAAATGGCCGGAACTTTACACGGGGAACATTAGACCGTAATGTCCTAACAGCATTAGGCGCGTGACTATCTGAGTTCTATTCCCTTGCTCATAGAGTTCAAAATTAATATTTATATAAATTTAAATTACGTTTTAGCGTCGCAATATAGCGCAATAATTGGCGTCACCAGCGTCGCGGCGTCAATAGAAAGAGAGAGCCCCATATGATTGCTACAATGCTAGAGCGGCGTTCACCGGCGACCGTTAGACGAAGGGGATGGCGAATTAGCAAGCTTGGCCGTTAGAAAGGGACGTAGCGAAAAAATGCCCGAAAAAAGCTATTTTTCACTAAAGGTGCGCGCCGCGATAGAAATTACAGAAACATGGGCGCGGTTTAAAAAATGTCAGGGGCGCCTGCGCCCTCGTCAGAAAGCCGGCGCGGAAGTAAAGGGGGAAAGAGAGGTTGCTAGTGGAATTATGTGACGAGTTGCAGTGCCACGGTGCGCCGCGAGCGGTCGCCACTAACGCGTCCCAACAAAAACAATAACCGCTAATTATTGCGATTAATGGGATATAACGATTGTGCACATGCGAACCGAAGCCATCGCGGGCAGTGACAATGGATTCGAATATACTTAAACTTCGAATGTGTGCGCGTTCGGGAAAATCATACGAAACTGATATTTAAAAAAAAAATACACTGAAAGGTAAATATCGTGATTCTGCACTAATGTGCAGTTTTGACAAATATTGTAAAATTTTATTCATTAGTATTAAGTACGCTTGTCGACGAGTGTTGTTGGTTCGATATCGACTGCAGCTAGTGATGACTGTGCCGTTTTCCCGCTAAAATAGTTTACAGTAAAATATTTATCGACCCTGCAGGTTATACGTGATGTGTTCAATAAAGAAGAACAAAGTGTATGTACGTAACACAATGGACAAAACCAGAAGAATAGTGTAAAATAAATTTCAGTGATAAAATTTCAACGAATTCTGCAACCTAAAATCGAAATTCAATATCTGTTTATCTACATATAAAAAAAACACAAATTGTATCAAAATTGTTTTTTTATAAAACTAGATATCAACCTATTTGCTAACAGAAAGTTGATAAATTGGCTTGTTAGTTAGAATACACCATTTTAATCTATATTGTATATCGATTATTTACAAAGTAAAAAAACCCCAGAGAGATGACGATACCGAAAACTTTAAAAATGGAATCATCTCCCTTTCTGAATTCAATCGAAAATTAGATGTGATGAACAAAATAATATACATAGATAAAACTATTACGAAAGTCGATAGACTTATTGGCAACGTGATACTTTAAATTCTTACTAAAAACATAATATTTACTAACTAATACTAAATGTTATAATAACTATAAAATATTATACCTAATACTAAATGCTTCTATAAAAATGTCTCAATACTTCGATTGGACACATCGACTAACGATCTAAGATTCAGATATTGAATATTCACTGCAAATTGAGAAATATAAAGGTTTATTTACTGTCGTAGCGTAGCAGTTTGTTGAAGGAATAAAATTTTTATCGGTACGAATGTCATTGTCGTGTCGTATCTCTCGACGATAAACCTGATAGCGTGTGTCAGGTGACAAATATACAACGTTATCAAGTTAAAACCCTCCGCCAGGCAATAATTTTAAACATTTCTCAATAGTCTAGTCTCAGTTCTTTGAAACCACGAAGTAAGTGTTTCGCAGTTTCTCACTTTTTACGTTTTCAATGAAAATTTAAATCCAAGGCAAATTGATGTGCATACTCGCAGGTTGGTAATTTTTTATTAAATGACAATCGATACATATGATACAGTTTTGCTTGATTTTAAAAGTGTATTTTTTTTATTTAAAATGCATATATTTATTGTCTACTATTTCGCTTATATTGCACTAAATGAATATTTTTTAAACAGATAGCATTATACTCGTAGTTTCAAAAAATAATGTTGGATTAATCTAGCAGTTGAAGTCATTTTATTGCATGCTTCTCTTGTAGTATTCATATCAATGTCCAGTTGTTAGCATTTTGTTTTAAACTGGCAGTAATATATTAATATTTTTGCAATAAAAAACAATCAATGTGCCACTAATCTTCCAAATTAGTAGTGATTATTTTTATCATTTTTTTTATTTAATTTTTAATTATTAATTTGTAATCCAAGTAGATACTGGTAAAATAATTTTTATGGTAATAGTAATTTTATTTATTAAAATATATGGCAAGAACCAAAAATATCTTTTTCGGTAGTACGTGATGTACATATGTTAACACTATTGAGAATAAAATAATACTTACGATAGGTTCTGAAATAGATTTCCTTATAGATATATTTTGTTAGATCGAATGTTCTCGTAGTTAGTAGTTCTGCAATAAATATTCCTAAACTTGAAAACACACACAATAGAATAAACAAAACAAGCAAATGACCATAGTCTTGATAAACATCCAATCACTTAGTTCAAGAATTGAGGTTGAGTACAAAGATACGATTCTATTTAGATCCCCGTAGAGATTTAAATGAGGGAATAAATCAAATCTAATAAAAAAGTTTGGTTATTTCATCTAACCAAGCACTTAGTCGAAATCGGTCGGGCAACTTTCGAAAAATTCCTCTATCCGCCATTAATTAACTTGGACATGACGAGGCCCTAGGACCCAATAGATTCAACTTGCCAGCAAATTAGCTGAAGTCAACACCTGTGAGTTGGATAACGCAATACAGCAATGTAAATTTATTCCAAAATTTCCAACCATAATTACACAAAATGTGCCATTTAAAAACTTAAACGAGATAAAAACCAGTCGCATAAACATAAACCCAGTTGGCATCGAATGGTAAAATACTCTGTGTCTAATAAATTTTCTCGAATTTCGAATCGCGAACGTGGGCCTCGGTGTGGGTGTGGATTCGTCCATTACCAACTGTGTAAACGGTTTTCTCTCAACTCGCTCATTGTGTTTGATCGTCGTAATACCATCACGGAGGTTACACGAAAAAGGTGTTTAAACTCTTCTCTTTAAAAACTACCTTCGAGGCCATTCTCGCGTTATCTGAGACCACATTGGCACCTTCAAAATCCACAACTTACCACGTTTCTCAATGAGTTACTTGACGTTTCGTCGTTAATTCAATGCGTTCGCTAATAATCACTAGGCAAGATGTTTTTGGTAAAATTTATTTGACGTTGAGTCATTGTATATTTTAGCATATTGGTGTATACAACGTGGAATGTGTACATTTTACATTTGGAAGTAGATAAACTTGAGCTCCTAATATAATACCAAATGGTGTTTACTCTGTCACTAAAAACTCGTTCGTGTGAGAGTTACCTATATTTACTTTTGCCATATATTTCAATTTACATTTTGTGGAATTTTAACTTCTTCGTCTACGAGAGACCTAAAAAAGTAGTTGACTACTACTTAACCTAAAAATAGGCAACTTGGTGGAAATGATTTTATTTTAAGACGTAACCTCTAAATATTGTTATAAGTATTGAGACAGCGTGGACACCCCTTTTGGGATGACGAGGCATTGGGCGCTCCCCTTCTAGATGGACCGATGGCCTCTGTGCAAAACTCCTTAGTAAGCACATTCTTTTTATACTTTTTTACTTTTGAATATACTTTTACGTCTTGTTTTTATATACGTCACTATTAATAAAACATTGTAATGGACACATCGAATCGAGATACGTTTTCTTTCTCCTTTTAGTTTGATCGCGTTCAGCCTCAATTGAGTGGCCGATAGTGACGGAATGCAGATGACGAAGGATCACATACGGTGGAAATAATTAGGAAAGATCTGTATTCAACAGTAAGTAGATAAGGCCTGATGATGATGCTTGAGACGGGTCCAATACATATCCCACCGCTGTGTTTCTATGAAGCCGTCACAGTGACAATGAACTGTGAAGTCCATGGAGTATAACTAGTTGCCTTGCAATTTAGGTAGAAAGCTTTTAAAAATTTTACTTGGCTTTGACAATGTCAGAAAAACTATTAGCATAAAAGATATAGTAACTGAAATATATGGTTGTAAACCACAACCCGTGCACCACGGTTTCGATTTATCGCAAGTTAGTTTCAATAAAGTACTAGATACTAGGTATGTAGGCAGGAACGAACTCAACAGTTCATTAAACATCCAAATATTCCCAGCAACTCCACAGGTAACATCATAAGAACCGTAAGGTTATTTAAACCCTGGCGAGTTCAATGGTTCGTAAATACATATGTGTAATAATTAATAATTTCGATTAACAGAGGGCAACTGTATGCCACATGTTGCCTGAAGTACCCCATTAGTTTGTGACGAAAGAGTGCAAAACAGAATCTCTTTCATTCAAATTTAAGACGAAGCACTTTTCATACGCACGTACTTACAAGGTCTGACACTACGGCACTCAGTCACTATTGCTTGCATCGGAGAACACTTCATGAGGACACACATGCGTTACGCGGCTCAACTACCGATAATTTCTCGTCTCTTTCCGATACACGAGTGTTTTGGGCTCTCTCTCTCTCTCTACACGCACGATCTGATGTCGGTCGCGGTCCGCTCGTCACATCCCTCGAGGTCGTATACCTAGCGCATAGGAGTTAGATTGGCGCGTCGCATATTCAAAATAGGAACGTTAGTAATGGATGGGAGCTGGTGTTCGGTGGGGTGGATGTGTGCGTGCGAGAGAGCCAGCGACCCTCCCCCGCGCGTCCGCCCCCGCCCGCTCGCCGACGCCAACCGAGCGAGTGGCGCACGTTTACACAATCCGTTGGTTCTGATCGCGAGCGATGCTCGCGTCGCGTTGCGCCCTTCTTGTGACGACGATGGACGCGCGAACACGTATCGTCAATTGTTTTTTTTACTCTACATCTCGAAACTCAGCGGCTTTAGCGCACTCACAGCGGTTTTCGGATTTCTTATAAGAATCTTAATAACGTTAGAGAAAAAATCATAAGCTTTACAAACTTTATAGTAAATTTCTAAATCGTCTATAGTGCATCTGTAGAAGTGTTTTAAACAATATTTGAAGATGCTCTGAAATTATTTTACAACTATTTATCCTGGTTCAAGTATATAAATTTAATACAACAAATGAAACTTTAATGATGATGAATATTGAGTTTATCCTCTATGATGAAAAATATATAATAAATATTACCTACATATGTGTAAGATAATTCAAATTAAGTGAAGACTAGTGCCACAAGTGACAGAAAATCATGGAAAAAGAAAAGAGCGCAAAAGCAGTGCTAAGAAATAAATAAAAACCAAAATAACTATGTTCTACATTACAACTACCATCACTCATCACATCATTCAATAAAATTTGGTAAGTGTTCATATTTTATATCATCTATGTGAAAAAAAAAAAAAATAACCAACACTCGTTTACTCCTGAAGCCGACGGGAACTTAAGCTTATAACAAAAACACATCAAACGGTTTTTACTCAAAAATTAACTGCAAATTAAAACACTCAATAAAAATCTATATAACATCAGCGGTACAAAATAGTAGGTAGCAAAAAAGACAAAAAAAAATCTCCGATCGCTTTAATCGTCATCGATGACAGGTTGTTTTTTTGCGAATGCGAACAAAAAATGGTCTGATTTTATATCTGCCCCAAAATTGATTGTAAAAACAGTTAAATTGTTGAGGTTGAGCTTTAGGGGTATTTTTTTTTTCAGTAAAATGTACGTTGTATTCTGTTTTTCTATGAATATTTTTTTCCATAAACTGATCATTAACTTTGTTGTATATCTATTGTGTGCAAACATACGTTAACGGTGCTATATATGACAGAGTGTATTGTATTCTATGAGTGCATAAATTATATATATTTCCCGCTTAGTAATAGCAGCAGAGCACATGATAAAAGTCAGTCACATGTTTTTATCTTGTTGCTACGATTGTATATGCCCAGGCCCTTATCTCACTTGTACAAATATTAGAAAACGTGCGTTTAAAAACTGTGAAATAATATACTTGGTTATATTTTAAATGAATATGTTTGATAAAATCAGAAAATTTTAGTGAAATCAGTACCATCGACAATAGTTAAAAGTTGCCACTTTATATGGAATCCAGCGTTATGTCTTTCATACTTCATAAATAAATACATAATGTCTTTTAAAATGTAGTAATGCGATCGTAATCATTTGTTATAAGATAAAATTAAAATCAACAATGAAGTAGGTTAAAAATATAGAGTCTATCATTACACTAAGTGGTATTATTTCCCAAATAAATTCTGTATCTGCGACCTTCAGATTACGTAATCGTTTTGCCCCCTATTATCGCCTTCACCTTTAACTTATCGAGTTGTTTTCGCCAAAAGGTAATTTAATTTTTTCTTTACTGCCGTTGACGTTTATTTTGTCGTACAAAATTTTGCTATAAAACAATGACCTTATATGATTCTAGCTGTGGTCAGATATCGCCTTAGAATCGGTTTTAAGTATACCTAACTTATAAGCATACTGCAGTAATGTTAAATAATAGATTACTTCGTTATTATAATAGAACATAATATAATAAAACATACGAGTAGCTCCTAATACTGTAAGAATAAAACGAACAACAACACCTTTGATATTACGATTTTGCACTGTAAAAACGTTTATAATAAGGCACCATGGTAGAATCCCATACATGTTTTACTTTCTAACTTCAATCTATTTATAACTTCACAAAATAACAACTTTTAACCTTTTTAATCTTCTGGAAAATATTTTGAATTTTCTATTGAAACCATAATTTCTTCCTGAAGCAAATGTCAAATTCATGGGCGATATGCATAATTTATGTACACTCTATTGAACTACTCGTAGTATATTATTTACTGTCACGTAGACGTGTTGGTACGCATAATAAGGACTAAAGTATTAATTAAAAACTACACCTTTGTCTGTGGCCCAATTGCCGCCTAACTTCTATTTTCTCTGCAATCTCTTTAGTTTCCTGATGTAACAAGCAAATTGCCTTTTCATTAACTTGATTGGAATACATTGACAGTTATCTCCTGCCTCTTTTCCACTGTTATGTTAGAAATTCTCGCAACACGTAATCATAATTTCTCTTCTATTTTCAACTAGAGGTTGTCCTCTTCCTTTTTTCTGTATCGTTGGCATCGCGCTATCCATCCAGGAATCCATATTCTTAGCAGATGCTAAAGCACCATTGGAAATTACTATTTAAAGTGTCATTTTCGTTGACCCAGTGGTTTGAGCCGTGCGATGTTAAGTAACTCAGTCAGCATTATTTATCTGTATATCTTTAATAAAAGTAAAAACTTTAATATAATAAATGTCGTCAACAAAGCTCTTCCACCTTTGTTTTTATCCGTACTACATACTAGCCACAATTCAAATGCCTTTGTACTCTTCTTATATCCTTTTGATAGTTTAATCTTCATATATTGCCAAACTCTAACGTGTACTAGAGTTCATGCGTTAGCACTGTGAGATTTTAGACTATTCTATAGCAGAATTTTATTATGGACTAGGATTGGGGGCACAAGCACTTGTGTTTATTTTCGTAATTTGGGTTTAAATAACAATTTATGAATATAATCGTAAAATATTTATATCCTTATATTATTATTATACTGAATATTACTTCTAAAACATCGAAGAAAAAACTGGCATGGACTGCCAACATGGTTATTAATATTATAATCACTTTAATAAATAAACAGATAGATAAAGTATTTATTTGTATCTGCATCACATGCTTATCGCTTTATTATTACATACATGTATCATAAAAAATGTAAACTATAGAGAGAGAAGTAAACACACATAAAGTCATAGGTGCTGCAGTAACACAAAGTCGTGAAGCTACAAGTTTTGCTCTAGCTATCAAACTGCTGATAATTGTGCTATACCTAGTCGTCGACTAGACAGGCATAATAAGTAATGTTTTGTTTGTAAGTTATATGTTATACCTACCGTGCCTTATCTCTGTTGCTATGCCACCAATGCAGACGTTTAGAATACATATTTAAAATTATCGTCACAGAATACGGTGTTATCGTAAAGAAATTTGCATAGTACCTACAGTAGGCATATTATACTATAGCTTCCCGATAATAATAAATTTATTCGTGAGTAATATTTAATCGTAATGCGAGAAAAAAAATGTGGATAAAAAATAAAACATTTGCGACTTTTGGTGGACTGGTTATTACCTTACCATTCTAGGGGAAGTTATTATAATTGTCCCTAAAGTCGAAAATCAATTTTTTTTTACATTTCAAGACGTCTTGAATAGAATGTCTTTCTATGGCTTTATATATGTCGTTTATATTGTTACATATATAAACTAAAATTGCTATTGCACTCAATTTTCTCTCGAACTACTGTTTGTAATGTTTTTATAGTGGATACGTGCTGACGCAACTTAGCTCTGATTAGATTTTTCGTTCTTTTAGTAATAAATAAAATATTTTACAGACGTTAAAATTTTAAGTACTCCCAACTTGTCAATGCAATCTTACTTAGTTTATTAACACGTGTCTTTAGATCGTACACAACTACAACTCTCAGCTTTTAGTACAGTAGAATGCACTGTGAAATATAGCCTGATACTTACGTTTCATAACACGATACCACAGTTATTGTGATTTTTGATCCTCTACAAGATTTTCTTTACTTGTAACACACTCCCGTCTCTCTTCTAATTTTTTTAAATTATGCTTGAGGCATTCTGATAACGGTTTTTTTTTCGAATCTTTAGAAAGTGTGTTGTACATTATCAGCTGTGAGCTTTTTACTGTGTAAGCAATCAGTCACTGTGTGTATTAATTTCTTCATTGAAAAAAGGTAACTAAAATTATCTTATTATGCATTGCAGTATTTTTAATAACAATTTTAAGTTAATGAAATAAACTATTTTGACATAGTTAACATCAATTTAAGCCTAACACTATTTCCTATTACACTTATCATTCTTATGTGGTACGTAATCACAAAGTATACAAAAATCTAACACAACACAACTCAGAAAAACGATGAATTTAATTATGACCTCAAAGAAATTACATCAATCTGTGAAATAGAAAATGGTTCATTTATAATGTAGTACTCCTAATGGCGACACAAACTGGTTATTTGAATTTATTGTTGGCTTCATGGGCAGAAGGAAAACACCGTGGTCAGTGGCAATAACTGTGGAGCCAATGGCCTAAACCTGTGATTAACAGTCATCAACAATGCCGCTAATACGCACCACGACAGATAATTGCTATTTATAAGTTATATGAAACGGGATAATGCCGTGTCCATTTATATAACAGCTATAGCAACCTAAACAAGATATGGTATAAACATTATTATTAAGAAGTGTTTTTCTGTAACGCAAGCATCGCTTTCTGCAGCCAGAAATATATATCTGTTTGGCATTAGGAATTTAATTGTTATTCACTTTTCTTTTTGTTTCAATGAACAATTGATTTGTTTTTGTTTGGTACTTTGTACTTTGATGTGTAGAAATTTATATTGCATATAAATATTTAATAGATTCAAGCGTTATTTTGCGAAAGTCAAATTGCATGCATATAAATATGTAAACTTCTTACTCTCTGTACATATAACTAATGTTCTACGTTGATTATTTGTTATCATTGTACCAATATGACATGATACTATTGTAATATGTAATCGACAATTTAATAAAGAGATCTATATTGGCAAGTTTCTTTCGGCATCTCTTCTTCAATAATGATCATTTCCGATATGTTAGCAGACTAAAAGATAAGAAAAATAATAATTTAAGATAATTGAATAAGATATAATAAGATTATATTTTTAAAATATCAGTCATCTTCTTAATGTCCGCAAGAACCTAATAATCAGTGATCGGATAATCGGGCGCTAATATACCTAAACTTCATTTTTATTCCCACAAAAGAATAATACGGACATGCCTTTCAGAACCCCGGATCCCGGAGTCGTTTGAAATTCCTGGGATTGCTAAAAATGTTACCTGTATACAAAATATTGTTAGAACTTGTTGTGAAAATGATATAGTTACATTGAATAATGCTTACATACCCTCTCATACTTTCAAGACGGCTGTTCCTTGTTAAACTCTTATTGTATTTTAATTTTCATATTTAAAAATCCGATTCTAATGAAACTTTTAATTTACAATAAAAGTTTTTATGAAAACTGGTTTCGTAACAGGCCAGCAACCTAAACTACTTATGGAATTGTAATAATTGTAATTTTATGTGTAGCATCATTTATTTTCGTACAAAAAGCAAATTATAATTATAAAATCTTTCACAAATAATATGATTACTTATTAATCCCGGTTTACTTATTAATTCAGGACGGAATATCCATATTATTCTTTGAAGGAAAGAAGTTTAGGTATATAAGCGCCCGATTATCCGATCACTGCTAATAATATATATAGAAGAATATAATATATATATATAAAGACTTTTATCGTTATGGATGAACTATTGCAGTGAACCTCACGAATTAGCCATATGACACAAATTGTTTGTGAAGTTCCTATAAATGTGACATATCTGAGGATAATCCAACATCCAAATTTTTTGAGCGTGATGAAACTGCTAAAAAATTTAATATACTTTTTTTTCAAATTTATTTTATTTAATATTCCATTCAATGAGTAAGATAGTGCATTCTAGAGTTGTGTAGCTTAATGTGAAGGAATCAGCTATAATGGCAGGTTAAATAGTGAAGTAGAAAGCGCAAGAATTATAAGATTATTATGTCACACTTGATAATTATGAGAATAGCGAAATTTACATTTCATATAATCAACAGAATGAGAGCTCTTAGTATAGCATAAAATGTACACAGTAGACAATAACATTATATATTGTAACATTAAATAGCTCTAAAATTAATTATGCCTCAAAATTAAACGATATCTCCAAATACTTATATATATTTCCTGACTCAAATCCGATCAGCAGAAAGTGGCGTATACTTGTATCATCTTCAGATACAAAAATTAAACAAACGTAAAAAATACGAGTATTATACCGAAGAGAAAGATACTCTAGATTAGACGTATGCTTGAAAAATATAAATAAATTACTTAATTTTATACTGTCAAGCGGGGCAACTGCACATTAAAAACCTTCTAAATTTATCAGGATATTACGTTGAGTATTTAGGTGAACTACGAACCCGAATTCTATTAAATTATTTCATTGTTTCATCCTACGATATAATCATTATATTTCGTGTTCAGTAATTTTGAATCGAGAAGTAATTCCAAGATTGTAGCCTACGCCCACTCGAATATACTTTCATGTGGCAACTTTTAGGCGAGTTAGAAAAATAGGGGGTATTAAGATTATAAATAAAAGATTATAAATACGAAATTATTAAAATATTATGGCCATGGGCAATCTTTTGTGTATTGAGCCTTAAAGCTAATCGTGATTTAATATGTATGAGGTTTCTCTTTAGTCTTTTTGGTTTGACTGTTGGACTCAAAATCTGTTCAGATTTTTATTGCATAATTCTGTTAATATATAATATTTGTTTATCTATGTAGACAACTCTAATAAAAAATGTCATAGTGACGTAAGGTTAATTAGATTTTTGTAGATGTGAAGATTACAGATAATTCTAGGCAATTAGCGATGGACTTTTATGTTTCGAATTGGTCAATCCAGAAAGAGAACCTAAATATTTTAGGTACATTTTGATAAGAAGTACTTCGTCAAATTTACAAACCGTAATAAAATTTTTAGGCAAATATTTTTATACAATAAAATTAATTTACCTACTACTTGCTGCCCTTATCCTACTCTAGGTGGACGACACAACATGTTTTGTTCTTCCAATCGCTTATATCAATCGACATCATTCTTCACGCAAACCATTTTTACGTTCTTGGGTCTTCTGCTCTCATATCAGTTTACATTATAACTTTTCTGTTTATGTATCTTACATTCACTATAGCATGTCCGCAATCGCTAACCTATTACCTCTAAACTTTCCTGTCACTGGAGCCAAGCTTCCACTTACTTCAAGCTCGTGTGATTTTGTTTCTGAACTTGCCTATTCTAGTTCCTCCACACTTCCAAACTCTACGTCCGCATCTAATCTCCTACATGCAGGATGCATCCTCATCCATTTATTTTATTATTCTATACATCTTAACAGTTTCTACCTTCTTCAGTTTTAGATGTACTCACGGGCACAATATGGTCCCTGAGATCTGTCGCTCATTCTACTTTTATTCTATTTCCCACGACCTGTTACTCTGGAAGCCAATATCAATACATCAAAATTAGTATTAAACTCTGTAATCGCGACAGTAGCGCCAGATTGCTATGATCTTGATGGTCGATTGTTTACTTTGACATTATTAATGAGATGCAATCTCATATATTATGGTATAATCAAAACTTCGACATTGCAATTGGATTACCATTGGAAATAGTGTCATGGGTAAGCCTGCTGGACAATATTGCCATCATGTTGAATCAATAAACTGAAATATTGAAAATGAGCAAACTGTTTCAATATTTAGGGCTATGTGTGTGTCGCTAGGTAAACCACGGAATTTACAGAACAAATATCTAATTTTCGTTCGGCTGATCAACATAGCATGTTATATTAATTACTAAACTTAATATGTTATATCAATACATGTCCATTGTCCACATTAATTAAAATTATCTTTACCACTCGGTTTTGTCCTTACCGCAATAGCAAGGCAAGTATTATGTAAATATAAAAAGATCCGAAATATATAATTTACAGATACATATTTTATAAGTGTGGAGTATATAATATATCTATAAATGGAATGAACAAAAGTAACTGGATACCTGGTAATAATAATGGGTAATATATATTTTTTGTCTGATTCAGGCCTTTGATTTCTATAGCCCAATTTATGTGCACTGTAATAGACGGATACTACTAAAATTGCCTTTATACTATTACCTACTAAACTTAAAGTATGAAGATATAAATCAGTTGATCGTTCATGTTATTAATTTTAACCAGCCGCAGGCGACAGGTCGGTCGTTAGTCTCGAAGCACGCCAGGTTCGATTCCCGGCCGCTAATTATTATTTATGATCACCTCTTATCTTTTTCCCTCGGGCAATAGGAAGTATTACAAAATATTGACGCTTGGGTTAAACGCTTCAACGCAACGCTCGGCGTTAATAGGACAACAGTAGTGTCAATTTGAAAAAAAAAGTTATCATTGACTAGCGATCCGCCCCGGCTCCGCATGGGCGTAGTGTATGTGACGAAGTCGTACAACTACAGAATGTCTTTATATATAATGTATGGAGTTGTTTTCTCATTAGACAGTACAAAATAATTTTGGTATGATGTTACATGCGAAAGGGTTATCCATCTATTTCATGCTTTTAATTGAACCTAAAGCTTACTTAATTAGAAAATTATTAATTTGTACTAAAGTTTTTTCTATAAAGATATCAGTCCAGTAAATAATAGAATTATAATAAGAACTAATACATACTAGCTATCCGCTCCGACTAGTACTAGAGGAGAACTATAGGTTAGTAGGTATGTTATATAAATAAAAGTACGCATCGCTCTAAATCTGCAAATGGAATGTTTGAGCCTGTGAAGTATAAGTGATTTTTGATTATTTCAAGAGCATACTTTTCAAATGTCTTCTTTTATATGGCGACATACAAGCCCGTATCAGTGATAGACGCGAGAGCAGTGATAGCCCAGTGAATAAGGAACCGGCCTTTGAGCAAATGGTCCCCGGTTCGAATCCAGGCGTGGGTGTGTACCACTAGATTCGTGTTTTCGGGTTCATATACATATTTATCACTTGCTCAGCGGTGAAAGAAAACATCGTAACCCTCACGCTCAAGAAAATATATTTTGAAAGACGTGTGACCTAACCTAAGAAAGATCTGGTTTACCCTTCGGGTTGGGGAGGTCTGACAGCAGTCGCTCCATATAAAAATCAGTGTCTTCGTCAAATCCTTGGGTTTAGGTAGCGGATCCCGCCAATAATGGATTAGGAAACGGGAAAACGCGAAGAAATAGTAGATACAAACCCGTATCAGTAATAGTATCCGTACAGGAAAAGTTGTTATTTGGCTGCGGTTTTCTGTGATGTGGAGATATTCCCCAAACATTGACGTGTCCAACAGTTTTTTAAATTACATTACTAATAATTTAAATTCTCTTATATATGATAATTTAAAATTACATATGACCAGCAATATAATTCTAAGTATGATTATGACATTTCATTTCAATTAACTGGCTTATAATATTACCTTTATAAAGATACAGTTAAAAATACATTAAGCTAATGTCGAGCTTGATGTATTCTTAACTATATAATCCGCTTCAATTCCTGGGTGCTACTTGCTATTTATGACCGCTTCTCGACTATTTCCCCGAGGCAATATAATAATTGCAGAATACTGAAGCTTGTATTCTAAACGTCAAATATTCACCGTACATCGTTAATTGATCGAATACAGTATTCGTTTATAAAAACGAATTTGTCATTGAATAGTCCTGTTGTTTATTATATATTTATGTTTTAGTTTAGTAGAATAGACGGTAGCAGTAATCATCGATTTCAATATAATATCTTCTTTTTTGCGGGACCAATTTTGAAGAAATAATCAGGCAATCTTCAGATTAGCTGAGTGGGTAATTTTGGAAGGTTTGAATCACGCGTGCGAAGTCGAAGCGGATAGCTGGTATGTTATATAAGGCATTTATACGAGTATAACATACCTACTAGCTATGTGCTAGTCGGAGCTGATAGCTAGTATGTTATATAGTTATTATTATTATTCTATTATTTTTGCACTGATATCTTTACAGAAAAAACAGTTTTAATAATTTTCTAATTAAGTAAGCTTTAGGTTCAATTAAAAGCATGAAATATACTTGGGAGTTAATAGAAACCATAATTACATTGATTAGTTTCTTGGCAACTACAGTAAAATAAAATAGTTCTCTCTCTCTCTTCGAGTGTTCAGTGTGTGTGTGTGTAATGTGAAAAATATTCTGCCGTTGACCCAACATTAAAGAACCCCGCCTAGTATAAAAAAACTTGTTTTAATGGCTCTAATTAGCTCAAAGAAAACAATAAATCGTATTATAACATAACATTCCAAACAACATAAAGTAATTCATTCTATAACTTTAATATGAACAATCCCAAAAAATAGGCAATTAAGCAATAAAATATGTAAAACCACTTAATCAAATGTTTATAGCTGTAAGTTAATTAATAAATATATTTCCCCTTCATAATTGCAGTTGGTAGGAGTGCATTATATTAAATTGGTAATAAGATATGATTGTAATTTACAGAAAATATTGTGTCTCAACTTGTTTTACTGTAAAACTTATAGTGACGTTTTAAATTTTCATATTTCTAAATACTAATCGAATCGAATAGAATTGGCTATGGTTATTTAAACAGTTAAATTCAAATTATTAAGTAGTATGTGGGCCAAGCTTCTATCGTTGTCTTTTTTTATTGTAAAATCGCGTTTTTTATGCACAGAAAAAAATATATATGGCACAACCAAGTCTAAATATAAATTTATTATAAATCGTTAGGACCGTTTTATATACCTAGTCCGGCCATTAGTTCTGTTACAAATGAATATGCATTTATTTTTTTATTAAGTAATCTAATCTTAATAAAACTTATATGTATATATTTATGGAAGTCTCAGCAAAAAATCAAAAATGATTCTATTCGAAATGGCCACCTTTGGCTTTGGTATAGGCCTTTAATCTGTCTGGCCATGAATTTATAGATTTACACACTCTTTCCATGGGAATTTTAGCCACTGCTTGCTCCAGAGATTTCGAGCAGGTCATGTCCTCTCAAACTGACTATAATTTGTAGTCTAAATCTTCAGATCTGGGCTAGACCTCGTCTAGCAGAGATCTGAAGACTTCCAGCCAGCCAGTCTTCAGCTCTTATAAATTCCGAAACGTTGGTTTCCAGCCAGGCTTGGGTAGTTCGTGCCTTGTGACCAGGTGCAGAGTCCTGGTGGACAGTCTACGGTACATTTTTAAATAGTGTATAGCATTTTGGCTGAAGTCTTCACTGCTTTTTCACAAAAATTAAGCCTTGTGACTCCGTGATAAGACACCCCCCACCAAAACATTACAGACCTTTCCGACCACTTCGGAGGCTTCTTTAGAACTGTGTGCTTACACTTTGTCATTTTGTTTGTTGTAGTGCTTGATTGAAATGTATGTGGTACGCTACTTCGACACCAACGCTCGTGGGTTCGATTCCCACACAAGACAAACATTTGTGTGCATGAACTTGTCTATTTGACTTGGTCTGGGTGTTTTTAAGAGAGGTTTGGCCCATCAAAAAAGCCCGTCTGGGGAAGTACCTCCACCTCACAGAAAACCGCAGCTAAATAACAACTCCCTAGAGGTTTGTTGTGTTCCTGCGTGCGAGTGAGGTCACCAGTAAGTTCCTAAGGGGTTGCTGTTGAGAGTTAGCAGCAGAGGAGGCATCGCGCGAGTAATGCTGTATTACAAGCGTTCATAGGCTACGGTAACCGCTCTACATCAGGTGGGCCATATGTTTGTACGATTCCTGAAAATATCTTCTGATAATACACGACCTATATGATCGTGGTGATTCTTGACCATCCTAGGTTCTACATCTACTTATGTGTACTTGTCGTATGGTCTTAAATATTGAATCAATCATTCATCAATCATATATAACTATAACTTCACGCCAAATCCCTTGCGGGGTAGCCAGAGAACATCGAGCGTCACGTGACTCGATCTTTGCACACCTCTATCGCTTTTTTACATTCATTGCTTCTCTCATGCACGCTCGCCGGCTTCAAAAGCTCCTGACATCACCTTCTCATAGAACAGGACCAATTTGATCATGGTAGGTAAGTTTTGGCCTTCCTCGGCTCCTACATCCTTCCACTTTTGCATTGTATATCTGCTTCGTCATTCTTTCATCCTGCATTCTTTCTACGTGTTCGAACCAACGGAGCATGCCTTTTCTTATTCTAACACCGACGCTCTCTTTCAGATTAACTCCGTTTCTAACATCTACATTGCAAATACGGTCTACAAGCGTTACGCCACAAATTTTGCGCAAAACTCGCATTTGATCGTGTTTATCCTACTTCCATGCTCTCTCTGCTATACCCAGCTCTCGCTTCCATAAGTAAGCGTTGGGACCAGCACTGCACTGCGTATTGCGAGCTGTGCCTTCTGGCTCAAGTTTTTACTGCCAAGAAGTTTTCCCAACGCTCCATTCACACTATTCCCAGCACTCACTCGTCTTTCCACATCAGCGGTGTGCCTTCCATCCCTGCTGAAAGCGCATCCAAGATATACAGTCTCATCCACTTGTTCCAACACTTCATCATCAACCGTAATCCTTTCCGTAATAATTGGTTCTGGTTGCATCTCTTTTAAATACCATTATCTTTGTTTTCTTCGCATTCAATAGCAAGCCTTTCTCCATACATACGTCTTTCATTATTGTGATCAGTGTTTGCAGGTCAGGTGGTGTTTCTGCTAATATCACGGCTTTGGTTCACCACTAGGGCATGCGCAATCCTACATTCGTTGACCTTATTCTCAGCAGATAACTATCGAGATACAGAATAAACAGCCTAGCAGATAGCTTGCAACCCTGTTTGACACCAATTTTGACATCAAACCATCTATCCACATACATGCTGAACAGTCCTTTTAAGTGGACTGTACAGCACGGAGGAGTGAACCGTCAATCCCATATCTCGGCAATATGTCCCACAGTTTCTTTCGCACAACCCTATCAAATGCTTTCTCAAGATCCACAAAACCGCAGAAAACCTTCTGGTCTATGGCCAGATACTTCTCCACGATACTGCGGAGCGAGAAGCCAAAAATTCCGTGTGTCTCGCACAGCATTCCATCGACCAATCAATCATTCGAAATAAGTAGCTCAAATCTACCTAAGACGTAACATAATGTAAATTCATAGTCCCTATTAAAGTATAGAGTAGCAAATAATATAGTAAAAATTGACGCGAAGAATCCACATTCAACTACCTAATCCACTATGTAAGAATTTTAAAAAGCAATATAAATGCATGTTTACGGATGTCTGGTCGCACGCAATGTTTCATGGCTCGAAAATTTAGAAATTAGCCAACGCAAGAAGCAAATCCTTATTTTTTTACAAACCTCGTTGGTTTAACCTACTCTTACATGCTATTCGATGTAATATTAGTATCCTGGGAAATTAGATATAAGATTTTGTAATTATGAACCCAGAAATCAGTGAATTAGAGGTATTTCTCGTTAAATTTGACCAATTTCCACGGTACATATATATTAGGTACTCATACATTTTGTGCCAAAAGACGATCTCTGCATACGTAGGACCCTGCCTCTTAGGCTTCCGCAGTTTGATGGTTTTTTAGGTTCACGATTATCGCGAACGTTTAACAGGTTATCAGTTCATTTGATGTAATGATATATACTGCCAGATATCTTTTATCAACTATGCATTCATCGACTCTATAATAATTCTACTTCCTAGCGTTATCCCGTTTCCTACTCCATTAAAATTGGCGGGGTTCGCTAGCTATGCCTAAAGATTTAGCAAAGATACTGATTTTTACAGACCGTCACACCTCCACAACCCAGAGGGAAATCAGATCTTTCTTAGGTTAGGTCACACATCTTTCGGAATGTAATTTCTAAAATATACGGGTTTACTCGCGATGTTTTTCTTTCACCCCCGAGCAAGTGATAATTAATAGTATGATACTGTACGTAAATCTGTGCATGCCCCCAAGAGAATTCCACAGAAGAAACAGCACCTGGGACAATTCTAGCCTAGTTCTTTAGCCACTGGACTATCACGGTTGTGCGACTCTATAATTATGAGTATTATCGCAGTATATTGTTAATTTATCATTTAAAAGGCCGTTTAATCATAGGGAACCAAAGCATCAGTTTAAACCGCAGATGGACTTGAGCATTCTCATGTAACAAAATATTAGCTATTAAAATAAATTGGCCCGGACTAGAACCGAACGCAGATCCGAACATACCGTCGATCTTTCTGGTAAATGCTCAATTAAAGGCTCCTCAAATTTATTCTTCATGAAGTTGTCAGGCTGCAGTCACACGTGCTGCGTGTTTCGCTAAAATACGAAAGAAAACGGAAAATTTCATTTACATGCATGTAATTAAAACGCGTATCGTATGGCAATTTGCGTATATCTCTAATAATTGTGTACATTTATATGATGTTATTATTCATTATTAATTACTCTCTCGTCAATTATTATAACTTAAACAAAAATGAAAATGGATATTTATCCTTAAAAAAATGTTTGATTAGTATCAATTTATTTGTATAAATGTGACGCAAAAATGATTGCGGCGGCAACCCATGGCAACGGTAACTATTTTACATCAGGTGGGCTGTATTTTTGAATGTAGAGAAATACAATGTTACAATTACCAACACTCGTGTTAAGACACCCTTCAAGATTGCACAACGACAATCAACGAAAATATAGGATTCAAGAGCGAGCGATGTGCTCGTAAAGCGCAACTACATAACAACGCATAATTGGCTACAGATTTGTCTACGATCTTAGCTTAGAATCAGGTAGCGCCAACCATGAGTTTGAGTGTGTTGATTTCGACGTTTCTTTGAAGTTGACCTACTGCTTTATCTTTCCACTGTGCTGATGTACACGCAACGCTAATTCCGTGCAACGTTGGCACTATACGCACCACTTGGCACTATAGTCTTCATTAATTACTTCTCAGCAACGCCCAAACGTGCCAAGATGATACTAACCTGACACCACGTGCTTTATTTTTAATTGTTTACATACCTTTTCTTAGAACTTATCGCGTTATTCTTCTTGGAAAGCCTAATGAGATGCAATGTCGGCTTTACATTGTGACTATATTGTCTGTTGCAATCTTGCAATATTATCAGACGCTGGTTGAAATACTCAATGGAATATTTCATGGCATTTGATAACTACGAACCTAAAGCCAGTTTATGTGCTAGTGTTCTCCCTAAGGAATGTGTACTCGAAGTAGCATCTTGAGATTCCCGAGTCCATTGTGTTTGGTAGTTTGATTCTATCTATTTATATCTTTACGCCAAGCCTGAGCCAAGGCAGAGAGAACTGTAGGCCGATTCAACTATAAAACTGGAACTGCACTGCAGCGTGGCGTGTGTCAAAATGCGTATATTTTGACGTTTTGTTAAGCGATCTGACAGCAGCGACGTTTAACGAAACGTCAAAAGTGTACGCATTTTGACACACGCCACGCTGCAGTGCAGTTGCAGTTTTATAGTTGAATCGGCCTACTGAGCGTTCCCTAACTCAGTTCTTACCTCACACCTCATTTGAAGGCCACCGTCTGATAAAACACGACCAATTTGTTCGTTGTAGGAGATTTTTTTCTCGCCTTCTGAATTCTCCTACCTACGCGTTGTATGTCTGTATTGTTATTATTTCTATGTGTCCTTAATTAGTTTAGTTCTTTAATTAGTTAGGCTTACATTGTAATTTAAGAGTACAATAATGTATAGAAAAATTCAGTTATACGTTAAGCGTTTTCACTATTTGTTTACCTTTTGTTTCAAACTGGTTTTTGCCTACAAAATTCGTCATATTTTAGTAGAGTACGTCAACCACACCTCGGCCAAGGTTTAATCTATGTTTTTTACTTACATCATCCGGTCAATTAGTTACGTTAACTTTTTTAATGAATTTTCAATGTTTATGTGTTTTTGTTTTTTCATGATTGTCATGAATTCTGTATTTCACTATGGTTCTCTTTATATATACCCACATTCCGTTAGGGTCTTTTCTTTTATGGACTGTTAGAATGGTAGATGTTTCATAAGCAGTTATATAAAACAAATTGATCGATAGATGTTACGAATTCCATCTCCAAAGACAGATGCAGATGCAATTATAAATATAGTAACTATAAATCATAATATAAAATTCCTTCCTTCCCTTCCCGTGTATTTACCAAATGTATTTACCCCAATTACTTCAAAATCATGTTTTTTATCCATATGCTTCAAAACGAAACAAGACACTCAACACTGCGATTTTTCTTTAGAAACTTCTAACGGCATACGGCTCACCCTTCTACCGAAGAGGATACTCCACCACGCTTGTCATTTGCAGATTGATGGGTTTAGAAGGTATATTTATTTAATAACATTCATAAAATATATTTATACCTGAGACATCTTAATTATAAATACAAAAGTGGAATAATCAACGTCAGTATTAAAACGCACATGGTCTCAATTAAATAGAATGGAGGTATGACTTTCCACCATCTTCCGTCCTCAGCGACGCATGAGGCCATAATGCACATATATTATCATTATTAACGATAAAAGCTACACCTGATAGTGTAAAACATGTCGAAATGGCTTAGTTAGTACATTAATTTGTATCATTAAACGTACTTACTCTCTCCGTCGAAATCGCCATTAATTACACCATTTTGATGACTTTTTCACGAGCCGTGGCATATTAGTATCGTTAATGACAATTAACGACTTACTTAAGGGAATTTACCTAATAATAGGTAAGGTGTTCCTAATGCTAAAATTAACTTCTTCATAATGTAGTACTTTTATCGAGTTAACCATAGATAATCCACAGAAAATAATGTGGAGTGGGTAGCAGTTCTCGCCTAGAGCGATTAATAAAAAAAACATGCTGGAACACACTATTTATTTAAAAAGAGAATTAAACTTTAATTTTTAACAAAATTACTTACTATATTATCTTACGTATTTCGTATGCACAGCTTATTTCTCCTCTCTCTCTGAGACGTATATTTTTAGTAATGGGATTAATATCGAGCTGTAACGCAAGCTATGTTGCCAGATTCAAAATTGTAATATGTTGAATTACATTTTTTTTCAAATTACACAGCGCCACCTAGTTCACAAACTAAGGAAACCTAGTACAGTGGTCGCTAGGCAACTGATAAACACACGTATTCGAATACGTAACACCTTTTCGCAAACATAATAACACCCAGATGAAGACAAAAGAGTATGTAACCGCAGCTTTACATTTACGTATGTAGAGAATACAATTCGGCAGTACCAACAAAATGTAGAACTTCACTAACACACCCTAAGTGACTCAAACACATATAACTCTTAGTAATTACTCTCACGTGTGTGTTATCTTAATGAAACATATTCCTAGAGCACTCAATACTATGACCGTTAATTCTAACAAAAAATACAAGAGCCACCATTCGACCAACAACGAGTATGTATGTGGAAAACATGTTTGTTGCTATGTGTATGACTCATACGGTCACAGCCGAGAATAGCTCCAAATGACACGACCAGCATAAATATGTGTTGCTGACAAAGTGGTTAATTTAAGTATAATGCGGAATGCCTAGAGTCTTTACACTGTTTTTCTGACTACTGTGTATACGTAATGAAATACAATTATCGTTGACATGCTGAACTTCGCAGGTGTATCGCTAGCCTAATACAATTTTGTCTGTCAAAACTTTTACATCTCTTGTTATCGGACCAGTTGAATAATAATTAGGGTGATAATTGCATCAATAATAACTACAATATTCTGATATAGTACTCCAATTGAAAATCTATAAATGAATAACTCTTCTGATGCCCGATTGCCGATTTCTACGGCTCCTGACAATTGAAAAATAATGTACAAGTTGTTTATTATTGTTAGGGTACTAACCAATAAAAATTTTTAATATAAAAATATAATAAGAAGACCTAAAATGACTTATAATCATCTATAGAGCCAGATCTAAAATTATAGCAGTGTAAATTTTTCATACAATATTTCATGTTCTTTCCAGCGATTTGAGCTAAGCGTTATTTTTTTTTAAACCACTGAATAGATGGTAAACAAGTATACGGCTTACTTGAACATAAGCAGTTTCGCAGGTAATAGACATACATTTCTAACACCAGGGGCATCACTCATGATTTGCCGACGTTATGATATGGAAGACAGTCGTTTTCGCCGTTAATCTTGACTACGTAAGAAGCACAGTGGTGGGTATGTGTGGTAGTCATGTCTCATACTTAAAATGGTCTAGACATTGCGTAAAATACCTGAAGTATACACTATGACGGTGACCAGATCACTATACGAGTAAGTAATATTCATTTAGTGTTCGGTAAAAACATCTTAAAAGTCAAACTTTCGTATAACAACATTGCAAATGTCAATAAGGGAAGTGGGTGATATTAAATCTAGAACCAGGTGCTGGTAAGCAACTCTGTCTGCAGTCCGGTGTAATTTATTCTTCTTAGATATAAATACAGTTATCACAGGCTAATATATATTGTTTTGTTGTCTTAAAAAGTAACATAAAATTTTATGGTTTCTCTCAAATGATGAAACTCATGTTGTTATTTCCAGGATTGGGAGGAAAATTGAACAATCAATAGAGTAAAACGAAGCCAAATTGGATATTTATGTTAAATAAATAAGTTTGAGGATAAATAAACAAACAGGTAAACCTGTTAGTGCCTATATGTTAAACACGGTCTATGCTTATTATGTTGGATATAGGTACAGTCGAGTTTAAAAATATGTTAACATTATTACGTTATATTTTTTGCCAGTTACTAAGTCATACAAAGTACTGCCATAGGATCATGTTTGTGTCAACAAATGTGTACCCTTTTGTGGTCAAATGTCAACTCTGAGTTTGCTGTTAGCATAGTGTCACATGGTAATAATTGATGTGATAATAATAGAACTCTACCTGTTTCAGTCTGATGATATCTGTTGTACCCGCGACTTATTTCGCGTGGAGTGGTGAAACCTTGAACATAGAGTACTGTGATATGTTCTCTTTTTTGGTTTTGAAGTGAAAACTTCTTTAGAGCTCCAGGAACCGGCGAGCGTGCATAAAAAGAGTTATGAATGTCACAGAAGCGAGTGAAGTATGTAAGGACCGCGTCTTATGGCGTTTGGTTCTCTCTGCCTACCCCGCAAGGGACCTGGCGTGAAAATATACATACATACAACTTCTTTAGGCACGTTGGGCACTTTTGGGATGGAAAAAAACACTAAACTCGCGTGACTGACGCTCTTTCTTAACAATCCAAAAATAATGTTTACACGTTTGTGAATCTAAGAAGCTTTCACTTCTGACGTGCATTGCGAAGTAAAGCGCCCATTGTAAAGTAGTCACTTTAGCCTATGAATCTATGTCATCACACGCGTCTTGTCACATCTGCTGCTAAGACTAAATGCAATACAATATAATATGAACTTAATGATATGTCTATAGAATCCTTAGTTTTATTACAAAAATTCTTTTATTTCATAAAAACATTTTTTAATAGCCATTTTGTCAACATTGATTTAAAGCGTTTACAATCGAGAATTTAATATCTAGGGGTAATTTATTGTATATTTTAATCATCATGCTGTAACAATTTTTGTCAAATATTTTATTTTTACACATCGTTACTCTCTTGGTCTTAGTTTTGGACTAACAGGCTTTAGAGTAAAAAAATCTGAATGCGTTTTAACAAAATGACCACATTCGAGTATGTATAAACCTGTTAACGTTAATAATTTATATTTTTTAAACATGTATACGATTATTGATGGCAATTACAAACAATAAACAATCACTTTCCCTGCAACTGCTAATTTACTAAACACCAACCATAGTGCGATTTAAAATGAGGTGTGGCGCCATCTTATTGTCAGTTGGTAGTTGTAAGTTATATATAATGTCTCATGTCCATAGGTTTTTCTATCTGATGTACGCTCAAGAATTCGATTAAGTTTTCGTTTGAATATATCAAGTAGTTCTGAATATGCAGTTTTGTTGCTAACACAGAAATCGCTTTATATTTTTACTTTATTTTCTAATATAAAAATATACTAAATTCTCACCGTGCAAAATTTCTTCGAACTTTAGTTTTTGCTTAATACGTTCACAAGTTTCGACTTCCATTTTTCTTATTCGTTTTATGTTTAATTTATATGAACTATGGACGCTTGGAATACAAATAACTTTGCTCGCGTGAACCTCCGCTGCTAATACTGCTGTTCTTTATGAGCTTACTGGTGAGCTTATTCGTAAATACAACAACCTTCCAGAGAATCTCTGTTTGCCTGTTGTGGTTGTGAGAGGAAAATATATCCTCAGTTGGGCTGCTTCTTTCGTATATTTATATATACCGCGTCGGGAGGCACATAAATGTAAGACCCACTTGATGTAAAGCTTGCCGTAGCCTTTGACCGCTTGCAACACAGGGAGTATTGGTTGGTTGGTATATAGGTCGAACGATTCCACCCTTGCTAACACAGCAATGTCTTAGGTGCTAACTGGTAACCTCATTCACTCGCAGGAATGTAACAACTTCCTAGCCAGTTGTTATTTATTTATATAGTATTGTCTTAGGTTTTCGCGATTGTTACACATTGAATTAAACAATTTTTAATGGAAGTATCGCGTATTTTATTTATTTTGTTGAACCTGACGTTTCGAACGCTTTGCAGCGTCCGTGGTCGCAGGAAGACTTGCAAAGCGTTCGAAACGTCAGGTTCAACAAAATAAATAAAATACGCGATACTTCCGTTAAAAATGGTTTAATTCAATTTATTTATATAGTTACACACACCCACCGCTATTATTATATTTATATAGTTGTGCCCTACCTTAGGCCAGGAGCTCGTCTGCAATGTACACCACGTATGGGTGCTGTTTACAATGATACTGAGTGAAGCCAGTCTATCAAAGCAGCCCGTCTGGGGAAGTGCCTACACCTCCCAGAAAACCGTAGCCAAATAACAACTCTCTGGAGGGTTGTTGTGTTCCTACGTAGGTAGGTCACCAGTAAACTCCTAAGAAGTTGCTGTGTTAGCAGCAGATGTGGTGTCGCGCGAGTGACACTCATTGTATTACCAGCGTTCATAGGCTACGATAATCGCTTTACATCCATATGCTTATATACTTTCCGACGTTGAATAAAAAAAAGAAATCCCACCTTAGACATACCCGTCCAATATTTATTGGTCTCAGTAAATATTTTTTTTTCTAAATATTTGTAATGTGCAAGTACATAGTTTATATACAGTTGTTCGAGTACAGTGTACTAATTTACATAGTATGATAGTACGATTTTATCAGCCTGCGTCAAGGTTGCTTTCGTCACGACGTGTTTTTGTCATATCCAATGACATTGCTTCTTCTGTTCGGGCCGTCTCAATGCGCCACGCTAATTACGAGTCAATGCACGCTAAATGTGAATTCTTGACGCTTTTTTTTACAAAAACAACAGGTTGTTTTGATCAACGGGTTCCTATTATTACTTTAATGTTAACGCGATCCGCTTCATTCCATAAAAACTTGCATTATAATTAAAAACCTAACATTAAATTAACATGAATTCCTCTCCGTATGTTTTTATTTTGTTCTTTCAACATTCATACTCATCCCATTGATGGGATACGGGTTTCCTTTTAAGCCCGTGCTTCCCTAAGTGGTCTACATCGACCTTATGGGGTCGAATGCAACACTTAAGGGACCCAAGTAACAACTGCCTAGAGGGTTGTTGTGTTCCTGCCTGTGAGTGAGGTCACCAGTAAGCTCCCAAGGAGTTGCTGTGTAAGCAGCAGAGGAGGCATCGCGCGAGTGATACTTTATATATTACTAGCGTTAATAGGCTACAGTACCCGCTGTATATCAGGTGAGCCGTATGCTTGTATGCCTCCCGACGTAGTAGGTATATAAAAAAAAACAGATTCAAACATTAGGCAGGGGATCTATAGAGAGCAGATAATATATGGGCAAGGGGTCCACAAATGATTGCATATCTCTGCTTTAAGAGAAGGAGGACTTTAATTCTTTTATGGGGCAATGTATACGGTTCTATAACAAACTTCCCAGCAATATAAGAGAATTGTCAATAAACAAATTTAAAACTACTATTAAAGCCAAATTGTGTAGCAGGGCATATTATAAAGCATCTGACTATATTAATGATAAAAATGCCTGGGAGTGAGTCGATCCAATTATAATGTAATTAATAAAATATGTAAATTTGTTTGGACACCAAAAGAGGGATGCCTGAGTTTTTTGGCAGTATTTTTATCAGTGCTCACCTAGTCATAAACTGCACGGTAGGGAAAAAAATTGTGACGATTCCAAACAAATGTAGCCATTTTTACGGAATAAAAAGATTTTGACTTTGACTTTGGAGTTCTGAACAGCATCATGTTGCTCTATTAGGTATCGGTGGAGGCCAATGTTTTCAAGCCGCCTGAATCGAAGACAACGTGAATAGGGCACGACTTATGAATCGACAAGCCGGGATTGATGGCAGCATCGTGCTTTCGGAACTTGGAGGAGCTCGAGATGATTAAAACCCATCGATAGACAACTTTTTGAGGAGCTCGGCGGGGCACTAGTTAGCAACTCTACTTTGACACCAACGCTCGTGGGTTTGATTACCGCACGGGTCCAACATTTGTGTGCATTAACATGTCTGTTTGCCTTGGTCTAGATTCTAGATGTTTTAGAGGTGTGGCAAATCAAAGCAGCCTGTATCGGGAAGTAGGTACCTCTACCTCACAGAAAACCGTAGCAAAATAACAACTGCTTGGAGAGGATTCTTGTGTTCTTGCTGTGCTAACAGCAGATGTGGCATTGCAAGAGACAGCGTTCGTAGGTTACGGTATCCGCTTTGCAACATCATGAGGGCCTTATTCTTATATTCCTCCCGACATTATATAAAAAAAGTACAGCTTACGCTTGACATAACTTGCGTGTTCGAAATACGACGTGATTATTGCTATATTTGTCTAATCAAAATAACAGCATATAAATAGTCCAATGGAGAATGTAAAAGAAATATTCCATAGGTTAAGATGTTAAATTTGACAGGTAATTAAACAAAAACCCAACTGAACAATGTTAGTGTTGTGACTATAATTTATTATCCCGAGAATCGTCCTCAGTTACCGCCCGAGGGTCTTTTATGACACTAACAAATGATTTTAAATGCTTTTTGACCTTTGAAAACCTTCCAAGTTATTGTAGAGGTATTTTAATTAATCGAATCTGAAGGGCTTGGTTGCGTCATGTTATCACCTTGATAAAGTCACGATTTAATTATAAAACAATGATTATTTTTATTAAAGTTAAGGTGTGTTTTCATTAGCAAGGAGACGAATGTTATTACAATAACTAGACTGTTTCATAGAAAGCATTGCCAACATGCCTACTGGATTTCAGTATATGCAGTTGTTGTTATGTTGTCCGCGCGAAAAGCTAAAAATGAATACATGACAATTGAAATATTTTAATTCACGTAATAATTTAGTTCTGTTAATTTGTATTTCATTTTAAATTCTTAATAATATCGAAATAGATAACTGTGTTTATGTGGTATGTAATAAAAAGTGACGCTGTAAGTTTACAAATAACAGATTTAATTTTGTCGTTATACCTAAACAGAAGGATAATGACATATAATGATATTTAAATAGGCATGAACTTAATGACTAAATTATCAATTTAGCCAGGTAATAATATGCGATTTTCGTACATACACAATTTACAAGTAATTGTCACAGTTAGCATGTATATTTTTTTAGATTTTTGTCAATGAAGTACGTAAACAATCTTGGCACACTCACACATTGCACACATTGCGTCTTTCTATCCTAGCCAGTAGAAACACACTCTTAACCACATCACGTCATGTTCAAATGTTTGTTGATTACAAGAACCCACACAAGAACCTTTGAATTTCGTTGTACATCGCAACGCGCTGTCAAAACAAGTTAAACAGAAAGTAACAAGCAATTCATTACACTCTTCTATACAATACAATGCAGTGAATAGAAACCCATAGCCCATTTAACAATAGAGTACATTACGTTAAGTGTCAGTTCGAACACTTTGAAGATTGCAACTCGCCTATTGTAATTTAATTTCTTATTCCTTCTGAAGTGTTCTTTTTTAGAAGTTTATTTTTTATTAATTGCGTTTATTTTTCAATTGAAGTGTCATATTTCATATATTTATATTGGTAGCCGTTATTGTGTTCGATATTTTGAAAAATAATTTTATAACGAGTCATCTTCAATTTCTTTTAGTCGTGTTATTTTTATTCAAATTATTAATAACCGATGAACAATACGATTCGAATTTTGACGTTAAGTGACAATTTAACAGTGAACTCGCAATACTCGTAATGTGATTTCAAAAACTATTAGAATGTAACTTTTTATAATCTATACCTACGTACTCATATACTTTTTCGTTAAGTTATAATAAGTCATCGTGTTTTCGTTCTTTCACAAAGTATAAAAACAAATGGTGTTCAAATAATATCAACTTTCCAGTTTTACGTTATTTTAAACTCTGACATATTGCGTTCCCTTCTACGAAATTAGAAACCTGATATTTTAACTGTTACAAAGTTACATTGTTTGCTTGTTTCATTATACTCGTGTGTTACGTTTTTTTTTAAATAGACGTTGAGCTTTTATGATATTTATTTAGATGCTGAAAATACAACTAATTGTAATAGTATTGAAAGAGGAATGATGTTGTATAAAACAAGTGGATACTGGAGACGTCGGCACCAATCTCTTGATATCTTTTATACATTCCACGTTGGGTGGCATACAATCAATAAAGCCCATCTAATGTCGAATTGTTACCATAATCTGAATTTGCAACATAGGAATTGTCGCTCGCGCATTGCCGATCCTATTGCAATGATGGTTTTAATCACTCGTAAAAACGCAATAATGCTCCTGGAAATAGTCAGTCGACTGAGATTTTCTGTAAAGCAGAATCACTTCCGTAGTCAAGTTGCTCCTGAATTATGTTCTACTTCTAGTTATTGTATAACTGTTTCATTTACAATCAAAGCTGAATGAAAACTAACCTCCGGCAACTTAGCTATCGCTGGCATATGTTATAAACCCCCCTTCGCTTGAAGGGATACCTGTATCTCAGTAGTGGGATGTGGAAAAATTAATGATGCACATTTCAGTGACACCGCTCGATTATTAAGTGTGTAAAATTTGAGAATTTAAAAATTATAATATATATAAAAAAGTACCCGAATAATTGGAAAATGTATAAAAAAGCTGCCACTGGATGTATACGTGTGCAAACTGATTATACTCAGTGCACATCGTTCAACCCTTCAAAAGTTGATGCAAATTTCTTGCATAAATAAATTATGTATGGGCGCGAGCGGCACAGATATCTTGCGGGCGATAAGCGAGTTTAGACATAGACGAATGGTTAAATGAGTTTCGTTGACACATTGCTGTGATAAATTCCTTGATAAATTATCTGTTGAAAAAAAGGCTTATGTACATTTATAACATTTTACATTTATCCACAGAATTTACAAAAATTGAAATTTAAGACGTGTACCTGCCGAGAATTCTACTGGTTTATTTTATCAAATTTGTGATTAATGTCCGAAAATTGTGATTAATGAGCTTTAAGTTTAATATGTGCTTAGACCGAATCTTAAATAATTTTACAATTATTTTTGGCATACTTTTTTATAGGTATTAACAAAGTTAATTAATTTACTAGTATTAAATTATTCTCGTGTTATCTTTTTTAAATACTATAAAACTGCCTCAGTATAAAAATAATTAGATACTATAGATCGCAAGTTTCTGTGCAATTTGAATTATTTGCAGCGAACAATTAATCATTGTTCTTATGTAGTTTATATTATAAAGTGCTAAATTTATTTTCTTGATTATTATTGTACTTTTTGCTCATTGTCTTATTAGTATCATTTTCGTATTTTATTGTTCAGAATGGGTATAGACTACCGACTTGATATTTGTTTTCTAATACCATTTTATAACCCGAGTTAATTAGACAACGTTCGCTTATCAAGTAAGAAAAATAACTTATACTCGTGGAGTAAGATACATAATTATACTGGAGATTTCGCTAGTGAGTGTTTTAGTACTTGAGACCTAGGTATTGTAAAAATTGTAATATTTTCTTGAAAATGAGTCAATCATGAAGAGAAGAAAGTTGTCTCTCAAAGTAACTCAGGCTTTTTGAAGTGGATCAGATATTTCTGTCGCGTTGAGGGGGAAAGTCTGACTAACTGACTGCCCTAACTGCGGAGGAAAGTCTTAGAGTCGAGGACGGGTATGGGTCGCTTAAAATTTAGATGGATTACAAAAAAAGCATTTCTCGAATCAACCGCTTTTTAAAAGTTGCTTTCCCATTATTTTGATTTAAGTAGCTTGGATATTTTGAGTGAAGCGCTCCACTGCAGGAGTGGTTTGGTCACGGAATCAGTTAGTCTCTTCAGCAAAAAATCATACTTAACCAGTTGCCGTTTCGTTTAAAATGAGTAAAAACGAGAATTGGTTTGACTTTTAGGGCGTACGTTGTACGGGTTTTTGTTGGAAATTATAAACGAATTTAATTCGGTCTTTCGTTTGTTTTTATTTTTAATAAAAAAATGTATGCACCCGTGAACACGCGATTAGATCAATTAAGCCTTGCTTTAGAGAAGTTGAAAATTTATAGCGCACTTTGTTAGGAATATAATTTCAGCTTTAGTGTGTAAGTAGGTGATTTACGACTATATTTAAGGCCAATGCCCAACTCATCTACACGTAGTGCAATCTGCCAAAGACCAAACTATGGCTCTGGCTATCGAGAGGTATGTCGCAGTGATTACTTATTGTACGATCAGCCGAACTGAGAAACTATCTTCATAGGTAACAATTCACCAAACGGTTGTTGCGTTTTTACGAATCAATGAGGTCACGAGGAAGTCACGAGGAAGCTCTTTAGGAGCTGCTGCTGGACGGGAATATACAGAAATGATCTGCAAATACTTCATACATTGCTGGTGTTTATACGCTGCAGTCATCGCTTTACGCAAGGCTGTCTATATGCTTGTTTATGAACCGTCGTGACATGACTTGCCTGATGTGAAGCGGTTATTGTAGGTTATGCAAGGTTCCAACACAAGAAGAATAAATTGGTTTTTGCCACCCCGTATCTGACGCGTAATTTCTCGAAAGCTTCCTAAGTATTTATTTGTTACACGAACTAGGTACTTATGATATATTTTATTATTTCTATAACAAATACTGCTCATTGTTCATTGACCCACATTACGCAATTATTTTACTTCCAAATAATATTATACTTTTGTTTGCGCAAAAACGTTAATCATTCTTTTTTAAATAATAATGAAATATTCTTTTGTTACAGATATTCCAGCAGTGGTGTCAATCAACATAGTAATTGCAATGAAGGTAAATTATATATCTATTTTTAACATATTATGTTCTTTATTAATACTTTCAATCATCATCATCATCTTCCGAGTGTTAATATCGGTCGCGTCCTAAACTTTCACTTCGCACACACACTTTACAATATTGTTCTATGTATAATCTCATGTATAACTAAATAAGTACCTAACTAAAAATAAATGTTACATTCTATACTATGCAATGTAACATTTTTTTATTATAATAAGTTCAATTCAAGTTTTTTTCACAGGACATGCGTACAAATTGAATTTTCACTGACATATGTTTTCTAAAAAAGAATAAAATATCTTGTCAATTTTATTATTCTATACTACCTACATATTATTTGTGAGTGATATATATAAATATTAATTTTATTACATATTATTTTACGATATGTAGGTACTAAATATCTAGGTAAATCTTCTTGTCTATAAATAAACAAGAAACAGATAAATAGTATTTATTCTGATGTCTTTGAGATCGACTAATACCTTCATGTATTTCGTCACAACAAGTACCGCGGGCCGTGGCGCGCTCGGTACCTAGTCTACCATTTTACTACGCTGTGGACCGAGTTCGATCCCGGCCTTTATCGAAGCTACGTATTTCGTATGTTGAATATGATAGTCAAAACAAGGCCCAAATCGAATGTCCCCTCAAACGGTCGCGCTTTAGACACAAAGTGTCTTCAGCGTATTACCGCAGGGGCCAATATATTTTTTTTTTTGCCTTTTACATTTCATAGTTATTTCTATTATATAACCCTATAGGCGACGTTCGCAAAAATATTTAGGAATTCGGAGTATTAATTTTATTTTTAAATACACTTTTATAAACGTTATTTCGTTTGAAATGAGAGCAGTGATTTTTTTTAATGAAAAAGGATACACCTTAACATATATTATTTTAACAGATATATTTGACGCGTATAACATTTAGTATTTTATATTCCGACCAAATTTAAATACTAGTATTTTTTTCTACTTTGGAAATTGCGTATGCTATATTTCCGGACACTTCTTCCTGAAAACATTTTGCTAGCATGCATTGTGTCTATACAAAATAATTAGCACAAAAATAATGGACTAAACAGCGGAGTTTTATAATACTTAAAGATACAAGGACTTGTTATTTATAACGCCCTGTCAGTGATAAAGCGAATTATCAATATATACTTCTACAATCAAATGTTGAGATAGTGATATGATATCTATAAGACCTTCAAAAAGAAAGTATGCTTCGATATGTTTCGATAAGGGGTTGATCGATCGCTTTAACATATACGATTACATAAGGGAATGATATGTCTAATGTTCAATTGCTAAAACGTAACGGAGGGAGTGAACAGGGAGATCGCATATCATGTGAGTCAAGTTCATAGTGTATTTATTTTTATATCTTCCATGACTTTGAGAATAATTTCCAAAAGTTATTAGCATAAATACTTAGCAGTAGTGCAATGTAAAAGTGAAATTATGTAGTAATTATTAAAATACGTGTACTTCTCAACCATATAAATATTTTATTGTTGTACAATAAGAATGTTTATTATTTTTATATTATATTAGTTGATCGTTATTTTGTTACAACATACATGTTAAACTGTACTATAAACAATACTACAGTGTTACCCTAAACGCATACAATATTAGCTCAACTGGAAGTTACTTTTGTAATTTACTTATATAAATTAGCACATATTTTATTAAAATAATTGAATTTTTATAAAACACCTTTGGATACAATTACTACTTTTTATAATTATGGGTAAGGCGGCGGCATATGTGATGTTCTCATAATGATAAAAATGGATGAATTCAATTAATTTAAAAATATGATTTGTTCTATAGAAATAAAAATATATGGGTATCTTAGAAGGTGTATGTAGACATAATTAGAGATTCGACGAGCTCGGTGGCGCAGTGGTGGAACACGCTGTTACGCTACTTTGACACCAACGCTCGTGGGTTCGATTCCCACACAGTACAAACATTTGTGTGCATGAACATGTCTGTTTGTCTTGGTCTGGGTATTTTCTATGTATAATAAGTATGTACTTACAAAAAAAAAATACGTATGTTTATACACAAGCTTCGCTTACTTTGGGGCTAGATGGCGCTGTGTAATTTGTCCGACAATATTTATTTATATGAACTAGATACCTTTAGTACTACATTCATTATGATTTAGAAATGTTACTAGGGCGCCCCACTTGCCCTGTCTCGTTACCCGTATTTATGAACTATAACTGTACGTAACAGTATCTTATTGTGTCCAATTATACTATTAAAACGTGACATAGTTTAATTATATTTTTCTATAGGTAATAACTACCCCCTCTAAATTAACTCTCTATTTAGTTTTCTGCCACAATGCGTTGAGTGCATTTGTATGAATATCACAATATGTATGAATATATGTTCTATTCATTACCATATCACTGATTTATCAATACTATTATAAATTGGCTTCCATCAGAATAATATAATCTTTGAAGAAAACGCTAGGGTCACCTATCATTCAATTTTCTGAATATTTAAAGGCTGTAACTTAAATCCGTAGCTTTAAAAAATGTGTAGATAAAATTAATGCTGATATGGAAAGAAATTATTTAGGTATCAGCTACCTTTCGTGATTTAGAAAAAAATATTGATTGATTGAATTGTTGTTATAATCAAACGAACATATTCCTGTCTAAGGTTTATTATACACATAATAATATGAAGAATGTATATACCACAAAATGTCAGCAATAATTCATTTTTTAATGCAATGTTTCTCCTATTATCCAAATTTCTTTGTACAGTCAGCCGGTCTAACACACCCCTAACCCTTCTTCGCCATACGGTGTGTTAACCCCCGACTTTCACATCCTTCCTGTTTTAAATGTATTCATAACACAGAAAAAACCTAATGCGTATCATTTGACGGTTTTTAGACAAAAGGGCGGTCTATAGTAGGGTTAAAAGGATTTTTTGTCGATCAAAAGTAGATCGGAAGATGCAACGATAGTTTGCTTAGGGTCGCTTTGTGATGTACCAAGATAAATTACTTTCGTTTTTGTTCTACTTACCTACATGGCAGTTATTTATTGCACATTTTAGTACTTGACATGAAAAATAAGTTACGTACAATTTTATATCAATTACAGAGACGTAATAAATGGTTAATATTGTGCATACACACGATCAATGCAATTTATTAAAATTGTAACAACCGGTTTGCTCAAATTACGAGTCTGATTATTTAGATAAACGTTTAGCCTGACAGGTTAGATAAAATCTTTACTCAACAAATAGAATTTACAACATAGAACTAGATAATTTCGTAACAATAATAAAATACCAGTAAAATTGACAACGAATTGACTTGCTCGGCTCGTTAATTACGACCACTCTAGCCCTTTCAACAAAATGTCTTACAAGCCACCATAAAGTGCGCTATTGTTAGCACCCTGTCTGACAAAGCTACCGTTTAACTATGCCGATAGTGCATCTGAGCTACTTTGAATAAAGCATCCCATTGTCAAATATTATAAATATTATGCTAATGCGATAAAAGATTTTTGACTTCGAGGCTGAACGACCAGGTGTCAGGGGTATCGAAAGGGTTGAGATTCAAATGTCTTGTGACCCTTCGCATGCGATCATTTATTAAGATTTGCGTTATTGTTTAGTGTTATTCCCATAGTCGTATGCATGCATGGATAATAATTTATGTGAGAAGAATGTCTATGATATATTTTTAATATTCTAATGCGTTCACGGTTCCAAGGAGTTGAATCGTTTAAAGAGATGGTTCGGTGATCGTAAATTTTTAGATTATCGTTATGAGTTATGAACGGTATTCAAAGCACGGCTTTATATTTTAATGAAACTTCTGTGATATTTAATATTTGTTTGTCCGTGTTTAAAGTAACATTTTATTGCACCAAAACATTTGTTCTACTCAGCATAGTTAGTCATACCTTCGATTTTGGCGTAATAGCGTCATAAGCAAAATTGAGGTCATACTTGCTTTGTGTTACTGATCAATTAAAAAAAGAGTGGGAAGTGGTTTTTACAGTGTCTGAAATGCAAGATGTCCTTGGTGCTGCAAGTGTTCATAGGTTACGCAAAAAAACGTTATGCCTCGGTTCTAAGCTGCTTAGAACCTTAACGCTTTTTTATCTACTTAGTGGTATAAAAAAACTGATCATTTCATATTCCCATCAATTAATTTTAAGATAGCTAATACCTGCGCCTAGCTTGGTTGTGTTTTGTAGCTCATTTGAAGTGAGTAAAATATTTCATGTGACATAAGTGTACTACGCCGTTAATTTTAGAACCCAACAAGGAGAAAAAAACTACACGTTCTTTGTAAAAATTTTAATATGAAACGCTGTAGTTGTCTCCTAAATCTGCTTTAAAATTTTTACTTAAATGAATATAATTTTCACACATTCGTCATCGCCATAAATTGTAATTCGCTATAATACTTTGAAACATTGTTATACTTTTTACACATGTATGCAACTACTTAATACTCGTGTCTCATTATGTCATCACCATTATAACACGGGGCACCGTATTTTGCAAATTACGAAATTAAGAGCTGTAATTTGGAGTAATTTGAATTCTCTATCCCTTACCGATTCCCGGTATGTGACATGCACTGAATGCGGTCATATTATGTTCATATATAGCAACATAGATGAAATCGTAGCTATATTTACACGATTTACAATTGGTGAATGGTAAATATTTTAGTTTAATGGTAAAAATGGGACTACTGTCTTACGAAATTAAATTATCACCTCATGATACTTTTAATAAAAGTACCTAGAAAAGATTCAACCTTTGGAGATTTTTTATGGAAACTTATTTAATTATTTTCAATTAATCGAGCGGTGTTTATTAAAAGAAAATTATTAATAATCTTTAAACGAAGTTTTGAACAACCGTGAAACATAAAAGGAATTATTTTTTATGGTTTCTTAAAACGAAAGTTTTTAGGAGACTTTTTAAAGTTCGTTTGAAGAATATTTTGTTTTGATAAACACTGCTCCATAAATTGCAAACATTTAATGAAATAGTAAATTTGTACTTGCTAGCTAGACAAAAGTGTATGTATATTTTTAAGTACAAAATTGCGTTGATTAACATTACTATGGGTTGTAAATAAAATGTAGTTAATAACATTACGTTTAACCATATTCATGCCTCTTTAATGTCATATATCTTAAAATCGTAATTATGTAACAGATTAAATACTTTTGATATAACTGATGTTGAAAAGTCTTTCAATCATATAAATAGATACAATTTACGTTTCCGTTATTATTTAATAATAGTAGTAATAGATACCTAGTTGTAAATCAATGTTCATTGAAAGACATATTTAATTGGTCTTTATAATAATAGAACAAAATATAAATTTAAATACAATCAAATGATTAAGTTTAGTAGTCTTTTAAATTTGTGTAAGTTCTGCCTGCTCTCAACGTCTTCGCCTGCATGGGAGTCTACCTCATACAATAACAATCCTATAACATTCTCCAAGTCCGAAATTATTTCTATATCAATTTTTATTACGGTACATTCAGCATAAGTCAAAACATTATAATGGACAAGCAAAGTTATTTATAATATTAGTTTGGATTATTAGAGATAAATAAAAAAATAAAGCAATATGATATATGACTTTTTTGGTGAGTTCGATGAAGGATAAAATGTATTAAATTATTATATAAGAATATTTTAGATATAAGAACTTAGATATAAGGATAAGTGCATTATATATATTACCTTGATAAATTTATAGACTATGTCGTAATTATATCGATAATTACGCCAACACACAGTAATCTGCAGTTTCTTTGACAGGATATTAATATAGTACAGTAGCAATATCGTCAAAGGACTTTGTCACTTTACAAAAGTTAAGCCATGTACTTACGAAACGTATGTTAATAAGACGCAACACAGATGTCGACGGACACAGCTGTTCCTTCACTATTCTTATGCAAAACAGTGTTTCATTGTGCCTTGGTACTATTCGTGCATAGAGTTGTAATAACCGAGTTTGAACCGGTATAGCAGCGGTAGGGTTGAGTTTTTGCACTAGACTCTGTTTTCAATACGGATAAAATGACCGCAAGTTGAACTTGGGGCTGGAGGGCCACATAATTTTACTATAAAATTTTATAATTATTTACATTTTCAATGTGTAAATGAATACTTATAAATAACAGGGAATTTGGTCTGAACTATTTTTGCTTCCGCCATTAATTCGGCCGTCTCTGAAGAAAAATCACGATTCCGGGTGACCGCAGCAGCCGAGCCAGACAAGACCAGAGCAGTCATGGCAGCGACGGCATGTATCTACCAACGGTAGTGGGTTGGTGTCGGCTGGCGCTTGTACCTACGCATGAACTATTTGGTGGCAAAATCACAAAAACGTTTAAATCGTGTTGCCTGTAAATTTTCGTAAATTAACGCGTGAGTCTATTAACTAGGTATAAATAATTTCCTTTTACTGATATTATTTTGTTTAAAAGATATTGCGTGGTTTACAATTAGACAGATTTTTTTTATGCAGAGCCATATTTGGATCTGTGTTTTTTGCCATTTTACTATAATACTAATTAAATAATTCTTACATCGAAAACTAAACTTACTATATCAATTAACAAAATTTCGAATATTAATCATAATTCAACGCCATAATAACACACATTTTCACTCAAGTGACTACGCGTAACAATTTATTTAATAATTAAAATCATAGGTTATGATGAGGGACTCCCATTCATTATTAAAGCTAACGTCAGATTTACATAAAGCGGCGGTTACTATCAAACGGTGGTTTGACTAAAGAGAGGTATGAGAGTATACATCGGAGCACAAAGCAGCGATACAGGCAAAGTACCTCTCTCCTTAGAGAAGACTGCAGTCCATTATAAATAGACTAGAAAGATGATGCGATACTGTGATTTAATGAGATTAGAAAGATTCTAAGGAGATGCTGCGAACGTGCAAGCGATATTCCTTGTATAACAAACATATGCTACCGTAAATGCTTCAAATCTCATTTACCATTTCGTTTACGAGCTATAAACTATGATACACAGCAATTGGGTCCCTGTCAATCCTTTGGATACGGAACCCAACTATCAAAGTTAAGATTCATATACGTTTACAACTCAATATCCGAGGCATGGTATAATGTGTGAAACCTTAAAATATTAGCGCTAACTCTACACTTAACGAGGGGCCTCGAGATTTATAACATCGTAAAATAATTTACGAGTCAAGATTACATTTCAAAATGGACTAAGCGCTCGCACTTTATGAGGACTTTTGGTTTTTTTCCATTACTACTTTTACCACTAGTGAACTTAATCTGTCTAGTTACGTACTTAATCATCCTAGGTGAATTTTATAATCTTATAAATAGACGGACTGTACGCGCAGTCCCATTGCAGTCACTGATTTGGCTTGCAGCTATAATTGAAGTGCAAATTTGAATGTTGAGGTTTCTGGGCGCGTCAAGAGCCTTAGAACATACGAGTAATTAAACATTTTATTTTTATTCTCTTTCTATACATTTAAATATAAGAATAAAAAGTAAGTACAAAAACGGGCACGCGCCGGTAGCCGTGTACAGACCCAAGCTACCGGTCGCGGTAGTCATGGCAGAGTACGGAACCCCCTCATAATATACTGTCCAAAAGAACCACCTCCTGAAACTGATTGAATCAATATATTTATTATATTATAGTAAATATTATTATAAAAGTTCACAGTTTATATTATTTTCTGTTATTGCAACAGATAGACTTAAAAAAAAAACTGTTTTGACTTCCGATGATAGGGTTCAGCTGCATCTATTAAAAAAAAACATATACAAACTGGATCCAACCACGAATTTTTGATATATAATGTAATATTAATAATTGACACTAGATTTGTATGAAAGAAATATTTTTTTCTAGTTCATTCTATGTCTTATTTTATTCAACAACGTCGTATATTATTTCCAGCTTTACACGTAACACTGTTGAAACTCACAGAAATAAGTTATTCTCATCCAAAATAAATTATAGAAAGGAATTTGCTGCCAATTTAAATGAAACTCTTGTGCATGGCAAACCAAAATAGTTTAACAATAATTTGCATAAGAAATTGTACGAAATGAATTAACGAATACTTTACTGTACATTATGAGATAAAATGCGCTGTTAATATAATGAGTATCGAATTGGTAGTAAATAGAATTTTAAATTACTTTCCCATTTTAAAATTTAATGTGTCGATTTGATTGTGTCTTGTGAAAGATTTTAGTCGCAGTGACAGTTGGTAATAAATTGAATTATAGTTTTTTTTTCCAATTTAAAATGAGTGTATGTAAAAAGATTTTATGAACTTGTGGCCGCCAGTTGGCTCGCAGCTAAAAGTCTCGTTAGCGACACGACAGTACATGTGTTTTCTCACATACAATTCCGGGAATTTTTAGTCCTTTAATTCAATTGCTTCCTCAATAAAATTTTATAGTTCATAATTAATGTTGGGGAGACCACACAGGGGCCGCTCTTTTCTTTCAAATTATTCGTCTTCTAACATGCCTTTAAGTTGATTCTCTATCTTCACCGAGACAATTTTTGCAGGAATTTCTTACTTTTCTTATAGATGTTTTGAATATATGCTCCAAAAGACATAATTTAAATTTTATTGATACATTCACGTTACAAGTACCTATAATATATAGGTTACATTCTATCGATTTCTGGTCCACAATTTATTTAATTCTTAATATAACTTTATACCTTTGAGCTTAAACTGTTTTAAAATTTACAAATTGATTTTATAAAGCTATTTTGAGACTATTCGATATAATAAATCCAATTCTGTTCACCTTGCCTTGACTATTGCCTTGCCTTACTTTATTTTATTATAGGTAATTTTATCGTCAAGATTAGATGTGATTCTGGTGCTGTTATATTAATAATCTACCTTTATTTCTAGTCTGAGATCTTAATACTATACTGCTATTAAGATTATGTGAACTGCTTGAAAATGGTTTTATGTTTTCTAAACATAACAAATTAGTATTTTTTTTTCGGGTGGCTAACAAGCGTACAATTGAAATGATGCATAGCGTGTAGAGTAAGTTATTAGGCTGCAGTTGTCCTTGTGTTGGATTAGCTTGCTTCGATTGCTTGCACTCAACGACTCAACTTCTTGATCGCCAAGTGCCTGGTGCTCTGCCTTTTCTCCTAGACTTCGTTCGAATATTAAACTTGACCCCAATCCCGCGCCCAACTATATTTTCTTATACTTAGATTTATCGTACTACCTACTCATTTTACTATTATTATTACCTCTAATTGCATATTCCAAATAATGTACCAATTTATTAATTTTATGTAACCATATTTTATACTTTTAGCAACTAGATCTGCATATTGTTATGTTTTTATAACATTCAACTTTTTAGAAACATTTATTAATTTATTGAAAGGTTTGATATTCAATTAAATTCGATTGTCTTCAATTCTCTGACCAATTTTAATTGTCCACAGCCTGTCATCGATATCGGTGTCCACGATTAATTTTGCCGTGTGTAAAATAAATAAATAAAGTAGTCACGCTATCGACTAACCCTCTCCCCGATCCATCATGGTGCAGGCGTGGCGAGCGAATGACGCCGACGTATACTAATCGCTCCCCCGCTGATAGATGCGACGCCATATTGGATTTCCTTTTTTAAATTTCATTTCTTTTTCGTTTGTCCGTGCGCAAACGCAATCCAACCAGTAGGCACCTTTAATTAAAACTTTTTTGAACATAAAGGATGGATGTGGAATTTTTATTTCTTAAATTGAATTTCTGTTATTATCTCACGTCAATGTAAAGGTATGTTGTAAGGGAGATATCTCGCAGCGATAACTGCTTCTTGTTTAATTAGGGATACTAATGTCATTTTTATTAAAACTTGAATGCAGCTGAATATGTCTACGCTATTGCAATAAAAGCGAAAGTAACTCTATTTGATTATTATTTTTTTACGATTACTGCAGTTTGTTCCTAGCGCTACCCGGTTTCCTACACCATTAGGACTGACGGGGTTCGCTACCTAAGCTTGATTTTGATAGATTATGACATTAATCACAAGGCCTTTCTTAGGTTAGGTCACACGTCTTTCGAAATATAATTTCGGACGTGCGGGTTTCCTCGTGATGTTTTCCTTCACCGCCGAGCACTTGTTAATAACCCCCTGTCGATACTATCGCTTTTGTGAAGAATGGCCACAAGGTAACAGTTTAATCATGATTTCTTTTAGTAATCAATTTAAAATATTAGCCCATAATTTGGTATCTGAAATACGTATAACTTTAACAACTGGCCGGTATTATGCAAAACGATATTGATACCTTATGTTCCTAAGAAAATCCTTTGAGATTCGATCTTGGGAGATCATTAACGACGGTACAATACAGAGCGGCTAAATTAACACATCGGTGATATGAGAATATACTCGTTTTACCTAGTGAGATTTTCGGACTCGACGGTCATCGGCATATAACTGCGCTCTATTTTTTAATTAATTGATCTAAAGAAAAGTCTGATTTTTTAATGAAAATTTGACAGTATGTGAGTATTGTCTGTGTATAAAGATTAAGCAAACTCCACGTGTAATCTAGAACGAAAAAAGAAAGGAAATGATGTTTAATATCCGGAGTTATTGATATAGTAGTTCCTTTATTTAATTGTATAGTAGATATCATTATTTACTAGGGAAGTTAGGGCCTGCGGCGCAAACGCAAGCGCGCTTTTTATCTTTTAAATAGGTAACAGCAAGCTGTGTAGCAAGCGCGCTTGGAAACTTAGTGCGTCAATCTAAAAAATGCTTGGGCATTTCATTTTATAATTAAATAAAATTAAAAAAAATAAGTTAAAAAAGATAACTTAGTAAAAATTACCAAAAAAATGTTGAATATTCAAAATTTAATATTTAAAAAAATAAGTTACTTTTTAAAAAATAAACTGAAAAATTTTGATATTTGATATAAAAAATATAAAAATATTAGAAACATCTTGATGAAATTAGAATTAAAAACCCAAAATTTAATATAATTTAATATAATTTAATAAAAGACTAATTTATTAAAAAACTAAAAAAACAAAAAGGAAAAGATGAAAAAAAAATAAAAAAGAGGAAAAAGGAAAATTTAGTACTACCACTGCAAAAGCACTGCTCACAGTAGGGACAAATCTTCTTGGACCGATTTTTCTGGAACAAAACTTCTTTTTTTGAAAAACAAATTTCAACTGGCACAACTACGACATCTAGGCTACACGATCACGAAAAAAGGGGGTTTCAAACTATTTTGGTTTTGGAGAAGTAGAGCGTACAAAATACCGAGAAACTGGAGGTCGACCTCACATATTGCTCGCTTGCTATCGCGCGCTTGCAAATATTTGCTATGTGCAATATAGCAAGTACGTATGATAAATCAGGGTTTAGTCTGCCTGATGAAAAGTAGTTGCAGTAGGTATTGCAAGCTTCGTACGTACTACCTCACAAATGTATTAATGTAACAAATGTATTTATTAATGTAAAGAACGTTGGTTCTTGTTCTATATGTGCTATATTTATTGACTTGTAATATACTCGACTGTCGACTTTCCAAAGGTATTTTGACCGTTTTTTCCCTGTTATTTTTCACGATCCACGATAAACCTGTATACAAATGGTGTACGTGCAGGTCTGCTCGCGTATCGTTCACCGTCATCAGCTCTCTACAATGTTTTATGTGAAGTGAGATTGTTCAAATGTCGGCTAGATTTTTGTACAGTTTATAACCAGTTGTGTTTTTCATAACGTATATTTAGGCTGACGTTTGACTAGTTTGGGGGATAAATCGCTTACCACCGTCTTTAAAGCGTTGGCTTTTTCACCCGCCATTGGTGCGTTGTAAGTATTTAACAAGAAACTTCGGCTTAAGAGAGGTAGGACACAGTATAGATATTTTTAATAATAAGCAGCTCGACGGTATTTTATATATATATATATATATATATATATCTATATATGTCCGCATTTACAATTTAAGTGCAGAGATCAGTGCAAAAGCAAAACCTGTCCCATGCTAGTAAAACAGTTATGAATGCGACATATATTTAAAATTAACACATTTTAAAGAGGTATTTTTATTTTTTAATAATAGCTCTATACCGTGTGTTACAAAATGTGCATCAAAATAATTTAAAACATTATAATACCTGCCGCTGCATACTAATCCTTTAGAGCCAGACCTTGATTATTGTAGTTTCTTTTTGCATTAGGAATACTGCCGAAATATACTACAGGAAGCATCCCTTTCATCTTGATAAATGTTGACAGCCAAAAACGATAGTGGAGTTTTGATGTTATTTATGATCATTTCTTGGCTATTTAATCAAAGACCCCGTTAATAATATTCGTTTATACTTTTCACTTGCGTCATATAATTAATAATACACGATCACATGTATACCTACAGTCAAAATTTCAAAAAGCACAAGTTTACTAGTCGAATTCCCGTCAAAAAGCCCTTTCTATGATGACAAAGATATTCTGTAGTCATACGAAACTTATTACTCAAAATTAGCTTATATTTTTTCGCTCGATCGTAATTTTAATTGTTTATAGTAACAATATGTGGAGCATGTATACAATGTGGCATCAATAAGGATTGTTTTACACTCGCTTAACTACATCTTTCAACCATATATTTTTAACTCTGTAACACACAAAATCCTCTGAAATATTGAGTAAGGATATATATTTAATGAGTGTGTAATCGATTTAATGTGTTTAAAAAGAAAAAGTCTAACTACCTCATATATACTTTTCACGACTTATTATAAACCCCGTAAACTAATAAAGACTAAAACGACTAATGACTAATTTGTCGTAATTACATTTTAAAAATAGGTAGGTACCTATTCACGTCAACATAATCGCTAGTAGGAGCTAAATCTACGCTAATAGTATTATAATTTCGAAAGTAACTCTGACAGTCTATGTGTATGTCTGTTTGGTCTCTTTCACAACTAAGCCCCTGAAAGGATCGCAATGGGATTTGGTAAAGGCCTACTCAAGGTCCCCATACTACATGACGATATCTAATTGGCTGTAGGCAGAAACACAACTTGAATTATATATGACTAGTAATATATGATCTAAGGAAAGTAACAATAGACTTACATGATTGTTTGCAAGAGGATAGTTAAGAACTTGACAGAGATATAGGCTACATAAAATTCAAGTTCTACGCCAATTAATAATGGCTAAGCAATAAGTTACCACACTAACCTTAATTCATTTCACTGCAGCGATACGGATCTCCTTTCAACCGAAGGAGTTTAGAGCGTACTCCACCACGTAATTGCGCATTGACGGAGGCCAGTGTTTTCAAGCCCAACGCCAGCGAGTTAGCTTAACGACTGACATCTATCAACAACAGCAAAGACCGACGGCTTAACGTGCCGAGAAATAGCTCGAGATGGATACCCATCCATAGCCAGACTGTGGTCGGCGTTGAGTATAACGTAGATTTGTGTAAAATAATTGTAAATTTATGATTTGATTACAAAAATCTAATTAAAAGTCGAGGCGTTGTAAAGTGAATGTGGAATAACCCATCAAAAATTGTACATTTGGTCGCGTTTTCGTTGAGCGGGGTCGTTGACTCCGCTCATAAAAACTTGGCCAAGTGTACACAGTATGTTTTTGTTTTTATTCTTTATGACTGTTTGTAACGCAAAGAGAAAAGTTTTACTTTTATTTAATTTATGGTAGGTACATAACACGTTTATGACGAAAAATATTTAAAAGAATACAAAATACATTTAGATCGGTGTTAATATTACAAACGCGAAAGTAACTCTGTTTGTTTCTTAATTTTGAGAACGAGAACATCGAAATGGTCGTATTGAGACTTCACCGGGATCTGGTGAAGTTCAGAAACCGAAGGATAAATCGAGTTTTTTTTTTGTTTTATCGTTATTATTAGTCAGTTTGTAAGCGGCCATAAACGTATAGTTAGCTTAGGTTAAAATACAATAGTCACTTAATCCTTAAAACTTCTTATTACCGATATCCCTTTTCTAAATCCATTAGAATTGACGGGGTCCGCTACCTAAACTTAAGGATTTTTCGAACGTACAGATTTTTACCTAGAGCGACTGTTGTCCGACCTCCTCAACTCAGAGGGAAAACCAGGCCTTTGTATGGAGTTATTGAGTTTATTTTTATATGTGTTTATCCGAAAAAAAAAACGTAAAAAAACATCACTCGGTGCTTTTTATGTTTATTTGTGCAAATACGAGTAATACAAGCGTAAAAAACACCCAGCAACGCTCGGGCGCCTAGCTGCCAACTGCAGTATTAGTAAGCGAAAATTAAGTATTTAGTACGTTTAAGAGAGGTAGGGCGCATCGAGGCAGCCCGTCTAGGGAAGTACCTCCACCTCACAGAAAACCGCAGCTAAATAACAACTCCCCAGAGAGTTGTTGTGTTCCTGCGTTTGAGTAATCTCCTATAGAGTTGCCGTGTTAGCAGCAGAGGTGACATTGCGCGAGTGATACTTAATGTATTGCAAGCGTTTATAGGCTGCACATCAGGTGGGCCGTATGCTTCCTTATTTGTGGGCCTTATTCCTTAAAGAAACGTTCAAAGTATGCAACTATACGAATGAATTTGACAATTCAAACAGTCATTCCGAGAAAACTTTTACGAGTTCAGACTTTATTGTATTTATACAATAAACGTCAAACGACTTTTCACGTCAGTAAAGTTAACTAATATTGAACTAAACATCTGGTGTATAGATATCAAACATTTTTTAACTTGCTAAGATCATTAAGTAGAACTCAACCGTGCGTACAAATACGTATTACTTTTTTGTGACTTCACTATTCGGTTCTTGACTTGGCCGTGTTGAATTAACGAAGTTGACAGTTTATGTAACTCTAATTAATATTTTAAAACTTGCAGACATGTTTACGTCTAACAATATTTATTTATTTTAGGTTCGTTATTTTTTTTTAAGTAAAACTTCTTTACGCACGCTTGACTTGGGTAGTAAGCTGGTGAATGCGTGACGAGAGCATTACGAAAAAAGTGATCGGGCGAGGCGAACGGAAATTGAGAGGGAGATATAAGTTAGTGAAGATAGAAAGAGAGAGAGAGAGTTACGTTTCATATATTACTGTAGGGGCAAGAGAGAGAGGTGCGAGCACACATTTTCTTCCTCTCATAGCCAGTTACGTTTCGTATATCTAAGACACAGTGCAGTCCTAGTCTGTAAGTTTTACTTCAGTCGTGTCTAATCTAAAGCACACCCGTTTTTTTATGTATGTATATATCATAGTAGGAGATAGCGAAAAAATCTAAAAGGACCAACGTAAGCCGCTGAAGTTACTTAAAACTATGAATGAACTTGCTTCGTAAATTGATGCAGCCACGTAATTCCATTTTTACACGGAGTGTATGGATTTTTAAACGGAAATATCTTTTCTGTGCCAAGTTGTTTGCCTTGATTTGTAAATTGAAGTTTTGACGAGTTCGTTGGCGCAGTGGTGAAACGCGCTGTTACGCTACTTTGACACCACCGCTCGTGGGTTCGTTTCCCACACAATACAAACATTTGTGTGCATGAACATGTCTGTTTGTCTTGGTCTGGGTATTTTCTATGTATAATAAGTATGTATTTACAAAAAAAAATGTATTTACGTATGTTTATCAGTTGTTTAGTACCCATAACACAAGCTTCGCTTACTTTGGGGCTAGATGGCACTGTGTAATTTGTCCGACAATCATAGTAGGAGATAGCGAAAAAATCTAAAAGGACCAACGTAAGCCGCTGAAGTTAACTTAAAACTATGAATGAACTTGCTTCGTAAATTGATGCAGCCACGTAATTCCATTTTTACACGGAGTGAGTGTATGGATTTTTAAACGGAAATATCTTTTCTGTGCCAAGTTGTTTGCCTTGATATGTAAATTGAAGTTTTGACGAGTTCGTTGGCGCAGTGGTGAAACGCGCTGTTACGCTACTTTGACACCACCGCTCGTGGGTTTCCCACACAATACAAACATTTCTGTGCATGAACATGCCTGTTTGTCTTGGTCTGGGTATTTTCTATGTATAACAAGTATGTATTTACAAAAAAAAAATGTATTTACGTATGTTTATCAGTTGTCTAGTACCCATAACACAAGCTTCGCTTACTTTGGGGCTAGATGGCGCTGTGTAATTTGGCCGACAATATTTATTTATTTATTATTGTAAATTTTGGAATCATCGCGATACCTCAAGTTACGCCATATTAAAATTCGTTTATTTTTTTATATTACGTCAGATACGATTTTCATTAGTCCTCCTCAACAACTTCCAGGTAGCCTTACTCACTCACAGGAACACAATATTAATCTAAGGATGGTATTTAAGGTGGAAGTACTGTAACGGCAGTTGAACTATTTTCCATTAAACATATTTGTATCAAACTCTCTTTCCCCAGAGCTACGTTTGTTATATTAAAAAGGGTGGTCAACAAGTTACCTTGAAACAATTATACAACTTCGGGAAGCATACAAGCATACGGCCCACCTGATGTAAAGCGGTTACCGTATCCTATGAATGCTTGTAATACATTAAGTATCACTCGCGTGATGCTACATCTGCTGCTAACACACCAACTCCTTAGGAGCATACTGGTGACTTGACAGGAACACAACCCCCCAGAGAGTTGTCATTTGGCTGTGGTTTCTGTGAGGTACTTACCCAGATAGGCTGCTTTGATGTGCCCTAGTTCTCTTAAAAATACCCAGTCCAAGACAAACAGACATGTAACGTACACAAATGTTTGCCCTGTGTGGGAATCGAACCCAAGAGCGTCGGTGTCAAAGTCGCATTATTAACCGCTGCACAACCGGGCTCGTCAATTTTAGATGTAATTTTGTTTTTAAAGCAATTACTATGTTTGTTATTTAATTTAAATTCTACGAATGGTAATCAAATGATAGAGTCAAAACATTTTATCATAGTTAGAAGACTATTGTGTATTGCTAAGCTGTTGTTAGTTGATTACCATGTGGGCGGGTAGGTAATCTATCGTCAGACAAATATACGATCATACTTCCGCTAGTGGATCAGCTGAGTAATGTATTTACAGATATTACTTACGCAGGAAACAGGTTAAACAACATAATACTTGGCTAACCCTTATTGTTCAAAGTCAAAGTCAAAATCTTTTTATTCCGTAAAAATGGCTACATTTGTTTGGAATCGTCACAATTTTTTTCCCTACCATGCAGGTCATGACTAGGTGAGCACTGATAAAAATACTGCCAAAAAACTCAGGCATCCCTAGTTCCGCTATGCCCATCTGTCTGTCTGTCTTAGAGACGCTTAATACTGGAAATCTATAATTTGGCCTATATATACATATTAGCTATGCTGACGAAGTGGTAGAAAAAAGTTTTGACAAAAAAATTTGTCCTACACGTAAAGTGGAGATGATTTTTTTTATTCGCGTCCACCCCGTGGTGTTAGGAGAATGTGACATTGCACTTATCTGCACTGAGCGTTTTGCTTCCTAGTTACTAATTTGAACGGCCTAGTAATGGAATTTCTATATTTCCACGTACAAAAAGTAGTCTATTTTAACAATATTCATTTTTACATGTTATTAAATTTACTAATTATTTTCCACAATGTAATGATTACGAATAAAACCCCATTAACAAGCGACGAAAGCATCTTTCGAATACGGAGATGTGTACTAATTATAGAATCGTGAAGAAAGAAGATGATAGCAGCTTTTGCGAGGATGCCGAAAATAGCGTCAGTCACGAGAATCGGCAATTTCATCCTCGCCGATTAATTGTTATAAAGCTATGAAAACATCACCTAACTCACGAACCTAGCAATAACAGTCCGATTCCTTCAATCACTTGTTTTTTTTTTTGTTTTTTGATAAATATATGTCAGAAGTTCTTTGACTTACACGTAACATACATTTCATTTAGAGCCACAGATGTGTGTGAACGAACACAAAAAAATAACACCAAATGTGTTCGCCCCAACCTGTTCGCTGGCTGGGACATTTGGTGAGCGCTCAAATTTATCCTTTACCATTTTTTGTTCCACTTTTTGAGTGGAAAAAATGTAAATAATACGATCCCTTGAAATGTTGAGATACCAATGAGGTAAAGTTGAGAGTACACTGGCAACTAATAATACTATTGAACGTCAATGCTGTGTTACTGATGTTTTTGTCTTATTATAGACATGACGAATTAAACTGCAAGCTTCGGAATGATATACAACATTCAATGCAATTTATATACCATATTCTCATTTAAGAAATGTATGTATGAAATAAAGCATCGCACACTTTATATACATTTATTTAGTAAACTCTGTTACCAACTGTCTAGCCTACTATATATAATACTCATTATCATTGAGTAAAGACTGATAGCATACATTAAATTATAACACTAGACGAAACATTGATATAAAAATACTTACGTAAGTACGTGATTTATACTTGTAGGTAGGCACTATCATTTTGTATGAGTAGTACTGTAACCCATAATTTGGTATCGGTTTTTAATAAACAACAACGGTTAACTAAACGCTTTTATGGACTATGTGACACTGATCTTATTATTATATTTACTGTTATTATTATGTTACTGTTTAACTATCCCTCAATTCATTAGTTACTCTATTCTATAAACCTTTGTAAGAAAATCCTTAATTATTGGAAAACAGTTACATAGTTTGGGCTTTGAAACGAACATACACGCAGACTTAGTGAGTTTATTTCACATTCATATTGAAACAAAAGGTGTTTAACGAACAAAATAATATTAAGTACCCCAGTATGCCTCAGCCTCACAGTCGTCCGTTTCGACTGACAGGACCACTCTGGCCGACTTTTAAGTGCAGGTATCTTTACCATTTTTATCTTTTTTCGGCACCAAAAATAGGTTATAGTTATAGCCTATTTATTTTACTTTTGAAATTGGGTATAGTATAAACTTTAATTTGATACCATCTCCTTGAGAAGGGTTAAGTTTTTTAAATTACCTTTGAAATTTATACGTCCACAAATGTGCTGTAGGAGGAATCACTGTGGTATTTAAATTATAGGGAGAGAGACTTTTTCTTTTTGCGTCCATTATAATAAGGTACGTAGTCAGTTTATATTTGAAGTATATGTACCCGTTGTAACTTTTTATATTGGGACCATATAATACGGAGAGCCGATTTTCTAAAATATGTAGTAAAAAAATTTGCAGAGGCAGCTTTTATACGAGTATTATTATTCTATTATTTTAAACCAGAGATTTCATTTTTGTACCGTAGACCCGTTACTTATATATTTTCTGCTCTCCGCAGACCCCCTGCCTAACTAATGTTTGAATTTAATGGACCCCTTACTATGTAGTTGCATTTGACCCCATGGGGTCGTTATAGATCACTTTAGGAAGCACGACATATAACGTGTAACTCGGAAAGTGGATAGGGCTTTACTTTTCAAACTTATCTATACAAATAAGTCTTTTCTGAAAAAAACTCGGTTTTACAAAAGGTAACATGAAAAACACTTAGAGAAGCTCGGTCGCGCAGGTACAGCTAAGCTAACGTCAAGCTTAATATTTTGATCTCTACCATTTTTATGTGGTGCGTAGTAAGTGTTACAAGCGTACTTCGAGTGTTAAGCTTTATCTGCTCTTAGCTGCACTTCTTTATTGAATACAAACTCAAGGTTACAATGTAAACATTTGAAGGAAATATTCGTACAGATGCAGATGTGCCCTATAAATGTTTTTCATCATCATTTTAATTTGATTCCTTTTGTCGCGTCGAGGCCAACTGACAATCACAGTTCGTTGATACGTTTTAAATTATATACACCTCGCGGTCCCTTATTTTCTATCCCTACACTCAACAAGCGAACGTATGGCTTAACTGGCGATGTTAAGGGCGATATTTGAGAAATAGTCAGACGATAAATGTTTCACAGAAATACATGTGAATGCTCTACCTGCTATGAGTTGATATGTGGACGATTTTATGCCGTACGTTGTCATGCTTCGTGTATATATTTTTTACAAAATTTCACTGCCTATCCTACCCAATCTATTATAGGTCAGGTTCCTTGCGAGATGCCAATGTACACACTTTCATTTTTTTTTTCTATATTATATGTCCCTTGATAAAAAAATCTTTAATGACGAATACTTTTAGTGTGTTTTGTAAACAAAGACGTCTTTGGTTGGTAAATTATAATTTATCCTTTTGATATGTTCTCCTTGCGAAGGAGAGAGCATTTCATTTCATGTAAATTATAGTCATTACAAACTTACATAGAAGTCTTTGGTTACAAAGTGTATATTTTTAAGCTTATGAACGGATTTATAAAGTGTATAGTTCAGGCGATCTCTGACCTATTGTATGTATGAATTTCCGCAGCTAAATAGTGATAAAAAAGTAATCTATATCCTAAAAAACTATATAATAATAAACATGTCGTCCATATGTCTTCAAGTTCGAGAGGACTTAATTATTTTTACAAAATATTTCATGACTGCATACAACATAAAATCGAATCAGCACCTGCTCTTAGAACCGGCCTAGGGTAAAAAACACACTTTATTTTTAAACAATTTCATAAAACAGACCGTGGGAGTGTTTACTTTGTTTACAAAATAAATTTCAATTGTTTATCATTGTTTATATTTTTTAATTTGTGGTTACCTACCGTCGGCCGTGTCAGTCGACATTTAATGACTACGTGCTGGTATGAAAAATTTTATTTTTTGAATGTATTCCTTAACGTCTTCGAACAATGGTAAAGTATAGTTCTAAATAGGGTGCCGTAAGATGGGTGATCATGATCACTGATGAAAATTTAACAATGCAGTGCTTCAGCATAGCTTGGTTGGTTTTATGAGGTATCGTAGTAAGAAACTTTCATAAAATTTATTGTACGTTGTAACCATATATCAACGTTGACGATTCATATTCTTTAAAAAAAAAAGGCGTGTATCATAGTGACAGGATCTTCTCTTGTGAAATGTATCTGTCAGATAATAAATTAGTGATGATAATTTTATTTTGCATTTATTGACATAATTATTGAGGAGCAGTTTGTCATTTTACTTATCAGCCTAATCAAACATGCAATGGAATCAACGGAAACTGCAGCATGAGGTTGGATGGGTTTATTGATCACGTACTCTTTCTTGCCTTTTTGGAGAGCACGTTCAGTAGGAGGTTCCAGGTATTGACATTAAATAATAGTCTATAAGACATGTTAGTAACATTTTAAGAGGTAGGGCGCATCAAAGCAGCCCGCCTAGGGAAGTACCTCCACCTCACAGAAATCCGCAGCCAAATAACAACTCCCTAGAGGGTTGTTGTGTTCCTGCGTGTGAGTGAGGTCACCAGTAAGCTCCTAAGGAGTTGCTGTGTAAGCACCAGAGGAGGCATCGCGCGAGTGATAGATAATTAATATATCGCAAGCGTTAATAGGCTACGGTATCTACTTTACATCCGTATGCTTGTATACCTACCGACGTCGTATAAAAAAAAAATTCGAAAGACTTGAATATATCACTAACCTAACTAATATGTTCACTAACCTGTCAAGAAAACAGCGTCAGGGATTTCGCCCAAGAGTCTTCGCTTTCAGAGCAACCCGAAATCCAGGTTCTGTGATTTGAAGGATGTTTTCTTACGTAAACTTAAGTTGTGAAATGAATTTACCACCACATTCTCCCAGAAGACTAAACCACGTGGTTCTTAAAAACATACTATCTATCTATCTATCTATAACTTCACGCCAAATCCCTTGCGGGGTAGGCAGAGAGAACCGAGCGCCACGTGACTCGATCCTTACATATCTCACTCGCTTCTTTAACATTCATTGCTCTTCTCATGCACGCTCGCCGGTTTCTAGGGCTCCTGACATCACCTTCTGATAGAACATGACCAATTTGGTCATGGTAGGTAAGTCTTGGCCTTCCCCGGCTCCTACATCCTTCCACTTTTGCATTGTATATCTGCTTCGTCATTCTTTCATCTTGCATTCTTTCTACATGCCCGAACCATCGGAGCATGCCTCTTCTTATTTTAACACCGACGCTCTCTTTCAGACCAACTCTATTTCTAACATCATCATTGCGAATACGGTCTACAAGCCTTACGCCACAAATTTTGCGCAGCGCTCGCATTTCAACCGCGTTTATTCTACTTTCATGCTCTTTCTGCCATACCCAACTCTCGCTTCCATAAGTTAGCGTTGGGACCAACACTGCATTGTGTATAGCGAGTTGTGCCTTCTGGCTCAGGGTTTTACTGCCAAGAAGTTTTCCCAACGCTCCATTCACACTATTCCCAGCACTCACTCGTCTTTCCACATCTGCGGTGTACCTTCCATCCCTGCTGAAAGCGCATCCAAGATATACAAACTCATCCACTTGTTCCAACACTTCATCATCAATCGTAATCCTTACATTAGTTCTGGATTCTTCTCTTTCAAATACCATTATCTTTGTTTTCTTCGCATTCAGTAGTAAGCCTTTCTCCATACAGTCGTCTTTCATCGCTGTGACCAGTGTTTGCAGTTTAGATGGTGTATCTGCTAATAGCACGGCATCGTCTGCATACAGCAGACAGTTCACCACTTGGTCACCCATGCGCAATCCCACATTCGTTGACCTTATTCTCTGCAGACAACTATCGAGATACAGGATAAACAGCCTAGCAGATAGCATGCAACCCTGTTTGACACCAATTTTGACATCAAACCAGGGTGACATGCCACCGTCTATCCGCACACATGCTGAGCAATCCTTGTAAGTGGACTGCACAGCACGGAGCAGTGAACCGTCAATCCCATATCTCGGCAATATGTCCCACAGTTCCTTTCGCACAACCCTATCAAAGGCTTTCTCAAGATCCACAAAACCGCAGAAAACCTTCCGGTCTATGGCCAGATGCTTCTCTACGATATTGCGGAGCGAGAAAACTTGATCCGTACATCCCCTTCCATTTCGGAAACCTCCTTGTGCGTCCCACAGCATTTCATCGGATTTCACCCTCATTCTCCTTTCAATCACCTTTCCATATACTTTTGCTGCTAAGCTGATCAAACTGATGGCCCTATAGTTGGCGCAGTCCATGCGTGATCCCTTGCCTTTATACAAGGGCACGATGACTGCGCGTCTCCAGTCCATTGGGACCCTTCCAGTTCTCCAGCATAGGTTGCATAGGTACCAGAAGGCGTCCCGGACGTAAGTGCCACCTAATTTGATCATCTCAGCTGTGATCAGATCAATTCCCGCTGATTTTCCATTTTTCAAGCTTCGTATCGACCATTCGATCTCATCCATAGTTATGCCTTCGTCGGACGCCGTCAACGTGGAGTAAGCATCCGACTCACTCTCATTGCCAGCGTCCGAGGCATACTCATACATTTCCTCAAAATATTCACTCCACCGTTCTAACACTTCCTGAGTGTTCGCAAGAATGACACCAGCTTTAGACTTTATCTTATCCATTCTGGATGCCGACGAACCACTCCGAGACTTCTTTACCTCTCTCCAAAAGAGTTTGGTATTTGCCTCGAAGTTTTTCGTCAGCCTCTCTTCCTCATTCATAATTTGTCTTTCACGCTTCTCTTTCACTAAAGCCTTGGTTTCATTCTTGCATAGACGGTACATTTCTTTCTTCTTTTCTCTCATATTTTCATTTAAAGACAAAGATGATACGTAATCCAGCCACGCTTTCCTCTTTCTTGCTACGGAGGATTCAACCTCCGCATCCCACCAGGCATCTCCTTTCGCTGTTTTACGTCTCTTTGCGCATCCACAAGCTTCTTTTGCACTATCCACCATACTTTCTTTCAAAACTTTCCAACAATCATCCACATCTGAGTCGGAGAGGCTTGCATTTGCAAGTCTCTCACTTACTAGATGCACATACATTCTCCTTACACTTTCATCTTGCAATTTTTCGCTCATTATCCTTTCATGATCTCCGAAAGGGATACGCACTCGCCAGTGCCTCCACTTCCTAAAAAGGCCCACAAACCGGCTTACCACCAGGTAGTGGTCCGTCTCAAGAGTGGGGCCTCTAAAGGCTCTTGTATCCATTAAAACATTTCGATGAATCTGTAAAACATTTTATAGTATGTTACGATAAAAACATACTATAAAATGTTTTACAGATTCATCGAAGAAGTGTATACACTATACTATAACTTCATGTTAAATTCCTTTCAGGGTAGGTAGGTAGGTAGGACAGAACCGAGCGCCACATGAGCCGGTTGTCACATACCTCACTCGCTTCTTTAACATTCATAGCCCTTTTCATTCACGCTCGCCGGTTTCTAAGGCCTTTTGATAAAACATGTTCAATTTGGTCATGGTAGGTGAGTCTTGGCCTTCCTCGCCTCCTCCTTCCTTCTACTTTGCGTTGTATATCTGTTTCGTATTTTTTTTCTTTCTGCATTCTTTCACGTACGTGTTACGTCCACTGATATTACAAGCGCAAGCCTGAAGTGACTTGAGCTTGAGCTTGTTTACCCCTGTTCATCACCTTAGTATCTAAAAAATACTCTTAGTCAGTAATGAACAAGTCCTCGATTTGCCCAGTTAATTGCCAGCATTGCGAATGGTTATCTAAAATCTACTGATAGTGAAGTCTACTTTTCAGATCCACGGTAATCGTTAGTTCCTTGATACGGCTTGTTAGTGGTCCTATAACAGCCATGTCAAGATAAGCCCGTCCTGTCATTATACCAGCGCGTCATATCACGATTGTCATTAAAGTTGACAACATTGACAGCCCTAAATTAGGGACAGACTATGAAGTATAAAGTGACATACCTGAGTAGGGAATGGCCTATTCCTTTTTGCATCAGATAGTTATGTAAAAGTTGAGTTTGAATGATACGCGTTAAGAAAATTATGGGGAGACTAGTGACGGAGTGGTTAGCAATGCTACTTTAACACCAAGATGGGTTCGATTCCCGCACAGGAGGAATATTTGTGTGTCTTGGTCGAGGTATTTTTGAGAGAGGTAGGGCGCATCAAAGTAGTTCGACTGGGGAAAAACATCCACCTCACAGATAACCGCAGTCAAATGAAAACTCTGGCCTATAAAGGAATGAATGTGAGTCTGTAACTTTATCTTTGTAACACAACTTTTGCAGATGGTTTGTTTGTGAGATAATATCTTCTCACAAATAAAAAAACCAAAATATGGCATTACTATAAGGTATTTATTATTTTGCGTCTTTTAAAATTCAAGATGTATAGTTTGATACACGTTTTTACTTTTCCTTCTGAAGAATTTATTATTTATATTTTTATGGTAGTTTTTAAGGTAAAAGTGACTAAGTTTTCCGAGAAAGCCTCAAACGAAATTTAAAGAGCTGGCAAAACCATTCTTTCTAATATTGCAAGCATCGAACAATACACTTATTTTTCTACCTTACTCGAAAAAAATGGGTAATAGGCGTAGTTAGGTACTCACCTAAATTGTACTTAATTAAATACGAAGGTAGTTTGGAAAATTCCACAAGACGTTTTATCACAAAGTATGCGGTTAATGGCACCGCGGTGAGGTCCACAGATACACTAATAGGCAAAGCACTTTCAAAATAGTTACAGCTATCAGTTTATATCTGAAACTCCATTACGTTTCCTATTAGTTGTGGCGATTCGATAAAATTAAATGCTTGGGATATTCTAGTATGGGCCGCAGTGGTACAGTTAATAGCAGGCTATGTTTTTGACCTTTGCGCTGTTTCTTATACACACAATTAAAAGTAAAAAGGGCACTATTGTAACAATTACCTTTGCAGATTGTTCGGTATATTCACATTTTTTGTATTTTTATATTTATGGACATTTTATAAAGTCCTCTCACAATATATACTTTCTTCTCTTTCTGTTTATCTTAAATTGCAAGATTTTGTTAGTGTGTAATTTAATGTATTATGATTATATGTAATGAGTACGTACCGCATCAAGTTATAGTAGACGATTACCAGTGGACCTAAAATTGGTAAGAAAATTTTGGTAATTCAATTTTTTATTTTTTTATTAATGGTCAAGAGGCATACAAGCACACGCCTCGCCTGATGTAAAGCGGTTACCTTAGCTTATGAATGCTTGCAACACATTAAGTATTACTACTACTTAAGAGCTTACTAGTGATCTCACTCGCTCGCAAAAACACTGCAATACTCCAGGAAGTTGTTATTTGGCTGCTATTCTATGAGGTATAAGTACTTCCCCGACGGACAGCTTTGATGCAGCCCTATCTCTCTTAATTACTTGCCGATAAATTTGCACTGGTCTGAATTATTCGATATACTGTTCAGCGCGCTTCTAGAACGCCATTATCAACGAAATCCATTTAAATCGGATTTTTGATTACGAAAATCAATCTGTGGTTTAAGCCAATCGGCTTCTTAACAACGGTGGCAGTTAGGATAGGGTCTATTATCTCAGCTAAGGATTATTAGATACTGCTAACCTAAATTGAAGATTAATTTTTAACATCTATGTATCCGATACGAATCGTCTTCAATTTTGGCCTTAGAGTCGCTGATCGGATGTTTGCATTACGAAAATCGAAGATTGGTTTTAATTAGTAGTAATTGTCTTAACCCTGGTCATCTACATGCTATGCCAACGACAATGAACACTGACCTAAACCGAAGTCCTATTTTTGGAATCGCAATATTCGTGTGAGCCCCAAGCACAGCCATCATTAGCCGCCTGTTCATTCTATTTCTGAGGACGGACATTATTAGCTTACTTTATACAGTTGGTCATCGATTTACTTCACTGCGACTGGTTCTACGGTTTTGGTGAGGCTCGCTTCTCGACTTGATGCCACGCCCGTCCATATTAAAATTTTAAAATATGCTCTCGCTTGACGAACCAGAAACTGGTTCTGAGTACAGTCACCAAAGCTCTTTATCTATATATAATTATACATTAACAAAATAATACAACTTAATTCTGGCTTCTTATAACAAATATATTATTGGCCAAATTATACATGATGTCATTGTAAAAAGGAAATGAGACCACAATACAAAGTTGGGGGGGGGGGGGGGAATGTAAAGAAAATGCAATATTTTAAAGTTTCTTGCATGGGAATGTATTTATATATGTATATAATACGAAAGAACGCGAGATGAAGGAATGGCAAAATTGATATGCATACATTGCCAAAATAAAAGGTTGTACGAGAGATTGCCAAGATTACCTGTCAGGAGCCCTAAAAACCAGTAGATGAGAGTGCATAAAAATAAATACGATATTAAAGAAACTAAAGAATTGTATAAATAATTGTATATAATATATAATTGTATTGTATTCATGTGGCGTTCATTGTCCTCTCGTTACCCCGCAAGCAGTCCCGCAAGAGACTTGACGTGAATATGTAGATAGTGTTACCTAGGTATTCCATAAATACATTTGTTGTTTAATACGGTTATAAAGCCTGTATTTTTCAGAACCTACCAAGTCTCGGAAACATTACCACACTTTTCCTGCCGACTGTACGAATTGATTCGAGAATTGAAACACTTTGCCGAGACCACGAGGAAACGCTCCCTCGACGCGGCTCATTTATTTACATCCAACGATTTGTACACAAAAATGATAAAGGACACACGGACACGCCTAACAAAGAGTTAGGTCATGCAGGTCACGGCGGGCGTTGTACAGCAAAAAATATTGCAGAATCATCGCCGGTGCAAAAACAACCAGTACTTTGCCCGCTCACTGACTCACAGCTTTATGGAACTCTAATAAAGAAAATTTGTTCGGAACACTTGTGACAACCTCGGTCGTTCTACACAATACATGTCTGTCATTTGTCAGTTCACGTGTGCCATGTTACCGCCCGCTTTGAATGTGACTTATAGGGCATTAGTGTCAACTAAAAATTAAATAAAGACAGCAATTTGCACATCACAGCAAATTGTTGCAATGTGTTAATACCACTTTGTTTTCCGGTGAACTTCAACTTTTCTTGCAGGTTAGTGTTGAACTACCTTCTACAACTTTCGGTAATAATATCAAATATTAACGTAAAAAACTATTTATGTTACAATGTAAAAAGTATATACAAAAACCAACATGGAAGTAGGCATATTCGGGGCTAGGATAAACTGTCCGCGGTTGACCGCGGCAAGGTCGTGCGGGTTTTGAACTTCGAACAAAAAATCATTCCACATTTTAATGTTGCATTATGACTTTGCTGATTGATGGGTTTTCTTTTCGATTGATTTGTTTTTTTATATTTATTTTTATTTGTCCATTCACGGTCGTTTGCGGCCAGTATTGGGATGCGTTCGGATATTTTGGTTGCATTAACAATTCACTTCTTTTGTTCCAGGTTATCGACCTTGCAGTGTTGGTTTGCAGTGAGGAGATGATTCAAAGGTTTCTACTATTTATATTTTAGTTTTTAGTGTACGATATACGATATATCCGTTATTCATATAGGTCTCGTAGGGCCGTAGAGCGGCCGCCGGCGCATTGTCTTTCGGTTCGTCGCAAGTGACTCACTCCATTGTTGGGTTACACAATAGATGTCTTTGTGCATTGTGCCCGTACCCTGGTGTTACGTATTTTGTAATAATTAGTCGACGTCTATTGGGCTCGCTAATGACACATATGGTAGTACACTTACGTGTAAAATTTATTCTACGTAATTAACGGTCGACGGGCCAAATTTCGATATTCATTGCGGCTATCCTGTATATGAATGATAAAAACCTATGGAGAATCGATGAGACCGAATTTGCATAGTAACTCAATACACCGCTACGGGTCGGGCGGTACAGTAGAACGCGTAGCTATTGGCTAGTTCACTGATCAATATCGCGGCACTTATAGGCTTATTGGTTAAAATGTTCTCCTATTATTGGTAGGCTCGAATTGCTGAGATATTTAGGCGCTAAAACATAACATTTATGTGAGCGCGAGGTGCCTTAGCTACTGGATGTTTGATTTATTTTGAACTACTATAATTCAGAAAGTCTTGGCTCTGCATGAAGTTACGATGTTTTCTAGCATCTACTCGTATTGGCTGTATTACTACTCGTTGTAACTCTCGTAGCATCACACAAACTGCAGTATAGAGTACACTATATTTGATTTTTTTTATCGCAAGTTAATATACTTTTTTCTATTGTTTCTAATAAAATTTGTATTTGTACGTTATTTTTCAACAAGGGACATATTAAGGGATATTATTTTTATTATTTTACATTACTTTTTCTTTATGCATATTATACCTCAATTTAAAGATTTTAACAAAAGTTTCCATGATTTCTATGCTTGGGAAGTAATGGATTCAACGTGATCTGCTCTTAGCTGTACTATATTGCTGATTTAAAGCCGCAAAAATACTCGCAATTTGCTTTGAATAGCATGATTTTTACACCGTCTTGCTTCTTATATAGGTGATAGTTCGTCTATTGTCTATACAATATCAAATGTATTACTTCCTTTACTACAGAAGCGTCTCGAAGAAGTAGTTAATGAGGAAGGTAAATATGATTAATCCACCATTTTTGATTATTTAAACAAATGCAATATCTCATGTACTTAGTCACGCCTACGATTCTTCATTATAAGTATGGCTAAGATCCCGTTTAACACTCGAAGTGCGATTGTAACTCTTTTTCCATACGTCATAAGAACGATACAAAGGTCAAAGCATACTTGAGTTGCACTTAGCTGTACAATGTATTGATCCGCAAAATAGGTTTTGTAACATGAAGGAAATAAATATCTCATACGTGCGGCACGCGTTTGGGGATCCGCGTTTTGAACTACAAAGGGTATAAAAATGCAAGGGTCTACCCAGAATATAATGGATATGCGAAAACTCAATCGCTCCTAACAATAAAACTGAATGATCTGTTGAAAAAAAACTGCAACTCAAATTTAGAATCTATTTCTTTTGCATACAGACTATTATGTTGTGAATTATTCGGTTTTCTAATTTGGAACCCCTTCGGATTTCGACAGCGGCAACTTGTAGGCGGGAAAAGTGGTCGTTCGTTTAGATATGTCAAAACAAATTAGCAGTTTCTGTGCTCTATATGAGTATATGTGTGTGCATACGCGGGTATAGTTGCAGTAAGCGGCAAGCAAATTAGCACATTAAAGAATTAGAGAGAGTATTTAAGAATTTGGGATTTATAAAAAGATTGAAATTGTCTTCGATGAAGTCAATACCGGTTTACTTCGGTGTTTTAATTTTATTGGCGACTTCAATAAATTCAGTTACAGATTGTTTTTTTATTCAAATTCCATGTTTACTTTACCGTCATGAAATAATAATTATCGTGGATAAACAAAACAAAAACAAAAAAATCTAGCAGTGGAATTATTTTTAACGACTTTATACATTATTTACATTATTAGGATATAGTTCAAACTATCTTAGTCGATTAAGCAGATTCTGAGCTATTGGTGAACATAGAAAAGATTCTCCTTTTATGAAATCACAATTTTTTTTACAATGGCGATGAAAGTCAAAGTATAATTCTGTTCTGTCTGTAAATAACGAAACTTGATTCCCGCCATTTACTTGTTACGTTATCGCCCATTTTGCCTGGCTAGACCGACGTTATGTGTTTGTTTGTATGAGTATAGCTAAATGTAGCGACGCACTTGCTGAAATTACGCTTGCAATGCTTTTTATATTCTCGTCACACCTGGCCATCATTACATTGTGGAAATTATGCTAAAATTGATTTTACTCTTCAGCGTATTTAATTGCTGTGTCACATCGTGTCGTGAATTCTAAGTTTAGTTATTTTGTTAATACCCGTGCTTAAATTACATGTTGTAACTTACGAGACAGAACTTCGCTCGAGTTAAATGCAAAGTGTAATATTCGGTAAGATTTGTCATAAGAACCCAACACGTTATAGTGCAAATTTAGGCGTCGTAAGTTCGTTGGGTATGTTTCTACACTTAGAACAGAATCACGTTTGTCACTCGGATAACTCTTATTACGTACATCATAGAATCTATTATGTCGTCAAGGTGTCAAGCCTGACGTGCTCATGAATGACATATTAGTATAGTACGAGCACTAGTAATGTTTTGGACGATAGGTCCACTTGTAAATATTTGCGTGAGAATAATACTTCAAGCTTTCACACCAATCTTGTATCAGTCATGTTTTACACTACACACACATTTGCGTTAATAATATTACGCAGTTACATAATAATCATTATTACATAGTTAAAAATAATTATTAATATCATTGTATGTATCAGCCTCTTACTTTTGAAATTGTTGAATGTTCAATAACGGCTAGTATGGAGCTTCATTGTTTGAATTTAGGTATATATAACTTGTCATAATTTTATCATTTCTGACTCATTTGTCCCATTTAAAAACTATTATCTTAAGAATCATCATAAATAAAAGTGACTTGACTTAGGTTTAAATTTATGTAATTTGCGTTTTGCGTTCTTTTGATCATTTACTAAAGACATCACACGCGGTCTTACCCGTTCCCATGGATATTTCGAATACTTTTTAGTGCGTCTATTACTTCTCTTATGATGTCTAGATGACGCATTAAAAAACTAATAAGGGCACTCCTTATTAGTCTTACGTTATCTTAGTACGTGAATTTTCAAGTCCTAAATCGAAAAACCAAAATTGTTCTCGAAAAACTAGCTTTTGCTCACGATTTGATCGCAAATGAACCTTATTAAAAAACTCTATGACCATCTCCAAGCTCTTCAAATTCCGTTACGGTCCTCTCACGGATTAATTAATAAAAATGAACAAACAAAAGAAATATCTTCTTCTATTAAATATGTAGGTATACTTAGCAGATAAAAAAAGTTTTTTGTCAGATAAACATTTGTTATTGTTCCCACAAGGAATATTGAACAAATTGCTTCAAATCTTCGTAATGAAGCTCACCACAGTTGCCACATAACAACACACGACCCCAGCGTAAAATGAATAAAGTGCAACTTCGATAAAAATGTATATGCAAGCAATTTTATTGCGATCCCTATTTTATAATCGTTTTTTTTGAGTTTTGTATCAATAGTAAAAATGAAATAGTTATAACGTCGTATCAGTCTGTTAAATATCTTACTATACACCGTAATTTTTGTGATAAATATAAATTAAAAATTAAAAAGTAAAAAACAGGTTTTTTTAAAACACTAAATTCGACTAATTTAAATCTTCTCTTTTGGGAATAGATAATTAATTTTTCATAGTAAGAAATAACAAGGAAATATATTAGGTACTATTAATGTTTGTTTGTTTTTTAATAGTACCTAATAAGTTTCGTCTTATACATGTACGAAATAAAACATTGTAAGTTTGCATAATGTAATATTACGATAAACAATAAATATATGGAAATAATTTAAATAAAAAAGTTCTATTAACATTAATCATAAGAATTGTTTACATGCCCAAAAATAAAGATATTTTTACGTTTAGTTTTATCTGCTCAATCGATTGTTATTTTAACATGTGTGTAAGTGGTAAACGAACGTTTAACGGCAAATAAAACCACATTAAACAATTCATATTCTGATTGCTAATTGGCCGGCAAGACCACAAAAATCGAATTAGAAAACAAAAAAATCGAGTTACGTATTATTTGTTAAGTAATTCAAATATCGAATGATGAGTCGAGTGGGTGGCAACGCTCGATGATGGGGTAAAAATTACCCCCGGGGGTAATTCGTGGGGTACGCTCCCTATGTGTTCCGTATGTATGTTTGCGTGTGTCAGAGGGTATGATAATGGTATATTTCCGTTGTCTAGTAGGGCCCTCCGTTTCACGAACTCTCCAAAACGAGGAATGTTCTAGTTTGAAGGGGGCCACAGATTCATACCCATTGTATTTTTAGAGAAATCTGTGTTATGGTACAAAAAATAAAAACTATTTGAGAAATATTAACTAACAATAAACAAAAAAACATAAAGTAGCAAGAGACCCGTAGTATGCAAACTAGTCAAAAGAAATTAAATTATTTTTTATTAAATAAAATCTGTAAATGATATATGAATGAAGTACACGAAAAGCTGATTGCATATCAAAAAAATATATTTTGACAGCCTGTAAAGTCGAGTATCACGCGAAAACTACTGACTAATTTTGACGTAACTTTTTGTGTTTAAAACGTATAGGACTGACGTAAAATCTTTGTAGCAACGTCAATATGTGACACAGGTCATTGTTTGTTAAATAAAAACATTTAAATAAACTAGTGAAGAAAAGTAAAACCGACTTCATTCACATGTAAGTAAACGCTTCTTCACATCGCACATATTATTAACGAAAACATAAAATAGCCGTTTATTTTTCATAATTACGTATTTTATACTTTCTTTGAAATTGCTTTTTAACTCATAATCAAATATTCACAAAATTTCTGTGGAAAAAATTCGGATTGATGTATGTATACTTTCTTTATAAGAACACCCGTAAAAATTGAAAATTGGGTTCCAAAATAACCTGTAAAAATTGAACATTCCTACGCGACGTGCATATACTTCTTTTTTAAATCTGTTGAATATAAAAAAGTACATTTTTTAACATACGTCTTTACACAATGAGAAGTAAACAAATTGCGTACAGTGTCGTTGGTAAACCTCGTTCACAATATCATTTTGATATTATTTTTTTCAGTAACCCGAGTTCACACCGCGAAAACACGTGGCCGAAACGAGCGTCGTACAAAAATATCACTTATGTACTTTTACATTTTTATTAGCGACCATAAAACGTAACATATAGCGTACGAAATGGCCATTAAAATACAGCCATTAAACGCCTCCCTGAAATAAACCGAAAACGACTGTTTGCATTTTAGCGGCCCGACAAATGCATTTCGAACTAAAGCGCCATAATTCAAAATAAAATGGCGAAGCGAAACAAAGCAACTGGAGAGTTTAAACTGCAACTTAGCACATAATTACACGAGACGTTTAGCTCTGCCCTTGTGCGCTGTTTTAGGCTCCCTACGTGTTATTAACGACATACACGTTCATGCAACATTTTAGCTTGTTTATTACGCTTGACTTCTCTTATTGGGTCTGGAATTGTTACGTTTAATAATTTGAAAAGTAACATGAACGTGAAAATGAAATGTGTTCAGTCTATTATTTAATTTAAAATAAACTATATGCATTTATAGAATCTGCGCGGTATATACGCGGTATATAGTTTAAATTCATTCATGGGTTTGACAGAGAGGCAATAAATGCGGTCGAGATGCAAGCATTGCGCAAACTTTGTCGCTTAATTCTTGCTGATCGTATTCGCAATAAATATGTAATAAAGATACTTAGTGTGAAAGAGAGTGTCGGTGTTAAAATATGAAAAAGCATGCTCCGTTGGCTCGGACATGTAGAAAGAATGCAGTATGAATAAATGATGAAATAAATATGCAATGCGTAAATGGAAAGATGTAGAAACCGAGGAAGACCATCACCTACCATGACCAAATTCGTAGTGTTTTATCAGAAGGTGATGTCAGGAGTTCTAGGAGCCGGCGAACATATATTATTAAAAAGCTATTAATGTTACAGAAGTGAGTGGGGTACGTAAGAATCGCGTTTTATAGCACTCGGTTCTCTCTGCCTACCCCGCGAGGGACCTGGCGTGAAGATAACGGTACACATACATATACATACATTATTTAAATTCACGCAAAAAGCCATTCAAAATTACAAATTGTGTTTTAGTAGCTCTCACATATGTGACATTTACATACATTTATCGCAATTGAACACATGCATACTTATGTTAAACATAACGTCGAGAATACAGAGTTAATCATAATGCTACATCAATAACACACACCATATTATTCTAGGTATTTGAAATTCTAGATTATTTATGTGAAAGTGCGCTAAAATGAAGTGAACAAAAAGTGTTTGTTTACTTATGTACGCACGTTAGGATTTATACTCCTTTGCCGTAACAAAACAATCATTACTCCATAAATTTCATCCCGCGTGCCCAGTACGATCGTAGATGAAAACAATAACCAACTTCGTGGTGTCCATTTTAGATGTCTGTATGCGACCAATTTCGAGGTGTCGATTTTAGATGTTGGTGTGTGCATTTTAGCGCGAAGTCTATTTTATATTGTCAAACGAAGTATACATTGAGGGGTACAATTTAACTTATTGTACCCCTCTACAACAGTGTTTGTATTTGTTCTTATTATTTATTTTACGCTTCTTTCAAATATTTGCGTTTAGCACTATACGTTCCTTGCGTCCTGAATAATGGCTACAAGCGACATATACGCATGGAAGTTGTAGGCACCATGTGCAAATAAGTCATACATTTAATTTTTTTCACATAAAAATGCTTTGTCTATGTATGGCACTCCCGCATCCCTCATTGGTTTTAATTGCGTCAATAAAATTTGAATATATCGCGGGGGCAATGTCGACGTCGATGTGTCGACGCCATAAACGCATGGAGCGTGCATGGCTTTTGGTTGAGTCGACTTTTTCTTGCGCTAACTGTACGTGTCCGCTTGCATCAATAAACAACCTTTTTTGTGAGTTAAGTCTTTTACAAGGAGTTGGTCGTGCAGGTTATTTTCTATTCTATTTTATCTAGTATTTCTTTTTGTTCTATTGTAATGTAGTTCAGATTTTGATCAACTTATCACACTAATAGGCCAAATGTTCGAGTCTAGTAGGTGTTAATGTAATTCGGTTTTCCTAGAGAGTATAATTAGTCTTTAGTGGATATATACAAGTTGATAGAATCCAATATAATATAAGTTCATCATCCGATTAGCTTTGACGTGAATACGTCTTTAAACTTGCTACCATAGTGGGAGGCGATTCAGAAAACTGATGATTAAAAAATTGGTGGAAACAGTTTGGTGTTGTAGCTATATATAAATCGTTTACATCCAAATTTTAATTACACCGCTTGATAGCTTAAGAATCAAAGAATTCGTTACGTTGAGTGAGAACTGTGACAACACGTGCAGCGGAGGAAAGCGCCGTCATTTTGATATAATTTAGCTGCATCATATAATTTCCTTTTAGTATACCTTGTTTTCGTTTACTTGTTACGAAGACGTATTCACGTAATACTTGCGGTCGAGTTCACGATGCGGCCACACCCCCTTTTTTTGACTAACTACTGCATGCGTCTACTAACTCTGTGAACTTTTCAGAGAGTATAATCACCCGGTAGGAAAGAATTTCCGATAATTTCCCCGGATTACACATGCACGAAGTTGCAAGTAACATCCTTCGCAATATTAATTTAATTTAAATTATTAATCTCATCAACTCCTTGGCTATAACTTGTCAGTACTGACAGCAAATACTATAGAGAAATATTACGTAATTATTTTGCAGATCACTTGGTTAATACGTTGCGTAATCGGTTGGTTAATTTGAATGTTGACACAGCCATCTTAATAATAATAATATAATAATAATTTATTTCAGACAACAGGTTTTACAACACGGGTCCATAGATAAATACCTTAAATTAAAATATATACGACAATATAAACTAATTACTAATTCCACGTAGAGTCGGCGACGTGTAGCGCGAGTCGTTAGGCAACCGTCCTAGGAACTTCCGAAACACGATTCCCTTCGGCCAGAATTCTTCATTCATGAAGGTCGGCAGATGATGGGTTGGAGCCCTCACCACAAAGGAACTAAAGTTTACCTTGTGGCGAGATTCCAGTCGCTCGACCCTCAAGGTGAAGCTGGTCTTCTTCTTCACATAGTCTACAACCTCCTCGACCTTTGTAGACCAGTGTAGCCTGGAAACGTACAACGGCGTCGCTGGTATTTCCACGCGCAGTTGTGACGGTCCGGTCCGTGCGGTGCCGCAGTAGTTGCGGTTGGAGGGCTTCTTCTTCCTGTCCACTTGAATGAAGCCCTGCTCATCGCACTGGTCCTTGCGAGAACTCGGTTGCAAAGCCTTGCGAGCGGGCTCACAACGACAGCCTAATTTTAAGCCTATCATAATGTAGCAGTTAAACCCTTTACATGATTTACATAGGAGGTAAATTAATTTGATTTGTTCGAGAAACCCGGGGTAGGTTGTTCAGTTGTTTACGCGTGGAGCGTCAAATGGCTATTTATTGGACATTCGCAGCACCGTGTCGTCGTAGATATTAACTAAACTGCTACTGAACACGCAAGAACTAGTGAGTTTCCCCTGAATTCTTGTTACTTAAACAGGGTTGCCACTCACCTGAATTATTATTTTTCCTTGATTTAAAATCGATTAGATTATGTGAAAAAATTTCCGACATTTATTGAAATCGTATATATATATTTGTAGCTTTCTGCATGTATATGTATTTATGTAGTTCTGATAATAACTCAATGATATGATACGACTAAGGTGGGTTGCTTGTAACTGTTATAACCATCAAGTATGTAGTCATTTATTTATTTCAGGAGATTTCCTTTGAACGTCTTTTTCTCTTTAATTAGCCTAATAATGAGTCTATTTTTTACTATTTATTAATTATCTAATTTAAGCTTAAATTTTACCTATTTTTTTATTCGAATAAAGTTACTGTGACTTATCCTGTATTGATAAATTAAAATAATGATTGAAGAGCAGTAGCCTAGTGGATAAGGAACCGGCCTATTGAGCAAAAAAGTACGCGGTTCGAATACTGGCATGTACTACTAAATCGTGTTTTCGAATTTACGTACATATTTGTAGTTATCACTTGCTCGGCGGTGAAGGAAAACATCGTGAGGAAACCCGCACATCCAATAAATTATATTTCAATAGACGTGTGACCTAATTTAAGAAAGATCTGGTTTTCCCTCTGGGTTGTGGAGATCTTACGGCAGTCGCTTCATGTCAAAATCAGTATCTTCGCCGAATCTTTAGGTTTGGGTAGCGGACCCCGCCAATTCTAATGGATTAGGAAACGGGATGACGCTAGGAAGAAGAAGTCCTGTATTGATAACACAGTAGTGCTTCTAGTGGGAATTTTCCAAAATTCTGATTTCAAATAGTAAAATGTAACAGAAACACTAACTATAACCTTTGCTATAATATATACTTGAAACCAAAATCATAAGCAGTGCCAGGATTAACTAACCATATATAATGATTGTCTTTTGTCGTCATATATTTATGCGTAGAGTATCTCAGGGCTGACAAATTAGATATGAGAGTGATAGACATAGATCGCAAACTCACATGTCATCATGACACTGCCGCTAATTTCTGTTGCAACTACCATCGATCATCGATTTGATGATCATGCTATTATTCGCTCATACAGGGAGCAGGTAGTTAAAAGAATTAATGTTTAAGCATCAACCCTACCTCAAAGCGCATGTGTATAGCTAGCACGAAATAAATCAATACAACATAATTACCAACGGTGTAAACTACTACGTTCATCGCGAATTCACCCGAGGAAAATATACGAGTGAGGCGTTTTAGTACAGGAGCCAATTGTATTCTTAAACCTCGACCTTTTTTAGGGCGTAAGTCAATGCGGAGAGATATGGTAAATAATCCGTACAAAAATAGTTGACTATTCTCTTCTAAGATACAAAAGAACTTTGTACCTACAACTATGTTAGATTGTATAATACGCCCTGCCAGTTCTTTATACAGAAACGGCGCTATATCTAATCTATGTGAGAATGTGGTAAGATATACTATTATGTATTTTGTGTCTAACTGTGGTATATCCCTATTACAAGCTAGCTTGGAATTCAATAGTGGCCGGGAGATAGAATGTGGATATTGTTGGTGATTCTATGTTATAAGTAGGCAGAACTTTGAATCATCAAAGATATTCGCATCCTGCCTTGCTGGCCCTGGCATATTAAACGCATTCTCTATTAAGTATTTGAAATGGTGCATCAATTTCGTGTTCCAGAATGCTCTATCCTTTATGTGAACGGGCGTGAAGTACAAGTTTTGCATTTTCTACCAAGCTATTGATGTAGACATCGATGTCTTTTACATCTTCGATTACATGTTTTTTACAGCTTTGCTTAAAATATGTTTTTATATTCGTAACTTGTCACTTATTTCATATGACATAGGATCATATTTCAAAAGATCGAATTTCAAATACTTGCGTAAGATTGCTTCAAACTTAATGAAACTGGTTAAACAATTGAAAAAGAAAGCTGTAGTTAATTCCTTTATGTATAATACATGGGTAATCAAATTAGTTATAATTAGTTCTTTTTCTTAATTTCATTCTGTAATCAAAATGTAAACAACTGAATTCGCTGTAAAATTGGTTAACGTTTTAACTTTGTAGTTTTTTTTAATATTGAAATTTACTCTTTTCTCAATACGGTTAGTAACTTTCAACTTATATAAATTAAACACAAACCTAATATTTAGCATTGTTACATTTTCATTAATTCAAATCCTTGAAATAAAAATATATCTGCCGACGGAATCTAAGTATATAATAGCAAAGGGTGCAGACTGTGCTAAAATTATATCTAATATTATTAAAATGGATTATTATTATAAGGTAATGCGTTAATTAAATAATTGTTTAAAAAAATCAGCTTCTTATATGAAGACTTTGATTTGGCGAAGGTACCTACTGATTTTTACATGGAGCGACGGCCGTCAGACCATAACCCATAGGGGAAACCAGATCTTTCATAGGTTAGGTCATGTCTTTCGAAATATAATTTCCTGGACGTGTGGGTTTCCTCACGAGGTTTTCCCTCACCGCCGAGCAAGTGATAAATATGTGCATAAATCCGAAAATATGAATTTAGTGGTACATACCCCCCGCCAGGGTTCAAACCGGGGACCAATTGGTCAATAGGGCTGTTCCTTATCCACTGGGCTTTCACTGATCTTAATATAAACAAGAATAATTTTACAATATTTGAGACATTTCACCAATGGCAACCCTAAAGTGAGATTAATACATAAATTTATCGTGTGTAGCAACACTTACTACGCGTCGGTGAGACGTTCATACATATTTAGCTGAAATTAGGCTGGCAAATTGGATTAATCGTATAAGTTACTTTCATCTTGTCATGTAAGTAAATACCAGTATTAAAAAAAATAATTTTGTGCCTACCAAATTTATGCGATGTGGCCGCCTAGGTTTTTTGCTTTTGTGTGCATATGCCAGCCCATGCTTTTCTATTAGGTATATAAAATATCATGTACCAAATGTAGATGTTGTTAGTTAAGTACTGATAGTATCTAAGGTACGAGTATGTCTACTTATAAAATAATAATCTGTAGAAACTGAAAATGTGTCTTATGTATCGCTTCTGCAATCAGTATTATATTTATTATTATTATTATCTCTTCCTATTATTATTATCTTCGGACGTCGGAAGACATACAAGTATACGACGCTGCTAACGTAGCAACTCCTCAGGACCTTACTGATATCCTCACTCGCAGTAGTACCACAACCCTCCAGCGAGTTGATATTTGACTGCGGATTTTTTGTGAGGACCTCTCTTAAAATTGTATTAATATAAACATTTACCTGACTGCACTGCAACACACAAAGAAAACAATAAACGTAAATGTTCGCGAAAATCCTTAGCGGGGTTATTTATCCGCATCCCTTTCTCATCTACATCTGTAGGGGCAGCAGTAAGCCGCAGATTTGCGAACTAATTTCAACTGCAAATCCTTAAAATGAGGGGGATTTGTTACGCGACTCATCTCTGTCGTACCCCCTACCTACACCTATATGTAATGATAGTATACCTACGTCCAATTTTCTTCTGATAAAATATCAGATTTGTTAGAGGTGAGAATGTCTATACTTATTATAAAATGTATGTCTGTCTGTAAAACTGTCATATATAATATCTAGTCAATAAAGGAGTTGTTGGATACATTAAGAGTAAGAATTTTTGACTTCAGAACTTTGATGTGAGCCGTACCCAGTCCGTCCGTCCCCAGACTTAGAAGGTGAATGGCGCGTTGAAAAAGAGAGAGGGGCTTTTCATTTGTTTATAATACATGTCTCCAGTGTAGAACGAATAAACAAGAGGAAGATAAATAATGCTAAAAACTAATCTGTTAGCATGCAAGACACCCGTGGTATTGCAAATGCCCATAGGCTACAGTAACTGTTTAGCATCAGACAGGTCGTATGCTTGATTACCACCTTAGTAGTATAAAAAAAGTTTATCTCTGTAAAAGACACCTTCGAACGGGATGAAAAGGGATACAACATATATTGTTTACATTATTTATTAACTATAATCAACTTATATGAACATAAGAGAAAATGAAAGTAACATATGTAAACGTACTATTATTTAAACATAATACACATTTAGTATATAAAAATAAAAGTACACATATGATATAAAAATATACATTTGTATATTTACTAAATTAGTTCAAATATCAGTAATTTGTAACACAGGATTATAGCGCTATTCTAACACATATCTGCAGGAAGATGGGTCCAATATTTTCCATGAGAATGCAGCACAGCTATGATGCTGTATATTCATTTGTAGATTTGTGCAGAAAGATATTTAGCTGCATCTGTAATATGTACATAAACTGTAATCTTTCTCGAATGTAAATTGGGGCGCCTTGTTTAAATTGGCGAACAAGAAGAATTTATAAATATGAATGTTTCTACGACCCCTAATCGAAAGTACGAGTACAATACCTGTGTTGAAAATTTTATAAGATAATTTAAAACACAAGTAAACTACACACACACACACTGTAATACCAGAAACTTACATAGAAAGGACATAAAATACGTGCTTGGGACAGCTTTGGCTATAGCCATATCTCTTATACCTAATTTACATATACGAGTACAATATTCATATGTATTTAATTCTAAACATCTATACCTATATTAGCACACAAAATATTCGCGTGGATCTGCCTCATCATAGGAAAATTAGTGCTTCTAAAATGCACCTAATTTAAAATGTAACTTATTTAAATTTAAGATTTACGATCTCTGTCAACATAAATCATCTAAAATTAGATAACACAAAAATAAAACATCTTCAAAACTGAATCAAGATTACATACGCTATTACTAATTTTAAGACGGGTCTCTGACTTATAATAAAAAATAATATTACCAAACCAACTCATATTACCATAAACGTGGAATGTTTTTTTCTGCAGTAATCTCTAATATCAGTCTCGAGTTCTTTTGGCGACAGAAAAAAAGACGGCATGTTTGTTAAAATTACCAGCCAAGTGTTTCAAGTTTTAATTATCTCAATTTCATATATTTTATTATTTTAGTTGTTGCCTTTACAAGAATGTGCATGATTCCTAGCTAAATATTGAAAATTTTATTCCATTTTTTAAAGATTAGATTATATTTCCATATTTTTTTTAATTTAACGGCGCTGGACATTAACCAAGTGATTCGCACAGTTAATCATCGTAGATCTTCATTTTTGTCTTGGCGTTATAGACATTAGCCTGAACAGTTTTCCCGTCAGAATTGATTGTTGTTGTACATAATCGTCAGTGTTGCCACCCGCAGGCAGCTAATTATAAATAGGGTGTAGACGTGTCAGTTGTTATGAGTCATTAAAATTGAACTTTACACAACATGTGTACAATGCCTTAAGGGCGGTGAGTACTGAATTTTGTTGGCCGTTTTACACCTTGTGCGCAAAAGTGATCTCAAAACGAATATCGAGAATTCGAGGTTAGGTAACTTTAGGAGTAAACTTTTTTTTTTATAAAATATACTTTTATAAAATTGTTTGACTAGTAAAATTTGATTCTAAACAAAAAAAAAACACTTTTTACTGATTTTTCCATAATAATGGGAAGTAAATGAATCTGATGACATCTTAGACACCAAAATTAGTAAACACAGTGTAAAAGTTATTTGTAGTAACAATATAAACTTTAAAACTGTACATGCATCAAAATATGCGTGCCATATAAAAACTACACGCCTTAGACCAGACTTTTTCGGCTCAAGAAAACTATAATGTCTATTTTTGCATGCGTATATGCAATTAAATATGATGATGTAGGTGTCTAAAATGTCAAATGTCCAACAATTGACATTAAATATCGCCCTCCTAAAATGTAGTGTAATAAAATTTTATTATCTTGATTTTTTGCATAATTTAAGCCTACCGTCTATATATACAGTGCGGTGCTTATTTTGATTCATATAGGCAGTTAGAAGTGTTGATACATGACCTTGTCAAGTAAGCAGCGAGTTTTAACTATTTAGGTAGTGAGTTGGATAATACTGTTTGATGCTAAATTAAATCTCCTTGTTGTTAATAGCGAACGATGGTTGGCGATGTGATTAGCAATGCTACTTTAACACCAAGACTCGTGGGTTCGTTCCCACGCAGGACAAATTTTTTATGCATGAACATATCTGTTTGTCTTGGTCTGTATGATTTCAAGAGAGGTAGGGCACATCAAAGCAACCCGACTGGGGAAAGTATCCCCGCCCCACAGAAAACCGTAACCAAATAACAAGTCTTTGGTGGGTGGTTGTGTTCCTGCGAGTGAGTTAGTTTACCAGTAAGCTCTTAAGGTGTTGCTGTGTTATCAGCGGGGGTGGCAACGCATGACTGATACTTCATGTATTGCAAGCAACGTTCATATGTTACGGTAACCGTTTTACATCAGGTGGGCCGTATGCTTGCATGCCTCCGAACATTGTTTAAAATAAAAAAAATGTATTTAATAAAAAGTAGTATAATTAAATTATTTAAAAACTCACTTAATTATATTAATAATAGGAGTACAAAATAGTTGTTATATACATTGTATTTATTCTATAACATTGTAAACGGAACTGAAACGAAATTATTTGGCTCCTTTTCAATTTCGACTTTTGTCTTTAGATGACAGTCTTGGGCTTTTGAAGAAATGAAGATACTAGCGGCTGTCCATCCGCAGAAGAACGACGTAGCTGTGTTAGTGCGGATACTCGACTTAAACCCTTCGAAACCCGCATATATGACCGCGAAATATATGGGAAAACGTATATAACGGGTTCTGACTGGTCACAGCACTGAGGGAAAAGAGCCCGAAACAGCAGAACATAGTAGTTTATGGTTTGTTGGTTGGGCTTTGGATGCTAACGAAGATGAGGTAGTAGTGCGCCTAGCGTTATGGCAGTTTAATATATATATATTATATTTATTTTTGTAAATTTGTATATATTGTTAATAGTTTATTGGCTAAAATGTCTTTAAAGCTAATTCTCATTACTGAAGCAATAGTGAAGATAGGCATAGACACGAAATGTTTTTAATAACTATTAAAAAAATTCCAATAAAATTAAGTCTATTATTCTGCATGCAAAATAAAATAATAATAACACAGTAACGCCATGTGAATCAAAAACATAAATTCGACATTGAAAAAAATGCTACCCCAATATGCAAATTCATATAAATCAATCCCTCACCTGACCAACAATGGCCAACAATCTCATGGGTTCCTTCTAACTTTTTTTTAACATAATAATAAAAATCGCTACTGTTGAGGTCTAACTCAAATTTCTTATGCAAATTAGGCCGCGGGTTTCCCACGGCGTTTAAGTCATTTGCATACCTACCTTGAAGGGTTGAGAACTTATCTACTTACAGCAAATCCCTTCTTAAGAATAAAATAATTATGCTAATTGCAAACAACTACGAAAATTAATTATGGGGATGGTCCTGCAGCTGTTTGCTTCAAATGCTAATTTTGTTTTTAAATGTCACAGTGTAAACCGAGCTTTATGGTTACATTTTATAAATTCTGATTTAAATTTTGATTTATTCAAAGTTTGTCTTGGTGTTTTATATCTATAATAAAAAATATCGTATTTTAAATATAATAAACATAATACCGCTTGTATAAAACTTACAAATCTTTCCATTTTTTTTAGAGAAACAATATGTAGTAACATAAGAAACTGTCTAACTGACTCTAAACAAACATATGCAGCCCTGAGAATAAATAATATATTTATTAGTAATATCCATCGGATAGAATCTACAGTAATAGTTTGTTGTTTATTCTTAAGGCAACGCTGGTTAATCTATGAACCTGAAGTTTTGCTTCAAAGTGTCGTAAAAATCCTCTAAAAATAATTTGCAAGAATATGGGATATTGAGAAAAGTGATCCTAATTTCTAAGAGAATTTACTAAATGGTACTAGGTTCCTCCTATTTGATTTAAAACTGCATGCTTATATGTAACAAGGCATACATACTTACTTACTTGTATTGTACTTCTATACACATAAATAAAATTGGAGTGTATGTTTGTAATATTAAAGTAACCGCTTTTTACTAAATGCATATGGATGAATACACGGTACATATACCAAAATGAATATTTTTACAATTTTTGTCTGTCTGTCTCTCTGTCTGTTTGTTCCAGCTAATCTCTGAAACGGCGGGACCGATTTTGACGGGACTTTCACTGGCAGATAGCTGATGTAATAAGGAGTAACTTAGGCTACTTTTATTTTAGAAATTTTATTTATTTTTGATAATATAAATAAATAATAAAAAATAACGCGGACGAAGTACATAATACATATCTATTATTATTTTGCTGTTCGCCATTTTACTCTGCTTATTAATAAGTTATCGTAGACTGCGAACTGAACAATAACTTTTTTGTTGTATTCCACGCAGACGAAGTCGCGGGCACAGCTAGTAGTTAATAAATCTTGCTCTATCTTCACATTGATAGTAACGGTTCGTGATGTTCCAACAGGGCTGCTTCTGCATAATTAACAATATCCCTTTAATTAAAATATCCTTACACCTTGGGAGCTCGGTACTGTTATGTTAATAAGGTTAGAAGTAAGAAATATATAACGTATCGCTACTCCTTAATTTTAATGTTTTTTTTTCATGAGGTCCTCCATGCCAAATTACAAGCTTCTATTTGTCATATATTATACACGAAGTCTGTGTATTGTACTAGATATTATTTTAATTGTTTTAATGAGTTTGTTTTTTTATTAAGCTACTACTTTTTTATGGGATTAGGTCGTGCGATCTACTTAAAAATATATTAGATTTGAGCTTTTATGTCATTTAAATCATGTATTTTGTCTTTATTTTGTTGTACTATTGAGTATCTTTTAGCTTAGATGTTCTATACCATTGATTGTACAATATTCTAAGCTTTTTGATATTTTACCATGTCTATTGTAGCTGCTCTTGAAGTTTGCAATACATACTGAAACAAGACATCGAAAAAAGCATCGTCGTTAGAGAAGAGTCCAGAAGATTGTTGAAGATCTCGCCGACTGGTGATTGCCACTAGCGAGGTATAGAGTTCCTACGTACCGTATACCGTAGGAACTTCATACCGTGCTCTTGGGTTTGCCAAACTTCTGCGTTAACGTCATTTAGAAGAAGAAAGAAGAAATCCCAGAAGAAAGTTAGATGATACCGAACGATTATGTAAATGTGTTATATATATATATATGTGTGTACATATTGTGTATATACGAGACGAGAAGATAGTGGATTTGGAAGAGGAACTAAGCAAGTTGCATTAGGATATAATACAACTGCTCGAAGTCCGAAGACAGGGGGAGGACACGGTGATCCTTAAATCCGGCAATTTGCTTTGTAAACCGGGAGGGCGACCATCTGTCCCAAGGTGGTGTCAGGTTTATCGTCTGTAAGCCCTTCGTCGGCAATGTACTAAAGATCAGGGCTGTGTCGGCGAAGATTGCGTACCTTATGCTCAGAATTACCAAACGGTATTCGTTGAAGGTTATGCAGGTTTACGCACCAACTTCGGCGTACCCCGATGGCGGAGGCTTTGTATGAGGACATCTCCAAAGCCATGCATGCCTCTAAAACTCACTACACTGTGCTGATGTGGGACTTCAATGCAAAGCTGGGCACGTAACAGTACGATGAGCTGAGAGTGGAGCAAATTAGAATCAGTCAACGAAACCAAAGGGGACAACTGCTGGTCGACTTCACGGATAAGGAAGAACTCTTTATGATGAAGTCCTTGTTCAGAAAGCAGCTGCAACGCAAGTGAACTTAGAGTAACCCGGATGGTTCGACGAAAAACGAGATAGATTTATGTTTGACGACCAACCGGCAATTGTTCAAGAATGACTCTATGATCAACAGGGTGAAAACCGGAAGCGATCACCGGATGGTAAGAGGCATCTTCCTTAATATAACGCAGGAAAGGTCTCGCCTGGTGAAGTCTACACTCCGTCACTCTCTCACCGAACAATATCAACAGTAGGCTTGTGGAAACTATCCATGCAGTGGGAGCTCAGTTTCTAAAGCCTCACCTAAAAAAACACAAAAGCTCTCGACTCACCCGCAGAATCTCATCCAGGTCAGACGTGAAATGTGGTTGCAGTCTTCAGCTCACACGTTAGAGTGCAGACAGCTGAACAGGTAGATCTCTAAATGTATTAATATACGGCGAAACATGTGCCAATTTAATACAATTCGTATTAAAGAGGCAATAGAGCCAAGGCTCCGAAGTCTTCGCCAAAGATCTGTCTGTTGAGCAAAGTCAACTTATGAAGCTGAAGACCAACAAAGGCGCCATTATTTCTACCACGACTAAGATTCTGAATGAAATATAGAAGTTCTATGGACAGCTGTACACATCGTCATTACAACCGGGTACAGTGCTAATAATGACCCAAGAACTAAACTGACCCGATACTATGCCGGAGATATCCCGGATGTCGCGTCAGTCTGAACGAGATTCGTATGGCTCTCAAACAGCTTAAAAATGGGAACGCACCGGGTGAGGACGGAATTACAGCGGGGCTACTGAAAGCGAGCGAAAAGCCGATACTTGTAGTCCTTCAGAGGCTATTCAATTCCGTCATACGCTCTGGTGAAACACGTGTAATGGAGTGGAGCGTGGAGCAGAAGCCTGTTCATGTTGTTCTTCAAAAATTATGATAAAATCCTTTTGAAGAATTATAGCCCGTTATCACTTTTGAGCTTATGAGCTTATGAAACGGTTATGTACCGTTTTTGAGAGTCTTCACAAACCGTCTCGCACGCAGGCTTAATAAATTCCAGCCTCCCGAACAAGCCGGATTCCGAAAAGCTCAGTAGATCACATACATACCCGCCGCCAGATTATACAAAAGACTGAGGAGTATAATCTGCCCTTATTTCTGGCGTATGTGGACTACGAAAAAGCCTCCGATTCCGTTGAGACATGGGCGGTGCTATAGTTTCTTGAGCGATGTCGAATTGACTATCGGTACATCGAAGCGTTAAAGTGCTTATACAGTAATGTGTATCCGAGTTAGTGATGTACCAAGCCGGCTATTATTAGTGTTCGAATATTATGGTATTCGTTAAAAAAAGAATCGAATTAGGACTTGAGTCGGAAGACTTAGACAGGTATTCGAGTATTAGCGCGAGTATTATAATATTTTAGTGGACTCGAGTACTTCCTGAATCGAACTTTGTAGGTTGTTTTCGACGCTAAAACTTAATATTTCATCACAAATCGTGTAATCAGTCATATAATCAGTCTTTTCGTAATTATGGCACAGTATGATGCGGGGATATGAATCCAACGCGTAGAGGCCCCTTCGAAAAGAATGATGTAATGTATTATACCCACTGTGACCTGCTCCAAGGGATCAATGGGAGGATATACCCACGAACAGGTCACGGCAGGTATTGGGACTATTGTAAATGTGTGGAGGGATTATTAGTACTGGGCTACTACAGAAGAGAGCCCTTTTTGATTATTATTATTATCTATTTAGAATTTTTAACCATATGTATTTAGAAGTTCTATCTTAAAAGAAATTAGGAATAGGAAGCACTATTTACTGGCTTTGAAAATCTCACTAATGTTATTTTTTTTTTAAAAAAAGCTTTTAAATTATATAAAAGTAAAGCTTTGATACGCTTATAGTAGGCATTCAAAATCTGACTGTACGTGCGAAGCTAGAACATTGCGATTGAAATACTCGACTTAGGATTCGAATACCGTAAGTACTCGAAACCTGTATTCGATTGTTGTGTAAGTAAGTATTTTATTTATATACTCGAGTAAATGAGTACCTGCTAGGTATTCGAGTCAGTACTCGAGTCAGTCTGACTCGGCACATCTCTAATCCGAGTACAGGATCAGAGTACGAAATCGATCCAATTGCAAAAAGGTGTAAGACAGGGCGATGTTATATTGTGTATAGCAAATTGATACCTAGGTTCGTAATGACACAATAGAAAAATCGTACAAATTCGAGTCCTTAAGTTTTATTACATATTAGTGACTCGCCCCAACTTGCACACCTGTGTCACAATTGCTACAGGATCAGCCGCTGCGCCAATCTGAAGATTGCCTGAAAAGTTCATCAAAATCGGTCTATCCGTTTTTATGTCCATATTGAACATTGTAACTTGTAGGTCAACTTAAGAAATGTCTTATACGCTGACGCCAGACGAGGATAAAGTTGTGACTCAAATAAAGTATGAGATTTTTTTATACCACTAAGGTGGCAATCAAGCATATGTCTGTGTGATGGTAAGCAGTTACCGCAACCTATGGACATTTGCAACACCAGGGGTAAAAGTACCTGACCGACCCTGTAAAACCCTTTTCACGCCTTTTTTGAAGAACCCCATGCTGTAGCCCCATGGGAAAACCTCGGCTGGGAGTTCATCCCACAACCTGAATGTTCTCGGAAGAACACTTCGCTGGCACCGTACAGTACGCAACCATTGAGGTTCCAGTGTGTGAGGGTGAACTCCCCGCCGTCGGCGAGCGGTGAGGTTGTAAAAAGAATCTGTCGGCATCATATCGAACAATTCTTTAGAACACAGCCCATTGTACAATCGGTAGAACACACAAAGGGAGACAAAATCTCGCCTTAAACTTAAGGGCTCAATACCGTCTGTTAGCTTGGGATTGCCGACAATTCTCACAGCTCATCTCTGAACCGTATCACTAAGTTCTAGCTGGTATCCAGGTGCGCCCGTTGAAAGGTGACTACAGTACTCCATGTGCGGTCTGACTTGAGGCTTGTATAATATAAGAGTTTGTCTTTATGAGTTTTTTTTGCACAACTAGATTGGCAAACAAGCATGCGGCCCGTATTAGATGGTAAGCGGTCACCGCAGCCTATTGACGCTCGCAACACCACGGGGATGTTGCTCGCGCGCTTCCAATCTTGTGACCTATGGCTGTTTCGTCACAGTACCCAGTAATTTCTCTGCCATATCTCACCTTTCAAACTGGAACACACCTATATAAATATAGCTGCGAGCTACAGAGGTACCCACGCAGACGACTGTTGTTCTAAGTCTCCCTCTGGTAAATGAGATTGATTTCGAGTCGTCATGGCACATCAAAGTAATATGTAAAACCACATGCAGTTGTCATTGCGTCTCAAAAGACACAATTCACAACTCATAAAATTATGCATGTCTGGCCACAGCCTTATTAATAATAAAAAGAAACTTCTTTATGACAACTCCTTTGTCACATACTTACTTTATGATTCACGTCTGCACAAAACTACATTTTAGTCATCCGTTATCGTATATTTTAGTTACAACCAACAGTATATTGACACGTAACAAGCAATTATCGTTCGTGTAAATATAGAAACAGAAGATAATGAGTTTATTATTGTATATTAACGATCATATTCGTTTAATAAGGACATTAAAAGACAAGATGGCGTCAATAAACGACTTGGCGGTCTACGTAAGTGCGACTGGCTACTGAAACAGAAGTTTGGATCCCGCGGTTTTATATATCCTAAATAAAATAAACAAACATATGACTTTGTCTGGTTGTTTTATTTAAACATAGATATTTGTATTGAATGGAGTAGAATGCAAAAGTGTGTAAACAAATATAATCATAAATTCGTGTACAGATTGTACGATCGAAATAGCTTAGCCTCTCAGAACTTCCTTACATAATTAAATTTTAAATTCCATTTAATTATTTTCAATTATACCTAGTTATAACAAATTGTAAAATCCACATAAGCTTTTATAATCTTCACTTGAAATTTAAACACTTACGATTATGATCCAATGTGGTTTAAAATATAGTAAAAGATTCTAGACGAGACGACTTTTGGGTTAAAGGACCTGGATACCCAGCTTGAGCCTTGAGCCTCAGTTCAGAGATGGGAATTTAAGTAGATAATAATAGATTGTAAGATGTAGTCAAAGTAAGAAGATGTAGTGAAAATTCTATGAAATGTCGATGATAAGGACGGTATAACGATATGTTTTTAAACTATATAGTTATTACAAAATAAACACTCTTAAGTAGGATAAAATTATGTCCTGTGAAATAATGAAGCAATGATGTGAATCGGCGATGACTCAATGTAGATGGTTCACTTTATTTGTATTCGTAGTTTTGCCACGATTCACTATTTTTTCTTTTTTTTGTGCATAGGTATATAAATAAAACGGCTACGGAAATTAATTTTAATGCAAAGTAAATATTACGAAGTAAAAATCGATAAATTTGCTTGATTTATTAAATTTATACAGATATGCCTGGTAAAGCCCGCACACATCCTTCGTCTAGGTTTTATCTCATGGCTCAGCACATTCCTGAATTGACGATGACGAGCTGAGAGATTGTGGGGACACATGTATTGGGCATACCTATAAGGTCATGTTTCGAATCAAAGCCATGGCTTGCCCATGGTACATCTTCTCCTTTAACTAATAAGGTTCTGGTCAAAAAGAACTAGAGCGCATCATAGCCCATTACGGATAAATCTCCACCTCACATAGGACCGCAGTCAATCCTATCAATCTTTTCTTGAGTCAGTTGTACTTTCTTTTCCACTTCGACGTTTATCTATGATATAATATCGTCATAATGACGGGCCCACCTGATAATAAGCCGATTTTTTATCCATTGCGCTGTCACTGCTTTACTTCTACTACTACAGTCTAGAACCAGATTATTACTGCCTAACATTTTATACGGTGCCTCAGTTCCGTAGCAAGTCTGAAGGTTAACCACAAATATATTAGTGAATATATAAGAGTTCAATAATTATTAATATCGTTTTGAGATAAACTGATACTACCCCAGTTTCCAGTGAACTCACGGTCAGTTGGTGTGCTAGCAGCTTTTATTGCAAGCGGTTCGCAGTATGTGCTCCCGCTGTATTGCCTCCCGATGTTGTATAAAACTCCCACAAATCTGCATTAAATAGTCATCAGTGTGTTAGTTTTTGGAGGGAGATAAAAAAGTAAAAAGCCCCTAGGTTGCTCCCAGAAAGAATAAGATAAAGTATGAAGATGGTGACATTCTCAAAGTACACAGTAGGTATTAAAACGGCGAATTTAATATGAATGTTTCATATGTCCAGGATGCTAACATTGTGTCTGAATCTATATTATATTGATGTTGTACTAAATGTAGTCACTCAGTTCATCAATACGCTCTAGATCTTCATTCATCTTGGACACACCCGCAACTGTCTCATCAGGTTTAAAGGTAAATCATCTGCATACGTAAATTACAGTTATAAATACGAGTACAAGCGTTGTACAAGATAAACTGTTGTAGGTTAACAGCGTAACAGGTGTTGAATGTTATCTTTCTCCAAATACACAACGGACTTTGACCTGTTGCGATCGATCTGAAAAATCCAAATTGGTCCACCGATTTCGGAGTCCATAGGTAACACATACTCAACTATTTTTATGTATAAGAAGATTTAGGGATACTTTTAAAATCCACAGTATTTCTTTTGATATGTGTGATGTTAGTTGGTTATGGTTATATGAGTTATGTTGATCTTATGTTCGAAATATGCTGTCTATTCGACGAGTATTGTCTTATTTACTGGGTTCAACGCTTTGTAACATTTTACATCATATTTAAGTTACGTGAAGCAACTTTTACTGTATGCTTTGTGCCTTAGCTTCATCATATATTTAATTGTAGGTGTTATCCATGGATAACTAGTATAGGGTTTGATGTACGATTTAGATGGGAAACGGTTGTAAGAATATTAATCAAATATTGTATTTAGATAGCGTTTTGTAATTTATCTATGTAGGAAATTTCCTGGATAAACGCGGTGTAAGTTATACTAAAAGAAAATTACATTAATATTTAATATTATAAACTTATTCAGCGAAAGGATTTTATACAACTAGATAGGCATACAAGCATGCGGCCCGCATTAGATGGTAAGCGGTAACCGCAGCCTATTGACACTCGCAACACTAAGGGGATGTTGCTCGCGCGCTGCCAATCTTGTGACTTTCACTACCATATCTCACCCTTCAAACCAGAACACTGCTAAATAAATATCGCATCTTGGCGGTAGAAATAGGTGAGACAGAGGTAAAGAGTAAAGGTGGTAAAGGTACTGAAATAAGGCCTACATTTTTTTTAGCAAAAGTAAGCACTTAATTTTAGCCACATTCATGTTCCGAACGTAGATACCGTAAGAAATATATAGACAATCTATATATATAAAAATGAATGTTTGTCTGTATGTCCTCTATGGACTCAAAAACGGCTGGGCAGATTTTGATGAAATTTTCAGTGAATCTTCAGGTTAGCCCAGCAGGTGATCCTGTGAAGTTTGGTAACGATTGGATCACCCGTGCGAAGCTGGGTCGAGTAGCTAGTCTTAAATAAAAATAGAAACATAAATTTGTAAATACTAAGTACTCGTATAATATGACTATACTGTACTATACTATACTGATTCACAGTACTGTATTCCACCTATTATTTCATTTTCTTTTTACCCGTACAATGACGATTCCTTTTACCAATGGGGTTGGCCGGAAGAAATCTCTTGTCAGTACAAGAGATTTCTTCCCCCCCAAATACAAAATGTATTTGTACACATTTTATATAACAATATTCCGTGCAATAAAAAAAATACTTTAAATAAATCTCTGTTATTTTGTCTTTATATATGGGTCACTGTACCTAGCTGACATTAACATTTTCGCAAGAACAATGCAACAGTAACACATATGACATTTAATTATACTAGCAGACACAATTATACATATATTTTTTTCATTTTCGTAACAAATTGAACAAGTAGTATGCTATTACTTGTGTAACATAAATTCTTAGAATTAACTAACTATGTAGGCAAATGAAAAAAATGTGAAGCAATAAAGTTATGCTTGTTTGCTTGTTAATCATAGAAAAAATATATGAACCAATATTGTACTAACAAAAAACTTGCTTAAATATTAGACCCGGCATTTTCAACAGTATTTCTACTAAATGTCTACTAAAGTCAGCCATGGAGCGAAGCCGATCGCGTACCGCTATCCTCTCGACGGACGAAGTTATTCCTAGCATGTGTCCACATGTTTTGCCAGCTCAATTGCTTGGTGACGGGAGCATCATCATCGAGGAGGAGAAGAACTGCGGCGTGTGAGTCGCTCAGTCGTGTAGAATTAGCGAAAGACAAAGACTCCATCTGCCATCGGGAGAGTGAAGTCTCAACACACTCATGCTGCCTTTAACAGCATGTATAATAGACGTAGGGCGCATCAAAGCAACCCGTCTGGGGAACACCTCCACCGCACAGAAAACCGCAGCTAAATAACAACTCTCTGGAGTTGTTGTTGTGTTCCTGCGTGATGAGGTCACCAGTAAGCTCCTAAGGAGTTGCTGTGTTAACAGCACAGGTGACATCGCGCGAGTGGTACTTAATGTATTACAAGCGTTCATAGGCTACGGTAATACGGTAACCGCTTTACATCTGGTGAGCTTCCCGACGATTTATAAAAAAAATGTTTCTTTCATGGCTTCGAGCTCAGTTGAGCAGTCAGGACCCGTTATATAAGTTTTCCCATACATTTCGCGGTCATATACGACCACCCGGGTTTCGAAGGGTTAAGCACACGATAATGGATTAGAGATGCGGTGCACGATAGCCATCTGCAGCTGCAGCTGCGACAGTGCGGCCACCCGTTGTGCACTCTCCGTCTCGACGAGCTCCACACCCAGCATACTAGCGATTGTAAGGGATACATGGGCTGGTGTAAGAGTTGTCTTCCGGACAACTATCTTTATATTCGGAAGCACGTTTGTGCTCTTCTATTCTGAGTTACAGTTTTTCGAGGTTTAGTACATTACAAATCACGGGTTCATTAAACGTAGTCTTCCTTTCGAATCGGGACGACATTTAAGTAAAACCATCGATTACGTAACCTCAGGTTAGGTTATATACTCGATGAGTAAAACGCACAATGACCACAATGTCCTAAAACTAAGAGGTACCTGTACGTCCTATTAGCAATATAACTTAGTAACCAATGGTCCCAATGTCAAAAGGGTATATACATGGCAGCCATACGTTCTTAAATATACAGGTACACTCAACAACATAAAATAAATATTTAATGGTAATAATATGTTATGTATCTATCTATAACTTCACGCCAAATCCCTTACGGGGTAGGCAGTATGTTATGTAAATAGGTATTTATATATTTAATCGTAAATCTTCTTCTTCTTATCCTATTGTAGGTATCCATTAGGCTTGGCGAAGTCCGCTACCAATACCTAAGGGTTTGGCGAATGAACTGATTTTTAAATGTAGCAACTGACATCAGACTTCCACAACACAGAGAAAAAGCCATGAATGAAATGGTTCCAGTAAAGCAACCACAAAAGCAAGCAATGGTACGGCAGTGTTTGCTTCGCGCTCGACTTGGCGGGGGCACTGCCGTGCCCCCCGATTTCTTGAACGTGCGGGATTCCACACGATGTTTCCCTTCACCTCGAACTAGTGGTAATTACAAATATTACACAAATCCAAGACACAAATATGTAGCGCTACCAATAAAATCGTGTTACATGCCACTAAATAACTACATGTAGAATTAGAATTATTTAGAATAATTAGTTTTTAACGTTTTGCGTTTTATTTTCAAATTAATCATTTTGAATTAAAAATGAGCTGAATTTTGCTTCGCGGTTCCCTATTAAGAAGTCCTCTGGGTGATAAAATCTTACAATTTGGCCTCTTTACGTATAGAGTTTATTTATAAGAAATATAAAAAGTGAAAGAGTTTGTTTGTTTGATCGCGCTAATCTCTGGAACTACTAGTCTAATTTGAAGGCCAGTTCTTGAGGAAGGCTATAGGCTATTCAATATCAGGATACGACTTTTAGAAGAATAAAGAAAGAATATAGAATAAGTGATTCCTATGGGATACCGAGGACGAAGTCGCGGGATACAGCGAATAGATATAAGTTTCGGTTTTCAGCTTAATACTTCTGGAAACATCTTCTCCCGTTGCGTCTCGAAATAAATAGATAATAGGTTTTAAATTTAAAGTATACATAAGCAAGTTATAGAGCGCGCCTAACTAAGTATGAACCGTCAACAGAAGTATAAACAACACCACGTATGAATATCGCTGTCGGTCAGTAGTAAAATGTGCTTCTGTCCAGAGATAACAGACTTTTTGGAAATGAAACAAGTGGGAAAGCCTGTATTGAAGTATCGATAGCCAATTGTCATGTATTAACAAAGTTGGTTATATCTTTCTACAAAGTAAAAGACGCGATATGAAGACTAGTAAACAATTTTGGACACCGATCGCAATAGTCATCGAAATTTTATCTTCAAAAATACATTCTTAGAATATTGACCCAAGAACTGCGAGTATATTATAACATGAAATGTCATATTTTTTGTTAACTGTTGGCATTTTGCATACTCCTACATAGGAATCGACAATTATCATAAAATTACCACCAATTTGTGATTCACTTAGCCATTTTTATTTAACGATGTTGTTTACGAGCCAACTTGATCTGAAGTGCGTAGATCAAGGTAATGGACCTGACCCAACTTAACATATGTGCTATAAACGAGGTTTTCAGTTAAAGTATTAATTAGGGTGTATACATAGATTACGTATACGGCGAATGATAATTATTTCAAATTAACATATATAAAAACTTAATCTATTATGTTTTAACGTAATTAAGATCCGTCCTCATTAATTATGAAAAAAATATATATATATATGGTAGGGTTACCACACTAACCGTAACTCATCCCACTGCAGGGATACGGTTCTCTCTTCAACCAAAGGGGTTTAGAGCATACTTCACCACGCTTCTCAACCGTGGATTGATTTCAAGCCGCTCAAAGACCACAGACTCAGCTTAATGATTGTCATCTATCGACAACAGCCGGGTCCGACGGCATAACGTGCCCTCCGAGGCACGAACAAGCTCGAGATAGATAAACCTATCCATAGACTGGCTGAGAACGACGATGCTTAACTCGCGTGTTCGGTTAGAATAATACGAGCGGCAATGCCATCGGGTTCTACCGGGTAGGGTATATTTATTTAAAAACATCTCGACTTGTAAGGCAAAAGTCTGAAGAAAGTTGAAAGAGAAGTAGGACGTAAGGATATTTCTTGGGCATGTTAGAACAGTCATACTGTACATTACCTTAGGCACGTACAATCGACAAAGTTCACGGTTGACCCTCTTAAGGGCTATGTTTGCTTGCAGTGGTCAACGCGATCCTCACTTTTGTTTAATAATGTCCACCAATAGCATTTAGTGTACTTAACTTGCTCTTTACACCATCTCTTCACTTATCTTTTATCGCTGATAACCATACATACAGCTCTAAAATACCCGTACCGTAGTGAGACATAAAGTTTCTTCTTAAGCAACATAAGTAAACTTAAACTGTGCTATAGCAAAATACATTTATATGCCACTTCATCTTTTTCGTACATAATTTATTTCTGTATATTTTTTTTTGCACGTCTAAATCGCATCGAATTTATCATGCGACCGATGGTCAATTAGAACGTAGCCTTAGCCTGCGGTAATGGTAAGCAGTTACTATGCCACCTTCTACGTCTGTAGTGTGATCTACCAATACCATTGATGTTTTATTCATGAAAAAATAAACTTCCGCAGTTTGATCTCTCACTCAATGTAGATTTATTGCGTACTCTATTGACTACGCGTTTGAACCGAAATGGATATGTCGCAGTTGAATAGTGAAACTAGACATTTTACGTAATTTTGATTATTTTTATACCACTTATCGGTTGTCTTTCAATACAAAAAAAGACTGTCGGCAATATAATACTTATACATATATAGAAACAATTTCTTAAGATTTTTAATTTTTTTTATTTCATATCTTCACTTCGAAAAATATTTTATTATCACACGCTATGTGAAAAATTGCATTTCCATACCTAGAGGAGAAAATATTTCTACATTTTATTTAATGTTACGAGTACATTTGCTTCCGAAACTTCAATAAAATTTACCTAAATTATTATTTTTTAGAATATATTATATATGTATATATATATATATTAATTAAGATCTAATGTCCAAGATCCTAATAAACTAACGACAAGTGTAAAATAGCGGAATTACTAACAGTAATAAAGATCAATGCGTATTACCAACTTCTTACCTACATATTATTTCGTCATAGGCATAATGAAAAGTATAGTTTTAAGAAGTAATGAGACCACAGTAGTAAAATATTAAATTTTATTATCAAATATTAATTAAAATTTAATTCAAAATTTTACTGATTTTAATTATAATAGTCAAGTAAAATTTGCGTATTTACTTGGTTAATGAAAATAAGATGGAATCTACCGACATGGATGGATTAATTATATATGTTCCGATTCACACAAAAATCGCTCACAGTGTCCGAACATTTTTTAGATCTTTGGGTTTGGGATTTGATTATTTTTAGGACTGGATCCCAAGCAGGTGGTACTTGCCAACCATCTTCTCTATTGAAATTGGGGTGTTTTCTTATTTCAATAGCCTCGCGCAACATTCTCGGCATGTAGCGATTCTCCTTGGCGAGGATTTGTGGTTTATCAAACCGGATGTAATGGTTTGGCTGGTCCAGTGTATGTTCACAAACTGCAGAGTTTTTATCGCGCCTATTCTTCATGTCAGCAATGTGTTCTTTCACACGAGTACCTACGCTTCTCTTTGTTTGCCCTATGTATGATAAACCACATTCGCAGTCTAATTTGTATACTCCTGCATCTTGTAAGGGGATATTAGACTTGATAGGTCTTAGAAATTGACTGATCTTCTTATGGGGCTTGAAATAAGTTTTAATTGAAGCTCGCCGTAAGATGTTGCCAATTTTGTCTGTGACTCCCTTTAAGTATGGTAAGATGGCAGGTTGACGTTCAACTGTAGGTGGCTTCGGGCGGTTTCTGTGACGCATACGAGGGAGTTTGTGGCTGTTGCTCCGCAGTACTTGTTTGACATGTTGGAGTTCCTCCTCTAGATGCTCAGCGTCGCAGATGCCTTGTGCTCTCTGAAACAAAGATTTGCCTACGGTAGCTAACTGACATGGATGGTGGTGTGAGTTACCATTGAGATATTTGTCTGTATGGGTGGGTTTCCTATACACTGTGTGAGTAAGTGAGTTGTCTAGTTTCCTGGTAATTAATATATCAAGGAATGCTAGTGAATTATTTGCCTCTAATTCCATGGTGAATTTGATTTCGTTGTTGATGGAATTAAGGTGCAAAGCGTTCGAAACGTCAGGTTCAACAAAATAAATAAAATACGCGATACTTCCGTTAAAAAATTGTTTAATTCAATGTGTAACAATCGCGAAAACCTAAGACAATACTAAGATGGAATCTAGTAGACATTCGAAAATCATCCAATTTAATAAAGTGACCGCGACGGCCACAATATGTTTTCATTCTTTTAATTACCATACAGATGGGACGAACACGACTGTTTTAATATTTAAATGTTAAAATATGATAATTATGGAAGACTTGTATTCGAACCCATACACTTTGCATCAAAGTAGTTTTCTCCATTGATTTACTTTGAGTGTAGGTGGATTGCTATCATCCATAGACTTAAAGCTGTCAATTAAATGATACTGGCGAAAGAGAGGCATGCCCAGTTATGTTGCCCGACTGTGGAATTACTTCCACCTTACAGAAGACCGTCACTAAATACCCATCTGGTAAAGGTGTTGTGCTGAACCGAATAAGGTTGCCTTCACAACTTTGCGACCACAACTACTAATACAGCAAATACTCATTTGCTGTATTGGTAGTTGTGGTCGCAAAATGTGAACGATCTCTTAGATCCTGGCCATCCATCGAATCCATTCCATCGAAGTCGTAGAGAGTACTCCGCCATCTTACTCCATGCAGATAGGTAAATACTATCATATATAATTCATCATTAAAACTTTAATATGTTAATTATTGCAGCTCGTTTACCGTGCCAGATTAATCAAACACGTAAGTTATGTTTGAATTTAGTCACCTCGAGGTTCTTCATGCATAGGAGGGTACGTTACGCTATTGGTCTCGACTGTTTTTGACAAACGACATAAGCCTAGTTAAAAGAAGTAGGTACGGGGTGCTTGGAGAAATACTTCCACCACACAGTAAAACGCAGTCAAATAACAACAAGGAGATTTGTTGTATTCCTGCGAGTGATTAAGGTTACCAGTAAGTTTCTAAGGACTTAATGCGTTAGCAGCAGGGGCGGTACTTCATGTATTGAGGGATTCATAGGCGCCAGAAGACGCGGTCTTCTCTCGTATCTTTTAACAAAAAACTACCAATTTAGTCATGACAGGCGTGTCTTGGTCTTCTTCGGTGTCGATATCCTTTCACTTTCTCCTTGTCGGTATCGACTTTCTTTCATCTTGTATTCTTTCTACATGCCTGAACCAACGCAGCATGCCTTTTACCACTAGATAGATCGTTTCTGAAGGCTCCTGTATAGATTATTGAATTTCAGAGTCATCTATTTATAAGAATCAAATCATTCACACTTTTCTGTTCATTCCGTCTCCATGTATATGTGAATATCCTCGTGATGGAATAACATGATTGGCACAAACAGATTTCGTTCCATACATACGTCTAAAATGAGTTTACCTGCATCGTTCACTCTCTCATCTCCGTATGGACAAATCACAGCCTCGTAACTATTTCGTTTGGTCTCAAGCCATCCATTCAGATCTCCACACATAATTCAGTTGATACCCTTCAGCCAAATCTTAAATATTCCATACGATCTCCTAGAGCTTCTCAAGCTCCTGGGGATTGGCAGATACCACGAAGAATACGGCCAGCCCGATGTAAAGCGGTTACCGTAGCCTATGAACGCTTGAAAACATGCAGTATCACTCGCGTGTCGCCACCCCTGCCAATACAGCAATTCCTTAGGAGTTTACCTGATAACCTCACTCACTCACAGAAACATCTCCCGGGATTTATAATATAAATGTACTTCCCCACCCGGACTGCTCTTATGCGCTCTACCTCTTATAAAGTCCTGTTCTTTTTGTGCATAATTCAAAAATCGGCAAAAACGCCAATTTACTTTGAATGCTGCGAATTTTTGCACTTTTAACACAACGAACGAATTCAATTTTTTTATACAATCACCAATTATCCTAATTAAAGTTGTATCGAAATGAATGTCAATTACAGAGGCACTTGTCAATCTAGGTTTTTGTCGACAGTACACACTAGTGTTACCATGCGTGATATTTTTCACGGATATTATACATTACTTGTTGTGGCGAGTGTATCTCTCCATTCAGTTAAATAAGCTTTAGCGAGTGCAAGTAATCATAGTCGAATTCTAATTAAGTAAAATTTTAACGAAATGAAGTTTTGAATCGAACCCACGAGCGTCGGTGTCTAAAGTCCCTCTATTTACCAAGGCGCCACCGAGCTCCTGAAAATCCAGTGTAACTCCAAAAGGTACTAAGCGATTTAAATGTCCACACACATGTAATGCAGGTAAGAATTTTTTTATATTATTGGCAGAGCTGCGATAGCCAGCGGAGCCACATTACCCTCAAAATTGCCGTTTGGGGTAGACTGATGTCATCCAGCTAGCGTTTAGACGGTAATAGTGAGAAACTCCAAAATCGACACACTAATAGCTAACATATTGCAGTTTTGTATCCTTTAATTTGAAATTTAAATGTTCGTTGGTGAGGAAGAACGGTCCAAAATCGTTCCAATTAGAAAAAAAACATGGGAAAACGTATGGCCGGGCACTCTGCAGTGCAAAGTCTGCACTGCACTCCCATCAATAGAAAAAGTAACAGCACTCGTCGCTAGATGTCGTACAGGGTTCCATATATTTTTAAAAAATTAAAAAATTAAAAATAAAATATTTAAATATTTTTTAAATTTAAAAAATATCAGCTCTGCCTACACAGCTTGCTGTTATTTACTAGTTTATTTATTCCGGAAAACGGTAAAATCTTTCAAAGATACCATTTCGTGCGAACAAACTGGTTATGTCAGATTTCCACTGACTAAAATACCCCCTGGGACTGCCTTTAGCCAGGAAGGCTATAAAGGCTTCATCTGAAGCGATCACCCCAGGGGAACGGGGTGACGCAAATAGGTAAGAAGTCACACTTCTGTACTTATATTATATCTATACGGACATAAAATACGTGTTGTAGATTAATAAATAAGTATTTAATCCCGGAGGGTGCCCCTCACGGAAGAGTGACTAACGCACACCCGGGTGTTGGTTAGTCCTTGTTTTGTACCCGTCTACATTTTCATGAGGTAAAACAAAAAAAAATCTACTTTGAATATTGTCACAAACAAAACTTGAGAGACACATTTATTAATCAACTTCATGGTGTCGATTATAGATGTCGGTGATGTCTTAAAAAAGTGTGTGTGTACTTACATACACACCACGACGCCGCGAAGTTGCTCGCACACCGTCATCTAAAATCGACAAGTACAAATTTTTGGAGTTATTTTTGTTTTCTTACGCGATAGAAGTATAAACTTCTTACGCTCGTACGTAATAAATAATAAATATTACCGGACAAATTACACAGCGTCATATAGCCTCAAAGTAAGGGAAGCTTGTGTTATGGGTACTAGACAACTGATAAACATACGTAATTTTTTTGTAAATACATACTTATTATACAAAGAAAATACCCAGATCAATACAAACAGACATGTTTGTTGTCCTGTGTGGGAATCGAACCAACTAGCGTTGGCGAAAAAGTAGCGAAACAACGCTTTTTACCACTGCGCCGCCGAGTTCATCAAATAATTATTTTTAGGTATAAGAACACATACATTTTTTTTCTATATCTTTAACATGGCAATTCACCTAGCCTGTCAAATTAGGCTATTATATTACTCTTGCAGTAATACATATTAACGATGCTATGGGGATAACTATCATAGATATGCACCTCTTAGATCGGTACCTACCTTTTGGATTAGACGCGTCAGCAATAAGGAAGTGATATTTATTATGTTAAATTTAAATAGTAATATCAGCATCACACGTTCTCTCAGAACGTGTCTCATATCCACTTCCTAGATAGTAAGTAAGAATCTTTGTTATATTTTCATATATATACCCTTGACGTCTAGTTTATAGTATCAGATTAAAAATATATTCGTCAAGCATAACAATACTTTGGTTCTCTACATATTCCCATAATAGTGGTTATGTCGCCACAGATGCCAATCATACAATACAATACAATAATTATTTATTGCACCACATGATACAATAAAATACACGAAATTAACTTATAATTAATGTACAAAAGACGGTCTTATCGCAGAGCCATCTCTTCCGGACAACCTTAGAGTAGAGAAAAATAAAAAGAAAATTCATGCAGATAGGTGGCGCAGTATAAACTGGAAACCATACAAGAGGATTACTTAATAATAATCAAAAACAGCAATAACAATATACATCAGTGACAACCAGATTAACAAAAGAACGAAATTAAAAAAGAATGAAGGAAAGATAGTGAGCACTAACGCGATCTTTAAAAGTGAATATACTTTCTGCATTCCAGAGCTGCATAGCTCGCGCCGAAAAAGATTTCGTGTAATACTGGGTTGAGTGTGATGGCGTTTTAAGAAGGAGGGCAAGAGCGTTGCAATAATACGTCCCTGTGTTCCACTGTGGAATCAGAAACGTTCCTGCAAATATACAGGAGATGAAGGACTAAAAAGAATAAGAGGAAAGGAGAGACAGGATATGTAGATTACGGTGAAATCGAATGGGAAGAGACTTGAGACATGATCATATTTGCGGAGTCCAAATATGAACAGAATACAAAGATTTTGAAGACGCTCAATCTTATCTAATTGCTCTTCGGTAATATTAATATAACAGGAGTCAGCGTAATCGAGAATGGGAAGGAGCAAGGATTGTGCGAACGTAATTTTCGTATCAATTGGAAGAAAATTTTGCAGTCTTCTGAAAACCTCGTAGCGAGTAAAAAGTAGCAGTGATATTTGGGCACTTTGGAAACTATCGGAACTGGAAGGTGAAGAGGAAAAGAAAGATAATGCTCACCTGATTCGCCACTCATTACAACTTACAAACAGAAATATGTATGTATATATAAATAAATGTAATAAAATAAAAATAAACGTAAATATCTTCCCGCCAGCAGAAAGAAAGATGTAAGTTGCAAGAAAATCGAAACTTAACTAAAAGTTAAAGTTATGTTAACATTTATTAATATGTTTTATATATTTATTATTATATTTATTAATATGTTATTCAGGCGTAATTTTGCGAAAGTCAAATTTACATGCAATTTGATCTAACCTGCTTTGTGTGGTGGATTGGTGGATTGGCCATTGGTGGCGGAAGCACCTAAATCAAATTGCATATAAAAGTTAAAGATAGATAATAATGTTAAGTAATTGAAAACATAATATTGTAATAGCATTGCACAATAGTAACAATGACTTTACAAGCAACTAAAAGAAAAATCAAATATGACTACGTTACAATTTCTTACAATGACTTGAATGAGTTTACCTTTATCTTCAGTGACACCGTGGATGAGAAGGATCTTACGTCGCCCACGCATCTCCAAATATTCAATTTGCTGGGCGATCATCTCGACCTGGCTCGGTTGGTTCTTGAGAGCTGTTGTTACAATCTGAATGCGACAAAGTCAGCTGACAACGAAGCAATCGTCGGGGATCCAGTGGCCTTCTGCCGATCAGCCTGGAAGTCTGCCACTCGGGCATTAAAGAGGGCCACCATGTCTGACATATTCGTCTGGATGTTCTCCATGTTATAAAATGGTTTAACAGAAGGAAACAACAACTGCTAACAGGTAGACTACAGTGTTAATTATGATAGTACATAAAAAAAATCTTGTATATATTGTGTAAAGTAATTTAAATAGTTTTTTTTTATTCAGAGCTCTGTTTTTCACTTCTGCACCCAACAACTGGGGTGAGAACCTGGCGCCATAAGACGCAGTCCTTACACATTTCACTCGCTTCTTTAATACTCAAAGCTCTTCATGCGCGCTCGCCGGTTCCTAGGGCTCCTGACGTCACCATCTGACAAAACTCACCTACACCTTCCCCTTTCGCATTGTATACCTATTTCGCCATTCTTTCTACATGTCCAATATGTACAAGCGAAATTTTCTTGTTGTTTAGCTCTGTGTATTCGTAACAAACTGACACCCTCACGAGATTATAACTAGTATCTATAAGTATCGCGTGTTTTATTTATTTTGTTCTTGCGACTAATATCTTTCTGCGATCACGGATGCTGCAAAGCATTCGAAACGTCAGGTTCAACAAAATAAATAAAACACGTGATACTTCCGTTAAAAATTGTTTAATTCAATGTATAACAATCGCGAAAACCTAAGACAATACTATTATAACTAAGTATATGGAACACTAATAACGGCGTAGAAAGTACGAATAAAGATAGGCTAAAACTACTCCCAATATATACGTGTAGAAGTTGTAAGAGTAATGTACTGGAAACCATATATTTTATCGTGCTATTTCCATAATTTGGAGTTTTATGGACCTCGGGAACCCTAAACTACAAGAAACCAAAACTGGTCAAGTTCAACGTACCGTACTCATTAGTTTTTGATCACAAACAAACAAACAGCGAAACGTCTTAACTTCGGAAAAATATGCTAAAGAAATTACACCTTTGTGAGGAGACGCTTATAGCAGCATATCGTCTGGTATCGTTGAGGTATTTTTTTTTGTTACTAGCATACAACTGGTTTTCTACTTTGAGAAGGTTGAAATGATAAAATTTCTCTGTCGAGTATAGTGTAGATTCGGAAATTCTATCCCATCGTGAAATTTATAGAATTCGAGGCAATGACCAACTTGTGTGGTAAAGTGAATTAATACTGATTAGTTCGTGAATAAGTTTTTTTGGGGAGCGTGTGTATGTGTGGGTAATTTTGGGTTGTCAGGGACACATTATCATCTTTAGTCAAAGCCAATCATCACCTGCGCATGGTGCATCCTGCGAACTAACTAATGAAGCTTTAGCGATAGAGAAGTAAGGCGCATCAATAGGAAGTAGTAGCTAAGGCTGCTGGTTTTGCAATCGTTCATACATTATGGTAACTGTTTACTATCAGGGAGGTAGGCTTGTTTTCCACTTTAGATATATAAAAATCGTTAGTTGGATACATTTCATTTAATTTATTCGTGTGCTAAGTGTTACGCAGTCGTGAAGGTATGCCAGTAAAAGATACCAATTTGCATTCAATTGTTTTTGATATAAACATTTTAAAATTCGCTCCATGCACGGCATATAAATGTGGACAGTAGACTTATCTTACTTTGTTACTTTAAGTGGTTATATGGCTGCGCGGTGGAGGTACTTCCCCAGATAGCCTGCGAATTGGTAGTAGGTGTCTATATCTTTATGCCAAGTAGTAGACAGAGAGAAGGCGATGTGTGCAATTTTTTTTATACTACGTCGGGAGGCATACAAGCCTACGACCCACTTGATGGAAAGCGATTACCGTAGCTTATAAACGCTGGTAAACGCATTAAGTATCACTCACACGACGCGATGCCACCTCTGCTACTAACACAGAAACTTCTTCGGAGCTTACCGGTGACCTCACTCACACGCAGGAAGACAACAACCCTCTAGGGAGTTGTTATTTGGCTGCGATTTTCTGTGAGGTGGAGGTACTTCCCCAGATGGGCTGCTTTGATGCGCCCTACCTCGCTTAAAACATCCAGACCAAGACAAACAGACATGTTCATGCACACAAATGTTTGCCTTGTGTGGGAATCAAACTCACGCGACGCGATGCCATCTCTGCTACTAACACAGAAACCCCTTCAGAGCTTACTGGTGACCTCACTCACACGCAGGAACACAACAACCCTCTAGGGAGTTGTTATTTGACTGCGATTTTCTGTGAGGTGGAGGTACTTCCCCAGATGGGCTGCTTTGATGCGCCCTACCTCGCTTAAAACATCCAGACCAAGACAAACAGACATGTTCATGCACATAAATGTTTGTACTGTGTGAGAATCGAACCATCGTCAAAGTCGCATCATTTACAGCTGCGCCACCGAGCTCATCAGTGTTTTTTGTACTACCGGGGTATAATCGATCTTCTACTTCTTGTTAGCGTTATTCCGTTTCTTAGTACATTAGGATTGGCGGGTTCCGCTAGTTAGCCTAAAGACTTGGCGAAACCCAGACGGGCTGCTTTGATGCGTCCTACCTCACTTCAATGATGCACAGGTTACATTTATGCATCAAACTCTACAATCAGATACCTAGTCTCATAAGGCAACTTCCAATAAGGAAATTTGGTATAGGACTAAAAAACGGGTTACACCAAAGGGGTTTTTATTTGATTATTAAATATTAAACTTATGTGACATTTGTGAATGATTTAATCGTCTTTCGTTAATTTAAGAACTTTATGTAAAACTAGCTGTGCCCGCGATTTCGTCCGCGCGGAATAGTTATTTTTTTATTATTTATTTATATTAATAAAAATAAATAAAATATCTAAAATAAAAATAGCCTAAGTTACTCCTTATTACATCAGCTATCTGCCAGTGAAAGTCCCGTCAAAATTGGTCCAGCCGTTTCAAACATTAGCCGGAACAAACAGACAGACAGACAGACAAAAATTGTAAAAATATTCATTTTGGTATATGTACCGCGTATACATCCATATGCATTTAGTAAAAAAGCGGTTTATTTTAATATAACACACAGACACTCCAATTTTATTTATCTGTATAGATATAGATTGAATATTTACATGCCGAAATATTCTTGGCTAATGTGACGGAACTTGTAGTTGATGATATTTGGTATACCCACATACCCAAACAAAGGTTTATATTTCTAGTTCATTCTATTCCGGACTAATCATGATGTAGATATAGTAAAAAGAACATGTATAGATGGACAGAAAATTTATTAACCACTTTACATTGTTCCGCGTCGCTGTTTACGTATAATTGATTAGTGGGAAGTCTTCTGGGATGGCCCCTTATCTGAAAGATAAATTAATTATATCACTAAACATAATAAGAATTATTGTCGATGAACGATTGTGATACCTACATTGAGTATCCCCATGCGCGATGGCACCTCTGCTGTTAACACAGCGACTCCTTAGGAGCTTACTAGTGAGCTCACTCATACGCTGGAACACAGTAATCCTTCAGGGTGTTGTTATTTGGCTGCGGATATCTGTGGGGTGAAGGTACTTCCCTAAAAGGGCTGTTTTGGTGCACCTACCTCTCTTAAAAGCTAGCAGTTCCTAAGTTTCTAAATCGAATCTAGTGTGTGGCCGACTGCCGCATGATGCTGCAGGCACAACGCATCGTGCTGATGAAGTATTCACCGTGTGGCCGTCATACATTCAATCCACATCTATAACTTGCGGCTGACATTATTTCGCACATTTGACGAGCTCGGTGGCGCAGTGGTGAAACGCGTTGTTACGCTACTTTGACACCAACGCTCGTGGGTTCGATTCCCACACATTACAAACATTTGTGTGCATGAACATGTCTGTTTGTCTTGGTCTGGGTATTTTCTATGTATAATAAGTATGTATTTACAAAAAAAAAAAATACGTATGTTTATCAGTTGTCTAGTACCCATAACACAAGCTTCGCTTACTTTGGGGCTAAATGGCGCTGTGTAATTTGTCCGCAAGTATTTATTTATTTATTTATTCTATAAGTTTAAATGCGTCTAAACCACTCTGATGAAACCACGGTTGCAAAGTATTCGGTGGAATTTTAGTCAGCTTTGCTTCGCTTTATCGTAAAAAAATTAAATAGTGAATTTCGTCAGGCCAGCACAGTATTGCATACATCAGTTTGCTGAAAACATTATGTAAAAATATTATTATTATTGTCATGTTATCAGTTGCATGATTCACCCCTTAGTTCCATACAACATATCTTTACAAATTCTACCGACCTTGCTCACAGTAACTGACTAATGAATAAGATATTGCTACATGACTGAAATCTGTGACGTGAATGTAGGTTGCTCATTTCGGCTACTACGGATTTAGGGACACAGGTAGTTCGTTAATACAGGGTACACCGCGTGCGGGTGATCTAAGGGTCCCTTAAAGGAAGATCCGTATACTTAAAACCAACATACTTCGTAGTTTTATCTACAGATTGGCGAAGGCCAGAGCTGACGCAAGGCTCTAGTCTAGACTCTGTTTTACGTGTGATATCTATTGACAAAAATCGGCCAAGTGCGAGTCGGACTCGTGCACGAAGGGTTCCGTACCACTATCTATAAAAACGGCAAAAAAATCACGTTTGTTGTATGGGAACCCCCCTTAAATATTGTTTTTTTTAATTTAATTATTTATTCTTAAAGTGAATATATAACTAAATATTCTTTGAATATTTCAAGCGTCTACCTGTTTCCGTTATCAATATCGAGCAAAAACGAGCAAAAAATATCACGTTTGTTGTATGGGAGCCCCCTTAAATATTTATGTTATTCCATTTTTTAATATTTGTTGTTATAGCGGCAACAGAAATACATCTATCAAAATTTCAACTGTACCTAACTATCACGGTTCGTGAGATACATCCTGGTGACAGGCGGACGGACGGACGGACGGACGGACAGCGAAGTCTCAGTAATAGGGTTCCGTTTTATCCTTTGGGTACGGAACCCGAAAAACGAAACCACCGGCTTAACGTACCGTCCGAATTAAATACGAACCGCATCTATCTATATCTTGTTATATTACTTGATGAAGAAAAAGGGGTACTAAAAAGATATATAAATTTATTAGGGCTATTTTATATTATATTAAGTATAAAAAAAGGTAACTATAAGTTCGGCTAAAATGGTCTTTAAGAACTCGTTCCGCACTGTCTCACCGGAATCACTGAATCACTGAATGTAAAACTGGTGGATTGGAGAAAGCGGCCGTCGGCTATAGTGGCCAACGACTGCAGTTGCGCACGTCAGCACCCCAGAGAGCTTGCAGGTCCGTGAGGAACTCACGGACGTCGTAGACAACGTTGCTGAAGAAAGTCGCGAGGACGGCCTCGCGGTCCAACACCGCAGCGGTAAGAGTCACCAGACGTCCACAGCAACGGCTGGAGTATATGGAAAATATATGTTATTATAATGTCCGGAGATTCACAGTGGATAAGAGACAGAGATTTTCGATGTTTCACCACGTAGCCACACAGCAGGGGCTGGTGGTCTGAGACGTGATGTCCAGTATCTTTTCTATCGTCAAATCTTGCTCCAGACTTCCTTCAGACTAACTTATTTTCTGTTTTCCGACACTAAAATGTAATATTTTAAAATTTTGAATAACAAATCAATATTTTTGACAAATTGCCATAGACTATGCATGCTCTGTTGCAAAGAAAAGATTCTATATAAATCATTAAATAAGGTTATAACATTACAATCTTCGCTTCCTTGCGATATATGAAAAGGTAGAAAATTATTTGACTCATTAAAACTCACCCGAAAATAGCCTACCGACGATATCTCATGACTTGCATGATATTTTAAACATTAATATGTATAACATCGACAAACTCCATCGCATGATAATTCACTACTCAATTTTTCTAACCGTAAAGTATATTTTGTAGCAAACAGAGTCTACGTAACTGGTAACTATGTGTAGAAGTATACCTTACACAATGCGGCAAGAAGCTGGATATTGTGAACAAACAGAAATCATTTTCGGCGTTCTTCGGCAGCACGCCGGGACACGTTCACACGGTGGTTGATGTACGCATTCCGGAATGGCGTCAGGAACATTTCCTTCAGACATGAATTTACTAAGACAGCGAGGTATATAAATGCATCGAGGGCTATGCTTGCATACAGGCTTCGCTTTAGGCTTCACTTGAACCTCAATATTATCAAACTCAGCAAGATTTATATAATTCCTGGCACAAACATACATTTCTTCGTATTTAGATTTATGCATATATTGTTTATTCTTAGTTTCTACTTTATTTAGTAAGGAATTTGTTTGTTTAGGGTTTAATGGCATATGAACGCAATTTTCTGTAGATGTGTAGTCAGCTATGTCATAGTCTCTAATAACTTGGCAAGGGGAATTGTGACTGCATATACTTCGGGTCACTTTTTCAATCAATCCCTCATCAACTTGACGTTGTGGTACATCCAATGGAGGGCAGTACTGTGATCCTTGGTCTACGTTCGACTTAGTTTCCATAGTATTATTAAAAACTTCCAAGCTATCTTTTCCATCTTGAAACATAGTCCAGGTTGGTAACGGAGTTAACGGAGTTTTACTTGTAGGCAAGTTGAGACAGCCGTTGATGAGTATGCAGGGTGGATTGTGAATACAAAGAATTTCTCCGTTGTACTTCTGTGCTACTGCAGTCGTAATAACATTGTGTGGTTCTTGGCATTTCGACATTTTTTGAGTATCGTTAGCTTGTGATACTGCTTTAGAAGGTAATCTTGCCTTAGCAGATAATCCTGGTTCGACATCAGAATTACCTGATGCTGAGTTTGATAATTCTGGGGAATGACATTTACATCCATCTTTAGTAATATTTTTTTTATTCTTAGTGGGTGGCAAGAAAGATTTAGGAGTCTTGTTATTAGGACATGTATTTTGAATAACATCTGGCATCTGTGGTGTCTGGCATAAAGAACAAATAGGACGACAATCTTTTAAAGGTGATGATGATTGAATAAATGGTCTTCCGGGATCTTCAATTTGACAACACACTGATATTCCTAATGGTGTTTCAATTCTATTCTGATAATGACAGGTATTAGACGAATATTTATTTTGGGCAGACATATGGAAATGGCAAGATCTTGGCATTATCTCAGCTCTTTGGCATAGCGATTTCCTATTAATTTTGACAAAAATATATTCGGTATTACAACCACCTTTATAAGCAGGGTCTGAAGAAGGTTCTGCATTTATATAATTGGTTGTACTTGTTACAGGAACTGAGAATACATTGTATCCCTGCTGTGCATTATCTACATTATTACATTTTTTACCTTGATAATTCCTATATACATTATTTAAATCTTTTTCTAATAGTAACAGTCTATTATTAGACAATTCTTTCTCTGGGACTATTTCAGTTGCACTTGAACTGATGTAAGTAAGGTGACCATAGTCTTGAACTTTGTAAGTTTGTTGGTTAGAGTTTGGTAGGGACTGTCTTTTCTTATCGAAATTTTTAATACACTGTTGTTTGCAATGTATGCAGTACACTTGACAGCTGTTATCTTTCGTCGGATTTTGTGTACAGTTTCCTTGAATAGCTGTCGTCACCATTCTGTTTACACGACTATTTGAACGTCTAAAGATATTAAACAAACACGGTATCAGTTTATTCGAGACATGTCGTTTTAATTGCGATGATTTTAAATAAATTTGATCTCCTTTACCTGTTCGAGATTTTTCTTTATAATTCGGCTTGTCTGTTACCCTAGTGACTTCTCCGCGGATTTCACTTGCCCCTTTCTTTGGAATTATTATTTTTTGTTTCCACATATATCGTTCATCATCTCCTTTATGTTGCATGTCGCTATATAACTGATTTCGTTTTAGTATCTGACTGTTTGTTTCCATTCCGGTATTGGTTGATTTAGTCCTCAGGCCTGAAATAAAACTCAAGATTCGTCGATACTTTTTTGAGTTTGTTGGAGTTATTTGATATTCGTCAAAGTCTGAAGTATCAGTATGCTCCTCCAGCCAGTCGGGGTTGTATGTTATCAGAAAACTGGAATTCATTACGAGGTTCACCGCATCTTTATCTCAAGTTGCGTTGCTGGACATCGTATTTTATAACATATTCATGTTGTTATGACATTTTATAAGACATCTTTTAACTTTATAACGTATGTTTTTATATTATAATCTTCTTGATATTTTTGTTAGTCAAAATGACATTTTTATTCTTGTCTGTTTTGCTCTAATGGCATTTTATAAAGGTGTGAAGTTATATGCATTACACGATTCCGGCTAAAGAGAACCTGTTTGACACGTAAAAATCTCAAATTTACCGAAAATCGTAAAATATTGACTATTATTGTCACTATGTTCTATTGTTAAAATAAGAAAAGGCATGCTCCGATGGTTCGGGCATGTAGAAAGCATGCAAGATGAAAGAATGACGAAGCAGATATACAATGCAAAAGTGGAAGGATGTAGGAGCCGGGGAAGGCCAAGACTTACCTATCATGACCAAATTGGTCATGTTCTATCAGAAGGTGATGTCAGGAGCCCTAGAAACCGGCGTGCGTGCATGAGAAGAGCAATGAATGTTAAAGAAGCGAGTAAGGATCGAGTCACGTGGCGCTCGGTTCTCTCTGCCTACGCCGCAAGGGATTTGGCGTGAAGTTATAGATAGATAGATAGATGTTCTATTGAAAAGAATTTTATCCCCCCCCCCCCCCCCTTATGGTACCCGTAATTCAAATAGCTAAATATCAAACTACGCCGTCATTTTATTCATATTGCGTAGAAATGATGCCATACCCTAATCTTAATTCTCACTACTCATTCAATAATTCGGCGCAATTTTAATATTTATTTTGATCATTTCGCCTATACATCGTAAAAATACAAAAATATTATTTCAAAGCCCGTTTTGTTAATTGCATATAAATATCAGTAAATTATGCATCATGTCAAATCACAATTGAGTTCCTGAATACGGGAAAAGTGTTTAGATTCGTTCATCAAGATCATGTCTTTCTAGGTGATTTATGGGATTCATGGGAATACTTAGGAAAAAAGCAAAAATAATCGACTAGAGAAAATACTGGCATTAATATCTTGTCAAAAGCGAGAATGGCGGATATAATCCGGATAAATGCAAAAGTTGTTATTTCATCATTCATCGTATGTATTATTAGCTAATGGTACAAGTTATGTTGATACTCGTTGATTGTAGGCACTTGGTGGAATTTTGAAGACATCGCGTTACCGAATACCCACTATCACTGATTGCACGGTACCGCCATATGTTGTATAAAATACCTTGATAATGCCGTAAAGGCGAAACCGGTCGGTAAAAACAATCGTTAAATAAAATTGTGAAGTGGAATCTGTACAAGTGCAAGTATTAACATTAACGCAATGGTACAAGTTTATACAATAATGCATTCTCTGCTTCGAGATTCATCACATTTTAAGATCTTTTAAAATACGATAATTAGGAAACTCTCATAATTAATATTTTACGTAGTATTCAAATGGTTAAGTTGTGAAAAATTACTGAAATCGTTATCCGGATTTTAATGGTAACTTTATAATATTCATTTCCATTAATATTTATTTCACGAGTAAGTACGTTTCACGATGTAAGTTACACCATCTTGTTCCAACGTTTCTACCAATGGCAGACGTTGGTAGAAATGCTATAATAGTTCATTGAATGCATAAAAGCGATCTTCTCGGGGTTCCATTGTAAAACAAAGACGGGGTTTCTATTATTATTATCGGCATTAAACGCTGAATTAATATGCAGAGGTGATACGTCATGCTGGAAGCGTCGCGCATTGAACTAAAGGGACTCTTTAGATGGAATAATGAATCTTGAACCTTGTGTAAATAAATTATTTTTAAAAATCATGTCGGTCAATACGAGTAAAATTGTAATCTAAAAAATTTTCACTAAGACAAGTCAACGGACCTCTAACTAAATTCAACCTTTGACGTTCATAATGGAATGATTTTGATGAAACATATTTTGGTGATCATTTTGATAGTCAAATAACGTAATATGTTTACTTTGCACTAAAACTATTGAATGTATTTTAGCGCTACATGGACGAAGATAGGTATTTTATGCAGATACCCAGTTTACTGATTTCACTGAAAATTAAAAAATATGTATATATATATATATATATATATATATATATTACAGCAATGGCACTATTTAGAGACAAAGAGAGGTAGGACGCAACAAAGCAGCCCGTCTGGGGAAGTACCTCCACCCCACAGAAAACCGCAGCCAAATAACAACTCCCTAGAGGGTTGTTGTGTTCCTGCGTGTGAGTGAGGTCACCAGTAAGCTCCCAAGGAGTTGCTGTGTAAGCAGCAGAGGAGGCATCGCGCGAGTGATACTTAATATATCGCAAGCGTTAATAGGCTACGGTATCCGGTTTACATCAGTTAGTATAAAAAAGGTGAAGATAATTCTGTAACTAATAGATGCACTCTTCTTTTCGTCGCTTCTATTTGATAACAAATGATGTCTTCATTAAATGAGAAAAAAATGGATATTATTTCTACGATACTATCACAGATAGCAGTACGGGCATCGTTGCTCGCTCGCGGGCGTGTCCTTGAGAATACAAGTTTCTTGAATGATATGTTAAAGTATCAAAATCACTCGATCGAGTGTTCCAACAATACCAACGCGGCACTATAAAATAATAGGAGTATTGTAAAAAACCGCCGTAGATGCCGAAGCACGTAGGTAGGTGCGTTTTAGAAATAATGAATCGGCCGAAAGGGTTCGGTGTTTTAATATAATGGGGTGGCACCCTCCGTAATCATAGGTGATCTACGCCGGGTTTTGTCCTTTTTTATTTTTGTAAATTAGAAATTCAACAGCTATTAAGTTTCGGACGGCGTAGTGGTTGATTACAATGGATTTCCATCTGATCGTGGAGGTAAAAATCATCTTGTTTTTTTATACAACTTCGAGAGGCATACAAGCATACAGTACACCTGATGTAAAGTGGTTACCGTAGCCTATAAACGCTGATAATATATTAAGTATCATTCACGAGAGGCGATGCCACCTCTGCTACTAAACAGAAACTTCTTCGGAGCTTACTGGTGACCTCACTCACACGCAGGAGCACATCAACCGTCCAGAAAGTTTCTTATTATATATGCTTTGCTGCGATTATCTGTTAGGTGAAGGTACTTCCCCAGACCGGCTGCTTTGATAAGCCCTACCTCTCTTAAAAACATCCCGACCAAGACAAACAGACATGTTCAGGCACATAAATGTTTGTCCTGTATGGGAATCGAACCAACGCGCCTTGGTGTCAAAGTCGCATCACGTCTGCGCCACCGTGCTCATCAGTGTTTTTTATATTACTTCTTGTTGATCTTGTACTTCTTGTTAGCGTTATTCCGTTTCTTAATTCATTAGGATTGGCGGCTTCCGCTAGCTAAGCCTAAAGACTTGGCTAAAATCAGACTTAGGTCGTTAGGTCACTCGTCTTTTGAAAATATTTTTTTTGAGTTTTCTCACGATGTTTTTCTTCACCGAAAAACAAATGATAATTATAAATATGTACATAAATCTGAAAAGAAGAATTAAGTGGAACGTGCCAGGATTTAAACCCGGGACCGTAGGTCAATAGGCTGGTTCTTTATCCACTAAGCTATCACTGCTCATTACGTATATAATAGTTGTTACGTACACTCCGTCCACTAGGATCCACGTTCTAGATCCACATGTATATAGTTGGATACTTTTATTTCCTCTTCAATCCACCGGTGGATTTATGGATACTTCCTTTTCCTCTCTGACCCATCAGTTGGAACCGTGAATATTTTTGTTTTTTTATTGCACTGGTGCCTTTTCACTCTTCACATTTAAATTTGGTTCTCTATAAGTGCCACTTGAGAAGTACGCGAGCTAAAAATCTTCAATATGAGAAAGTAAGAAGAACTTAAGAAGTTTCCTGGAACTCTTAAGTTGTGAAAGAACTTCCCACCGAGGTTTTCCCTATGAACTAGAGCATGAGGTTGAGGAAGACTTGAAGAGGATTTTGCAGGATCACGAGTAACGCAGCGCTGATTCACTGCAACTTTTATACCATAATACACAGACCAGAACTGTTCCTAAGATATCTCAAAGTCGTCACTAACATATACTTGAATCTAAAATCTAATCCTAATAATGAGTTTTCTCTCCTCTGAGTTGTTATTTGTTTACATACACATAATAATAATATAATAATTACATATAAAACGTTTATATGTATAACTGCGACGTGTGTGAGTAAATTAATGAATACTGGATGAATCTGTTCACTGTACCTACGCGTCAGAAATGCATTCCATAAATAAAAAAATGACATTAGTAAGTGTGCTATTAGTTCTATGATTTTATCGTAAAGCATTGTTTCTCATTCTTTAAAAGTTTCCAATTTTGAATCAAAAAATAAAAGAAAAAAATTTGTTTACTAACTCTATATTCGATTTACAAGAATAAAGAAATAAGACCACCGTCATGTCGAAATTAGAATCGCATTAAAAATGAAATTCGAATTTGGAACGTCGGAACGTCAATCGCGAATTTAATTTGATTGGTTGAATCCCCGCGGGATGCCCGAATCGGGGGAAATCGGGGGAAAATAAAACTTTTATTACGTCATACGTGTTCTTTTTGCCGGTTTTGGTTGAGCTCGTGCACCCTACGCTTTTAGTAGGGTTTTGTTAGCACAGTTTTAGATTTTAGAGGTCGTGATATTGTGGTTATTTGTTGTGATGTGTAGGGTAGCCAATCGTAAGCCGGTGTTGCGATTGATTGGCATGGGGCGATTTGGCGAACGTTTCCCTTGCGTCGGGGTGCGTTCAGATAATTTCTGCCGTATGTGTCATGTGGGTGGGACTTGTCGAAACGTGTGATTTTATCAATGTGGTTGGTGAAATATCATCGTGTTCAAAATGGTTACAATAACAATAAATATCTTAGAAGAAAAAACGCAATTTTTTGATGAAAAAGATATTAATATTTTTGATGATCAAGTTATATTATATTCTATGTCAATTTATTATTTTGATGAGTTTTAAATATACAAAACTGCTATGCTGAAAAAGAGAAGTGAAAGTGTTAGTAGATATTAAAAATGCTTAAGTAACTTTTTTGATATACAACGTTGGGAGACATAGAAGGATACGGCCCACCTGATGTAAAGCGGTTACCGTAGCCTATGAACGCTTGCAATACATTAAATCTAATACGCGCGATGCCACCTATACTGCAAAAATAACAACTCCCTAAAAGTTACTGGTAACTTTACTCAGGAACTTAAAACTTCCAGGAAAATGTGGACTGGGAAATTTGCCTCACAGTGGAGGTAACTTCCCCAGTGGGCTGCTTATGTACTCTCTTGACTAAACGACTATTATCTATCGTAAACAGTCGAGACCGAAGGCTTAACGTGCCCTCTGAACATGGAGAAGCTCGAGCTAGATAAACCCATTCATATCCAGACTGTAGTCAATGCTGCTTAACTTCCGTGTTTGATAAAACGGACAAGCGCGCTTTTTATTACAACTTACTGTGACTGCTAAAAGAGCAACTGCTAACAGCTTACTGGTGACTTCACTCAGGAACTAAAATCTTCCAGCGAAATGTGAACTTGGAAATTTAACTCACGATACAGGTAATGTCCCCAGTTGGGCTGCTTATGCGTGGGACCTACCTCTCTTAACTTACCGACTATCATCTATCGCGAAAAGTCGAGACCAATAGCTTGACGTGTCCTCCGAGCCCGGAGAAACTCGAGATAGATAAACCCATCCATAGATAGACTGCGGTCGACTTTTCCGCAAAAAACAGTATGAAATTGCGTAAATTATAGTAAAACATCACTCCATGGATTGAATTGGATTGGAATTAAAATAAATATTCTTTTGTTCATTTCAGTAGTTCCTGTTTAAGGATATTATTTTTTAATTATTATATATGATCTTAGACTACAATCTGTGCAATTTTTAAACATTAGCCTTCACTAGTCTATACATCTATACAGATAAATAAAATTGGAGTGTCTGTTTGTAATATTCAAATAACCGCTTTTATTAAATGTATACGGATGTATACACTGTATATACCGAAACGGCGGGACCGATTTTGACGGGACGATTTTCACTGGTAGATAGCCGATGTAATAAGGAGTAACTTAGGCTACTTCTATTTTAGAAATTTTATTTATTTTTACTAATATAAATAAATAATAAACAAAAATAACTATTTCGCGCTGAAAAAGTCGCGGGCTTAACTAGTCTTAAATAAAATAAACGATACAAATTGCGTTGTTTAAATAAATCCATCACATTTACGCTAAAATTACATTTTTTTTTTTAATCTTTCGGGAGATTAGCACACGACCTCTCACCAAGAGGGGAGCGAGGGTCAGAAAATCGTCAAAAACGCCTCACGTAATTAATGAACGCCCCCTAACACATTACAATACTATACATCAGGTGGGCCGCAGTCTTATTTGCTTCTCAACATAGTACGATAAACACTTAAAGCCCAAGAATCCATTAGCACTACACGTGAGAAAGTGGGATTGGATGTCATTTGCATCACAGTGAAAGGCACCCATTGATTTCGTATTTATTCACTAACGGTAGCCCGTGTGAACTTGCCCTTATATGCGTAGGAGCATGCGTGTGTCCAATGAATTAACCAACTTTGTATTTGAAGCTTATAAATTATTTGCTATTCGATTTTGGAGTTTACGCTGCTTTTGTTAAAAGTTACGTAGTTGTTTTACGAATGAGTGGTTAAAAAATGAATCATGTATTATATATTAGTACTTATGATTGATTGAATAAAGCGGATATTGAGCTACTGTTAATGTGTTCTGTTATACCGCCAATACTCATTAACTTGTGATATCGTGTAATAATATTATTGTACAGTTAGAAAAGAAATTTGGTTTAATTATGTTCGAGAAGAAAATAATTACATGTATTATAAGTTATAACGCATATTATCCTAGTTATTAATAGAGCTCTGTACCGCAGCGCTTAATAACGCGACTTTGAAACCAACGCTCGTGCTTTTGATTCATACACAGTACAAACACTACTGGCTACGGGCTCCGTAAATTCGACTATATATCGGAGTATCGCCAGCGTCTTGAGTGGCCACCGATTAGAGTTCGCAGGAACGTTCACTTACTCTCACAATTATATAATATCTTGTACTGCAAATATGCTCCTAATTACCTTTGTGAACGAATGCAATTTCGACATGGTGACGACCGTCTGCGTTCGAGTAGTGTTCAAATCCTTAACATACAAACTCATATTTCGAAAACTTACTCCAACTCCTTTACTGTCAAATCGGCAAAACTGTGGAATTCACTCCCATTGAATATAAGATTGACGCCCTCTTATGAGTTATTCAAATCTCGTTGCCTTGGATTCTTCAGTATAGACACGGACACCAAAGAATAATGTTTTTCTAGAGCAATGTACTCGGTTCCACTACATTCGCCCCTAGTTTGAATCTGTTTTTGCTTAGGTACTTATATTATGTATGATTTTTCTTTTACTTTTTATTTTTTATTTTTTTTATTATTATTTTCTTTGTGTTATATTTATGTATCTGTATTTACTATTGCAATGACTCATGATATTTGTGTTAAAGAAGGTACAGATAGTTTCTCTGCCTATATATGTATTACTTATTCCTGTTAAGTTTATAAAGGTTGGCTGGAAGAGATCTCTTACAGAGATAAGTCCGCCTTTGTACATGCTAAAGATTTGTAACTGTATATGTTAAGTATATTTGTACAATAAAGAGAATACAACAACAACAACACTTGTGGTGTTTTTAAGAGAGGTAGGGTGCATTAAAGCACCCCGTCTGAAGAAGTAAACAGCCACCTCACAAAAAACCGCAGCCAAATTTCAACTCCCTGGAGCGTTGTTGTGTTCCTGCGTGTGAGTGAGGTCACCAGTAAGTTCCTAATTAGTTGCTGTGGTAGCAACAGATGTGGCAAGGATATTTATTTATCTTAGCTTAAGTCTACCATTACAGTCTACAACAACAACAATTCAAGAATTATAACATAAAATTAATAACGCTATCCTTGTGAATTTGTTCAAAGAACAGGAAAAAAAGCTTGTTCCCTCTGCCATTTGGTTGAGGGAGTGCAGTGTGCGCGTCAGCGGAGCATTGCGCTGTAGCTTGGTTCGAGCTCTGTAGGCCCATTTAAAAAAAACTGCAACTGCACTGCTGCGCGGCGTGTGTCAAAATGCGTACATTTTGACGTTTCATTATTCTGTTAAGCGATTTGCAGCGACGTTGCAGCAACGCTGCAGTAAAGACACGTTATTCTGTTAAAAAACCGACACTGCACCTGCACGTTTCCTGCAATATAATCGTATTCTGATAGATTGTTTTGACATTTGTATACCGGTGACAGAAGTTTTGAAGGAGTTTATTGGCAGTTTTGCTAACGATAGTTTCAAGCAACTTTTGCGAAGAGAAATTAATACTTTGAAGCGGTGATTTATATTGCAAAATATTTGTTTTGTTTTAGAGGATATTTGTGAGAGTATATGATTAAGTAAAGCTTCTTTTCAGTTAGAAATGGTTCCACGCCGGCAACAAAGGGCAATTAGGCTTGAAAATATAAGAGTGAATATTACGTAAAAATCAAATTTATTAGATACCGATTGTCTCCAGGCAACCAAGGGCAATGTTGTGTGAAACTATAGGAATCAACATTAAGTAAAAATACAATTTATTAAATTGAAATATTCGAGTCGTGCAGTGACATGACTTCAAAACCTAACTGCACTATGGCCGGCGGCGGCGCCCTATGTATCCGTCAGGAACACACGCTAATCAGCCTATGTAATTCTGGATTGTGATTTTTTTCCACGAATCAAACTTAAAAATGTATAAAGCTAGGGCTAACTCCCTCTGCACCCGAAACTCCGTGTAGGTATCCCACCATACCCAGAACAAATAGGGTAGGATACATTAAACGATACTACGGATAGACACCATTAGAATAGATATAGATAGAATAATAATATAATAGACTTCACATATAAATATCTTGTAAATTTATTCTGAATACGCTTCAGCATGAGATTATACTTAGTTTCATGCAGAGTCGAATTGACTGCGTTACATTCTATGTGACTTCAACTAAAGCATTATACAGGGGTACAATCTCTTTAATACGAACGAAAGAACGCTACGAAGAATGAATCCTACCTTTTTTATCGATGCCATTAATGTGCTTCTTAAATGACAGTTCAGCTCAAAAGTTAATCCCCAAGTCTTTCCAAATCCGTCACTCTTTTCATGGTAACTTCTCCGACCTTGTATTCAAATTCCAACGATCTATGTTTTTTTTTCGTGAAAGCGATCGTGACACATTTGGATGCGTTAAACTAGAGTCAAACACAAAACCACTCGGCTGACACCCCCCTGCAAACGCTCACAGTCGGCCGCTATGTTGATACTGAGGGACAATTTTAGGACGTCCGCAAATAGCAGACAGTCGGAGTGCTGAATGATTTTAGGTAAATCATTAATCATTATGAGGAACCCGTCCCCGGAAGCCCGTCGATACTACCCTGACTCACCCCAGATCTAACAAACGACGGAACCTGCTTTTGAGACTGGGACTACACGAATAAGTTGCCATGCCACAGGAGACTTTTCAGCTTTTAGATAGCTGTTATATATACATGTAACAACGGTTGCGCAAGTACAGATCTACAGTCCTTAAAACAAGAAAACCGGGATTCCGTTTGGCCTGCCGAACGCTTCGGTTTAAGTCTAGCTAAAGCCTGGGTAACATCAGCCACTCGAAGTTCACCGGATGTATTCGCACCTATTCATTTCTTCCCCCGCTACTACTACTGCGGTGCTAACATTTAACTCCGGTTGGACTGTACTGAGTGAAAGTAATTTGCAAATTCCGTACAACATTGCTCGTCTCATTTCTAAACCATCTTTAAAAATTTTTTGCGATGACTTTTGATCCTGCTTAAAATTTATGTATTACCAAAAAGACCTCGGATCCTTTAATATATGACTTTGAACCCAATCCCGATATCGTTCCCCTGCGATTGTAATCACATGCTTCACAGTAGACTGGAGGTACGAGCGAATTCGTCATAATCTGTTCGTGACTTACTTTGTTTATACCGTTTATGAAGCGATGCCTGGCGTTTAATGTCGCGAATTAATTCCGGGGTGTACCACTCAGGGTAATGGTATCTCAAGCTTACACGCTTTCGCTTTTTACTCGGAACACAATCATTAAAAATATTATTAAAAATAGCATAAAATAAAGTTAAAATAATAGATTTAAAAGTGACAATTAGAACAAACAATTTCTTGAATATAAATTTTCCAAAATAAAAAAAAATGCTCAATATACATTTGAATTAATAAAACTTGATAAAGTAAAAATTTAAATGCCAAATGATAATTTGACGAAGTGACTAAAGTGCGAGTGGGAAAAATTTAGGAAATGAAACTAGGGTTATAAGTTTTTTGGGAAGTGAAATTTGGCGAAATATATTTTGCCCAAAGGGCGGTACACCATTATTAATATACAAGTGTGTTGGTTGGTTTACCTTTGATATGTTCATCGTCATTGATATGTTATTTTGCATATAATAATAATTAAAAAAATGTTTATTCAGAATCTAAGCCCTAACAGAGTGACTTTCACAAGTTATTCTTCTTTTTCTTAGGGTTGTCACGCTTCCTAATCCATTAGAATATGCGAGGTATGCTACCTAAAGATTTAGTTGGCGAAGACACCGATTTTCACATGGAGCGACTAGCCGTCAAAACTCAAAACAGAGAGGAAACCAGACATTTTCTTGGGTTAAAGTCACACGTCTTTCGAAATATAATTTATTAGACGTGCAGGTTTCCTCACGATGTTTTCCTTCAAAGCTATTATTAGAGTACTATTAAATGCGTATGCGTTATGTGTGTGTGTGTACATTGATGTCTAATGCGTGGGAGTGATAGAGTATATGTGTTGTACCTGTAGCTAAAATTTAAATAAAAATATAAAATGATTTTGGTTCCCTCTGCCTTGGGAAGAGATTTTGCGTGAATTCAACAAAAAATTATTTACTTTAAATAAGGCTTACATATTAATTATTTATTGGTATTAAAAATATGAAATCTGTCTGTCTATCTATAACTTCACGCCAAATCCTTTGCGAGGTAAATAAGAGAGAACCGAACGCCACATGACTCATTGCTTGCAAACCTCACTCAATTCTCTAACATTAATTGCTCTTCTTATGCACGCTGGCCGGTTTCTAAGGCTCCTGATATCACCTTCTGATAAAACACGATCAATTTGGTCATGGTAGGTAAGTCTTGACCTTGGTCGGCTCCACCATCCTTCTACTTTCGCGTTGTATATCTGTTTCGTAATTCTTTCTTTCTGTATTCTTTCTACAAGTCTGAACCAACCATATACAATCTCATTCACTTGTTCTAACATTTCGTCATCAACCGTAATCCTTACATTGGTTTCTTCTTTTTCAAATACCATTATCTTTGTCTTCTTCCCATTCAATAGTAAGTCTTTGCCCATTCAATCGTCTTTCATTATTGTGACCAGTATTTGCAGTTTAGATGGTGTTTCTGCTAATAGTACGGCATCGTCTGCATAAAGCAGCCATTTCACCATTAGGTCACCCATGCGTAATCCTACATTCGTTGATCTGATTCTCTGTAGACAACTGTCAAGATACAGAGTAAACAGCCTAGCAAACGACATGCAAACCTGTTTGACACAAATTTTGACATCAAATCAGGGTGACATGTTGCCGTCCGTGCTGTGTACCGTCAAACCCGGTAGAGAAGTCTAGGCCCTACCAAACAGTAATCTTTAACACCAGATGCTAAGCGAGAGGAGAGTGCGACACCTACACCAGCACTAGCATGATCGTCCCGGTCCACCTCAGATCATAGGCCCATCAGCCCACCAGGCAGATCATCGATGTCGGTCACCTTGCGCATAGTCTCATTCATTACGTCCATCAGCTCGTTCATCTTATTACTAAATCCACCTCTCACATCCCATGCAGCACTCGGCTCTCCTCGACCCGTCGGAAATGGCGCTGCGTGATGGGTGCCGCCCCCCACCTACCGCATCCACATATGTTTGCACCGACGGGGGCGGATTGGTGTGCGTTGCCTCCGGGGCACGCCCTAACCCGCACATCGGTGCGCTTTCGGACCAGAATTGCAATGTAATTGATTGGCAGGGGTAAATATGAAATGAGAATTCTTAAAACATAACCACAATATCAATCATGTGTGAGTAAAAACTACGAGGATATCCATCTCAGCTTCTATTATTACAAATTCGGAACGGAAATGGAATTATACCGTGTGGTAGGGAACCATGATGCATCAGTCCTTCTCGCACTTAGCTGCCATTATTTATAATTCACAAACGCTATAGGCTTTAAAACAATGTGCAAAAAATTATTTTTTACTACTTAATGTTACGTTTATTAACCGCAGGTTCCACGTTTATGATACAGTTCCATTTATGAGTTATAAAAAAATTAAGAGTTATTAAGGGGTATAGTTTAATACATGTTTATAATTGATGAACTGTTCCGTGGGTGTACACGTGTGGAATCCGTTATAATAATATTAAAATCTGTGAGCGATTTTTGTGTGAATCGGAACATATATAATTAATCCATCCATGTCGATAGATGTAATAATTGAATAACTAATGTAAGACAAATACCACCTTAGTCTTTCCTGCGACCACGGACGCTGCAAAGCGTTCGAAACGTCAGGTTTCAACAAAATAAATAAAACACGCGATACTTCCGTTAAAAATAGTTTAATTTCAATTAAAATCTTTTTTTATACGACGTCGGGAGGCATACAAATATACGGTCCACGTGATGTACGCTTGTAATACACGCGCGATGCCACCTCTGCTACTAACACAGTAACTCCTTAGGAGCTTACTGGCGACCTCACTCGCACGCAGGAACACAACACCCCTCTAGCGAGTTGTTATTGGGCTACGGTGTTCTGTGAGGTACTTCCCCAGACGGGCTGCTTTGATACGCCCTATATATTATGGTATGGAGCTACCGCACAACGAAATTAATGCAGGTACACAGGTTAGAGGTTCAGCCTCCAAGGGCGAAGAGCCCCTGAGAACTCTACCGACCAGCCATGCAATTCTCTAAGCGACTGGTAATGGCTGTGTGCGTCGCTGTGATCACAGATGTCACAGCTTTGACATCGTCTACTGCGATCACGGCTAAATTATTTGGTATTCTATAAGGCTGTAAGCGTACGCGAGGCTGTTTGCCTTGTAGAATTCCAATTCCAAACGCAGCCTTGCGGCGCTAGTGTCGCACAACCATAAAAAGCGACACCAAAGAATTGCAATTTTGTGTTCAAGGCTGTAACAGCCGATGTTTCCGAGGATGTAAGGACGTTTGCTCTTACAGAATTGCATGGCTGAGCGTGGCCAGCGATCAACCGTTTCAACAGGTCTCGCTGTTGTCAGTGCCACGATAGCATGTGACATATATACCGCCAGTGGTAATCCTAATTGTCCGTTCACTTTGGCAACCTTGCTCACTTGCAGGAACACGGCTTAGGTCAATATGTCTGCGGTCTTCTGTAAGGTGAAGATACGTCCCTAGACGAGCGAGAGATACTACAAGTAAGAATCTGGTTAAGTAGAATGACGTCTATGATAAGGTAAATAAAGATAATCTTTTTATCTTTATCTCTGTGTACACATAACGACACCTCAAAGTAGACTGTTTGACCTTTGGCGCACGCGATGAAAATTAACATAGTGTTGGAAATGTTTAATATAGCTTGCTGTTAAGTGTACATGTCCGGAGAGTCAAAATCTTTTTAAAAACAAAAAAATTTTTTTTATACAACGTCAGAAGGCATTCAAGCAAATGACCCACCTGATGTAAAGCCGTTACCGTAGCCTATTAACACGCTAGGAACTGTTCAAAAACAGAACAAAGACCGTGGGTGAAATTTAAGATATTTTTTTATACTTTCATAACAAAAGTAACGTTTCTTTTTATTCTACATAATTGTACAAATTGCTTAATTATGAATTTCACAAGACTCAGTCCTTCCACACTTGCCTCGATTCTTTAACAGTCATAGCTCCTTTCTTGCACGCTCGATGATTTTTGAGGTTCCTGATATGCTCTGTATGTTTGTACAGTAAGTAGCACATATTAATTTTTTTTGCACAAATTAATATAATTTACAGACAGAAAAATCATGTAGGCATAATATGCTCCGCTATCCGTGCGAAGCCGGACGGGTCACTAGACCTGCTGTCGAGAAATCTAGACATATTGATGAATAATGATGTTCTTAAACTTGAAAAATATAAAACCAGTTAGTTGTTTATGTACGTAACGTTGAAATTTAATGAAATACGGGACGAAATAAAACTGTCAAATCTCATACTTGTTAAGTATATAAATTATTTATCCGTTTACAGCTCAAAATATTTTATTTTTACTAATATTTGCATGCTATTTCCTTGAAAACGTGTAACTCCTTAATATTTATTTCTCTATTACCATGCAGTAAACAAATAAAAAATTATGATTTGTTATGTATGTACGAATAATTTATCGATACAAATTCTATATTCGCATGCACACCTGTCCACTCATTCATACATTATGTAACAACGTATTAAAATATGAAACATCTCAAGACAAACTATTTCGTTCCGAATAATGCAAAAAATCTATGCTCATCCACTTGCGTCCCGAATAAATTACAATATTGATATTGCATGCATTTACATAACCAATACAAGTAATCAATCTTAAATAAAAAATATACATGACTTCGTGCATAAAGCAACCTTATTGCTATAAGCCTAAGTCACTGGGAAACTGTAACACAAATTGGTAATTTCAAATTGTTGTAAAACATCTTAAACCCTACGATTTCCCACGTACCGATTGACGTATGCAAATCGCATTGTCACAACTCCCAATGTGAACTGGTAACGGTAGCGATTTAAATTCGGAACACAATAATTCAAAATTTGCGATTTGCATTTTAATAATATTTATTATTTTGCACATCTTCGTCACACGGAGAAAATATACATTTCGTAAGTTTAAATAAGAGAGCAAAATTATTCAAATTTTATGAACGATGAATTTTATATCGTGAGGTAGCCATTTTTCGTACACATAGTTTGTGTTTTAATACTTGTTTACCTTAGAAATGGTTTTGACATATGTTTAATGAAAGCAAATTAAAAAAATTCTAAATACCATTTTTAAAATTTGCATTTGTGTCATTGTCTATTCTTCGTTCCCTCAAGTCACCTTCCTAGCTTAGAAATTTTTCATTTTTCAATTTATTAAAATTACATAACGTTAGTTTTACATGTGGACGTATCTGTAAATTATTAATCACCCACGTGACTTCTATAACCAAATGTGCTTACGTCCATTTCTCAATTGAGATGTGTAAATATCAAATTACCAAAACCATACATCTTTTATAAGATCATAAGTTTTTATCATACCATATGAAATTGTAAATGGAAACAACTTAATTATAAAATTTATATGTTCTGGATTATAATCTCTTGATTAGTCTTGACTTATGTTCAATGTTTCACAATTTATGAAGTTACTTAGTTGGTTAATTTATTGAATTTAGCGAAATGAAAAATTGTGTCTCTTATAAAATGAGAAAACCTAAAGATTTTAATTATTTATTTTAATATGGGACACATAGGTACGTATTACAATATTTATAGAATTCTTTTTTTCTCATTTTACTTACAGTTTTTGTTATTTTTCCGACCGCATGTTGACAATAACCAAAAGACAAATCAAACTTGCTAATATAGGTTTATTTTTGCAAATCAGTCATTGAATAATTTTCAAACTAGAATATCAAGACATATTATTTGAATCTAGATCAATCCCTCATTCCACTACTGGGATATAGGTATTCTTCCACAGAAAGGATAAGGATCATGTCAGCACACTGCTCGACTGCTGATTTGGAGATGCCAGTGATTTCAAGTCGCCTGCAAACCACCCACTTAGTTTAACGATTGTCATCTATCTACAACAGCCGAAATTAAGGTCCCTAATAGCGACTCTAGTTCCTTCTAAATTGAACTGAATTTTTGTTTGTATTTAAATGTGTAAAATAGATCAATAGTTCAATGATATTGCTTAAAATTAAAAGATAATTTCGATTTATTTCATGTTCGGTTAATTTATTTCTGAGTTTATTTTATAAATCTAGATGTGTTAATAATTGAAATATATTAAAACTATGTAATAATTTTCATTAATCAAATAAAAATCCACATGACCATTCGACCAACTACCGAATTCATTTAAAATAAAAATAGTGTAGAGTTTCATAATTTTTAATTACCCATCTCTCAATTTATTTTTTATCGTTCGTAAGCCATAACTCTTTTAGGTTACACGTAAGTATAATTTAAATACAAATGCTTAGTAAATTTGTAAAAGTTGATGGGAATCGATAAAATTAGGTAAAACCAGTTTGAACGTGATGTAAGCCACAAGATTTGGTGAAAGTAAAGAAGAACAGACCTCATGGAAACATTATAAAACTTTGAACTTTGAATAATATAATATAATAATGACGTTTGCCTATTATTTTGCATCAAAGTAGTAGTCCGGGGAAGTACCTCCACCTCACAGAAAACCGCAGCCAAATAACAACTCCCTAGAGAGTTGTTGTGTTTCTGCGTGTGAGTGAGGTCACCAGTAAGGTCCTAAAGAGTTGCTGTATAAGCAGCAGAGGAGGCATCGCGCGAGTGATACTTAATATATCGCAAACGTTAATAGGCTACGGTACGAGCTTTTTTTTTTTTTTTTTTTAAATAAAAAGTTTCCACAGGCTCTTTGGCCCGTGCCATTGTTTGTTTGAGAGGTTGTTTGTCAGGTTGTTAGTCACTTTAGTGTTTATCGCCGCTCCGCAAGTGCGATTACAATAGAATTAGTAGTGCTTACATGCATTATTTTTTCTCAGATTTTCTTTTTTTGTTTCGTCATATTTTTTTTTTTTCTTTTACGGTACGAGCTTTACATCAGGTGGGTTGTATGCTTGTATGCCCCCCGACGTAGTATAAAAAAAAAGAAAAGAAAATAATATGCATTTAGGGAATACATATTAGCACTGCTTCATTGCCGATGGGCTAGTGTTGTGAAATGTTAGCAACGGTGGCAGATGCATATTTAAGATGGCGGACAATCGCAAAGACGACCGCCGCAGGCATCTGTTTTCACTGTTTTATGCCTCTTTGCGCATCCACATGTTTCTTTTGCACTATTCACCATAGTGTACCTTTCAAAACTTTCCAGCAATCATCCACATTTGAGCCGGAAAAGCTTGCATTTGCAAGTCTCTCGCTTACCAGATGCACATACGTTCTCCTTACACTTTCATCGTGCAATTTTTCGCTCTTTATCCTTGCATGATCTCCAAAAGCGGATACGCACTCCAGCCAGTGCCTCCACTTCCTGAAAAGTCCCACAAACTGGCTTACTCGAAGTACCTCCACCTCACAGAAAAACCGCAGCCAAATAACAACTCTGTAGAGCATTGCTGTGTTCCTACGTGTGAGTGAGGTCACTAGTAACCTCCTATGGACTTGCTGTGTTAGCAGCACAGGTGACATCGCGCGAGTGATACTTAATGTATTATAAGCGTTTATAGGCTATGGTAACTGCTTAACATCAGGTGGACCGTCTGTTTGTATGGCTCCCGACGTAAATCAAGCGTCAAAATCAGTATGTTCGTTCGCCAAATCATCAGGCTTGGGTAGCGGACCCCATCCAATCTAATAAATTTGGTAACGGGATAACGCTAGAAAGACGAATAAGAAGGCAAAGCCAACCTCGTCTGCGTGTGGCGTACCTTGCTAACGAACAAACGAAAGAGAGGTGAAGGCCTTGTTGAATTACTTACAGAATACTGCAGCCACATAATTCCTTGGAGAACGAGTTGTTGCTTTCCTGCGAGTGAGTGAAGTCACCGGTAAGCTTCGTAATTACAGTATAGCGGCAACGCGCGATCGACACTCCTTATCGCGTAGTTAGTTTACTCGTTTACCTTCAGTCGTTGTATAAAAAGTCTAATTCAAAATAAGATCTGAGCAACGTGCAAGAAAGTTAAGAGTTAGGTTGTAAGAAAGGTGGGTGCATCAAAGCAGCCCGTCTGGGGAACTACCACCACCTCACAGAAAACCGGAGCCAAATAACAACTCCCTAGAGGACACTCCTTATCGCGTAGTTAGTTTACTCGTTTACCTTCAGTCGTTGTATAAAAAGTCTAATTCAAAATAAGATCTGAGCAACGTGCAAGAAAGTTAAGAGTTAGGTTGTAAGAAAGGTGGGTGCATCAAAGCAGCCCGTCTGGGGAACTACCACCACCTCACAGAAAACCGGAGCCAAATAACAACTCCCTAGAGGGTTGTTGTGTTCCTGCGTGTGAGCGAGGTCACCAGTAAGCTCCTAAGGAGTTGCTTTGTAAGCAGCCCTGGAGGCATCGCGCAAGTGATACTTAATATAATTCCAAGCGCTAATAGACTACGTAACTGCTTTACATCAGTAGGGTCGTATGCTTGTATGCCTCCTGACGTTGTATAGAAAAAAAGTTAAAGTCACGACCACCGCCGCTGAGCTTCTCACATGGCTATGATAACTATTCTTGGGCACTCATAAAACGTTCATTGTAACGTAACACGTTTTTTACAAGCAGATGTTTATTACATTGTCATAATTATAATAATACAAGGCACAATATGCAAATTATGGACTTCAAGCATCAAACAATGGCCACGATATAATGAACCAATAAAAATAATACGCAAAAAGCAAGCAGATGTCTTGCAGCGTTTTTTTTTATTTTCATTGTAATGACACATTTTTTTCCTGTAAACCCTACTTGCAGTTTTTTCTCAGTACACTTTTGGTGTTTAGAAAAAAAACCGGGATATTTTAACCCGACCGTATGCAAATGGGTTAGGAGGAATTCGTGCACGAAATATTGTATTAGCAAAAAACAACGGTATTTGGAGGGTTGTGTCAGGGGTTAGGTTGTTTTTTATTTAATTTTTTTGGGTACAATATTCTGAAAGAGATGTTACGCTCGTTTTAGTTGTCTGTTTGATATTAGTGTTAATCATTGAACGCAGAATTTTCTGACGGTATCGCTGGCGCAGTGGTGAAACGCACTGTTACGTTACTTTCACACCAAGTAGTAGCTGTGTTAGCAGCAGAGGTGGCATCGCGCGAGCTTTACTTAAGGTATTGCAACCGTTCATAGGCTACGGTAACTCCCGACGTTGTATAAAAAAAAATAAGTTTACTTGTTGTTTACACTAAAACGATTTATAATTATTTTATTTTTTCTATAAGCAAGAGGAGTCGAATAAAATCCACATTTATCTTTATCTACTTGTACAAAATATTATAACAGTTTTTTATGCATTTTTCTTATTATGTATGAAATTTTCTAATATTTTTACCGCCAGCTATCACCAGTACTAGTGCATCTCAAACTTTACACTTATATCTATGCACCGTTCTTATGCCGTACGAATAAAAATTAAAGTTGCACTTTGAGTGTTAATCGGAATTTGCTCTTTGCTATACAACCGATAAAAGATAGCGTAAAAAAATGATTGCCAGAAATAGTAGACAATCGCTAATATGAAGCCCATTTCAGTTTAAGCATATACATATGTTTAGTGCAAAATATAAATAAATGAAGAAAATAATGAAAACGGTAGCAATGCATCGAATACCAGCTAATTGTTTAATAAATGTGACTGACTTTTTTTTGGTATTATTTGTATTTTAAAGATAGTTTCCCATTTTTGGACTACTGAGGTGGAAAGTAGGCATACGTTGACGGTAAGTTACCACTACCACCACCACTACACACCACTGGATGTTTGTGTAACGCCATTACATCAGGGATATAATCTAATCCAAAAATATTCTTCACGCCTTTTTCGAAGTCCCATCACTAAAGAAGAAACACTCTCTGAAACCGCTAAGTGACCATTTCACTTTGTGTGAACAAGAATTTCCAGCTACCTACCATTTACCAACCGTCATTCACCTACCATTGGTAGGTGAATAACAACAATAATTTACAAATCCGAATATCTTAATTTCAATGTAAATCATTTCAGAATTAGAATTATTAAACGTGTTTCGACGAAATTTCAAATTGCGTCCGTAAACGGGTACATATCTACGTAAAAAGACTCATTCGAACATCTAATGAATCACGATTTCCTAAAACAAAGTAATTTAATTGTCTACAGGTATACAGAATTTGTGATAAACCGCAAAATGGAGTGAAAACTATGAGGAAAATGTTGCAAAATACCTATGTGAATCATTCACAGGCGATTCTGAGCTTCGTGTTGTATAATTACATTTTATATTATACTTGTGGTTTGTTCTACTTGGTGCTAGTTAATTCTCTCTTTTTCAATAATCGATGTAATTTGTTTAAAGAATATTATGAAATATACATAGTTCAACTCCAATTATTAAGTGCTTTCATAACCCATCCATCATTGTCTTTGAATTGTCTGTCAGTTATTTTGGTCCACAAGTTAAACGACTGACAATGAGCGATGGAGCGACCTATGCTCGGAGTTTTTCTAGGGGTCGAATACAAGACGTGGAAATTCATTCGGGAACCACAATGATTAACATACGAGACCTCAGCATCCCCGAGTTAAAGTGGCAGGAACACTGCCAGCTTCAGCTACTTACATGACTGTACCCGCGTTTTTTTTTCCAGTTTAACGCACGAATAACTCAGATATTTAAAGTGGCCCAATATGTTGACTCGAGATATAAGATATCGCTAGTAGTAGCTAGTAAAACTTCATTAAAATCTGTACAGTAGTTTATTTTATTTTCAAAATTACTAACAAAATTCTGGAGCGAGCAGTGGCTAAATATGATATGGAAATAGTGCACAAATCCATAGATTTAAAGCCTGTATCAAAGCCAAATTCAAATGATTTATAAGCAAAATAATAATAGATATGTATTGTGTACTTTGTCCGCGCGGAATAGTAATTTTTTATGTATTTTTTTTATATTAATAAAAATAAATAAAATTTCTAAAATAAAAGTAGCCTAAGTAATGTAAGCCTTATTACATCAGCTATCTAGCAGTGAAAGTCCCGTCAAAATCGGTCCAGCCGTTTCAGAGATTAGCTGGAACAAACAGACAGACAAAAATTGGTGGCGGAAGCACACAAAGCAGGTTAGATCAAGTTGCTTATAAAAATGTTCATTTTGGTATATGTACCGTGTATACATCTATATGCATTTAATAAAAAGCGGTTACTTTAATATTACAAAAACACACACACACCAATTTTATTTATCTGTTTAGATAAGTGTGTTTTTTATACAACGTTGGGAGGCATACAAGTATGCGGCCCACTAATGTAAACCATAGTTACTTTGATTATCGTAACTTGCGAATGCTTGAAAATGTTTTTTAGCGCCGCTACTAACACAGCAACTCCTAACAAACGTAACTACTACTACTAGTTGTTCCAGAGGTAATTATTTCACTGCGTTTTTCTATGATGGATTCCCCTTTCGAGCCGCTTTGATACATCCTACCTCTCTTAGAACCACCCAGACAAAAAGAAATGTCTTTGCACATACATTTTCGTCCTGTATGGGAATCGAAACAGTGAGCTTTGATGTTAAAGTATAGCTTATATATGTATTTTAACCACTGCACCACCGGGCTCATCAATATCGAGTTGAAGCGAAACAGTTACTTAAGTCTTCCTGCGACCACGGGTGCTGCAAAGCATTCGAATCGTCAGGTTTAACACAATAAATAAAACACGCGATACTTCCGTTAAAAATTGTTTAATTCAACAGTTACTTAACATTAAACACCGTTAATAACAACTTTAATCACGTCATAATTCCTATAAGGGGTAAGTAGGTTTAAATAATAAAATAAATAAATATTGCCGGACAAATTACACAGCGCCACCTAGCCCCAAAGTAAGCGAAGCTTGTGCTATGGGTACTAGACAACTGATAAACATACGTAAATACATTTTTTTTGTAAATACATACTAATTATACATAGAAAATACCCAGACCAATACAAACAGACATGTTCATGCACACAAATGTTTGTACTGTGTGGGAATCGAACCCACGAGCGTTGGTGTCAAAGTAGCGTAACAGCGCGTTTCACCACTGCGCCACCGAGCTCGTCGAAATTAAGTAAGAGTTGAATATAATAATACTGCCGTTCTATCAAAGTCGGATCGAGCACTTGAGACACATAATGGAGTAAATCTGTTCAGTGATAATTTATGAGATACCGCGTATATTTCGACATCAGAAATATTGGATGCCATGACAGTTGCTATATATTAGCACCTCTGTCCACCCACGCTGGAAAAAGGCGTGAACTTCTAAATAAGATTTTGACAAACAACCATAGGGTACGATTTGTCAGGATTCCTCATTAACGGGAAGTTATTTTTTATTTTTTATTAATAGCAGAATTTAGTCATTTACTGACGTGTTATTAACTTTTCAAGTAACGCCTGATGGCAACTTAATTTATTATGTTTCCTGGCAATAACTCTAATGAAATGAAAAAAAGTTAAAAGCCGTGACTAGTTCAGTTATAATGAGATAATATTTAAAATTAGTGAGAATAAATGTGTAGTGGGATTAGCTGTTCATCAACTTTACGTAACTCCTTTTTTCTAAATTTCCCTGGCGAAAGCAGGCGGGGGCGATATAATTCGCAATTGTTTTTGAATCTAACTGGAGAAGTAACTTCAACTTACAGGAAATCAGAGCCAAATGTGTTTCTGTCATTAATAAAGCACTTGGGAGATGCTGCATTAGTACCAGGAGTGGCAACGTGAAAGCCACTCTACGCAATAACCGATACGTGTATGTGAGTGTGATTATACACAATACCAAAATAGCTGGAGATGAGAAAGTTGAGTGAAGTATGAATATTAATAGGAGTTTGCCAGCTCGAAATATGATTGTATTTACACTTATACGCACTTAGCCATTCTCAAAAAAAATGGCAAAGAATGACTCATTGACAAATGATTGCAATAATAAAACCATTTTGAATGACGTTGGATAGGTAAAGTTAAAACTATTTCAACATAAGTAGTTTCTAAAATATGTGACAGATAGACAGGCAGATGAACAAACTCGCACTATAAGAATTTCTTTATCTCATTTTGGTAGAGAACCCTAAAAGTAAGCATCGTATGTAACATAGAACCTCTGCTTTTTCGAAAGTTGGTTGAAAGAAGACCGACGACGGTCATAACTTAGTATAATATGTTAGCGTCAGCTATGTAAAGACTTGCTTTTGCATAATATTAAAACTGAATATCATTTATTCTCATTTCATAGTATACGTTTCCATTTTATTCCATGATTTATAACATTCTTCTTCTTACGAATATTTCAAGGCGTGACTGGCTAAATGCTATAAAAGATTATAGCTTTTATCTAAGACAAACGTGAGTAATATTTATTTACAATACCTACATGTGATAACAAATATACGAATCATCAAATGCGAACCATCTATACCCGTCTCATATACACTTGTGAAGTTGTAACAATAATATTAAACTATGGCAACACCGTCCTAAGTTGTAAGCATACCTTATTATTTTGCAATATATTTATTATTATACATTTAATAGATAACTGTATAACTCAGATCATCAACACGGGGGGAGAAAGTTGATTTTGACCTCTTACATCCCGCGTGATTTGCTTTTTGGATATAAAAATAATTTATTATATTATTCCTATCCTAGTCTATATCCATTTGAAATCTTGAAACTTGCTACAATTTCTGTAGATTATTTGTGAGTATTAAGACAATAAACCTTTCATTTTGGTAATAGCCGCTGTTAATCCTAGCGACATAGGAAACACATCGGCGAAAAAGCTTTGTCGGCGTGTTTCTTTAACATTAACATATTATAATCTTTTTAAACATTTTATTTTTATATATTTAAACAAAAAAAAACACTAGCCACCTTGGTATAAGCATGGTTTGAAATTACTGCAATGCAATACCGCAATAACAATCAGAAAAATATATGGTATTACTTTTTTTCTGTATGTAGAAGATGTAAAATATCGCACAGCTGTGGAAATAAATGTCACATACTCACGTGCTAATATCAGCAATCGAATCTTTCAATGAAGGTCATTGTTTCCATCGCCAACTGGCCTCAGCTGGAAGAGCAGCCTAACGGTATTCAAGGGACTTTTGCTTAAGGACGGTGAATACATTGATTTAAATATATATAAAATTCTTTATATATATTTAAATTAATGTATTAAAAAAAAAATAACCATATTTATTTATATTTATCCTTGAAACTTTGAGACAGACTTCGATATGCGGTTATTTTAAATGGTTTATTATAATATATATATATATATATATATATATATATATATATATATATATGTATATAACTAGCTATCCGCCCCGGCTTCGCACGGGTGATATGATCTAGTTTATCCAATTTGTTATAATTTTATTCTTTTGTATTATATAGATATTTATTAAATTATTTCCTAAATAATTTACTGGTATCCGCGGAAGACCAGCGTTGTGGTCCACACCACGGGCCACGACATTATGCTGAGCGGAGGCCGTTTTGGTGCATTGATGTATAATTAGTTGAAATTTAACAAGCATGTGAAATGTAACCAAATAAACAAATTTTTCTTTTCTTTCTTTTTAAAATATGATTGCTACCAAATTTGACAGGATCACCTGCTGGGCTAACCTGAACATTCACTGAAACTTTCATCAAAATCTGCCCAGTCGTTTTTGAGTCCATAGAGGACATACAGACAAACATTCATTTTTATATATATAGATAATAAAATTAGTTTCTTTTTAAAATTGTTGAATGGTGTGTCTGATGCTCCTTATGTTTTATCAAAATTAAATATAAGCGTCCCGAGAAGTCGGCCTAGGCAGTGTAAAAGGTATAATCCCTTTATAACAAATGTTGCCAGAACAAACCTAGGCCAGTACTCCCCTCTAAATAGAATGTCTAACAATTACAATGTTGTTCATAAGGTGGAAGTAGTTGGCGAGCGCGGTGCAAGGGAGCAACGTGAGATCGACGTTTTCTCCCGCGGCACTTGCCATTTTAAAACAAATCTTAAGCTTATAATTTATGCGTAAATAAATTAATTATCAAGTTGACATTCAAATAACGACATTAAATTTTTAGGTTTAATAATTGACGAACATTGTAACTGGAAATCACACATTGACTACATATGTAATAAATTAAACAAATTTGTATATGCAATCAAAAGACTAAGACGAATATCGACTCAAAAAATAGCACTTTTAGCGTATCATGGATATGTCCTATCTGTCCTTAGGTATGGACTTTTATTGTGGGGAAATTCCACAGATATTAATAGAGCTTTCATTGTCCAAAAGAAGTGTATCAGAGCCTTGCACGGCGTCGGTCCCTTGGTGTCTTGTAGACCATTATTTAAGAAATTTAATTTGTTGACGTTAACCAGTATATATATTTTTCAAGCTGGACTTTTTGTAAAGCAATATCCTGGATTATTCCATAGTTACAACGATATAGAAAAATCCAAAGTTAAGAATAGGGATCCATCTAGGCTGATATTACCAGCTTGCAGTAGTAGCTTATATCAAAAAAATTGTTACGTAATGACTATAAAAATATTTAATAAAATCCCTAAAGATATAAGAATATTGCCTATTAAAAAATTTAAGACAAAACTTTATAGGTGGATAGTAAATCATTTTTTTTATAATATTCAAGAATTCATGATAAATAAATATTAAAAATGACTAGATAGTAATAATATATAATAAGTAAAATAATATGTTCATCGCAATGAAAATTATGTAGTGTTAAAATTAACAATGGAACTATTTCATTAATTCGGAATTTTATATGTAATTTTATATGGATATTGTAATTATTTAATCTAATTTGAAATCATATTTGTAATGTATATTTGCATGTCATAATACTGTGGCAAAATATGCGGACTAATATTATTTAACAAGTTCTAAATGTAACCATATTTTATGCAAATAAATGATGATTGATTAATCATGTAATTCCATTTCTCTTTTGAAATATTGTAATTTAATTTTATGTCTATTTTATCAACTATATATCACCCATAGAATTGCAATGTTTATCCTAGTTACCATATTTTGTTGTTATTATTAATTTTATTCATTATTGCTGTGCATTTCGGACTTGTTGTTTACATGTATAATTGAGGTGGCACTTTATAATGTATCTAATATAAAAATGTATAATTTTAAACTGTAAGTGTTAGTGTTCGCTTTGTTGATGTAACTAATAAATAAATAAATAACTTTAAATGGAGTCAGAAATTGGCTGTTTTAATCCAGTCTCAATTACGACATTGAAGTGAAGTTTCAGTCCTGTGTTAACTTTTCATGGGATATTTTCATAGCCATCATTCGCCAGAAGAATGGGGTGTACACCTACCATCAGATCTGAAAGGGTTAATATTAAGCTTAAACAAGGAAAAATATTTTTCCATTTTACAAATTCTACATAGATATAACAACTCATATAATAGGAAAATGGCCAATAACAACAGTTGAATATTTCTTGAGTCAGAAAGAGATAGGATGAGGTCGATGTGTCAAAACGTTAAAGCTAGCTGTTAAGTATATAGTCGATATTTCGAAAACGGTGTTTACTATCAAAGTACACTCGTACCTAACTGTTCAAATGCCTACAGTGACGTAACCCTAATCCAATATAAGTTTCCCAAAAACATTTCTAATTTTTTTCAATACGGTTCAAACGGAATCTTTTTGGCCCCAAAAGGAACACACTCTTATTCCACGAATTTTTGTTTTATGTTCCAGATACTTGAATTAAAGTAATGCCCATTAATATTAGTCAAACAAAAAATTGAGGTCTATGACGTACGTATTCATAGTAACTTACACACATACATAGTTATATATATATATATTATTGAAATTATTACAGAATTGGTAGGCCGGGTTGGTGAATGTTAATAGAGGTTTTAGAGGGTCGGCAACGCATGGGTGACACCCCTGGTATTGCAAATGTCTATTAGGCTACGGTGACTGTTTATCATCAGACAAGCCGTATGCTTGATTGCCACCTTATTGGTATAAAAAAAAATATACAATTGAAAGAGGTATTCTTGAATCTCTGCACCTGGCATATCATAGTCTCTGTCTATCCCAATGAGAGAGAAGTGTGAAGGTTTTGTTTGATGTTGCTGTTTCTGTTACCTTGGGAAATTCAGAAACATTTCGAATGCGAGTTTCATCGTGATACCAACGCAGCACACACGGTACGTAATATTAACGATGTATATGGACCAGGAGCGTAAATAAGCATAAGACGGGGTATTTTGTTTATATTGCTTCCGTTGGCAATTGCTTCAAGACAATGCTTGTCCTCGTGCTGTACTGACTGTCTCAAAACTACAGGAGATACGACTGAAAACTCTTCGTTACCAACTACTTAGTTCAAAATAATTTCCATTTTGTTTGTTTAACTTTTTACTGGTAAAAATTCAAATCTGATGAAAAACGTCTTTAAAGAGATCATCTACTCCCATCACTTAGTTGTCATCTACTCCCATCACTTGGCTGAAGCATCAATGAACGAACAAAACTCATTAAAAGAACAAAATCCATTGACAATATTGGCAATAATTTCATACAAAATGCAATTTCATTGGTAATTGCACCAAAATTGGAACTAGCGGAAAATAATCGCAAAATAGTTGTATTCCTTCATTCATTTTTGTATAATATGATTTAAACGCCACTCTATAGCACTCATTCAATCGCGTCTAATGAATTTTGTAATTGGCAATTTGTATCAACCAGCCTGGAATATTTTAACGGGTCAAGTCGCGACCGTAGCCTAATAGACATTTGCAATACCAGGGGTGTCACCCATGCGTTGCCGACCCTCTAAAACCTCTATTAACATTCACCAACCCGGCCTACCAATTCTGTAATAATTTCAATAATATATATATATATATATGTAATAATGAAGAAGAAATACATACATGTATGACCCGACCCGCACATCACTGATTCAATTGAATAGTTATTACCCATATACCAAGATTTTTTGTTATTACGTTATGTACGCAATAAATCTAGCTTGCAGATAGTTAAGAATGATGTGTACCTATTTTCAGAATAATTTTAAACACTGTAACTCCATATTTTAAAATCCGTTAAATAAAAAGTGCCCGCATGAGTGAAGCTACTCGAAAATAAAGAGTGGTGTACACAGTTCGTTCTTTTGTTTTATAATGTTGTAAAGCATTTTATAAGAACAATAGAGTAATTGTTTCGGCGCCCCGTGATGTAGACTTTCGTTCTTTTATGCAAATGATTTTTTTATTTAAATTTCTTTTTCGGTATTGTAAGGCATGCGGGTTTAAAGCACACGTGTGTATTAATCTTTACCATGTTATTATTATTAGATATCAGAAGAATATAATCAACGATTATATGAAATTTTGTAAATTAAAATGCAACCAGTTGAGAATGCGCAAGCTTGCATTGCCAGAGGAACACATGGCTCGTCAATTATATAACAATTCAACAATTTTTTTTTAAATTTGTCAGCCATTTTGACCATGTTCCTTAAGAGATAGGAACGGTGTTCCTGAACATTTCTATTCTACTTTTTTATGCTGAATCCGAATCTGAAGTCAAAATTCGAATATTCGAAAAAAAGCGACAGAATAACAGACGGACTAACATATAGATTTTATATAGGAACGGTGTTCCTGATAAGAAATTATATGCAACCGGCCTAAGTTTACGCTGTACGCGCCTGTTCTACCCCTAAAAGCTCACAAACTGGTCAAATTTCAATATGACGCGTAGATATTAATTACAAATGCATACGACAATCTCGGTGTTGAAATGGCTAGCGATGGCTACTTTAGCACTAAGACTCGTGATTTTGATTCCCACATCAGGGAAATGTTTGTGTGAACTTGTTTATTTGTCTTGATCAGGGTGTTTTCTATGTATTGTAAGTATGTATTTGCAAGAGAAAAATAGTATTTACGTTTGTTTATCAGTTGTCTAGTACCAAAACTTTGCTTAGTAACGACGAGCTCGGTGGCGCAGTGGTGAAACGCGTTGTTTCACTACTTTGACACCAACGCTCGTGGGTTCGATTCCCACACAGTACAAACATTTGTGTGCATGAACATGTCTGTTTGTATTGGTCTGGGTATTTTCTATGTATAATAAGTATGTATTTACAAAAAAAAAATGTATTTACGTATGTTTATCAGTTGTTTAGTACCCATAACACAAGCTTCGCTTACTTTGGGGCTAGATGGCGCTGTGTAATTTGTCCGACAATATTTATTTATTTTAGTTTGGTACTAGAAGGCTGTGTAATTTGTCCGACAATATTTTATTGGAATTTTAACGGAAATTATTTATTGAGATGAGCGTGTTTTTTTAATAAGCATAAATCAATCTTCACAATTAACCTTATCGTTCATATCGAAATACTTCAATTTTATAATATGAACTATCCCTCGTTTAAAAGATAAAGATAAAAATCATTTATTTGCCATTAGGCCCTTACGGGCACTTAGCCACGTCTTACTTCTCTTATTTAAAGAATTTAAATTAAATCATATTGTATCTTAATAATTTTCCAGTTTTTTTTACTGTAAATCTCTCTTTTTTAATCTACCAGCATTTCGGAAATGACCATTGGCGAAGAAGAAATGCCAAAAGAAACTTTCCAATATGGGTCTTTTTTTCATCGTTAATATATATTACAATAAATATGAGTGTACATATAGTAAAATCAAGTGGTACAATTAAAGCTACATGTTCAGAATCATTTCCAAAATCTCTATCAGTTAGATATTCATAGATTCTATAATAACACTTCCTGCACAGAGTATTTTTGATGTACCTTTTGAACATATTCTCAGGCAAGGGCAGAACTGTTTCAGATGCTTATTTTCCATTCCAATAAGAAAATTAATGTAAGAAGTTTCCAATGAGTATTAGACCTCACTCGCCGCTACTAGGTTTGAATTACAATACTGATTAATGACAAACATTTAGAGGTGTCAATACGGTATTTTTACTTAAATTTTTTTGAATAACAACCGATCTGACTGAAACAGGATGCATTCGATGGGGAAAAATATGTAGACAAAAGGACCCCAAATTATTTATACCTACTGCCGAATAGGCCTGAAAATGTCAACTGTCAATTCCTCTTTCACCTTCTCTAATTAACCCCCCACGTGTTCATCCAGCATTTTTTGAAAATATCCATCAGAATTGGATGAAACAGTGGACTCGGGGGTTTTTATTTATTGGGGGGGAATAAGTTGTGGTCAAAAATAATTTGGGGTTCTTTTGTCTACATATTTTTCCCCATCGAATGCATGCTGTTTCAGCCTGATCGGTTGTTATTTAAAAAAAAATCGACCTATTTTTATACCATATTGATTGCACTAAAGTTTGTATATAAATTATTGCAAATATTAACCAAAAACGAATTCACATATAGGTTCCGTGTCTACGTGTAAAAAACCCGCAAAAGAAATACATTTTTTTACGGAGACTTCAACTCCTTGGTTTTAGATTTATCCCGTTCCCTAATCCAATAGGATTGGCGAAGTCCGCTACCTGAGCCTAAACATTTGATTATAACATGGAGATACTGATTATAACATGGAGTGACTGCCGCCAGACCTCCATAAACCACAGGGTAATCCAGATCATTTTTAGGTCATGTCACACGTCATTCGATATGTAATTCCTTGGACGTGAGGATTTTCTCGCGATTTTTTCCTTCAGTACCGTCATAAATTCAAAAACCCGAATTTAGTGGTATATGCTAGTATTCGAATCGGGGACCTCTTGGTCACTAGGCCAGTTCTTTATTCATTAGGCTATCACTGCTCCTAAACTTTTATGGGGACTTAAACCTGTAACATTAATTTATTTTTATTATTTGTTGTTACAGCGGCCGCAACAGTTCTTAGAGCAGGGAGCATAGTGGATAAAGAACGAACCTATTAACCAACCTGTTTCGAATGCTGGTGTGGGCATGTACCAATTTATTCGAGCTCGGTGGCGTAAAGTTAAATAGCGCGACTTTGACACCAACGCTCGTGGGTTCGATTCCCGCACAGGACAAACATTTGTGTGCTTGGTCTGGGTGTTGAGAGGTAGGGTACATCAAAGAAGCCCGTCTGGGGAAGTACCTCTACCTCTCAAAAAACTACAGCCAAACATGCACGCACACTTTTTACTCTGGAGTGTTGTCGTGTTCCTGCGCGTGGTAATGGACTCCGCCAATCAAATCGCATTAGGATATGGGATAAAGCTAGGAAAAAACTATTTTTATAGCGGCAATAATACACTATGTGGATATTTCAGGTGTCTCTGTGACAAACACCTGTACGGATGGACAGACAACGGAGCCTTACAGGACTATTTGAACGGAAATTATAAAAAAGCTTTTACGAACAAATTTGTTTGTAGTCTGAGCTAAATATGAAATTATTGCGTGTTTTTCAATTTAAGCAGTTTGTTGAAAATACGGTGTTCGATATTTTTTCTCCTATTAGCATTTGTGTTGGTTTTCTCATTCACTCTGAATATAAGAGAGGTAGAGGTATTGCAAGCACTTTAAATGCACGCTAATGCCTCTCATGGTTCATTCAATTAAAACTTTAATATTGTATCAAAATAACATACGGTATTATTGTAAGTTGTTCCTGTACCTTTTATAAATCAAATCATAAACAAAACAACATCACGTGAATTTACGAGGTAAATCTAAAACTTTGACACACATTTCCTCATTGAAATAAATGTTTTTCCGACATGCCACCCCATAAATTTGTGAATAAAAATCCTTACATTAATTGAGAAATTCCTTACTAATAATTCCGTTATTCACGTCATTCCATAGACAAGATTACGTACATACGTATACTATTCTATAATAAATTAATAAGGCGTACAGATTTATAACCATTGCAGTATTTTATTTGTTATAGCATAGTTTATTTTGCAGTGCTAAGTAAGGATAGCGATGCTTTTAGGTCTCTATCACATCTATACTATATTTATTTGACAGTGAAATAAAATGTAATCAAACACTAAAAAGGTTGCTTAAGAATTTTTCCACCAAGAAATAAATATTTATGAAATTTTCATCTACTTGTTTTATACTTTTTTTACACATGAAATTTATATCCTTATACTTTACTAATATTATGAAGAGAAAAGATTTAAGTTTTTGTATGTTTCTTTGTATTGCTTATATGTTTCTAACAAAAATTCGTTCACATGTAGAAAGCTACATTCAAAAAGCTCGGTGGCGTAGTGGCGAAACGCGCTATAACGTTACTTTGACACCAACGCCAATGTATTCAATTCCCACACAAGACAAACATTTGTGTGCAGGAACATGTCTATCCTGGTCTGGGTGTTTTTAAGAGAGGTAGGGCACATTAAAGCAGCCCGTCCGGGGAAGTAACGATACCTCGTAGAAAACCGCAGCCAAATAACAACTCTCTGGACGGTTATTGTTGTTAATAGGCTGCGGTAACCAGTTTACATCAGGTGGGCCGTATGCTTATATGCCTCCCGACGTTGTATATATAAAAAAAGGTTACTTAAGGAATTTTCCATCAAGAAAAAAATATTTATTAAATAACTCGTTTTTTAATTACTTGTTTAATACTTTTTTTTACATACGGAATTTATATACTAATATTTCAAAGAGAAAAGATCTAAGCTTTTGTATGTTTGTTTGTTTTTACATATGCTTTTCTCAAAAATGCTTTCACTTATAGATAGCTACATTAACAGCGGGCAATAACATGGGCTACATTTTATTTATACCCAAAATAGACAGTCTCTCAAAGACGAGTCTAAACCTCGGTTACAGTCAAGTACCAAGAACAGTTTTTGTTCAAATTAGTCAAAAGATGATGATATTCATTAACCCTTATCCTTTCCTTTATAATTCTTGTTATATTCTGTTCGTAAAGTAACTACTAATTTGTCTTCCTGTCAATCAACCCGCGCGAAGCCGGGGCGGGTCGCTAGTTTGTTATAAGTTGATCATGGATATAGTAACTCACAACACATTTTGTGTGCCCTAGTTTGTTTGTGTTGTACTTGTAAGTTTTATATGCATATTTAACCTTATTGACAAGGAAATAAGGAAGCAAAATGTGAATTTAATACGAAGCCTTTCCTTACCAAACATTTGAGTTATTATGTACTAGAGGAGCTATCCTAAGTAAAAGTTTTGCTCCATTTTGGTTATAATTAACTAATGTCCGCTGCAGCGCTGAAATAATTTAGATGTCTGTCCCAAAGATTCGAAGATACAGCATTAAATCGCTTCTAGGGGTATTTTTCTCGCGACCAAAAGGTCAAATGCGCCGTGATTTTCATGGCGCTTACGCGTTTCGTTCAACGTAGTACAGCAATATCGGCAACAAGCATGGCGTACAATTTGGTTCGCGTTGTCGGTTCTTGTACACTAGTACATAATAATTCAAAGTTACCAAACAACAATCAAGTTTTATAAGAGTAAATAAGATTGTAATGTGTAGTTTTTATTGTCATTTCTGTTTGTATAAAACATTACTCGGAATATAGAAATATCTTACTCTCTTTCACAATTAATCTTAGATAATTCTGAGTATTTCCAATTTTCTACGACCATTTTACTTTTTTCTTAATTAAAATAATTAGGATTGGTGGGAGTCGCTATCTAAACTTACAGATTTGGTGAAGATACAAATTTTAACATGAGGCGATTGCTGTCAGATCTCTACAACCCAGAGGAAAAATTAAATCTTTCTCAGGTCACATGTCTTTCGAAAAATTATTTCTTGATGTACGGGTTTCTGCACAATGTTTTTCTTCATCGCCGAGCAAGTGATAATTACAAATATGTGCAGAAATTTTGTGCTGCCATTGTTCTAAACTACTAAAGAAAAAATACAGTTTTTTAATGTCATTAGAACCCTAGGTTTCGAAAAACGGTTTACATGATCGAAAATATTTTTTCACTCCTTAAGGAAGTTAATAACAATTAAAGACCACTTCAGTGCAAATGAGAACTGAAATAAATTTTCTTACGTTTTAATTAAAATGTCTAACTTACTAAAGATACGTAATCGCCGCCTTAATATCGTTATTCATAATAATGGTGTACACCGACTGAACTAATATGAACTCTATTATTAAATATTTTAAAAGTGAAATTTGTGTGAAATAGTTTGGCGGAGGTATTAATTTCGTAAAATTATGACGATAAGGTAAACTCCATTTGCTATAAATATTACAAAAGGCGTTATAATTGTCTGTTATTCATAATATCAAGAGGATGTGGTGTAATTTTGGTTCAGTTAGAGTAATTATGAATGTTTATTAATGAGAATTTTAATTATTACTTTTAGTACATCTATAAGATGGCAAGAAAACGTACGACCTCCCTGATTGGTTAACATTAAATAGAGTATAGTGTACTGTACTGTATTGTATTATAAATTAAAATACAATATACTGTAGTGTATATTGTATTTTAATTAATAATTTTTATAAATGCATATTACCTAAGGGATTGATGATAATCCTACAATGTGCTGCTCAATCCACATATGAAGATCGTACATGTGTACTGATGGACGGCATCTTGTTGCCCTGGTTTGATCTCAACACTTGTGTCAAGCAGGGTTACGTGCTGTCCGTGGAGCTATTCATTGTGTATCTCGATAATTGTCTGCAGAAGATGCAGGATTACTCATAGGTGATGTATGGTGAAATGTCTACTTTACACAACGAGATAGAAAATGTACATAATATAGGTAATGTGATAAATGTAATGTTAAATTTAACAAGAAAGCCCAGTTTATCTGTCTGTTATCGCATCACTGGGAAACTGTTGATCAGACTATCTTTCTTATTTATTTCAAAACATATAGTCGAAGATACGCCGGGGAAAATTATAGTTTAAGGTATATTTTTAACAAAATTCTGTAAAAAACAAACCTTAAATGAGCGAGATGATTTAAACCACCAGTATGAAACCATGAATCTCAGCTAGCCCGTCATCCTACTAATAATATAACTGAAAGTTAAGCGATTTGGATACACCACCTGATGTATAGCGGTTACCGTAGTCTTTCAATGCTTGCAATACTTGAAGTATTATATGCGCGTTGCCACCCCTGCTGACAACATAACAACTCCTTAGAAGCTTATTGGTAACCTCACTTACCCGCAGCAACACAACAGATCTCAGGGAGTTGTTATTTGGCTACTTTGATGCGCTCTTCTTTTCCTGATTCTCTCTAGAAAGTTTACATTAACAAATAGGTTCTTTTTAACCCGAACCCGGTTCCAGTCTAAAAGTCTAAAATAAAAACTCCAAGCGGAACCGCAGCCAGTAACTAGCATCACATAAGCTTAAAATGAAATGCAGAATTTTGAACTATAATTGTTCAACCGCTACGATCCTTAAACAATCTAAATTGACCCTTAACTTATGTTGCCTGTCACATATATAACTGCACTATGAAAAGGTCAGAGACTATGTTGGAACTCAGCATATCTGCTATCTAGTAATTATCTATGGATCCAGGCGACCAAGCGTGCCTCTTTTAAGCAAAACAGCCTTTCTTTTAGTTTAGGCAGGTTTTAATTATCTATAGATCTCGCCAGAATGCAGGCTTGGGCGTGTTGATCGCGCACGATAAATGCACCAAATAATTACCATTAAAAAATTCCTTACATGCCATTGGGCCCTCGCAGGTACTTAGACACGTCTTATATATTTTTGAATTCATAATTGTTATTAAATGATCATAGTAACGATTATTTTTAATATACTAGCTATTTGTTGAATTAAACAATTTTTAACGGAAGTATCGCGTGTTATATTTATTTTGTTGAACCTGACGTTTCGAACGCTTTGCAGCGTCCGTGGTCGCAGGAAAACATGGACGCTGCAAAGCGTTCGAAATGTCAGGTTCAACAAAATAAATAAAACACGCGATACTTCCGTTAAAAATTGTTTAATTCAATGTGTAACAATCTCGAAAACCTAAGACAATACTAGCTATTGTTTACTTCCATAAATAATAATTTACCATGCACCATCGTTATTGTACCGATAAGCTGACACTTATTTACCTTGATATTTAATTGAAGATTAATAACAATTCATGCTCCGTGGCTCGGTCATGTAGAAACAATGCAGGATGAAAGAATGACAAAACAGATATACTATTCAAATTTGAAAGGATATAGACGCCGAGGAAGACTCACCTACCATGACCAAATTGGTTGTGTTTTATAAGGTCATGCCAGGAGTCTTGGGAAGCGCCCTGTCGCTGTCAGATCCGGGGCACCTCATCAAAGCGGCCGATGGCAATTCGCGGGGTTGTTTAGTGGGTATACCGTTGGGCAGCCAACGGGGAGTCCCACACTACCAGGACTACGGAGGCCACCCAGGCACCGGTGGTGTGCATAACGCATTTTCCCCGCGTCACAAAAAAAGGAGTCTTGGGAACCGGCGAACATGTAAAGAACAATGAATGTTAAAGAAGCGAGTAAGGTGTGTAAATATCGTATCTTGTCGTGCTTAGTCCTCTCTGCCTACCCCGCCAGGTGGCGTGAAGATACATACATGATAACTGTAAATATTCGTAGTTAATCTTTGGTATGTCTTATTTTATTTGAATTTTATCATTCAATAAGGAACTCGCAGTAGCAGTGGATAAAGAAACTATTAACCAAGTGGTCCGGGTTTCAATCCGACTGTGGGCATATGCCATTAGATTAGTGTTTTCGTATTTCTGTACATGTTAGTAATTATCAGTTGCTCATAGCGGTAAAGGTTGTTGTGAGGAAACTCGCATGTCCAAGAAAATACATTTCGAAAGACGTGTGGTCAACCTACACTGAAAAAAAAGATTAGTTGAATTTACCAAAGAAGCAAAGGTAGGCTATTTTACTAGTAAACTTTGTTAATTAATGCAAAAATTTGTAGTTAAATATACAAATATATTACGGTTGGCCTTCATTCAAAAGTATTTTGTAGCTATCACTATTTTAAATGTATAATTTACCGCTAATAAATGGATTATACATATAATATGGTACAGTTTATCATACGAAATAATTAATTTTATTATTTTTACTGGTACTTCATTAACCTTTTTTGATTGGTAAAATCAACTTAAGTCAAAGGTAGGACCCAGTTCAACCGTCGACTTTGGTGAATTCTATTAGGAATCTGGGAAATCTAACTAAACATTTTTTTCAGTGTAAGCAAGCTCTGGTTTCCCTCTGCGTTGTCGATGTCTAACGGCAGTCGCTCCATGTCAATAAGTATCTTTGCGTAATCCTTTGATCTAGGGAGCGAATCCCGCCAATGCTAATGTTTAAAAAAACGGAATAAAGCTAAAACGAAGAAGACTATTTTATCCAGTCGTAGCAGTAATAGTCTAATCTTTTTTTTTAATACTACGTCGGGAGGCATACAAGCATACGGCCCACCTGGTGTAACGCCTATTAACGCTTACGATGTATTAAGTGTCACTCGCGCGATGCCTCCTCTGCTGCTGCTACACGACAACCCTCTAGCGAGTTATTATTTGGCTACGGTTTTCTGGGAGGTGGAGGTACTTCCCCAGACGGGATGCTTTGATGCGTCTTATCTCTCTTAAAAGTCTGGGGAAGTATCTCCACCTCATAGAAAACCGCAGCCAAATAACAACTCCCTAGAGGGTTGTTGAGTTCCCGCGTGTGAGTGAGGTCACCAGTAAGCTCTCAAGGAGTTGCTGTGTAAGTAGCAGAGGAGGCATCGCACGAGTGATACTTAATACATTACAAGCGTTAATAAGCTACGTTACTCGCTTTACATCAGGTGGGCCATATGCTTGTATGCCCCCCGATGTAGTATAAAAAAAACTATTCAAAAGTGGAAGGATATAAGAGGCGAGGAAGGCTCACCTAACATGACCAAGTTGGTTGTGTTTTATCAGTTCATGCCAGGAGTCCTAGGAGTTAATTATTACCAGAGGAAGACTTTGTACAAAAGTCATCTGCATGGGTACATCTGTCTCACCTATTTCTATCGCCAAGCAGCTATATTTATAAGCTGTGTTCCGGTTTGTAGGGTGAGATATGGCAGAGAAATTACTGGGTACTGTGACGAAACATCCTTAGGTCACAAGGTTGGCAGCGCGCAAGTAACATCCCTGTGGTGCTGCGAGCGTCAACAGGTTGTCTGTCATCTGATGCGGGCCGTATGCTTGTTTGCCAATCTAGTTGTATAAAAAAATATATTAATTAACCCCATCCCAATGAATTAGAAAAGGGGAAAATGCCAGGAAGAAAAAGTTATTTTTTTCCGTAGCAGTAAATTAAACAGCGGTCTCTAACTAAAGGAACCGAACCTGTTCTCTTGTTCAATATTCACAGACCGTTATCGTTCTAACATTACTGTGCACGAGATAATCTCATGTATGCAAATGTATGGAAAAACTGAGGTCTGCGGTCAACGACGCGGTTTTCTTACGGTATATTTTAAATTTGGATGAACGTTTCGTTAATAAATATCGAAAAAGAGTAGATTTTCCGAAACACCGTTCCTATATGAAATCTATATGTTTGTCTGTGTGTGTGTCTTTTTTTCTAATATTCGAATTTTGACTTCAGATTCGGATTCAGCATAAAAACGTAGAATAGGAATGTTCAGGAACACCGTTCCTATCTCAGAAAAATAGTCAAAATGGCCGACAAATTAAAAAAAAAAAATTGTTATATAATTGACGAGCCAGGTGTTCCTCTGGCAATGCAAGCTTGCGCATTCGCAACCGGTTTTATATTGAGTATATTTTTTTTTGTAATAAACATCAATTTCCCTTAAGTGAAGTTAATATCAATCTTAGATACGACAAATCCACCGTACGCGTTTCTTTACCGTTTCGTTAGCAGATGCTAACTATGCTAATTAGTGGCATTGGTGCCATAAACTTTGGTGACATGTGGGCGTTTCAACGGAATGCCAGCCGTCACATCGGCGACATTCCTGCCTTGTATGTTTTAGGAAATGTAGGCGTGATTGTTATTCACTCTTGATTTACTTGTGTAAAAGTAACTTTGTATGTCGAACGAGGCTCTAGAGAAATATAGATAGGGTGTATTCATAAAACTAATAAACCACTTGATAAAGCATAAGGGCCTCACTCACAGAGGCTTAGTTTTTGAGCGCCTAAATATCTCATTGATACAAGGGAGAATAACCGATAAGCCTTACTTAAGTTTTTTTTTTGGCCTGACCATGTAGTTGGCCCTTGCGGGTCGTTACTACGTCACCCAGAAGAGAGAGGCCAGCGTGAGGCGGCACAGCCTGAAAAAGCAAAGAAGCGACTGCCATAAGGCCCCTGAGAAGGGTCGATCCTCGGCTTAGCACGTCGCGGAGCTAAAAAATCAAACACGCGGGTTTATGCCTGAAGGGTCTATGAAGAGAGGCGGCCAGGTACCTGGGCTACCCGGTCCCTGGTGTATCGCGTAGAAGTCCTAACTCTCCGCACTCGGATCCGCCAAGTGCGGTGTATATGTGGAGTGCTGGGGTCGGGGTCGGAGAGGACTGATAGGCTGATAAGTGAACTGATGTGATCTGTAAACTGGCCTATCAGGCTGCGCGTTCTACTTTACCCCCAAACCGTAGTATTAAATGAATTTAGTTACTATTGCAAAATAGTGTCATGGGCTCTCCATAGATCCTTCTAGATCCTTCATGGGTGTATCAGAGCAGTTCGACTGGAAAGTACTCGTACATGTACCATAAAGAAAACTACTCTTATCATCTCTAGGATTAAAGCTACTTTAAGAAATGACACACAATCGATACAAAGTAACAGATAGGTTTTATATACAACTGCTGAAGAACAACAAGCGTAGGGTGTATAGTGAATACCGTAGCTTATGAAAGCTTGCTATATAAGGAGTAGCAGTTAACAACTCGTGTTACAGCAGCTGCTAACATAGCTCCTGAGGAAGTGCTGTATTAACAACACTCATTCGTAAGAACACGACAATACTGCGGTTTTCCGTAAGGTGTACATCCTCTAGTCGGACTACTTGTGTATCTAATAAAGCTTAAAATACTAATAAAGGACCATCTACTATACATTCATTTTTAATACTTTTTAAATCATATACTTGTGATAGTCGTTAAACTACACGAGAAGCGACGTAAATTGCTAATTACGACAAAGCTAGTTATACTTCGTTTATACTTCAACAAATATTAAAAAATAGTCAGTCCCTATAAGGAACGTGTTGTTTTTAGGGTTCCGTACCCAAAGGGTAAAACGGAACCCTATTACTGAGGCTCCGCTGTCCGTCCGTCCGTCTGTCACCAGGCTGTATCTCATAAACCGTGATAGTTAGACAGTTGAAATTTTCCCAGATGATGTATTTCTATTGCCGCTATAACAACAAATACTAAAAATTAGAATAAAATAAATATTTAAGGGGGCTCCCATACAACAAACGGGATTTTTTTGCTCATTTTTGCTGGATATTGATAACGGCAACAGGTAGACGCTTGAAATATCCACAGAATATTTAGTTATATATTTACTTTAAGAATAAATAATTAAATTAAAATAAAACAAATATTTAAGGGGGGCTCCTATACAACAAACGTGTTTTTTTTTGCCGTTTTTATAGATAATGGTACGGAACCCTTAGTGCGCGAGTCCCACTCGCACTTGGCCGATTTTTTCTATTCAGTAGTACAGAACCCTTCGTATGCCAGTTCGACTCTTATTTGGCGGGTTTCTTATGTATAAACACATTATTTTTTAGTAGAAAAAATCTTATTCATTGTCTACACATAAAATAAAGTAGCCATAAATAATGACACCAATTTAGTCACCGTTCCCGACTAATATTTAAAATCTAATTAGACTACTTCAATCTCTGTTGACACTTGAGTCGTAAAACAAGGCAATAAGATCTATTTTCAATCCCATTTAAGAATTAAAGCGTCGACAGGATTTCAAAAGCAGCTATTCGTACCTATAATTAAAATCGGATAATTAACAAAACGAATGTAACTTGGTATCTGGATTATGAAGATTTTTATGGGAATCCAGGTCTATTATAGCTGGTTTGGTGCAATTGAAAATATTTTGGTGTGTCACTTAAATTTTTGTTAAATATCTAACAAAATATATCACGGCATATCTGAAAAGTTGTATCTGCTATACATTCCGATGGGCTAGTTAGATAACATTTACGAATTTGGAAGACTTTGAGGCACTCAATGGTGTTGATGCGCCTACCAGTATAATCAAAAACGCAGCAGCGTCTACCCGGACTGTCTATGGACAAGTTTAGTAATCTCGTGTTCCTCCTTGCTCCTAAAATAATACCACCAAGTCTAATTTTTACCTAAGCAACGCCAATGTTCTTGCTTTCGTATAGAGGCTCTAAACGATTGCAGTATTAAAAATAATGCTCGCACTTTGCCTCCCTGCCGCTAATACAATCATTCCTTAGGTGCTTGCTGGTAACCTCATACACTTGTAACACCACAACACTCCATGTTTTTTTTTTTTTAAATATATATGGCAATAGTGTTGCTACTTTATGCCAGTGTCAAAGTTTTGAGTTTTAGAACCATATGAAAATCTTAATACTATGTTCCAGCTTCAGGAACTGTGCTGAAAAAATACTTGTGAAGGGTACCTAGACCAACCCAATTTAAATACCACCCGTAAAACGATAGTGATTTTTACAAGGTTTTCTTGAAGAACTTATTCACGTCTTCCAAAAAGTGCATAAATGTGTTTTATTTGAGTTTTTTCATTACTGTATAATTTCACTAGCACTTATGTTACAAAATACTATCGAAATTGTCACAAAAAACAAATTTTATACTGAATTGTAATAATGTCAAGTATAACAACAATGTCACTCGTCAAAAGCGCGGGAAGAAATCCCCACTCCATGAATTTGTTAATTGGCTGTTTTGTGTAAGGTGGAAGTATTTCCTGCAGTCCAGCTACTTAGATGCGCTTTACCTCTCTTTGTGTAAGCAATACAGGATTGAATTGAATAATAAAGGATCCTTTTTATTCGCATGATTTTTATTCAATTTATACTGGTGACAGTTGTAAAACTACAGGAAAAGCGACATAAATTGCAAATTACGATAAAGTTACAAATCTAATTTAATCATAATTTGCACTTTGATTCGCTCGATGTACAGCATGAGCTTTATTAATTTAAATAAAAAAAATATTTTTGTAACATTAAATTTCTATTGTTAATGCTAAAAAATTATGCGATCTGCGGCCTAACTGCGTGTTCGTTTCCATACCTCATACACACCACTCTAATTATTATTTACTAGCTGCTGCCCGCGGCTCCGCCCGCGTGGAGTCAAATAACGTAGCCTATGTGTTAATCCAGATCATAATCTATCTACGTGCCAAATTTCATTCAAATCCGTTCAGCCGTTTAAGCGTGAAAGAGCAACAAACATCCATACATACAAACTTTCGCATTTATAATATTATATAATAGGATAAGACAATTGCCACAAAACTGATTACATATAACTGCATCCAAATAATCAAGTAGCTAGGTTAATGTGGCGGTAAGTTAACAGGGAGCTAGAAGCGTACGAGCAATGTTTCGTGTATTACTAGCATCTTTTAATTAAGGTCATTTCATATCAGGTGGGTTGACAGCAAATGCTTGTCTAGATCAGACGCAGTGATACTTACAAAATATCCTGTTCCCAAAACTTCCTTACATATACGAAGGAGGCAAGTGAACACTGGCTCACCAGATGGTGAGCAATTCTTTTGCGTAACAAGTGATTTTTGATTAGGAATATGGTTGGCGATCGCAATTATAACCGAACAATTGTTACCTATACCTATAGTAGTGGATAAAGAATCGGCCTACTAAACAACCGGTGTTCGGTTCGAATCCAGGCATTTATCACTAAATTCGTATAGGTTAGTAATATCTATATATTTGTAATTATAATTTGCTCGGCGGTGATTGGAAAACATCGTGAAGAAACCCGTACGTCCAAGAACTTATATTACATCGCGTTAATGTTAATACTTGCACTTGAACAGAATCCACTTCACAATTTTATTTAATAATTATTTTTACCGACCGGTTTCGCCTTTACGGCATTATCAAGGTATTTTATACGATAATGCCGTAAAGGCGAAACCGGTCGGTAAAAATAATTATTAAATAAAATTGTGAAGTGGAATCTGTACAAGTGAAAGTATTAACATTAACGCGATGTCTTCAAAATTCCACCAAGTGCCTACAATCAACAGTATCAACATAACTTATATTACGATAGACGTTGTGACCTAACCTAAGAAAGATCTGATTTTCCCTCTGGTTTATGGAGCCCTGAGAGCAGTCGTTTCATATCAAAATCAATATTTTCGCCAAATCCTTAGACTTAGCTAACGGACTCCGCCAATTCTAATTCATTAGGAAACGGGATAACGCTAGGAAAAAGAAGAATACGCGAACTTCTACGCGATTTTCGGCGTCAGAGAAATCCAATTGAATAGTCAGTCATACTCAGTAACCTACCGCACGCAATCGGGAATCATAAAGTATTCATAGCACCAACATCATCTGTACCAGATTCCGTGATAATGGTAACAGATCGTAAAATTAGCGACTACATTTTGTTGCGGTCAAAATACTCCGATACACATCAAAGCCAATCCTTGAAAATAAATTAATAATAAAATACGCCCCTTGTCATCAAAAGTTTATAGTTTTAAACATGTGTTTCAAATTTCGATCTAGTAAACTATTTGATGATCACATAAATCTTTGTTAAAAGACTATTCCGTTTTATTTTTTATTTATACCAATTGCATATGTATATTTGCATAAAAGAGACTTTGTACTGAATAAAAACCAGTTGAGAATGCGCAAGCTTGCATTGCCTGAGGAACACCTGGCTCGTTAATTATATAACAATTCAATTTTTTATTTTATTTGTCGGCCATTTTGACCATGTTCCTTAAGAGATAGGAATGGTGTTCCTGTACATTCCTTTTCTACTTTTTTATGCTGAATCCGAATCTGAAGTCAAAATTCGAATATTCGAAAAAAAAAACGCACACACAGACAAACGCACAGATAAACATATAGATTTCATATAGGAACGGTGTCCCTGAAAATATTTACACTATCATACCCAGCCCAGCAGTCATTATTCAGGATAAATAACCGGCTTATTGGCAAACTCCTCGGTTCAAATCCTAGTCTGTACCATTCAATTCGTGTTTTTGAATTTATGCATTTGTAATAGTCACTTCCTCGGAAAAAAACGTGACGAAAAGCCCAAGAAATTATATTTCGAAAAACGTATAAGTAATCTAAAACATATTTTGGCTCCTACTTTCTATAAATTGCCAGATATGGTATTATTCTTAGTGATATTCCGTTTCCTAATACATTAGGATTGATGGGCATAAAAGCCACAGATTTGGAGCGATTGCTATCAGACCTCCACAACCCAAAGGGAAAACCAGACCTTTTTTAGGTTAGGTCACACGATTTCCGAAATATAATTCTACCGCTGAGCTAGTGATAATTACAATTCTGGCCGCTCAGACATAACTGTTTGAATTTTGAATAATATCTATATATAATACGTAAAGGAAAAACTTTGCGCCTATTTATTTAATACATTGCACGCATCAAAGGGTATGAAATTTGGCATGATTAAAGTTCGTATGAAGGAGTGCAAAAAGAAAAAAATGGATGAATAATATATGTTACAAATATACGAAAATCTTCGGAGAGAAATACTATTCTTGAAATAAAATATTCATTGTTTAATTTATACATACATCGTACATTTCATGACTGTGATATTGTTAATGAATGAATGTATGAGAAATATGAGATGACATACTGAGAGTATGATAACACGATGCGGTGTTTTGTGAAGTGGAGATATTTCCCCAGACGGGTTGCTTACATGCGCGCTACCTCTTTTAAAAACACCCAGACCAAAAGCTACCTGGTTGGAAACACTATTGAAGTCATTGAGCATAGTGTTAACGTCCTCCAGCAATTGTGCCGTGAGAACTATATCAATCTTGCAAATTAATCTGGCAAATTGAAGTTCTTACCATACTGTACATACCGTCTTTTCTAGTTCAAGAACTTGAAGACTGCGATAAAGAGTTTTGGGGATATAACGTCGCCCTGTCACAACCTTTTACATGTGTATCGATTTCGTACTCTGATGTACCTACTTCAATACACATTGTTTCATTACGATTTATACTTACTTACTACTTATTTATACTTTTTTCAGTACTTCAACGTTTCAATGTGCCGACAGTCAATTCGGTATCGCTAGGGACTGTAGCACCGCCCACGTTTCAGTAGAATCAAAGAGTCTTTTATGGTACTAGGTACATACGCCAGACTTAAGGGCAAATTATAGTCATTAGTCTCCTGTAATTTGACCGAGATATGTGATGTGCTAAAACCCTTTCGAAATTCGGCTTGTTTGGGAGGCAGGAGATCATCAAGACGGTTTGTGTTAACTCTTGAAAACAGTACACAGATGACAGACAAACTGATGTCGGTCTATAATTCTTCAATGAAGTCTTATTACCCTTTTTGACGAGCAACACGACTAGGCTTCTGCTCCACGCTTCCGATGTTTGACGGAATTGAATAAATTCGGTACTTCTAGTACCGGGTTTTCCGCCCCGCTTTCAGAAACTCCGCCATGATTCCGTCCTCATCCGGTAGTTTCCCATTTGCTTTTGCTTGAGACCCAATCGAATCATGTACATACTGTGATGTCTCTGATGTCTTCGTTATAGTACCGGATCAGTTGGAACTGAACGCACAAGACGGATATAGTGTAGACTTCTCCAAATATCAATGAAATCGACCAGCAGTTGCCTCCTTTATTTTCATTGCCTGATTCTCTAGTTGCCCCAATTGCCCCACTCTTAACTCATAGTTCTATTTCGTAACCAGCTTTACATTAAAGTCCCCCATCAGCACTGTGTAGTGAGACATATATAGCTTTAGATATATCCTTATACATAACCACAACCACATCATCGCGATTTGTTGAAGTTGGTGCGTAGACCTGTATGATGTTCAGCGACTTATGATTTATCTTCTACTTTCTACTTTTCCGCTAGTGTTTACGTATTATAGATTCAGTTATAACGCATTTTCATGGTTCTGCATTTTTATGCAATTTCATTGCATACAAATCTCACCTCCTACGGTTTGAGCTTTGAGCTTTTCACAATAAGGAATACACGCTATGCATGCCAGCTTCTCATAAATTGATCAAAAATTTCGACCATTTTGGTTCACAGTGAAGCGGTAATATACCTATATATTCCGTTAGCATATACTTACTTATATTACCTATCTCTTACATAATGTTTAGAGTTAACTATCTCATTAGAATTCTCACGGCATCGGCATAGCGTTTATATGCGAACGGTCGACTACAACCGTTTGCCTATAAAATGCTCGAAATGTTCCCAAACTGATATCGCTACCACGGCCAGACCACACCTATGGCGAATAAGTCATACTTGCGATTTAGGAAAATATACGAGTATTTATAAAACATTTACGAAGTTGAAACGTACGGAGTGATGACTTTAGTATTTCAAGAGACGTGATGTGCTGTGGAGACTATTGGAGAGATATGTGTATATAATAATTTAAATTCAACTATTAAAATATTAAAATATTATATGGGCATAATAAATAAGGGTACATATTAATGTCATTATCTAATCCAATGTCAATTAGATACATATTAATTCCTAAAGTCATTTATTGTATAAAAACTGTTGAGGATAGCTTTTATATAACCTTTTTATACTTTTGTAAACTCTATGTTTTTACACTCTGGTATTATTCTTGCTTTTGTTTTCTGCTGTCATTATTTTTTGTGTCATCGTTCGTCTTTTGGTAAGCATTATTATTATAACTCCTATATCCTTAATAAATAGAAAATACTCTGATATCTGGTCGTTACCTATTTATTACATACAGTCCACCTTTCTTTAAAACCCACTCTTTACAAAAACTATTAATGTTCTTAAGAATATATTTAGATTTGTATGTAGAAATATTTAGAACACAAATCTCGCTTTATAGTCCAAAAACGAATTCTGCACTTCGCGTAACTGTAGTGCTGAAGTAATTATTTTATTTCTATATTTCATTTCTGTGCATATTTTCTTAAATTGGTGAATATTTTGATGCATATAAAATATATTTGCGAAAATGTACTGGGACATTAGTATGTTGATTTTTTTAAACAATTGTCACCGGGAAGCCTTTCTACTTAGATTATACATAGACCTTATCTCACGCTATAAAATGAAAATTAAAGAAATTTCGCAATGTTACTATTATGTTATATGTACATAGTTATATATATATATAATCTGTAGATGTCGGCATTAATATAAATACATGATTATAAACCAACACATCTGTCTCTCATTGGGGTAGACAGGGACTACAGAATGCCAGGTGCACTGATCCAAACATACCTCCTTCGCTATTTCTACGTTCATCCACCTCTACACGCATGCTCTATAGTCGGTTTTGAGTGATTCGGCCTTTTTTCGGTACATCGTCTATATCATCGATATAATATATCATCTATAGGACGGCTCTTGGCGATACCTCAACTCTCTATTGCTCGATATACTTCAATCGTAATAACTTTTGTCATTCATTCTTTCCAAATGTCCAAACTATCTCAGCTTTTCAATTTTTGTCACTACGAGTACATTATCTTTTATTCACCATTGTTTTCTTACACTGCTATTTTTTACCCTAATAATTATCTTAACTACACATACACTTCAACTGTAATTTCTACAGCATTTACCCATTCGGCATTAATAGCATGCATATTATAAATATTCCAACCACGTGAATACCCCCTCACATGGCACAAATATTATCACTGCAATCAAACGCGCATAAAAACTTAAATTTATTCCGTTGCGACGAACGCAGCGTCAAATTGAAGAATGTTTTTATGTGCCGTCTTTAAATAAACAAGTTTGTGCATCTAATAAAGTAAGGTTTTAACGAGCCGAATCTCCGAGAATGCCTAATTGATAAGTTTTAGGCGCATTCTTCGAGAATTATAGAATTTTACTGTAAATTTACGAGGTTAGGCGTTAAAACGTCAGTTTTATGTTAAATTCGTCGTTAGTTTGTTGATCTTTTTAGTTTCGTTAACAAATGTTGCGACATTTATGAAACTTAATTAAATTTATTCGTGATTGTTAGATATGTAGAAGTTAGTTTAGTCGTAAATTTAACAGTACCAACTAGGTAAATTGCAGTTTTTGATAATTGAAAATGTCTATCTAATCTCTAAATGTAAAAGATGGATGACACAAAGTTTGCGCTTTGAGGAATTTAAGAAAACGAACCGGCCTGATCGTCTGACATATCACAACTCTCGAGAGAGGTAAGGCGCACAAAAGCAGTCCGATAGGCAGTTTTTGTTTATACTACGGGAGGTATACAAGCATACGGCCCACCTGATGTAAAGCCGGTACCGTAGCCTATTAACGCTTGCGATATATTAAATACCACTCGTGCGATGCCTCCTCTGCTGCTTACACAGTCACTCCTTGGGAAGTTACTGGTGACCTCACTCACTCACAGGAACACAACAACCCTCTAGGGAGTTGTTATTTGGTTGCGCTTTTCAGTCAGGTGGAGGTACTTCCCCAGACAGGCAGCTTTGATGCGCCCTGCCTCTCTTAAAATATCCAGACCAAGAAAATTACTTTGCCAGTCGAGGTACTCTTTTCAAAACACGTCCTGTGTGAGAATCGACCGTACAAACCTTGGCAATAGAGTAGCATTTTTAACGACTCCGCTACCAAAGTCGTCATAATCACTAAGTATCCCCGGTAGCAGCACATATTGTTTCGATGTCCCGCATTCTCCAAACAGAGGTTCGATTTGGAGCAGAAGTTGGGAAGTTAACTATTTCCAATAGTTTAGAATCGTTTCACCGGCGTTCAGAAATGGCCATAAAACTGAAAGATGATGAATGAAAGAATGAATGTGGAGTGAAAGAGAATATGATGTATGAATGTGTTTAGCTATATAAGAGCCTTGCCCATGGCAGGGGTGCAATATTCTGTAAACAAGAAAAAAAAAGTATCTCCGGTAATGTATTTGATATTTGAGCTATTTGAACCAAGTTATTACTTGCGTTTCAAGTGCACAAGGTCTCAACTAACTCTCTAATCCTCATATTCACAATTTTGGTCCTTATAAATCAAAACGTACAGTATTCCCTTACATACCAGTACAAAATACTTACAAAAATTACTTGCACAAAATACTTGTAAAAATACTAGTGAAATAATTGACTGCTTAGCTGTCAAAAAATCTTTAAAACATGTTATTACGTGTTAAGCAACAAGTACAATGTGTCTTTCAACTGACAGATGCATTGTTTGTAACAGCCGAATTACAAAGCTAAAAACATGTAATTAGATGTTATCCATGACATAAATAACGTGAAACTTCGGGTACGAAACAGTTTTGTAAATGAGTTTGATCACATTATTAAATCTTAACAGCAATAGAGTCGCATTTAGTTACTTATATAGCTAAGCAGTGATAGCCTAGCACATAAACAATCAGCTCATTTACCTTCTGGTCCCTGGTTTTAATCCTGGTATGAGCATTTTAGGATTTAAATACATACTAGCTGACCCGGCGAACTTCGTACCGCCTCAGGATCAATAAATGGTGTGTTAACTTATTAGATGGTATAAATTCTTTTAATACTTATTATCCTATTCCGGACGAAGATAAATCCAAAAACACAAAAATCATAAAAATCGGTCCAGCCGTTCTTGAGTTATAAATGGTGTAACTAACACGATTTTGTTTTATATATATACGAGTAGATATGCCAATTCGTACTTGAGATATCGTAAAAAAAGAATTTCATATAAAATGTATGAGAAATGTAATTTACTTTATTTTTATTTTTTCCATGTTTTAATACTTATTATCCTATTCCAGACGAAGACAAATCCAAAAACACAAACGTCATAAAAATCGATCCAGCCGTTCTTGAGTTATAAATGGTGTAACTAACACGACTTTGTTTTAGAAGAAGAATATAGAAGACTTAGATAGAAAAACGGAAACCTGCACGTTCAAGAACCTAACCTAACCTAAGAATGGTCTGGTTTTTCTTCTAGTTTGAGGAGGTCTGACGGTAGGGTATCCCCTACCGCCAATCTTAATGGATTAGGAAACTGTATAACGCTAGGATGAAGAAGATTTCAGAATTCTACCTACAAATTCAGGAGTCTCTTAAGTGAATTATGTCTTGTGTTTAAAGAAACCAAGAAAACAGTTTTACCTAGTTATCTTTCAAGCAGCAATATAAATGTTTCACTAGGGGGTTTTTTTTAATATCTAGAGCTGTGTAACCGTGCAATATGAATCCATGTGATAATTTATCGATAATGATGACGTACTTAACAACTCACAACAACACTAATAATAATGTTTAATCACACATCCCATCCACTTCCACATTGATGTGTATCCACATTTATGGTCCCAATTTGATGAGCTCGATGTTGCAGCGGTTAATAACGCGACTTTGACACCAACGCTCGTGTGTTCGCATGAACATGTCTGTTTGTGTATGTTATGATGCACTCTACCTCTCGGTAGGGTGAATCGTAGCAGCCCGTCTGGGGAAGTACCTCCACCTCAGACAACCACAGTCAAATAACAACTCTCTGCAGGATTATTGTGTTCCTGCGTGTATTTGTGGTCATCGGTAACCTTCCGCTGTGTTAGCAGGCTATGGTAACCGCTTTACATCAGGTGGGCCGTATGTTCGTATGCCAAGACCCTTGCGGGATAAGCGAAGATAACCGAATGCCAAAATGACAGTTAAAAAAGTAAAGATCTTATTCTGCTTTCGTGCTGTCTCTGTCATACCCAGCTTTTACTTCCTTACGTTAAACTAATACGTTCTATATAACGAGCTGTGCCTTGTGGTTTAAGTTATCATAGCTAGAACCTACATGAACAGCGGGTTCGACATCTGCAGAAGGCAAATTTTTATGTGTATTTTATTCAATCTATATTCTTGATAAGGGAGTATTTTCCTTATATAATAGGAAATGTTTCACATCAACGTATAATGATATATATATTATACATATTACAATTATCTAGCTCTCACAGACGTTGAATTTAGTTTACGATGATATGGGGCTACGTAAAGTGTTTCAAAGTCGTTTTATAAATAAATTTAACAGTCATTTTAAATAATAAATTTATTATTCAAAATTATTTGGCCATCCCCAGCTTTGCGCGTTACACGAAATTTTCCCAATGATAGCTAAATCACGATTCATTGCGTAGTTTAAAAGAACAATCAAATAGAAGCGACTTTAATTAATGCAATGTATTGAGTTTACTTAGATGAATTTGCAAATATATGTAAATGTTCCGAGACTTCCAAATTCATTTCGAAGTCTTGGAATGGATCGATATTCTGCATTCGTAATTCGAAAAAATTCCAGGTCAAACCAATTGATTTGACAGCCGACGCCCCTAGCACTGACATTACGGTGTTGCATGTCTTTATTTGGCCCAAAGAGTAGAGTAATTTTAGCCGTTTGCATTCTGTAATGCGTTTCCGTCGAGGTATATTTTTTTCTTTCTTCGAATATATGGCGATCATGTTTGTTTTTGTGTATTGGCAGCCAGTTATTTTCCTTTTTTATGTGTCAAGTTGTAAGTCAATTTGCTTTTATGATACCAGACATTATCAGAGAGAGATTGAATATTATTTAAAACTGATTTGGGATCGTTTCGTAAATGTTTTAACCATTTTAGAGTGTTTGACTGAATATAACACAAAATTTCATGCGAGAAAGTCAGGTAATTTATATACTCGTATATAGGTAAGTTACCGGAACTTTGGTTATATAAACATCATTAAAAAGTAAACAAATAAATTAGATTTAAGTTATATCTGAAAATGATCAATTCGACATTTACCCCTCAGTTTCCGTACTTAGCTGTCCAAAAGTTGTGAAAGCAATGAAATAGTTTTGAACAGTTACCTAAACTATTCAGGAGATTTTTTTTTATACAACGTCGGGAGGCATGCAAGCATACGGCAAGCAAAGTATTCCGACTAGAGAATTACTTCCACCATAAAGAAAACCGCAGCAATATATTATCCTTGCAGGATTGTTGTATTCCTGAGAGTCATTCTTAACAGAGGAAGACTTTGTACAAAATTCGTCTGCGTGGGTACCGCTGTCTCAACTATTTCTACCGCCAAGCAGCTATATTTATATAACTGCGTTCCGGTTTGAAGGCTGAGATATGGCAGAGAAATTACTAGGTACTATACGAAACAGTCTTACATCACCAGATTGAAAGCGCGCGAGTAACATCCCCTGGTGTTGTTATTTATTGCTCTAAAGTCTAAATCATATGAATGTAAATAACTACACATATGATACGCAATACTGCACACTCATGTGTTATTTTAAAAATTTTGGCAAGCCTCAATTCGGAAATGTACTCTTGCGATTATAATTACATCTTTTATGTGGTAGTACTTTACTATTCTTTGCATGTTCACAAAACCATGCCAACGAAATCGGAGCCACAACTAGTCGAAAATAAAAAGAAAGAAATGTCCAAATAACCAGGATTATGTAAGAATTCGTATAGTTTTATAAGTATTAACGTATCCTACTCGGCAACCAAATATCCTGTTATACTATGCTCTGTTAATTTTCCAATCTAGTAACTCTAAACAGAGAGGCGATTACCGCCCTTTCTGGCTACAAACATAATAGGCCGCGTATATCTAATTTCATATGAAAAACACACAGTGACAATAGTTCGACTAATGTGTAAATTTCTCTAGTACGTGACCATCATTGCGTGTAATGCCGATGTGTGTAGTGAGCCATTGACTTAGGACCACTAGATAGTGTAATCCTACTAATATTATAAATGCGAAAGTTTGTATGTATGGATGGATGTTTGTTACTCTTTCACGCTTAAACGGCTGAACGGATTTGAATGAAATTTAGCACGTAGATAGACTATGATCTGGATTAACACATAGGCTACGTTATTTGACTCCACGCGGGCGGAGCCACGGGCAGCAGCTAGTGAGATATAATTTAAAAGGGTATTTTTATAACACTCGAGCAGCATACAAGTATATGAGTGCCTGATGTGGATAAAACATTACCTTTAAATGCTTGCTACACAAGTAGTTTCTTGTCTTTGGCATCACTATTTTCTCCTTGCACACATTCAGGAATACAAGAAACTAACAATGAATCGTTCTGTGATGTAAACTCAAGAGTATGTCGCGTACACTACCGATTAGCAAGCTTTGGTGAAGAAAAGGTAGCACATAGGTATATTTAATTAAGAATAACTCGACATTCATTAACTATACCCTGAACGTTGTTATGTTCTTGCGAGTAAGTGAGGTCACAAGGAAGCTTCCAAAGAGATGCTTTAACAACGGGAGGTATACTCCTTGAACTGGCTCACATCAAATGGACCTAGTTTTCTATCCGATATGCTATAAAAATGTGGCAAGTTGTTAAGCAGATGGTTTCCCCGAGTCATTGTTGACAAGTCTACGTTTAGAAACTTTTTTTATACACCTTGTCATTTCCATTGTGTATTTGTTTGTGTATGTGTAGGATAGACGCAGCGAGCCGCGATAGAGTCATTTCCTGATTTTGATGTCGCAATACAATGTCGATGAATAGTATATGGTTGAGTTCTAGATAAAACACCGTTTGTGTGATATTTTGAAATAAAACTGTTTTGTTTATTTTTGTCATCTTATATACATTCTAATATATTAAAGATCATCTCTCGTCCGAGTACACAGTATACAGTAGCAGAGTTATAGTTCTATAGTCAAAATCGATATAGCTTAGAGAACACTTGGATCAAATCCATATTACTTACTGATATGTAAATTTACGTGTGGATAAACGAGGTTTCATTTTGTCTGTCTCGTACTATCGTAAATTTACACTAGTCTTTGTTAAGCAAGTACTGATTTATAGAAGTAATAAAATACCAACTTCCTTTGTGTCAATTGTCTACGTAGCAGTGGCTACGATTGTTTATCGCCTTAGCAATAATGACTAGGTATCAACAGTCAAGCTTTCATGCTTATTCTTTTATAAATGGTCAATTCGCGTAGATATGGCAATGTAGTAGAAGCTGCATTCTTGTTACAGACACTGAATATGTACTGAGATAAGCACAGTGGCAGGGCCAGCAGTAACGGCGGTCGTTACATGCGTCTAATTCATACAGTGTGTGAAAAAAATTGCTTGATTAAAATATATATTTCTTAGAAAGCAACGTTAATAGTTGATGAATCTGATTTCGTCGAGTATACTATCCGCTAGCAACAGAGCGAACGAGGATGTGGCTGGTCGGAACGGTGCCTAATTTCGGCTAATTTCATCCGATATACTGCTGCTGACAAACTTATTGTTGCATTTCACTCATGAGATGTTATTCAGTGTGCTAAAACATGATAATTAACATGAAGACAACGGCGAGTCGTAAAATATTCATTGATGAGGTGTTAGCGTTTCAACTGGAGAAGGATACTAAACTGAAAGTAATAAAAGTATCATGAAAAAATACTAAAACCTTCCTACGGCAAAATAAAATATAAGCTATTGATAAATTCGGATATTCCGGTCACTGCATATTATTTTAGCCGTTTGATGTGTATGCATACATATATCTTCATACCAGGTCTCTTGCAGGTTAGGCAGGGAAAATCGAGCGCCACAGAGATATTTTATAGTAAAAATCAACTACGATATTACAAGGTACCTACGATATTAAACTTTTGAATTTATCACTGTTTGATCGTCGTGGGCAGATTTTGGTTTTTATTACTGGCTAGTTATCTAATTTCCATAATTGCAGTTTTTAACTTATATTTTAGTTTACAGCTTGCTCTGCCAGGTTGCCTCTAACTTCATTAGTCGTACAGAATATCAACATCCCTTTTTCGTTGGTACCACTTTTTTTTATTTAATGTTTCCAGTTATTGTTATATTAAAAATTTTGCAAACATAAAAATCAGCTCTTATTTAATTTCATTTATCTCAATTATTTTATATACATACATATAAGTAGAACAATTTGCATCAACTGTAGTACGTAAAATAATTAAGATTTACCGACTATTTACAAACTGCATTCTCGATGAAACTCAAATTTTTCAATCATGTCCCGTAATTTACATTTATTAATTAAATAAGATATTTGTAGCATTACCAGGTTATATATACAATTATTCATTAAATTACAAATATAAATTAAGTTCAAAGAACATTAACGAAACCGATTGGATTTAAAAGAATGCAAGTAATTCAATAATATTTAAACTGATAAACGAACCGCAAACACAATTTTGTCTACAGTCAAGATTCAATAGATTAAATTCGAAAACCACGCATTGTGAGAGGAATTCATGGGCCGTAGCATTTTTTAAACATATTCTACAATTTGGAATCTAATCGCACTGACATAAAGTTCAATACTTCTTTTTAGTTTAAATACTGGGGACACAATGAATCGAAGATAGTTCCGTACAATTGTCTATTGTCAGTGTATTTATTGGTTGTATTGTTGTTTATTAGTCGGTCGTATCCATAAAAACAGTTTGGTATGTTAATTAGGGTTACAAAAAACTGTGATTGAGATGCCGTTTTTTAAGGACATGCTATGCTTATGAATGTCGGTTTTCAATGAAAATATTTATCTTTTCCACAGCCACACCAACCCATACTCATGACACATTGCTGGGATGCGAGTATCTCTTCAGCAGAGGTTAAGAACATTAGCCGCCTCGAGACGCCAGTACCGAAGACTTAATTTGCTCTTCGAAGCACGGAGAAGCTCAAGATAAGTAAACCCATCCGTGGACAAGCTGCGGGCGACGGTTGTTACCCTTTGTGTTCGATTACACTGACAAATTAAACTATATCATTATTTCATTTTCTTTTTATCTTTAATATATTTTGAAATATTTACCAGAGCGAGATGTCAATTTTCGAGTATGGTTGAAATGCGAAGTACATTCCTCGTCTTATAACGTCAGAAAATACCTTACTTCGTGTGTAGAAAGAGCTATAAATGTTAAATAACAGAGTGGGCTGTGTCAACACTCCATTATATAGTCATAGTCATAAAATTTATTATAATAAAATACGAGTATATATAGATCTCGGTTTTCTCTGCATACATTGTGAGGTTCTTTGGCTATCTTCAGATATAGAGGATTTAAATAAACTGTAGTACTACGACCGCCGATCAATGCACTGATATAAAAGGCTTACAGTTTTGAATAAATATATTTTTAATTCGTTACATAATAAGCATTTTGTGATTTTGACCGAGTCAATTCCCAATTAACACCCGAGCTCCGCAAGTATACATTTTTTAGCTCAATAACTCTACAATAGCTGTTCAGTTGCTGTACTGTTTGAGTATACAACGACTGTTGTTAATTGGGTTACCAGAGTAATCACGTGATTCTTTTTAGAATTCTATATCAAGAGAAATCAAAAATGTAAAACTAAATTTTAACCGTTAAATGTTGATTATTTCGATTTCGGTACTATTGCGTTCGTAAACAAAAATAATAAGGCATCCAAAAAAAGAGAAGGCACCCATTTAACCTCCCATAATCGTAAAATATTACGACTTGTATGAAAGTAATTTTGGGTCTGGTGTTATCGGCCATATTACACTCACGTTTTGTAATAAAAATGATGTTACATTATATTGGCTTTCGATACATATCGCATTTTGAAAATAAATATTCCTCTTGCACTTTGAACGTAGTTTGTTTGAGTTTTATTTTTCTCTGTCTTACTAGTTTAACCTCATTATTGGTATCAAGCAGGATTGTATGCTGTTGGCTCAGGTACTTATTCTGTTTCTTGGTAATAGTATGACGAGCTCGGTGGCGCAGTGCTTAGTAACGCTACTTTGAAACGCTCGCGGATTCGATTCCCGCACAGAACAAACATTCGTGTGCACGAATATGTCTGTTTGTCTTGGTCTAAGTGTTTTCTGTGAATCATAATCACGTATTTACAAAAAAAAAATGTATTTATGTATGTTTATCAGTTGTCTAGTATCCATAACACAAGCTTCGCTCACTTTGAGGTTAGATGGCACTGTGTAATTTGTCAGAGAACATTTTATATTTGTAATATACTACAGACAATATGATCTACGAATGTAGAGTTGCGCATGCGTGACCTAGTGGCGAATTGTCTACTTTATGCCAATTATGAAGGACAAATGCATGGAGAAAGTCTTACAAATGAATGCGAAGAAAATATAGATGGTATATGAATGAGAGGAAACTAGAATGAACGTAAGAATGTTTTATGATGTAGTTTTGGAACAATTAATGACATTGTATATCTTGGGGGCACTTTAGCAGGGATTTCGGTACACCGCCAATGTGGAGAGAGGAAGGGCAGGATATAGTGAGAATTTAACCATTGGGAAAAAATCTTGTCAGTATAAACCCAGAAGGTACGCGTTCGCTATACATAGCGCGGCGCTTGTTCCAATAACTAATGAATGGAAGCGAGAGCTGTATTTGGCAGAGAGAGGATGAAAGTAGAATAAAGGCCAACGCGATACGAGCACTGCGAGAGTAGGATATGGGAGCCAAGGAAGACCAAGACTTACCTACCACGACCAAATTGGTTGTGTTTTATCAAAAGGTGTTGTTAGGTTTCCGCCTATCGTGCATGAAAAGAACTATGAATGTTAAAGAATCGAGCCAGGTATATAAGGACTTGGCGTGAAGATGAAAAAGATATCTGGAACACTGACAGTCTGATTACAGCATCAGCAACTGAATTCCGCGCTCGTATAGTCCAGAACTTTTTATGCAAGTTACCAAATCAAATCTCACTATAGCCTTTAAAGCTAACAAGGCAGGCAGGGTGTACCACGTGAAAATACATGTAAGTATATAGCCCGACTGAAAAATACCTCCATCAGGCGGCATCGCATCGAAGTGAGTGTGTGATGTTGCCACTACTCCTTCCTAGCGTTATCGTGTTTCCTAATCCATTAGCGACGTCCGCTAAAGCCTAACGAACGCACTGATCTTGACATTGATGAGTCATGCCCCGATAACCCATAGGAAAAACCAGACCTTTCTTCAGTTAGGTCACACGTTTTTCGAAGTGTAATTTCTTAGACGAGGCTTTCCCCACTTTGTTTTCCTTCACCACCGAGCAAGCTATAACTACAAATATGTACGAGTACATAAATTCGAAGACACGAATTTTGTGATCCATACCCACAGTAGAATTAGAACCAGACGTAGTTTGTAGATATAAAACAAAACAAAGAAAGAAGAAAAGTGTTATTTTATTTGTTCTACCAATTTGATTGGCGGGGTCCATTACCTAAGTGTAAGGATTTGACGGAGATACTGAATTTGACATGGAGCGATGGCCATCAAACATTAGAAATTCAGAGGAAATACTAAATTTTTCTTGGGTTAGATCACTCGTGTTATTGAAATATAGTTTCTTGAACAAAAAACAAAAATAAAAAATGGGTGCGTGTACTTATGTACGCGCGTGAGAAGTTATACTTCTTTGGCATCATTAAATAGATATTTAACATTAATAAATTAATAATATTTAGCATTTAATATTTTCAATAATAATATTTTCATTTATAAGAAGGGTTATTGGAGTAAAATTAAAAAACATCTTTCAAGTAGTAGCGGCGATGTTTATGGAATGTATTACATACAAGTCAAATGTCAAGTACCAATGTTATACATTTTTAACTATAGCGCCATCTACCGGTCATACCGTGAAACATTTAGCAGCTTCAACCTATTACTTTTGTGTTACAGTGATGCGCGCGCATCTTAAAATTTCACTCTCATCATTTTTAGGGTTCCGTACCCGAAGGGAAAACGGAACCCTATTACTGAGGCTCCGCTGTCCGTCCGTCCGTCCGTCCGTCCGTCCGTCCGTCCGTCCGTCCGTCCGTCCGTCCGTCCGTCTGTCACCAGGCTGTATCTCATGAACGGTGATAGTTAGACAGTTGAAATTTTCACAGATGATGTATTTCTATTGCCGCTATAACAACAAATACTAAAAAATGGAATAAAATAAATATTTAAGGGGGCTCCCATACAACAAACGTGATTTTTTTGCTCATTTTTGCTCGATATTGATAACGGCAACAGGTAGACGCTTGAAATATTCACAGAATATTTAGTTATATATTCACTTTAAGAATAAATAATTAAATCAAAATAAAACAAATATTTAAGGGGGGCTCCCATACAACAAACGTGATTTTTTTGCCGTTTTTATAGGTAATGGTATGGAACCCTTCGTGCGCGAGTCCGACTCGCACTTTGCCGATTTTTTTCATAACGCGCCTAAAGAAGTATAACTTCAAAAATAATAATTTATTCTAAGCAAACTTACATATACATCTGCACATTAAATTGTAATGATCCCACACTAAGCTAGGTCTAAATCGTGGGCATGAATGGTTTCCTCATGAAGTTTTCCATCACCGCCGAGCAAGTGATAATTACAAATATGGACATAAATTTGAAAACACGAATTTAGTGGTACATGCCAGGACTCGAACCGGGGACCTGTTGGTCAATAGACCGGTTCCTTATCCACTGTGTCATCACTGCTTGTCAGTCTGCGCGTTCATCGCTATTAAACCCATTTATTGTATTTCCTCAATTCTAAAAACACTTTTTACATGGCTAAGAGCATTGGGATTCTTGGTCACGACATCTCTAGCAAAGTTAAGTTCACAACTCTGGTGGAGAAGATCAAGCTGGTGTCCAAGAAACTTAGTCTGTTCGACAGACAGAAGCAGTATGCAAAAACGTTATACAAGTTTGAAGTCAGACCGCACATGGAGTACTGTAGCCAACCTTGGGCGGAAGCACCTGGATACCAGCTTGGGACCTTGAGATTTGATTTATATGCGAGATGTGACAATTGTCGACGATCTTAAGCTACCACGCACTAATAAGCCATTGCGTTTAAGGAGAAACTTCGACATAATTTGTGTGTTCTACAGATTGTTCAATGGGTTGTGTTCCGGGAAGTTGTTCGATATGATGTCAACAGCTTCCTACACAACCGTCTAATAACCGCACCGGTCGTCGACTACGTCATCCTTAAATACTTGAAAAATGTGGACTGATCTCCGTCCCGAGGTTCACTTAAGAGGCTACAGCAAGAGGTTCTTCAAAAAGCCCACGAATAGGTTTCTACACGAGTTGATGACGCACGAGGAATGCTGCTGTTGCTAGTGTCCATAGGGGGTAAGTAACTACTTATCAGCTGGCAGACCGTATGCTTCCGTATACCACCAAGGTATAAACCTTGGTGGTATAAAAAGTTAGAAATTTAAAAATTAAAATCGCGTTCTATTCAATGGATTCGATACCATAATCATGATGAAAATGCACATGGAATTACCAAAGAATTTATCAGCCTGCATGACAACATTTCCGCATTTCTCTTTTAGGGTCCTATAGTATTTGGGTATAGGACCTATACCCGAAAGATAAAATAGGAACGCTGCAACACAGTTCATCCATCTTCTGTCAGGATATCCTATTCCGCCCTTCATTCATCTCAGAAGTTTATAAAGCGAAAAATATCAGATGTAAACAGTAATTCTTCAGGAGCTTCTTGGTAACTTTACTCACTCGCAGGAACAAAGTAACACAACAGGAACATAGAGAGTTGTTGTTTGTAAAATAATTTAGGTATCAAAAACGCGCCTTACCTCAGTTAAATCCTCTGGATCAGAATTATTTATTAATTAACAAAGATATGTGTGCAATTAGTTCTTTCATATTATAATAATACTCCTCACAATATCTTACCGGCTGATCGCCGTATTAATATTATCGACGTACAATAATCATGTTTAGAATTTCCTACTAATATTATAAATGTGAATGTCCGTTTGTTTGTTACGCTTTCACGCGAAAACTACTGAACCGATCATCATGAAACTTTGTACACATATTCTTGGAGGTATCAGAAGTAAAATAGGATACTTTCTATTAAAAAAAAAATATATATTTTTCATCAATGCGAGCGAAGCCGCGGGTAAAAGCTAGTATAATATATATGTATACGTCTACGTGTTGGATCCATATCCCCGCTTATCCAATGACCGGGATTAATACCCGTGACTGAAATCGCCATTACGTTTAAATTAATAAATACGTAGTAAATATTATCAATATTTAATAATAGAATTAGAGTAATGTCAAAAAGATAAAAGTCTGTTACTCATAACTACGGGATCAGTAGATAAAAAACCATCCTATTAAGTAATGGCCCATAGACCGATCCTGGCATTGTAGCACTAAATTCGTCTTTATACTAAAATATGTGTGACCTAACCTAAGAAAGATCTGATTTTTCCTGTGGGTTGTGGAGGTTTGAGTCACTCTATAAAATACGTGAAAAACCAACATCTCATTTGACTCAGAAAGAGAGTCGATGATAAAATGAAACTAAAGTCATTAATCTAATGATACAAGTCCAAACTAATCATTGATCCAAAGAAACCTTTGATTCAATGTTAAATTATACTTGTCTCAGTAAGATTTATCAAACCATACAAGTACCTAACATGTTACATGTTACAAAACTATCCAACACACCTATCAGGCTATCATCCATTACACGTGTGTTAAATTCTAACTGTTCACTCCCTCTAAATTATTCACCTCACTCGCTAGAAAAGAGAGATAAAGTTTTAATGTATTGCGTACGCATTACTACGCATAGGCCTTGTAAATGCACTTGCACACTGCACAAAATGGATATATTTATCTTTTTGAGCCTTTTACATAACATCAGAACATAAAGTATGATAAAGACGTAGTTATTTTGACGAGCTCGGTGGTGCAGTCGTAAATGACGCGACTTTGACACCAACGCTCGTAGGTTCGATTCCCACACAGTACAAACATTTGTGTGCATGAACATGTCGAATCAATGTCATGTGGGAATCGAACCCACGTTGGTGTCAAAGTAGCGTACCGACGCGTTTCACCACTGCGCCACCGAGCTCGCCACCAATCTCTCTTGAATACACCGGATATATAGAAAGAATGGAGGAAGAAAGTATGACGAAACTGATAAACAACGCGATAGTGAAAAGACGTATGAGTCGATGAAGGCAATACTCACCTGACGTGATCAGATTGGTTGTGTCAGGAGCCCTAGAAACTGGCGAGCGCGAATGGAAAGAGCTATAAATGTTAAAGAAGCGACTAAGGTGTGTAAGCAGTGAGTCTTGTTGCGGTCGGTTAATTTGATCGTGGTAGGTAAGTCTTGGCCTTCCTCGGCCCCTAAATCTTTCTACTTTCATGTTGTATATGTGTTTTTTTATACATATATACATATGAATATAAACATTATTATATTCATAAGTGTAATATCCAAGATTTAGGTCCCTAAATCATTTCTCTTAAAACATCTGTAACACACGCGCTGATTTTGTGAGTGACAATATGAAGGACCCGTTTTGCCTTCAAATTGGAATTTTAAAAAAATATTGAGAAGTAAAGACAATGAAAGATAATTAAATATTGTCTCAAGCTAAGCAACATGTCAACTAAGTTGTTTGTTACATCTAGTCTTATTAACTGTATAGCCGCGAACAGTGGATATACGCCTTAACCACGTTCATATAAATGCACGGTGAAAGAGATCGTATCTGCTAACTACCACCTCCGTAAAAGAGTAATCATACATTGTACAAAAAGATACATCGCGTTTGGTCATATATTATGTTCTCTTGTTTAAGGATTAGAGGTCATTTGTGACTTTCTCGACTACCCATATAAAATCGTTAAACCATTAAAAAAAGTACTTTTCGGAAGTCGCAGGCAATTTAATCTATACTATTTTGTCCACAGCTTTTTAGTTCCTTTGACATAGCACTGATTGACAAAGGTAACATAGTGTCAGTAAATGGTCGCTGTTGCTTCTTCTGTCTAACTAAGAACATATGTGCAGAGAGAATATTACTGTTGCGACAGCGGCTGCATGCATTTTCTAATGGCGGACAATTGCAGAAATGATCCCACTGGCCAATTAATGCTTACGATATAGAGAGTATCGCTCGAGCATTGCCACCTCAGCTGATAACACAGCAACTCCTTAGGAGTTTACTGGTAGTTTCACTTACTCGCAAGAACACAACAATCCTCTAGGGATTTGTTAATTGGCTGCGTTTTTAAGTTGAGGTGCTTCTCCAGTCGCCGCTGCTTTGATGCGCCCTACTTTAAGTTCTTTTTATGTTTGCTGCGTTTGTATATTTAAACAATACAATACAATGCGATTATTTTTATCTCTAGGTCACGTGCACGTTCCATATGTATTACATACGATTGTACATTAGATTGAGTTTTCAGGGGTTGTTCGACATAATACTTACAGATCAACCCGTTATGTTGTATAATGAACTCACTGTCGTGGTTTTTGTAAGGGCTAATAGCGTGAGGTTTTTGGAAAAGCGGCGAAATGAGATTTTTTACAGAGTTGGCAATACATGTCTGAAAATATCTACAAGGTACGGTGCTTCCCATCAGGCAGGCTGTACCATATATTTTGAGACGGCTGCGAGGTGTGCAATATAACTATCTGCAGCCCGCGAGTTCGCCCGTGCTTATCCCAGCATCCCGTTGGATCAGCTCTTTCTTACTTTATTCTTTTTTCAGCGGTGTCTACGGGTTATTTTTTTATTTTTATTTATTTTATTTGGAAAACTTACAGCTTTATAATGTAAAAAATGAATATAAACCAATATGAGTAACTAAAAGCCAATTACAAGTTTTCACCGATAGATTTATAATACGCTAGATTTTAGGCTAGCCGTTATGTACACACATCAAAAGTGTCTAGGGATCAAGCATTTTTATGCGGATTTCTTGAGATTGAGATGTGGCTTTGTAATAAAAAAATATATAAAATATATAAACGTATACGACACTGGAGAACCCCTGGACGCCAACAGCGATTAAAATCCTGCCAGGAAGTCCATCCTTATAGTGGTGGAACCATCATGGTATGGGCGGGTATTTGGATCGGCGGAAGAACTGAGTTGGATCAGAGGCAACCTCAACGCTCAAATTTATGCTGAGACGATTGTATCAGACGTCATCGTTCCTCTACAAGTGCAAATCGGTCCCTTATTTCAGTTAATGCATGATAATGCACGACCGCACACCGCAAGAGTTGTAAGACAGACTCTCGCCGCAGCTAACATCAATGTCATGCCCTGGCCTGCTCAGTCGCCAGACTTGAACCCGATTGAGCATGCATGGGATATGCTACAGAGAAGAGCTCTGCCGAATATGGAGGGTATCCAGTCGCAAGAAGACCTTTTTGTTGTTGCAACGAACATGGGCGGCCATTCCACAGCGTGATTTGGATGAACTCATTTTGAGTATGCCAAACCGATGTTCTTGTGTTGTTAGTGTTCGCGGTAGAAACACGGATTATTAATTGTTTAAGTTACCCAATAAAATTTTAAAGAAAACTGTTATTTCAGTCTTTTTTTCGAACTTTAATGTTAGTGGTTCAAATGTCAAAAATCCCTTTATTATGAAAATGGCAAATTTCTTTATTAATGCAAAGGTGACTTGGTTTATGGTTACTGTAGACAAACGAAAACACTTTATTTGATGAATCCTTAAAGAAAATTTTAATTAATATCAATCAGGAGAAAAGTTATTGCAAAAATATATGTTGATCCCTAGACACTTTTGATGTGTCTATGTCCAAGACATTTCTATTTTCTACTTTGTGATACATGATACAAGTAAAAACTTCTAAGAAAGTCGTGATATTGAATAGCCTTCATCAGGAATTGAGCTATCAAATGCAAAAATATTTTAATTATTTTCAAATCCGTAGTTTCAGAGATTAAATGCGTTGAAACGAACAATTTTTTTCATTTTTATGTATTAGTACAGATTAGTGATATTAAATAAAGCTGTTTTTTATACATGATTATACCCAGGGATGCCCCCTGCAAAAGTTCAGTATATTACCGAGTCTGTGAACCAAAGTAGTCAATGAGCGGTAAACCGCTGGAAACTCGTAAACCCCTCTCTGTAGTCACCCATCGTTGTTAATATAACACCAGACAACAGGAAGTACTGTGTGGGAACTAGCTAAAGTACTTTGTAGTTTATGTTTGCAATCTTTTGTTGCATATAAAATTGATGTACTACTTGTAGACTAAAATTAAAATACATGTCAGTTTCGTATGGTATTATAGAATTTTAATGTTTTACATCTGTTGTCGATTTGCAGTCATCTTGCCTTTGTATAAAGGCAAGGGAGCGCGCATGGACTACGCCAACTATACTAGTTTGAACAGCTTATCAGCTAAAGTGTATGGATAAATTATTGTAAGGAGACTAACGGTGAAATCCGATGGAATGTTTAGGAAAACACAGGGTGCATTTCGAAACGGCAATGGATGAACGGTTCAAGTTTGTTCACTACGCAATACTGTGGAGAATTTTCTGGCTATCGACCAGAAAGGTTTCTGTGGTTTTGTGGATCTTGAGAAAGCAATTGATAGGGTTGTGCGAAAGGACCTCTGCAACATCTTGCCCGGATATGGGGACAGTGACCTGCTCCGTGCTGTGCAATCCACTTATGAGGATTGTACAGGATGTGTGCAGGTGTACGGCAGCTCTTCGCCGTGGTTAGACATCATTGTTGCTGTCGTAGAGGGATACGTGGTATCGGCTCGGCTATTCATTCTGTATCTGAACAGTTGTCTTCAGAGAATAAGAAATATGAATGTGGTGCGAATAGGTGACTTAGCAGTGAACTGTCTGCTTTATACAGACGATGCGATATTAATACAGATTCACCATTCAAACTGCAAAGACTAGTTACAAAAATCAAAGATGATTGTATGAAGAAAGGCTCACAATTCAAAGCGAAAGAACCAGGATAATGGTACTTGAAAGAGATCCTCGTGTTCTTTCTGCTTGCCTGCCAGAAAGGATTATGATTGTTGATGTTGTGTTGGAACAAAAGGATAAGATTGTATATCTTATAATAGCAGACATAGCAGGTAAACCGTTGGAGAGACGAGTGAGTGCTGGGAACAGCGTGAATCGAGCGTTGAGTAAATTTCTAGGCAGCCAAAATCTAAGATGGGCACAGCTCGCTGTACACAATGCGGTGCTAATCCCAATACTAAGTTATGGAAGCAAAAGCTGCGTATGGTAGAGAGAGCATGCAAGTAGAATAAAGGCGGTCGACATGCGAGCATTGCGCAAAATTTGTGGTGCAAAGCTCTCCGATTTCATTCACATGATGATGTAAGGAAGATATTTGGTCTGAAAAAGAGTTGGTCAGAAATAGAGTTGTCGGTGTTAAGATAAGAAAAGGCATGCTTCGTTGGGTCGGATATGTAGAAAGAATGCAGAATGAAAGAATGAGGAAACAGATATTCCTACAAGGCGATAGTGGAAGAATGTATGAACCAAGGAAGACCAAGACACACCTACCAAGATCAAATCGGTCGTGTGTTATTCGGTGATGTTAGAAGCCCTAGTAACCAGCGACCGTGCGTGAAAAGAGTACTGAATGTTAAAGAAGCGAGTGAGGTGTGTAAGGACCGGGTTTTAAGTCGCTCGGATCTCTCCACCTACCTTGTAAGGGACCTGGCTTGTAGTTTTACATACATACCTGTCTACATTAGAGACATGATATGTTTAATGATGAGTTGTGATGTAATTATAGCTGTACAAATCGTCATTTATTTTACTTAAACGAATAAAATAAAGGTACAGCTCGCTATACACAATGCAGTGCTGGTCCCAACGCTTACTTTGGAAGCGAGAGCTGGGTATGGCAGAGAGAGCATGAAAGTAGGATAAACGCGATTGAAATGCGAGCGTTGCGCAATATTTGTTTCATAACGCTTGTAGACCGTATTTGCAATGATGATGTTAGAAACAGAGTTGGTTTGAAAGAGAGCGTCGGTGTTAAAATAAGAAGAGGCATGCTCCGTGGGCTCGGACATGTAGAAAGAATGAAGGATGAAAGAATGACGAAGCAGATATACAATGGAAAAGTGGAAGGATGTAGGAGCCGAGGAAGGCCATACCTACCATGATCAAATTGGTCGTGTTCTGTCAGAAGGTGATGTCAGGAGCCATAGTAACCGGCGAGCATGCATAAGAAGAGCAATGAATGTTAAAGAAGCGAGTGAGGTATGTAAGGATCGAATCACGAGGCGCTCGGTTGTCCCTGCCTACCTATTATATATTTGGCGTAAAGTTACAGTAGTAGTAGTAGATTAAAATAATTGTTTATATTGTTCTTCCTAGCGCTGTCCTGTTTCATTAGGATTGGCGATACCCGCTACCTAAGCACAAAGATTTGCCGAAGATACTGATTATGACATGAAGCGACTGCTTTCATACCAGTAAGCTCCTAAGGAGTTGCTGTATTAACAGCAGAGGTGCATCCCGCAAGTGATATTTAATGTATTACAAGCGTTCGTAGGCGACGGTGATCGCTTTACATCAGGTGGGCCTTATGCTTGTGTGCCACCCGACGTTGTATAAAAAAACCTACAGAACCCAGACGGAAAGTCAGACCTGCAGACGTGCGGGTTACCTCACGATGTTTTCCTTACCGATGAACAAGTGAATATGTAACATTGAGCAGTCAGAACCCGTTATATACGTTTTCCCATACATTTCGCGGTCGTATACGACCACCCGGGTTTCGAAGGGTTAATCAGCAACATCAGGGATTGGGCGCATCAAAGCAGCCCGTCTGGGTAAGTACCTCCACCTCACAGAAAACCGCAGCCAAATAATAACTCCCTAGAGAGTTGTTGTGTTCTTGCGTGTGAGTGAGGTCACCAGTAAGCTCCTAAGGAGTTGCTGTGTAAGCAGCAGAGGAGGCATCATGCGAGTGATACTTAATATATTACTAGCGCTAAAAGGCCACGGTAACTGCTTTACAACAGGTGGGCCGTATGCTTGTACGCCTCCCGACGTTTAATAAAAAAATCAAAGAAAACTGTGCGGAACCATACGTGCGTGAGGTCAACTAGCATTTGACCGCTAGTTGATCATTGGACGGTATGACTGTGTTGGTTTAAAGATCTTTACAAAACATCGTTAATTACAAGCGTTTACAAGTTTCGGTAGCTATTTTTACATCAGGTAGATCGCATGCTTGTATGCCTTCCGACGTAAAATCTAATGCTGTCTTTTGACATAATGGCGACGCGAATGTAAATTTAGTCATTCCCGTTTCGATAGTCAGTTACAATTACATTTATTTGCATAATCTTGTTGTCATAATCTTGTGTTACATGCAAGCCGTCTCCACAAAATAAGTAATTCTTTTATGGGGCAATGTATACGGTTCTATAACAAACTTCCCAGCAATATAAGAGAATTGTCAATAAACAAATTTAAAACTACTATTAAAGCCAAATTGTGTAGCAGGGCATATTATAAAGTATCTGACTATATTAATGATAAAAATGCCTGGGAGTGAGTCGATCCAATTGTAATGTAATTAATAAAATATGTAAATTTGTTTGGATACCAAAAGAGGGATGCCTGAGTTTTTTGGCAGTATTTTTATCAGTGCTCACCTAGTCATAAACTGCACGGTAGGGAAAAAAATTGTGACGATTCCAAACAAATGTAGCCATTTTTACGGAATAAAAAGATTTTGACTTTGACAAAGTAGAGACAGTGTTAATTAAAGAGAACAAATCATAACGGAAGAGTTGCCTCGGTGTCTAATAAGTGGGTGAGTGCCAGCAGTCAGAGGTAAACAGTACGTAATTTTGTTAATAGCTGCGCGCAAGACAATAGGTTTTGTTTCGGAAACTAGGGTGACCAAGTTACAAGAAAATAAGACAACCGTAATCCGTTCGAACGTTGACATCCTTACATTCATAGACAAATAATAAGGTTCCATTACTTTAGATAGAATTGTACAATAATTGGATTTTAGAATGTGGATACTTCTTTTTTCTTATTGCATTAACTAAGTATTAAATCTAATAATAATGTATTCATAAACAGTTTGAGAGGCTTACTACTAATTTCAATCGTATTAGATTCCATTTGACATTAAATATTTCTAATTATTTCATGATTGCTTCTTTAGATGCCAATAATTGGATGGATTGCCCTATATCTTTTTAGAAACAAGTTGTTAGTCGCGATTCCATTTCGCCAGGATTTCCAAAGAAGGCGTCAATATCTCTGCACCTACCAACCGTCTGTATACATGTCACTTGCTTCTTTATCATTAATTATACCTATCAGCTCATTCATCGTATCCTTTAACCAGCTACCAATTTAACACTCACGACCTCCTCGTCATGCATGCATTGAAAAGAACGGATCGGTGCGCGTCGGCTATGGAAGACGCCATAACTCTCTTATCGATATGGTATTTTTACATTATATTGGACTGTACGCAGATATGTCGGAAATTTTTTTTGTTTAAATAAGATGTAAATTTTAAAGGATTTTAATATATTTGTTTGTCTTCTGTGCAGTCTACATACATCCTGAAATATTATTAAAGTGAGAGGAAGAAAGAAGTAATAAGAAACAAGTATCTGTTTCGACATAGTTACAGATTGTAGAGTTTAGGCTATAAGTTGTTCATTCTCGACTATTTGTACTGCAATAACAACTTTTTAATGAACGCTTCTTGTATTGCAAGCGTTCATAAGCTATGATTACCACGTTCCAGTCCGCATGCTCGTTTACCTCTCGACATTGTATAAAAGAATATTTATGTTTTTATGCTTTGCACAAGTGTTAAATAAAATTTTAGAATTAAAGTTATTGGAGTTCGAATTGAGTCCAAATGTGAAGAAATGTCTCGCTTTATCCTCTCTCTAGAATCCCCGTTGCCAATATGGTAACATCTCGGAAGCTTTCTCGTGACGTCACTCAATCGCAGTAACACAACAGCCTCCGAGAAATCGTAACTAGTTTAGTTCGACTCCAAACATGATAAGCCAATAGATAACACCGGAACTAGATAATAAGCTTTGGGTCCAATGATGAGCCACAAAGCTGTTCGCGTTGCGGCTTATAACTCTAGAGTATTAGCTCATTGAGCTATTATCGCTCTATGCAAAAGCGTGCCAACTAAATAAATATCATTGCGCTTGTTTGTTCAGGATATAGTGTTCCATTGATAAGTACTAAATGTTACATATAAATAATTTACTAACCAGCAAACCGTTAAAATTTAATCACATGGCTATAATAAGCACAAAGGTCCGAGGTACTGCCATGTTTGGCGAGGACATAAAGCAAGTTGAGGTTAACTGTGACGACTAAACGTTTGTTGTCGCATAAACATACAATTACCTATCAATTTAACGATTGCTATTTTCAACGTAAAATAATATTGACAATAAAATGTTTTAACAACGGATCGTCTAATAATATCCCATGTAAAAACAACATGTGGTCACTATAAAAAGCATGAGTTTTTGAATGACAATGCGTTCGGTGGACCGCCCAGTGCACATCCGGCATTTTGTTAAGGACCTTATTCATAAAACGAAACGAGACTAAAGGTGTTTAAGGTACTGTGTTATTATTTCATTGCATCCGTCAGGACTTAATCTCAATTTTGTTGAAGAGCGATGGCTATGGTTGCGAAGGTAGGTTTATTACTACACATAGATGTCATATGTTCTAATCTTTTCTGAAATGTAACAAACAGTCGAATTGTGTGAGTGACGTCCCTGAGCTGATTTACTTTAAAAAGATTTTCAATTTTTATATATTTACCTATATAAAAGGAAGCCTAGGGGAGATGTAGGCACATAATTTATGAACAACTCGTATATAAATGTATGTATGTATATCTTCACGCCAAGTCCCTTGCGGGGTAGGCAGAGAGAACCGAGCGCTATAAGACGCGGTCATTAGATACTTCACTCGCTTTTATGACATTCATAGCTCTTTTCATGCACGCGGTTCCTGGGGCTCCAGGAACCGGCGAGCGTGCATGAAAAGACATCACTTTCTGATAAAACACGACCAATTTGGTCATGGTAGTGGAAGGATGTAGGTTTCTCGGCTCCTACATCCTTCCACTTTTACATTGATTGTATATCTGTTTCGTCATTCTTTCGTCATGCATTCTTTCTACATGTCCGAACCAATGAAGCATGCCCTTTCTTATCTTAACACCGACACTCTCTTTCAGACCAACTTTTTCTCTCACGTCTTCATTACGAACGCGGTAAGCACGTTATGCATCGTCGTATATAAATAGTAGTACTTATCCACGTGGACATAAACAGACCTTATAATATACGCTATTCTTTATCTATAATAGTAAGTGAAGTTAAAGAATGGAGGCCTTGTGTGGTGTAATAATAACAAATTCAATAGTAGAGTATCGTACATTTGTTCGGTTAAACTCATCGGTACAGACCAGTACACGAATCATTCTCAATTCGGGGCAGTGTAACATATCTGGATCATGGTTGTAAAATGTACAAGACCCTTTATAGCTCTCGATCCGGACTCGAATATACATAGTAGGTGTACCGCTTTATGCTCTAACACAATCAGCTATAAAATAGATTAACGACGAAATTTCGATTCAGGTTATTTTATGGTTGCATGGGAGGCACACGGAAAAGTCCGTGGGTGTTTAAGATTATGCAACTTTTCAAGAAAGTTGGGACTTTCTTAGCTTCATACTATTTTTATTATTTTAAATTTAGTACTCGAGCAGTATAAAAGTACTCGTAAATAGTTTTGTATAGAAGCGCATCTGATATACGTATATATTAATATACAAATAGTTATTGATACTAATGAATTAAAAGTATGTTAATTATTTGACAGTTTTTGTTCTTTGCTCAACTTTGGTTTTGATCTGAATATTTAGCTTAGCGACTCAATAGACTATAATCCAATATATATATAATAAAATTATTGTAATGCTTGAAAGCTACGTTCGTAATGATGATGTAATAAACAGAGTTGGTCTGAAAGAGTGTCAGTGTTCAAATAAGAAGTGGCATACCGTTCTGGTATGCAGAATGCAGGAAGAAAGAATTACGAAACAGATGTACAACGCAAAAGTAGAAGGATGCAGGAGCGGAGGAAGGCCAAGACTTACCATCATCAAATACATCGTGTTTTATCACAAGGTGATGTCAGGAGCCCTAAAAACCGGCGAGCGTGCATGAGAAGAGCTATGAACTTTAAAGGAAGGTGTGTTGTGTAAGACCAAGTCATATGGCGTTCTCTCTGACTACACCACAAGGGATTTAGCGTGAAGTCATGGACAGACAGATAAAATTGTCTACAACTATTATTAAATAATTTATGATGTCGCACTAAAAGCCATAGTAGGCAAACACATTTCAAGTTCGCATGAGTTTTTTTGGTCGCAGCATGTGTGAGTTCAGCTATATGGGATATTCTCGATTTAGCTGAACGAATGAAACGATAATTATGTGTCGAGATCTAAATGGATGAGTCAGGATCAAGCTAAACAGTTGCAAGGCTGCTCTACATATAGTGATACGAGACTGAAAGATACGAGTAAGCTAATTTTAGACATGTATTGAATACAACCGTATAGTACTGTGATAGCTTAGTGTATCACTAAATGTGTGTTTTCGCGTTTGTCCTACTATTTCTAATTATCACATGCTCAGTGGTGAAGGAAAACTACTTGAGGAAACCTGCATATCCAAGAAATGGTATTTTCAAAAACGTCTGGCTTAACCTGAGAAAGATCTGGTTTTCCTTCAGGTTTGACACGAGTCGCACCATGTCTGAAACAGTATCTTTGCCAAATTCTTATGCTTAGAGAGTGGATGACAATTCATTAGGATTGGCGGGATCCACTCTCTGTGAAACGGGATAAGAAATGCTAGAAAGAAGTGAGGAACGCAACCTCCTTGTTTCGCATGCGTTATACTGTCATAAGGATATTCATACAAGAAAACCGAGTGATCAGAAAAGTGGAATTGATTTAATTGTGTTAGATAAAACCCACGAGCCTTGGTATTATAGTAGCCATTACTAATCGCTACAAGAAACCTTAAAAATAGACCAAAGTCTGAGTACGAAAAATCAGAATGTAATACGGCATTGTAGAGAAAGTAACCGCTAAGTTTTGTGATGTATACGTTGGATTAGAGAAGGTATTAGTATTTGTTGTGAATACAAAAATAATTGCCACTTCCCGTCTTGCATAGGTTCCAAGTTCTTAGGTACCTAGTTTGACTTTAAGTACCTATAATGTCCCTCACTTGTCCGGCGATAAGCAATCACATTGACTAATTATATCATTCTATTTCCTTGACTGTCATTAAACATACATCACTACGACATTTAACACATATGACGATTCCAATCAAATATTTTCTCTGAGTTATACAACAAACAAACTTGTTTGCATTTAATGTACCAAAAAGTTACTGCATTTTAATCCTTATGCCTTTCATTAAAGTGTCAAACGATATTTCGTAGAGTATTCAGAAGACAGCAGGAAAGGTTTACGGGTTCAATAAACCTACTTGGTTATTTAGAATTCTGTAGGCGTGGGCACTGGCCGAAATAAAAGACCGACAGACAGACTACAATAGTCTATAAATATTGAAAAAAAAATATAGCCAAGCGGGAGTCACAAGTTCTGTAGGGGTTTCATGACTATATTTTTATATTTACATCCCTGAATTGTAACTATATAAAAATCCAGTTGAGAATGCGCAAGCTTGCATTCCCAGAGGAACACCTGCCTCGTCAATTATATAACAATTCAAATTATTATTTTTTAATTTGTCGGCCATATTGACCATGTTCGTTAAGAGATAGGAACGGTGTTCCTGAACGATCCTATTCTTCTTTTTTATGCTGAATCCGAATCTGAAGTCAAAATTCGAATATTTGAAAAAAAGCGACAGACACATGCACATATAGATTTCATATAGGAACGGTGTTTCTGAAAAATACGTGGCATATGTTGAACGAGTATTAAAAACAATTACAAGGCAAGTTATTAATATTTTACAATTGGGGAGGGATTCCGAAGGTATAACTCAATGTAAAAATAACTTGACGATCGATTGGCAGGTTCTTATTACCCCGATAACGTAGACAAACAAATAGAGCATGGATAACCAAGTGGACAAGGAACCGGCCTATTGACCAACCGGTCCACGGGTCGAATCCGGGCGTGTACCTCTAAATTCGTGTTTACGGATTTATGTACATATTTGTAATTATCACTTGCTCAGTGGTGAAAGAAAACATTGTGAAAAAACCCCCCATAACCAAGAAATTATATTTCGAAAGACGTGTGACCTTACCTGAGGAAGGTCTGATTTTCTCTGCGGGTTATGTAATTCTGACGGTAGTCGCTCCATGCAAAAATCATCTTCGCCAAATCCTTAAAAAGGCTTAGGTAGCGGACCCCGCAAATTTTAACGGAAAAGAAAACGACATAACGCTACGGAGAAGAACAACGTAGCAAAGAAGGGATTCTGGTATATCTGCAATGTAAATAAATAAATAAATAAATGTCAAGGACACCTTCACCTGCACCTTCGGCGCGATGCCGACGCCGTAAAACATCTTCATGTCTTTTCTGAAGAAACTCGTGCTGTAGACTTTTGGGAAAACCTCGTCAGGAATCTACTACTGGAGACTCGAAACCTCTCCACACATGTGACTTTTTAGTCCCAATTTGTAAGAATGAATTCGCTCTCGATGCCGCGCTGTGCAAATGTGGTGCATATTGCGTTCTACGATTATTTTCCTATAGGAAATTAATTGCCTTACTAGTTTTTTCACTAATTCTTATTCCAAATCATAAACCATTCAATATTTTTTTCAGGAATATACGATTTTCCAATAAAGGGATGAAAATATATTTCTTTGAAACGCTGCGGCGTCTACTTGCACCCGGTTAAGATAAATTACCGAACAAAATTATTAACATTTATTTTGAAACTCTCCTAGTTTCGGAAACTTCGACTAGTACATTTTGATTCTGTCCGACAATCTACAAAAGTTAGATGGGTTGATTTGATTTGTAAGATATACCAAAACCTTACACTGATGTAAAGTCGTGTTGTTAATTTAAAGAACTTAGAAAGCTTAACGTACGCTTAACTATGAATCCAGAGAAACTGGAAACGACTTACTCAACAACACACAGGCTGCATTCAAGGCTGTTTAACTTATATGATAAGATTGATCCACGCATCGATGCCATCAAACTCAACATGGCGTAATATAATAATACTAATAGAAAAATATAAAATATTAAGGAAAGTGGTTATAGTAACTCTATTTATTAAGGCAATGTCAATAAAAAACTGTCTCTCATCCGTTGACGTTCGGCCAACACTGATTTGTCGTGATAACGATTGCATAAAACTATAATTTAAGCTTTCGACGAGAAATTAACAAATTGTAACGCCATCTGAACTTTGCACGCGGCGTAAGACCAGATGAGCTTGTTTCTTTGCAAAAGCCTTCATATACGACAGCATTTTCAATCGAGGCATCAGCATCATATAGATGTCGAGAAAATACCAAAGTCTAAGCGAAAAGCAAGCGACGTTGATGATCTTACCGGTAGCGTGTTGACCATGGGGTCCGGAGTGAACCAGGATGATCACGAGGTAAGAATTCGGTATGCTTTGTCACGAAATTAAAATATATTTAACTGCGGAACCCAAAAAAGGCTAATCTACAGTTGATATTCAAAGTTAGTGGTCACTTTGTATGATATCTCCTGCCATAGAAGTACCTGCTATGGACCGATGACGCGAAATGTCTCTATTAGATGAAAACTAATAATTCTATTGTGTATAAAATTGGTATGGTGTTGCGTGTTGCTAAGTGCCCCTTGTGTTTTTTTATGTCGAGAAAAAACATTATTCGAATCTTGGTTTTAGGGTTGATTATAAGTAAATTTTGTTTATCTATGATAAGACTTTTATAAGCCACTCGAGCTGAATGTTTTTGTATGTCTTGCCCTATACGAAGGTATTTAGAATAAGTGGCATAATGGCCGAATACCGAAAAGTTTTAAAATGGGTGAGAATTGAATGCACGCTCTTAAGGAATTTAAATTTAATCATTGAAAATCCCATTCACGTTCTATTTTTCAATTAATTACAATATACAAGTTAAACAATGTCAACTTCAGTCTGTGTATAGGTGGATTTAGTTATTTCAAGATCCTTCGTTCTTCGGAGGGCTCATTAAGGCCCAGTTACGGTTATTGTGTCAGATGAATGTCGTTAAGTCAAATCAATGATCTTTAGACGTCATGAAAATACTAACTACCGCTAATCTGCACTTGATTAGTCTTGCGGAGTATGGTCTAAAGTAAACCCTTTTGGTTGATGTTTACCCCAGCAGTAGGATGACTGTGGAATTAATTTATGATGTTGCAATTACAACTGATGTCTGGGACTGCTAGAATCTATCGGTTATAGAATCTGGCATATATATATATAATATGTGATTTGTATAACTTGGCGTTTATGCAATCTGGCATTCGTAGACTATTTATGTTCGGCTGATATTTAGAAATTTAGGATAATTCGACTAATCCTGAGCTTAGTACCTCTGCGATGTAGCACATTTCTGAACAGAAATGATTTGTATATGCTCAACATCTTGAAGCAACGGTTTCAACAGAATTAAGATGAACCTTTGATAGTCAGATCACGTGACATACTATATGGATTTCTAGGCGTACCTAGGCAAGACATCGAAATACAGTGAAGTACTCGTATTTAGCAGACAAGCATGCTTTCTGTTGCTATGAACTATTTGATTAAAATCAATTATTATATAAAAAGCATTGATTGCTACAAAATAAAATTAAAAACTCGAGTACCGAAAAGTATCAAGGGTATCTGTCACGGAACTGTAAAGAGAATCTGGTACATTTTTTTTCTACCCCACGACTCGTGAGCTAGTATATGCATTGAACGAGGCAAAAATACGTAATACTCCTAGTGAAATATACTATAATAGAAGCTATTGCTTCGACACCGACGAGCGGAACATTCCTTCACACTACTAATGGGAAAATCTGCTAACTTGTTTGGTAGAAAATAGTACATAAATACTGTTTTCTACCAAACAAGTAATCTTGTGAGTTACAGAGGAAGCCGTAATGAACGCTTGTTAAAAGACGTGTCGATGCGATAATTGGCTATTTTCTGCATTCAATTTATTTTTCTCGGCACTAATTTACCAAAGTCCAAAACTGTACTTGCAAATAGACGTCTCATTATATTAAAGAGATTTGACGACTGAGTAATGATTATTTGAATCAATAGACAAAATGTTAGCGACGCCCACGCGGTACAGTTAACTAATATTATAAATAGAAAAGATTCGGTTTTTTGTATGTTTGTTTGTAATGGATAAATGAATACTTAACCGATTTAAAAAATTCTTTCACGTATAGAAAGCTACTTTATCAGCGAATAACATGAGATGTACTTTATTTTTATAAAATTAGATATCGATGCGAAAATTGCAATAATGTAATCCACGGTATCAAATATTTCGCTGTAAAAGTCATTATTCGGCATACGCTGAGGAAGTTAGGGACGATACATAAAATAATGTACTACATCTTTATAATTGTCATTATCCACAGGAAAGTACTCGAGGCTATATAAGTAAATATTATAGTTAATACCGAATAAAAAGATTTTGTTCAAATTAGTAAATACTCCTAATAACAATCAAGAGACGAGGACATTCATATCATGATATTAATCCTTGTCCAAATAAATAGTTTCAAAAATAATTATTGTTCTATTTGTCTAAATAAAGTACTAATTTATCTTTCCATTTCTTGACGGGCACAGTGGCGCAATGGTGAAACACGCTCTTATGTTACTTTGACACCAACGCTCGTGGATTCAATTCCTACACAGGACAAACATTTGTGTGCATGAATATGTCTGTTTGTCTTGGTTTGGGTGTTTTAAGAGAAGTAGGGCGCATCAAAGCAGGCCGTCTGAAGAAGTACCTCCACCTCACAGAAAATCGCAGCTAAATTTATAACAACTCCCCAGAGGGTTGTTGTACGAGTATTTTTGCGTGTAAGTCTTGCGTGAGGTCACCAGAAAGCTCCTAAAGAGTTGCTGTGTTAGCAACATAGTTGGCATCGCGCGAGTAATGCTTAATATATTGCAAGCATTTATAGGCTACGGTAACCATTTTACATCAAGTGGGCCGTATGCTCTTATGCCTCCCGATGTAGAATAAAAGAAAATCTAACCGAGCGAAGCCGGCGCGGGTCGCCAGTTTGCTAATAAAGCAAATCTATGAACTTGCAGTGTATAAGTTTGAATTAGAATGGCGCCTTATATAGATATTGTGAAAATTAAATGTACAAGGTATAACAAAATTAACCCAAGAACGCTCACCGGTTTCTAGGACTCCTGACGTCATCTACTTTTAACAAACTACCAATTTTGTCGTGGTAGAAAAGTCTTGGCCTACATCGGCTCCTAAATTCTTTCACTTCCGCAGAAGTTCTAACCTGCATGCCTCTTCTTATCCTTACACCATTATTCTCAGATCAACATTAATTACGTCATTGCGAACTCGGTTTATAAGCATTACGCTGCGTTTTCGAGCAACGCTCGCATATCGATGTAGTTTATTTTACTTTCATGATCCCTCTATCAACTAAATGAGTCATTCGAAAATGACCAATAAATTTGTCGTGCTTCATATCAAGTACCTTTGATTGTGTGCGTTTGAGAGTCTACAGGGCTGAAGTATATGTTGTGAGGGTAGTGTTTAAGTTGTACCCATTACGAAATACATTCCAATTTAATAAACCTGTCTGGAAAGATCAATGACCATAACTCAGCTCAACAACAGCCGCCGCTAGCTATTGGATGTTGACCTTTCGTGATACACTTGTTTACAAAACATGTATGTTTTTGTAACGGAACATTACATTACATATAAATATACAAAATGTGTCCAATTATTTTGTTATACTTTGTATATGTGCGCCACACCATATAAGATATAGCCAATCTGAGCTTGTAGACTGAAACATAAACCTACCTCTACGCTGTAGTCAAATTTGAATATCCTAATATTTGTTGGCTACTGCGAGGAGAAGGATTTTTGTATTTCTTTTTATTTGTAAGGTTTTTGAAATAGAACTTGTTAAATTGACTATTGTCTCAATTATACAAATAATGGGCCAAATATGAGCAGCGGGCGAAAAAGGGCATATGGATATCGATATCTTTTACTTTTACTACGATTTTATAAATGTATATTAAAGAAAAAAGTTGTATTTAATGTACTGGCTATATTGCGTCTGCGTGCGTTTAGATTTGTAATGTACGAACCTATGTACGATGGTGCACACCGAAAGTGTCGCAGATGCTTTGCGATGCGTTTGCATGCGTCAGACGCACGGCAGTCCGCAAGATATAAACTGAAATTACACGCGCTGCAGCAGAACGGCAACGCCCGCACTCTCTGGCATGATGACGTTGTATTACACGGGATTTGCCATTGGAGAATTCACCGGACTGAATGACGCATGCGTCTGCGACACGTTTGCTATGCAGCAGGAAAAGTGACAGTTGTGAATATTTACAAAAGTAACTATCGCGTACACGTGTCACGTTGCGATGCTGGTGCGACCCAGCCCGACACGGGCCAGTGTGAACTACCTACTGTCGCGTCATGCTGCGGACGCATATGGCAGCCTATAATCACAGCCGGGGATAGGCGGACTTACTCTCCGGCCTATATCCTATATTCCTCGGCCTTGTCTCGTTTTACATTTCACGTTTATCTATCAATACAAATTTTGCCAGTCGCTGGACTAATGTACTACATAACACTTCACAGTAGTATAACTACCTTCAGCGTCTCTGTATACATGTTTAATAGGCCGCCGGTTCTTCATCCACTGGGTTATCATTGTCCACATGTTCATATCCTCTACGGTTCCCTAAATCAATAAAGAAATGACTCATTTAGCGTAGTTAGACCTCAGTCGGGCCTTATGGCCACAAGATAAATAAAGGTTCCTAATAAACGAAATGGACTCAAACTCACGCACGACTCATTTCACTCGACTTAACACATCAAGCTAAGCTGTAGAACAGTTTAGCGAATGATTACTATACTTGTACAATCCACCAAGCTAATTTAAGCTCTAACAAATTTTTAGAAAAACTATGCGATAAAAGTGAACTAATTAGGATACAAGTAATGTAACGAGCGGAAGTATGGTGCAAGTAACTTATATCCTAATTTACTTTTATCGCATAGTTTTTATAAAAAAATGTTGAAGTTCAATTTAAATTTAAGAACAAATCCTTACAGGATTGTTGTTTTGCTGTATATATGATGTTATCAATGAGGACTTGACGCGTAAGCTTTAGTTATAAAAACAGCTTCACATCAGGTGACGCGCATCAAAGTACTGCTGGGAAAGGAAAGAAACCTCCACTTCCCAAGAAACCGTAGATAAGTAGAGAATTGATAAGTTGTTACTAGTGACCTGTAAGCTCTTGAGCAATTTCGTAGTAGCTGGGACGGCGAAAGATCTTTTCGTCCAAAACACCTCAACGTATCAAGACGATTGTCTATGACCAGTGGGTGTTACTAGTGATGACTTACGGTAGGTACAAATAAACGTGGTCTCTTACCGTGGACATCATACTGAAGTCCACTGACTTGACCGCACACAGCGTGCGATGGAGAGAGCCATGCTTGGATATTCTCTGCGATATAGACCATAAATGAACGCGTTCGTAGCAGAACGGGAGTTACGTAGCTCTATGGATCTCTAAGAAGGATCAGCAAGCTGAAGTGGTAGTAATCACATTGCTCGGAGAGCCGATGGCCGTTGGGGTAGAAAGGTTTTCGAATTGCTGCCACGAGCTGGAAAACGCAGTGTTGGCAGTGTTCCTACACGATGGGCCGATGATCTTCTGAAGATGACAGGGAGGTGATGGATGTAAGCGGCACAGAATTGATTGCTGTGGGAGTCTAAGGGGAGACCTATAGATAAACGACCTTCGGTTGATATGATGATGATGAATGACGACGGCAAACCACGAGTCATACTTCTTGTACTGCAAGCGTTCCATATTGTAAGACGTTGTTAAATAAACAGGCCTTATGTTAGTTTATACCCATAGTGCTAGGAACATAAAAATATTAATATATATTTCTTGAAATCCTGGCATTTGCGATTTAGACTAAAGCGAAACTTTCCATTCAACTATTTTAAGCAAATATCCATACGATTTGTTTGGTGATCATGCTTTTTTTAAAGAGCCTCATGTATGGGTGCCGTGCGCTCCGTGTATCAATACCCTTATTTCAAGCCGTGATGCAAAGTGTTCATCATACGTTCATCATACATAAAGTATTGCTCTAGCGTTGCCACCCCGGTTGCTAATACAGCAACTTATTTACTGGTAACCCCGATGTCTCTCAGGAATACAACTCTCCAGGGAGTCGCTTTGTTATTTAGCTGCGGTATTCTGTGAGTTGGAAGTACTTCCCCAGATGGCAGCTTTGATGCGCCATACCTCTCTTAAAACACCCAAGCCTAGTCGAACAGACATGTTCATAATTTATCAGTAAGACGTATACAGTTTATGGCACAAACAATTAATTTATACAAAAGCAGACCCTACAGCATCGCTATTTTTATTTTCTATTGGCCGCCATCTTCATTTCAGTTAAGTTGCCTTTCTATCTCCTTATTTGCATTCAAAATTATTTTGTTCACATATAAGTGTCTTAGTTAAAACTAGCAAGTCGGTCAAACAAAGCACATTTTCATATGCGTTGAGTGCTTGACGGTTGCGACAGACGTAGAAGTGCGTTTAGTTGTATATGCGGTAGTATTCACGCGTTTGAAATCGGCCCGTTTACACCAACACGTTTACTCGTTCGAGAAGAGTGGACACACAGTTGTTTTAGATGTCGATCTTCTGCGCGCTCGCCAATGTCCATCACAATCCTTTAATACGCATTGTCATTTTGACCTGTATCTGTGTAATGAAAACTAAACATTCCAATTTCAGCCATTTTAATTGTTAACTTTCCGTGCTTGTATGTAGACTAAGCAGTTTATTTTCCAAATAAGTAAACAAATGTTTGAACAACGTATGTAAAAAAAGCTATTATATTATTTGTCGACATAACTGCCGTAACTTTCTTCGTTGCAAATTCATCCGAAATATTACACAACTTGGATTGTTCCTTAATTTCTAATGTTTGTCGTGGATTCAAATTTCACCTAATACACAACGATGCATAAAATCTTTATTATCGTGCTGAATCGATGCCAAAATCTGGTGTAAGTGATCACAGGCGTGCGTTTTTAGTCCACACTGTGATAAAACGACAATCAAGGCGCAGTGAATTTATATGCGTCTAAATGTTGTGGTAAGTAATGTACACGTGTTGATCTTAGATGCCTACTATCGTAAGCTACTTTCACTCTTATATCATCATAGATTTAGATAATCAGGCTGTCTATCGTAACTTCCAAATCTCATTTCCAAATTCCAAAATGCTCTGCACTAATTGTGCTTGATTGATCACAATAAAAGTGGTTGATAAATCACTATAAATTCACAGTCTTTGTATAGTTTTTTCTTAATTTTTGTAATATTTTTCTTCGTGACTTTCACAAAGAAAAATACGTTTAGTGAAACACGTGAACTTTTTGATTTTTTTGTAAAAATACACACAAGCGTTATCTTCAATGGTTGTCAAAGAAGAGTTAAAGATCAGAACTGGCTGAAAATTATTATTTACTTGTTCATAGGAGATTTCATTAAAAACCAGTTGAGAATGCGCAAGGTTGCTTTGCCAGAGGAACACCTGGCTCGTCAATTATATAACAATTGAATTATTTTTTTAAAACTTTGTCCGCCATTTTGACCATGTTCCTTAAGAGATAGGAACGGTGTTCCTGAACATTCCTATTCTACTTTTTTATGCTGAATCCGAATCTGAAGTCAAAATTCGAATATTCGAAAAAAAAAGCGACAGACGCACTGACGCACAGACACACACACATAGATTTCGTATAGGAACGGTGTTGCTGAAAAAAGTGACTTTGCGATAACTTTTCCCTTAAGCTGGTTTTCACCCAACTTATCAATAAGTATGCCGTAAGAGTAGTTCCGTGGTCCTACCGGATTGACTAGGAAGATAGGAAGGCATAATAAAAGAAGATGGTGTCCTCCAATAATATACATATAGTGTTCTAAATTTTTTATAATTAATAATTTATCATTACAGAAATGACGAAGAATGGCGATACAGATATACAAGGCAAAAGTGGAAGGATGTAGGAGCCGAGGACGGCCAAGATTTACCATGACCAAATTGGTCGTGTTCTATCAGAAGATCGTGAGAACTCAATGGCACCGTTGAGCGTGTCATTCCAACCAAATACGCAGGTTAAGCAATGACGACCGCAGCCTGTCTATGGATGTGTTTTTATATCTCGAGTTTCTCCGAGCTTCGGAGGGCACGTTAAGCCGACGGTCCCTGCTGTAAGCTAAGTCAGATGACAGTCGGTAAGATAAGTCAGTGGCCCTCGGGCGGCTTGAAAACACTGGTCTCCACCAATCCGCATTTGAGCAGCTTGGTGGAGTATGTTCTAAACCCCTTCGGTTGAACGAGACCCGTATCCCTGCAGTGTGATGAGTAAGGGTTGATATGGATATCAGAAAGTTATATCAGTAGCTCTAGAAACCGGCGAGCGTGGATGAGAAGAGCAATGAATGTGAAAGAAGCCAGTGAGGTGTGTAAGAATCGCGTCACCTGGCGCATGGTTCTCTCTGCCTACCCCGAAAGGGATTTGACATGAAATTATAGAAACATAGAAGCTACGGTGTAGTTTTAAACGAAGCATAGCAAATACAGTCGGTTTTGTCTTTATCTAGCACACTATAATATTAAGAGAGGTAGTGTGCATCAAAACAGCCCGTCTGGAGAAAATCCTATAATACAGTATACCGCAGCCAAATAACAACTCCCAAGGTTGTTATGATCGTGTATGTGAGTGAGGTCACCAGTAAGCTCCTAAGGAGTTGCTATGTTAGCAACAGAGGTGGCATCGCGGGAATGATGCTTGAATGTATTGCAAGCGTTCATAGGCTACAGTAACCGCTTTATACCAGATAGGCCGTATACTTGTATAACTTCCGACGTTATATAAAAAAGACCTTGTACCTACTTTCAAAGTCATCGTTGTTTGACCTGATGACTGTAGTAGGCCGATCTGCTAGAATATTGGATAGGCGTTAACAAGATTATATTATATTAACACACATACCTTAAATAAAGCATACCGATTGTGTTGTTACATACAATATTATCTCATCACATTTGGGAGTAAATAAGTAACACCAAACTACAAAAAAAATGCCGTAAGGGTGAGAATTGATGAAACGATGTAAAATTAGAAAACGAAGACGATTTGCGTACATAAAAAGCTGTTTACGGCCAAGTGTGATGAAAAAACTTTCACGACTTACTCGTCGCTCGCTGTAACCGTATGTCCCAAACGTTAGGTAACTGTCTAACTGTTGTGTAAATTTATAACTTGAGTTAACAAGCAATTCGTATGCTCATTTCGGATTGGCCGTCGTGAATTTTAAAGTTATTTTATGGCGGACACTAGCGGCCACCTCGCGCCTAACGAATTCTTTCTCGTGTCATTCTGACACAAATAATAATTCTAATAACCGCCTAATTCTAAAACTCGTGTCTCTGCTTAATTTACGTCGTCTTTAAAAATATTAGTATGACATTTATCGTAGGGTTCTTTAAAAGCACAGTCACAAATCTCGGTCATATGATAGTTGTGAGTAGATATAAAGATTCAACATGTAGGTACCCCTTCGAGAAGATTGATATAATATATAGTGAAGTCACTGCAACCCACTCTAGGGGATATCCATGGAACCGTGGATAAGTTTTAGCAGAGTTTTTATACAGCGTCGGAAAGCTAAAAACTTATGTGAAGCGGTTACCGTAGCCGTATGAAAGCTTGTAATACAAAAAGCGTGAAGTGTTTATTAGACGGTGGGCAACGCAGTGATACTTCTAGTGTTGCTAGTGTCCGTAGATTACAGTGACCGTTTGCCATCATGCAGGTCATATGCTAGTTTGCCACTTTAGTGGCATAAAAAAGAATTCCTCACGTCACTTACCCATCCTCCATGGCGTTGTTATTTCAATGATGCTGATAATGCACAAGATAAGATAAAGACATTTTGACGAGCTCAGTGGCTTTGACACCAACGCTCGTGGGTTCGATTCCCACACAAGGCAAACATTTGTGTGCATGAACATGTCTGTTTGTCTTGGTCTGGATGTTTTAAGACAGGTAGGGCGCATCAAAGCAGCCCATCTGGGGAAGTACCTCCACCTCACAGAAAACTGCAGCCAAATAACAACTCCCTAGAGGGTTGTAGTGTTCCAACGTGTAAGTGAGGTCACCAGTAAGCTCCCAAGGAGTTGCTGTGTAAGCAGCAAAGGAGGCATCGTGCGAGTGACGCTTAATATATCGCAAGCGTTAATAGGCTTCGGTACCCTCTTTACATCAGGTGGGCAGTATGCTTGTATGCCTCCCGACGTAGTATATATATAAAAAAGGCAGGTGGTGTCAGGTCAGGTATGGGAAGAGCTATGAATGTTAAAGGAGAAACCGAGTGAGGAGAATAAGAAGTGAGTCGTGCGGTGTACCTACCCCGCAAGGGGCTTGGCGTGAAGTATAGATAGGTAGATAGATAACACCTAACTCATATTTTTGCCGAGCTCCGTGGCACAGTCGTAAATTCCCACACAATACAAATATTTGTGTGTGTGAACAATACATGTCTATTTGTCTGCATCAAAGCAGCCCGTCTGGGGAAGTGCCTCCATCTTGCAGAAAACCGCAGATAAATAACGACTCCCTGGATTGTTGATGTTCTGTTCCTAGGAGTAAATGTTTACTGTCTTAGTAGCCGAGGTGGCATCGTGCGAGCCATACATAATGCATTACAAGCATTCATAGGCTAGGGTAATCACTTTACATCAGGTGAGTAACGTTGTATAAAAAAAACCACACTCGGGGCGTAAGTGGCTCATCTTTACGGTGGCAGCGGTTGGTCTCGATTGTAATCATCAGCATCATCGTTATGCTCCCTATCTATATATATAAAAATGAATATTTGTATCTATGGACTCAAAAACGGCTGGGCAGATTTTGATGAAATTTTCAGTGAATCTTCAGGTTAGCCCAGCAGGTGATCCTGTGAAGTTGGGTAACGATTGGATCACCCGTGCGAAGCTGGGTCGAGTAGCTAGTTAATTAATAAACTCTCTGACACTGAGTAAAGAGCAATGCAGCCAAACTGGAGAAGTACCTCCACCTCACAGAACACGTAACTACATATCCCTGAAGGAATGTCGTGTTTCTGCGGGTCAGTGTGGTAATTAGTAAGATCCCAAGTTCCTATGCTGGAAGCGGGAGTGACAATGCGCATGCGACACTTTATAAAATATAAAACATCGGAAGTCATTGAAGCATACGGCCCACCTGTAAAAAAAGTAAAAGATTACTGTAGCCTGGAAATGCTTGCAATACAGGAAGTATCGCTCACGCGTTGCCACCCCTGCTGATAACACAGCAACTCCTTAGGAGCTTACTGGTAACCTCACCTACTCGCAGGAATATAACAACCTTCCAGAGGCGACCTCGGTGGTGCAGTAGTTAGTAACGCCAATTTGAGACCAAATCTCGTGGTTCGAATCCCACACAGGACAAACGTGTGTGTGCATGAAAATGTCTTGGTCTGGTTTTAAAGAGGGGCGCATCGAAGTAGTTCTTCTTGGGAAGTACCTACCTGTACCTCACAGAAAATTACAGACAAATAACAACTCCGTTGAGGGTTGTTGTGTTCCTGCGTGTGAGTGAAGTCACTAGTGAGCTCCTAAGCATTTGATGGGGTAGCAGCAGAGGTGGCATCGCGCGAACGAACTTAATGTACTACAAGCCTTCATAGGCTAAGGTAACCGCTTTATAGCAGGGGGGCGGTATGTTTGTTTGCCTCTCAATGTTAATTAAAACCAGTTGAGTATGCGCAAGCTTGCATTGCCAGAGGAACACCTGGCTCGTCAATTATATAACAATTCAAAATTTTTGTTTTTAATTTGTCGGCCATTTTGATCATGTTCTTTAAGAGATAGGAACGGTGTTCTTGAATACTCCTATTCTACTTTTTTATGCTGAATCCGAATCTGAAGTCAAAATTCGAATATTCGAAAAAAAGCGACAGACAAACGCACAGACAAACATATAGAATTCATATAGGAACAGTGTTCTTGAAAATAATCAATATAGTCACATAACGGCCTGCACGTTTTGTGATGGTAAAATTAATTGCCTTTAATTAGGTTTCGAAAGAGCAATACGAGTTTTACCGGTCACAAATTTGAAGTTGACCTCTCTATGACCAGCGACCTTAAAACAAGGTCAGGATAGTTCATTGAGGTCAAATAAAGTTGTGTGGACGGAGTAGACTAGGTCACAGGATGAGGAGGACAGGAACTAAGTGCTTAATGAGAATTATAGAGCCATTGCCAGCAAAACAATAACTATTGAGTTTTCTAGTGGTGCGATGGGTAGCAGCGACTATTTTATCGCTGATGCTCTTGGTTCGATTCCCGCATAAGAAATGCATTGCCTGTGTATTTGTCCATACCCATAATGTGAATATCCATAGCTAGAACTTTTGCTTAGGGGACTAAGGCACTGTGTGTTCTAGGGAGTAATTGGGGTTACCAGTAATCCTAAGGAGTTGCTGTGTTCTGCAAGTGTGGCAACGAGCAAGCGATATATCCTTACCGGCAAGCGTTCATAGGCTACGGTAACTAGTTTACATCAGGAGGACCGTGTAATAGTATGACTCTGTATGTTGTGCAAAAAAGTACATACATTGTGATGTCATTAATTAAACTTATGACTCACCACTGACTCAACTGTTTGAGTGCATTATACAATGTGACTCAATTTATTATAATAGTGCATTTGATTAATGAGTTCTACAATTGAATTCAACCTTGTATTCAATCTAAATGACAATTGGGTCATCTTGATAGCCGAAGCCTACCTAACCTGCAAAAACGCCCTGTATATTAGCAAATCAGATATATATATCAACCAGAAGCAGTGAAGAAGTATCTCATCCACTTTACAGAAAATCACAACCTAATAATCCCTGTGGGCATTGCAATGCTTATCACCAGGCGTGCAGTTTCTGCATGAGCACTGACGGTGGTAGAAATGTTCTAGTGTTCTTGGTAATGTTAAACACTTGTACAGATTCCACTTCACAAAGTTATTTGTTACACCTTTAGGATACTATCAGGGTATTCATTATAAACAAAACATCTGGCAGTACCGTGCAATCAGTGATAATCGATGTCCAATATTGTGGGTAATCCACACTCCACAGGGGTTACCACTAGGCAGTGTTACCACTTTATATTTTAATATTGAGATGTGGGAGAATGAATTACAATTGAGACCAGTCAGCAGATTCAGAGTATTTGAAAAATAATAATTGGAAATTTAAATTAAATTAATTTAACTAATATAAACAAAATAACATTAAAATAATGAATACAATGTCCAGTGTCAGCAAGTAAGGTAATTAATTAAATGATGTCACGGAGTATAGGGTATTAAAATTAAATAATAAAATATAATAAAAATGGTAACAATAATTACAATGTTGAATGATATAAAATAAAATAAAAATTGAATGTCAAAAGGTAATAATTCAATAGTGGCGGTGTGCTAATATCTAATTGTATATTAATGTTTTTGTGTCACTACTTCGTATTGAGTCGCCCTGTATCCCCTGGCGCGATCGCTCCCGATGAAGCCTTATTACTTACTTATTTATAGTAGACCAGTCGTTTTTAGGGTTCCGTACCCAAAGGGTAAAACGGAACCCTATTACTGAGGCTCCGCTGTCCGTCCGTCCGTCCGTCCGTCCGTCCGTCCGTCCGTCTGTCACCAGGCTGTATCTCATGAACCGTGATAGTTAGACAGTTGAAATTTTCACAGATGATGTATTTCTATTGCCGCTATAACAACAAATACTAAAATATATAATAAAATAAATATTTAAGGGGGCTCCCATACAACAAACGTGATTTTTTTTGCATTTTTTATAGATAATGGTACGGAACCCTTTAAGAGTAGTTGTTACGTCGGGCATACAAAATCTTCTCAAACGACACAACGCTACATTAATCAATTCACATCAGAGGACTGTGGGACTGTTTGTTACCACGTCGTAACGAAGACCAGGACCGCATACCGAGCGATTCTGTTGTTCTTCATTTTATACAAGTTTGTCACTCATATAGTAAAAATGACAAAAAGGTAATTTGGATTTTTTGAAAATGGCATTATAAGGATAAAAAGTATATAAAAAACCGTTATTTGCCATAGGACACTCGCGCCCGCAAGACTTGGATACCTCTCACATTTTTAAAATATAATATTATCGTATCTTATTCAATTCTCTTTGTTATAATTCTTCTTTTTTAATCTACTAGCATTGATTATTAAAATATTATTATAGTTTGTTGTTTTATTATTATAGTTTATTAATAATATATTTCATTGATTATTATAATTTTTTTCTTGATTGTATATTCGTTTTGCCATGGATCATTCACATCTAATAGTTTTGGTTCTACTTGATTTCAGCAATGCATTTAATATAGTTGATTTTAATATATTGCTGAAGCAGCTGCGTTCTCTCAACATATCTCCAACAATAGTTGAGTGGTTTTATTCTTACTTGTTCAAGTCTAAGGCGTCCAGCATTAACGGCTGGTGTTCTGCAAGGTGGCGTTTTATCTCCACTAACATTCGCTTTATTTATTAACTCCATCACTTCCAACCTACGCTTTCTTCAGTATTCAGATGACTTACTAATATATACGCATCTGTTAGTATTAATTTTAGATGTCATTTCTGTAGTTAATGATGATCTTTCTCGTAGATTGGAATGGTATAATTCTCGTGGTCTTTTTGTAAATCAAACCAAGATACATGCGATCGTAATCGGAAGTCCTCGCCAAATTACTAAAATTGATGGGTCTAATTTACATTGAGTAAACTTTAACGGTACCGATATACCGTTACCGATATTTTCTGATACTGTTAAATTATCGCTACGTTTTTCGTGGTCATATCAAATGGCTAGTGTTAGTAGGAAGCTGTTTGCATCTTTTAGTTCTCTTACAAGACTTTCTTCCAGTTGATACAAAAATTACGTTCTCACAATCACACTCATCCAAGTATCACACTCATCCAAGTATTACACGAAGTCTTTTTCGGATCGAACTGTGCAGCTCTTGAATGCTCTGCACCCTTAACACTTCAATGTAGAATGTATATTCAGTTTTAAAGACAGAGTTAGTGCGTGCTATCTTTCTATCATCCTGTTTTAATTCGATTCTTTTGTTAATCTGGCTGTAGCTGCTATATAACTTTGTTTAAATGAATTAATATATATGTGCATGTGTATTTATATACATGAATATCTATCGTTATTATTGTTTTCATTATTTCGTAGTAATTTCCTTGTATGTTCTAGTTTATACTGAGTCACCTATCTGGTTAATTTTTTTTATTTTTCTCCACCCCCAGTTATCCCATAGCAATCTCTTCCAGACAACTAAGGTTGTCTGGAAGAGATTGCTATGGGATAACCTTTTGTACTTTAATTCTAAGGTAATCTCCTGAATTTTATTGTTTTATGTGTTGCAATAAATAATATTTTATGGTATTGTATATAATAAAATACGGTATATTTCAAAAATCCGCAGTTTTTGACCACACTAAATTAAGTAATTGTGGTAAGTTTTACTTTTGTATGTCTAATAATTTTTCAGAAATAGGCTATATGATGATGGACATATAAAATATATATGTGAGAAAAATATATAACTAATGTAAAGTTTAAAAAAAGTAAAGGCTGTCTCTCATACTCATAGCTACTACATACACATATTGTTACGTTAGCAAGTCGGCGAAGCGTTCACTAACAGTATCTCGGTGACGCGAACCAATAAGATTTTCTCCTACCAAAGATCGCTCAATGCGCTTAAAGAAGTATGCATTCCAAAATCAAATCTTTCCAACCAATTCTCATTTCCAATTGCCGTTCTTCACTCGTTATCACGCCGACTCGCCCATACTGCGTGGTCACATAAATAAATACGGTTAGAAAGCATTGCCGGTAATCTCGACAGTGCAATTGATGTCGTTTCAATCGGCATTCATTCGGCAAGCAATTTGTTGCCGATGCAATACTACTTACTGACTCGGACGCGGTGTTTCCGCGTTAGGATGGGCACACACTGTGAAGAGTTTTCAATTTATTTCAATACATTGTATCTGTTCATTATTTTATTGCAATGCGCCGATTATTCGAGATAGATCAATCTTCTGATGATTTTGGATTGCTATCAATAAAAGCAACAGTATTTCATTTGATTTAAAAATAAAGTTAGGGGGGGGGGGGGGTAAATGTAGTGATCAAAGTTGTAGATAATTTAATTATCCACAACTTTGATCACTACAACTTTTCCTCTAAAATATTTTGTTTGTGGTAAACTATGGGGGATATTTTAACCAATGAGCCGATAAATGCCGCGATGTTGTTCCGTGAACTAGCCAATAAGAGCTGCCCGTTTTACTTTACCCTTCGACCCGTAGCGGTGAATTGAATTAATCTCAATCGCAAAATTGATTTCATCGGTTCTCCACAGCTTATTTCCTTCATGGTTTTTACTGTTGAAAAATGCACCACACTAGTAGTGTAGATGCTCTCAGTGTGCATACAGTTTGTTTAACCAAACAATGTGTTATTGAATACACTGCACTGCCCGCGCATAACCACGCGATTCTCTATTGAAGGCATTTCAAATGCCGCGCCGCAATACATTATAGGCGAGCAAACATAAACATTCCAACAATCAACCTCACCTACGTCTGCTGTACTCTGATATACATAAAAAGAGATAAATACAAAACAAGAGGAAGATGATAAAGATAAAAAAAAAATATTTGTCACAAGTATATAAAAAACTTGCCAATGTTGGTATCGTTTCCAATCTTCAATTAGATTAAATGTTAGCTAAGTATCACTTGTGCTGCTAACAAAGCAATCCTCTAGGGAGTTGTTATTTGGCTGTGGTTTTCTGTGAGGTGGAAGTACTTTGGGTACGCCGTACCTCAGGAAATTGATATCAAATTACTAAAAAAAAAATTTTTTAATTTTATTTTAGAATTTTTAATAAAAGTTAATCAAAATCGTCTATTTTAAATAAAAGTTAAAGAAAATTGGTCCTTTTTGATGTACGAAATGCACGCATATTTGCATTGACCTAAGAAACAGAGTTGGTTTGATACTGCGTATCGGTATTAAAATAAGAAAGATCCGTTGATTCGTACATGTAGAAAGAATGTGAAGGGAAATATTACAAAAGAGATATACAACGCAAAGTAGTATTTATATTCTACATACATATAATCACGCCTGTCTCCCATCGGGGTAGGCAGAGACTATGAAACACCAGGTGCATCGATCCAAACATACCTCTCTCGCCTCATCCACACTCATCAACCTCTTATGGCATGCTATTCGGTTTCGGATGCTTTTGATTTGGCCCTTTTCAGCACATCAGCTAATTGATCTAAATGTGTGCGTCTAGGTCGTCTCCTGTCGACATCTCCACTCACTCTTGCTCGATATACTTCTTTTGTAACTCTTTTGTAATCAATTCTTTCCAAATATCCGAACCATCTCAGCATACCCGTTTCAATTGTTGTCACTACATCATCTTTCATTCCACATTGTTCTCGTATCGTGCTATTTCTTACTCTATCAATCATTCTAACTCCACACATATGCCTTAGCGCTCTCATTCCAATAGCGCTGACCGTTAATAGACCCCTAATAATAGCAAGGCAAGCTTTATATAATCTATCTATCTATCTATAACTTCACGTCAAATCCCTCACGGGGTAGGCAAAGAGAACCGAGCGCCACGTGACTCGATCCTTACATACCTCACTCGCTTCTTTAACATTAATTGCTTTTTTCATGCATACTCGCCGGTTTCAAGGGCTCCTGACATCACCTTCTGATAGAATACGACCAATTTGATCATGGTAGGTAAGTCTTGGCCTTCCTCGGCTCCTACATCTTTCTACTTTTGCATTGTATATCTGCTTCGTCATTCTTTCATCCTGCATTCTTTCTACATGTCCGAAAAATGCTTTATATAATAATAATTTAAATAAAATTTAAGCAAAAGTCGTCTATTTGAAAAAGAAAATAATAAGGAAAAAGTTATACAACGCAAAATCGTAGTTATTTGGCTTACTCACCAGAACTAAATAGGTCGTGTTTTATCAGAAGATGATGTCAGTAGGAATGTTAAACAAGCATATGGTAGGTAAGAGCCGACTATCTGCCTACCTCACAATGAATATGACATGATATTCTCGTTCTAAGTACCTATAATTTATTACTAAATTCTTCTTCTTCTTAGCGCTATCCCGTCTCCTAATCGTTTTAAAGATTGGCGAGGCTACCTAGGCCTAAGGTTGTGGCGGAGATACTGATTTTTACATGGAGCGACTGCCGTCAGACCTCCACAACCCTGAAATTTCTTATGATAGATCACATATTTTTCGAAATATAATTTCTTGGATTTGTTTCCTCACGATGTTTTCCTCCACCTTCGAGCAAGTGAGTATTACAAATTATAAATATGTGTATAAATCAGAAAATACCAATTTAGTAGTACCTACCAGCTGTTTATTACTAACTAGCTACTCGATCCAGCTTCGCACGGGTGATCCAATCATTACCAAACTTCACAGGATCACCTGCTGGGCTAACCTGAAGATTCACTGAAAATTTCATCAAAATCTGCCCAGCCGTTTTTGAGTCCATAGAGGACATACAGACAAACATTCATTTTTACATATACACACATCAAAAGTGTCTAGGGATCAACATATATTTTTGCAATAACTTTTCTCCTGATTGATATTAATTAAAATTTTCTTTAAGGATTCGTCAAATAAAGTGTTTTCGTTTGTCTACAGTAACGATAAACCAAGTCACCTTTGCATTAATAAAGAAATTTGCCATTTTCATAATAAAGGGATTTTTGACATTTGAACCACTAACATTAAAGTTCGAAAAAAAGACTGAAATAACAGTTTTCTTTAAAATTTTATTGGGTAACTTAAACAATTAATAATCCGTGTTTCTACCGCGAACACTAACAACACAAGAACATCGGTTTGGGATACTCAAAATGAGTTCATCCAAATCACGCTGTGGAATGGCCGCCCATGTTCGTTGCAACAACAAAAAAAGGTCTTCTTGCGACTGGATACCCTCCATATTCGGCAGAGCTCTTCTCTGTAGCATATCCCATGCATGCTCAATCGGGTTCAAGTCTGGCGACTGAGCAGGCCAGGGCATGACATTGATGTTAGCTGCGGCGAGAGTCTGTCTTACAACTCTTGCGGTGTGCGGTCGTGCATTATCATGCATTAACTGAAATAAGGGACCGATTTGCACTTGTAGAGGAACGATGACGTCTGATACAATCGTCTCAGCATAAATTTGAGCGTTGAGGTTGCCTCTGATCCAAATCAACTCAGTTCTTCCGCCGATCCAAATACCCGCCCATACCATGATGGTTCCACCACTATAAGGATGGACTTCCTGGCAGGATTTTAATCGCTGTTGGCGTCCAGGGGTTCTCCAGTGTCGTATACGTCTTGTATCCGGTCTCATACCAAAACGAGACTCATCAGAAAAGCACACGAAACGCCATTGTTCTTCTGCCCAATTTCTGTGTTCAAGAGCCCATTGATATCGAATCCTACGATTGTGCATTGCTATAGGTGGTACCCTTAGCGGTCTTCGGGAATGAAGGTTCACTTCATGCAAGCGGTTTCTGACTGTTTGGTCGCTAATTAAGTTCCCTGAAGAGTGATGAAGCGTCACGGCTAACATCATGGCGGTTATTGTTGGAGCTCTTCGAGTTGTGATTTGAATGTATCGGTCTTGTCTCCGTGTGGTGCAGCGATACCGTCCTCCATGGCGCTCAGCCACGGTACCAGTGCTTCGGTAACGTGTCCAAAGTCGACTGATAACACTCTGACTTGTATTCAGAGCTAAAGCCACAGTACGTTGCCGGGAACCAGCTTCTATCATCGTTAGTGTTCGCGGTAGAAACACGGATTATTAATTGTTTAAGTTACCCAATAAAATTTTAAAGAAAACTGTTATTTCAGTCTTTTTTTCGAACTTTAATGTTAGTGGTTCAAATGTCAAAAATCCCTTTATTATGAAAATGGCAAATTTCTTTATTAATGCAAAGGTGACTTGGTTTATCGTTACTGTAGACAAACGAAAACACTTTATTTGATGAATCCTTAAAGAAATTTTTAATTAATATCAATCAGGAGAAAAGTTATTGCAAAAATATATGTTGATCCCTAGACACTTTTGATGTGTGTATATATAGAGTAATCCTAACTATCATTTAGTACTCAAAAACCCACTTTGGAATCCAACGAGTCACGAGCATCATCAAGAATACTTCGCGTGATACGCTAACACATTAGGGTCGATTTCATACGTAAATAATAGGTATGTCCGGTTGTCCATCTGTTGGTCTTACACAAATGTTTGCACATTACGACTGTAGATAGGTTTTTGAAGGAAACTTACAAAGACCATTCGACAGTATGAATCATAATTGTGTTTGAACAAAAAGTTTGATTAGAAAACATTGAGGTGGGTACATATTTGCGCGCGAAAGACTTGAGTAAATTATTATTTTTAGTATGCGCCACTTGATGTCATTATTTTGGTGATCAATAGTGGAGAATTATGGGGAGTAAGAGACTTTAGAATGAATGCCAACTTCAGCTACACGTGGCGCACCCTACTATTAACACACGAGCGTCTGGCGAAAGAAAGGTAGAACACGCGAAGCAGACTAATTGAAAAAGTTTAGATTTGCAGCCAATAACAGTAAGCTTTTGACGAGTTTTAGTGTGTGAGTATTAGTGGTGGAGCGCAAGCATCTTGTAGTACAAGCATTCGTAGACTAGAGTAACATACGCTTGTTTGTCTGCCAATGTTTTTATAAAGAATGCATATGACAGAGTTAAGAGATCAAGCGCAGAGCAGCAGATCTAGTATGGTAAGAAATACTGCTCATACCCACGCAATTAATCACTGACTAGCTATACACAAGCTTGATAGGCCTTCCTCTTTAGCAATGTAAGTGATCGTAAGATGACAAAATGGGCATATAATAGACATATAAAGGGTTCAGTAAGCAATGCTCGACTGCAATACAGCACGGTTCATTATATTACCTTAAACTTCTTTCCAGAGAAGATATCAGAGGAGGAAGTTTTGTAGCATCATGTAGATCTGCATCCATTAGAATAATTATAGAAAAACGACTATAAATGACGACGTGATGATCTTATAACAAAAATTTAATAGAAAGAAAAAGTGAAATTATGGGCGTAGAGAAACCAGTAATATCTACCACACCGTATCTACCGTAGCGCTGTATTGCCATTTTCTAAACATATCCAATAATTTGATCAGTTCTCATAACTAGTTTAGTACAATGATGAAAATAACATATAACATTATGCTATAATTATGGATTTTCGTGTAACAAAGCAATTTGTGTCTGCTCTGATATACCTACTACATGCATGCCATTTCAGGATATCTATATGAACCATGTTTTAATCAAATTTACAATCTGATTCTGAAACAATCTGAATCTGGGTGCTCATAAAAAATAACCTGGAGAGGTATCAGCGGCATCTTTTTCTTGCATATAAGGACTTATAGCGATCCCGCTGTCTCGCTACGCTGGCTCGGCTGCAAAAGGGTTTTTCTTTTAAGCTTTCTTGACATTTTCTCAAATCACTAGATTTATTCAGCGAAATTCAAAATCCTGTTGTCATTTTGACATCTCTGATTCGTTATATCTCATAGAGATTTCACGAATGTAATAATAACGAGCTCGGTGGCTCAGTCTTGAATGACGTGACTTTGACATCAATGCTCGAGGGTTCGATTACCACACAAGGCAAACATTTGTGTGCATGAATATGTCTGTTTGTCTTGGTCTGGGTGTTTTAAGAGAGGTAGGGCGCATAAAAGCAGCCCGTCTGGGGAAGTACCTCCACCTCACAGAAAACTGTAGCCAAATAACAACTCTCTAAAGGGTTGTTGTGTTCCTGTGTGTGAGTGAGGTCACCAGTAAGCTCCCAAGGAGTTGCTGTGTAAGCAGCAGAGGAGGCCTCGTGCTAGTGATGCTTAATTTTTTTTTTTTTTTATATTGGCTCAGCATAGTGGCTCCTCTTCGCCTGTTGGTAAGCGAAAAGGGGAACCCAAATTGCAGCGGCAACTGACAAAGGAATATATAAATAATAAATAAATATATAATATATAATAAATAAATATATAAACAACTAATATATCGCAAGCATTAATAGGCTACGGTACCCGCTTTACATCAGGTGGGCCGTATGCTTGTATGCCTCCCGACATAGTATAAAAAAAAAAACAAAACATTGCCGATGTCTGAACAACTCTCATCGAACGTTAACGAAACTACGAAGTCTTAACATGCTCTCCGTATACTTCTGCTATACTCAGTATAGCCGATGGGATCGCGGTGGCTAGGTGGAGCTGTGAAGCCCGCTGTCGCCCGTGTCTGGACTGACGCAGTATGGGGAGGGAAGTTTGGAAACAGCCATTATCGTTTCACCGACGTTCTAAAATGGGCAAAATAAAAATTTGTAGGAAATAAAACTGAAAGATGATGAATGGAAGAATAAATTGCGGAATGAAAGAAAGGATGATGTATGAATGGGGTTATTATTTATATGTTTAATGATTAATAAAGTCAAAGTCAAAGTCAAAATCTTTTTATTCCGTAAAAATGGCTACATTTGTTTGGAATCGTCACAATTTTTTTCCCTACCGTGCAGTTCATGACTAGGTGAGCACTGATAAAAATACTGCCAAAAAACTCAGGCATCCCTCTTTTGGTATCCAAACAAATTTACATACTTTATTAATTACATTACAATTGGATCGACTCAATCCCAGGCATTTTTATCATTAATATAGTCAGATACTTTATAATATGCCCTGCTACACAATTTGGCTTTAATAGTAGTTTTAAATTTGTTTATTGACAATTCTCTTATATTGCTGGGAAGTTTGTTATAGAACCGTATACATTGCCCCATAAAAGAATTACTTATTTTGTGGAGACGGCTTGCATGTAACACAAGATTATGCTTATATCTAGTATTTATATTATGAGTATCACTCTTTTTACAAAATGAGTCTATGTTTTTATGGACATACAAAAGATTTTCATAGATATATTGCGATGCGACTGTTAAAATATTTATTTCTTTGAATTTTTCTTTAAGGCTCTCCCGGGGACCAAGTTTGTAGATAGCTCTTATGGCTCTCTTTTGCAATAAAAAGATGGTGTTAATGTCCGCGGAGTTACCCCAAAGAAGAATTCCATATGACATAATACTATGAAAGTAGCTGAAATAAACTATTCTAGCCGTATCAACATCAGTGAGCCGTCTAATAGTTTTCACTGCATAGGCTGCAGAACTTAGTTTTCCTGATAATTTTTCAATTTGTGGGCCCCATTGTAGTCTGGAGTCAATTGTTATACCCAAGAACTGAAGAAGTGTATAATACATATATATATATATATATATTGCTGCAAACAGCGCCTTGCCCATGGCAGGGGTGTATGATTTAAAGAAAGAAAAAAAAAAACATGCTCTCCGAGATTCGGTGTTAATGTAAGAAGAGACATGCACCATTGTTTAGTATATACAGAAAGAGAGTGAGGTTAAACAATATGTGAACAGACATATAATGTGAAATTGGAAGGCTGTAGGAATCGAAAAAGGCCAATACTCACTTATGTGGACCAAACTGGTGCGTGCTCAGAAGATGTTGCATTCTTTTTTTTTTTTTTTTAAACGGGACAGGCCCTCCTCTAATACCCACCACTGTGTCTCCTGTGTAGCCAGAATTAATAGCGGCGACCACCAAAAAGGCAATGAACAGTGAAGTTACAGCAGCCTTGGAACTCACAACGAATTTAATCAGAAAAAAATTGTAGGAGTAGGAAGTTTTGGAATTGACTTCGAAGATGTTGCATTGTGAAATCGCATTATACAAACAAAGACACCATTACAGATAAACTTAGAAGAAAAACCTAATCTAAATAAAAAATCCATCAAGTGCCTTTCCATAAATAAATATTTTCCAATTTTTTTTTATGATGGAACTACAAATTTACGGTTTTCAGATTTTCTTTACTTGTGCTACATGACCGTGCTTCCTACCAAATTTCATGATCCTAGGTCAACGGGAAGTAGGTACCCTATAGGTTTTGATTTCCTTGCGAGTGATATGCGCATAAACGGTACATAAACGGCCGTATATTTTGATTGTATTGACTTAGAAGTTTGATTTCTTCACTGCTCGAAGGGATTGCAAACCTGAGTATTTGATATTAATTTCAGCTTGATAGCTCCACCCGTCCGTGAGAAAAAGGGTATTGACAGACAGACAGACAGACAGATGGACAACAAAGTGATCCTATAAGGGTTCCGTTTTTCCTTATGAGGTATGGACCCTAAAAATAATACAAATATTTAAATCGTTTCCGAGATCGGTACACCAATTATATTTATTTATGTAAGAACTGCTCAGGAAAGCAATAGGATGTATATAGATATCTGAATAAATGTATGTTGTACTTGTATATACACTACTATAGCTAATTTTTCACCATTGAGTTCGATCAAGGGATCTATATTACTTAATGGAGCTTATTTTTAACCCCCGACGCAAAACAGGGGTGTTATAAGTTTGACGTGTGTATCTGTCTGTGGCGTCGTAGCTTCGAAATGGATGAACCGATTTTGATTTTGGTTTTTTTTAAAAGGGGACTTAATCGAAAGTGTTTTTGTGTATATCGTATAAGATTTCATTCTTAAAATCGTATTATGACGACTCACGAGTCTCGTTACTTACAAAAAGGCTTGAGCTCTCATTTACGACTCGTTTTAATAAAGATTTAGAGCCGAGTGTCTGCCTGTACAACACCACAGTAGACTTGTAAGATAAGTCTACTGTGCCAACACTATCCGTGGCGCTCGGTTCCCTCTGCTTACCCGGCAAGAGACTCGATGTGTATATATAGATAGATATATTTGTTGAGATGAACGCTAGCTTTATATTTGTGATCTGCGTATATACGTACGGTTAACACTAGTACATGAAATTTAACACTCGCGGGAACCGAACCGCGTGGGAGGCTGTTTGGCCAACAAAAATATAGCGGGCTAAGGAACATCTCCGATGTACGCTAAGTCACTTTTTTGGATCTTATTCTAGTGTTGACTTGCGGTTTTCGGGTGTGGGCAGAGATATTGACAAAGAATCATACTTTAGCAGTGAAAGTAGTGACGAATATATGAAGAGCTCGGTGTCGCAGTTGTTAGTAAAGCTACTTTAATACCAACATCGACGGTTTGATTCCCAAATACGACAAATATTTGTGTTCACAGACTTGTCTGTTTTTCTTGGTCTGGGTGTTTTGTGGACTCAATGGCAAATGAAGAATTTTTATTTTTATCCCGTTTGCATGAATTAATCCTATCCTATTAATATTATAAATGCGAAAGTTTGTATATATGGATGTTTGTTACTCTTTCACGCTTAAACGGCTGAACGGATTTGAATGAAATTTGGCACGTAGATAGATTATGATCTTGATTAACACATAGGCTATGTTATTTGACACCAGGCGGGCGGAGCCGCGGGCAGCAGCTAGTTAATAATATTTATTCATTTCCCATTGAGGTAGGCAGAGACTATGGAATGCCAGGTGCACCGATAAAAACATAAAAACATACCTCTCTCGCTTCTCACACTTATCAACATCTTCATGAATGCTCTTCGGTTTTGGGTGCTTTGATTGGAACTAATGGATGACAAAGAAGTTATGGAAGAAGTGTATCGAGCGAGAGTGAATGGAAATATCAGCAGGGACTGTGTATTCTGTTTATTTATTAAATTATACTTTATTTATATTATATAGTTTTATATTGCAGATAATTCTATCGAAATTTTTGGAAATAGACGAGAATATGTACAACATCTTTGTTTTTCATTTGAGACTAGCGGCCCGCCCTGACTTTGAATATGTAGCACTAAATAACGTCTGACAAAAACGTGACCTTTCTGTCAGGTTCTGAGTTCTTCTCCAGCCAGGTAGCTTTGATGTGATCTGAAGATTCCGGAAGCGCTAATCTCAGTAGCTACCAATTACGGGAAGTGGCGGGGCAGAAGAAGAGTAGACAGACTCCGCCATTACCTGCCACTGCCGCCGCAGCCGTCGTTAAGATACTATTTTATTGTGTATGGTATTTTAATTCTTATGCTAAGGATATGAAAAATTATATGGCTAAATATCAATGTTAATGTAATTAAAATACTTAAGGTGACTAACATATTTAGGTTTTTTCTTCCTAGTGGTACTTACACCGTTTTCTAATCCATTAGGATAGGCAGGGACCGCTACTTATGTCTAAGGGATATGGCGAAGATACTAATACTGATACTACAGAAATAAACCAACTACCCCAGTCCTCCACAACCCGGAGGGAAAACCAGACCTTTCTTAGGTTAGGCCATATGTCTTCCGACATATAATTTCTTGGACATACGAGTTTCCTCATGACGTATTCCTTCACCGCCGAGCAAGTGATAATTACAGATGTGTATATATAATCTTTATAAAATTTTATTTAAAAATTAACTTTTTTTTTATTTTTTGTATAAATATATATATATATATTAACTAACATATTTATACATTTTCTTTCTAGTGATACTTAGAGCGTGGTAGCAGTTATCCTAATGGATTAGACTTTCTTTTCTTCTTAGGTAATCGCTCTTTTTATTAGTGAAACCCGTATGAAAATCGGTACAGTAGTTTCTGAGATTAGCACAAATAAACATAACTCAGTGCGGCGGGGACTTTAATTTATTATGTATAGTGATAATGAGAAAAAGTTGTTTTCTCTTTTAGATGCACTATTTATAGGTAATCTAGCTCACCCGCTCCGGCCCTTTTTTTCGTTGATCATCGCAGAGATGATCAACGTGAAACACCAGTGAAAGTCCCGTCAAAATCGGTTCAGCCATTTCGAAGATTAGCCCGGATAAACAAACAGACGACAGACAGACAAAAATGCGTATTTAGGCTTTGTTAACATGAAAATAATAATACGAGCTTAAGATAAACGCTTTATTTTGAAATCACAGACACTTCAATTTTATTTATATGTATAGATAGATTTATAATTATTTTATTATTAAACGTCATTTTGTGATAGTCTAATTTACAGGCAATTTAAACTAAACTATTGTGTTTGCCTTGGCTACCTAAGAGTTTATCTATTTTCTAAGATGTAACATACTTATTTAATCAAAATATTTACCCTCAATATCTGTCATCTAATCGGAAGTTTATTTATGCCTTTGCGATAGAACTCTGGGTACCTATCTAGATTCGACAAACTGTGTGAACTCATTTTGTACTAATCTCTTACTCATCCCACTGCAGGGATACTGGTTTCCCTTCAACCGAAGGGGTTTAGAGCATAGGTACTCCACCACGCTGCTTAAATGCGGATTGGCGGAGGCCAGTGTTTTCAAGCCGCCCGAGGGCCACTGACTTAGCTTAACGACTGTCATCTATCGACAACAGCCGGGACCGACGGCTTAACGTGCTCTCCGAAGCACGGAGAAACTCGAGATAGATAAATCCATCCGTAGACAGGCTGCTGTCAACATTGCTTAACCTGCGTGTTCGGATTGAATGACACGCGCAACGACATCATCGAGCTCTCATATATTATACATGTACCAATTTTGTTATTACACTTTCTCATTTTCTTACACATACGAATATTTTGTGTCTATTTATCTATAACTTTAGGTACGCCAAATCCCTTACGGGGTAGGCAGAGGGGACTGGGCGCCACATGACTCGATCTTACATATCTCACTCGCTTCTTTAAGATTCGCAGTATTTTATATCGCGTAAACACACGGAACTGCTAGTTAATATTTTATCATGTTAATGTAAGTTATATGCAAGTATATTATTAAATTATTTATTGCAAGTTCAGAAACAACTGCAACTATGTTGAATGACGCCTTTTGCTTAACAAGTTTTGCTTAACAAAGTTCGCGGTTTCCCAACGCCATATTTGGAATAGGGGTAATTTGTAACCGGGACTTTGACATTTTTATCTTGAACCATTGTTCTATTAATAGCTTATATCTTATTCGTTTTGTTATATAACCCAGGTCCAGCAACCGTTTTTTTCGGGTCATTAAGGATATTTAGGGTTACGTGTAAAATTGGTGGCCTAAAAGCATTGCGTGCGCCACAAATTGTACACGTAATTCACCGCATTTATTGTAGGTATATATAATTCAGGTTTTTACAGGATTAATATGGTACGGGTACACTCCTGGTAATGCAGGAGACCCATAGACAGGTCGTAAGCATGTTTTCCAACTTAGTTATAAAGAAAAAGATGAGAAAGTTAAGGAACAAAAGAAATATATCCGTTGAAAATGATATTCTTAACATATTGATGAATAAAGAAATTTAAAAAAAGATACACACCGCGGTAGTTGAAGGATGTAGAAGCCGAGGAAGGCCAATATTTATCTATCATTACTACTAAGTAAGTTGATCGTGTTTTATCAGAAGGTTATGTCAGGAGTCCTAGAAATCGGCGAACGTGCATGAGAAGAGCTTTGAACTTTAAAGAAGCGAAAGTGCAAGGACCGAGTCATAAGTGAGAGAGTCTCTCTGATGTTGCAAACAGCTATAAACTGCGGTAACCTTAGGCGTATAAAACCCTGACCGAAAATCTCTTTCAGATCAATTCTCGTCATCATTACGAACGCGGTCAGCAAACGTTATGCCACAAATTTTGCGCAGAGCTCGCATTTCGACCACATTTATTCTTCTTTCATGCTCTCTCTGCCATACTCAGCTTTCACTTCCATAAGTTAGCGTTGGGTTTAACACCGCGTTGTGTACAGCGAGCTGTGCCTTCTGGCTTAGATTTCGGCTGCCTATAAGTACCCAACGCTCCATTCACGCTATTCCTTGCACTCACTCGTCTCTCCACATCAGCGGTATATCTTCCATCGCTGCTAAAACGCTTCCAAGATATACAATCTCGTCCACTTGCTCCAACACTATATCATTAACCGTAATCCTAGTGTTCGTTCTGGTTATCTCTCTTTCAAATACTTTTTAAATTATCTTGGTTTTCTTCACATTCAATTGCAAGCCATATTCATACAATCATCTTTCATTTTTGGAACTAGTGTTTGAATTTCGGATGATGCTTCTGCTATTAATACCGCATCGTCTGCATAAAGCAGGCAGTTGACCACTGAGTGTGACCCAGACCAAGTCAAACAGACATGCACACAAGTGTTTTAGGCAAAATTTTAGAGTTGAAAGCTTCTTACCAACAAATTTAATTACACGGCTTCCAAATTGGATTATTTGGGGTGTCAAGAAATATGAGAGTCGAGTTATAATACCATCTAAAAGATGTGAGAAAGCACTGTTACATACTAGGCATTTGATCTAAAATAATTTGTGAGCTTCTAGCTAGTGAGCTATTTGTTCAAGCGAGTTAGGCACCCACCCACTACCGTTAGTAGATACATGCCGTCGCTGCCATGGCTGCTGCAGTCGTCGCAGCGATTGCCCGCCATCTAAAACAAGGACCGCATGCATCTGCCGCCGCTGTCGCCCTGCCTGCTCCGGTTTACGACACGTGGTTCCCCTTTCAACAAGGCATTCTCAAGCGTTGTAGATATTAGTCATTAGAATAACAATGCTACGAGTATTCTAATAATTAACAACTGCACAACGCCTGAGGATGCCTCGTGGAGAGACAACGACACAGTGGCATTTGGTTCACGTTCATTTTTAAGAGAGGTAGGGCGCATCGAAGCAGCCCATCTGGGGAAGTACCTCCACCACACAGAAAACCGCAGCCAAATAACAACTTCTAGATTGTTGTTGTGTTCCTGCGTGTGAGGTCACCAGCAAGCTCTCGAGGAGTCAAACAAAAATAAGATTAACAGATTGATTTCTCTGACACCCTAGATACTTAATAGCCTTTTTTCTTCTATGTTTGAATGCAACTTAACTTCAATTTAAAATGTTGCTATGTATTTTGACGATCTCGGTGGCTCAGTTGTGAATGATGCGACTTTAACACCAACGCTCATGGGTTCAATTCCCACACAAGGCAAACATTTGTGAGCTTGAACATGTCTGTTTGCCTTGGTCTGGATGTTTTAAGAGAGGTAGGGCGCATGAAAGCTGTCCGTCTGGAACCTCCACCACACAGAAAACCGCAGCCAAATAACAACTTCTAGATTGTTGTTGTGTTCCTGCGTGTGATTGAGGTCACCAGCAAGCTCTCAAGGAGTTGCTGCGTAAGCAGCAGAGGAGGCATCGCGCGAGTGATACTTGGTGGGCGAGGTGGGCCGTATGCGTGTGTGCCTCCCGACGTAGTATAAAAAAAAAAATGTTGCAAATGGCGTTCGCAGAGATGGCAACAGCCGAGGCAGTGACGACCGGAGTAGCCATGGCAGCGACCGCATGCAATCACTAACGGTAGTGAGCTAGTGCCGGCCAGCGCAAGTTCACATAAACTATTCGGTAGCCAAGGCAAACTATTAAATTATTAAACTATTTTCGTTTAGTTTAAATTGCCTGTAAATTTGACTATCGCAAAATAACGTTGAATAATAATGCATGTATGTAAATAATAATATAAATCTATAACTATACTATACTTATTTTAACTTAAGTAAGTGTAAAGAGACTCTTTACATTATCAGATCATATATTACGATACACACTACAGTTATAGACTGATGAACCTATCTATATCTTGAAGAATAATATGTATTTTATAAATAATAAAGCAGGTATTATATATTTCGTATTATTTGAATAAACGGCGATTATAAAATTAATCTGCCCATGAAATTAGTGTCGTATTTTATAGCAAATTTATTACTATACTCGTAAAATTCATGTTTTTGAGGGTTACGGATCACAATAAAAATCACTTATGGTCTCGGTTGTCCGTGTGTCAGCCTTTATAATAATATAATAATATCGTTTATTTTCTCTCCACATATAAAATATATCTTAAGTTAATACATAGTCGGATGTTGTGAACTTTTTAGTGGAGAGAACTGGTGCTTGAGCTAGATAGGCGTAGCCTCCTGTATTACAAGTCACCAGGCTCCCTCACACCTTTACAGAACATTATTATACCAATGTAAGATTATAAGGTAACTTAACTAACTTTATGACCGTTTGTCACATGCTTCTCAAGCTAGCTCACATGTAAAATATAAAGATTGATGCATGTAAATTAAAATACCGCATTTGTGGTTAGATTTTTTTTTTATACTACGTCGGGCGGCATACAAGCATATGGCCCACCTGATGTAAAGTGTGTACCGTAGCCTATTAACGCTAGCGATATATTAAGTATCACTCGCGCGATGCCTCCTCTGCTACTTACACAGCAACTTCTTGGGAGCTTACTGGTGACCTCACTCACACGCGGGAACACAACAACCCTCTAGGAAGTTGTTATTTGGCTGCAATTTTCTGTGAGGTAGAGGTACATCCCCAGATGGGCCGCCATTATGTGCACTATCTCTCTTAACACATCCAGACCAAGACATGTCACACAAATGTTTTGCCTTGTGTGGGACTCGAACCCACGAGCGTTGGCGTCAAAGTCGCGTCATTCACAACTGAGCCACCGAGCTCGTCAAAATACATAGCAACATTTTAAATTGAAGTTAAGTTGCATCCAAACATAGAAGAAAAAAGGCTATTAAGTATCTAGAGTGTCAGAGAAATCTGTTAATCTTATTTTTAGTTTGTCTTTAACGGACTCGAAAACGGCAGATTTCGATGATATTTTCAGCGAGCCTTTAGATCAGTCCAACGGTTTGGAAGTTCGCCCCTGCGAAGCCGGGGCGGGTAAGCTTGTTTACATATAAATAGTGCATCTATAAGAGAAAACAACAGATGTTTCTCATTATCACTACACATAATAAATTACCGCGTCTTATGGCGCTCGGTTCTCTCTGCCTACCCCGCAGGGGACTTGGCGTGAAGATATACATACATACATAATAAATTAAAATCCCCGCCGCGCTGAGTTATATTTATTTGTGCTAATCTTAGAAACTACTGAACTGATTTTCATACGGTTATCACCAATAGAAAGAGCGATTACCTAAGAAGAAAAAAAATTTCGTAAACTATACATAGCATTTTTGCATGGCAAGTGCTGCGTTAATGGATTAAATTACAGGAGAATTATATACTGTGTGATACTTCCTCTTCATCATCTTGAAATTTTCATGAAGGTTGTTAGACAACCTTAGTCTAACAACCTTCATGAAAATTTCATCATTCTTAAATAAAATTTAAATAAAAAATTGATAAAGAATTTTTCACCGGCAAAGCATAAATATGTTAGTTGGAGCAGTGCCCAGTGAATAAACAACCGACGTAATATCCGTCCAACCTGGTTCGAATCCTGGTATGGGCATGTACCGCTGAATTCGCATTTACATACATATCTGTAATTATCACTTGTTCGGCGGTGAAGGAAAACATCGTGAGGAAACTCGTATGTCCAAGAAATTATATAAGTCAAAGTCAAAATCTTTTTATTTCGTAAAAATGGCTACATTTGTTTGGAATCGTCACAATTTTTTTCCCTACCGTGCAGTTCATTACTAGGTGAGCACTGATAAAAATACTGCCAAAAGACATGGGTCTAACCTAAGAAAGGTCTAGTTTTCCCTCTGGGTTGTGGACAGCTGACGGTAGTTAGAAAAATCGATATATTCGCCAAATCCCTTAGACTCAGGTAGCGATCCCTGCTTATCCTAATTGAGTAGAAAACGGTGTTAGTACCACTAGGAAGGAAAAGCATAAATATGTTAGTCACCTTAAGCATTTTAAGTACCTACATCAAAATTGATCTTTAGATTGTCTTAGGTTTTCGCGATTGTTACACATTGAAATTAAACAATTTTTAACGGAAGTATCGCGTTTTTTATTTATTTTGTTGAATACCTGAGGTTTCGAACGCTTTGCAGCGTCCATGGTCGCAGAAAGACTCAGAAGATGTCAGTCAGTACAACCACATTTCACATCTCACCTGCATGTAATTCTGCATGTGAGTCGCGAGTTTTTGGTTTCTTTTTGAGCGAGTCTTTAGAAACAACAACACCAATCATCTAGGCACGATTAACGATAACGATTGCGAAGTTCGAGTTGAAAGTTTTCGGGGTTTTGGATAAGGACACGAGATGGATGGAGTGTAGACTTCACCAGACGAGACCTTTTTTGCTTTATGTTAAGGTTCAAGATGCCTCTTACCATCCGGTGATCGCTTCCGGTTTTCACTCTGTTGATCACGGAGACATCATTGAACAAATGCTTATCTTGTTTTTCGTCGAACCATCCAGGCTACTGCAAGTCCACTTGCGCTGCGGATGCTTTGTGAAGGAGTTCATTATAAAGAGTGCCTCCTTCTCCATGAAGTCGACCAACAGTTCTCCCCTTTGGTTTCGTAGATTTCAAATTGCCCCACTCTCAACTCATCATTCTGTTTCGAGCCCAGCTTTGCATTGAAGTCCCCCATCAGCACTCTGTAGTGAGTTTTAGAGGTATGTATGACTTTGGAGGTATCCTGATACATAGCCTCCACCTCATCATCGGGATGTGTCGAAGTAGCAGGGGTGGCCTATTCTTACGTCGAGGTCACACGGTGGAATATATCAAATTTAAATAAATATTTATACAATATATTTAAGTATATTCAAGTACTAAAATACGAGTATATTGTATAAATATTTATATAAATTTGATATATAAATAAAATGAAGAGATAACATATTAAAATGTCCATAATGAATATCAGTAATTTAATTCTCAACTAAATAGAATTTGTAACAAATTAACAATTAGAAAACTTACGCAACGAAATGAGCCTTATTTATTTCAAAGGGCCAAGGCAAGAGAGTTTAGTGACGTCTTTAAACCTTGTACAAGATTCGCTTATTTTTTAGGATCATTTTACAGTAACTTTGACTTCCCAACATAGAGTTGAATCAGTTCGGATGAAATGAAGCGGCTAACTTTTTCACATTAACTAATGAGATTAGGATTAATGTGAGCTTGAAATTAAGAGTGATTTCGAGATATTCGCTGTACGCTGCTAGTGAACTGACGTTTCAAGCATACGCAATCGGTGAGTATTATAAGTTTTCTCTGAGACATTTTTTTAACGATCTGTACACTCTTTGAGAGAGAGTGCAGTGTCATCGGCGAAGAGTGAAAGCTATACCTTGATATAAGTTGGTGTATGATACATATAAGTGGATCGAGAACAGAGCCCTGTGGAACGCCAGCCAGTGAAGTGGAACAAGCGTGGCGAGTAGAGTGTTCCTTCGTATTTAAAGTGGATGTTTGAGCTCGGATATCATTAACCGGATGAGTTTGTCAGGTACTTCATTCATATTTAAACGACGCTACTACACTTAGTAGTGTCGATACTGGACTACGCAGTTGATGTGTAAATTGTGTTGCTGTATCCATTTTTTTATATGAACTAAGACTTTGACGTTATCAGGTGAGGCTGTCTAGTTAATTGCGGGTAATTTCTGTACTACATATTTGTAAAGGAACAAATATAGTAGATGAAACAGAGTTACCTCCCGCCTTACTCTCGTAACTTGATTCCGCAATAATTAAAGCACCTAAAAGACGTTCGACAGATATAAAAGTTTATATCGGCTCGTAAATATGTAATTCGACGATAAATATTATAATTACCTCTACTTTCCATGTATCGTCAATTTGATTACCTACAGTTAAATATACAATTGACTTTATTATCGAGATTATTCATGCTATTTAGGTGTATGGCGATTTTCTTTTTTATTTATTTGTGTTGATTTATGATTTTTGATAATATTTTAGATACCAATGATGACATAGATAGCATTAGGCTAGATTCCACTAGACGAGTTACGGAAATCACTACTCATAAGTTTCGGTTTATTGCCCCTACCACCTTTTTATACTTATGAATTTGTGACTTTGTACATAATCACTAAGAACTGCTTGAACGATCAGGTGTCATGAAAACAATATTGAAAAGAAATTCACAAAAGCTTGTACTAATCAGTAATCCAAATTCAGTAAAACTAATTGAAGATTAAGTCGCTATGTGTAATATCAATCCTCCTCAGAGACTTTTTGTCATGTTATCTTCTCAGCATAATCGGTAACACACAAAGAAAGGCAAAGTGTTTCCTTAAACTTAAGGATAATACCGCGTGTGATCATCGTCAATTTTCACGCTTATCCCTGAACGGAATCACAAGTTACAGAATCGGATGCTGGTTGGATACCAGCTATAAAATTGTGTTTCGGTTCACCTAAATGGGATGCGGACTGCAGAGCTCTTTGGTAATGTGGCCATACTAAAATTCTCCCGAAAAGTCAACTCTACCTCCCAATTTTAAAATAGCGAATACTAAAATTGGGCTGCAGGGTCTTTGCTAATATCGCCATACTACTTTTCTCCCAAAAAGATTAATGTGGCGAATACTAAAATTGAGATGCAGAGCTCTTTGCTAATATCGTCATACTAAAATTCTCCCAAGCGAAGCACCTCTGCTTCTCAATTTATAGTGGCGAATATTAAAATTGAGATGCGTAGCTTTTTACTAATGTCACCATATTAATATTCTATCAAAACAGCAGCTCCGCTTCCTAAATTTTGTATACTGAATACTAAAATGGCGATGCAGAGCTCTTTAGTAATGTACCTATACTAAAATTAAGATGCAATGATGTTTATAAGCACTAGTAATTCGAAGAAATCTCAAGAATTACAACAGGCTAGTCGCTCTTTTCTTAGTTATTTGACAATTCATGACCCAACATTATTAATAGCGGTTATCCCGTGAGGGGCATACTATGATACCCTTATGTAGATATTACGTAAAAACATACGCTCTGTGATGAAAAAACCGTGTAGTCTACATTATAAAAAGTAATATGCTAAAATCGTTTAAATGGACATCTATGCACAAATTATTAGGATGATGTCATAAAAAGCTGCTTCTAATATATTTCAGATGACCTATAAATCGTTTCAAGACATTATTTAGACAGTTTAGATATATTAAGAGATAAAAAATACATAAAGATGGTACTTAAGTACGAGTAAGATTAAGGCTACAAATAAATACAATTTAAATAGGTATCATAACCACCCAGTCTGTTAAGTTTGTTGCTTGCTCAGTAAAAGATATGTGTAGTGGGATAAACGCAAAAATCGAATGGGTATGTGATATACTTATCCACTAAAGCAAGTTAACGTAGTAAAAATGCTTAGATATTAGCTCGAAGTAACAAAACAGAGATGCTTAACCAATTAGAACATGTTAGTGCATAACGTACATATCAGCACTATTTTAGTATCATTGGACGTATAATTATATTCGTGACCAAAGTAAATCAAACTGTGATTACGATTCTGTAAAAAGTTTGACGAGCTCAGTGACGCAGTGGTGAAACGCCCTGTTACTTTACTATGACACTAACCCTCGTAGGTTCATGAACATGTCTGTTTGTCTTGGTCTGGGTGTTTTTAAGAGAGGTAGGGCGCAACGAAGCAGCCCGTCTGGGGAAGTTCCTCCACCTCATAAACAACAACTCCCTAGAGTGTTGTTATGTTTCAGCGAGTGAGATCACCAGTCCTCCCAAGGATTTACTGTGTTAGCAGCAGAGGTGTCATCGCGCGAGTGATACTCAATGCATTACAAGCGTTCGTATTTTTTATTCGATCTTAATGCAAAAGGTCATAGTGTAGATAATTTCTTGATAATACTTTTTAAGAAAAGAAAATAGTTAATTAATTAATTAAAATTCGTTCCGAAAATACGAAACTTGTCTGTATTTATGTAATATTTCATATATTGTATGTCATTAAAAAAGAAAACGCGCTTTGGATCCTTATTTGCTACGTATTATGTATTCTTGACATATTTAACTGATATTTTGGTTTAATGGTTATAAACTACATATACTAATTAGCCTCAGCAACACGTGGTGGACCATGTCATTTAAAAACCATGAATTCACCATTATTCAAATCAATTCAAACTAAATTTCTCATTTAAGAAAAATAATTATTTTATTGATGGACGTCACCTATACTCAAACTGAACTTTTTTTTATACTACGTCGGGAGACATACAAGCATACGGCCCACCTGATTTAAAGCGGCTACCGTAGCCTATTAACGCTTGTAATATATTAAGTATCACTCGCGAGTTGTCTCCTCTGATGCTTACACAGAAACTTCTTGGGAGCATACTGGTGACCTCACTCACACGCAGGAACACAACAACCCTCTAGCGAGTTGTTATTTGGCTGCGGTTTTCTGTGAGGTGGAGGTACTTCCACAGACGGGCTGCTTTGATGCACACTACCTCTCTTAAACTGTAAGAGATCTCTTACAGAGATAAGTCCGTCTTTGTACATACTATAATTTTGTTACTGTTACTATCATGTAAAATAAAGAGATTACAACAAAAACATCAAATCTTCATCATTGAGTCGAACCTGTAACCTTTAATAAAAACGGTCGAAGGTTCTACGAAGGCGAACGTCATTAGCTACCCGACAATGGCGCTCGTCAAATGGTGTATATTGTCGCTTACTTCGAAATAAATAAGTAAATAGTCTAGTTTTGAAATCTCCTTATATGTATACTTCATCAACAACACCCAACAAACTTGTTATCTCTTTACAGAAATGCAACTAACCACTAAAACAAATAAGCAAGTTAAGTTTTCGTTTTAGATTCCCCGAGTCCCAAGCAATCAAATAAAAATGACACAACTTCTATGTCATTAGAAATAAAGTCGAAAATGGAGCAAATGTTGTATTTGTCCATGATAATGAAGCCTTGTTGGTGACCGCAGCGTCATTTATTATGTAGTATTTCGTAATTTCAAAAGTAAAGAGTAAATTGGAAGTCAAAATTATAGTTGGATTATTTGAAAATAAAATTTTGGTAATGTAACCAATTTTATTTCAAGTTCTCTAAATAAATTGAGTTGGTTAGACATATATGGCAAGATAGTTTATACTTCTATCTATAACTTCACACCAAATCCGTTAGTGTAGGCAGAGAGAACAAAGCGCCACATGACTCTGTTCTGACAAACTCACTCGCTTCATACACATTCATAGCTGTGTATGAGAACAGCTATCTGCACCTGCCGGTTCCTAGGGCTATTAATATCACTTTCTGATAAAACCCAATCAATTTGATCATGTTATGTATGTCTTGTCTGAACTCTTGACTTCCTCGGCTCCTACAGCCTTCTACTTTCGCAATTTATATCTGTTTTGTAATTCTTTCTTCCTTTATTCTTAGACAAACCCATCCATAGACAGGCTGCGGTCGACGTTGCTTAACCTGCGTGTTCGGCTAACACGCGCAACGACGCCATCGAGCTCTCTCTATTTTGGGTATATTAACTTAATGTGTCAATACATGCGTACATTGATGTGCACTGCAGGGTAATTTTTTAATCATTAAACAATCTAAGAGGTCATACATCATTATCATTATATGATTATACTCAATTTTCTATTAAAAGTATCAAATATTCAATTAGAACCTATACCTTATGAGTACTACCATTGCCAACTTTGTTTTTCTTTTAAGCATTCTGCGGTTGACGCATGAGTGCAATTGTTTTGTTTATGTGTGTTTGTTTGAGTGTGTGTGAGTATGTACCGGGAGTAGCGCCCGGGTGAGTGTCTATGTATCGTAAGTACCATCCGTGAGTACGTGAATGATCATGGCGTAGTCCTGATTGGATTATCAACTTATCTGGAGTTTAAAAATACAAAACTTTTAGAACCCCTAAAATGGGAATCCTGTCCACATGTCAATAAGCATAACTGCATGTTTTTTTTTTCTTTTTTTGTATAACGTCGGGCGATATACAAACATATGGCCCACCATATATAAAGAGGCATGCTTATGAATGCTTGCAACATATTAAGTATTACTCACGCATACCACATCTACTGTTAACATAACTACTCGTTACGAGCTTACTGGCGAATTGTTATATGACTGCGGTTTTCTATGAGATGGAGGTATTTCACCAGACGGCCTGCTATGATGCGCCCTACCTCTCTTAAAAACACCCAGGCAAAGGAAAAGACATGTTCATGCACACAAATGTTTGTGTCCAGTGTGGGAATCGAACCCACGAGCGTTGATGTCAAAGTAGCGTTGTTAACCATTGCGCCATCGAGCTCGTTAATTTTTTTATTGTCCTCCAAGTTCCTTCTTCCTTATATTAGAAGTGTATTATATTATTTTATTTATTCATTACGCACTGAATAAATAAAATGGCTATAGGCTAGCAATCGCTTCTTATGAGGCGACTTTATACCCGACGTACAAAAGAAATATAAAGCTTTAGTTTTTATATGCATTTTTTATTTAGCTTCTGCATCATTAATCAAACACCTAAACTAAAGCCTTAATTAACTTCAGTGACTATCTTATCGATATAAGTTAATTTATTTATTGACCATCGCGAACTGTCGACAAGGCAACTAATTAGTCGCCGAACTTCGAAGTAAAACGCGAGTTTTTGCACGGCCAGTGTCAAAATTGCCCAGGGGTGAGTTAACACCTGTTGAACGGGATAATGGTTGGCTAAATTAACGTTTCGTTTTTGTATAACATTCATATAAAGTGACTAATATATTATCGTGTTTATACTTAGTTTATTTTACCACTCGTAGGTGACTCACCTTTAAATAACTCTTTACGTCCTTTTTGAATAATATCATGTTGTTTTTCTTGTATAACTTTAGAAGCATTTGGCCCACTTGATGTGAAGTGGTCATCGTTGCCTATAAACGCTAGGAATATAGGAAGTTTCACTCGCGCGTTGCCCTCTCCTCCCCCCTGCTGCTAACACGGCGACTCCTTAACAGATTACTGGTAACCTCACTCGCAGGAACACAACAACCCTTCAGAAAGTTGTCGTTTTTCTGTAAATTGAAGATGCTTCCCCCAGATCGGCTGCTTCGATGCATCCTACCGCTCTTAAAAACACCCAGACCAAGTCAAACGTACAAAGCCATGTATACATATGTTTGCCCTGTGTGGGAATCGAACCTTCAATCTTTGGTCTTAGTGTAGCGTTACTATCCACTCTATCTATCTATTAATAACTTCTCGCCAAATCCCTTACGGGATAGGCAGAGAGAAACGAGCGCCACATGACTCGATCCTCACATACCTCACTCGCTTCTTTACCATTCATTGCTTTTTTCATGCACACTCGCCGGTTTCTAGGGCTAGGTAGGTAAGTCTTGGCCTTCCTCGACTCCTACATCCTTCCACTTTTGCATTGTATATCTGCTTCGTCATTCTTTCAACGGAGCATGTATGTACGTACATGTCTCTTGGGAAAACCAATTCTACTCATACCACCCAAAACGGCTCTCGGAAGAGAACCCTCTAGAACTTACGTATTGTGCGACGTGTCCATGGCGACTTGAGTCTCAAATCAAGAAGAAAGAGGCATGAGTGGCTCATCGTAATTTTTAGAACTAATGACATTCTGGACAGAGTCACAAGGATGTTTAATTAGCACCTGACTGGGGAAGAACCTCCATATTTCAACAGAACTCATCCCAAAAACAATTCCCTGTTCATGTGAGTGGGCGAATTAATCGTGAAATTTGTTAGAAGTGACTGTGCAGAAACCACCGTGATATTTTAAACAAACTAATAATAAACAAACGCCAATGGCTTACATACAATTAGATCTAACCTGCTTTGTATACTTCTGCCACCAATTAGTTCATGGACACTAGCGCTGGCCGGCATCCACTGCCGTTAGTAGATCCATACTGTCGCTGCCATAGCTGCTTGGGTCACCTCGGCCTAAGCTGCCTAGGCTAAAACTTTTAAGAGAGATTCAAAGTCAAAGTCAAAGTCAAAATCTTTTTATTCCGTAAAAATGGCTACATTTGTTTGGAATCGTCGCAATTTTTTCCCCTACCGTGCAGTTCATGACTAGGTGAGCTCTGATAAAAATACTGCCAAAAAACTCAGGCATCCCTCTTTTGGTATCCAAACAAATTTAAATAATTTATTAATTACATTATAATTGGATCGACTCAATCCCAGGAATTTTTATCATTAATATAGTCAGATACTTTATTTATAATATGCCCTGCTACACAATTTAGCTTTAATAGTAGTTTTAAATTTGTTTATTGACAATTCTCTTATATTGCTGGGAAGATTGTTATAGAACCGTATACATTGCCCCATAAAAGAATTACTTATTTTGTGGAGACGGCTTGGATGTAACACAAGATTATTCTTATATCTAGTATTTATGTTATGAGTATCACTCTTTTTACAAAATGAGTCTATGTTTTTATGGACATACAAAAGATTTTCATAGATACTCGTATATTGCGATGCGACTGTTAGAATATTTATTTCTTTGAATTTTTCTCTAAGGCTCTCCCGGTGACCAAGTTTGTAGATAGCTCTTATGGCTCTCTTTTGCAATAAAAAGATGGTGTTAATGTCCGCTGAGTTACCCCAAAGAAGAATTCCGTATGACATAATACTATGAAAGTAGCTGAAATAAACTATTCTAGCCGTATCAATATCAGTGAGCCGTCTAATAGTTTTCCCTAAACATATCGGTTATTTGATTTTAAGAGAAGTAGGGTATATCACATAAGGCCAAATGGGAAAGTACCACCACGTTACTGAAAACCGCAGCCAAATAACCACTCCATGGAAGGCTGCGTTCCTGGAAATGAGTGGTTATCAGTAAGCTCCTAAGCAGTCCCAGCAGGGGTGGTAACGTGCGCGATATATTTTCTGTATTACAAACGCTTTTAGATCGAGGTAACTACTTTACACTAGGTGGGCGTATGTATTCCTCCCAATAATGTATAAAAAAATCTAAGGAATCATTTAAGTGACCTCATATCGAACAAATGAGACACTAAATGAACTTAATAGAATGAGAAATATCAAATAACTAGATAAAAAACCACAAATGTAAAAATAAAAAAAATAAAAAATGGGTACTTATGTAGTACGCGCGTGAGAAGTTATACTTCTCTGGCATCATTAAATAAATATTTAACATTAATAACTTAATAATATTTAGTATTAATTATATTAAATAATAATATTTTAATTTATTGTGTTTATACTTAGTTTCACTCTCGCTCTGTCTCTTTCTATTTCCCCTCCATGGTAGCGTTAAACATTTAACGCAACCTTGTTGAAGTCGCATTAGAAGTATAACTTCAAAAAAAATTTAATGGTTTTATTGTAAAAAAAAACATAAAGATGATGGTAATGTATTAAAAGCTAAAAAATAATTAGGAAGGTAACATGTACCAGTCATCGCTCATTTTCCTCTCATCAATATTCTAGTCTGTTCCATACCCTGTAGAGTGTTGTGATGACTGGTACCTTTTACCTATCTAATTATTTTTTAGCTTTAAGTACATTATCTGTATTACTATTATGTTTATTTACAATAAAACTGTTTAACATATTTTTTGTACTTATTTTTTGATTTCTAATTAAAACATTTGGATGCACTGTGCTGTCATGATCCCTCTATGTCGCTTCCAAAGGGTTAAAGCATTAACATTTGTGAATGTGTTTAGTAAACTCATTAATTCAGTCAATTCTAAAAGAAATCAAAAAAAATATTACCAATATAGATAAAAAGTTTGTCTACTAATTACCCTAGTCCTATAAAGTTTAATCAATATAAATCGATTTTACAATCATAAATTTTAATTCTCGACTAAAATACACGGTTTTTAACAAGCACTAATTTTAATATTACTAAACCTGTTCGAGGTTAAGTCGATTATTAGGAAATTAATTGCTTATACCGTCGTCGATAGAATGTTCGATAAGACAAAAGATGGCTCCCGTATTCTGTTGCTACGCAGCTAACATTAATATGCCTATTTGCGTGACTATGGACCGTGTTAACACTGATTTATGTTAAAATTGGATCTTGAACTGACGCAACAAATTATTGCTAGTTAATGAAATATATGAATTTTGGTTCTCGAACTGACACAATATTTATTATGAATGTTAGTTCTTGAACTGACACAACATTTATATGAAATATGTGAATTTTGGTTCTTGAACTGACATAACATTTATATGAATTATATGAATTTTAGTTCTTGACCTGACATAACATTTATATGAAATATGTGAATTTTGGTTCTTGAACTGACATAACATTTATATGAAATATGTGAATTTGGGTTCTTGAACTGACATAACATTTATATGAATTTTAATTCTTGACCTGACACAACATTTATATAAAGAATGTGAATTTTGGTTCTTGAACTGACATAACATTTATATGAATTTTGGTTCTTGGACTGACAATACTATGCTCATTAAATGCAAACAAGCCACAATTAAAAAAAGCTCGCAATAATGTCATTGTGTAAATGTGATCTAAATTGATGATATTGTGTAGAAAAATGTCATCCATGATGTCACACTTTACTTTACTCAAATTATATTATTATAAATATATTTAGTTATCAAATAAAAGTATTAAAATTCTTCAAGAATGTATGTTATAAATTTTGTTTTGCACACCCTGTTAAATGTCATTCTCTATTACTGTCTATCCTACTTTTCCGCTTGAGCTTCATGTCCAACTCCTTCACATGTCAGTCTATAAAACTATAAAATTGCGTTAACTATAACCGGAAACTATAAGGAGATTCTGCCAACTGGTCTTCAAAAATAAATTACGTCGATAGATGTTTGAAAGCTGGACAAAGCAATTAGTAAGTGTATCATCATTATGTATATGTGTCTATTTATTTAAATATATATTGTAATATTTAGGTCTATTATGGATGTATATGTATCGTATTATATGTTATTATAATATTGTGTTATTATGTATATATATATATATTGTAAGTGTGTATATGTATTTTGGTATTCATTATGTTATGTAATAATAAAACCGCGATTGTGATTCTCTGCACTCCCAAAGGTCGACTGGTAGAGAATGCAATTAGCATTAAGTTCGCCTATTATACTATTATACTATGTTATGGCTAATAAAGTTTATAAATAAATAAACTCCTAAAGAATTGCTGTGTTAGTAGCAGAGGAAGTATCGCGTGAGTGATACTTCCTCTGAATGTATTGCACGTATTCATAGGCTGCGGTGCTTTACATCAGGTGGACCGTATGTTTGAACGCCTTCCGATGATGTATAAAAAAAAAATTGTCCAGCAATGCGGTCTTTAACACTAAGCAGCAAGTGTTACATTCGCGCAAGCCGCGACGCCGCTACGTCTCCTGCTCATGCATTAACTTACTACCGCCTAGAGTATTGGAATTCTTAGTATCAAGACATCCAGTTCAGTAGAACAATTCTACTAAAAACCTGCAGCTGCATATTTACACTTGCCATTTGAGTCGCGCAGGAGTACCTAGTGCAGTGTCAATACGTGTTTTATTAAAATTTCCTATACTGCAACGGCACTGCAACTACGCTGCAACTGTGCATATCCTGCAATCGAACTACTTAACGCCTGTCGTGTCGTGTTACAATATTTCAGCATAGTAAATTGAACATTTACTATGAATGACTTTGAATATTTCAAGCCCCATTGCCTTTAGTTGCCAGCGAGTTGCAGATGAATAACAAACTGTACCCAACATTCACTCCTAAAATATTGATTTCAAAAATAATATTTTTTTTCAGTATACAAGATTTATTGTCTTAGGTTTTCGCGATTGTTACACATTGAATTAAACAATTTTTAACGGAAGTATCGCGTATTTTATTTATTTTGTTGAACCTGACGTTTCGAACGCTTTGCAGCGTCCGTGGTCGCAGGAATAAAATACGCGATACTTCCATTAAAAATTGTTCAATTCAATACAAGATTTAGTCATAAATTTATCTATCTATAACTTCACGCCAAATCCCTTGCGGGGTAGGCAGAGAGAACCGAGCGCCACGTGACTCGATCCTTACATATCTCACTCGCTTCTTTAACATTCATTGCTCTTCTCATGCACGCTCGCCGGTTTCTAGGGCTCCTGATATCACCTTCTGATAGAACACGACCAATTTGGTCATGGTAGGAAAGTCTTGGCCTTCCCCGGCTCCTACATCCTTCCACTTTTGCATTGTATATCTGCTTCGTCATTCTTTCAACTTGCATTATTTCTACATGTCCGAACTAACGGAGCATGCCTCTTCTTATTTTAACACCGACGCTCTCTTTCAGACCAACTCTGTTTCTAACATCAACATCATAAATTTATGACTGAGGTAAACAGGCATATGACCTGACTGATGATAAGTTCTCAGAGCATATCTACCTACACAGGCTTGCAACGCCAGGAGTATCACTTCTACATTCACTGACCTCAATACTTGTATCTCCAATATGACAATGCTCTAATAGAAATAATATCTTCTATCTTTTATGTTATTTTGTACTTAAATTGTAAATAGGCTTCAGGAATAACCTGACACCTCCATTTTTGCAAACGTATAATACAGTAGATAACTATTTATCACCGGGTAGACTGCATGTTTATTTGCTACCTAATATAAATTAAAAAGTCCATAAATTAGGAAGGAAATGACGGCTATGACAGAATACATGGAATATCATAAATTTATGTCAAATAAATTATAAAAAAATTCGCTTCACAACTTACATTGACGTCATTAATTTTTTTTTCAATAATTTGAATATGTTTATGGAAACTTTTAAATAATATGATGAACGTTGACACATTTGTGTAGATTAAAGTTTGAAAAATAGGCGGATATATTTTTTGGGTTCCACATAATAATTATATGGGCAAAAAATCGTTTTTACGAAGTTGAGCTTACTGCAGGAAAACGATTTTTTCCCCACCGGAAATTCATGGTAAGGTAAAATACGATTTTGATAATCAAAGTTTTTACCTTTCGTCTTAAAACAACAGAATGGAACTGGAAATCTCTTTGTTACCCATCATGCTCATGAAACCTTGCTCCGACTGATTACAATTTCTTTCAGAATTTGTGTAACATTTTTCTTCCTAGCGTTACCCTTTCCTAATCCATTAGGATTGGCGGGGTCCGCTACCTAAGTCTAAGGATTTGACGAAGATTTTAATTTTTACATACGAGTAGGGTGACTACCGTTAAACAACCCGGAGAGAAATCCAGATCTGTCTTAGGTTCCCACATCTTTCGAAATATATTTTCTTGAGCATTCGGATTTCCTCACGATGTTTTACTTCACCGCCGAGAATGTGCTAATGAAAATATGAATTTAGTGGTACATTCCCGCGCTAGGACTCCAACCAGGGACCGTCGGTTAATAGGCTAGCTCTTTATCCAATGCTGGTCAATAACTGCTCTTGGAATTTGAATAACAATGTATAGTAGAAAATTATGAAATTCAGATTTGAGGTGGCGAAAACGCCTTTATTTAAACAGCTGTATATTTTCAGGAGAGGAGTTCATTGGTTCTCAGATTTACAAATATTTGATTTTTTGACAGAACTACCCCAAAAAGGAGTTTGTTTTCAGGTATGTTTGTAAGTTTTTTACCATAACTACTAAATGCCCTGGCTGATTCACATGTATGACATATCGTTAGAATCATTACTTTATCCTGGATAACATATACTATGTAATGTCATAACAAAAATAATATGGCGGATTACATATGTACTCATTGCATGGACCGAAGGAAAAATAATCTACCAAACTAAATCGTGTGGGATGTCAAAGTAAAGGGCTTTGAAAGGTTACTAAATATGCTACTTTGTAATTAATAAAATATTACATAATCAATAAACTTTATCGTTAATATTTTATTAATTAATCCTGGGTACATATTAGTTTAAACATGTATAATTAGATTGAATTAAACAATTTTTTTTTAACGGAAGTATCGCGTTTTTTATTTATTTTGTTGAACCTGACGTTTCGAACGCTTTGCAGCAAAGCGTTCGAAACGTCAGGTTCAACAAAATAAATAAAATACGCGTTACTTCCATTAAAAAAAAAATGTTTAATTCAATGTGTAACAATCGCGAAAACCTAAGACAATACTATGTATAATTAGAATTAATAAAAAAATAAGCGTATTTTTTATTAAACTGACTTGTTACTAACGTCACTTTGATAAATAAGGAGGATTTCGTTTTATAAATGTGAACTATCGGCTTACCAACTGACCACATCGTCCACGTGTTTTTCGGATTCTTCATTACCACTCAAATTAATGTCTTCCCTATTTTCCAATGTTTTTTTTAACTTTAATCACTTGATGATTTCTTTTATAGTAGGTACATAAAAATATATGTAAAATATACCAAGCTTCGTAATACGCAGGCGCGCACACACACATGCTAACAGACATACAACGCTCGGATCCTGTAATAAACACTGTATAATGCCTTCTATCTCATTTCCTCGCACGTTCAATCCTATAGATGTACATTTTTGTCTCTTCATAAGCGGACGAGCGTAACGCCATCACTTGGTTTTTTTACTCCTCATAAAATTTCCGTACCGTGTCTTATAACAACTCAAAATCGTTTCTTAAGGAGTGAACTCCAAAAATATGCAATAATTAAGCTACGAGTATTATTACGTAATAGTTCAGTTCCTTGCAGTCATTAAAAATCCTTCACTAATAAACATAGTGTAAACCATCGATCACTTGTAGTTTGTACGAACCAAGACACCTACGGAACGCTCAGATTATATCCGATTCGCACTTGAACGGGTTTTTTAAAAGAGACATAGAAGTGACTCATTTTGAAAAAAGGTGATGCTGTTTATAGTCAGATCTCTCGACTAATAAATATGTATATCAGCCATTTACATTATGAAACACGAATATTGAACTGTATTTTAACCGCGTTAAAGGTAAGAGTCTTTTTTATGTATGTTCACCGGCGTCTAAACCAAATTGGAAAGTTTAAACAGTATTCAGTTAACATACTTATATCCGAAGTCGGTCTCATACAAATTTGCAAATATATTAGATGATTACTAAAAACCACATGAGATTTTCTTTATACCTTGGTTTCATATACGATTTGATTTTGTTACTTAATGACCATATAATTATTCTAAATAAATAAATTTGGTGTATCCGTTTGTAGTGTCAAAATAATAGGTTTTTACTAAATGCATATGAATAAACGGTACTCAAACCAAAAATATATTTGTCTGTATGTTCCAGCTAATCTCCGAAATGGTTGATCCTTCAGAAAGGGAGTCACGAGGTGGTTATATTTTGATGAAAATTGATATGGTTAAAATTAGAAACTTTAAAAAAATATATATCCACTTAACCGAATAAAATCGACTGACAGTCAGTCACTCGCGCAATGCCTTTTCTGCTGCTTATACAGCAACTCCTTGGGAGCTTACTGGTGACTTCACTCACACACAGGAACACAACAACCCTCTAAGGAGTTGGTATTTGGCTGCGGTTTTCTGTGAGGTGGAGGTACTTTCCCAGACGGGCTGCTTTGATGCTCCCTACCTCTCTTAAAACATGCAGACCAAGACAAACAGACATGTTCACGCCCACAAGTAGTTTGTCTTGCGTGGGAATCGATCCCACGAACGTCGGTGTTCAAGTCGCGTCTGGGCCACCGAGCTCGTCAACTAACCTTAAATATGGTCACGAATAAAACTTGAGAACCATTTGCCAACCAACTTCGTGGTGATGATTTTACATGTCGGTGCCTTAAAAAAATACTCTCATTATTTTTCCTTAATGCGCAAAAAGAAGTATAACTTCAAAAAAAGATGCAATACAAGGTACTTCATCAACTAGGTATTTATGTCGGAAGGTTGGTAATTCACTATTGCTTACATCCCATGTGTTGTATGCACCATTGTGATTTTCGTTCGATGGAAAAACATTATTCAACAAGTCAGGACATTTCTATCCATAAATCGAGTTTCAATTATTGTCATAAACTCACCAGAACCCATATATCCAATTTAATTGGTGCACGTTTTCAAATTTCTTATATTTTACACCTGTTACTATAAATTTGGGGATAAACATACTGCAAAGTAAAAAATGCAGGTGCGTCGACGCACTCTTCAACTCCGCACCTTGTGTTTTTTTAGTAAAAAAAAGTCCGTTAAAACGTCGTTTTTTCGGTTCGATTTTCGAATTTGTAATTTGAATTTCGAACCGTGAAGATGGTGGATAGATGACAAGTCTATTAATATGATTGGACAAGACGATGTGCGCGCATCGGCTTTCTTGTCATCATAATCAATTTATTAATATTTCAAATGTGATTATTATTATAAATTGAGAACCGTTGGCATTTTAAATGTAAAAAAAGATTACTAAACATTCTAATGTCATTAAAAGAATATATTGGTGTCGGTGTCAATAATATTACAGCTGTTAGATCCAGTCAGAATTAAAAAGAAAGATAACTTGAAGCCACATACATGTGGTTTGGATTTAGTAGTATATGCTACATAATATATACGATAATATACTCCTAAAACGTATGTAAATTCTTATAATAAAATACATTTACGTCATAATATCATTACATCTTCACATTATAGCATCATCTAGTTCTACTACCTAAGTAAGCTTGGACTTCAGTGAAGTCGGTTTACTTCAGTTTATCTATATGAAATTTGAGATCAACAAAGAACCTTTAAAAAATAATCAAAATAGGGCTGTTAACAAAACACAGAATAACGGAAATCGTTTTAGAAGATTATTTTTCAGCAATTGTTTAATTAATCACCTAATTCATATGTACACTGCTTAAGCTGTTTTCAAGTTATCGGTGAACGTAGGTATATAAATAAGAGTTACTTTACGTGCGAGTCGAACTCGCTCACCTGGGGTTCTGTACTACCGTATAAACAAACGCCCACAAAGCCCACAACGCCCGCAAAAATTACCTTTGATGGGGACCCCATATAATTTCATTTTATTTTTGCTATTTATTGTTATAGCAGCAATAGAATACACACTATATGAAACTTTCAACTATTTACCTATTACAGTTCATGAGGTACAGCCCGTTGATAGACGGATGGACAGCGGAGGCGTTAATATGGTTCCTAAAAACATGTATTCACCGAATACAGAATCTCCTCAAATTGTATGTAATAAAACAAATGATCAAATCAAAACATTGTAAAACGAGTATATTTCTAGAATTATTTATAGTTATTTTAAAAAGCGTACAAATTTGACAGATTACCTGGTCCATGTGTACATTAAAAAAATCCAAATTGTTTATTTTTATCCTTTCTTTACATGGAAGCTATAGGATCATACGTGATTATTATTTTTTATTTGTGTAAGACAACACAACATGTATTCCTGTTCGAATTCGAATTCTTTTTTTTACAAAAGTGAATACGTCAGTCATGGTACCTTACTATGTATATTTATGTATTGGTACTTTACCTCGTTTACGTACGGAACCTCTACAACGCGATTCCTACATGCTCTTGATTCAGGAGGGAATAGCAACCACTGCTTAGATTTTTGTTGAGTACGGTGGCCGTGCTTATCACGCCTTCGGTCAAAACACACCTTTATACATCACCGTATAATTATAGAGTAAACCTTAAGTTAAGAATGAAAAGCTAAGATGACCAATTAGATAAATGTCTAACGTAAAACTAACCGTTAAAAATGTACATATATGTGATCCAATCAAATTGTAGTCAAATGCCGCTACATTCTAACTAGCGTGAGAATGTAGATCCATTTATGTAAACCGCAGATAAATATGTATAGATGAGAATATTTGATATCGCCCAGAGTACCAAGAGTGTATTCTAACTTATTATTAAGTTACACAGGTTTCAGAAAACAATCTAAAATTGGCCTTATAGTGTGATCTTGGGAATACATTATTGACATATCTGTTTAAAGTGGTTTCTGGATTTGTTTTTTTTTTTTTTTTTTTAAACGTAGTCGTATCCACAGGCTCTTTGGCCCGTGCCTTTGTTTGTTTGTCATTTTTTTTTGTCAGATTGTTAGTTTTTTATTATCGCTCCGCAAGTGCGATTACAATAAGTGCCTTATTATTATTATTATTTTTATTACTAGTTTTTGTTTTAAGCAGAAAGTGGGACGAGAGACGCGGGCAGACCAGTCCCTCCGAGCGGCACCCGTTCACGAGTTAACGCAGAGGGCAGCCATCACCGTGTTCAACCATATTTTAGGGAACTCGATGACCCGCCCCCCAACGTAACGTTCTGTATTTGTTATATAGTAATACGTTTTCACAAAGAAACTATTCCATGTGGCCAGGTGGAAAGTCCACGGTGCATTTTTAAAAAGTGTATTGCTGAGAGGTTTCACAACACGATCCAAGACGGTATATTGATACACTTTGGCTGAAGTCTTCACTCGTTTTTCACAAAAATGAAGCTTTGTTACTTTTTCTTTACCTCGATGTACATTTCCGACCACTTGGGCGGCTTCTTTAGAACTGTGTACACTTTTTCATTTTGCTTGTTGTAGTGCTCTTCAATCGTGAAATTTTTTTCATTAGTAAAGAGAATATTTCTTTGCCTTTCACCTGCGTATCGAGACAGAAGGTGTTTTGATTGATCCACTCTCTTCAACTGTAGGGATTGATTAAGTACTCGTACTGGAGATTTTTTGTTTCTTAATGGGATTTCGGCGAATTCTAGCTTTAACAGAATTAACAGCCTTTATAGTTCTAACAGCACGCGGTCGCCCCGATCTTTTATAGTCTTCAACAGAGGAAGTGTTGGTATATCCGTCGATAGTACGACATCAGAACATACCGTTGATACCAAGCTTTTGAAGTGACTTGAATATGACTGACGGCTCCATACCTTCTTTTTGTAAGGTAAACATTGCAATCCTATTTTCTTCAACACCCCATTCTATATTGTAATTTGAAAATATAGACGAAAAAAATATGTAAAACGGCGGGAAATCAAAAGAAATTTTTAACATAATAAACGCATTCCAAATTGAAAATAGTTAAAATGTTGAAGAAAGAAAATTTTCTATTTTACAGTATTTATGGCCAGATTAGTTATACGTATAGGTACATGAAATGAAAATCACTGTGTATTTTACCATTTCTGGTTACAAGTAGCAACTATGCCAACATCCACTGACCACTGAATAATAAGCAATTCCCATTAGTTCCGCCCCTCAGATCTCCCATTGAAATCAAATACATTGAGCTATAAATTTCTATACTCTCACAAGAACTCGCATTTCGTTTATGAGAAAACAATTTATTAGTCACCGATGGCTAGTGCGCCATAAATCCGGCGACCTACGAACTCTCCGTTATAAAGTGCTAAAGCGCGACATCTCCAGCGTTTCATAACTCTACATTGTCATAGTTCAAAGATCTTACAGTGACGATACTTGTTTCACGTATATAAAATAATATTTTAGTAATAATTATTCAAATCCTTTTAAATTCGTTTTACCTCAACTCGAAAATGTTTCGAAAGATTTTTTGAAAGATTTGTGGTGTGATCAACACATTAACGCAAATGTTTAGAAAAAATAAAAACGCGGAAGATGTCGCGTATCAGCTAATTTTATTATAGAAATAGGTAGTGGTTTCCATACAAATGTTCATAATTAATTCTTCTTTTTATAAACTAATAAACGTGGATATAAAACTTTTTCTGAGCGTTCAAGTAGTATATAGGAAATGATAGCCACACAGCGATATTGCAGCAGTGGTGTAGTTCTGTTAAATAACCTTCAGCTGCATATTTCGTGCAACATAATCGTATTCTGATAAATTATTTTACAATTTTATAGCGGTGGCAAAAGATTTAAAGAAGTTTATTTGCAGTTTAGATAACATTGGTATTAAGCAACTTTTGTGAAGTTAATTAATATTCTGAAGAGGAGATTTATATTTCTTCCTTTTAATTAAAAATACCTCCAAACTGCCATCCAAGGGCAATGGAGCATGAAACTATAGGAGTCAACATTAAATAAAAGTGAAAATTACTACTGAAATATGGTAAAATGATAGGTGTTAAGTAGGTCATTTACAGAATACCCACAGTTACAGCGTAGTAGCAGTGTCGTTGCAGTGCAGGAAATTTTAATAGAATATATCTGTTAGCACTGTACTACTAATACATATATTCTATTAAACTATGTTTACACTTGAAACGTGCAGCTGTAGGTTTTTAGTAGAATTGGCTTGCAGAGCTTCAGCTCAGGACAAGGTATTTTGTTGCGCAATTCTCAACTCAAACTGCATATACCTTAAATGAGATAGTTGGATACGATTCGAAGACGAGCCATGGCTATTGTCGCAGATTCTATATAGATATATATATATATACAAAGGAAAATTTGGTCGATTACTATGTGTCAACTCAACCCACAGTCTGAGCTTTCATGTGAAGGTCTCCTCTGACGGCAAAGTATATTAGGCATCCTTCATGAGTACGATATATAGCTATATATAGATCGTAGAAATATACAAGAGAATTCAAATAATCAGATTTTTCTTTTATGTCTGAGGAGAATGTCAATCTTAGGTCCGAAAATCAAAAACTTGGTATGCTCAACTGAGTATTTCAGTACGTGAAAAGATTTATGTTATCCAAGTCTCTAGTCGGATCACACAAGGAGTACTGCAGTTACCTTTGGACCTCTATCTGTATACCAGCTAGGACCCACTAATTTGGTTAGGAAACATGCTATGAGAATTAAGATTCCTCAAAAAAGGTGTGATCAGTTCTTATAGTAACCGCTTAATAATATATACGAGATGATAGCCACAAAATGAGCAAATATGGTAAAGAACAATTTTATTGTCATGATGTACAAATTGCAGAACATGCAACACGCAAAATTCACACTACACGCAATATGTTGTACTAATTGCAATGGAAATTACATGTTCACATTGAAATACTATTGTTCTATGTCAAAATATGGCAGTAAATGTAAACGGATGCGACAAAAACTTAGAGACATCTAAGGTCATATTGAGAAGCAGTAGGTCAATTCTACTATAAAACTACAACTGCACTGCAGCGCTGTGTATGTCAGAATGCGTATATTTAGTCGTTTCGTTATTCTGGTTAGCAAGGTGACAACAGCGACGCAATTGGCTCTCGAACGAACTATACGTTTTTGTGGATGCATTAAAGGCGGGCAGATAGGCATGTTGTCTAGATAGAGATGGGCTGAAATGTGTGCGGTTAGACTGAATGGAATAAGGAGTTGTTATAATTGTAATATTGATTTTTTTATATACAACGTCGGGAGGCATATAAGCATACGGCCCACCGGATATAAAGCGGTTACCGTAGTCTACGTATGAACGCTTTTAATACATTAAGTATCACTCCTGCGATGTCAACTCTGCTGCTAACACAGTAACTCCTTAGGGGCTTGCTGGTGACCTCATTCATACGCAGGATCACAACAACCTTCCAGAGAGTAATTCATTGGCTGCGGTGGAGGTAGGTACTTCCCTAGACGGTCTACTTAGATGCTCCCTACAAAAAACACCCAGAATAAAACAGACAAACATGTTCATGCACACAAAATTATTGTCCTGTGTGAGAATCAAACAACCGAGTTTTGGTGTCAAAGTAGAGTTACAAACCACAGCGCCACCGAGCGTGTCTATGTCTACTGCCACCAATTATTATACTATGATTTGTTTAGAGGAACCCAGTGAATAATGTTGTATCTGGTAGGCCAAGGTACAGTCGGTAGGAAATGTGCTAATGTTATTTATATACCTATATGTTATCTGAACAATGTTGCTTAGAATGAATGGGTAAGAATGCGTGATTCTTTGAGATATGTTTTACCACAGCTCTACGAAGACGCTTTTGTAAAGTTGTTTATTAGTCACGTAATTTAAACTTGGTTCCTTATATATAATTTTCACGTATGCCAGGACAGAGATTCTCAAAGTATGATTCGTGAACTCACAGGTACGTAGACCGCGATCGCAATTTAATGTATGAACAGAGCTTATTTGAAAGAGAGTAGGTATTAAAATAAGAAGAGACAAACATGTAGAACGAATTCAGGTTAAAAAATTATGAAACACATGTACAACACGATGGTGGATGTTTATCTTATACCACTAAGATAACAAGTAGTTGTAAATTGTAGTCTTGTGGATAGTTACTATACCAGGAGCGCAATTTTGATTTACCGACTCTGTAATGACCATCTTCATAACTTTTTTGAAGAATCTCATGCTCTTGTCCTGGAAATACTGCAAGAAAGAATTAATTCTGTAATTTAAGATCTCTCGAAAAAGAATCATTCTCTGGAACTATTAAAGGATGAATGAAGACGCTTTTATAAAGGATGAATTCCCTATTGGAACGAAACTGTTGACATTCTCCTCCTCGGAACACAATCCAATATACAATTGGTAAAACATATAAAGGGAACCAAAGCCTCTCCTTAAATTGTAGCATTGTTAAGTTTGGGATCATCTATAATTTTGAAGGCTTGTCTCTGAATAGAACCACCATGTCCTAGCTGCTGTTGTCCAGGTTCTCCCATTTAAAGGTGACCGTACTCCATGTTCGGTACCTTACCTCCTTACTTGAATATTTGATTGAATTATTTTATTGAATTCTTATTAGCCGGCTGACCTACTCGTTCAGGTGACTTCCATAATAAACTTTTGGAAATCCCGTCACCAAGGATTATAATGCTCTTGGTTCAGGATTACACCTTCTGGAATTTACGCAACAAATGGAGGTCTCATAGCGGTGAACGCGGAGAGTACTTTGATGGTATTGAATTGGACCTATTGCAATCGTCTCTATTTGACTAATGTCGGATACATTACGCGAAATTCAGGGTATTTTGAGAATTGTATCCGACATTGCTCAAAATATCCTGAATTTCAAACACAAAGTTTTCTCTGCGAGAGAATGAGGAATATTAGCATGGCCTGTATAATAAGTGACCCTGGTGCTATCATTATCATTGCCATGAAGTAGAAATAGTACATCACAGAGCATTCTGGTAGATCTGCATCTATGACCAGCTTTCGAAGCAACTGCCGTCAATCAAGATTCTTATCGTCTGCCTCCAGATTGCACAAATCTTCAAGCAACCCCTACAATGGTAACTTAGATAGATCTATCAGGTACGTGAGAGCAGTTATAGAAAAGAACATGGGCAAAAGATCTAGATCGACCTATCATCAGTCCAGCAGCATCGGACATGATCTACGATAAAATATGATGCCCGTATAGGGTGCAGTGATATCTCAGTGGATAAGAAACTATCACTAAATTCCAAATTGTACCACTAAATTCGTGCTTTCGGATTTATGTACATATTTATTATTGTCATTTGCTTAGCGGTGAATGAAAACTTACCTAAGGTCTGGTTTTCGCTCTGGGTTATAAAGGTCTGACGGCAGTAGCTCCATCTAAAAATCAGTTTCTTCACCAAATCCTTAGGCTTAAGTAGCGGACCCTGCAAATACTAATGGATTAGGAAGCAGAATAATGCAAAGAATATCATATGCCCATTTAGTATAGTCCTATACTGGCATTGCCATCCGCAATGAAAGCTAAAACCCACAGAGGCGGGAGAAGTGGGAGAAGCGAAGATCACGCCCGCTTTTTGTGTAACGGGTTGCATACAGACGAATGCTACAAAAAGCCCATCCCGGATCGCTGCCGATTTTCCGCCTTTCCCGTCTGTGTGGGTTTCGGCATTTAGAATTGATTTGACATAAAATGAGAAAACGTCTCATATATACATGCCATCATCTCCCCCATATATACATGTACATATTTCTCATGTATATAAATAGGATGTAAACAAGCACACCTTGGTTGCTGCACGAATATTCTACCTAGAGAACTAATGGGTCTTCTTGGAAGTCGGCAGAGCACGTTATTGTAGCGGCTAGGGAATTATTATTTCTATTGTACTGTAATACATTGAGTCAACATCTAGCTACTGAGTAAAATGCTAAGTATTTTCCTCATTTACTAATAAAATAGTTCAATAATTGCGATATTTCAATACAATGCCACATGACTCAAGCTCTACTCACTTTTAAAACATTCATTGCCTATATACACTCGCCGATTTCTAGAACTCCTGACATTACCTTCTGATAAAACCTATTTTAGTGGTTATAAGTCTACTTTTGTATTGTGTATTTGTTTTGTAATTCTTTCCTCCTGCATTATTTCTACATATCCGAACCAAAAATCTTTGAAACCTTAACAGCACATGATGCACAATAAAGTAGGATAGAATTATCAATTCAATAATTAACTATCAATGATCTATTCCAGATCGAATCGATATAAAATACTAGATCCGTTGCTCAACGTAATGATAAATGAGAATTTTAGAAAATCTTAACGGATCCGTGCACTCCCCTTGTCAAAATCTGTTCTTAATCTTAAAAACCCCTAGAGAGCTGACATGCAATTCTGTAAGAGCAAACATCCTTACATCCTCAGAAACATCGGCTGTTATAGCCTTGAACACAAAATTGTAATTCCTTAGTGTCGCTTTTCATGGTTGTGCGACACTAGCGCCGCAAGGCTGCGTTTGGAATTGGAATTCTACAAGGCAAACAGCCTCGCATTCGCTTACAGCCTTATAGAATACCAAATAAAAAGCCATGATCGCAGTAGACGATGTCAAAGCTGTGACATCTGTGATCACAGCGACACACACAGCCATAACGAGTCGCTTAGAGAATTGCATGGCTGGTTGCTAAATTTGGAGTTTTTGTACATAGTAGGTTATTATTGTAGGTACGGAACTTACCACGATTTGTTCTTATATATCCCCGATTTTTCGGCGAGGAGGCGAGCGATGCGAGGCGGCAGATGCCATGGTCATGAAATGACTTGAGGCGGAGAGTAGATATCAGTCCGTTAATGGCAGACATAGCTGTCTACCCTAAATATCTGAAAAATAAAAACAAATCGCGACAAGTCCCGTACCTACAATAATAGTGTAAACAACCGTGAAAGTTAAAAATTATATACAGTAGGTTAGTTAATCCACTAACGAAATAAACACTTGTTAAATACCAGTTAAATACTATATGAATAGTATTTATGGTACAGTATTTTGTACATTATATAAATAAAACTCGTCCCTTATGAACGCCACATATCTTCATTTTCCATGACAGATATAATATGTTAAAATGAGACAAATACTTAATTATAGACGAATAACGAATGACTACAGGATTCCTCATTTGTATGCTATAATGATGCTGATTCTAAACGGTCATTAAAATGATAAAATTATCAAAGTGGACTCTACTAATAAACATGTCTATATAAATTATTCGGATATTGACATTTAAAAAACGGATATGAAAATTATTCATTTACCAGTTATAGATATAATGTTGAAAAAAAAGATTAGTGATAGATGTATATATTTATCCTCATATTCTAATAAATTGCGTATTTTTTTTTGTACGGCCGACGTACTACGTCGGCCGTACGGATACGGCCCACCTGATGTAAAGCGGGTACCGTAGCCTATTAACACTTGAGATATATTAAGTATCACTCGCGCGATGCCTCCTCTGCTGCTTACACAGAAACTCCTTGGGAGCTTACTGGTGACCTCACTCACACGCAGGAACACAATAAACCCTCCAGGGAGTTGTTATTAGGCTGCGGTTTTCTGTGAGGTGGAGGTACTTCCTCAGACGGGGTGCTTTGATGCGTCCTAACTCTCTTAAAAAAGAATAAATGTAAAAGTAATTATGTTTTTATGTTTTACGGACCCGACAGAGGTCCTGCTTAAAAATAAAGATAGACATTCCTAGAGTAAAACTACCGCATCCAATTGTAAATCTAAACCATCCAGGGAGCCACTCCAACACATGCAAAAAATTCATCATAATCGATTTAGCTATATTTAAGGGGGGCTCCCATACAACAAACGTGATTTTTTTGCCGTTTTTATAGATAATGTACGGAACCCTTCGTGTGCTAGTCCAACTCGCACTCGCACTCTACTTTTTCGGTGACTCTGACAAAGTAAATTTTCATATTCTTTGACGAGCCCGGTAGTCGAGTGGTTAATAATAACTACTGTAACACCAAGGGTTCAATTCCCACACAGGACAATCATGTATGAACATATTTGTTTATCTTGTTTTGGGTGTTTTTGTTTTACAACGTAGGAAGGCATACACGCATATGTCCACCTGATGTAAATTGGTTACCGTAGCCTTTCAACACTTGCAATACGATAATTATCACACGCGCAAAACAATACTGATGATAACAACTTACCGGTGACCTCACTCGCACGCTGGAACTCATTATTCTTCCACGGAGTTGGTAGTTGGCTGCGGTTTTCTGTGAGTGGAGGTACTTCCCCAAACGGTCTGCTTTAATTTACCATATCACTCTTATAAACACATTGACTAAGTCCAACAGACATGTTCGTGCACATATATGTGAATTATGTGTAAGAATCGAATGTTGATCACGAGCGTTGATGTCGAAAGTAGCGTTACTAACCACTGCGCCATCATGCGTATCAAAGGCATCATATTGGTTGTACACATAATGTGGGACACTATAATTTTAATAGTCGTGTCCCTGGAGATTTGTTTTCCTGCGAGTGATTGAAATTACCAGTAAGCTCCTAAGGAGTTGCTATGTTGCAGCAGGGTTAGCAACGGGAGGCCAATACTTCTTGTATTGCAAGCGCACATAGATTATTTTAATAATTTAATGTGCTTATATGTTTATAAAAAACTGCTCTTTGAATACATTCAAAGACAAATTTCCATTAATTCAGGACTCAAACTCAGTACCCACACTCAAACAAAAGCATCTGAGAGGAAATTGTTCATAAACAACAACTTATTTTCCACATGATCATACAAACAAGAATTGCATACACATTATTAAAGCAATTGCAAAATGAGAGTTACCATGATTTATGACTATGAAATTCACCGATATAACAGTGGTACAGCAGCACGTGTATTTACCGAGATGGTACCTCTTTATTTCTCGTAGTTACCCCCTCATGACCCAGCGCACCTTCCTTAGTTACGCTATAAATCTTGTGGTACCAGTTTAATTCAATTTTGTACATGCATTATTACCTCAGCGAGGACACAGCAAGATTTATGACAGTATGTCATTATGTTTATCTATACTTATTTATATGAATTGGAATAGTATTTGTTGGAACGCGCTAATCTTAAAATTAGCCGTCAGATTTTGAAGAATCATTTTACATTTGATAGTCTGTTATCTAATATCACAACACGATCCTTGGAAGGCGAGCAAAAAAAGTAAACTGTAGGGGATTCATAGGTATATCCGTATAGCGCATAAGTAACTATGTGATTGATAAGTAACTCAGTGGTCGATGCATTTTTTATATGCGCACGCGACGCGATACATGGTAGCCATGTATCGCGTCGCGTGCGCATATAAAAGTGCATATCTATTTAATGTTTCATTTCACCAATCACTCCCGTTAAGGTGACGGATGTACACATCTACCTTACACTATACGGATGTACATATGAATCCCCTACAACGGTATACCAGGATATAATAAATAATAAATAAATATTGTCGGACAAATTACACAGCGCCATCTAGCCCCAAAGTAAGCGAAGCTTGTGTTATGGGTACTAGACAACTGATAAACATACGTAAATACATTTTTTTTGTACTCGTAAATACACACTTATTATACATAGAAAATACCCAGACCAAGACAAACAGACATGTTCATGCACACAAATGTTTGTACTGTGTGGGAATCGAACCCACGAGCATTGGTGTCAAAGCAGCGTAACAACGCGTTTCACCACTGCGCCACCGAGCTCGTCAAATGTGTGAACAATGAACAAACGAATTCGCGAGACGCGGCTAGTACTAATATTTACACCGGAAGAGTTGGTTCCTTTGTTTCTATAAACGCGCTAATCTCTGTAACTTGTTTTATAGAATGTCGGGAGGCATACAAACATACGGTACTCCTCGGCCTCCCTGATGTAAAATGGTTACCATAGCCTATGAACGCTTGCAATACATTAAGTATCACTTACGCGATGCCACCTCTGCAGCTAACACAGCAACTCCTTAGGAGCTTACTCATGGGCTCACTCACACGCAGAAACACAACAACCCTCAACGGAGTTATTATTTGGCTGCGATTTTCTGTGAGGTGGAGATACCTCCCAAGACGGGCTGCTTTGATGAGCCCTACCTCTCTTAAAACACCCAGACCTGCACACAAATGTTTGTCTTGTGTTTGAATCAAACACGAGCGTTGATGTTAAAGCTGTGTCACTGACCACTGCACCACCAAGCTCGGAACTACGTGTCGGATTAAAAAAAAAACATTTTACATTTGATCCAATGCTTGAAGAAGGCTATACAGGCTATTAAACATCTCGATGTGACTCTAAGAAGCCGATGAAAAAGATGAATGAATTTAATTTAATTTAAAAGCAAATAATCACGATAAAAAGTAAAAATCACGTATGTTCCTTTCTAGTATATCACATATCAACAAAAGACAAGCTCTCGGATAGTCACCATTTTTTAACATAACCTTGAAATTTTATCCTCACGTGCTTTCAAAAAACACAAAGCTACTACTGTACGGACCGTCAAAAGGTTCTCCAAGCATATAAATATCATAATGAAAAAATCCTAGCTCTCCGGCTCATAACAAATTCAAGGTTATACACTTCAAGGTTAAAAAAAATCTCCTTGGCAACTCGTAGAGGCGTAGATGACGTAACGCGGTTTGTTGACCCGTTTTTTTAAATGGCGCTAACATGTGGCGCTTACTAAGATTACTGTTTTAATTAATCCAATGCCAACTAACTACATAGATGCAGGTACATGAACGTTAAAAGCTTTCGAAATCGCTGTTAATACACCTTTAATAATTACAACATTTAAAATCTTAAAAACTCTATTGAAGTCATACAGACTTTAATGAATTCGAACTTGATCGAGATTATATAAAACCAATCGAATGTGCGAGACTTCGGAAATAAAAAGAGATTTTTCATAACATGATAATATGACGAGCTCGGTGGCGCAGTGGTGAAACGCGTTGTTAAGCTACTTTGACACCAACGCTCGTGGGTTCGATACCCATACAGTACAAACATTTGTGTGCATGAACATGTCTGTTTGTCTTGGTCTGGGTGTTTTCTATGTATAATAAGTATGTATTTACAAAAAAAAATGTATTTACGTATGTTTATCAGTTGTCTAGTACCCATAACACAAGCTTCGCTTACTTTGGGGCTAGATGGCGCTGTGTAATTTGTCCGACAATATTTATTTATTTATTTCTTATAACAACACATTAGTTGCAAAAATGGACAATCCCATCCACTGGGTATCTGTACTTTTTCGTAGAAATGGATAAATAATTATTACTATATATATTCCTACAAGAGTTCAAATTAATTTATATAATTAGTTAATATTAAGTCAAATAACATTTATGGATATTTAATTGATCCGAAATAAATTTATATTATTATAAATGTATTTTTTTCTTAATATTTAAAAAAGCATTTAGGTGCTAAGCAATCGTCAGCCTGACTGATGGAAAGCAGCTACTGTAGCCTATGAACACAGCAAGATCAGAGCTGTCACTCGTGCGTTGTAAAAAACTAAAACAAATATTTAAAAATGCCTAAATCTGACTTCAATTTATATGGTACGGTATATTTTATCTACATATAAGTCATCGGATGTCAGGACTTCGCCAACATTCTATTCAGGAACACCGTTCCTATATGAAATCTATAAGTTTGTATGTGTGTGTGTGTGTGTGTCTCTCTCTGTCGCTTTTTTCGAATATTCGAATTTTGACTTCAGATTCGGATTCCGCATAAAAAAGTAGAATAGAAATGTCTTAAAAACCAATATCATATTTCTTAAGGAACATAGTATAATGGCCGAAAAAGTTTAAAAAAAAAATTGTTATATAATTAACGAGCCTATATAATTGACGACGAACACTCGTCAAATATTACTAAACAAGCAAGAAGAAAGCTAGAAAAGACACTGACTTGCTTGTTTAAAAGTCCGTGAGCCTAGAAACAATAACTCTAGCTACCGTCTCATTGCAAAATGCTACTGGCCACTGGTCTCTTTGCAGGGCTATCATCCAACTACTCTATGGCTATCTTTCAATTCCTTTCTCCATAAACGAAACATAAATAAGTTTAGGCCCATTATCCATTGATTATACCCACAAATAGACTTTCCTGATTTGTATTGATACCATTTCAAAGCCGCTACTGTCTTCTAGTAGACTTTTATCTCTATGCTCAAATACAAAAAGGACTAACTAATTCAGATAATATAAAAGATATGATAATGATTTAAGAAAGTTCATCTATAGTAAGGTATTGTTTTTTTAGAATAATAATAACCGGGCGTACGGCCTGCCTGATGGATAGTAGTTAGCATAGCTTATGAATGCAATACCAGGGTCATCATTATTGTGTCGCCCATCCTATAAAAACCCCATCACGTCTTTTTGTAGAATATAATGCTGGAGCTAGTTACCTTAAAAACTTAGCAGGGAGTCCATTCTGAATCGGACGGTACGCAACCTTTCCAGTTCAAGACATTATACAGCGATGCGAAAAAGAAGAAGAGAAAGCGGAAGTAATGTAAATGGAGTTTTTTATTATGATGAGCTTGGTGGCGCAGTGGTGAATAATACAGCTCTCGTTTCCATATGTAAGCGTTGGGACTAGCATTGCGTTGTGTACAGCGTCCTTATGGCTCAAGTCTTTACTGCCAAGAAGTTTTCCCAACGCTCCATTCACACTATCCCCAGCACTCACTCATCTTTCCACATCAGCGGTATACCTTCCATCGCTATTGAAAGCGCCTTCAAAATATACAATTTCATCCACTTGTTCTAACACTTCATGGTCAACCGTAATCCTTACATTGGTTTTGGCCTTACATCTTATTATCTGGAGACAACTGTCGACATACAGAATAAACAGCATGTTTGACACTAATTTTGACATCAAACCAGGATGACATGCTACCATCTATCCGCACACTTGTTGAGCAATCCATGTAAGTGGATTGTTCAGCACGAAGCAGTGAACCGTCAATCCCATATCTCGGCAATGTGTCCCACAGTTCCTTTAGCGCAACCCTATCAAATCGTTTTCAAGATGCAGAAAACCGCAGGAAATCTTCTGGTCTATGGCCAGATGCTTACCCACGATATTGCGGAGCGAGAAAACCTGATCCGTACATCCCGTTCCATTACAGAAACCTCCCGTTTTCCGTACCCAAAGGGTAAAACGGAACCCTATTACTGAGGCTCCGCTGTCCGTCCGTCCGTCCGTCCGTCCGTCTGTCACCAGGCTGTATCTCATGAACCGTGATAGTTAGACAGTTGAAATTTTCACAGATGATGTATTTCTGTTGCCGCTATAACAAAAAATACTACAAAATAGAATAACATAAATATTTAAGAGGGCTCCCATACAACAAACGTGATTTTTTTGCTCGTTTTCGCTCGATATTGATAACGGCAATAGGTAGACGCTTGAAATATTCACAGAATATTTAGTTATATATTCACTTTAAGAATAAATAATTAAATTAAAATAAAACAAATATTTAAGGGGGGCTCCCATACAAGAAACTTGATTTTTTTGCCTTTTTAATAGATAATGGTACGGAACCCTTCGTGCGCGAGTCCGACTCGCACTTGGCCAATTTTTTATATTTGATAACCATTCTTACAAAAAGCACGCTGAGCAAAAAGAAAGAAAGTATGAAAAAGTGCTTACTATGGGATATCTGGATACGCGAAGATGAAATCGCAGGTTGCAGCTAATTAAATATATAATATCAAACGCTTTCGAAAACTTTTTTTTATATATAACGTCGGGTGGCATACATGCATACGGACCACCTGATGTAAAGCGTTTACCGTGCCTATGAACGCTTGCAATACATTAATAATAACTTGCGCGATGCCACCTCTGCTGCTAACACAACAACTTCTTAGGACCTTACTGGTGACCTCATTCACACGCAGGAACACAACAACCCTGGAGTTGTTATTTGACTGCGATTTTCTGTGAGGTGGGGGTACTTCCTCAGACGGGTTGCTTCGATGTGCCCTATCTCTTTTAAATTGTTAAGGGTTTTGACCGACAAACAAGAGTGATTTCTTAAGTAGTTAATAGATTCAGGCGTTATTTTGCGAAAGTCAAATTTACATGCAATTTGATCTAACCTGCTTTGTGTGCTTCCGCCACCAATTAGTTCATGCGGCCTAGCGCCGGCCGGCACCCACCCACTACTGTTAGTACGTGCTACATGCCGACGCTGCCATGGCTGCTCCGGTAGTCTCTGCCTCCACTGCTGCGGTCGTCCGCCATCTGGAACAGAATCCGCATGCCCGCACCACCACCGTCGCTTTCGAAATTAATAAACATAAAAATTCTAAAATTACTCTCATGAACAAACAGACTGACGTAAACCATTCCCCACTTTTAAATATCTTTTCGCTCACACCATCCACCCCCACCCTCAATTCAATATAAGGGACGGCACTGCGATGGATTTGTCACTTGTAGCATGTTATTCTTACGATTAACGTCTACAACGCCTGATGATGCCTCGTGGAGAGGCGAAACACGTGTCGCAGCGACGACCAGGCCAGTCGTGGCAGCGACGGTGGTGGTGGGGGCATGCGGATTCTGTTCCAGATGGCAGACGACCGCAGCAGCCGAGGTAGAGACTACCGGGCCGGCGCTAGGCCGCACGAACTAATTGGTGGCGGAAGCACACAAAGCAGGTTATATCAAATTGCATGATTTCTTAAGGTTCTATTTTTCGAGGACCCCTAAAAAGAATAATTACTAAAGAAACAACAGCACGGAAATTAATTCTCCAAACCACATGACTGCTAATTGTAATCGATCCATCGCGATAACGGATACGATTAACCAACTGCCTCTGAATCGAGTCGAATATAACGATTATCACCTCAGGGGATGTTCGTGAGGAGTAGGTACAGGTGGTGCTGTTGTTTGCGCCGTAGGAGGTCCAAAAAGTTGCGCGCGCATCACCTTTCCGGCCGTTGGCGTATTGCAACGTAACTTTAATTGTAGCTTTTAACCGATTATGGCGAAGAAAATAAAAGGTATGTGTTTATAACGCGCTTTTATTGCACTGACTTACGCATTTAACTAAGTAACGTAATCCAAGGAACTACCAACAATTATTACAACAATACGTCCTGAATTATGTTGATACTGTTGATTGTAGGCGCTTGGTGGAATTTTGAAGACATCGCGTTAATGTTAATACTTTCACTTGTACAGATTCCACTTCACAATTTTAATTAATAATTATTTTTACCGACCGGTTTCGCCTTTACGGCATTATCCCAAAATTTTAATTAATCATTATTTTTACCGACATGTTTCGCCTTACGCCTAATATGTATGCCTTCACGGCATTATCAAGGTATTTTCATAAATAAATAAATATTAATAAATATTGTCGGACAAATTACACAGCGCCATCTAGCCCCAAAGTAAGCGAAGCTTGTGTTATGGGTACTAGACAACTGATAAACATACGTAAATACATTTTTTTTTTGTAAATACATACTTATCATACATAGAAAATACCCAGACGAAGACAAACAGACATGTTCATGCACACAAATGTTTGTACTGTGTGGGAATCGAACCCACGAGCGTTGGTATCAAAGTAGTGTAACAATGCGTTTCACCACTGCGCCACCGAGCTCGTCTAAATAAATACCTTGATAATGCCGTAAAGGCGAAACCGGTCGGTAAAAAACATTATTAAATAAAATTGTGAAGTGGAATCTGTACAAGTGAAAGTATTAACATTAACGCGATACTTCCTGAAATTCAGCAATGGTATCTGTCAACCACTGATTTTCTTATACAACGTCGAAAAGCATACTTAGTATACGGCCCACTTATAGCTTATAAACGCTTGAAATACATGAAGCATCACTCGCCCGATACCACCTCTACAGCACAGCAACTCCTTAGAATCTCTGGTGACCTCACGCACACGCTTACTTCTCCCGACGGGCTAATCCGATGCGCCCTATGTCTCTTAATACACCAATCCACGCCATCCATCGTAACCAACTTTAGGAAAAGTATGTACTGTGTTGAGTTTACGATTCTTAAGCAATAAGCTAAGCCAAATAAACTTTAATTATAGAGAGAGTGAATTTCTACGGTTTTCTTTGAGGTGGAGGTACTTTCCCAAACGGGTTGCTTTGATGCGCTCTTGAAGCATCCAGATCAAGACAAACAGACATGTTCATGCACACAAATGTTTGTCTATATATAATAGCATTACTATCAAACTAATTAAAAAATATATATGTAACTTTTGTTCGAAATTTAATTAGAATTCCCATTAAAAAGTCGAAACATATATCAGAACAATGTAACCACAATCAGATTCTTTGTCACCCACATACATCAATTATAATAATAACCTGACAATGATCCATCAATTGATTTGTTTATAAAATTCTAATTTATTACTCATGTCTCTCTAAAATCATGAATAGATGCCAGGTCATAATAGGCATACACATTGACACGGATCTGATACACAGACGACTCTTCAAGAAAAATGATGTGTAGTATACCAGTCTTGACCTGACATTATTACATATCAGCGGTATATTTTAAGTATAGTTTCTTTTTTATTCATAGTGCTATTTTTACCTACCAATATATATATATATTTTGTTACCCGGCCAACAATGATTTCTTAGCGCTTGTGGGATTGGCTAGAAGATATCTCTTTTAGAGATAAGCTCACCTTTGTAAACATTTAATGTAACAATGGTATGTGTAATTATATGCAATTAAGAATTTAGAATTTTACCCATGAGTAACTGGACAGGCAGTGGGACATTGCGAATGCATTGGACATCAAATGGCTAATGATGTTCTGATCTGGATAATTGGTATCTACTGGGATATTACAGAAGAGGGACGGACGGCTGTTTATAATAAATATTTGTAGTAAATTTTGTGTAATTATTGGAATATGTAATTTTAATTCCAGTTAAGTATATTGGAATTTTAATACGCAATGAATAAATGTTAAACAGAAATATGTTTATACGGACTGACCTCAAAATTATTTCCCGAGTCTAATTATCAAACATGAAAATACAAATATATATATATTATACAACGTCGGGTGGCCTACAAGCATATAATCCACCTGATGTAAATCGGTTACCGTAGCCTACGAACGCTTGCGATACACCAAGTACCACTCGCGCATGCCACCTTTGCTGCTAACACAGCAACTCCTTAGAAGCTTTACTGGCGACATCACTTACACGCAGGAACACAACAACCCTGGAGGGAGTTATTTGGCTGCTGTTTTTTGTGAGGTGGAGATACTTGCCCATACGGGATGCATTGATGCACCCTACCTCTCCCAACATCCAGACATGATAGTGCACACAAATGTTTGTCCTGTGTGGGAATTGAACCCACGAACGTTGGTGTCAAAATCGCGTTTTTAACCGCTGCGCCACCTACCTCGTTAATTAGATATATTTACAACAATACCCCGAAACTCCGGCCAGGCTGCATATTTCATACCCTGATATTCGCAAAGAAACATGTACATAGTTTTGTATCTGTAAGCGGGCCATTCTGAAACCACACCTGTGATCTTAAAAATGTCCGCTATCTCTCTATATCTCTGACTGATCTGAGTGATCGGATCTGACCGTAAACCTGCATATTAGTTGTACACACGTACCAACATAAAGGATATTCTTCTTCATCTTCTTAGCTTTATCCCGTTTCCTAATTCCAGACCAGCCATGCAATTCTCTAAGCGACTCGTAATGGCTGTGTGCGTCGATGTGATCACAGATGTCACAGCTTTGACATCGCCTACTGCGATCACGGCTTTTTATTTGGTATTATATAAGGCTGTAAGCGTACGCGAGGCTGTTTGCCTTGTAGAATTCCAATTCCAAACGCAACCTTGCGGCGCTAGTGTCGCACAACCATGAAAAGCGACACTAAGGAATTGCAATTTTGTGTTCAAGGCTATAACAGCCGATGTTTCCGAGGATGTAAGGATGTTTGCTCTTACAGAATTGCATGGCTGAACCCAGGCGGAAAACCTGACCTTTCGTAGGTTAAGTCACACGAAATATAATTTCTTGGACGTGCAGGTTACCTCACGATGTTTTCCTTCACCGCTGAGCAAGTGATAATTACAAAATTAATATGTAAATAAATCAGAAAACACGAATTTAGTGGTACATGCCAGGATTCGAAATGGGGACCTATACCAACGTAAAGTATATATTTGAATATAAGTAGTTAAGCATTTCAGTTGTACATTCAATGTATTTATTATATGAGTTGTTTGTGAACGTTTTTGTTCGCTTCATGGTATTTGATTATTCTGCCATGTAGTATGTTTCTAACATTCAATCAATTTAGAAAATCAGATATGATAAGAAGTGTGTGTGTGTCAGCTGCACCGCACGACTGGAGTTTACTCCTTACGGTAATCCTACTAATATTATAGATGCGAAAGTTTGTATGTATGGATGGATGTTTGTTGCTCTTTCACGCTTAAACGGCCGAACGGATTTGAATGAAATTTGGCACGTAGATAAATTATGATCTGGATTAACACATAGGCTACGTTATTTGACTCCACGCGGGGCGGAGCCGCGGGCAGCAGCTAGTTATGAAATATATCGAATAGAAAAAGAGGCTAAATGAACGCATCGTCTAAAATAATAAGAATACAATGTATGTTATACATAAATGTGAACTATACAGGCTTACAAATTAACCGCATTCACGTATATTTCGGATTGTTCTTCATTACTACTCGAATCAATTTCTTTCATATATTCCAATGTTTTTTTAACTTTAACCATTTGATGATTTGTTTAATCTATCTATAATATAAAAATGAATCGCTTAATGTGTTGCTAAGCGCAAATCTCGAGAGCAGCTGAACCGATTTCGCTAATTCTTTTTTTAGTATATTCCTTGAAGTACGAGGATGGTTCTTACGAAGAGAAAAATTTAAAAAAGTTGCTTAAAAGTATGGCAAAACAACGTTTGCCGGGTCAGCTAGTAGTACATAAAAATATACGTAAACTATACCACGCTTCGTAATACGCAGGCGCGCACATACGTACAAAACTCCATGTAATAAACACTGTATAATGCTTTCATTTTGACGAGCTCGGTGGCGCAGTCGTGAATGTCGCGACTTTGACACCAACGCTCGTGGGTTCGATTCCCACACAAGACAAACATTTGTGTGCATGAACATGTCTGTTTGTCTTGGTCTGGATGCTTCAAGAGCGCATCAAAGCAACCAGTTTGGGGAAGTACCTCCACCTCAAAGAAAACCGTAGCCAAATAACAACTCCCTAGTGTTCCTGCGTGTGAGTGAGGTCATCAGTAAGCTCCTAAGGAATTGCTGTGTTAGCAGCAGAGAAAGCATCGCGCGAGTAATACTTAATGTGATTACAAACGTTCATAGGCTACGGTCATAGTTTTACTTTAGGTGGGCCGTATGCATGTATGCCTTCCGACGTTGTATAAAAAAAAACTCAGTTAAATCCAACAGATACTTCTATCTGACTCTCTCGTACGTTAGCAGGGCATATTACAAAGTATCTGACTATATTAATGATAAAAATGCCTGGGAGTGAGTCGATCCAATTATAATGTAATTAATAAAATATGTAAATTTGTTTGGACACCAAAAGAGGGACGCCTGAGTTTTTTGGCAGTATTTTTATCAGTGCTCACCTAGTCATAAACTGCACGGTAGGGAAAAAAATTGTGACGATTCCAAACAAATGTAGCCATTTTTACGGAATAAAAAGATTTTGACTTTGACTTTGACTTTGTTAAATCCTACAGACGCATATGTTTGTCTCTTTAGCGTAACGCCATCATTTTTAATTAAAGCGTTAACTTGATTTTACTCCTCATAAAATTTCCGTACCAGGCCTTATAATTCAAAATCGTTTCTTGGAGTAAACTCCAAAAATATATCATTTTGCCAAATAAAAGGTAAAAACAGACGGCAGGACGAGACGAGATAAATGCAGACAAGATTTAAAATTATGTTTCACAACTGAATTTAAAAATGAATTAATCTATGATAATTCATTTTTAAATTCACTCTCTCTATAATTAAAGTTTATTTTGCTTAGCTTATTGCCGAATCGCAAACTCAACACAGTACATACTTTTCCTAAAGTTGGTTACGTTGGATGGCGCTGTTACTTTTGTCGAGTATATATGTATAGACTCCATGGATTGAGAGCTCTCAGTGCCAGTGTCTAGAATTGAAAAATTTGGTCAACTGACTCAACTTCAAAAAGTTTCTCTAATTCATAAACATTATCTCTTCAATGAGCTTAAGGGCGTAGTTGTGCAGGTCAATCTAATCAATCACAATAGTTAAGCAACGTCCATGGTCGGTCTGCGCATGGATTTATTCTCGTGCATCGTAGGGCATTTTAAACCATCCGCACCCGCTGTCGTCGATAGATGACAATCGTTTAGTCATGGCATGGCACCTTGAAATAAGACTTCGTCATTCTACAAGGGAGTAGCGTGGCAGAGTATGATTTAAACTTCTTCGATTGAAAGGATATCCTCAATAGTGGATGAGTATGAGTAGATATTGTGATATTCCCTTCAGAGACAGTTTACACTTTTAATCATTCTTTGTATCACCAAGGCAATTAACCATATTGATAATAAATTGTTAAGGAAACCTCTGAATGCTCGCAGTATCAGACATTTTTTGGTGACCCTACCGCATTACTAGATTATTTACATTCATAATTTTGTCACGAAGTTATATAAAACTACAGGTACATAAACACCTAGGCATAAAAAACACATATTATGTACGCTTGCCACACCATGGATAACTCGCGCCTTGACAATCTTATAAAAAAATTTCACGCCTTTTAAAAGATTTAAATTTTAATTACTCACTACAGTGGCGTAGTGAGTAATTAAAATCTCGATATGTCACAACATTTCTCATCAGAATAGTTCCGTAGCATCGTACAGTACGTGGCCATTATTTTCTGATACTCTTGAATTATTAGAAATTCTTCTACAAATTGCCAACCAAATCCGTTTCGATGAATAAATAACAGATTTCTCAAGAATGGTAGACGCTACATTGTAGGCCGTTATTGGAATTCAAGTACCGTTGGAATTTTATAGGTTTTAAAAATGTCGGACATATGTTTAAGTATTATCGGATTAACATTTTCCTACTTTCATTTTATTACCGACGTTAAGGGCAACATAACTTATGTTTAAGATCATCAAAGAATTTTATACCCAAACGACATAGCATTAGGTATTAAAGTTACGTGCTGGTTGTATATTTTTTTATCGACCTCAAAAATTAAGACGCGCTTTTGCAAAAAGCACAATTATAAAATGTCAAGAGATAACGATTTGTGAATCGGTATCATCACGCTAATCTGCGGGTGTTGAATAGGGAATTATATATTTTTTACTCTTTATCACAATTGCTATCGTATAATTAAAAAATAAGCGAAAATACTAACCGTTGTAGACCAAGACCACCATAGACCCAGTTTTTTTTATATTGTTTATGTTTGTAATTATCGCTTGCTCGCCGGTGAAGGAAATCCGTCTTAAGGAAGCCCACACATCCGAGAAATTATATTTGGAATAATGTGAGGCCTAACTTAAGAAAGATCTAATTTTCCCTCTGGGTTGTTGAGGTCTGACGGCAGTCGCTCCATGTAAAAATCAGTATCATTGACTTTTGTCGTGAAAAACTTTGGTTTGGTAGCGGACTTTGCCAATCCTAATGGATTACGAAACGGGATAACGCTAAGAAGGCGAGAACTTGTTCTATTTTAGTTTCAAATCCGGAACGTTGGAATGAAGTACAAGTAAGCGACTTCCTCGAGAAGATTAGTTTCTCTACGAGACCAATTAAAGTCGCTGTTAGCTCCCATGTGGATCTCTACATGAAGGAAATAACCGATGAGATCAGTTTTACGTAGTACTCAACTCAGCGCTACGAGTTGGGGGTAAAATAGAATAGCTAATATTGGCACTATATTCCCATTGATCAGCAGGCTCGAATTGCTGAGATATTTAGGCGCTAAAACACATCGTATTTGAGAGCGCGAGGTGCCTTCTTTCGCAGTCAAGTGTTTATTGATTTGTGAGCCTCTAGCTGATTCGTAATGTAGCCTTGTCTTCATCATAGACAATCGAAATTGCACTAGGGTCATGTCGTGAACTTGAAACAAAGCTGCCTCAAAAAGTAGAATCGTTTGCTACAATTATTTAAAAAGAAAACTTTACGTGTCATCACTACATACTTAGGTTATCTAAATTACTATTACTATCTTTGTTTTTATCTTATGTACTCGTATCAAGAAATATAAACGTCATAACAAACTATCTCGAATTTGAAGAAAAACTATCATCGTAATGTTTTTGCAATTTTCTAAGAAGTGGATCGTAAATTAAATACCGTGTATGGCGTTAATTTATGTCCCATTGCCTGAATATTAACTAGTACATAAATAGGGGTATCATCCGCTATGCTAATCTTTCCTCCACGTGGTGAGGCCAGTCGATTAGTAAACAAGTCTCTGGCGAAAGAAGGTATAGTACCGTCATATTAAATAAGAAGCAGCTCGACAAGGGCAACTTACGAGAGAAGTTAAGAGAAGTACTGCACCTAACCAGCCCGCCTGGGAAACTACCTCCGCCTTACAGAAAATCGTAACAAATTAACTACTCCTTTGAGGGTCGTTGTATTTTTTTTAATAATTTAATTCTATAGGTTTTGCTCGCCCATACCTTTTATGTTTATAATTGTTAAAAATGTTAGTTTTAAATTTTGTTCACATTTTGTTGATCCACACAAGCTATAGAACCAGTATAGTTCTTTTATTATGTAGATGGATTGGAGAGATGAGTGCAGACCAGCCTCCCCAACTAGCGGCACTGGTTCACGAGTTGACGCGTGAGGCAGCCATTACCATTTCGACCATTTAAAGGGAACACGGCAACCAGCCACACTACGTCGCCGCCCATTTGGACATCTTTGTGAGCATGACTCGCTCGCCTTTTTCAACACTATTCTCATTATACTACTAGTGTCAGTAGTTACTCTGTTTATCATTATTATTATTTTCCACTGGCCTCGCAGCATATCGAGAATATAATTCGACATCTTACGTTCACTGACACTCACCAGCGCATCTACTACTGCAGAGTCGCGACCACGGATTGCCATTCGGAAATTATAGTCCTTTATTTTGACCGTTGCAGTTGTTGTATTCCTGTGAGTGAGGTTGAGGTTGCCAGCATGTTCTTAAGGGGCTGCTGTTGGTAGCAGCAGAGTTAACACGCGATACCTAACATTGATTGCGTTCAAAGGCTACGGTAACCGTTTACATCAAGTGGGCCGTATGCTTGCAATCTCCCGGCGTTGTATAAAAATTACGTTCACTTCGTAGAAACCACAACCAAATAACAATTACCTACACTATTGCGTTCGAGCATTAGTAGCAGACTAGTAGAGCGACGGGCTGCGGTTATAGTTTCTCACCTGAACAGTATACTTTCTCACCAAACATATATGGCCATATGAAAGGATCAGACTATTGAAAAAAAAAATAAGAATAACTAAACACAAAACGTAACTACCATGACAGATTTATCTGAAGATATTATCTGGTCGTAGTACAAAGAAAAAACTACGACACGTAGACAGCAGCGGCGCGGAACAATTTTTGTTAGATCGACTTTTTCGGTAGCCATTGTTAGACAATTCGAAACGTTTATAAACCCTTTGTTAAAATTTGTAAATGGTTTAGGGATGATAATATAAGCTTAATTGTATTGATTGGCTCTAGAACGTTATAATACTGCATGATTTTAAAATAATACTTCATATTTTTATACGTATTTTTCTTTTATTTTAGATAAAGATAAAAATTCTTTATTTGCCTTCAGACCCTCGTGGGCACTTAGACACGTCTTACATTTTAAATATTATATATTATTCGTTTTTTAAGTTTTTCTCTTTTTTAATCTACCAGCATTTCAAATGACCATTGGCGAAGAAGAAATGCCAAAAGAAACTTACCAATATAGGTCTTTTTTTTTTTCAAATCATCTTATACATATTACAATAAATATAATGATATGAGTGTACATATAATGATATCAAGTGGTACAATTAAAGTTATATTAATTCATGTGCTCAATCATTTCCATGCATCTCTGTCAGTTACATATTCATCGATTCTATAATAACCCTTCTTACATAGAGTATTTTTGATGTGCCTATTGAACATTGTCCGGCAAGGACAGAACTGTTTTATGTAATTTATTGTAGAATCGAATACTATTTACAACAAAAGATCTATTAGTCTTAACAAGCCGATGTACTGGCATACGCAATCTATTCCTGCTTCTAAGAGTTTTTGAACACTAATTTATATTTTTACGAGCATACATTATTTAGGTGCTTTAATTCTATATTTCTAGGTATCAATACCAAATCTAAAGCATCTAAAAAAGAGATATATATTCAGTAGTAAACGTTTTTACTATATCAGTGTGGGAAAGCCATGTTCCTTAAACTATTAGTGTTTACGGTATCCATCTACACCTACCAAATGAACAAATTTTGAAGGTATCATAGGAAAATCAAATATTTATTTAATATTTATTATCCAAATCAATTAAATATAAACAGATGTTTAAAAGAAATGTGAATGTGTGAAATAATAAGTTGGAGCAATCCTTGATAAACTCACATAACTTTCACCTATGTGTAGTTATTATATGCTTAACTTTCTGACAAAGTTACCATTTTTCTGCGGCACACCAGCTAATGATTACAGCACACCAGCTAATGTCTATGGCATACCATATAATGGCTACGGCACGCCAGCTAATGACAGCGGCACATCAGGTAATGAGTACGGCACACAGTCAAATTACTACGGCACACCAGCTAATATTTACGACACACCAGCTAATGACATGATAATCCAGCGAATAACTACGATACACCAGCTATCATTAGCTTGGTCGTCTACAACGCACCAGCTAATGGCCACGGCACAGCTAATCGCAAATAAAATAATATAGAAGTAAATATTGTCGGACAAATTACACGGCGCCATCTAGACCCAAAGTAAGCTAATGTCTACAGTACAGCAGTTAATGCCTACGGCACGCCAGGTAATGACTGCGTCACACCAGCTAATAACTACGGCATATTAGCTAAAGTCTACTGTACACCAGCTAATGACTACGGCACATTACCTAATAACTACGGCATACCAGTATACTGCGGCACACATTTTGCGAAACACTACTAGTACTACTACTAGTAATACTAGTAGAGCACTGAGGAAGTACTTTCATTTATCGTTACGATACCGTTGCCGATTGTACCGTTAGATGAGTATTAAGAAAAGTACTTACATAATCAATTTAATAATATCAATAATCAGTTATTTTTCATTATACAGCCATTATATCTTTATGTATCCTGCATTGATATTGCTGAAAATAGTCAAATCGCCTTTTGTACAAAATCTATAAATATTATCGGATCGGACGAATTACACAACGTCATCTAGCCCCAAAGTAAGAGAAGCTTATGTTATGGGTACTAGAAAACTGATAAACACACGTAAATACATTTTTTTTTAATAAATATATACTTATAAAATGCCCAGACCAAGACAAATAGACATGTTTATGCACACAAATGTTTGTTCTGTGCGGGAATCGAACTCAAGAGCGTTGGTGTCAAAGCAGTGAAATGTTAGATATTAGATAGAAATGATTTGTCAGGTGACTTACGTCATACAAATAACATAGCCTAATGACAATTACCTGCTGTCTTTCCTGCGAATGAATGAGATTGCCAGTAAACTCCTGAGGCATCGTATAAATAGCAGCAGAGATAGCAACGCGCGAGCGATACTTTCTGTAGAGCAAGACGTTGTATAAAAAAAACATCTTTGCCTGTCTTACTAAAAAAATGTGTAAGTACAAATTTGTATCGCAAAGTCGTTTGTATATATTGTATACATAATTAGATAGAAGTGGGTCTATCAGACGGCCTCCCCTTCATAGAAAACCACAGTCAAACAACTCCCCGGAGGGTTGTTGTGTTCCTGTGAATGAACGAGGTTAGCACAGGCATTATTAGCAGTATTAGTAGCGATAATTCTTGCAACGGAAACGTTCATAGACCATACGGATGCTATGATGCTATACTCAGTTTAGTGCATAGAAGATAAAATTCAGTAAAAAATATTTTAGTCGGGTGGCAGATACCAAATGTTTGACACCCCATCCTTGTACACATGAAGGGGTTGGAATTTCTACCTGCACAATTTATGCGCTACCCTTACACCTGTGCCCTTAGGCCCTCAAATTTTTGCTTCATGATTTCTCAACATTACTTTTTTATATATCCTGTAAGAAATATATTAATTCCATTTATTGCTCAATAGGTTTTGGGTAAAATCCTTTTTGAACTAATATATTTGTATTTTTAGTCTTGAAAAAAATGAATGTTGCTTGGAGTACATTTTATTAGACCAAATGATTTAATTTTAATTAAATCCGCTGCGATTAAGAGAGGATAAAGCTGGTGTAACTGTAACTTGCTGTGCTCAAGAGACTGAAGCAGTACTTAGCTCAATGCAAATACTTCTTTACAAGGTACACATGCGAACTGACATGGATACCGATGTCATATCAGTGGGCCCTCTGCCACTAGGATCTCACAATCTAAATTCACATGTGGATTAAATAATCATTATAATTTTATATGGCACTTCGAGCCACAAATGAGAGAAAACACTATCTATCTAAAAATATTCATCGGAAGTATCTGAATACCAGCTTGGGCTTTATACCTCGTTTCAGGAACGATCTACGAAGATTGCAGAGTATCCCAAGCTTTGCTTCAGTTATATCGGACTGCGGCGAAGCTAAAAGTAGGGTTATGGTTTTAACAGGCTGTGCCGCGTTTACGATAAACTCATCAAATAAGGTATTAGCGAAATTTAGTTAATACCCAAAATTAATATCCAAAATCAGAAAATAGATTGATTTTACTTATACGAGTATATTAGAACTATATTTTCATATTTGAGTTATCACTTGCTTGGCGGTGAAGGAACACATCGTGATAAAACCCACGTGTCCAAGAAATTATATTTCGAAAAACTTGTGTCCTAAACTAAAAAAGGTGTGGTTTTCCCCATGGCTTGAGAAGCTCTACCGCAGGAGTCCATGTAAAAATTCAGTATCTTCGCCAAATCCTTAGGCTTAGGTAACGGGCCCCGCCAATTCTAATGGAAACGGCGTTTCGTTAAGAACAATAAGATACATGACATATTTAATAACAATGTTTATACCTGTGTACAATTAGAAATACTCAAGCAGACATAATGTTGACCGTACTATAAAGCCTGGGACACATTCATCGCGACGACGCGATATTTGTGTTAGCGGTATTAAACTTCGCTCTTTCTTTGATGTATGTAAGTTTACATATCAAAAAAAAATATTATTATAATTCACGTTAATGTGTGTTACATTTGTTTAATGACATAAGAAGTTTAAATCGTGTTACGACATTACTACAAAGACTCCCACACTGGGCTAAGCCAGTCTTGTGGGCAGCTTTTATTAGTGGACTCTCTATATTGTGGTACTAAAAGAATAACAAGTCATAAAAATTAAATTAACTTCAACACAATTAAGAAAAGACTCCTTTCCATCGTAACTCTAACACTTTTTTAATTTTTGATGTACTCGTATATGAGATAGTTTATGTATTGCAATTTTTTTTAAATGTAATTTTCAGATAACAGATTCAGATGTGCATAATGTACACAAAATAGACATACCTGATTGGTCTGAAAAGTTTCCGACGTGAAGATCGCAACACTCGTCAATAAAAGCTAGTGAATTTAGTTGTGTATCTTTTGACAGTTACTCACCAAAGTTTCAGCAATGGCTGAACACATCGTGGTTTTCAAAATGTTGGACGCGCAGTTTTTTTTTCACAGTCGTTTGAGTGAGTCGGTGTTAGTGTTTCTGTGAAAATAGAAAAAATTGAGTATCGAACTGTCGTTATATTTTTGTTTTCGAAAGACAATACGCCTACGCAAATCAAAGATGAGATGGACTCTGTGTACGGGACTCTGCACCATCATTTACCACAGTGAAATTTTGGGCAGATGAATTTAAACGCGGCCGTGAGAGCTTGGGAGACGATGAACGTCCGGGACATCTAAAAACTGCAACTACTGATGATAACATCGCTTAAGTTCACCAAATGGTACTAGACGACCGCCCAATTAAAGTGAGAGAGATAGCAGAGGCTATGGAAATGTCCAAAGATCGTATTCGTCACATATTAAATCAAGATTCAGGCATGAGAAAGCTGTCCTCACGTTGGGTGCCGCGTTTACTCACGTTAGACCAAAATGGCGTTCGTATGAATATTTTCAACGCTCTGTTGGCGCAGTTTAGGCGCCGATTAATTAGTGTAGATAGAATTTCGATACACCATTATATGCCCGAAACAAAAATACAGTCAAAACAGTGGACTGCAAGGGGGAACCGGCTCCAAAAAAAGGAAGCACAGTTTTTTCGGCTAGGAAAGTGATGGCGACTGTTTTTGGGATAGTCGAAACCATACTACACATAATTACTTGACGAGCTAAAGGCAGAAATTACGTAAAATGGTCACATTTGCAGAAATAGAAAATCCTATTTCACCAAGGCAACGCGCCGCTCACACCTCAGCGGTTGCCATGCTGTAAATCCACCAATTAAGGTTTGAAATTCTTGACCATCCGCCTTACACACTAGATCTAACCGCAAGCGACTTCTTTTTGTTCTCCCATCTAAAAATTGCGCTCCGAGCACAGAGATATTTTCTTCAAATAAGGAGGCAATCACCTTCGTGAACAATTATTTTGAAGAGAAAAATGCCAAGTACTATTCGGATGGGTTAAAGAGATTGGAGCATCGCTGGTAGAATTGTGTAGAGTTACAAGGAGACTATGTAGAAAAATAAAAATATGTATTGTAAATAAAAAAATGTATTGTATTTTTGTTAGGTTTTTTTCATTTATTAGTCTTATGGCGGTTCTCTCTGCCTACCCCGCAAAGGATTTGGTGTGAAGAGATACATACATATTACACCAGTTTACATAAACATTATATATAAATAATATTGACGCATTTTAAAAGCCATTGAGGTTTGACGCAAATGCAATGAGATCACTACATCAAGACAGATGTAATAATTACCTACAATGTAAAATAAGAATAGTATAGAATAGTAGTAGGTCGGAAACTTTTCAGACCCACGTATGCATACGTGTTAATTTTGTTGTTATCAAACTACAATAATTATGTTTCCCAACTTTCATAATTAGACGATGAGAGTGCTTCTTTGTGTATTAAAACATAATTTTTAATATAGTCTGAAGTTCTAACACATTAAAGTCTAGCGTCTTGAAAAATCAGAGCTATGAAGTATTTTAGGTAGAGTAGTTTTTTTTATACAACGTCGGAATACGTACAAGCAAATGGCCTACCTGATGTAAAGCGGTTACCACAGCCTATGAACGCTTGTAATACACTGAGTATTACTTGCGCAATGCCTCCTCTGCTGCTAGTGAGTTGTTCTTTGGCTGCGGTTTTCTGTGAGGTGGAGGTACTTCCCCAGACGGGCTGCTTTGATGCGCTCTACCTCTCTTAAAATCCAGACCAGGACAAACAGATATGTTTATACACACAAATGTTTGCCCTGTGTGGGAATCGAACCCATGAGCGTTTGCGTCAAAGTCGCGTTACTTATGACTGCGCCACCGAGCTCGTCTAGTTTAAGAATAATGTAGTTTTTGTATACATACATATATGAAGGGGCATGCTCTATTGGTTCGGATATGTAACAATAATGCAGAAGGAAAAACGACGAAACACATATATAACAAAGTGGGAGTATGTAAGAGACTAGAAAGTCTAATATTAATTAATTTTAAAATTGTAGTATTTTATCCAAAGGTGATCCAGAAGCCATGTAAGTTTCTACAGAAACCGACGAACATGTATGAAAAGAACTATGAATGTTTAAGATGCGAGTGACATGTATAAGGATCGAGTCATGCTTGTGTTTCTCTCAAATATGGGGTATATTTGAAAGAAATAAGAAATAAATAAGGAACTTGGCGTACATGTAGATAGAGCTGTTTTCGCGATGCATGAGGCGTCATCTTTAGGCTAGAACATCACTGACTACCTCTGCTCCGGTCCTCTCCGCCTCAATGGAGTGTTAACCTTATACTCACAGATTAATATTCACCTTGTCCGACGGGAGCCGCAGGCAACAAGTTGTAACCCAATTATAAAATTCCTACCGATTTGTCACTGTTCAATTGAAAGTGTTTGTCGATCGATCATACAATGACTACATATATATTATTCATATACCTATTAGAACGAGTATATAATGCGCTTGGTGTTATTATTGTTATTTTTTTATAACACCGGTTTGAACCGTATCTTAGTCATAGGTCAGACAAATGACAATAACTCGTATAAAGGTGCCAATTTATGTAGTTTTTATTTATTATTTAATTAACGATATAGCAAACTCTTGTGACTCCGGTCGCGTGGTTGATTTGCAGACACAGAACTATCTTGTACCCTTACTTTGGGATCTTTTAAATCGATCCTAAAAAGATTAAATAAACGACCCTAAAAATATAAAACTTCGGTTTTCTCGGTAATATCTTTAAAAGATTAGCTCTAAAAAATTACGCTTGTAATGCATGCCCCTGGTGGTATCACTCGCGCGGTGCAACCTTGTATTCTGTGAAGCGGGCTCACTTGACTAATACAACCCAGCAAAACAGACACTGTGTCACGATTTGGTAATAAATACCCACTTGAACATTGTGTGGGCATTACTAGTTGAAATGCCCAGGAACATGGGGAAATGTCTAAGATATGAGACAGCACGATGACAATATCACCTGATATCACCATATGGGGCACGCGTGCTTCAGATAAGAATGCGTATGTTTATACAAGCGAGTACAGTCCTGTCCATATTATTTCTGAAACATTTTTATAGTTAAAATAGTTTTAGAACGAACACAAGAATAACGGTTGATAATGTGGTGTTTGGAACAAGTGAATGAGATTGTGTGTCCTAGTAGCGAAATATCTGCTCCATGCAGACGAAATCGTGTTATCAGCAGAAACAATAGCTGAACTGATTGTATGGAGAAGAGCTTAGTATTGAATGCGAATATAACAAAGATAATAGTATTTGAAAGAGAAGAAATCAGAACCAATGTAAGGATTAGTAGTAGTCTTGGAATATATGAATGAGATTGTATATCTTGTATGCACTTTTGGTAGTGATGGGGTGCACTGCTGATGTAGAGACGCGAGTTAGTGGCATGCACAGAGATTTTTGACAGGGTAGGCAGATTTTTTTAAAGCTATTAACTTAGCAAAAAATACAGCATGTTGATTTTGGTTACCCAGTCTTGTGGAAATAATGTTGTATGTGATTGGTTAGCCACCTCAAATATCTATAGATTGATTGATTTTATATACATATCAATTTGCAGATATTCGAAGCGGCCTTTCGATGATTCAAAACAAACAATGGCGGCCCAGTTTAAAAACAAAATAAAATTTAACATCAATTTTATACGAAAATAAGAAATAGCACTTTCTGTCACTCTAATTATATGGAGCAAACTAGTTTTTTAAATAGTTACGTAGCAATGTTCGCGACACTTCGGTAATTTACGTCATGGTTCGCCTGAAAAGACACTGTCTAAACTATGCAATTGTGTGCGTTATTTGTGTTATTGTAGGCAATGTATTTACAGGAATGCACACTATACTATCCGTATTACCAACGCGGTACACATATGTAAATTTAGACAGAAATAGTTTGTGTCTCTGCCGTTAAGCTCCCATTGCGGCGCTAGTGTAGCACATCGATGTAGCGGGTATTAATGAAGAACTTGCACCAATACCGATAGATAGAGCTGTTTTTAATTTTTTGTTTTTGATACGAAATATTAGTTAAAAACTATGTTTAAGAATTAAGAAACATCGGATGGCATTTATCATATTGATAGGGTAGGCAATGTCTTTTTGCCTATATGGAGTGCACGCAACTGCGCCAGTGAGTGCATGGAAGTGTGAATTTGAGCATTGGGAAAACTTCATGGCAGTAAGAACCTGAGTTAGAAGGTACAGTTTACAACGCAGTGCTGATGCCAATGAACGTATTGGTTTGGCAGAAAGAGTATGAAAGTAGAAAAAACGCCATCGAGATGCATGGATTGCACAAAATCTATGGCGTAACACGTAATACGTGGGAAAAAGTTGGTCTGAAAGAGAATATCGATGTTACGATAAGTAAAGGCATGCTTCGTTGATTCGAAAAGTATTCGGACACGTATAAAGAATACACGAATAACGAATCAGATATACAACGCGAAAGTAGAAGGATACACTTTGTTGTATCCTTACGCACACAGTTCTAAAGGAGCCGCTCAAGTGATCGGAAAGGTACAACGTAGTCATCATCCTGCGTCTGTAATGGTTTGGTGGGGGGTGTCTTATCAAGGAGTGACAACGACAAGTGTGAGAAAGGAGTGAAAACTTCAGCCAAAGTGTATCAAGAGACTGTCTTGGATCGTGTTGTGAAACCTCTCGGCAATACACTTTTTAAAAATGTACCGTGGACTTTCCAGCAGGAAGCTGCACCTGGTCACAAGTCACGAACTACCCAAGCCTGGTTCGAAACCAACGTTCCGGACTTTATAAGAGCTGAAGACTGACTCTTGTCTAGCTCACATCTGAACCCCTTAGACTACAAATTATGGTCAGTTTTAGAGGACATGGCCTGCTCGAAACAACACGTAGACATTGTGTCCCTTAAGAAATTTCTGGGGCAAGCAGTGGCTAAATTTCCCATGGAAATAGTACGTAAATCCATAGATTCGTGGCCAGGCAGATTAAAGGCCTATATCAAAGCCAAAGGTGGCCATTTCGAATAGAATATAGAAGAATAAGGAAATTGACTGATTAGGCATCTTATCCTCACAGAAGATCGCAGGGAATTATATATTCTTTATTGCATATTATAAAACATACAATTATTACATTAAAGGTGTACAAAGGTGAGCTTATCTCTAAAAGAGATCTCTTCCAGCCAACCCCACAGGCGGTAAAAGAAATCATTGTTGTCTGGGTACAAAAAACAAAAAAGAAACAAATGGTAGGTAAAAATAGCACTATGAATAAAAAAAAACTATACTTATAATAATAATATTTACAAATTTCATTCCTAGCCTACAAATACAATAGATAGATATTTCAATATATATATATAAATATACTTACATACAAATAAATAAATACATGCAATACATATATACATATTTAATTACAAAGTTTGAGAAATATAGTAATCTTTTAACCTTTTTTTAAAAGTCGTGGCTGATGGACAGTCCCTTATTTGTGGTGGTAGTTTGTTCCAGAGCAGCGCGGCACGAACAGTGAAAGAGTTGAAGAAATAATTAGTGTGTGACATGGGATAATTCAAGGTTTGGATATGACAGGGACGTTGGGATCGCGTGGGGGGTGGTAATAGTGGGAAGCGAGAACTGAGGTATTGGGGAGAGCTGGGGTTATTGAAGAGTTTATAAAGAAAAGTTAACAAGTGTACATTTCTGCGAAGGCGAATAGGGAGCCACTTCAATTGAGAACGAAATTCGGACACATGATCAAACTTTTTGAGACCAAACACGAACCGGATCGCCAAGTTTTGCAGGCGCTCCAACTTGTTCAACAGCTCCTCTGACACATCTAAATAACAGATATCGGCGTAGTCGAGAATTGGGAGTAAGAGGCTTTGTGCTAACGTAACTTTAGTTTTGAAAGGTTAAAGTTTTGGAGTCACCTGAGAGAGTGAAACGTATAATAATACATGCGTTTACTGACATCGTTAACATGGGGGGTCCAGGACAAAGTTTCGTCAATAATTAGGCCGAGATTCTTGGTTTTAGTAGTAAAAGAGATTTTATGATCATCAAAACGAACAATCGGAAAATCGTCATAATTCAGCTTATTTCTTAACTGTCTGCTACCAACCACTATAGCTTGAGACTTTGTTGGGTTTACCAGTAGTCCATATCTGTCAACCCATTCTTTGATAGCAGTAAGATCTCTGTTAATGTCGTTGAATGCTTCAGTAATTTTTGAAGGAGAGAAATGACTGTAGATCTGCAAGTCATCTGCATATAATTATCAACCACCAGGAGGGTTACCGTATTATTGTAAGCAAGTAAGGTTGTTAGCAAGCTAACCCTAATAGTAGAGTTACTGGTGGGGGTGGCAACGTGTACAGAAACTAATATTGGAAGCGTTTGTAGGTTAACATAAAGTGGGATATACTAAATTTCCACGAGAGCAAAAAGCAATAAAATTAGTCGTTTACATATCTTATTTAACACGACTGTACTTGCGTATGAAATATTTATCTACTTTACGCTATAGTACACTTGATCTTGTTACTCGCTAAGTCATATAACCACTTACACGCTCGAATGTTTTCTTCCTTACAAAGTAGTATGGAAACGATATTCAGTTAGCGCAATGGAAAATTCAATTATAAATATTGATGTTGTGTCATTTGTTATGCGACTATATTCACATGCATTTGAATTTTATAATTGTCATCAATGTTAGGGCACAGTAGGATACCTTGAGCAAATCCGATAAATGCTAAGTTATTTATCTATCTATAGCTATATATAAGCCAAATCTCTTGCGAGGTAGACAGAGACAACTGAGCGCCGCAGACTCGATCCTTACAAACATCACTCGCTTCTCCTGATATACCTTCTGATAAAACACTAAAATTCTAAATTGTAGTAGACATTAACTAATTAGCGAAAGTTCACATGAATTGAAAACCCTCGAGTTTCAGGAGAGACTATGTGTCCCTTTGTGTGCTCAAGGGTTTGCCTTCCTTGGATACACCAGATTGGCTTCGAGGTGTTGACTTCGATGTGATGGCAACTGCGTTCTTTTATAACAGCACCGTTTGGTGATGGCGGGAAATTAATTCTCATACACTAAATATGCAATGGTTTTGCGTTGCGTGCTTAGCGTTTCTAAAGAAATTTTTATCCAAGAACTCATAGTCTAAGATCTGTTAACTTGACGGGCATGGTGGTGCCATTGCTAACCACTCAGATTAGCAATGGCACCTTTTATACCAAGGCTCGTGAGTTCGATTTCCACATAGGACAAAATATTTGTGTGCATGTCTGGGTATTTTTGGTAGAGAAAGAGCAGATCAAAGGATGGAAAGTACCGCCACCGCGACTAAATAATAACACCCTGAAAGGTTATTGTATTCCTGCGAGTGAGCGAGGTGGCTAGAAAGCAAGGGGCTTGATAGATACCTTGTATTGTAAGCGTACAAAGGTTTTAGTAATCCCTTTATATCAGGTGTGTCGTACACTTATATGCTGCCCGAGGTTGTATAAAATAATGCTAGTATGTCTGTTACCATATGCTTTTTAGTAACCTAAATGTATAAAAAAAGTCAAAAGATTTTAGAGGAAACATTAAAAACCTTTCATACTGCGTTTATTTATACAATATGTTGAGATGCAATTTATTCAATTCGGCCGATTGCCGGTTTGAGAAATTACACGTCAATATTATCACGCGATTCTATTAAGTCAATATTATCATAATATCACAATATTGAAGTGCCAGTATTATCATTGCTTTCGAACTGTCAATATTAGCAATTGAGTATTTAGGTTATAAGAGTGCAAACATGTTTAATCAACAAAATGTACGATGTAGTAGAACAGAAAACAGCCACTTAATAGCAATGATAGCCCAATGGATAAAGAACCAGCTTATAATTTAACAGTCCCTGGTTTGTATTCTAGTAATAGTAGTCTAGTAGTAGTGTAGGCATGTATCACTCAACACGTGTTTACGCATTTAGTTAAATAGTTGTAATTATCATTTGCTCTACTAAGTAAACAGTATCTTCACCAAATTCTAAGGCTTAGGTAACGAACTTCGCCAATCCTAACAGACTAGGGATGGAATCACGCGAGTTCTCCTGGGAGTTCTATCTATCTATCTATCTATAACTTCACGCCAAATCCCTTACGGGGTAGGCAGAGAGAACCGAGCGCCACGCGACTCGATCCTTACATACCTCACTCGCTTCTTTCACATTCATTGCTCTTTTCATGCACGCTCGCCGGTTTCTAGGGCTCCTGACATCACCTTCTGATAGAACACGACCAATCTGATCATGATAGGTAAGTCTTGGCCTTCCTCGGCTCCTACATCCTTCCACTTTTGCATTGTATATCTGCTTCGTCATTCTTTCATCCTGCATTCTTTCTACATGTCCGAACCAACGGAGCATGCCTCTTCTTATTTTAACACCGACGCTCTCTTTCAGACCAACTCTGCTTCTAACCTCATCATTGCGGATACGGTCTGCAAGCGTTACATCACACATTTTGCGCAACGCTCGCATTTCAACCGCGTTTATCCTACTTTCATGCTCTCTCTGCCATACCCAGCTCTCGCTTCCATAAGTAAGCGTTGGGACCAGCACTGCATTGTGTATAGCCAGCTGCGCCTTCTGGCTCAGGTTTTTACTGCCAAGAAGTTTTCCCAACGCTCCATTCACACTATTCCCAGCACTCACTCGCCTTTCCACATCTGCGGTGTACCTTCCATCCCTGCTGAAAGCGCATCCAAGATATACAAACTCATTCACTTGTTCCAACACTTCATCATCTACCGTAATTCTTACATTGGTTCTGGTTTCTTCTCTTTCAAATACCATAATCTTTGTTTTCTTCGCATTCAATAGTAAGCCTTCCTTCATACATTCGTCTTTCATCATTGTGACTAGTGTTTGCAGCTCAGATGGTGTTTCTGCTAACAGGACAGCATCATCTGCATACAGCAGACAGTTCACCACTAGGTCACCCATGCGTAATCCTACATTCGTCGATCTTATTCTCTGTAGACAACTATCGAGATACAGAATAAACAGCCTAGCAGACAACATGCAACCCTGTTTGACACCAATTTTGACATCAAACCAGGGTGACATGTTGCCATCTATTCGCACACATGCTGAGCAATCCTTGTAGGTGGACTGCACAGCACGCAGCAGTGAGCCGTCAATCCCATATCTCGGCAATATGCACCACAGTTCCTTTCGCACAACCCTATCAAATGCCTTCTCAAGATGCACAAAACCGCAGAAAACCTTCTGGTCTGTGGCCAGATGCTTCTCTACGATATTGCGGAGCGAGAAAACTTGATCCGTACATCCCCTTCCATTTCGGAATCCTCCTTGTGCCTCCCACAGCATTTCGTCAGATTTCACCCTCATTCTCCTTTCAATTATCTTTCCATATACTTTTGCTGCTAAGCTGATCAAACTGATGGCCCTATAGTTGGCGCAGTCCATGCGTGATCCCTTGCCTTTATACAAGGGTACGATGACTGCGCGTCCCCAGTCCATTGGGACCCTTCCAGTTCTCCAGCAAAGGTTGCATAAGTACCAGAAGGCGTCCCGGACGTAAGTGCCACCTAGTTTGATCATCTCAGCTGTAATCATATCAATTCCCGCAGACTTTCCATTTTTCAAACTTCGTATCGACCATTCTATCTCATCCATAGTTATACCTTCATCGGACGCCGTCAACGCGGAGTGAGCATCAGACTCACTCTCATTGTCAGCGTCCGAGGCATATTCGTACATTTCTTCAAAATATTCACTCCACCGTTCTAACACTTCCTGAGTGTTTGCAAGAATGATACCAGCTTTAGACTTAATCTTGTTCATACTGGATGCCGACGAACCACCCCGAGACTTCTTTACCTCTCTCCAAAAGAGTTTGGTATTTGCCTCGAAGTTTCTCGTCAGTCTCTCTTCCTCATTCATAATTTGTCTTTCACGCTTCTCTTTCACTAAAGCCTTGGTTTCATTCTTGCATTGACGGTACATTTCTTTCTTCTTCTCTCTCATACTTTCATTTAAGGGCAAAGATGATACATAATCCAGCCACGCTTTCCTCTTTCTTGCTACGGAGGATTCAACCTCCGCATCCCACTAGGCATCCCCTTTCAATGTTTTATGCCTCTTTGCGCATCCACATGCTTCTTTTGCACTATCCACCATACTTTCTTTCAGAACTTTCCAGCAATCATCCACATCTGTGCCGGAAAGACTTGCATTTGCAAGTCTTTCGCTTACCAGATGTACATACATTCTCCTTACACTTTCATCTTGCAATTTTTCACTCCTTATCCTTTCATGATCTCCGAAAGGGATACGCACTCGCCAATGCCTCCACTTCTTGAAAAGTCCCACAAACCGGCTTACCACCAGGTAGTGGTCCGTTTCAAGAGTGGGACCTCTAAAGGCTCTTGTATCCATTATAGTATTTCGGAGACGTCTATCAATTATAATCAAATCAATCACACTTTTTTGGTCATTCCGTCTCCATGTATACGTGTGAATATCCTTGTGACGAAATAAAGTATTCGACACGAGGAGGTTTCGTTCCATACATAAATCTAGAATCGACTTACCTGCTTCGTTCACTCTCTTATCTCCATAGGGACCAAGAGCAGCTTCATAGCCGTCTCGTTTGGTCCCAACCCATCCATTCAAATCTCCACACATAATCACTCTTTCATTCCCTTCAGCTAAATCCAGAACATCCCTCACAGACTCCCAAAACTTCTCTAGTTCTTGGGCACACGCTGAGCTTACGGGAGCGTATGCTGCAACCAGAAATACTCGCGTGATGCCCAGTTTTATACGAACCCAGAGAAGTCTAGGCCCTACCAAACAGTAATCTTTCACACCAGGGGCTAAGCGAGAGGAGAGTATGACACCTACACCAGCACTGGCATGATCGTCCCGGTCTACACCAGACCATAGGGCCATCATCCCATCGGGCAGATCATCGGTGTCGCTCCCCTTGTGTGACAGAGACTAAGCGTCTCTGTCACACACAAAGCATCTAAGCGTCTCTCATTCATTACGTCCATCAGCTCATTCATCTTATCACTCAGTCCACCTCTCACATTCCACGTGCCTATGCAGCACTCGGCTCTCTTCGACCCGCCGGAATTGGCGCTGCGTAGTGGGTGGCGGCCCCCACCGCCGCATGCACCTATGTTCGCACCGACGGGGGCGGATCGGTGCGCGTCGCCTCCGGGGGACGCCCTAATCCGCACATCGGTGCGTTTTCGGTCCAGAATTGCAATCTCCTCGATTGGCAGGGGTCGCGAACGAGCACGCTTCTGGCACATGACCCCCAAAACTCCTGGGAGTTGTTTTCTGAAATGGAGGTACTTCCCCAATCGGGCTGCATTGATACTGGTAGTTAGCGTTCCTATTATCACGCAAAGGCATAGGTCGCGCAAAATAACCTGAGAATATTACAAAAAATATATATGTTAATGATTGCCATATTTTTTAAGTCACGGGCATTATTCTGGTAATTTGATAGGCTTATGGGATATTGATCCAACGCGCGGAACCTCTTTAAGAAAATTTATGTAATGTAGTAATCCCGCTGTGGCCCGCTTCTAAGAATATCAATGGAATAACAATCATACCAATGAGTAAGGTCTCGATTAATATTGGGATAGTTTTGCGAATGTATCAGAAATTATTGTGCTACATTAATGTGATCTAGAGGGATTATTAGTACTGGACTATTATAGAAGAGGAATGGGCGCCTAACATAACTATCATATCTGATTGTTACTTCCGGCAGGAGGTGTCTCGACATTCTCTGGAAGAATCCCCTTCCTTCAATTCCTTGAAGTTACTCACGGTGTTATGCACTTTAGGATATCAACCCTCGGAGAATATCGCTCTATCCAGCTCTATCGATTCCTCTCTAGACGACCAATAAACGACCTTCTTGAGTTTCCAATGCGATCGACGAAGACATGCCGGAGACGAGGGCCGTGATCGACTCTCTAGAACACTCGAATGCCCACGGTGTCATTACTCACCAACAGCTCATCACAAGCTGTCCTATAGCCTGGTGTCAATAGCTAACAAACATACAAGTCACCTAAAATAAAACGGCTACTGTATCATATTGCAATTGTTGCTATATCTACTGAACAGGATTCGAACAACTTCCAAGGTATACCTTTTTCATTGCGATTGCTCTTTATTAGCTATCGCTGTAGGCTGTTTCACTAGAACCTCTGCCACTAATAAAATATAAAATATTTCATTTCAGACCTTAGACCGCATTAATGCATCACGTATACAAGATCAGTTTGTGCCTTGAAGAATTTCATTCATACCATATACATGCAATAACATTTTAAAATTATTACGAAAAACATATCACCGAAATCTCAACGGGTCTATCAACTGTAATCAGTAGGGCTTCCTCCCACGACCAGCGACAGAACAAGATTATAATGAATTATACTTCAAATTGGGACATTGCTTTAAGTCCCATAACACGGCGTGTGGGTGTCTGCCTGTTTGCATGACAAACATTTTGTTTACATTATTGCCTCATAACGCTAATGAGCTAGAGAAATCTTAGAGCAGTAGTGCAAAGTCAAGTCTGATAAGAAATTGTCGAAAACTTTCTTGTATTTATTTCGTTTATTTTCCGAATATACACGTGGGCGATTTAATCACTTGCAATATGAGTAGACGTAAATTGCCACTGAATGTATACTACAAGAATTATCATTATGAGTATAGAGATTTATGTAACATAAGATCTATATTATAAAATATACATTATTTTTTATAAAAATATAGACAAGTTCGTAAATTCATTTATCATTTAGGGGTTGAGTCACTATTGCATCTTATTTAAGATTAGCCGTTTTCGGCGCTTTGGCAGACTTATGCTTTATTTGTCAATTCATTTAAATAAAACACACCGTAGCTTCACAGGTCACAGGTCTAATTCCTAGTGGTATAGGCAGAGATACCCAAACGCTATTTGTCTCGGTCCTTACACACCTCACTCACTTCTTTAACATTCATAGCTCTTCTTATAGCCGATCGATCTAGGTATTCAGATTAAAATATATATAGATTAGTATACAATGCTAATAGGTTCATGCACAAGTTTATCTTATGGAGCACTGAAAAATCCATACAAAATACTTTAAACATTGGTGAGTTTAGCTTTTGCAAACCTATGTATATAAGGTTTTACTGGATACAAATTGTTAGAGCCATAACTAAACCATAAAATAATTTTAAGTACATTCCGAGATTCATTAAGCACAGTATATTAGATTACGCAATAAATAATAGTGAGAAATGAACGAGATGGAACAGTAGAAATTCGGATTCACGGTGGATATACTGAAATATATATATGGATATAACGAAAAATTTTATGAATCGACGCATAAATACGAATCCCTATTTTGTATTTTTTGTAAAGTCGAAATACTTGGCTCAGTTTAACAATAACTGTATTTTGACTACACTATACCATTTATGTTTTAATTTGTTAGAATATTTATTATGTTATTATGATAATAACGGTCATACATTGCAGCGAACTCATTTAAATATATGGTGAAAATTTTGACGTTAATGGTTCTTTACACGAGTCTTCTAACTTATAATTATACGCGATTTCATTATAATATTAGGTTTCCAAGTGAAAACGAAATAATTTCCACGTGAAATTTAGAATACTATTTCTAATCTCCGAGTTTATTTTTATACAAAGAAAGAATGAGAAGAAGATGAATAGTGCAATACATTATGTATCACTCGCACAATGTTACCACTGCTGCTAACACAGTAATTCCTTAGAACACAACAACCCTCCAGGAAATAGTTATTTGGCTGCGGATTTCGTTAAGGTGGAGGCACTTCCCCTGAAGGGCTGCTTTGATACGTCCTATCTGTCTTAAAATCTCTCAGACCAAAACAAACAGCCATGTTTAGTACACAAATGTTTATTCTGTGTAGAAATCGAAGTCCATGAGCCCTGGTGTCAAAATTATGTTTTTAACCATTCGGTCACTGAGGTCGTACAAAGTTAATATCGAGATTAACAAATCCAATTACTTAACGATATTAAATGGTATTTGAAGATCAAAACATATATTAACCTCTTTTAGACAGTAATTCTGCATAGACATAAGTAATTACAAAGAACAAATCTATGTTTTAAACCAACAACACTTCATAATCATAATCGTTCTTTATTGTGGTACATAGGTATAAATAACGGTGTTACAGACATACAATGGGATCAGCTATGCCCTGCCACATGGCTTACAATGTTTCATAATTTTACGTACCTAAAAAAATTGTTCTCAAGAGGCCATAATGAAAAAGGATTAGTCAAATTACTTCGCTTGAATTAAAAAATTGACATTAAAATGTCTATTACAATTGAGTTAAACGATAACACCATGTCACAAATCTCTATCATTTAAAAAATCATCGACACGGTAGTAAACTTTGCTGCTGCAATCTGCCAACAATGCTTTAAGTCAATTTTTGAAAATTGATAATGGTAGCTCCTTTATATAGTTTGGTATGTGGTTGTAAATAAATACCGACATTTGGACACGCTCTTATTAAGAAGCGTTGTGTGTGATGGTCCTAAATATAACCTGTCCAGATTTCTCAAGCTGTGCGTTTGCATTTGTGAAGATAATGTATATAAATTTGTATTCTTTTTAGGGTTCCATACCCAAAGGGTAAAACGGAACCCTATTACTGAGGCTCCGCTGTCCGTCCATCCGTCCGTCCGTCCGTCTGTCACCAGGCTGTATCTCATGAACCGTGATAGTTAGACAGTTGAAATTTTCGCAGATGATGTATTTCTGTTGCCGCTATAACAATAAATACAAAAAAATAGAATAAAATAAATATTTAAGGGGGCTCCCATACAACAAACGTGATTTTTTTGCTCATTTTTGCTCGATATTGATAACGGCAACAGGTAGGCGCTTGAAATATTGACAGAATATTTAGTTATACATTCACTTTAAGAATAAATAATTAAATTAAAACAAAACAAATATTTAAGGGGGGCTCCCATACAACAAACCGCTTTTATAGATAATGGTACGGAAACCTTCGTGCGCGAGTCCGACTCGCACTTGGCCGATTTTTTGTAAACACCGCTATCTTACCACGTACATGACAACGTTTCTTCTGGATACATGCAACTGAAAATGTATCGAACGAACTTTGCTTCTAGAAAAGCTTTCTATGTATTTGAACTTGGCCCATAAGGTTACCTCTATGTGAAACGAGGCTTAACGATAATTGTTCCGATAGTCGTGACTACCAACGAACTTGATGCGAAGAGTCTCAACCGTTTCCGTGAGAGGCTCTGGATGTTGCGAACGGACTACAAATGGTACATACCGGCGAGTGGATATATATTTTTTTATACAACGACGGAAGGCATACAAGCATACGGCCCATAAACGTAGCCTAAAACGCTTGTAATACATTACGTATCACTCGCCGGTGCTAATACAGCAACTTCTAAGGAGCTTACTAGTGATCTCACTTACACGCAGGAACACAACAACCCTCTAGGGAGTTGTTATTTGGCTAAGGTTTTCTGTGAGATGGAGGTACTACTTCCCTAGATGGGCTACTTTGAGGCGCCCTACCTCTCTTCAAAACACCCAGACCAAGACAAACAGACGTGTTCGTGCACGCAAATATTTATCCAGTGTGGAAATCGAACACGCGAGCGTTGGTGTCAAAGTAGCTTGTCATATAGTATGATAAAAAAAAACACGATTTGTAGTGAAGTCAAGTGCTTGTAATCCTAGCTCTCTGGAACTACAATGGTCACGTACTGTGTGGTTCTAGAAAAGATTTTTTCGGAGAATCGGCTTCCAAGAAACTAGAAAATGAAATTTTTCAAGAAGAGCATAAAGAGGCTGGTAGGGTTGGCAACACATGTGTTATTGCAAGCGTACATAGGTTACAGTAGCTGTATACTATATAAGGCATGTATACTTTAAGGCAGGCTTGCCTGTTTAACACGTAAGTGATATAAAAAAATAAACATAAGGATCGGTCGATGTAAATTGGATACTGCAGCCTATAAGAGAGGTAGGGTTCAATTCACTTTTTTATACCACTAAGGTAGCAAACAAGTGTACGGCCTATCTGATGGTAAGCAGTTACCGTAGCTTATGGATAGTAGCAATATCAGGGGTGTCACTCTTGCATTGCTGACCCTGTAAAAATCTCTTCACGCCTTTCTTGAAGAATCTCAAGCTATAGCCCCTTGCGAAAACCTAGGGAGGGAGCTCATTTCACAACTTAATAAACTGGTTAAATACTTCTACCTCACAGAAAACTCTAACCAAATAACAAATTCCTGAGGAGTTGCTGTACTAGCAGTTGGTGTGGCAACGCACGAGAGAAATTTCTTGTGTTACAAGCATTCACAGGCTACAATGGTGTAAAGTGGCTACACCAGGCCCACCTGAATAACCCTTCACCTTATGTTAGGTGGGCCATGTGCTTGTATACCTACCGTCGTTGTATAAAAAAACTTAGATTAAACTTAGTTACCACATAGTGATTCCATAGGTTTCTCACTGCCTCGCAAGAAACACTCCAATAAAGGGAACATCTATATATAAAAAGTAAGAAACTGACTGGCTTACTGATTCACTGACTGATCGATCAAATCACTGCTGAAATTGCTGGATCTAGATTAAAAACATGAAAATTTGCACAAACGTTCCTTAAATGACGAAAGTGTGCACTAAGAAGGAAATTTTGGAAATTCATTTCGACGACGACGGTTGAAACTTTGTATGAAAGTTGATCAATTTTGAAATTAGAAATGTAAGAATATATATGAGCTTATGGTTCAAAAAAATTTCTGTTGTTGTTGTTGTTGTTGTAATATGTTTATTGTACAATAAATTTAAAAATATACATATTACAATGAAATTAATTTTATGTTACAAAGGCGGACTTATCCCTAAAAGGGATCTCTTCCAGCCAACCCAGAACTATTGATAGAATAACATAAATAGGCGAGAGAACAAACGTACACTAATTGTCTACAACATTATCACAAATTTCATAAAACTAACGCACAGCAACCTTACCTAATACTTATTACGAAGTTATACATAAACAATACAATAAACAAAGATGAAAAAAAAAAGAAATAGGAATATATACAAACTGTATTTCTGTATCACTAAATAAAAAACAATTCATACTTCAAGTAGGTAAAATAGGAGATGAAAGTTTGTATGTAATTCTGACGTCGGGGGCAAAAGCTTGTAATGGACATACTGCTCAATTTCTTTTTCTTTTTTTTATACTTCGTCGGGAGGCATACAAGCATACGGCCCACCTGATTTAAAGCGAGTACCATAGCCTATTATTAAGTAGCACGCTAGCGAAACATTAAGTAGCACACAAATGTTTGCCTTGTGTGGGAATCGAACCCACGAGCGTTGGTGTCAAAGTCGCGTCATTCACGACTGAGCCACCAAGCTCGTCAAGTTGGATTATTTGTAATTTAATATAGCTATCTTTTGCATTAGCAAATAAGGCTACATTCAAGCGATGTTAACTTTACTTCGCAAAGATGGTGAGTCACTTATGCTCTAATAAATTATTATTTTAAGTATACGATTTGGGTTTTAAGTAAGTTGGTTATTCCCCTAGATTAGCTGTTCCAAAGTAAGTAAGAGATACCTTTGTGCTGAGTAAGAGAAACCCCTCGAAATTGAAAGGCGTCACAATAAATAAATATAGAAAGAGAACCAGAATAGACAATCTATTACCGTAGATTAAGCTAGATATACCTTCTTCGAATGTCCATTTTATTCGCAAATATAGAGAAAAACATTATCCCAAAAATGGAAAAGGTGACAAGGCATTCTCAGTTTCTAGACTAGACAATCTTACCAAAAAAGGCAAGCACCCATTGAATTGTCCATCAGTAGTTCGTCACTCGACCGAGTAAACTAATCAAGATTTCATTGTGCAGTCCAAGCCATGGGACAAACAGCGGTGCGTACAGGTTGTCTATAAGGTTTCAAGTCTACGATAAGCATAGTAAAGACAGTAGATATTTGTGATATCTCACCATGAATGTACGTGTTCAGCCAAGTTCTTGTTGAATTGCTCTTACCTTTTCGGGGTTATGAATCTGTGCGTACCTGGGTATGTAATATTCATAATTATAGCAACTGCTGGGTGAATTTATCATTATAACTTTAACTTAATCGTACTGGGATAAATAAATATATAATTAAAAAAAAAAATTATACTATTGTAAGTAAAGGATTTACCGCTTGCTTTAGGTACGTATCTATCTATCTATAACTTCACGCCAAATCCCTTACGGGGTAGGCAGAAAGAACTGAGCGCCATATGACGCGGCCCTTACACACTTCACTCGCTTCATTAACATTTTCAACAATTTTTCATTGTAGGTTAGTTTTAGTCTTCCTCGACTCCTACTTCCTTCCACTTTTACATTGGACGTCTGTTTTGTCATTATTTCATCCTGCATTCTTTCTACATGTCCGAACCAACGGAGCATGTCTCTTCTTATCTGAACACCGACTCTCTCTTTCAGACCAACTCTCGTTTCATAGAAAAATAATGGTTTCCTGTAACATTGATTGCAAAGTTTTTGTATTCTAAAGAGTAAAATGACAAATTTTCCCTGTGGTTCGTGAAGGTCTAACGGCAGTTGCTCCAAGCACGGATTTGATGAAGATGCTAATTTTATTTTCATCAAATCTCGCTAATTCTTATGGATTAGAAAACGGAATTACACCAGAAAGAAGAGAAGAAAACAGAGAAAGTTTATCATGTATTCAAAAATTTACAAATTCACTATCAGTCTATTACAAAGCTTGAGCCAGAAGGCACAGCTCGCTATATACAACGCATTGCTGGTCCCTACGCTAACTTATGGAAGCGAGAGCTGGGTATGGCAGAGAGAACATGATAGTACGATAAACGCAGTCGAAATTCGAGCATTGCGCAAAATAACACTTGTAGATCGTATTCGTAATGATGATGTTGGAAAAAGAGTTGGTCTGAAAGACAATGTCGCTGTTAAAATAAGAAGAGGCATGCTCCGATGGTTCGGATATGTAGAAATAATACAGGAAAGTTCAAGTTCGGGCCTGCGTGGAGTATTGCTCGCATCTCTGGGACGGCTTCGCACAGAATCCTCTCGAGGCTCTCGATAAGTAGTGACGGGCTATCCGCATAATCGACGATGAAGAGGTCCCCAAAAACCTTGAACCTCTTCAACTCCGCAGGGACATTGGCTCGTTAAGCGTATTTTACCATGGCGAGTGCTCTGAAGAACTATTTTCCCATATCCCGTTACACGTGCAGGCTTACGATGTCATTGTTCCACTATTGAGAACATTTCTTCGCGTATCAAAAAGTTCGGTAACTCCTATCTTTGTCGCACCAATAAAAAGTGGAACGCTGTGCCTGCATATGTGTTTCCTCCTTCGTACAATATAGGATATTTCAACCGAAGCGTGAAGAAGCATCTTGCGGACCAGCATGGCAACGTCAACTGACAGGACACTGTGTTTTGTCAGTTGCAGTTGCGATTTGGGCTCATCTTTCGCTTGCCATCAGGCAAAGCGGAGCCACTATGCTGAGCTTAAATAAAGAAAGGGAGAAATAATAACGAAACAGTTATACAATGCGAAAGTAGAAGCATGACCAAATTGATGGTGTTTTATCAGAAGGTGATGTCAAGAGCCTTAGGAATCAGCTAGCGTACATGAAAAGAGCCTTGAAAGTTAAAGAAGCGAGTGAAGTGTGTAAGTACCACGTTTTATCCAGCTCGGATCTCTCTGTCTACCCAGCAAGGGGCATGGCGTGAACCTATACATACATCTTAATCATTTTCTTCATATAAATTCTATAGTATACAATGAAAGTTTATCTTGTTTTATTAAGAATATAATTAATGTATAATTTCACTGTCAGTCCATTTGTACGGTGTACTTGGCCAGGCGTTTTCACTGCTCTCTTTTCCTAACTCCCCATCAATCTGGAGCTCAAAAAACACTAGTAAAGCTGTAAAGGTAGGCATACAGAGAACTGCAAACAAAAGCTATATATTCTAACAATACAATGCTGGCTGTCTAGAAATTCCCGCTTTCCCAATTTGGTGCACAGTCCTCAAAAGGTAACATAGTTTGTAACCCGATACAGGCATACAACGTGCAAGTCCATACTGCAACGTATAATCCAGGAAAAAATACAGCGAATTTATACGGTTGATTGCAATAGAATAATAAATAAATATAGTTCATTTTAATCCCGGGATTTCGGGATTTAAGGACTTTAACCCTTGGATTCAGAGGGCAATCCCCTGATAGGCAAAAGTTGTTATTTAGCTAATTATATAACCTTTTATGCAACGTCGGAAGTATACAAGCATACGGCCTTCCTGATGTAAAGTGATTAGTATAGCATATGAACGCTTGCAATAGAGGAAGTGTCGCTCGCGCGTTGTCACTACTTCTAACACTGCAACTCCTCAGGAGATAACTGGTGACCACATTCACTCGCAGGAATACAACAACTCACTCGCTCGCGGGTACACAACAAGCCTTCAGGAATTTGTTAATTTAACATCGTGGCGATCTCGAAATTCCTCGAGTTTTAAATTCCGAAATTTCTGTAACAGAAAATCGGAATCTCGGTATTATATTCTGTAGGCTCACATGTTAATAGCTTTGGCTACTTTTGTCTCGAATGCTTTTGATTTTATTTAAACTGATAGATGACGTAGCTCACGACAGTTAGTTATTTTTCTATACATTTCAAAATATTGATAGGAACGTGTATAAGTGCTCGATAGTCAAATGGATGGATCAGCTTCCATCTGTATATGAACGTGGAAAACAAAGCATTGAGCATGGTGCAGTTCCTATTCTGATAGGTGCTCCAGTCACTGTAAAAATGTCTTTGGTCCATTAATATTATGGCAATGCCACTTTTTCAATTAAATTGATCCATATGTTTGCAATCTCGTCAGAACTGAGACCTCCTTCAGTCTCATTCCATAAGTCAACAATGTCTGTTCTCTGTTATTGTGAAATTTCCAATTACACGAAGTTTTGTTTCGTAATAGTGCAACTTAATTGAAGCTATCAGAAATGACAACGTTGGAGTTGGTTTTGAACTTAGTCAATTTACAATTTACTACTTGTTTTTTATTTTATTTTTACCTACTTACTCGTCACTCTTTTTCAGACACCTACCGGGTTATAGTGAAGTAGCTATTTTGCTGGGACAACGCGACGTCGACGTCGGCTAGGTGGAGCTGTGAAGCTCGCTGTCGCCCGTGTCTGGACTGACGCAGTATGGGGAGGGAAGTTAGAACAGTTAAAATCGTTTCACCGGCTTTCCAAAATGGGCATAAAACTGAAAGTTGATGAATGTATGAATGAGTTATGGAATGAATATGGTAGTATTGTGTATGAATGTGTTTTAATATTTAGTTCGCTAATAACGAAATGGCATTAAAATAGCCTTGCCCATGGCAGGGGTGCAAGAATTATATTAAAAATATATATATATATTACGAGATAAAAATGGAATTTAATAATTCCAGTCAGAGTAGTTAATAGCCATAGTGAGTAACCTGTGTTGTAGAATGCGCATTAACTAACAACAAAGCTACTGGCACATACTACGCACGATCTAATAATATTCTATACAACAGTTATAGTGGCAGTGTAATTGTTTATTTTTTTATTGATGTTTGAAGAAATATATTTTGTACTGTAATTTCCAAGGCTGTTACGTCGGACATTTCGAAATTATTGTAAATTTTATTCGTACCTATTTAGTTTCTTAACCACTGTTATTGTCGTGAGTTTACACATTTTTAAAAATGAACTTATTTATGGATTTTTAAATTTTGTAATTTATATTTTATTGTTTTAGTAAGTTCGTGAAATTATTTTTATACGACTTGGGTGACTGAAGGATAATTGAAATGAAGGATACGGTCTACTTGATTGCAAGTTACCGAATATGAACTTTTGCATCACCATCTTCATGTTATAGCTTCTTTCAAAACTCTTTAATTTTTCTTATAGTTACCTTAACTTAACTTATAGTTATACCGATATATGATGTTGATATATATCCGAGCATACATCCCCCTGATATAAAGTGGTCAATATAGTCTGTGGTATCGTCTACTTATTCCCGCCCTCGCTAATACACCAACTCGTTAGAGGCTCACTGTAATGCTCCAAAGAGTCCTTATCAAACCGTCGTTTTCTTCGAGGTATTTTTCCAGTCAGGCTACCTTTCTTAACGTTACTACCATTGTCTTTCGCCCTAACGTTATTCCGTTTCCTAATCCATGGGATTGGAGGAGACTATCGCGGTCTTATTTGAGACTTTTATAACATAAGGCTTTTCCCGCGCTAAAGCACTGCTTTGCAGAGTTGTGCACCACAAAATTGGTGTGCACAACAAAATTGGTGTGCTCGACGCAGCAAAGCAGTGCGCTAACAAATAGAGTAAATGGGATACAAGCTGGCATCCAAGAATCTTCTTGAACGCCAGCTTGTATCCCATTGATCCGCCGAAGTATTCGAAATTAATGTTAACGATAGAACACCAGTGCACAATGTCAAGGTCCTAGACACAGGGCCGTGCGTTAGTATGTTCGTCTATCAGTTTGTTGAAAAACTCATCTGTTGTACACGTTAACAAATTAGCAACAATGTTGACATGATTATGACAATGTTGCAAAAGCGTTTTTAAGGCTTGTCATGCACATTCGCACTCTATGCGGCAATACATAATTATCACAGGCAGTTAAACGCAATTTATGTTTTGTCCTTTTACAATAATTTATGTGAATGGAAATAGTTTACACGTAGGAAATAAGGCACAAGCAAAGGCTGGCCATAAATGTAGTTTTTTTCCAATTAAGGATCATTCGTTCATTCCATTGAGGACCTCGATGGCGTTATTGCACGTGCCTATTTAATAAAACACATAAGTTATGCACTAGGCAAATAGTATACAGGTGGGTTTAACCGTGTCCAGTTTGTCCGATCTTCGGAGGGCACGTTAAGCCATCCGTTAGAGCTAGTGATAGCCTTTTGGATAAAGAACCAGCTTATTCCCGTTTATACGAACCGGGACTGGGCTAATAAGCTGCGGAACCTAAATAAAATAAATAAATAGTGGCATTATTTTGCGAAAGTCTAATTTACATATAGTTTGATCTAACCTGCTTTGTGTGCTTCCGCCACCAATTAGTTCATGCACTAGCGCCGGCCGGCACCCACACACAATCGTAAGTAGATGCATCATGCCGTCGCTGCCATGGCTGCTCCGGTCGTCTCTACCTCGGCTGCTGCGGTCGTCCCCGCGATTGCCCGCCATCTGGAACAGAAACCGTATGCACCCGCCACTGTTGGTTATCACATTACTGTTATAGAAAACAATACGCGGGCACGCAATTACAGTACCAGTATGGTATTTTATCGAAATAGTCGACTTTAGAACTCAAAAACTATGTTTCGTACAAATATTTGATATGGTAATTGAGAATACACAAAAAACATTACAATGTTGATGGGTTCCATTACTAATGCTTTCTAAACTTTTGCCAAAATTAATTAATATAATCTTTTCGGGGTTTATCAGGCTAATTAATTAATTAAAGTAGCTAAACTTAGGTATGGCGCTCCTGCCGAGGACGAAATCCAAAACTCACCTGCCATGACCAAATTGCGCTTGTTCATCAAAAACTGCGTCAGGTCCGAAGAAACCAGCGAACGTGCATGATAAGAGATGTGAATGTTAAAGAAACGAGTGTAACGTGTATTTATGTAAACGCGCTAAAATAATACTCAGTTCATTGGGGATATTACCCTGCCTGGAAAAGTCATAATCGAAACGGATTAATAAGTTTTCACACAAATTCCAGATAATATTCGATTCTGATTCGAATATGACTTTCCCAGGGAATGTGAATACACCCACAGAACTATGTAATCTTTTGTATGACTACAAGTATACGAGTACCTCCAATTCACCTAAGTACAGTTACCAGCTGCCAGAGCCACTATGGACGCCGAAGTAAATTTAGATCGATTGCTTTTTTTCTATTTTCTATTCTATAACTTCACGCCAAATCCCTTGCGGGGTAGGCAGAGAGAACCGAGCGCCACGCGACTCGATCCTTACATACCTCACTCGCTTCTTTAACATTCATTGCTCTTCTCATGCACGCTCGCCGGTTTCTAGGGCTACTGACATCACCTTCTGATAGAACACGACCAATTTGGTCATGGTAGGTAAGTCTTGGCCTTCCCCGGCTCCTACATCCTTCCACTTTTGCATTGTATATCTGCTTCGTCATTCTTTCATCTTGCATTCTTTCTACATGTCCGAACCATCGGAGCATGCCTCTTCTTATTTTAACACCGACGCTTTCTTTCAGACCAACTCTGTTTCTAACATCATCATTGCGAATACGGTCTACAATCGATTGCTTTCATTCTAAATAATGAACAATATTTTTTTACATACACTTTGAAGATAGTTTTCTACACAAAATACGTGTGCGTTTACTGTTCGCAATGTAAGACATTGTTGGCTGATTTACAACGCTATCGCGAGTCACTTCTAACAGATACATGAAATATTATGCCTTGTTAAACTAGAATTATGTGTGACTTTGTAAGTGAAAATGATATAACTATGAAACGATAAATCAAACGAGCAAACAGTGGAGTGATTAACTTGAAATGCAGTTTAACATGCAATATTACGAATGTTAAATGTTGTGAAGAATGTCTGGAAGTTAAATTACTTGTATGACTGATACCTGAGTTATAGTGGAAAGTTTCCATGCGTGTAATTCATAAACCAAACCGACAAGTAGGGTTTCAGTCCGAATAAGACGATTCCATTATATTTGCCGGATCCGCTATTAATTTACCGGATACGGTATAAATTTACCTAATCCGAAGACGTACATGAAAGGTGTTTTATCATGCTGCATCACACAAGACGTCATGACTGTCAATTATCAATCTACCTAAGTAAATGAACTTTTCTCCCACTTATTCATAACCAGCTGTTGCATATATTAAAAGACTTCAAGCTTTTGTTTTAAGAACGATATAATAAATTTAAACAGTTTTAATTACTTAAATAATTTCAGTAATGTTAGATAGATTTTTTTAAATATAGGTACATGATGCCTGGACAACCGCAATGACTACACTAAAGAATGAATACTATATTTCCTATCGGCTATTGGCTGCTGCAGGAGCTAAAAAAATAATCTTTTCAAGTTGCCTACGAGTCTGGGAATTCTTTCTTTCTTTCTTTGAAATGCAAACTGAATACTCACTTTAGGTATAGTAATAAGGTTTTGCTAAAGCAAATTTTGATTTTGTCGGTAGAGTTGAAGAGCAGATTGCGAATCTTCCCACTGTCTTCTCGTGCTTTGTGGCGACTGGCTAATGCTTCAGAAAAACTTCTGGCCATCCATACCACCACTGTAAAAATACTACGTATTTGATAACACTCCGTGGTCCAGTAGTTCCGTGCCAGAGATCTCAGTCACCCAGCAAAATGTCCGACGGGCACTGCTCTCTCTCGATATTCATAATATCGGCAGTGGTGCTTAAGCTGTGTGCGCCCGAGTTGTGACGCGACTTGTCGCACGTTCATACTCTTCTAGGCAAGTCCCGCCTTTGGTCAATATTGGTAATGTGTACTTACTTGGTGCCCAAATGGGGTGATAACTGAGACAAATTCAAAATAATTAAAGATTTGAAAAAGAGAAAAGTTTATATGTAAATGTATTTATGAGCAAATTAGTTCCATTATGCATACTTTTGCGTGTTTCTATCAAGTTTAAGATCACATTTCGCTTGTTTTGTAAGCTCTAAGGTTCTAACTGAGACCCGTCAGATTATAGGCCTATAACTCTTTCCAAGAGAATGGAGAATCTTGATTTAGCGATTATATATAGATAGCAATTTGATGTAACCTGCTTTGTATGACGTCACCATCAATTAGTTCATGAGAATTTGCGCCGGCCGGCACCCACCCACCACCGTTATTAGATGTATTATGCAGTATAACATGTTATACTTGCAGCATGTTATTCCAACAACTAAAATCTACAGAGGATGCCTCGTCCTCTCCACGAGGTATCCTCTCCACGAGGAAATACGTGTCGCAGAGGCGACCAGGTCAGCCATGGCAGCAACGGTGGCGAGTGCATGCGGTTCCTATTCCAGATGGCCGGCAATGACCGCAGCAGCTGAGGCAGAGACGACTAGCAGCCATGGTAGCAATGGCATGGTGCATCTACTAACTGCAGTGGGTGGTTACCGGCTGGGGCTAGATCGTGGGTTCGATACCTACCATATATTCGATTACACACAAATACCGCACAATACAAAAACATGTTTCTTTGTCTTGGTTTGGATATTTTTAAGAGAGGCGCATCATATCCTCCTGTCTGTGGAAGTACCTCACAGCTCACACCTCACAATATACTAAAGCCCACACGACTCTCTGGACGGATTGTGTGTTAGTGCGAGGGAATGAGCTTACCCGTAAGCTCTTAAGGAATTGCTGCCTCAGTAGCACGATTAAGATAATCTTTCATCTTCAAGAAGGATTGTACAAACGGAATCAGAGTGGTTGAAAATAGATTTTTTTTGGCTATGTATCTAGCTTGCCTCAATTTAATTGGTCTGTTCTTGTTTTCAGACACACATTCACAAGACTACTAAATGTTTGCTAACTTACAAATGATTATCCTTCAGTTTCAAATAACAAATTAGAGTTTCTCTGCTGTGATAAACATGGCGTAAACAGCATTGGATTATTCGTGATTATACGTTAGCCACGTCTTTGTTCACCGATAAAGTAAGTTTCTGTTCTGGTGCTAATTCGTGAAACGACGATGACAACTGAGTTTCCTAACTCCTATATTTCTAAATGTTTAAATGAGATGCTCGATTTGCGAGACATGCCATGTACTTACCTTTGTAGAATTGGTGGCGGAAGCACGCAAAGCAGGTTAGATCAAATTGCATATAGATTTGACTTTCGCAAAATAACGCCTGAATCTATTAACTATTTAGAACTGTTTCATCAATATGCATCATGTTCCTTGGAAATAAATAGTGATTATTACATAAATTCTTCTTATTATCTCGTTTCCTAATACATTAGGATTGTGAATTATTTTGGGATTGGCTGGCTAAGCATAAGGATTTTGCTGCCATTAAACCTCCACAACCCGGAGGGAAAATCAGATCTTCCTTAGTCACACATTCGAAATATAATTAATATTTGGACGTGTGGATATCATCACAATGTTTTCCTTCACGGCCGGGTAAGTGATAATTACAAATATGTACATATTCGTATTTTCGAATTTAGTGGTTGACAGGGTGACATTGGAACCGGCTTCTTTATCCACTAGGTTATCACTGATTACTCTATAGATTCGTCTATATTTTTTTCTTTTCAAATTAACGGTTTGGTTGCAAAGTAAGAAACTAAACTGACTACAGACGATTTATTTATACAAATATAAAGGCGGGTATGTATCTAATTTTAGTCAAAATACAATGATGTCATTGTTATTCTCGAAGAAAGGCTTCGGAATGATGTTGGCTGTATAAAAAGACAATGCGAAAGTACGAATGGAATACTAAGTAATATTACAGTCTCGCAGCGTAAAACCACAGTGGAGGGATAAATGCCTCTACATTAAAATAACCAGAAAAATATGAAATTACATATTTATATATTGTTTAATTTATGAGTGACTCATAACTTTCTTACTCGATCAACTTTCGCTAATTATGCTAAATTTTAGCTCATATTGCATGCATGCCATGATTGGGTTACTCCTGTGGTAAGACAGTTCGAAATACCACGTCATTATCATTGCCAGCCCGTATCTACCCACCCACCATATTATGCGGTCCTCCATTTTCGCGTGCATGTACCACTAGCCTCTCATTTGTGGTCATCAATATGCATAAACACAAACGAGAGGCCATAGGGAGGAATATCTAACGCGTTTTCGTTCCATATGTGGTATGTATCTATTGAAGACTTTTTTCTCCATTCTACCATCATTGACTTTGCAAATATAGCTATTGCACTGCTGTCTCAGCCTGACTTCGAGGGCTATATTGACAACTTTAGATCTATGTCAAATTTCGTCTTATGCCTACGTTATCGCCCTTAAGACACAATGTATTGATATGACCGAAACTATCGCCGTGAGGTGCAGGTTTCCCAGTCGGGCTGTTTTTATTTAAATGCCAATGTATCTACCTCAATTTTGACAGGCGTAATCTAAAAGTTGATGATGGTTGTCCCTTGTGGTATAAGCAGAGAAAACCGAGCGTCGCGTGACTCGGTCCTGACACACCCCATTTGCGACTTCAACGTTCGTAGCTCTTTTCAAGCTTTGCACGCTCACCATATTCTATGGCCCCTGATATTCCGTTTTGGTCCATTTAGTCGTGGTAAGTGAAACTTGCTGAGCCAACGAAGTAGATAAATCTATTTCAGGCTAACTCGCCATGAGATCATCACCGGGCTGTGTCCATAAATTTCCCCATCACTTCATTCCATGCCACTCCATTCAGCCTGTTCTTTACTGTCGCATGTCTCTCCACAGCCGCGGTGGTGTACCGTTCATTCGAAAAAGAAAGATACTTATTTTTGCTACCTCGCCGCGTATATTTTTACTGATTAGTATAGTTTAAACTGTATTCTTTTGACTTAAGTCACGAGGTGGTCCGATATAAGTTTGATGATGACTTACTACTAATAATTAACTATTAAAATAAAACTAAAAGTATTAATTTTATTGAGCGATTTCTTATTTGTTTGCCATTATGTTATTTATTTATGGTTCGTTTTTGATTACTCTTTTACGACTATAGTGAATATCGCATTAAATTTTGGGAATAGTTTATCTTATAATCTATGCCAATGTTATTAATGTTTTTGTTAATTACCGATATTTGATTATTCTTTCACGGGTAGGTACGTACATATCATTTGAAAGTTGTTTGTATTTTTGGTGAATGATTAGTGTCAAATTATGAAATAAAAAATGCGAAGCAACACTTACTCATAGTGTCGTTTTATCTTTACTACCATCGACATTAATGAAGTCGGTCTTTTTTTTGAGTTATCTCCTTTCCTAGTCAGTTAGAATTGGTGGGTTCCGCAACGGAAGTTTTGGCAGCTGGCTATACACAATGCAGTGCTGGTCACAACGCTAACTTATGGAAGCGAGAGCTGGGTATGGCAGAAAGAGCGTGAAAGTAGAATAAACGCGGTCGAAATGCGAGCGCTGCGCAAAATTTGTGGCGTAAGGCTTGTAGACCGTATTCGCAATGATGATGTTAGAAAGAGAGTTGGTCTAAAACAGAGCGTCGGTGTTAAAGTAAGAAGAGGCATGCTCCGTTGGTTCGGACATGTAGAAAGAATGCAGGATGAAAGAATGACGAAGCAGATATACAATGCAAAAGTGGAAGGATGTAGGAGCCGAGGAAGGCCAAGACTTACCTACCATGACCAAATCATCATGTTCTATCAGAAGGTGATGTCAGGAGCCCTAGAAACCGGCGAGCGTGCATGAAAAGAGCAATGAATGTTAAAGAAGCGAGTGAGGTACGTAAGGATCGAGTCGCGTGGTGCTCGGTTCTCTCTGCCTACCCCGTAAGGGATTTGTCGTGAAGTTATAGTAGTAGTAGTATAGGTGGAGTATGCTCTAAACCCCTTCGGTCGAAGAGAGACCCGTATCCCTTTTTTTTTTTTTTGTGACGCGGGGAAAAATGCGTTACGCACACCACCGGTGCCTGGGTGGCCTCCGGTGGTAGTGTGGGACTCCCCGTCGGCTGTCCGACGGTATACCCACTAAACAACCCCGCGAAATGCCATCGGCCGCGTTGGTGTGGTGCCCCGGATCTGGAGACCCGTATCCCTGCAGTGGGACGAGTAAGGGTTGCTTTGGTATTTATGTACTGGGCTATCGCTACTCTCAAATGAAGTCGGCATTGCTTTTAAATTATTATATGAAATTAAATACAAATACTGTATATAGTCTGCTTAGTGTGCAAATTTCACAGGAAGAAGTTACTATCCCACGGATTTTTTGTACAACGTCAGAAGATCTCATATATCTATATATCTCATATCATCTTACCTGATGAGTGGTTGCCGTAGCCTATAAAACTTGCTTGTTTGCTTGCAATACATTATTTATCACTCGCGCGATGCTACCCTTTAGGAGGTTACTGGTGACCATGCCACACGCAAGAACACAATGCTTTAAATATGTAGCTGCCGTTTTCTTTGAGGTAGAGGTACTTCCCCAGACGGGTTACTTTGATGCACCCTGCCACTTTTAAAAATATCCTGACCAAGACAAACTGACATGTACACGCACACAAATGTTTGTACTGTGTGGAAATCAAACCCACGAGGAGTTAAAGTAACGTAACTGACCACTGCGCTATTGAGCTCAACAAAAAAAGTATTTTTAAAATAAAATACCACAATTAATTTCGCACATATACATCTTCGTAACTTGTACACAGATAGAATCATACCTCACGAAGCGACCACAGAAACGTAGTAAAAATACCAAATTAACAGTACCGTACGTTACTTGTTGCGCCATTTTAGCCACTTTAAATGGCTATTAACCCATCCTGTGCCGTGATGATTACGCCAATTAGCGCCTACCACGAAATAGTTATTTTTATTGGCCCTTCAGCACGGTCCCACTCGCAAAAACTTGTCTTGAATAATGTGCTGCTGACCTCAAGACCGGGAAAAGGGATAATAGTTTTGCTATTCGTTACACTATAGAAAAAAAATATATATTTTGAGCAGCATGTAATGAAGCGAATTGACCTCGTAATACAAGTGTTGGGTTATTTTTACACATGTAAGATAGGGAATTTGATGTGATCTCCTTTGTGTCCGCCACCAATTAGTTTTTACTAACCAGCGGTGGCCAGCGCCCACCCATTACCGTTGCTACCATGGCTGATGTAATGATCTCTGCCTTGGCTGCTATGATAGCTGCCCGCCAACTAGAACATAAACCGCATAGACTCGCCACCGTAACTGCCTTAGCTGCTGTAGTCGTCTCTGTAATACATGTTTTGTCTCTTCACGTGGCATCCTCAGACGCTATAGATGCTAGTCGTTAGAATAACATGTTACGAATGAGTATAATTATTCTCACTCACCCGTCTTTCTGTATTAGAAGTGTACTTTCCATTCGTTCTGAAAGCTTGTTCTCGTGTTCGTTCAGTTCCTCAATCACCATTATCATCTTTGTTTACTTTGCAATCGTTTGTAATCCTTTGTTCATACAATTGTCATTGATCATTTTTTCTAGTATTTACAAGGCCACTTAGGTGCATGCAATCCTTCATTCGTACCTTATTTTTTATATACAATTTTGGAGATACAGAATAAGTAACAGAGCACGAAATACGTAATCCTGCTTGATTTTATTGCTATTTGAATTCTGATGTTTAACCGGGGTGACAACATATAGTTCACCCGCACACATGCTGTACAATCTTCATACGTGCACTGCATAGCACGAAAAGTCAATCCCATATCCCGTTAATATAGCCAGAGTTCTTTCGAACAACCCTGTCATATTTTCTAGCTGACACCCCTAACCTTATGCCTTGCTGCCTTTATTCTGGGGCACGAAACTGTGCGTTCTCTAGCATAGATAGCAATATATAATACAAAAGCGTTTCGGACGTTGGTGCCGCCTAGTTTTATTATTTTGGCTATAATCAATTCCCTCTTACTTTCCATTATTCAAGATTCATATCAACTACTTGATCACATCCACAGTTACGCTTCCATTTGATGCTGAAACCGCGGAGTTTGCCACAAACTCACTTATTGTGTGAACGTCCCAAAAATTGTCATACATATTCATCCGTAATATTTAGTCCTCTGTTTTCATTTTTTTTATACAACGTCGGGAGGCTTCAGCCCTCTAGGGGGTTTGTTATTTGGCTGCGATTTTCTGTGAGGTGGAGGTACTTCCCCAGACGTACTGATTTGATGTGCCCTACCTCTCTTTATACATCCAGACCAAGACAAACAGCCATGTTCATGCACACAAATGTTTGTCTTGTGTGGGAATCGAACCCACGAGTGTTGGTGTCAAAGTCGCGTCATTCACGTCTGAACCACCGAGCTCGTCAACAAACACTTCCTGCGTTTTAGCAATAATGACACGCGCTTCAGATTTTATCTTATCCGTCATAGTCATAGCCAACAGGCTCGAGAAGTCGAGACTTCTTTATCTCCCTCTAGAGGAGGATGGTATTCGCCTACATGATTTTAGTCAGTCTCACTTCCTCATTCGAAATTAGTTTTTTACACTTCCCACTTTTGTACATATATAATATACATACAATCTTGGCTTCCCACCAGGCGTCAGATTTTAACATATTATGTATGTTCAAAAATGCCACCTATTTTACATTGATGTTGGAAATTAAAGGCAATCACATTCGCAAGTATTTCACCGAGCTTATGCACTCACCAGTACCACCACATCTTGATAAGTTCGATAGATCACTTTTCTTTCATTTACTGGTTTAGTTTCCCTCACATACACCTGAAACTTTTTTTATACTACTAAGGTGGCAATCAAGCGTACGGTCTGCCTGATGGTAAGAAGTTGCCAAAGCCAATGGGCATTTGCAAACCAGGGGTGTCACTCATTCGTTGCCGATCCTGTAAAAACGTCTTCACGCATTTCTTGAAGAACTCCATGTTGTAGTCCCTTAGGAAAACCTCGGCTGGGAGTTAATTTCACAACCTGAGAGTTCGCGGTAGAAAACTTCACTGGAACCGCAAAATACGGAACCATTGCGAGACCAGTTCGTGAGGATGAACTCCCCGCCGTCCGTGAGTGCTGCGGTTGTAGAAAGAAGCTGTTGGCATCATATCGAACAATTCTTCAGAACACAACCCGTTGTACAATCAGTATGACATACAAAGGGAGGCAAAATCTCGCCTTAAACTTAAGGGTTCAATACCGTCTGTAAGCTTAGAATCGCCGACACATATCACAGGTCGTCTCTGAACCGAATCACAAGGTCCTAGCTGTTATCCAGGTGCGCCCGCCCAATGGTTACTACAGTACTCCAAGTGCGGTCTGACTTGAGACTTGTATAATATAAGCCTTTCTACTGAAGTACTGCTTTGCTCTGTTGAACACACCAAGTTTTTTGGACGCCAGTTTGACCTTCTCATCCAGGTGATTTTGGTATTGAACTTAGCTGGAGATTTCAACCTCAAGAATCTCATTGCTTTTGGCGATGGTAAGAGGTGTGTTCTGGAATTGAGGGACCACAGCAAATGGAGTATTTTAAGCAGGTGAACGCGCAAACTTTTGTCTTAATGGTGTTGAATTGCACCAAGTTCAGCCGCCCCAAGCCAGATGCTTTTGTCAAAGTACCCTCAATGTCAGCCACAAGTTTATCGAGGCTTTCCTCCACAAGGGAAGGAGGTGAACTATGTGTATATGTGTATATATATTAGCAGCACTACACTTACACTACAAACTTATACTACATATATATCCTATTGTAGGTACTAAATACATAAATACTCACACTTCAGAGGGATGTTAGCTCGGCCTATATAATAAGTGATTCCGGTAATGTCATCCGCATAACAATGCATGCCACCAATTGACAATATATCATTGATATGCAGCAGAAACAGCGTTGGAGACAGTACAGAGCCTTGTGGGACGCCAGCATTGATATCCATACTATCGGAGCAGCCACCGTCTATCACAGCTTTTATGCATTTGTTGGATAAGAGACCAGCAACCCATTTGCACAAACCCTCGGGCAGGCCTACGATGGTAACTTCGATAGATGACCCCAATGCCAGACCCGATTGAACGCCTTCGCCATATCTAGGTTGACTGCCAATGCCTCACCTTCTGACTCTCAATCGCCGAAGCCCAGCGGTGAGTAAGATCAGTCGAACGTGACGAAAGCCGTATAGATAGTCGCTGATCAAGTCATGATCCTCAAGGTATGCCTTAAGTTCTTGGACACAAGCCGAGGAACGGACTCTGCATCTAAAACATTCATGATGTCCCATTTTGTAACCAGTTTCAGGATCCAGAGAAGCTTTGGAGCAACTAAACTTTAATCTCTCACGACAATGGCGGGAGAAAAGTTTACCTACGCCCGCATTGCAATAAGTGTCCTGATCTACCCAAGACCACCATGGGCCATTATTCCGCTGGGAGGATCACCGACGTCGCTTCCCTCCACTTCTCGCTCCGCGAAAATATAAATCGTTTTCGCACTAGTATACACACATAGCTCACATGATTAAAATTTGACATTCGTAAATGGTGCTTCAAATTAGCACACAAAATTATCTCGCTCTTTTATGGGGGTAGTCTGTGCAGTGCGTAATTATAGAGATCATTGTCTAAATATCAATGGTATGACAGGAAACGAACGCGTGAGAAAGTACCTCGTTGGCTCTGCACAGTGTACACAACCTATTGGCAGTGTCCACAGATAAAGGGGCATGTCCCAAGTCAATAACTTACAACTTTTGTACACAACCGACTGCAGTCCAGGCAATTCATTGCAATGATGGCTACGGCCCGAAACATACACTATGACGGAAAGGGATGATTTCTAACTATTAGTGTAGCAAACATGGCCTACATCATTCTGAAAAACATTAGGATACTTCCGTGACAGTTATCTAATTATAAACAAAAAAAAATACTTAAGAATGACCGTGTAATCAAATGCATGCAGACCAACTGACAGAGCAAGTTTGCATTTTTAATAGCAAATTAATATCGCTATAAGTTTAATTATTGATTGCTGATTAACAAACAATGATCTATTTTATCCAAAAATCTAGATTAAATATTGATTGCCAAAGACATCCCCTCACCTGAAATTTGTTGTGAGGGCTAAAACTATCTGTATAATAAATTAAATCAAAATCCATTGAAGAGTTTACCCATGAAAATATAATAAACAAAGTTGTAACTTTGACTCTTATAGTCAAGTGAGCATTTCTATGAAGTTACATTGTATAGCAAAAGTTTAAAAGTCCCACTCCCACAAATACTATTTCAAACATAAAATTTCTATAGCATGACTATTTGACATTTGGCCGAAGACAGTTTAATATTTCCTCTATTTCATTGAACAGGAAACTACATAAAGTCTGTGACATCTTCACAGAGTGTCTACTCAGTCATTGAATATAAAAGCTTTTCTATGGGGTCACGTAAAATTTACAGCTTAGCAACAGTATTCTGAATAGAGAGTCTTTCGTGAAGCTTAACATATGCTATAAGATTGTTTGTCTCTTTTGTATTGTATGATTTAGGTGGAGACAAAACGATGCTTTGAAGTCAAGGGGTTATTGAATGAATTTGCTTGTTGGTAAGGGTAGCTATACATTAGATGGAAATATCGGAGTATAAATAAAAAGTCACGAGGGCAGTCAAGCGAGCAAGATTATATTTAAGATTTTGATGAAAAAATAACATACATTACAATTCTGCATTTCAGTAAAGAGCTTTCAATTTTATCATGGTGAGTTTTGGCTTTCCTCGTCTCCTACGGATGTATATATGTTTTTCCTTCTTTCATACCGGATACTGTTTATAAATCCGAACTACAGGAGAGCACCATTCTTGTCTCAACATTAACAGTGTCTTTCAGATCAACTTTATTCTTACATCGTCGTGATTTTATGTCTTCTGGCTTATGTTGTGTTTCTTAGAAGTTTTTCCATAGCTTTCATTTACCCTGTTCCCCGCACTAAAAAAAAACAATATTCCATTTTGACGTAAATGACAAAAAAAGAATTGCGTTTTAGCATTTAAAGTTAATTTAAACTGTATAAATGTATTGATGATAGTTAAAATATTTCATGCCAATAACGAAACCGTTTCGTGAGTTTTCCGTCTATTGTGTTGCTACTCTTATGCTCACACATGTCTGTTTGTCTGACGGACTGAGTCTTCTATTGACTTGCAAGGTCATCGCCCCCTCTTCCGGCTCCGTTCGCAAATATGAAATGCAAATATAATAAAAGTGGACATTTTTAGACCCTACTAAGTACATGACGCCGCCGTAATATGAAGTGAAAATGGATGTGATCTCGCTTTGTAAAATAAAGGTTTATTTTTTTTGTTGAACAGCACCTACAAATCGTTTTTATTTTAGGTTCCTTAGTACACCGACCACAGGGAACCGCGCCAGAAGTCGCGGTCCTTCCAGACGTCACCCGTTTCTTTAATATATAGCTCTATTCATGAATATGATATACAACGCGAGTGTAATATCATCAACCGAAAAAGATCAATATTCATATATCATGGCCAAATTGGTAGTGTTTTTTCAGAAGGTGGCGTCAAGTGCCCTAAAAACCGCGAGCGTGTTGTGGACTTTAAGAATCGAGCCATATGATATTTTGTTCCCGGTCAAGATATAAAAAAAAAGTGATAAGTCATCAGATGTCTGAATATCTTGAAAGTGAACAAATCCTCCCTAAATTTCAATCAGGATTCCGGAGGGGCCGAAGCACATCCACAGCACTTCTTGATGTTACGGACAATATCCTCAGCTCTCAGGACTGTGGGTTGAGCACTATATTGGTACTGCTTGACTTTTCGAGGGCTTTTGAAACAATTAATACAGAGCTACTATTATCAAAGCTCTCTTACTATGGATTCACATCTGACACAATACAATGGTTTGAAAGCTATGTGAGTCATAGGTATCAGCTCGTGAAACTGTGTAAAGAGAATGGCAGTCAAGTCTCATTCTCTTCCTTGAGTCCAGTAGGCAGGGGTGTGCCACAGGGATCTGTCCTCGGTTCACTTCTCTTTATTTTGTACAGTGCAGACTTAATAAATAATATTAAACATTGCAAGTATCATCTGTTTGCTGACGATCTTCAAATTTATTATCCATTCCATCCCATTCAAACGTCTGAAGCTGTGAAACATATAAATGAGGACTTAAAGAGAATAGTTACTTGGTCAAATGATAACTGCCTTGTACTTAATCCATCAAAATCAAAATTCCTAGTGCTAGGTTCACGGAAACAATTAAGTGATACTTTAAGCCTCAATCCTTGTATATTTGTTGATGGAAAACCAAGCGTGTGCAAGAAGCGAGGAACTTAGGTTTAATTATGGACTCCCAATTGAAGTTTGAGAAGCATATCTCACTAGCTATAAAAAATTGTTTTCATCGCTTAAGACTTTTATATAGTATTCGTCCTTTTATAAGTATTGAGCTGAGGGTCAGGCTTTGTGAATCCCTTGTGCTGTCTAGGCTAAATTATGCAAATGTTGTGTTTGGTACCAGCATCTTAAAGAGAACAGAACGGATGATTCAACGTGCACAGAATGCATGTGCACGTTTTTGTTATCCCATTCCCCCACGCACACATGTAACGCCTTACCTCAATAGGGATAACAGACTCAAAATGGCTAATCGTATGCATCTTCACCTTGCCTGCCTACTCTTTGATGTGATCAAAACCCAAAAGCCGGATTATCTGTTTGAAAAATTGCGGTGGTCCAAAGATATTCATGGCTAAAGTACGAGATCGTCAACTACCCGTCTAATGACTCCACGTCACAGATCAGCAGCATTCCGTGGGAGCTTTAGTTTTTCTGCCCCTAAATGTTGGAATGTGCTACTTCCACCGATGCGGGCCCTACAAAGTAAGTTTACATTTCGGACACGACTCAAAAGTTACTTACTAAATATGCAAAAGAGTGTGACATGAAAATGCTTACCTCTACTTATGCGCGATAAACGGGTTCATTCATATATGATCAAGACAATGCACTTGTGGGCTACTGGTACCTATGCAGCCGGCGAGTATATTTGTTTCCAATTTGGTCTGCATCGAATAAAGATTTTTTGGGCCACCGACGAGTTTATTTTCCTTGATGTATGCCGAATAAATTGCATGTACTGTTCTAAAGTTATGTCTAGACATTGAGCTGTACAGTTTGAATGTGCCTAACTTCTCTCAACTTTGATATATGGATATTGCTATAAGCCACATCACTTCCTAACTAATTTTTAAATTACCTACATGTAAAAGTTGTTTTGTTCACTCAACATAGACAATGTTCGAAACTAACCTACACTGACATAACAGACACGGAAATCCTATTATTTATCTACCGACATGCGTGCATTGGTTCTGTGACCATACAGCATAGTGTAGTTGTCTCATAAGTGAGCTCCAGAGAAATTGATGTCATTTACCTGATATGCAGAGTTATATTAAGAAATTGCTACAGAATTGCTAAGGAATCTTTCTTTGTTTAATTGAAACTATGTACTTTATATTAGCTTCGTAGAAGAATGTAATTGTAGTTTGTGTTAGTACCTACGTTAACTATATTGGTGTTTTGTTTTTGTTTAATTTATATGTTTTGTAATGATTAAATATCATTGTATATTTTTGGTCCATGTCGTCACTCTTGACTTTCACTGAAAACCAGGGCTGGGAATTCTTTGTGAGTTCCTAGCATAGAACCCTGAGTGAGAGTCAATTCTGACTTCACTTGTGTGTATGTGTACATAATTTATTGTAAAGTTATAATGTGAAGTTGGAATAAATATATTTCTATTTCTATTTCTATATAGATATATAATAAAATTATAAAGTCGAACTTTTACAATTGACATATATTTTACACATTATTGAAATATATTATATTTATATATATATATATCTTTGCATAATATGTAAAACAGAGGGAGACTTTGCACCAAAGTCGTCTGCATGGGTACCTCTGTCTCATCTATTTCTACCGCCAAACAGCTATATTTATATAGCTGTACATATGGCAGAGAAATTACTGGGTACTGTGACGAAACAGCCTTAGGTCACAAGATTGGCAGCGCGCAAGTAACATCCCCGAGGTGTTGCGAGCGTCAATAGGCTGCGGTGACCGCTAACCATCTGTGATGATTGTTTGCCAACCTAGTTGTATAAAAACAAACAGATATTTTTGACGAGTTTAGTGGAGTAATGGCTAGCGATGACTACTTAAGCACCAAGGCTCGTGGATTCGATTTCCACACAAAGTAAATATTTTCAATTTGATCTAACCTGCTTTGTGTGCTTCCGCCACCAATTAGTTCATGCGGTCTAGCGCCGGCCGGCACCCACCCACTACTGTTAGTAAAATGCTTGTAGCATGTTATTCTTACGATTAACGTCTAAGCGCCTGATGATGCCTCGTGGAGAGGCGAAACACGTGTCGCAGCGACGACCAGGCCACTCGTGGCAGCGATGGTGGTGGGGAATGCGGTTTCTGTTCCAGATGGTGGACGACCGCAGCAGCCAAGGCAGAGACTACCGGAGCAACCATGGCAGCGTCGGCATGTGGCATCTACTAACGGTAGTAGGTGGGTGCCGACCGGCGCTAGGCCGCATGAACTAAGCTGGCGGAAGCACACAAAGCAGGTTAGATCAAATTGCATGTAAATTTGACTTTCGCAAAATAGCGCTTGAATCTATTAACTATCCAAAGTAAATAATTGTCTGCATGAATGTGACTGCTTGTATTATTCTGGATGTTTTCAATAAATTATAAGTATATATTTACAAACAAAAACGCGTATCAATCGTCTAGTACCTGTTGTACAAGCTTTGCTTAGTATGGGCCCAGGTGACGCTGGGAAATTTGTCCGACAACGTGTAAAAAAAATATCTAATATCGATACAGAAGTTATGAACATTGTGTGCGTTTTCTCGAATATTCAAATTTTGACTTTAGATTTGGATTCAGCATAAAAAAAGTAGAATAGGAATGTTCGGGAACACCGTTCCTATCTCTTAAGGAACATGGTCAAAATGGCCAACGTAGGTTAAAAAAAAAATTGAATTGTTATATAATTGACGAGCCAGGTGTTCCTCTGGCAATATAAGCTTGCGCATTCTCAACTGGCATTATATCCTTGTGTCTATATATATCCGCTGCATACTCATCACACAAAAGCTAATTAACTGACATTGTTGACATTTTACATAGCTTGAAAATGTGGCAAATAGTTTTTAAATAATATTGCTGTCTTATTGATTGCCATAATATAATGGGATTTTAGCGCTGCGGGAATTTGTAGACTCAGGGCTAACGTGAGGAGAAAACTAGTCGCCGCCACTGGAATTAAATGACTAGGCAATCATATGACAACTAGGCCGTAATATAAATAACCGATTTATCGGTGCTCTCGTGATTCACCGTATCCGTGCATTGGGATACTCAGAAATCGAGAGTTCTTGGGAAAGGTTTGGATTTTGGACCTTAATTATAACTTCATTTTGTTTAAATTAATATAACCAAACTTCGTAGATTTAACTGTGAAAATAAAAGCATGCATTAGAGGGATGAACGAGCAAACTTGTATGGCAAAGGAAATCAAATGTTATTGCTATTCAAGGTAGTTAGTTCTATTAGTATTTATTTTTAATAACTTACTACAGAACTTTAAAATTATAAACTAGAGTGATATAACATTATTATTGAAGTGAAAACTTCTTTAGCGGCGTTGTGCACTTTTTGTGATGAGTAAAAAATGTTAAACTAGCGTCAGGACACGTGACCCTGACCGTAAGATTTTGGTGAGAATTAGAACTTGAGTTCGCTGCAGCGCTAAATCATTAGTTACCTCTAATTAAACGATTAAAACATGAAGCGCTAACTCGTTCATAGGGCATTATTTTCTCGTGACCAAAACGTTGTAAGCGCCATGAAATTCTTGGGGCTTACGCGTTTCGTTCAACGTAGTTTATCAACATCGCTGTTTGGTTTAAGCAGCGCAGGGGCTTGTGCGAGTGCGTTTGAGTTTTAGAGATTGGAGATGATGATGCTGGTAATGATGATGGTGAAAGAGTCGTTGAAATTATGGATGAAAGTTGATTTATCTGAGAGATAAACTTTTTAATGTAAAATAATTGTAATAGTTCAGAAGTGTTAAATTTTTAATGTAATATAAATTGTCATGTTTGTGTACGATAGCGCAATAAATGAATATTGTACTTTACCACATACATGATAGTACTTTTATACTGATAAATAAAGCAATTCGTACGAAATTATTCCCTAACCATTCCAAAATATTCAAAAATGCACAACGTTAATGTTCAAGTTTTCACTTCAGCCGGCACTCCCTGAGTGCAACCCGTTTTTTTTTGTGAGACATTCCTATTTTTTTTATTTTTGTGCTACTTTCAAATCTTTAGTTCTGGCTACTCTTTTCCTGAGAATACTTATATAGGTATTTCATTCCACAAAATGAGCGTTAACAAGAAAGTTTCTCTGATACAGGGCACAGCACGTGACCAGATTCTAAGAGGTCTAAGATTGAATTCCTTTCCAAATTAGGTAAAAGATTTAAATTAAAACTGACTACGTGTCTTAAATCAAGAATGACATTTAGACATCTTAGAATCTTTAAGTACAATCGGTTACTTGTTTTCTCAGGCACTCGCATTCCTAACATTGGGCAATTCAACATTCTAACGACATGGGTCACTGCCTTGATCTGTCAGCCACTGCTAGGGTTGTCAGATTTTTCGTGGACCTTTTTAAAACTTGTATTATGAAGTCCTGTATCTAAAATTGTTTAAACGGTAAGTTTAATAAGGTAACAAATTTTAATTAATTTTATTATACTCCGATATTATTTATTTAGTTTCAGGCTATCTCCATAAAAAGAAACCATCAAATACTTTAATCCGTCCATATGAATAATAAAATAGGATATTGTGCTATCGGATATCTTCGAGGGGAGGGGGAAAATATTACTTTTAATGTAGTGCTACAAATAAATGTACTACATAACAAAAAAAGAAAATGTTTTGTGTAACACAGTTAGCAACCCTTTTTTTTTTTTTTTTTTTTGTGACGCGGGGAAACGCACACCACCGGTGCCTGGGTGGCCTCCGGTGGTAGTGTGGGACTCCCCGTCGGCTGTCCGACGGTATACCCACTAAACAACCCCGCGAAATGCCATCGGCCGCGTTGGTGTGGTGCTCCGGATCTGTCAGCAACAGGGCACCACTGCGACTGGCCAGCCCCTCAAAAGGGGCCGGACTTCTTTTCTCTAGGGGCCATCCCGGCAAATTGGGACAGCCCCTCCGGCGGCGGGACCATTATGGGGCCAGGTTCCCAGCCTGACCCCTAGTCCCACAGGTTAGGGAGGCGGCAGTAGGTGCGCGTAGCGCCTACGCCGCACTCCCGTCCGCCGTCTCCGGAGCGGGGCAGCCTGAGGATCGTCCTCCCTGTCCCGCTCCGCGGCCTCCTTCTGGGACATGACGGTCTCACAGAAGGAGGCCATCGCCTGCCAGGCACTGTCACTCCCGAGCATGGAGCGGACCACGCTCGGGAGCGAGAGGTCCGCGCTACCTAGCGCGGACACCAGATCGTGGCGCTGCCGAGACCATCTGGGACACTGCTCCAGAGTATGCTGAGCAGTGTCCTCGGCCGCGCCACAATCGTGGCAGCCTGGCCGCTCCTCCCGCCTCGCGACCCGGTGCAGGTACTCACCGAAGCATCCATGTCCGGTGAGCACCTGCACCATGCGGAAAGTGAGGGGTTTGCGTCTACGACGCATCCACGCCTCCAGGACCGGGCGCAGCGCCTCCGCAACGCGGACTCCGTACCGCGGCTGCGCCAGGTCCTCCCCCCACCTCCGCATCATCTCCACATGCCCTCGCTGGCGATACCGCCCCACCTCCACCGACGTGGGGCGCTCGCCGAGAATCCTCCTATCCGAGACAAACCCGTATACCTCGGCGAGCACCTCCGCCTCCAACTCCCAGGGCGGGTCGCCAGCAAGGGCGGTCGCGGCCGTCCACGCCACCGTCCGGTACCCCCTTATCGCCCTCTGCGCTATGACCCGCTGCGCTCTGCGCAGCTGAGCCCTATTCCGAGCGCAGAGGGCTTCCGCCCATATGGGGGCACCGTACGTGGCCATACTCCGGCAGATGCCGGAGTACAGCCGCCTGCACGCGGCGCTAGGCCCGCCCACATTGGGCAGGAGGCGACCCAGCGCCGCCGCAGCTCTGATGACCCTCGGCCCCAACCGCTCGAAGTGGGGGCCGAAGGTCCATCTCCCGTCCAGGGTGAGGCCCAGATAGCTAATCTGGGCACTCACCCTAATCCTTTCTCCTCCTATTTGGAGGTGCGCTCCCGAGGGGGGGCCCCGCCTACCGGTCCCGCGGAAGAGGAGGGCCTCGGTTTTATCCAAGCGGACCCGAAGCCCAAGCCTCTCTATGCGGCTGACCACCAGTCCTACACCGACTTCGGCCAGCCGCGCCGCCTCAACGAAGGTCTTACCCCGGGATGTGACGAGGGTGTCATCTGCATAGCAGATGACGCCCATCCCGGGGAGGAGACGGCCCCGCAGGACCCAGTCGTATGCGAGGTCCACAGAATGGGGCCCAGAACTGACCCCTGTGGGACACCGCACACGACGTGTCTTCTCACCATCTGGCCCCTCGCGTCCTCGTAGCGCACCTCCCTGTCCTCCAAGTACGCCTTCAACAGTCTCCCCAAGTACGGAGGCACCCCAAAGTATTTGAGGGCCTCCAGTATGACAGTTAGCAACCCTGGCCACTACTGATAGGTATCCTATCTTCCAGCTTATCTCGTCTGACCGGCAAATATTTCATGATATTGCTTAAAACAGTAGAAGAAATTGTTGTTTAGTAGTAAAACGCCATGTTTATTTAGAATGTTCTAGTAAGCGAACTATTGAAATAGTGAAGGATACCATTACAAAAGATGCTTTCTTGAGATATTTGGTTTTCAAATCCACAGATTGCAATATATATAATTGTCGGTCTCTGTTATATATTGTCAGTTTATACAATCAACTTGCACACATCATCTTTTATACAAGGTCGGGAGGCAGAAAAGCATACGGGCCACCTGATGTAAAGTGGCTACTGCAGGCATTAAATGCTTGCTATACGGGAAATATTGCTCGCTCGTTACCACCCCTGCTCATACACAGCACAGGAACTCCTTGGGTGCTCACTGGTTATCCAACTCACTCACAGTAACATGACAACCCTACCAACCAATCATATTGTGAAGAAAAGCCAATGAAGCTTTATACTTCTACAAGAAGTTTTTGTCGGTGAAAATTGTGAAAAATTAAAATAGTATACGTTATTAGGTTCCTGGAACGAAACTGCGATGATGTGTCAAATATTACTATTCTCAATCCTGGCATACTGATCCAACAAATATTTTAGCGTTCTGTAATGGATTATACAATAAGCTAATCTCGCTAGTAGTTTAGTCGAGCAACCTGCAATATAAAATATTACTCCGTGCTTACTTTGTAAATTACATTAAAGTTCAAAATAATGTTTAATAATTTATTTATTCAATTCAGATTACAGGATTTTTTTATTAGTTTCACAACAAGTTGCATAGTTTAAAATTATATTATACAAAGTAATAAAACAAGCAACACGCTGTATCTTTCTATCTATTATATCTACATATTATACTGTGGTTACACATAGCTGCGTTTTTTTTGTTTTGTACAATGAGGTACGAAGAAGAAGCAAGCTGAGCAAGAAGTTCGAGGAAGGAGGACGCCATTGTCACCAACTGAACTCACACTGAACATGTCACCTTTACTGTAAACATAAATGAACAAGAACTGTTCATAATATGTCACTCACTTGATTTTAATTCTGTTTATTTTTGCGAACTGAACAGAGCTGAACCGACGAATGTGTAGTATACGGAGAAACTTTGTAAGTTTATATTTATTATCTTCTTCTTAGACTTATTCCGTTTTCTAATGCATTAGGATTGGCGGACTCCGTTACCTAAGCCTAAGGATTTGGCGAAGATACTGATTTTGACGTAGAGCGACTGCCGTCAGGCCTCCAAAGCCTAGTGGGAAATTCAGACGTTTTTTAGGTTAGGTCATATGTCATTCGGAAAATAATCTCTTGGGCGTGCGGATTTTCTCTCGATGTTTTCGATCATCGCACACTAGCAATTATAAATAGTACATAAATTCAAAAATACGAATTTAATGATACGTGCCTACACCAGGATTTGAATCAGGAGCTGGTTCTTTGTCCTCTAAGCTGCCACAAGATTAATACCACTGTATTTCCAAGTTTATGTTTATAATATGCTGTATAAATAACACTTTTTTTATGAAACTAGATTGGCAAACAAGAATGCGGCCCGCATTAGATGGTAAGCGGTCATCGTAGCCTATTGACGCTCGCAACACCACGGAGAACTCGCGCGCTGCCAATCTTGTGACCTATGGATGTTTGGTCACAGTACACAGTAATTTCTCTGCCATATCTCATCCTTCAAACCGGAACACAGATATGAAAATATAGCTGCTTGGCGGTAGAAACAGGTGAGACAGAGGTGCCCACGCAGACGACTTACGTTCGCTTCGTATTTACTTTATCTAGTCATTTGTGACTACTAACTTAGGTACATACACTGAAAGGTTACAATGTATAAGATTTACACTATTGCCTTATATTGGTATCATAGACACTTACTTACTACACTTACTGCTGCTTAATTCTAAGTATTCAACGCTTATCTTTAATGTGATATCTGACATGTATAAGCTAAAAACTAAAGGGAATCTGAACCCTACATGGCCCACAATCACATCTGAACCACTGTCTTTCTCATATGAATAGCACCACTTCCTCCAAGTTTATATAGAAGAGACGACCGTCTTCATGAGGAATCTTTAACTGAATCTACAGTACATACTAGTTCTATATATGCAATATATGTACACATATACATATATATGTGTGTGTGTAAAGTAATAAAAACTCCATGCGACTGAAGTAAGCAGTAATAAGCAGCAGCAGTGCAAGCAGTAGCTTATAAATTCTAAAAACATCAACTCCAGTTTCATGATACTCGTAACATTAATATAATCCTAGGACTAATGTTGTATACCTCGGCTATACTCTGTATAGCCGATGGGATCGCGGTGGCTAGGTGGAGCTGTGAAGCTCGCTGTCGCCCGGGTCTGGACTGACGCAGTATGGGGCGGGAAGTTTGGATACACATGAAGATACTTCACCGGCGTTCAAAATGGGCGAAATCAAAATTTTTAGAAAATGTAACTGAAAGATGATGAATGGAAGAATGAATTGCCGAATGGGAGAGAGTATGATGAATGAATGTGTTTATTTACAACGGAATATTTTAAAAATTAAACTTAATAAATGAAAATGTGAGAAAAGAGCCTTGCCCATGGCAGGGGTAAAAAAAAACATTAATATAATAACTCTGGTATCAATTTCGCGCTATTTTATTCTATTAAAATGCTAATGTGTAATGTACCAGAACCCATACTATGCATTTGTGAAGTGGACAGTAATTAAAATGCATTAGTTTATGATAAATTTCAAAACATGCAGAGGCAATTTTCACTTAAGAGTCATGTGGCTAAAACCGAACAAAAACGCATCGCTCGCCTGCGAATTGCGTTCCATTTATTTTGAGTCGCCAACGAATTTAGCCCTTCTGCGTGTACTTTTGAAAACATTTATTTCCACGGTTATTGTACATTGCGCGAGTCCACGTATGCCTTTTTTATAATTTCGCTATTCATTTCTCTATGTCTGTCCGCCTATCCGTCTGTCCGCGCCTAGCTCAGAGACGCTGGGCACTAGAAAGCTGTAGTTTGGCATGTATATTAACTACGCTGACAAAGTGGTAGAATAAGGTCTTGAAAAAAAAAATTTTGGTTGTACCCGTAAAGTGTTGTTACACTAAATGCTGTTTGTATTTTACCAGAGGGAGACTTTGTACAAAAGTCGTCTGCGTGGGTACCTCTGTCTCATCTATTTCTACCGACAAGCAGCTATATTTATATAGCTGTGTTCCGGTTTGAAGGGTGAGACATGGCAGAGAAATTACTGGGTACTGTGGCGAAACAGCCTTAGGCCACAAGATTGGCAGCGCGCGAGTAACATCCCCGTGGTGTTGCGAGCGTCAATAGGCTGCGGTGACCGCTTATCATCTAATGCGGGCCGCATGCTTGCTTGCCAATCTTGCTGTATAAAAAAAAGTATGTCATTCACAATATGATAACTTCATTTTTAGATCTTTGAATTGCTACTATATTTAATCCGTTAGATATTCCATCACTATGTATTAACATTTATCCAATAGCAATCTATGGAGAGTATATATAAATCTGTGTATGTACAAGTGTAAAGAAGCGACTGAGGAATGGGTGTGAGGTGACCCCGTCTTATGGTGCTCGATTCTCTGCCTACCTCTACCTCGCCAGGGTTCTAGTGTGGAAATATAGATAGACAGATAGTAAGATATTACTACCCACGTAGTGGTTATAAAAGGATCTAGAAGACTGATCAAAATTCCTAAAAACATGACAGTAACTCCGAAAAAAGCTATACGCATCGGGTCGATGAATCAAAATGGCCAAACTTCGACCAATAAACTCCATAATTTCCATAGGCATAACCAGAAAACTGAATCCGATATGTAGGTGAATGACCCATCAGAAATATCATAAGTTGCTTGACCAGCTTCGAACCTATTACAAATGTTATAAACAGTTTATTGCAGAACATTTACGCATATAAATGTGCTGTTTAATTAATACGCCGCTATTCTTAATAATTGTTGAATCCGACGATAGGTATGCTACGTATGTTGCGGGGGAAATGTGAAGTAGGTCATTTGGATGAAAATCCTAGCCATCGTATGATAGAGATTACTTTACATGTTGTAAAGACTATCTTCAGGGTTAAATACAACCTCACTTTAATAATCACAGAATCTAATACTGTAGAACAGAACGGCATGTAACATCCTTGTATACAAAGGAAATAATACACCCCTAAGGGTCGGGGGGTAAAATAGACCGCGCAACTCTTATTGTCTATTTGGACATCACGTCACTTATCGGCTTATTGGTTAAAATATTCTCCCATTGGTCAGTAGGCTCGAATCGAGCTGAGATATTTAAGCGCTAATACATAAAGATTTTATCAGAGCATGGTGCCTTCATTAATCGAATCATGAACGAAACATTACTTCAGCTCGAAACGAACACTTTTGCTTTTTTGTCTCAAGTCAAACCGCACATGGAGTGATTCTTGGAGTCACCTGTCGGCTGGAAGTTCATCTTCATATACTAGGGCCGCAATAGTCGCGTACTATACAATTCCAAAGAAATTTTATATCAAGAACTCTTAAGTTGTGAAGTTCTCTTAAGTTCCTGCCGAAATTTTTCCTACGCGCTAAGTTCAACATTACGTTCTTCAAAAAAGGCATGAATAAGCTATTACAGGGTTGGCAACGCATGAGTGGGTACTGGTGTCACAACTGTCTGTATGCTACGGTATCTGCCCAGGCCGTGTACTTATTTGTCACCTTAGTGGTATAAAAAACACACATTCTGGTTAAAGTGGACACTGATAGTAATTTGATACCGATCCATGTCTATTATACAGGTGTCAAGAGGTGTACGTGTCACCACGTTCTGCTCGGCAAGTTGTATGTATATGTGTGTATGTGTCATCATTATCGCCTTTACCAGCCGGTATCTACCCACTTTTTTATGTAGACCTTTCCTAATTATTTCCACCATACACGTTGCTCGGCTTTCCGGTTTCTGCTACCACCCGGCTGCGCATCAGAGGTCCATCTAGAGGGGGGATTAATGTACGAATTATATGTACCTACAATATATGTAATTAATCAACATCTTCAAAAACAAAGTCAAAATTACTTACATGTGGTGTACCCTGCAGATATGCAAACGAGTTTTGGCGAGAGAACGTGGCATAGAGCACAACTGAAGTGAACTTTGCTCTTATTTGTACAGTCGTATTTATTTTATTATATAATATATTATTTATATTTTGATGAATTTAAATCCATGCCCAAACTTAAACTCTACTTAAACTCTATCCAACTTCAATCAAATATTTGCTAGGCGTATGACTGCAGAGGTATAATAAGTACAATAAGAAACTGACTGACATATCAACTTTTCGCCCGCCTATAAAAAGAGTATACGTTGTGAAGCATTATTTAGATTTTCATTAAAATTTTCACGGGATAGCTGCAGACGTAGTGAGAAAATTGCGAGCAACCTGTGTGAAAAAATTATAGAATAACGTGTTTAAGTCTATCTAGTCGTTTAACTGTTGGGCAAATTTTACAATTTTGCTCTAACTTTACGAGTACATTACGAGTATAACCTTGGTCATCGCACTCGCCCGGGTCATTAGAACTAGTAATAGTATTAAAATTTACACACAGAGTTAACATACTAGGCCCGGGGACGTTATATAAATGTGTAAAATATAAAAATGTATAACGAGTGCGGTGACCATGATGTTTAAGATTAGATCCGAGCAAATTGTAATTTTGACGTGAGTACGTTCTTGAATCTGCTTCTATAGTGGGAGGCAATTTAAAAAACTGATGATTACAAAACCAAGTCATATCGCCATTCAAGCTAAATCATATAATTTCTTTTTAGTGCAACTAACTTCCATTTATCCGTTAAGAAGATGTATTCACGGTCTTAGTTACACCCCGTTTTTTGTTCTTTTTTAATAATTTCAGTAATATTTTAAGATGTCGAAATTTTAGAAAAAAATCGTTGTTTAAATTGATTCTTTCAGGAAAAAGGCAACTTAGTTATCCGGATTAGGTAATATTCAACAATACGACAACGGTTTCCAGTCAGGATTTGCCCAAAAATTTATCCCAGCAGCACATGTCATTCCATTTACGCTCGAGGTGAGGACCTTGTCTGTAAATTATAATTGTGGGTGAGCTATAAACAAGGTCGCTAACGGTAAGCGGTAAGGTTTATCCGGGATAACAGAAAAGGGTTGACTCTAATTCTCATCAACGTGATAAACTGTTAATAGGAAACCAACTATACCTAGCCCGGCCATAAGTTCTGTTACAAATGAATATTCATTTTTTTATGAAACGTTTCGTTGAATTTTGCCGTCTTGTTTTGTTATCTTTTTTTCGATAATCACTACAATATTCTGCATTCGTTTTCGGCATATTTCCTACTGAAACTTACTTCTCCTGCTTTTCTTTTTTAAAAACATTTTTCTAGTAGGAAAATTTCCTACTAGAAAAATGTTTTTATTAAAATAATGAAATATTTATGTAGAAAATACACGTGTACAGTACACCACGGTTATTATGACGCCTTATTCCAAGCTTCGTAATACGCAGGCGCGCACACACACGTACTAGAAACCGCACATCTTGATACCAACTGCATTTGTACCTACCCAATTTACCACAAATAAATGATTTGATTTGACTAACACACGTACTCTAACAATGTTCGGATCCTGCAATAAACACTGCATATAGACTTCCATCTCATTCTCTCGTGCGTTAAATCCTGTAGATGGGCAATTGGCGAAAACTTTTCTTTCAATGTTACGTAGCAAAAGTTCTATGCTGTGATAAAGGTCGGCGAATTGCCCTAAAAATTATATCTTATAACATGTATGTGTGTGACATAGCGGAGGTTTTAGGCTAAGGGTAGTGATAGCTGAGTGAATAAAGAACTAGTCTGCTTTTAGTTAACCGGCTGGTCCCTGGTTCGAATCTTTGTGTGGGCATGCACCCCTAATTTCTCACTATCTTTTTTTTTATACTACGTCGGTAGGCATACAAGCATACGGGCCACCTGATGTTAAGCAGTTACCATAGCCTATAAACGCTTATAGTAACTTAAGTATCACTCGCGCGATGTCACCTCTGCTGCTAACAGAGCAACTCCATAGGAGGTTACTAGTGACCTCACTCACACGTAGGAACACAGCAATGCTCTACAGAGTTGTTATTTGGCTGCGGTTTTCTGTGAGGTGGAGGTACTTCCCCAGACGGGAAGTTTTGATGCGCCCTCTTGATTGTAAAGATCTGATAGCAGTCGTTTGTTTCGCTCACCCTTAGGCTTAGGCAGCGGATCGCGCTAATCATAACGTTTTGAAGAGGATAGCGAAAGTTTTAGGCGAAGTTATTAAAATAACATTTTTGCACTTCTTGGCATTTTGCTTCAGCGCCTCCGCTTTATGGGTTTAACGTTATATGATTATACACCACACTTTCGATCGTAGAACTTTGGCAGTTTATTACTACAGTGAAAAGTATATTCACTAACTTTTAGGTGTTTTTATACTATGATGGTTTACAACTAGGTATAGGTCGTAGGCGGTTAGTAGGTGCGTATGAATTGTCTGCAATATAAGAAGGATCACTCGCGATTTGGTGACCACATTGCTAAAATTTCTTTTTATACAACACCAGGAGGCATTCAAGCAAACTGCTCACCTGATGTAATGCTACTTATTATATTGCCTTAGGTGAATTGGCTGCTTTGATGCGCACTACTTATCTTGAAATATAGGTAACAACAACATAGGTCAAAGTAGCACTTATATCGTATTGTCTTAGGTTTTCGCGATTGTTACACATTGAAACTATAAACTATTTTTGTGTGAATCGGAACATATATAATTAATCCATCCATGTCGGTAGATGTAATAATTGAATAACTAATGTAAGATAAATACCACCTTAGTCTTTCCTGCGACCACGGACGCTGCAAAGCGTTCGAAACGTCAGGTTTCAACAAAATAAATAAAACACGCGATACTTCCGTTAAAAATAGTTTAATTTCAATAGCACTTATATCATTGTTAACTGGCTGTAGATATGAATATACAATTTAAAAAGCTTACTATAGTAAATTTTCTATTATTCATAATCATTTTACTCCATCAAATTGGTCGTGTTCTATCGGAAGGTGATGTCAGGAGCCCTAGAAACCGGCGAGCGTGCATGAAAAGAGCAATGAATATTAAAGAAGCGAGTGAGGTATGTAAGGATCGAGTCACGTGGCGCTCGGTTCTCTCTGCCTACCCCGTAAGGGATTTGGCGTGAAGTTATAGATAGATATATAGATTTTACTCTATATTCGTACACTGCTGAACATATACTTCCTCTCTAGAGAGCCACTTGCCTCGACGAACTCGGTGGCACAGTGGTTAATAACGCTACTTTGGTACTGACGCTCGTGGCTTCGATTCCCACAGAACAAACATTTACATGGGTATAACATGCTTATTTGTCTTGGTCAGGATGTTTTCAAGAGCGGTAGGGCGTAACAAATCAGCCCCACTCGGGAAGTCCTCCACGTCACAGAAAACCGCAGCGAAATAAAAACTTCTTGGAGGGTTGTTGTATTTCAGCGAGTGAGTGAGGTTGTCAGGAAGCTCGTAAGGTGTTGATGTATTAGCAGCAGGGGCAGCATACTAGTGATATTTAATGTATTTCAAGCATTCATAGGCTATGGTAACCGATAAATAACTAGCCTAGTCACAAATAGGTCCCCGGTTCGAATGTGGCATGTACCACTAAATTCCTGTTTTCGGATTTATGTACGTATTTATCACTTGCTCGGTGGTGAAGGAAAATGTCGTGAGGAAACCCGCACCAAAAAATTATATTTCGAAGGCCTTACCTACAAATTAACTGATATATCCTCTGGATTGCGGACGTCTGACAGCAGTTGTTCTATGTAAAAAATTGTATCTTCGCCAAATTCTTAAACGGATCTCGCCAATCCGAAATGTGATAACACCATGTAGAAGAGTTACAGGGTGTTCAACATCACGATACGATTCTTAGTAGCCAAGAAAAATGAAAGAAAATAGAAAAAGCAGTTCCTACTGTATACCGAGATTGAGATACGCGCGGACGAAGTCACGGGATACAGCTTATAATACTTTGTCTTCACGTAGTACTGAGTCCCATAGGAATTTTCGTAAATGGTTTACGTAGATGTTTTTCCTCCTTATGGGGCAGTACATGGTTCATGCTGTGGTTGCTCATGAGTTAATTCTACTCTACATACTGATCAAAGACTTATTGCAATCTATATTAATAAAAATGGGGTTCCTGACTAATTCACTGACTCATCAACACCCAGGCTAAACCCTTGAAGCTAGAAAGCTGAAATTTTGGATAGAGGTTACCTTTATAAAGCTTACGAGAGATAAGAAAGGATTTTTTGAAATTTAACCCCTAAGGGGGTAAAAAGGGGATTGACAGTTTGAATGGAGTAGAAAAACTTTGTGAAGTTAGTGACTTGACAATATGTGCAAATACTCTCTATTAGAATCCAAAAAAGTGATTTCAGAATTTTCAAATATTCCACTCCTTAAAGGTTGTAATGGGGGTCAAAAGTATTTCTTGAATTAAAAGTTAAACTGTAAAGAAATTGATTTTTTTAAAGTGAGCTACTTTAGACTTTGTAAATGTACTTTTAATCAAGACGTCAAAAAAGTAATATTTATAAAATGGGCAATTATATGTATAAAGAGCTGCTTTGAGTATATACAGTTAGTATAGTTCATGAAAACCAAACAACAGATCATGACATATCTTTATTACTATACAAATAAGGATATTTGGTACTCTTACTAACTATTTAATGCTGAGTGTACTTAAAAATAAGAAGTAAAATAATAATAAGTAAAACTGTCGAAATTCCAAAATCTACACGTGCGAAGTCGCGGGCACAAGCTGTTATAATTATATACTTCCAATATTATAAGATAAATTGCTTTGCGAAAGCTATCAACGATTCAATTTCCATTTTAACACAACTCTTATTAATGTCTCACTACGAGCAGAAGTAGGAATAAAACCAATAAACTTTGCTGTATAATTCTATACACTTATTATAATAGAGTAATAAAGTATATTTTAAATTATCTACATAAAAATGTCAGCATAGTAATTATATAAAATATATAGTACAGGAAATTTATTTGGCGTGTCAGGAACAAGATAAACGTAATCCGTTAATTTAATTAATTTAGAAGTTGCATGCATATCTTCGCACCAGATCCCTTGCAGTTTAGGGAGAGAGAACCGAGCGCCATAAGACGCCATAAGACTCCTTATATCACGTTCTGATAAAAGACGACAAATTTGGTAATGGGCCATTCTTGGCTCCTACGTCCTTCTACTTTCACATTGTATATCTGTTTCGTCATTCTTTCATCCTACATTCTTTCTACACGTTCGAACCAACGGAGCATGCCTTTTCTTATCTTAACACCAACACTCTCTTTCAGAGCAACTCTCTTTCTTACAACGTCGTTTCAAACATGATCAGCAAGCGAACGCCATAAATTTTATAAATTTTGCACAATTCTCGTTTCTCAACCGCTTTTATTCTACTTTCAAACTCTCTCTGCCATACCTAGCTTACACTTCCATAAGTTAGCATTAGGATTAGTACCACGTTGTGTTCGAGTACCTAGACGTTCACCCAATGCTCCATTCACATTGGTCCCTGTATTCACTCGTCTCTCCACATCAGCGGTGTCCCTTCCTTCTTCATATTCCTAGCGTTATCCCGTTTCCAAATCCATTAGGAATGTAGGTATCTGCTTCCTAAGCGTAAGGATCTGGCGAAAATACATTTTTTTTTATACAGAGCGACTGCTATCAGACCTCCACAATCCAGACGGAAAATCAGACCTTCCTTAGGTTAGGTCACACGTCTTTAGAAGAACGACGAAGTACTCAGGATGTTTTCCTTTACCGCCGAACAAGTGATAATTACAAGTATGTACATAAATCCGACAATACGAATTTAGTGGTACACGTATACCAGGATCGGATAAGGCCAGTTATTTATTCACTGAACTAGCACTGCTCGTGTGGTGTACCTTCCATCTCTGCTAAAAGAGCTTCCAAGATATATAAAAGATAAGATAGAAAATCTTTATTTGTCTTTAGACCCTCACGGGCCTTCATTCTCAATATTGTATCTTATTAATTTTTCATAGTTTTGATTTCTCTTTTTTAATCTACCAGTATTTTAAATGACCATTGGTGAAGAAGAAATGCCAAAAGAAACTTGCCAATATAGGTCTCTTTTCAAATCGTCAATTTATATTGCAATAAATTTATGACAATGTATAATGGTGACAAGTTGTACAGTTAAAGATATATTAACACATATGCTGAATCATAACCAGACATCTTTGTCAGCCAGATATTCATCAATCCTATTATAACCTTTCTTACACAATTAGTTATTACAATAACATAGAGTATTTTTGATGCGCTTTTTGAACAGATTGTCAGGCAAGGACAGAACTATTTCAGGTACTATATAATCGAATATAATTTACGACAAAAGATCTACCCGTCTTAGCAAGCGGATGTACTGGCATACGCAATTTATTCCTTCTTCTAAAATTTTCCCTAAATTTTGAAAATTACTTTATATTTTAACGAACATATATATATATTGTCATAAATGTACTGAGAGGCCACCGTGAGGATATTTATTTCTTTAAATAGTTCTCTAAGTAATTCCCTGGAGCCCATGTTATAAATAGAGCGGAGCGCTCTCTTTTGTAATATAAAAATAGTTTCAATATCAGCTGCTCTTCCCCACAACAGTATAACATATGTCATAGTGCTGTGAAAGTAACTGAAATAGACTAAGCGAGCACTAGCCACATCCGTCAATTGTCTAATTCTCCTAACGGCATATGCGGCAGAACTAAGCTTACTGACCAGTTTATTTATGTGGTGCCCCACTGCAATGTTGAGTCTGTCGTAATTCCAAGAAATACAGTATCATTAATAAATTCTACTATATTATTGTCAATGAAAATTTCTGTATTGACAGAAGCCACATTTGGAAGACAAAATTTTATACATTTACTTTTAGTTGAATTTAATGAAAGATTATTGCATGGGAACCATTTAGAATAGCACATAGAACACTATTTATCTTGTCAATATTTTCAGACCGGCGAGCAAAAATTAAGCAAGTGTCATCGGCAAACAGTAGTATATCTGCCATTTTCAGCACTATCTATCTCATTTACATATACCAAAAAATAAAAAGGGTCCCAATGTAGAGCCCTGGGTCATCCCAATATTAACATTACTGCTTTTAAATTTGACCCCATTTATGTCAACAGTTATATGTATATATAATCTCATCCACTTATTCTAACACTACGTATACATAATATTTTCATGCAGAATTGCACTGTCCCGCTATTGCTCAGATTTCATTCATAATATTTGCGGGTTAAATCACAGGGTACTGGTATTATTTTTTAATATATGGCACAAGTAGTTGCCCTCAATCACAAGGAATTAATATTGGGAATCTCAAAACGAATGCACATGGATACCATTTAGATCAAGGGCATTCACATTCAGCGTCATTCGTTTTACGAATTGTTCCAATGTGGACAAATATGTGTGAATGGAATAGATATATTTCAGGCTAGTTTATTAAGACTGCGAGAAAAACTGATGATACCTTCCTACCTTCTACTTTTTAGTGTTATCCTGTTTCCTAATCGATTAGGAGTCGGGGTCCACTATCTGCGACTAAGGATTTAATGAAGTTACTGACTTTTACATGGAGCGACTGCCGTCATATCTGTTGAGACCTCAGAGAAAAACCAGACCTTTCTTAGCTTAGGTCATACGTCTTTTCAGATATAATTATTTAGACGTGCGAAAATATCACGAAGCAACCCCTTCGTGATATTTTCCTTCACCGTCAGGCAAGTGGTAATTACAAATATATACATAAATCCGAAAACACGAATTTAGTGGCACATGCCAGCATTCGAACATGGGATCAGCCCGGTTCTTGATCCGCTGGACTATCACTGATATACTTTACTTACTTTGATTATACTTTACTTTATTACAATCCTGCCATCACGCGTATCTTCCATTAGGATAGGCAGAGACTCTGAAACTTTCGCTTCGCGTGTCTAGGGCGGCCTTTGCCGACATTTTCAGTTACTCTTACCTGCACTTCTTTTGTTACTCTTTGACACTTGGAGTGGAAAGCAAGGAAGTCATCAATTATTTCCTCAATTGATTGTTTATTAGCATTATATTTACAAATCCTTTCATTATCAAGGGAAGTGAAATTTCTGTTTTAAATTAGAAAATACCGATAAAAAACCGTCCCTGCCTTCGAATTCGGCCGTAACTTTATCCTTGATTGCTATGAGCATACTTATTGCAAACAAATTCGATGTCGTTTCTGTCACTAAAAAATGTCCGTCTATAAATGTCAGCGTTGCCACCCTAATAAAGAGTGTAACACACCGAGCGGACTATGCAATCAGCATGTAAATGCTGCTCTCACTCAACGAAGCAAACATCGAATATTGATCGAGGCATTATGTTAATCCATGAATTTAAAATTGCTGACGACTAAGCTGGTTGCCGCTCGATGAAGCGGCGAGTGCTAGTGTGAACACTACTTTAGGACGCATCCACAAGGGAAAATCTGTAACATTAAGATCTAAGTAACTTGATTTTCATGTACTACATCGAGAAGCCGCAAGTATACCCATCTGATGTAAAATGATGTAAAGTGATTATGAACGTAGCCTGTGAAAGCTTGCAATACAGGAAGCATGGCTCGCGCCTTGCCGCTCCTGCTGCTAACAAAGTAACTCCTTAGAACTTAACCCCATTCACTCGTAGGAACAGCCCTCCAGGAAGTTATATGGTCGCAATTTTTTTTTTATAGATCGTCGGGCTTACCTGATGTAAAGCGGTTACCATAGCCAATGAATGCTTGTAATACATTAAGTATCACTCGTGCATACCAACTCTGCTGATAACACAGCAACTCCTTAAGAGCTTACTGGTGACCTCATCATACCCAGGAACACAATAATCCTCTAGGGAGTTGTTATTTGGGTTCAGTATTAACGTGGAGGTACTTCCCCAGTCAGGCTACTTTGACTAGCTCTACCTCTATTACATAATATTTAGTTACGAGCAGTTCTACTTGGGAAGTAAAACCGAGTAAAAGAGACTGCAGCATAATAACAATTGGAGGGTTGCGTGTATGCAAGCTAGCCAGGAAGCTACTGCCGTAGTGCTGCGAGGAGGGTGATGAGCGAACGACTCTCTCTGTGTTGCAAGCGTCTATAGATTACGGTAACCTATAGATACCGGAAGATGTTAACTGATTACGTAGCATATTAATGCATAATACAAACTACTGAGTAAAAACTCAAGATTTTCTATGTTCCCTTATAGGCGTTGGCATCCCGCTAAGAAGAAATTTCATTACATTAAGTATCACTCGTGCGATGCCACCTCTGCTGCTGACACAGCAACTCCTTAGGAGCTTACTGGTAACCTCACTCACACGCGCAATAACACCCCTCCAGGGAGTTGTTATCAGCTGCGGTTTTCTGTGCGGTGGAGGTACTTCCCAAGACAGGCTGGTTTAATGCTACTTTATTAAAAAACACTCAGACCACGAAACAAACAAGTCCATGCGCACAAATGTTGGTGTCGAAGTAGCGCTGCTAACCACTACGCCACCGTGCTCGTCACTATGTACCACATATGACTACAATGTAGTTGTTTACGTAATTTCTCAATTTCTTTTTAATACGTCAACTAACAGACAAGCAAACAACCGCAATACAAGGAAGACAATACACATACGCAATACACAACAGCCTATTTGAATTGTTATTTGGCCGAGGTTTGTGGAGGCACTTCCATAGCTAGGCAAGTTATTATATATCTTCTATATTTTACCAAAACCTCATCTAGATGACATTGTGCACCACTTGTATGTGAGTCCGAATCTAAAATACTTGCAATATTATTATTAAATACTTATGTTGAGTTGTCGCTCACTATAATAGCATGGTGGTGTTTTATAAACAAGCCTTTAGTTTGAGTAGGTTCGAAGATTTATGAAGTAGAACTCTGTAGGCATATAGCCGCGCATCTTTAATTCCAAGTGAGGTGGCTCTAGTCTGTGTGATGAATCCCCGATTTGCTCCTGGTGTGATACGAATGTAATTTTTAATAATGAATGATAATTATGTGGATGCTTGCGGTGAAGATGGGCATTATAGTCCATTGGTTTGAATTCACGTCGGGTTTTAATATCCCTTAAGGAGCTTGAAGTCGTAGCGCGTGTCATTGGTGAACACACAATCATATTAAGGTGTGGTTTTCCCTGGGTTCCGTGGGTTTAGTAGGGCTAACGTCACACGTTCCTGTTAAAGTCAACCTTTTTTTAAGATTATCCCATTTCCTAATCCATTAGGATTGGTGGGGTGGGTGATATAAATAAATAAATGAAGATTAAACCAAAATTGGATAATGAAATTATCATTAATATATCACCACAGCATTATTTTAACTAACTTTGTTTATGTTATAAGTTACTCAGGACATAATGCTTTGTTTATGGTCTGATTTTAAGTCATTAAAATACTTACCATTAGGAAGTCCGTACGAATATTTGTCGTAAACTTAGTAGTATTAAAAAACATTTACTCTTGTTAACTGTAATATAATTGTTTCGTTTTCGATTTTTCAAAAATAATTCACCGTAACTTTGAGAATTAAAAATATAGATATGTAAACTAGAAGCCAAGACGTGGTGATAATCGTGTTAATAGAGGCGTTTTGGTTAATGCTCAATAGAATTCAAAACCAGTAGCACAAGATTGACAGTACTATCCAACCCTCAGTCCAGCGAGGTGCAATTTTATAGACACGACAATCTGTTATAGACATAATTAGGCACGCTTATAAGACACATCAATACGTGTGAACTGTAATTATTGTCATGTCTCCTAGGGAAACTTTTGTGGATTATGACTGATTATATAAGTGAATTAATGAATATGGAATGTACTAAAGACGTACTAACTAGTAGAAGTAAAACAAAGTATCTATTGAATTGGAGTGCTTTTCTGTCGGGTTGCAACAAAAAAATCTGAACCCTGCATATTTTTCGCCAGTTAAAGGATAGGTTGGACAATAGGTCAGTCTCATAACTATATTCATTTTATTCGGATGGCAATTCCCGTTCGTTCGTATAATGATATTCATGCGTCATAGCATCATTAGCAATATTGATCTTCAAACATTTTTACACCTTTATCTGAATGGTAACAAAGTTAACCTTTCATCAGAAAACCTTTCTTCTGCCCTGACTCTTGATGAAGGGAATGAGAATTATGAAATCTATGCAGCTACATGTCATTTGTACACATTCACATATACATTCGATTCTTGGTTGATATATAAGATTACCATATCACAGTATGGCTAGAGATTTATGCAATGCATGAGCCAATTTCATTGATTGATTAAAACGAGATTTACCAAGTGAATGGTACTGTACAATAGGGCCAAGTGAGTGATACAGTCAAGAACCGTTCAAATATCATATGTGTCTTTCAAACTCAAGAGGCCCTTAATATCATAACAAAGTTCATGAGATTGGCAGTTATTGTTTGATTTACACAGTACTAGAAATTCAGGGGTTAGTATAGATCGGTTAAGTAAATTAAACTTTGTTCCGTTAATATCACATGATTCAACCGGTGAAACAACGGTATTAATATTACGTGCTCAGCACAAGAGATTTTATTAATAGGTATGTAGATAATATTCATTATGGATAATGTATAAAATTAATCATAATAAATGAATGATCTTAATTCATAACTATGATTTCCGTAAATAATATATTTTATTGAGCATTGTAATTGCTTGGGAATCGGAAATATAGATGCTTTTATTTGCCAATTTGCACAGTACGTTGATGTAAATTCCAACAATGCCGTGTCTATATGATTATTAGTCCATGGTCATAGACATTACGCGGGCAAGCACGATCACCATTGTATGATAATCGACAGTGATACGCATTCATGCCTAGAAACGAACATCTAGCTTTTTCTAAGAAATTACTAATATTTATTCGTTACTCGTAATTTTCTTTATAGCTATTAGAAGAGGAGAGTACCTTTTTCAAATAGTACTTGAAATCTTGAAGGAGACTTTGCATCTTTTCAAAGAACTTTACAATAAGGTGTGTTCCGAGGACTTGTTGATATGATGCCTACTGCAAATAGCTTCATATTATAACTGTACGGTTCGTCGATGTTGGACTGAAACCACAACGATCGTATACTGCGATTCCACTTAAGTTGTGGAATGAACTCCTTACTGAGATATTTTCGAGGGACTATATTTCCTAGAGAATATAAGGGACAAAACAACAAGGTGCATGAGATTTGTCAAAAAAGGCGTAGAGAGATTTTCACATGGTAGACAATGTCCGACTGACGCCTCTGGTGTTGTAAATGTCCTTAGGCTATAGAAACTGCTTACCATCAAGCAAGTCACAAAAAAGCAAAGCATCACATACCTACTTTTAAGGAACAACTTACAAACTTCCTTTTACGACTTTGACTTTTTTTAACAACTTCGATTCTTCCCTGACCCCTAGAGAAAGCCAGAGTATAACTCTAATTTTTATTTTATTCATTAAAATATTTTATTTTATTTTTAATTTAGTTACACTTATTGTTAAAATCCATAGTATGTGTGTAGTTATATCTTCATAAATCTGTAACAAAAGCAACTATAATGTAAAAAAAATATAATGAATCAATAAGTGACATCTCTTTATATTGTGCATATGAGTGTTATTTATAGTTAATAAATTCAGGCGTTATTTTGTAAAAGTCGCTGCCATGCCTGCTCCGGTAGAATCTGCCTCGGCTGCAGCGGTCGTCCGCCATCTGGAACAGACACCGCATGCACTCACCACCGTCGCTGCCACGACTGTCCTGGTCATCACTGCGACACGTGTTTCTCCTCTCCAGGCAGGTATGGGTAGGCGCTGTACATGTTAGTCGTTAGAATAACAGTGACAAATCCATTGTAGTGCCGTCCCTTATATTTAATTGAGGGTGGGGGAGGATGGGGTGAGTGAAAAGATATTTAATATACGGGAATTGATGTTGCATCTACTAACGGTAGTGGGTGGGTGCCAGCCGGCGCCAGTCCGTATGAACTAATTGGTGGTAGAAGCACACAAAGCAGGTTTCAAATTGCACGTGTTATTTATGTAGTGTGTATCCACTGGGTATTATTACTGCTATCAAACGCCACGACATTAATATAGACTAATTAAAAACACTTTTACATGTATCAATAGAGTTCAATCTTAATAGCCCTAAACAAAATTTACTACTCGTATGCCGTACCACTAAAGATGTTGCTATTTATATATATTTGTGCTTTTACTGTTTTAATAGAATTTATATTGAGAATGTTTCCGTGATAATTACCAGAACATCTGCCGGTCAGATCATCACCGTTAGTTACACAACTGTGACAACACACTGGAGAGAATAATTTTGAATCTTGATTGTACAACAGAAAAAGTTACACCCATGTATCTTGTATCTTGACAGTAAAGGCGGGAATTGCATGATTTTGTATAACTTGAAAGCGTTCATTAGTAGGCATATATTACAATTACGTTGATTGGTACGTTGGTAACATTTGTTTATTCATTAACTATGGTAGCCGATTTATTACCAACTTTAAAATTGAGAAGTTTTTTTACGTATGTTAATATTTTAATCGACATTGATAGTTTAAACTTTGTTCAATTGGAATATATTCGAATTTTAGCCTTATTTAAATTGTATGGAAATTCATTAAAGATTTAGATGATTAATTGTAAAGTAAATGACGCGACTTTGACACCAACGCTCGTGGGTTCGATTCCCACACATGGCAAACATTTGTGTCCATGAACATGTCTGTTCATGGGTCTGGATGTTTTAAGAGAGGTAGGGCGCATCAAAGCAGCCCGTCTGGGGAAGTACCTCCACCTCATAGAAAACCGCAGCCAAATAACAACTCCCTATAGGGTTGTTGTGTTCCTGCGTGTGTGTGAGGTCACCAGTACCAGTGGAGTTTGCTATTTAATTCATCATGAAACTTCGCTAAATTCATGTGGTAATTTTAGTATATTCTTAGATAATACCACCACGATGTTTCCACTCTAAATTGTCTATCTAATAAAATTCTACGCTAGCATGAGTGGACATAACAACGTCAAAACAGCGCCGAGTAAAATTTATAGTCCTTGTTGCACAACATCAAAGATGCTGCTATTTGTATAGTATTATGAAGTTTTATTGCATTCGGTGTTGAGAAATAAAGCAACATTAATAGTTACAAAAAAAAAAGGATTAAATAATTTAACATATATTTATATTTATGTGCAGTGCTATAAAATGTAAAAATTCTTTAAGCGAGTAATAAAATTAAAAAAATATTAGCGAATAAGTACCTTTAATATTCTGCACCTAATATTTTTGGTAGAGATTTACTAGCTAAATTACAAGATTAGTTTTATATTTAATAATATTTACTAACTACTGGAACCATAATAATATGTTGGCTTGTGATATAAAAATAGCAATGAAGGCAACATTCTTTAGAAATTATTGGAGTAGCGCGATCTATACTACTTTCTCGCGTTATATTTTTCACAGCGAACTATATTTTAAATATGGATATATAGTCGATAAACAATACATGAATTAAAGGTATGATAATTCATTCCTTCCGCACTTTTCCACTGTTAGACTGTGCAATTCGGTAGAAGAATCTATTCTGACTAGAGATCTATCGACTGGCAATATTTACCATTGCTGCGCTGACAATTTTGGCAATATTCCACATTTTGCCCAGCGATATTTTAAATATCACTAAAATTGTCGACAGGATGGTAATATATTTCGACATTCATAAATATTAATGAAGCAGCGGGAATTCAAAGCCAAAGAAAAGATTAACACCACATTTATTTTATGGTAACGTTCGAAAATTATTATGATTCAATTAAAAAGTTTTAAAGCGTTAAAATAAAATATGAGTAAATAAAACAAAAAAAACGTTGTTAAAATCAAAAGTTCATAAAAAAGTTCATCAAGTTCTATAAGATTCGAAACGCCGAGAATAGCCGTACGAGAATAATTTCAGTTAAGGGAAATATTACCATAGATGACATTTGCATTATACAGCAGAGATTATGAACTAGTTACCATGAGAAACCAAGAACTACTAACTCTACTACCACAAGGAGCTTAGGCTGTCCCAGTTCTCACTGGCGGTCAGAGCGATAAGAGGGTACCACACAACCTCCTTGTGTGATCGCAGGAAGCCCGCCCTGAGATTTAGAGACAGAAGTGCTGGCAGCAGGGTACAGGTCGAAGACAGAACAGGCGGTTCGCGCCGAAATGAAGAAGTTCACTTCGTGGAGAAATAAGGAGTGAATTTTTACGTAAATGGACGGGAAAATTAGAGGAGGCGAGCGCTGGTTGACGCACCGGTGATGCCATTCGCTCCGTACTCCAAAGATGGGTCGACGACATGAAGTAATAACCTTCCACGTGGAAGACGGTCTCCTTCCGCCCTAATGAGAGCCTGCGGGCAGTGTGGAGGGAAACTTGCTGCCTAACGGAGAGGGGTTCTCGAGCTGACGGCGTGCGGAATGTTCCAGGCACGCCTCTTGCAGACGATAAACATTAGATGGAAGAGCCCGCAATTATTAAAACCCGTACCCGAAACTCCACCGACAACTAGCGCCGAGAAGGAACTCAGGTGGGGTTTTAGTTGGTTGGTATGCCCAGAGGCACATTAGAAAACCCTTTACTTTTGACTGTAGCAGAAGTCTGACACGTCACGTCGCTATCCCCTTGGCGATGTGGTAAGCATGAGCATTTTCCCATCGGGAAGAATAAAAAAGGCCGTATCAATTCAATAGCTCGACAACAGCTTCGGTACCGCTTAAGGATAAAAGCACACCTGTCAAACATCTCTTGTAGAACTACTGAGCTGTAGAAAGCCTACTTATGCAGCTCTCGTGTTAGTTGGGAAGTAAATCAAATGTTTAATGTCTGGATTGCAATTATACAATCGAGTATTTACGTACGTATGCACGTATAGGCCGGAGGAGGAGCATTGAATGATTCCACGCAAACCATTGCGTTTAGAAGCATAGCTGAATAATTTTGTGCACAAATTAATATTAACAAAATACTAATCAATGACGAATTTGGCGAAAAATATATGACCAAATAGTTATTTTGGTGGAACTAAACTAGCATCTATTGCAAATATTACGTAACTGTACTTACTAAATTTACGGCAAAGGTGTTTACCACTGCATATTTAGTGCCGGGTTTTACGACTGCTGTGAACTGCTCTTTAAAATTTTCGAATGTTTTTGGAATATACGGATGTATATCTCATCAAGCCACCAAACAATATCGAGCTAAAAATATAAGCTTTAACAAAGGAATGTTAGTTTTTTTTATACAACGTCAGGAGGCATACAAGCATACGGCCCACCTGATGTAAAACAGTTATCGTAGCATATAAATGCTTGCAATACATTATGTATTACTCGGGCGATGCTACCACTGCTGCTAACACAGCAAGTCCTTACCTAGCTCTCCTTAGGAGCTCACTAGCGACCTCACTCACACGCAGGATTATAACAACCCTCCAGGGAGTTGTTATTTGGCTGCAGTTTTCTGTGGGATGGAGGTACTTCCCCAGACGGGCTGCGTTGATGCACCCTACCTCTCCTAGTATATATTCACAGTTAAAGTCCAACTTGCTAATTTACAAACGGGGATCTGTTGAAACAGTGTTAGAGCGCATCATATCCTTACCTTAGGTACCTTTACCGCATAGAAACATCGCCTTGTACATATATAATTAAGGCATCATATGAGCCATATGTTTGTAAACCTCCAGCGCTTTAGAAACATAAAGACAAAGCACGAAAAGACATTTGCATATATGTAGGCGAGACGAATTATTTTGCTAAATAGCATTAGTATAAAACGTGCTATTTCGTCGTTTATATTTCTAGAGCTCACAGACCTTTTTTACCTTCTACTAGACTAGACACTAGAAGATACCAACAATGAGACCTACTAAATATCTACAGTTAGTTACCCGACGTGATCATAAGGAATATAAAACCAACATGAAACAAAAGGACATTTATTGTTAAGTAAAATAATTGCGTACATTGCAATTCCAGACCAAATCGATTACTTTTAAACAACCTAAACAAATACTTACTTAATTTATAACAGAGCCATCTCGATGGACTACAGAACTGTATGTCACCAACGTAATTACTAATAACCAACTAAACAAAACCTTCACCAACCCACATTCACCCTACAGCTGTAGTCCAAGTTATACTAGTTATTTCGTAATAAATAAATTTATTGTCGGAAAAGTGTCTATTCGCCCACGTCCGTTTGTGGTTGGCTTACTGATGGCATTTCCATATTTACTGCCATGTCAAAGGTATTTGTTTCCGTAATACCTGGTAGCCTGTGATGTTAAGTTGCTTGTAAATATATTACGGGTAGGTTACGCTATGGTAAAAAATTCCCATGAGCTTTGCTATTGTGGGGTAAATTTCGTACTCACCTACGTGAGTTATAAGTTGAGGTGCAAGAATCATAAACAGAATCCAACCAAGGAATACTACCATAGAATACCAACTTCATATACAAGTGGTGCATCCTACTAATATGCGAACGAGCCGAAAGAGAAGTAGGCACTACTCAGCAGCCTGACTAGGGAAATATCTCCATCTCGGACCACTTCATCCGGACTAGCGCTGACCGGCACCCACCCACTACTGTTAGTGCAACATGTCACCGCTGCCATGGCTGCTCCACTAGTCTTTGCCTCGGCTGCTGCAGTCGTTTGCCATCTAGAACAGATATCGCATCCACCCGCCACCGTTGCTGCCATGACTGCCCTGGTCGTCGCTGCCACACATATTTCCCCTCTCCACGAGGCATCCTCAGGCGCTGTAGATGTTGGTCGTTAGAATAACAAGCTAAAAAGCCCCACCGTGAGCTAGACTAGCTAAAGACCATATATTTTGGTGAACTTCCATCGGAGTTTTTGTACATAAGTTGTCAGGCTGAACAAGTAGTGTGTCTTCAAAACCAGGTTTGTGTTATAGCAGCGTCCACAGATTAACTCGGGCTATGAAGATGATGTTAGGTCGCTTAAACAGTCAGAAAACCATTTAAAGTTGTTGTATGGTCCCTAAGCTGATCTTTCCTTCCATCGATTACTCTTCGATATACCTAACTTTATTTTATCTACCTGTCTATCTATATATCTTCACGCTAGATCACGCTAGGCAGAGAGACGAGCTCGGTGGTGAATGACGCGACTTTGATGCCAACGCTCGTGAGTTAATTTTTTTTTATACTACGTCAGGAGGCATACAAGCATACGGCCTGATGTAAACCGGATACCGTAGCCTATTAATCACTCGCGCGATGCCTCCTCTGCTGCTTACACAGTAACTCCTCGGGAGCTTACTGGTGACCTCACTCACACGCAGGAACACAATAACCCTCTAAGGAGTTGTTATTTGGCTGCGGTTTTCTGTGAGGTGGAGGTACTTCCCCAGACGGGCTGCTTTGATGCACCCTACCTCTCTTAAAACATCCAGACCAAGACAAACAGACATGTTCATGCACACAAATGTTTGCCTTGTGCGGGAATCGAACCCACGAGCGTTTGTGTCAAAGTCGCGTCATTCACAACTGAGCCACCGTGCTCGTCGAAATTCCACACTGATTTCCACACTGGACATACATTTGTGTGCATGAAATGTCTGTTTGTCTTTGTCTGGATGTTTTTAAGAGAGAAGCCAGTGCCATATGACGCAGTTATTGCATACTTCGCTAGTTTTTTTTTACATTACACATTTTAAGCAATCTCGCCTGTTCCTAGTATTTTTGACATCACCTTGACCTTTAACCTTGACCTGACTAATGCAGTCGTGGTAATTAAGTCTTGGACTTCTTCGGCTCCTACGTCTCACTTTCGCATTATAGTTTCAGGAACACCGTTGCTATATGAACTCTATATGTTTGTCTTTGCGTTTATCCGTGCGTTTGTATGTGCGTTTGTCTGTCGCTTTTTTCGAATTTTGACTTCAGATTCGGATCCAGCATAAAAAAGTAGAACAGGAATGTTCAGGAACACCGTTCCTATCTCTTAAGGAACATGGTCAAAATGGCCGACAAATTAAAAAAAAAATTGAATCGTTATATAATTGTCGAGCCAGGTGTCTCTGGCAATGCAAGCTTGTGCATTCTCAACTGGTTATTCGTTGTTTTTTTATACAACGTCGGGGCCCGCCTGATAAAGCGATTACCGTAGCCTTTGAGCGCTTGCAATACATTAAGTATCACTCGTACAATGCCACCTCTGCTGCTAACACAGCAACTCCTTAGGAGCTTATTGGTGATCTCACTCACATGCAAGAATACAACAACTGTCTAGGGAGTTGTTATTTGGGACTGCTGCGTTTTTCTGTGGAGATGGAGGTACTTCACCAGATGGGCTGCTTTAATGCGCTCTACCTCTCGTTGTTCATTCGTCCTGCATTCTTTCTACTTGCCTGAACCAACGGAGTATGCCTCTTCTTATCTTCCGACACTCTCTTTCTTACATCATCGTAACAACAACGTTTTACCTACAGTACCGATCAGAAACTTCTTAGGCAGCTTAAAAAGCTCAAAAGAGGAACCACTTGCTATCAGGCGGGCAATATATTTGTTTGTCAACTAGTACAAAAAACTTGAATATTTCTACGTATTATTTAAACTAATTACATCATGGTAACAAATATACTAAAATAATAAAATGTACATAATTATTCGGGTTGTTAAAAAATCCAAACAAGAAGGTGATTAAACCAATAAAATGAAATAATCGACCCTTTACAGATTTAATTAACTCATAAAATAACTCATAAGCTTAATTCAGGGCTATCAATTAATCTACACTTGGGATGGTAAATAAATATATTGCAAAAAGTTGCAATTAAAATGACAGGTCCATTTATAATATTGGTTCAGACGTGACATTTTAATTAGTACTTTACTTCTCTAGCTCTTCAAATGTTATTATGTAACCGCAACACCAATAACCAAAGATAATCGAGTGCCATGTGATACGCGGTCCTTACGCTTGTTTCTTATACATTCATAGCTCTTTTGAACACGCTTGTCGATTTCTAGGGCCAAACGTTAACAACGTACAATATCTCTCTATCTATCCATACCCTTACGCCAGTATCTTTTGCAGAGTACGTAGAGAAAAATCGAGTGCACACTCGCAAGGTGCGCTCTTTACAGACCTCGTTCGGTTCTTCTCGTTTCTAGCTTTATCCCGTTTCCTAATTCATTAGGATTGGCCGGGTCCAGTACCTGAGCCTGAGACTTTAGCAAAGATACTGATTTTTACATAGAGCTACTGCCGTTAGACCTCCACGATCCAGGGGCAAAACCAAACCTTTCTTAGGTTAGGTTAAACATCATTTGATATAAAATTTCTTGGATATTGTTTTCTCACGATATTTTTCTTCATCGTCGGGCAAGTGATAATTACAAATCCTACTTAACATTATAAATGCGAAAGTTTGTATGTATGGATGTTTGTTTCTCTTTCACGCTTAAACGGCTGAACGGATTGGAATGAAATTTGGCACGTAGTTAGATTATGTTCTGGATTAACACATAGGCTACGTTATTTGACTCCACGCGGGCAGAGCCGCGGGCAGCAGCTAGTATGTAATAAATACGAACCAGGGATCGTCCGATAATAGGCCGGTTCTTTATCCACTGGGCTATCACTGCTTGCTCTTATACATATTCTTCAGGTTCTTTAACATTTCTAGCTTTTTTCATGCTCGCTTGCCATGGTCGAATAATATCCTAGGTATGTTATACCAGTCACATACACATAATATATGTGCCAATTTAATTGACTGAATACTATACTTTGCCGCGTCGACCATGCAACCTTTTGCCTCCATTAGACCTGCTAGTCACGGACTGATGTTACTCTACAAATTAGAAAATGAAATAAATTAACTTGAAAGGTATTTATTTATTCCCGTTTATTTTTGCCAGAATATTCCCTAACCCTATATCATAAAGTTTAAAATTGTCTGGAGGTTGTTGTGTTTGTAATTTGGTTGGATTATTCACGTGTGCATTAGAATAATTGCATTGGACAACTCTCATGGTGTGGTTATTAAAAAAACATTAGACTGTGTCATATTAATTAGTTTATAAGAAACGTTTGTTTGCTGTCTTGAATTAATGATTTCTGTTACGAATTAGGTATTATTATTCAGCGACATATCAGTATTACTACCAATATTATTGTATTTTAAAATGGCGTAAGTAGTACTATATCTACATATAGTTATTTATCATGACACAGCTCTTGCTTTGCTCTGACAAAGAGGCACTTTATTCGGCATACCTGTCGTTACAAAGAGATGAATATATATCTTAAGACATTTATGCTTTGCGACGAAATACGTATAGACGCGACACGAGAGCGTGGCCAACTGAATGCGAGTTGAGCAATTACCTTACTTTCGTATTGCCATTCTAGAGCGTGTACGCCGTATCTATAACTATAAAAACATCTTAGTTTTTATTAAGTACTTTTTTAACATAGCGTCCAATTGTATCCCACAACCATACGATTCATCTGATCTAAAGTACTTAAAAACGATCCCAGTATAAGAAGTATCGCTCGCTATTTGCCACCACTGCTGTTATCATGACAATCGTTAAGCTCATCGAAGAGATGTAGGTAACTGTTACGAGTACCTACTCGTAACGGTTACCTACATCTCTTCGATGAGCAATTTACTTAACAGCTTACTAGTAGCTCACCTGAGCTACTAGTAAGCTGTTAAGTAAATTGCTGCGTTACCAGTGTGGGTGACGAACTTCCAGCATATTACTTAGCTCCTAATATTGAAAACGTTCATAACATGAAGGAAATAACCTATGGAGGACAAATGAGACCGATATTAGTAGTAACTCAATTTACCGCTACTTATCGGGGGGGTAAAGTAGAACGCGCTCTTATTAACTAGTTTTCCGATCATCATCGCGGCACTCATTGACTTATTTACTAGATTTTTTTTATACTACGTCGGGAGGCGTACAAGCATACGGCCCACCTGATGTAAAACGGGTACCGTAGCCTATTATCGCTTTCGATATATTAAGTATCACTCGCGCGTTGCCTCCTCTGCTGCTTACACAGCAACTCCTTGGGAGCTCTGGTGACCTCACTCACACGCAGGACCACAACAGCCCTCTAGGGAGTTGTTATTTGGCTGCGGTTTTCTGTGAGGTGAAGGTACTTCCCCAGACGGGCTGCTTTCATGCGCCCTACTTCTCTTAATTAAATTAGAATATTCTCCCATTGGTCAGTAGGCTGAAATCGCTAAGATATTTAGACGCTATAATACAACGCGCGCAGTCAAGTGGTTTACTGGATTGTTAATAAGCAACTATAACCACTTTACATCAAGTGAGCTGTAGGCCTGTTTGCATTTTGACTTTGTTTAAAAAAAACTAGCACAATACGTAGAATCATAAAAATGAGTAATTATCCAGAGAGCATAATGAGTTCACAAAGGATTTTTTTAATTAATAAAAAAATAATTACGAACATCTGATTGGTAAGTTCTCTGTCCGTATGCACAAATAAATATCATCTGTATTTTAATTCAGCTATGGTTCAAATTGGGACGGTAAGTTATGACAGCTGTTAAAAGTAAGTGGTTTGTAATATCGTGTAACAAAGAGTCGTGCGATTACGGAACGGGTACGCAGCGGTCACGCGACGTTGTCGTCGCGTCTGGGCGGGGCCTTATGATTAATTGTGCCTGATCATACCGTTTTAGGGCAATACTTCACTACCGAAATATGGTTTCTTGTTCACGGAAATCTCTTTTTTGAGTAATGGACATACTTCTTTTTCCTCGCATTATCCTGTTTCATAGCTGTCCATTAGCCAAGTTCAAGTAATTTGCCGAAGATACTGATTTCGACATGGAGCGACTGCCGTTAGAACTCTTAGGAGATTACTGGCGACCTCACTCACACGCAGGAAACACAACAACTATCTAGGGAGTTGTTATTTAGCCTGCAGTTTTCTGTGAGGTGGGGTTACTTCCCCAGACGGGCTGCTTTGATGCGCCCTACCTTTCTTTTCGAAAAGTTACTTTATAAGATCTACATGCATGCGGTTACATATATCGAGCAAACACACGAATAAGTACTAATAAATAGTGAGTTGGTAACTATTCTGTTTTACAACGTTTGTGTAAAATTACATTTTATTTTTCAGGAAAGACACATATAGATAACCTTAAAAATCCAAACCTCATCTAACTAAGCAATTTGATCCAAATCGCAAGAATCGTTTGCGAGGTAGGGCACGACAAAGCAGCCCGTCTGGGGAAATACCTCCACCTCACAGAAAACCGTAGCCAAATAACAACTCCCTAGATGGTTGTTGTATTTCCTGCGTGTGAGTGAGGTGAGATTTTTATCTTTATCTTTTATTACAAGCGTTCAAGGTTATATAAGGTGGGTCGTATGCTTGTAAGCCTTCCGACGTCGTATAAAAAAAAGATACTCAAAATATGTTACATAATTACATTTAATAGGAATTTTAACTGGTAAAATAACCTTTACTTTCTGGAATTACTACTATTGTTTTTATTTATTCATAGTGCTTTGAATGTTTAACTTCCCATTCTAGAAGAAGTTATGTTAATGGGACGAAAAATTGTTTGTTGGAGAATGAGGGTGAAATCTGACGAAATGCTGTGGGAGGCACAGGGAGGATCCCGAAATGGAAGGGGATGTACGGATCAAGTTTTCTCGCTTCGCAATAGCATCTATCTATAGCTTCAATCCAAATCCCTTGCGGGGTAGGCACAGAGAATCGAGCGCCACGTGACTCGATCTTTACATATCTCACTCGCTTCTTTAACATTCATTGCTCTTCTCATGCATGCTCGCCGGTTTCTAGGGCCCCTGACATCACCTTCTAATAGAACACGACAAATTTGGTCATGGTAGGTAAGTCTTGGCCTTCCTCGGCTCCTACATCCTTCCACTTTTGCATTGTATATCTGCTTCGTCATTGTTTCATCTTACATTATTTCTACATGTCCGAAACAACGGAGCATGCCTCTTCTTATTTTAACACCGACTCTCTCTTTCAGACCAACCCTGTTTCTAACATCGTCATTGCGAACACGGTCTACAAGCCTTACGCCACAAATTTTGCGCAGTGCTCGCATTTCGGCCGCGTTTATCCTACTTTCATGCTCTCTCTGCCATACCTAGCTCTCGCTTCCATAAGTTAGCGTTGGGACCAGTACTATAGTAAGTGTAACTTAATGATAAGGGTTTCAGCTTAACAAGACTGTCATTTACCGGTAAAAAAAAAATGACAATTTCTCCCCCTGTAAAAGAAAAGTATGCAAATACTCGCGGACGGCGCGGCGGACGCGGTCCTTACACACTTCACTCGCTTCTTTCACATTCATAGCCCTTTTCATGCACGCTTGCCGGTTCCTGGGGCTCCTGACATCACCTTCTGTTAAAACACGACTAATTTGGTCATGGTAGGTTAGTCTCGGTCTTCCTCGGCTCCTACATCCTTCCACTTTTGCATTGTATATATAAATAGTAGAACACAAGTATTTAATTCTATGTTTTTTATACAATGTCGGAAAGCATACCAGCACCCACAAGGCCCACCTGATTTGAAGTGGTTACCGTATGAACACTTGCAATACAGGAAGAATCTCTCGCCCCGTTGCCACCCCTGCTGCTGCCATAGCAAACCCTTGGGATTTTACAGGTAAATGTGAGTGGGTCACAGCAAAACTCCAGGGAGTTGTTACTTGCATGCGGTTTCTGTGAGCTGGAGGTGCTTTCCCTGTCAGTGAAAATTACTTTCTTCAATTCCAACTTAGAACAATGACATATGCTATGTTCCGACATAGCATAAACAAAGTTAGTCTAATGTTTTTCAAATATTATCTAACAACAAGCTCAATCGGCAAAAGTTTTTCTGCTATATAAATTATTTGTAGTCAATATTTAGGTTGATAAATAAAAAAATAACGAATATTTTGTAAGTGTGTTGGAATGCGATCTATTGTTCAATGGGAGGGTGGGGGTAGGAGGTTGAAAATTTGGGGTTATAGATATTTTTTGATGCCAAATAAAAAAAAAAACAAAAAAATTTTTGTCAAAAATATAGATTTTTTTTCTGATTAGGGACACCTTAATCACCTAGCGATATTAAATATACTTTACGACCTATTCTCATACCTATCAAATATACATTAAAAATTCATAAAAATCGGTCGAGCCGTTTCGGAAGAGGGCGACCACAAACACCGTGACACGAGATTTATATATATATATATATATATATATATATATATAGAAGTATCTTACAAATAATTACTTAAAAAAATAAGAAAAAACTTTTTACAACATAAATGTCTTTGACCAGTTTAATATTTTCATAAACATAATGTATATCTCATGGTACAAAGCAGGCCTTACGAAGCCTCGTCTCGCTTATCTTATCGCAATCACGTATGGAAGTTCATTATAACGAGCAGTGATGACTTATGTCTGTTGTCCGCTTCCCGAATTGACAACTAACTGCACTTCATCAAAAAATAAAAAAAAACCAACTACGGATTTCGTTCTGATGGGGTCGTGAATACTTTAAACTTTATATTTTGAGTGATTGGAGAGAATGAGTCGACATTTTGCGACGGTGTTTTTTGTCATCAAGATTTTTTTTATACAACGTCGGGAGGCATACAAGCATACGGCTCACCTGATGGAAAGCGGTTACTGTAGCCTATGAACGAAATGAAATACATTAAGTATCGCTCGCGCGATGTCACCTCTGCTGCTAGCATAGCAACTTCTCAGGAGCTTACTGGTGACCTCACTCACACACAGGAACACAACAACTTCTTTCGTCTTTTATCCAACAAAATTGAACATTGTAATCATCATGGCAATGTTCAATTTTGTTGGATAAAAGACATTATAAATTATGTACCGTCTAAATAACTATAGTTCAGACGGATTACATCTATGCAACTCTCGACTCATCTCAAGAAATGCGACTGATTTTAATCAAAACGCTGTACCTTATATCACGCGTGTCGCACCGCGCCTCTCAAAAGGGCTAATTTATTTACTTTACACTAAGATTGAATTTCTTCGCCCGCAATGCACTGAAATAATGAGCTGATGAGGGCACTGGGAGTTTATTAATATAACAAGGGAATTATGTATGATATGGATATAAAAGTAAATAAAATCCGATGTAATCATGGGGTGTTATTATGAAAGATTATCAGAATAAAGTAGTAAAGGTAGCATAGTAGTGACAGCCAGTGGATAAAAAACTGGCCTATTGACCATCTGGTCTCCCGTTCGAATCCTGACGAGGGTATGTGTCATTAAATTGAGCAGTGATAGCCCAGTGGATAGGGAACTGGCCTTTTGAGTAAACGGTCCTCGGTTCGAATCCAAGCGGATGCATGTACCACTAAATTCGTGTTTTCATATTTATGTACATAATTATCACTTGTTCGGCGGTGAAGGAGAACATCGTGAGGAAACGCACACGTTCAAGAAAATATATTTCGAATAACGTGTGACCTAACCTAAGAAAGATCTGGTTCTCCCTCTGGGTTGTGGAGGTCTGACGGCAGTCGCTCCATGTAAAAATCAGTGTCTTCGCCAAATCCTTAGGCTTAGGTAGCGAACCCCGCCAATCCTTATCCCGGATTGGGAAACGGGACAACGCGAAGAAGAAGGCATGTCTCATTTAATCATTTTTAAGAGTTTCAAGAGAGGTGGGGCACATCAAAGCAGCCCGTCTGGGGAAGTACCTCCACCTCACAGAAAATCGCAGCCAAATAATAGCTCCCTAGAGGTTTGTTGTGTTTCTGCGCGTGAGTGAGGTCAACAGTAAGCTCCCAAGGAGTTGCTGTGCAAGCAGCAGAGGAGGCATCGCGCGAGTGATACTTAATATATCGCAAGCGTGAATAGGCTACGGTACCCGCTTTACATCAGGTGGACCGTATGCTTGCGTGCCTCTCGATGTAGTATAAAAAAAATCTGTGTTTTCGGATTTATGTACAAATTTGTAGTTATCACTTGCTTCACACCGCCCGGTGAAGGAATACGTCGTGAGGAAACTCGCACGTCCAAGAAATTATATTTCGAAAGACTTGTTCTGCTTTGCTCTTGTTGCTCTGGTTCTCTCTCTGGATTATGAAGGTTCGGCAGCAGCCGCTCCATGAAAGCTTCAGCATCTTCGTCAAATCGTGCATAGGCAGCGGACCCCGTTAATCTTAATGAATTACGAAATGAGATAATGCTAAGAAGAACACATAAAAAATTATAAAGCAAGTTATGATTTATTGTACTGCCATAAAGAGTGCCACCAATCGTACGATATGTACTCCTGGTGTTGCAATCGTAGCTATGTTATCGGTCCCACTGGTGGGATGGATAATTTTTCAGTCATATTTTAAATCTCAAAAATACCTAGAAAAATGTTAAGTATTTATTTATATAGTGTTGATTTAGATTTAAATGCAGAAAAAATATCTGTATGTTATTTTACACTTATTAATCTAGTTACTTCGGTGTTTATATATGCATCTAATAAAATCAGTAAAAATACAACATAAAAGCGTTTAAGTAATAACGACGATCATAATAAAAATTTCTGAATATTGCGTCTTGAATACACTAGTGTTGTAATCATTTCCAGTATAAATATGTATCTATTATATATTTATACTGGAATTATTATTATAACTATTTTGATTAAATAAATATGTAGTTATATATTTTCCATTCGAAAAATAATTTCGATGTAAGAAATTTCAACAAATTGCGTATATTATTTCAACATCACGTTAAAAAAATAGAAATTAATTACTATATTTTGCCACATTATAAGTATATATAGTAACTTCTAGAAATTAGAGAAGTAAAGGGTTTTGGAGGTAAGTTATGGACAATCAAATCTTGCCAAGATAGAAATGCGATATGATGTTATATATATATATAGGTATAATTAAATGTACTGTTATGGAACTTACCACAATCTAGATCTCAACTCTTTTATTGGTGACACTGATGAAAGTGATCTACCGCAGTAGACGCCATTCACATTTATGTTTTTGCGAGCAAAAAAAATTACTTGGATTTGTTTTCTAACCGTGAGTGTCATGGTGAAATTACCAAGGATTTCATGGATAATTGATGCATTAGCAGCGGGAGTTGCAAGACTGCAAAAGATACTCCAAGTGTGGTAAGTCCCTACATCTGTAAGATCGATATTCTAATTTTACATAACTGATGCATGTTACAATTTGGTACGAATGGTCATTCTCCTTTTACAGCATCTTTGTAGAAAATCTACAAACAAATTTCATTCTTAATTACCCAAAATTATGATGGAATTAAAATGTATATACTTACATACATTATATAGGTACATAGAGTCCTTTGTGAGTCATGTAACATAACCGCTACAAAACATAATTTTATTTGCTCTTTAGAATTGTGTTATTTGTCAGATCATTTATAATAATTAAATTGTTTATCGTAGAAACAACAAAACAATGATCAAATTAACTCACCTGGATCTTTTATCTCGATCAACTTTCCGACAGCAGCTAAATAAGCAAGTGTACATTCACTAATGAGTTAAAATATTCATTTACGTGCTCCCATAGGCTTTTATAATTAATGTAGACAAGCATACCGTTCTGAAAATTAATTAGTTAATTACTCACCGTAAAAAGTTTAGTGTCTGATCTAAAATTTTTGCTAATTTATTTGAGTATAACGAATAATTGGGATTTGTTCGTTGATTATATTTAAAATGATAAATTGAGTAACTAAAAATGTATTTATCTAGTAGATTGCCTATACGTGGGGCTTTACTGTGATTCAGCGATATAGATATAATCAGAACAATGAGTGGTTTCTAGTCCGTTTTATTCACTTGAAATAAACAATAAGTCGAGAAAAAAAAATTATCGTATTTTGTAAGTAAAAAGTTGGAGTAAAATCTCTTTTTAATGGCTGATTGTAATACCATGTAATCGATGACATTTAGAAAACCGAAAAAATAAAATGTAAACGGTTTCCCACCATTTTTCTGTCCGCAAAAAGTGTGAATCTAACGTAGAAATTCGATAATTTTTTAGTACAAAAACTGGAATAATGCGACACAAGCCGTGGAAAAAATTGTTAAGTTTATGACCGTAACGTAGTGTCAGTAAGAGTAGCAATTTGATGTCAAAGATGAAGCTCGCTCTGGTCGACCTGTTACGGACAAAGTTGTTATCAAAAAGTGGAGCAAGAATAAAATATTAAGTGTTACGACATAGTTGAACAGCTAGGGGTTGACCACAAAATAGTTTTGACCCAATTGAAAAAGTCTGGATATAAAAAAAAGCTCTCGAAATTTGAGTGCTACACGAGGTCATTGTAAGAAACCTAATGAATCGTGTATTTATTTGAGATTTTCTATTAAAATCTAATGAAACCGTATCGTTTATGTAAAGATTGAATTTTTTTTTTTTATGAAATTCATTTTACGATCTATTCTCATACCTACCAAATATACATAAAAAATCATAAATTTCCGACCAGACTCAGACCGTTTCGGAGGAGTGCGGCCACAAACACCGTGACACCAGATTTTTATATATGAGATTTGTTTTACAAGCATACGTTATGTTCCCATAATCGAGAGATAACAGCAGAGATATTTATTTCTTTGAACTACGTACTATAATAAAATCCAAGCAGCGTCAAGTTTATACAATGAATATACTTTATAATAGCTAAATTTAAATGCCGATATAGACATAGAAGCTGTCTGGCTGCATGTCCGTTGAAAAATTACGTTATATCTCGCTATAAACTTTAGTGTATGTGCGTTTGTGTTTTGTTTACATGCATGTGTGATATTATGTGTATATAAATATACGTGTGCGCCGTAAATTATAAAGGTATTCATATATGAATAAAGACGCAGAAAATCTATGAGAAAATCAATTTCGTAGATCCTGTAATGACAGTTGGAAATGAGAAGTTAAAACCCTGTCGTGTTAAAGAGTATAATGGACAAAAATTTGACTAACAGTAAGGGCATGTGTTTCCGAGCTCCATACCTGGATCTCGGAAAACTGGAACGCATACTGATGGAAGGATGAACGGATGGAAAAACGGGAACATATAGGATGAATTTATTTGACGTACGGGTTTTTCACGACGTTTTCCTAAAAGTAATATATACAAATATGTACCTAAGTCTTAAAACAACACGAACTCAGTGGTACATACATGCTCACAGCAGGATTCGAACCAGCGGCCACTCGGTTCATAAGGTGGTTCAACATCCACATGCATATCGTTGCTCTCTAGTACAATTTAAAATTAAAAGAAAATAAAATCATTAATTTGCCGTTTTTTCCCCATTACTGTGATCTTCGTATGGGAAAAAATATCAATAGCTTTTTTTGTTTAAAAAATTTCCTCTTTTAAAATATGTGCAAACCCTACTCAATTGATGGCTAATCTGTTTTTATATCTCGGGTTAATAAATAGATTTTATATCTCGGAAATATTTGGGTGTAATGCGAAAATCTCGGTTATTCACTCTTGGTGGTTTAGAGGCGCCAGTAAGAGCTACGAGTAGTTCACGCTAAAAAATAATAAAATACAAACGTATTTCATTTACGAAGTACTCGTACAAGACCGTGAGGTACTAATTTACAGATTGCCAAGCAAGGAGCAATTGAGTTACCATTTTGCCCTTAGGGCATGGAACTTTGTAAGCATGAATTCTTGAACAATCTCAAACTGTAGAAAATATTTTTTTTTGCGTTGCTAATCACGGGGTGCACCACGTGTAGGCTTTGTTTGTTTTTTTAACGTTAAACTTCTGAACCAGTTATAATTAAATTTGGTTATGATATTTGAGAGACCATGAAAGTAGGATAAACGCGGTCGAAATGCGAGCGTTGCGCAAAATTTGTTGTGTAATGCTTGTAGACCGTATTTGCAATGATGATGTTAAAAACAGAGTTGGTCTGAAAGAGAGCTTCGGTGTTAAAATAAGAAAAGACATGCTCCGTTGGTTCGGACATGGAATGGAAAAATGCAGGCAGAAAGAATTACGAAATAGACATACAATTCGGAAGTGGAAGGATCCGAGAAAAGCCAAGAGTTATTTTTTTTTTTACTACGTCAGGAGGCATAAAAGCATACGGCCCACCTGATGTAAAACGGGTACCGTAGCCTATTAACGCTTGCGATATAATAAGTATCATTAGCACGTTGCCTCCTCTGATGCTTACACAGCAACTCCTTGAGAGCTTACTGGTGACCTCACTCACACACAGGAACACAACAACACTCTAGGGAGTTGTTATTTGGCTGCGGTTTTCTGTGAGGTGTGAGGTACTTCCCCAGATAGGCTGCTTTGATGCGCCATACCTATCTTAAAAAAATTTAGAGTTATCTACCATAACCAAATTTATCTTGTTTCATCAGAAAGTGATGTCAGGAGCCATAAAAACCGGCCAGCGTGCATAAGAATAGCAATGAATATTAAAGAAGCGAGTGAGGTGTGTAAGGATCGAGCCACGTGGCGCTCTGATCTCTCTGCCTACCTCGCAAGGGATTTTACTTGAAGTTATAGATAGAAGTTTCCTTAGTAAGGAGTAAGGACATATGCATGTTTTATTAGCGCACATTGGTGATAAATATCCAGAATAAAATCTAGTTTATAAACCGAGTATAGTTAGAGATAAGCTGATATCTGTCTAGGTGTAGAATTAAATCCTTCATAGGTATCAGGTGTAATTCTATCGCTTTTATTTACTTAACGTTCAATGTTCATTAATTGTTCACCCGCGGCCAAATGACGGTGCAGGTTCGAGTCCTGCCAACGTGAGGATAATTGACTCCGATGGCTGGTCATTATGGATCCATAGAATCGGTGATTGCACAGTCGGTTCTTTGTAATGAATAGATAGGATACGGCGCTCCCAGGTTTTGTTGCAGAGCTGTAATATGTAGAGATGACTTTATTAAATTTCACATTTAACTGATGAAAAAATGGTGAGAGAGAAGAGATCTGTTATATATGCATATATATTTGACTGTTTATTTTTTTGTGTATGTGTGAAATATATTTTTTGCCAATTGTCAACAGCACTGGCATATAAGTTGCTTCGTCATTGAAATCGATTCTCCGCAACTTAAAAGTTCGATGTTAATTTAATAAGACAATGTAAACAGTAAGCAAATACATTGATAAAAATTGTTTGGTGCCAGAATAGATGAATGACGAAACAGATATAACTAGTCTGGCTATAAATAGCGTTACATAGAAACTTCTTTTTCAACGTTAGTAATTTTTTTGCAAATAGGCATTCACGAATGCGGCTTACAAATAATAATACAAAATTAAATAATAATTATTATTATTCTGCAATAAGGAGATAGAATAGTTGTTAAACAGATTTAAGATTATATCAATGTACCAATCGTATTTATTTATCAGTAGTTTTATTTGAAGTTTGTTTAATATTTGAAATGTTTCTTCTCTTTCATCGTAGATTTTAATAATTTTAGTAAAATTATTTTAGATTTAAACTTTACGTTTTATTTACAATAAATATTTTATGTAAGAACAGGAATGATTTTGAATACTCTACTAGAATAGATGCATTTTGTGGTAGTTACTAGACTGATAGAACTCCTTGAACGTTGAACAATGCAAAAGTGGAAGTATGAAGGAGCCGAGGAAGGCCAAGACTTACCTACCATGATGAAATTGGTCGTGTTCTATCAGAAGGTGATGTCAGGAGCCCTAGGAACCGGCGAGCGTGCATGAAGAGAGCTGTAAATGTTAAAGTTGCGAGTTAGGTATGTATGGATCGAGTCACGTGGCGCTCGGTTCTCTCTGCCTACCTCGTAAGGGATTTGGCGTGAAGTTATAGATAGATAAAATAATAAAAAATAGATAGATAAAAATAATAATAATATTACGCAAAATAATGTAAATAAAATTTTACTAAATTGTATATTTTGTAACAGGATGTGTGTTTTATTTTAGCCACAAGTTATATCAATAAAGAAATGCCGACTCTACCTCTTCATAGGTCCATGTACTTAGGAATCCGTTCACTGCGAGCGTTCATTACTCGTACGACAGCTGGTTCGTGGAATCCTTCGTTAATAACTCTTAATAACAACAATAAACAATTTGTCGTGCCATTTAGCTAGGATGCCGTTTATAAACTTTTATATAATCAACGTTTATAAAATTTATAAAATCAAAACTTATTCAGCGATCCACTGTAAATATTGCTGTGATTTTTTCGGAAGGATATAATCATATATCTAGGGCATAACCTCTTTGTATTTTTTAATATACTAGCTGCGCCCGCGACTTCGTCTGCGCGGAATAGTTATTTTTTATTATTTATTTATATTAATAAAAGTTCTAAAATAAAAGTAGCCTAAGTTACTCCTTATTATATAAGCTATCTGCCAGTGAAAATCCCGTCAAAATCGGTCCAGTCATTTCAGAGATTACCCGGAACAAACAGACAGACAGACAAAAATAGTAAAAAAAATATTTTAGTATATGTACCGTGTATACATCCATATGCATTTAATAAAAAGCTGTTATTTTAATATTACAAACAGACACTCCAATTTTATTTATCTGTATAGAAGATATATATATAATATGATAGTAATATTTATTTTTCTTACTACAATTTTGCGCATATAGTGATCATTGGTATACATGGTAAGTTTATAACTGCATGTGAAGAGAACTGGTATCCCAGCTAGGGAGGAAATAACCTAACAGTGTTACCACCAGCCTGACACTGCTTTTTGACACTTCACCAAATCTATGTTTAATTTGCAAACTACGATATATTGGAATAGTCATTGTTTATGATCTATACAATAAACTCTCACTAACTATTAAATGTGTAATAAGCCTTAAATTTTAAAAAAGACAGAAGAAGATAAATGTATCAGATAACATGTTTTTACATTACCCGGTCAGTTAAGATAAATGTAATTAGTAAATAACTCATTTGTACAGTTTCCCTAACAGTACATTTTATAGACAGAGCAAGTTTAGTATACCATAATTTAAATAACAACAAGTCTAAAGCATGATATAAAGTGTTAAAAAATCAGACAATCGTAGTTAGATGGTTTTATGATTCAATTTTTTGAGTCATCTCATTTATAGGTACATCCGTACATAGCTTCCTGGTCATGGAGTAAATGGACAGTAACTTGTTTACTTTATTCAATTATAATATATAAGAAATGAAATATAGTAAATTTTGTCTTGATTTTATTAGTAGGACATACTTTAATCTTTGATCCCTTGTTTATGCTACTGAGGGGATCATAACCGACTTCAATGTGAGATCTGCGAATAATTGAGAGTATTAAACATTGAGTACGTCCCATTTCTTGTACAGATCAAAGGTAGGATATCGGAATGAGAAAACACCAGCAACAGTACCCTATTGGTGATTGGCAAAGCGTTTGGTAGATAATCCTAAGTAATTTATTATCAGCTGTATGTCTCAAGTTTGAAAAGCACATATTTGTTGCCTTGAAACCAGGGATTGTGTATGTACTTTAAAACGGAATGTGATAATATGCTCCGTTTTAGTGTGATGCCTAGATACCCGACTGCTTCGCAGCTTTGTAGGACATGACATTCGTCAGCATTATTTCTGCAGGTATATGTGATTACAATTTTGGGTGTGATTTTTGCGCAAGTCTAAAAATTAGAAATTTTGTCTTAGAGACACTCAACGTCAGCATGTGGCACTGCACTCAACCAACCACAAGCCATATCAAGACCAGCTTGGACATGAGCATAGACCTCGTGCCACCCACTATCATTAAACACAAAAGCAGAATCCTCGGCAAAGGTGAAAATACTACCCCATAAAAGAGACTGAAAGAGAACGTTTATATACACTGTACATAGTGTAGGACCCAAAATACTACCTTTGGGCATGCCACAAATAACAGGATATTCGTGACTGACCCATTCTTCAATTTAGACTTTGTGCCATCTAAAAGCGAGGTAGTAGAAAGTTGTAACGGTATACGCCTAACGCCATGAGCCTCTAGTTTTTGAAGGAGTAGTGGCACTCAATCAGTGCCGAATGCATTTTATTTATACAACTAGATTGGCAAACAGGCATGCGACCCGCATCAGATAGTACCGCAGTAGGTCACCGCAGCGTATTGACGCTCGCAACGCCACGGGGATGTTACTTGTGCGCTGCCAATCTACCTAAGGATATTTCGTCACAGTACCTAGTAATTTCTCTGCCATATCTCACCCTTCAAACCGGAACACAGCTATATAAATATAGCTGCTTGGCGGTAGAAATAGGTGAGTAGGGGTACCCATGCAGACGACTTTTGTACGGTCTCCCTCTGGCTTTGGCGAGATTCCTACAAAAATAAGGTTTTAAATTATCATTTCACATTATCAACGACCATATTTGCTAGTCCATATACCGCGAAAACAGTCGATTTATTAAATTGAGTGGAAGGTATAATTATCTATAGAGTCTAACTAACCTCATCTAGATTTTTGCTATACAAGTCTCAAGTCACACCGTACATGGTGTTCTGTAGTCACCTATATGCTATGGCTGTATCACCTGCATACCAGTTAGAATATTGTAATTTGATGCAAAAACAAGCTGTGAGAATTAAAGACGATCCTAAGTTCACACACACACACATGGTTACCATCCATTATTTGTATAACCGATTGTACAATAGATTTTGTTTCGAGACGTTGGTCGATATGATGCCAACAGCTTCATTTTACAACTCGTGTAACAACTTTCTGGAGGGTTGTGTTCCTGACAGTGAGTGAGGTTACAAGTGTGCTTCTAAGTGTTGCTGTGTTCCTGTGTTACAAGTGTGCGTGCATGCACACAAATGTTCGTGTGGGATTCGGATCTACGAGCGTTGGTGTCAAAGTCGCGACATTCACGACTGCGCCACCGAGCTCGTCAAGCTGGAGTTTACTGGTAACCACACTCACGGGAACACAACAGTCTTTCCGACAGTTGTTATTTGTCTGCGGTTTTCTGTAAGGGTAAGGTACTTCCCCAGTTGGATGCTTGTCCTGCCTTTTTAAGATATATCTATCTACTCGTACAAGCTAATTAGCTAAAGTCATGTAGAATCATATGTTCGGTATCTAACTTTGAGTAACTCCTAACTTGTTGCGGTTACGGCAAGCTTCCAACTTCGACCAACAAGCTAGTAGATACTAGTTATAGTTTCGTCTCATGACCTTTGTAAATGTTGCGGTTTTGGCGACTAATTAATGCCAATAGTAGAACTTAGAATACTAACTATATTCATTTACTTGACTCTACAATAAAGAAAAACAGAATACTTTTCCTTTTTAAATTAATGTGAATACTTATGGAATGGAAACAGCAGTGCTTGGGGTTTCCCTTTGGGATTGAATTAAAAGTGATTATATCCGCATTAGACTAAGGTATATCCCAATGTAAGCTTGGGCGTAACAATTCTCATGGTTTGTTTCTGAATTGAGTTACAAATTTTAGGAGTAATTTGAATGTGGGGTAGAACAGGCACAAGTTCGGCACTATATTGGAATATATTGAACTTGGAAGAAAAAGTTCTTTGCATTTCTTACATCTAACAGTATTGTCATAAAATACTTTTACGTGACGGTCGTGCTGTTCACAAAAGAATCAGTGAGTGAAGTGAAGTGTTGATGTATGACGTGATGATTATAACGAGCTCGGTGGCTCAGTCGTGAATGACGCGACTTTGACACCAACGCTCGTAGGTTCGATTACCACACAAGGCAAACATTTGTGTGCATGAACATGTCTGTTTGTCTTGGTCTGGATGTTTTAAGAGAGGTAGGGTGCATCAATGCAGCCCGTCTGGGGAAGTACCTCCACCTCACAGAAAACCACAGCCAAATAACAACTTCCTAGAGGGTGTTGTGTACCTGCGTGTGAGTGTGGTCACCAGTAAGCTCCCAAGGAGTTGCTGTGTAAGCAGCAGAAGAGGCCTCGCGTGAGTGATACTTAATACATCGCAAGTGTTAATAGGCTACGGTACCCACTTTACATCAGATGGGCCGTATGCTTGTATGCCTCCCGACGTAGTATAAAAAAAAAGTATATTGAGTTCAGTAATACTCATCGAAGTACGATAGTGTATCGTGGGTATGGTAGAAGAAATATGAAAGTAGGGTGAAGCACTAAAGAGTATGCGTGGAGTTAGATTAAGAATGATTAATAAAGAAATAGCATATGAGAACAAAGCGGAATGAAAATTGTTGTAGTGACATAAATTGGAAAGGGTATGCTGAGATGGTTTATATATTTGGGAACAATGGAATGGAAAAGAGTTACGAACGAAGTATATCAACAAGAGTGAATGGAGATATAGGCTGGGGCCGCCATAGATGTACACATATAGATCAAATAGCTGATGTGCTGAAAAAGTGCCAAATCAAAAGCAACTGAAACCAAAGAGCATGCGTGAATAGGACGATGAATGTGGAAGAGACGAGAGAGGCATGTTTGGATCGATGCACCACTCGTTCGATAGTCTCTGCCTACCCCAATGGGGTACAGGCGTTGTGATAAGTATGTATGTATGAGTAATGCTCAGACTAATTGATGCATCACCATTGTGCTTGAATCGTCGTAACTCCCAAATGAATAAATCTATGTCAATGACAATTTTTATTTGAAAAGTGGTTTAAGAGAAATTACTACTAAGTAATGTTAGATGAAGTTTGATTCAATGATTCTTGAGATATTGAAGGAGAATGAATGAAGTGTTTTTTTAATTATTTAAAATTTTCAATTATTAATATAAACAGTATTACTGTTTTTGTAGAAAAAAACATATTTGTCATTTGGGTTTCGAATTAAAGCCCCCTTAATGCGCAAGATAGAGAAAAATCCACAAATATCATTTTAGATTGAAATATAGCTACGTGTTAAATATCATCATGATTCAAATATTGATGTAGCTGCAAATAACGGAAAGATACTTTATCACAAATTATTTTTAATCGAAAGTCTATTTACTGTTGTAAATATATTTTCAACGTCGAAAATAATCACGATCAAAAGAACTTTATCATTAACTTCGATGGCTTGAATGTATAACCTGAACATGAAATTTGTGCATTCGTATTTCCTATTTATATTCTAAAGGTAAGTTGTACTAAAAATATAAATGTACCTTTATAATAAAAATATATATTAAATACAGAATGGTTTGCAGAATTTTATTTCTGTATAATTTTTTAAGGGTTATATTAATCTAAAGCAACTATCACAATAAGCGATGTTTTGCTGAAATTTTATTTCTATAGCTCGAAATAAATTTATATACATAGGCCTAATCACATTAGGTATGAGGGTAAAAAAGAAAGCCATTGCCCGATCAAACCATATATCGTTCAAGCAATATGTTACAGTAAAAAGTGGATAATTCATTTAATGGCACGGTGAATGTGAGTAATCACTTCCATACAATGGTCTTAAGTTGACGCCTGCGCGATAGATCACTTTATATTTGACAGTTAAATTATAAGTCTATATGGTCAGCACAATCATTTATCTATTCAATTTAATTTAACGATCTAGAAAAAACGGTACATGCATGTCATATTTTTTATAGGTACTAGTAGTCTGAAATAATGATTATTAGTTATATCCAAATTTTGGCTAAAAATAATACGTATGCTCTCGCCTTATGTCCGTCCTGATCTTCTGTAACAAACTGCTAAACAAACGGGGCTAGGAACTTCAAACTTGACATAAATATCAATTATTATGATCCAATTCTGTGGTGGCTTCCATATAAAAACGTGTGTCAAATATTTTCATTTTTCTATTTAGTAGTTACCAGTGAAGAAGCAACCTTTCGAATATAAGTATCTTTAGTCGTATTACTAATATGTATATATATGCGCTTAAAAAATTAACACTGAAAAACAAAATATATGGAAGCTAAACATTTCGCTATTCCTATCTGTATAATCTAAAAAACGATCAAATGGTTGGTAAATTGTGAATTTAGAATAGTGGAGAACTTTAAATTCAACTAAAGCTTAATCATGGGAGTTTCAAATTGGATCATTTTTAATATTAATAGATCTTTCATGTATACAGTTATACAACACTTAAAGCCCGGGGTTTAGATTATACTTGATTACTTTATTATATTATGTAACTAACAAATTAATAGAAAAATTATACTAATAATAAGAACTATAACATAATAATCATTTCCTAGAACTGAATACAAAAAAAAATGCTCAGACTGACTTTTCTAATATAGATAGATGATAGATACGTTATTGAAAGAGAGTGTATGAACGTGGAAGTATTTCAATATATCTATATATATTCAACTGAATGAAATAACTTCGTAACTGATGAACATTTAAAATTCAGAGGCCTAATGTCTATTTGCAAAGGATGAATTATTAAAGTGTTTTATTGTATTCCACACCTAACACTTAATTTTACCAATCATGAAGCTGACGCCTTATAATACCGGTACCACACGACGGAAAACTAAAGAACTTACGACTGTCAACCTTCCATCACAATACCATATACACAAGACATTGTTCCTTGATTTCCTTTTTTTTGGAATATTCTTTTACAGATTTTATTAGTTCCACATTCTGCCATCGTGGTGTCATTGCAAATGATATTCGTTTTGTTAGCTGTGATGAAGGCTCGTTATTGTATCTGGAATGGTTGATATCTCTTCTAAAATTATGTCCTTATCGCAAAAGGGAATTTAATGAAAAATATATTTACTGCCTAGTGATGGAAAAAGGTGCCTAATCTAGACGAGTAACTTCAATCTCTATTATCAGATGTTACTTTTGAAAGAAACTCTAATACAACGAATTTGAATTAATCTTATTGTCTACATTGATACCATTAATTAAATTCAATCCCATGTTAACATATTTATAGTCCAGATTATGAGCTTTTACCTCGACATAGGTATTAGTTTTGTTATAGGAATTCGTATCAAGAGTAACTTTACTATCTATGTTACCATCTTAAGGTATCATTATTGCTTTAGTTTTGCTAAACCTGACTCGAGCAATAATGCCATCGATCCCCTATTTATTACACAATTCTGGATCAAACATTACTTTGGTACCTGTTTTGAATTCGGTCCTTCTGCTGACGTTACCACTGACAAGGTCTCGCGATTTATGTGTAGCTTGTTTAAGATAATTATTGTCATTATTTATTTGCACAAACTTTCATAATAGACTTCAACGCAGGTGTACTTAGCTTTAATATATATCGTGACTTTACGGCTAACAACTTTATTAGATAAATACCAGGAATTAGTTAATAAATTATAACAGGCAGGACTAAAAATATCCCGTATTGCCAAAAGTTTGTCAACTTAAGTCAAATGCACTTATGTGTACGCTCACTTCCAACTTCTATCATCAGACTAGAAAGTTTAATCTTGAAACCAGAACTTATCATTAATATTTAAATTGGAATTAAATTCATACATTACGATAGCAGTGCCAGATTAGTTTGATATTGGAGTCTGGTTGGTCTACTTTGATACTTGTCAAAAACTAGATTACAAGATTTTACTTAAAACTTTTCACAGAACGTAAGGATGCCTACAGACATATGACCCATATGATGTAATATGGTGACTATAGCCTATGACCGCTTGCAATACATTAAGTATCGCTACGCGATGCTATCTCTGCTGCTAACACTGCAACTTCTTAAAAGCTTACTGGTAATGTAACTCACTCACAGGTATACAGACACATGGAACTACAGCATGGAATTCTTCAAGAAATGCTTGAAGAGGTTTTTAAAGGGTCGGCAACGCATGAGTGACACCCCTGGTGTTGCAAATGTCCATAGGCTACGGTGACTGATTACCATCAGGCAGGTCATATGCTTGATTGCCACCTTAGTGGTATTTAAAAAAATACTCTAGGGAGCTGTCATTTGGTTCCGGTTTCTGTGAGGTGCAAATACTTCGCTAGACGGGCTGCTATGATGCGCCCTACCTCTCTTAAAACACCCAAACCAAGACAAACAGATACGTTCATACACTCAATTGGCTTGCATGGTAATCGAAACCACAATGCCAAAGCAGCGTTATTAACTACTTCGAAACTGACTTCGTCAAAAATCATTCATTCGTCAGATCAAAAATATTAGAATTGGTTTATCGAATAGCGACCACAAATGGAAAAACGTAGAGTAGTACGTGCGCCTACACGATGGACCGACACGATCTCGTGAAGATCGCAGGGTGCCGATGGAGGTAACCAGCACAGGACCGATCACTGTGGAAGTCTAAGGGGGAGGCCTATGTTCAAGAGTGAACATCCTTCGGCTGAAATGACGATGATGATATTTGTGTGGTAGAAATACGGTACCTATTCAATCTCGGGCATATATGAGCGATTAAAATATTTAAAATAGTCCTTGTGACACTTAAAATAAAGTATTCATATGCCTATCAATTGTTTACGAACTACTGATGTGGTGTAATTGTCATACGATGTTACATACGTTACTGATAGTATTTCAATCTATAGTTACTAACCATTGTTAATGTATATTACTCATAAAATGTATGACTGTTAGTGGCTGAAAGAGAGTGTTGGTGTTGAAATACGAAGAGGCATTCTCCGTTGGTTTCGACATATAGGAATAATACAGGAAGAAAGAATTACGAAACAAATATACAACGCGAAAGTAGAAATGTAGGAGCCAAAGAAGGCCAAGGCTTACCTACCGTGAGGGAATTGATTGTTTTATCAGATGATGATATCAGTTATTACAAGTTATCATTTACAATAATGTACTAGAATTCATTAATGATATTGTATTTCTTGGAATTACAATAGACTCCAAATTACAGGGGGCCCAACACAAAAAACTGGCCAGTAAGCTCAGCTCCGCCGCATATGCAGTTAGGAGAATTAGACAATTAACGGATGTGGCTACTGCGCGCTTAGTCTATTTCAGCTACTTTCATAGTATTATGTCGTATAGTATATACTATTGTGGCAGAAGCGGCTGACATTGAAACTATTTTTATATTATGAAAGAGAGCTATATGCTCTATTTATAACATGGGCACTAGGGAATCACTTAGAGAACTATATAAAGAAATAAATATCTCAGTACATTTATGAGAACATAATGTATGCTCCTAAAAATATAGTCATTTTCAAAATTTAGTGAAAATGTCAGAAGCAGCGCAGTCTTAAAGACGCGACTTTCATACCAACGCTCGTGGGTTCGATTACCACAGAAGACAAACATTTGTGTGCATGAACATGTCTATTAGTCTTGGTGTATGTTTTAAGAGAGGTAGAGCGCATCAAAGCAGCCCGTCTGGGGATGTACTTCCACCTCACAGAAAACCGCAACCAAATATCAACTCCGTAGAGGGTTGTTTTGTTCCTACGTATGAGTGAGATCACCAGTAAGATTCTCAAGAGTTGCTGTGTTAACAGCAGCACTTTCCATAAGGTGGGCCGTATGCTTGTATGTCTTCCAACATTGTATAAAAAAACACGATCCTCAACATTCAGGAACTCGAGAACTTGAATTTTATAGGGTACAATATGCAAATATATCATTTATTTTCTAATTAGGTGACATTAATATTGAATTACGAGTATATCACTCTACAGAAAGGTAGTTAGGTAACCTATAGACAGACAGACAAACGAAAAGTAAAGTGACAAAAAAATTTAGAAACTCACTTTATTAATCGCTTGTGGGTTAAAATGTAAAAAGAAGAAAGAACTGCATGAGGAAGTGGATCTTGATGAGAAGGATTCATTGGCAGAGGAAGAACACTCGAACCAAAAGAACTGACCAAAAGAAAAGAACACTCGAACCAAAAGACTGCTTCAGAAAAGTCACTTATTTTTCGTTTGTCGGTTAAAATCCACAAAATATACGAAGCAATTACTATAGCAATGACAGTTTTAATGTCTATTGCTTTGCACATTGATACGATGATACACAAAATGTAATGGAATCATTACGTAGCAAGAAAAGCAATAAAAAAATTATCCATACTTAAGCCTACGTTGACGAAGCCACGTACAAAAAGTAGTCTCACAATAATTAGAGAATTTCTTGAAGTACTGTGTGAAAATTACATAATTAACCATCAAATGAGCCCATTTAAAGAGAAAAAAGTAAAACTTAATCGCTAAAGTGATGAGCACAGTTCAAAGTTATAGCATTCACGATACCAAACATTTCAGTTTGAAGCGAGTTTCAATATTGTTGCTTGTTGAATATTATACTTTACTGGAACGGCTTAGAGTTGCTGTTTCTTTTGTGATTTTCGAGTCTGGAATTGGTCACCGGTTGCAACTTTGTTGCAAATTATTCCTACGTGCAATATTGCATATATCATTTGTCAATTATGAAGAAGTGGTCATTTATACGGTTGATCATTGTATGTCTAATTATAAATAAAAAACAATGTGAAAAAGTAGAAATTTGGATGAAAAAGGCACGTCGATATGTGCAGTGCGTACAATTAGTCTCATACTTTCTTTGTATATATTTCAATGTTGGCTTTATAATTTTAGTGAATTTGCTTCCCTAACCAAATACTGAATCATTTATCTCCAGTTTCTCTAAAAGGCAACGTTAAGCCATCGGTCTTGGCTATCTAAGACATATGGGGGTACAAGTAGTTCGGCGCGATCCAAGGGGAAGTACCTCCACCTCATGACAAACCACAGTGACATAATCTATTCCCTTGAGGGTTGTTATGTTCCTGCATATGTAAGCTCCTGAGTTGCCGTTATACTCGTAGAACCAGCGGTGGTAATGCGCGAGTAAGGGTAATCACACGTACATTGCAATTCCTGCTACAACGGTAATCGCTTTACATCAGGTGGACTGTATTCATGTATACTTCCCGACTTTATATAAAATATCAATTCGGTGACCCAATATCAAAGAGGTTTTCTAAAACAGAAATAAAAAAAATAAAATAATAGATATTAATTTCTTGATGGTAAACATTTATATAACAGTGCTCTGAAGATTTTTTAAACTAAGAATCAACTGCTGTCTTTCACGATACTACTTAACGCCTTTAATTTTTTTTCTACTTTTTAATTTCGTTTGAACAACATTGCCTTCATCAACTTCATACACAACATAACAGGACTTGAATGCGTGTATGTGTCAACAACCACCACTATTTACGATCTAAAATTTTTAGCTTACTTATGGAAGCGAGAGCTGTGTATGGCAGAGAGAGCATGAAAGTAGGATAAACGTGGTTGAAATGCCAGCGTTGCGCAAATTTTGTGGCGTAACGCTTGTAGACCGTATTCGCAATGATGAGGTTAGAAGCAGAGTTGGTCTGAAAGAGAGCGTCGGTGTTAAAATAAGAAGGGGCATGCTCCGTTGGTTCGGACATGTAGAAAGAATGCAGGATGAAAGAATGGCGAAGCAGATATACAAAGCAAAAGTGGAAGGATGTAGGAGCCGAGGGAGGCCAAGACTTACCTACCATGATCAAATTGGTCGTGTTCTATCAGAAGGTGATGTCAGGAGCCCTAGAAACCGGCGAGCGTGCATAAAAAGAGCAATGAATGTTAAAGAAGCGAGTGAGGTATGTAAGGATCGAGTCACGTGGTGCTCGGTCATCTCTGCCTACCCCGTAAGGGTTTTGGCGTGAAGTTATAGATACTCGTAAATAGATAGAACATTTTTAGCATGGTTTAGCATTTCTAATAAATTACCCCAAATTCAAACCGAGAAAACAGTAGTAGGTAACACTAGTAACATCATCATCATCATCCGAGCGCTAGTCCCGGTCGCGTTTCAAACACACACTTCGGACCCCAGGGTCCGCCTTCCAACATCTACTTCTCCACTTCGCGCGATCCTCGGAATCCCTTACAACATCAAGCCAAAGCCAGCGCTTCTTGGGCCTACCCCTTCTACCGGTACTCGGCGAGGTAGCATGGCTGGATATTTGTTCCCCACGTAACTACGAGTAGCTTGGTTTTGTTAAGACGTGGTAAACAGTAGTAAAATATTCAGAAACAGCTATTTTTACTGCTGATTGACAAGGCCAAGGATTTAATAGTTAACATAATTCTTAGACGATAATTGATGGCACTAACACTCGAATTCTTCTCTTCTAGCCTAGCAAAAACAACATTTTTTATTTATTTTGTACTAGCTGTGCCCGCGACTTCGTCCACGGAGAATTTAACAAAAAAGTTATTGTTCAGTTATAATTTTATTTATTTGATTTGATTATAAGTCCTAAAAAAAGTAAAATAGCGAACAACAAAATAATAATAGATATGTATTATGTAGGTACTTCGTTGGCGGGGAATAGTTATTTTAATATTATTTATTTATATTAATAAAAATATATATTTTTTTTAATAAAAGTAGCCCAAGTTGCTCCTTATTACATCAGCTATCTGCCAGTGAAAGTCCCGTCAAAATCGGTCCAGCCGTTTCAGAGGTAAGCCGGAACAAACAGACAAGACAGACAAAAATTGTAAAAATATTCATTTTGGTATAGTACCGTGTATAGTGTATACATGCATATGCATTTAGTAAAAAGCGGTTATTTTAATATTACAAACATACACTCCAATTTTATTTATCTGTATAGAGTCGTGCACCAAACGTAAACAGATTTTTCTTTTTGATACATTCTACCAATGTAACAGATGGTGAATGTGTAATTTAAATCTTTTAATTAATTGGTATTTATTTGTTCTCCGTGTTTGATGTACTTATCACATGTAGTATAATGTGAAAATTAAAGCTTAGAAAGCTGTTTGTTTTCCAAATAATAAATAAATAAATGGGCGATCTTCTTTCTATCGTTATGCCGTATCCTAATCCATTATGGATTTTCCTAGTATTGGCGGGACCGCTACCTAAGCCCAAGGATTTGACGAACACAGTATTTTTACTTATACTATGGGAATATAAAACCCACTGGGGAACCCATATCTTTATTAGTTTACATCCTCCAGATTAGGTTAGGGGTTTTCTCGACATTTTCCTTCGCCGCCAAGAAAGTGATAATTATGAATAGAATAGAATAGACTTTATTGCTAAAAGTGTACATATTTTGATGATTACTATAATTATATTAGTTCCAACTAAGTAAGATTTTGACCTTAAATTTTACAGTGTACTTATGGTCAAAACATGAAATAAAATATAACTTAGTCAATTGTGGTATCAAAGTATTCCTTTACATTATAAAATACATTATTTAAAAGCCAAGTCTTTAATCTAGGTTTGAATAACCGAACATCTAAGCATTTGATTTCTCGTGGCAGGTGATTAAATATTAAAATACCAGTAATAAACGTACTTTTATAATACATTATTAATAAACGGGACCCACAAATTATACTTATACTTATCCCTGTGATTATTTCGGTTATCGGATTTATTACTGAATATACATAAATACGAAAACATAATTTAATGGTGCATTCATACACCAGGATTCAAACTACAGACCGTCGGATAATAGGCTTTATCCACAACATTTATTGTTTTTTTTCGAAAACACAGCTGAATGCAAAGACCATATGAGTATAAAGACCAATGTAAACTTGTATGAGAAACAGCTGAATAAGCTAGCAAGCTACAAAGCAATCACAGTCAAGTTGCATACAACTAGGCATTCTACTACATTCCCTATAGCCTTTAGCCTGTCATTCGTCAGTCGGACGACGAATGGCCTCGTCATGGCTTTTTGTCAACAAGCTGATTGGCAAATAGATTAGCACTAAGCCTATTCAAAAGCGCAATAGTGCATCAAATGTTAGACGTCATTACATTCGTTGCAAACCAAAATCAGGCAGCCGATTTGTTACTCTGACGTGATTAATGTTCGTGTTTGTACCGTTCGCGAATTGATTGATATTTTGTTATATTTGTTTCTATTTGTGAACTCAATTTAATATGATTTTCTTTATACTCGAGAGAGGGAAAGTAGTCACTACAAGCAGCGATTGCCCAGTGACTAAAGAATCAGCCTATTAAGCTACTGGTTCCTGTCTTGATTATAGAACAGACCACAGTACCACTAAATTAGTGTTTTCGCACTATAGGTATAGGTACATATATATATATATATATTTAGGTACATATTTATGACTATCACTTGCTCGGCGGTGAAGGAAAATGTCGTGAGAACATCCTCACGTCCACAAAAATATATTTCGAAAGAATTACTTAGCTAATATAGCTATTTTTTTATATACCTATTTATTAGAGGGGGGGGGGGGGTATACGAGCATGTGGGTCACCTGATGGTAAGTGGTCATCACCGCTCATAGACAAAACAAAGGGTCACTGATCCGTTGCCAGCTTTTTTAGGGAAATATAAGCTCTTTTCATGAAGGCATATCGTATTTGTTCGGAAACACTGCTGAGGGTAGTTGATTCCACAATTTCACCGTACATGGTGGAAAATGCCTCAAAAAGCGTACTGTAGTGAAAGTAGTGGAGCTCAGCGGCTGGCATTAAGTTGAACAGCTCCTCTGAATACTCGCCGTGATACAATCTGTACAGTACACAAAGCGAAGCAACGTCTCTTTGTGTACAAAGCGAGTCCAGCCGAACGGAGATCACTGGGTCGCTGAGAATCGAACTATTCTATGTTGTATGCGATCAAATGGAGTAAGCAAATATTGTAGCGCGCCTGCCTAAAGGTGTTTATACCTCACATGTCATACTGTTTACCGTATGTCATATTTTGAGACGTAGGTAGAGAATTGAAACTTTCATAAAGTATTTATGGACGCTATAACAATAAATAATAAACATAAAAACGTTATGAATTAAAAGAGGTCCTACACAAGATGATGCAGCGATATGATCTCAAAATGGCGGTGTCGTCCCCCCGCCCCCCTGCGCTGTTCACGATGAGCTACAGTCCTCACTTAAGGCAACAAATTCTTTGATTTAGCTATCAAGAAGTGTAATTAAAGTTTGGATGCAAACGATAGAGATGAGCTAAATTGGTGTTGTAGCTACATATCTGTATACTGTATCCCCCTATTTTGTTATCATCAGTTCTCTGAATTGCCTCCCAATATGGAAGTGAATTTTAAGACGTTTTTACGTGAAAAATGAAAATAGATCATTATTTTATAAAAAAACTAATGTTGAGAGAACGGTGGTCGGCATTTCTCTACGTATGTGGCAAGAAGGAATTCAGGAATTATTAAATCCGTAGTAGAACTTGAGTGACCGATGTGGCTCTAAGGATCAACAAGCTGAAGGGGCAGTGGTAGCCACATACCTCGAAGAATCAATAGCCATGGCATGAAGTTTGATGGCAGATGGCAGTTACGAAATGTTACCACGAACCGAAAAAGAAGCGTATTACGATCACCCACAGTTTCAGCAGTGGACGTACTTCAATTATTTCAGTCAAATGATAATGATGACTAATAATAACATATTCGCCATCAATGAATGAATGATTACTGCTAGAAATTTAAGAAAAACGCCTATTACATAAATTTGTATATTCCTAACATTTTCTTCAACTGTTTCCACAAACTTTGGATTGATAACACTAAAAGTCGTCAATAGTTAATAAAAGAAAACAAAAATTTACGAACTTTTTTGCTTTAGCCTATTTATATACATATTATCAATCTCTTTTTAGGGTTCCGTGCCCAAAGGGTAAAACGGAACCCTGTTACTGAGGCTCCGCTGTCCGTCCGTCCGTCCGTCTGTCACCAGGCTGTATCTCATGAACCGTGATAGTTAGACAGTTGAAATTTTCACAGATGATGTATTTCTGTTGCCGCTATAACAACAAATACTAAAAAATAGAATAGAATAAATATTTAAGGGGGCTCCCATACAACAAACGTGATTTTTTTGCTCATTTTTGCTCGATATTGATAACGGCAACAGGTAGACGCTTGAAATATTCACAGAATATTTAGTTATATATTCACTTTAAGAACAAATAATTAAATTAAAATAAAACAAATATTTAAGGGGGGCTCCCATACAACAAACGTGATTTTTTTTGGCGTTTTTATAGATAATGGTACGGAGCCCTTCGCGTGCGAGTCCAACTCGCACTTGGCCGATTTTTTCTATACTATATCTATAGAATTTATACGAGATTCATTTTACGAAATAAATATGACAATGCTAAATGAAATTGTAACAATAAACGTATGAGCATATTTCATTCGCACATTATCGTTACAATGTATTTATATAATATACAAACAGTAGCTAAGATTCATTTAGACCGTCGTTTTATATTTGTTAATAAATAAAAAAGATAAAATATACTTGGATGTAGGGTATAGTCGAGAGCTCGATGGCCTCGTTGCGCGTGTCATTCTAACCGAAGACGCAGGTTAAGCAACGTCCACCGCCGCCTGTATATGGATGGGTTTTTCTATCTCGAGTTTCTCCGTGCTCGGAAGGCCCGTTAACCCGTCGGTCCCGGCTGTTGTCGATAGATGACAGTCGTTAAACTGAGTCGGTGGCCCTCGGGCGGCTTGAAACACTGGCCTCCGCAAATCCGTATTTGAGCGGCGTGGTGGAGTATGCTCTAAACCCCTTCGGTTGAAGGGAGACCCGTATCCCTGCAGTGAAATGAGTAAGGGTTAATATGATGATGTGATGAAGGGGTTATCTCTGGAACTAATGACTCTAAATATCTATCTATATCTTCATGGAAAATTAGTTACAGGGTAAACAGAGAGAACCGAGTGTCACTCACTTGCTACTTTAATATTCATATCTCTTTTCATGCGTGCTGGTTCCTAGGGCTTTTGACACCACCTTCTTATAAAACACGACCAATTTGGTCGTGTGTTATCAGAATACCTCCTCGTCTTAAAAAAATTACTACGGCTTGAACAATGACGAATTCGGTGGCGCAATGATTAGTAACACTACTTTGATACCAACGCTCGTAGGTTCGATTACATAGGATGAACATTTGTGTGCATTAACTTGTGTGCTGTTTGTCTTATACTGAGTGTTTTAATGACAGTAGAGCGCATCAACACAAAAACCAAATGACAACTCCCTGGAGGGTTGTTGGGTACCTGTGAGTAGGACAACAATAAGTAAGGAGTTGCTGTATTAGCAGTAGAGTTGGCATCGCGCGAATGATACCTAATGCATTGCAAGCATTCATAGGCTATGGTTTCACATTAGGTGTGTCGTATATTTGTATGACTCCTAAGATGTTTTTATAGTTACAGATACGTCGTACACGCTCTTGAATGGTAATACGAAGGTAAGGTAATTGCCCAACTCGCATTCAGTTGGGCATGCTCTCGCGTCGCGGCTATACGTACTTCGCCATAAAACATAAATGTCTTAAGATTTATTTATTATTATTTATTCATCTCTTTGTAACGACAGGTATCCTTACGTACAGGACCCTATACATGATCCCTAAGGACAGGTAGTTGGAGCAAAGTGTCATAATAAATAACTGTACGTAGATACTTGCGCCATTTTAAAATACAATAATGTTGGTATATATATAACGTGTCTACCTTTTGATACGTCGCCGTATGACTCGCAACTTTGTATAAAAAATATGTGTCGTTTCGTTCGAGGTTTAGCCTTCCTCGACTCCTAAATCCTTCTTTCGCATTGTAAGTCAACTTCGTCATTATTTGAGTAAATACTCGACTTAGAAAAAATAGTAACGCATAGATAAGCTAAATAATTCCTTAGCGAAAGACATTATATTATTTAGAATGTGCTATGTTATAAAAAATAATAGGAAAAAGAAATTGCTAATTTAAATTAACTATTCTATGAGCAAGAAAAAGGAACTTATTTAAAGATAAAGCCATGACATCATTGTTGATTAGTGACTAGCAACTATGCTAGCAATGACTGTTTTAAGATTTTTTAAGTTAGAGTCTTGAAGTTGTCTAAATACGATTTGTATTAAAATACGTAAATTGAATGAGCCATTTCTTACAACTTAACTACTGTTTATTATATATTATTAACACGTAGTCACAACGTAGGTGTTATTATCAATAGGTATATTCTTAATGACAATGATAAATGTATGTAATAGAGAAGGATGTCAATCTGTTTAATTTATTATGCATTCAAAATTTTTGCATTAAATTATATAACTTTGTTTCTCGTCTGATATTGTACACGTGTGCAAATTAATTATATTGTTTTCAAGCGAGAATAACTACGTTGAATATGAATAGTATATTACAGTGCATATTAAAGTATATGAATCATTCAGATTTCCTAGTGCTGTTATATAACATCTGGAGACATGCAAGCATACGGCCCACCTGATGTAAAATGCTCACCGTAACCTTACGATAATCACTCGCGCATTGCTACGCGAGATACAACACAGCAACTTCATAAGAGTTTGAACACCTCAATCACTCGCAGGAAAACAACAATCCTCTAGGGATTTATTATTTAGCTGCGGTTGTCTGTGAGATGGAGGTATTTCCCCAGTCGGGCTACTTTGATGCACTCTATCTCAAAACACAAATATCCAGACAAACAACGTGTTCATGCACACAAATGTTTGTCCTGTGTGGAAATTAAACCCACAAGCTTTGGTGTTAAAATAGCATTGCTAATTACTCATCCATCGAGCTAATGAAACTTTGAAAACAATACAATGGCTTTTAACATTTTTATCATTATAATTTAAAGCTAGAGGATAACGCTTGAAAGAAGAAAATCACTATAATTTAAAACACATATGGCGTAAATAAATAGTAATAGGGGTTAAAGTATGATAATGCCGTTTTATAATAATAGATACTTTGCATTGATATTAAACCTTCATGGTGTGAGATTTTCGAGTGAAACTTCTTTCACGTGATACCTATGAGTATTTTTCTTTTAAAAAATGTGCAACATTTGATTTTCGAATTCCTATTATTTTTTTTATTCAGCTTAGACGAGAAAGATGGATACTTTGAAAATCTGAGTAATTTTTGAATACGACGCGGAAATAACGCGGCAGAAACGGCTCGCAATATCAATGCTGCGTTTGGAGAGGAGACAGCTAATGAACGCACTGTGCATTATTGGTTTAAACTCTTTCGTAATGGAAACTTCGACTTGAAGAATGAACCACGTGGAAGACCGCCCACATAGGTGAATAACGCTGATTTGAAGGAGGTGGTGGAAGCCGATACGAGTCGAACTACCCAGGAATTAGCGGAAATACGTGTTGAAATTTGTGTTGCCTTGTTGAATCGGTACAGAAATGAATAAATATTGGATTGAATTTGTCACAATCCGATCCAATATTCATTCCAAATTTCATATGACTAAAAGTGGATTCTTTACGATAACCGTAAGCGAAAAATGCATGGCTGACTCCAGGTCAAACACCGCAACATAAAGTAAAGCTTACCAATAAAAAGGTAATGGTAACTGTTTAGTGGTCTCTTCATGGCGTTATTCACTATAACTTTCTCAGGTCTGATCGAGCAATAACAGCAGATGTTTACTGTGCCGAACTTCGAAAAATGGTAGCGAAACTGGCAGTGAAATAGCCCCGACTCGTGAATCTTCACCATTATTGCTCCAGGATAACGCAAAACCGTTGTAACTCTACAGGAGCTGCAGTTAGAAACCATACGTCAGCCGTACTCGGCAGACCTTGACCCAACTGACTGCCATTTTTTTCGTGATATGGACAATTTTCTACGTGGTAAAAAAATTTCTTCCAAGAAGGCAGTACAAAATGCTTTAACATAGTTTGTCGCAGCTAGATCCCCAGAGTTCTATCGCAAAGGCATAAATAAACTTCCGATTAGATAGCATCAATGTATAGATAATGAGGGTAAATACTTTTATTAAAAAATATGTTACATTATAGAAAAAAACGTTTTAATTATTCAGTACAAATCGGCAATCTAATAAAACATAAACAACTTTAACCCCTAATATTTGGATCAAACACGGGCCAAAAAATATTATTTAGTTGTTAACCACGACTTTTTAAACCAAAATCAACCTCATTGCACGTGAAAGAAATTGTCGATTAGTCGTCTGGCTAAAAAGTGAAAATTAATCAGAATTACTTATTTACACAAGTGTAAATGGAAAGTGATAAAGTGATCCTCTTAAAAATTGTATGAAATGACTCATACGTTAAATCATTACATAAACATTTTTCTAAATTTCTTTCTGGACAATGGATGCAATTTCTGTAAAGAGGAAAAAAATTATATTGTATGTATTTGGTATAACTTAGCTCTAATTAGAATTGAAATGAAGTCGTTGTCTCTCTTTCTTACAAACAGGAGAAACGAGATTTTTATTCGTACTTTTTTAAGTATATACCAAGTACACGTCTAAATACACATTCATTTCACATTTCGTACTGTGTATTCTGAAAATAGCTCTATTAATTTGTAACATCAAAAATAGTTATTTTAATCAATCTCAATTGAGTGCTTATCAACACCACTGTGCTTCCTGCAATTGTTCTAATCTATGAATTAACAGCTGAAATGCAAGAATCACTCGTCAGACCATTATGAACTTAGTTCCCTCGGGATTAAATAGAGTTTATGTATCCAAAAAAAACCTCCGTTGTGTGTGGTAATTATGTTTTATAGTTTGCTATTATACTGTACTGTATATTTTTATGCCATGTTCTCTTTTAATATCATTGAATTTGTTGTGTTCCGGTAGGTTTGAGACTATGAATATCGCATCAAAAATTTTTATATTGGTAGTACGAACTATACCGTTTTATTTTTATCTAGTTTCTGAGTTTTATTAGTTCCTCATTTTATTGTATAGCTAGCTGAAGCCTGCGGCTTTGCACGCGTGAGATTCGGATAGTAGCCTTTATTTCTCTATATATAGCACTAAAATTCTTTCTGTTAAAAAAAAAAAACAAAGTTCAGGGTCGTAGATGCAACCATAGCGCGATTCAATTTTTATACAGCGCCATCTATTGACCTTTGCGGGAGGCTACGTATGCACAGTTTTTTTATGTCACAAAAAATAAGTATTCTGTGAAAATAATGAAAATAAAATTGCAATGTTACCGATATTTCCCCCTAATTTTAACAGTTTTTAATTTTTTAAGTTAATAGTTTAAGTGTAAGGAGAATGTATGTACATCTGGTAAGCGAAAGACTTGCAAATGCAAGTCTTTCCGGCACAGATGTGGATGATTGCTGGAAAGTTCTGAAAGAAAGTATGGTGGATAGTGCAAAAGAAGCATGTGGATGCGCAAAGAGGCATAAAACATTGAAAGGGGATGCCTGGTGGGATGCGGAGGTTGAATCCTCCGTAGCAAGAAAGAGGAAAGCGTGGCTGGATTATGTATCATCTTTGCCCTTAAATGAAAGTATGAGAGAGAAGAAGAAAGAAAGGTACCGTCAATGCAAGAATGAAACCAAGGCTTTAGTGAAAGAGAAGCGTGAAAGACAAATTATGAATGAGGAAGAGAGGCTGACGAGAAACTTCGAGGCAAATACCAAACTCTTTTGGAGAGAGGTAAAGAAGTCTCGGGGTGGTTCGTCGGCATCCAGTATGAACAAGATTAAGTCTAAAGCTGGTATCATTCTTGCAAACACTCAGGAAGTGTTAGAACGGTGGAGTGAATATTTTGAAGAAATGTACGAATATGCCTCGGACGCTGACAATGAGAGTGAGTCTGATGCTCACTCCGCGTTGACGGCGTCCGATGGAGGTATAACTATGGATGAGATAGAATGGTCGATACGAAGTTTGAAAAATGGAAAGTCTGCGGGAATTGATATGATTACAGCTGAGATGATCAAACTAGGTGGCACTTACGTCCGGGACGCCTTCTGGTACTTATGCAACCTTTGCTGGAGAACTGGAAGGGTCCCAATGGACTGGGGACGCGCAGTCATCGTACCCTTGTATAAAGGCAAGGGATCACGCATGGACTGCGCCAACTATAGGGCCATCAGTTTGATCAGCTTAGCAGCAAAAGTATATGGAAAGATAATTGAAAGGAGAATGAGGGTGAAATCTGACGAAATGCTGTGGGAGGCACAGGGAGGATTCCGAAATGGAAGGGGATGTACGGATCAAGTTTTCTCGCTCCGCAATATCGTAGAGAAGCATCTGGCCACAGACCAGAAGGTTTTCTGCGGTTTTGTGGATCTTGAGAAGGCATTTGATAGGGTTGTGCGAAAGGAACTGTGGTGCATATTGCCGAGATATGGGATTGACGGCTCACTGCTGCGTGCTGTGCAGTCCACCTACAAGGATTGCTCAGCATGTGTGCGAATAGATGGCAACATGTCACCCTGGTTTGATGTCAAAATTGGTGTCAAACAGGGTTGCATGTTGTCTGCTAGGCTGTTTATTCTGTATCTCGATAGTTGTCTACAGAGAATAAGATCGACGAATGTAGGATTACGCATGGGTGACCTAGTGGTGAACTGTCTGCTGTATGCAGATGATGCTGTCCTGTTAGCAGAAACACCATCTGAGCTGCAAACACTAGTCACAATGATGAAAGACGAATGTATGAAGGAAGGCTTACTATTGAATGCGAAGAAAACAAAGATTATGGTATTTGAAAGAGAAGAAACCAGAACCAATGTAAGAATTACGGTAGATGATGAAGTGTTGGAACAAGTGAATGAGTTTGTATATCTTGGATGCGCTTTCAGCAGGGATGGAAGGTACACCGCAGATGTGGAAAGGCGAGTGAGTGCTGGGAATAGTGTGAATGGAGCGTTGGGAAAACTTCTTGGCAGTAAAAACCTGAGCCAGAAGGCGCAGCTGGCTATACACAATGCAGTGCTGGTCCCAACGCTTACTTATGGAAGCGAGAGCTGGGTATGGCAGAGAGAGCATGAAAGTAGGATAAACGCGGTTGAAATGCGAGCGTTGCGCAAAATCTGTGGTGTAACGCTTGCAGACCGTATCCGCAATGATGAGGTTAGAAGCAGAGTTGGTCTGAAAGAGAGCGTCGGTGTTAAAATAAGAAGAGGCATGCTCCGTTGGTTCGGACATGTAGAAAGAATGCAGGATGAAAGAATGACGAAGCAGATATACAATGCAAAAGTGGAAGGATGTAGGAGCCGAGGAAGGCCAAGACTTACCTATCATGATCAGATTGATCGTGTTCTATCAGAAGGTGATGTCAGGAGCCCTAGAAACCGGCGAGCGTGCATGAAAAGAGCAATGAATGTGAAAGAAGCGAGTGAGGTATGTAAGGATCGAGTCGCGTGGCGCTCGGTTCTCTCTGCCTACCCCGTAAGGGATTTGGCGTGAAGTTATAGATAGATTTAATTTTTTACGCAGGAACCCTAAATATTTACGGGATAAAAAAGTAGCCTATCTTCTGCTCTGAACAGTCCTCTACCTACTAGTGAAGTCCCGTCAAAATTGGTTCAGCCATTTCGAAGATTATCCCGGACAAACGGACAGACAAAAAAGTTAAAAATGAATGTTTAGGCTTTGGTAACGTGAAAATAAGAAATATGAGCTAAAGATAAAGGCTTTATTTTGAAATCACAGGCTGACACTTCAATTTTCTTTATATGTATAGATGTATATATTGTAATTACACCAAAAATTTAAATTCAATTTTTGTTTTTGTTTCAAGGCTACTTGATATTTTTTACGACATTTGTTTGGGATGGCTATATGAGGACGTATGCGGATATGGCGTTCTTTGCAATGTAGATAAAAGAAGTGTATTAATATCTTACTTAACCTCTTTTTTCTACATAATATATTTCAGTCACAACTTGATGGTCCGCATAACTGGAAGTTTCGCATCCCCCTGGATAGAATAGTCTAGGTGGATGCCATTCAACAATCGTATCTTGAAAATATACCTATGTACTCGTAATTATCTCGGTCTGATTATTGATAGTTATTTCACACGAAAAGTTTCGTGTGAGAATATTTGATTGTGGATCAATCAACTTTAACTACCGCAAAAAAATTGATTTTGGTTTCACTATAAAAGTATAGTGAAATCGTAGCAGTGTCGAGTTCATACATGGAATATTTTATATATCGCAATTGTGGTAATGTCGACATGGAAGTCAAAGTGTCATTTTTTTTAATCTGTCAATCCATGCATGCATACCATAAAAAGTATTGAAGCAATTTTATGAAACTTATATCCCGATACACAATTAGGTAACGATTAATACCGTGTCTGGAGTCGTGGGTTAAACATAGCTATGCAATATGTCTCTTCTCACAACGTTTTCTTTACTATTGAGCAGAGTTCACATCCTAGTGTGGGCTTGTACCACTAAATTTGTGTTTTCAGATTTATGTACATATTTATTTATCATATCACTTGTTCGTTGGCGAAGGAAAAATTGTGTGGAAGTCTTCCTGCGACCACGGATGCTGCAAAGCATTCGAAACGTCAGGCTCAACAAAATAAATAAAACACACGATACTTGCGTTAAAAATTGTTTAATTCGACGAGCTCGGTGGCGCAGTGGTGAAACGCGTTGTTACACTACTTTGACACCAACGCTCGTACAAACCCACACAGTACAAACATTTGTGTGCATGAACATGTCTGTTTGTCTTAGTATTTTCTCTGTATGATAAGTTACATACTTTACAAAAAAAAAATGTATTTACGTATGTTTATCAGTTGTCTAGTACCCATAACACAAGCTTCGCTTGCTTTGGGGCTAGATGGCGCTGTGTAATTTGTCCGACAATATTTATTTATTTATTATTTATTTAATTGTGAAGTCCGCAAGTCCAAAAATAATTATTTCGAAATACGTGTAACCTTACCTAAGAACAATCTGGTTTTCCTTTTGGTTCGTAATGGTCTGCCGGCAGTCGTTCCATGCAAAAAGTATCTTCGCCAAATCCTTATACTTAGGTAGCGGAGCCCACTGATCCTAGTAGATTAGAGAACGGGATAACGCTGAGAATAAAAAAAGTCAGTATCCCAGATCATATTCCGATAAACTATTTAAAACCAGTTGAGAATGCGCAAGCTTACATTGCCAGAGGAACACCTGTCTCGTCAATTATATAACATTTTTTTTTTTAATTTGTCGGCCATTTTGACCATGTTCCTTAAGAGATAGGAACGGTGTTCCTGAACATTCCTATTCTACTTCTTTATGCTGAATCCGAACCTGAAGTCAAAGTTCGAATATTCGAAAAAAAACGCATACACAGACAAACATATAGATTTCATATAGGTACGGTGTTCCTGAAAAGTATATTCAGTTAATCCACCAAACAACTTTGAAAATAATAAACAAATGAGCATTAGAGTATCTACCCATGGCTATCTCTACCCATCTACTAACAAGCCCAATGGAATTTAGAGACAGGGTCGAGTTGCATGCTATTACAATGATTGCTGCTCGCGTCAGGTCAAACTATATTATAGGGGCCGGAATTGGCTTAACGGCTCTTTAGTGCCCGTATCATTAAAACATCTTCAAGATAACTTGACGATTTGTCTTTCTTTAAATGTTTCTTGGCAACGAGTTAGTTTGATAGTGAGATAATGGTTAGATTTTTTGAGTGAACTATTAAGATTATAAAATAACATTATTAAATGTGAAATTATTCCCAGTCCTAAACACTGAGAGAGGCATTCCTCGAACCAGCTCAATGCAAACACGGTTTAATTTTCTTTTGAATATTAGTTACTGATAAGTTTGCATGTATTTACTTTTTTTATACAACGTCGAGAGGCTTATAATCATACTGCCCATCTGATGTAAAGCAGTTATCGTAGCCTATTAACGCTTGTAATATATTAAGAATCACTCGCGCGATACTTGCTCTGCTGCTTACACAGCAACTCCTTAGGATCTTACTGGTGACCTCACTCTTTTTTTATACAACTCGGTAAACAAGTTTGCGGCCCGCATTAGATGGCAAGCGGTCACCGCGGCCTATTGACGCTCGCAACACCATGGGGATGTTACTCGCGCGCTCGAACCCACGAGCGTCGGTGTCAAAGTCGCGTCATTCACGACTGAGCCACCGAGCTCGTCAAAGATTCATTTGAAAAACAAGAACTAAATGCATATATATTTGACGAGCACGGTGGCGCAGTGGTAAGCAACGCTACTTTGACGCCAAGGCTCATGAATTCGATTCCCACACAGGACAAACATTTTAACATTAGTCTAGACTTTTTCTTACTTCCTTTCTATTTGCACGGTTCATAAGGGTCGTATCGTGAAGTTGAATATAGCCTATAAACTTCTTCTATATTAAAATTGAGCTATCAAATGCAAAATAAATTTTCTATTTCAACGGGTAGTTTCATAGATTAGCGCTTTCAAACAAACAAACAATCAATCAAATGAAATCTAACGGAAGATTATATATTAGTAAAGACTATATGATATTAGAATGTCTATGGCAGTATTATATTCATTGATTAGTATTAGAAATAATCGGCTTGTAGGATCAAACTACCCACTCTATTACACTCTAAATTTACGACACAAAAATAATAAATTTGAAGTAGTTTTGATGAGTTCGGTGGCTCAGTCGTGAATGACGGGACTTTGACACCAACGCTCGTGGGTTCGATTCGCACACAAGGAAACATTTGTGTACATGAACATGGCTGTTTGTCTTGATCTGGATGTTTTAAGCGAGGTAGGGTGTCTGGGGAAGAACCTCACAGAAAACCGCAGCCAAATAACAACTCCCTAGAGGGTTGTTGTGTTGAGGTGTGAGTGCGTATGAGTGAGGTCACCAGTAAGCTCCCAAGGAGTTGCTGTAGCAGCAGAGGAGGCATCGCGCGAGTGATAATTAATATATCGCAACCGTTAATAGGCTACGGTACCCGCTGTACATCAGGTGGGCCATATGCTTGTATGCCTCCCGACGTAGTATAATATATATATATATATATTGTAGTCACTGGTCGCTGCGAAATGTCTCGTACTATTAGTTTACTATTAGTTCCATAACTGTTAACTGACCAACTGACCATTCGACTAACGTTTCGTTCCAAACGACTTTTGGTAAGTAAGGTGAGATGAAATGTGTGACAATCATATAAGGTACTCCGTTATTATTACCTATTCCGGAGCGATTTTTTATACAATCTCTGGAGGCAAACAAGATAGGCCGTATGCCTACCTAATATGCCATGGTTATGCATATTAACGATTGCAATGTAAGAAATATTGCTTGAGTATTGTTACCTGCTGATACGGTAACTCCTTGAGAGATGATAATCTGACATGCTCGCAAGAATGCATTAACCATCCATTGATAGGGATATTTTTGGTAGTATTCTATGACATGGAGTTACTTTCTTAATCAGGTTCCTTCGATGTGTCCTACCTCTCTTTCAACAGAGCCCCATTCATGAATTAACTGGGTATAGAACAATAAAAATTATAGTGACCCACTGACACACTGCAGTTTAGCGTTATTGCTACCGTGTTAAGGGTTTCATTATCTTGTTCAATTATTTTAATGTAAGTCCTTCAAATCTGTGATCTGTTGTCAGTGGTTTTATGTCCCGGTATATATATTGTATTATTTAAATCAAGTTCTAATTGCATTGCCGTGTGTAAATAGCAGAGTCATTTTAGACGTACCACATGCCGTCGAATAATCTCCGCTTTTCTATAAATAACTATCCCCAATGTAACGCACGCAGCTAGTGCGTTTCTTATCAAAATATTTTATAAACCTGCAAGCTATGATATTTTTTCGGTAATCACATTTAGATTTTTTTCTCTATGCAACGAAAAATTCAAATAAGAGTAGGAACAATAATGAAAATTTTGCTGCATTTACAATTATTGACTTGTTGTTGACTTGTTGTTTGGATTTTACAATTATTGACTTGTTACTATTAATATTTACTATAACCACAGTAAAAGTACCTATGTAATGACCTTGTGATTTCAATACTAGATTCTCTGTGTTTATTTAATAAAAAAAAATATTTCAATACATGCGCTGCTAATTTATACAGTAGGGTCATTTATACAAGACATGACCGTCATATCAAATAGTTTTCAACCTTTTTAAATTTTTTATCAGATTTAAATAATTTAAATATCAGAACGTGTTAACTTAACCTATATACACTTAACCAACTTAGTGCGAAGATGCAGTTACCGAGATCAAGCTACGCGTTTTTAATTTTGCAAGATATAGTCTGGTCTTGCATAACTAAAATTTGTCATTAAACGTAAAGCGCAAAATGTAACGGGGTCGCACATTTTAATTGAATAGCACGTTTTAATTGTTAAATCACCCTTTTCGTTTAACAAGGTAAATTGAAACTTAAAGCTAATCAATTTTCAGCGAGTAAACGTAATTTTCATGATATTACCGCGGCAGTTCCATTGTATTTCGCATCAACATAAACTATTTGGTGCTAACACGCTGCCCTGCGTAAATCCATACCCAAACCATTAACAGTTTAATAATAACAAATGATTCCACAAGCACTCTTATTGTTCTAGCATTAAAATCTAAATTGGAGAGTGTAGTCAGTTGTGAGATGGCAAATAATGGTGGTATGTCAGTAACAACGCTCATTTGGCTTGCTGCAATTTGTCGGGGTCGTCAACACTGTAATGGATTAGTTCAATTCACTTCAAAGAATCTCAGGGTTGACGTTCAGTGAACCGAGGAAAAATTATATATAGAGTAACTATGAACTGTAAACAATGGCTCTTGAGCAATATTTTAAATTAAAAAACTGTTTCTAGATATATTATAAAACATCTGATTTGGTCATTCAAAAAAAGATTAATCATGTTTTTTGAGTTATTTTTCTTTTATCTTCTCACCATAAGATAAGTATTATTAAGGTAAATATAAAAATGGTAACAAGTAATTAGCCAACGGTTATGTTGTGCTCGCTAAGCTGAAGTCTCGACAATTGTACATTAATCAGATCAAAGTGAATTGAAAAAAGGGTACCCTGAAATTGATGTAATCAATTTTCATTGCCCGGCAAATCGCAATTCATTTTGGAACAATGAAAATGTACAAATTCACTCCTCAAAGCAAGTATCCAACCACATCGACATTGTATAAAAACTTCTGCGTATACCAATTATTATTTACTAAAAGTGAATTGATCTATGACATACAATATCTTCATCACATTTCTGTTTTTGTGTGTATCTATCTGAAATTATTGATTACGTTGTCAAAAGATATTCCTTTTCGTTACAAAGGCGGTGCATTCTTGTACAAAATTACCGTTATTTTTTGGCCGTTATTGCTCCACAACCCATCATAACAGCGTCAGTTTCCTGACAAGGTATAATTGCGGTTCTTGTGACACCCAGTCTGGTAATGAAACCCTTTCTGAAACCATCTCGGGGTTGAGGGACAGAAACTCGTGGTTAGTATATTACTCCTTAATGAGATAGCCAGCAAGCAAGTTTACTTCACGGCCTACGAGTACTTATCATTATTTTTGTTTTTAAGATATTGTGATAGGAAAGTTATGCGACAATAAGCTGGCTATATTCTTCTATAATCAATTGAGTAGTTTAGTCGTGAAAAGTGACAAAGAGACAGACAGAGTTACTTTCGCATTTACGAGTATAATATGGATGTTGATGTTTGTACATACGTCGAAATATTTGACGTTAGATCAAAAACAAATCAATCGTTGGACCATAAATGATAGGTGGATTAAGGAATATTTTTTATAAAAACAGTATACCTTTTTACTAGTTTTGGAGTTATCTCTCATCTTATTATGATTTAATTTAAATATATACAACACATGACACCTATCTGCCCTTTCCAACTCAAGAGACTATACTTGAACAAATATATTTCTTAGATTTTTGATTGTAATAACATACAGAATTATTACTGTATTCGTTTTCATTGTTTAAAGCGTACATTATATTTGAATAACTTAATTGGTACCGTTATATATATAGTTCCTGACTAAGTATAGTTAATGAAAATGCCTTTCCTTATCTAACCCATTACTTCCCAGGCATCAATTTTTAAATTGAGGTCATAACACATAAAGAAAATATTGTGTTAAAATATAAAAAATACATATATCCCTTAATATATCATTTGTTGAAAAATAGTGTACAAATAAAAAATAATAATTAGAAACAGTAGAAAAAAATATATTAACTTACGAAAAAAAAACAAATATAGGTGAACAAAAATAGTGTGCTAAAAGTAGGACAGCGGATAGGTAAATACTACATGGAGCAAATATCAAAGAGTAAATGGAATCTACTGTGTTGTAAATAATCGATATCATTTTGTAACAAAAAAGACATTTTTTAAAAACTTATCTTCAAGCTTCTAAGTGAAGGTCCCAAATACAATATCAATAATAAAAACTATTCTTACACTCACGGTATTAGCATCTATTCACAGTGTAAAGCAAAATAGTATTATTTACAATATGGTGACACTTCGATGTTTTCTGCAGCCAACTCCACTACCTGAAGTAGCTGGGACTTCTCAGACTCTGTAAGTACACACTGCTAATTGTGCTATACACAGACGTCATCTAGTTATATCATGAAGTATATAACCCATTGAGACCCAATGGCACAATGTTACGTGATAAAAAAATTGAGTACGGGGGTAAAATTGAACATGTAGCTCTTTTTGGCTAGTTCGTAGGGATCAACATTGCATCACTTTATCAGTTTATTGTTTAAAAAACATCTTCCCATTGGTTAGTAGGCTCGGATCACTGAGATATTTAAGCGATAAAACACTACGTTTTGGTGACTGACGGGCCTTCATGCGACGTTAAGGGGTTTATTGATTTGTGACTTATATGTATATAGTATGATATGGTATGTTGTAAGACAGTAACTTTTTTTAAACCATAGATATCTTTTGTTGTATCCATGCTGGATCTATCATCGCGAGAAATATCGCAAACGAATTGACACAGTTAACACAACTCTTCTTCTAACGCGTCTATTTCTTTTATAAGTCTATGCTAGTTTTCTGTGCATTTACGCTGGTTCGTCAGAGTGATGACCAAGCGGACAGCTCAGTTAATCTTTGTGTAGACAACGTAATCCCCAGTAATTATAGTCTACGATTATCGTCTTTCTGAGAGCCATATAATGGTAAGATGGATCTCTTATCAACAGTAGGGTAATGTTATTTCCACAAAGTGATAAAAATAAAAAAGCTCCCATCACGATTACACGCTTACATATATCTTGATGGGAAGCTATGATGAATCCATCTGAAACCTTGGTGACACTTCGGTAAACAACAAAACAGAAGCGCAAATAAATTAGTTGTGATTTTGTGTAATGTAGAGCTTTTTCTCGCGATAAGCTTTCTCTTTCCTAGTTAGGAATTTAGGTTTCTTTGTACTGTGGTTATGTCGCAACCTATTGCACGCGCTTAATGATGCTGAATTAAGCTCTTAAATGCAGTTTGGGTCAAGCTTTATGTCCTTGATGTACTCATCTTCGTATTTTATTAATTAAATTATGTAATTAAATAAGTTAATATATTTTTAATTATATTATGTAATTTCATTAATTAAATTATGTAATTAAATAAGTTAATATATTTTTAATTATATTATGTAATTTCATTAATTAAATTATGTAATTAAATAAGTGAATATATTTTTAATCGGCTACATAGAAGTAAAATTAAAGAAAGATAATAATTATAAGGGTAATTTACAGTCTTCGTATATTTCTTAATTTTTTTATTATTTTGACAAAATTTCAACCCATGTTCCTGTATACTGTCACGAAATTGAGTTCTAGTTGTTTTTTAACTTCTATTTTTATATTATACATTTGGTTGCTAGTAACCGTTCATCCTAACAATTAATCCAGTGAGTCCGGTGGCATAATTACAGTGAGCAATGACATCAACAGCGGCGCCTGCGCAATTGTCGGCCCTGTACGTGCTATATTAATTATAATCAGATTTAACTATTGCATTATAATAGTGGTTGCTGCGAATCCGATATCCTATATTACACCAGGTTTAAATGCCCTAGCTTATCTATTTGAAAGTACTAGTATAACACACAGGGTTTTCAAGAAGAACATGGAGATTCTTTATGATTTTTTTTTCGCCCGACGTAATCGGCTTACAAAGTCATTCTTTTTTTGTGCCACTAAGGTGCCAAACAAGCGTACGGCCTACCGGACGGTAAGAAGTTACCGTCGCCTATGGATATTAGCAACACATGGGTGTTTACCGGGTGAAGCGCGCGAAGCAAGCATGCAGTTCTTCAAGAAGATATTGTAGGGCATCTACATGCATTTGATGTTACAAGCCTCTAAATTTGTTTACCATCAGACTGATCGTTTGTTTGGTTTCCCAAATATGAGATAAAAAAATAAATAAAGATTTGTATTGACAGCGAACTTCTACTTCTACTAATTGGTGGCGAAAGCACATAAAGCATGTTAGATCAAATTGCATGTTAATTTAAATTTCGCAAAATAACGTCTGAATCTATTAACTCTAAACTTATATATAAAGCGGAATAGTTTGTTTGTTTGAACGCGCTAATCTCAGGAACTAACTGTCGCATTTGAAAAATTCTTTTTGAATTTAATAGCTCAATTCTTGAGAAAGTGAACCTTCCTGAAAAGTTAGGCTATTCAACATCACGATACGATCATTATAAGCCAAGTTAAAAAAGAAAGTAAGAAAAAACAATTCCTACAGTATACCAAAATACCGCACGATAGTAGTCGACGAGTGCAGCTAGTTTAATTATATATTAGTATACGTAAGATAACGTGTGAATCATCTGACAATTTCTCTGATCATAACTTGTGATACAATTAGTAGTAGAAAATATAAAGAGGGCGAGCTTTCTTCTTAGTTTTAAGAGATCAATACCGTTCGTAAAGGATAGTCAACATCTCTTGAGGCGAATTCATGTACTAATCGGAAGCGGAAGCACACAAAATTGTTTAGATTAAATTAAATATATTCTGCTTTCACCAACCTTTTTTGGTGACAACAAATATTAAGTACGAGTATATTACTTTAAAATCATTTTGAAATAAATTTACCGGTCTATGTTCTTAGTATCCAGACTAAATTTAGCAACAACAAGGTAATTTGGGTACATTTATTTGACAAGTATGGTATTAATTTTTGTATTATATTCAGTTGTGTATTTCATTAATAAGATTTTCTCTTTTTATATCATATATTTCGAGAATGATCAGGTAAAGATTCAGCTTAAAGCCATTCAAAAAGAAATTTTCATTATGGCTAAATGACAAATGTATTTATCCATTAAACGAATACCTCAGTTGTAAAATTGCCATAACTTGAAAATGAATAATGTTTATTTTTGAATATTTTTTTTTTTATATATGTATGCATGACAATACTGTCTAAATATCAAGGCTACAATTTGTGATACTCAATCACAGTAACAACCACATCCAGAGCAAACAAAAGATTTAAATTTTCCAAGTGTGGTCGAAACCCCAAAAAGTCGCTATAACCAATTAAATTAATAGTTAACTTATGCTGTACCGTATCATCCATAATTATATATATATTTTAATATTCAGACAAATTCCACGACCCCGTCTAATCCCAAATTAAACAACCTTGTACCTAAGAGTTCTAGACAACTGATAAAAACTGAAAAAATATATTTTCTTTAGCAAATATAAATACATGTCTGTAATATACAGAAGTACATACTTATAATAAAATTACAGACACTCAGACTTTGGCAAACAGACATGTTCTTAAACACTAATGCTTTACTTGCACGGGACTCGAACCCGAGACCCTTGACATCTAAATATCCATTGATGGTTTTCATAAAATTTGAGTAATCCGGTATTCGAATGGTTATTTGAACAACAAATTAGTCGCTTGGAGTAATTATTTAGACGCAACGTGTATTGATACTGAGTAACGGTGCATTTAGGGTTAATAATGTCTAAATAAACAAATGACATTTCCAGATGTTTGACGAATCATACCTATACAGCAGCGAGCTTAGGGATTCTGCCAAGGAACAAACGTTTACATACATCAAGTCAACGAAATGTCTCCTAAGGACATTTCTCAGGGAGCTCTAATAACTAAACTACGAGTATAAAGAGGCATACAAGCATACGTACAAACAGGCATATAAGCCTGTGAATGCTTGTAATACATTAATTACCACTCTCTCTACATAAATCCGAAAACACGAATTTAGCGGTACGTGCCAGGATTCGAATTGGGAACCAGTGGATCTATTGAGCCGGTTCTTCATCCACTGGGCTATCACTGTATCTCACTCATTCGGCCTTTATTTCCTTACATGATTTAAAAATCACTGAACTTGTCTTGTCTTCTGTAGCGTAGTATATTCATCAATCAATGTCTACTACTGCAACGTCAGAGGAATTCTACAGGAATCTATTGTTATCTGACGCGTCCTGGCTTATTCAATACCCTTAATTTTTTTTACACCAACTATGTTTCGTTTCATTGCTAACTTTCGCGAGAGTACTCCCTTTAATTGGCAGCCGGTTAGTTTCTCTTACACATTAGAACCATATTTTACTTATGCGAACTAAATAATATATATACTCTTAGAAATCAAAAGGCATATTGCTTTTTAAAAAAAAAGAATACTAAACAACGACTGATATTTTATTTAAGTAAATAACAAAAATCTTTAAACTCTAAATCTACTAAAGAACACGTCCATCACGTCCGAGCGCACGAAGTAAAGTGAGCGCGGCCTTTGCTGCTTGCATCAGGCCACACTATCCCCTCCATTTCCTCTTCCCGCCATTGAGTCCTCTAAGACGGCCGTTCCTGGCAGCTGGACGTCCTCGTCCGCTTGATAGTCGTTACTTCGACACACTTGTCTCTGGTCTGCATCTGCAGTGTCCCCATTAGATTCGCTCTCGTCTAGAACACAAATATGAAATGTTAGCGGACATATTCTACAAACGAATTAAAACTTCAGCCACAAACCGTATGAGATCACAAGCGTGCACTCAAGCGATCACCCCAGTAAGCAGCTGCAGTTTGCAAAACATGAACACATATCACATCGCCAACGAGAAAGATTCGTCACTCGCTCGTTGACGACCGATATGTATGCGTAACCTGGACCAATTATAATTTTCGCTGGCACAGTTACCACTTTAAGCAAATGGCAACCACTGGTCGAAGTTGCATCTAAGGCAGCAATAAAAAGTCGTAAGAACGGATTGCCATTGGTCGAGGCTACCGTCAAACATAACCACTGGTCGGGGTTATAACGAAACATGGTCACTGGTCGGGACCGAGTAGCCGTTGGTCGAGGCTACAGTAAAACATAACCACTGGTCGGGGTTATAACGATACATGGTCACTAGTCGGGACCGAGTAGCCGTTGGTCGAGGCTACAGTAAAACATAACCACTGGTCGGGGTTATAACGATACATGGTCACTGGTCGGGACCGAGTAGCCGTTGGTCGAGGCTACAGTAAAACATAACCACTGGTCGGGGTTATAACGATGCATGGTCACTGGTCGGGACCGAGTAGCCGTTGGTCGAGGCTACAGTAAAATATAACCACTGGTCGGGGTCATAACGACACATGGTCACTGGTCGGGACCAAGGGTTGTAAAGCACTCACCACTACCGAAGAATGCTTCACATGCGTCCGGTGTCCACTCGCCTCGCCACTGAACCATGTGTTCTGCAGCGGCTAGGGTTTTCTTCCCGTACGACCCAGCCAACAGCTCGAGCTCGTAGCGGTGATGTTGCAAAGCACGCATGACCTTATAAGGGCCACGCATCCCTGAATCCAGCTTACCGGTGCTCTGGGAACTTTTGCTGACAAAAACAAAACTGCCAACTGCGAGCGTGCGGGGCTGTCGACGACCTTCATTTACGTATACATCCTGTTGATTGGCAGCAAGCAGCTCTGATGCCCTCTGTCTCTAGAAACTGACGAACCACATTAGTAGGCTTGGTAGACTTGACCAAAACCTCAATCTTACTTGGGCTCGGTCATACCTGACCATGGCCAATCAGTCGACCCAAATATTCAAGGTCAGTGTCCAAAAACGTACACTTTTTTTTAATTGACTTAAAATCCTGCCACATGAAAAACAGGTCAACCGTGCATAACTAGGCGCCTCGCGTTTGCGCAAATTAGATGCACCGATGTACTGAGAGCGAACAGGATTGTTGGTAGCACTAGACGTATTTTAAGGCTTTGCAAACACCGACATAAAGTGGAGTGGTGGATGGTGGCGTTCTTTTGACTGTAGCTTAGCGTTAGTGGTCGCGGCCTTCACTCGCGGATCAGAAATACCTCTAACAACTATTGCGACTTTCAACTCGTCCGAAAGCCCCTTGACGATATTTAAGCGTAAAAGGGACCTTCGAACGTACTCTACATACGTGGCGTACTTATTAGAATGTGTGCTCAACACATTATATAGCACTGTGGCTATGCCACTATCTCGAGGACACAATGATCGAAATTCTGTTTTGAAAATTGTCCACGTGCGATCATTGGTTACCTAATCATTTAGTCACGTCCTATCATCGCTACGTAAGCAACCTTTGACACGTGCTAAGCACTCGCGATCATCCCAGTAATTTAATTCGCGCCCACAATCCACTTTCGCACACCACATATCAAAATCATGCACACTTGGGTCAAAACCCGAAATATAGTATTGCTTAGATCTTACTTCAGGTAACGAAGAAAGTGCTCCAACAATCCTGTCGCAGGATGCTTGTTGATCTCGCGTAAAATTGCTTCGGATGCGATATACTGCTCTGCACCCGAGATAGGCACTCTTGTGCCTGTGGTGGGCGCCTCGGAACGCTCCTGCTGAAGTGGTGACGAAGTATGGCTTCTTGCGCTAGAACGTGTTATCGGACATGGGGACGATGGTATATAAACTGGTAACCGATTCACTAGAGCGTTTAACCGTTGAAGTATATAATTCAAAGGGACACGAGAAAGGCCCTCGCGAATGCTGATAGAACTATCACGACGTCTATGCGAAACATATGGGGTTCTATCGCAACGCCTAGGAGTTCGACCATGCCACGAGAATCACACGCCCTATCACGGCGTCTACTCTGTGATTCGCGACGAACGGAGCGAGATTTGCGGCCAGACATAATGAACAAACTATCGACCAGTAATATGAAGTATTAAAAAAAAAAACAAAATGAGATGGCAAATAGTAAGGCACTTTTTAGGTATATACCACTTCTGATCTTAGAAATCAAAAGGCATATTGCTTTTTAAAAAAAAAGAATACTAAACAACGACTGATATTTTATTTAAGTAAATAACAAAAATCTTTAAACTCTAAATCTACTAAAGAACACGTCCATCACGTCCGAGCGCACGAAGTAAAGTGAGCGCGGCCTTTGCTGCTTGCATCAGGCCACACTATCCCCTCCATTTCCTCTTCCCGCCATTGAGTCCTCTAAGAATACATATATTATACGCCTTTATTGTTATTGTTATTTTTTGTTTCCCTACAAAGTTCCCTCAAATAGTTACAAGTCATAATATAATGTATTGTTAACTAATTTACCTATATGTATAATATATATATATGTATCAATCTAGTTTTAAGTTCATAGTTGCGACTTACGACCGATACGGTCTAAGCCTTCTGACTTGCTTCGACTCGGTGACGCAAACGTTATTATTTTAATAATATTAATGCGCCAAGAAATAATGATCACGATGTGTGCACATGTTAATGGGTTATAGTTCAGACGAAATAATAATCACTATGAAGTATAAAGGAAATAACTGTAAACTGTATTGTGTACCTAAATAAATAAATTAAATATTGTTGGGCAAATTAAACAGCGCAATCCAGGCCCAAAGTAAGCGAAGCTTGTGTTATGGATACTAGATAACTGATAAACATACGTAAATACATTTTTTTTGTGAATACATACTTATGATACGTAGAAAACATCTAGACCAAGACAAACAGACATGCTCATACACACAAATGTTTGTCCTGTGTCGGAATCGAACCCACGAGCGTTGATGACAAAGTAACGTTACTAACCACTGCACCACCAAGCTCGTCAAATTCTGTTAATTTAAGATATTTGTCAATGGACCAGTGTTGTAAAACCTGAAATAAATTTATTTTAATTTAATTTAATTAACTTCATTAACTGGATGCTTCATAATTTAAACAGAGTTGAATTATATTCACCATAGGTTATCTACGTGACTGGATAAATTAATAAAGCAGTGAGGGATCTTTCCGCAATTATCAAATCATTATCAAGATAAATGTGTAGTATATGAAATATAAAATTAGTTATATTACAAAATGCCTAAAAAATTATATGCCTGTTATTTTTGTAAATACCGTAGGCTCAATTCGGAAATAGACAAAATACATATTTTTCATTGTATCTGCATAATCAACCACAGAAATTTTTAACTTTGATCATCCTTGTCATTTCAGTATTTAACTCAACTATTCATTACATATCTACAGTACAGTACGTAGGATTACTATAAAAGTATATTCTCATGATTACCATCTATTAGCAGTGAAGATGATTCCATATGTTGTATTTAATGAAACTGAGTTCATACATCAAATGCTGCTATACTAAAGTCAAACACTCGCTGCCTACGGGGCAATAAAATTGGAAACAGGTCTGTCGAACTCTCTGTCGCACTTACGGCAGACATGTGACATGCCACTGTCGTGTCAATGTTTAAATTATGAAAAAGTAAAAAATGCAAAATAAAAAGAATTCAATACATAATTACATTTATTGTTGGTCAAACTAAAATACATACATATACTAAATATCATTAATCAGATGTCAAATGACTATAGAAGCATATTAAAACAGGTATTTATGCCCTCTAAACGTAATTAATATTTATAAAATTGCCCTTGCAGAGTAATTATTAAATTACACGCTTTAGTTATTAATGAACTACCGTGCGCCAGCTTATACTATTCTTCATCCTTCTAGGAATCGACACACCCACACGACACCGCACGCGGCTGTCCCTAGCGCCCCGATGATTTATGGCACCTCGAGCAGTGTTTGACTTTCGTATAGTGACACCGTCGTTAATACTTTACGCTCATTGTCTAGAAATTAATGTTATTTTAGGATAATTTCTTTCATACCACACCGTGTCCAAATTTCCAACCGTCACTATGTCACTTTACAAAATACTGCGTCCATCAATACAATAACAAGTCGCTTTAAAATTCTAGCACATAAATGCACGGGCACGTGACCACGTACACACGCACACTAACACGCATAAACATTCATAGAGGCATTCAAACACATAAATCCAATGTATTTGTGCTATAGGAAGTCTTACCCGTCTATGATGCTATGTAGTTTTAATATTGTAATCACCTTCTTCAAATTTCAAACCCAAGTCTACTGTAATAAAAATAATATACTCACTACTGAATAATCAGACTATTTTCATCATTCTCATCCTCAGCCTGTATTCGTCCACTGCTGAACATAGGCCTCCCCTCTAGACTCTACTCGTCCCGATCCTGTGCCACCTGCATTCATTGACTCCCTGCAAACCTCTGGAGGTCGTCGCTCCAGCTAGTGGGGGTCCTCCCACACTGTGTGTACCAGTACAGGGGCGGCATTCGAGAACCTTTCTTCCCCAGCGGTTCTACGAACTATGTAGCCGGCCCACTGCCACTTCAGCTCGCTTATCCTATGGGCTTCATCGGTTACCTTAGTTCTACTGCGGATATCCTCATTTCTGATTCTATCATGCAGAGAAATCCCGAGCACAGCTTTTTCCATAGCACGCTGAGCGACCTTTAGTTTCCCTATGCGGCCGCCAGTGAAGGGCTACGTCTCAGTTCCTTATGTCATCACTGGCAACACACACTGTCCGAAGACTGCTTTTCAGGCGTTGAGGTATTTTTGACGAGAATATGTACTGAAGTTTCCCGAATGCTGCCCAGCCGAGTTGGATCCGTCTGCTGACCTCTCGGTCGAAGTTGGACTTACCTAACTGCATAACTTGCCCTAGATATTCATCGACAGCTTCGAGCCTAGATGAAGAAAAGGGAGTACTAAAAAGAGTATCAAATGTATTTAAATTATTTACAGTATATAAAAAAAGTTTGAATTGAATTGAATTGAATTGAATTGAAAAAAAGGTTAATTAAAAGTTCGGCTAATGAAAGTCTTTAAGTACTCACGATTTTTAAATTGTCTAACCCAATTAACACTGTTTGTTTCACTGGTGAATGCAGAAGTCGCCGCCGACTATAGTGGGCCGACGACTGTAGACGACAGGTTAACGTACTAGCCAGCACACAGATCCCGATGAAGAAGTTGAAGGTAACGGCGGGGACCGCCTTGCGGTCCAACACCGCAGCAGTATAGTTGTCAGCCGCTGTAGTCCACAACAGGGGCTGGAGGTATTAAAATATTTGATTAATTAGGCGTCCGGAGATTCACAGGTTCAGAAAAGAGAGTAATATGCCGATGGTTCACCACGTAGCCAACACAGCAGGGGCTGGTGGTCTCAGACGCAGTGCACAGTATGTTTTCCTTATCGAATCTTCCTCCAGACTGCCTTGTTTTCTGATCGTACCACTAAAATCTATAGTTTAAAAAAATTGAATTTACAAATAAATTAATTTTGACAATTAACCTACCACAGAGGTAACAGAGATAATCAAAGAAGAGATTACATTTAACATATTATTGAAAAAAGGTAATATTACACATTCCAGATGCCTTAGTCTTGTCCATGTTCATCTTGAGACCTACCTGGTTGGTAACACTATTGAGGTCATTGAGCATAGCGCCAAGTTCCTCCAGCGATTTAGCCCTGAGAACTATATCGTCGGCAAATCGAAGGTGAGTGATGTATTCGCCATTGATATTTATACCATATCCTTTCCAGTATAAGACGTTTAAGATATCTTCCAATGGTGCGGTGAAGAGTTTCAGAGATATAACATCGCCCTGTCTTACACATTTTTACACTTGGATCGGTTTCATACTCTGGTCCTGTACTCAGATACACATCGTAGTCTTACAGTACAAGCACATCAACGCTTCGATATACCGATAGTTAATTCGGCTTCGCTGGAGAGACTGTAGCACCGTCCATGTTTCAACGGAATCAAAGGCTTTTTCGTAGTCCACATACGCCAGACATAAGGGCAGATTATACTCCTCAGTCTCCTGTATAATCTGACGGATTGTATGTATGTGGTCTACGGTGCTACTTTTCGGAATTCGGCTTTTTCGGGAGTCTGGAATTCATCGTTGTTGCGTGCGAGACGGTTTGTGTTGACTCTCGAAAACAGCACAGCCACAGTTGCCATGATTGGCCGGCGGGTTAACAACCACAGTAAGTTATTAAAGTACACAGGGGACCCTGCTGCCCGTATCCTAGATATTTCCTTGGATTTCCCTTAGTAGCCTTTTACGACACCCACGGGTTGAGATGGGGTGGCCTATTCTTACGCTGGACCACACAGCAAATCGGACTATTTTGTCTCACTGAAATTCTTTACTATTACCTAAGTATTTTTAATGGCGTAAATTGTTTTATTTACAACTGGTCATTTTGTAAACGGACTCATTTTACATTTGGCTTCAACGTGATGCCTCAATCTATGGAATATTCCAAGAACACTGAATCCCAGGGCGTTTACTAATAAACCTACAAGTAACAAAAGTAAATGCTGTGCCGGTTGTTAAACTGCAATTTGTAGTATGTAATCGATTTTTGATGAATCTCTGGACTGGGAGATATCCTTAAATTGGCCGTCTTTTTGCCTAGCTTCGACAGAGATTATTTCTCGGTAATGATTTTAGCAGCTAATGTGGTTGCCTTCACTCGAAGTCGTAAAACCAATTTAGGAAAACAATCCCTACATATACATACATTTTACAATGCGAGTCCATGTAAATAACACGTCCTCTTCTATATGCGGATACAATCGGATAAAATTCGGATTTAATTTAATTTAATTTAAAGAGGGCCATAATAAACAAATAAAAATACAAACAGACATGTTCATGTACACAAATATTTGCCTTGTGTGGGAATCGAACCCACGAGCGTTGGTGTCAAAGTCGCGTCATTCACGACTGAGCCACTGAGCTCGTCAATTCTCACCACAGACGCCTTAACCTGACTTTACATCAGTAGATCTATGAAAAGGAATTGGCTTCCTCATTTTATATCATCGGTCTTTATTTAATCCAAAAGTTCGTATTCATTATTTTCCGGAAATCAAACCATGTCCCAATAGCTTCCAAATAGGTTAAATGTCATATGTCTTAAGAGCTTATCGGGCGTATGTTTAGAAACTTCTGGGATGTAACGTACCCTGGTTTTTTGGTTGGTGATAATGACAGGTTTTATTTGAAAGACGTATTGTTAAGAAGTAGTACAATTTTTTATGCTATTATTTCAATGCGATTGTGAATTTGAATTACTCAAAAAAGTATTAAACTGGAACCGCAATGGTCGCGTACTGTGCGATTCCTGAGAAGCTTTCTACCGAGAACTATTAAGTTGTGGAATGAGCTCCCTGCAGAGGTTTTCCCAAGGGACTACAGTATGGGATTCTTCAAGAAAGGCGTGAAGAGGTTCTTACAGGGTCGGCAACGCAAGAGTGACACCCCTGGTGTTGCAAATGTCCATAGGCTACGGTAGTTACCGTAGCCTATGGACATTTGCCTCCACTTGCCATACTTACTTACCATCAGGCAAGCCGTATGCTTGTTTGCCACCTTAGTGGTATAAAAAAAACTGGGAAAAAATTTGGGAATAATAATAAATAATATTTACAGTTTAATAGATTTTCAGAAACACCGTTCCTATATGAAATCTATATGTTTGTCTATGTGTGCGTTTGTCTGTGTATGCGACTTCGAATCGAATTCGAATATTCGAATTTTGAGATTCGGATTCAGCATAAAAAAGGAGAATAGGAATGTTCAGGAACACCATTCCTATCTCTAAAGGAACATAGTCAAAATGGCCGACAAATAAAATAAAAAAAAATTGAATTGTTATATAATTGACGAGCCAGGTGTTCCTCTGGCAATGCAAGCTTGCGCATTCTCAACTGGTTTATGTTATTCTCTAACCATAACACCCGGAGATTAAGTATACATGAGCAGTGATAGGCAAGTGGATAAGAGCCAGACTATTAATACATTGGTCCTTGGTTCGTATCCTGGCGTGGGCAGGTAACACTAAATTCGTGTTTTCGGCTTGTACACACAAGGACACCTCAAACGTGACAGTTTGACCTTTGTACCGTTCTTACTGCGCACGCCATAACAGGGAAAATGGTGCTGCAAGTATCTAACATTGTTGATTAGTTGTAGTATGTACATAATTATCATTACCACTTGGCGTGAAGGAAAACATAGCAAAGAAACCCGCGCATTCAAGAAATATTTTTTCGAAAAACGTATGACATAACCTAAAATAGGTCTAATTTTCTCTCGGGGTTGTGAGGTTTAATGGCAGTCGCTCTATGTACTTGCAATACATCAAGTATCACTCGCACGAGGCCACATCTGCTGGTAACACAGCAACTCCTTGAGAGCTTACTGATGACCTCACTCACACGCAGGAACACAACTACCCTCCAGGTCGTTGTTGTTTGGCTGCGGTTTTTTGTGAGGTGGAGGTACGCCCCCTGACAGGCTGCTTAATTACGCCCAACGTCTCTTAAAAACACCCAAACTAAGACAAATTGAAATGTTAATGCCAAAGACTTCTATGTATACTACACATAGAAGTCTTTGGTTAATGCACACAAATGTTGTTACTTTTTGGGATTTGAACCCACGGGTGTCAAAGTAGTGTTAATAACTACTACGATCGAGTTCGTCACAAATATAAGCAGCGCTACTATTATATAATATGTGACAATGGTATTTCTCTTTTCATCCAAAAGTTATTTTCTCGGATACTAACAATTATCGCCTTAGCTCGATGAAACAATATAACATAGTCAGCACTCGACTCACGGTCGCCATTCACTCGGATGCCGGCAATTAAGCCGGCATAAAAACCAAGTGTTGTACTCACACGCACCGCCGGTTTGCGTTCAAGTTGTGGTCTACAAACATTAATAATATAACAACAGTATGTAAGCACCGTACAAGATTGGTCTATACGTCTAGACTAGATTCTTTCATTGACTTGTTCCATCTAAAACAGTTTTTAATAGAACTATTTCACTTACCTCATAAGGGAAAAAATGTGGGGTTTCCGTCACTTTATTCAGAAAGATATTTAAATATCGTAAGTAACCCGAGGGAGACTTTGTACAAAAGTCATTTGCATGGGTACCTCTGTCTCTGTCTCTTGTTTGTCAATCGAGTTATATAAAAAAAAAAATCTTATGCAGGGGTTTCTTCATTTTCTTTCGTCGGAAAAGTATTTAATTATCATATCTGATAATAAAATACTTATTAATTCTTAAGCATTTTATTGTTAGAACATATATGTCATTCAAAATTTGTATTGATAAACAAAATAGTTACATTGCTAAAGAGAGATCACAATGTTTTTATAATACTCCAGGAGGTATACAAGCATACTGGTCACCAGTGGAAAAACGTTTACCGTAATCTATAAATGCTTACGAAGACGTATCTCTCGCGTGTTGCCACTACCAGGAAGGGCCAGGATTGCTGGTGGGAGCTCACTCGCTCGTAGGAATACTACAACCCGCCAGCGCATTGTTATTCGTCTGCGGCTCAAGACAAGCTTAACGACTATCAGAAACAGACAGGACCGTCGTGGCTTACCATGTCTTCCGAAGTAAGTACGAAAGATGTTAACTTGCATATTCGATTACACTGACATGCGCATCGATCTATCTTCTCAACTATACGATTCAATAGGTCAATACTACGGCAAATATTCAACCTTGCTTCTTATTCCTTTGACGAGCTCGGTGGCGCAGTGGTGAAACGCGTTGTAACACTACTTTGACACCAACGCTCGTGGGTTCGATTCCCACACAGTACAAACATTTGTGTGCATGAACATGTCTGTTTGTCTTGGTCTGGGTATTTTCTATGTATGATAAGTATGTATTTACAAAAAAAAAATGTATTTACGTATGTTTATCAGTTGTCTAGTGCCCATAACACAAGATTCGCTTACTTTGGGGCTAGATGGCGCTGTGTAATTTGTCCGACAATATTTATTTATTATTTATTTATTATTCCTAAAAGTAAACAAACATGCCATTTAATTTGAGTTACTGTAAAATTATTGTGTAGTGCGTTCATCTGAGTTGCGGTGAGCACGGAACAATGGCGTTTTTTTATCGGATCAAATGTAACCTTTTGACATTTAGTAGAAATTTAACACCTTAACAGTAGAAAGAAAAAGCATCATTATTATAAAAGCTACCCGCGATGAAAGATACTGCTTTAGATAACCCTTGATATATTTTAAATAATATAATTTTGAACATTTTCAAAATTAGTGTTTTCATTCAAATATAAAGGCTATTTTCGTAAGAAAGTAAGTGTGAAATTGGATCTAACCTGCTTTGTGTCCGTCCGCCACCAATTAGTTAATGCGGACTAGCGCTGGCCGGCACCCGCACACTACTACTAGTAGATACAACATGCGTCGCTGCCATGGCTGCTCCGGTAGTCTCTGCCTGCGGTCATCAACAGACACCGGATGCACGCACCACCGTCGCTGCCACGACTGTCCTGGTCGTCACTGCGACACGTGTTTCGCCTCTCCACGAGACATCCGTAGGTGACGTAGACGATAGTCGTTAGAATAACATGCTTATAGCGTGTTATTCTAACGGACGGTAGTAAGTGATAAGTGGATCATCATTATTTCTAAAACCAGGCAAAGCTAATCTGATCTGCGCGTGGTGAACTCCGATTAGCAAGAGAAGTTTATGATACCTATATTATTTACTCGTATGTTGGGACGTTTTACCTACTATCTGTCTGTCTGTATCTATTTTATATGTCTCTGCGAGTGTTGGCCATCTTCAAAGTCAAAGTCAAAATCTTTTTATTCCGTAAAAATAGCTACATTTGTTTGGAATCGTCACAATTTTTTCCCCTACCGTGCAGTTCATGACTAGGTGAGCACTGATAAAAATACTGCCAAAAAACTCAGGCATCCCTCTTATGGTATCCAAACAAATTTACATAATTTATTAATTACATTATAATTGGATCGACTCAATTCCAGGCATTTTTATCATTAATATAGTCAGCTACTTTATAATATGCCCTGCTACACAATTTGGCTTTAATAGTAGTTTTAATTTTGTTCATTGACAATTCTCTTATATTGCTGGGAAGTTTATTATAGAACCGTATACATTGCCCCATAAAAGAATTACTTATTTTGTGGAGACGGCTTGCATGTAACACAAGATTATGCTTATATCTAGTATTTATATTATGAGTATCACTCTTTTTACAAAATGAATCTGAAATGTGAACCGCATGCACCCGCGACCGTTGCTGCTTTGTCTGCGGTCGTCCCCGCGACACGTGCTTCGCCTCTCTACGAGGCATCCTCAGGCGCTGTAGATGTTAGTCGTTAGAAAAACGTAGAGACGACCGGAGCAGCCGAGGCAGCAACGGTGGCGGGTGCATGCGGTTCACGGTAATGGGTGGGTGCCGGCCGGCAGTAGTTCGTACGAACTAATCGGGAGCACACAGAGTAGTTTAAATCAAATTGCTTGCAAATTTGACTTTCGCAAAGTAACGCCTGAATTACTATATATATATATACTTATACAATCGAAGTTTTTGTAAGCGCGGTGTGCCTTCAAACGCAGTCTAGTGGTTTATTCGTTTGTGATGCCCTGTATGTATGATAAGCAACTGTACATTGTGGTTTAGCTTGTACTTCGCACCGTAGCACATTCTCTCACTTAGCTAGTAACACAAAGGCTATCATTAATATTGTAAGATAGACTGTAAGATAAAGACACATCATTACATCGTTTACTTCTAGCGTGTGAACTCTAACTAATTTTATATTAATTATCTTTAGTTTGTGGTGTAGACACGGGGACCATAATTTAACTGGTATGTGGCATGGTTACAAATTAGTTCGCGTGTTTTCTTGAGTAGGCAAGTAAGTACTTTGCGAAAAGGTGTCTTTTCTTCTTCCTAGCGTTTCCTAATCTGTTAGGATTGATGAGATCCACTATCTAAGCCTAAGGATTTGGCGATGATACTGATTTTTAAATAAAGCGACTGACGTTGGATCCTCAGAATAACTTAGACCTTTCTTAGGAAAGAGACGTGAGGGTTTCCTCAAATTGTTTTCTTTTACCACCAGTGATAATTACAAATGTACATACATTCAATCATTTTTCAAAAACGTGTATTTATTGTCCACAACACCCCAATTATGTCTATGCAATCGACTATAAAAAGACACTGTGACAACCGCTTTATTTGGATACACACAGGAAGTAAGATAGAGATAAATAGATAGAAAAAAACTTTGTAAAACTAAGTGCAAGTCAGATAATAAAATGAAAAATCATTTAAATAAAAAAGTGATAACATTGAAGTCGACATGGTGTCAATGAAAGCGGTTTTATTTTTTACAGATAAAGAAAATCAGTGTATTGTAGACATAGAATATCGGTATTTGAGATCTTTTATTTTAAATAACTTAACTAATCATTAAATTTTCACCTAATTTGTACCACAATAAGTACGAATCTACCTTAACAACTGACACGGCTGATTTGGAATTGAAAGGTATGTCTTGGCCTTTCACTATACCACTATTTCTTCTATCTTGCTTTCCATGTAGAGGCAGACCCCGACAAAGGCAGAGAGAAATATAGTTGGTATTTTATTGTAAGTACTGAATATGAGAGGGACGGTTGTTTGTACCACAATAAGTACGAATCTACCTTAACGACTGACACGGCTGATTTGGTATTGAAAGGTATGTCTTGGCCTTTCACTATACCACTATTTCTTAGATTAGATCTTTCTTTCCACATATAGACAGACGCAGACAAAGGCAGAGAGAAATATAGTTGGTATTTTTTGTAAGTACTGAATATGAGAAGGACGATTGGGGGCTTCATATGTTTCAGGTCGTTGGACTCTAGTGATCTTATGACGACGTAGAAAGAATGATAAAGATAACTTAAAATCCTGATTTGTGAATGAGAATGGAAATTTATAATACTGTGGAGAAGATGAAAGAATATTGGACTCTATATGGTACATATTATTAAATGGACTAAGTTGGATCGCGAGGGCAATGATATGACCGAAGCGAAGGGTAAAAGGGCCGATATGACGTTTAAGAATATAAAATAAATTTCATTGTTTGAAACTGTGTACAATGAATGTTATACAAAAAGTAAAAAATTGTGCTTATTCCTGAAGCACAATAAATAATAAACTATTGTAATACTTTTAAAAATTTGCCTGGTCTGAACAAATTCATTTTAGAGAAATTGAACATTAATTACTACAAAATGATACGCATTAAATCCTTTAAATATGCTTTTTTTTTAAATTAAAAATAAAACATTTACACCATAATCTGATAACCAGTGATCGGATAATCGGGCGCTTATATACCTAAACTTCGTTCCTTGAAAGAATAATATGGATATTCCTTCCTGAATTATTGAAGTAATCCGGGATTGAACAATTTAGTAAAAACAACTATAAGTAACATAATGAAAATATAGCAGTGGTTACTACTAAAAAAAGTTCTCATTCATATTTTTTGTGAAAGATTTTATAATTATAATTTGCTTTTGTACGAAAATAAATGGTGCTACACATAAAATTACAATTGTTTTAATTCCATAAGTAGTTTAGGTTGCTGGCCTGTTACGAAACCAGTTTTCATAAAAACTTTTATTGTAAATTAAAAGTTTCATTAGAATCGGCTTTTTAAATCTAAAATAAAATAAAATAAAATAAGAGTTTAACAAGGAACAGCCGTCTTGAAAGTACGAGAGGGTATGTAAGCATTATTCAATGAAAATATATCATTTTTACAACGAGTTCTAACTATATTTTGTATACAGGTAACATTTTTAGCAATCTCAGGAATTTCAAACGACTCCGGGAATCGGGGTTCTGAAAGGCATGTCCGTATTATTCTTTTGTGGGAATAAAAATGAAGTTTAGGTATATTAGCGCCCGATTATCCGATCACTGCTGATAACCATTAGTTAAAAAAAATAGTTTGCTTAGAAATGTCATTAAACTACTATATGTTTAATGACATTTTCTTTTACTTGTGAAAATTGAAAATGTATTCATTTGTATTTATTTTTACGTTACTAAACAAACATTTCCCACCAATTAATACGAAAAGTGGCATTTATAGATTTTATCGTATATATTTACTTTTTTCTTATTGTTATGATACCCAAGATTGATTTTTGAAGAAATTTCCTACAATATGAGTACTTGCGTCATTCAAAGCCATTTTAAATCTAATGCTTTCTACTTAAGCGCCAATCGAACACACATCAACGCCACAGTCAGAGCAATTAGTTCCTAGCTTCCTGGATAGTCAATGTAATCGATCATTAATCAGACCTGTCATTACAATTAGAAACCTTTTGCTGGCCAAAGAGGTAATTAGTAAGTGAATAAGCCCTAGGCGCCACTATGTTAATTCAAATGGACACAAAATCGATTAGCGAGGTAAGCGGAACCGGACCCTCATAGTCTGTGGCGTGCAAGCTCGCTCGCCGTGTACCCCGGATTATCTCGGATTACAGTATATTTAACTATTTCAAATGAACTACATAGGTATTTTCGTTTTTCAAACATTTTATATATATTTTTTAGTGATTTGTATTTGTGTCACTTATCTTCTTTTTATACCCTGCTACCGTAGCCTTTGAAAATATTACATTAAGTATTATTCGCGCAATGCTACCTCTGTTACTAACACAGCAAAACCTTCGTAGCTTACAGGTAATCTCACTCAAAGAAACACAACTTCCTTTAGGGAGTTATTATTTGGCAGCAATTTTCAGTAAGGTGGAGGTACTTCTTTAAACGGGCCGCTTTGATGCGCTGTACCTCTCATAAAAACACCCGCATAAATAGACATGTTCATTCATACAAATATTTGTCCTGTGTGAGAATCGAACTCTGGTGTCAAAGTAGCATTACTTGCCACTCCGCCACCGAACTTGTCAAAATATAACGTGAAATTAACTGTGTCTTATATACAATCTTTTTATTTTTGATGGACACTGCGTGTATTCATTGATTTCAATACTGAAATATACCATTTAAACTCGGTGACTGCATTAAATCGCTACCATTTCAAATAAATAAATAATCGATTTATCTAGATTATTTACGTGTACTACGTGTAATGTATCCCAAGCCAATCCCCCTTTGCGTCGAGTCTCACCTTTCGGTTTTCAATCACCGCCGCCCGACTTGGTGATTCGGACGCGTTTTGATATTCTGAATATCTGGTGTTTTAGTACTAAAATTATAGTACTAATGCATAAAAAATGTATACTAGATGATTCTGCAATACATTACGCGATTCTGTCGGTATTATAGACTTGTCCAAAAGAGAGTGAAGATGCTTCTACAGTGTCACCAACGCGCCTCTGGTAGATAGACCACATATAAAAAATACCTTTCGGTAAAGTAGTAACGGCTCACAGGGGTCAACTACATAGTCAAGTCAAAAAGTACATCAAAAATACTCTGTGCAAGAAGGGTTATTATGGAATCGATGAATATCTGACAGAGATGTTTGGAAATGATTCAGCACATGTATTAATATCTTTAATTGTACCATTTGATTTCACTATATGTATGCTCACATATATTTATTGTAATATATATTAACGATGAATAAAAGACCCAAAGACGCGCGATGCCTCCTCTGTTACTAACACAGCATCTCCGTAGGAGCTTACTGGTGACCTCACTCACACGCAGGAACACAACAACCCTCTAAAGAGTTTGGCTGCTGTTTTCTGTGAGGTGGAGGTACTTCCCCAGACAGGCTGCTTTGATTCGCCCTAGCTCTCTTAAAACGTCCAGACCAAGACAAACAGACATGTTTATGCACACAAATGTTTGTCTTGTGTGGGAATCGAACCCACAAGCGTCGGTGTCAAAGTCGCGTCATTCACGACTGAGCCACCGAGCTCGTCATTATCGATACTGGATATTTACTGAACATACGCGAACATGGTGGTCGTAGAGTTGAATCAGGATAGACGTTAAAGTATTATTTTTATACAACGTCGGGAGGCATACAAGCATACACCTCCCCTGATGTAAAGCAGTTACCATAGCCTATGAATGCTTGTAATACATTAAGTATCACTCGCATGATGCCACCTCTGCTGCTAACACAGCAACTCCTTGGGCGCTTACTCGTGACCTGACTCACACGCTGGAAGACAACACCCTCCAGGGAGTTGTTATTTGACTGCGGTTTTCTGTGAGGCGGAGTTACTTCCCCAGGCAGGCTGCTTTGATGCACCTTACCTCTCATAAAAACACCCAGACTAAGACAAACAAACATGTTCGTGCACACAAATGTTTGTCATGTGTGGGAATCGAACCGCGCGTTGGTATCAAAGTCGCTTTATTAACCGCTGCGCCAACGAGCTCGTCAACATTATTAATAAAACATTAACTTGTTCAACAACAGAGGGCAATTCAGTTGCAATTATGTTGAGTTATAATCATGATCATGATCTCCTTTAGAAAGACAGATATCATAAGTAAAAGTTAATTTGGTCATCTTGGACTACCTCGGCTCTTACATCCTTCTTTCTAGAAGAATTACAAAACAAATATTTATGCTTTCGCCATAAATATTTGTTTTGTAATTCTTCCTCCTGTACTCTTTCGACATGTACAAACCAACGGAGTATGCATCTTCTTATTTTATCTTCGAAACCGGCGAGCGTGCATGATAGAGCAATGAATGTTAAAGAAGCGAGTAAGGTGCGTAAGGATCGAGTCATGTAGCGCTCAGTACTCTCTGCCTATCCTGCAAGACTTTTGGCGTGAAGTTATAGATTAGAAAATTAATTTTAAAACCCAAAAACCCGACTGTATACAAGAACTAAAAAGATGGTAGATATTGACAGTTTAATGATTTACGTCCACTGTATGGGTTTTGTGCTGTTGTCATATTAGCCATGCAAACTCTGAGGATGAATGTTTTCGTCCGCTACATTGATTTTATTGCATCACAGAGTAAATGACAGTCGGATTAAAAATACGAATCTAATGATACCTCACTGTTCAAAATCCGTCACGCCGTATAGGGTACAGGAGATCACAACGGAGCATACATTCATACGCGCGGAAAACATTACTCTCTTTTTGGGTTAATTGGGTAAAATACCAAAGCGAATTATCACAATAATTATGCATGTAGTTTCTATAGCTAGTTAACATATATTCAATACAAACGTCGTAGAATCACAATAATACGTAGGAATACATATGAGAAAATAAATCAAGATTTACCGTTACAGCCATATTTATGACGCAAGCGCTCAAAACTTTTTATAACAATTTCCAGTAAGGTCACGTATCCAACCCATTCACTGCCCTGAAATACGAGTATAATAAATACAAAAAAACTGTGTAACCCAAAGCTATAGAACCATGCCTCCAGGCCGGGACCACAACGTCGAAAGCGGAGAAGCATCATAAGATCTCGTATTACTGTACTCTGAGGTCGTATAGTGAAATTTCGAACTTGATTTTGAAATGTGATTAGATAAGATAAAAATATTATTCGTTTTAAACAAAATTAAACAATGACCCATACATAAATATGCTTTATGTATTTATTTATCATACACACATATTCATATCTGGGCACATTTGATTTTCATTTATATTTGTGTCGCTTAATGTCTCTCAAAAACATGTGAAATATTAAATGGGGAATTATGTAATCCACCGCCAATCATTTCAGCGCGATGGTATCATACTTGCTGCAGTCCATGACTTCTACTTTCTTTCTTTTTACTCGGCTTCTAAGGGTCGTATCATGATGATGAATTGCCAACAACCGTCCCCAAGAATTGGGGTATTAACGAAAAAAAAATTTCTAAATTGGCAGTTACAAAAATTAGTGCGTTCAAACAAGTACTACTTCATTTCAGCGCAATAGTATCATACTTGCTGCAGTCCATGAGTTCTACTTTCTTTCATTTTACTCGGCTTCTAAGGGTCGTATCATGATGATGAATTGCCAACAACCGTCAAATGTCAATAATATGGTAAACAAGCGTACGGGCTGCTAGATAGTTAGCAGTTACCGTAACCTAGAGACATTTGCATCACCACAATCATAATTCATACGTGCATTTGCAACTCTGTAGAAAGCTCTTCATGACTTTGTTGAAGAACTTTCACCCTTGGGAAAACCCCGGCAGGCAGTTCATTCCATAACTTAACAGTTTTCGAACGATAACTTCTGGAACGCAACCATTGCAGCTCCAAGGATGAATTCCTCTCGGACAGGGAGTAAACCTATTGCACAATTGATAGTATTCACGAAGGGAGGCAAAACTGCTTACGTTTGCCAGCTTAGTGATATTATACTTATCAATCCTGGGATGCAGCGACAATGAACTCAAAATCTTATGGCGGGACCTTATATCACTATTTACTACATCCATAGTTTTATTTGTTTTGTTTCTCTCTTATTCGATTATTCATAAACGGGAATTGAACACGTATCCATTTCAAATTTAAGTTCGTGCAATAGAATGAACTTGATATGCGTTTTCTATTTCTCTATTGAAACTCAATAGGTTCTTCAAAAATGTGTGAAGAATATTTAACATTTTTTAGCTAACACTGCAACTACGCATGAACTTACCTGTAACCTCACTCACTAGCAGGAATACAACAAGCATCAAACTGGTATTTGACTGTGGCTTTCTATAAATAACTATCTGTACTTCCCCAGCTGAATTCGGCTGCTTTCATGCGCGTCATCTCTCATTATTCCACGTGCAATGTATTGCAGCCAACTGTAGTGACTAGACTATCTGAGTCATCATATGGCAACTGAATTATTGTATTATTTTAACTATCTATTAACTAAACGAAGATTCAGACTATGCTCACACGGGAGCGTCAAGAGTATAATAAAACAATAATTAAAAATAAAAACGGTTTATAATCCATTGGCATTGCGCATACGCACAGCGCTTTACTAACGACGTGCGCCATAATTAAACCAGCGTACATATAGCCATCACACTGAATGATTCTATACTTTGATTTAGTTAATTCATTTGTATATCTATGTGTCTAAGTCTCTCTTTAAGTTAATCGCATTTCAAAAGTCATAATGTACATTATGATTGTTATAATCATGAAATTTGGTCTGAAATAACGTCGAGTGGTAAAAAAACAGGGAAAATTTGAAGGTCATCGTTTTGTATATTTTTTTATCTGTCAGAGGCAGAGGTGGCTGCTTATGGAGCTGCGATCACGGCACATACTAATCAGGATCTTAATATTTCTGGTTTGAGAAGTACCTCGAGGAGTAAGAGTTCAGGTAGAGGGTGACGCAAAATTCGATTTTGTCGGCAAAGTAGTGAGCGCATGTCTCGGGGAGCTTTACTTTCTGGATGGTTGCTAAAGCTGTTGAGAAAATTTCCTTCAGTCGTTCATGACACCACTGGGAAAAGATGGCAGTCTGACCCACAGTATTAAGAGAAAGTCGATTTAGTGATTAATATATTCACCTGTAATTTGACTTCGAATGACAGAGAAGCTCATCTCCATTCCGAGGTCCAGCGTTGTCTGGCGTTTAGCGGGCATTGCATCTACGTGGAATTAGTTTAAGTTAAAGTTAATATATATTTTAAGTTAAGGTATGTATTTATTGACCTGTGTTGTAAAACCTGTTACCTGCACTACACATTGACGGAGCTAATCTGCATTTCCTGCAAGTTGGGAGAAAAATTATACGAGATGGGTCTCTAGAAGAGCGACCTATATTCAGCAATGGACGCACATGGGCTGAAATGATGATGATGATTAAATAAATAATATAATTTTAAGATCACGACTTGATCGACGATCGTCATTACGGCCGTTCCTACGATCGCGGTTTCCTTTTCGAGTTTCGTTTCTGAAGAAGCCAATAAGCTAAATCCAAGGTGTTATCAAGCTACACCTGTCTAAAGGTCACCACCATACTTAATGTTTTGTGGGGTCTAACTTGAAATTTATATAGCTGGAGTCTTTTCCACGAACTGAAGTATTGCTTCGCTCCGTCTAACCAATTTGTTTGACGCCAGATTATCCTTCTCTACGTGAGTTCGAACTGAACTTCATTTGAGATCTCGATACCAAGAATCCCAATACCCTTGGCAACGGTAAGAGACATGTTTGAGAATTGTAGAACTACAGCGAATGGAGTGTTCTTAGTGCTGAATTACAGACACATGTTGATCGCGCGTTTCCTCCACAAGGATACGAGGGTTGTTAAGGGAACAACATACATAATAATGGGAAGTCCGCTAAGCAATGTGTGACAACGTATTAACATTATTATTGTATATGAGGACCACATCTTTATTTCTTCTATATACCTACCCCGTACGGGACCTGGCGTGAAGGTATAGATAAATAGATAGTAGGTATATCATCCACATACACCAATAGGTGTATTCACATTGCCTCCTCGGAATGCCATATTCGAAACGGATTCGTAAAGTTTTCACGCAGATTCCATACATTATGACAGATAATTTTGATTCGGTTTCGAATATAGTGTTTCGAGGCAATGTGAATACGCCTACTGTAGTCGGTATTCACGTTGCCTCGGAATGCCATGTTCTAAACGGATTCGTAAGTTTTACTTACCAATTATTCGAAGTATGGTGTAGTACTTCCCCAGTCGGATTGCTTTTGCACAGAAAACCACAAGCAAATCACAACTCCTTGGAGGATTGTTGTGTTGCGCAAGTAAGTGTTACCAGTAAGCTGCTAAGGAGTTGCTGTGTTAGCAGTAAGGGTGGCAACGTACCAGCGATGTCTCCTGTACTGCAAGTGTTCATACGCTATGGTAACCCCTTTACATCAGGTAGGTCGTATGCTTGCATGCCTCCCGATGTTGTATAACAAAGCTCATTTCAATTCTAAACCCAAAGCACAATACCGAAAGCATAAACTTCTCGAACTATTTCCAGCTAATGTAATGCTGCTTCTGTTACCCTAATGAAGTGGTGCTGTTAATGCGGAATGTAGGTGCAGCGGTAAATTCAGAAAATTGTAAAATTATATGTGTCGGCAATAAAATGATATGAAATAATCAACGGTACGGAATTACTGATGTTATCCGTGTCTCTACGCCCGCGTGCGTTTTGGTACATGCTCGCACAAAAGTGTATGCGCAGATATTTCAACAATTGTATAATTTTGTTAAGTCGACACAAAGTAATTCATGAAACCGAATGTTAATTGCTTCTATTTTTTTTTATGCAACGTCAGGAGGCATACTTGCATACGGTGTACATGATGTAAATTGGTTTCCATAGGCTTAGGAGCTTACAGGTTATCTCACTCATACGTACAACAACCCTCCAAGGAATTTGTTATTAGGCTAATTGTAGTATCTTTATGATGCTTGGTTATTCAGTTTAGCTTTAATGTTTGAATTTCTTCGAATGAAATCATTATGGAGGTCGGAGGTTGGAGTTTTGTGAACCTTTAGGCAATAGCGAAAATTCTATAGACGTGCTTAAAAGGAAAGAGTTGGAGAATCACTTTCTTTCTCTCCGCCATTTTTCGGATTTTTTATTTCTAATGTGCGATATTATTCGTACATACATTTATATTTATTTGTCCAAAAAACAGATTTTGTAGGTTATAAGAATGTTTAGTAATAAATAGCAAATAAGTATTCTCAGATTCCGTTAATATTGCAAAAAAAAAACTATGGGGACTCCATGTAGAATAAAGTAAGGATAATAACATACTTCTCTACGAAAACAGTTTTTATACTACCAAATTTTAATATGCAGCTAAGTTAAATTTGTAAGAAAGTACCACATAACTTACAATTGTAGCATCATTAGTAGGCAGTTAATAAATAGAAAAGTTTGACTGACTTGGACTTTGCATATATTACTTTAGTTCAGTGTTGTTTTTTTTTAATTATTGAGATAGTTAGTCACTTGGGGAGTGACTCTCCTTTCCATTGTAACAAAAAAACTCTTACAGATAGTTCAATAAAGTAACATACTAATTTGTGTTTTTAGGCACAGAAGAGTTATACATTTATTATAAACAAAATAAAATATTTTTTGATAAAAGTAATTTTTGTTTTATATTACTAAGTAGAATCACTAAATCCTAATTTTTTAATTTAAGTATAATATTTTAGTTATCGGAAATAAATGGTAAATATTTAAAATGCCTTTTACGGTGTTCTGCATTACTTTATTAAAACTACAACACATAATTTACAGAAAAAAATTAAGTACTGACGTTGGGTTTATACTTTCCTTTGCGTATTGTTAAACAGCTATATCAATTCCAAACAAAAAAAAAACATAACTAGGCCTAACAAAACTATTGAAACATTTTAGAAAATAAATATTTTACCCGAATACCACTATGAAGAAAACACTATTATCTACGGAATTTGTCGATGGTTGTACCCAAGGTAGCAAGTTAAAGCAAGCTGCCACTAAATTATTAGTGATGTCAAAACAGTATGCACACAGCAAAATTTATCGAGTGCTGCCGTGGGTTGCATTGAGGTATTGACATGTCGAGACACGTCACTTCACTAACCGTTGGCATTGCATTACGAAATTCAAATAGAAAATGTAATCGGATAATGGAACGGTTAACATTGGAATACACCAATCAAATTTTAATTAGTGTTGTTAACATAGGGCATGCATGATAATTACAATATCAATTATTAGTATTGTATTTGCTGAGTTTAATCAATAAAGGAGTCGCAATACATAGCCATTGTCTGGTTTTTTTACTACGTCGGGTGCCAAACAAGCATATACTGTGACGCGAATATCACAGCTTAAAAACGCTTGCGGGACAAAAATTATAACACGCTCTTTAACAACCTCGTTGCTAACGCTATACCCCCCCCCCCCCCCCCCCCCCAGACAACCACACCTGCTTGCAGGAATGTGCCACTTATCCAGAAAATGTTATTTCTAATCGATAGCCAGAGAGAGAACAGAGCTTTACATAACATATTTTATACATACCTAATAATATTGTATTTTTAATTATGTTGATCAATAGTCAATTAAAATAAGCCAATGATTTAAGTACATTCCAAATAAATGCCAAGCAAATCCTAACGCATACAGTATATCAATCACTTTACAGCGGCAGGGAGCACACTCAATAACCGCGGATTACACTCGGGGCCAGTGTGTGCTGCACTTAAGTGAGTTTAATATCACTTACTGGTTTTAGAGCAGGCTGACTGGTGCAGATTGCGTTTTTGTGTAGTAGGATTAAATAGTGAGCGATTGCTGCATTTCGACACAATAAAATTCATGGTAACGTTTGCATTCACTAACTCTTAGCCCACCTCGAAAAGGAAGACTTTCGACTAACTACATTTTTTTTTAAAGTTACTGTGTTATTTCGCCAAATTTGAACTGGTTTTTAATATTTTTTTATCGTAGACAGTTCTTTAGAACTTTTATGAAACTCATTATTTAACTTGTGATTTTATTTAGATATTCATATTTGTTATTATATGTATCATTATGTATATCATTTGTGTTATTGAAATAAATATAGTATATACAAAAACTCTGCCTACCCCGTAAGGGATTTGGCGTGAAGTTATAGATAAATATACAAAAACGTTAATTCTCTCGTGGAGGAAAGCTACGTTCAACTTATATCTGAAATTGAGAGTAGTACTTAAACTGAAGTATCGGGACTGTTGTATTTTGTCCGATTCAATTTCTTCAAGACTGCACGTTCACCGCTAAGAAAGCATCATTTGGTGTAATTACACAATCATGGAATGTGTCTAGTAGCTTCACCAAGAGCATAAAGATTTTTGCCGAGATCTCCAGTGAATAATTTTAAACTTCCATGGTTGTTTTAATTATTATTGTAGCGTGTAGCATCTACCGCGATTTTCCCGATATATTAATTTCAACCGAGAACACGATTTTAAGTCATCGGGAACCTGCAATCTACGAGTAGTGATCGAGTTATGCAAACGTTATGTGCGGGTTTCGAATAGCAATCTCCAACAGGACACCGTGAGTGTACTGTGGAAGGCGCTGAGTAATAAAGGACGCAAAAAGACAGTAAACAGATATGTCTGCCTTCCACGGACTGATATCTACTCGCCGTCTTAAGTAATTCCGTGTTAATAGTGTTTGCAATGTAGCCAAAATATCGGGAAAATACAAAAACAAATCGTGGTAAGTCCCGTACGCACGTTTTTAATCTCCAGCGAAGTTCAGTTCGTAAGTCACCTAGAGGAAATCGAGTTGGCGTCCAAGGAAATTGGTGTCTTCAACAAAGTGAAACAATACTTTAACTGGAACAAAGACTAATACACTAATATACACTAATAGACTTATACAAATCTCCAATCAAGCCGCATATGGCATACTGTAGTCCATAGCAGTTAAACTTTCTGAAATATGAGAGTTATGCCTTTTAATGAATATATATATGAAATGTATGCCAAAAGAAGTATGAAGATTCAGTATGTGAACTTTCTGCGACATAATGGTTCTACGTTTTAATTATTATGGATATGTAATGTATGCCTAAAGGTGATTCTGATTTACACTATTCTGCGTTTTGGGTGTATTGTAAATGAGTGCAGGCCAAACGATTTTCTGCGAAACTACGTTTCTGCCATCCGCTGTTATCCTACTAATATTATAATCGCGAAAGTTTGTATGGATGAATGCGTGGATGTTTGTTCCATTTTCACGCCTCAACGCGTGAACGGATTTGGATGAAATTTTGTAGGTAGATAGGTGAGGTACTGGATTAGTATATAGGCTACTTTTTATCCCGGTGATACGTTCCTGTAGGATAGTTTTTATGTTTAGATGTTTGAATCGTACCAAATATGGATGTTTTATTTCGCTTTAACGTATCAGCGGCTTTTCATCTACTACTATTACACACGCTTTGTTTTTTGACCACGCGGACTAGTAGCTAGTGCATAATTATATTATAACCTAAAAAGTTCTGCTATAAAGGGTGAACTCACGACGAATACCACCACGTGTGAGGGCGAGTATGAGTACAAGTTGCAGCTCTCGTACGCGAACGGTCTTACTCACTCGAATGTTGTTCGACATAGTTACCTTCATCATGGGTATCTTCGGAATTTGAAGAACTGGTGGGTAAATATTCTGTCTCTTTGTAACTTCAAACTTCTCAATTGTTCACTAAATTCGTCTGTGTTTAAAACTGAAACAAAATAAATACGTTGCTGCTGTACTTACCTTAAAAGTGACGAAAATACATTAAAAATTATCAAAGTGATGAAAAGAATTTTAGAATAGAATATAATAGAGTACTCTTTATTCCACCAATAACAAATACATACAGAACACACGCAGAACAAGAAAACAAATGTACAATATGCGGTCTTATTGCTAAAGCGATCTCTTCCAGACAACCATGATACGAAAAAAACATACATATATAAAAAGTAGGTGGTTAGATTGTAACTATGACAAAAGTTTGAATTGTTCTTAGTTAACAGTAACACACTCTTGTTTATAATTGGGCCCGAAGTAACATTTTATGGAACATTTTGAGAATGCCAATTAAGATACTCAAGTGTGAATGTGCTTTTTTGTACAAAATAAAATTGCCAATTACTTTCATTAAAGACGAAGTTCCTTATTTCGGAACAAAATATATAGACCACATTTTGCGGTGTGGAAATCAAAAAGTACGGTAAAATAATAAGATTAACATCATCTTTACCTTTGAAACAAGATAAAATAAAAAAGATTTTAATCAATCAGTGATAGTTTCTAGTGAAAATTAAAGATTTTACTTACCAGTGTTTCGGCTATCCGCCTCCTTGATGAATGAACAGCTAAATACTAAACGGAGCGCTTAGTTTATGGTCGTTTTGTTCGTTTTTTGAGCCATTCGTTCTTTATGCAAAACCATACTCTATTAGAGTCAGGACTCGGCGACATAGAATACACAAATGCGAGTAACACTCCTTATATAGTAAGCATATATAAGCTACAAGCTTGACAACAGCGTACGACTTATCTGCTGCCAGATATAGAGCAAAAATAAATTCTGATCAATTAATGAGTCTCGTTAACTTTCTTTACTTGTGATTTTAAAAGGTTTACACTAATTTATTTTACAACATTGTATTACGACCTTTATTTACATACTATCTTCCATCTTGACTAGTCCAGAAAGACATTATCGGGTTTAAAGCAGAAGTATACTGTTTGAAGTCTTGCAATTTAAATTTACTATATCGAAACAACGTACGTTAAATTAATTAACTCTTTCTTTGGTCTAAGATTTATTGATTGCTTTTTTAACAGTTGTTGATGGTATATTGATAATGGTTATACATTGTATTACCGAGAAAATTATGCTGCGTCTATTAAAATGTAATAAAATGTTTTTAAGTATACACGCATACTGGCAAACCGATGTAAAGCGGTTGCCGTAGCCTATGAACGCTTGGAATAACTATCACTCGCACGTTGCCACCTCTGCTGCTAAAACAGCAATTCAGCGGCTTTGTGGGGACCTAACTCACACGCAGGAACACAGCAAGTTGCTATTTGGCTGCAGTTTTTAAGATGGAGGTATTTTTTACTTTGTTGTGCCTTATCTCTCTTAAAAATACCCAGACAAACATACATGTTCATGCATACAAATTATTATCCTGTGTGGGAAATAAACGAGCGTTGGTGTCAAATTAGCGTTACTAACTGTGCCACCTAGGTTGTCACATGTCATAAAATGTTTTCTAAATGCCATAAGATTTGGGCGTAATGTAACCATTTGATATTTATTTACTACAGGGTCGGAAGGCAAACAAACTACAGTCCACCAGTGAAATATAAGAGAGTCAGGGTGCATCAAAGCAGCCCGTCTGGGGAAGTACCTCCACCTCACAGAAAACCGCAGCCAAATAACAACTCCCTAGAGGGTTGTTGTGTTCCTGCGTGTGAGTGAGGTCACCAGTAAGCTCCCAAGGAGTCGCTGTGTAAACAGCAGAGGAGGCATCGCGTGCCAGTACCAGTGATACTTAATATATCGCAAGCGTTAATAGGCTACGGTACTCGATTTACATCAGGTGGGCCGTATGCTTGTATGCCTCCCGACGTAGTATAAACAAAAGAAATGATTCGCAGTCTGTGAACGCTTATATAGGCAACGACATGGTTTGTCTGTTGACCCCCCCCCCCCCCCCCCCCCACTGCTCACACAGCAGTTCCTCAGCTTATTGGTAATTGCACTTCCAAAAATGCGACGTCTCTTCAAGTGGATGTCATTTGCCTGTAGTTTTGTCGTAAATGTCTCTTACCTCTCTTAAAAACACCCAGACCAAGACAAACAGACATGTTCATGCACACAAATGTTTGTACGGTTTGGAAATCTAATCCTTGGAAATCAAAATTACGTAAGGGCGCGTTTCTCCACTGCGCCACCGTGCTCGTGAATACTTCGTGACACTGCTGCACAATATTTATATATCACTGACTTATAACCTGTCTGATGCCAATCCTAGGAAAATCACACAAGCAAAGAGTTCTCTGAAGAAAAGTTTTTGAGACCGCACAATACATTTAGCATTTTCTGTTATTTTATGGTAACTTACTAATATGGACACTGGCACGCTGTCTCCTATTCGTGAGGTAACTACGAAACCAATTAAGGCATACACCTCTGACTCCAATAAGTTCCAACCTCCTCAGAAGAATAGGTACAGACACCGTGTCGAATGCCTTAGTCAGATCTAGAACTCACGCAGTTTAGTAAGTTGTCGAGATGGGATGTGACAGTTTCCAGCAGTTCTGTGATGGCCTGCTCCGTGGATTTACCCTGCCGAAATCCGAATTGATTAGGTGATAGAATATTGTTAATTTCATGGATTTTTCTTAGATGTTCATTCCCCAATCTTTCTAGTAGTTTCGACAGCGTGCTCATATATTTTTAATTTATGTCATCTTTCAATTTCTTCTATCGTTTCCTTGTAGCAGTGTTGGATTTTCTCTTATAAAACGTTGAGGGGCATACAAGCATATAACCCACCTGATGTAAATGTAATACAGGAAGTATCACTCATGTGTTGACACTCCTGCTACTACCGTAGTAGCTCGTTAGGAGGTTATTGGTAACCCCACTGGCAGGAATACAACAATCCTCCTGAGAGTTGCCTTTTTCTGTGAGCCGGTGGTACTTCCCTAGTCGGGTTAGTTTGACGGGTGATCACTCTCTCTTAAGATATTTGGATGACAAGTCAACGGTTTGAATAAACCGCATATTCCATCGTTCGTTGTGCAGGCTTTGGAGTAGAGAGATGGATGAAATGCTGAAATCTTTGCTTCGAACATCCAGGCTACCACGTTTTCCCGATTTAGTTACGTTTTCAAGTAATTTTCCAGTCAATATTGCTGTATATCAATGTTAGGTAACTGACAGTTATAGGTTTCCAACACGAACGAAATAACCTATGGGAAACCAATGAGAACGTTTTACGTAGTAACTCAATTCACCACTACAGGTCGGGGGGTACAGTAGAACGCGCTGGTCTTATTGGCTTTTTTTATACTACGTCGGGAGGCATACAAGCATACGGCCCACCTGATGTAAATCGGGTACCGTAGCCTATTAACGCTTGCGATATATTAAGTATACTTAAATATCACTCGCGCGATGCCTCCTCTGCTGCTTACACAGCAACTCCTAGGGAGCTTATTGGTGATCTCACATGCAGGAACACAACAACCCTCTAGGGAGTTGTTATTTGGCTGCGGTTTACTGTGTGGTGGAGGTACTTTCCCAGACGGGCTGATTTGATGCGCCCTACCTCTCTTAAAACATCAAGACCAAGACAAACAGACATGTTTATGCACACAAATGTTTGCCTTGTGTGGGAATCGAACCCACGAGCGTTGGTGTCAAAGTCGCGTCATACACGACTGAGCCACCGAGCTCGTGGCTATTTCGCGGATTTATATTGCGACCCTTATCGGCGTATTAGTTAAAATATTCTGCTATTGGTCAGTAGGCTCGAATCGTTGAGATATTTAGGCGCTTAAATACAACGTTGTTGTGAGCTCTGGTGACTTCATGCGTAGGCAAGTGCTCCATTGGTTTATATTTCTGAGAGTATTAATTAATGAAGTATATGTATCTCACAAAAGACTGCCAAATAAATATCTCGCGTATGTTTTTTGGGTTCCCTACCTAAAAAGAAAAACGGAAGCCTTATTGGAACACTTTGTTGTCCGTCGGTCTGTCTGTACGTCTATTTAAACCCTTGTTCTCGGCGACGGATGGAGCTATCAAGGTGAAATTAATATCATATACTTAGGTCTACAAACCCTTAGAGCAGTGAAAAAATCAAAATTCTAAGTCAACGCAGTCAAAAGATACGGCTGTCTATACCTCGTTTATGAGCATATTTTGACACTCGCAAGGGAATCAAAACCTAAATGATACTTCCCGTTGACCTAGAATAATGAAATTTGGTAAGAAACTATGTCATGTAGCATAAGTAAAGGCAAAATCTGAAAACTCTAAATTTGTAGTAACATCACGAAAAAAAATTGCTTTTTTTGCAATAATAATTTACAAAAATTTTTTTACGGAACTTTGACAACACTTGACGGCTTTTTTGATACAATGTCGGGAGGCATTCAAGCATACGGCCCACCTGTCGAGAATGAAGACGAGCCTACACGAAAAGAACTGTGAGTGTTAAAGAAGCGCGTGAGGTGTGTAATCTCTCCTAACCTGCCCCTAAATCCCTTGACTTAGCGTGAAGATGTAGCAGTAAGTACTAATCTGATGTAGATATTCATTCCGTAAGCCATACCTAAATACATCGTACACTTCCATACTAGGATTTTTTATAATTCCTCATTATGGTTATCAATGAAACCATTTATGCACTGGGTGGGCGAACTAATGAACAAAAATCAAAGTTAACCCTTTAAGGACGAAGTTACAGAGAAGGGCACCTTTTTCAATGCCCTTTATCGTTTACAACGACTATACAAATAAGTACTGCCACCGCTTCGGTTTAAGGTGCGTATCGACTAGAAAAATCTATTCTAATGTTTAAAGCGGATATTTATTCGTTTGTTTGAACGCACTAATCTCTCGATCTACCAGTAGGATTAGATTGTTTTGTGTTTGATAGCTCAATTCTTGATGAAGGGTATAGGTTGTTAACTCCCTCTCTCGACATTCATAAGTCGAGTGGGCCAGATGGCATACCAGCAGTAGTACTAAACTTGTGTGCTTCTGATTTGTGTTCTGTGCTGATGCACTTTTTCCTGCTTTCGTACTCTATTGGACAAGTCCCGTTTTCGTGGAACACTGCCAATGTGCACCCGGTGCCCAAAAAGATCAACAGACCAGATCCATCGAAATACAGACCTCGGCTATAAGGTCCCTTCTGTCCAATGTGATGGAGCGTGTGATAAACACACGACTTCATTCATTCAGGCATATTTAGAAGATCACGACTAGATCAGTGACCGTCAATACGGCTTTCCCCAAGGTCGTTCGTCTGATGATCTTCTAGCTAGTATATCTTACACACCGCTGGGCTTCGGCGAGTGACAGTCAAGGTGAGGCATTGGCTCTCAGCCAAGATATGGCAAAGACGTTTGATCGGGTCTAACATCGGTGTCTTCTATCGAAGTTACCATCGTACGGGCTACCCGAGGGTTTGTGCAAATGGGTTGCCAGCTTCTTATCCAGCAGATACGTAAAAGTCGTGGTAGGCGGTAGTTGCTCAGATAGTATGGATATCAATGTTGGCGTCCCACAGGTCTATGTATTGTCTCCGACGCTGTTTCTGCTGCAAATCATTCATTGTTATGCGGACGACTGTGTGTATGTGTGAATAGTCGCGTACTGTGCTGTTACAGAGAAGTTTTCTACCAAGAACTATTAAGTTGTGGAATGAACTCCCTGCCGAAGTTTTCCCAAGGGAATACAGCATGGAGGTTTTCAAGAACGGCGTGAAGAGATTCTTATAGGGTTGGCAACGCAAGAGTACACCCCTGGTGTTGCAAATGTAAAATATAAAATAAAAATAAATTAAACTCTCTATATTAATGTAACTGGTTTGTTGTTAGTATTTTGGGAATACTAGAAAAAATAGGTGACAATATTGAAAATCCAGATTGGGTGCATTACAGAAATATGTAGTATGGAGTGCAAACTGTAATATATATATATATATATTACAGTTATATATATATATATATATATATACTTATATATATATATACTTATATATATATATACTACCTACCTACCTACCCCGCAACGGACCTGGTATGAAGATATAGATTTTTATTTATATATTAAAAGCGTCAAAATTGCTTACTTGCTTTAAATTAGTAGTATTTACTAGCTAATAACAGTTTATTATTAGCTTCGTGACAAATATTTATTCTTTTGCACCGACTTATGATAGTCAGAACAGCCAATTAGGAGAAAGATATGGCTTACTACTCCAAACATCACATTAAAAAACTACATTAATGCAGAAAAACTTCTGTATTATGTCACAAACTATAATAAATGACTTAATAGAAAAAATGCCATTGAGTAAATTTAAGAAGTTGCATGATACGCTGACACATAAACATATGATAATATTCTATAAATTACTATTTACAAGATAACGACATAATATAATAAAAAAATAAACTAATCGTTTTTTAAAGATTTGCTAATGTCATTCAAAAAACGTTCAAATGTCATTCAAAAAATCAAACCACACGTTATGGCATAAAATGTTGTTGGAAGAGCATGCAAGAAGAGGTTGATGAGTGTGAAAGAAGCCAGTGAGATATGTTTATGATTGATGTACCTGGCGTTCCATAGCCTCTGGCTACCCCAGTGGGAGACGGGCATGATATGTATGCTTTATTATATTATAAAATTGGGTAGCCAATGAATGTAATGTAAAGATATACATTAAACACGTGTATATATATAATTCGCAAATAAATAACTTCAATTAAAATAGATAATGTAAACATTTTGTTTCATAGAGTGAATCGAAGGCCAAGGAGAACCATTTTACATGTGAGTACAAAATATAATCATGATTTACCTATTTTAAATAATAATATAATAATAATAAATTTATTTACTTCTTCCACAATTTACATAACAAATACATACATCATTATATACTCGTAGTACCAGAGCATTGTAGAGGACTGGTGCCTAAACTTTTTTTTTTATACTACGTTGGGAGGCATACAAGCATACGGCCCACCTGATGTAAAGCGGGTACCGTAGCCTATTAACGCTTGCGATATATTAAGTATCACTCGCGCGATGTCTCCTCTGCTAGTTACACAACAACTCCTTGGGAGCTTACTGGTAACCTCACTCACACGCAGGAACACAACAACCCTCTAGGGAGTTGTTATTTGGCTGTGGTTTTCTGTGAGGTGGAGGCACTTCCCCAGACGGTGCGCCCTACCTCTCTTAAAAAGTAAACTAGCCAGATACCCGTATTTCAGGTCACTAGATCTCAACCCCGAGTCCGCGGTATATGATACATTTCAGACAAACGTAAATAACTAACGTGAAATGCTATAAGACATATATCACTCGGATAAACTATTTCTTAATAGTTATAGCAAAGTTTCAAATGAAACAAATGTATTTTTGAAGTGAAAACTTCTTTAGATCACAACGATGTGATGATGAGTGATGTAATGAATGACATTCAAAAAAGCTAGACACATGGCAGTTATAAAAGCCATACTGCCCGCTTTCCGCGCACGTTATGAAGTTGTCTGATGGAAGATAAGTTTATGATAACGTTCCGACAACATTCTTGAAGATATTATTTTATAAATTTTTTGGCTATATCTATATATATAAAAATGAATGTTTGTCTGTATGTCCTCTATGGACTCGAAAACGGCTGGACCGATGTTGATAAAATTTTCAGGGAATCTTCAGATTAGCCCGGCGGACGATCATGTGAAGTTTAGTAGAGATTAGGTTGCCCGTGCGAAGCCGGGGCGGGTAGCTAGTTGGGAATAAACAATTATGATCTTAGGTTGGCTGTAAGCTTGTATGTTTCCCAGCGTTACATAAAAACAAGGCATATTGATCTGCTGACGTAAAATGGTTGCCATAGCCAGTCAACGCTTTGAATACAAAGAGAATCCCTCGCACGTTGCTAAACTCGCTGCCAGCACCACGACTTCTCTAATTCAAAGAGGATCTGTACTGCGTTTTTCTGTAAGCTGGAAGTACTTCCCCAGCCGAGCTGCTATGACACGTTCTACCTTTTTTTTTTTTTTTTTTTTTTTTATATTGGCTCAGCATAGTGGCTCCTCTTCGCCTGTTGGTAAGCGAAAAGGGGAGCCCAAATTGCAGCGGCAACTGACAAAGGACTACGGTGTCCTGTCAGTTGACGCTACCATGCTGGCCCGCAAGGTGCTTCTTCACGCTTCGTTTGAAGGATCCCATGTTGTAGGAAGGAGGAAAAACATGTGCAGGCAAAGCGTTCCACTTTTTGATGGTACGACAAAGATAGGAGTTGCCGAACTTTTTGGTACGCGAAGAGATATTCTCAACCGTGAAACCATGACATCGCAAGCCCGCACGTGTGGTTCTATGACGGATGGGAGAGGGTGGGATAAGGGAAAATAGTTCTTCAGAGCACTCGCCATGGTAAAGGCGGTAAAATACGCTTAGAGAGCCTATGTCCCTACGGAGTTGAAGAGGTTCTAGGTTTTTGGTGACCTCTTCGTCGTCAATTATGCGGATAGCCCGTCGCTGCAACCTATCGAGAGCCTCAAGAAGATAATGTGCGGAGCCGTCCCAGAGATGCGAGCAATACTCCACGCAGGCCCGAACTTGTGTCTTATAAAGCAGACAAAGTTGGTCAGGCGTGAAGAACCGGCGCACCCTATTCAGGACTCCGAGTTTTCTTGAAGCTGTTGAGATGAGGCTCTCGATGTAATAACGCTGGTTAAGGTCGCAATGAATACGCATACCCAGCATATTCAGGCTATCTCGCATACTAAGGGAAGCACCATGAAGACTGGGAGTAGGAAGGAAGGGGGACAGTTTTGTTGTAAACGCGCAAACCTGAGTTTTCTCAGCATTAAACTCAACCAGGTTATTGGAACCCCATTTACTAATGAGATCCAAAACCCGATTCAGTTCAACGACAAGACTCTCACGCCTCTCACCGATTTCTGTCCGACCAGCACCAGGCCGACCGAGATATCGCCCATGGACCGTACTGTCGTCTGCATAGCAATGAATATTACCAAGTGGCAGCATGTCATTGATATGCAGAAGAAAGAGAGTGGGCGATAGAACGGAGCCCTGTGGGACACCGGCATTCACTGACATGAACCGCGAAGCGCATCCATCTGCAAGGACGCGGATTCTACGCTCATGCAGGAAGCCAGCAATCCAATTACAAAGCTGGAGGGGCAGACCGTATGCCGGAAGTTTGGAGAGAAGTGCTTTGTGCCAGACCCGATCAAACGCCTTGGCTATATCTAGGCTGACTGCCATGGATTCGCCATACTTATCGATTGCTTCCCCCCAGAGGTGCGTCACATACGCCAGAAGATCACCCGTTGATCGTTTCGGTCTAAAACCATACTGACGATCATTGATTATGGAGTGATCTTCTAGGTAACGGATCAATTGATTGTTAAGGATCCGTTCCATGACTTTGCACAACACTGAAGTTACGGCAATGGGGCGGTAATTTGATGGGTCAGAACGGTCTCCCTTTTTGGGGACCGGCTGAACATTGGCCTCTCTCCAAGCATCCGGAACACAACCAGTCGAGTACGAGAGGCGGAAGAGGCGCGTCAACACCGGAGACAACTCCGCTGCACATTTTTTAAGAACAATCGCTGGGATACCGTCAGGACCACTGGCTTTTCGGACATCGAGTGACTGTAGTTCAAAACGCACATCGCGCTGCCTGATGTGGATATCAGGCATAACGGATCCACTGGAGGGTATTGTTGGTGGTTGCGTGCTACAGTCATCGATCCGGGAGTTAGCCGCAAAGAGGCTGGCCATAAGATCGGCTTTCTCCTGCGGCTGATGCGCCAGTGAGCCATCGGGGCATCGCAGCGGTGGCAGCGAGGGCTGGCAGAAGTTGGCCTGCACGGCTTTGGCCAGTCGCCAGTAGCTACGCGATCCAGTAGGGTGCGCCACTAGTTCCGTGCCGACTCGTGTAACGCGCTGGGCGTCCGCTCTTATATATGCTCTCTTGCAGACCTTGGTGGCAGTGTTGTAGGCTGATTTCAGTGAGTTAGTATTCGGATCTTTAAGAGCGCGACCCCTGATCCAAGCGCGATACGCCGCCTGTTTGTTGCTAACAGCTTCAGCGCATTCGCGATTAAACCAAGGGCGTCTCCGGCTTTTGATGACGACATCGGAGTGAGGAATGTAGTATTCCATGCCAACGCCGATCTCATCAACAATAGCCGCAGCACTCGCCGTTAGATTCTTCTCACTAAAACAGCGCTGCCCCCATAGGACGGAAGCAAAGTAGTCGCGCATGCCGTCCCAATCTGCTGACGAGTAGTGCCAGACACGACGCCTAACCTCTGTGGGATGTGGCGTATTCGCGCTTGGCACTGTGCTGGATACTAGGCAGAGGTCAGATGTGCCCAGGGGCGCCCCGACCTCAACCCGGTAACCAGCAGGGTGAGTGGTCAGCAGTAGATCTAGCAGAGAGGGCTCCTGACCAGCAACATCTGGTATTCTGGTGGGTTGGTTTACCAGTTGCGTCAGGCTGTGCGAAAGAGCGAACGCGTGGGCTGTCCTTCCTGCATGGTTAGTTGTGGGGGATCCCAACCAGGAGTCGTGGTGAGAGTTAAAGTCCCCCAAACATACCATCTCTGCAGTAGGGTACCGCTCCTGCGCTTCATCTGCCGCCCGACTCATGTACTCAAAGAGCCGAGTTGTCTCCGTGTCCCTAGTATGGGGTCGGTATAGGCACATGTAAATACGGCTCTGAAGGCCCAGGTTTACATGTACCCAGAGGACAGGAAAGGAGGAATCCTCTAGGCAGCGCAGACGGCGACAACATACATCCGAGCGGACAAACAAACAGACCCCGGCTTTCGCGAGGAAATTCTCCTCAAGCACATAACCGGGATACTGGAGGTAGGACGTGTCCGCTGGACGCTGAATCTGTGTCTCCGTCAGGAAGAGCATGGCGGGCCGTGCCGTCTCTAGGTGTTGGTGGACGGCATTAAGGTTAGAGTGGAGTCCGCGGATGTTTGCGAACTCAACCATGAACAGGGTGGTGGGGGAGTGCACCGCTGTTAGACCATTTATTCCTATTTGCGCTGTCATGAGAAGTGTAAAGAAAGGAAGCGTGAAGCGGGAGAGAATTGCCACGACATTGGGGAAGAAACGCGGTGGACTGTTTCTCCATTAGTTTGTCGACAAAGGAGCTGTGCTGATCCGTCGGACGGAAGGGCCCCCGAACCCCCCCGGAAGTAGTCGCCGGGTCCCCACCATCCGGTCACCAATCGGCACGACGATCTACCCCGAGATTATGCGCGGTATGAAAGGGCAGCCTCTCAAGGTGGTTAGTCTTGATTAGGCCCCTGTACTATACCGCGGGCGGCCAGCGGAACAACCGTTTCAACGGGTCTCCCTGGCCGACGGGTCAGCTCAGTCCTTCTGACAATGGATAGACAGAATCCACCACTGTTCCCGCAATATCGCGTCAACAATCCCCCGAGCACTGGTTATACACCAGCTGATCCCGAAACGCGACGTACTCATAGGTACGCCACTTCACGGGTGTTTCGCCGTGTGTACGGTGGTAGCCAACCAGGCGGGTATTTACCCTACCACCGGCTGAGATGCTGGAACGTCAGGAAATCCCTTAGTCGCCTCTTACGACACCCAGGGGAAGAGAGGGGGCGGTGATTTTTAGTATTCTTTCTCCGTCACCGCACGGATAAAACCTAAAAAATATATTTATATACCTCTTTGTTAACAGAATACATGTGTATATATATCTATAATTGCACGCCAAATCCCTTGCGGGGTAGGCAGAGAGAACCGAGCGCCACGTGACTCGATCCTTACATATCTCACTCGCTTCTTTAACATTCATTGCTCTTCTCATGCACGCTCGCCTGTTTCTAGGGCTCCTGACATCACCTGATAGAACACGACCAATTTGGTCATGGTAGGTAAGTCTTGGCGTCATACATGTGTATACATGTTGAATACATATGAGGTTAACTTTTACTTTGACGACCTCGGTGGCTCAGTCGTGAATGACGCGACTTTGACACTAACGCTCGTGGGTTCCCACACAAGGCAAACATTTGTGTGCATGAACATGTCTGTTTGTCTTGGTCTGGGTGTTTTAAGCGAGGTAGGGCGCATCAAAGCAGCCTGTCTGGGGAAGTCCCTCCACCTCACAGAAAACCGCAGCCAAATAACATTCCCTAGAGGGTTGTTGTGTTCCTGCGTGTGAGTGAGGGTCACCAGTAAGTTCCCAAGGAGTTGCTGTGTAAGCAGCAGAGGAGGCATCGCGCGACGATACTTAATATATCTCAAGCCATAATAAGGCTATGGTACACGCTCTACATCAGGTGGGTCGTATGCTTGTATGCCTCCCGACGTAATATATAAAAAAAAGATGATAACTAACTTTACACCTCAAAATGCTACTAGTATTTCAAGGACCCATGGGTTTCGATAGCCGCTTCGTATCACGCAAGTTGTATGCTTGTGTTCCACTCAAAGAAGTAGGAAAACGACAGACACAAAACCAGTAAGGCACGCACAATTTGCACAAATCAGACCGTACCTCAACACTAAGAAAACACTGACAACTTTTTCATAATGAGAAGTGACAGTTTCCTTAGAAGACTTCTCATCAAACCGACCATGAAATGCCAGTGTAGAACGCTGCAAGCCATTAATTACATACAACCATACAAGGGCCCTAGACCTTCTCTACTATCTTCAAGAATTGACCAGTGTAAAGACAACCATCCACTCAAAAATGCATACTAATTTTCTACCTTAACATCCAAAGCATAGAGTTTGAATTCAATTATGTATTATACGTTGACAACAAACACACATGGTTGACTTTCGTGGGAAAACACTATATCGACACGGTGACGATCTTCGACGATACGTCAATCGAATTTGAATTTTAATTGTTAAGCGTTTAGGTTGCGTTTGGGTGTCTAAAACTTTAGACTAAGTAGAAAGTAGTGCATGCAAGTAAGTAAAAGTGCCAATTTGAAGGAACTACAAGGCATCACCCATCCTTTTGTGGTATAAATCCTGTAATTTGGTTATGTCAATGAGCATTTTACCAGAGAGACACTTTGTACAAAAGTCGTCTGCACGGGTACCTCTGTCTCACCTATTTCTACCGCCAAGCAGCTATATTTATATAGCTGTGTTCCGGTTTGAAGGGTGAGATATGACAGAGGAATTACTGGCTATTGTGACGAAACTTCCTTAGGTCACAAGATTGGCAGCGCACGAATAACATCCCCGTGGTGTTGCGAGCGTCAATAGGCTGCGGTGACCGCTTACCATCTGATGCGGGCCGCATGCTTGTTTGCCAATCTAGTTGTATAAAAAAATAATTGAATATTTTTTATACTACTAGATGCATAAAATATCGAAAATAATAATTTCTATGAATAACTGCGTTCATTACAAACCTTACAAATATGTATTCCAGAATTACTTTTATATATATACGGTCGCTTTACATCAGGTCTTTACATCATCAATAGACTTTCTATTGATGGAACTCATTGCCTGAATTCACCGGCAAGATCTTAAATTATATTCGGTAGCACAATCGGTAAGCGGTATCAAATTGCCTGTAAATTTCATTTTCCATTGACTTGGCTTAACGACTGTCATCTATCGGCAACAGCCGACCGCCGACGGCTTAACGTACACAGAGAAACTGTCGATAGATAAACCCATCCACATAGACAGGTCATTAGGCAGTCGTCCCCAGTTCTTAACAATAGATGCCAACCTTGAACCTAAGCCCAGTGGTCATGGTGTTCCCAAGCCTTAATGTTTACATACCATCCCCAGTAGGAAACCATAGCGGAGTGTGGTCTGAACTCGTCCGAATGAAGCCAGTAGCAATGAAATGAATGTGTGATTCTCTCACTTAAGTTTTAATAATATCAGAGCAGTAACTTTAACCAAATGACCCAAGTTATCGTGTCAATCTAACATTATACTCAGTATAGCCAATAAAAAGGAAAGTTACATCGCAAACAGTCACTAACTGCGACTGCAGTTAAATTATTAAACTAACTGGATAATATCTTGACCGTGTCGATAAGATCTGGATCCTGTCCACCGCTGTAAATCCGCTTACCACATACAGATCTACATGGCTAATTTATAGCAATGACTTCTGTGAACATACACTTGTTGGTTCTAATGAAAACGAGTAATTTGTTCACATGAAACTCGGCACAAGGCACAGAATTATATAGTAAAAATAATATAATTTTCAGGAACACCGTTCCTATATGAAATCTATATGTTTGTTTGTGTGTGCGTTTGTCTGTGTATGTGTCTGTCGCGTTTTTACGAATATTTGAATTTTGACTTCAGTTTCAGACACACGCAAACAAGCGTACGGCCTGCCTAATGGTAAGCAGTTTTGAGAACGCGCTGTTACGGTACTTTGATACCAATGCTCGCGTTTTCGATTCCTACACAGGACAAACATTTTTGTGCATGACATGTCTGGTTGGGTGTTTTAAAAGAAGTAGGGTGCATCAAAGCACCCCTTCGGGTGAAGTATCTCCACCTCACAGAAAACCGCAGCCAAATAACAACTACCTTGAGGGTTGTTGTGTTCCTGCTTGTGAGTGAGGTCACCACTAAAGCTCCTAAGGAGTTGCTGTGTTAGCAGAAGAGGTAGCATTGCGCGAGGGACACTTAATGTATTGCAAGCGTTTATAGACTACGGTAAGGCAGGTACGGCTTTACATCAGGTGGGCCGTATGCTTGTATGTCTCCCGACGTTGTATTAAAAGAACAATCACCGTAGCCAATGCATATTTGCAACACCAGGGGTGTTGTTACTCATGCGTTGGCGACCCTATTATATATGAAGAGAATGCAATTCAAATAAACATATAAAAATGTTTTATTTCCTTCGCTCTAGACAAGCAATGTCTCGCATCAGTACCCTTTCCATGTACCGGTAGGCAGTAATTAATCTTTCATCAGCGTATCTCTTCTATATTTAACTTTAGTGTACTCGACGCCTTATAACAAGTTTTTCTACGAAAACACATTCTTTCGTTTCGTTCGCAGAAACAATCACCCTGTTACCATGTTATTTGCCTAACAATTACTTCGTTCACAAACCAGTGGCAGGCCAGTAGCATTCGTACAGAACTGGAACTGTACAAAACATAGATATTACTGCCGGCCAGCCTTTTTCTTCGCTACTTGTAATGAGGAGTTGTTTTAAATTATTGCTGATGTATTTTTGCGCTCATTGCGTTTTATAATTGGATTGCTATACGCGTATGAGCGATACTGACGTTCATATTAAATTTTTGATTTTATTTATTATAAGAGAGGAAGGGCCTGACTGGGGAAGTACCTCCATCTCACAGAAATCCGTAGGCAAATAACTCGCTGCAGTGTGTATTATAAATAAATAAATATAAATATTGTCGGACAAATTACACAGCGCCATCTAGCCCCAAAGTAAGCGAAGCTTGTGTTATGGGTACTAGACAACTGATAAACATACGTAAATACATTTTTTTTTGTAAATACATACTTATTATACATAGAAAATACCCAGACCAAGACAAACAGACATGTTCATGCACACAAATGTTTACCTTGTGTGGGAATCGAACCCACGAGCGTTGGTGTCAAAGTCGCGTCATTCACGACTGAGCCACCGAGCTCGTCAATGTATTAACAGCAGAGGTGGCATCGCGCAATTAATACTTAATATATTGCAAATTTTCATAGGATAACCACATCTGGTCGGCCATTTCTTATACAATGTCGGAAGGCTACATGCGTTGTAATCAATACCTACTCAGAATCATCACATTCGCTATCCAATCGTTGATATTGTCGGTCAAACATTTGAAAATATATTTTTCATTTACGGATAGCATAAATATAATCGTTATCCGCTTGGTGTGAAGCATTTACCGTAGCTTATAATCAGAATCTTATAACAGAATGTCGCTCACGTGTTGTCACTGCCGCTGCTTACTCAGCATCTCCTCGGGAGCTTCCTCATGTGCTTAATCAATTTCAGGAGTAATTCTTGTTTTAGTTACCGTTGTTTGTCTGCAGTTTTCCTTATGGTGATGCACTTCGCCTGCCGCCTAATAAAACTTAATTTTATAGGTAATTGGGGTTCCGTACCTAAAGAAACCAAATGGAACACAATTATTTTGACCCTGCTGTTAGTCCATACATCTAACAATATGTCACAGTGTAGTAAACTAAATAAGTAAACCTAACATTTTAATATAATAATGTTGACCTGAAACGGAGTATTTATTAAAAAAAAAAATTTTTATGGTAGGGTATTAATAAAATGGAACTAAATTTCCCGCCCTCGCATGACAGAATGTGATCCATCATTGTTTAGAACTGATCGAGTAGATTATGAGTAGATATATATTTATACAGCTAGATTGGCAAACAAGCATGCGGCCCGCATTATGTGATAAGCGGTCACCGCAGCCTATTGAAGCTCGCAACACTACGGGGATGTTACTCGCGCGCTGCCAATCTTGTGACCTAAGGCTGTTTCGTCATATTACAAAGTAATTTCACTGCCATATCTCACCCTTCAAACTGGAACCCAGATATATAAATATAGCTGCTTGGCGGTAAAAATAGGTGAGACAAGAGTACCCATGCAGGCGACTTTTGTACAAAGTCTCCTTCTGGTAAGGTTTTTATCTTAAAAAATAAAGAAATTGGGGACCACAAAATTTGACACTTTTAGATTAAAATTTGTTATGGAGTCTATCTATCACAAAATATATTTTAACAACAATTACTGAAACAGTCGATTCATAATCCAGTTTGTTTTTTACTTACTGCCAATTTACTGTCAATTCTTCTCCGCGAACGAAAGGAAACCTTTACCACGAAGAACCCCCTAATACATGCGTTAACTTTCATATCAGGAGCCCTAGAAGCCGACGAACGAACGAAAAAGAGCAATGAATATTAAAGAAGCGAGCGAAGTGTGTAAGGACCGCATCTTATGGCGCTCGGTTCCTCTGCTTATCTCGCAAGGGCTTCACGTAAAGATATTCATTACATCCACTTTTATGGTGACGGAAACATAAAAGTAAAAGGATGTAAAAGCCGTGGAAAGGCAAGAACTCTAATCACGACCCAATTGGTCGTGTTTTATCAGAAAGTGTGTCAAAAGCTTGCATGAACTTGAAGAGCTATCAGTATTAAAGAAGCATTACGCGGTGTACAAGGACCGCGTTTTGTAGCGATCGGTTCTCTTTACCTACTCCTCAAGGAGCCTGGCGTGGGAAGTATGAATGGATGTAGATTTCAACTGATTGTCGGATATTAACTTTGTGTGTTACCATTGAGCAATAAATAGTGTCTAAGTGTGTAACTGTAATTTTAAACTCTGTTACCTACATGTACGGTTTAAACTTATTTATTTCTGTGAAAATAAAATTGATCTCATTTGTATAAATACTCGTTGTATAATTACTGCAACGAGGTACTTTAATTGCCAGTGATCGTTTGTTTTGGATCGACAACCTAGTGGTTAACTATGGAAATGTTTCAATTTTTCACCCCAATAATACATTTACAGTGCCTGGCATGAAAGATGGCACAATAAAGTCATTTACTAGACGTCACCTAAGCGATAGTACAGACTGATACAGAGGTGATGAAAAGACGAGATAGGTTTTGCGATAGCATATATTTGAAATCATCTGCAAATGGACACCTTAAAAAGGTTCACTCTAGTCTCAATCCGGCTACCCCATACAGAAACCGAACAAATCAAAGATTTTCATTTGTTATTAGTATATGTATATTATAACGATAACTCATTATAATATACAATTGTATAAATAAAATTGTTATTTCAGTTATCGATTATTTTAATATGGGACTCTATTATATCGCCCATTTAAAATTGAACATCCGTGTATAAAAGTGATCAGCCGTACCATTTTTTTTATACACCTGATGGAAAGCGGTTACCGTAGCCTATGAACGTTTGTAATACATCAAATATATCGTGATACCTCCTCTGCTGCTAACGCAGCAACTTCTTAGGAGCTTACTGGTGAATTCACTCATACGCAGGAATGCAACAACCTTCTAGGGAATTATTATTTGGCTGCGATTGTCTGTGAGGTGGAGGTGCTTCCACAGACGGGCTGATTTGATGCGCGCTACCTCTCTTATAAACATCCAGACCAAGACAAACAAACATGTTCATGCACACAAAAGTTTGTCCTGTGTGTTGTGTTGTGTGTCGTGATCCCACGAGCATTGGTGGTGCAGCTATGAATGAAAGCCGCGTCATTCATGGCTGCGCCACTGAGCTTGTCAGAACGTACGGTGTAGTCCAATATTTTTCGACATTCCTGCATTGGTCTCTTCAGTAATAAGAAAATAGATGATTTGCATTTACCTCCTTATCTCCATGCTGTATAAAACGAAGCGTATCCGCGGTAGTGAGTGGCGGCAACAGTAGCCGCGCAGCGGTGGCACAGCTCATATATATACATACACATGTACTATGCTATTTCTTGGTTTGAACTAATAGACTAAATTAATATAAAAATTCTTACGAGTTGACATTTGCTACAAGTAGATATCGGGTTACATTTTTATATTATAGAAATGGTTTAGTGAAAAACATGAATTATTTTTGCGTTTTCCAAATATAGATAGTGAATAAACCTTTTAAAATATTTATTATTTCAAAGCTAATCCTATATATCATATAGGGATCTAAAACATCATTTTAGATTTAGTTAATCATATTAGGATTCATCTTAAATATATAATTTCATATTTTGTAACCATTTATCATATCAACCGATTGCTACAATGGCGAAACTATATAGAAATGTTTTCGTACGCAAAATCAATATACACATACTTTGTAGAAGACTATGGTGAGTTGCTATATATTTTTCAACACATTCATAACGGATATTTTAATTGTCGGGTACTGTAAACATGTTTTAATAGTTGTTAATTTCTGTTTGTTTGTTAAAGCATCGGAGTATTTCGTCCTGTTTAAATTACAGTGTTTAATCATCACTATGTAAATCTCTGAATCATAAGGTCATACTCGTACCTAATAATTTTGTTCCAATTCGTATGAAAGCCACGGGAATAACTGTTATTATGGCAGGATTTCGAATTTAAACTGAAATTAGTGCAAACTAGTACCTTGTTGGTTTGTAATAGATGTCATCTAGATTAAACCTGCAAACATGAGCTAATTGAAAGCAATATACATTTCTGAAATACCAGTAACAAGAGTTACTACATATTTGATAACAACAATACGTGATATCCACTCGATACCGATATGTTGTATGAAGCTTGAAAAAACACTACGACAACATATGAAAGATTAACTAAAACCTGAAAATTCATCTTCAGGGGGATCAGATCAGTGGTCGCGTACTGTTCCAGGAGGTTTTTTTTTCCGAAACCGTTAGGTTGTTGATGACGTCCCGGCTGTGCGTTCAGAAAAGATTTGCTGGACTCCATGAGGTGCTTCACATGGATACCAGCTTAGGCTTTGTGCATCGGTATAAAGGTACTGTGAGGATCGGCGATGATCTTAGACTTATATACGATCTTGAGACCTTAAGTTTAAGAAGAGATTTTGCCTCCCGTTGCGTGTTCTACCGGTGTACAATCCGGCTCTGTTCTGAAGAATTGTTTGATGTGATGTCAACAGCTTCCTTTTACAACTGCACCGCTCGCCGACGGCGAGGAGTTCATCCTCACACACTGGAACCGTAATGGTTGCGTACTGTGCATTTCCAGAGACGATTATGCATGGGATTTTTAAGAATGGCGTGAATAGGCTTTTACAGGGTTGGTAACGCATGAGTGACACCCCTGGTATTGCAAATGTCCATAGGCTATAGTAACTACTTACATCAGGTACCCCGTAGTTGTACCCTTGTTTGTCACTGTAGTTGTAGTAAACAGTTTTTTAAATGCTACGTAATAAAAAAATAGTTTTAAAATCTATACAGTAAAATATGGTGTAAACATAACATCCAAACTTCGTAAAAATTTAAAACTTCTTCCTATTACGGTTCAAAAGTTTCAACCCTGTGACGAAAGGACGGACGGACAGACAGTGGAGCCTTAATATTATAATTCAGTTCTTATCCGTGGGGTCTGAAATCCTAAAAACATTATTTCAAATAAGGAAAATATATAGATATTTTCTACGTATACAGTTCAATAGATTCAGCCCTGTGACAGACTAACTTTACAAATAGAGAAAATTACTAAATATTCCACATTGTTTATGGGATATATATCTGCCCACATGTATGTTTTAGCAATATTTTATTTTGCTTAACAATGGGTCCCCATAGTACTCAAGCGAGCGATATGAAAATTTCGCATATGTAGTAATGAATTGGACATCAGACTTTAATGAAGTTCGATATATTTAACAATACACCGTAATCCGTCCAAACATTGGCACCCACTCAATTATTGGTACCCTAATACTAATAATTGGTACCCTAGACAAATAATAAAATTCCAATACTTTGAATATAATTTACAAATAGTTGAATTTTAGCATGTGACTACATACGTTAAATCTTTTTTTTTATTTTAACTAAGTATTAAGACAATAATGTGTTGATAAAAAAATTTAGAGACTTGTCTACATTCATTATAATTATAAACGTATTAGTTTTGTAGGGTTCCGTACCCAAAGGGTAAAACGGAACCCTATTACTGAGGCTCCGCTGCCCGTCCGTCCGTCCGCCCGTCTGTCACCAGGCTGTATCTCATGAACCGTGATAGTTGGAATTTTCAAAGATGATGTATTTCTGTTGCCGCTATAACAACAAATACTAAAAAATAGAATAAAATAAATATTTAAGGGGGCTCCCATACAACAAACGTAATTTTTTTGCTAATTTTTGCTGGATATTGTTAACGGCAACAGGTAGACGCTTGAAATATTCACATAATATTTAGTTATATATTTACTTTAAGAATAAATAATTAAATTAAAATAAAACAAATATTTAAGGGGGGCTTCCATACAACAAACGTGTTTTTTTGCCGTTTTTATAGATAATGGTACGGAACCCTGCGTGCGCGAGTCCGACTCACACTTGGCCGATTTTTTAATACCACTAAGATGGGAAACAAGCGTACGGCCTGTCTGATGGTAAGCAGTTACCGTAACCTATGGGCATTTGCAACACCAGGGATGTCACTCTTGCGTTGCCGACCCTGAATTAGTTTCCATTTGACATTAAAGATAATAAATGACGAAACAGATATACAATGCAAAAGTGGAAGCATGTAGGAGCCAGGAAAGGCCAAGACTTACCATGACCAAATTGGTCGTGTTCTATCAGAAGGTGACGTCAGGAGCCCTAGAAACCGGCGAGCGTGCATGAGAAGAGCAATGAATGTTAAAGAAGCGAGTGAGATATGTAAGGATCGAGTCACGTGGCGCTCGGTTCTCTCTGCCTACCCCGCAAGGGATTTGGCGTGAAGTTCTTATAGAAATAAATACTAATAATCTTAAAATTAAATTGGATAGATTACCACGTTAAAATTAAGAGTAGGTATTTTTTGTATTAGACCCAGAGATAATTAGTAAAAGAAAATAATGTCATTCCCAACTTTTAATGTTAAAATTATACCTAAATAGATAGTTATTCAGTTGCCACCAAAATAATGCCTTGCTCTTAAAATTCAAATAGCATCGACGAAGACCTGAAACAAACCATAAATGTCCGTTTTATAATCCAAATACGACATAATATAAATTATTAACCATAAAAATTAATTAGTTTTTTGATAATACCCAAATAAGTCGTTTGAAAGGTTACAAATTGGTGAAGTTAAATTATTGAATATATAATGTTTTATTACATTTTTACGAGAGACTATAAACATCTCTAACTAGAAAAACTACAAAGGCTCAGAAGCCTCCCGTTTACTTCGTTCCTGATCGTAACTGAGCTTACCACTGACTCGAACTTCTAGCAACAAAATAAACACCTAGGGAATAGCGGTATACCGGTATGCCGGTAGCAACCTCTCAACGCAAAGTTACCTAAGCAATAATGTCATTGAGCCCTACCTTCTTTCTGCCATTAGCTCATTCTCTCTTTCTCGGAATTCATTGGGGTGCAGGAAGTGAAATTGGCGTAAATTTCAATAATGATGATACTAAGCCTCAAGGTATTTAGTAATATACCACGATACTATATAGCTTGAGAGTTATATATGCCACGCAACAACTCCTTTGGAGCTTACTGGTGACCTCACTCACACGCAGAAACATAACAGCCTTCCAGGGAGTTGTTATGTGGCTGTTTTCTGTGAGGTGGAGGTACTTACCTAGACGGGTTGCTGATGCACCCTACCTCTCTAAAACACCCAGACCAAAGCCAAACATACATGTTTAGAAATATTTGTCCTGTATGAGATTCGAACCCACGAGCGTCAGTATCGAAGTAGTGTTACTAACCACTACGGCACCGAGCTATTCACATTTTTCTGTAGATCACAAAGGTTCGTGTGATGTGTACGGCTTATGTAGAAAAAAAAACTACTATAACTTAAAATGTATGTATGTGCATACTCGTATATAACAAAGCTAGTCTCTTGTACATCGAGACAAATCATTGCGGAGTTATTGCTTGTATCGCGACATTTATCAAAGGAAATGAACACAAAACTGGACATTAGCTGTCTATACTAGTTCTGGAGACATAGTCCTACCAATAATATTGATAATTTATTTATCTAAATTTTCACGTCAGGTTCCTTGCAGGATAGCCAGAGGGAACAGTACCACATAACGCAGCTTCTAAAAACCCAGTCGTATCTTTAACATTCATAGATCATTTAGTCACTTTATGATTTAAGAAAAACCGTTGGTCTGAAAGAGAGTGTCGGTATTAAAATAAGAAAAATCATGTTCCGTTGGTTCGGGCACGTAGTAAGATTACACGGCAAAAGAATAGATAAACAGTTACATAATACAAAAGTAAAAGGATGTAGGAGTCGAGGAAGGTCAAGACTCGCGTACCACCACCAAATTGATCGAGTTTTAGGGTGATGTCAAAAGCCCTAGGAACCAGAAAATGTTTTGTTTTTATACTACGTCGGGAAGTATACAAGCAGGCCACCTGATGTAAAGCGGCTACCATAGCCAATTAACGCTTGCGATATATTAATTATCACTAGCGTGATGCCTCCTCTGCTGCTTACACAGCAACTCCTTGGGAGCTTACTGGTGACCTCACTCACACGCAGGAACACAACAACCCTCTAGGGAGTTGTTATTTGCTTGCGGTTTTCTGTGAGGTGGAGGTACTTCCCCAGACGGGCTGCTTTTATACCTCTCTTAAAAAAGTGTAAGAAAATAGTTATGTACGAGTATGTTGAATCTACTAATAACAAGATCCGGATAATTCGAAAACTTTCAATTAATGGCAATACTATGGAAAGTGAAGCTAATGGAAAGGTTGAAGTGAAATAATTTTATGTATGGAATGACAAAATGATTTAATTATAATATTTAGTAAAATATAATAAACATTATTTTTGATGTTGTACGATACGACCCGTACACTTTCGTAAATGAATATAAAAATAATAGAATGTAGGCACTGGCGGGCTTCGTTCTTCGACCTCCGGTTGTAAGTCGCAGGTCTGTGGGTTGGTGCAGAATGAAACGCCTGTTGCTGTCTTCAGAAGTATGGAGCCGTAGGTACTTGCTGCTAGGTCTGGACTGGCTTGGCTTCGGAGTGACTTGGCTGGCTATTTCACTGTAGTGTGAGCGCTGAGTGTAGCGGACGACTGGTACCGATCCACGATGTATGGCCCATATTTATACCCCCGCTGTGCGAGCGAGAGGCACATGTGTGGGAAAGAGATAGCAATAGCCAAAATCGCCCAGACCTAGAGGCAATACCTGATCGTGCTCGCTTTATTTGTGTCTAAAATGTTTGTAAAAAAAAAATTGTAAGTTGTACTATTATTTCATACATTTGACCCTTTTTCATATAAAACCATAAAAACTTTTGCTAAAGTTATTGTCAAAACTTATGGGTCAGTGAAGTTTTACATAAAAATGTTTTCATTATAAACTTAAAATTACGTTAATAGGTACATCTATGCACTATTGAGCTGTTGCAGCCACTAATCAGACGTTTATAACTTTATTATATAGTCTGGCTTGCAACAGCTCGTACCTATACTAAAAACATGTAAAACTTATCTCTAATAAAGTATGTATGAAAACTGTGTAAACCTATTCTAATCCTTACATAAACAACTAATACAAACTATACATAAACAACTATAACTATATAAAATGTGCATCACTTATACTACGCGCGACGGTTATCTATTTATTTACATAGTTGTCGCGAACAGATGTTGTTTGGACAGATTAACTCCGGCCAATCAAAAGGACTGTGTTTAATTATTTATTGATTTATCGAATGTTTTTTACCTGAAACTTGTCCTGTTACATACATTCTCGGCATGACGTATCAAGAAGTAGTGTTGACGTTCTTAAGCCGATGTCAGATTGACACAGATTCTCCAGATATTCGGTCATCATGATCAGGTGGTCAGCAATCCGAAGATGTAAGGTATACTCGCCGTTAATAATGATGCTCCGTGTTTTCCAGTCCAGCGACTTGAACATGTAGTTTTGGGGAGATTTCGTCCCCATTTGCTTTCCTCGCTATAGCTGAATGAGCTTTGAGTACCGGTGCCGTATTCGGAAAGATATAGTCGCACTGTTATACAGATATCTCAGCACCACAATATAGCCGTAGTATAGGTAATTGGTCATGGTAAGGATTCCAGAACACTTCCGATTTCGATGGTCGAAGTTGAAGGCTTTTCTGCTATCTGTAAACAATATAAGCAAACGTTAATGTTATTGCGTAAATAAAAACAACATTAACAATATTAATATAGTCTAAATACGTAAGCCTCTGAAAACTTACTAAAATAAATACAATAATAATAGTGTCAAGTATTTATGATTGCTATTGTATTTCTCTATTGGCATACTGTCAATTTATTTCTTACTTTATATCACGATAATAACCACGGAATAGAAAAAACAAGATAATAACACATTTGACAGTAGTAGCCGAAGCGTAAAACTTTGACTATTAGGAAATTGGGACACCTACCAAAATGCAAATCTAAATATCATTAGTGGCAATTCCACCGCAGAAATGCATCCCTCTTACACATACATGCACTCAAATAACAACTCCGTGGACGATTGTTGTGTCTCTGTGAGCGAATGAGATAAACAAATAGCTGCTGAGCTAAGACAACACCTCAGCTTAGCATTGAAGGTGGCTAATTTCACATCATTCATGCCGTATGTAGAATGAAAAAAAAGTAAGAATATTATTGCAAATATAACAAATATTAAAATAAAAAAAAAATCGGCCAAGTGCGAGTGGGACTCGCGCACGAAGGGTTCCGTACCATTATCTATAAAAAAGGCAAAAAAATTACGTTTGTTGTATGGGAGCCCCCTTAAATATTTATTTTTATCTATTTTTTAGTATTTGTTGTTATAGCGGCCACAGAAATACATCATCTGTGAAAATTTCAACTATCTAACTATCACGGTTCATGAGATACAGCCTGGTGACAGACGGACGGACGGACGGACGGACGGACGGACGGACAGCGGAGCCACAGTAATAGGGTTCCGTTTTACCCTTTGGGTACGGAACCCTAAAAAGCATTTTTGCCTAATTCATGAAAACTCTCTGCGACTCTTCATTGTATGTTACACCACAAAAGAGCTTATGCTCCTCATCTTGAACAATTTTCTTAATTCCATCATTGCATTTTAGGTGAGTTTTGGTCTTCGTCGGCTTCTACATTCTTCCACTTTCACGTTGTATATCTATTTCATTATTGTTTCATAGTGCATTATTTCTTCGTGCTCAAACCAACGGAACATACCTTTTATTAACATCGGCACCCTCTTTCTGACACCGTCGTTGCGAACGCGGTCAGCAACTGACCATGTTTATTCTACTTTTATACTCCCGTTACCATATCCAGCTTTAACTCCCATACGTTAGCATTGAGATTAGCATTTTGTTGGCTTGCGTTTCGGTTAACCGGAACTTCTCTCAACGGTCCATTTGCTCTATTTCCTGTATGCACTCATCTATCGACGTTCCATCCCAGTTAATAGCACATCCAAAATATACAATTTCATTCACCTTTTCCAACACCACAAGATCGACATTTATCCCTGAGTTCCTTCTCTTCACTCTTTCAAATACCGTTATCAGAAACACCGTTCCCATATGAAATCTATATGTTTGTCTGTGTGTCTGTCTGTCGCTTTTTTTTTCGAATATTCTAATTTTGACTTCAGATTTGGATTCAGCATAAAAAAGTAGAATAGGAATGTCTCAAAAATCAATCTCTTAAGGAACATGGTCAAAATGGCCGACAAAATAAAATAAAAAAATGAGTTTTTGTTTCTGATTCGAAAAGTAAATTAAAGAGTAGAATAGGAATGTCTTAAAAACCAATGTCATATTTCTTATTAAGGAACATGGTCAAAATGGCCGAAAAAGTTTAAAAAAAAATAATTAAATTGTTATATAATTGACGAACCAGGTGTTCCTCTGGCAATGCAAGCTTGTGCATTCTCAACTGGTCTTGCTTTGATTTATATTAGCATATGCCTAATTAATGAGATCGACTATTTGAGCAGTCAGAACCCGTTATATACGTTTTCCCATACATTTCGCGGTCGTATACGACCACCCGGGTTCCGAAGGGTTAATATCATTAGAACCAGTAACATTCACAACGTCAGCGTCCTGGACATAATCATACATTTCCCCAAAATTATCACTCCTCCATTCTAACATTTCCTGTGTGCATACATGAAAAGTGCTATGGTTAACCATTAAAGAAACAATCGAAGTGTGTAAGAACCGCCACTTGTGGCCGCGATTCTTTCTGCCTACCACGCATGAAGGCTGTCAAAAAGATAAACTTAAATACGTTTTGTACGTTGACGTTGACGAGCTCGGTGGCGCAGTGGTGAAACGCGTTGTTACGCTACTTTGACACCTACGCTCGTGGGTTCGATTCCCACACAGTACAAACATTTGTGTGCATGAACATGTCTGTTTGTCTTGGTCTGGGTATTTTCTATGTATAATAAGTGTGTATTTACAAAAAAAATGTATTTACGTATGTTTATCAGTTGTCCAGTACCCATAACACAAGCTTCGCTTACTTTGGGGCTAGGTGGCGCTGTGTAATTTGTCCGACAATATAAAAAAAAAAACAACAATATATAAAAAAAGTAATACTATTTTTGAGACCAGTAATAGCCCTGTGGATAAAATACCGGCCTATTGACCAACTGGTTCCCGATTTGAATCATAAATAAGATAAGTTTGTGTTTTCGGATTTATTTATATATTTATAATTCTCTTTTGCACGGCGGTGAAGGAAAATATCGTGAGAAAACCCGCACGTTCAAGAAATTCTATTTCGAAAGACCTAACCTAAGAAAGGTCTGGTTTTTCCTCTAGGTTGTGGTGGTCTGATGGCAGTCGCTTTATGTAAAAATCAGTATCTTTGAAACATATTAAGACTTAGGTAGCGGACTCCACCAATCCTAATGAATTGTGAATCGGGACCAAGCTAGGAAAGAGAAGGATGAAATCTATAGGAAGAACTGGAAACGGACAGAGACTGTTTCCTGTCGTATATACATGAATCTATGATACATAAAAATATATATCTGGATATGAATGTCTGACAACAGTCGCTCTATGTAAAAATCAGCATGTTCACCATATCCTTAGGCCTACTCCCTACGTAGAGCGGACGACGTCACTCTTAATGACTTAGAAAACGGGATAACGCTAAAAAAGTGTTTTTTTTTTTGCGTTCAAAGTTCACCTTTAATCTAATATTACTTCTCTTAAATTGGCATTATAATCGATGTAATTTCCATAACATAGGTTTGTATAGTTCTTTGTCACCTGTACATTAAAAACACAAAAAAAAATGATCGCAATGGGAACGGTAGAAGTTACTGTGTAACCTTTATGAACTTGCTAAGGATTATTGACGAGCTCGTTGGTGAAATGGTTATTAATAGTTTTTTTAAAACCGAAACTCTTAGGTTCCATTTCCACACAAGGCGAATTTTTCGGTGCATGAGTATGTCTGTTGTCATATCAGTTGTCTAGTACCGTACTGTGCGGTTCCAGAGAAGTTTCTTCCGAGAACTCTCAAGCTGTGAAATGAGCTCCCAGCCGAGGTTTGTGCAAGGGACTACAGCATGGAGTTCTTCAAGAAATGCGTGAAGAGGTTTTTAGACGGTCGGCAACGCATGAGTGACACCCCTGGTGTTGCAAATGTCCATAGGCTACGGTGACTGTGTAACATCAGGCAGGCCGTATGCTTGATTGCCACCTTATTGGTATAAAAAACCATAGCATAAGCTTTGCTTAGTTTGGGAATAGATGACGCTGTGTAATTTGTCCGACAATATTTACTATACTCGCAATAACGTGATACCTAACCCATCAGGGAGTTAGCTATAGTCTTCTTACAGAATTACTCCAGTTGGGCTGCATGATATTGCTTTGCTCAACATGTCATTTGCCAAAGCATTCTCTGTTAATTAGCAGCTAGGGACTATATGCAGGTGCGTCATTGGCTTGAGGTGCAGTTGCACCTGAAGCCAACAACCCACCTGCGTACAGATACTTAGTTACCTCACAAAAACCGCAACTGATATTCCTTGCTTTTTCCCGTGGTGTCTTCAATTGCTCATTGTCTCTAGGCCTACAAAATGACACATAAATAAGCAATAATAAATCTCAACACGTACGGTATATGAATGATGAGGATATCAAGTAAAAAGATACATAATAGCAATAAAACGTTATTGAGAGAACCGAGGCCATTCTGTCATTTCCATGGCCATTGTTTAGAATCCTGCTTTATAGGGGCTATTAAGCAATTCTTCGATTTTAATTTAATTCGTGTAATTGTATTTTCAATGCGTGATAAAAAGCAATTGACAAATTAAGACCCCGGTCGTGGAGTGTTTGCAGTGCTACTTTAACAACAATGCTTCACTGCCAATGATTCTGTGGTAAGCCAATAGATATACATGTGCTACCTGTTTTATTACATATAAACTTTTTGTATATAAGACTATAGCTATTTTGTTAGACAGAAAAATCGTAATCATCCGTGACATTGTCAGATTATGATCGCTAGTATTTTCAGTATTAATAAAAGTTTCAATTTTCTCCAATTAAGGCCTTTATTGAGACTAAGCAAGGGTCACCACAGTTCGATACCCACACCGGACAAATATTTGTGTAAATGAACCTGTTCGTTAGTCTTGGTGTGGGTGTTTTTAGAGAGGTAGGGTGCATCAAAGCTTCAAAATGCTCTCTACTCCAAAGCCTGCACAATCAGTACAATTTTATGTTTGTTCGATCAGTTCACTTGCTACACACCCCCGGGTGGTCGAATACGACTGCGAAATGTATGGGAAAACGTATATAATGGGTTCTGTCAGGCCACGAGATAGTTAATAGATTCAGGCGTTATTTTGCGAAAGTCAAATTTGATTACAGGCAAAAAATGAACACGATTTGTTGTTAAAAAATGTAATATTCGAAAGTATTATGAGAAACCAATGGCGTAAAACTTCCAAAGTACCCCCATGTACCTATATACCGCAAACAATTTGTGTTCAAGGTACCCCGATCAAATAAATAACATATATCATACATTAAGCTGACGACTAATTAGTGGCGAATGGCGATTTGAATTCGCTTCTCGTGCAACGAAGCGCCTCGCTCACATAACTATCACCAATGTGTACGTAATATTTACATATCTTTCTGACAAAATTTTGCTATTTTGCAGCGGCACACCTAATGTCCAATGTACACCAATGTGCCATGGCACATTCTTTGCGAGACACCGTCTTCACGACGCGACGTAAAAATTGTTCCCCAATATACCAAACTTGTTGCACCCCGCGGCTTCGTTCCTACGTATCGCTATATTCCGTGAGAACCGCTTTGCCCTGCTTTCTTTCTTTTATCTCCACTTCTAAGGATTTCATCGTGATGTTGAATATCCTCTAGTAGAATCTTCCTTAAGAATTGCGCTGTCAAATGCAAAAAGAAATTATCTAATCCGACTGATAGTTCCAGAAATTAGCGCGTTCGAACAAACAAACAAACTCTTCCGCTTTATATATATCCCCAATACCAGATATATCTTTGGATCTAATTCACAGAATAAAAAACGGAAAACTAAAAAATAAGGTGAGTATTGTTCATGACAAATTAAAAGTTGTTATAAAAACTTACGATTAACGTAACGCGGAAGCGAAAAGACAGAAACACGTGGAAGCATCATCATAAGCTTAATATTTTACGATGATACGGAACATTAATAGTAAATAATCATCTCAACTTAAGCAGAATTCCTCCTATACCCCTATACCAAGACAAACCAAACAGAACCAATTCATTATCCCCGTAACATCAACAAACACTTCATCAACAATAGGTTCTCCACACCCGCAGTGCTATTGTGGGTTCGATTCCCGGCTAACGAACCGCCATTGTGATTTAAGACTGGGCACATACAATAGGTACAGGTATTATTTTACGCCCAGAATTGATATACGATTTAGATGTGGAAAATTGACAATGCTATAATGAATAGGACATTAAATTGAATATAGCATTTTATGGCATCGACGCCGAATATACAGCGTAATGCCTATTGTCTGAACCGGATTCTTCGTCTTTTGACTTATATTACAACAATATGTACTCTAATTAACCTGTTACTTTTACAAGAAAAAAATGAACAAACAGATATACGACAAGCGAGCGGACGAATGTAGGAGCCGGGGAAGGTCATGATTCCACCTACTACAAGGAAATTGTTAATGTTTTATCAGAAGGTGAGGCCAGGAGCCCTAGAAACCGTTATACGTGCATGAGAAGAGCTATGAATATTAAATAACCGACTCATGCACCATTGCTTACTCTGCCTTGGCTCATCCCTGCTTAAGTATTCTCCCGTAATGATGCACGATTAGCTGATGCGTTAATGATGAAAGCAAAAACTTTACAAATAAAAAACATATCTTTATATCATAGTATATTGTTTATCACCAAATTTTTAACAATTCTTCATCAAAATTACACACGATGATGATAAAAGTATATTTACAAAGGAGTAGTCTAAGTCGGATCATAAACAAAACAAAGGTGTAAAGAAATACTAAAAATGAAAGTTCTTTTTTCCAAACAGCTTTTTAACAAATCATAAAACGTCCATCATTTGTATGCGGAACTAAACTTGAATACCTTTTAATATGACACAGTTTATGTTGTTTAAATTAGTTAAGCTATTTCTGGGTTATTGCTAAACAATGCTGTTCTAATGCTGGTGTAGGCATGTACCACTAAATTCATATTTTCGGATTGATATTTGTAATTATCTTTTGATCGGCAGTAAATGGAACCAGCGTGAGGAATACCGCACGGTACAGAAATTCTATTAACGCGTGACCTGGTCTAGTTTTCCCTCTGAGTTTTGGAGGTCTGATGGCATTCGCTCTATGTAAAAATCAGTCATTTCAATCATTGCCTTAGACTTAGGTAGCGGACCCAGCCAACCCTAATGGAGTAGAAACGGAATAATGTTAGAAGACATACAATATCATATGACAATCATTTACCCTTAGCTGATACATTTCACTAGGCAGCTACTTGTATTGGGTGTAAAATTATGGTTATCAGGAACACCGTTCCTATATGAATTCTATATGTTTGTCTGTCGCTTTTTTTCGAATATTCGAATTTTGACTTCAGATTCGGATTCGTCATAAAAAAGTAGAATAGGATTGTTCAGGAACACCGTTCCTATCTCTTCAGGTCCAAGGTCCATGGTCAAAATGGCCGACAAATTAAAAAAAAAATTGAATTGCTATGTATTTGATGAGCCAGGTGTTCCTCTGGCAATGCAAGCTTGTGCATTCTCAACCATAGAGAACACAATAGATTGCGACATGCGTGGCAGAGAAGAAGGAAGAAAGGCGATAGATCCGAAGATGAGGCGAAGAATGAATTTCGAGTTGCTCGAGCAAAGTACCGAAAGGCGGAGCGGATACAGCTGGACTACTTTCGCAATTTGGCCGAGTCTGGCAACAGGGATCCCTGGGGCCAGGCTTACAGAGCCGCTACTGGCAGGGCTAGACTTCCCTCTACCGTAATGAACGGCACCAAGTTTGCCGAAAGCCATACGGGTTGCCTGGAGGGGGCCATGCGCGGCCTCCTGTGAGGCTTGTGCCCTGACGACGATACGTCTAGGGACCACGGACGGGTGCGCCTCTTGGCCTCCTTCATGCCCTCGGGTCCGGCCTCGTCCGCTCCGACGCTTGAGGAGATCGAGGTGATGGTGAAGGCGTTGCCTAACACCGCGGCGGGAATCGATGGAGTGAGTGCGAAGATTTGGAAGCATGTGTGGGCCGCAGCTCTGAGGGAGTTCCACTCGGTGCTGGCGGCTTGTGTGACAGAGGGGGTATTCCCCAATGTACTGAAAGATGGAAGACTGATTGTGCTGGCCAAAGGCAATGGTAAACCGCTTAGTGACCCGAAGGCGTATCGCCCGATCACGCTCCTCCCGATATTCGGGAAGCTCTTAGAGCGAGTAATTTTGAGATGTGCTCCGCGGATTGCCGGGGGAATCTCCCAGCACCAGCACGGGTTCTCTCCGGGCAGATCTACGGTGACGGCGCTGCAGGAAATACTGGGTACAGCAAGCACATCTGTATGCAAGTATGTACAATTTATATTCCTGGACATCTCGGGCGCATTTGACAATGCCTGGTGGCCGATGATCTTGCTGAAGGCGAAGAGGGGGGGCTGCCCACCAAACATCTATAAGATGTTGGTGGAACACTTCACCAGACGCCGTGTGGGCTTGATCGTCGGGGACCGGGTGTTGTAAAAGCTTCTACCATGGGATGCCCACAGGGCTCTGTACTCGGGCCGACGCTGTGGAATGTCCTAATGGACGATCTGCTGAGTCTGCCACTCCCTAATGGGGCAAAAATGGTGGGGTATGCGGACGACGTCACGGTTGTGATAGAGGCTAACTCTAGGGCGGCTATTGAACGAATGGCAAACGAGGCTCTGAATCAGGTCGGTGCCTGGGGAGACCGGAATAGGCTGGGATTCTCCTCATCGAAATCGGTAACGATGACGGTGAAGGGGAAGTTCCAGCGTCCCCCGGTGATTAAGATGAGACGAAGCTCCTCGATAGTGGGGTATGGCAGCTCTAAATTACTCCTTATATTGTAAACAACCGATTCAAATCAAGCGGGCCCTATGCTTCTTTACTACCTGATGCAGATTGTATAAAATTCATATCACAATTACATGATTCTGTTACTTATTATGAAAAAATATTTTAGCATTTGATAACCTAACTCCTGAGGAAGGTTATTCAACATCACGACACAACCCTTAGAAGCCAAAGAAAAAGAAAGAAAGTTGAAAAAGCGGTTTCTACGGGATACACACGGACGAATTCGCGGGGTATAGCTAGTATAATACATAAGTCTTAGCAATACATCTAAGTAGCACATTCACACGTATGCCTAGATATACCTATAAGAAACCTCTATGTTGTAACAGAAGAGGTGGTACCTAATACAAAGCCTCCACCACCCTTTCCAAGATTCAAGTACTGAGATTATTTTGAATAACTACACATAACAATCTCGCACAGTTCTCATCTGCTCTCAAGCTCCGTGTAGACACAAAAAACTTAAAACGAAAAGTATCTTCAGACACGTTTGAATGAGAAAATGACAAAAAATGGTGCAACGAAAACCGTGGGGCATGTGGGTTTTTTTTTTCATTTTTCCTTATTCATGTCGAATGGCTCTCATGTTCTTGTGCTTTAAAAGGCTTTTGAGACAGCATTTTAGCTTAAAACCATATATGGTTAGCTAGTCGGTTTACGAAGGCTGGGTATAAACCTCGACTTAAAAAGAAGGTGATATAAATAAGTATGAAATCTATTACTGATTGTGACATTGTACCGGAAAACAGATGGTTGTATTTGAAACGTGGTTATATCCGGTAGAATATAAAGAGAAGAATAAAAACTATGAGCAATGGATAAGATACTACATATTTTTATTTAAAAAATGTTAGACCTGCCAAAGTGCCAGCGAGGGTCCAAAGTAAATAAACCTTTATCTCTTATCAAAATATAGTTGTGTATATTTAAATTATAACAGTGATAGCCCAGTGGATAAAGAATCGGTCTATTGATCAACTGATCCCGGTTCGAGTCCTGGAATGTACCACTAAATTCATGTTTTCGGATTTATGTACATATTTGTAATTATCATTGCTCGGCGGTGAAGGAAAACGTCGTGAGAAAACCTATACATCCAAGAAATTATATTTTGAAAGACGCGTGGCCTGGCCTAAATAAGGTCTGATTATCCCTCTGGCTTGTGGAGATCTGACGGCAGCTGTTTCATATAAAAAACAGGATCATCGCCAAATCCTTAGGCTTAGGTAGCGAACTTTTGCCAATTCTAATGGATTTGGAAATGGGTTAACACTAAGAAGAAAAAGCTGTATACATTTAAATTATTACAAAATTTCGATTCTACCGATTTTGCATTAATCATATTAGCCACGACCATTGGTACGAAACCCTTAGTACGTGAACCCAACACACTCTTGGTGGTATTCTATAATTTTCAATTTACACTTTTTCAATCGTGCTTGATCGTGCATGAATCGATTTTTGAATCGTGCATCATTTCTTAACTGTCACGCCGTGCTCCATTACACTAATGTTTCCGATACGCCACCAACCTGGAGAAATATCATAAAAGTAAATTGCCTATATATACTATAGCCGCGTGTGAGTGAGGTCCCCAGTATGCTCCTAAGGAGTCGCTGTGTTAGAAGCAGAGGAGGCATCGCGCGAGTAATACATATATTATAAGCGTTTATAACTACGATGACCGTTTTACACCTGGTCGGCCGTATGCCCCCCGACGTACAAAAAAATAATGCAAAAATTCTAAAAATCGTATCGTGATTAATTAATCTTTTCAGGAATTGGATTTTCCAAAGCAGAAAGGATCAAATAAATTAAGAAACAAACTAATAAAACTCTGCCGCTTTATTATATTAGTTATAGGTTCGGGCCTTCGCTTGCATGTTGCTAACCCTGTAAAATTTCTTCACGTCATTTTGTTCACCTTATACCTTGAACAAATCCTTTAAACACACCCCAACTCAATGCATTGTATCTATATTTGGTAGAATATATTAAGGGAGGCAAAGTCTATACTTCAACTAGACGGTTCAGTACTGATTGCAAACTTAAGATCAGCAACGATTTCCAGAGCTCGTCTCTGAATCATATCACGGGGCCAAAACTGGTATCATTGTATTTCCTCCTATAGGCGAGGACAGTATTCCATATGTGGTATGATTTGAAGTATGAGTCTTTGTTCCGAGTTGAACTACAGGTTCGTTCTGCTGAACTTATAAAGTTTGATGGGCACCAGTTTGACTTCTTCAGGTGACTTCGAACTTTTTCATATTATAATGACAGATTGTATCAAAATTTCATGCCATCATTATGAACGCGGTTAGCAAGCTTTACGCCACAAATTTTACGCAAAGCGAACACTAGTACTTGTATAAAAATTTTCGTGATAAAAGTTTTGTTTTTATACGACCTCATATTTGCCCACTCTGTTTCCTTGTATAGAAAGTTAAACAAACTTCTACAGTTTAAATTTACATATATAATTGAGCTGCTTACAGAATAGCATTTGCAGTACACAGCATCTAATGCACATTCCGTGTGTGTTTTGCATTCAGCGTTAAAAGCTGTTTGTTGTCTTTGAAAGACAAATGTCTGAAGAAGGAAATGTTCAACAAACTGGGCACATATTTTACAAATTATTCGCCTACAGTTATAGAACTCGGTACCGTTGCCACCGTGACACTCGCCCTTTTATACACGTCTCATTAAAGTCTTAACATGTGCTATGATTGTATGAGGGAATCAGAATTCAAAGTTCCATTTGTCCAATTTTCCAATATAGCAGCGTGTGAGTGAGGTCCCCAGTAAGCTACTAAGGAGTCGCTGTGTAAGCAGCAGAGGTAGCATCGCGCGAGTAATCCTATTAATATTATAAATGCGATAGTTTGTATGTATGGATGTTTGTTGCTCTTTCACGCTTACACGGCTGAACGGATTTGAATGAAATTTGGCACGTAGATAGATTATGATCTGGATTAACACATAGGCTACGTTATTTGACTCTACGCGGGCGGAGCCGCGGGCAGCAGCTAGTACTTAATATATTACAAACGTCATAGGTTACACTACAGTAACCGCTTTACATCAGGTGGACCGTAAGCTTGCATGCCTCCCGGCGTTGTATAACATAAAACAGACTAGGCAAATAGTAGCTATAGCAGTAGTGTCTCGCTGAAATGAAGCAGGGAGTTGCTTTTTGACTGCGGTCTTCCCCCATCGGACTTATTATTTTGTGACCTCATTTGCCAGTTTGCAGGGTGTCTCACGTGCAAGTTATATTTTAGACGAGCTCGGTGACGGAGTGAATAGTAATGCTTCTTGTCTTGTCTCACAGAAAACCGCAGCCAAATAACAACTACCTGAAGACTTGTTGCGTTCCTGTGAGTGAATGAGGCTGCCAGTAAGCTCCTAAAAAGTTGTTGTGATAGTAGCAGAAGCGACATCGCGCGAACTTAATTTAGTGCAAACATAGGCTACGGCAACCACTATCACATCACATCAGATGGGGCCATATACTTGTATGCTTCCCGACGTTGTATAAAAAAAATAATTTGGATTTAGCTCATAAGACAATGAATTACAAACGAGCATTTTATCCACATAAAAAATATTAAATTCTTTTACTCTGAATTCTCGTTTACGTACCTCACAGGTATAGACAAAACAAGTAGAAATGTAATGACGGCGTTAAGCATTCAGCATCCGCATTTTCTTTTACGCGGTATTACTTTTTATTGTGTTATCTCGTCTGCTCTCTGTTTTAAAACCATTCGTTTCGAAAGCCCTCCCAAATTTCGTGAATACCATGTTTTTTGGCATAGTTAGGTGTTGTTACTTTGGCCGTGTTAGGCTCTCTGTGCACTGCAGTCCTATGTACGAACTACTGAAAGTTTCGCTTAACTCGTAAATTTTTTTACGAAATATTATACATTTAAAAATGAATCGACATTATTAAATACACGTTCTTTAATAATGTCGATTCATTTTTCACAATACGAGAGTCACCGATCGGATCATGCTTTCAACGGGAAAATTATGAAATCATAGGACGCGAGATCTGGACTATGTGCAAGATGTATCACGAGCTTCACCCCCGTGCAAGAGGATGCGACTTCTCGGTCATCTTACTTTTTTTAAGCACGCTGGATAAAGAAGTAGTGAGCAATTCCATAAGCAGAGAGTTCGTGTAAAAAACATATTTAATACTAATGAATAATAGCGTATGATAAAAGGAAAACGGAAAGTCCTTGGTGCATACTCTGAAGTAATTTGACATATATCGTTAAATTATTATAGTTGTTTTATTCTTTAAATAATTTGAAAACCTTTACGTTACCTTCCTAACATTGTAGTTACTTACGTTAAGTATATTCGCTTTTATATCTACTTGCCTTTAGCAGGCGCAGTCAAATGGAAAAGAGGCTAAGCTAAGTAAGCAAAAACAAAGAAAAGTTGTTTGCGCCGGGGGCTGGTAACCGAACTCTCTCATTTGGGTTCTTTAAAAATGCAACGCAACATTGCGCGCCTGACATTTTCATGTTTGTCCGTACAAACTTTGCCTCCGTTTATTAATTTATAAAAGGGTGAAATTTTAATAGTCTTTTTATCTTAAACATAAGTTATTTGCTTGGGACTTTGAGGCATACATATCTGTATGTACTACAAGGAATGCGTAGTAAGGTGAATCAATTAAAAGCTGTTATTGAACTTTCTCTATTATTAGATTTTATTTTTTGGCGGAATGGATAACACTGGTACTTTGACCCCAAGGCTTGTGGGTCCGATTTATACATACAGATAAATAAAATTGAAGTGTCTGTTTGTAATATTAAAATAACCGCTTTTTACTAAATGCATATGGATGTATACAGGGTTCATATACCAAAATGAATATTTTTACAATTTTTGTCTGTCTGTCTGTTTGTTCCGGCTAATCTCTGAAACGCCTGAACCGATTTGGACGGGACTTTCACTGGCAGATAGCTGATGTAATAAGGAGTAACTTAGGCTACTTTTATTTTAGAAAATTTATTTATTTTTATTAATATAAATAAATAATTTTCCACGTGGACGAAGTCGCGAGCACAGCTAGTGTCTAAATAAATAAATAATAAATAAATATTATCGGACAAATTACACAGCGCGATCTAGCCTCAAAGTAAGCAAAGCTTGTGTTATGGATACTAGACAACTGATAAACATACGTAAATACATTTTTTTTGTAAATACATATTTATTATACATAAAAAATACCCAGACCAAAACAAACAGATATGTTCATGCACGCAAATGTTTGTATACTGTGTGGGAATCGAACCACGAGTGTTGGTGTCAAAGTAGCATAACAGCGCGTTCCACCACTGCGCCACCGAGCTCGTCGATGTCTGTTTGTCTTGATCTAGGTGTTTTCAAAGAGATGGATTAAAGCACCTCGGTTGAAGAAGTATCTCCATCTCTTAGTGGTATAATAAAACCTCACAGAAAACCGTAGCTAAATAATAACTCGCTGGAGCGAGCGATACTTAACATATTACAAGTGTCCATATGCCACGGTAACTATTTTAGATCAGGTGGGCCGTATGCTTGCCTCCGCCAATCCGCATTTGAGCAACGTGGTGGAGTATGATCGAAAACCCCTTCGGTTGAAGGGAGACCCGTATCCCTGCAGTGGGATGAGTAATGGTTGATGTGGTGGTGGGCCGTATGCTTGTATCCCGATGCCACCATTGCTGTATAATATTTATCTATCGGCCCTTACCTAAACTCTCAAATCTTTCTTAATGTCCCTGTTCCTTCATATGGAATTACGGTAGACTTTTTAAATTTAAGCATTGTGTCTAATTTACTTATGACAAGTCACATGGCATAAAATGTATGTATGTATATCTTCACGCCAAGTGCCTTGCAGTATAGGCAGACAGAACCAAACGCCATAAGACGCGGTCCTTACACAGTTCTCTCGCTTCTTTAACATTCATATCTCGTTTCATGCACATTATATAGAGAAACTCATTAAAATTAGCAAACCACCTTAACTACCTGTTACAGTACCTACGTTGTGGATTATTTACTGATTATTATATAGTTAGAACCCTGAAAATATAGCTAATTAGGTGCAAAATAACCACGATTCAAAATTAATATATTTTACTGGACGAAAGAATCAAATATTGTAGTTTCTTAAGATTCTATAGCATCTGATTTTTTTATTTGGGTCTATTGAGTTTTTTTATTGAGTCTAATAACTAATAAAGCGGTCGCTTTCCATTTAATGTTGTCGCCAAGCCACGCAAATGCAAATAACATACTCGTGCGGTTTCTTAATAATATAAATAAAGCTATATGTTCATGTTATCTTACACCATTTCTTACACCGAATTTAAAAACAGTTATGCCGAGAAAGTTTCATAGTCGTCGGCCTAACTAATTAGGTATCATTTAATATCATGGGTTACAGGTTCTGCATTCATAACACTTGGGCTGCATGAAAGAAAGATTCGCTCAATGACACGTTACACGCAGATGTAAATACAATTATCGTGAAACGTCTATATTTTTATACTACGGTGTCAGAGCTTCCCGTCAAATTTTTTAATTAATTAAACCTATTGTATTTTTGATATCATGATAATTCGCGTTGCATTTTAGCCCATTATTTACTGTATTGCCTGGCTATACCTATTAGCGTTAAGCGTAGTTCATTTCAACTGTTATTCACAGACTGATTAGACATATTCTGTTTATAGTTATGTTAGTACAAAATAAAGGAGCACAACAAAGAAATGGCTAAATCTTATTCTCAATTATGATATTCCGCCTATTAGTAGCAGATACGTTGTAGAAATATTGTCAGCCATCTTTCGACAAATAGGTATGACTGATGACAACTCATAATTCATAATTTGCTATAACGCGTCAAAAATTAAGAAGCCGCTAATGTAACTGTCGCATTTGCACTATAATTTTCGGTAAACAAGGCATACGAAGCTTCGGCATTTTTTAGGGTTCCGTACCCAAAGGGTAAAACGGAACCCTATTACTGAGGCTCCGCTGTCCGTCCGTCCGTCCGTCCGTCCGTCTGTCACCAGGCTTTATCTCATGAATCGTGATAGTTAGACAGTTGAAATTTTCACAGATAATGTATTTCTGTTGCCGCTATAACAACAAATACTAAAAAATAGAATAAAATAAATATTTAAGGGGGCTCCCATACAACAAACGTGATTTTTTTTGCTCATTTTTGCTCGATATTGATAACGGCAACAGGTAGACGCTTGAAATATTCACAGAATATTTAGTTATATATTCATTTTAAGAATAAATAATTAAATTACAATAAAACATTTAAGGGGGGCTCCCATACAACAAACGTGATTTTTTTGCCGTTTTTATCGATAATGGTACGGAACCCTTCGTGAGCGAGTCCGACTCGCACTTGACCGATTTTTTTTATACAAGGTTGGGAGGCATACAAGCATACGGTCCACCTGATGTAAAGCGATTACCGTATCCTATGAATGCTTGCAATACACTAAGTATCACTCGCGCGTTGAACTTTGCTGTACAGTAACTCCTTACGAGCTTACTGTCGCTCACGCGCAGGAAAACAACAAACCTCCAGGGAGTTGTTATTTTCCTGTGAGGTCGGGTCGAGGTCGGGAGATTTCCCCACACGGGCTACTTTGATGCGCGCTACCTCTTTTAAAAACACCAAGACTAAGAAAAACAGACATGTTCGTGCTCATAAATGTTTATCCTGTGTGGAAAGCGCACCCACAGGCGTTGGTGTCAAAGTAGCGTTATTAAACACTGCACCACCGAGTTTCTCTAAATATATCGATATATAGTAAAGTTGACCAAAAATGTACTCTACCTCAATGACACGGAATCGTGGTGAAATGTGGACTCTTTAAGCATCCTTATTGTATGTAAAAAAAATGGTGGTCTGCGTGGCATTTTGATTGCCATCTGCAGAGAAAAAAATAAGCGATGAGTTTAACTCGCAACCACGTTAAATATTCGATCATTAACACCTAATAAAAAAACTGTCGTGCAGGTTAATGGGCAAACGAATTATAATATTTACATTAATAGGGCTGCTTCGCGCCGTAGCTACGGTTAAATTGCTATTGACTAAACCCCATTGACGCGCATACTCCGCCCCTAACCCTTAACCCGAAAGAAACCCAGCGCCTTAGTTTTGTGGTTTCTAAAATAATAGAACTTCTAAAGTAATAATCTTTTATTAAACTCAACTAAAACCAAATGTATAAAATTTTGTTTGTGCTAAATGTGGCTTCTGCCAATACAGAATTCTCATTAACAAGAATGTGCTAGGATTAATTACTGTATTTCTTGGAATAACAATAGACTCCAATTTGCAGTTTACATAAATATAAAATAAACTGGCCAATAAATTCAGCTCCGCCGCATATACAGTTAGGAAAATTAGACAATTGACAGATGTGTCTACTGCGTAGTTAGTCTATTTCAACTACTTTCACAGCATTATGTCGTATGGTAGACTGTTGTAGGAAAAACCGTATGATATTGAAACTATTTTTATATATTACAAAAGAAAGCCCTCCGCTCTATTTATAACATGGGCTCACTTAGAGACCTAACTAAAGAAATAAATATCCTCACGGTTAACTCTCAGCATATTTATTTATTTAAGACATACTAACAGCATACACATTACAATTACATATAAAAATGAATATACAGCTGCATTCTCATGTGTACACCAATTATAGGTACGTACTATTTACACCACAGCACAATAGTTAATTGCTTAATATGAGTACTTATCAAATTCAATATAATGTTAAAATCACTATAATATAATATCAATTAACATAATCAGATATATATATATATATTTATGAGAACATAACGTATGCTCATAAAAAATGGTCATTTTCAAAATTTTGTAAAAATCTTAGAAACAGATAGATTGCGTATACCGGTACATCGGCTAAGACTAGTAGATCTTTTGTTGTAAAGTGTATTCAATTCTATTTGACGAGCTCGGTGGCTCAGTGGTGGAACGCGCTGTTACGCTACTTTGACACCAACGCTCGTGGGTTCGATTCCCACACAGTACAAACATTTGTGTGCATGAACATGTCTGTTTGTATTGGTCTGGGTATTTTCTATGTATAATAAGTATGTATTTACAAAAAAAAATGTATTTACGTATGTTTATCAGTTGTCTAGTGCCCATAACACAAGCTTCGCTTACTTTGGGGCTAGGTGGCGCTGTGTAATTTATCCGACAATATTTATTTATTATTTATTATTATTATTATAAATTACCTGAAACAGCTCTGTCATTGCCTGGCAATATGTTCAAAAGGCACATCAAAAATAATCTATGTAAGAAGTGTTACTACAGAATCGATGAGTATCTAACTGATAGAGATGTTTGGAAATGATTTAGCACGTGAATGAATATATCTTTAATTGTACCACTTGATATCACTATATGTACACTCACATATACCTATCTATTGTATATTAATTGATGATTTGAAAAAAAAACCTGTATTAGCAAGTTTCTTTTGGCATTCCTTCTTCGCCAATGGTAATTTTCGAAATGATGGTTGATTAAAAAAGAGAGAATTAACCCACGAAAAGTTAATAAGATACAATATGAGCTAAATTTAAAGAATGTAAGACGTGTTTAAGTGCCCGTAAGGGCCTAATGGCAAATGAATGATTTTTATCTTCATCTTTATCTAATGGAAATGTCTAATTATCATAGTTATAAAGATAGACGTATACATAATAAGCCGTAAGAACCGCTTCTCTGTTCTCGATTTTTTACAGTTTCGAAAGAGCAGTTTTTTTCTGTGTGACTTTCAGTTTACAATCTATTAGGACACCTTAAAATTTTGTGTCGTCAACTATTTCTATTTTTATTCCCAGGTAATGAATCTTAATATCTATTTGTGTCTGTCTTTGGATGAAACGGACTATTTTAGTCTTATTTAAATTAAAAGTTAAATTATGGTATGACAACCAATTAATAATATTATCCATTACTTCATTTAATGTCTTTGCATTTAATTACCACCGTATAGTCATCTCCTTACAAGACCATTGGTTGCTTGATATCTAGTACTGACGTATAGCAGAAAAGCCAGTGGACCCAGAATGCTCCCTTGTGGGACACCATGTTTAATAATTTATCAGAAAAGTAAAGTTTACCTGGAAAGGTTGCGTAGGGATAATTTCTTTAAATATTATATTTATAGTTTCCTCCAAATTGCATTCAAACCGTCAATTGAAATTTAATCCGTAAATTTATTCAGAAGGATATTTCTTCGCAATCATTTACAATTTTTAATTCATAATCAAATTTTTTTTAAATGTCGTTGAAAAAAGTAAGACCTGAACCTGAATAACACTTGACTTAATGTCTGGGTAAGATCTGAGTATTATGTGGGTCAGGTTTGAGTCAGTTCTGGGCAACAAGTTTGAGTAAAGATGAAGAAAATTGAATATTCTTAAAACCAGCAAACATTCATGAACAAACTTAGTAATGCCGTCCAAGTAACGAATCCCGAAAGAAGAAAAAGACGACGGTTCGGGGTTCGGTTTTATGTTTAATTTTTCTGTGATTCTAATGAAAAATAATACCTATATCTTTGATCAATATATGTATGTACAAAATATATAATAATAATATATGTATAATTAAGGTGTGTTGAATTTGACCGTTGAATAACGTTCTTTTTTCGAACGAATATCTGTCATCTAATAATAGAATAACAGAATACATTTTTATATCTTTATTTTACATAAATTTGGGTCAAACAATAAAAAATATTCCACTCTCCACACAGTCGCCATCACCTCAGCTGTTAGTGGTTCCATACAGCCGTTTTGTATGGAAGGCGTTATTTTTTTTATTTGTTGCCACATGTTTATAGCAAAATTACGTTATTACATGTCTTACTGCAAAAACTCGGAATACTTAAGTATTGTAGAGGTCTGAAAAATAAACAAGTGGGTATACATTGGTCATTCGCCGATGCGAGATCACGACCGCGCCTGACTTTGCACTCATCGCGAAAACGACCTGCTCCCCCCACAACTCCCACCTCCCTGCCTGTAGCCCACTTCACATTGTAATGTAAATGGGGGTATGACATTATATTATGACTTTTTTACACAGTAGAATGGCAGACAAGCATGCGTCTGATACGAAGTGGATACCGCAGTTCAGTGTCTCTCGTGCATTGCCTCAGTCGCTGATAATGCGGCAACTCCACGCGTGTTTACTTGTAACTGTGCTAACTCGCAGCAATATAACTATCCATAGCAATATTCATTGATATTCTTTGCTACTACACTTTGGCAGTCCCTTTGAACGGTTGTCAGAGTACACTATGTACAGGTTAAATTGGTTTTGGGTTTATATATTAAGCACTTACACCGCAAATAAATATTCACATATTTATATCTTCACACAAGTACCCTTGTAGGGTAGGCAGAGGGAATTGAGTTCCCATGGCTCATGTCGGTGTAAATGGGGTGTAAACCTCTACGCCATGCAAACTCAACCAAACCCATTTTTATATGGTTGTTGATAATGAGATATTATATTTTGCTCACGTGGCGCGAGGTGGCGCTGGACGTACGGGGGAGTGCAGGGAGCAGTAAGCTAATTCGGCACATGCCTACTATAATACTTAAGCACTAACATCTAACTCTGTTTTTTTTCAACAATTGAGATCAATAATTTTTTTATGGAAAATGATGTCAGGCCGCCTCTGGATCTTCTGCAGCCAATGGTTCGTTCGAGATATTTTCCGGTAACTACGAGATACATTTCGGGGGTTATCTCGGCTATAACTTTGAGGATGTTAGTTTTTAGGTATTCTAACGTTGCAGATCTGTTAGCGTAGACATGACCCACAAAACCTTACAAAAAATCCAAGAGTGTTAAATCACATGATCTTGGCTAACGTGCATGACACTTGGCTTGATGGCAGACGACAAACATTGAGCTTCTACCCTAGAGGAAAGCGCCTTATGTAAATCCCCATTTAAAATGCACACTCCCTCGCAATTTAGTACAAACTGAAACCCCATTCTGCAATATTCCCAAATAAAGCTACATGGCTGAATTATAAATAAATATTGTCGGACAAATTACACAGCGCCACCTAGCCCCAAAGTAAGCGAAGCTTGTGTTATGGGTACTAGACAACTGATAAACATACGTAAATACATTTTTTTTTAATTATTATTATTTTATTTTTATTCACGGGTATTATCCCGGTCATTTGATAGGCGTGCGCGGGGATATGGATCCAACGCGTAGAGGCCCTTTTAAGAAGATTCATGTTATGTTGTACACCCACCGAGACCCGCTCCTAAAAATATCGATAGAACCATATATCTATGAGCAGGTCACGGCAGGTATTGGGACTATTGCGAATGTATAGGAAATGATTAGTCTATTGTAATGAGGTCTGGAGGGATTATTGGTACTGGGTTATTGCAGAAGAGGGACGGACACCTGCCATAACTATCATATCTGACTGTTATTTTTGGCAGGCGGTGGCTCGCCACTCACTAGATGGACCCCCGAAATGCCAGAGAAAGTCGGCCGGGGGCAACACCGGTGTGAGTGACTCAGGGGTGTCGAGAGGTGTGCTGCGCTTTCTCCGAAGTTACTCGCGGCGTTATGCCCTTTAACACTTCCACCCCTGGAGTATATCACCTGCTAGAGCAATATACTCTATCGACTCCTCTCTGGACGGCCAATGAAGGCAAGCCAGAGCTGAGAGTCCTGCGGGCCTTCTTGGATTTCCACTCCGACCGACGAAGACACGCCGGAGACGAAGGCCCTGATCGACTCTCTGGAGCACTCGGGTACCCGTGGTGTCGTTACGCACCATCAGCTCGCCACAAGCTGCCCTGCGGGGTTATTTTCCGGTAACTACGAGATACAGTTCGGGGGTTATCTCGGCTATAACTTTGAGGATGTTAGTTTTTAGGTATTCTAACGTTGCAGATCTGTTAGCGTAGACATGACCCACAAAACCTTACAAAAAATCCAAGAGTGTTAAATCACATGATCTTGGCTAACGTGCATGACACTTGGCTTGATGGCAGACGACAAACATTGAGCTTCTACCCTAGAGGAAAGCGCCTTATGTAAATTTAAAATGCACACTCCCTCGCAATTTAGTACAAACTGAAACCCCATTCTGCAATATTCCCAAATAAAGCTACATGGCTGAAGTATAAATAAATATTGTCGGATATTATTATACATAGAAAATACCCAGACTGACAAACAGACATGTTCATGCACACAAATGTTTGTACTGTGTGGGAATCGAACACACGAGCGTTGGTGTCAAAGTAGCGTAACAGCGCGTTCCACCACCACATCCACCGAGCTCGCGGAGTACGCGGAAGGATCGCGTAAAGAACTCTCTCGCATTCGCGTTCATGTCCGAGACATAGCAGATAAACTGCAAAAGCCTACGTTGGTATGGCCACGTCTCATGAAAGCCAGCAAGTTACGTGGGGAACAAATGTCTAGCCATGCCACCTCCGCCGGGTAGGAGGGGCAGGCCCAAGAAGTGCTGGTTTAGCGTCGTAAGGCGTAACATGCGTTCTAATGGTCTCACAGGGATGCTGAAATTTCGAGAAATGGAGAAATAAAAGTCGGAAAGCGGGCCCCGGCTGATGACTTCAATAGGTGACATTTGAAATAAAACCTTTGTTCGAAATAAAAACTAGCTTGGAGTTTATTATAAATTGGACCTGATGTGTCACAGGCCGGTGTGACAGTATAAAGGAATACTATTCTTCTTTACTCTGAACCCTTGTACAATATTGGAAGACTCTCTTTGATGAGCTCGGTGGCTCAATCGTGAATGACGCGACTTTAACACCAACGCTCGTGGGTTCGATTTACACACAAGGCAAACATTTGTGTGCATGAACATGCCTGTTTGTCTTGGTCTGGATGTTTTAAGAGAGGTAGGGCGCATAAAAGCTGCCCGTCTGGGGAAGTACCTCCACCTCACAGAAAACCGCAGCCAAATAACATCTCCCTAGGCGGTTGTTGTGTTCATTCGTGTGAGTGAGATACCAAGGAGTCGCTGTGTAAGCAGCAGAGGAGGTATCTCGCGAGTGATACTTAATATATTACAAGCGTTAATAGGCTACGGTACCGGCTTTATATCAGATGGGCCGTATGCTTGTATGCCTCCCGACGTAGTATAAGAAAAAAAGAGACAAAACTCGATTCACGCTTAACCTCTTTATTTTTTATAAATAAATTGGCAAAGCGAGCATAGTCGATCCATAGTGGGTAACCGTTTAACCTTAATTAAGTAAAGGCACGATCGGTATGGCCGCTGTAATCATTAAGTAGCAGTGATTACTCCGACGCTTGAAAACTACAACAACATTGTACGTTACTTCACAGTGGAGATATAAACAGTAGTACAACTTCAAAGTAACATTCGAAATTGCCGCACTCCAACAGATGCACGCCGCTATGTAAATCGTATTTTATTTTGATCTAATAGTTATGTCTAAAGTCTGGAACTAAACGCTGGTTCATACATTAATATAGTACCGTTCTTTCATTTTAAATGTAGGTAGACCAATCTCATCTCACTACTCCATAGAACAGATGAAACTCTCATCTATAATTTGTGTAATTGAAATTATTTAAACTTCCTCACACGGCTGTGGTTGTCTGCCTACTTTTATGATTATAATTCATACAAATTATATCCGTTGCGAACGTACCGAAATACCTAGGCTTTTAAAAGAGATACGTCAAGCTACGACTTGTCAAGTATCGAATGTTGCGTCACATTTTTGATGACATAGCCTGTGAACCTTGCTGCCTTATGATTGTCGAAACCATATATTTTCTTTTACGTCAGGTAACCATTTTTTCATACAACGTCGAGAGGCATACAAGCCTACGTCTCACCTGATGTAAAGTGGTTACCTTGGCCTATGAACGCTTAAAATACATTAAGTATCGCTCACACGATGCCACCTCTGATGCTGCTAACACAGCAACTCTTTCACTTTACTAGTAATCTACTCAGTTCCAGGAACACAAAACTCTGCATGGAGTTTTTATTAAGCTGCGGTCTTCTGTGAACTGGAGGTACTTCTCCAGACAGGCTGAAAGAATTTGACACTAGTCACGTAATTAATATATGATAACTTAATCAAGTCTAACCTCGATTGACGTACTGTTTATTAGGTGCACGTAGACCAGTCTCTATGATCACTTCTGACCTCTATGGTGAATACGATGTCGTGTTAGATTTGATAGTACATTTTTTTCTACAATTTCATTTTGTGTCCCTATTTCCGAACTAATGAATTTGTAAATGTGTCCATTTTATTTTTCATATTAACATTACACCATTTTTGTACAATTTAAGTATAAGTAAACTCTCCTTCAATGGATAAAATAATGGCCATCCCAGTAATATAATGAGATGTAGATAATTATAGCCGTAGGTAGGTAAAATGTACTGACTAAAGTCATCTCTCATTAGTTCTCGTTATAGTACGATATTATGGGATATATACAACATCAGAAACACATCTACAGCATATCACATCATTGGCGGTTTCATCCCATTTCTTAGCGAGAATAGATTACTTTTAAGTTAGTTAATTACTGGCTATAATTTAACAGATTAGTCACAAGTAACTTGGGTAATGGGTTAAGTAAGTCCGACGACGGGCCTTTCCGTCCATTATTTTTTTATGTTATTAACTTACGGGCGTTACTTTCTAATAAATGTTGGTCTATTAAAGACTTTATCTAGTGTAAGTGTAGGTTATAGTAATACCTATATTTTTAGTGTTGCTCGTATGCCGGGACGAAAAACTAAACCCTTATAAGTTCTTTCATATTCTGCCTGTCCATCTGTACTGACACTTTGGACAGATAATATGAACAGGTAATTTGCTCTGAATCTAGAACTAATTAAGTATAAAAATGCTACGCATATGCATTTCTGTAGCCGAGGCTTAGACGCGTAACGTAAAAAAAAAATTGGAGTTAAATTAGATGAATAAAGTAAACTATAAAATAAGAAAGAACGTATTGCAAAATGTAATCTGTCCAATAAAAGATGTTATATTGTCATAAATATATATAATTTATAATTTTAAAATTACATACATACCTACATACATATCATGACGCCTGTCTCCCATTGGGGTCGGCAGAGACTATAGAACGCCAGGTGCACCGATCCAAACATACCCCTCACGCTTCTTCCACACTCATCAACCTCTTCATACATGCTCTTTGGTTTTGGATATTTTTGATTTAATTATTATTAATTATTATTTTTTATTTAAGAAAATAGATTAATTTTGAAACAAATAGATGAATTAAAAGTTAATTTTGTGACAGCAAGTGCGGTTAATCAAAATTAAAATTTATTAGTTATTAAAAGAAAATAAACATAAATTAAATATTATATCATTAAATGAAATTTCAATTTAGTGTATAAGTTCATGGAAAACCTACAAGAAGGTGTTAAAATAACTTGGTAAATCAATCAATATTAAGGTAACATACACACTTTAGATTTGCGCTTGGTTTTCAATAACCGACCATAATCTATGAAGACGTTGCTATTCTCGTCTGTATTCACTCTGCCCATTAAAATGTGGCCAAAGAAGTCTAGAAATGTCATCTATTGTCAACAACAAGGACTGTCGGGAAGCTCTAGATCGATAATCTCATCCATGGGCAGTATGCGGATCACGTTGCTTAACCTGCATATTCGATTAGAGTAACACGCGCAAAGACGCCATGTTTGTTAAAGTTCTCCATTATGTTAAGGTTGGCTGGAAGAAATTTCATTTGCTATTTTGACAGCAATTTCTTCGAGTGCTTTCTATTGTGTTTTCTTGTATACAAGGAAACACAATGGAAAGCTTTAACATTATCTGTGTATTTCATTACTTTTTAACGTGTGACACGAAAATGAATTTTGAATATGAGAATCACTTTTGGGGGAAATTAGAAAACAAAAGATGCGAAGGATTACATTTTTTAGAAGAGGTATGCTTCCATAAGGTCGATAAATGTCGGATGACTACATTTCAAAAGTCCGTTAATAAATGAGCTATTGAGTCTGTAATTGACTTAATCATGGAAAGGCATAATTATATCATCACATATATCTTAGAGTAGATGAATTTTATCATCATTTCGTCCATAATACTATAAAACCAGTCTCGCCGAAGCGCTCAAATGACCGAATCAATTTATATTAAGATGGCAAACTATACGCAATTCAGCTGAAAAACTTGGTAATAATATTGATATCCGATTTGGGAGTATTAATCTGCCTTGCCTTATATATTTTAATGAGGACTTTACGATAACTTATTTGGAGGACAGTAGTTAATTCAGCCATTAGAGCATTTTCTGCTTGTTGCATCAATTTCGCAGTATTACTAACATAGACCACATTTTTCAAAGTTTTTAGCTTGATTAGAGTTTTGTTATTCCTAATTACTCGGAATCTAAAGATTAGACGTAAAGAAAGGTAACTACGGAATGAGAAAAGGCTCTGAGTATTAGTAAATATTGATGTTTTGAAAAAGTGAATGCTTTTAACGAGCTCGGTTAATAACGCTGTTTTGACATCAGGCCTCGTAGGTTCGATTTCCACAGGAGGCAAATATTTGCGTGCATGAACATGCCTGTTTGCCTTGACCTGAGTGTTTTTAAGAAAGGTAGGGCGCATCAAAGCATCCCGCCTGAGGAAGTACTTCCACCTCACAGAAAGCTGCAGCCAAATAACAACTCCTCGCTTTGTTAACAGCAGAGGTGGCATCGTGAGATAGTCCAAAGATTTACAGGGGTGATCACAACAATCGATTATATTTAAGTACTATACAGCTATTCCAAAATACATTGCCAGAAGAAATTTTTACCATAAATTTACCAATATAGGCTTTAGATCATATGTAAACCTGTGTATATATTGACGTGGTGAATTGATTTTCTACGTAAAAGCGGTTTCATCGGTTCTCCAAAGGATATTTCCTTCATGATTGCAAGCGTTCATTAGGTACGGTAACCAATTTATACCAGATGATCATTTACTGGTATGCCTCCCATAGTTGTAGAAAACACATAATGTACCTACTTAGTTTGTCGTTTCAAGTTTATTTAACAAGAATGGATTAACCAAAGACTATAATATAATAGACTAAAAAAACCAATGTGAGAATAGTGTTGTAGTGCTTACGGAAAATTTAAATTTGTTAAAGAGGTAGCTTAGGACTAAGAAAAAACACAGGCAAGATTCTGAATACAAACCTGAACCGAACGTTCACACTCAAGACAAAATTTCATTACAAAAATTCATTACAATGCCTGTTCATACCTTTTCAATATAATATTTTCCACCCGCCAAAACGTCCCCCTAGGGGGAGAAGGGGTAAGCCGGCTCACCTTTGTACACACAAATACTTGACGATTCTTTAACCCAACGCCATTCCTGTAGATCCCTGCAATACGCGCCGTTGTAGGAGAGATTCTATATAATAATTTATGATATGATAATAATAATAAAAAATCATTATTAAATTATTTTGTATGACACACAGCTTTAGTAATTTATATAGATATGTATTTTCTTTTTACCACTGAAGTATAAGCGGAATTCGAAATACGAAGTTTCCATTGTAGGATTTCTTACCATTTAAATACTTAAACCCCCCTTTTAATATTTTTATTTTAATCTGTTATTATTTATTTATTTTTCCCTCCGTTCCCTTTAGTTCATGCGAAACAGTGACGACTACCATTAGTAGAAATATCTATTGCAGTCATCTATGACTTGGGTCATACTGAAATTTTTCGCTCCTAGCTCCTCTTAACTATTTGAATGTCTAATGTTTTTAAACACATAGAAAAAATGCAGCAATATTTTTCTTTGTATCATCATCATCATCTCAGCCTGTAGCCGTCCACTGCTGAATATAGGCCTCCCCTTTATAGCGCCACTCGTCTCGATTCTGTGCCACCTGCATCCATCGACTCCCTGCAAACCTCTTGAGGTCGTCGCTCCATCTAGTGGTGGGTCGTCCCACACTGCGTATACCAGTACGGGGACGCCATTCGAGAACCTTTCTTCCCCAGCGGTTGTCGGTTCTACGAATTATATGGCCGGCCATTTGCCACTTCAGCTTGCTTATCCTGTGGGCTATGTCGGTTATCTTAGTTCTAATGCGGATATCCTCATTTCTGATCTATTGCGCAGAGAAACCCCGAGCATAGCTCTTTCCATAGCACGCTGAGCGATTTTGAGCTTCCCCATACGGCCCGCAGTGAAGAGCCACGTCTCAGTTCCGTATGACATCACTGGCAAAACACACTGCTCGAAGACCTTACTCTTCAGGCGTTGAGGTATTTTGGACGAAAACATGTGTCGAAGTTTCCTGAACGCTGCCCAGGCGAGTTAGATCCGTCTGTTGACCTCTCGGTCGAAGTTGGACTTACCTAAGCATAGGTGCAACATAGGGCATAGGTGCAACATGGACATTGGACATGACCTTAGTCTTGTCCATGTTCATCTTGAGACCTACCTGGTTGGAAACACTATTGAGGTCATTGAGCATAGCGCCAAGTTTCTCCAGCGATTTAGCCATGAGAACTATATCGTCGGCAAATCGAAGGTGAGTGATGCATTCTCCATTGATCTTAATATCGTATCCTTTCTAGTCCAAGAGCTTGAAGACATCTTCCAATGTTGCGGTGAAGAGTTGAGGATATAACATCGCCCTGTCTTACACCTTTTTGCACTTGGATCGGTTTCGTACTCTGGTCCTGTACTCGTATACACATCATTGCATTACTCTACAAGCACTTCAACGCTTCGATGTACTGATAGTCAATTCGGTATCGCTGGAGAGACCGTAGCACCGCCCATGTCTCTACGGAATCAAAGGCTTTTTCATAGTCCACATACGCCAGATATAATGGCAGATTGTACTCTTCAGTCTTCTGTATAATCTGACGGAAGGTATGTTTATGGTCTACGGTGCTAAAGCCTTTTCGGAATCCGGCTTGTTCGGGAGGCTGGAATTCATCAAGTCTGCGTGCGAGACGGTTTGTGATGACTCTCGAAAACAACACATAAACGCGGCTCAGAAGCTATATCGGCCTATAGTGCTTCAAAAGGGTCTTATCACCCTTTTGGAATTTTGAAGAATAATATGACCAGGCTTCTGCTCCACGCTTCCGGTGTTTCACCGGAGTGTGTGACGGAATTGAATAGCTTCTGAAGGACTACAAGTATTGGCTTTCCGCCCGCTTTCAAAAGCTCTACCGTAATTCCGTCCTCACCTAGTGCTTTCTCATTTTTATGCTGTTTGAGAGCCATATGAATCTCATACAGACTGATGTCCGGGACATCTTCGGTATAGTGTCGGGCTAGTTTAGCTCTAGCGTCGTTACTGGCACTGTTGTTTGGCTGTAGCGACGATGTGTACAGCTGTCCATAGAACTTCTCCATCTCATTCAGAATCTCAGTCTTCATAGAAATAATGGTCCCAGTGTTGGTCTTCAGCTTCGTCAGTTGGCTTTGCCCAAAAGACAGATCTTTGGCGAAGACTTTGGAGCCTTGGTTCCGCTCTATCGCCTCTTTAATACGAATTGTATTAAATTGGCGTATGTCTCGCCGTATGCCTTTGGAGATCTGCCTGTTCAGCCGTCTGTACTCTAGCGTGTGAGCTGAAGACTGCAACCACATTTCATTTTTCGTCGAACCATCCGGGCTACTCCAGCTCCACTTGCGTTGTGGCTGCTTCTTGAAGAAGGAGTTCATCATAAAGTGTTCCTCCTTCTCCATGAAGTCGGCCAGCAGTTGGCCCCTTTAGTTTCCTGTGATTCCTTGGAGAAAACAGTCAGACGAGGAAATATACAGAAAGAGACAAGTAGACAGACAAGTGGAAAATGACTATTTATAGGGATTTAAATTACAGAACTATCAAAAATTAATTTACAACTACAACTGTTTATTGGAACAGAGGAAATAGTGAAATACAATGAACCGTACACCGGAAGTGAAAATGATTAAAAATTAATTAACAAAAACAGAGAACCTTACTCCTGCCTCATTAAATGATATGATACGGACCATTATTGCTAAACTTCGACTAGCATTTTACGATCGGTGAATGCTCTCCGACTCACATACACTAATAAAAATATTATTATAACTCGAGTGTTTAGTTAGCGAAATATGTAAATTGGCTAATGCTAACTAAACCTTGTCATAGCTTACTTAAGTTACGAACGATATATTAACAAAACATTATAAGTATGATGAGCAAAATAAACTGTATAATTTACATTTTAAATTATCGTACGCCAATACTTCATAATTAGAAATTAGTAACACATATGTATGTACATGCGGCGTAACGCTTTGTAGACTGCGTTCGCAATGACGATGAATTAAACAGAGTTGGTCTGAAAGAGAGTGTCGGTGTTAAAATAAGAAGACGAATACTCCACGTCTTCATGTTCGAACCAACGAACATGACGAAATAATGTAGTAAGAAATTATGAAACATATTCCAAGCGAAAGCAGAAACATGTAGGAGCCGAGGAAGGCCAAGACTTACCTACCATGACCAAATTGATCATGTTCTATCAGAAGGAGTCAGGAGTTTCTTTTTTTAATGTGGCCTGCCAAAATGGCTTCATTTCGTCTGATGTAAAACGTCAATGAGAATCAGATGAGAAAACAGCGTTAATCATTGTGATGGCTATCCCTCCGTGACGCCCCGCTAAGGTGCCTCTTCACACCTCGTCTGTACGACCTGGGATTATAGGAGGTGGGGAACTCATAAATATGGTTTGGTATGGAGAACACTCAAGCTACCAATGTCCCTACGCTGCTGAAGAGGTTCAAGGGAGTTAGTAGTATTGCGCAGCGCTGCATTCTATAGAGAACGTCAAGTAGATAGGTTAGCGGACCCGTACCAGAGGTGAGAACTACTCCACGCATGGGCGAACTTGCGCTTTATTTACATATAAGAATTACTAAATTCATATAACTTAGCTGAGTGCTTAAATTTTTAAAGTTATTAATTAAGTAACTGCAGGGTTTTGAAACTTCTAACGTACCAAAATGCGTATAATTTGATGTAGGTTCACCAACGTGATACATCCATAAATTGCAGGGAGATGAAATAGTATATACTAACTAACAACCCTAACAATACTTTCTATGAAATTACGAAATTACTCTCTTGTCTATGTTAATATAATAAAGCGATAGAGTTTATTTATTTGAACACGCTAATCTCTAGAATTTACAAAAATATTTTTGAATTTGATACCCAATCCTTGAGCAAAATTATGGGCTATTCAACATCAAGGTACGATCCTTAGAAATCGCGCAAACAGAAAGAATGTATTAAGTCAAAAAACAGAAAACACACAATCAGTAACTTTTATCGACACTAAACCATAATAAGTTTTAGCTTAACCTTAATAAGTTTTCATAAACCGGCATTTCCCGGGTCGGTTTATGAAATAATACTAATATGCGTACGTGTAATTTGGTGTACCCGCCTACGTGGCACATCGCATTTGTCGATAAATCACAGCCGGCGTGAGAACTAAATAAGAACCAATGAGTAACAACATTAACAATACCTTTTAAAATAACAGAACATTCAAATTTGATCCCTAATTACTACATGTTAAGCGTGTACGAGCTATTAATGTCGCGCATTCCAAAGTTGTTTTACCAGAAGTTTCATCAGAGTAAATTATTTCTATTCCAAAAATCATGTTCTCATAATGTACGTAAATAAATCATGTATAGCTATTGCCTCCTGTGGTTTTGATCGTATGAATTTTCAATTATATGCATTTCGGATACTAGTTTATTATCTTAATTAGCAATTTTAACTCGTTTATGTCAAGCATGTTTTATCACAGAATGGATTTTTTATAAACATTTTATTTAATCTTGTGTAACGCCGAAGTACATGGTTTAAATTGCTTATACTCGTAGTTCACGATACAGCTGCAGTACTATATTTTACATAAAATATAGTTTGAATTGTAAAAGCATAGATAATTTTATATGGGACTTTTACCTTGTTTTCTGAATATTCTTCCTGTTTTTTTATATGTTTGGTGTAGAAATTTTTTAAATAAAACAATAATACGCGTATAATGTGTATAACGCTTCACACGCTGTGCAAGTATGCTCATAGATCAATCAATCAATACTGTTACTAAACCAGAAAATAAAAATAATACGGCACTTCTATCCCTTAAGCGACTTTTAAGAGAACTTGAAATATTGAACCACAATTACTACTTTTCATCCTAAATTGATACCTTCTCAAACAACTGAAGAGCAGACGGTAAATTAGGAACATGCACTATCTTCAGATCGCGGAGAGTGCCGGATTCGCTGTCACCTCAAGTACGCAGCGAGAACCGAGTGAGTACCGCGTGAGTACCGAGTGAATATTGGGCGAGAATGCGGCGAGGGCCCGCTAGGACGGTCGAGTACATATGAGAGCTCTTGAGTACATTGAGCGATAGACGGGTAGTAATTTTTGAATATTTTGTGAAACGTAATAGCAGTTTTCGGGGATCTTCGGGGCTAATATCGAGGCGAATTTTGGGATCATATTTTTAATATATATTTTCAATTCTGTTATATTTTAAAATTCTGATGTTATTATACGGATACCAATAAGGAATGAATACTTTTATGTACTACAGTACAAATTTGGTATCATGTAAAATTATTTTTATTATGAACAGTATTTATTATACACATGCATACATTGCACCACGCCTATCTCCCATTGGGGTAGGTAGAGACTATGGAACGCCATGTGCACTGATCTAAACATACCTCTCTCTCTTCTTCCACACTCATCAACCTCTTCATTCAGCTCAAACCTCTTCGGTTTTGGGTGCTTTTGATTTGGCCCTTTTTCAACACATCATCAATTTGATCTAACATATAGATTTTTGATATAACATATAGTGCGTTTAGGACGACCCCTCCCGAAACCTCCATTCACTCTTGCCTGATACACTCCTTTCATAACTCTTTTGTCATTAATTATTTCTAAATGACCATACTATCTCAGCATACCCTTTAAAATTTTTGTCACTAAATCATCTTTCATTCCACAAGTTCCCGTATCGTACTATTTTTACTTTAACAATCATTCTCACTCCACACATGCTTCTCAGCGCTCTCATTTCTACGGCGTTCACCCTGCTTTCATGCTTCTTCTGCCATACCCATGTTTCACTGCCGTAAATCAATCTTGACGTTAATACACACTGAATGATGGCAAGGCGAGCTTTGCTTGATATGTTATCGCTTGTTACCGCTACGCACCATTGATACGGTTTCCTGCTTTCACTGTTCTTTCAATATCGCTCTCACATTTTCGATTACTCGTAAACATAGAAACTAGATAGACAAATTCATTCACTTGATCCACTTTTTCATCTCCGATCATTGTCTGGCAATCTGTAACACTTAATTTCTTTCAAACCCCATCGCTTTCGTCTTCGTTACATTTATTTTCATACCTTTCCTTTTAAATGACTCATTTATTACAGTAACCATTTGTTGTAGTTCTTCCGCCTAAGATGCAAGGAAACCTGATCATCGGCGTGCAACAGAGTTTTTAAATACAGACTCATTCATTATTATTCCACAGTCATACTCTTTCAAGTCTAAATAAATAAATAAATATTGTCGGACAAATTACACAGCGCCATCTAGCCCCAAAGTAAGCGAAGATTGTGTTATGGGTACTAAACAACTGATAAACATACGTATATACATTTTTTTTTTTTGTAAATACATACTTATCATACATAGAAAATACCCAGACCAAGACAAACAGACATGTTCATGCACACAAATGTTTGTACTGTGTGGGAATCGAACCCACGAGCGTTGGTGTCAAAGTAGTGTAACAACGCGTTTCACCACTGCGCCACCGAGCTCGTCAATTCTGTCAAACAACTGTACTTGCATAAGTTGAACAGCCAAGGGGGTGCTACACAGATCTGCCTAATACCATATTCGATGCTGAACAAGTTTGTACAGACCCCATTTACCCTGACACAGGCACTCAAATCCTTATACAAGGACCCGAGTGTCCGTATCAAAATACTATCCACCTCATACATGGAGAGCGTAGTCCAAAGTTCCTCCTTCGCCACTCTGTCATAAGCCTTTTCCAAGTCTAGAAAAGCGCAGATTTTTTTGTCTATAATACTTCATAAGGAAAAGACTTGATCCACACATCCCATCTCCTTTCGAAACCCCGCTTGTACATCTGAAATTTTTGATCCCGTTGCAGATATCACTGTGTACGATTTGCCTACTACTCTCAGGGCTTTTTATATTAATGTTGTGCATCTTTACCTTTATATAGCAGCACAATTATGGCCTTTACCCAGTCACCTGGTACACGACCGGAACGCCAGCATATTTTGAATAAAAGGTACAGCAGGCCTGCTATTCCTCGGCATTTCGGCAGATGTCCTATCATATCCTCCAGCTTTACCCATTTTCATTATCTTTATTGCATTCATTATGTATAAAAACACCAATGAAAATTTTCTTTGCAACAACAATCGGGTTAAGAAGTTACAAAATCAAAAAATGAGTTTACAAGTAATGTTCAGAAAGTTGAAGTTATAGTTGTAAAAATAATCTGCAGGCTAAGCTACATGAGCATTAAATCCTGTGCTTTCGTTGTGACAGCTTGAAAAATACGCAATAAGTCAGCAGAGTGAAAAGAATTCCGTGAATTCTACACATTCTACCCATGTAGGTGGCTTCCTTTTATACTAAGACTCTTTGATTCGTCAGCAATAACAATATCTGAGGCGAATGTACAAAGTAAGGAATGCCACATACTCAATCGCTTAGAGACTACTGTGAAAGCAAAAAGCAACAGTAGTTTAGTTTGCTTTGTAGCGAAACCAATCAAGCGTGCTGCTAATGAGTTTTAAACTAAGGCCCCTATTGAGGATCCTATTACCTCTGATATGAAAAGCAACCAATGAAATGAAAATGAAAGGCGAGGGAGAACGAAATTCACATACCACGACCAAATTGCGAGGTGTGTAAGTTGTGTTTCTTATGACACTCGGTTATCTGGCAATTCTTGGTTTTTATCGTTTTTGTTTAATGGCACCTTGCCGCGTGTCCAATTTCATAATCTTATTTTAACTCCAAATAACGTATGTATTAGGGTTGGATTTTTGATTTCTTGACATACACAGATAGACGAAGTCAAAGTAATCCTATGAAAGTTCCTGAGAAACATTACCCTAAAAGTAAATATTAAATAATATGAAACTGTGGCATGTATCCGAAATGATAAAATGAATGATGCGACATGTGATGAAATGTGGTAAGTTGCAAATACATGTGACAAAAAGAGTGATGTGATGAGAATGTACGTCAATGGGCAGAGGATAAGGGGATAACCGAAGATAAATATGAATGAAAAGGGAGTAGATAACTTGATAGCAATCAAGAAAAGACAAAAATAAATTTAGTAACCTAAATGAACTGGAGCCATGACATGCAAATGTCTATTAACGTACTCGTACATACACATGTAGTAATTAAACCATTAGCATTACTAGTAATAATTCGTCAGTGGCATAGATCCTTAGCTTGCTTACATAAAACCTATTTTTTATTGTTATTTGAAATGCCTTGATTGTGATTACTTTTATGTAATCTCCCACCAAGTCCCTTGCTGGGTATGCAGAGAGGACCGATCACATTACACACTTCATTAACTTCTTTAACATTCGCAGTTATTCTCAAGAATTATCGCCAGTTTCTAGAGCTCCTGGCTTCACCTTGTGATAAAATCACATGACTATTTTACTTTACAATAATCCGTTCTGTGACTATAGAGATTCTATGCACCTACTGTTTATTTGACCTTTTTTATTATTTATTATTATTACTCGCAGTATTTCTAATAATCACTGTATGTCAATAAGTTATTCTACAACATTAACATTACAAATGAACAACTTCCTAATCGCATAAACATCATGGTTTATCTACTAGCAAATAGCGACTTCCCTTCTAAAATATTAGTACACGGTACTGACAAATAGACAGATTGCGAAATCAGACAACTGGGTGTGAATGTTCGAACATCGATAAGCTTATTTGATGTGTGCCTCGCCTACGACACCCATAATCGCTATAAAGTTGCCATTCCTACGTACCCATAGATGCTTCGTTTACATTAACTACATAGGTTACTAAAGTAAAGGTAACTAGCGACTGATTTACTGTTTATTACATTAAGGTGATGCGCTGCTTGTACGCAGTTTGATAAATTCTTCTCCAAATAATATTATAAATAACTATAAATTTTAGGCATACGTACAGTGTATAGTATTTGCCATACTTATCAATTGTAGTATATAATATTATTATTTATTAAAAAAATGTTAATTGTAAAACTTTTTTACTGAGTTCCAAAAGGCAAGAGATTCTTCTTTTAAACTCTCTACTAATCTTATATTATGTGTGTTTTATCTTCGGCAATTTTATAATGAATCGATTTTGATTTTATTGTGAAGATCTTGCAGGCGTAATAAAGCATGTATAAATAAGTACAAATCTTTAGCTTCAAGGATAAAAAGATAATGGTGAACTCTAATAATACTTTCTCCATAAAAGTACTTAACAAACTGTAATATTCGACTTGAATAAAATATTTAATAATTATGAATTATTGGAAATGAGAATTTGAAGAGGATCTACCTTGGCGGCATTGTGTAGTATAAACGAAAAATCTAATTTAGTCAGGTAAATTCGAGTATGTTTAGCAAAGCTTTATCCATCCATTAGGCCATGGGTTCGTGGCGAACCACAAAAAAATCTAAGCTATTAAAAGCCTATGCTTTTTTCATTGTTCGCTACATATTATATTAAATCATAATTTGTGTGCAATCTCATTAAAATAATACCTACACAAAAACAATACAAGATATGCAAACGGATCAAACGACACTAGTTTTAGTAGCTAAATCTCAAATTCTATCAAAATATACTAAAATTCTAATGGCTCTTTAGGTACTTAGTATATTTCGATACTTAGCGTTAGAGAAACCAAATAAGCAGCGCAAGTTACTTGACCGTTTTAAACGCTAGTCGAAAGTCAGAGACTGCGTGGGCCCGAATAACGTCGCGCCATAAAACGGCAGATGACAAAACATTGCACAACGACGTTAGACTGTAACCACAGTAGATAAACTAACAGTGGGACAACTAGTGCACTTTGGCCTTTCTAGACATTTACCAACCCTCCAATTAGAATGGTAGGCTCGTCACGTGTTAATAAAATTCTAAAAAGAAGGGGTTTCTTTGTTCTTCGTATATGTTTTTGATTTCGATCAGTAGAGGGTCCAAAAGTATCCAAATATGTTTAGACTAAATCGCTTATAACTTTGTCCACCGACTTTATTGGAGGCGTAAGCGGCGCTATATAATCACCCGCAGATCGATATTTTTGGGAACTAAATTTGCCATCACGCGATGTGCATATGTAGTGATTACTCAGTAGTTTGTGAATTAAAGTGTGAACTGATCAGTTCAAGAGTACTTGCGTGACAGAGCTCACGGTGTTATACAAGATGTTATAAATATATAGAATTTATATTTGTTTGCTATTACCATTAGAAAGTTATAAAATTTTGATGACTACTCAATTAAGGCACCAACGCGTGCGATACGTAATATTCAAAAACGTTGTGCAAGGATTTGGGTAGCAGAGAGAAAGAGCTATCGGTCCTCGACGGCCCAATTCGATATCAGTAGAACGTGTTCATATATGGAACGTATTAGATTACATTCCCTAGCATAAAATATTTCCCATTGAGTCTACGTTCAAAAACAACCTATTCGAGCTTTTTTTAATGTAGTTATGTTGCTGGCTAGATTTTTCTAATTCAAACTGTATTCTATTAATTTAGATTCTAATTTAGTCGCATTTTATTCATAAAACAGTGTAAGAAGGCAAGAGAGGTCTAACTCGCTATGTGAGTACCTCTTGCGTTATCAGTGTTTCATGCTGAAAGCATCACCAAAGTATAGAAAATATTCGTTAGAAGACCCGACAAAATATATTTTTCAAATATTATTTTAGATTATATAGTATTTTAAATTTCAATCAAGCATTTTGCGGTTATCATTTTAAATAACCTAAGGCATAGAATGATATCTAAATCTTCAAATAAACTAGCTGGTACAGAAACTTCATATTGAGGTTCTACGGTTCTGTGTTATCTTATCATCCTTACCATCATTAAAAAGTATGACACTTTTCTGGCATTATATTCATGCTACTGCATGCTGCTACTATTCATATTTTAAACCTGCAGTGGGATCGGTACCGAAAACGTACACTTCGCAAACCTGCCAATCCAGAAAACCAGTGGATTACAATTCTGGATCAAAACCGCACTAATGCGCGGATTAGGGCGACCCCTGTAGGCAACGCGTACCGATCTACCGTCATCGGTGCAAACTTAAGGTGTATACGGCGGTGAGCACTAAGCAGCCCGCAACCCGACGGGTCGAGGAGAGCTGAGTGCCATTTAGGCATATAGAATGTGAGAGGAGGATTAAAAGACAAGGTGACTGAATTGATAGATTTAATGAACGAGAGATACCTAGATATTTAGTATGGAAGTACGGAAGGGAAATGACAGCAAAGATCTTCCCAGTGAGCTGCTAGCGTTGTGGTCCGGGGTGAACCATACCAGCGCTGGCGTAGGTATTATGCTCTCATCTCGCTTAGCCTCTAGTGTAAAAATTACAGTCTAGTAGGTGCAAGACTTCTCGGGGTTAGAATAAAACTAGGGATTATGCGAGTTTTATTGGTTGCAGCATACGCCTCCGTGAGCTCAAAAAATTCCTAATGTTTTAGGAGACCATGGGCGTTATTCTTAATTTAGGTGAAGGGAAGAAACGGATAATTATGTGTGAAGATCTGAATGGATGAATTGGAAGCATTACTCTACAATATCGTGGAGAAGCATTTGGCTTACGACCAGAAGGATTTTAACGGTTTTGTGGATCTCAAGAAAGCATTTGATAGGGTCTAGCGAATGGATCTCTGGGAAATTTTACCGGCTATGGGGTTCACGGTGATTAGCTCCGTGCTGTGCAATTCACTTACGAGAATTGTACAGCATGTGTATGGGTGGATGGCACCAGTCACCCTGATTTGTTAAAAACTAAACGGTTATGATCTTTAAAACGTGCCAGTAAAAATAAAGCTACGATCTGAACAAGTGCTGACATAAATTGATTCATAGTTAAAAAAATTGTATGTCAACATCATAAACAGTGACAAGTACCTATAGTTTTAAGAGAGGTAGTGCGCATCAAAGCAGTCAAACGAGGAAATACTTCCACCTCACAGAAAACCGCAGCCAAATAACAACAATTGGGAGGGTTGTTGTGTTCCCGCGAATAAATGACATTACTAGTAATCTTTTAAGAAATTGCCGTGTTAGCAGCATGAATGGCTATGCGCTAGTGATACTTCTTATATTGCAAGCGTTTATAGACTGTGGCACAGTCTATAAACGCTTGCAATATAAGAAGACACAGAACACAGACTCAAACAGAGCGTGGTAGAATGCGACACAATATTTGAATTTTCAGCTGTAAGCCCAAAAGATGTTTTGAACGCTTTTAAATCAATAAATATGAAAAACACTAAAGATCTGTGGGGTCTATCTGTCAAAACCATTTCTTCTATTATTATTTCAATCGCTCCACATTTAGCTACAATTTTCAATTGTTGTGTGGCATCTGGTGTATTTCCTGACTTGATGAAACATAGTAAAATCATTCCATTATTTAAATCTGGTGATAGTTCGGACCCTTCGAATTTTCGACCTGTTTCCATACTGCCCATTCTCAGTAAAATTTTTGAAAAACTAATGCTTAGCCAGTTGCTCAGACATTTCAATGCACATAATTTGCTTCATAGGAAACAGTTCGGATTTACGAGAGGTTGTTCAACTATAGACGCAGGGATTCATTTGCTTAAAAGTATATTCGCGGCATGGGAGGGTTCGCAAGATGCCTTGGGAATTTTCTGTGATCTATCTAAAGCGTTTGACTGCGTGCACCATGACACTCTTGTCAGAAAATTACACCACTACGGTATCAGGAACAAGGCTCTCGAACTTCTGTCTTCTTATCTGGGCAATAGGATACAGAAGGTCGATGTTAATGGTAAAAGATCTTCGGGGTCCCCTGTAGTTATGGGAGTCCCACAGGGGTCAATTCTAGGTCCATTCTTATTTTTAGTTTATATAAATGACTTACCTTATTATGTAAGGGATAAACATGAGATTGTATTGTTTGCGGATGATACCTCTTTGACATTCAAAATTAATAGACAGTTAGGTAATTATGACGAAGTTAACGATGCTCTCTCTAAAGTTATTCATTGGTTTAGTGTTAATAATCTGCTTTTAAACGATAAAAAGACTAAAGTAATTAAGTTCTCAACACCTAATGTAAGACAGGTGGCTACCAATGTACATGTTAATGGAACTAATTTAGCCCCTGTGGAGACAACTGTGTTCTTGGGTATAACAATTGACTCCAGACTACAATGGGGCCCACAAATTGAAAAATTATCAGGAAAACTAAGTTCTGCAGCCTATGCAGTGAAAACTATTAGACGGCTCACTGATATTGATACGGCTAGAATAGTTTATTTCAGCTACTTTCATAGTATTATGTCATATGGAATTCTTCTTTGGGGTAACTCCGCGGACATTAACACCATCTTTTTATTGCAAAAGAGAGCCATAAGAGCTATCTACAAACTTGGTCCCCGGGAGAGCCTTAGAGAAAAATTCAAAGAAATAAATATTTTAACAGTCGCATCGCAATATATCTATGAAAATCTTTTGTATGTCCATAAAAACATAGACTCATTTAGTAAAAAGAGTGATACTCATAGCATAAATACTAGATATAAGCATAATCTTGTGTTACATGCAAGCCGTCTCCACAAAATAAGTAATTCTTTTATGGGGCAATGTATACGGTTCTATAACAAACTTCCCAGCAATATAAGAGAATTGTCAATAAACAAATTTAAAACTACTATTAAAGCCAAATTGTGTAGCAGGGCATATTATAAAGTATCTGACTATATTAATGATAAAAATGCCTGGGAGTGAGTCGATCCAATTATAATGTAATTAATAAAATATGTAAATTTGTTTGGACACCAAAAGAGGGACGCCTGAGTTTTTTGGCAGTATTTTTATCAGTGCTCACCTAGTCATAAACTGCACGGTAGGGAAAAAAATTGTGACGATTCCAAACAAATGTAGCCATTTTTACGGAATAAAAAGATTTTGACTTTGACTTTGACTTTGGCCATCTTATATCAGGCGGGCCAGATGCTTGTATGCCTCGCCCAGAAGTTTCAACAACTGCACGTAATTTGGCTGCAAACTTCACTTAAAATCATATTGGGATGTGCGTCAGTGTGAATGCGAGGATTTTTTGAAGTTGTTCTACTGTTTATATCTCTACTACGGTGGCATCGTCTCATGACATACTGTGTCCATTGTTGAATTGTCAATTGATTGATAATGGCGCTGTAAATGACATGCGAAACACGGATAAATGGAAATGCGAGTTAACGGTTGCATTTGCCACCCAGAATACAGTGACACGCGTACTATGAAACATTGCTTATTGTTATGTTAATATTTTTTTGTTTTCATAACATCATTTATAACTATGCTCCAGGGAATCACTTAGAGACCTATTCAGAGAAATAAATATCGTCACGGTTACGTCTCGGTATATTTAAGAGAACATAATATAATTTCAAAATTTTGTGAAAATCTTCCAAACGGGAATATGTTACGAGGTATGCAGGTACAGATCAGTTTGCTAAGATTATCAGATTTTTCATTGTAAATTGTATTCGATTCTGTAAATTACCTGGAACTGTTCTATCCTTGCCCGATAATTTTTTTTTGCTTTTATACTACGTCGGGGGCATACAAGCATACGGCCCACCTGATGTAAAGCGGGTACCGTAGTAACGCTTGCAACATATTAAGTATCATTCGCGCGATGCCTCCTCTGCTGCTTACACAGCAACTCCTTGGGAGCATACTGGTGACCTCACTCACACGCAGGAACACAACAACCCTCTACGGAGTTGTTATTTGGCTGCGGTTTTCTGTGAGACGGAGGTAGTTCCCCAGACGGGCTGCTTTGATGCGTCCTACCACTCTTAAAACATCCAGACCAAGATAAACAGACAAGTTCATGCACACAAATGTTTGCCGTGTATGGGATTGCGCCACGGAGCTCGTCAAATGTATAAAAAAATATGTTCAAAAGGCACATCAAAAATAGTATATGTCTATCTATCTATCTATAACTTCACGCCAAATCCCTTGCGGGGTAGGCAGAGAGAACCGAGCGCCACGATCCTGACATATCTCACTCGCTTCTTTAACATTCATTGCTCTTCTCATGCACGCACGCCGGTTTCTAGGGCTCCTGACATCACCTTCTAATAGAACATGACCAATTTGGTCATGGTAGGTAAGTCTTGGCCTTCCCCGGCTCCTACATCCTTCCACTTTTGCATTGTATATCTGCTTCGTCATTCTTTCATCTTGCATTCTTTCTACATGCCCGAACCATCGGAGCATGCCTCTTCTTATTTTAACACCGACGCTCTCTTTCAGACCAACTCTATCTCTAACATCAACAGCGAATACGGTCTACAAGCCTTACGCCACAAATTTTGCGCAGCGCTCGCATTTCAACCGCGTTTATTCTACTTTCATGCTCTTTCTGCCATACCCAGCTCTCGCTTCCATAAGTTAGCGTTGGGACCAACACTGCATTGTGTATAGCGAGTTGTGCTTTCTGGCTCAGGATTTTACTGCCAAGAAGTTTTCCCAACGCTCCATTCACACTATTCCCAGCACTCACTCGTCTTTCTATGTATATGTAAGCAAAGTAAATCTGACTGGCAGAGATGTCTGGAAATGTATCAGTACGTGTATATGTATATCTTTAATTGTACCACTTGGCATCATTATACATACACTGATATATTTTTTTTTGTAATATAATTTGAAGATTTGAAAATAGGCCTACATTGGCAAGTTTCTTTTGCCATTTTTTTCCTCGTCAATGATCATTTTCGAAATGCAGGTGAATTGAAACAAATATATTAAAATTATGAAAAAATAATAAAGTGAACTGATTTAAATAATTTAAGACGTGTTTACGTTCTCATGAGGACCTAATGGCAAATAAATATCTTTTATATTGTAGTTAAATGCATACATATTGTTAAAGGAGAAATAGTTCCCTATCTCTGTCGAACTATTAAAAAGTGGAACGCCTTGCCTGCACATGTTTTTCCTCCTTCCTACAACATGGGATCCTTCAAACGAAGCGTGAAGAAGCACCTTGCGGGCCAGCATGGTAGCGTCAACTGACAGGACACCGTAGTCCTTTGTCAGTTGCCGCTGCAATTTGGGCTCCCCTTTTCGCTTACCAACAGGCGAAGAGGAGCCACTATGCTGAGCCAATATAAAAAAAAAAAAAAAAGTTATTGCAACGTAAGCACACTTATGCAACAAAAATAGCTCCAATCGTTGCAACTAAATCGCTTATCTTTATTCACTAAATTGTCGAAAATTTCATCCAGATACATAAAAAGGTTAAAAAATAATCTAGCCTAATCTAACCCTTCACAAGTCGGACGACGGATAAAGGAACTGGTGGGCACGTAGACTTCCTAATAGCCTTGTTCGTCTTCTTTGCATTATCGCGTTTCCTAATCTATTATAATTAGCGGGATTCTCTACCTAAAACTAAGAATTTGGCATAGACACTGATTTTGACATGGAGCGACTACCGTCAGACCTCCCCAACCCGGAGGAGAAAAAGACCTTTCTCAGTTTAGGTCCACAGATCTTTCGAAATACAATTACTTGGACGTGCGGGATTCTCACGATGTTTTCCAACACTGCCGAGTAAGTGATAATTACAAATATGTACATAAATTCGAAAACGCTTAGTGGTACACGCCAGCATTCGAAACTGGAACCAGTTGCTCAAAAGGCCGGTTCCTTATACACTTGGGTGTCACTGTTCTCTTCCTAATAGAGTCCTATCACAAAATCCTAAAAAACCTAATGTAATATTCAATTTAGCGTGTAGCTCAAACCATATAAAAACTAATACGAGTAGTACTAAGTGCCACAACTCGAATGGACATTGGCTAATTTTAGAATCACATCGGATAAATCTGGTAGCACAGCTGCAGAACTAACGAGCTCTCGTAAATATGGTATAAGACTATGTAAGTATGGAATTTATTACTTGTACTAATCCAGTAGCGAGCACAGATAACTTATGGAGTACTTCTTTGCCAGTATAGAAGTATGTAATATATAAATACATGTGACGTAGCGTAGGCGATAGATACAGTTAACCCGGAGGGCGTGTGTGTATTCTAGGAATGTTTAAGGGCTATAAAAGGCAAAGGTGAAAGAATGCAGGAAGAAAGTATTACGAAACACATATTCAAAGCGAAAGCAAAAGCTACAACCTTATGCTTTGGAGCTGAGGAAGATCAAGAGTTACCTACTGTCACCAAATCAATCGTGTTTTCACAGAAGGTGATATCAAGAGCCGTAGGAACCGGCGAGCGTTCATGAGAAGAGCAATGATTGTTAAAGAAGCGAGTGAGGTGTAAGGTGTGTGTGTAAGGATCGAGTCATGTGACGCTCGGTACTCTCTGCCTACCCTGCAGGGGATTTGACGTTAAGTTATAGATAGATTTCGTAAAATATTATTTTTTAACATCCTGTCTATGCTTATTTTCACGTCAGATCCCTTGCGAGGTAGGCAGAGAGAACAAACGCCACAAGACGCGCTCCTTACGCACCACGCTCGTCAGTTCCAAGGGTTCTAGACACCACCTTTAAACTCGACCAATCTGATCGTGCTAGATGAGGCTTGGCTTATGTTTTAATATTGTCTGAATATAAGATCTTGTTATATAAATTAATATTATTTTCTAATAATTAGGAAAACAATTTCAAAAAATATCACTATCATAGAAACATTTTGAATTAAACAATTTTTTAACGGAAGTACCGCGTGTTTTATTTATTTTGTTGAACCTGACGTTTCGAACGCTTTGCAGCGTCCGTGGTCGCAGGAAGACTCTTCTTCGACCACGGACGCTGCAAAGCGTTTGAAACGTCAGGTACAACAAAATAAATAAAACACGCGATACTTCCGTTAAAAAATTGTTTCACTATGCTGTCACATTAGAATGAGATGCGCTGTTCTCTCTACCTACATCGCAAGGGGCTTGGCTTGACGTTATACATAGGTAAATTGTGATAAAATATTAATTCACCCTATCTGCTCATTGACTCCTATGTTAGTGAATAAATAAGTCAAATCTTTTCGTGAAATGTATTCTGAAGATTTATATTATGAGGTACAAATTAGATTAACTAGCTAGAGATAACGACACACAGACGAAGTCTCTGAAGATCTTTATAGTGGCACTTATTGTTTCGCTTTTTATTTTCAATGTGTGAGATGACATATTGCCTGTTGACCAGATTTACCAAGACTTTCTAATTACTACAAAATACTTATCATATTTTTAGCGTTACGTACCTCAAAATATGAAAGACGCCATTACGATAAGAACGCGGCTTCTTAAATGTTCCAGTATGAACCTACAGATGTTTGAGGAAAACGGGAAAATATTGCGATTGGCAGAAAGGGTGGTCTCACATGTCAACGCGTTATGTGGGCGTGGCGTCTTACGTTTTTTCAAACCTGCCCTTACCTACCCCTTGCTGATATCACGCAAGACATGCGCGAAAAGTTCCCGATGGAATTGTTCTGAGAGCGGCTTCTTGAATAGGTGTATTAAATTACATACGTCTGCTTTTCCTGCTTTAAGACTTGTCCTGATTTTAGATACGAAAGAAAATTATACAGCTCAAAAATTTGGTATTTTGTATTTTATTTAGAGTTATTTCAAACTAAAAAAGATTATTTTTAATTTTATAAAGCAGAAGCGTGTAGGAGGCGAGGTAGGTCAAAACTCAGCTACCATGATCAAATTTATCATTTTATCAGAAGGTGGCGTACCTTTTTAAATTTAAAATTAAATTTGATGGCAAAAGCCCGAAGAATCCGCGAGCGTTCATGAAAGGACTATGAATGTTAAACAAGTAAAAGAGGTGTGGATGATCCGCGAATGGTGTCTATTTGTTACAACATCTAAGAAAATAAGGGTAAATATAGTCAAAGTAAAGCCGACTGAGGAAGTACAGCCACTTTTTAGACAATTTAGGCTAAATAGTAATTCCAGGTACTTACATCATTTTTTGGATCGAATATAATTGTGTATTTGCAAAAAGTCGTTTTCAAAATTAGGTGTAAATCTTGGAAGCAAGAATAAGTTGCATATGCTAGTACATCGGTTGATTAGGACCGGTCCGGTTAGGTCTTTGGAAAAAGGCTTATTATAGATTCGATGAATATCTACCAGACAAAGGCTTCGCGTATTTATATGCATAAGCAATCACATAGCTTTTCACTTGACACCATTGTTACTGAACCGGTATGTTGACATAAGTATAGTGTGTTAACTAATTGACAATTTAAAAAATACCTACATTCAAATTTCTTTCGGCATCTCTTCTTCGTCAAAGATCATGTCCTTAATAAGAGTTTATTAAAGAAATGAAAAAGGTTTTCAATTTTTAGTTACCGAGAGGGCCCAATGCCATTTAAAGATTTTTATTTTTTATCTAACGTGGTCAGTGGAAAAATTGGTTCTCATTTAGTTAATAGACTGGTTTATATTATCCACTTGGCTGTCATTGCATGTGATATATAAAACCAGAACTTACTTCTACTCCAAGAAGTACTCTACTTATATGTAAAAGTAATAAAAACTCAATTGTAAAAGGTTTTAAAAATTTAAAACAGCATGAAAGTATGTTCCAACTTCCCAACATATTTCATAGCGAGTCCTTAATCTTCCCTAGTACAATGCGCGGGGGATTCTCTGAGGGGTTAGCGGATGAAAGGGCCATAAAACCTTGACCTGGGTCAACACAGCCCGGCAATATTGCGCACAATAGTCCACCGAACGATCAGTACAATTTAACCCATGAAAGTGATTAAATACGATGAGAAAATAACACCCTATTTTTAACAGATTCAAAAAGGAGGAGGTTCTCAATTCGACTCTTTTTTGTATGTAACGCGATACCTTCCTCAATTGTGGATATTGATGATTCTTGTTTTTATTGTGTATGGCATACTCAAGGTCCCAAATTTACCAGTGTGTATTAACTAACTTTACACCTGATATTTTGTGAACCGATCTGTTTTTAGTGAAGATTTGATGTAGATACGACTTAAATGTAATAATAAACTAAAAACCTAGAAAATAAAACTTAAATTTAAAAAAGGTATGCGCTGGAGTCGATTTTCAAGAAGTCAGTTCCACACTTTTTTATTTAAAAAGTTGTATACAGTTAAACATAAAACCAGTATATTTTCCGGCAAAAATAAAATTGCAGTTTTCTTAGAGCAAGCCAATTGTCCTAAAAATACAATATTAAATACTACTATTACATCTACAATTTATTGATACAGACAGCTATAATCCTAATACGCTTTCTATCGACTTCTAAGTAAACGTTATATATTCTAAATAATCGAATTACGAATACTGCTTATAAAGAGCAGTGAAAGCCCAGTGGATTAAGAACCAACTATTAACCAACTGGGCCGGGATCAAATCCTGGTACGGGCATGTACATATTAAATTCGGATTATGGGATGTACATAGTTGAAATTATCACATGTTCGACCGTGAAGGAAAACAACGTAAAGAAACACGACGCTTAAGAAATTATGTTCTAATTATGTTAACCCCCTAGAGGGTTGTTGTGTTCCTGAGTGAGGTTACCAGCAAGCTGGTAAGGAGTTGCTGCGTTAGCAGCAGAGGAGGCATCGCGCGAGTAAAACTTAATGTATTACAAGCGTTAATAGGCTACGGTAACTGCTTTACATCAGGTGGGCCGTATGCTTGTATGCCTTCCGACTTTGTATAAAAAAAACTACTGAATTGTATATAAGTGTAGCAGTGGGTCAGTAACTTTATCCATTTTGAAGGATTCCAGCTAAATGACTTGTACGAAATTTGTTACAGGCATTCCATTATTTTGAAATAAGTATCTGGATTTTTGTGAAATTTCCTCCAACTACAGTTTCCGATTTGAGCAAAGGAATCTTTCCAAGTCTATCTCCGGCTGAGGACAAACCGCCCTCCAAATGCAGGTTAATCATTCTTGTTGAAAAATATCTTCTAATTTGCCCTCTAATAGTGAGCTCCATATATAAAAAAAACAATTATTTACGTTACACGTTCGTGGTTAGGTGCATGTCCATAGAAATTCATATGTGTATCAAATTTCAAATTATTCAGTTTAGTAGATTGCGAAAGATTGGCAGAGACAAATGGACAAACAAATAGACACACCAGGAATCGTGTCTAGCTTCCATTTTTACATTCGAATGTAAGCAATGCCAAAAATAAATTAGTCTTCTGGCCTGTAAAATTAGCCTCCTGAAGGTAACATGGAAAAGAGAACATATTGCAAAATTGTTTGAAAATTATCTATGGGTTAGACTACACACCGTGACAAGGGTTTTAACCATGCATGACTGTTGGACACTGGACAATTGTAAGCAATTTAAGTTGCTTCGTTAGCTCCATGTGTAAATTGTCTCTATATTCGTAATCTCTCTACCTGACTATAACCTTCATCGTCTTCGATCTTGAAGTCCTGATATTCAGTAAAAGTTCCAAATAAAAATTCGCCTTGCTTATGGGTTATGCTTAATAAATTCGGGTTTAAGTTATGTTTTATAAAACCCCAGCGAGAAAGTGGCGTTGGCGTTAAGTTATAGATAGATCGATAAACTATGACCCAACTAAAACAAAAACTTAGAACAAGTATTTAATAATGCAAAGAAATAAGCATCTATTTTAGGATTTTTTCATTTTATCGTACATGTATAGGAAAGAAATACGGTAAAAATAAAAATAAACTCAAAATCAAAGCTGCCAAAGATAGGCGTATAAAAGATTATAAAAGAATTTGGAGATTTCCTAGAAAGTGGAGGGGAAATAAGTAATCGGATGGGAGATAGCAGGTGAGATAGCGTTAAGAGCAAAATCAGTTAATATTATATACTTTGTCAGTAAGGCCTGTATCATGCAATCTCTATAATATATTAATTATAAAATCTTAAACAAAGCTTATTGCATATTTTAATACTAAAGAAAACATTACCAAACGGCAACTGAGCCAAGTCAGCTAATTGACACCAAACCCATAATGAACGTACTTCTATGAATGTGAACCCAACATTATTTCGCGCAACATATTGTAACTACACTATAACTATGATTTTACGATTAATAAATTATTGTCGGCTCACACACACACACAATATTATTGATAATTTAATTAACTTTAATGTTCGTGGCTAAAGTTAGACAAATTAACAATATTGTACAATGGCACATTACGGACTTACCATGCAATTAGAATACAAAGTAATTTATACCCAGATTATGGGATTTTTGATGTGAAACATGTCTTATAATTTTTATGGAATCCCTAAATTTTTTTTCCTATTTAAAATACGAATTGAGGATATTTTTTGTCACAGTTTATTTACATTTTGTTATAATACATATGTGTTATTTTATTTGATAACTTGTTGCCTTTTTGCACGTGACATAAATCCATTACTGTAGAATATGCATGTTTAGGGTCGGCAAAGCATGAGTGACACCCCTGGTGTTGCAAATGTCCATAGGCTACGATGACTGTTTACCATCAGGCAGGACGTATGCCTGTTTGCCACCTCATGGATTAAAAAAAAGAAATTTTGGGACTTCTTCTTGTGTAAGGACCGCGTCTTATGGCGCTCGTATCTTGCTGTCTACCCACAAGGGACAGATCCCTTGTCGCCATTGTATGTATGTTCTTCACGTCAGGACGTGAAGAACATACATACGTGAGGTCACCAGGAAGCTCCTAAGGAGTTCCTGTAAGCAGCAGAGGAGGCATCGGACGAGTGAATCTTAATTTTTTAATACGCTACGGTAACTGCTTTACATCAGGTAGGCCATTTGCTTGAAACACTCCCGACGTTGTATACAAAATATATATACATCCTTTGTAAAATACTATTAGCTGATGAACGTGCAGAAATGTGATCATTTTTTACACAATTTACATACAGATACAGTGTGTCTCAATTTAAATATTAATTGCAGTAATAAATTGCGAGTTTCTAAAACAGTAGTTTATTATGTGCCTGTGACGGACGCCTCTCCAAGTGATACGTCGAGGCAATGTCGAGGCAATTTCATCATTTGTCAACGGTGGCATTACCTTAAACGGGCTTAAATGGTTGCATTTTAATAGCTATGAGCGTAAAGGCGATGTTACATTGTAAGTCTATTTTCCATATTTTTTTATAGAATAAGTATTGTAATTGTTCCTAACGAAATAATTGTTACATAAATGAATAGACATTTCAACTGTTTTTATCAAATTTCTACTTAGGTAACATTGTTCAAATATCTTGTCCTAGAAACAGTTTTTGAAGTAAAACGTCTTTACGCACGCTTGACTTGGGGAGAAAGCTGGTGAATGCGTGACGAGAGCGTTACGAAAAGTGTGATCGGGCGAGGCGAATGGAATTTGAGATGGAGACATAAGTTAGTGAACATAGAAAGAGAGAGAGTTACGTTTCGTATATTACTGTAGGGGCAAGAGAGAGAGGTGCGAGCACACATTTTCTTTTTCTCTTTCTCTCATAGCGAGTTAAGTTTCGTATATTAGATCTATAGGTAAGACACAGTGCAGGCCTATTGTCTGTATCATACTATAGAGCTAAAGAAGTTTTACTTCAGTCGTGTTGTCTAATAAAGCACACTCTTTTTTTTATATTCGATTTTTTTTTCAACCAGATGGACAGTCTAATATAAACCTGCTACGCTGCTTTAGTCAACGTTTTGAGTTTATTACAGGCAAAAATCTCAAGATAAGTCTATCTATCGTTCATCTTCATGTCATCTAAATTCCGCCATCAATTAGCTTATGTGAGCGCCCAATGACATCTACTCACACCACCGTTACCACATGCATGCCATCATTGTCATGGCTACCCTGGTCGTCTCTACTTCGGCTTCATCTCTTGAAATGCCGATCGTATATAACAGGAGTCTCATGCAGCCATCACCGCTGCTGTCCTGGCTGCTGTACTTGTCTCCGCTAGTTACAGTAGTAAGTGGTAGTTCACACTGACTAATTGGTAACCTCTTTATGAAATATTACTGTGCTCTACCTGCCTTTAAGCAGGACCTCGTTTTTGCTGGTAGAGCGTATCATGGTCACGCTGAAAAGCGGAATAATTGTAGAGAAACATATAGAAGCACTATTGACCAATAATAAAATGAAAAGCTAAACCCTGAAAAGCGGAATAATTGTAGAAAAAAAATATAGAAGCAATATTGACCAATAATAAAATGAAAAGTTAAACCCTGAAAAGCGGAATAATTGTAGAGAAAAATATAGAAGCACTATTGACCAATAATAAAATGAAAAGTTAAACCCTGAAAAGCGGAATAATTGTAGAAAAAAATAAAGAAGCACTATTGACCAATAATAAAATGAAAAGTTAAACCCTGAAAAGCTGAATAATTGTAGAAAAAAATATAGAAGCACTATTGACCAGTAATAAAATGAAAAGTTAAACCCTGAAAAGCTGAATAATTGTAGAAAAAAATATAGAAGCACTATTGACCAATAATAAAATTAAAAATTAAACCCTAAAACCCGACTTCATTAAAATCACAATCACCAACCTAAGTTACACCATTTGTGCTTTCATCAAAGCAATCCAACTGGGTAAATACATCCATGTTTCCACACTCGCTGAAGGATTGTTGTTTCTGCGAATGAGTCTGATTACCAGTAAACTACTGAAGAGTTGCTTTGTTTGCAACGGTTTTGGCAATGATACTCTTTCTATTTCTACAAAGGCTTACAGTAAGCACTGTACTCTAAATAGTTAATAGATTCAGGCATTATTATGCGAAAGTCAATTTGATCTAACCTGCTCTGTATGCTTCCGCCACCAATTATTGTATCTATTAACGGTAGTGGGTGGGTACCCGCCGGTGCTCGTCCGCATGAACTAATTGATGGCGGAAGCACACAAATCAGGTTAGATCAAATTACGTGTACTTTAAATGGAACATGTGTTATATAACGTTGAATTCAGAATTGTTGAAGAGAGGTAGGGTGCATCAAAGCAGCACGTCTGGGGTAGTACCTCCACCTCACAGAAAACCGTAGCCAAATAACAACTCTCTAACTAGAGGTTCCTGCGTGCACGTACGCTTGTATTCCTCCCGACGTCGTATAAAAAAAATATGCTTTTCCAAAGTCGGTTAATAACTTCAATTATCGCCATTAGAAATTCTGTCGATGTATACAATCACCTTGCAAACAATTATTGAAGAATCAAGGCATCGAAAAAGAAACGTGTACTCCATAAAACTTGTTCACAATTATAATTAGCTAGGCGATGCCACCATTCAGTGCTAATTTGACCTTTATAGGCCGAAAAACGGTACTTGTATTTTGTCTGTGCTGTAAAATATGACATTTACTAAATATCATAGGCACGAAAGTGTACGTCGGCCAATCTCACGAAATTCGAATCTTATATTTTCTACACCATGTATATTTATTAAGACTATTTCATAGAACACTCAACTTTATACGTTACTTGGTTAAAGACGTGATTCCTTTGTAGGGGTGTCGCATATGACTTTTTGGCATGTGTAACGTGTGTGGCATAAGAATATGTGATAGGGAGTATACGTGGAGAAGGGCTAAGTATAGGAGGCGGGTTGAAGAAAAATCGCGATTTTCTTGGCGAAGTCGCGCCACTTCGATTGGTGAAGGATTTTTATAAGGGGTCTATTCCGAAATCATTATATAAAGTGTCGCCCGAAATAACGGACAGTTAGTACGCTTAGTTGTTGAACACTACATAATGGCGTGAGAAACAGCTGTTTCGTTTTACGTTTCCGTCCAGAATATTTTAATTCTAATACGCTAGCTGCCGAATCAACAATTGGAACAGTGATAGCTTAGTGGATAAAGAACCGGCCTATTAACCATATAGTTCCCGATTCAAATCCTGACATGCACCACTAAATTTGTGTTTTCGAATTTATGTACATACTTGAAATTATCATTTTCAGCGGTGAAGGAAAACACGTGAAAATGCTCGCACGTCCTTTGCTAAGAAAGGTATGGTTTTCCCTCTGGGTTGCGGAGGTCTGACGGCAGTTGCTCATGTAAAAATCAGTGTCTTTGCCATGCCCTTAAGCTTAGGTAGTGGATTCAGCCTATCCTAATAGATTAGAAAACGGGATAATGCTAAGAAAAAGGTAAGGTTGGCTGCCTAATCAAGTATTAACTAGAAACCATTAATGTTTTCAGAATGAAAAGTATAATTAGGTGCCAACCTTATCAAGAGTTTGTTCAGTCTACGATAATAAACTGTATAAACATGCGCCTTATCTATCACAAATCTCTTCTCGAACCTTTTATTATGTCCACATATAAACACATGCGGGAAACTGGAAATATTTTTTTTTACACTACTTCCGGTCGCGTACAAACAAACGGCTCACCTGATATAAAGCAGTTACCGTAGTCCATGAACGCTTGTATTATAATTAAATATTACTCTCGCAATGCCACCTCTGTTGCTAACACAGCAGGAGGGAGGAGGAGCTTATGAGCTATCTGGTGTTTCTCACACGTAGGAACACAACAACCCTCCCGAAAGTTGTTATTTGGCTACGGTTTTTTACGAGGTGGGGGTAATTCCCTAGACGGGCTGTTTTGATGCGCCATTCCTCTCTAAAAGCACCCAGACCAAGACAAACAGACATGTTAATGCACAAAAATGTTTGTACTATGTGGGAATCGAACTTGCAAACTTTGGTGTCAAGTCAAAGTAGAGTTACTAACCACTACGCCACCGAGTTCATCAAAAAATCTTGAGTTACCATAATTAAATACAAAAGTAAAATAAAATCGATTGTAAAATAGCGGACTTTTGCCATTCAGAATCTCTTCCAGTTAGGTTTAATAGTACGTCTATTAATCTTTTCCAATGCTTCTGTTTCCAATATAAAATTTAGAATATACAGAATAAACTTGCAAAATGCACTCCCAGTATACAATCGCATCCCGCCTGGGTGATATTAAAAACCTCTTAGCGATATCGGAGTGATTTTATTTTCAATACTTCATATTTTTCATACCGCGGATGACATATCATAACGAATCATAATCTAAGTTTCCTATCATCCAATTTTGAACTCTATTGCGAAAGTAATAAGGTGGTATTAAGTACATTTTCTTTAACAATCCCTCTCCGCGATTCCATACGATTTCACCCAGTAATGATTTGCTTCGTAATGAGAGAGACGCGCAAGTAATATTCCGAGAGAAAAATCCGAGATAAAACGACTCACTGGATGGGAAATTGCTTCGAGGTGGTATAAAATTGAGAACTAAATATCGAGGAGTGAAAGCTTTATAATAGATACAAGAATATAATACCTAGGTACTACAAGAACTATGGAGCAATATTTGATGTATTTTTTGCACAATACCTATAAAAAACTATCTTACCAACCTGTACGATAAAGTCAATAGCATATTTGCTATTTCATCTCGACTATTCTCTACTATTTTTATTTATTTATCCTTACACACACACAGTATTGTAAACACACCTACTGCTACACAAGCCCTAACTCATCTCACTGTATTATGCATACGGGTCCCCCTTTAACCAAAAGGGTTTAGAGTATACTTTACCACGCTGCTCAACTACGGATGGCGGAGGCCAGTGTTTTCAAGACGCGAGAGAAGATAAACCCTTCCATAGACTAGCTGTCGACGTCCAACGACACCATCGAGTTTTCAAATAACAACACCCGCACACATTATGTTATTTAAATAACTGCTGCCATTTGTTCTACTTTATCTATATACGCAAAGAATAAACTGTTCATTACCTCAATCTCCTCTATTTTCCATACTCTTTTTGTTTAATAGCTATTGCCGAACTTTAGTATTATCCAAAAAAAAATGGATACAATAAAATGTAATTGGAAATACGCAAATTCATAATATAGGTTTTGCTTAAATTTCCAATAATGATAATAGTCAAATTTTGACCAAGAAGCTAGCTTATCAAAACTTGGAAAACAGAGATTTAGCTCATGCATTGCTGTTCCAAAAATAACTTTACGCTCTTTTTAAAGAACGCTATTGCTATAGTCACTTAGAAAAACCTCCGCAGGGTGCTCATTCTGCGACCCTGCGGTTTTCAGAATAAAATCTTTGCAACTGCTCTGTATGAGGATAAATTGCCAATCGATGTTAATTGCAATTTGATCCAACCTGCTTTGTGTGCTTCCGCCACCAACACACACAAAGCAGGTTGGATCAAATTGCATGTAAGTTTGACTTTCGCAAAATAACGCCTGAATCTATTAACTATTTAATCGATGTTAAGTTGCGTGGTTGTAGAAAGGAGCCGTAGAGATGATATCCAACATCTCATGTAAACACTACCCGTTATACGCTTCACACACATTGAGATTCAATATCTTTTGAATAATATGAAAGCTTTAGTACCGTTAGAACAGTGATACCCAATTGTGCCGCTAAATTAGTATTTTTGGATTCATGTTCATATTTGTAATTATCATTTGTTTGGCGGTGAAGAGAAACATTGTGAGGAAACCCGGATGTTCAAGAAATTATATCTCCAAAGATGTGTGGCCTACTTAAGAGAGGTCTCATTTTTCCTCCAAGTTGTGAAAGTCGGCAGACACTCCACGTAGAAACGAGTATCTCCGCTAAGTTCTTAGGTTTAGTCAGTCGACTACGCCAATCCTAATGGATTAGGAAATAGGACAATACTAGAAAGAAAAAGTAACCTTTGGTACCGTATGAAAGGGTGATTATAGGACCTTGATATTGCCGCTGTATATATTTGTATCTCCCTATCTAATAAATCTGAATATATTCTAAGACTGACATACTTTCGTAGCTTATAGAGAGGTATTAAATTTTTAGTAGCTTGCAATACTGAAATTGATAATTTTCTTATTATAAGTGTCACGTATATACTCGTATCTGTGTATGTTTGATACTCCACTGCTTTAAAATTCTTGTTTATGGTTCCAGATTTCAATCGACAAATGACCAAGATCTTTGCTAATAATATTCAGATAAAATTCAACAAAGTCTCTTTAAACAATACTGCTTATCATTGGGCTGATCATATACTGGTACTTATCCTTCGTCATTAAAATAATGCTTTTGTGAGAGAAAGCTACCGGTTAGATTTTTACACAATAAAACGATCTACGAAAACATATGTTATTTTTAGGAACACCGTTCCTATATGAAATCTATATATTTGCCTGTGTGTGCGTTTGTCTGTGTGTGTGTATCTGTCGCTTTTTTTCGAATATTCGAATTTTGACTTCAGATTCGGATTCAGCATAAAAAAGTAAAATAGAAATGTCTGAAAAATCAACCTCCTATCTCTTAAGGAACATGGTCAAAATGGCTGACAAATTAAAAAAATATATTAAATTGTTATATAATTGACGAGCCAGGTGTTCCTCTGGCAATGCAAGCTTGCGCATTCTCAACTGGTTAATATTGAATTATATGCAATTTGCCAAGTGCTAATGCTACCATTGCAACACAAGAATAGTATGTAACACTGATGTGGGAAACGTATCTACATAATAATATTGTAGTTGCTCAGTATCAGGTAGGTAGGCCACATGTTTGACACTTAAGTGATAAAAAATATCAAGGACACATCTAGCACGTACGTATATCTGCAGAGGAAAACATCGTCCTTCTGAAGTTTATTATTGCTGTTATTGCTTCCATACGTCAAACAGATTTATTCGCTGTACTTTATATAAAATTGAAGACGTGAAAAAAGTATTTAAATAACGTATAACTGAAGAATATAGTATACATAGGCTACTAGATCCATCTTATGTAATAGCTCTATCCAGAGTTTTTGCAAATCTGTGTACGAGCCTCCTTTGAAATCTTCTAGTATAGCTAAGGCAGGAAACAAGCGTGCGGTCTACCTGATTGTAAACTATCGTAGCATGAGCATTTTACAGTGCGTTGTCGTAAAAATCTCTTCACGCTGTAAAAATCTTCTCACGCGCTTTTTACAGTGCCTAAGGAGTACATTTTGCTACGGTTCCCAAATGAAAATCCCTCTGGTTTAGCGTATTACGAGACCATTTTTGACGAGCTCGGTGGCTCAGTCGTGAATGACGCGACTTTGACACCAACGCTCGTGGGTTCGATTCCCACACAAGGCAAACATTTGTGTGCATGAACATGTTTGTTTGTCTTGGTCTGGATGTTTTAAGAGAGGTAGAGCGTATCAAACAGCCCGTCTGGGGAAGTACCTCCACCTCACAGAAAACCGCAGCCAAATAACAACTCTCTGGCTAGAGGGTTGTTGTGTTCCGGCGTGTGAGTGAGATCACCAGTAAGCTCCCAAGGAGTTGTTGTGTCAGTAGCAGAGGAGGCATCGCACGAGTGATGATTATCTCAAGTGTTAAAAGGCTACGGTACCCGCTTTACATCAGGTGGGCCGTATGCTTGTATCCCTCGACGTAGTATAAAAAAAAATCATTGTGGATTAAAAGGTTAAAAATGAAATCCCTGTTGATGATTGTTTGTTTTTTATACATCGTCTGGAGGCATACAGTCATACGGCCCACCTTTTGTGAAGGGGTTGCCGTAGTCTATGAACTCTGGCAATACATTAAGTATCACTCGCGCGATGCCACCCCTGCTGCTAACATATAACCATAGGAGCTTACTGGTAACCTCACTCACACGCAGGAACTCAACAATCGTCTAGGAAGTTATTATTTGGCTGCGGTGTAAGGTGAAGGTATCCTGAGCCCTACCTTGTGATCACTGTTGGAAAGCAAAAGTACCACGCCTATATGAATGGGAAATTCTACTGTGTTTTTTTTACCAATAACAAACAGGCCCTGCCCGATGGTAACCAGTTATTGTCACATGTAAACTGTTTAAATTGCATTTCGAACGTGGTGATGTGTGGGGTATCGAAAAACTAGTGGCCAATTATTCACTATAAGTTCGATACATCGGCTCCAGAGAGTGGCTTCAGATATATACGCCTTCAGTCAAAAGCTTAGAGTGTGCACCGTCTAGCAGCTCCACTGTGAATTGGCAGAGGTCGGGGTTTATCAACATCAATTGAATGATTTATAGCATGTCTTGTTATAACAGCTGGCACTGATAGCTTTGAATGGCTTCCAAATACGTAACAGCTCAAGATATCTATGTTTACGACCTCCTCCATTTCTTGGTATTTACATATTTGTGTCTGTTGCCTGACCCAGTGAAAACTAAAAAACCATATGTAATCAATCTTTAAAAAAATATATTCTTGCCCTACTAGTATTTATTTCTATAATTTAACACAACGATAATTTTCTATCATAAAGGTATCGTTGTATTAATGGTTCGTAAAACCAGAATTGTACGACACTACATATCATTGAGAGTAAACAAACAGAATGCAAAGTCAACAAGCATTACGTGGGTTGTCCCATAAACGGGGCCCACACAGATGAAATCCCAACCAGTTTCGACAGCAAAAACCAGTGGCAACTTTCATCTCATTACTGATGACAAGCATTGCTCAAAACGCTTCGAGCACTCACAAAGAGGCAACATTTTTATCAAATACTCCCGAATACCTCCCACACGGGGCCGCGGGCCACGGCATAACGAGTAACCAGTGTATGGAGACTCTTACGACGAAAGGCACTCCACTCCCGTCCCCCTCTAACCCGCAAAAAACGAAAGAGACCTACCAAATACCACTCATATTTTTCCCTTTACCACCCTCGCATCTGAAGCGTTCTTTTATATAAAAGAGGTTCTCGAGAAAATAATAACGCAACTGCTCAAAGGGCGACCAACTTTCGCTGTTTGCCTTTGATTTTCGCAAGAAATGTGGTCACAAAGGAATTCGATAGTATTTAATTTCCGATGTAGATACGCCGATGCGAATTTAAGGGATTATAAAGTCTCTTTCCAAGGTAAATTTGTTCAGAACTTGTGTGTTAGACTTACGTGCAAACGTATTGTACCCTAGTTTATAGATAGTAGGTACGTGTAATATTAATTGGTTTCCAGAAGTAATAAATTGAATGTTACATACCTAATAATGAGCGCCTGCACAAGAACCATTCACAAATTGGTTCATTTGTCGTAAGTTCTAAGAAAACATAATTAACTACATGTATCCGAAACGATTATGCATTGTAGACGTTATGAATTCTGTAAATAAGTAAAATTCCTCGTCGTAACACAACGCGAGCTAAAACGTTCGCTCGGCTCATTTGCTATAAAGTTTTTAACATATCTTCCATAACTGAAGTACGCGAGAACATTTCTGTGCGAATTTTTCTTTAGACGAGAGATTTTATGACGACAAATGACAAAAATACTCAACGTTTCATTGTGAAACTTGGAAACGCCGCTGCGAGCATTTTTGTGAGCCCTTAGCGCATCTCTATACATGTGTACAGAAGGGCGAACTTATTTGCCTTCGCTTCTCTTCCGTCCATTTGCCCCTCCACCCTCCTCCCTCGGTTCCGGTTTCCATATTCCGCCTACCACCCGTCGGGTTCGCCGAAAAATAACAAACAAAATGCAACTCTATCACGGAGCAATAGCATTACTAGTGCATTGCGCGTAGTTTCATTATTTTTCTTTCACCTCCAAGAGCAACGTGACATTTCTCGGGTGAGAAAGAATTCGAACTTTGAATTCAAAGGGACACATTTGAATTTGGAAGAGTTGTGCATATGGCTGTTCACGCGTTCGGATACGCAGCCTTGCAGGTCTCGTCTCCCCCGCCCGCCAAGCATGGACCGTACGAAAAACATATTTTTTAGATAACGACAATGAGAAAGGAAAATATTCAGATGAAAATTCTCCGATACGGCGCTCCGGGTGCGCCCGCGTGGAAGATATTAAGGGGCGGGCGTGTGCTACTTAACGATATTTTTCGACATGCTTTACTTTTATTGCTAACTCATGGCTCTGATATCGGATACCCGTTTGTCGTATATCAAAAAGAAGCGCCATTCCGGCATACATTAAAATATATTCATTCTACGCTATAACACGGTCTTGAATCTTTCTGTACTCGATAAAATTCGTTTATACAAAGACGTGCTTCGGAATGCACTCTTGGCTTGAACGAAAAGTCATAATCATACAAAGCGTTGAAATAATATTCCCGAAATTATAACGAACAATGTCCCAGTGGGATATTAAGTAACATGATATTAGCATCCCTCGGTTGGAAAGGGACGGTGATATAGATTAAGTGGTTAATTAGAAGGAGACGGTTGTACTGAGGGGGCGATGTTGTCTAAAGGACATTGGCCTCCGGGGCACGCGACCGTTGATTCGAACTCCTTTTTAATTCTTTTTTATTAATTATACCACGACCGCATGCTCTTGACATGAAATATTAAAGGTGTATATTTATAAAAAACTTTATTTAAGTACCTTACGAATCACGCGTGGACAGCTGCTTTTTTGAATTATCTCGCAATAAAGCAGTACACAATTCAAAAGGCATAAAAGTGGATTCAGGGTGTATTTGAAAAGCAGGTTGCCTTTAATTCGTTTACTTCATCGTCCTCATTCGTCTTCACTGCCACTAAAAGACTTTTTATTACTAACAATGGCCTTATTTATTACTCACAGTACCAACCTCTATCAAAAACGATATACTAAAACATACTGTATTACTTAGCATTGCGATACAATATAAGTTACTGAGGTAGATAGAGGCAAAACGAGCTGCGATAACAGTATTAAATGTAATTGCCAAAGGTTACAATAACAATGACACGTAAATATTGACTGAAACTACTTTGTTGCATCGCAAGAGTTAATAATATAATATTCCATCATAAATATTATCATTCACATCGGTATTGCCCCCGGCCGGCTTTCTCTGGCATTTCGGGGGTCCATCTAGTGAGTGGCGAGCCACCGCCTGCCGAAGTAACATCAGATCAGATATAAATACGACACTTAAGAGACTATACATAGGTGAATATAGGCGCATGCATAAGTGAAGAGTGAGAGAAATTATATAGTGTAACGCGCGAATTTAATCAATGGATAAATTAAAAGAAATAAATAAAAGGAACGTGGTCCAGGTTGGTAGCTGGGTTTGATAGTGGCTTACAATTGATCCGTGGCTCACTCAACCACACATAAGCTATGCATAGCTTTCGATGGTTGATATGCTTTTTAATAATATTCTCTTTTTATATTATAAACATAAAATAAAAAAAAATAAAAAAAAAAAAAGATATGATAGTTATGGCAGGTGTCCGTCTCTTTTCTGTAATAGCCCAGTACTAATAATCATTTCAATAGCTCAATTATTTCCGACACATTTACAATTGTCCCAATACCTGCCGTGACCTGCTCCTGGGTATATCCTCTCATTGATATCGCTTAGAGCAGGTCACAGCGGCACGCCTATCAAATGACCGGGATTAAAACCCGTGAAATAAGAGAAACATAATATTCCTATCACTAACACATATTAATAAATAAGTATTTAATACAATTAAATTTAAATAATGTATTATACCTACAATTATACAAACACCTTTCTCTTTGATACTTACTTTAATTAAATTTCCAAATAAATATTCTAGTTTAACTACCACTCTAAACAAAATATCGAAATTTCGTTAATTCGTTTCGTTCGGACATGTAAAAATAATGCATGATGAAAGAATGACGAAACTAACATACAATGCGAAAGTGGAAGGATGTAGGATTTAAACAGTGAGATTTGTCTGTGACTGAAAATTATTTAAAAAAGTATTTGTGTAAGTATTCTTATTAAGCCATGTTTGATCACCATAAGCTTATATTTACAATGAAGTGTTTCCTAAATAAAAATTACCGCACTTGCTCGTTAACAGTGCTTAAAATACCTTGTCTCTCTTCTATGTCTATGTTCTTGATGTACCTACTTAAAATATCGTATCTTCAAATATTTCTCAGATATTTTATCTCATATCAATTCGATTTATTGAAGGAAGAGTAGACTAGTATTATTACATTTAATTCTGAATCAAATCGTCTAAAGAAACCTTCACTATCTCTGAAAGGTTTCAAAAACCATTTCGAGATTATTTTTGTTGGGTATTCAAGTTCGTCAAAGATTTTTTCTTGACGCTTAGCGAACGTGTTTGATAATTCCCCATTTAATTAATTATGCATTTGTTAATTACTTACATGCTAAATTACTTCAGGGCTCCAGTTGTGTATGTGTACAGAATATACATCATGAAGTTGACAAATGCGTGAGATATCTGCAGCTTACGTCATCGTCAGTAAACGTAATAACGGCATACATACGTATGTAACCTACATAGTCATATTTATTAATCGTATTTCCATATGTAAAGCAGGTATCATATACGATAAACATCATCTTTATTATAATACCTGGCAACGTCAAATTCAATTGGATGCATTGGATATATAGATAGTGAAATTGAGGTACCTTTATTTAACTCACATTCTTTTCGAAAAGTTTATTATGGAATTTATATTTAACTGCTTAACATATTTGTATATGACTTAGCATAGGGCTATATCTAATTTCGTCAATCGACATCATATATAAGAAAAAAAATAACCAGCTTTTCTTTAATATCTTTTTTTTCGTTTCAACCATTTAATTTAGGGGTCGGTACCAGAAGCGTGCACGCCGCGACCCTGCCAGTCCAACACTGTGGACTGCAATTCTGGACCCAAACCGCACAGACGCGCGGATTAGGGCGTCCCCCGGAGGCGACGCGCACCGATCCGCCCCCGTCGGTGCGAAATCTAGGGCATGCGGCGGTGGGGGCCGCCACCCACCACGCAACGCCCATCCCGGCGGGTCGAGGAGAGCTGAGTGTCGTATAGGCACATGGAATGTGAGAGGTGGTCTAAAAGATAAGATGAATGAGTTGATAGATATAATGAACGTGAGATGCCTAGATGCTTTGTGTGTGTCAGAGACCAAGCGAAAGGGAAGCGACACCGAAGATCTGCCCGGTGGCATGATGGCCCTGTGGTCCGGGGTGGACCAGGACGTTCATGCCAGCGCTGGCGTAGGTGTCGTGCTTTCATCTCGCTTGGCCGCTGGTGTGAAAGATTACGATTTAGTAGGTCCAAGACTTCTCTGGGTTAAGATAAAACTGGGGATTACGCGAGTGTTTTTAGTTGCAGCATATGCTCCTGTGAGCTCTGCTGATCCCCAGGAGCTCGAGAAGTTTTGGGAGACTGTAAGGGGTATTCTGGATTTGGCCGAAGCGAATGAACGGATAATTATGTGTGGTGATCTGAATGGATGGGTTGGGACCAAGCGAAGCAGTTATGAGGCTGTGCTTGGTCCATACGGAGATAAGAGAGTGAACGATGCTGGTAAGTTACTTTTAGACGTATGTACGGAACGAAACCTCCTTGTGTCGAACACGCTCTTCCATCACAAGGATATTCACACTTACACATGGAGACGGAATGAACAGAAAAGTGTGATTGATTTGATTTTGATAGATGGACGTCTCCGAAAGTCGTTAATGGATACAAGAGCCTTCAGAGGTTCCACTCTTGAAACGGACCACTATCTGGTGATAAGCCGATTTGTGGGCCTTTTCAAGAAGTGGAGGCACTGGCGAGTGCGTATTCCTTTCGGAGACCATGAAAGAATAAGAAGTGAACGTCTAGTCAGTGAAAGACTTGCGAACGCGAGTCTTTCCGACTCAGATGTTGACGAATGTTGGAAAGTTCTGAAAGAAAGTATGGTGGACAGTGCGAAAGAAGCATGTGGATGCGCAAAGAGACGTAGAACACTAAGAGGAGATGCCTGGTGGGATGCGGAGGTTCAATCCTCCGTGGAAAAAAAGAGGAAAGCGTGGCTGGATTACGTATCATCTTTGCACCAGAGTGATGATATGAAAGAAATGAAGAAAGAAATATACCGTCGATGCAAGAATGACTCCAAAGCTTTAGTGAAAGAGAAGCGTGAAAGACTACATATGATTGAGGAAGAGAAGCTGACGAAGAACTTCGAGGCAAATACCAAACTCTTCTGGAGAGAGGTAAAGAAGTCTCGAAGTGGTTCGTCAGCATCCAGAATGGACAAGATAAGATGTAAAGCTGGTGGCATTCTTGCTAACACTCAGGAAGTGTTAGAACGGTGGAGTGAATATTTTAGAGAAATGTATGATTATGTCCATGACGCTGGCATTGTGAATGAGTCTGTGATTGACTCGGCAGTGCCAGCGTACCATGAAGACATTACTATGGATGAGATTGAATGGTCGATACGAAGTTTGAAAGATGGAAAGTCAGCGGGAATCGATATGGTAACAGCTGAGATGATCAAGCTAGGTGGTACCTGCGTTAGGGACGCCTTCTGGTTTTTGAGCAAATTATGCTGGAGAACCGGAAGGGTCCCGAGCGATTGGAGACGCGCAGTCATCGTGCCCTTGTATAAAGGCAAGGGCTCACGTATGGACTGCGCCAACTATAGGGCCATCAGTTTGATCAGCTTAGCAGCTAAAGTATGGAAAAATCATTGAAAGGAGAATGAGGGTGAAATCCGATGGAATGCTTTGGGAAGCACAGGGTGGATTTCGAAGCGGCAGAGGATGTACGGATCAAGTTTTTTCACTCCGCAACATCGTAGAGAAGCATCTGGCTTTGGACCAGAAGGTTTTCTGCGGTTTTGTGGACTTTGAGAAAGCATTTGATAGAGTCGTGCGAAAGAATCTCTGGAACATTTTGCCCGGATATGGGGTTGACGGTGACCTACTCCGTGCTGTGCAATCCACTTATGAGGATTGTACAGCATGTGTGCGGGTGGACGGCAGCTTGTCGCCCTGGTTTGATGTCAACATTGGTGTCAGACAGGGATGCGTGCTGTCGGCTCGGCTGTTCATCCTGTATCTGGACAGTTGTCTTCAGAGAATAAGAAATATGAATGTGGGAATGCGAATGGGTGACTCAGTGGTCAACTGCCTGCTTTATGCAGATGATGCGGCATTAATAGCAGAATCACCATCCGAACTGCAAACACTAGTTACAACTATGAAAGATGATTGTATGAAGAAAGGCTTACAATTGAATGCGAAGAAAACCAAGATAATGGTATTTGAAAGAGAGACAACCAGAACGAACACTAGGATTATGGTTGATGATGTAGTGTTGGAGCAAGTGAATGAGATTGTATATCTTGGAAGTGCTTTTAGCAGCAATGGAAGGTACACCGCTGATGTGGAGAGACGAGTGAGTGCCGGGAATAGGGTGAATGGAGCGTTGGGTAAACTTCTAGGCAGCTGAAATCTAAGCCAGAAGGCACAGCTCGCTGTACACAACGCGGTGCTAATTCCAACGCTAACTTATGGAAGTGAGAGCTGGGTATGGCAGAGAGAGCATGAAAGTAGAATAAATGCGGTCGAGATGCGAGCATTGCGCAAAATTTATGGCATAACGCTTGCTGACCGCGTTCGTAATAAAGACGTGAGAGAAAGAGTTGGTCTAAAAGAGAGTGTCGGTGTTAAGATAAGAAAGGGCATGCTCCGTTGGTTCGGACATGTAGAAAGAATGCGGGACGAAAGAATGACGAAACAGATATACAATGCAAAAGTGGAAGGATGTAGGAGCCGAGGAAGGCCGAGACTAACCTACCATGACCAAATTGGTCGTGTTTTATCAGAAGGTGATGTCAGAAGCCCCAGGAACCGGCGAGCGTGCATGAAAAGAGCTATGAATGTCACAGAAGCGAGTGAAGTATGCAAGGACCGCGTCTTATGGCGCTCGGTTCTCTCTGCCTACCCCGCAAGGGATTTGGCGTGAAGATATACATACATATATACATACAACCATTTAAACCAAATTTAATTGAAGTGAACGCCAATACATAATGTTGTTTCTTAATTGGCTTTAAATATATCCAAGATAATGATAGACATTGAAAAAATGAAAGCCGATTTACAAAAAAAGAAGAAAACAGTACTGAATTATTTTGTATTTGCCTATTTATGTATTAAGGGAGCCATGCCGTAATGGCACAAATAGTTCTACTATTATTTTTTCTGAGCCCTAAAAACGGGTTCTTAATTTATTCAATTTTTAAAAAATCAATCTATAATGTGCTATAGATGCAACATACACGTGGTAGGATATTTATAATGTTGTTGTATTTACTACCTTTGTGAGCATATAAATGCGTGCGTAAGAAAATAACGTTTAAATTTTGCTTATAGGCCCTGAGATGCCTATCAACTAATAAACAAGAATGCCAAGGACCAATTGTACATTCTGAAGTTTTCGCTAAACGGTTATTTATTTAATAAATAATAAAAAAATATATTATTATTATTATTTCTTTATCAAGGAGGTTAAAACTACAAATGTTTAAGATGACTACATCTGGACTAAATTTGTGTTTACTTTTCCTAAAACCTATGTGTTCTTTAGTTAGTATTTATCAGCACTCGACAGTTCTAATAGTCCAGTTTCACATCCGGTTGACCGTATGCTGGTATGTCTTCTGAGGTTGTATAAAAAAGACCATTTGCCACCGAAACCGGATACTACTTTTCCTCGTTGCCACATGTACAACCCACGAGTACCGATGAGGAGTAGTGAAAATATTGGCTGCTCTCATACGGATTCATTGACAAATCAAAATGCAAAAAAAAAATGGTATGATCTTAAATTTAAATGAGATAAAGTATCAAGACTATTCTACGGCGTATCAAATCTTAAACGCCCCAACTTCCTCCTCATTAAAGAGCTTTTTCTCAACTACGACGCGCTGGTTCGAATCCCCACTTAACGACCGCCGTCTTTAATGTAAACTTGGCAATGAACGGGGCTGGAAATTGGGTCAGTCTTTGACTTAATTTCACACCAAGGCCGCAATAATCGATATCTCGATTTTACGCCTAAGATAATTATATTTGGAGTATCGATTTTGGGGTAGGTCGTGTCAATCGATTGTCAGATGGCTTGATGTAATTAGGGATGGACTCGAAGCATGTTTGAGGTTTAATTTAGTGATTGTTCGAAATTTGAATATTATGATTTGAATATTTTTATTAGGTTGGTGGGCGAGTGAATGTATTGAATGAAGTTTTTTAATGAATGGGCATAAACTGAATGGATTTTATGTTAAACGCAAAGTACTTAGTACTTTCGCTCTTTAGTATATTCTTATGTTTTCATCCGTATTTTTGCACACGTACTGACAATAATAAAATTAATAGTTTTGGATAAATTATCTGAACGAGTCAGTCAAACTTTTCGCTAAATTAATCGATGAGACGAACAAACGACTCATGTTAGACACAATAATACTATGCGAAAGTAACTATGTCTGTCTGTGTCAATTGCCACGTCTAAACCGCTGAAAAGATCGTAATGCAATTTGGTACAGAGACAGCTTGCTGCCTGGAAAATATCGTAAACCACATATCACCACAATAACGGGACTATACGCAGGCGAAACCGTGGATTAAAGCTAGTAAGTAAGCTTACGCTGATGACTATGACCATTACTTACTCTTTATTTAATAAATATATTTTATTAAATAAAAAAATAAGTAATGTTACTACGTTACGTTATCAAGTATTAATTATTGGAAGTTGTAATTAATTGAAATCAAACCTTTGTATTGCGAACACGGCCCCGTCAGTAAGCAAATCCTACCGTTACTTGATCGGTTTTTTGTAGCACTAAAGAGGCAATCAAAAATACGGTTTCCCTAACGGTAAGCAGTTACCGTAGCCTATAGACACTTGCAACGCTAGAATATCACTTGTGCGTTTCCGGCCTTGTACATTGTTTTAACCCCGTTATTGATACTATTTCATTGAGCAGCGATAGGAGTGGATAGCTAGCTTATTAACCGACGGTCTCTGGTTCAAATCCTGGTATGGGCTTAAATCACTACATTACGTATTAGTAATTATTATATGTTCAGCGGTAAAGAAAACCATTCTGAAGAAAGCCGAGAAATCAAATTTCAAAAAACGTGTGACCTAACCCAAAAAATTGTTATGTTTCTCTCTGGCTTGTGGAGGTCAGACAGTAGTCACACGAATTATGCCCAAATCCGTGTCTTCGCCAAATCCTTGTGTTTCGGTAGCGGACCCCGGCAAATTTAATGGATTTAAAAAGTATAACGTTAGAAAGAAGACGATATCAGACTTATGAAAAATTTTCTGAAGTATTTAAATATACGAAATTATAATGCGAAAGTGGAAGGACGACGTTGACTAGCTTGGTGGCTCAGTCGTGAATGACGCGAGTTTGACACCAACGCTCGTGGGTTCGATTCCCACACAAGACAAACATTTGTGTTCATGAACATGTCTGTTTGTCTTGGTCTGGATGTTTAAAGAGAGGTAGGGATCATCAAAGCAGCCCGTCTGGTGAAGTATCTCCACCTCACAGAAAACCACAGCAAAATAACAACTTCCTAGAGGGTTGTTGTGTATCTGCGTTTAAGTGATCAGCAGTAGCTCCTAAGGTGTTGCTGTGTTAAGAGCAGATGTGGCATCGCGCGAGTGATACTTAATGTATTGTAAGCGTTCATGGGCTACGGTAACCGCTTAACATCACATGAGCCGTATGCTTGTATGCCTCCCGCCGTTGTATAAAAATAAAAGTAATTGTTGAGCCAGCTCTGAAGAATCTGTAACGAATACACACGTCTAATATTTACTAAGACAAAACTACGCCGTCTATACTCGTTTCCAATTTCGAAGTCCCATTAGAGATTTCTAAACTTAATGTTTATTGACTACAATAAACTCTAATAAATTAATCAATTTAAATAGAAATTGTTCATTTATTTATATATGTAATTCGTGCAGAATTTGTATAGAAATTACCTTAAACTTTCTACGATTTAAGTATGTAAAAATCTATAGAAATGAATATGTTAATTTTGATAAATATGATTATATGAAATGATTTCTTTTTGCTGATAATGATATTAGATATTAATTGTATGATTCATATAAAATTCTATAAGTGTAATATGAAAAGTATTTTTTTAATTTCCAGTAGCAAAAAATGTCACTGTCGACTGTCACGTTTCGCTTATCCTCTTGTCCCTGCACTTCAACCGTGTACTGCCAGCAAAAAAGGCGAGTGTACAGCAAAGTACACATACAGTGTTTGTTTGAGGCGGAATGCGGTAGCTGAGAGTGCGCAAATATGTATTGTAAGTACGGTCAACACACACACGCGTGAAAGAAGACAGACGATAAGAAGTTTGGTGTTTTATAGTGTGATTTGGCGAAGGTACTGAATTTTACATGAACCGACTGCCGTCAGACCCCCACAACCGACAGGGAAAAGCAGAGCTTCATTATGTAAGGGTCACACGTTTTTCGAAATGTAAGTATATCTTGGACATACGGGTTTCCTCGCGATGTTTCCTTCGCCTCTGAGCAAGTAATAATTACAAATATGTACATTAATCCGACTCGAATTTAGTGACACATGCCAAGATTCAAACCGAAGACCTGTTGGTCAATCTATCAGTGCTCATTGCAATTAGGCTTCTATATAATTGTTTGTTCAGGAACACCGTTCCTGTATGAAATCTATATGTTTGTCTGTACGTTTGTTTGTGTGCGTTTTTTTTTTCGAATATTCGACTTTGACTTCGACTTTCGATTGATTTTGACTTCAGATTCGGATTCAGCATATAAAAGTAGAATAGGAATGTTCAGGAACACCGTTCCTATCTCTTAAGGAACACGGTCAAAATGGCCGACAAATTCAAAAATAATTTTGAATTGTTATACAATTGACGAGCCAGGTGTTCCTCTGGCAATGCAAGCTTGCACATTCTCAACTGGTTTTTTAATCGCAATATTGGTGATAACGAAATTATGAGATTAGCAGGCTGGTAACCTACTATTGCAAACTGAACATAGTCCAATCGATAGCAAGCTGAAGTGGCGGTAAGCGCGTAGAACCGATAACCGCTAGGGAATAAAGGTTCTCGAATGTATGTCGCAGTATGGGACTTACTAGATGGTGCGACGACCTCAAGAGATTTGTAGGAAGTTGATGGAAGCAGGTGGCTCTCTAGAGGGTAGACCTCTGTTCAGCAGTGAACGAATACAAACTGAAATGATGATGATAAACTTTATATACATAAATATGTCCAATTGACACAATAAAATATTTAACTGTTTATTTATGGTAAAATTGCGCGCGCAATTATAAAAACTAAATGCCAATAATTTTAATAACATAAAAAATAATATAATTGCGGTAGGATAGTCTATAAAGAAACACGTGTAAATGAACTATCTACGAGTATCTACATTTTCACACCAAGTCCCTTATGGTGTAAGCAGAGAGAACCAAGCGCTACATGACTCACTACTTACACATCTACACCTCACTCGCTTCTTTACACAACATGCGTATACATCCACGTTCATATAATTCTCGATATGAAAAGTCAAGTGACAAGCCGTGATCGCATAAATAGTGCGAGTGCCTCCGTCAACGTGCAGTTAAACAAGTGTAGCAAAGTATGCTCTAAACATCTTATGTATGATATGAATGAATGATAGACTAGAAGAATGAGTATTATAGTTTTAATTATTATTAAATAATTTTTAATTATTTTTTTTGTATTGTCTGGATACAAGTTTTATTTAGCCTAAGTATAAAAAAAAAAAAAAAAAATGTTTGTTGTAATAAATTTTAATCAGCTTTGTGCTTGTTTGTCCGTCCGTAGTGTCACAAACCAGGTCTTATCTGAAAATCAGCGCCAGGTCAAGTGTTGACACGGCAGTATGCTGAGATGGGACCTATTTGGGCTGCCACACAGCACTTTTGTTGTATTTATTGTGTATTGTTTATATGTGTATAGTGTTTGTGTTACGTCCAAATAAACGTTTTCTTTCTTTCTTTCTTTCTTCTTTCTTCGATAAAAGAAGATGCATATTCCTGCAGTGGTTTGAATAATGGTTGATGTGAATGAATTTACTTGCACTATAACTTTATACGCTTTTGTATACGAAGCGTAAAGGCAATGGTATAGAGGTAATTTTGAGATACACACTAGCTTGAGTGTTAGATTTCACTGCAAACCAATAAACCACTTGACTGCGCATGAAGGCACTCCACGTTTACAAGAACGTTGTGTTTCAGCACATAAATATCTCAACGATTAACGACCAACAGGAGAATATCAATCAATAACCTAATATGTGCCGCGATATTCATCCATGAACTAATCAATAAAACCTGCGCGTTCTGCTTTACCCTCGACCCGTAACAGCTAATTGAGTTACTTACATACGTCGGTGTCATCGGTTCTCCATTGATTAGTTCCTTCATGGATTTCACAAAGACCTATTTAACTACTATTACTTTTGTTCATATTGTGTATTGAAATCTGAGTAGCGATAACCTCTCCTGCGAATTTTTTCGGAGATATTTGTAAAAACTTACACTTTAGGTACGTGAAAGCGTTCGAGCGCGGTAATATAAAGTTCACTGATCTAAAAAGAAATTACAAAAACTCATTTAAAGGAGAAATTTGCCTTTCACTCAGTATTAGCCCATCGGAAATAGTAAATCGAATTATTTATTTTCTTAGGTGTTACCGGGAGATTATTTCTTGGATAAAAAGCATGTAATGAGGCTTTTACAGGACTACTCGCTAGCGATGCCCCTCAGATCCCATAGGTACATTTGTTACCTTAATACTTTTACTCGTTTTCTTTTCTCTATTTTTAAGGCGTACGTTTTTATAAATATAGCAGGCTTATCGTAACTTAATTGAAATTAATTGTAATATCGAAAGAAAGTTAATATGTGCAGCCGCTACAAGGAGATATATTTTAATGGCTGTATCCGAAAATGGCTTCACTTAAATATTATTGAATATAGCTGATTGTGACTATGACTTATTCAAATTCAGGCTGTTTATAACTGTCTTTTATTTTCATTATGAACACACTCTACTAGCAAGTGATATACATCTTCTATGGTTCCGTACGTGTTACAAATTAGTAAGTCTACTTTCTTCATTAAAAAAAAGCAAACTTTGCTGACGGTATGTGTCCGGAGCGAATTCTAAAAGCTAATTTAACAATATATATATTTTTAGTTGTCTGTTCAAAATTTATCCTTTTTTCGCTGACCTTACTTTAAATTTCTGTCAACTTTATGCAAACACAGATTTATGCAAATTTTTACATCTAATACGGAATCAATGGAGGCCGCCTCTGTTGGTATATTTTATTTGTTAACTTAACACTCACTCGTCCGGGAGCACGTACACACTACCTCATCTATCTGTAATGCAATTAATTATTATTTTTTATTTTATGGGATGGCAAACAAACTTACGGACTGCCGAATATTGACTAAACAGACAAAGTGTTCACTTTGGCGTGTTTTGCTCAGTCGCTGCCACCGCCGCTGCCAATGTAGTACAACTTTAGGAACTCTAAGTTTATTTAATACAAGATTTTTTTTGTATATAAAAAAGGATGTTGTGTTGAACAACGTCGGGATATAAACAGATATATGACCCACCTGATGTAAAGTGGTTGCTTGTTTATGACGACTACAAGAACTATTCATCACGCGTCACTATCCCCACTTAAATTGTTTAAGTGGGAACTTAGTAGTAGCCTCACTAACCCGCAGGAACGTAGTACGCCTCCAGATTTTTTTTTATATGGTTGCGGTCGTCAACCCTGACGGGTTGCTTCGATGCGCTCTATTTCTCTTTTGCCTTTGTCGTTTATTACTTATGAATGAATTTTTTGCTTAGAACCGTGAAAGGTATTTTCTTTAAACACACAATTAGCAAGAATTTTAATTAAGTTAAAACTTGTAAATTGAATGGTAAATATCTCTAAAACGACTCAGCTCGGGTAATATCAAGATGGAAGTTCACGATGGTAGAATCAATTTGCGTGGCCGACGTCAAAGAAAGAATTTCTCATAAGTTCGCGAGGGGCGCCGAGATGTGTTCAGACACGTTTTGTGTTAGGGACCTTTCATACTTGGTTACCCGGGAGAATCTTTGTATTTTCAATTTTCGCCCTGGAATCGGTTCTAGCATATTCGACTTTAACCTACGAACAAATACAATGCAGTACAAGGAGCATTACGCACACTTCTCTTAACTCTTCGAGAGCAGGCAGGACAACTTCACACTCAGGAATACAAGAAATCTCCAGAAAATTGATGCTTGACTGCGGTCATCTGTGAGATGGACATAATTTCCTAATCAGTCTGCACTCTAACTGCCTTTCGAAATGTTTTCAGCAGCCGTAAAGAGGAAGCGCTTCTCTTTTCATGTGATTCACACCAATTAACTATAACATTTTAAGGAATTTAGGATTTAGGAATTTTAGTTGACAATTATGGCGCGCTATTCTCTATCTGTTGATATAGAATAATGCTTAGTAAAACAGTATTGGGAAAGATTTTTTGATTAAGAAACAACGCACATTCTATAACTGGACACATAAGATTCGGTGAGAATGTTCTTTGTATATTTTAATATCTTTATAAATATCTAAGGGAACAAGACTCATAAGGAAATCATTAAATGAGGTACCCAGGATTGCTAATTTCCTTTATTCTTATTCATTTAGTCACTATTAATCGGTAAGATTTAGTACACAATAGTGGCTACATGATGACATTAATATGCTATTCAATTAGCTTTACAAGGCCTTCGTGATTTTTCCACATACAAAAGTACAATACAATGAAATTCAATATATTTTTATAGGTCAAAATGAAAATAACGCAATATTATTTTAAATGTGCAAAACAAAATAAGTACGAGATGTCAAAATGTAAATAATTAAAAGCGATGTCAAAATAACTAATTAATATCAAAGTCAAAACAAAGCCAGCCAGCAGTCCGGCTGGAGAAGTACCTCTATCTTACTAAAAAGACCCAGATCAAAACAAACAGATATTTACATGCACACAAATATTTATCCTGTGTGGGAATCAAACTCACGAGCGTTGGTGACAAAGTTGCGTTATTAACCGCTGCGCCACCAATCTCGACTACAGTAAATTAAAGTCCGTAGTATTTAGTTATTCAATTACATTCATACATATCATCACGCCTATTTCCTATTGTGATAGGCAGAGACTATGGAACGTGCACTTGGCACCGATCCAAACATACCTCTCTCGCTTCTTCCACACTACTCAACTTCTTCATGCATGATCTTCGAATTTGTGTGCTTTCAATTTGGCCCTTTTTCAGCACACCATTAATTTGACCTAAATGTGTCTAGATTGGCCCCTGTCGAAATTTTAATTTAATAAATTTTAATCTCCACTCACTCATGTTCGATACACTTCATATTAATTTAAACTTAACAAAACATTGCGAAAAACTGTACAAAAGCAATTTACAAAGCAAATGTCACTGCATAGCTTATACCAGTGTAATAGAGTCTTAATATAATGCATATCTGACTCACAGTGCGAGTGCTTGCATGAAACAAAACAAAAAATTCAATATGGCTGAAATACTTTTTATATGTAAGCTTTTTTTAATATATTTTGCAGTATCAATTTCATCACTGCGAAGGACGTAGAATAGAAATTTTAATAACGCTAAAATATCGTATAAAGCTATTGAAAGCATTAATGTACACGAAGACAATAACAATAGGTTATTGTATGTATTATTTTACACGAATAAATAGAATGGACGTATTTAATATCGAAAAATTTGCATATCATGTCTCGTGCGATAAACTAATTTATTATATTTTGACTAGGGTTGAAATAAAAAAAAACAGTAGAGATAAAATTAAAAGTTGTTTTAATGAGTGTTCAGACTTGAAACAATAGCAGGTTAAAAAATACATAATGTTGAAAGATAGATAAGAGTGTTGAAAGATAGCCAGATCTTAATTCTTTTTTAAATTGCTGCTTCGGCCGAGCCTTGTATAGTCCATTTTCTCTTACGATGAGCATGTTATATGTTTTCCCTCAAAATTTATAATATGCTCATCATAAGAGAACCCGTCTGCAGCGCCACCTACCGGATCCAATTGTGAATATAAACCATTCTCGAATCCACTTAAACCCAAAAAAATCATTAACATCGGTCCAACCGTTTAGGAGGAGTTCAGTCACATACATATGTGGACAGAAGAATTGTATATATGCATTATATATATAAGTCAGAGTTCAAATTAATATATTTCATGTACACTGAAACACAGAACTCGTGTGCCATAAATAATCATAAAAATTATCAAGCACATTAGGAAAATTAAACATTGTCCATCAGTCTTTATTACTGTCGCTTTTGATATTGTTGACCGGATGTTTACTATATACGTCTTTACTATATACGCCCATATAATTCATAGAAGTTTTAAACTTATTACAAGTTACGCACCGACAATTCCTAATTTAATCGGCAACCATCCCTAAAACACGCATGACTTTCTTACTAAAAGACAAAAGATAGAACAGCTGAGATGAAAGAGACAATCGAAGTACGAGTATCTTACAGAATTCCTTAAAGAAAGAATTTGCAATAAAGCGAGGCCCCGCCTCCACACACACGTCGCTATCGAGAAATACGGCGATTGGAAAAATGGGGAAATACGTTCTCCCATGTGAGAAAAGAGTTTGGAGGCGTGTGTGATACGTGAAGGTATTCTTTGAAACACGCGACGGTATTGGATGTAGATTATATACACCTACATCGTAAATTTACTTTTATTCTTGTAGGAGTCCACGTAATATGTTCGCAATTTTATAGTTGGCCGTTACACTCGAGAACATCCAATTACTTTAAATGAGCAATTATTGTATACATAATTATATAAATATATTTTATGTATCTCTGAAATTGCTCTAACGCTTTTAATCATATTTTATATTTAGATAAGGTTTTATGTTTATTTATATCGGTGTCTTTCCTGAAAATAAACATAAAAACGATCGAATTTCGATCACCCTGATAACTATTTATGCTAATATTTACCGAATGGTCGAAATTGAACCATAGTCTATACTATAACTTGATGCCAAATCCCTTGCGGGGTAGATAGAGAGAACCGAGCGCCACATGACTCGATCCTTATGAACCTCACTCGCTTCTTTAGCATGCATTGCTCTTCTTATGTACGCCGGTTTCTAAGGCTCCTGACATCACCTTCTGATAAAACAGGATCAATTACATCATGATAGGTATGTCTTGCCCTTCCTCGCGTTGTACATACCTCTTTCGTAATTCTTTCTTCCTGCATTCATGTCCGAACCAACGGAGTATGCCTTTTCTTATTTTAACACCGACACTCTCTTTCAGACCAGCTCTGTTTCTGACATAATCATTGCCAATACGGTCAACACAGTCATTATTAAAAATTCGAGTTATACAGTTATGACTAAATAAAGGCTTCGTCTCTACGTTAAAGAAGGCAATGAAGAATTTAACTAGGGTAATCCATACAATTATTGGCACTTTAAGAAGCAATCTTAAAATAATTAGAAACATTTAATGTCAAATGGAATCTTATATAAAACTGCTTAATAATAATATATTAATAAATATTGTCGGACAAATTACACAGCGCCAGCTAGCCCAAAAGTAAGCGAAGCTTGTGTTATGGGGACTAGACAGCTGATAAGCATACGTATACATTATTTTTTTTGTAAATACGTACTTATTATACATCTAAAATACCCAGACCAAGACAAACAGACATATTCATGCACACAAATGTTTGTTCTGTGTGGGAATCGGACCCACGAGCGTTGGTGTCAAAGTTGCGTATCATCGTGTTTCGCCACTGTTCCACCGAGCTTTTGTATTAAAATTAATTACAATTGTTATTCTTTATTCTTTACACACACCTCTTAATTATACGGCATATGAACTTGAAACTATATGTAGGTACAATAACATAGCATTATAATACAACTTACAATTATAGTCCTAAGTCTTGCATGCTAGTATCTAAACTAGGCTGAGCCTGTACTAGATACTAGTCCCTTCCAATAGGCACAATTCCAAAATGCTATACTTAGTTAAGCTATATTCATAGATATTTCGGAACAGCGGTCACTAATCAGAGGTCATGAGAGGCATTTTTATATTTTAGGTTTATACGAGTACCCTGCAACTTATAATAAATGTGGATAAAACTTTACAAACTTCTTATAAGTACAAAAGAATTAAGTTATCCGCGTGCTGCGTAAGGAGCATGTCATGTGACACTCGGTTCTCTCCGCCTACCCCGCAAGGGCCCTGGCGTGAAGATATACACATAGCTAGTGGTATAAAAATGCAAATAAAATATCTAAGATAGGATAAAATTTCCCTTGCAGAGCACCAAACTAGTAAGTAATACTGCAAAAGTCTTATCAACAAAAACATGCTGCAAACTTTAAAGGCTGAAGTTTCGAAAACATTTTTAATACCACGCGATGCATACGATTAAACACGGGCAACATTAAAAAGGCGACAACTAAAGCACGAGATTACACCAGTTCGAAGGCACTTTCATAAAATTTCTTAGTAAAAAAAAGACTTGCTTAGTTCCGTGACTCCGTATGAATGAGCCGCCGTCAGAGCATCGCAATATTGCTAAAGTTGCGCCAACTTTTTATTAATGGCCAGCCAAGGCGGGCGACTTTGTTTTATCGCAACTCCTTTCTGAAACTCTTTATGTGCACGACACTCACAAACTCTGTACTTTATGTCTACAACTATTGAATAAATAGAGAGATAAGTATCAATTTAGGAATTCATGGAGTTTTATTTTAAGTACGAAACGAAGTGACTTCGTTTGACCTTACATCTGTCCGTCTATACCTTAACGTGGAGTTTGAGCGAGAGTGGAGTGAGAGAACCTTTGGAGGTTAACATTTATAATCGAGATTGGACCTTTGGGGTAAATACTTGTTCATATATAATAAGTCTGGTCATAAATACTGTTACATATAAAGTTTTCTTTTTTTCAACTTTAACTATTTTGAATTGGAAACGCTTTTATTATGTTAAAACGTCTTTCGATTTCCCACCGTTTTACATATTTTTTCGTGTTTATTATCAAATTACAATATGGAATGGGGTGTTAAAGAAAATAGGATTGCAGTCATTGCTTTGCACCAATCGGGTATGGAGCCGTCGGTCATATTCAAGATATTAAATTTAATTTATAATTCCTTATTATTAATTAATTATTAATATTAATTAATTCCGTGGTCGCAAGAAGACTTCTGCGAGTCTTCCTGCGACCGCGACTGCGAGTGATCACTACATATCTAATATATTTCTATCTATCTATAACTTTACGCCAAATCTCTTGCGGCATAGGCAGAGGGATCCGTCGCTTGACTCGATCCTTACACACCTCGCCGAAAGTTGGCACTGCAGAGTCAGTCACTTATTCAGAGTTCTAGACACAATATAAATCTTATATAAGTCTTATCCTAGACACTCACTTATCTTGGACTGCTCATGTCAATGATGTGAGTAAGCGCATGCATCATTCATTTCACTCTCTTAGACGTCTCCAGAACTTTCTCCCCCTTGCCACTAACGTCATGCTTAGCAATACCCTCCTGCTTCCTCTTCTCGACTACGCCGATGTATGTTACCTTGACGCGAATGAGAGGCTTTTGGATAAGCTGGAACGGTTACAAAATCTTGCCATTAGGTTTATTTTCAATCTTAAAAAATATGACCACGTCACTGAATATCGCAACCAACTCAAATGGCTCCCTATCCGCTCTCGCCGCAATTTCCACGTTCTTACTTTCCTCTTCAAGATCCTTCATAATCCCACTGCTCCCGCTTACCTTCGTTGCCGATTCAACCTCCGCCCTCCTACCGTTCGTTCCCGTCGTTCTTGCCATGCCAAGACGCTGCTGCTCCCAGTTGCGCAAACTAAATTTTTCTATAATTGCTTTACCTACCGTGCTGCTCAACTGTGGAATAAATTACCAACACACATTCGGAAAAGCCCATCAATCCACTCCTTTAAAAAAATATTGAAAGAGCATTATTTATCAGATCGAAAGTAAGTATATATATGTATGTATATAAGTGTATCTGTATTTATGTTATATGTGTAGTATATTTATGGTATATATGTGTGTATTCGGTATGTATGTATTTATTTAATTTATTTAGGCACGTACCGCTGTCCGCAACTGACGAGATATCCCACTGCTGAGGGTTGGCTGGAAGAGATCTCTTTTAGAGATAAGCTCGCCTCTGTACTATCTTTACTATACACTGTAACTGTTTGTATTTATATGTGCAATAAAGAATTATATATAAATTTCTCCATAATGTTCACTCCATCTTTCTGAACCATACCCGTCTGTCTATTACTTCACGCCAAATTCCTTGCGGGGTAGGCATAGAGAACCGAGCGCACGTGACTCGATCCTTACACACCTCAGCCGCTTCTTTAACATTAATTGCTCTTCTCATGAACGCTCGCTGGTGTCTAAAGCTCCTGACATCACTGATATAACACGATCAATTTGGTCACGGTAAGCCTTGGCCTTCCTCGGCTCCTACATCCTTCTACTTTCTTGTTGTATATCTGTTTCATAATCATTTCTTTCTATATTCTTTCTACATGTCCGAACCATCGGAGCATGCCTCTTCTTATTTTAACAACATTTATTCTCTTTTAGACCAACTCTGTTTCTAACATCATCATTGCGAATACAGTCATAATATATTAAGAATAATATGATTACTCGCTCCATTTAATATCGCAGTTATCTCAATCCACTTAAACTAATCTAAATAAACGTAAACAAGCGAATTCCAATGTGTACCACAAGGCAAGACGCATTTGTATTCATAGACTGAATCTTACTTACTTTTCCGCCGCCTTTTCCATCCCCCATTTTCATCTCTTTCGCTCTAACTCTTATCTGTGACCACTTTTATTTAATGCTCAATCTATATACGTAGCCATTTATGTACATGCATTTCATTTACTCAGTATTGTCGTCTCTGTTTAGCGCATCTGTTGTCTCGTTCCGTGGATTTCCAAGCGCCAAATCCTACTTATAGCGTCTCTTGGCTGAGCTGAAATGGATTTTTTCTAATATATGACATCTAACAAGTCTTGATAATTTGATTGATAAAGTGATATTTTTATCATACTTGCCAAGAGATAGAGAGAGATGTTGACTTTGAATAAAAAAAATATTTTATTTACTCACATCAACTATGTAAAACTGTTATTTTGCAAATAAATCAAAAATAATTCATAAATTACTAATTTCAATTCATGTAATTTACAAATTATTTTGTAAATTACATGAATTGATGGAGTTCCTGACTAATTCACTGACTCATCAACGCCCAGGCTAAACCCTTGAACCTAGAAAGCTGAAATTTTGCACAGATGTTACTTTTATAATGCTTACGAGAGATAAGAAAGGGTTTTTTTTTATTCAAACCCTAAGAGGGTGAAAAGGGAAGGAGTATTTCTTGAATTAAAAGCTGAGCTGTTACGAAATTGATTTTTTAAAAGTGACTTATAAAACTTTATACTTTGTAAATATACTCTCAATTATGACATCAAAAAATTCATTTCAGCGTTTTTCAAAATTCCACCCTTAGGGGACTGAAAAGGGGGTTAACAATTTGTATGGGGTCGAAATACTTTCTGCAGTTAGTGACTTGAAATTTTGTACAGATACTATTGATTAGAATCCAAAAAAGTGATTTTAGTGTTTTTCAAAATTCTACTCTTAGGAGTCTGAAAAGGGAGTTGACAGTTTGTATGGAGTAGAAATATTTTTTGAAGTTAGTGACTTGAAACTTTGTACAGATACTCTCGATTAGAATCCAAAAAGGTGAAGATTTTTGAAGTTAGTGATTTAAAACTTTGTGCATACCTAGTCTTGCCATAAACACTGAAATAAAGAAAAAAAAATTCTATTGCAAATAACATTTATTACTTTTACAGTGTGTTAGTTCAATACATAAATATAAAACAATTTAAAATGTAAAAAGCTTATTCGAAGTAGTCTCCATTGGCTGCCATACAGTCCTTTAAACGTTGAGGCCAGTTATCAATAGAAGCACGCACTCTTTCCATGGGAAAATTCTTCACTGCCAATCGTACGGATTGTTTTAGGGACTCCAAATTATCATAGCGTTTAGAGCCAGCCGTACTCTCTAAAACTGACCATAAATTATAATCCAGCGGATTACGATCGGGACTAGACGACGGCCAGTCTTCAGCTCTGATGAAGTCCGAAACGTTCGTTTCCAACCAAGACTGCGTAGACCGAGCTTTATGACCCGGCGCCGAGTCTTGCTGGAAGGACCATTCTTGGTTATTGAACATGGTGTTGTTAAGGGGCTTCACTACCTTCTCCAGAATGGTATCTTGATACACTTGTGCCGATGTTTGATACCTTTTTCACAAAAGTATGGCTCAGTCACTCCTTCATAGCTAATACCCCACCAAACCATCACTGAATTCGGATAGTACCCACGTTTCACTCTGTCGACTAATTGGGAAGCTTTTTTAGAGCTTTGAGCATAAATACGGTCATTTTGTTTGTTAAAATGTTGCACAATTGTAAAAATTTTCTCATCCGTAAACAAAATTTTTCTGTGACCTCCCTTTGTGTACCGCTTCAGTAGTTGTTTCGATTTTACCACCCTATTCTGTTTTAAATTATCAGTTAAGAAATAACCAGTGCGTCTCTTATAGGCTGCAAGTCCTAAGTCATCTTTTAAAATACGCGACATGGTTCTAGGTGCTACCTTCATCTCCCGAGATAAAATCTTTTGCTTTCGGACAGGATTTCTTCGAATTCTTTCCCTTACTGCTTTGACCACTTTTTTCGTACGAACACTACGTGGACGGCCAGATCTTTTTCTGTCACAAACAGAGGAGGTCTCATTGTACCTATTAATAGCCCGGTACACAAACATTTTACTAATACCAAGCGTATGGAGAGTTTTAAAAATTGCATTTGGCTCCATACCTACTTTGTGTAATGCAATCACAGCGATTCGATTCTCTTTATCACCCCACTCCATTTTAATATCGCAAAATATTGTACAATGTATTGGCGCCAAAATGAGAAAACTCAATGAACAATCATATAAAAATGACACATTCCAAATTCAAATGTAATATTTTGTTTATTTTTAACTGTAACAGTATTTATGGCCAGACTAAGTATATACTCTCAGACAGAGTATATACTCTCTATTAGAACACAAAAATATAGTTTCAGCATTTTCAAATATTCACCCTTAGGTGGTTGAAAATGGACGAGACTGTATTCTAATCTGTGCTAATAAATCTATATTAATAGAAATGGATTTCCTGACTAATTCACTGACTCTTTTAAGAGAGGTAGGGCGCATCAAAGCAGCCCGTCTGGAGAAGTACCTGCACCGCACAGAAAACCGCAGCCAAATAACAACTCGCTAGAGGGTTGTTGTATTCCTGCATGTGAGTGAGGTCACCAGTTCCTAAGGAGTCGCTGTGTAGGCAGCAGAGGAGGCATCCCGCGAGTGATACTTAACATATTACAAGTGTTAATAGGCTACGGTAACTGCTTAATATCAGGTGGGTCGTATGCTAGTATGCCTCCCAAAGTTGTATAAAAAATCAAATAAAGAAAATAAATATCTCATCAAGAACGTGCCTTTTGTAATTCATATGAGAGATAAGAAAGGATTTTTGGAAATTGAACTCCTAAGCTGATATTTTTTAAGTTAATGACTTGAAACTTTTATGTTTTTAAAATGTGCTAAATGGTGCTTTGAGTATATATAATCAGTATCAAATAGTTAATGAAAACCAAACCGATCGTGACATGTCTTTATTTCTACACAAATAAGGATATTTGCTACTTTTACTAACTATTTAAAGCTGACTGTACTTAAAAATAAGAAGTAAAATAAAAATAAGTAAACTGCCGAAATTCCAAAATCTGCACAAGCGAAGCCGCGGGCACAAGCTAGTATAATATTATTTTTGTACATTGTGGACAGTGGGAATAGTGTTGCTCGGTAAGTAATAGTAACTTTTATAATTAATATCTCTTCTATTTGTTTTAGAGAAACAGAAACACAAAGTTAAAGAAAAACCGGTAAGCGTTCTATAATGTTATAGAAAATATATCTGTCGTATATAACATGTCGAAATATAGCAGTTCAGCTCAGTTTATCTTATTCCTAAAGAGAATTCACTTATATAAATTTAAACCATTAATGTTTGCAACAAAAACGAATTAGCATGAATGAATGGCAAAAACAAATTGACTACTTATTTCCATAACGCGACTTGACTGCATCTTGTAAATATTTATTATTTTGCAGCATTTTTTTACACACAAAATAGTTGAGAATCTGATCCTGGAGCTGTCGTAAGGGCTCATCTACACGTGTGCACGGTATAGTTGGAAAATAGTTTCTTTATTTGTCCAATTTATTAACTAGATAATGTATTCAGTAACACCGTTCCGATATGAAATCTATATGTTGTCTGTGTGTGTGTCTGTGTGCGGCGTGTGTCTGTCGCTTTTATTCGAATATTCGAATTTTGATTTCAGATTCGGATTGAGCATAAAAAAGTAGAATAGGAATGTTCAGGAACACATTTCCTATCTCTTAAGGAACATGGTAAAAATGGCCGACAAATTAAAAAAAACATTGAATTGTTATATAATTGACGAGCCAGGTGTTCCTCTGGCAATGCAAGCTTGCGCATTCTCAGCTGGTTTTTTATTAAATACACAGGGATTAAACTATTTATAGCAAAACTGTTTTGATTTCTATGACAGCTCATTGAATAAAATATTGAAGTTATTGTCTATCCTAAAGGTCGTGTAGTGGATTGTCGCTTTACGTTTATCAGGAAAACAACGGGAGTTTCGAATATATGTTTTTAGGGAATGTGGGTTTAGACATTATATAGACAGAGCCTAAAGAAGCTTCACGCAAAATTTTAAGATCCTAGACCCTGCCGTTTATGTTATCTAGGATTTTACAATGTTAGCTAATCAGTCAGTTAGGTACCAAGCTTCTTCCGTTATTTTACTTTATGAAATTCTCATGAGTATTGCCTACGAAATAGATACTAAAAGGACGTTATTTTTATATTATTAAAAGAATCCTTTTTTACGTAGTAAATTATATACTATTTTCATATATATTGACAGTAAAATGCTTATCGGAAAATATGAAGTAACTAACCTAAAATTCGCAAATAATCTACCAGTTTCTGTTTAACGCAGTTAAAATATGTTTACAAGAGCTATCCGCAAGGTCTTCAATGGTTTAAGTGGCCTTCGGCGTATAATACATTGTAATATGTATCAGCCTCCCGCAGACTCTATGATGCTACATTTTCATTTTATACCATAAAAACTGGCAACTGACATTTATAGAAGTAAAACCTTCACGCTTGTCCACTTGAAGTATTGGAATGTATTCTTGAATATCAATAAGGCGTACCATCATTATTCGTACTTTACAGTTCCAAAGTGATCGATGCTGCGTCAATTTTTTGGCACACAATAAAGAATTTTGTCGCATCGGGCTATAATTTGTCAGACATGCATTTTATAACTTGATCTCGATTGACTTAACAACTTTTAAGGACCTGAAATATGTGCAAATTATGATTAAGCCAAATAAGCGCAGGCCTAAAAATATTCAGATTATCGGTTTCATGAGGTCTTAAATTACTTTAGTTTGACGTAATACATAATCGTACGTAAGTGGTATTTCATGGGGTCTACGGCCTAAGTTAAACTCGATATAGATGCAGGTATAGTGCAGATAGAGAGCACTGAGCGCCACATGGTTTGCTACTTGCACATCTCACTCAATTATTTAATATTCATGCCCTTTTTCATGCACGCCCACCGACTCCTAGGTATCCTAAACTTCTGATAACATGAACATTAGGGTAATTTTCTTTTTAGTTATTATATCATACTATCGCTTTAGCTTAATAGTATTACCATGAAAATTACCGACTTTACCTTAGGCGGTAAGCTCTAGTTGTAATGCTATGATATGTGTGATTCATTATTTTATTCCAATAATTTCAGTAATTCTACATTTCACGAGTGCAAAATGATATTTTTAGTCGTTTTAAAGATTTTCTTTTTTTTTTGTTACGTATCAAAACCGTTTACGCGTCGTATTCGACGAAGAAGCGCCGCGGAACGCACTCAGAGAGATATTTCTTTATATTCCGCGACACAACCACTCCTGGGAAATATACGGCCATACGCTAGGCACAATGCGCTGACGATGCTTGAAGCTCTGACTAGGTAAAATTAACATTTCTCCACGTTTGACTCCAAAACATTTAAACATTCAGCTTCTTCAAAAAGGAGCAGGCTCTCAGTTCGACCCCTACGATTTTTGGGTAGCTATGTGTTATACAGTATCTTTGCCCAGTATCTTTGCCAATTGTGAACTGATTTTAAAAATTCGGTGAAGCTCTGAAGTCAATATTAAGAATTTTTAAATCTTTGTTATTGTGACAAATCTATCTTTTTATCTTAACAACAAATCTTTATATCTAGCATCATTTGTTCACCTAACGATATTCCAATAATTCATCCTGTGTATAATGTTCTTTATGCTGGGATCTTCCCCGACTATGGTGGATTTAGACGGTGCACTGTATGGGCTACTTACTGCAGGATATAATCATTTGTTCAATGACTTCGAGTCGGTTGTATAAACCATAAAGTATATTACAAATGCATGTAGACTCATTATCGCGCCTAGAAACGTGGTCGAAAAATTTTAACTCGATCGCTGTGCCTTTTTCCATAACTTTCTCACCATGTCCCAAGTAAATGAGGTTAAGTTTGGATCTAAACATGGCAATTAGCTACTTAGTCATAATAAAGTTCAACGAGCTATCCCATTCTCTTCTGGTATACGCAATGCTTAGGTACGGTAAAATGCGATTTCCAGTTCGTACTACAGCATGTAACTTCTGTACTACAGCATGCACTACAATTAAGCACCCTATTTATTGCAGCGTCATTAATAAGCCGCTTGTTCCTACTAGCTTCACGTTTAGTGTACTTTTATATTTATACAAAAGTGTCTCCCACATGCTGCTACCTATTTATAACACTAAGTTAATATATATTAAAAACAATCATTTATATTTAATTAAGAGATAAAACCAACACGAAACTATCCACTCAAAACCCTGAAGCAACAAATTCAATGTATTATTCGCTGCAACATATTACTATCAACGCAATCTTTTATACAATAAGTACATCTTCATCTATCATGTCTTAATCACTAACCAGAAGGTATCCTATGTGCATATAATTGCCAGTCAGCCATAAGAGGAGTGTGAAACTCAGCGTTAAACTTCAAAGTGTGCCGGAGGGTAAGTAATGGTGCAAATAGTTGGAGCAACCAAGCCATAGGCAGGAGTAGGCAGTGATTCATGGGCCTTACATTGTTGTTTCGCTGTCAGCAGTAAACAGATCGCTGGAGATCATTGACAGATAGGTAATATAGTACATTTAATATTAATGCGAGTGAGAGACAAAATTTCATAATAAAAACTATTTTGCCGAGTCCGGTGGTGGAGCGGTTAGCTTTAGTACGACAATTAAAGCTCGTGGTTTCGATTCCCTTCGATTTGTGTGAATAAACATGCCTGTTTGTTTTGGTCTGGATGTTTTAAGCATGGTATTAAAACAGCCCGACTGGGAAAGTACCTACACCTCACAGAAAATCGCAGTCAAATAACAACTCCCTAGAGGCGTTGTTGTTTTCCTCCGAGTGAGTGGAGTTGCCAGTAAGCTCCTAAAGAGTTGCTTTGTTAGCAGCAGAGGTGGCATCGCGTGAATGATACTTAATTGTATTGCAAATGTTCAAAGTCTACGGTGAACACTTTACATCAGATAGGCCGTATGCTTGTATGTCACCCGAAAAATGTGTGCATGAATTATCTGTTTATCTTGGTCTGGGTGTTTTTAAGAAAGGCACTGAACATCAAAGCAGACCGACTGGGAAAGTACTTCCACCTTACAGAAAAGCGCAGTACAAATAACAACTCCCTAGAGGGTTGTAGTGTTCCTCCGCGTGAGAGGGGTTGCCAGTAAGCTCCTAAGGAGTTGTTATGTCAGCAGAAGGGGTGGCAATGCGCTAGTGACTTCTTGTTATTGCAAGCGTTCATAAGCTAGAGTAACCAATAATCTCCCGACGTAAAAAAAAATTGAATGACAAACTGACATTGTTTTGCTTACGTTAAAATTACAAAACTTGCTTTCATTAAAAAGTTAACGAACATCTTAATTATTTATAGTTCCAAGCGTTATTTTGCGAAAGTTAACTTTAAAGGCAATTTGTTCTAACTACTCGTACATCATGTGTTCACGCTACCAATTAGTCCCTACGAACTAACGCCGGCCTAACTAGAATCGGCCGAACTAGAAGCTCCCATTACCTTTCGTAGATTCAACGACGACTGTCATGATTGCTCCGGTCGTCTCCTCGGCTGCTGTGGTCGTCTCTGCGATTGCCTACCATCTGGAACAGGAACCGCATGCACCCGCCACCTGATCACCAACTAGTCCTGTGTGGAACTGGAACCCATGATAGATGTCTTGGTGTTAAAATAGCCGTTGCTAACCATTCAGCCTAGGGGGTTAGCAAATTTCCATGAAACTAGAAATGTGGAAATGAAAACAAACTGAAGCTGTTACTATAATTTATTTCTATCTTACTTAAATCATCTTAAATTTTAAATAATAATATATCTACATTTCTAACATTAGAATTAATATTATTGATGTCAGGAGCCCTAGAAACCGGCGAGCGTGCATGAAAAGAGCAATGAATGTTAAAGAAGCGAGTGAGGTATGTAAGAATCGAGTCACGTGGCGCTCGGTTCTCTCTGCCTACCCCGTAAGGGATTTGGCGTGAAGTTATAGATAGATAGATAGAATTAATATTGATAAAATGGAATATTGTTATTTTGTTAGTGAAGCACGCGTTCAAGCTAATATATGACTACGTACGAGTATTATTAGAAACACTGACAGATCCTCTACAACTTCACGTCAAATCCCTTGCGGGGTAGGCAGAGCGCCACGTGACTCGATCCTTACATATCTCACTCGCTTCTTTAACATTCATTGCTCTTCTCATGCACGCTCGCCGGTTTCTAGGGCTCCTGACATCACCTTCTGATAGAACACGACCAATTTGGTCATGGTAGGTAAGTCTTGGCCTTCCTCGGCTCCTACATCCTTCCACTTTTGCGCTGAAAGATCCACCATTGGTATATTGTAACAAAAGTCAACTTCAACAGGAGGCTCATACATTTGATTAGGGAGTGAGACAGCCCAGCGCGACGATACAATCTGTAAATTATAAATACGAAAAGGTGTTTTTAGGGTTCCGTACCCAAAGGGTAAAACGGAACCCTATTACTGAGACTCCACTGTCCGTCCGTCCGTCCGTCCGTCTGTCACCAGGCTGTATCTCATGAACCGTGATAGTTACACAGTTGAAATTTTCACAGATGATGTATTTCTATTGCCGCTATAACAACAAATACTAAAAAATAAAATAAAATAAATATTTAAGGGGGCTCCCATACCACAAACGTGATTTTTTTGCCGTTTTTATAGATAATGGTACGGAACCCTTCGTGCGCGAGTCCGACTCGCACTTGGCCGATTTTTTTTTTGTTTCCCTGTTACTTCTTGTATAGAGAGAATTAAAAGGTTGACAGCCCTGACAAGCAAAAACATATTGAACAAAGTTCGCCTTGATGTAGTTCAAAGAGTATTAAAGCAACATTGATGTATGGTAGTGGAACATGGGTATGGCAGAAGAAACAAAAGTATTGTGAATGCTGCAGAAATGAGAACACTGAGGGGTATGTGTGAAGTTACGATAATTGATAGAGTAAGATATAGCATGATATGAAAACAATGAAAAATGAAAGATGATGTAGTGACAAAAATTGAAAAAAGTATGCTGAATTGGTTTGCATATTTGGAAAGAACGGTTGACAAAATATCTACGAAAGAAGCGTATCGAGCGAGAAAGAGTGAAGATATCAGCAGGGACTGCCCTAGATGTGTACATATTGATCAAGTAGGTGATGTGTTGAAAAATGGTTAAATAAAAAGCATGTTTATAGTCAAAACCAAGCTCAGATGCACGTGTATGCCGAATAGTCAATGTGACCCAACTCGCCGTTCACCGCTAAATTCACTTTATATTATTCTATTCAGCTACTGTAATTGTAAAATTAAATTTTTTTCGTTGGAATTAAATGCCATTACATGTTATTTTAGACACATAGCTGGATGTGTTAGTACGAGTATGTATGTCTCCACGGCATACACAAGACATACAGGCATCGTCGTAAATAAAAGACCTCAATTCTCTCAAATCGCTAAAGCAATTGAATTGCTTTTAAAGCGATTATATTTTAAAATAACGCAGTCCTAGTTAGATTTAATTTTAGGAACTTTATTGATATCTATGTAATTTAAAAAAAACTGTAATTTCTCGCTGCCTGAAGTGGGAAGTCTTGCCTTTCCATTAGGTAAAATGCCGCTTCACATTATTTTATGGACGCTGCGTCACGACCGTTAAACCCCTTGTGAAAATACTGTAGTCTGTGCATCCTTTAGCCTTTCAGATGCTGAGCGGTTCATCTGATGCAATTTTCTTCGTCTCGACCAGCGTCGATCGATATAGCTGAATGAAACCAGGATTAGATTTTGCAAGCGTTCAACGTATTTCTACTTTAATCTTATTTTCATTATGTTGTTTATTTAGCTTCGGATCGACTATTTTGCAATATATACCTATGTTGGCACCCACCCAATTGTTGGCATCCTTGCATTTATAGACATATTGATAAAATTCTAATACTTTAGATAGAATGTGCGAATAATTGGATTTTAGGATGTGGATACATTAAATCTTTATTTTATATTATGTAAGTATTAAGACTGAAAATAATGTATTGATAAAAAATTTAAGAGATATATCCACTTTCATTATAAGTAATTTTAATCGTACTAGATTCTTTTTAACATTAAATATTTCTAATTTTTTAACATTGGTTTTAAAGTGCCCATAATTGGATGAATAACCCTTTTTACAAATTTAAAGTTACCGAATGAATCTCAATATGTCTATAGATGGTGGTAAACAACATCGAGAAGCATAATATGCATACGACACACCAGATGTAAAGCGGTTGCCATAGCTTATGAACGCTCACAACACATTAAGTATAGCTCGCGCGATGCCACTTCTGCTATTAACACAGCAACTCCTTAGGGAGCTGTTATTTGGACTGCGGTTTACTGTGAATTGGACGTACTTTCTCAGACCTGACTTTGAATTTATTTTAGGTATTTTTATTTACTATCAAGTAGAAGTAAGTTCGATGTAATTTAGTTTTATTCTATATCTGTACCTTCATTATTTACATTTTAATATATTCCAATAACGCGTCATATGAACGTAATGTACATTGTAAACGGTTTTCAAAATAACTGTTATTTTTTATAATATTTCCAACATATACATAACTGTATTGTCAATTGTAATTATGTAGATATTCATTATAAATTACTGGAAAATTATGGTATTAAGTGCAAAACATAGTGTTTACCAGTAATCTACTAAGGAGTAGCTTTATTAGAAACAGAGGTGGCATTGTGCGAGTGATTAATGTGTTGCAAGTATTCATAGGATACGGTTACCGCTTTACATCACATGGGCCGTATGCTGGTTAGCCTCTCGACATTGTATATAAAAATCCCCACATGCCTCACGCGGCATTGTACCAATAAACTGGCAGCACATTATAAGAATCCACATGCTCCAGTATGCGAGCAAGCAAAGCTACTAACACAGCCAGTGACATCAGTCACTCGTCTCACTGTCTTTAAAAAGCGATTTCGTGCCTGTACCCGAGACTTAGTCTCTACTCCGAAAGCAACAAAGTCATAATCGGCGTCAAGACCTGCATCATTGGTCTTTAAAACTACTATTACTATTACTATTCACCGGCACTCCCAGTTTGATGATAGTGCGATAGAGGTGGGAAGGGGTCATATGATCAGCGCTAGCGTCCCACACTCAAACCCTACCGATTTTATATGGGACCAAAGACATCCCGTCCTGTCGCTAGACAAAACCTGTAGGTTCCAGAATAGATGGAACGTTTACATATAAAATAATTAAATTAACAGTTAGTTAGTTAGTTAGTTGCAGATATCAAATTGTCTTCATATATGTAACCATAATTCCCACATACTCTTGCGTAATTTCAATACATCGTATGCGGAATACATAGATAAAATGTGACAGATGTCAGCGTTTACGAATGTTCTTAAACTTTTAACAAAGACAATTTGGCAAGTCGTAAATCGATTATTTTATTCAAATGCTATTTGTGATGCATCTAAGGTACCATATCTTACAAAAGGTATTGTTTTATTTCCTCTCTAAAATACTAATAGAATTACACCAAATACAAACCAAAAGGTTGTCTGTCTTTTAGAGTAGGTACTAAAAACTGTTTCTAAAACCGATTTTTCATACTAATTATTATAAATACATTATAATTACAATTCTAAGCTCAAATTTATTTTGGAATTTAACATACATAGTAAATAAATATTTTTTAAAAGGAATTCTTTTTCAAATTATTAATTTCCTTTTCTATATTTAAAGATAAATTGAACTCCCCCTTTTTATCTTTGTCTGTGGTCATCTCTTCTTCTTCCTAGCGTTATCCCGTTTCCTAATTCATTAGGATTGGCGGGGTCCGCTACCTAAACCTAAGGATTTGGCGAAGACACTTAGAGAGAAAGACTCAAAATCAAATCTCTCTTAAGTTAGGTCATACGTCTTTTGAAATATATTTTTTTGGAGCTAGCTTATTGGTAACCTCACTCGTTCGTAACAACCCTCCAAGCAGTTATTTGGATACGGTTTTCGGTAAAGTTTAGGTACTTTCCCAGTCGGGTTGTTTTGATGCGCCCTACCTCTCAAAACACTAATGCTATTGTCATTATTATCATACATGAGTCAAACAAATCTGTGATATCATCGCTAGTGTATGAAACCATACATTCATTCAATTCTCCACTCGTTCAACCGATTAGCATTCTACTGAACGGGACAAATTTTAATAGCGAGATATACTTATGCAGTCGGACAATCACTCCACCAATTCCAAATCTCCATTGTATGTAAATTCTAAATAGATTCTGCGGTTTTTAAGAGATAATACTAATTTTATTTTAATATCGGAATAGTGAGACTTAGTTATTTAAATTTTATTGAATAAATGCGTCTACGAACTTAAAAATAATGAAAAATTGTAACGGGTTCATACTAGTTCGAACATTTAACTAAGTACTTATATTTTTTGGAGACAGTCAAATTATAATCTATCCATCTATCTGTAACTTCACACCAAATCCCTTGCTGGGTAGGCAGACAGAAACTAGCGCCACATGACTCGGTCCTTTCACTCAATGACTTCTTTATCATTCAAAGCTCGCCGGTTTCTGAGTCAAAGTCAAAGTCAAAATCTTTTTATTCCGTAAAAATGGCTACATTTGTTTGGAATCGTCACAATTTTTTTCCCTACCGTGCAGTTCATGACTAGGTGAGCACTGATAAAAATACTGCCAAAAAACTCAGGCATCCCTCTTTTGGTATCCAAACAAATTTACATAATTTATTAATTACATTATAATTGGATCGACTCAATCCCAGGCATTTTTATCATTAATATAGTCAGATACTTTATAATATGCCCTGCTACACAATTTGGCTTTAATAGTAGTTTTAAACTTGTTTATTGACAATTCTCTTATATTGCTGGGAAGTTTGTTATAGAACCGTATACATTGCCCCATAAAAGAATTACTTATTTTGTGGAGACGGCTTGCATGTAACACAAGATTATGCTTATATCTAGTATTTATGTTATGAGTATCACTCTTTTTACAAAATGAGTCTATGTTTTTATGGACATACAAAAGATTTTCATAGATATATTGCGATGCGACTGTTAGAATATTTAAGTTCCTGACACCACCGCCTGATAAATCACGATCAATTTGGTTATGGTATTTACATACCAACTTGCTTACGTAATTAAAAAGTTCATGTTATAATAATATAAATAAATAAATATTTCCATTAATTACACCGCGTCCTCTAGTCCCAAATTAAACAAAGCTTTTATTGCGCAAAAATAATGTGTATGAGTAAGTATGTTGTGTCCCTCCTTATACATCATTCAAGTCATTGTTTCTAAAGCAGAAAATATTACTTTTTCCTTGTGTCTATATATTTGAAATAGCAACATTCGTGTAACAAAATTATCAATTACACTCAACTGCCGCTGAACAATGTGTGCGAAATACAAGAATTTGTAAGGGGGCTCGTATTATAACCAACCGCTCCACGAACAGAACGTTATTTAGTACAATATATAGAATACATACGGTATATGGGTGAAAATATACAATAATATATCTCAACACCTAAAAGAGTTGCCATATAAAAAGTTTAGAAGACAATCAAACAATTTCTTACAATTATTCTTATAATACCTTAATATATTATTAGGTTATTATGGTGCTTTGTCAAACTGGTTACTTTGATCTCAAATTTGGTTAGGAATTCTAAATTCCAAATTTATTTCAAATTTAGGATTGTGTATTTGTTTCGAATTTAGTGATTCATTTGTATTTGATTTTTCTTTGACATGGGTCTGTTTACGATATGGAAAACTTAAAATATCGCGTTATTTATAAATACGAGTTCCGTGACACCAACACTGCAGAAATAGCTCGATGGAATAATGATGTGTATGGGGAAGCTACAGTAAAAGAAAACACGGCACGTTTTTGATTTCAACTTTTTCGTTCTGAAAATTTTTATCTACAGAACAAACCCCGTGGACGGCCGTAGACCCTAGATGACAACGAAGAATTAAAGGTGATCGTGGTAGCAGATCCATCGCAAACCACGTCAGAGTTAACGGCAGAAGTCGGTGTGAGTGACAAAATAGTCTTAATTCATTTGAAACAAACTGTGAAAGTGAAAAAACTCGAGAAATGGGTACCGCATGAATTGAGTGAAGAACACCAACAACCACGCTTAGAATGTTGCGTTACATTACTCAACCGTCAAAATAATGAGGAAATTTAGAATCGTATTGTTACTTATGATGAAACATAGATCCTGTATGATAATCGGAAATGCTCATCACAGTGATTGAATATAGGAGAACTGGCTAAATCCTGTCCCAAGCGAAAATAGACTCAGAAAAAGGTGTACATACACTACAGCTTAAGATCTAGCCAGACGTTAACGGCATATCTGTATTGTCAACAATTGTAAACCATGATGGAGAAGGTCGCTATTCAACTATCTTGACTGGTCAATTGCTCTAGCCCACAGTTGCTTCAGGACAACGCTAGACCTCACACTTCACGACAGACGGTCGGTAAATAAGAGAATATGCGATTGGAATATCTTGCTCCAACAGATTGTCACTTTTTTCGCCATTTGAACAACTACTTGCAAAGAAAAACAAAAATTCCTATGGAGCAGTCCAAATCGCCTTCAAATATTTTATTGACTCTCGCTCCCACAATTTATTCAGCGATGAAATCAATGAACTACCTATGAAATGGCAAAAGTGCATAAATAATAATGGTACATATTTCGATTGATTAAATATATAATTTCATATATATTTTTTTTTCATTTTACTTTTTCCATATAAAACGCCATTTCATACGTAAGGACATGTTATAAAATTGGATAATTATAATTAAACTAGCTGACCCGGCAAACATTGTTCTGCTATATAAATTATTTCTTATTATTTTTTTCCTATTTTTTTTATGAAATATACTTTACGTTACCTACCAAATATACATAAAAATCATAAAAAAATGTTCGAGCCGATTCGGAGGAGTGCGACTATGAACACCGTGACACAAGATTTATATATATATATATATACTTGTAATTAATGAATGGAATTAAAAGCAACTTAAATTAATATTGCCATAGTTCAATTTAATTTCTTTATTCGTTAAAGGAATGAATTTAAATTATGTAACATTTTTTGAATACCGACATATTAGGCAAAACGCAATTAGACTGCATATAAAACAACTGTTATACCATATCTTAGACAAATAAAGTTTATTCTATTATATTCATTTGAATTTTAAGTGAATAATTATTAATGGTAAACACGTACTTTTTATACATGAAAATGCCCACAGCAAGACATGTTGATGCACACAAATTTTTACTTTGCGCAGAAATCGAACCCACGTATGTTTAAATTGACCATTGCATATCATTGGCTCCTGGGCATGTTAAATATTTATTTGCCCGGTCAAAGATTGCGGCCTTGCAATATATGAAAAGCTGCACTCATCTTTCTTCTTGCACATATATAGCGTTAGTGTTAGTTGTGGGAGACAAAACTGAGAATTTGTAACGTGTTTTTATACAAACACAAACTTCATGTCGCTCGTTGGCTACTAAAATATTGTGGACAAATTTCTCGTGGGCGCATGTAATTAGAATAATAGAAATGTCAAAGTGATAGATAGACATGTTCTACATGTACAATCGACTAAGAAAGTGTTTTGGAATTATGAGATCAAGTCACGCAATTTTACTTTAGCCTAAAGTTATATTAAAATACTCGTATATTATTCAACTTTTTTAGGCATCAGGTCTTAGTTTACCTCAATACAATAATAACATTTATTTGTTCCAAAGATGGAACCTTAGATACTTATAGTAGGTTACAAAGTTTGAGCAAAGAATATAATGCTATATGTATATATATATATATATTGCTTCATAGGAGACAGTTCGGATTTACGAGAGGTTGTTCAACTATAGACGCAGGGATTCATTTGCTTAAAAGTATATTCGCGGCATGGGAAGGTTCGCAAGATGCCTTGGGAATTTTCTGTGATCTGTCTAAAGCGTTTGACTGTGTGCACCATGACACTCTTGTCAGAAAATTACACCACTACGGTATCAGGAACAAGGCTCTCGAACTTCTGTCTTCTTATCTGGGCAATAGGATACAGAAGGTCGATGTTATCGGTAAAAGTCATGGGAGTCCCACAGGGGTCAATTCTAGGTCCATTCTTATTTTTAGTATATATAAATGACTTACCTTATTATGTAAAGGATAAACATGAGATTGTATTGTTTGCGGATGATACCTCTTTGACATTCAAAATTAATAGACAGTTAGGTAATTATGACGAAGTTAACGATGCTCTCTCTAAATTATGCATTGGTTTAATGTTAATAATCTGCTTTTAAATGATAAAAAGACTAAAGTAATTAAGTTCTCAACACCTAATGTAAGACAAGTCACTACCAATGTACATGTTAATGAAACTAATTTAGCCCCTGTGGAGACAACTGTGTTCTTGGGTATAACAATTGACTCCAAACTACAATGGGGCCCACAAATTGAAAAAATATCAGGAAAACTAAGTTCTGCAGCCTATGCAGTGAAAACTATTAGACGGCTCACTGATGTTGATACGGCTAGAATAGTTTATTTCAGCTACTTTCATAGTATTATGTCATACGGAATTCTTCTTTGGGGTAACTCCGCGGACATTAACACCATCTTTTTGTTGCAAAAGAGAGCCATAAGAGCTATCTACAAACTTGGTCCCCGTGAGAGCCTTAGAGAAAAATTCAAAGAAATAAATATTCTAACAGTCGCATCGCAATATATCTATGAAAATCTTTTGTATGTCCATAAAAACATAGACTCATTTTGTAAAAAGAGTGATACTCATAACATAAATACTAGATATAAGCATAATCTTGTGTTACATGCAAGCCGTCTCCACAAAATAAGTAATTCTTTTATGGGGCAATGTATACGGTTCTATAACAAACTTCCCAGCAATATAAGAGAATTGTCAATAAACAAGTTTAAAACTACTATTAAAGCCAAATTGTGTAGCAGGGCATATTATAAAGTATCTGACTATATTAATGATAAAAATGCCTGGGATTGAGTCGATCCAATTATAATGTAATTAATAAATTATGTAAATTTGTTTGGATACCAAAAGAGGGATGCCTGAGTTTTTTGGCAGTATTTTTATCAGTGCTCACCTAGTCATGAACTGCACGGTAGGGAAAAAAATTGTGACGATTCCAAACAAATGTAGCCATTTTTACGGAATAAAAAGATTTTGACTTTGACTTTGACTTTGACTATATCTGACCTACAGATTTCTTATGCGTAGTATTGTATAATGTAAACGTGTGATATAGCATGTGCCTGTGTGTATTTGGAAGATTAGAATTACGATGTATGTATAGTAATATTATTTTACGTATCAGAATGATATGGTAGTATGAGTTCAATCAACAGATTCCTACTTATTCTGTTGATCGGAATGAAAATGTTGTATTAGGATGTTTATGTGTGAAAGTAACCGTAGGTACATGACCAGATTTTCTACCATTTTTACCGTTTTTTCTATCGTAACCTATAAATGTTAGCAACACATTAAATATATCGCGCGATACCATCTCCACTAACACAGCTACTCCTTAGGAAACTACTTGTAGCCTCACTCAGTTGCAGGAACACAACAACCCTCCAGGGAGTTGCTATTCGGCTGCGGTTTTCTATGAGGTGGAGGTGTGCTTCCCCAAAAGGGCTGCTTTGATGCGCTCTACCTCTCTTAAAACATCCAGACCAAGACAAACAGCCATGTTCATACACACAAATGTTTATCTTGTGTGGGTATCGAACCCACCATTATTATAGAATATAATACACCAGAAAAAGAATACAATTATGGATACATTAATACAATAGGCTATCATGTCTTTAATGCGATCTCTTTCAGACAACCAAACCGTCAGAAGAGACAACCAATAGAAACTGGTATTGGAAATTTGATCTAAACTACTTTGTGTGCTTCCACTCTCAATTAGTTCGTGCGAACTACTGCCGGCACCCACCCACTACCGTTAGTAGATGTATGCCGCCGCTGCCATGGCCTGTGTTCCTGCGTGGGAGTGATACTTAACATATTACAAGCGTTAATAGGCTACGATAACTGCTTTACATTAGGTGGCCCGATTGCTTGTATGCCTCCCGACGTTGTATAAAAAAAAGCTAAGTGTACGTAGACAATTTATAATAGTATTGATTTATATTCTCAGGGTATATTATGAGCTAGCTATAGCCCGCCACTTCGTCCGCGCGTATCCCGATATCCCGTAGGAGCAGCTTTTTCTTACTTTCTTTCTAAAGCTTCTAAAAGTAATATCGTGATGTTGAATAGCTTAAAATTATCCTCTAGTAGAATTAAGCTATCAAATGCAAGAAGATATTTTCAAATCTGAAGGATATTTTCAAACATAAGCTCGTTCCGCTTTATATACTAGTATAGATGTTGTAAGCGATAAGACCGCCTTTTGTACTTTAATTTTAAGTTGTCATTTTAATATGTATACTGTCCCATGTGGTGCAATAAAGAGTATTGTATTGTATGTATGGGATTTATTATATAATATGCACGCTATTTTGTTTATATATTATAAAAGATGTAAAATTCTGTAAAATCACAGGTCATTGACAACATTGTAAGGAAGAAATATTATCTCACATTCTAGAATGTAGAGATTTTGTGACTTTTAGTTGTGAAATTGATATTGAATATACTAAAAAAATAGGGTATTATGGAATTTTCTTAGTTAGTACATAATTTAAGTAAAACCAATTTACAATTAATCTAACAGTATAAAATTACTGTCCAGAGTTTAAGGTTTTAGTAGTCATTTATTTAGCCCAATAGTGAAACTACTTAATTGTTCTCAGATCTTTGATGGGAGATAGTAACTTGAAAGGCATTTTATGACGCTTTCCTTCTTTATTTCTAGTTAATTATAACGTAAGGGTATGGAGGTATTGGTTTTATGATACTCGTTTAAATGCGATTTGTTTGTTAAATGCTAGATTATATGAGGTATTCAAATATGTATAATTATAAAATCATTATAATTGCTATGTGACCGTAGAGCTTTTGTTAAATGGCAAAAAAGTCGTTGGATAGCAAACAGGCAAAAGGACGGCAAATGACGTAGCCCTAACTCTTGCTAAGTAAGGAATACCTCTTGTACATTTTTGCCACTGCTGATACGACCACGAAGCAAAACTTTTTTGATACTGCGTCCGGTGGCAAGTAAGTATCCTGCCCGCATGATGTGGTCATGTTACCGAAGCCTACGAAAGTGTACAATACAAGAAATTGGACGAGCCCGGTGACGTAGTGATTAGCAATGCTACTTTGGCACCAAGGCTCGTGCATTCGATTCCCACACAGGACTAACATTTGTGAGCATGAACATGTCTGTTTTGGTCTGGGTGTTTTTAAGAGAGGTTGGGCGCGTCCACCTGGGAAAGTAAAGCGCACCCAAATATCAACTCCCTGGTCGGTTGCTGTGTTCCTGCGCAATTCCTAAATTTAATCCAACATTTTATACGGAAACTATTTTACATCACGTGAGCCGTATGTTTATATGCCTCTGGACGTCATATAAAAAAATTGGCCTCTGTCTACCTACTTGCCTAGTCACTCTACTTCATACAAGTAACTGCTCCCACACAGCATTAATACCAAGTCGGTAGGTTACACCACGACTAAGATTAATCAGCATTGGTTAGGAAGACGCTCTCTATAACATAAATTCTAGCGAATATTAAGAGGGCCCTTTTAGAAATATTAATTTGGTTTGAGAGCATGGGCATTATCGGGCAGCTATAGTTGCTGCGCATCGTAAATTACTTCAAAGTTAACATCTTGCTGTAAAAATGTATGCCCCTTATATACGTTTTTTCCATTTATCCCTACCAGTTCCCTTGGTAGGGATAAATGGAAAAAACGTTCACTTAGATCTAATGATAAGAATAAGTGGAAACTCTGAGTTCACTTATAACTAATAAAAATGAAATAAAATACACTTAATAGAACATGTTTTGCTTGTGCCGATATGTATGCGATTTAGATCTGTGAGTAGGGAAGCATTGCCCTTTATATTGTAATGTTTAAATAATTATGGGTATTAAAAAAATGCCTATGATTTCTTAAACAGTAATTAATGACGCCAGCGATTTACTAAAAATGATAAAATACGCAGATAGTTCATCCGCACTGTTGTGGTACTTGAGACACTATTACCTTAACGCCAGGAAAGCAGGAAACATAAAGTAGCATTTGTTCTTCTTTCCAACAATCTCCCACTGATAGAATAAAAATGATTAGAAGTAGGTCACTCCGTTGCTTAATTATTAAGTGGACATGGAAACTTTAAAATTTCACTAAACTAATAGGTTTGCCTCAATGGGAGCGTGCTAATGATGAAGTATATCCAGTTTGTAACGTCCTTGGCATCGGGAACGTTATATTAAATGTTGAATTCATTGCACTATTCAGATATACCGTCATCCGTCTAAACATTGTCACCTACCCAATTATTGGCATCCTTACATTTATAGACAAATAATAAGATTTCAATACATTGATCAGAATGTGCCAATAAATGGGTTTTAGCATGTGGATACTTTAAATTTTTTTTTATATATTTATTATTATGACTGAAATTAATGTATTCATAAAAAGTGTAAGAGATTTATCTACATTCATTACAAGTAACTTGAATCATATAGACTCCATCGACATTAAATATTTCAAATTATTTCAAGATGGCCACTTAAAGTGCCAATAATTGGGTGGATACTACTACTTACTAACCTTTTTTTTTTTTTTTTTGACGCGGGGAAAAATGCGTTACGCACACCACCGGTGCCTGGGTGGCCTCCGGTGGTAGTGTGGGACTCCCCGTCGGCTGTCCGACGGTATACCCACTAAAACTACTTACTAACCTAACGAGGAAGAGTTATCAGGCATTTAGATGCTTCAGTAATCTATATATTGCTTCACTAATCTATTGGTCGCCCGCTCGATGCGAAACAGGTTTGACGCGTGCATAATTAATTATCTTTTGAAGTTATTGCGCTCTCGTAAGCAAACGCAAATATGGTTAAATGTACGAAATGTAATAAGTTAGTGTCTAAAAAGAACCCTGGAATGTAGTGTTGCAAATGTAATAAGTGGTTACATAGTTCTTGTGCATCTATAACCAACGAACAACTTAACGCCTTGTCTACAACTGATTCGATTGACTGGAAGTGTAGTAACTGTACAGGCAATGCCAAGCCAAGGCGCCTATCCTGTATCCTACCTGATGCCGAGGATGAGGATAATACGGATACAGAGATAAATACAAACAATGTCACCAGAAAAATACTTCTAGATATTCGCCGAGAAGTGCGCGATATAATACAACAAGAATTGCAAACTACCCTTCAATTCTGTTCGGATAAGATTGATGAATATGAAGAGAAACTTCGAGAGTATGAGAATCACACAAAAACATTAGAGAATAAATATACTGATCTAAAAAATAACTATCAAAATTTGGAACTAAAAAACGAAGTTTTGGAACAAAGATTAAATACAGTCGAACAGAATTTATTATTTAACAATATTGAAATATGTGGTGTGACCGAAAAACCAAATGAAAATATGAAAGAAATCACAACAAAAATTTGTCAAAAAATGAATCTCAGTAGTAACGACATCATAAAAGCTTACCGAAAGAAAAATAATCGTGTGACTAAATCACCGTCTACGATAGTCGTCTCTCTGCGAGATGGTTGCCGAGATCGGTGGTTGGTATCATCCAAACGTAGTAAACTATCAATTCAATTCAATTCAATTCAATTCAATTCTTTATTATCTTGCTAAATATGGATACAGTAAGGTGTTAGTAAGTCGTAGGAGTACATATTTTACCTATTATAAGGCGTGCAAGAGTTAGTGTAAGTATACATTACAATTGTAGTATTATTAGTCCACATTTCACAAATCTTTTTTATACATTATTTATCCATAAGAAATTCGTCAATAGAGTAGTATGTCTTTTGTTGTAAATACTCTTTTAACCTTCGTTTAAAAATGTGAAAGTTTAACTCCTCTTTTAAATATTTGGGTAGCTTATTATATATCTTCGGTCCCATACAGAAGACGCTGTTGCTGAACATGGTTGTTGAAGGTTTAATATTTCTTAAGTCATTATTACGTCGATTAGTTAATACATTATACCGTGTAATGTTCTGTTTTATCAAAATGGATACTTCGTAGATATATAGCGAAGGCAAGGTTTGCAATTTTAAAATTTTAAAGTGTGGTTTGCACGAATCAGTTTGTTGCAGCCCACATATTGCCCTTATGCACTTTTTCTGAGCCTTGAAAGCCCTTTTGGTATCAGTAGAATTTCCCCAGTATAATCCCCATATTTCAAAGTGGAAGCCACATACGCGTGATAAGCAGTTAAAAGAGTTTTTTGGTTTGCAACTTTCTTGAGCATATATAGTGCATACGAGCATCGATTAAGTTTTATACATACATGCTCGACATGCGTTTTCCATGTCATGTCGGAGTCCATGTACACTCCTAAAAATTTTGTGGATGTTATGCTGTCAAGTGATTTGCCATTATAATTAATATTTAAGTCATGTTGTATTGCGTTTTTATTTCTAAATGTCATAATTTTAGTTTTGTCAAGATTAATTTTAAGGTTATTTGAATTTAGCCAGTCAATAATTAACGCTAAAGTTCTATTTATATTATCCATATAATTCATGTCATATTTGTCAATAAATACGGCAGTGCTATCGTCGGCAAATAGTACCATTGGTTGGATAATGGCTTTAGGAAGATCATTAATATATATAAGGAAAAGTAAAGGTCCTAATATACTCCCTTGAGGTACACCGCGTTTTATTAATCTGGGTTTCGATAAATATTTACATTCTGCCTTTACTTTCCCCGAAATTCTTGTTATTTGTGTCTGTTGCGTTCTGTTAGTCAAATAAGATTTTATGATATCTAGGACATTGCCTCTGATTCCATAGATTTCCAGTTTGTGTATTAAAATGTCATGATCTACATAATCGAACGCCTTTGTCATATCCATATATAAGGCACTAACACATTTTTTATTATCAAGCCCAGTTTGAACTTTTTCTAAGAAATCATACAGAGCCATATCTATTGATTTACCTTTCCTAAAACCTTTTTGTTCGTTTGCAAATATAACGTTTTCTTCGAAATAACTACACAGAGCATTGTAAATAACCTTTTCCATAACTTTGGATAAGACTGGTAGAAGTGTTATAGGTCTGTAGTTGTGCAGGTCAGAATTATCACAAAGACTTTTCAAAAGTGGTATTATGATTGAAGGTTTTAGTTTCGTAGGAAATATGCCTTTTTCAATGCATAAGTTCACAATATGACAAAGTACCGGTGCTATGATTTTAGATACACGTTTCAGAATCCTGGTACATATGCCGTCGTATCCCGTGCTATTTGTATCTTTCAAGCATTTGATTATGTGCTCTATTTCGACAGGAGTAGTAGGATTCATGAAGCAGGAGTTAGGTTTGTTGTATTTTAATGTAGTCAAATATTTTTGGGTTTATGATTTTGCTGAACTTGTATTTGGTCAATAAAGAAATTGTTGAATTCGCATGCTATCTCATTAGGATCAGTGATTGTTCTGTCATTACTTATTATTTTTTGAATTCCATCTTCTAAGTTACAGGTCTTGTAATTTTTTATTATTTTCCAAACAGCTTTCGTTTTGTTTTTTGCTGTACTGATGTGGTAGTCATTCTGTGCTTTTTGAGTCAATTTAATGATTTTTTTAAGTTTTTTGTGGTATGTCCTAAGCGTTCCTTTAAATTGTTTGTCAGATGTTTTCCTGTATTTCCATAACAATTCTCTCTTTCGCTTCGAGCAAAGTTTAATGCCCTTGCTAAGCCATCGAGGTTTTTTATCTACTAAATTCCTTACTCTTACAAGTGGAAAGCACAACTCGTAGAATAGTATAAAAAGATCAAAAAAAGCATTAAAAGCTTTTTCAGCGTCATCCGTATCATACGCCTCTTTAAACGAAAGATTCTGTAGACATTTTATAAATTTATTGACATTATCCGAATTGCAGTCTCTTCTTTCCGAATACCAGTAAGTAATACGGTAACTTTTCTTTACTGGACATTGCAATATTTGGGCCGTATGATCTGATAGACCTAGTTCACTGATCGAGCTTTTGGCACCTCTAATGTTGTGTGCAAAATTGTCTATGCAAGTTTTACTTACTAGACGCGTTGGCTGATTTATGCAAAGCTTTAAGTTGTAGCTGGCTAGAAGGTGTTCAAACTCTACATTGTTTTTATTCTTTTTTAGTCTATCAATATTAAAGTCACCACAAATTACAACCTTTTTATTCTTATGACACAGCCTACTTAACAGGTGGTTTAGTTTTTGAAAAAATAGTTCATAAAGCTCTGCCTTCGAATTTGGTGACCTGTATATATGTATATATATCATGTCGAGATATTGATATGGATGTAGATTCAAAAATATACCTGAGAGAATGCCTCACGCCTACAACGGCATTCTTACTGTGGAAAACCAAAAATGAATTGAAAGATACAGAGTTGGCAAAATTTGTATGGTGTAGGAATGGATTGATATTATTGCGACAAGACGACGACAGCAAAAAGACGCACGCTGTAAGATCTGTTAAAGATATTAACAGATTAGTATCAGAGCTACAAAAATAACTAATATCATAAATACAAACGTACACTACATATCAACCATTTTATTGCTCAATATGGATGATCCAGCCAATACTCTGTTAGAAACTAACCATAATACGTGGAATGAATTCTCGAATGGCTTGCCGTGTGAACTTAACTCGTTTTCGGTACTGCACGTGAACATAAGGTCGATGATCAAAAATTTCTCTCAATTGGAATACATTATAAGTAGTAGTACAAAATTAATCCATATAATTGTACTGACTGAGGCCAATATAACGGACGAGTGTTGTCAACTTTTCGAACTACAAGATTACGTAATGAACACAGAACTGAGAAGAGGAAGAAGAGGAGGTGGAATAATTGTTTACGCCCATAAAAGTGTACAATTCCAAAGACATAAGTTACATACATTTAATTTCGAATGTTTATCTGGAGAAGTGACAACCACATACAGTAGTACGTTGGGATTATGTGCTGTATATCGGCCACCGGACTTAAACAAAGGTAAGTTCATACGTGAATTATCACGCGTTATCTCACGTTATCCCATCAAACAGAGCTATATTATTCTAGGAGATATGAATATTGATTTAAAAAAATCCGATTCGGCGAATACGGAATATCTCAATAGCATGTATGAACTTGGCTTTGAATGTGGCATAAAACAGTTTACACGCGTAGAAAAAAAAGGTGATTACATAACAAGATCATGTTTAGATCATATATTTGTGCGAGTTGTGAATAGTGATTGTCGAATCGGTAAGTCGGAGGTGCGCGCAGCGGTGATAAACAATGCGCTCGCCGATCACTACATAACGGGCTGTGTACTCATAGATGATACACCTGTAGATCAGTCAACTCAGTATTTAACCATTCAAAAAATAAATAATGCAGCAGTCCGAAAGGAAATTAGTGGTATTGACTGGTCTTTGGCTATGACATTTGATAACCCTAGCGATATCTTAAATTTCATTGTAAAAAAGTTTGATCAAATCTATAAAAAATATACTTATAGCACCCGTGTATATCAGGGAAAGAGACAGTCATGTAAATGGATAAATAAAAGAGCAGTGAACATGTGTAATCAAAGAGATAAATTATTTGAAATTTGGAAAAAAGATGAAAGTAATTTTAAAAATAGATTATTATATCGTCGATGAAGTGCCAATACCTCCTATCTGACATTTTTGCTTAAATTTAGTTTTTGAGAATTGAGAGACTTAAAGTGGTTTATTACTGTTATTAGTAATTTAATAACCATTCCACAAACTGTATAGAGCCTTTCTGGTAATGATTGATGATTAGGTGTAATTGCCACGGATGCAAATTCCAACTTTAAGCCTATTGTATTAAAAAACTCAATTTAATCAAAAATGTCACTTAGGAGGTATTGGCACTTCAACGACGATATAATAAGTATCGAAATAAAACTAGTAAATATATAAATAAAATTAAAAATAATTTTATTAAAAAAGATATTATATCAAATTTCAAAAATCCTAAAAAGGTCTGGCAGATAATTAATAATTTAACTGGCAAAATTTCTAAATCCATTGATGAAATCATATTAAAATCGTTTAAAGTGAATGCATCTATTTTATGTAACAAATTTGCTAATGATTTCATAAATAATATTAAAGCCTTAATTCCTAATTGTACTAATAAATTAATGAAAGACAACAATCACATAAATATATCAAATTTGTCTATGAGAATAAAATACGTAACAAGTTATACAATATCACAAATAATAAAAAACATAAGTTCTAAAAAAAGCCCTGGTATTGACGGCATTAGAGCTGGTGATTTGCAGCATATTAACGACCAAATTTCGCCAGTTTTAGCTCATCTTATTAACAGAATCATTAAAACTCGACAACATCCAGATGAGTTAAAGATAGGTATTATTAGGCCTATTTTTAAAAAAGGCTGCACAACGGATACAAATAATTATAGACCAATTACTATATTATCGTGTATAAATAAAATAATAGAGGAATATTTAGGACAACAAATAAAAAAATATCTATCAGAAAACAAAATTATTAACAGCAAGCAATTCGGTTTTCAAAACAAGAAAAACACTACGAAATTATTATCTCAGTTCACTAATGAGGTTACTTAAACCAAAAGAAACATATTATTGCTGTATTTATTGATTTCAGCAAAGCCTTTGATTTACTGGATTACGACACATTATACAGCAAACTCCAGCATGCTGGTGTACGTGGTCCACTTCTGGAGTGGTTCAAGAACTATCATACTAATCGAAAAATAACAGTTAAGATAGGAGAGCAACTTAGTAACTTGACTAACACTGAGCGGGGTACGGCCCAAGGTTCAAAAATCGGCCCAATAGAATACCTCATGTATGTCAATGATATGTGTAATATATTCCAGGGTGGTTCTGTTTACCAGTTTGCTGACGACACGTGTATGTTAGCTGCTAATGAAAGTATATCTGTAGCGGAACGGATAATGCAAAATAATTACAACTTATTATGCAAATGGGCACATGATGTAGGGCTAGTTATTAATTCCCAAAAAACAAAAGTAATGCATATCCACTCGCCATATTTAAAAGTAACAAAATCACCAACCATTTTATCCCATTCTCATGGCTGTCTTCACCTTAGTAGCAGGAGCTGTACATGTAGCTGTTTGCAGCTAGTTGAACAACATTCATATCTAGGGTTGTTAATAGATAATAAGTTTACCTGGAAACCGCATATTGATAATGTTTGTAATAAACTTAGAGCGGTTATGGGAAAACTTGCAATTTTGAAGCATAAGTTACCATATGTCACACGTAGAATGCTTTATCTAGCCCTTGCCGATTCGATAATCAACTATGGTATTAGTAGTTACGGACGCACCTTCAAAACACACTTGAATAAGGTTTATAACTTACAATTACGGATTTTGAAAAACATTGTACCTAAGAATGTTAGAAGAAAATACAAGGAGGAAAACTATATAGGTTTATTTAACTTTTGCCAAGTAGTTAACGTTATAGATAAAGTAAAACAAGCAATGATTTACGAACATTTTGATGATATTCAATACTTAGAAAAAAGAAATCGTGCAAGTAATTTGCGTCAGATCGCAAGCCTTCCTACGTATGTACTACCTTGTTATATAAATATGTATGGAACGAGGACATGGGAATATATGTTACCGAACACTTTGAATGATTTACCGCCAAATATATTGAAGTTGGCGATAGATCATTCCGGGTCAAATCCATACGCGAAATGTAGAAAAACACTTAAAAAATATTTTTTAAATAAGCCATAAAGAGCCACCTTAATACATAAAAAAAAAAACACTGTTTCGTGTCGAGCATGTGATCCCACCACGATTCCTTTAGCGGATAAATCATTGGTTTTTGCTAATGGTCGAAATATAATTTTGTATGTATTGTTATTATTGTGTATAAATAAATTAAAAAAAAAAATATATTACTGGAGTGAATCCGCTTAGATACACAAACAACTTACGATCAGAGGTTCCCCATAATGTGAAGATATAATAACCCGTGTTTTGTGACAATCGAGCTTCAACTTCACCGGCCCTTTTAAGGCACTGATACCTTTGTTCTACATTGCAACCTGTCACCTTATCAAAAAGTTAAATTTCGAACTCCTAATTATTTTTCCTACGGTTATCTCGTTTCTAAATCTTATAGGATTAGCGAGATCTACTACCAAAGCTTAAGGATTAGGCAAAGATACTAATTTTAACTTGGAGAGACTGCTGTCAGACCTACGGAACGCAAAAAGTTGGTTTTCTCTTTTTAGAATAGGCCATACGTCTTTTGAATTTTCTATTCTATTCTATTCTAATTTCTAGCATTTACTGGTTTCCTTATGACTTTTTCTTCGCTGTCAAGTAAGCGATAATAACAAATATCATATACATATGTACATCCTAGGATGTAAACCAGGAACCGATCAGTTCATAGGACAACGAATCATATCCACTATCTTACTGTCTCTCCGAGGACCGTAGACATAAAAACTCGTGATCTGCTGCAGTCGAGCTTCACTTGCCTAGCTCTTTCAGGCTTTTGGTACCTACGTATCATATTGCTATCGCCTGGCCAAAAGGAGAAATTAAATCTCAAAGTCCCTCTATATCTATATATAATATAACTTCGTTGTGAGTTCCAAGGCAGCCATAGTTTTAAACTCGTGACTATTATGAACTATCAAGTTCATTGCCATTCTGGCACACGCAGAAGACACAGCGATGCGAATGTGGAGTGGGCTTGACCTGATAAAAAAACACGGTATATCGTCAAAAATGTGGCATTAATGTAATAGTACCATTATATTAATCCCACATGAGTACGTTATTATTAGAATATGTAGTCAATATAAGGAAGGTCAAATAAGGAAATAAAATTTTGATTATGTAAGGTGACTTTATTCATGAAATAAAGTCGAAATTATACTTTGGTGTGAAATTCGCGAGAAATCTTGTGAACATTGATCAAATCTAGACTATACCTACTGTTATAAATTTTTAACACGATTGAAACTAAAAATAAATATTAATTTACATCAAAGTCTATCACTGCATCAGTAGCCTTCCTTCAATCAGCTTCATCATTGAATTCATGAGAATCGCGTCACATAATGAGACAAACGGTCCGCAGTATATGTTTATGTATACGCCCCTACTGCGAGACAAACGACTATAACGCCTGCCTAGGCATACTACAAAAACTAGACTGTGCCTATCCAGTATTCCTAGCAGTTTCCGTCTATTTCAACGTATTTCATTAAAAATACATTTACGAGCTACGGGATTTCTGTCGGCTCTTAGATTATATTGGTAATAGATTTGATTAAAAACATTAAGTTAAAGCATTTCTATGAAATTACTATAGTTCCAAACGGAACGGACGGGTTGATGCTTCACAAAAAATAGCCTGAAAACGTCTGTGGTATCTAAATAAAATAAGCTTATTCGCTTCGTTCACTCTCTTATCTCCATGTGGACCAAGAACAACCTTGCTACTACTTCGCTTGGTCATGATAGAGGCTTTCAAATCGCATATAATTATACTTTATTCCTTTCAACCAAATCCAGAATATCCCTTACACTTTCGCCAAATTTCTCAAGCACCTGGGGATTGAGAGAGAGACGCAAGAGAGGACGCGGCAACCAGAAAACCTCGTCTGATGAAAGTTGGAGGACTTTATTCAAACCTGAAGAAGTACTACCGTAACTGTAACCGCTCGCGCCACCAGAGGCTGAGCGGGAGGAGAGTACGACAGATACGCTGGCAAGTTCATCCAAACCACAGAGCCACCATATCATCGGGAATGGTATCCCTCGGCTCCTACATTTTCCCAGCTTCCTTTCATTAATCTTATAAATAAAGTGTGTAATCGTAACGAAACCAGCTATATCCGTAAATAATATCGTAAATATTAACGTGGTATCCTGGCACGCGCACCTTATGCCTAAAAGGAGATTTCTTTAACTTTATCTATCGCTTCGCAAAAGATTAACAGATTTAAATTACTTTACTCTATTTATTTTTAAGGCAGAGATTCATCTGCTACGACCAAATTGATTGTGTTTTATCAGAAGGTGACTTCAGGAGGGAACCAGCGAGTAAGCATGAAAGGGGCCACGAATGTTAAAGAACTTGTATAAGGACCACGTCTTATGGCGATCGGTTCTCTCTGCCTACCTCTGAATATTTATACGGATTTGTTTTGTATCTAAATAAATATATAATATATGTAGAATGTCATAAGAACAAAATAGTATAGTAAAAATTAACAAAAAATAAATATTTTCATAGAGAATTCAAAGTTTATTTGCAGGCACAGAAATAAACTGAACAGTACTACAGAGAAACTGAAAAATTATTTCAGACGATCGTGCCATACTTTAAAATTCATTACTAAATACCTATAGTTATAAAATATCACAAATCTAACAAAAAGGTTATAATACTCAAGAACTCATTTTTGCAGTGTGATTTTCGCCATTGGAAAGTATTGATTTCAGAAGAACTCTCTCACCAGAAAAATATGCTTACATCGCATAGCCTTTGTCTCCGGCAGCTATATATAGGGGCTAAAACTTATGGAGAACGACTTTTATTCTTGATTTTTAAGCTTTATTTTCACAACTCTCAATTTTACATATTTCGTTACATTGGTGTTGTACCACGAAAACTTCGCAGGGTTCATCTGGGTAGGTAAGTCGCAGGCCTACTTAAGTACTATGTAGATTTAGACATAAGTAATGGAGTTCTAAGTACTTATATAACATTTCTTTAATTAATGTCTAAATCTTTTAGGTATTTATTGATTCATAATTATGTAACTCTTCTGGCAATTTATTAAGATAAGTTGGGACCAGATAATTTGTAACTCTTTAAACATAAAAAATGGCTACTTTCATAATGTTCTATAAAAATTAAATGCCTATCTTATATTTACACCACTGAGGTGGCAAGACCAGTTACAATTGCAACATCAAGGGCTTCACTCGCGTGTTACTGAAAAATGTAAGCAAAAATAGACCTTCAGCTCAATTCATGATAATAAACACGTATACAAGTCCATAACATATTCTCCTGAATAACTAGGATTGACCGTGGAAAACGTCGCAATGGCAATGAACTACTATGCTATGCTATGTTTTTAGGCTATTGATGCAATAGCCTAAAAACTGGACTGTTACAGTTTTTTTTCATTTTAGTAAATAAACATATTTTAGGGTTCCGTACCTCAAAAGGAAAAACGGAACCCTTATAGGATCACTTCGTTGTCCGTCCGTCTATCAAGACCCTTTTTCTCAGGGTCGTATGAAGCTATCAAGCTGAAATTAATATTAAATACTCAGGTCTGTAATTCTTTAGAGCAGTGAAAAAAATCAAACTTCTAAGTCAACGTCAAATCAAAAGATACGAATGCTATGGATGCTGATGATGGATGCTGATTAGTAATCGAGGCTGTCAAGAAATATGAATTGGTCACAGCTATATTTAATAAAAAGCAGCCCGACTGGTGAAGTAGATACTTCCACCTTCTCAGGATATGTATTGTACAATTATGCTGTAACAAAATTTATTGTGATAAAATTAATAAAATTATTACTGGATGCCGGACAGACCGGGCCGTACGTGCAGCACTACGGCCTTTCGTCTTTTTGCACACAGAGAGTGTGGAACTAATACGGGTGGGTGTAGTCCTTTTAAGGCGCATCACAAAATGGTCCCTTTAAGATATCTTTTTAGGGTTCCATACCCAAGGGGTAAAACGGAACCCTATTACTGAGACTTCGCTGTCCGTCCGTCCGTCCGTCCGTCTGTCACCAGGCTGTATCTCACGAACCGTGATAGTTAGACAGTTGAAATTTTCACAGATGATGTATTTCTGTTGCCGCTATAACAACAAATACTAAAACATAGAATAACATAAATATTTAAGGGGGCTCTCATACAATAAACGTGACTTTTTTGCTCGTTTTTGCTCGATATTGATAACGGCAACAGGTAGACACTTGAAATATTCTCAGAATAATTAGTTATATATTCACTTTAAGAATAAATTATTAAATTAAAATAAAACAAATATTTAAGGGGGGCTCCCATACAACAAACGTGATTTTTTTGCCGTTTTTATAGATAGTGGTACGGAACCCTTCGTGCGTGAGTCTGACTCGCACTTAGCCGATTTTTTTTATTTGCACTGTCGTCAGCCTCGTTTAAGAGGAATATTTTGGATTTACTTTCAGATTGACACATGAGCTTCCTTAATAGTATCTACAATTTCATCAAAGCTACTCCATGTGCTTCTGCCACCAAAGCGGATTAGATCAAATTGCATGAAAATCTAAATCTGATTTTCTCAAAATAACACCTAAATCTGTGTTAATGATATCTGTTGCTGTTACTCTATAGCTGATGTTCCACTAAAATGGTTTTGCAATACTTTCTGTAGTGGTTAAGCTGAGTCACATACCTGCTTCTAGAAGTAAAATAAGGATATTGGGGCTGATTGTACAACCACCCAAATATGTGTATAATATTGTTAATTAATCTCGTGTTTATTCGTGTTATCTTAAATAAAATATTATAAAAATAGTTCTTGTCTTCCTGCGAGTGACGAAGGTCACCATTAAGTACCCAAGCCGATACTGCGTCAGCAGTGGAACTAGCAATCCGTCTACGGTAACCACTTCACATTATATGGGATGCATGTTTATTTGTCACACTACGCGTATTAAAATCTTTTAAAGTCATAGAGCGGCAGTTTATGCCGGTCATCTAAGGTAATGGTTTATAAAATATACGATGGCGTCGTAAACACTAAAATAATAAATTAGTTACTATGAAACTTTATAGCAGTAACGTTTATTTATGGATATATTTAATGCAACCGCATTTCGCAAACTAATTAGTATTAACATGCCAATATGAGTAACAATTTTGACACTCCCAAGCTTTTGAGTAGATTATTTAAAAAAAAATCAAAAAACCTCCTCCAGATAATTAACATACTGTTTACGAGTATATATTTTTAGTACACACATAATTTTAGTAAATGGCGGATATAGTTTAATGTATAAACTCAACCAAATATAAACCAAATGTATCAAATTTAGTCTTCCAAATGTGTCTTCTGCCTATATCTTCTGTATTGGCAGAAGTCTTATTGAATGTCTATGTTTACCGGCAAGTTTATTTATGGGTATTAGTGGGGGTTTTCAGATTACAGTAGACTCCGAATAATTTGGAATCTAATTTATAACATGGGCTTCAGAGAATCACTGAAGGAAATGTTCAAAGAAATAAATGGCCTGAGTATACTGAAAAAGTAACACTTTTCAGTACACTCGTATTTATAGAAACATAATATATACTTGCAAAAATAAAAGTCGTTTTCAAACTCTAGTGATCTTAGAAGCAGAAAAAGGTTGCGCATGCGCTGCTGTACATCGGTTTGCTAGGTCTCTTCTTGTAAATTGTATTTGATTCTATAATAAATTGTCTGAAACACATCATAAATATTATAATGTAAAAAGGCTTATTATAGAATTAGTAAAGATGTAACTGCCGAAGATGTCTGGAAATAATACAGCACAGGCAACAATATATCTTTAATTTCTTTATTATAGTACTAACATGCTGACATAAATTTATTGTAACGGCAAATTAACGAATCCGAAAGAAGCCTGTATTTGTAAATTCTTTCAGTATTTCTTTCGGCATTCGCAATGCGAGTAGACTTAAAATACGAGTATAACCAAGAGTATTGAATAAGCCGCAACATAATAATATTTCATGTCTAAAGGCCCGCGAGGGCCCAATGTCAAATAACGAATTTAATCCTTTTTTTGTATCCAGAGAAGTTTTCTACCGAGAATGCTTAAATCGTAAGATCAACTTGCCGAGGTTTTCCGTAGGGACTACAGCATGTGATTCTTCATAAAAAAACGGGAAGAGGTTTTTACAAGGTTGGTAACGCAAAATTGATATGTTCATAGGCTACGGTAGCTGCTTACTAGGCTCGTATGCTTCTTTGGCCACCTTAGTAGTATTTTTTTGCAAAACAAACATGTATATATAATAATTTGTGAAACATGAATTATTCTCATTTCTTTCTTTTTATACTAGGTAGGGCGACATACGGCCTACCGTGCCGTGTATGTAAAGCGATTACCAAAGCCTATGAACGCCTGAAGTATCACTCATACCCTGCCACCTCTGCTGCTAATACAGCAACTCCTTGAGCTTCTGGTAATCTTGCTCATACGCAGGAATATAACATCCCTCTAGGAAGTTGTTATTTAAATGCAGTTTTCTGTGAGGTAGAAGTACTTTCCAATACAGGCTGCTTTGAAGCTCCCTACCTCTATTAAAAATGCCCAAACAAAGACATGTGTGTGTAGGAATCGAAACCACAAGCGTTGGTGTCAAAGTAGCATTATGAACCACCGAACTCCTGAAAACCATTTTCATAGATATACAGGGTAACTTATCTCGACTTAGTCCTTGCGGAGTATGATATTCGAGTTAAAATGCCACTATTTTAACATGCTGTGTATGTGACCAGAAAACACAAATTTCGAGAGTTTAGATGTTTGATTTTATGATAAACTAGAATTTGATATTTTTGGCCTAGGAAATAAACAAATATTGCAAATAAAAGGTAATAGCAAAAAGTAATTCAAATGTACTCGTTACATTTATTAGGGTTCCGAAAGTCAAAAGGAAAAACGGAAGCCTTATACGATCACTTCGTCGGCCGTCTATCCGTATGCCAATATCCTTTTTCTCAGGAAGATATGGAGTTATCATGTTGTTGTATAAATATCAAATACTCAAGTCTGCAATGCTAGAGCAATGATACCCCTGCGAATAAGGAACCGGCCTATTGATCAACTGGTCCTTAGTTCGAATCCTGACGAGGGCATATGCCACTAAATTAGTGTATTCAGATTTATGTACATATTTATTACTTACTCGACGGTGAAGGAAAGCATCGTGAGGGAACCTACACGTCCAACACGTATTTCGAAATACGTGTAACCTAACCCAAGAAAGGTCTGATTTTCCCTCTGGGTTGAGGAGCTATGACGGCAGTCGCTCCATGTAAAAATCAGTGCCTAATCCTTAGGCTTAGGAAGCGGATACCTCCAATCCTAATGGATTCGGAAACAGGATGACGCGAAGAAGAAGAAGAAAACTCAAGTCTGCAATCCCTTGGAGCAGTGGAAACACTCGCAAGGGAATCCAGATCTATAGAGCACTTCTCGTTGATCTACAATCACGATATTTTTTTTATATTAGAGGGGGGCAAACGAGCATGCGGGTCACCTGATGATCACCATCGCCAATAGACATCAGCAACACCAAAGGGTCACTGATCCGTTGCCAGACATAGGCTCTTTTCTTGAAGGCAACCATATCGTATTTGGCTGGAAGCAATATTATGTTGCACAAGTAAAGGAAAAAAATCGAAAACCGTAAATTTATAGATTACAAAAAATATATTTAAACTTATTTGCAGTTGGTAAACTAACCGCGACTTATGTTAATGTATGGGGACAATAGTTTTCCAACGGCAAATTTAGGTTACTGTGTCTAGTTCACCTTTTCGCTAGATATAGTTAAAAATATTGCATAAAAACACCTAATGTTTTCATAGTTGTGCTTACAACATAATCGGAAAAAAACAGGAGAAATCTTCGAGGTTCGATTCCCGTGATGAACGAACTACTTACATATCTACAAGTTGTGTTTAACTTATTGCTAGTAGAGCGCATCCAATCAATTCATTACTTGGAAATCATATTTCTCAGTAATGAATTGATTGGTGATTTGATTGACTGATTGGCTGTGATTTTGATTTAAATTGAAATGTATAGGCTAGAAGATTCGTAGTCGATATTTGTAAAAACATTTGAGTACGTTTTGATCGTGTGTAGTCGAGTTAATTTTCAAAGTTAAATGCAAACAAATGTACTACTACCAGCCCCATATAAAGCGATTACTGTACTGTATTGTGAACATATGCGTGCAATACAAGGATTATAGTTCGCTTAATGTTGCTTACCAGCACTTCCTAAGGAGCGGCACCAGTATTTTGTTAAGGGTTTCCTAGTAACCTAACTTATTAGCAGGATCCTACCTTCAGAGAATAGTTTACGTGGTGAAGATAATTCTGTGAACGGGTTTCCCATACTCTCTCTTACACATATATTTCCTATACTTAAAGTAGGTTAGTTGTTTTACTGCAAGAATTAAAGACATGTAATCCCAAAAGAAAAGAATCTTACTCCATTTTAACGCAGCCATTTCCATCGTCCCGCCAGACTGAGACGGCTAGCTAAGCATAAAAGAGACGACGTTACATAATCCACTTATACGTCACGGTCGGGTTACTCTCATACATTTTTACTGAAGAAAATTCGGGAATACCCTTAATGCATATTAAGCCGGGTACAGCTATTTGCAAACGTAGGTATCGGTATTGAAATGAAATTTTCCGCAGTGTGGATTTTGCGGATAACGAAAGCCTTTGGTAAGAATGTGACCCTTCTCGAGTTTGGCTGCCCGGGTTATTGTTTCGAGTACTTTTTTAATAATGACCCGAAATTTGTGTACATGATGTCCCTTTTATGGATTGTTGGTCTTTTGGAGACAGAGTTTCGTAATCTTGTTGGGTAAATTTATTTGCCACAAAACTTTATCCTGCGTAATGTTTGACTAAAAGTAAAAATTGACCCTGGAGCAAAGTTATTTTCTGTTTATAGAAATGCTATTAGAATGGAATGTTAACATACATTTCGAAGATATAAAACCGCGTTTTTTACGTTCTAAATAAAAATAGTGTGCTAAGCCTAAGCTCAAAACAGGTGTTCCAATTTCAAACGTAAGACCTTTGCAACTTTAACAAGTACTTCATTTTTTTAGGAAAGATTTCTTCATAAAATTAATTAAAATGCAAAACCGTATAAATACCAACATTTGACCCAAAATGTCGCTGCAAAAACAGCTGTTTCCTAGATATACGAAATATAATTATAAAATAAGATTTGCTCCTTTACAGTAATTGTATACGGGATTATTTTCGCCTTCAGCTCATAATTTATCTTTTCCGAGCTCAGTTTTTTTTTTATACTACGTCGGGAGGCATACAAGCATACGGTCCACCTGATGTAAAGCGGGTACTATAACCTACTAACGCTTGCGATATATTAAGTCGCGCGATGCCTCCTCTGCTGCTTACACAGCAACTCCTTGGGAGCTTACTGGTGACCTCACTCACACGCAGGAACACAACAAACCTCTAGGGAGTTGTTATTTGGCTGCGGTTTTCTGTGAGGTGTGCGGGCGAGCTGCTTTGATGTACAACCAACCAAGTGTATCTATACTATTATATATAATGAATCTGTTCCAAAGTAGTTTAGATCTAATTCCTATTACTTTACTTTTAATCGTTTATTTTATCTTAGAAACATTTCAGTATGTCATTAGAATACAAGTCCTATATATGCATAAACATTTCTACTGCAATAGAAGTTTTGTTTGAACATACACAGAATTTTCCGAATATAGGTACCATTCCCAATTAAAACACGTGTTACCTAAATAAGCTGTTTGAACTATTTCTATTGCTGACTTTTCCACTAGTATCTATAATATATATAACAATAACTCACAACTTTTATTTTATTTGTTTCATTTATATTTATTTAAATATTTTGTATGCCCATATACACATGAAATTAATATTGATTACGTTCTCAATTTTTAATTAAACTCATTCATTATGTGCAATCCTATGTCGACAGTTTACTTTTAAATTCATTTACCATACTCTCTTTTTCATTCATTTGTATGTAAGTAATTCATATTATATATAGATAAATTTTGTAAAATCATAAAAGATTAAAAGAAAGTAGCAAAATTGGGAGCAACGCACAAGGAAGCGAGATTTTAATTGTTAGCTTTCATAGGTTATGATTAAGGCTTTACTTTTAGAACCGCGTTCTTATCTACCACCTGTTGTTGTTCTAAAGGACTTAATAATATATTTATTATTAATAATAACTAAATAACAATCAAATTCTAAATACTTACGTCAGGTTTCTCTTGATTAACTGCGCGCTGTCACTTGTAGCTTCTTCTTGTTAGCATTAACCTGTTTCCTAATCCATTAGGATCGACTGCAGTCACATCCCCACAGCACACAGAGGGAAATCCAGACCTTTCACAGGTAACGTCACACGTCTTTCGAAGCCGGGGCCGGTGATAATTACAAATATACTGCCACTTGTATGATTTCACTAATAAACCAAGTTTTATTCTTGTCAACTGCCACCTTTTTCCCTGTACTCGCGTGGCTAACATCCATTTATTTGATGTGAAAAGGTTATCGTAGCGTAGTTGAGACGTTTGGCACCACTTGTCTGATTTAGAAGGCGGATTGAGAATTGAAGCAGGAAACATTAAAGGAAACTCTTAATTAGTTGCTGTAATATTTAGCATGATCACCAAACTTTAGCCACTGAACTTAATAGCAGATAGATTATATCTCTATCTCAACACATCACATGTCAATACATCCTTTTTCCTCTAAACACTTGTTTAACAACACACATTGGTACATATTTCGTCGGCTGGGTAACGACGTAACTGACAATTTAGGTGTAAGGCACATTTTAGCGCAAATTGTCTTATTTTGAATCCTAAACGAACTGTATCCCCTAACACTGGTGAAAAATGACAGCGTCTGTTTTATTTGAGCTTCTTAGGACTTTTTAGTTGTGAGGCGATGAATAGTATTTTTGTTAGCTACGTCGTTTAGGCAGGCAAGTTACTAGCAGAAGCAACGAGCTGAAGGTGTTAGATACAACTTTCACATTTCTCCATATTTCTTGTTAACATCAACCACAATATTTTTTTTCGTTAACATTAATCACTATACTTTAGCCACTTCACTAGATTACTCGCGACACTCAGGTGTCGTAATTAAATCGACGACCTAGCAGTCTGTCCCCGGCAGCTCCCCAGCCTGCACTGGTGGACTAAATGAGAAAGATTTCTCCTATTTCTTCCCATTCGAGAGAGAATATAAAACTCTTTTTCGCCTTTTTTTACTTCCAACTTCGTCTTAATATGCCACCCGCTCGGACCTTGCGACAACAGAGTACATTAATTACTAGAGGCGACATAGCATAATTAATAAAGAAATAAGTATTTTTATACCAAATTTGTATTTTTTTTATAGAATCTCGGGAGGCATACAATCATACGGCTCCCCTGATGTATCGTTACCGTAGCCTAAAAACGATTGCAAGACATTAAGTATCACTCGCGCGATGTGACCTGTTATGCTGCTAACTCCTTAGGAACTTATTTGTGATATCACTCACTCGCAGGAGTACAACAACTCTCCAGGGAGTTATTATTTTGTTGATATCAAACCAGGGTGACAAGCTGCCGTACACCCGCACACATGCTGCACAATCCTCATAAATGGATTGCACAGCACGGAGCAGGTCACCGTCAACCCCATATCTGGTCAAAATGTTCCAGAGATTCTGTCGCACGACCCTATCAAATGCTTTCTCAAAGTCCACAAAACCGTAGAATACCTTCTGGTCCATAGCCAGATGCTTCTCTACGATGTTGACTGTATTCTACTACTATGCTTCCCAAAGCATTCGATCGGATTTCGCCCTCATTCGCCTTTCAATGATTTCTCCATACACTTTAGCTGCTAAGTTCATCAAACTGATGGCCCTATATTTGGCGAAGTCCATACGTGAATCCTTGCCATTATACAAGGGCACGATGACTGCGCGTCTCCAATTGGTCGAGACCCTTCCGGTTCTCCAGCATAATTTGCTCAAAAACTAGAAGGCGACGCTAACGTAAGTGCGACCTAGTTTCATCATCTCAGCTGTTACCATATCGATTCACGTTGATTCCATTTTTCAAACTTCGTATCGACCATTCAATCTCATCCATGGTAATGTCTTCATGGTACGCTGGCACTGCCGAATCAATCACAGACTCATTCACAGTGCCAGCGTCCTGGACCTAATCATACATTTCTCTAAAATATTCCCTCCGCCGTTCTAAAACTTCCTGAGCCTTTCTTGTCCATTATGGCGGACGAACCACTTCGAGACTTATTTACCTCACTCTAGTAGAGTTTGGTATTTGCCTGGAAGTTCTTGGTCAGACTCTCTTCCTCATTCATAAGAAGTCTTTCACGTTTCTCTTTCACTAAAGCTTTGGTTTCATTCTTGCATCGACGGTATATTTCTTTTTTCTTTTCCTTCTTAACACTACTCTAGTGCAAAGATGATACGTAATCCAGCCATGCTTTCCTCTTTTTTTCCACGGAGGATTCAACCTCCGCATCCCACGAGGCATCTACTAGTATGCTACGTCTCTTTGCGCATCCACATGCTTCTTTCGCACTATCCACCATATTTTCTTTCAGAACTTTCCAACATTCGTCCACATCTGAGTCGGAGAGACTCGCAAGTCTTTCACTGACTAAACGTACATACATATTCCTTATACTTTCATCTTCCAATTTTACACATCTTATTCTTTGATGATCTCCGAAAGGAATACGCACTTGCCAGTGTATACACTTCTTGAAAAGGCTCACAAGCCTGCTTATCGCCTGATAGTGGTCCGTTTCAAGAGTGGTATATCTGAAGGCTTTTGTATCCATTAACAACTTTCGGAGACGTCCATCTATCAAAATTAAATCAATCACACTTTTTGCATTCCGTATCCATGTTTAAGTGTGAATATCCTTGTGATGGAAGAACGTGTTCGACACAAGGAGGTTTCATTCCATACATATGTCTAGAACTAACTTACTAGCATCGTTCACTCTCTTATCTCCGTATGGACCAAGCACAGCCTCATAACTGCTTCGCTTGCCCAACCCATAAATTTAGATCACCACACGTACTTATTCGTCCGTCCGTTCATTCGCTTCAGCCAAATCCAGAACATCCTTGACAATCTCTCAAAACTTCTTGAGCTCCTGGGGATTAGCAGAGCTCACAGGAGCATATGTTGAGGATGAGGTGCAATTTGATCTAACCTGCTTTGTGTGCTTCCGCCGCCAATTAGTTCAAGCGGCCTAGCGACGGCCGGCACCCACCCACTACTGTTAGTAAGTGCAACATGCCGACGCTGCCATGGCTGCTCCGGTAGTCTCTGACTCGGCTGCTGCGGTCGTCCGCCATCTGGAACAGAATCCGCATGCCCCCACCACCACCGTCGCTGCCATGACTGACCTGGTCGTCGCTGCGACACGTGTTTCGCCTCGCCACGAGGCATCATCAGGCGTTGTAGACGTTAATCGAAAGAATAACATGCTACATGTGACAAATCCATCTTCCACCAACCACAATATAAGGGACGGCACTGCGATGGATTTGTCACTTGTAGCATGTTATCAATTCAATAGTCGCGGCGTGAACGCTTCTGGTACCGACCCCATGAACGTAGTAAAATTGTAAAAGAGCCAAGTTTTTAAAACACATATTTTATTTTAAATAGTAAAACAGATTGACTCTACCATCCATACATGCGCCAATATTTATGTTTATATTTTTCCTTGTCTTTTTGTTGTGCGTGTATCACATAAAAACTACGAAACGTGTTTGATTAAAGAGACAACATAAAATATTTAGGATTCTTTCATACGGATCCAGGAACGCACGACTCGCACGAGTGACATACCTGGCGTTGCTACTGCCCATAGGCTGCTTAACATTAGATGCTTGCAGCAGCCATATACTTGTATGCAAAAAGCAAATGTTTAGAAACTGTGAAAAACTTGAAACAACAAATTCCATTCCGACTATGCAATACTAAACCCCGAGAAGCTGCTGATTATATATATCCTTTATATATCAGCAGCTACTCGGGGTTTAGTATTGCATATATAAATAAAAAGTTCATAAATTAAGTAAACATAGTTTGCAGAGGCGGGGTTATCTCTAAAAGATATCTCTTCTAGCCAACTCTCAGCAGTGGGACATATCGTCAGTTGCGGATGGAATAAATTTTATGTTAATACATACTGAATATACACATATTATTTTTTTATACAACATCGAGGGTAATCAAGCATACGGCCCACCTGATGTAAAATATTTACCGTAGAATATGAATGGTTTCACTACAAAGGAGTGACTTAGGAGCTCACTTATTTCTCACTCGGACTGCTTTGATACGCTCTACCTCTCTTAAAAACGCTCTCTCTTAAAAATCAATCTAAGACCAAAATAAACAGGCAAGCTAATGCGCACAAATGTTAGTCCTATGTAGAAATGGTACCTTTGGTATTAAAGTGCTTGACCTAACTGCTTGATCACCATGTTCGTCAAAATAAATGTATGGACACGACTAAAATTAACGTCAGTTCTATCAGTTTCCTAGCTCCTCTCGCGAGGGGTGGTTGTGTTAATCGCGGGGCCGCCCCGTTCTTCGTTAGTCTAGAATTAATTCGTTGATAAGACGCCGCGCTCCCGGCTATGCTGTCTTGAGATCTTAGGGCTGCCACAGGCAAATCGTGGAAATATTATTTGTATAATTTGCAAGCTATACTTCGACCTTATTGTATTAAAGGGCTGTTACTACATTACTCTTGACTTGACGTACCAAATATAACACTTAAGAGAGGAAATATAATTCATTAAAGTTTTTTAACGTAAATAACTTTGAAGAGCTCGATGGCGAAGTGGTTAATAACGCTACTTTGACACCAATGCTCGTGGGTCCGATTCCCACAAAGTGCAAACATTTATGTGAATGAACATGTCTGTTTGTCTTGGGTGTTTGGGTGTTTTTAAAAGAGGTAGGGCGCATCAAAGCAGCATCAGAAAGGGTTATTGTGTTTCTGCTGGTAAGTGAGGTCACCAGTAAGCTCCTAAGGAGTTTCAATGTTAGCATTACGTTTGTTTGTTTACTTAAAGAATTGCAAGCGTTCATAGACTACGATAACATTTTTACATCAAGTGGGCCATATGCGTGTATGCCTCTCGGCGTTGTATAAAAGAAACCAGTTGAGAATGCGCAAGCTTGCATCGCCAGAGGAATACCTGGCTCGTCAATTATATAATAATTCATTTTTTTTTTAATTTGTCGGCCATTTTGACAATGTTCCTTAAGAGATAAGAGGTTAGTTTTTCAGACATTCCTATTCTACTTTTTTATGCTGAATCCGAATCTGAAGTCAAAATTCGAATATTCGAAAAAATATTTCATATAGGAACGGTGTTCCTGAAAATATCAACAATTTATAAGCAATTATTTACATGATAAGATTTGAATTTATATGATGAACAATTATTTATATGTTTTCCCATAGCGCATTATGATGACTATGTGATGATGATGAAGTAAATTAGCTTCGAATATGTTTAGTATCAAATGAAATTGTACTAATTTTATAAAATATGATTTTTTTATTCCCATGCAGCTTTTAGCAACATGGCAAAATGACACAGCGCCTAGATTATTTTACATTTGTATTATTTTCGTTAATTATCCCTAAGATTTCGCTCGCCCTATCTATCATAGTATTAGATTTAGATGGGGACGGGCCCCATCTAAAATGAAAAATGTAAAAATTGTATAAATATTATAGGAAAAAAAAATTAATGGTGTTTGTGACTAATACTTAAACTTTTTTTGGTAACATCCTTTATCATCAAAAGAGCTTCTCAAACACAGTTGTATACAGTCTTCTTACTACTAAACCCTTGAAGAGTAAGTCTCGTTTAATGAAACATGTTCCAATTTATATTAAATTCTACTACTACTAGAACGATCACGGGCAGTTAATATCGATACTATTATAATGTTAATATATTATTATATCGATAAGTAATTGTGATTTCTATTGTTATGGTCCTATAATTATTTTTTATATATTTCTTTTTCTGAGTAAACTCGAGCTTTGATGGAAACTCTAGTTTTTTTGTGTGTTTTTGATATTTTTTTCTACATAATTATTTTTGTTGTCAACGCTATTGAATGGAAGAGGGCACTTTTGAAACACATTTTTTTAATCTATCTCAGACATCAGGACGGCAGGATCAAGACGAAGCTAGGTAACTTTTAGTTTAAATAAAATTTATGTTGAAATAAACTATTATTATTTTAGTTTTAGTTATACGGTCCAAAGAACATACTGAACCTACGTAGTCCATCTTGCGCTTAATGAATTTTAATTATATTATAAATATCATATATTAAAACGTTTCATCCCTGAAATTCAATAGCAAATTAAAAAAACGACCACAGGATCGCCACGGGGCACGGGGAGAAATGACACCCCCGAGCCTATGCTGACCCTCTCTAATGAACATTGCACTGTATTGCTATCTCCCTTACACCTCCAACAACCCCCTGAGGACAGTTCACCTCATTCCCCCCTGAGAAGTGCCATCAAACCAATTGTCGTCTCGATTGCATTTTTTTGAAATGATTTGGATTTGAAAGACCTTGAATTTTGAAAGGATTTTTATTAGTATTGTCTTAGGTTTTCGCGATTGTTACACATTGAATTAAACAATTTTTAACGGAAGTATCGCATGTTTTATTTATTTTGTTGAACCTGACGTTTCGAATGCTTTGCAGCATCCGTGGCCGCAGGAAGGATTTTTATTACCACTAAGATTGAAAACAGACGATAAAACTAGAAAGTGCAAAATTCACATAACAGTACAGGTAAAACTAACTGCTTGGATTGTGTACAGAAGAGTTATTGGATATATTGCCCGCAGCTTCCTAGAATTCATCCTCTTATTCTGAAATCGCAATGATTTTGATAGCAGTTATAGCCCAGCCTATTAAGAGGGGACATAAAGCTAAATGGCGCCCTCATTTTGTTTTTATTAATAACGCTGAATTTAAGACCGATTCCAAAAAACGCCCAATACAGGCACTGAAGAACCATATTTATGTGTTTTTGAAACGTATCTTGAATTTCTTATCTAAGTACAAGTAACCAAAATTTTAATTATTGCTTATTGTGGCCACTTATATCATCAAAATTATTACTAATTGTACATAAATAATTTCTGTATATGTTCTGTATTTAAGAACATGTCTCAAAAAACATAAATATGGTTCTGCAGTGCCAATATTGAGCGTTTTTTGGAATTGATCTTAAATTCAGCGTTACGTTACTAAAAAAACGAAATGAGGGCGCCACTTAGGTTTACGCCCCCTCTTAACCTACGGTCCCTGGTTCAAATCCTGGCGTGGGCATGAGCCACAAAATTTTCAAATTTAAGTACATATTTGTAATTATCCATTGCTCAGCGTTGAAGGAAAATGTCGTGAGATAAACCGCACGTCCAAGATATTATTAGCATTTCAAAAGAAATGTGATCTAAGAAAGGTCTGATTTTCCTTCTGGATTGTGGAGGACTTCAAGCAGGCGCTTCATGTCAAAATCAGTATCTTCGTCAAAACCTTAGTATTAGGTAGTGGACCCCGTCAATCCTTATGTACTAAAAAACGGGAAAACGCTAGAAAGAAGACACTGGTACCGCAATACGTCACGTACTACGTCGTTCCAAAGTTAATATTCTTCCGAGAAACCTTAAGTTGCGCACTAACTCTCTGCCGTGCTTTTCTCAGCGGACTGCAATATGACGTTCATAAAAAACCTAAATAAACAAAAATATTAAAATATGCCAACCATGTAAATTAAAATAATGTATCTAAAACCAATTTTCCCATTTAGAAGAAAATATTACTGTTTTAATTTGACGAAAAAATGTTAATACCCAACCACTGGTGCAAATACCATCATTAAGAAAATTCGTTGCGGCTTTTTGCGTAACTGCAAGGTGCAAAATTTGTAATAATAGCTCATCAAAGTTTATTGCATCGCTGCTATAAAGCTAATTCAACCATGTACAAGTTTTTTAAACTACATTACCGGTCGAATGTTTGGCAGGCACCTTGCCGCCTTAATGAAGCTGTTTTTCCATCGGTAGAGGTTCAACCGCATGTCAATCAAGCGATGAAAGAAAGATAGAACACAATTAAATTTATCACTCCTTTTGGAATAGACGGGCTGGGATAGTACAAGATGTATTTGTTTGGCATTAACCTGACTATGAAAAAATGTAAGTTAATTGTCAATGGGCATATCATTGACACTTATTGCAGTCTGAACGTCTAAGCCATAAGAGCAGTATGTTGTTTTGACTTACACGGCATACGTAGTTTTGGTTTTAGTGGTATGGTAGTTTTGGAAACGGTCCAAAACTAACAGATGCTTTCGAAATGTTAAATTATTTTTGTAATTTGATATTTTTTCGTAGCTTTTTCTTGATCCTAATAATTTTAGTTGGACATATATACTCGTACATAGGGTAGGCAGAGACTATGAAATGCCAGGTGTACCGATCTAAACATACTCGCTCTCTCTCCTCTCTCGCTTCTTTTACTCTTATCAACCTCTTCATGCATGCTTTTAGTTATGCCAATATAATTATAAACTTTAAACTTTCGCCACATATATTCATACACCTTTTAAACTTTTATGATTATTTACGTTGTTATTCTAGTTAGGTAGTTTCTAACCAACCTCAAATGGGAGAAATTTCTTAATCTTTCTATATTTTACGTAACTAACATCAAAAATTGAGCAAGTTTTATGTTCAGCAGCAGGTATTTGTTATGTTTATATTCATATATATCTTAAGAACAGCTCAACAGATTACTATTCAATATCTATTTAAATAATTTCTATTTCGGATTCATATGAATATTGTAAACATTTCACGATTAGGTACAAAGATGTCAATACGAGCTATGAAGAGCTCCGTGGTGCAGTCATTAATAACGCTGCTTTGGCACCAGGGCTCATGGGTTCGATTCCCATTCAAGACGAATATTTATGTGCATGAACATGGTTCTTTGTCTTGATTTGAGTAGAGAGGTAGGGCGCATCAAAGCAGCCCGTCAAAATCGCAGCCAAATAACAACTCTCTAAAGGGTTGTTGTGTTTCTGCGTGTAAGTGTTACCAGTAAGCTCCTAACAAGTTACTGTGTTAGCAGCAGAGGCGGCATCGCGCGAGTGATACTTTAAGGTATTGCAAGCGTTCATAGACTACAAGGAGCCAAGGAAGACCGAGGCTAACATACCATGACCGAATCGGTCGTATTTTATCACAAGTCAGTGTTATCAGATGTCAGGAACCCCAGGAATCAGCGAGCGTACATGAAGAGAGTTATGAATGTTAGAGAAGCGAGTGAAGTATGTAAGGACCGCGTCTTATGGCGCCCGGTTCTCTCTGCATACATACATACATAGACTACAGTAATCACATACATTCACGTGAGCCGTATTTGATTTACTCGTACGCCTACCGACGTTGTATAAAAAAAAATTAGAAAAACATTATAAACTGATTTTTTGGTCTGATTTTGATGAATAGTTTTCATGAGATTTTAGTTTTGATAATTCCATGAAACTTTTGTGAAGATTTGATGAAAAAATGTATTTTATTACTTTTTAGTGTTTTAAAATGTTATATATATTTTTTATTTGTGTGAATGAATTGACTTCACTATAAAAACATCAACAACGTAACAGACGTCGATTTCAATGAAGCCGATTTCATATCATATCTTATATCTCCTGTTATCTTTTCTGTTTATCCCTTTCAATTTATTTAATCTCATAGTAGTTTATAGTTAGTATCACGTTATATCAGAAGGCCAAGTCTGGTGACCCAGGGAACCGGCGCGCGTGCATGAAAAATAGCTATATTATAGAACCGTGTGAGGTGCGTAGGAACCAGTCGTGTGGCGCTCGGTCCACCCTGCCTACCCCGCAAGGCGTCGTGAAGATATAGATGAATGAACTAAGCTAATAGAGGCAGAACTCAGCGATAGGTCATGTTGTTCTACTTCCTTTCTGATTTTTTTAAGAGTAGTGCACAACGTGACCTCTAAACACCTGGGGAAGTATCGCAAACTTTTTGAAGGCAACGCAACTCTAGAAGAATTGTTATGTTCCTAAAGCCATTCATTTTGGTAGAGAAGTCATTGTACTGACAGCGGGAAACGAATATCATACTAAACATAAAAAACTAACGGGCACAATGCTTTTAGAAATCATCGGTGGAAGGATCCTGCGTAACCCTGTGCGCGAGTCAGACTCCCACTTGACCATTTCTATCTAAACAAACTTACAATTACCCGTTCATTAGTTTAATCTAACCTCTTATCTATTCCAACGTATCCTTCGGAATTAAAATTGTTTGCCAGTACATAAAAAGCCCAACTTATTGCCTGTACGGGTCATTTGGTGGCATTAATTAGTCCTTTTTAGAACTGAATTAAATTATCATAACCTTTTATTTTTATGAGATCACGTGATACTACTGTATTTGTATGTATTTTTCACAAATTAGCTGCCGGATTGGATCATTAAGTTTCATGGCTTTAGCTTTCAAACGGGTAGTTTGGTTAACCTCTACTGCTAAGTAATGGCGGTCCCACACTTGCGTACGAATCATACGGATACACATTCTGGGAACGTCGTATGATATTGTAACATAATTCGCTAGAGATATAAGAACAAAGTTAAATACTCATGCACCCTATCTCTCTTAAATCCACTGTCTTCACATGCACGTGCTATATACTCTGCTGAAAAGTAAACGAGGTACTAACAAAAGAGAGCCAACTTTATATTAATAGATACTATTATTACCTTACCTCTATGAGGACTAAGAAATAGACCAAATAGGGATGAACTCTACATAACAGAAGGTTACAGCTAAATGATAATTTGCTGGTAGGTCGTCGTATTCCTACGAGTGTAAATAATGGCGAAGTGTAACGGTGATGTATACGTTATCCTATATGCTAATACTCATAATAACAGTCATAAGTAATTAGATGAGAGGTTAACATCATATTTTTTTAGTTATTTGTTTATTAGCAGATTTTTATTTATGTATTTAAAATGACAAGAAGTATTCTTATTGAATTAACACGAAAACATATAAATATAAACGCCATCTCAACGGAATACTATATATATGAGATGTGCTTAGAGGAAATGATAAAAATGAACGTAAGGTAAAGTACCTTATTCTAGACCCAAACTAGAAATTTTGATGAATATACTTGTACTTGTTAAACGGATTCACTTCTAGACATCCTTCGACGGTAGCCAGACATCTAAGTTCCGAGATAATTTTCTAGAGAGGCACCAGTGTTTTTCATATTTAAATTAAATTATTAACGAGAATATTTTTTATGAGTTATACTAGGAACTCTGTTATACATCGCACAGATGTGGACCCAGCATAAGATTTGAAATTGTGGTATGCAGCGTGTCAAATAATAATATGTTTTAAAATAATCATGCGGTAACGTTCACGTATTCATTCGTTATTGTTTAAACTCCCCCCCCCCCCCCCCCCTAATGAGAAGCAGTTACCGTATTCATATGAATCCTTGTCATTCGTGTTGTGTAACACAGTGTAGGTTTGCTAAAATGTTGTTTACATGCAATTGTTGTTTGACTGCGAACTTCTGTATAGTTGAGTCACTTCCCCAGCCGGACCTCTGCTTACCGATTACCTATAGTTGTGCCTTGCCACGCGTTTGCCAGAACTCTAACGTACATAAAAAAATGATTTAAATATTCTGCCATGGTTTGTGAGAGACATTTCAGTATATGCCGTTTTGAATTCCACTTAAGTGACGTTATTACTTAATACGCGTGTTTACCGACATGCACCTTTCCTTCACAGCATGTTATGAAATGTCTCAAGTCCAGCCTCTAGGGGCGTACCCCCTTGATTGATATGTTTTATATATAATGACTAGGTTAGCCTACAACCACATTCATAATCGTTTTATCTCTATATCTCATATGAGGTAATGAAATATGTTCATTGCAAATTACTTCGTTATGCTCCTTACATCTATGTGCATTATTTATAATGAAATAATAATTGTCTTATCAACATATCTTAATGTTATTTCATTATTAATAGATCCGCCATTGATGATCTTCACTTAATCTATAAATTAAAGAAAACATTATTTTGAGGATAAATTTCGAACGATTCTAAGTATATTCGAGTGAATTTAGCAATTGATAGTTTTTCAATAAAAATAGTAGGTGTTTCCTCATCATTGTAACTATTTTATTCTTAGCTTAACTTTTTATGAACTTGACAGTCTTATCTTAGCCTAATTTTATATATTTATACACTCGAAAGAAAGTTATGCCGTTTAGCCGCTGCAAGAACATATGTTTTTATTGCTGTACCAATACAAGGCTCTGCTGAAAGACATTGAATATATGACCCATATATTCAAACTCAGGCTGTTCATCAATAACTGTCTTTCTCTTTCATTCCAAACACACTCTACAAGCAAGTGATGTACATCTTCTAAGGCTCCGCACGTGTTACATTCTTTATTATTCTTCATTCATCAATCAGCATGATTACGATGCAATCATGCTGATGGATTTATATACTTGAAGCTATATAATGACAACTTCAAGGAAGACAAAGACTCACCTATCACAATTTCATCAGTACGTCATGTTCTAGAACCGGTCTTTGCCGCCCAACCCCAAAGATGGAGCCAAAAAATTGGATATTTTTTTTTTTGATCGAGGCCCAATCGACATAGCGCCGCGTCTTCACATGCTGCAGGCACAGAAATATAAACACAACAGATCTCCACAGAAACACGAAATCCACAGTAAAATGTAACACTCGTATGAACCAACGAACACAATAAACCACTATATTATCTAATAACAGAATATTAAAAGTTCATAGCTTAGCATAGTTCATTATTATATCATAGAAGCGATCTCCACCTTGTACGAGTATCACACACGCGAACAAAGAATTTTTAATCAAAGAAATCCGATAGTAAATAACAAATAGTTAAAAACCTCTTAGGAAGAAGAGAACTCTTGTGGAATGAACAGCATGAAGTTCAAGAAAAGCATGAAAAGACTTCTACGCCTCGTGTCCATAGACTATGGTAACTGCTTACCACCAGGTACATTTAGTAGTATAAAGAATGCCAATGACAGATTGAACATGTAACCACAAATGATAACCACAAAGCTCAATCTGAGTCAAACTCAGATAATTTTATGACTGACAGTTATTAATAGGTCGGACAGCGACATGGATAACATACAATTAATCAACGTAACAGAAATAGTTTCTACAGTAGAACAACCTTACATCAATACCCCCGAAATAACAACTACATAAACATTTCAGGAACTTACAAAGATTGAAACCCAACTAGCCGAACTTACATTTCTTAGTAGAAATAATTTAAAACGTTAACTCTATTCTCATTCGAATCGAAAAGTTGTTACACTGAATCGAAGTTGTATCCAGTGAAATTTGATTCGCACAGTACGCAATATACCTACGTCACGAAATCGAAATCTTTTCAATGTAATTTGAATTCATGCAAATTACGATATCGCGTCGAAACAATTTCTTCACAATCTTTCACTCAAATTCAGCAGAATTTCTGACGTTAGAATCTAGGATTAAGAAATTTTTGAAACTGTTCTAAACTTAAGACTCGACGTGATGTATGTACATAGACCCTATGCCAGCGATATCACTAAAACAGCGGTATCAAAAAAAAACAACGACGAGAAAAACAATATACTACTCTCTTTTCAAGAAATGTATATGAATTATGCTTTGTCATAAATATATTTGAATTTAGAATTCTGAGCAGAATAAAAGATTATTTTTTTATACAACGTCGGGAGGCATATAAGCACACGGCCGCCTGATGTAAAGCGGTTACCGTAGCCTATGAATACTTTCAATATATTATTACTCGCGCGTTGCCACTTCTGCTGCTAAAACTACAACTACTTAGGAGATCACTGGTGACCTCTCAAATGTTACATGTCACATTATTTTAATATCAAGAACCTTTTAAACCTCTAAAAACTCTAATTCTAAACGGCAGACCAACATCATCGGCCTCTGGTTATACCGCGGTATTTTTCGGTATACCGCCAGATTCAAAGCGTCCTGCCAGAATAATTACTTTGGTATCTTACCCATAATGGACCCTGGTCATAAGTAAAACCTAACAATTAAGCCTAAGAAGAAACAATAACAGGAAATTATAATTTTATTTAGGAAAGGAATATCTGACTAACTATATTGTTTTACGAATAATCATTTATCTACTTATACTGAATTAGTTTCACAGAGGGATTTTGTGTTCTTACTTTACGGGTATTAGGGTGCTACCAATATTCATGATATTGCAAGCCTTCAGAGGCTACGTTAACACATCAGGCGAAATGTAAGCATGTTTCTCACTATATGTAATAAAACATATTTTAAATGATAGTAAATTTCCTAGACGGAAGCACCGATCATCCTTATATCGTAAGGATGATCGGTGCTCCCGTCTAGGAATCGTTAAGTTCAATTGTTTATTGTGAAAAGTAATAAACACACATAATGACAGACTTACTTTGCATTTATATGTTAGTACGATGGTAAACTGACTTTTATAATAGCGTACTCATTGTGTACTCGACGATATTATCGTCCGTTTCATTACTTACTAGATAGGTAGAGTTACAAACATGCGATGAGATAGAGTGCCAAGATACCCCGCTAGGGCTGTAGCAAAATTAACAGAATATGAATTTCAACAACAGCAAGGAATAACCTATGGAGAAACGACAAGACCGGTTTTACGTAGTAACTCAATTCACTGATCAACTAGTTCGAATCTTGGCATGTACCACAAAATTCGTGTTTTTGGATTAATGTACATATTTGTAATTATCACTTGCCCAGCGGTGAAGGAAAACATCATGAGAACGTGCGACCTAACTTAAGAAAGATTGGTTTTCCCTCCAGCTCATGGAGATCTGACGGCAATCGCTCCATGTAAAAATCAGTCTAATCTTCGCCAAATCCTTAACGCTTAGGCAACGGACCCCACCAATCCTAAGGGATAAGAAAACGGATTAACGTTAGAAAGAAGAGGCGAATAAAGGAAAAATCATAGCTATATGAAAAATCAGAACTTTATGAAACCGCAGCGAAATAACAATTGCTTGACGGGAATTTATGTCCTGCGATTGAGGCAGGTCACCAGGAAGCTGAGGTAAGAAGAAGTTGGTGGCGAGGCAATGCTCCTTGTATTACAAGTGTATATAGGCTAAAAAACTGCATAATACCAAGACCGTCACACGCCCTACGTTAATGAAAACAAATAATACTTTGACGAGTTTGGTGGCGCAGTGATTAATAACGTTACTTGTACACTAACACTCGGGGATTCGATTCCCACACAGGACAAACATTTGTGTGCATGAACATGTTTGTTTGCCTGGGTGTTTTCTATGTATCATAAGTATGCATTTACAAAAAAAGCTGTATTTACCTTAACACGATAACACAAGCTTCGCTTATTTTATGCCTAGATGGTGCTGTGTAATTTGTCCGACAATATTTATTTGTTTATTTTATTTATGTACATGAACTCTTTGTCTTGGACTGGGTGTTTTAAAGGAGATAGGGTGCATAAAAGCGCTACTCTTGAGTGTGTTACTTAATTGATATCTCCTAGGGCGGGCCACGGTGATACTACATTACATGAATATTTTCCATTGATCTTCTATGTTTTAGATATATATCCTCGCGTACATCTAACAAATGATTGAGATAAGAAACGATGGCATTACGCATGAAAAAAGTAATCGTAACTTCGTAAGTCAAGTTCGGACAGTGCGTAAGTCAAAATAAATTCTGTGAAGAATTCAATGGCACCAATTTTCCGTCATTCACAAGCCTCTTGATCCAATCTTTCTTTATCTTATCTTAATCCAATGGCCTCACAGAAAACCGCAGCCAAATAACAACTCCCTGGAGGATTGCTGTATTTCAGCGTGTAAGTGAGTTCACTAGTAAGCTCCTAAGTAGTTGCTGTTTTAGCAGCAGCGATGGTATCGCGGAAAAGAAATAACAAAAGTTACGATTCTCTAGCCATTGTAATATTCCATTTCTATATTATTATTATTTTGAAAATTATATGAAGATACATCTAAATGCCTAATATACCCGTATACCCTTCGTTATATCTCGACTTGACCCAAGTTGATATATGTACATCAATTTTATCAAGCAAATGTCAAAGTAATCTATTATTATGGTATTAAAGTAATCGAGTTTGACATTAGCGGACGGACAGAATAAAGGCATAACCCTGGATATATATACATAATTATAAACAGACAATGCTTCGTTATAATTCCTTACGCTTGTACATTTTCAATATGTTTTAAAAGAAGGTTTGTTTTTATCTACATCATTCTTTAATATCTTTAATAACCCATTGTATAGATTTTAATTATTAAGACACAATATAAATGTAGTGATTATGTAAAAAAAATATGATTATGTAAAAATACTTTTAAAATTACCTTAATTAGAGAGGTAGGGCGCATCAAAGCAGCCTGTCTGGGGAAGTACCTACACCTCACAGAAAACCGCAGCCAAAATAACAACTCCCTAGAGAGTTGTGTTCCTACGTGTGAGTGAAGTCATCAGTAAGCTTCCAAGGAGTTGCTGTGTATGCAGCAGAGGAGGCATCGCGCGAGTGTTACTTAATATATCTAGCCTATGAACGCTTGCAATACATTAAGTGTAACTCGCGCGATGCCACCTATGCTGCTCTCCTTAGCAGCTTACGTGTGACGTCACTCTCGCGCAGGAACACAACAACCCTTCAGCGAGTTGTTATCTTGGCGGCAGTTTTCTATGAGGCCATTGGATTAAGATAAGATAAAGAAAGAAAAGAAAGATTGGATCAAGAGACTTTTGAATGACGGAAAAGTGGTGCCATTGAATTCTTCACAGAATTTATTTGGACTTACGCACTGTCCGAACTTGACTTACGATTACTTTTTTCATGCGTAATGCCATCGTTTCTTATCTCAATCATTTGTTAGATGTACGCGAGGATATATATCCAAAACATAGAAGATCAATGGAAAATATTCATGTAATGTAGTACACCCACCGTGCCCCGCCCTAGGAGATATCAATTAAGTAACACACTCAAGAGTAGGTCTCGACTGATATTGGGACTATTTCCGATGTATTGGAAATTACTGTGCTATTGGTATATGATATGATGATTCGGTTACTTCCCCCAGACGAGCTTTCTTTGTCGGACTATCAAAATGTGGAATTCGCTTCCGGCGCATGTGTTCCCCACTTCCTATAACCCCGGGTCGTTTAGACGTGGCGTGAAGAGGCACCTTAGCGGGCCGTCAAGGGGGGGACAGCCAGCACAGCGCTAATCACTGTGATGGCTGTTCTCGCATCTGGTTCTTATTGACGCTTTCCATCAGGCGCGATAGGGATTATGATAGGCTACATTAAAAAAAAAAAAGCTGCTATGATGCACCCTATCTCTCTTAAAAGCTGTTAATGGTACCAATTTTCAGAATTAATAATCACAAAATGAAATGGAATTTCTAAGTTGTCGTCAAATCTTTACATAAAGGTACGTTATACGACTTTGGTTTTGTTAAAACTATGAAACTTGAGTTTCTGAGAACACAGTTTAAATTATCCAAATCTGTATATATATACGAAATAAACTATCTTATATTCATTTATTTTAACTATTGAGCAACAAGTCCCAGGTTCAAATCGTGGCATGTACAACTAAATTCGTGTGTTCGGATTTATATAATTATAACATGCACGGTGGTGAAGGTAAACATTGTAAAGAAACTCGCTCGTCCAAAATATATATTTCGATAGAGATGTGACCTAACCTAACCAAGAGCTGATGTTCCCTCTTGATTGTGGAGGTCAGACGGCAGTCGCTCCATGTCAAAATTTGTATCTTCGCCAAATCTTTAGGCATCGATAGCGGACACCGTCAATCCTAATGGATTAGGAAAAGTAATAATGCTAGAAAGAAAAAGATACTATCTGAACTAAGTCGCTTGTTTTACGAAACTTGCAATTGTGGATCATAGTACAATAATGGGAACATATTGTACTATGCTGCTGGTGGCTGGCTAGCTGGTCAGACGATGGAGGTCGAAGGTTGTACTATGTGATGTAAAGAACATAATTTCAACGGCTTCTAATTATTGTATCATCATAATAATTGACAATTGAGTGTAGTTTTTATGACTATGCAATAATATGGTACCATCAAGTAGTATGGGCGATAGATGAATAATAAATATTTCGGTAAAAATTAGAGAACGCGGTTCAACCCGAAAATATGCGACTTATATTTTATATTATTTTATTAAAAATCCACAGCTCTTAGAATCAAAGTGACAATGCTTTATTGTTAAGTATACAGACAATAGCGGATTTACTGTATATAGGCAACTGAAATAATTACATGTCAATTGGCGTTCGGTTCTCCCTGCCTGCCCATGGAACTTGACGTGAAGTTATAGAAGTCAAATTCATTGATATTTCAATGAATTTGACATATTGCAAAGCTTATAACAATTAAGTCGAATAGGTTTATGAGAAAATGTATCTATTTATAACTTCGCGCCAAATCCCTTACGGGGTAGGCAGAGATAACCGAGCGCCACGTGACTTGATCCATACATACCTAACTCGCTTCTTTAACATTTGTTGCTCTTTTCATGCACGCTCGCCGGTTTCCAGGGCACCTGACATCACCTTCTGATAGAACCAATTTGATTGAGAAAATTTATCTATACATATAATGCAACTTTAGCTAAGCCGAATCTGCACATTGAATATTTTTTGGAAAATATTATTGTAATTGTCATTATTATCAATACAGAAACCATTTTTTTTGTCGTATTTCTGTCTGTCTGTTGCATATTACTCGAAAACCATTGAACGTATTTTGATGAAATTTAGTATGGTGAAGCATTACTACGAGAAGTTTTGTAAATAAAATCCAGTAGATCGCGCGGATAGAGTCACATGCGGGCACAGCTAGTTTAAACATAAAGCCGTATAAAAAACCGCAGTCGTATTTTTTACACCCCCAATAACTACAATTAGCTCTTAGTGCGCCTTTTGTACCTTCTGCATTGTGGTCAATAAAATTTCAAATAAATAAATAATAAATATAATTTGCTAGAAATGAGCCTTTGGCAACACAACCTGTATTTTTAGTGTTTTTATAACCATAATTATTATTTAACTATCTACCATTTCTGCTATCGAATACAGCACCTTTAAGATAGCTTCAAGCACACGAAGGTACATTACCCGTTAACACAAAGATCTTCACGATAACGGACGATTACAAGTTATTACTTGTAATAACCAACGGTTTAGTGCCTCGGATGTGAACACCTTAATAAATAGTATACACCAAGTCTAATAGCATAATTAATAATCCACATGTTGCTTCATGTACTTACAATCTATATATGTAATAAATAACATGGCTATATTTTGTATAGCCGATGGGATCGCGGTGGCTAGGTGGAGCTGCGAAGCTCGCTGTCGCCCGTGTCTGGACTGACGCAGTATAGGGAGGGAAGATTGGCAATAGGTACAAAAAAAAAAAAAAAAAAAAAAAAAAAAAAACATGGACAGAGTTTTTGAAAACTTATTTGTGAAGAAATACCGGCGGAAGTTTTTACATCCGGTATCATCCATATTAACAATATATAGGTTCGGCAACGCAAGAGCGACACCTCTGGTGTTGCAAATGTACATAGGCTACGGTAACTGCTTACTATCAGGCAGGCCGTATGCTTGTTTTACACCTTAGTGGTATAAAAAAAATTGCAACTTACTTAACATTCTTCTTTTTCACGTTATACCGTTTCCTAAACCATTGGTATTGGAGTGGGTCCGCTACCTAAGCCCGAGGATTTGGCGAAGAGAAGACGCTAATTTTAGAGCAATTGCCGTCAGAACTACGTAACCCAGAGCAAAAATCGGACCTTTCTTAGGGTTATATCGCACGTCTTTTGTAATATAATTTCTTGGACGTGTGGGCTTTCTCACGAGTTTTTCTTCACCACCGAGCATGTGATAAATATGCAAGTGCTATCTATCTATAACTTCACGCCAAATCCCTTGCTGGGCAGGCAGAGAGAACCGAGCGCCACGTGACCCGATCCTTACATACCTCACTTTTACATTCATTGCTCTTCTCATGCACACTCGCCGGTTTCTAGGGCTCCTGACATCAGCTTCTGATAGAACACGACCAATTTGATCATGGTAGGTAAGTGCAGTATGCAAGTGCTACTTACTTAAAATTGTTTAATTAAGTATCACTCGCACAATGCCACCTCTGCTGCTAATACAGCTACTCCTTAGGAATTTACTGGCGATCACAGTCACTCTCAGGAATATAACTACCCTCCAGGGAGTTAGTATTTGACTGCGGTATCCTACTAGGCGAAGGCAAGGCAATTTCCCTAGACGGGCTGCTTTGATGCGCCCTACCTCTTAAAAACACCCCGACCAAGACAAATAGACATGTTCATGCACACAAATGTTTAGGAATTGAGCCCACGAGCGGTAATGTCAAAGTAGCATAACTAACCACAGCGCCACCGAGCTCGTCAAAAGTGCACATTTAATTTAAAAAAAAACTAGTTACGAATAAAATGTCTGAGTCCGTCATTATAAGATTATTAACAACGGAGTTAATAGCATGCCTTCCACAATTGCCATTAGAAACTGTCTGCCTCCACCGAACAACTTACTGTACTGGTTATTACCTCTAATTGAGTGTGTAAATTTTAAAAGCGTTGAGCATAAAATCATAAAGGCAACAGTATCATAACACTGTCGTGATTGTTTATACTGATGAATAATGCTGATGTATTTCATATACAGGCTGCCCCGTAAATACAACCACAACTGACAAAAGAAGCTGAAAATGTCACCAATTCAAAAATAATCTCTGATTATTGATGAATTTTTTACGGTAGCGATAATTCCTCATATCGATGCTAGTAACACTTTGATTAAAATTATTTTTTATTAGCAATTTAAACTACTTTGGGTGTTTCCGTCACCAATCAGGGATTGGTGATTGGCGATTGGAATTTGCCTGATTGGAAATAGCCTATAACAAAATAGACTTAATGCTATTTACCGGTTATCGTGTACAATTAATTAGTACCTGAGTGATCGAACTTTGGTAAGCGTTTTTTATGTTATGTATGTATGTATGTATATCTTCACGCCAAGTCCCTTGAGGGGTAGGCAGAGAGAACCGAGCGCCATAAGACGCAGTCCTTACATACTTCACTCGCATCTTTTATGTTATTTATATAAATAAATTTCTATATATACAAGAACTGGTCAATTAAAGTACCTTTACTTAAAAATATCTTTACTTTAAATGAGCAATTCTTTTTGCGAGTGCTTTTAATGTGTTTCAAACCAGAGACCTATGCGACCGTGCTATTTAGACGTTACATACGACGGGTCCAAATACGCAGTAATGTCGAATAGCTAGTATAAACACTAATACTGCTATAAACCTCAATTATTTTATGTTTTTGAGTAAATTGTCATTTTTTTAGGAAATAAACTTATATAGGTATACATAGAAAGCAAAACCTTATCTAAATATAAAATTTAATCCAAATCGCTAGAGCCGTTTTCGAAATACACGACATATATTTATGTATATAAAAGAATTACCCTTTTAAATATACAAGATATACAGTTCGTAAGCTGGACATATTATAGTAAAACAATTAACACCACAACTTATTTAAATTGACAATAATAATGTTTTAAAACATCGTCTAATTATTATTCTTTGTTGTTTGGTATTATACTCCATATGTAGAGTTTTGGTGGTCACGAAAGGTCGCATAATCATTAGTGCATATTTATCTATATGTAGGGTTTATAGTACTAAATTAAAACATATCGGTTTTTTTCTAAGGACTGAAGTAATACTTTGTTACTAGAACATAGTCCGCCATTCCTGATAGCTGTCAGTAACTTGGATGCCTCCCTCCTCCCTTGTAGGTCAGGCAGAGAGAACCCAGCGCTATCAATCCTCAATCTCTTTCGAAGAATTTCTTACAGAAGGCTTATATGTATACAGCGATGTTATAGTAACTAAGATAAATATATGCATAAATTATACATTTTTCGTACTTTCAAGCTTCTAATACATACCAAACACTCAGACGGAACAAGCAAGCATGTTCATGCACACAAATATTACAGGAACCGAACCCAAAACTCGTGGTGTTAAAATAGACATTGCTATCTCCTATGCATCCCGTGACTATGGCGTCTACCAACGAAAAAACTATAAAAAACGCATTTGCTGAAAAAACCTAAAAAAGTTCGGTCACCCAGGTCATATAGTGTTACACACCGTGTAGTGTAATGACGAGCTCTATGGCGCAGTGGTTAATAATGCTACTTTGACACCAACGCTCGTGGGTTCGATTACCACACAGGACAAACGAATTTGTCTTTTTGTCTTGGTCCGGGTGTTTTTAAAGGAGGAGCAGGGAGCATCAAGGCAGCCTATATGTACCTCTACCTCACAGAAAACCGTAGCCAAATAACAACTCCCTAGAGGGTTTTTGTGTGAGTGTGGTCACCAGTAAGTTCCTAAGGAGTTGCTATGTTAAGAGCAGAGGTATCATCTTGCGAATGATACTTATTCCAAGCGTTAATAGGCTACGGTAACCGCTTTACGTCCGGTGGGCCATATGCTTGTATGGCTCCCGATGTTGTATACAGGTGTTTTAATACAATATCTGTCAGTTGATCTGTGTTTAATTGCGAAACTAATGGACCGGTTCGACAATCCCCTATCTGAATGAAGAACAGCTTCAAAAATACGTTCACTACAATTGCCCTCAAAGTACGTTTCGCCTTCAGTTTCGACTGCAACTTCAACACAAACCGAAATTCGTTTTCATATTATTTATTAACCGACTTCAAAAAGGAGGAGATTCTCAATTCGACTATATTTTTTGAATGTTTGTTATGCGATCATTCTGCCAATTATCAGTTGACTCTGATGATTCTTTTTTGTTCTGAGGTGAGCCCATATAAATTTTATCAAAATTGAATCAGCGCTTTTTGAGAAAATCAACAAAAACAAAAATATAATACAGATAATGTTTTGGTTTGTGGTTCCCTTCAGCAAAATTTTTTGATGAGGACTTTCGATCTCTGTTTATTTACACCACTAAAAAGCAAAAAATAAATTATTTTTAAATTTAAAAAAACCCGCCTTCAAAAAACACCCAGGAAAAAGCGTAATATACTTGGTCACTGTTACTTACGATTTTTGGAGTTGGTGCCAGCCGCATAATATCAATTGATAATATCAGTATAGTGGCACCGACTCCAAAAATCGTAAGTAACAGTGACCAATTATGTTTCGCTTTTTAGTTCCTGGGTGGTTTTTGGAGATGGGTTTTTTTTATTTAAAAATAATTTATTATATTATTATCTCGATAACATGAAAAGTAGACTGCTGAACGAGTTGAATACGACACAAAATAAATACATCAAGATGAACAACATTTAAAACAGAATGAAAAATGTAGCCATTTACTGCGACGCCCGTCCCCTTTGATGTTCGAATTTTATTCACTTATTTTACTCTATCGCCCAGTGAGCCAGGCCTAACAGCCATGCAATTCTCTAAGCGACTCGTAATGGCTGTGTGTGTCACTGTGATCACAGATGTCACAGCTTTGACATCGTCTACTGCGATCACGGCTAAATTATTTGGTATTCTATAAGGCTGTAAGCGTACGCGAGGCTTGCCTTGTAGAATTCCAATTCCAAACGCAGCCTTGCGGCGCTAGTGTCGCACAACCATGAAAAGCGACACCAAAGAATTGCAATTTTGTGTTCAAGGCTGTAACAGCCGATGTTTCCGAGGATGTAAGAATGTTTGCTCTTACAGAATTGCATGGCTGATCACAGGCAATGTGAAAAGTCTTCTCTTGGACGGCTCTTGATCGGTGCTGTCACCGCACTAGCCGCTGTACGCTCCACCTGCCTCGAATTTGGTTTGTCAAAGTTTACACGGGATAACATTTCTGGACAATTTTAGTAAGTGGATAATCTATAAAACAAAAATCCAATATCATCACATGTTGCAGCCAGCATACTGCAATAATCAAGTATTGATCGGACAAAAAGTGTATTTTACTTGAAGTTTTTGCGGCTTTGGAATGACAGACGTCTTCGTTTGCGGCAATTTTCGGCGCTAGTTCACTTGATCTTATTGGTGGTGAAAGCTCTCAAAGCAAGTTAGATCAAATTGAATAAAATAATATTTTGTTTCTAAACAGTATTTATAAAACAGATGATAATATTATGGGGTTAAGTAAACAATTTTTCATGATAAACCTATTTTGGCCATTTAATTTTTTATTCCACTAAAGTGGAAAATAAGAGCACAGCCTACCTGATGGTAGGCTACGCTCTTGTTTTACATTAGCCTATGGAACATAATACTATAAATATATAATACTATTGCTCTCATTTTACCTTAGCCTATGGAAATTTACAACACTAGTTAATAGATTCAGGCGTTACTTTGCGAAAGTCAAATTTACAGGCAATTTGATGTAAACTACTTTGTGTGCTTCCGCTCCCGATTAGTTCATGCGAACTACTGCCGGCCGGCACTCACCCACTACCGTTAGTAGATGTATGCCGCCGCTGCCATGGCTGCTCCAGTCGTCTCTGCGAGTGTTCGCCATCTGAAATGTGAACCGCACGCACCCGCCACCGTTGTTGCCCTGGCTGCTCGGGTCGTCTCCGCGACACGTGTTTCGCCTCTCCACGAGGCATCCTCAGGCTCTGTAGATGTTAGTCGTTAGAATAACATGCTACGATTCGTAGTAAATACCAGGAGTGTCACCCATGCATAAACCTCTTGGGACCTTTCTTAAAGAACACCTTACTATAATTTCCTTGGGAAAATCTCGGCTGGGAGTTAAAATTTCTCTAGATCTGTCAAGTTCTGCTTAACTTTTGTTTCAGATGCATATACCTATATGTCTAAAATATACAGCTGCGGTCCGCATCTTCGACCGCGTTCCGCATTTATCTCGATATCTTTTTCTACATTATTTTTTTTCTCGACTTCTCAGCATCGTTGTTCGTGACGTTGAATAGATTATAACCCTCCTCAAGAATTGGGCTATCTTATGCAAAAATATTTTTTCAAATCGGACTGATAGTTCCAGAGATTAGCTCGTTTGTATGTTAATAAGTGAAGCAAAAACATTGTACCTTTTTACGAAAATTACGCTGACGGAGGAGTATGAAATTTGGCACAGTTAAAGTTTACTCATATATGGAGCAGATGTGCAGAGAGCTAAATTTTTTTTATAATACCTAATGCTTGGAAGATACATTAAATTAATAAAAAAACATTACATTCAGTACCATGCGTTTGTTCATGGTTAGTCTGTGGTCAAACTGAGAGAAGATAAATATTATTGGTCTATAATATTATTTGTCTACAGTCTTACTAAATGTCAAAAATACTTTTGTTTATGGATGAAGTCTGTGGTCAAACTGAAAAGAGATTAATACGAGTATTATTGATCTTTAGAATTATTTGTCTATAGTCTTACTAATGTCAAAAATAGTACTTATTATGATAATGTGATAGTTTGTCTAGTAAATATTTGTGATTTATAAAAGTAGTAGTTACTCAAACGTTCAAACTTAAAAATTAAATAAATTATACCCGGAATTCCGAGCACTAGTTGGTATAGATATATGCATATAGATATATGTATGTACATATATACGTATCTATATTAATATGTAAAGTGAAAATGTACTCGTATATAATTAATCGATAAGATGTTTCCTTGCTGTATATCAGAACAGAGTTGATGCAGACATTAAATTAATGATAAAATAGGTAATGAGTAATAAGAGTCTAGCCTTCTCGTCCATAGTTTATAGCCAGATAAAATCATTATACAACTGATATAAAGACATAAAGAATATTCACACGTTGTATTAATATATCCATATGTAATAAACCGTACTCATAAAATCGTACTTTAAATTAATAGTTACCCTAAAACACAAACCAATAAATCACTTTACCGTGCATGAATGCACCCTGCGATCGCAAAGCATTGTGTTTGAGCGCCTAAATATCTCAGTGATTGGACCAATGGAAGGATATTGTAGCCAATAAGCGGATAAGTGTCGCCATGTTGACCGTAGACCAGCTAGTAAAAGCTGCGCGTTTATCCCCCGACCCGCAGCGAACTGAGTTACCACGTAATATCGGTCTCATTGATCGTCCATAGATTATTTCCACTCACTCTAAAACCTAACCAACGTTTTAAAACTAGTGTTGAAAACAATGTTAACTTTGTTAGTAGCGAACAAGTGCTTATAGTACTCGTACAAAACCGCCATTAACAGTTAATGTTATGTACGATCATGCTTCCTAGATTCTCAGTATTATGTTGAATTATTAACTATCTATCCATACCTTCAAGCCAGTTCCCTTGTGGGATAGGCAGACAGTCGAGCGCTACAATACGCGATCCTTACGTATCTCGCACGCTTCTATAACCGTCGTATCGGCGGTCAGTCAATTGCCCGGGTACAGATTATACCCTCGTACAGGATGGACAACCGAGTCGAACATACCTGGTCCTGTCTGACCCCAATATTGATACCAAACCTAGGCGACAAGCTAGCGTCCACCTGCACACATGCTGAAACGTGCACTGCACAGCTTGGAGCACAGCACCATCAATCTCATATACGGGCAAAATGTCCCAGAGATCCTTTCACAACTCTACCAAATGATTGATTTTTTGGCAGTATTTTTATCAGTGCTCACCTAGTCATGAACTGCACGGTAGGGAAAAAAATTGTGACGATTCCAAACAAATGTAGCCATTTTTACGGAATATAAAGATTTTGACTTTGATTTCTCAAGCTTCACTGGAAGGGCTTCTTGGTCCATGGTAAGATGTCATTCCATACTCCATCCTGTGCTCTCCAAAGCATTCCATCTGATTTAACCCTCAATCTCTCGATACCTATTCTAATCAAAATGACGACCCTAAATTTCCTTCTGGTGTTTATCTGCATATTACTTTAGAATCAGACGTTATTGGCACCTCGTTTAATCATGTCAGCTCCAACCATATGATTCGCGCTGACATTCCATTGTTTCAAACTTCGTACCGAACATTCAGTGGATAAGGAAAGTTGCACTGCAAAGGCAGTAACAGACTTATTCAGAATGTCAAGAATTCATGACACAATATAAATTTTTCCATAATGTTCACTCCATCTTTCTAAACCATACCCATCTTTCTATCTATTACTTCACGCCATATCCCTTGCGGTCTAGGCAGAGAGAACCGAGCGCACGTGACTCGATCCTTACACACCTCACTCGCTTCTTTAACATTCATTGTTTTTCTCATGCACGCTCGCCGGTTCTAAGGCTCCTGACATCACCTTCTGATAGAACACGATTTATTTGGTCATGATAGGTAAGTCACAAACTTCCTCGGCTCCTACATCCTTCCACTTTTGCTTTGTATATCTGTTTCGTAATTCTTACTTCCTAAACTCTCTCCACATGTCCGAACCAATGGAGCATGCGCCTTTTTTTAACAACACCATACCCACTTATAAACACCTAGATTTAATGAAAAATATTATGTTTTTTTCTATATATTGGTTTACCACCAGAAAAAATAAGCCTGACCATAAGCATGCCTAAGAAAATGTTTCTCACCCAGACGATATTACATCGTCCAACAAAAAACTAGATCATACTATAAGATACGTTCTGCGTTTATTAATTCGAACAGTTAGTAAATATGCAAAGTTGCTGGCGATACATTGTTCTGGCTTATTATTAATGTCGGCATTAACGATGGCTGAACTGTTCTCATGAGGAGGTGCAGACCTCCCCGGAGCGGACACGATCCGCACTACAAGTATACAGGAGCGGATTTGGAGATCTGCCGTCAAAGAGTGTCGAAATTTATGCTAAACAAAAGTATCGACAATATTGGAAGTGAATATACGAGGGTCATTTGAAAAGTTCTTAGCCTAACATGGTTAAAGTCATTGGTTTTTTTTATAACCACCCTCATTTTGTAGTTACATTATTCAGCAACAAGTATGCACAGTTTAGTTTATTCACAGTAACTCGTTGTTCGTTTACACGTGATACCGTAAGTCAAGTCAGAGCTATTTTTGAAAATGGATAAAATTGAACATCGTGCACGGTTGGATAAACAGGCCACAAAAGAATCCCTTTGTTGGCTTGGCTACAAATGAAATATACTAATACCCAATTCTAATCTTTCCGTTTAGATTTGGGTTATTAATAGAAAGAAACTAAATAAACAAGACAAAGATTTCACATTTACATTGAATTATATATATACTTAACATGTGTTCATTTAAAAACAGTACCCAGACTTGTTACTAGGATAGCATGGGATTAATTAAAGATCTTTGAATGATATTTTTTTATACAAAACCAGCTTTGTTTATTTAATATTCTTCGCAAATTGCACTTTCTTGTATAAAATATTCCTCTACAAATTATTCAATTTATATGAAAATATATTCCAGGCGATTTTATCAATCAATCACTTTAACACTGTAATGTTATTCATAAATTATATTTAAATATTTACGCTGCAGCCGGCCCTGCGCGATCTTTATCAGTGCAGTGAAAATCAAAAGCAAGGAAAATAATTTGCAAAGGTATTATAATAATTTATAGCTTCATCGGGATGGATCCCATTACAGCACTACACATGTTCGGTCAATATTAATTTTTGCAATAAACGTGTAATACCTTCACGTCTTATCGATTCCTGTCATGTGGATCTGGTACGGATATTTCAGGGCACTAATCATTGTAATCATCTATTTAACGTCATACAAACATACATTAAATCTATATAGGAGGAATCGAAAATCAAAATTGCAGTAAAAGTAAGTAAAAGTAGAACAAAAATCAAATAATCCATACGGGTTGGAATGCACTGATAAGAATAGATAATAGATGTAGGAGGAGTTAACTCATGTATTTTTTTGGAGATTCTTGTCAATATTTTGTACAAAGCCGTTAATAAATCAAAAGTACAGTGATAATGATAAAAAAATCATTGCTTGACACGTCTTACAGCCTAAGCACTTTTGCAAAGAGTATTTTTGAAGTGCCTTTTGAAGACATTGTCACGATAGAACAGAACCGTTTCAGGCAATTTATTACAGAATCGAATACAATTTATAATAAAAGATTTACCAATCTGGACAAACCGAGGTACCTTAATTCTGCTTCTTAGATTTTCACTCGATTTTAAAAACAACGTATCATTTTACGTATATACATCATGTTTTTAGAAATATACTGAAAGGTAGTAGTGAGGATATTTATTTCTTTGAACAATTCCCTAAGTAAAATGGGTAATAATAATATTAACATCACGTTCACGGTCACGTCCTACTAGTACTACGTATTTCCATTATGTCTGTAATAAAGTTACAAATCAAGGAAATACTTAATCTTTGATGACTTTAGGAATCTTGCCATCAATTCCGTTTGGACCTTCGGAGATATACTTACACATAAGTGGTCGATGAGTAATTTTGCATGTAACTGTATTTTTAACTTACCCATTTTAACATACGATAATTCGAGCTATTAAGTAGCTTTTAATATGTTAAAAAAAAAAAAAATTGCATTAAAATAGAAAACACTTAAATGCAGAGAAAGAAAGTCCAAATTAGTATGACTTTAAGATATAAATAATAGGCTTAATTAATTAACTTTTTGGCTACCAAATTTTTCTTTGAAATATTTCCTAAGATACTATGATGGCAATTAACTTTTATTTAAAGATAACACAATAACATAATATGTACAACAAGACTAATACAAATAATAAGAAAGAAATATAATCAAAATGTATTATCAGAAGCTTATCTAATACGACGTTAATTTATTTCATTATTCAAATCCTAATTATCAAACGTTATTAGGATATAAAGTAAACGATTGCTTATCATTCCGCAACTATTTTTTTTAATTAATACAGTCAAACCTGCGTGAGTGAGAACTGGATAAGTGAGAAAACTCTAAAAGTGAGAGTAATTGCCTGGTCCCGTTATTTAAACTGAGTAGATTATAAATGAGACTGCTTCTCTGTACTGAAGTCTGTGCCTCTATAAGCGACAGATGAGAGTATATCATTGCATGTGCTATTTATGATGCTTTCTTAAATTTCATGAAACCATGGTTTTTATGCCGTATAGTATTTTAGTTCATGAAACTCAAACTTACTCAAAATTTCTGTGTATATTTAAATATGTTTGTTTATAAGAGAAAAACTTGGTACAGTGAAAAACCTCTACAAGCGAAAACGGGCGGTCCCTAGAAATCTTGCTTATTCAGATTCGATTGTATTATAGTTATTTCTTTAACATTTGTTTGTTATACTTCCATTTTTTTGTGTGAAAACATCTAGACTAAGAACTCTTCCATATCTGTTTGGCGTAATATTTAACAAAAACATAAATATATTTTTTAATCTTAGGTGTTCATATAAAAGCGAGTATATAACAGAATTCGGTGACACCGAAAGTTGATCAAATTTAGGTATATAAGACCAATCGGGCGCCAAGATTTTCAATAATAAAAGGATTTTGTTACTATTAGTTCATAATTGACGAAGTTTTAAGCATAACGTACTTACAAAGCTTGACGAGTTGATATTTTGCTTATTGGCATATAGCAGAACCTTTCTACTTTAAGGAGTGAAAACGTTCAGCTCTCTGTTTCAGTAGTTGGGGGGAAAAATAAGAGAAAACTTTGATTTAAATACCCACGAACATACGTATACACACTTAGATGAACTCTCTAAAATGGTATAAAAGACTCGGAAGGCTTTGAAAGCTATACATATTGACAAAATCTGAATTTCAATTTTCGAAACAATTAACAACTTACCTAAAATCGGAAGAGCAGGCCTTGCTAGCGGAAGTTTTTACCTCTTATTAAATCATACGACCGAATTGCGAACGTCCTCCATTCTGAAGTTGGTCAAAAAATCCCCTATCTAGTTTTCATTCCCGTCTACTAAAATGTTCAACTTCAGTTCAGCGATCGATACAGTGCAAACGAGGGCCCCAAAGAGTGCAAAATCGTCTCGATGCAATAAATCTTTGGCGGACGCTCCGGGCGCGGGCGAGCTATAAACGATTAGTAGGTGCGCCAGCGCCTGTTATCTACGACGAGAAACAATTTCCAATGCATTATATAATTTATGACTTCATCGGCCAATCGGGAGGTCACGATTCGAGACGAACGTGAATCGAGAGTTAGAAGGGTGTGGTATGGGAGTATTTGGGGATCTCACGAGATTTCTGATCAATATTTTTGTGCCGTAATGAAAGTGCGACTTCTATTATGTGCAGTGATAGCTCATTGGGTAAAGATTCAGTCTATTAAACTACGCTCCCGGGTCAAATCACTAAAATCGTGTTATCGGATTTATGTACATATTAAAATTTGTAATTAACACTTGCTTGAAAACATTGAGAAGAAACCCGCACGTGCAAGAAATTGTATTTCAAAAGACGTACGACCTACCTTAAGAAGAGTATCGTCTCCAAATCCTTAGGTTTAGGTAACTTATGGATTAGGAGATGAGATTACGCAAGGAAGAAGACCATAGTGTTGTAGTTTCATTTTAATACTACCGCGAATTTCCAAGTCTATTCAGTTATTGAGTCCATCTTTGGGATCGATTAGCCAAATATCAGCTAGCAGTTTTGGACTCTATAGATCAACGAACGAAGAAGTTCATTAGTGACGATTCGCTGGTTGATAACAAACTGCAAAATTTGGACTATCTGATTTTTACTAGTAATTTTTTTTGTAGAGTACGCACAAAAGTAGAATAATAAATCTTCATCCTTTCATCTCCATCATCGAACAACAAGACAAGAAAAAACTTCCAACCATAAGTCTTATGCGTCTGACATATTCAAAATGAATAAGTCTTATGCGTCTCACATATTCAAAATGAATAAGTCTTATGCGTCTGACATATTCGAAACACTTCGCTTTAGTTCTTCAAATTTTATTAAAGGAACAGCAATGTTGTGGAATATCCTCCCACCGTCTGCTTTTCCAAAGAGGTACAATGTATCTTTAAGACCAATCAATCAACTCATCAAGTTAACAGGCATCTTCTGGTTCCACTTGCTTCAACTTCGCCCTCATTGTTGTCATATGTCATGAAAAAACTTACAGAAAACTACAGCCCCATAACAGCTTTTTTAACACTTCTAAAGTGCTAAGAAGCATAAGATCCACCTGTAGGGTAGACAGTTTTTCTTTTTTATGCAACAATATATATAAGCATACGGCCCACCTGATGTAAAATGGTTACGGTGATAAGCTACGGACCCTATGAACGCATATAGTGAACTACATGAAAAGGTAAAACAAAACACTCTAACTTTGTTTCACCTCGTGAACAAACAATACATTGAATCATGCTTAGATGATACTGTATTCCTTGTTAATAAAATAAACTCACATTATATTTCAAAAATTTTAACCACAACTTACTGATTGGAAATAGTAACTATTATTATTAACTATTTATACCGTTGTTAAAACATTATAATATGAATGTTTATTATTTATAATTTACTTTGTTTATTGTTGTTTTCTAATTTCGTTCACTTTGATATTCTGATGATTTACCTATTAATTATGGGCCATTATTGTAATAAGATAAACTTTATGGTTTTCGGTCATGTATTAGTACATTTAACTATTTACATAACCATTAACACAAAACATAACATAGTGTACATTCTGCCAAACTGTAACTTAATTTGTCATCAGTAGTGTGGACAACGTGCATTCGCGGTTATGTATTGATCCATACAAATTGAATATTCGTAGAAAACGTAACACACATTTGTAAATACGCCAAGTAACACCGCACGACGCGGTGCCCCCAAGCCCCTGCTGGTACTGCCCATACCAGCCTGAGCTCAAAGACACAGCGACAGATAGTACTTTCTCAGGGTAAACTTTACCTGATTATTACTTTTAAATTTTTTAAGCAGTTCTTGTGGTAATTCGTTGATACAGGTGTTAGCCAGAGTTTTTTGTGCCTGCCATATTAATTACTAGCTGCTGCCCGCGGCTCCGCCCGCGTGGAGTCAAATAACGTAGCCTATGTGTTAATCCAGATCATAATCTATCTACTTGCCAAATTTCAATCAAATCCGTTCAGCCGTTTAAGCGTGAAAGAGCAACAAACATCCATACATACAAACTTTCCCATTTATAATATTAGTAGGATTCACTTTTACTTATTAAACTTGTTGGTTGATCACTGCTTTTATGTCTTAAATTTGTCTTGAATTACTAACATAATGATTTATATAATTGGGATTGTGTCCGCAGTTAATGATGCAGCATCTCGTCTGGTGGTGACTCGGTATCGTGTGACAGGAAACGAGAACCCATATTTTTGTCTACAAACAGCAATTAACGCTTTCTTAATTGATCACATGCGGCCACGGCGCTCTTGTTTATTTTTCGTGAACGTTTCTGGGATAATAATATACACAGTCATATCTATATATATAAATAAAATCATTAACGGCATGTATGTAAGATCATCACTATGAGAAGGGGTAGATTATTTGACACATATTTTGAGTTCGTATTTGTCAGGATATGAATTGAATAATTGTTGGATAACTCACCATTAAAGTATTAAGATAATTTTGCCTGAAATTTTCAATAAAAGTGACGTTCATTTTCGTTGATATGCTGTCATATGTTTTCATACAACACCGTAGAAAATGTATCTAAACAAATATTTCAGTCGTGAATATATAGGTATATTAGTACGCGAAGAAAAAACTTTGTACCTCTTTTTAAGCTCATTACGCGTATAGAATGTATAGTATAGTGGGTATAGTGTGTATGAGATTCGGCATAATGCAAGTTCATGTCGAGAAGTATGTAAATATATGTTACAAATAGAAGTACATTACTTAAAAATATATATCCACTGTTTACGTTCATACTGCTCGGACTGAATACAAAATGGAGATAATTTAAATATGTCAATCTCAAATACACATAAGTATGTTAGTTTGAATACACGCAAAACTTTAATAACGTTCTAAAATAAATATAATATGGTTGAGTTTCGACTACTAGGCGATTACTAGTAAGAATAAATAAGTAAAAACGCATTGGCAGTTCGTGCCAAAAGGCAGCCTGTGGCAAGCTGTGGCGAGTAACTTCAATAACAACACCACTACAACACCAAGGACTTCGAGTACTCCAGATAGCCTTAATTTGCCTCCGACGAATCTTCGTCAGTTGGAATAGAAAACCAAGAAGACCCGCAGGACTTTCAGCTTGCCTCGTTGACCATATAGCTCCAGAGGTGAAAGTGGAAAAGGACATAACATCACGAGTAGGTACTCTAAAGGAAAATCAGATCTTTCTTAGATCAGGTCAGTCGTCTTTCGAAATATTACTTCTAGAACGTGCGAATTTCCTCACGGTCTTTTCTTTCACCGCCGAGCAAGTGATAATTACAAATACATAGGTACATAAATCCGAAGACATAAATTTAGTGATACATGCCCCCACCAGGATTCGAACTGGTCGGCTAATAAGCCAGTTCTTTATCCACTGTGCCATTACTACTCTAAATAAACAGTTATTATATAGCAATAAAACGTCGTGTTTTATCAGAAGGTGATGTCAGAAGCCCCAGGAACCGGCGAGCGTGCATGAAAAGAGCTATGAATGTCACAGAAGCGAGTGAAGTATGCAAGGACCGCGTCTTATGGCGCTCGGTTCTCTCTGCCTACCCCGCAAGGGACTTGGCGTGAAGATATACATACATACATACAATAAAACGTCGTCCACATCCATACATAGTTTTTATATCTATGGCTAACAGACAATTAGTGCGCCTCACACCTATTCCGTTTGAATGCCATTCGGTTTTATCGTGCAATTAGGCTCCATAAAATCACTAGAGCACAATCTTCTTCTGTCCGAAGCGAACGACTGTGCATTTTTGGCGTCGCGACGAACATTCTTAGTCCGGACTAGATTGCGCCGCGTTATTAAGCGATACTTAAGCCTTACGCAGTCGCCGCTGCACTTTTTGTCCTATTAAAACATCATATTTTCCTCCGGGTTTCAAAATAATTAGGCGTTTAACCTTTACAAATTACCGCCTGACTATAAATAACCGATAGAATTGTTCGTCGAGATATTTCACTAAAGTAATTTAGTGTTATTACGATCACAGTTTTTTAATTAAATCGCTCGATTAGTCTATTCTATTCTCTACAACTAGGTGAATAGTAGTGCTTCCGCCAAGTATCTCAGAGTAAATTATTTATTAACTATTAAGAAGTTCTGGCTTTCATGACAAACATTTTTCATTTAAATGATAAAAAAATAAATATTGTACGAATTACACATCACCATCTAGTCCCAAACTAGGCATAGCTTGTGCTAAGGTACTAGACAACTGATAAATATACGTAAATACCTTTTTAGGACAATATGTGACTATAATACATAAAAAACACTCAAACTAAGATAAACAGGCATGCACAAAAATATTTGTTGTTTGGGAATCGAACCCACAAGCCTACCGTCTACGTATTGCCGTTATCAATATCGACCAAAAACGAGCAAAAAAAATCACGGTTGTTTTATGGGAGCCCCTTAAATATTTATTTTATTCTATTTTTTAGTATTTGTTGTTATAGCGGCAACAGAAATACATCATCTGTGAAAATTTCAACTGTCTAGCTATCACGGTTCATGAGATATAGCCTGGCGACAGACGGACGGACGGACGGACAGCGGAGTCTCAGTAATAGGGTTCCGTTTTACCCTTTGGGTACGGAGCCCTAAAAAACGGTTGTATTTCCCTCTGGGTTGGCAGTCGCGCCATGTCAAAATCAGTATCTTCGCCAAATCCCTATGTAGCTCAAACTCAAACTCACTTATTGCATAGTTATAGGTAGTTTACATAATACGATGTTAAATTTAATAATTAAAACGCTACAACTTGCCGTTTTGGCGTACGATATTCTTATAGACTGAAATAGCGTAGCGGTCCCCACAAATCCCAATAGATTAGGAATCGGGATAACGCCAGGTGGAATAAGATACTATTGTTGAAATGTTAGCTAACTTTGAAGAACTGATGAGCCAGGTGGCGTAGAGTTAGTTAATACTACTGTAATACAAAAGCGTTCGAATCCGACAATGGACAAACATTTTGTGCGCATGAAAATATATGTATTGACCCGAGAATTTTTAAAAGAGGTAGGGCTCATCAAAACTGTCCGACTAGGAAAGTATCTCTACCCTGCAGAAAACCCCAGTGAAATAACAATTCCCTGGAGCACTAAAGGAGTTCCTGTGTTAGCAGCAGGCCTGACAACGTGCGAGCATTACTTCCTGTATTGCAAGCGTTCATCGGCCATAGTAACCGCTTCATGTCAGTGGGAAATTTAAAATAAATACATAAAATGTTGTTTGTTCAATACTTGTTTTCATCATACCAGTATAGTCAACTGAGACCACTCGAATTTGCTTGGGGGTTCGGTTGCCCAATTCAAAATACACATTAAAACTAACTCCAGAATAATAAACTCCGGGATTTGCGATTAGATTAAAGAACCCAATGAAAATAGTTCTGACAGATAATGGAGATGTTATCTATAGGGAAGGCGACCTCCTTACTTGTCTTGTCTCCTTACAGTCTTGTTGCACGCTTCAATGGAATTGAACAAGAATTCAAACATCGTCAATTCATCGTCACTAAGCCAAGTTCTACTGGGACCGAAATACATTAGCTAGTCCATGATAATTGACAACGTAAAAGCTCGGTGTAGTACACTGTAAATTCTTTAAAGGGAATACCAACGCCATGTGTATATATATATATATATATATATATATATAGGTAGATGGGTTTAAATGTTAAATTACTATGAGCAGTGGTAGCTTAATCGATAAAGAATTGAGTAACAGGTTTCCGGTTCGAATCCAGGCATGTACCATTAAAATTCGTGATAAAATAAATCATATATAGATACATATACATCATAAATTTAGGTACAGCTAAGTGCGGCTTTGCACCGTTCTTATGCCGTTCGTGATAAGATCTACAATCGTACTTCGAGTGTTAAGCGTGATCTGCTCTTAGCTGTACATATTTGTAATTAAGACTACCTCGGCGGCGGCTTCGAAAAACGTGTGACCTTACCAAAGAAGGGTCTGGTTTTCCGTCCGGGTCACGGAGGTCTGACAGCAGTCGCTCTATGTAAAAATCAGTATCTTCTCCAAATCCTTAGACTTAAGTAGCGGATCTCGCCAATCCTAATGGATTAGGAAACGGGATAGCGGTAGGAAGAATAAGAAGGGTTTAAAGATTTAGGTAAAAGCTTTAACGTGAAATAATCTACGAGACTTGGCACCAATTTCACAAAAACACTCGTTTCTTGGTAAAATTACACATAATAGGTAACCAATTTACATCTTACAAAGTGCTTAGCGACGCTAAGTCGGCGGTTTAAAGTGTAATTTTCCGGTATATCTAGAATTATCATAACCGGGTGATTTAGTGTGTTGCATCGGGCGCCGTTGAAGAAAATTAAATTTAATAATAAGCGACCATCCAGTGGCATTCCTCGCTAGATGTATGCCCATGTTATTACTTAATCCGTATGAAAATTACTTACATCTTTAACTCTTTGTAATTCATTGTAATGCGGCTTAATCAACTCATAAACGTCTCACTGGTGCCTGCGTAGGTCTTTGGTTTTGATTTAGGTCTTACTTTAACATCGATTAGCGTGGGTTTTGTACTTGGTTATTGCACTATATTGGATTTCAACATATACAGTACCCCGTCAAATGTTGAATGTCGTTATCTAGTCGAATTTTCAGTCTTTGACTGCCTTTGGTTGCTTAAGTTAAATGTTCAGAAATAGTTAAAGCAATAAGAAATCAGTTTATAATACCTACTAACTGAGATGAAAAATTTTCTATCTATCTATAACTTCACGGCAAATCCCTTACGGGGTAAGCAGAGAGAGCCGAGTGCCACGTGACTCGATCCTTACATAACTCACTCGCTTCTTTAATATTGATTGTTCTTTTCATGCACGCTCGCCGTTTTAAGGGCCTCTGACATCACCTTCTGATAGAACACGACCAATTTGATCATGGTAGGTAAGTCTTGGCCTTTCTCGGCTCCTACATCCTTCCACTTTTGCATTGTATATCTGCTTCGTCATTCTTTCATCCTACATTCTTTCTACATGTACGAACCAACGGAGCATGCCTCTTCTTATTTTAACACCGATGAAGTGCACTAAAACTGCTGGTAATATATACTTGATTAAACTAGAACTCTAATCAGGGCTAAGTTATGTCAACATAAAAACAAAGCAGATATGTCGAATTTGCGCAACGAGGATTCTATACGTTTCAGTACAACAATGAGTCAAAACTCGAAGAATTTACTAGTAACCATTAAAGGGTTCCGCTATCCACCTACCAGATGCACCATTTGATCCTGGTACCTGAGTGTAGGGTAGACAGAGAGAATCGGGCGTTCCATAACCCGGTCTCTACAATGTAATGTATTCGACTCATTAAAACAAACCAAATGAAACCAAGCTCAAGAGGTTTACTACTAATCTTTAAAGCGTTCCATTATCCACCTCCGGTATGCATCATCGGATCATCGTTACGAAGAGTAGTGAGTTCAACTCGTTGAAACATACCAACTGAGCCTAAACTCGAAGGGTTTACTTCAAAACATTTAAGAGTTCCTATATTCACCTTCTACTCGTAGATCCATTATCAGATCAGCTTGACGGAATCAAATTATTGTACTATAACAAATATTATGTACATTTTCGAAGGTACAAAACGTTAGAATAATTTGAAGTTCGCTAAATCCAACTTCCAAGATTTGACTCAAACAAACCAAACAGTTAAAGATTAAAAAAATCTTGTAAAATAGAGTTTGAACAAAATGATGGCTATATACTTCCTGCGGATATGGAAAATACCTATATATTTTGTATACCACGAAGGAGACACTCAAGCATACGGCCTGCCTGATGGTAAACAGTTACCGTAGCCTACGGACATTTGCAATACCAGAGGCGTCACTCATGCGTTGCCGGCCTTTAAAAACCTCTTCACGCTTTTCTTGAAGAACCCCATACTTTTTTTTTCCAGTTTACTCCTTAAGAAAAGATGATGAGTTATAAGGCTCGGTATGGAAATTTTATGAGGAGTAAAATCAAGTGAACGCGTTAACAAAAAACATTACGCTCGTCCGCTTAAAAAGAGACGAACATATAGATCTGTAGGATTTAAAGTACGAGAGAGTGAGATAGAAGTATCTAAAGGATTTAACTGAGTTTTTTTATATAACGTCGGAAGGCACACGACCCATCTGATGTAAAGCGGTTCCCGTAGCCTATGAACGCATGTAATACATTAAGTATCACTCGAAAGAAAAATCAAAGGTGAAGGTCAACCCCCAGCGTCCTACCTCTCTCAAATATGTATATACAGATATATATACTATATTACCGTAGTCCTTTGGGAAAACCTCGGCTAGGAGTACATTATATCAATTCATATCTTGCCAGCATATTATATGAACCTGATTGCATCAAGTAATGATGACAATGACTAATGTTATTATTAAACATAGAAAAAGATCAATGAGTGTAGTTGAATTATATTTTCATCATAAAGTAATAAACGGAACCGAATTGCTTCACCCAAAGGTAGCGTATGTAATTTATTATACATACATTAGTATACATTATATGTACATTAATCATATATCTAGTTAACAACAATGAGTTTAAATATCACATATATTTTCTTTTAATGAACACTAATGACATTCATGTCAAAATTGCTTGCATTGCTATTGCTATATACAACTGTTCTAAATACCTTTGGCATTTCAATTTTCTTTTCTCTAGTGATTAGGAGATAATTATATTAATACTAAAATGATGAAACGAGCCAAGTGCAAAATAGCTAATAACACAGATACTGCGTAAATTGTGTAACTATAAATACAAGCAGCACATTTTATCAATGCTCTACCAATTTGATTAAAATCAGAAAAAGGGGTTAGAAAGTTTTACGTACCTTATTTGTTCTTACATCTTTTCATCTTAAAATCCTACAGTGTATTGGAATTTTATGAGAATAAAATTAATTAAAACTAACTGATAGTTAATGTATGTACGAATGTCTCCATATACTCAAAACTATGTGTGTATAACAACAATAAATGTAATTTTTGCTACACCCTTACAGGGTGTCATATGTCTGTAAGTTTCTACTTTAGTTTAAGAATGTAAACCTGTACTGTACTTCACATGTGACATGCAATAAAATAAATTAAATAAATGAAATCCTTGTAAGTTATTACCTGTGGCTTCCATCATCATCATTACAGCCGAAAGATGTACACTGCTGAACATAGGCCTCCACATTAGACTTCCACAGCGATTGGTCCCGTTCTGCTTGCTTTGGTCAACTCCCTGCGTTCTTTTGATTCACAATCAGTTCTCGAATAGCGATCGCATAGAACCTTTCGGCCTTAGTGACCATTGTTTCTTCGAGCTATGTGGCCTGCCCACTGCCACTTCACTGGCTGATACTTAGGTCACATCGGTAACTCTGTAGGATGAATTTATTCTTGTATACTTACATCACGTAGAGAAACTCCGAGTATGGCTCTCTCAATCGCGTCGTGTGCAACCTTGAACTTTCGTGCAAAGCCCATAGTTAGAGACCACATCTCTGTGACATAAGTATGTGTCCTCATCACTGGCAACACATGTTAGTTAAAGAATTATGTCTTGAGGTCACTCATTCTGAGGGCACTCGAAACTCGGAAACAACCCACATAAACTTGACTAGTAGTGGGGAATCTCTGGGTAAAGTAGAGTTTTCATCCCACAGGAACACATCACTGGGATAAAAAGGCTACTTTTTATCCCAGTGATGTGATGACAGTGACAGTGACAGTGATGACAGAAACACATCACTGGGATAAAAAGTAGCCTTTTTATCCCGGTGATATCTTCCCGTGGGAAAGTTAGCATGTTTAGATATTTGAATAGTACTAAACATGGATGTTTTATTTCGCTTTCATCAAGGTACTACTATCCCACACTATTCAAAGTACATTGTAATTGAAATGCGAATTTGCTTAGGATAATGATATCAACTACAATTATCATATTAACGACTGAACGGATTTGATTTTTTATTCCGGAAACATTTATAACTCCTGAAGGATAGCTATTTTTGTGTAGATATTGTTCATGTGACGCATAAATTGGTAAGTTAAAACATCTGTCACTTTTACTCCGGGCAAATGCACGGCTCCTGTGGAATAGATCTAGAGCGTAGAGAATCATAGAATTCATGGAGTTATAAAGTCCAAATGCCTTAGAGGGGTTCGTACTATTATGAATGTAAAAGTATATTTGTTTTGTTTTTTTTTTTCTGAAACTAGATTGGCAAATAAGCATGCGGAGATGGTAAGCGGTCGCCTCAGCCTATTGACGCTTGCAACACCACGAGGATGTAACTCGCGCACTCACAGTACCCAGTAATTTATCTGCCCAATCCCTTCAAATCAGAACACAGCTATATAAATATAGCTGCTTGGCGGTAGAATTAGGTAAGACAGAGGTACGTACACAGATGACTTTTGGCGAAAATATCTTCCTTCCACAACTCCCGTTGACCACGCGGGCGGGTAACAGCTAGTATATACATATATAGATATAGATGAATATAGCAATGGTATTGACCTCTAATATAAAAACATAAGTAGGTAGATGAATTTATTAAGAATTTTGAAGCATGTTAATGTTAATTTATCAAAGAAATTTACATTCGTAGTACACCTTTTCAATATAAACAGTTAACTTATGACTTGACATTTAAATATACTCGTCTTTGTTCATCCATAAACTTTGGCTGTCTTTGAAGCGCCGCGTACGCCTTAACTCAAAATGGTGGGCTAATGCCGCTGATTTGTGGTTCTCTAATTGATAAGAATTATAGATTCGATGTTCATTTATCTCTTTCATTGTACTATTACACTGAGCTGACATTTAACTAAGAATGCTGACACTAATGCCAATAGACGGAAAATGCTCAGTCTATTTCTTACTATTGAGCATAGGACTTTTTCATTGCACCTTTGCATGTCATACATATCATTATGCAGGATAATGACATGAACATATATTTTGTAATTATCACTTACTCGACGGTGAAAGAAAACATTGTGAATAAACTCGCATGTTCAAGAAATTATATTTCGAAAGACCTTACATAAGAAGTCTGATTTTCCTTCTGGTCCCTCTAAATGATCTGTTGTAGAGGTCTAACAGTTGTCTCTCCATATAAAAATCAATGTCATCGCAATATCCTGTCAGCCTGTGGCCTGAGCGTTTTACATAAATTCGCTTTTGCTTGCTTTAATATAACTTTATCATTAGGTTTACGTTATTGGTGACACTTTGTATAGGAATTGAAGCAGCGCCTCTAGCGGAACATATCAGAACCTCACGATTGTATATAAATTTAAATGGCTGACGTTAATGCGAACGCAATAACCGTAACGTAATAGTAGTAACGCAATAGTAGTTCACCAGAGGGAGACTTTGTACAAATGTCGTCTGCGTGCCATTTGCCAATATAGTTGTATAAAAAAAAACGAGTGTGCTTCACCACCACACGACTAAAGTAAAACTTCTTTAGCTGCATAGTGTGATACAGACAATAGGCCTGCGCTGTGTCTTAGATCTGCGAAACTTAACTCACTGTGAGAGAAAGATAGAAAGAAAATGTGTGCTCGCACCTCTCTCTCTTGCCCCTACAGTAATATACGAAACGTAACTCCCTCTCGTTCTGTCTTCACTAACTTATATCTCCCTCTCAACTTCCGTTCGCCTCGCCCGATCACACTTTTCGTAGCTCTCGTCACGTATTCACCAGCTTACTCCCCAAGTCAAGCGTGCGATTTGTAAAACTCGCACTCAAAATTTGTCTTTAAATGGGTTTATTTGTCCTAAACTCCTTTATGTTTCGGAGGATGGTTAATGTCGTTGGTCCGCGATGTAGAAGGACTGAAGATTCACAAATTTATGGCATCTCCATATTATGTCTACACATTGTACGTACCTACAAGGTAAAAACTATGGAACTAAACTGTTAAATTGTAACATCTTTTTAGTTAATCGATTCAGGCGTTATTTTCCGAAAGTCAAATTTACTTGCAACTTGATCTAATCTGCTTTGTATGCTTCCTCCACCATTATACAAAGCAGGTTGGATTAAATTGCACATCTTTTTGTTCTTACCAGTTTCTTAAAAATGGCCAAATTCTGATTCTAAACGTCGCATCTAAATATTTCATCAGAACCAAACCACTGAGACTCATTCTCGGATGTTTCTGCTACAAAGTTAAAGTTTCGCGAACATTTCTGCTGTGAAATATTAAAATGGAACGAGCTTATCTCTGTGAGATCAAAGAAAAATGTTACTAAACTTGCTCTTTTATTGGATGCTGTATTGAAATTATTCGATCTCAGTCCGTGTACCGTGAGTCTAGATCGATATCTAGACTCACGGTTATTTTTTTTATACAACGTCGGGAGGCATACGAGCACGGAAAGCGGTTACCGCAGCCAATAAACGCAACATATTAAGTATCGCTCGCGCCATGCCACCTCTGCTGTTAACACAGCTACAACTTAGGAGTTTACTGATTACCTTACTCACTCGCAGGAACACAACAACCCTCCAGGGAGTTATTATTTGACTGAGGTTTTCTCTAAGGTGGAGGCACTTCCTACTGCTATGTTAAAAACGTCAAACCCAGACAAACAGACATGTTCATGCACACAAATGTTTGCCCTGTGTGTGAATCGAACCCACAAGCGTTGGTGTTAAAGTAGCATTCACTAACCACTACGTCACATAGCTCGTCAAATATACTTTCTATTGCTTCCAATGCTAAGCAGTTGTTTTGTAAGCAGCAGAGGTGGCATCGTGCAAGAGATACTTCAGAATCGGTAAACATATATTTCTACTTTATCAGCAATTTGAATTTAGCTACTTACTTAACTTATTAGTCGATTTTGCATCATCATCATCTCAGCTCATATTCGTCTACTGCTGAACATTTCTTCACCTTTCTTCTCCAGTGGTCCACGAACTATGTGGCTTATGTGGCTTCAGTTTGCTTATCCTTTGGGCTATGTCGATAACCTAAGTTCTACTGCGGATATCCTCATTACTGATTCTATCACGCAGAGAAACCCCGAGCACAGCTCTTTCCATAGCACGCTGAGCGACTTTGATGGGGAAGCCCCATACGGCCCGCAGTGAAGGGCCACGTCTCAGTTCCGTATGTCACTAGCAACTAACACTGTTCGAAGACTTTGCTCTTCAGGCGTTGAGGTTCGAACCGGGGACCGGTTGGTTAATAGGCCGGTTCTTCATCCCCTGCTATCATTACCAGGATTCGAACAGGGGACCACTTGGTTAATAGGCCGGTTCTTTATCCCCTGCTATCATTATCAGGATTCGAACAGGGGACCACTTGGTTAATAGGCCGGTTCTTTATCCCCTGCTATAATTACCAGGATTCGAACCGGGGACCACTTGCTTAACAGGCCGGTTCCTTATCCCCTGCTATAATTATCAGATTTCGAACCGGGGACCACTTGGTTAATAGGCCGGTTCTTTATCCATTGCTATCATTACTTGATACTTGGTTAGCATAACTAGTTCTGGCGATTAATTCCAGAATCCTTTCTCGGCAATATTTTCAAAAGGCACATCAAATATACTCTTGACGAGCTCGATGGCTCAGTCGTGAATGACGCGACTTTGACACCAACGCTCCTGGGTTCGATTCCCGCACAAAGCAAATATTTGTGTGCATGAACATGTCTGTTTGTCTTGGTCTGGATGTTTTAAGAGAGGTGGTGTGCATCAAAGCAGTCCGTCTGGTGAAGTACCTCCACCTCACAGAAAACCGCAGCCAAATAACAACTCCCTAGAGGGTTGTTGTGTTTCTGCGTGTGTGTGAGTTCACCAGTAAGCTCCCAAGGATTTGCTGAGTAAGCAGCAGAGAAGGCATCGCGCGAGTGATACTTAATATATCGCAAGCATTAATAGGCTACGGTACCCGCTTTACATCAGGTGGGCCGTATGCTTGTATGCCTTCCGACGTTGTAAAAAAAAACTCTTTTATAAAAGCCTTATTAAGAGTGATAAGCAATAATTTCCTGCCTGGAAATTATTTCTAAACACAAAATAATTTTGCAATAATAGGTTAAAGTTTAAATTGGTTAATTTCACCTTTCCACCTTGATTTTATTACTATGTACCGCTATGCTGTTATCGACTTATTATAATATCAATTGTCAATTTAAAAAAAGACGTATACCGGCAAATTTCTTACGCCATGTCATCTTCACCAATGGTTATTTCCCCAGTACAGGTAGATTTAACAATGTAAATGTGGCAGCTATAAAAAATGAATAAGACGGTAAACGGAATTGATTTATACTAAAACTAAATTATATGATGTAGTGAAATGATCTCAAAATAGCGGTGCTTTCCCCCTCCGCGCGCGATGCGTCACAGTTCTCACTCAACATTACGAATTAGTTGATTATTTAGGGTATTATCTTATATAATATATATCTATAGTTTACATCCGAAATTAAATTATACCAAATTTAATTCCGGATGTATAAACTATAGATATGTAGCTACAGACTGTATACCCCAATTTTGTTATCACCCGTTTTCTGTATTGCGTCCCACTATGGATACAAATTTAAAGACGTATTCTATCTATCTATCTATAACTTCACGCCAAGTCCCGTACGGGGTAGGCAGAAAAAGAAAGAAAAAAGACGTATTCACGTCAAAAAATATAAGAAGTGTCTAAGTGCCCGCGAGGGCCCAATGGCAAATAATTTATTCAAGCAATCACAATCTTAAGTATGTACACAAATTTTCTTATACCAAATAGAAGAAAAAAAACCGGCCAAGTGCGAGTCGGACTCGCGCACGAAGGGTTTCGTACCATTATCTATAAAAACGGCAAAAAAAATCACGTTTGTTGTGTGGGAGCCCCCCTGAAATATTTGTTTTCTTTTAATTTTTTTTTTAAATTGAATATACGAGTATAACTAAATATTCTGTGAATATTTCAAGCGTCTACCTGTTGCTGTTATAAATATCGAGCAAAAAAATCACGTTTGTTGTATGGGAGCCCTCTCAAATATTTATTTTATTCTGTTTTTTTAGTAATGACACTTACCTTCCTGGGTTACATACAATAACATTAGTTGCGGAAGTGTTGTGAACTACCAGAAAATACTATACAACACAAAAAAAAAACAAAAAACCAATTTTAACCCTTCAAGTAAATAAATATTCGAGTTTATATTCAGTATTCGTGATGTAGTCCCGATTTCGATTCCAACAAAACATTGCCGTGTTACCTACTTGAACTGTGCACTGCGCTCGGAATCCACGTAAAGGTCATTCGACTAAACAGGGACCTAATGTCTCCTTGTCATGTAACATTTGATGCGAACTCGATAGTAACACGATTTGCGTCGATTTGAGAGTAATCGTTACTATAACGCTCGAGGGCCATTACATGACAGGACCAAGTCGTGATGTAGACATACCATTGTTGCATTAGCTTCGTTCTCTAACGATTTATACAAAGTGCCTACGTATTGAAAATGTTAGTACCTATAAAATGAGTGTTCTGCTATCGAATAGTTTTTGAAGTGATAACTTCTTATGGGAGGGTAAACTGCTTCGTTACGTAACGCGTTACGGCGCCAGTCTGTCTGGCTTCCCTTTCTCTCACGCATACCGCAGCGAATTAATTTAAGTTATCACTTCTGTCGGGCGTCCCGAGGCGCACGCGTTTTTTTTTTTTGAAGTGATAACTTCTTATGGGAGGGTAAACCGCTTCGTTACGTAACGCGTCACGGCGCCAGTCTGTCTAGCTTTCCTTTCTCTTTACGCCCGAGACGCACACATTTTTTTTTAAAGTGAGCTACTTTAGACTTTGTAAATGTACATTCAATCAAAAAAGTAATATCAGCGTTTTTTTATACAACGTCGAGAGAGCAGCGATAGACCAGAGGAAACTGGCCTATTAACCAACTCCGGTTTGATTCCTGGCGGTGCCACTAAATTCGTCTTTTCGGATTTATGTATATATTTATCACTTGCTCAAACTCACACGTCCAGGAAATATCGAATGGCGTGTGGCCTGACCCAAGAAAGATCTAGATTTCCCTCTGGGCTCTGAAGGTCTGGCGGTCGCTCCATGTAAGGCGCATTAAAGCATGTCTGGGAAAACATCTCCACCTCCCAGTAAACCGCAGCCAAATTACAATTCCCTGGAGGGTTGTTCCTACGTATGAGTGAGGTCACCAGTAAAATCATGCAATTGTTGTATTAGCAAAAATGGTGGCATCGTAGTAGCGTTAAGCGCTGTACATCATAAGGGCCGTATGTTTGTATGTTAACAATATATTACAATGTAAACCATAAATGGTAGTTTTTGTTTTCAACTTGATACCTACACGCGTTACTGAGAAAAAAAAGTTTGACACCTAGACAGACGGATAACGGATGAAATAAGGACTTTACCGATTGCGGTCCAGAATCCCAAAAATAAAAATACCTCCTTTATGTGTTTTTGTTTTTGTTGATAGTCTGAATATGCTAGGCACGGATATTCGTTGCGACCTAAACCAACGAAATTACATCGAGAGCCTCATTTTAACAGCTTCAAAGAAACTCGGAGTCCTGAACAGGGTGCGCCGGTTCTTCACGCCGGACCAACTTTGTCTTCTTTATAAGTATCTTCTCGAGGCTCTCGATAGGTTGCAGCGACGGGCTATCCGCATAATCGACGACGAAGAGGTCACAAAATACCTAGAACCTCTGCAACTTCGTAGGGACATAGGCTCCCTAAGTACATTTTACCGCCTGTACCATGGTGAGTGCTCTGAAGAACTATTTTCCCTTATCCCACCCTCTCCCTTCCGTCATAGAACCACGCGTGCAGGCTTGCGTTGTCATCGTTCCACTGTTGAGGACATTTGTTCTCGCACTAAAAAGTTCGGCAACTCCTATCTCTGTCGAACTATTAAAAAGTGGAACGCCTTGCCTGCACATGTGTTTCCTCCTTCCTACAGCATGGGATCCTTCAAACGAAGCGTGAAGAAGCGCCTTGCGGGCCAGCATGGTAGCGTCAACTGACAGGACACCGTAGTCCTTTGTCAGTTGCCGCTGCAATTTGGGCTCCCCTTTTCGCTTACCAACAGGCGAAGAGGAGCCACTATGCTGAACCAATATAAAAAAATAAAAAAAAAGTAGTAGAGATGGCATCGCGTCGCGTGAGTTCGATTCCCACACAAGGCAAACATTTGTGTGCATGAACATGTCTGTTTGTCTTGATCTGGATGCTTTAAGCGAGGTAGGGCGCATCAAAGCAGCCTGTCTGGGGAAGTACCTCCACCTCACAGAAAACTGCAGCCAAATAACAACACCCTAGAGGGTTGTTGTGTTCCTGCGTGTGAGTGAGGTCACCGGTAAGCTCCGAAGAAGTTGCTGTGTTAGCAGCAGAGGTGGCATCACGCACGCGATACTTAATGTATTGCGAGCGTTCATAGCCTACGGTAGCAGCTGTACATCAAGCGGGTCGGTTTTTTTCACAGACGGACTGCTTTGATGCGCGCTACCTCTCATAAACAATTACAATGACGGTGTGCTATTATTAACAAGCGAAGTAGATTTCCTTCAATCTCGTCAATGATGTTTTAAGCTACCAAATCTTCCACTGTTTTTTATACTACCTAAGTACCAAACAAGCATACGCCCTGCCTGGTGGTAAACAATCACCGTAGCCTATGGACATCTGCAACACCAGCGGTGTCACTGTATAAAAGAATGTTTTGTAGTGTATGAACACCTTATTTAGATCTAAGTAATGAAAAGGTAATATTGTAATGTCAAAGCGGAGATACAATAAAGCAGTTCTCAGTTCTCAGTTTTCTATACAGAATTATTATATTATTTAATTATATTATTTAAACAGTATTTCAGTAACAAATTTGTTACATTGTAACTTAATATTGATACTTTTCACATTGTTTAGAACTATGTTGTTAATAACTATAGAAATATTTGCACGCTCCTGCGTGGTCACAATAAGTTGGATTACCTAATTATGTATACCTTATTTTCGCAAATAAATTATCTATCTTGCGTTGCCTATACATTTTGGACTCGTGGTGTTACATTTTCTGGTCCTATACGTTAGAAATAGCATTGTTTAGTTAAGGTATTCGTGAGGTGGGTGGGCTACAAAACGGTTATTACGGTATTAAGTGGAAAATTTAATCAAGTTACAAATTGTGCATAACGAATGACCACGGTGGGTGTGAACGACACCGCCGCGCCGCTCCACAACAATTTATGTTCTAATTATAGATACACGAACTAGGTGGGCTAGTTTTAAGCATTGGCCCCACACTGTAAATCCTATATTATATGCAAAAAATATAAGAAATACGTTTCACTAAAAGACTCGATAGTCATCAAAATTCAAGTGCTTCCATTGTCACCGCGCTATTGAGTGATATTCCGAAGGTATTTTCTTGTTCTTAAGCTTATTAATAGTAGTTAATACGTACGAGTCTGAGTGCGTGTTCAGCTATATAGATTTTACTCAGGAACCCTAATAAATAAGAAATAGCCAACAGCACTGGGTAATGTAGCCTCCTTTTAAAACGAGTTTTTTTTAAACACATCCCTAGTTTCAATGATCACCTCTAAACATACCCACAAACAGTAAACTTGATTTCCAAATATTAGTGTAGCACCCACAAACCAATAAACCACTTGGCAGCGAATGAAACTCCGCGCTAACAAAAACATTACTTTTAGATCACGAAGGTGGCAAACAAGCACACCTCCTGCCTGATGGTAAGCAGTTATCGCGGCAGCTGAGATATATTTTAACCAATTAGCTGATAAATGCCGGAATGTCTGCGTTAAAGCAGCCCGTCTGGGGAAGTACCTCCACCTCACAGAAAACCGCAGCCAAATAGCGACTCCCTGGAGGGTTGTTGTGTTTCTGCGTGTGAGTGAGGTCACCAGTAAAATCCTATGCAATTGTTGTGTTAGCAAAAGTGGTGGCATCGTAGTAGCGTTAAGCGCTGTACATCAGATGAGCCGTATGCTTTTATGTTAACAATATATTACAATATAAACCATAAATGGTAGTTTTGTTTTTCAACTTGATACCTACACGGTTTCTGAGAAAAGACACCTAGACATACGGACAACGAATGAAATAAGGACTTTACCGATTGCGGTCCGGAATCTCAAAAATAAAAATACCTCCTTTATGTGTCCATTAAAAGTATACTTAGCAAATTTGTCACTTATATATATACCTAACAATCCACAAACAGTCATCAGTTATATAATTATATAACTTTTGTATGACTGTTTGTGGATTGTATTCGTGTCAAACAGTTAATAAAAATAAAAGTTGTAATATGACAAAAGATCTTCAACATGTGTTGAATAGACAAAAACAAATAAGCAAAATAACGTAGCCGAGTGTAGTTTCGTCTTTAATTAGCGCCCAATGGGTGGCCGCCCTACCGCCCATACAATGACATCGCACGACAATTACCTACACTAGTGATCGTAAATTATCCGGTGAGTGAGAATAGACCATCTATTTGTATGCCAGCTTTTGTTTCTCTTAGCGGAGAAAGTTGGCAAAAGGTCATTCCTTCAAATTCTTCTTCGATTCTTCGTATATCTTTTTTTGTAACGCACCAGAAGCATACTATCATACGGCCCACCTGATGTAAAGCGCATACCGTAGTACTATGAACAATATGTTAAGTATCGCTTGCACGATGCTCTTTGCTGTTGTTTATGCAACGTCGGGATTTATACAAGCATACGGTCCACCTGATGTAAAGCAGAGGTAAAGTCGGGATCGTAATCAGCCACCCCAAAAACCCCCGAGTCCACCGTTTCATCCAATTCTGATGGATTTTGTCAAAAAAAGCTGGATGAACAGCATGGGGATTTAATTAGAGAAGGGGGGAAGAGGAATTTGGAAAATCTGACAACGGAATCGTGATCAGCGACACTCAAAACCCCCGAGTAGATATTTTTAGGTTATATTTTATTATAGATATTATTATATTTTTAATTCGGCAGTATTATTCTTGCAGTATCATTTGAAATTTGCTAATTTAAGGGCATTGGGAATAAGTTGTGGACAAAAAAAGTCTAATGCATTTTGTTTCACCTTGATCGGTTGTTATTCAAGAAATTTATTTAAAAAATATCGTATTGACTGCACTATTAATGACATAGCACTTTTCTCTCCTTCTTAATACCAATCTAGTACATTCTATGCAAACATAGACACATACATAAACAAAGAATTGAATGGCTTTTGTACGAGTCGAAAATCAATTTGATACTTGAGTGAATCTGTCCTACTACACAGTACCTATATACAAATTTCAATACGGCCCACACAAATATTAAACACTCATAAATTACGAATTGATATTCAGACATTTGTTGATATTCTGCCCACCTAGGTTGCAATCAGAACTCGCTCAATGACCAACACAATAAAGATAAAGGTTAAGTCGGGCGCATTCGAGGACTGTTTGGTCTTGTCATGAATATTTTAGTCTAATACATGCCCATAAAATTTTATGGACATTTAACAGATCTCGTTATGGAGGTTCATTGGAGCGAAGAATTTATACATGTGAAAATTTTACACATTTCCCTCATAACAGTTCATACTTCCTAGATATCTAAGATCACCAAGGATGAAGCAAATGAAAATCTAAGAACGGCAATGAATAATAGTCAGTTGAATCGTAATAAATTATCTTTGTTATTGCCCGTTTGTGAAAATTCCTTGGCATGACTGTGAGTAAGGAATGACAAGGACCGAGCCATGTGGCCCACGGTTCTCCCTATCACCTCGCAAGGGACTGACCATGGAGGGATAGATATGTTATGATGGACTGCTAATTCTCCTGGCCATGTGTATATTGCTTGACAGTGGCTCATATGAAGCTTAATATCTATATTCTCGGTGTTTTGTGACTAAGATATGACACAGGCGTATTTTGTTACCTTCTCAATTGTTACCGTAGCCGCTTGTAAGATCAGGGAAATCAGTGATGTGTTAATGATACATACTGTAAAACTCCTACACACTCTTTTTGAAGAATTCTATACTGTACAGAAAATTTTAACAGAGAGTTTATACTACAACTTAACAGTTCTCTGTAGAACATCTTTTTAAAACCGCACACTACGAGAAACAAGACTATCGTGGTTCCAATGTATGACGATAAATTATTTGTCTATTAGAAGTGGTTGAAAATAGCTTCACGTTAGCTTCGAAATAAATAAAATTGCAGGTTGGCTCTTGAAGATCGCTAGCCATGCAATAACAAGGTCTGATACCGGCACGGCAACAATTCTTATATCAAATAGTAAGAAATGAAGAACAAGAGCACCGTCAACAAGGGGTGCATGGGGTGCATTGACGAGCTCGGTGGCGCAGTGGTGAAACGCGTTGTTACGCTACTTTGACACCAACGCTCGTGGGTTCGATTCCCACACAGTACAAACATTTGTGTGCATGAACATGTCTGTTTGTCTTGGTCTGGGTATGTTCTATGTATAATAAGTATGTATTTACAAAAAAAAATGTATTTACGTATGTTTATCAGTTCTCTAGTACCCATAACACAAGCTTCGCTTACTTTGGGGCTAGATGGCGCTGTGTAATTTGTCCGACAATATTTATATTTATTTATTTATGGGGCCCCACCAACATCTTCGGGGTCTTTATTTTTGTTACCATGATCATTATCAATCTTTAATCTACATTCAAGCTAGTTCCGTAGTCAGTTGAGTCTTCATCCTAAGTCTCGTCCCCTGATCTACATTTTGAAATCTAGCGAGCGCTTTCAGACGTCCAAAATCCAGAGGAAAAATCAGATCTAAGGTTAGGTCACACTTTTTTTATATATATTTCTTTGACGTGCGGGTTTCCTCACGATGTTTACCTTCATCGTTGAACAACTGATAATTACAAATATGTACATAAACTTGAAAACACAAATTTATTGGTACGTGCCCACGCCAGGTTTCGAACTAGGGACCGTTCGTTAATAAGTTGGTTCTTTATCTACTGGACTATGACTACTCATATATATAATTTATATAGCAAGTTAAAAAAAAAACTTCTTGGCAGTAACAACCTGAGCTTGAAGGCACAACTCGCTATACACAATGCAGTGCTGGTCCCAACGCTAACTTATGGAAGCAAGGGCTGGGTATGGCAAAAAGACCATGAAAGTAGAATAAACGCGGTCGAAATGCGAGCACTGCGCAAAATAAAATAAGAAGAGGCATGCTCCGATGGTTCGGACATGTAGAAAGAATGCAGGATGAAAGAATGACGAAGCAGATATACAATGCAAAAGTGGAAAGATGTAGGAGCCAAGGAAGGCCAAGACTTACCTACCATGACCAAATTGGTCTTGTTCTATCAGAAGGTGATGTCAGGAGCCCTAGAAAACGGCGAGCGTGCATGAGAAGAGCAATGAATGTTAAAGAAGCGAGTAAGATATGTAAGGATCGAGTCACGTGGTGCTCGGTTCTTTCTGCCTACTCCGCAAGGGATTTGGCGTGAAGTTATAGATAGATAGTAAGTTAACTAACTTATATTAAGGAAAAGAAAACCTCTCTTTTGTTGACTTTCACATCAGAGGTCATAGTCGCCTACTTCTTACAAACAAGCCAATTGCGTGAAGTCACGGGCATTCCTTAGTTTAACATGTGAAGACTCCTTGTTCACGAGTATATTCCACTCGTGCAGTAATTACACACCGCGCGAGATGAGTGCCCCGATAGCACTGCATAACTTTGTCTGGTGGGTACTGACGTCAAAAAAGTCAACAGTTACTATTTATTATAATGAAATATGTATGGCCTTTTGTTATACCATCTGATTGCAATGATTCATATGCCCAGTATTATAAATAAATGACTTATTTGCTTTGTTAATTACTTTATAGTTGTACAAAAACATATTTATTTGCGTTTGAATTTTTAATAGAGTTTGTCTGAAAGAGAGTATTGTTATTAAGATGAGAAAACGCAGAAGAAGGATGTAAGAGTTATGAAAGCCCAATACTACCATAACAAAATTGATTGTGTATTATCAGAAGATGAAATCAGGACTCCAAGAAATCAGCGAGCGTACATGGAATGAGCTGTGAATCTTAAAAAAGAGAGTGAGGTGTGTAAGGAGCGAGTCATATGGCGCCCGCATCTCTCTGCATACTCCGCAAGAGATTTGGCGTGAAAATGTATATATGGCAATGTATATATTTTTATACTCATGAATGAATGAATGAATGAATGTCTGTATTTACCGAATATGGGTACATAAATGATGTTCTTACAATAATACAGTGAAAGCCATACATATTCTGCCGAATGTATATCGGCGTGTAAATGATTAAATACAGAATTTAAGAGAATTAAAAATTTGGTCATAATATCTAGATATTTATGTAAGCTTATTTATTATTTCATGTCAAATCAATCAATTTCATGTCAATTTATCTTTCAAATAGTCATTAATTGTATAATAGCCTTTGTCACATAGCAAATTGAAAAGTTCCTTCTTAAACATGCGTAAGTTTAGTGTATTAAATCTTTCAGGTAACTGATTAAAAATTTTGATGGCCATATTATACGCATTATTTTGGAATAAACATAATTTTTGAGTGGGAACTTGGAGTTTATTCCCGTGTCTTGTTCTACTGGTAGGGATGTCATGTTTTTTAGGAAATAAATAAGGGTATTTAACAACAAAAATGCATATCTCATATATATAACCGTGAGCATTACCTTATTCTTTTGTATAAGCACCTTCTTGTGCTTATACAAAGGAATAAGGTAATGCTGACTGACAATTGATTATTAAGAGTTAATTGCTTGTCATCTAGTGGTATAAAAAAAAATACTACAGTGGAATCGTCAAATCAGGTAGATGATATTATTTAAGATATTAACGATTTATGACGAGCTCGGTGGCGCAGTGGTGAAACGCGTTGTTACGCTACTTTGACACCAACGCTCGTGGGTTCGATTCCCACACAGTACAAACATTTGTGTGCATGAACATGTCTGTTTGTCTTAGTCTGGGTATTTTCTATGTATAATAAGTATGTATTTACAAAAAAAAAATGTTTACGTATGTTTATCAGTTGTCTAGTACCCGTAACACAAGCTTCGCTTACTTTGGGGCTAGATGGCGCTGTGTAATTTGCCCGACAATATTTATTATTTATTATTATTTATTTATGGAACGTCGGTTCACTATACCACATCGTCAAAGGAGATTTGACATTTTTTTACACAACATCTGGTTTAGTTCTTCTTCTTTATTATTGTCCTGTTTCCTATCCATTAGGATTGGCGGAGTCTGCGCGAAGATACTGATTTATACAGGGAGCGTTTCCCATCACCGCCGAGCAAGTGATAATTACAAATATGTACATCATAAATCCGAAAACATGAATTTAGTGGTACATGCCAGGATTCGAACCGAGGACCTGTTAGTCAACAAGCAGCTTCCTTATCCACTGGGTTATCACTGCTTTTGAGACTGTAACTGGGCTATCGCTCCTTTTGAAACTGGAACTAGTCTATCATACAACATCTGGTAGCATTTTAACAAAATTCAGAATTTCAAAACTTTGAAATTAAACAATTTTTAACGTAAGTATCGCGTGTTTTATTCATTTTGTTGAACCTGACGTTTCGAACGCTTTGCAACGTCCGTGGTCCCAGGAAGACAACTCAAAACTTTATCAGTGGTTCCAGTGATCACACACTACGTCCAAACAAACAAACTTACAAACCTAAACTTCGCTTCCAAATACTAGTGTAGCGCTCAACGAGTACGACAAGTAAGCATACGGCATATAGTTACCGTAGCCTATGGATTGCGTTTCCGTAGACACTGACCTGACACTTAAATCTTTACATTGTTTTTTATACAACATGGGAAGGCATGCAAGATGTAAAGAGGTTATTGTAGCCCATAATCGCAAGCAATACAGGAAGTTTCGCTTCTAATGTCAATTCCTCAGGAACTGGTACCAGTACCAGACAGTACAAACCTGCTGTGTGTGTGTTCCTGCGAATGATTCTGATTACCAAATCAGAATCATTCGCAGGAACACAACTACCCTTTAGGGAATTGTTACTTGCCTGTGATTTTCTGTGAGGTGGAAATACTTCCTGCGTCGGGCGATTTCGAAGCTCTTGACCTCATAAATATATATGGCAGCAGATTTCTGTGAGTTGCACGTACTCAGTTTTTTTTTATACAACGTCTGGAGGCATACAAGCATGCGGTCCACCTGATGTAAAGTAGTTACCGTAGCCTATTAACACTTGTATCATATATCACTTGCGCGATGCCTCCTCTGCTGCTTACACAGCAACTCCTTAGGAGCTTACTGGTGACCTCACTCACATACAGGAACACAACAACCCTCTAGGGAGTTGTTATTTGGCTGCGGTTTTCTGTGAGGTGGAGGTACTTCCCCAGACGGGCTGCTTTGACGCGCCCTACCTCTCATATAACATCCAGACCAAGACAAACAGATATGTTCATGCATACAAATGTTTGTCTTGTGTAGGAATCGAACCCACGAGCGTTGGTGTGAAAGTCGCGTCTTTCACGACTGAGCCATCGAGCTCGATAGTTGTGGTGCGTCTTCTTTATATATGGTAAACAACAGGGAATATTTAATTAAAATAGACGCATATGGACTGTACCATCAACTGGTCAGACCCTGGTTGGACCCCTCCCTGTCGTATAAAAAAACTTGCTCGGCGGTGAAAGAAAACAATATGAGAAAACCCGCATGTCCAAGAAATTGTATTATAGATACAAAAGTCGTGTCAATATATAAAACTAAGAAAGGTCTGCCTTTCCTTCTGGGCGTTGGAGGCACGGTAGTCGGTCCATGTCAAAAACCATTATCTTCACCTTAGGCTTATCTGGCTGGTAGCCGAACTGGCCAATCCTAATGGATTAGGAAGCTGAATAACGCTAGGAAAAAAATGGCTCCACCACCAATGTACAGGCATACCAATATCATTTTAAAATATAGAATGGTATAAAAAATATAGATTTAAGTACACGTTTTCGTTTAAACCACGTAAATGTAAGTTAATGAGATTGTATTGACGTGCAAGTGATTCACTATCATCTTTACAGTAAAAGCCAAACTCAATTGCTCATGCACCCTGTTAATTGACAAACAAAATTCTGGCGAAAGGAGGTAGACAACATCAAATCAGCCTGACTGGGAGAGCATCTCGACCTCACAGTTATATGTTCCTGCGAGAGAGTGTCCAGCAGGGGTAGCAACGTACAACAACAAGCACTCATACAATACAACAAGTAATATTAGGCTACAGTAACCACTATACTTGAGGTGGGCCGTACACCTGTTTGTCGCCCAATATAGTATAAAAAAAGTATATTTAGCACTATCATATGTTTTTTTTTTCAATTGCACAGGCAATCTAACCCCAAATTAAGCGAAGCTTGTGTTATGGGTACTAGAAAACTGATAAACATAGGTAAACGTTGTTTTTGTAAACACACACTCATGATTCATAGAAAACACCCAGACCAAGACAAACAGACATATTCATGCACACAAATGTTTGTCCTGTGTATCGAATCCACGAGCGTTGGTGTCAAAGTAGTGTCACTAACCACTGCGCCACTAAGCTCAAATGCTCGCAGAGCTCGGAAAAAAGTAAATGTACATGAACACCTGCAGTTGAGGTTGACTTTGGCTACAAAGTTGAAATGTGACTACAAACCACTCACACCTAAAGTGATACAAAAATCCAGATAACATAAAAAGACAAACATAAACCTATAACTGCATACACAACGCGCGTGCAAGCAAAACCAAATAACCATATCCAATTAGAGACCCATTCCCCAAATATGAACAGTAAATTGATAATGCCGACTGTCCGACGGTACTTCGTATATTAAAGCGAAGCATTAGCGGCCACGGGTTGATATTAAAAACGAGGCGGGGCTTAATTAGAAATTTAACCTGCTAATAAATTACAGATGGTCGCGAGCGCCACCCAAGGTGTGCCAACACTCCGCTTATTTCCCTGGAGTACGCTCGAGCCAGGGCAAATATATAAAACAGCATCTAAATATTGCTGAAGAGGCTAGTCAATATTTGTGTCAGCGCGAGGTTCAAAGAAGAAAGTGAGAAGGGGGCGCTAACGTTAGTAATCAATATATGTTGTGTGCTGTGCGAATTCATTGACAATGTATTTTATTATTATGCTATTTAGTAAAGTTTTTAAAGACTTTTTGGTTAAGTGAGTAAGGATTAAGTCATTTGGCACTCGGTTCACTCTGCCTAACCCGCAAGAGACTTGGCGTAATTTACATATCATACAAATATATATATATATATATACGCCCGACAGAAGTGATATGTAACTTAAACTAATCCGTAATCCTAATGCCGTATGCGATAGAGAAAGGGAAGCCAGGCAGACTGGCGCCGTAGCGCGTTACGTAACAAAGCGGTTTACCCTCCCAAGGGAAGTTATCTCTTCAAAAATCCTGTCTCGCTTTTCCACTTTTCCCGCCCCTGTGGATTTTGGCTTACAAATATAAACAGTTGAGAATGTGCAAGCTTGCATTGCCAGAGAAACACCTGACTCGTCAATTATATAACAATTATTTTTATTTTTTTTAATTTGCCGGCAATGTTCCTTAAGAGATAGGAACGGCGTTCCTAAACATTCGTATTCTACTTTTTTATGCTGAATCCGAATCTGAAATCAAAATTCGAATATTCAAAAAAAAGCGACAGCAAACACACAGACAAACGCATAGACAAACATACATTTCATATAGGAACGGTGTTCCTGAAAAGCTCATTTGACAACGATCATCCTTTGTTATATCATTAGACGCTGTCTACTAAATATTTACGTCACTCGTGCCGTGTTGTCAACATAAACCACTCATTTTAGGATATTTTCAGAACACATTTATGTTGTTTATTGTGTCATTTGCCATCCAAAACGAATTGTTATCCATTAATGTAATGCTTTATTTATTCCGACGGCGAAAACTAAATTCTAACTAATGAGTATAAATCTGTACACGACTTTGATGTCCTAAATTCATGGCTTTATAAGTTTCGAGAAGTATACGATGACACAAGCTATTATTTTTGGACTATTAATAGCAAAATAGAGGTATAACTACAAAAGATAGGTTATTTAACTTCGTAGTATGTTTATTTTTATATGAACCTATTTATTACTTTAAACGAGTATCGCCCAATGTATCGCTCGGATCTTTTATAGGCTTCAACAGAGGAAGTGTTGATATATCTGTCAATAGTACGCATAGTACGATACATACGGCTGATACCAAGCTTTTGAAGTGTCTTGAATATGACCGACGCCGCGACGGCTCCATACCCACTTTGTGCAAGGCAATCACTGCAATCCTATTCATTTCATTAACACCTCATTCTATACTGTAATTTGATATCTAATAAACACGAAAATATATAAAACAACGGGAAATCGAAAGAAGTTTTTAACATAATAAATGCGTTCCAAATCCAAATTGTCGACAATCCGAAGCTTACTCCCGGTATTGAACCCTTAAGTTTAAGAAGAGATTTTGCCTCCCTTTATGTGTTCTACCGATTGTACAACGGGTTGTGTTCTGAAGAGTTGTTCGAAATGATGCCGACAGCTATTTTTTATAATCGCACCGCTCGCCGACGGCAGGGAGTTCACCCTCACACACTGTAACCGCAATGGTCACGTACTGTGCGGTTCCAGATAAGTTTTCTTCCTAGAACTCTCAAGCTGTGGAATGAGCTCCCAGCCGAGGTTTTTCCAAGGGACTACAGCATGGAGTTCTTCAAGAAATGCGTGAAGAGGTTTTTAGAGGGTCGGCAACGCATGAGCGACACCCCCGGCAAATGTCCATAGGCTGCTACAGTGATTGTTTACCATCAGGCAGGCAGGCTTCATTGCTACCTTAATGGTATAAAAAGAAATCGAAATAATTAAAGAGTTGAAAAAAGAAAACTTTCTATGTAACATATATACATATTGTATATATTTAACAAGTCTGGCCCAGTATCCTGCGGGAACTGCTATTTCTTACTTTCTTTCTTATTTCTCGGCCTCTTCGGGTCGTATAGTGATGTTGAATAGTCTACAACCTTCGTCAAGAATTAGGCTACCAAATGCAAGAAGATTTTTTCAAATCCCCCTCGTAATTCCAGAGACCCTAGTAGATAAGGCACCAGCCTATTATCGACTGGTCCCTGATTCGTAACCTGTTTTGTGAATATAAATAAACTACCTACTAACTAAATTCGTATTTCCGGATTTTTGTACATATTTGCAATTATCACTTACTCGCCAGTGAATGAATGCATCGTAAAGAAACCCGCACGTCCAAAAAATATATATTTCGAAAGACATGTGTCTAATGAAGGCTTGGTTTTCCCTGTTGGTCGTGGAGGTAGTCGGTTCATGTCAAAATCTAAGCAGTAAAAAATATTACGCCATAACCTCCAAACAGAGCTCTCCAATTCTAATGGATTAGGAAATGGGATAACGATAGCAGGAAATAGTTTAAACATAAGTAATTTTTATAATGTTTTTTTAACATTATTGTATTCATTCGATAAGCACTCAACCTGCACCCGCGCACTGCGGCCCGCTAGCCTTTTCTACACGGCCCGAGGCCTATAATTATAGTAATATGGTACAGCATTTTTAGATTAACAGTGGTATTTTGTTGAAAATGGTACAAAAATGGTATATAAATAATGTTCTTCATTTATTTATTGTAGTATAGTTGCGTTTTATTGTAGTAGTAGGGGAAAAAAGGTTGAGTACGGCAGCACTACACTAATGGTTGGGCGCTTTTTATGCGACATCAGTTAAATTATATGAAACCGCTGATTTTGTTATGCTTGCTAATTGCCGTGGAAGTAGGGTCAGAAACCGTTTCATGTTGTATGGAATGTTTCCTTTTAGTTTTTAATTTTTATTTATACAACCTGGAAGGTATGCAAGCTTACAGCCGACCTAGTGTAAATTGGTTATCATACTCTATAAACCTGCGATTCAAGAATAGCACTCGCACGTTGTCACGCCAAATAACACAGCAACTGCTTGGGAGCTTACTCTGTAAATATTTGTTGTGTGTGGGAATCAAACCCATGATTGTTGGTGTTAAAGTAGCATTCTGACGCACTCTACGAGCTTTCGACAAGCTCGGTGGCTCAGTCGTGAATGACGCGAGTTTGACAACGATGCTCGTGGATTCGATTCCCACACAAGACATTTGTTTGCATAAACATGTCTGTTTGTCTTGGTCTGGATGTTTTAAAAGGGATAGGGCGCATCAAAGCAGCCCGTTTGGGGAAGTGCCTCCACCTCACAGAAAACCGCAGCAAAATAACAGCTCCCTAGAGGGTTCTTGTGCATATGAGTGAGGTCACCAGTAAGCAGACGTGCTGTGTAAGCAGCAAAGGAGGCATCGCCCGAGTGATATTTAATATATTACAAGCATTGATAGGCTACGGTAACCACTTTACATCAGGTGGGCCGTATGCTTATACGCCTCCCGACGTTGTATAAAAAAAACTTTATCACCTAGCTTGTGAAAAAGTACCAGTAACATAGAAATACAACCGAAATTGTTGATGTGTGTATATGTATTAGACTATTAAATAAATTACCAAATGACATCAAAAATTTCATATCGGAAGGCACGATTTCATATGTGATGAAAAAGGGCCAAATCAAAAGCACTGGAAACCGAAGGGGTATGTGTGGATCGGTGCACCTGGCGTTCCAAGGGGTAGGGGTTGGGGTAGACCCAATGGGAGACATACGTGATGATATGTATGCATGTATAAAAGATTACCTCCAAATAATACAATACAAAATTGTACAAATGGCTTAACAATAACAACTAATATTGAAGAATTTCTAGAGTAAAAAACTAATGTTAAAAATTAATGATTTATGTTTGATTAATTTAATTGTATGGTATTGTAATTAAATTTCATTTGAATTGTATAAATAATTTATCCACAAATATCTTGCATGCCTATTTTAACAAGGGGAACATGATGTAAATATTTAATGATTTCACTTGCCATCCATTCTATGTTTCATGCAAATAAATGTTTATGAATGCACGAGTGACATGGCCAGTGTTGCAAATGTCCACGGGCAATGGTAACTCTTACCATCAGGTGGGCTGTGCGCTTGTTTAGCATTTTAATGGTATAAAAAAAGTAAGGGTGTGATCTTACTCCTTGTCAAATAGTATATTTCCTTCTCTACATATTTATAATGGTATTTGAAAGAAAAGAAACCAGAACCAATGTAAGGATTACGGTAGATGATGAAGTGTTGGAACAAGTGGATAAGTTTGTATATCTTGGATGCGCTTTCAGCAGGGATGGAAGGTACACCGCAGATGTGTAAAAGCGAATGAGTGCGGCAGTAAAAACCTGAGCCAGAAGGCGCAGTTATACACAATGCAGTGCTGGCCCCAACGCTTACTTATGGAAGCGAGAGCTGGGTATGGCAGAGAGAGCATGAAAGTTGGATAAACGGGGTGGAAATGCGAGCGTTGCGCAAAATTTGTGACGTAACGCTTGTAGACCGTATTCGCAATGATGAGGTTAGAAGCAGAGTTGGTCTGAATGAGAGTGTCGGTGTTAAAATAAGAAGAGGCATACTCCGTTGATTCGGACATGTAGAAAGAATGCAGGATGGAAGAATGACGAAGCAGATATACAATGTGGAAGGACGTAGGAGCCGAAGAAGGCCAAGACTTACCTACCATGATTAAGTTGGTCGTGTTCTATCAGAAGGTGATGTCAGGAGCCCTAGAAACCGGCAAGCGTGCATGAAAAGAGCAATGAATGTTAAAGAAGCGAGTGAGGTATGTAAGGATCGAGTCGCGTGGCGCTCAGATCTCTCTGCCTACCCCATAAGGGATTTGGCGTGAAGTTATAGAAAGGTAGATATTATAGACATATTTATTAGTTATCAACAAAATGGCAGTTTTAGGATGTTTTTGTTCTGACGCCGACCTTGCTTCGTGCCAAATTTCATAACCCCAAGTCTGTATAGATCTTAATTTGTGATTTCTTGACACAGACAGTACCTACACATAGGCTATTTCAAGATTTCAATTTACCAACTTTCATGAATCTCAATTAACTGGAAGTAGAGTTGTCGTGTTAACCGCAGCTGCAGAGGGTTGTTGTATTCCTGCGAGTGATTGAGATCACTAGTAAGACTCCTAAGGAGTTGTTGTACTAGCAGCAGGGGTGGTATAGCGAGCGTTCATAGGCTATGGTAACCGCTTTCCATCAGGTGGACAGTATGCTTGTATGCTTCCCGACATTGTATATAAAAGACATGAGGATACTTGTGTCTTGATAACGAACCGACTGTAAACCTAACCTAACCTAACAAAGCATATTAAAAATTGAATGTAATTTCATACAAGAACACTTACATAAAATTCTTTACACCTAAACCTAGCCTGTAAAACACCAAACAAACATGTTACTTTTTTCTTTATATAACATAATCCCCCGTTTCTATTTATAATCCGACGTTTAAAGCCATCTCATCGCGTCAATTTGCGGTACCTTCCACGAACTATTACCATTTAATACGACCCGTGACTGCCGCACTACTGTGTCTTGAAACAGGCTCTATTGAGTCACGTGGGCTACAAACTGCTCGATGGTGATCTTTTCCGGTAATGATGTCAAATACAATTCGTAGATAGGCATTGTACACCGCTGGCGTTGTTTAAAATCGCACAGTGTACTGGTAATTGCAACTTGATGGCGCATTTGTAAATTAATATTATTCACTTCACAAAATCCAAGTCGGTATGTAGTACATAATTATTCCTTACTCTATAGTAGTACTAATATATTTGCTTGAGATACTTGTATCAAATATACACAATTTTGTATCAAATATGTTCCCATGTTATCTGAAAATCAGGTTTTACTCGTTTCGAATTCCAGCCTACGTGTATGCGATTTGCTTATTTATTGATATGCAAATGTATTCGTAAGTTTTATGTTTAATACGTAATCATCATTACTTTATGCGTCTGAAGAAATAATTAAGTTGTATTTAATAAAGAAGAGACATCGCTTGAACTGGTTCGGTTCACAGAGATTTTCAATATGATGACTGCAGCCTCCTGCAATATCACCCTTCACTATCGACCGGATATAAATAATTCATCCTCACACATTGCAGGCAACCTAGTCGCGTGCTGTGAAATTTACTCCCTGTAGAAGTTGTCTCAAATGACTATAACATGAGCTTATTCAAAAAACGTATGAAAAAAAAAATGACATCATAGCTACGGCATCTGCCTACCGCCAAGCAGAATGCTTAATCGACGCCTTAGTGGTATAATAAAAATTATATACCTATCTATGTACGAATGAGCAAAGATGATTCCATTCTGTAATAATGGTTTTTGTACCAATATTATTACTTAGCTTCCTTTCTAGCAAATGCCAGACACTTTCATGTTCTTTTAAGTACATCCGAGATGTACTTTTAATTGTATCAAATAAGCATAACGAGAAATCATGAACTGTGTATCAAAGGATCTTGATTTTGTGTGCGGAGACAAATAAATCAGTTCGCTGGTATGGAGATTCATGTTACTGCTTCGGCTCAGTTAATTAGCACATGCACGTTCTAAACGACATGATATGCTTAGAACGTGCATGTGACTTATCTACCTCCTTTCGTGTGATATCTTGTTTTAGATGATTTGAAATAGACTTTGGTAAGTTAATTATTTCCAGTAACATCTCATTCTAGTAACAGGTTAGATTTATAGAATAGATTAACAGAATATAGTATAACTAACAGAATATAGCTAATAATTTTTGTTACGACTACTATTACCAATAATATATATTAATAGAAATAGATATTTTCTTATTTTATGGATTATATTATATTTCTGGATTTTGGTGATTTTGCATCAGTTTTGAATAAAAAGGAGGATAAATATATTTTTAGTTAATTATAGCAAAGAGTGATGATTACAGTAATTGAACCTAATTATAAAGTTATTTATTTTATTCTTTGTTATTTAACACTAAGTAGCATGCCCTAAAATAATTTAATTAGTATATGCAGAAAAGTGTGTAATCGGTAAAAGAACTTTATATAGTATTATTGCTTGTATGATAGTATCTTTGATGGCCACTAATCTACACAATAAGACTACGTTGAGCCTTAATCTTATCTTTTCTACAACTATGATTGGTATATAGAGAATTGAGATATTTCTGCAAACAGTGTCGTGGCACTCTTATATCAGCTAGTACAATATCTAAATTATGTATTTTAAATATATAAGTTGGGTCATTAATTACAGTACCAGATTTAAGTCATGATTAACATAGACTTTATTTAATATGAATTATATCCCACTGAGTTTTTTCATCACCCACTCACTAAATCTAGTTTATATATAGATATATTGTTTTATTTAACATAGCTAAGTACGTTGACTTTAGTTCATTTCCTTGTCTCTAATGTACTCGATGTTATGAAAACTAGTATACTACTGGTTGATTCAAAAGATGATAAAAGTCGTAAACTCACACAACAAACAACAATGTTGACAAAATTATTGCGCACTCTATGTGAATAGGTACCAACAAATCGTGGCAGCAAAGCAAACCGTTTCACCACGATTAAGTTACAGCTACAATAAAATGGCAAGTGTCGCATTTGTCTTGCCTACTCAAGTGTAGCCTAACCCCAATGGCGGTGCGCCGAAAGAGCACGGCTCCTTTGATCGCAGATAGCGGCTTCTCTGAACTCTATCCAACGCACGCTCTGCCTAACACGATGTATGGAAGTCTATTTACCAACTCGTGTATGTTAATGCGTGTACATAGTACGCTTGTAGTGCCAAAAACATCGTTATATGTATAACGGGCCCTAATGGTGCCGTTGACTCAATAAACAATTCTTACTCTTTTACGAAGACGTCGCCGCGTCGCTTGCCCGAACGCCTTTTAAAGCGATTCTCGTGAGATAACATTTTAAAATCACGTATTCAGTATTAGAACGACAGACATGCGATCTGTTATGCCATAACATAAAATTATCTTAAACATAAACTAAGCGTAGGACGACTAAACAACCGATTAAAGGTAATTTATTCCTTTCGAATTCCAATCAACGAACGAAACTGTAAACTTTTTACGATCGATTATCTAATAGACAACACACGAGAACTTGTCTAGTCAATACTATATATACATAGATAAAACTTTGTGATTAGCACAACGCGTTCTTCGTCCAATTAGTGCATTACTTTACTGCCATTAACACGTTACATACAAATGACCAACGTTCGATTTTTTGAGTCGTAAGTAAATAATCGATTATACTTGTTACAGATTACAACATTTAGAATCGCAATCGATAAAAATCTGCTGTTATCTAGAGAATTCGTTTGCCTCAGGATGTTCTTTCATAAATACTGGTAGCAACAATTTGTCGGCTATAAAATGTTTAAAGATGCAATTTGTCAATGTCAGATCGCAATGCGTACCGACCGATGCATCGGAACGGACGATTTAGATCGATATCTCAAGTCTTTGTATCAGTACTGGCGATTATCGATTGTGTAGCGGATTCGGTGCGATTGCATGCACGCTGAATCGTAAGTCGAAAAGACTATATCGAATGCAAAAGCGATGGTATTGTTTATTCTGATTTGGAATATCAATAACCGGCGACCCGTCGCAGCGTCTTCCGTGGAGCATACTGATGTCACTATAATAGACGGGCGCCGGTGTAGTCACGGAATAACTAATACTAACTTAGTCATGACTTCATCACAGCATGGGATAATATTTTTGCAGACTTTTATATGGTTAGGATTTTTATTGTATTTTAAAATCTTTGCGTGAAAATATTATGTCCCAGAAGTCACCACTCAACCCCGTGCGTGTTCAGTTGGAATGACTCATGACTACACTTAATTGAAACAAGCAGATGTCATATAATATATATCTCCAATGTCAAAAGTAGACATAGGCAATATCAAAATTAAGGATTCTTCGGTTAAAATCACTATCAACTATCATATCTTCTAAGATTGGAGATAGTAATTCATTAGTAATGACTCGGTGCTTACATACCTCACTTGCATCTTTAATATTCATAGAACTTTTCATGTACGCTCACTTGTTCCTAGGGCTCGCGGTAGGCAAGTCTCATTCTTCCTCGACTCCTACGTTCTTTTATTTTCGCGTTGTAGATTTCTTTCCTCTTTCATTCTTTCTACATATAAAATGAGACATTTTTAACATAGAAAGAATGCAAGAGGAAAGATTATCTGATCTTAACAACGCCAAAATAAAGCAACAGTTTCCAAAAACATCGCAAAGATAATTTTTGAATTATTTAAAAATATTCTTTTTAATGAAACTGACATTTCAATTGAATCATAAGCATTTTCTACCATAAAGTACAAGTAGTATGCATCTGATATTTGCCTTTGCGTTTCGAAAACATTAATTAATCCTTTAATTTTATTTCTGATCGCTAGAACAATTTTCCTGTATTGTTCGTACCTTCAAGTATCACAAAATATTGTCATCTGTGGCATGACGCGAGAAAAAGTTGTTTATCATCCTACACCATTTGCTTTTAGTACTATTTATATGTTACACACTAAATGACAGCTGCACAAGATTAATTATAGGTTAAAATAACATAAAAGATTAAAGGCCGTTGACTAACTACGAAATGAAGTGGTTGTGAAACCAAACGCAATTGCTCAAAATAAACCATTGATTAAAGTGCCGACTCTTAATAGAATAGTAATAATTACGTATTGAAGTAACGCTGGTGATGAAAACCACTCGACACTAGCGTGATAGGTTAAAAATATATTTTTATGCCTCATTTTATTAATCGTAAAAAAATATTAAGTAATTTTTTAAAATTAATTAACACCTGCGTAAAAGCGTTGACAGTAACTTAATACGAGCTTTGTGATGCACCGCTTGTAGGTTAAGTAGGTACTCGTACTTAATAAGTACGCTTGAGTAATTACTATAGTAATACCATAGTAGAGCTGTATAACAGGTTGTTTAAGTAACGCAGTTAGGCCTTTTTGATATTTATCAACGCTCGCGTTAAAATAATGGGCCGTCAGTGTTTAAGATTGCGAATAGTTATTATCACTTATCAGCATGCTACACGACCATTTCGACCAACCGGCAACTGAAATCAGTTTTGGTTGCGAATTGGTTTAGAATAATGTATGTTTTTTGTTGAAGTCAGGAGCCCCAGGTATCGGTGAGGGTGCATGAAAAGTGCTTTGAAGCTAGTGAGGTATGTAAGACTTCAATCAACAAGGGAGTAAAATTACAGACAATAGACATAGACAGAAATATTTATTTGATTGTTTGTTGATCATCTTTTATGTATTCCATCTATTGATTCAGAGTTAAATAGAGTGCAATTTTTCTAATCAGTCGCCATTTTATTAAATATCGATATAGTTATGGAATGACTCAAACGAGCACACTTATAAGTGTACTGTACATGTACTGAATTATTTCTAAACATCTCTGTCAGTTAGATATTCATCAGTTATTACGTCAAAGTGTAAAGCTTGGCGTGCACTTAGCTGTACATATCTGGTATGTCTGTACATAGACATACCAGATAAGTACGTATATGTGTACACATATATTATATGTAAATATATATATTATTGTACGTATATATGTTTACGTTAAATTAAATGTTGTTCCTAATATATAATAATATTAGGAACAACATATAGTTTGTTTCTTAACATATATGATGATGATGATTTTCAATTTCATGAACACATATCGCATTTAAAAACAATTGCCCAGAAAGGTCACACCTCGTCACACATCTTCATGATGAAATTTTATCAAAACTTATCCATTAGTTTTGCACAGACAGAAAGACATACGATGAAAATGTATGTTTATTTTTGAAGTGAAAACTTCTTTAGCGGCGTTGTGTATTTTTGGGATGAGTAAAAAATGCTAAACTCGCGTCAGGCCGTCAGGACACGTGACCCTGACCGTAAGATTTTGGTGAGAATTAGAACTTAAGGTCTCTGCAGCGCTAAAACTTTAGTTCCCTCAAATTAAACAATTAAAACATGATGCGCTAGATCGTTCATAGGGCATTATTTTCTCGCGACCAAAACGTTGTAAGCGCCATGAAATTGTTGGCGTTTACGCGTTTCGTTCAATGTAGTTTATCAACATCGCTGTTTGGTTTAAGCAGCGCAGGGCGCTTGCGCAAGTGTGCGTGTGCGCTTGAGTTTTAGAGATTGGTGATAATGATGCTGGTAATAATGATGGTGAGTCGTTGAAATTATGGATGAAAGTTGATTTTTCTGAGAGATAAACTTTTTAATGTAAAATAATTGTAATAGTTCTGAAATGTTAAATTTTTAATGTAATATAAATTGTCATTTTTGTGTACGATAGCGCAATAAATGAATATTCTATTTGCCACATACATGATAGTACTTTTATACTGATAAATAAAGCAATTCGTGCGAAATTATTCCCTAATCTTACCCTTCAAACCGGGACACAGCTATATAAATATAGCTACTTGGCGGTAGAAATAGGTGAGACAGAGGTACACGTGCAGACGAAGTTTTCCTTTTAAAAAAAGTGCAACATTGGACTTCTTCCCGCGCTTTTGACGAGTGACATTGTTGTTTTACTTAAAATTTTTCAAATTCAGTATAAAATTAGTTTTGTGTGACAATTTCGATAGTATTTTATAACATAAGTGGTAGTGAAATTATACAGTAATGAAAAAACTCAAATATAACACGTTTATGCACTTTTTGGAAGACGTGAATAAGTTCATCAAGAAAACCTTGTAAACATCACTATCGTTTTACGGGTGGTATTTGAACTTGATTGGGTCTGGGTACCCCAAGTATTTTTTCAGCACAGTTCCTGAAGCTGGAACATTTTATTTATTTATTTATTTATATATTTAAAAAAAGCAACATTTGATTTTCGAATTCCAATTGTTTTTTTTATTCAGCTTAGACGGGAAAGATGGATACTTCGAAAATCCGAGTAATTTATGAATTCGAGCCCCCGATGCGGAACTGCAGAAACGGCTCGCAATATCAATGCTGCGTTTGGAAAGGAATCTGCGAATGAACGACCCGTGCGTTTATGCTTTAAACGCTTTTGTAATGGAAACTTCGACTTGAAGAACGAACCACGTGGAAGACCGCCCCCCCCCCCCCCCCCCCACATGTGAATAACGCTGAATTGAAGGAAATGGCGAAAGCCGATCCGAATCAAACTACCCAGGAATTAGCGGCATAGTTTAACGTTATTTTACCTACAATATTGACTCATGTGCATCAAATGAATAAGATAAAAAATATGAAAAATCAAATCAAACAGTCAAATCATGAGGCACCCCCTCATGATTTGACTGTATTCGAACTTCGAACAATGATGACAAAACTGGCAGAGAAACAGCCCCGACTTGTAAATCGATCTTCACCATTATTGCTCCATGATAGCGCAAGACCTCACACTGCACGAGAAACCGTTGTAACTCTACAGGAGCTGCAGTTAGAAACCGTATCTTATCCTTCGTACTCGCCAGATCTTGCTCCAACTGACTACCATTTTTTTCGTAATTTGGATGATTTTCTACGTGGTAAAAAATTTTCTTCCCAGGAGGCAGTACAACATGCTTTCACACGGTTTGTCGAGTCTAGATCCCCAGAGTTCTATCGCAAAGGCATAAATAAACTTTCGATTAGATGGCAGTAACGTATAGATAATGAGAGTAAATATTTTGATTAAATAAATATGTAACATCTTAGAAAAAAACGAGTTTAAACTTTTCAGTACAAATCGGCAATAGAATTTTTTTTCACCCCAAACTAATCTAAAGATCTTCGACTTCTATTCGCAAAAATATATTAATGAAAGCAGTTGAGTTACGTTTTTTATTATTATATAAATTATCCATACACAATGGAATATATATTTCCAAAAGTATTTCATGATTTACATGAACAGGGCTCTGTTATACATTTATTATACTTATGTAAATTTTAAGGCGACGATACGAATGTCAAAGGTTTATGAAGTCTTTATTATAACAAAACACGTAACGCAATTGCGTTCATTAAAATAACGGTACATTTCACACTTGCAACGTAAATTAGAACTAATCTAAAGATCTCGCCCATCTGACATTAAGTCGATTCATAAAAATATATGACGTATAGAATACATTAATATATATATATATATAGTATCATCTTACTCGTAGCATCGCGAAATATTATAATTAGAGATGTCGAATAGACGGTAATAGTACTGCATTCGAACATCGATTCCAATTTTCTATGATCAAAAGCACTTCTAGCGATGCTTAAATTAGAATTTCGTGGCAAAATACTTTGTGTATATCGTGTTAAGGGATTTCGCGTGAAGTTATAGATAGGTTATCGTTTAAAGACTAAACACAATATCTTAACAGGACTATCTTACTTGATCGTACGTCTAAATATCAAAGGATCCGTCATATGCTATTTAGACGTGCGATTATCATTAAGTTTCATACAAAAAGATTATTTTTCTTAGTTAATTGTATAACTATATTCACGGTAAAGTCTCAACGTAACATATTTTTGTAAACTTGTTACGTAACCTATTAATGATTTGAAATATTTTATGAGTGATAGGCGTTTTTGATTTTCTGAATGTGTTGTCTAAAGAACTTACCCGATGATAATGTTTATAAAAAATATAGTTAAGTAGCAGAATTTTATAAATTAGGTTTTAATATATATTATTCATGAAATGTCTTCCACACATAAATTTCAACACTGAACTTATTTATTTCCCGATCCTACTATTAGTGCTGGCTGGCTTAATTGTATTTTGTTTATCTTATTTCGAGAGGAAATGAAGCATACGGGCCGCCTAAAGCGTAGTGGTTTTAGGAACATATGAACGGCTACTATGATCTCAATAAATGAAAATAAAGACCGCAACATGTAGGCTACAGAACCCTAAAGAAAGACCGAGGTAACGACCAACTATACAAGTTGAGATTACTCGATACTAGATACTAATGCAAATTGCGAAAAATACGCCATGGCATTCAAAAGATCTTATGATAGGCATGCGTCAACACAAACCCGCGATCATGTATAAGCATTACATGTGCAACTTTTACCATTCCCCAACAAATGGCTTAAAGTTATGCTCTACACTTTAAGGTTTCAATTTCCATGTAAAACTACTTCATTAATAGCGAAGTTAACCTTGTCATAACTTATCGACTATCACAATAAACTGGCTATTCGCTAATATAAAACACGCAAACGACTAGATACATGAATGGTTACATTCCTGAACGATTTTGTATAATGTACAATACATTATTGTAATTAATGATAAACCGTGTGCATTATGTAAGAAATCGTCAACGCTGACATCATAATGGATGCACATATGGCTTATATCTAGGCAAATGAATGTTGCTTTATTTATATACGACGAGCTCGGTGGCGCAGTCGTGAATGACGCTACTTTGACACCAACGCTCGTGGGTTCGATTCCCACACAAGGCAAACATTTGTGTGCATGAACATGTCTGTTTGTCTTGGTCTGAGTATTTTCTATGTATAATAAGTATGTATTTACAAAAAAAATGTATTTACGTATGTTTATCAGTTGTCTAGTACCCATAACACAAGCTTCGCTTACTTTGGGTTCGATGGCGCTGTGTAATTTGTCTGACAATATTTATTTATTATTTATATAATTTATCTATAACTTCACGCCTAATCCCTTGGGGGGTAGACATAGAGACCCGAGCGCCACGTGGCACGATCCTTGCACCTCACTCGCTTCTTTAACATTTATTGCACTTTTCATGCACGCTGGCCGTTTTCTAAGACTCCTGGCATCACCTTAGACCACGACCAATTTGGTCTTGGTAGGTAAGTCTTGGCCTTCCTCTTAAAATTTCTGACCTTTGTATATTAGTTTGCAAAGTCTTTAATACTAGGGCTAGTAGGACCAATGGTAGAGTAGTAGGTAGTAGGACAAATGGTATGAGACTAAGATATTAATTGGTTATAATTACATTGTAATTAATAGGTTAATATATTATGATCATAGCGATTCTTTGTATCGAGAGCTCCAGCGAACTGCAGTTCCGAAATCACCTGCAGAAGAAGACGAACCTGGCTTCCAAGACACTTGGTTTTTTTGTATACAACTTTAGAAGGCATACAAGTATATGGTCCGCCTGATATAAAGTGGTTACCGTAGCCTATGAACGCTGATAATACATTAAGTGTCATTCGCGCGAGGCCATCTCTGCTGCTAACACAGCAACTCCTTAGGACTTTACTGGTGACCTCACTCACACGCTGGAACACAACAACCCTCCAGGGAGGTTGTTATTTTGGCTACGGTTTTCTGTAAGGTAGAGATACTTCCCCAGCCTTTGATACGCCATACCTTGCTTAAAAAAATAAATCTTAGTGTGCTGAATAGAATTTAATAGCTATTCTGCTCGAGGCAGACTATTCTTATACAAGTGTCAAGTCAGACTGCACCCGTACTCACTTATCAGTTATAGGTGCTTAGCACTGTGCGGTTCACGAGAAGATGTCTTCCGAGAACTATTGAGTTGTGGAATGAGCTCTCTGCCGAAGTTTTCCCAAGGGACTACAGTATGGGGGGCTTCAAGAACGGCGTGAAGAGGTTCTAACAGGGTCGGCAACGCAAGAGTGCAAGACACCCCTGGTGTTGCAAAAGCCCATAGGCTATAGTAACTGCTTACCATCAGGCAGGCCGTACGCTCGTTTGCCATCTTAGTGGTATAAAAAAGGCGGAAGAACCTGAATACCAGCTAGGACCTAGTGATTCGGTGCAAGACAATGAAAATTAAAAAGACGGGCTAACTTGAAGGTAGGAAAATTTGATTAAACACGTACCACTCCCGTATACTAAATGCGACACGTCTTGTTATTTATATATCATCTGTAACCATACAAGTATACCGGCTACCCAATTAAAACTGTTAACCATAGCCTATAAATGTGTTATATAATAAAAAGGTAAGCATATCTTTTTATTATATAACAGCCTCGAGCTTTACTGTTAACTTGGGGTTAAGAAGACTTGATAGAAGACGTACCCCTCCAGTCTACTAAAGACTGTGGTTCCATTGACTAATCAATTAGGATTGATGGGGTCTATTACATAAGCCTAAGTGTTTGGCGAAGATGCTGATTTTTACACAGAGCGAGAGCTGCCGTTAGACTTCCACCAGCCAAAGGGAAAATCGGACCTATCTTAGTTTAATGATATTTATAATTGTATAAAATACCTTGATAATGCCGTAAAGGCGAAACCGGTCGGTAAAAACAATTGTTAAATAAAATTGTGAAGTGGAATCTGTACAAGTGCAAGTATTAACATTAACGCGATGTCTTCAAAATTCCACCAAGTGCCTACAATCAACAGTATCAACATAATATTTATAATACTTTTATTTTTTATACATTGTCGGGAGGCAAAGGTCCATACCAGCCACCTGATTTAAAATGGTTACAGCAGCTTGTAAATACTAGCAAGCTCGGATTAAACATGGGCCTATGATCTAAGTTTATAACACGAGGTTCCCTTTCTATACGCTCACGCTAACATAGCAACTCCTAAGGAGCTTATTCAGAGAAAATTGCAGAATATAAATAATTAAATAAATATTGTCGGACAAATTACACAGCGCCATCTAGCCCCAAAGTAAGCGAAGCTTGTGTTATGGGTACTAGACAACTGATAAACATACGTAAATACATTTTTTTTGTAAATACATACTTATTATACATAGAAAATACCCAGACCAAGACAAACAGATATGACCATGCACACAAATGTTTGTACTGTGTGAGAATCGAACCCACGAGCGTTGGTGTCAAAGTAGCGTAACAACGCGTTTCACCACTGCGCCACCGAGTTCCTGATAGTCCTGTTAAGATATTGTGTTTAGTATTTAATCTATTCCTGTTTTATTACCTATATGTGACACAAAAGCTTTGCACGCAGGACGGTCCTAAGTCAGTCGTAACTAAAAGTTGAAATCCTCTTTCTTCGTCTGTTCAGTGGATAAAATTAGATAAGATAAAGGAATAACCGAAGTCATACTCCGGTTATTTATCATGAAATTAATTCAATGACCTGTACAAGGATTATTAGACACTTATGCATAAAACAATACGGCTCTAACCGAGTGTAGTACAAAGGATATTGTCATTTGGCTCGTACCCAAGCTATACAAGTGTGGTCATGGAACAGATATCTTATGGAGTTATTAAACTAATAACGCACACTAATTAGCGTAAACGTTAAAATGATACAAACGTTAATTTAAAAAAGATTCATTTAAAAATCGGTCAAGTGCGAGTCGGGATCGCGCACGAAGGGTTCCGTACCACTATCTATAAAAACGGCAAAAAAATCACGTTTGTTGTATGGTAGCCCCCCTTAAATATTTGTTTTATTTTAATTTTATTATTTATTCTTAAAGTGAATATATAACTAAATATTCTGTGAATATTTCAAGCGTCTACCTGCTGCCGTTATCAATATCGAGGATAAACGAGCAAAAAAATTATGTTATTCTATTTTTTAGTATTTGTTGTTATAGCGGCAACAGAAATACATCATCTGTGAAAATTTCAACTGTCTAACTATCACGGTTCGTGAGATACAGCCTGGTGACAGACGGACGGACGGGCAGCGAAGTCTCAGTAATAGGGTTCCGTTTTACCCTTTGAGTACGGAACCCTAAAAACCAGTTGAGAATGCGCAAGCTTGCATTGCCAGAGGAACACCTGGCTCGTCAATTATATAACAATTCAATTTTTTTTTTAATTTGACTCCTGTTTTGACCATGTTCCTTAAGAGATAGGAACGGTGTTCCTGAACATTCCTATTCTACTTTTTTATGCTGAATCTAAGCGTATTTTACCGCCTTTACCATGGCGAGTGCTCTGAAGAACTGTTTTCCCTTATCCCACCCTCACCCTTCCGTCATAGAACCACACGTGCGGGCTTGCGATGTCATAGTTCCACGGTTGAGGAGATCTCTTCGCGTACCAAAAAGTTCGGCAACTCCTATCTTTGTCGTACCATTAAAAAGTGGAACGCCTTGCCTGCACATGTGTTCCCTCCTTCCTACAATATGGGATCCTTCAAACGAAGCGTGAAGAAGCATTTTGCGGGTCAGCATGGCAGCGTCAACTGACAGGATACGGGATGTAGTATATTGTCAGTTGCAGTTGCGATTTGGGCTCCTCTTTCGCTTACCATCAGGCAAAGAGGGGCCACTATGCTGAACTACTATATAAAAAAAAAAAAAAAAAAAAAAAAAAAAAATGCACCCAAATAACAACTCTCTGAACTCTCTGAAGCAATATTGTGCGTTCCTGCGAGTAAGGGAGGTTACCAGTCAGTTTCTAAGTAGTTGCTGTGTTAGCATAAGTGACATAGCATTTACATCAGATAGGCCTTATGCTTACATACCTCCCAGCACTGTATAAAAATTAACGAAAATTGAGCACTTTGTGTCCTGTGGGTTATTGTCATTAAGAGATTTCTGAGATGTCCTTTTTAGAAGCAATTTTGCTTTCTATTTCTTACCACTTTCAGATCATTTCAGTTGGGAGACGAGCCGATACGAGACGATAAGTCCGTGTTAAATAGATCCAAAGTAAAGCCTTTTATCTATTTAACGTTACAAAATATTACTAGGTGGTAATATATAACTTACAAAGTGATTAATTTGTTATTCATGCTACTACCCAATGCAACTGAATGCATCCAACAATTCATTGCTCATCCATTAGTCTTCTGCTCCATGCAAGAAGCAAATGCATATTATTTATTATCACAACAATACAATGACGCATCCTTCCGCGTTGGTAACCGTGTTAATTTATGATTCAACCGAACAACTAAACAATTCTACTTGTATTGTAAACACTGTGCTATAAATCTGTCTCTTTGGCCTTGAGATGGACTTATATGTAGTGAATGCATTTGTAGTGATGAGTAAGATGTCATTTATTATGGTTCCGTAACTCGAAAGGTAAAAATAGAACTCTTATAAGATGTCTCACGCTGCCTGTCCGCCCATTACAGGCATTTAAATCAATAAAAATATTTTTCAAAAATAATACTATAAAATTACGGAAACCCTAGGTTATAAGGCTCTAAACTCAAAACCGCACGACGTGAAATCACGCCTAAAATGACACTTTGTAAATTAGTGTCACTCTGTAATCTTTGCGTAAATTTGAGTATCTCTGAAATACATCGCATTTTAGAGACACAAAAACACCGCCACGAACCGCCGATACGAAATCTACGGGTACCCATTTAATTTTTTTAAATACTAAAGAGAACAAGGCGTATTATTGCGTCTTCTAGTTGGACCCTTCTATTACATGATGCGTAGCTCCCTTATAATGACCGATTCTTTCTTGTTAATGTACATTTATAAGTCTGTGATGTACTCGTAGTGATACGTGGAGTGGTCTACGTGGTACTTCTTCAACAGGTTCGGGTAAAGGAATGCTGATGCCATCTCAACCAGTTCTTCATCATTTCTGTTAGCTTCTAGTAAACGTTGTCTTGCAATTTCCCTCGTGGCTGCCATCTAACATGGTTAAAAGACCTTATTTAGTTGTGTCACCTGTAAAACGAATTGATGTTAATAATTCTTTATAATGAGTAATAAATATGTAAGCCTCACAATGAAACGGAGATAAGTAGAGATGTGTTTTCATACATTTAAGCCACTCATCACTTTACGTGAAGTTCAACTAAGTGTGTAATGTGTGAAAACTGCTGTAGTGGATAATGCGACTTATGGCACAATGATATTTCTAGGCGAAGCTGTTGTGTATGCTTAACATACATAGAAGTCTTTGTGCTTAACACATTGTGGCTTATGAAACATCAGTGCGAAACTGACGTTCATGGTGTGTGAGTTACTATGCGTTGTATATGAAACCACCGTACCAATCAACTGCAAGAGGCCAAGCCTTATGTAAAATACTTTCACCTTATTGAAGAGCTCAGTTAAATATCAAACTCTTTATGTTTTGTTATGTTCCTAATTAAATAAGCCTACCAGAGAGCTTCTCAGGAGGTACTGCATGCAGCTAGAGTGGGAACACCCTAGTTTTTGTGTCACAAATATACGCTAAGGTTGCTTGCCTCTTTACATTAGGTAGGGAAAGTGTTTATTGCATTAAGTAGAATAGTGAAACACACAAAATAATAATAATAATAAAACTCATTGCATATGTGAAAGAAGCGAGTGAAGTGTGTAAGGACCGCGTCTTATGGCGCTCGGTTCTCTCTGCCTACCCCGCAAGGGACCTGGCGTGAAGATATACATACATACATATACTCATTGCATTAGTTTTTCCACACAATAGCAAGAATCATCCATACATTCTGTTACATACATACTAATAAATTAAGATAGATGCAGGAAATTTTTAAGTTAACCGCCAGTAATACAAATATGAAAATCATATCCAGTTTCGTGCAGTCACTTTAACGTAACATACAAATATACAGACAGGCAGTCAAACAAAAACTCTTAAGATAATTGTAATCTCAATAATATCACCAAACCTATTATTATGAGATTCAATAAGATAATACTATTTCACGAATGATAAAGTCTAGATTGGCAGCGGGCCTTAAATCATAGAGTCGAGGCTTTCGCTCCATAGAGCGCTACGTCAGACCGGCGATGCGCGAACGTCTATAAAATTAATAATCTTCACCTTAAAAAATGGACGGGGTAAAATCTCCATCACGCGTTACATCAGGCCGACGACACGCGAACAACTGCCTACCGTCAATTTTTTAAATTAAGTACCATCATCAAGATTATTAATTGTTTTAGATTAAACAGGCCCATTATAATTTTATTACAGGTATTTATAGATTTGACAATACTTTATGATGGTATGACTAACCGCTTAACCATTTCTGCTTACAGTTTAGTGCCTACTTATGTATGACTAAGTTATTCTATGTTGGGACACACTTTATATCACGAGAATATTATAAAAGCTTCTATTGTGAACCGTTTATGGTATATTTCGATCATTTCTAGTACTCCATAATTATTAATCACGTAACGTCCACTCAGTTAATTCGCTCGGCTGTGGTATATCATTTATGAATTGTGCAACTTACATTTCAAATAATCTAAAGAGAGGGGGATTAGAAATGATAAAGAAAATAGTGCAGAATAGCCTCTGTTGCTTACGCTGAAGGATAGCCGTTTGAGACTAGCATAAAAAGATTATCATATTTGCACGCCATAAAGGACTGTATTGTTGATAAGTCAGCCCAACTTGTTAAGGTTTTCGTTTGAAGCAGAATACACATGTACACCATAATCAATGAGAGAGATAATAAAATATATGTGTAATGTAGCTAACCTTAAAATTGTCAGTGCAAATCTGAATTAATCTAGAAATAGTAGCATACAAATAAATGGTCATATGCTCACTTTCGCTTTTTATATGTTACTCAGCTCAAGCGGAGACCAAAGTTATATAATAATAGAATTTATTTCTCATGTAAAACTGTTGAGTTATTTTCTATCAATTTATTCCGAAAACTACTGTACTAAAATAGTTAGATTGAATTGGATTGGACAGATTTAAGCCAAAGGATAATACTGATAGCAAATATGATTGGTGACTCAGTGCTAGACGTTGACATCTCGCTGCGAACTACTTACTCACCATTGTTACCTCATATTTTACAGGGCTAATTGATATTCCAAAATCTTTAAAGAAGTTATCTTAAATTAAAATCAAAACCTTATTTTTCTAAACGAACAGTATATAAAGTTCTAATTTACTTAATTTCTAGCTATGTCTTATAGTCTCTTGTGACAATCAAATTGACGAGCTCGGTGGCCCAGTGGTGAAACGCGCTGTTAGGCTACTTTGACACCAATGCTCGTGGGTTCGGTACTGTGTGGGAACACAGTACAAACATTTGTGCGCATGAACATGTCTGTTAGTATTGGTCTGGGTGTTTTCTATGTATAATAAGTATGTATTTACAAAAAAAATGTATTTACGTATGTTTATCAGTTGTCTAGTACCCATAACACAAGCTTCGCTTACTATGGGGCTAGGTAGCGCAGTGTAATTTGTCCGACAAAAAAAATTTGTCACTTAATATAATGCCCATAAACATAGCCTATCAAACGAATGTCCACTGTGATTAAATCGCAATCAAAAAACCCTCGGGTTAACCGCCACTTCCTAACTTGTACATTTCCAAAGTTGTCCATTTCCTAACTCATCTACTCCTACACCAGTCTATTCTAAATTGACAAACTTATTGCATACGGTACCTACTAACAGTGTAAAAAAAGATCATACAGTAAAAGTAAAGCAAAATAGACACGGAGTATCGTATCGTTCGTGCGGTGACATTCCCGCCATCACTCCATAAGAGCATCATGGTAACCTTACTTCACTGAAAGAAACACAATTCCCCTCCATGGAATTTTTATTTGCTTGAAGCCTTTAGTGCGGCACGATAGATTTACTTCCTTGGTTGATTGGTAAAGATATCGGGTACGATTTTATTATTCTTTTTTTATTGTACAGGTCCTGGCGGATTTCTTTAATCTTTGTACTTGTTAAAAGTCTGTTTTGTTGTTGCTTCAACTAGCCTTCGATTAGAGTGGAGCGATTTTAATACATTGGTAATTATTGAAGAGCCTTGTTTGCAAATTAACAGGGTGCACCACCTGCAAGTTAATTTGGTTCTGGAAAGGTTATAAACAGCCGCGAAAGCCACGTAATAATATTTAATATTTTATGCTAGTCAACGTTTCATATTTTCAGTAATAAAAATAATGTACCTACCCCTTTTATTATTTGCCCATAAATATAATTGGATACTATTCCAATATCGCAAATACAGAAGCGCAAACTCGCCGAAGAACGCTTAATGCAAATAAAATACCAGTTTCCATTTACGACATCCATTGAGACCAGTGTTGCCACATTCAATAAAGCCTACAACAAATGCATTACTCTGTTCAGTGCTGTAGAGCGTCTCGGTCCGATGCCACGAGAATAAAATTAATATCAGACAAATAGCCCTTCATCGTGCTAGCCGACCGAGTCCCGATTATTTATATCGGCTCCAAACATTACCGGAGACGCTGGCCTAAATGTACTAAGCCTTAAAAGGCTACGAAATGCTGGAAGTAAAACGCCATATTGTTAAAGTAAATTGCTATTTTACAACACGAAGTTTCGTGTGGCGTTCCCTTGTAAGGTGGTTAGCGCGCCGTTTCTTTGCATCTAGTGATTTAGTTCGAATTTGAGCCTTACCGCCTACAATATAAAGGATTTAGCCAAATCTTAGCTATGAAATAAGGAAGGGCTGTAGCTAAAATTAAATGTCATGCGCGATGACAGTCGTTATGGCGACATCTAGCGGTCAGGTCGTAAACGAGCACCGACGACCATTATCTCCAACTAAAATGACAACTCGTAGGTGTGTCTTTACAACCTAAGTTAAGATAAAATAACACGATAGTATCTTTTCCCGATCCCATCTTCAATTCCGTACCACGTCGTTAACACGTTGTAGCAAGGTACTAAACACCTTTAATTATCTAGCTTAATATTGTTAGAGACGGAGTGTCATAACTCACTTTATCACCTGCGAGCGGCTAACGGCATATTGGAGTGCAACACGCACCCAACAAAAACTAGTTTTATTTTGACGGCTTATTATACATTTAAATTATTGCACAACTCGCCCGCTGCGCTAATGTTTAAAATTTATGGTTAGATCGGGGAGAAAATATAGTCGCTAGTACAGCAAATCATACATACAGACGTAAATACTATTTAATGTGCGTAAATGTAAATTTCGCCACGTCCGATTTCTTAGCTTCGTCGCATAATAATTTAAAGTTGTCGAACACAAGTAATGGAGGTGCATTCCAACATATCCCGCAGTAGGAAGCCGAACAACCTACATTCTGCAGCGATCACGATCACCTGGTGGAACCGATAATTTCGCTCACACCACTCTATTTCATGTTCCATTTCTCCGTCATTAGGTTCCGTATGAACATAAAGGTGGTATTGTTTATCGTCGGGCGCCGGCTGCCAGCCAGCACAGTCGCTGGTGAATGCATTGTTCAGCACAAATGATTGTGTGCTTAGCCTAGTTGATGATCCGCGTCTGGTATGCGAGAACACGTCAAATAATAATGCCATTCGGTCCATTGCCTGCTGACACTATTTGTTCAATAGATTACGGGCCATTACAAGCTCTGCGTGTATTTACATAATCTATACAACCTAAATCAAAGATAATAATATATGTGAATGTGCTAGTAGATCCATTATCGATAGTTATCATCTTTCTGAGAGATCGCGTTGAACTTAATGAATTATTTTTGAAAGAAAGGACTGTTTTACGGATAGTTTTAAATAGAACTCGATAACAAATTATTTTACCGCCTCAGCTCTCACTAATCTGTTTATACAAGGCTTTCTCGTAGACTTAATCGAAGAAAATGGATACCCCATAGCGTACCCGCAACATCCTTTAGTATATTCTACGAAATTCATTTTTCTATATAATTATGTAATAAGATAATGGTTATCAAAATGCATATTTGCATAATATGCACCTATAATTCTTTTGATACTGTTGTTGTGTTCTTGCGTGTGAGCGAGGTCACCACTAAGCTCCTAAGGCGTTGCTCTATTTGCAGCAGCGATGACATTGCGCTGTGATACTTAATGTAATATGTATTACTCGCGCGATATTGCCTCTGCTGTTAACACAGCTACTCCTTAGGAGCATACTCACTCGCAGGAGTACAACAACCCTACAGAGAGTTGTTATTTGGTTGCGTTTTTCTGGTGGTATATTGGAGGTACTTCCCCAGACAGAATGTTTTGATGCGCACTACCTCTCTTGACAAAATATCAAAACCGAACTCGGAGACCAACCAAGCATCGGTGTTGATCGGTGATGGTGAACCAACGCTGGTCAATAGGGATGATTTGATTGTTTAAATAAAAAATATACCCTGAAACTCACCATTGTTTTATTTACTTCAGTCGTTTAAAGAGAAACACTATGCATACTACAGGCATTAGAACCATACTCATTCGAAACCCTAATAAGATATTTACATCCGCTACTAAGGTAACGAATCCCGTACATCCCGAAATTTTCGGTCATGTCCGTACTTTTGATAACTAGTAATCGCATCAGTGAATTCGGTCTCTGACCTATGACCTACATTTGTTGTTATTATCCATTCGTAATCAGAAACTGAGCTCGAATGTAACAAAAATATTTTTTTCTTACCTTAGAAAAAGGGAAGGAAGCGATTTTCCACCCGCTATATGGATAATGAAATGCTTATTTTCCGAACAGGAAAGATGAAAACACCTTTCCATAATGCACCGTTACGTAGCTGACCCCTTGGTCAATTACGGGTTCAGATATATGGGAAATCAGATAATTCTAGTGTCGCTTGAATATCGCACCTAAGTTCAAAGGTCTTACCCGCACCCAAGTTGGATATTTTTACTTTCTCTTTAAGTCATGATCACAATACTAATCACATAGTACCTTATAAGGTATAGTACAAGGATATAATAAGTAATAGGCTAACTAGTGCACGAAGGCCTTTTTTGACGTAGTTACCTACGCTCACATTAGGATGCTAGGGTTGTCCCCCTAGATCATTGTTTCAATGACACAGTCACGGCACGCGATTTAATTGACTGTGAATTTTGCTTCGAATGCTGTAAAATTCTGCATCTGTGTGAGTGCAAAGATTTCAATCGAATCTTTGAAGTTCTCCTACTTGTTAATTTCTATATTGTGCATACGATCTTGTAATAAGTATCTCCTTTAATCTTCAACTCGAAATTCTGACAGCAATATAATAAAGGATTTTAGGAAACGAATTTGTAGTAATTCACCATAATCTTCAGAGCTAATGGCAATGTCATCTGCACATCCGGTCAGTATAAGAGGCCCTGGTAAAAAAGCAAGGTTCTGCTATATTAAATAAATACGAATAGTAGTCTCATTTACAACCACCTAATAATCCCCTGGAGGGTATTATTATTTTCTTGATATAATATTATATTATAATATACGTCTAACCATAATTTCATCAAGAATAAATCCTAAAAGGTGCACCTTGATCTTGACTTGCAGACTGCGTGTATTCTGGAAACACCGGCAATTTTCATATTTAGTTTACAATTGGCCAAGATTTCGTATTTAATATAAGATATAGTTACATTGAAATTCTAAAATGTTTTAAAACGATCTTAAGCTTTAGTCAAGACAATAACATTTAGATATATTATAGTACACTTTGTTTTGATTTTTCAGAGCTATTCAAAACTGACAACTATGAAAACATTTTAACACTGTTGTATAACACCGCATAAAATTTTATAGCTCCTCACGATCCGGTGTCTCCCAGATAAATGTTTTTCAACAAAATGTTGTGATTTGTAACATTTTGTTGTATTACAAATGATGTTACGTAACATAAATCGTTTGATAACTTTACTGCAGTTGATATTAAAATGTTTAATAACATTTTTAAACATTTTATAACTAAACAGCAGTGTCGCTATATAATCTATCTATCTATCTATAACTTCACGCCAAATCCCTTACGGGGTAGGCAGAGAGAACCGAGCGCCACGCGACTCGATCCTTACATACCTCACTCGCTTCTTTCACATTCATTGCTCTTTTCATGCACGCTCGCCGGTTTCTAGGGCTCCTGACATCACCTTCTGATAGAACACGACCAATCTGATCATGATAGGTAAGTAAGTAAGTCGCTATATAATATACACATAAAATCATACAAGTTGAAACTCCTTCTTTTTATATAATATATAAAGCACTGGCCTCTTAAACGACAGTCCATGGTTCAAATCCTGGCGTACACATGTAGATAAATTCGTATTTTCGGTTTTGTGTTTTATTTATGTGCACGTTTGTAAATATCACTTGCTCGGCGGTAAAAAGATTTTAAGAGAGGTAGGGCGGATCAGAGCAGCCCGCCTGGTGAAGTACCTGCACCTCACAGAAAAACGCAGCCAAATAACAACTCCCTAGGGGGTTGTTGTGTTCCTGCGTGTGAGTGATGTCACCAGTAAACTCCCTAAGGAGTTGCTGTGTAAGCAGAGGAGGTATCGCGCGAGTGATACTTAATATATCGCAAGCGTTAATAGGCTACAGTTCCCACTTTACATCAGGTGGGCCGTATGCGTGTATGCTCCCGACGTAATATAAAAAAAGACTAACCTAAGAAAGTGTGTTTTGCCTTCTGGGTTTTGGAGCTCTGTTGAGAGTCGCTCCATATTAAATTCAACATCTTTGAAAAATCCTTAGTTTTTCGTAGCAGACCACGCCAATCCTAATGGTTTAGGAGACAGGATAATGCTAAGAAGAAGAAAACTTGATTAGTTCAAAACATAGTTCAAGACATCACACTGCTAATCTTTTCCAGTAGATAAAAAGACGGTTAGTGAAAAATTGTAAATGAAATTATGAGTACATATTACACATAATGAACCTATGGAGTATCTTTGATCAAAAGCTTAGTTTATTTATTGGGGTCAGACCCTTTATGACTACGTCTCGATAAGACTAGATAGCGGGTATGACCAGGTCGCCTTAGGACTAAATCTCGATATGACTACATCGCTTGGACTAAATAACTTTCCAAGCAGATATGTATACGTTCTGTTATCAGATTGACTTTATATTTGATATGTACAATTATTTTTAAAAATATTACCTTCCTTTTTAGGGTTCCGTACCCAAAGGGTAAAACGGAACCCTATTACTGAGGCTCCGCTGTCCGTCCGTCCGTCCGTCCGTCCGTCCGTCTGTCACCAGGCTGTATCTCATAAACCGTGATAGCTAGACAGTTGAAATTTTCACAGATGATGTATTTCTGTTGCCGCTATAACAACAAATACTAAAAAATAGAATAAAATAAATATTTAAGGGGGCTCCCATACAACAAACGTGATTTTTTAGCCTTTTTAGGGTTCCGTAACCAAAGGGTAAAACGGAACCCTATTACTGAGACTTCGCTGTCCGTCCGTCCGTCCATCCGTCCGTCCGTCCGTCCGTCTGTCACCAGGCTGTATCTCATGAACCGTGATAGTTAGACAGTTGAAATTTTCACACATGATGTATTTCTGTTGCCGCTATAACAACAAATACTAATAAATAGAATAAAATAAATATTTAAGGGGGCTCCCATACAACAAACGTGATTTTTTGCCGTTTTTATAGATAATGGTACGGAACCCTTCGTGCGCGAGTCCGACTCGCACTTGGCCGATTTTTTATAGATAATGGTACGGAACCCTTCGTGCGCGAGTCCGACTCGCACTTGGCCGATTTTTAATTACAATCTATCTCCGTGGAATTCCAGAACCTATAAGAACACATACTCTTTGGGTGTTATTAATCGCTGATTAGTTGCCCACCAATATGTTATGTCTGTTTTTCTTTCTAATCTCTCTGTGGTCGTTCCCTAATCACTGAGGATAGTACTCATCGGTGGATGGTGTGCACCGTCTCTGACGACCGGCTTCGGCGACTTGGCTCAGCCAAGTTTTGCTCGGTAGAAAGAAAATCTAATATTCAATTGCAAATGTTAAGGTTATTTAAACAATCTTAAGATGTAGGAAATTATTTCGATTCCGATATGTAAATAAACATTGTATTACAATAAATTTATTATTAGATTTTAATAAATTTTATATTAGAGGGGGGCAAACGAGATTGTGGGTCACCTGATGGTAAGTAGTCACCACCCATAGACATCAGCAACACTGGCCACTGATCCGTTGCCAGCCTTTTTAAGGAAACATAGGCTCTTTCCTTGAAGGCACCCATATCGTATAAAAAATTTCAACTCTTCAAGGAAGATAGAGAAAACCATTTTAAACAGCACCAGTTCGTACAGTTCCTAGTTCGTTTCCTGGCACCACTAAATTAGCCTTTTCGGATTTATGTACTCACATTTGGAAAACAGTCCAAGTCCAAGAAATACTTCAAAAGACGTGTGACCTAACCTAAGAAAAGGTCTGGTTTTTCCTGTGGGCTGTGGAGATTTGACGGCAATCGTCCCGTGTAAAACTACTTACGGACGAGACGAGAGGAGATAACGCTAGAAGAAGAAAAAGAACCCATTTTAACACCAGTGAGTCTCTTAAATTTAAGCAACCGTTACAACCAATGACACTATTAGCAAGTTTTTTTTATACTACGTCGGGAGTCATACAAGCATACGGCCCACCTGATGTAAAGCTGGTGCCGTAGCCACCAGGTACCAGCTTTACATCAGGTGGGCCGTATGCTTGTAATAAAAAGTGGAACGCCTTGCCTGCACATGTGTTCCCTCCTTCCTACAATATGGGATCCTTCAAACAAAGCGTGAAGAAGCATTTTGCGGGTCAGCATGGCAGCGTCAACTGACAGGATACGGGATGTAGTATGTTGTCAGTAGCAGTTGCGATTTGGGCTCCTCCTTCGCTTACCATCAGGCAAAGATGGGCCACTATGCTGAACAAATATAAAAAAAAAAAGTATCACTCGTGCGATGCCTCCTCTGCTGCTTACACAGCAACACCTTGAGCTTACTGGTAACCTCACTCACACGCAGGAACACAACAACACTCTAGGAACTTGTTATTTGGCTGCAGTTTTCTGTGAGGTGGATGTACTTCTCCAGACATTTAAAAAACGTTTAACCTCTCTTAAAACTTTTTTACTTACTCAATATTATATAATGTCGTCAACACAGCTACAAATCTGGCATTCTATCTGAAGTCGCTTCCATTAAACTACCTCATTACGTCATCTAAGAATCATCAGATGAAGCATTCCACATACCTAATAATCACGATACCATCAAATACGAATAAAGACGCTCATCCTTCAAGAAGATAAAATCACACTGGACCATTTGTACATCCTGTTTATGGTATCGGTTAAACACATACTTAACGTGTTGTAAAACGCGAAAAACTAAAGGAAACTATTATTTTTACAAACCAAAATACTTGTACGCTGTGACAATGGGAATAATACTGAATTTTGGTTTTTAATTGTACCACCCATAAGTCAACATGAATTTTCAGTTCTGTCTTAAACGTTCTGTATGACATTAATATTTTTTCTATACCTAGAACTAGATTGGCGAAAAACATGCGGCCCGCATCAGATGGTAAGCGGTCACCGCAGGCCATTGACGCTCCAACACCACGGGGATGTTACTCGCGCGCTGCTAATCTTGTGACCTAAGGATATTTCGTCACAGTACCCCGTAGTTTCTCCGCCAGCTGCTTGGCGATAGAAATAGGTGAGACAGAGGTACCCATGCAGTCGACTTTTACACATAGTCTCCCTCTGATAATATAATAATATTTTTAAAAGGAGGTATGGCGCATCAAAGTAGCTCATATGAGCAAGTACCTCCAGCTCACAGAAAACCGTAGCCAAATAACAAATCCCCGGAGGGTTGTTGTGTTCCTGCGAGTGACCGAGGTCACCAGTAAGCTGCTAGGGAGTACCTGCGGTCATCGGAGGTGCAGAGATGAATACTTAATTTTTCTGGGAGGTGGAGGTACTTCTCCAGAGGGGCTGCCTTGATGCGCCCTACCTTTTTTAAAAATACTCAGATTAAGACAAACAGATATGTTCATACCCCGACGAACGACCTCTACTACTGTCGTTACCACTAAATTCTTGTATTTTTTTTATACTACGTCGGGAGGCATACTAGCATACGGCCCACCTGATGTAAAACGGGTACCGTAGCCTATTAACGCTTGCGATATATTAGGTATCACTCGCGCGATGCCTCCTCTGCTGCTTACACAGCAACACCTTGAGAGCTTACTGGTGACTTCACTCACGCGGGAACACAACAACCCTCTAGAGAGTTGTTATTTGGCCGCGGTTTTCTGTGAGGTGAAGGTACTTCTCCAGGCGGTTTGATTTGATGCGCCCTACGTCTCTTAGTTTTCAGATTTATGTACATATTTGTAAATATCACTTGCTCGGTCGTGAAGGGAAACGTCAGGAGGAAACTTGAACGTGCATAAAATTATATTTTGAAAGATGTGTAACCTATCCTAAGAAGTCTGATTTTTCCAGAGGGGGTTGTAGAAGGTTTGAAAGTCGAGCAATGCCAAAATCAGCATTTTCGCCAAATCCATAGGTTTCCGTGGCGGATTCCGCAAATTCTTAATAATCCGAAGCAAGAAAACGCTGGGAAGAAGGAGTCTTTAATTTCTTTTCGGTATAAACAGGACTGTTTATGACGATAATATTTCTTAAATAATAGACGCACAAAAACTCGTAAATTCATCGTAGCAAACGTATATATACAGAGGAACCAAAACTTAGTTACTTTTGGTTTTATAAACTTCAAAATATTTAAAAAGATGTGATCTGATCTGATCGCAGATAGCAATCACACCTACACGTTAACTAGTTTTTTTTTTAATTCATAATTATTGCCTTCTGCAAAATAGAAGCACGTCCTTACTCAGGTTCATTGATATAGTTGGCCCCACCTCTCTTATACTATAACTTTATTTACTAATCAGCGCCCGTGCAACTGCGCAGTGACCTTCAAAAGTCGAAATCAACTTAAAAATTCTCACTCATTTTACTTACGTCTGCCTCATTTTTAGGTTGAGGGAAGTTGTTTGTAGCATGCAAATGTTTTTAAAAATGACAGACTATATTAGCACTAATCCGTTAAAAATGTGAATCCATGCGAATATAGCGAAAGAATTTGTTTGTATATTTGTTAGTTTGAAGCGCTAAACTCTGAAACTATTACGGACTTGAAACATCCTCTTTGCATTTAATAAATATTTTTGAGCAAGATTATTAAATGTAATAGCTATTCAACATCACAATACGATCTTTAGAAGTCGGGGAAAAGGAAAGAAAGTAAGTAAAAGCTGTTGCCAAGGGATCCCGAAATAAGAAGTCACGGGGTACAGTTAGTACCGCATGAAGCGACTATATTTGATGCAAGACACCCAGAGACTGCGTAAAATAGAGAATGGGTAGCAGCTTTTCTGACAGACTTCCGTTACTGCCATCTCAGTCAGCCCGCTTGTCAAGCGTGTACACTGTGGCAAATTTCTCCCATAAAAAAGACTTACGTCCAGTAGTAGTTGTATTATGGGCTATTACAGAAGATTTATTTTCTCATTTCAGTCAGACACGACATTCGCCTACACTAACGTCAAAGCCCTCGCCTCTGCCCATAAAGCAAGATCCGTTCCCTCGCACCGTTTTGGTACTGTAATAAAATTCAAATTCTTTTGTAATCCTATATCTTATTTGCATACACCTTTAAATCTAAAAAAACATAACAAATGCTTACAAAGATCTCCGTGGTGTGTTACATGTCAGATTTAAAGCAGATATAATGAATTTTCGTCGTCGTAAAAAATATATATTTGAACACGCTTTGGACGAATACTTTCAGTCAATTTTACTTGCCGGGTCTATTGGGAACTTTGCAAATGTATTTCAATCCAATAGCAAACGATTATCATTATGTAAACCATATTATGGCTATGTCCCGACAATCCGATGCATCGGCTGGGAACAATCCCATATCACACAAAGATCATAGTAATTTAATTATGATAACGTATTTTAGTTTCGTTAATTTTTAGTCAAGTTTTATTTCACTCATTAGTTATAGATGTAATTTCACCGTTGTACATGGTAATTGGTAAAAGTTTTAGTTACGTGTTAAATTACATATATCATCACGCCTGTCTCCTATTGGGGTAGGCAGACACTATAGAACGCCAGGTGCATCGATCCAAACATACCGCTCTCGCTTCTTCTACACTCATCAACCTCTTCATGCATGCTCTTCGGTTTTGGGTACTTTTGATTTGGCCCTTTTTCAAAACATGTTAAAATAAAGACCATTTATTTCTGAATCAGTTACAATCAAATCATTGCTATCATTTTGAATTAATTAATATTTAGCATGTCAAAACTTTATCACCTCTATGTACATAATTCTTCTGAACGGATATACGAGTACGTAACTGAACTTCTCAAAGACGATTGCATCGATTTTGATTATAATTTTTATGTGTTTTTAAGTGGGTCTCTGGATGGCGTAAATTCACAAATGAACAAGGTAGCTGACGCTGCAATCAGGATCAAGGTTTGTTTTCATTGTAGAATAGGACATCTGTCATATCAGCCGATATAAATAATCATTAATGACTATTTACAGTATCAATGAAAAATAAAACTAGTAGAACATAGGCATTCAAAATAGTCATGATTTGGTATTTAACTGCAGCCAAGTAAATTTATTGTTTTTTTTATTGTCGGACAAATTACACAGCGCCATCTAGCCCCAAAGTAAGCGAAGCTTGTGTTGTGGATACTAGACAACTGATAAACATACGTAAATATTTTTTTTTTTTGTAAATACATACTTATTATACATAGAAAATACCCAGACCAATACAAACAGACATGTTCATGCACACAAATGTTTGTACTGTGTGGGAATCGAACCCACGAGCGTTGGTGTCAAAGTAGCGTTACAACGCGTTTCACCACTGCGCCACCGAGCCCGTCACATTATGTAGGTGTCATATTTTTAGGTACATATTTTACTAGATGATAATCATGTATATTGCTATAACATTTAAACATAGGTCCATCCAATCTTTAAGCGACTGTGTTCAAGGAAGTGAATTTAAACAGTTTACACGTTATATATACACGGCGAAACACCCGTGAAGTGGCGTACCTATGAGTACGTCGCGTTTCGGGATCAGCTGGTGTATAACCAGTGCTCGGGGGATTGTTGACGCGATATTGCGGGAACAGTGGTGGATTCTGTCTATCCATTGTCAGAAGGACTGAGCTGACCCGTCGGCCAGGGAGACCCGTTGAAACGGTTGTTCCGCTGGCCGCCCGCGGTATAGTACAGGGGCCCAATCAAGACTAACCACCTTGAGAGGCTGCCCTTTCATACCGCGCATAATCTCGGGGTAGATCGTCGTGCCGATTGGTGACCGGATGGTGGGGACCCGGCGACTACTTCCGGGGGGGTTCGGGGGCCCTTCCGTCCGACGGATCAGCACAGCTCCTTTGTCGACAAACTAATGGAGAAACAGTCCACCGCGTTTCTTCCCCAATGTCGTGGCAATTCTCTCCCGCTTCACGCTTCCGTTCTTTACATTACTCATGACAGCGCAAATAGGAAAAGATGGTCTAACAGCGGTGCACTCCCCCACCACCCTGTTTAAGGTTGAGTTCGCTAACATCCGCGGACTCCACTCTAACCTTAATGCCGTCCACCAACACCTAGAGACGGCACGGCCCGCCATGCTCTTCTTGACGGAGACACAGATTCAGCGTCCAGCGGACACGTCCTACCTCCAGTATCCCGGTTATGTGCTTGAGGAGAATTTCCTCGCGAAAGCCGGGGTCTGTTTGTTTGTCCGCTCGGATGTATGTTGTCGCCGTCTGCGCTGCCTAGAGGATTCCTCCTTTCCTGTCCTCTGGGTGCATGTAAACCTGGGCCTTCAGAGCCGTATTTGCGATGTCATAGTTCCACGGTTGAGAATATCTCTTCGCGTACCAAAAAGTTCGGCAACTCCTATCTTTGTCGTACCATCAAAAAGTGGAACGCCTTGCCTGCACATGTGTGCCCTCCTTCCTACAATATGGGATCCTTCAAACGAAGCGTGAAGAAGCATTTTGCGGGTCAGCATGGCAGCGTCAACTGACAGGATGCGGGATGTAGTATGCTGTCAGTTGCAGTTGCGATTTGGGCTCCTCTTTCGCTTACCATCAGGCAAAGAGGGGCCACTATGCTGAACTAATATATATAAAAAAAAAAAAAAAAAAAAAAACACTATAGCTTATTCATCATGTATTTAGTTTAAACGCCATACATAATGCCATATATTGCATATTTTAAACATATAATCGTGATTCTTTCTGTTTTTAAAATTGACGAGATATCCGTTGTACGTAGAGATGGGTTAAGGACTGAGTATTTATCCAAGGATGAGTAAATACTCATAGATACCCGTTTCTACTGAGTTTTTATCCAAAATCGGCAGTAAATATTTTTTCTTTAGTTAAGTCTTATAAATCGATTCGGAATTATGGATTTACTAAAATATCAAGGGATTAGAGGTTATTTGTGTGTTTTATTAATAGTAAGTACCTAATAAAAAAGTACCGTGCCAATATTCAATGTAAGGTATTTATTATTAACCCACAAACACTGGTATTATTAAAGGCTTCCGACTTAGCTATACGACTGAGGCACACCTGAGGTGGGGTAGGCGGGGGCAAGGGTCCTTTATTTCGCTGTCACTGTCGTCAGCGTGCTCGTAGCATTTTTTTTACATACGACAGTAAAGTCTCACCCGTCGGAGGAAGTTCACGCGCTCGTCGTATTTGGACTTAAAATTAATGTTGTAGCATTTTTACTTGTCCTATTTGTGTATTTGAATGTGAAATCACCTGCACGTAGCGCATACCGATCAGCAAACGAGGTTCTGGCGAAAGAGAAGTAGGTCAATAAGGAGCTATTGCGTTGGCAACGGGGATGGTAATGCGCGAGAGACACTCCTTGTGTTGCAGGCGACGGTAACTGCTTACAATCACGTCGGCCGTATACTTATTTATCACCCGATGTGGTATATAAAAAATATACTTTAGTTATCTAAAGAGAGGTAGGATAGGACCCAGCAAGGTGTCGTGCCGTGCTCCGTCCAGTCAGACATTCTGTAGCGGCAGGGCATGGCAAGACCTCTTGCTCTAAGTATCCGTCTGGGGAAGCACCTCCAACTTACAGAAGACCGCAGCTAAATAGCAATTCCGGGAGGATTGTTGTGTTCCTGTGTGTGAGTAAGGTCGCCAGTTACTTGAGAAGTCGTTGTGTGGGTAGCGGGAGGACCGGCGGATATCAAACCGCCAATGACGGTGTGGGCGCGTAAGGCTGGCTCGGCGGTCAGGGAGATCCGGTGAAACGGCTGACCGCTGGCCGCCCGTGGGTCAGTAGGGTTCCTGAACCCGGGGATTTCTTAAACTCCGGCCCGGGAGGCTGAACCGCGAACCCCCGAAAAATCCCTGTTGTAGTTGGCGTGCCGGAGAAGGAGACCGGTGTGGACCCGGCTGCTGCAGCAGGGGGGACGGGGGCCCTTCCGTCCGCCGTGCCAGTGCCAAATCGCATAACCTGCATTGTCCAGTGATAGAAGAAACCGGGCTTTTGTCCTCTACTCTGTCGGCTCAGCGACTTCTCTTTTGAACCTCAACACAACATAAATGGCACCGAAAAGGAATAGGAAAAGAAATATTACAGCGGCTGCTCCTTCCACAATAAATGTGGATTTTTGAAACATCAGGGGACTACACTCCAATATTAATGCGGTTCACTATCATTTCGAGACCGCTTGGCCGACCCTTCTTTTCCTCACGGAGACACAAATATCCGCACCGGCCGACACATCTTACTTACGTTACCCCGGGGACAAACTTGAACACCTATTAGTACGTCGTGCCGGGGTATGTATGTACGTCCGGAAGGATATTTGTTGTCGCCGTCTTCATAGCCTGGAAGACAGGGACCTGTTATTATTATGGGTGCGCGTGGATCATGGCGGCCACACCCGAATCTACACGTGCCTTTACAGGTCCTATAGCGGTGATACAGACACAGCCCGTTTATTTGAGCACCTGCAAATGGCAACTGACAAAGTTATCAAGCAGTATCCCTCCGCGGAGTTAGTGATTTTGAGAGATTTTAATGCCCACCAGACCGAATGGCTTGGCTCTCGGTGCACTGATTCCGCGGGGAGATCTGCTCATGACTTTGCTTTAGTCTATGGTTTCTCCCAACTGGTACATTCTGCGACGAGAGTACCAGACAGATAAGAGGACCATACAAGCTTCTTACTGGACCTTCTGCTGGACCACACGTCCGGATGAGTATAACATCTCGGTGGATGCGCCGTTTGGCTCATCGGAGCACTATCTCATCCGGACCCAAGTGCCCTGTGCCAGGCGTGACCCACCTCGGCCTACCGGATGGCACTATAAGTCGGCAGACTAGGACGGATTGCGTGAATTCTACGCGTCGTACCCGTGGAGGCAGCTTTGTTTCAAAACAGATGATGCCGAATCCTGTGCGACTACGGTAGCTGCGGCGATATTAGATGGCATGGAATGCTACATTCCCAATCGCTTTGTGGCTACAGCGGTAGCTAAAAATCGACCGTGGTTTAATCGGCCTTGCAAAGAAGCTAAAGTTCTCAAATAGGCTGCTTTCGAGGCTTGGACCACGGCGCGTGCTAATGGAAATCCAGATGTCTCAGTATTGAAACGTAAACTGAACGCTGCCTCGAGGTCCAGTAAGAGGGTAATCGCCAGAGCTAAGTTTGATTTCGTCGGTAGAGTTGGTGAGCGGCTTGCAAGCCTTCCGTTTGGGATCCGTGCTTTCTGGTCGCTGGCTAAAGCTGTCGAGGGAAACTTTTGTCAGTTGTCTAGTCAACCATTGCAAAAACCGGATAGCAGTCTGGCATACAGTGCTAAAGAGAAAGCCGATTTACTGCGTAATCTCTTTGCCTCTAACTCGACTTTGAATGACGGGGGAGCTGTGCCACCTACCATCCCAAGGTGCAGTAGCTCAATGCCGGAAATCTCAATTACCCAACGAGATATAACACACGACTCCTGGCATACCTAGAGGATCACGATTTAATCAGCGACCGTCAATACGGCTTTCGCCACGGTCGTTCGACTGGTGATCTTCTAGTGTATCTTACACACCGCTGGGCTTCGGCGATCGAGAGTCAAGGTGAGGTATTGACTGTCAGCCTAGATATGGTAAAGGCGTTCGATCGGGTCTGGCTGTGGTTGACGGTGGTTGCTCCAATAGCATGGATATCAATGTTGGTGTCCCACAGGGCTCTGTATTATCCCCAACGCTGTTTCTGCTGCATATCAATGACATGTTGTCAATTGACGGCATTCATTGTTATGCGGATGATAGTACTGGGGTCACTTATTACACAGGCCGTGCTAGTACCCCTCGTTCACTTGTGGAGGAAAGCCGCGTTAGACTTGTGTCTGAAATAGAGTGTGCTTTGGGTAGGGTGTCCGACCGGGGACGGTTGAACTTGGTTCAATTCAACCCTACCAATACACAAGTCAGCGCGTTCACGGCTAAAAAAAACCTATTTGCTGTAGTCCCCCAATTCCAGAACACGCCACTAACCATTGCCAAGAGTATTGGGATTCTCGGCGTCGAGATCTCCAGCGAAGTTCAGTGCCGAAGCCACTTGGAAGAAAAGGTCAAGCTGGCGTCAAAGAAACTTGGTGTGCTCAACAGAGCCAAACAGTACTTCAGCGCGGGGCAAAGACTTATATTTTAGATAAGTCCCAAGTCAGACCGCATATGAAGTACTGTAGTCATCTCTGGGCGGGGGCACCTGGTTACCAGCTAGGACCTTGTGACTCGGTGCAAAGGCGAGCTGTGAGAATCGTGGATGATCCTAAACTCACACACGGTATTGAGCCCTTGAGTCTAAGGAGAGATTTCGCCTCCCTTTGCGTGTTCTACCGATTGTACAATGGGTTGTGTTCTGAGGAATTGTTCGTTATCATGCCAATAGCCTCGTTTTACCATCGCACTGCTCGCCGACGACTGAGAGTTTACCCTCATACACTGGAACCGCAATGGTCGCGTACTGTGCGGTTCCTGAGAAGCTTTCTACCGAGAACTATTAAGTTGTGGAATGAGCTCCCTGCTGAGGTTTTCCAAGGGACTACAGTATGGGGTTCTTCAAGAAAGGCGTGAAGAGGTTCTTAAAGGGTCGGCAACGCAAGAGTGACACCCCTGGTGGTTGCAAATGTCCATAGGCTACGGTAACTGCTTATCATCAGGCAGGCCGTAAGCTTGTTTGCCACCTTAGTGGTATAAAAATCTTTAAAAAAAAAGAGAGATGGGGTCGTTGCGCATGTCATTCTAACCGAACACGTAGGTCTACCGCAGTCTGTCTATGGATGGGTTTATCTATCTTGAGTTTTCCGTGCTCCGAGGGCACGTTAAGCCGTCGGTCCCGGCTATTGTCGATAGATGACAGTCGTTAAGCTAAGTCAGTGGCCCTCGGGCGGCTTGAAAACACTGGCCTCCGCCAATCCGCATTCGAGCAGCGTGGCAGAGTAAGCTCTAAACCCCTTCCGTTGAAGGGAGACTAAAATTTCAAGTCTTTTTGTGTTTATTTTTTTTTACTCATGCATTTGGATAAATACTCAGTATAAATGAGTAAAAATGGATAAATACTAATATTTATCTTTCCATCTCAGTAAATACTATTTAGTATTTACTGACCGCCCATCTCTAGTTGTACGTGATTTTATTTTTCAATTAGTAGCGAAAACAGAGTTATCAAAAAAGATTGCGATATTTATTTATTCAGTTATTATTCGCAAAAATGTTATGTTCTCTTCAAAATGCTTTTGGGGGGAAAGTGAGTAACTTGAGTAAACTTGAGTAAACTTGAGTAACATCAAACGTAGCCACGTGAATGTTTTCCTGTGAATCACGACATTCATGAATTTCGACCATCAACTGCAACTAGAAAAAGTGATTTATATTAATCGGTTAATTGAATAAAATCAACGCATCGTACACTAAGCGACTCATGTTGGTGTGACCAACTAAAAAAAAAATACATTCCTAAATTAAGAAAGTCTCTTGTCGTTGGATTCCTCACGAACTCACGCCAGAACGGAAACGGATTGGTGCATAAAGATGAAGTACGACCACGAGCATTTCAACGCTTTTTACAACATTGTCGTGGGAATATTGACGAGATTTAACGAGAACAGAAAAACAAAATCGAGGGAAAGAGAATCTTACGTAAAAAAATCTGATTTATTCTTCCGCATGTGTCCTGTTTACACAATCCCACTTGAAGATCAAGGATTAAGTACGACTGGAAGACCGTCATTCGAACTACTGGGAAGTTTCACTAATCAATGGTTGAACTAATCAGCTGTAGGTACTTTTTTTATACCAGTGGTGATCAAGCGTACCGTCTGTCTGATGGTAAGCAGTTACCGTAGCCCATGGACATTTGCAACAACAGGGGTGTCACTCGTGTTGCCGACCCTGTAAAAACTTCTTCACGCCTTTCTTGAAGAACCCCATGCTATAGTCACTTGGAAAAACCTCAGACCTTACCTTACATGCTATTAAATGCAATCAGCATTTAATAGCAATTAGATGTAGATCTACAGTGTACGTGTGATTATGAATAGTTCTCACCGACTAGTTAATGTCCATTTTGGAATCACATTCCAATAGAAATGGTGGGTAATAATCATGAATGTATTGCGTACAGAAGGAGTAAGTTTAGGATATTGTTATAACTATGTAAGTAGTGTCACCGAAATGACAGGAAGTGTAGAAACGAATCAACCATCGAAGCGATCATTGTCGAATCGGTAGGAAGAATACGTATTCCTCTTGTTGCCGTCTGTCGGGACGCCTTTTCTACAACGTGTTTTACTATAAAAAGAAACATTCCGCACAATATAGAGACAAGAACCCTCCTGGCGCAAAATTATATGATGTTACCAGTGGTGCCACAGGAGATTTTTCTTTCTCGTGACTCTACCGATAGAGTTGTGCGTAAAATTGCATTTCCTGTGTGCATGTTTCCAATAGTGGTATTGATAATAAAGCTCGTTAGTACTACTAAAAGAGAGAAAATCGGTTGACAGAGGTGGAAAATGAAAATATTATTATATATACAACATAAATATAAGGAAAAAAAACAAAAATAAGTCACCGTCTTCAGATGCATCTAGTATGAAAAAAATCGGCCAAGTGCGAGTCGGACTCGCGCACGAAGGGTTCCGTACCATTATCTACAAAAACGGCAAAAAAAACACGTTTGTTGTATGGGAGCCCCCTTAAATATTTATTTTATTCTATTTTTTAGTATTTGTTGTTATAGCGGCAAAAGAAATACATCATCTGTGAAAATTTTAACTCTCTAACTATCACGGATCATCAGATACAGCCTGGTGACAGACGGACGGACGGACGGACGGACGGACGGACAGCGGAGCCTCCGTAATAGGGTTCCGTTGTACCCTTTGGGTACGGAACCCTAAAAATGCACCAAATACTGAAATGACTGCCAACAAATAGTAAAATCAATTTATTACGACAATAATACTCAATTATTATTACTTTTGGAATCTGTGCCCCTGGGCACCGGCACAGCTCCGGGCACAGCTGTCATCAGGCGGGACGTATTCTTGTTTCGTATGTATCCCGTACCACAAAGTATGTACACAGCATAATATTTATATTTGTCTATGAAGAATGAACACTCGACGCGTTGGATAAATAAATACAATCAACGAGGGCCATATAAAACAGAATGGAAAATATAGCCATTGCTATGCCGCTTGAGCCGTCCCCTTTGATGTTTGAATTTCATTCGCCTATTGAGCTGGAGCGCCCAGTGAGCCAGACCTCGCAGATCACAGGAAATGTGAAAAGTCCCCTCCTGGATGGCTGCTCTTGATCGCTGTTGTCATCACACTTGCTGTACTCAGCTTTACCTATTGTGTTTCGTTTTTCAAATTTTACAGAGGAACACTGAACTATTCCGGACCAATATAAGCTATTATCGAATAAAAGTTCGTCGAAATCGGTTCAATAGTTTTGCGTGATGCGTGCGCAACGTGCAAACATGCAACAATTTTAATAACAACTTTACAAAAACCGACCACGCGCGAGTCGTAATCGCGTAAGAACGAGGATTGTAGTCGTATATGTAATAAAACTATAATATGTATATATTCACGCTAAGTCCGATGCGGGGTAGGCAGAGAGGCCCGACTGCCACATAACTCGGTCCGTACACCTCATTCGCGTCATTAACATTCATAGCTCTTCTCATTCATTCTCACCGGTTTCCAGGCTTCGGGCATGGAAAGTGTTGGCCTACGTTTGCTCCTACGCCCTTCCACTTTCGCGTTGTATTTGTTGTACTGTTTCGTCATCTCCTGCATTCCTTCTACACGTCCGAACCAACAAGGAAATGCCTCTTTTTCTCTTTACACCGATACTTTTTATCAAACCAACTCTATTTTCTTAATTAGCGAGTTAGGAGTGTAGGTACTGAATTATGTGGCGCTCGATTCTCTCTGCCTATCCCACAAGTGGTTTAGTTAAGTAAATAGAAGATATTGTTGCTGTTATAGTTGCATAAGTCTTTAGTCATAAAAATATATCTATCTTAGTTGAAATACGAGTATAATGAAAAATTATTTAATTTTACAAACAAATTAACATTACTGACTTACCCGTAGTTATTAGAAAAGCAAAACCTGTTGAATTTTCTAAAAATTGGCAAAGTAATGAATTTTCTAAAAATTGGTAAATAAGTATCTTCTTTATCTTTGATTTCAAAAACTTATACTCGAACTGATAAAATTATAATTCTTCAATTCTCACGGGTATTATCCCGGTCATTTGTTAGGCGTGCGCGGGGATATGGATACTTCGCGTAGAGGCCCTTTTGAGAAGATTCATGTTATGTTGTACACCCACCGAGACCCGCTCCTAAAAATATCGATAGAACCATATCCATGAGCAGGTCATGGCAGGTATTGCGAATGTGTAGGAAATTATTAGTCTATTGTAATGAGGGATTATTGGTACTGGGTTATTGTAGAAAAGGGACGGATACCTGCCGTAAGTATCATATCTGACTGTTACTTTCTGCAGGCGGTGGCTCGCCACTCACTGGGTGGACCCCCGAAATACCAGAGAAAGTCGACCGGTGGCAACACCGATGTGAGTGACTCAGGTGTATCGAGAGATGTGCTGCTCTTTCTCCGTTGTTACTCGCGGCGTTATGCCCTTTAATACTTCCACCCCTGGAACATATCACCTGATACAGCAATATGCTCTATCGACTTCTCTCTGGACGGCTAATGAAGGCAAGCCAGAGACGAAGGCCCTGATCGACTCTCTGGAGCACTCGGGTAACCGTGGTGTCGTTACAACAGCGTACGTCACAAGATGCCCTGCGGGGAATTTAAATTTTATTTATTATATATATTTATTTATTATTATATATTACAATTCTTTATTTTTCGTCTTATGGGGCTCGGATCTCTCTGCCTACTGTGCAAGGGACCTGGCGTATAGATATACATACACACAATTCTTTATATTATTATTTATTATAATTATAATTTATTGTAAGATTTATATTAATAAGTTTTTTTTAACTTCCTACCTTCTCTGTACATCGTTACGTTACCTCGAGGTTGCCATGAAAATATTGCTTTTAATAATAAGGATTCTATTATACAAATAAAGTTTATTCCATCTATTTATTTCTCTACAAATTTGTAATAATAATATAAATATTTAGTATATCATATTTTTAGGGTTCCGTTCTTTAATAGGAAAACGGAACGCTAATAGGATCACTTCGTCCGTTTGTTTATTATATTTATGCCACATATCTCGCCACTCGCATGAAAATCAAAACCTAGGGTATTTTCCGTTGACCTAGAATCATGAAATTTGGCAAGAAGCAATGTCATGTGACACAAGGAAAGGGAAAAATTCGAAAATATTAAATTTGTAGTTACGTCATAAAAAAATATTTTTTTGCGATTACAAATCTTTTTGCATTTCATAAACTAACCGTGACCTATGTCGATATCGGTATGAGGTGAACAGTTTTCCAAAAGCAAAGTATTGTTTCTTCCTCAATCCAGTTTATCTTTTCGTTACAGTAACGTTACCCAATAATGTGGTGAGTGTCCAAGTTTGTATTTAACCCTCAATACGCGAGGCGCTCGTACTTGGGCTGTTTTTTTATATGAGGCTGATATACTTCGATAAACTGGCAAGCCACTACTACTAATGACGAAACACAACCTGTATAAAAATGTTTCGTTATCTGATGTAAATATCAGATAACTCAAGATCAAAACAGTAATAATACCGTTACAAATACTGTACAAATGCCAATAAAAACATCATATCATTTGAATAATTATACTTTTTATAGTAATTGCACAATAATTAAACTTTTCACTGAGAAAATAAAACTTATTTATTTTCTCCGCAAGTGAATTTATTGATTACTACAGACTGGACTACATTATATTTATACACAGAGAGGCTTCTTTCTAAATATTTCTCTGTTGTAATCCAAATTCTAATACGGCGTATTTATGAAACAATTCTGGAACGTCGATATAAAATTAAGACTATTATAGTATTTCATTTGAAATTCATCAGTGATTATAACGTAACGCTTTTTTAAAAAAGCGCCATACACTAAACTACGTTATAATCACTGATGAATTTCAAATGAAATACTATAAACAAGTCGACACGATTTGCGCACAAACTAAATAAAACACAGAAGGATCGGTATATGCACTAAGAGCGCACGTAGTTGCCTCTGTTTTTTTTTCTATATTATATGGGTGTCATGTAAAAGAAACAAACGGTACCTGCCACCTTATATGAAGCAGTTACGATTGAAACCCAAGGTATATCAGCCAGCTTGTTACCACCTCAGTTACTGTTGTACGCCTTCGCAAGAACTTCGAGTTCGTCTTCTTCGAACTCTATATCATACCACTGCAGCGATACGGTCTCTTTTCAACCGAAGGGTTTTAGAGCATACTCCACCACGGTGCTCAAATACGGATTGACGGAGGTCAGTGTTTTTAAGCCGCCCGAAAACCTGACTTAGCTTAACGACTGTCATCTATCGACAACAGCCGGGACCGATAACTAAAAGACCTCTCCGATGCACGAATATGCTAGAGGTAGATAATTGAATTGAATTTATTTGTAATCTGATAATAAGATCCACATTTGTTTGTTCTTTTTCCTCGACTTCTAAAGGTCGTATCGTGATTGTAATAGCCTATAACCTTCCTCAAGAATAGTACTATCACCAACCCACTAATCCAGCAGGCTGCGTCCTATAACCCGCCCCAGCCTCCTTTATCCCGCTACCAAAACCACAGGCCACGTAGTGTCCTCTTAGATCAACCTAACAAAATTTCGAGAGCTTTGGACCGCTATGCAGCGGCCGAAGCCTCCTTAGGGCAAAAGTCCTCCACAATGTGAGCACCCTTCTGGTCGCTCGGTTAGTCGCTTATAGGGCCCAGAGTCGGCGTCCTCAGGAGGAAGTCGTCTCTTCTCTAAGCATATGCTCTTATTAGAGTGACGCTTGCGTCACCCCGTTCCCCTGGGGTCCCAGTCCCAGGGGGTGTTTTAGTCAGTGGAAATCTGACATAACCAGTTCGTTCGCACGAAATGGTATCTTTGAAAGATTTCACCTCCTCCCTCCCATTTTCCGGAGGGTACCCCTCACGGAAGAATGACCAATGCACACCCGGATGTGGGTTGGTCCTTCTTTTGTGGGTCTTCAATTTTCTTGGGCAAAAATAAAAAAAAAAAAGAACTATCAAATGCAAAAAGTTTTTTCAAATCCGATTGGTAGTTCCAAAGATTATCGTGTTCAAACGAACAATTAAACAAACTCTTCTACTTTGTATATTAGTATTCGAGATTTGATATTTTCAAAAAAAAATGTGCTAAGAGAAAACCAAATAATTTTTCCTGTAATATGTACATAAACCTTCATAAACCGTAATTATTTAAGATTTGTCGCTTCACAAAACGACAGATAAGCTGAAAATGATGGACAAGATTCCATAAGGCTCCTTCGGTTCTTGTTTACATGTTTAACACGTCATTCTATTGAGATAAATTTTAACCAACTCATTCCTCGCGCTTGCGCATCGGTTTCAGATAAGGACCAATTCCGAAAGCCTCATTGTATTAAAATGCTATGTCTCGTTGACAGCGTGTAAATTGTTGAAATATTTTGTTGAAATATAATGTTAGAACTAGTAAAAGGGAAGTACCTCAACCTCATAGAAGACCGCAGCTAAATAACAACTTCCTTTAGTGTGTTCTTGCGAGTGAGTGAGGGAGGCTACTAGTAAGTTTTAAGGAATTGCTGTATTAAAAGCGGCAAACTGTCGCTCACGTGTTACCAGCCACGCGCGACCTACACTTATTATATTGCAAGTTTTCATGGTCTAAACTCTAACCAATTTACATAAGAAGGTCTTATGCCTGTTTCCCTCCCGACATTGTAATGTTGTATTTGTGAAAAAGAAATACATACAAATCAATCGAGACAGATATTTTTCATTTTCAAAGGCTTTAAATCCAACATCTTTTTCTTATAATCTGAAATTACATAATGATAATGTCAACATCTTTCTTTAAAAAAACACCTTGAAAAGACTTCTATATCTACAAAAGAAAAATATATTTTCTGCAATATGATTACTATTATAATTAAATTCTGAAGCCGGTGTGCGATAGAACTTTCTACTTCTGTTTTTATCTACTCTGTGATATGCACTAGAAATGCACGGCCGTGATCTCAGTCAATCAACATCAGGAAGTCATACTGCCTTGTGAGTTAATTGCATTCAAATAACTATAAATAAAGCTTAGATTACATTAATTTATTTGCATGAATAAGGTAGATTTATATGGATGATATTAACAATGATTAGTAGTCCGTTCTTATTCTGTCACTAAAATATTGGCTGTGCACGAAGAAACAATGGCAGACATTTTGCATATTGCACATACAATAAATCTTAAAGTAATAAAATTGCCTACATTAATAAAATATCTATATGAATATAAATAATATTAAATGAATGTCATTTGTGATACAGGCTCGGTTATTTTGGAAAATTAACTTAAGATGCTGTAATATGGATGATCGCTGTTAATCGTGTTTACAGTGTCTAACTGGATATTTACTAGAGATGTAAGTACATTCAGATTTGTTTCTTAATCTACTAGTCTTTTTTTTCGTACGCAACTCAAGTGGCTTACCATCCGTTATCGCAGAAACCTGCAAATACTTTCCCTCTTATACTCCATACTATTCAATGCTTCTACGCCTTCTTATCTGAAAGAATGTTTTTCCTTCCATAGGGGCATCCATAGTGAGGGTCCCTCACGACGTGACCTTTTCTATTTTCGTCTGAAAACACCCTCTCACTTCACAAACTTTTTTTCTAATTCCTTTTCTGTCCTTTTAACATTCTGAACTTATATATATATGCTTCAATCTTGTGCAGTCTTTCTTTCTTTTGGTGTCGGACATAACTGCATACTTTTGTATTGCATCTATATTCTTAACATAAATTGTGTAATTGTAAGAGGTTCTTTTACTTATTATGCGCCACCTACCTTTATCTATGTTAATTCTCCTTTAAGTTAAGGTTGCCTGGAAGAAATTGCATTAGCGATAAGGCCGCCTATTGTACTTTCTTATATAGACTATGTACATTTGTATATTTTATTGGTGCAATAAAGAGTTTTGTATTGTATTGTAATTTAAATTTATAAGCAACTTATAATGACTAAGGAAATCGGGACCGAGTATTGGTTGCGATACGTCAGCGATTACGAATGTCCATCGGAATGCGCGTTTTAGTTTTACCAAGGATTTAACACCATAAATACGAATTTCACTACCGTTCGCGGCAAATAAGCGATATTTGGAAGACTCACCACGTGGTTTGTACCAGTACAGTACCTTACATGATGTTAGGAGAACCAAGATGTTGGTACCGCTGTCCACTAAAAAAATCTGGTTGTTTTTCATATCGGTAACGCACATGCAATGATTAGCTATTGTTAGATATGTTAGTACTACTTTACGTATTGTACTATTTATCTAACAGTTCATACCACGCGTATGTTGATGGGACTATATTAAGACCAAAAACCTTTAAACTAACCTACCATGACTAAATTGATCGTGATTTATCAGAAGTTAATGTCAGGTGACCTAGGAACCGGCGAGCGTGCATGAAAAGAGCTATGAATGTTAGAGAAGAGAGTGAAGTGTGTAAGAACAGCGTCTTATGGCGCTCGGTTATCTCTGCCTACCGTGAAGATATACATACCAAAAACCGATAGCGGTAATACTCGATTTATTGTCCAAACGTTCACTTATGAACCCTATATGAATATATGATATGATAGGAGGAATACCGACCGCGCAGGCTGCCACGCAGCGCTTGCTAAAATGCTGACAATGCGCAACGTGACCGCACGAGGCAGGTCGCTACACCCTACCTCTCATTTTCTAGAGCTTATTAATTGGCAGCGTTCACTTCGAGTCTTTGCCCCGAAACCGGTGAGTTATTTATACATAAAATAAACGAGATATTTACATAGCAGTGTGAACCCATAGTTTGAATCTTGGTGTGGTCATCCACCACTAAATTCGTGTCTTCGGATTTACTGCATACATAAATGTAATTAATAATCACTTGCTCAGAGGTAAAGGAACACGTAGTGAGGTTTCCGCGTGTCCAAGAAATTATATTTCGAGAGACGTGTGAGCTACCCTAAGCAAGGTCTGGTTTGTCCTCTGGGAATGCGGAAGTCTGACGGTATTCACTCCATATCAGATTACCTGTCTTCACCGAACGCTTATGCTTATGCATCGAACTCCATCAATACTAATGTATTAGGATCCATTAGTATTGCGGAATCCACTGGCGCAACGGGATAACTATAAAAAGAAGAAGAACGAGATATCAGAACGAGATAACCCCTATTCAAATCTTGGAAGACATTCACATTAGATTGCTAAACGGCGAAGGTATGGCGCCACGTTTATGAAGTCTCAATAACATCGAAAACGATGAACCAAACAATTTAACTGGCGAACTACGTAGAACGTCATTATCTCAGCCCATAAATCTTCGCCGAGTCAAATTGCTCTCATTTTACACCAAATAAGTTACGGAGAAGAGTGCTGGCGCTGCGTACGAGGATCAGAACTATATTGAGGAGTAAGTTAACGTAGCACAGACGACTGGTTCACAAGCCTTCTTAGTAAGAAAAACTTGTAAGTTGAATCTGATAGGTTTCTAACTTTCGTCTACTCATAAGCTTCAGATTTCAGATATCTCTTTTAATATTATTGTATTTGTATTCAATTTGTTAAAGTACTTCTACACAGCGCAGGTCACAATGGCTACTTGTATCACAAGGGCGCGCGCGCGCGTTGCTAATTTAATTTAAGAAAAACCTCAGTAGGGCTTTATTCATATGGGTTCGGTTGACTGATTCTCAATATCAACTATTATAACGCCGCAACATTGTACTGGTTAAATAAACTGTAACTGTAGTTTAAAGATACTCTGCACAACGCGTGTCTTAAGCTTAGAGTTTTCGAGTTGTAGGTATAGTCGTACTATACAACTCGAAAAGAATATATGGTATTCTTACATACAATTCATGTTTGTTGTCTTCAGTAACCGCAAATAAAAATAAATAACCTCACACCAGCAACAAATAACCGAAAGGTATGTCACAACACAATGGCTTATGTTTCGCTTGACCTAAATATTTTAACGAAATTGTTAAGCACGCCACGCCGAGGCTGACTAAAATACTACATTATTAGCTTCAGTATTAACTTACTGTTCAATAATACTTAGTGTGGTGTCGGCATCTGCAATTACGCATGGTAATGGAGCGCGGGTGGCGTGGCAGCGCGCACGCATCCGCGCACCTTCGCCGCACAGGGACGGACCACAGGGGTCCTAAAATTAAATTCTAATTTCATCGTCATCTTCGACTTTTTATTTATGCTGTCAGCAGAGATCACCTTGTGGGTCATTTATTATTTTAATGTATTTGTATTACACCGAGTTGTAACTATAAAGAAACAATTCAAATTGCCATATTAATAATTTACAAATATTTATAAAATATTGTTCTCATACGTACGTGACAATTGTCTTAAAGAGAAATGAAGTTATTATCGTTTTTGATTATTAACAAGTAATCCTCTTATAGGTATGTTTTCTAGTTTATACTGCGCCACCTATCTGCCTGAATTTCCTTTTTTATTCTCTACCTTAAGGTTGTCTGGAAGAGATTGCTATGCGATAAGACCGCCTTTTGTACATTCATTATAAGATAATTTCGTGTATTTTACTGTTTCATACAATAAATATTATTGTATTGTATTGTAAAGTTCTTTAAACCGATTACAACAACAATAGATAAGTCGCGTCAAGACCTAATGATCTTATTCTAACCTGCTTTCTGTTGTTAGGTGATGAGATATCAGACGGAGTCGACTAAAGATGGCTTATAAAGGTTTAAATTAAAAAGGGAGTAGGTACCTCCTAGGAATTTTAATAATTTTAGACTACTTCATGTCTAGATTTGTCTGCGCTCATCATCTAGTTTTTGCTTATACTCTTCAGGCACACAGGAATGACTTAGATTCACTACCGTTTTCAATGATATCGGTCACCAATTCTAACGGTTTCTATGTAGATAGATATCTTTAAATTTGGAAGTTCAGACAATTTATTATTAGAGAATGAACATTATTCACCAAGGTTTCAACCGCGAGTATCATTTCTTAATACATAATAAATTTGAAAACATTTGTTGTTTACGTTTAAGGAAAGGAAATTTGTAATGAAATTAAGTTTCTAGACCCAATATACACAGCTTTGATTTTGTGACGATCTATACTTCCTTTGACTAATAAAAGACATAAAAACCAATACTTTTGAGTTACATGTTAGCTCAGAGACTCTCTAAATTAACACGCAACCCAAACTGCTCACTCAGTTTCTATTATACTTATACAAATGCTACGAAATCCGTCCCTGTCTGTTACTGAAAAACAATAATTTATCGTATCGATATCTCCGGTGTGTTGTTAACTACAATTGGTCGAAACGTTTTGAAACACACATAATGACGGCTGTAGGACAGCTTACGCAACGTTATGACTGTCATGCTGTTGGCAAAACTTGCTCATTTTAACATTAACTGTTCCATATTACCTACACATGCCGACAAAACACAGGGTGTAATAATACAAAGAAACTTTCAAAGTATTCGGACTAAGCTAATTAGGTTACCGCCATGTAACATGTGAAATCAACGATAATTGTTCCAATAGTCGTGACAGCAAACTGGCTTACTCGAGTGCTCTGGAGAGTCGATCAGGGCTTTCGTCTCCGGTGTGTCTTCGTCGGCCGGAATGGAAACCCAAAAAGACCCGCAGGACTCTCAGCTCCCGCTTGCCTCTATCGAACTTCCAGAGTGGAGTTGATAGAGCGATATGGTACCGCGATGGAAGTGTAACAGGCCATAGGAGTCACGTAGGTACGCAGTATCCTCCGGCCGACTTACTCTGGCTATTCAAGAGTCCATCTAGTGAGTAGCGAGCCACTACTTTTTGAAGAAATCAATCAGCCATAATAAATAATTCTCAGAACAAATTGCACAGCGCCATCCCCCAAAGTAAGCGAAGCTTGTGTCATGACTACTAGATGACTGATGAACTTACATAAATATATAGTTTCTGTAAATACATGCTTACGATACATAGAATACAGCCAAACCAAAACAATCAGACATGATCACACTAACAAATATTTGTCCTACGTGGTAATCAAACTCACGAGCCGTGGTGTTAAATTAGCATTGCCAACCACTCCACCATCGAGCCCGTCATCGTAAGAGTCACTATCATCTGTAGGGTCATGACGGGAAGAGGAGGAATATGCATCAAAGCAGCCCTGCGAAGTAACATCATAAAAGACCTGTACCGTGTAACAATTGCGAGTGGATTATCAGTAAGCTCCTGTGGAGTTTCTGTATTAGATGGTATCGCACGAGGGATGCTCTTTGTAATGTAAGCGTTCATAGGCTATGGCAAATACTTAACATTAGGTGGGCTGTACACTTGTTTGTCTCCCAATGTTTAAAGCTGGTGGACACTCGATAGAGTCTGGACCCGGAACTTAAATTTTTCTAGTGTGACCTACGGAGCAAGTCGACGACTTGTCCCCTACCGAAGATGAGCCCTCACGGGCAACCGATGGCTAGATAACAGAAAGAGGTTATAGAAAGTGTTCTCTCTCTGCATAGTGGAGTAAAGAAACAACTTGGTGATTTCAGCAGGTATGTACCATTGCAAAAAAAGATAATAACCTTGTTACTCAAGCTCTCTACCTCTTTTTCCCAGGTGGAGTACTTAAACGGAATTATCTACGTTCATAAAAGCGGACCCCGGGCTCCGAAGTGATTGCTTAGGACGCGACCGTGACTACCGTTCGAATGATGATCTACGTTCATAAAAGACAATAGGTACATAAAAAGTCAGCGACGTATCAAAAGGACACGTTATACACCAACATTATTGTAATGTAAAATGGCGCATTTAGTACTATATCAACGTACACTTATTTATTATGACACTTTGCTCTAACAAAGGAACAAATGATAGGGCATACTTGTCGTTAGAAAGAGATGAATATATAGTATGTTAAAACATTTATGCTTTGCAGCGAAATATGTATAGACGCGACGCGAGAGCGTGGCCAACTGAATGCGAGTTGGACATTTACCTTACTTTCGTATTGCCATTCTAGAGCGTGTACGACGTATAAAAAATATTATAAAAAAGTGCATCACTCGTGTTAAAAATAATAACGATATAATAAAACATACAACAATATAAAATAAATCAAATCCAAAAAAACTCAGGCGATGATATGCAAGTATATGCAGCGTACAGGGTCCGTCACTCGAAGTGTTACCAATTTTAAATGATGTTATTTAGTTATTCAAAGAAAGATTTATTAAAAATTGAAAGAAAATTGTAAAAAAAACATTAAATTTTATGAAAATCATCATTATTGTTCGATATGACCTCCTTTGGCACGGATTACGGCCTCGAGTCTTCCAACGAATGCATCGCAGGCCGCACGAAGATGGGTTTGCGGTATTCTTTTCCATTCCCGACGAAGCGCTGCCTTGAGCGTGTCCACACTTTCATACCTTTTTGTTGACACAGCAGCCTCCAAAATAGACCACACCGAGAAGTCCATTGGATTCAAGTCTGGCGAGTAAGGAGGCCACTGTTGTGAGGAAATGAACCGAGGAACGTGGTTCTCTAAAAAAATTTGTGTCATGCGAGCTTTGTGGGACGGTGCTGAGTCTTGTTGAAATGTCCAGCTGTTTGTACCGAATTGCTTACGTGTCCACGGTATGAGAGCATCATTTAGCACTTTTTGCTGGTACACTTGCTGGTTGACTTTGACGCCCTTCTCGATAAACACGAGTGGCGACCGACCATTTGAGGTCACTGCGGCCCAGACCATAACCGAAGCAGGCGCTTGCTTACGAACGGCAATTCTGTCATCCAAATTATCGTTTGACTTGCCCTGTAGCCAAACACGATCATTTTGCTTGTTGACGTACTGCTGGACGGTGAAAATTTTTTCATCAGAAAAAACAATGTTTTCCAGCTCGCCACGTTCGTGTAAGGCTTTCAGTGCTCGAGCTCTTTGTAGCCGGACTATCTTCTGAGTTGAAGTAAGATGTTGTACTTTTTGGATCTTGTAGGGCTTCAGTTGGAGTTCTTTTTTTAGTATACGGCGAATGCTTGAGTCGGATACTTTCAGACTTTTCGCCAATTCACCTGCACTCTGACGAGGATTTCTTTGAATTCGAGCCTTCACCTTTCGAATCATATTACGTGATGTTGCGGTTTTCGGATGACCACCTCCATGTCGTTTAGCAATGCTCCCAGTTTCGTTATAACGCTTAATGGTCCGATACACAAACATTTTGTTCACACGTAGTTGTCGGAGCTCTCTAACAATAGCTGGTTGTGATTTTCCAGCCAAGTGCAAAGCGATCACATGGCTACGTTTAATATCCATTGCGAAAATTTATTTTAAAATTCAACTTAGTTCCCGCTATTTTTGCCCACTTTAAAACAATGAAACAAACTGACGTTTCACCAATATTGGGCGCGCTGTCATTATTATTTTGAAAATAGAAGCAGCATGAAGTTGGTAACACTTCGAGTGACGGACCCTGTAATCTCCAAATTTTCTTATCCATCCTCACGCGACGTCGGAAGAAATAAAGGAATGGTAGGCACCGTATATTTGTATGGCATTGCTATTCGATAGGATTTCGTTATACTGTATTTCCATAATAGAACTCAAATTTCGCTTTATTACTATTAAAATCTAACTAACAAACTTTCCCTCAAATTAACAAATTCTCGGTATTGGAAACCGCAACCAAATATAAGTATATCTATTATCTCAACTCGTCAAAGCTTTATTAAATTCTCAGTATATTCCGGCTTTATATAACGATCTCTTAATGAAAATTAATAATATTTATAATAACTATTCGAAGACTTAATTTACCCTCGCTACATGATAATTTAAGGCAAGAGCTAACCGATCAATAGGCGATAAACTCAAACTATAGGTTCAAGATTCAAGCTATGTAATTATAAAAAAGTATACTTAAGCAGCCTACCGCATGATAATATTAACCGCAATTACTAAATATCGTTTTATATTGTATGCAAGGTCCAACAAATTGATAATTTTCATACATAAAGATGCAACGCAACTTTCTTTGTCACGACAGCACCACAGGAAAATAAATAAAACAATGTGTCAACTTTAAACAAATTAATGATTCCAATTTTCACATTGTATTACTTCACGTTCTAAAATTTTTAAATTTTTGCTGTAACCCACAGTCAATCCGTTATTATTGTTAAGTCGTCTGTTAGAAAACAAGCATACAGCCTGCCTGATGTAAAGTAGCAGTCTTCCAGAGACTAGTTATATGGATTGAATCTTCTATAAGACGAAGATGATTTCCTGTGGAAATGCTTATTAAATACGAATATCATCATACTTTATCTGTGTCTTATCATTTGCTAGGCAACAGTTTCAATTCATTCACTGGGCGACAGTCTCTTGTCATTCGCTAGGGTATATCACAAGCAGGTGACATTTGTTTCTGGTACTAAAATAATACTGAATCACTTACACGCCAAATATTTCCAGAACTTGTCACAATTAGTTGATTGGTTCTTTGAACTTTCAAAATTGAACTCAATTATGCACATGGCTGTGATAAAGGGATAAAAGTCTAGTAAATGGATTTGCGGAAAATATTTTTGTTTATATAATACATATCTAAATGAGTACCTTACTGTTTTTAAATTAATTTTGATACGAATAAAGATGTTTTAGCAATTGAACGCAAGGTGTTTCGTACCTCAACAAAAGTTCTAATAAAAGCCGCGCAAATTGAAAACTCCAGCCGCTCAACCAGCAGCTATGAATTTCAATAACATAGTCCGGCCATAAGTTCAGTAACAAATGAATATGTAGGTATTTATTTTTTCATGAAGAAGAATAAAAATGATTCTATTCGAAATGGTCACCTTTGGCTTTGATACAGGCCTTTAATCTGTCTAGCCAACGATCTGGATTACGCACTGTTTCCATGGGAAATTTAGCCACTACTTGCTCCAGGGATTTCTTAAGAGACTCATTGTCGGCGTGTCGTTTCGAGCAAGCCATGTCCTCTAAAATTGATCATAATTTGTAGTCTAAGGGGTTCAGGTCTTGGCTAAACGAGGGTCAGTCTTCAGCTCTTACAAAATCCGGAATATTGGTTTCGAGCCAGGGTTGGGTAGTTCGTGCCTTGTGACCAGGTGCAGAGTTCTGCTGGAAACGGCACGGCATATTTTTAAAAAGTGTATTGCTGAGAGGTTTCACAATACGATCTAAGACAATCTCTTGGTACACTTTCGCTGAAGACTTCACTCCTTTTTCACAAAAATCAACCTGATCTTTTATGATCTTCAACAGAGGGAGTGTTGGTATATCTGTCGATAGTACAATATACGAATATACGGCTGATACCGGTGCCTATGAACGCTTGCAATATAGCAAAGTCCCTCATACCTACCATATACTCCCTCATACCCTATCTCTCTTAAAAATACCCAGACCAAGACAAAAAGACATAAACAAAATAAACCACTGTGCCTTCATTCGTTAACATTGGAAATATTGCTCGTGCGTTCCCGCCCCTGCTTAGGAGCTTTTTCTCCTCTGTCGGTAGATCCATGTGCTTCAATTCATGAATTAATATTCTTCATATAAATTGTAATCAGTACAAAGAAAATAGTTGAAAACATGTGAATTCTTACTTGCTTTCATCAAATATTCAATAATTATTATTATTCGCGGCGAACACGAAACTCGAATTAAAAATAATACGCAAATTAAGAAAAATAATAAGGGCAGTAGTTAATAACATCGAGTTTCATAATATTAATGTAGGAAAGTAATCCATCAAAGCATACATAAATACAAACGGCACTAAAATAGCAGTAATTATTAGAAAAGATAAAGTACAAACCATCGGCAATAAAGGAGGCTGTTTCATAAATGTAAGAATACCGACTATAAAGAATAGTATTACCGCGATATAACGCAAGTTTCCGCACGTCCCTACGATCAGTCAGGCAATGCAGGTGCGCGCGCACACTGAACACTGCACATGGAACTAACGAACTTAAACGTCACAACATTAAACTATTTATATTGAAAAATATACTCTATGGCTCACTTTACTATGGTCGAAATTTAAAAGAGCAAAGTAGGTCACTGAGATGTTTTAGGGATGGGCACGTCCAATTTTATCGACGCATAGGCACAAGCAATTGCGGTAGCGACTACCGAAGCTATATGCGTGGAGAATACAAAAACGGACAATATTTTATATAATTAACCGGTAAACAGCGAGACGAGTCTACAGTATGACAGTAGCGCATCCTGTCTTACTTGTATATTTTATTTTATATACTTTGATCATTATCGCATTGAATAATTAGAAATTGAGTGATGTTCCGGCTGGCGGGTTGGGTCGGCCAACGAGTTATCGAACACGCAAGTTAAACAACGTCGATCGCAGTCTGTCCACTTGTAGGTTTATTTATCCTAAGCTCCTCGTAATTTATGAGGGCTCAATAAGTAATGCTACTAGTATCGTGAATGTTCATATGCCAAGTACTTTACTACACAGGTTGTATGCCTCTCAACGTAGTATGAAAAATATAAACTGTATATGTATATTTCTACAATGCCTGAAGCATACAAATATACGCCCCACCTGATATAACATGGTTACCCTAGACATTAATACTTGCAACATAGGAAGAGTCCTCTAATGACGTTGAATATATAGATTACTTTCATCACCACAAGTATATCCCACGACATTTCGAGAAATTATTGCAACATGATTAATATACTTTAATAAAAGCGATCTCATGTTCCTCCGATGTTTTTTCCCAAAACTGGTTCAAATTTCGATTTCATTAAATCAATTCGAAGAATTGTATACCGAAATTTCACCCACGCCACTTTTGTCCAGTTTAATCGAGCAAATGAAAGTAGTTGTACTCACATTATCCAATCCAAAAAAGTTTGTTATGTGTATAATTTACCCGTAATCAATCAATTTTGTCGATGAAAGCTTGTTGTAAGGAACACGAATCTGGCAAATGCGTGAAAGATAGGAAACTGTGGAACAAGTCATGTATGTAAGAACCGAATCATGTTGCTATCAGTTCTCTTTACCAACCCCGCACGATAATTAGCGTGAATATATAAATTGATACGTAAATATGGTTTCAGCAAATCCAATAGTAAAGGAGGCACGATATCTATTTGCCTCTTCGCAAGTTGCAAATGATATGCAGTTACTCAGATGGCATTGAATTGAAACAATATTTAAAAAATATATTTTTTTATACAACGCGGAAGACATACAGCATACGACCCACCTGATGTAAAGAGACCACCGTAACCTATGAACTACTACTATTGGCACCCCTGCTTGTACAGCAACTTACATTAACAAAGATGAGAGGAATTGTAACACTCATAGAAGACACAGTCAAGAGCGAACGATTAAGAAGATACCGCAATGAATGCTATTCAACATATAATTATCAAATAATATCTTGCCTAAATTAAGAAAGATGGAGAACTGCAAAAGAAAAGACGGCAGCGAATGGTCACAAGTTAACGATTGAGAAAAAGTTGCCACAATTGTTGACTGTTCGTCTTCTTCTGACCGTTATCTCGTTCCCTAATCCATTAGGACTGGCAGAGTCCGCTACCTAAGCCTAAGGATTCGGTGCAGATACTGATGTTTACATGGAGCGACTGCCATCAGACCTCCAAAACTCAGAGAGAATACCAAACCTTTCCTAGGTTAGGTCAAACGTCTTTCGAAATACAATTTCTTGGACGTGCGTGTTTCCTCACGAAATTTTAAGAGAGGCAGGGCGCATCAGAGTAGTCCGTCTGTGGGAGTACCTCCACCTCATAGAAAACCGCAGCCAAATAACAACTCCCTAGAGTGTTGTTGTGTTCCTGCGTGTGAGTTAGGTCACCAGTAATCTCCCAAGGAGTTGCTGTGTAAGCAGCAGAGGAGGCATCGCGCGAGTGATAATTAATATATCGTAAGCATGATAGGCTACGGTACCCGCTTTACATCTTTACGCTTTAGTATAAAAAAATAAATACATTAGCAGTCGAGCAAGTGATAAATACAAAAACGTGCATGAACACGAGATCAGAAATTTAGCGGTACATAGGATTCGAACGGAACCCATTTAATTAATAGGCCGGTTCTTTATCCGCTGAGCTATCACTGCTATCGTGAAATGGTAATAACCAATTAATAATATTACTTAATATGCTTAAATTAAGAATCATAGAGAAGAACTATGATAGTCTCAAAGGGCACTGACATACTCACGACAACTTAGTTTGCAAATGCGAATGATTAAGAAGAAGATACCGTAATGACTAGTATTATTGTAATCAACTGAATCTGTAATTAAAACGTAAACAACATAGCAATTAGCACTAACATTCATGAAAAGTAAATGGCTATTCTATCAATGCTATTACGCAGCATCAAATAGCATGTCTATTAGAATGCTATAACTGTTATTTTGTAACTCTGATGATGTAGACATGGGTATTATTTTAACTGACAGATTTGATTTGAATGAAAATGTCGTTAAAATTATTGGTAATAAAGAACTATGACAGGCAACAAATAATGGTTAAAATTTTATATCAAACAAAAATATAAAATATTAGAGATGACTGTATGAAGGCTTACATTTGAATGCAAAGAAAACCAAAAAATAGTATTTGAAAGAGAAGCAACCATAAACAATGATTATGGTTGATGATGGAGTGTTGAAGCAAGTGGATGAGATCGTATATCTCGAAAGCGTTCTTAGTAGGGATGCAAGGTACACCGCTGATGTAGAGAGACGAGTGAGTGCAGGGAACAGTGTGAATGGAGCGTTGGGTAAACTTCTAGGCAGCCGAAACTTAAGCCGCATTAACAGCGCGCTGCTGTAAAACGGTGCAAGTCTCAACGCTAACTTATGGAAGTGAAAATTGGATATGGCAGAAAATGGCGAGCATAAAAGTGGAACAAATGCGGTCGAAATGCGAGTATCGTGCAAAATTTGTGAAATAACGCTTATAAGAAAGAAAGTTGGTCTGGAAGAGTGTGTCGGTGTTAAGGTAAGAAAAGACATGCTCCGTTGCTTTGGACATGTAGAAAGAATACAGGATAAAAGAATAACCAAACAGATCTACAATGCGAAATTGGAAGTATGTAGGAGCCGAGAAAGACCATGACGCACGCACCGCACGCACGTTTTATTATGATGTCATTAAAAGAGGTATGAATGTTAAAGAAGCAAGTGAGGTGTGCAAGAACCGCGTCTTATACCGCTCGGTTCTCTTTGCTAACCCCGCAAGGAACCTGGCGTAAAGTTATACATACACACATATAAAATATTAAATCTTTAAATTCAGGCTTTATTTTGCAAATGTCTAAATTACAGGCATTTTGATCTTATATAGTACATACTTTGTTGCTATTGCTTATTTAAATCTGTCGACTCGTGAAGTACCTCCAGCTTATTAGACCGCAACTAAACAACAACTCAAACAAGGGTCTGACGATAGAAAGGTAAGACGCATCAAAGCAGCCCGACTGGGAAAGCACCTTCGCCGTGCAGAGAACCGCAGCCAAATAACAACTCTTTGGGGACATATTGTGTTCCTGCGAGTAAATAAAACTACTACTAAGCTCCTAAGGTGTTGCTGACATAGTTTGGCCATGTATGGCTCCTAACATTGCGCAAAAAAAAAACTTATGAGCACTTACTGCCTTAACAGCAGGAATACTCCGTGTATTGCAAAGCGTTCCTAGGCTACGGTCGTCGCTACACATCAAGTCGTATGATTGTTTGCCGCTCAACGAAGTATAAAAAAAGAATTATTTAACAAAGATTCTCTGTAACATTGGAACGGTTGCCGAATCACCGTTCCTGGGCGTAGTTTAGTCACGGCTATCTCGATTCAATTACGAGAGTTTTATATGGTCATTAGTAATTGACATGGTCTTCAGTCTGAGTCACGAAGAGTTGAGCTCAAAGTTGCCGCAATTACACATAGTAGCCGAATGTGGGCGGTCGGCGGGCCTACCGCGAAAATTTTAAAACGTGATAGTTTTTTAGCCAACTCAAAAAGGAGCCGTCTTTCAATTCCACTGCATTTTTGAGTTTTTATACAACATCAGATCAGATGACATACAAACGTACCATCATTATGGTTCATAGCCTACGTTAAATGAACAACACTTTATTAAATTAACGTAACCAGGCATGCTCCGTTTGTTCGTACATGTAGAAAGAATGCAGGATGAAAGAATGACGAAACAGATATACAATGCGAAAGTGGGATGATGTAGGAGCCGAGGAAGACCAAGACTAACCTACCATGATCAAATTGTTTGTGTTCTATCAGAAGGTGATGTCAGGAGCCCTAGAAACCGGCATGCATGAGAAGAGCTATGAACGTTAGAGAGGTAAGTGAAGTGTGTAAGTACCGCGTCTTATGGCGCTCGGTTCTCTCTGCCTACCCCGAAAGGAACCTGGAGTGAATATATACATACATAACGTAACTATTTTGAAAATTTGACGAAAAGCTTTCAATAAACAAAATACTCATTATTTTAACGCAACGCTCTCTCCTACTGATACCGGTTGCAAATGAGTATAAAATTAGTCTACTTCTTCTTTTTAACGTTATTCTGTTACTTAATCCATTAGGACTGGCGGGATACGCTAACTAAGACTAAGAATTGGACGAAGATACTGATTTTACTGACCCAGAGGCAAAACCAGACCTTTTTTTTAGGTTAGGTCACATTTCTTTAGAAAATATAATTTCTTGGGCGTGAGGGATTCCTCACAATATTTCTCTTCACCGCCGAACAAGTGAACATATTTAGTGCTACATGCCCCTACCAAGATTCGAACCAAAGACCGTTGGTCAATTTGCTGATTCTTTATCCACCGGGCTATCATTACTCTCAGTTAGTGTAATAGCATAGGGTAAGAAATGTGAAACATTAAAATCATGTAATGCAATCAAGAGAGGTAGGGCGAATCAAAGCAGCCCGTCAGGGACAGTACCTCCACCTCACAGAAAACCGCAGCCTAAATAACAACACCCTCGAGGGTTGTTGTGTTTCTGCGTGTGAGTGAGGTCACCAGTAAGCTTCTTAGGAGTTGCGTGGTAGCGACTCACAGAAAATCATAGCCAAGTAACAACTCATTAGCGGGTTAATATGATATAAACACAACAACCCTCGAGGGAGTTGTTATTTAGGCTGCGGTTTTCTGTGAGGTGGAGGTACTGCCCCAGACGGGCTGCTTTGATTCGCCCTAACTCTCTTGATCTCTTAAAAACACCCAGACAAACAAACGTTTGTCCCCTGTGGAAATCGACAAGTCGTGGTGTTAAAGTAGTATTGCTAACCACTTTTACCACCGAGCTTGTCCCATTGATGGATTATCATTGATATATGTTGTGTTTAATGTAACTACGATATAACATAGCTTAAACGTATAGCGTAAATGTATGTTGAGAATGATTTATAATTAACCGTTTTTAAAAAGGTCAATTTACAGAGCATTTTATTTGTATACCTACAAGTATCCACTTTACGAGCTTCTGTCAATAATTAATTCATTCCAACTAGCGCCAGATGGCAACACCTGCTACCGTTAGTAGCTGAATGCAGTACCTACCTACTACTACAACTACTACCAGGTTGAGAGGGCTTGCCACTTATATATACTCATATAAGTGATCTCTCGTGGCTTGGTTTATTAGCTAATAGCACTATTACAGAGCGAACGGTATCTAGTAGTTAATAGATTCAGCCGTTATTTTGCGAAAGTCAAATTTAGACGCAATTTGATCTAACCTGCTTTGTGTACAACCACCTACTACCGTTAATAAGTGCTGTCGCTGCCATGGCTGATCCGGTCGTCTCTGCCTCGGCTGTTGCAGTCGTCCCCGCGATTGCCCGCCCTCTGGAACAGGAATCGCATGCACCCGCTACCGATGCTACCATGACTGCCTTGGTCGTCTTAGCGACACGTGTTTCATCTCTTCACAAGTATCAACATCTGCAGCGCCTGAGGATGCCTTTTGGAGAGGCGAAACGCGTGTCGCAGCGACGACCATCTGTTAGATGCAAAGGTAGACAGACTGTTAAAGAAAGTTTGGTGGATCGATGGATTATAAGTTATGAATCTAAACTTGATCTAAGTGGATATTGTTATTCTTCCAAATCGTGTTGCTAATTTTCGATAACCATAAACTTCATTCGAAGAAACAAGCATTAATAGACCATATTACTTTATGATGCGATACAGATAATAAATATTGTGGTAACTAAGCTACCTAAACATAATAGCAGATAGAACATAGCAGAAATACAATTAATTTGATATATCTCTGTTATATATATCTCTAACTCTCAAAATGTTATGTTCATATTTTCAGTACCATAGAAATCGTTGTAATTGTCATATATTTTTAGTAGTAGGCCCAAACAATCTACAGCAAATTACCGATTCGCTGGCGTGCTCACTAAACTATAGACAAATTAATACTTCTGACTCAATGAAGTAATACTTGAAATTATCACTTATTAGAGCTATTTTGTAGTCACAATTAGCACGATGTTTCTGTATTCAACGCCTTGCCACGGAATAATTAGAAGCACTCGAACTGCAAGCATTATGAATATTAAGAAGTTTATATTAATTATCGCCACCGGCTTTTTCGTCACGACTTCTGTATATCTAGTGGATTGCAATACGGGGTCAATAAGCGATGTACACCAATCTGCATCCGTCGTTGTGAAAGACGTGATTCGGTGACGAAGACAGCCACCCACCACACAGCGCCGAGTCCGGTGCAGCGTGTCTAGAAAACTGAGTAGCGTATAACCACAAATGTGAAAGGTGGATTTAAAGATAATATGAACGAGACATGCCTAGATGCTTTGCGTATGACAGATATTACGCGGAAGCAGATTGACACTGATATTTTTCTGGTGGTATGTCAAAGTCAAAGTCAAAATCTTTTTATTCCGTAATAATGGCTACATTTGTTTGGAATCGTCACAATTTTTTTCCCTACCGTGCAGTTCATGACTAGGTGAGCACTGATAATAATACTGCCAAAAAACTCAGGCATCCCTCTTTTGGTATCCAAACAAATTTACATAATTTATTAATTACATTATAATTGGATCGACTCAATCCCAGGCATTTTTATCATTAATATAGTCAGATACTTTATAATATGCCCTGCTACACAATTTGGCTTTAATAGTAGTTTTAAACTTGTTTATTGATGTATATGATAGCCCTCATTTGTAGATAGGAGTAGGACAATAATGGCTAATGCCAGTACAAGCTCAGCCAGACTTCTAGAGAATATTTTTGATTTATCTGAATAAATTGAACAGTATTATCTAAATGAGTAGGGATCAAACGAGATATCTACGAGTCTATTTTTGTTCCAAATAGGGACAAAAGTCATGTGGTGCATTTCTCTCTCTACCTACCCCACAAAAGATTTAACATGAGGATGGAGCTAGATAGATAGATAATTTAAAATGTAGTTTGAGATGACTGTAAAAGTTTTGTTATTTTTTATAACTTTTTAATTTAACAGGCACCTGTAAGTATTGGGTTACCGCCATAAACATAATAACGAACCCGGTGGTCACACAACAGCTAGCTATGGTTACTTTGACGAGCTTGGTGGCGCAGTGGTGAAACGCGCTGTTACGCTTCTTTGACAACAACGCTCGTGGGTTCGATTCCCACACAGTACAAACATTTGTGTGCATGAACATGTCTGTTTGTATTGGTCTGGGTATTTTCTATGTATAATAAGTATGTATTTACAAAAAAAAAATGTATAGACGTATGTTGATCAGTTGTCTAGTACCCATAACACAAGCTTCGCTTACTTTGGGGCTAGGTAGCGCTGTGTAATTTATCGGACAATATTTATTTACTTAAATCTGAGATTCGAATCCCGCACAAGGCAAATATTTGTGTAAACGAACATGTCTGACTTTGGGTGTTTTCTATATTTTAAATATGTATTTACAAAAAATGGTTTTCACGTATGCTTATCAGTTATCTAGTATTCATAACACAAACTTTGCTTAGTATAGGCGCAAATAATACTACGGTTTGGGAATACTTCCTCAGAAAGGCTTCTTTTGAAGCGTACTTCTCACATAAACACCCCATACAGGACAAACTTTTGCGTGTATAAACATACATTTTTATACACGCAAAAGTTTGTCCTGTATGGGAATCGAACCCACTAGCCTTGGGTTATAGTAGCACTGCCAATCTCTTCACCACCGGGCTTGTCAAATAAAGTGAATCTTAGCAGTTCCTTACTTGCCACAAAGAACAGCTTTGCATGAACTATTCCACACAAACATTTAATTTGACGTGCTGCTCAACGCATAACGGACTGCCTCTCTCTGACCAAGGTCAAGTTTTAAGACATGAGAGACAAGTTTTGAGTTTTTAATATGTAACACTTCTTATTGCCAGATATATCGAAGATGTTAAATCCAATCCTGAAGGCCATAATTTCCGAAACGTTTTATTTTTAACAAATTACTACGACACTAAAAAGCAATATTTTATCACTCAAAACTTCATATTTCACTCAGATATAAGAATTATTTCTAAACAGGTAACTACAAATAATAATTACGAGGCGAGTATTCTTAATGATGTTGAGCAAGTTCATTTGTGGAGTTATGTTTTATGGGACAAGGAATCTAACCCACAACCTCGCGGTCAGAGGTTGGAACTTTACGAGCTTCGAACTTGTAAATGAAATATAGACAGATATGAATGGTACAGTATTCCTTAATAGTTGACAGCGATTTATTGTTTTACCTCTACATGCAATGAAATTGATTTCTAACTCATACATAATCCATTACTCTCAAAATGTTATGTAGTATTATAGATCCATATGTATTATTCCAGAGCTTGCTGGGTTTTAGGAAGCCATTTGTCCTGCAATGGTACTACGGTATCTCTTGACTCTACCACTGATACTGTAACACTTAGGAAGTGTCACAGTCTATGGATCAGGGTTTCTACCTTTCTTTTGTTGAGCCTCCCTAGATTGTAAATAATATTTTCACGCCCCCTTTTTAATTTTTTCATCACATAAAATTCTTCTTGAACTTCTTGTGAAAAAATGGGTTTCTGGTCAAATAAGTAAGTCAATAGGTGACTCTGAATTAATGTCTTAATAGTATCGGCGAAATTCGTCTTCCAGCGATTGCAAATGAGTTTCTATGCCAGCTATTCCGTAGTATAAAATAAACCGGCCCAGTGCGAGTCGCACTCGCGCATGAAGGGTTCCGTATCTATAAAAAACAGCCAAGTGCGGCAAAGAGCCCCCCTTAAATATTTATTTTATTCTGTTTTTTTAGTATTTGTTGTTATAGCTACAGAAATACTTACATCCTCAGTGAAATTTTCAACTGTCTAACTATCACGGTTCATGAGATACAGCCTGGTGACAGACGGACGGACGGACAGCGGAATCTCAGTAATAGAGTTATTTTATATTTTACCCTTTAGGCACGGAACCCTTAAAACGGCAAAAAAATAATTTCTCTTGTATCGGAGCCCACTTAAATATTTATTTATTCTGTTTTTTAGTATTTGTTGTTATAGCGGCAACAGATATACACCATCTGTGAAAATTTCAACTGTCTATCACGGTTCATGAGATACAGCCTGGAGACAGACGGACGGACGTACGGACAGCGGAGTCTCGGTAATAGGGCCCGCTTTACCCTTTGTGTACGGAACCCTAAAAAAAGACTACTTATTGTTACCATACTTACTGTTAGACCAGGTAGGGCAACCTTTGACATGTTGTAGGCCAAACTTTAGCATGCAAATACGTTCGCGGGCCGCGTTTAAAAGTAGTGCATTTTAAAGTAGTGTTTATATTTTTTTGCGATAGATAGATATCAGACATGAAATAATACGATAATGTTATATAAGTCCAATTGATTAAAAAACAAAATGATATAAATAAATGAATCAATATATAAAGTACAACATTACAATTAAATCGTTAAATTTTGAATTGTTACAAACTACGAAAGTTAAATCACAAAGCAAAAACACCTAAATCAATGAGACACTTGAGATTGAATTTGGGAAACTAATCCATCCATATTTGGATTAATTCCTCTCATACAAAGACGTAAAGAATTTTCCAAATTATCGTCAGTCAGTCTTGTACGATGTTTTGATTTATTAACTTTCATCAGTGAAAAGAAATGGTAACTGTTATCAGACAGCATCCGTGTCTCCCACAAGCGTAGTTTGTTATGAAACGCTTTCAAATGGCTGTACAAATCATTTACTAACTGTCCTTGTTTTTGGAGTTTCAAATTTAAATCATTCAAATAGCCTGTAAGATCGACCAGAAATGCTAAGTCACATATACATTTTGGGTCCCTCAATTCAGATATTGGATTATCTTTTATTTGCATAAAGTCTGCTATCTCATTTCTAAGCTCGTAAAACCGTTTCAGCATTTTCCCTTTGCTCAGCCATCTGACTTCACAATAATATGTTACGTCATTATATTCGGCTGATATTTCATCCAAAAACGCCTTGAACTGACGATGGTTAAGCCCTCGGGATCGAATGAAATTGACGGTTTTTACTACTACATTCATAACATTCTGGAGTCGAATGGACTTAGAGCACAAGTTATGTTTGTGGATAATGCAATGAAGGACTATCAAATCATCTTTTTGCACATTTAATTCTGTTGTGATATATCTACCAGTATAAAACCAAATTAAGATGCATGTTGAATAAATTAATGTGCACATATATTTCTAGAACAACCGTGCAAAATTAGAAGAATTGCTAGTAAACCTTGGACATACAACATCTAATGACTAGACAGTTTATAAATACTGATTTATCTGCCCACTACAGTAATAAATGGAAGCAAATATGTCTATGTAGGGCCTTAGAAAATGACGGACACTAGTCCTACAGCAGCACAGTTATTAAAATGTTTGATGTTACTTGTATAAAAATAAATATTATAATGTTAGTACTAGAACAATTTCCGTCGTTTTTACACGCGTACATAAATACATATGTTAATTTAAATATTCTATACGTATATTGTTTTACCATCAAGGCGGGCGGGGTGGCTGAGGCGGCCAAACATTCAAAAATTAATAAATACGGGTCTTGGCTCCGAGTATAACTTTGTTGCTTTCGGAGTAGTGACCCTTGGTCCGTGGGGTCCAGGCGCGCAGTCGCTTTTTCAAGAACTAGCGAGACGTGTGATCGACGTCACTGGCGACCAAAGAGTTGGTAGTTTTCTCGCTCAGCGCATTAGTATTGCGATTCAGCGCGGGAATGCTGCCAGCATCGTTGGTACAATGCCGCGGGGGCCACACTTTTTAGATTTATTTTAGGTTATTATTATTATTTTAGATCTATTAATTTTAGATGAAATTTAGTTTTAGTTTTATTGTGTATTTATTTAATTTAAAGGATAAAATTAACGATTTGTAATGAAAAATTAAAACTTGTTTTTTCTAAGATGTTGCCATATTTAATTAAAATATTTTTCCTCATTATCTATACATTGCTGCCATCTAATCGGAAGTTTATTTATGCGTTTGCGATAAAACTCTGGGGGTCTAGATTCGCCAAACTGTGTGAAAGCATTTTGTACTGCCTCCTGTGAAGAACATTTTATACCACATAGAAAATTGTCCAAATCACGACAAAAATAGTAGTCAGTTGGAGTAAGGTCTGGCGAGTACGGAGGATGATGTATGGTTTCTAACTGCAGCTCCTGTAGAGTTACACCTGTTTCTCTGGCAGTGTGAGGTCTTGCGTTATCATTTATATTTTTTTATCTTATTGATTTGAGGCAAATGAGTCAATATTGTAGGTATGGTAACGTTAAACCATGCCGCTAATTCCTAGGTAGTTTTGACTTGGATCGGCTTCCGCCGTCTCCTTCAATTCAGCGTTATTCATCAACTCGCATAGGCGGTTTTCGACGTGTTTTGTTCGTCAAGTCGAAGTTTCCATTACGAAAGCGTTTAAACCAAAAACGCACGGTGCGTTCATTAGCCTTCTCTCCAAACGCAGCATTGATATTGCGAGCCGTTTCTGCCGTTCCATGCTGTTCCGCGTCGGAACTCGTATTCAAAAATTACTCGGATTTTCGAAGAATCCATCTTTCCCGTCTAAGCCGAATAAAAAAGAACAATTGAAATTCGAAAATCAAATGTTGCACATTTTTTAAAGAAAAGCCTCATCGGTATCATGTGAAAAAAGTTTCACTCGAATCTCACACCATGAAGGTTTAATGTCAATTCAAAGTATATATTATTATAAAACGGCAATTTCATACTTTAACCCCTATTACTTTTTTGTAATTACATAGAAAACAATCAGGCCAAGACAAACATACATCTTCATGCACACATATGTTTGTTCTGTGTAGGAATCGAACCCAGTGTTAGTTTGATGGTTTCAAAGTAGCGTTACTAACCGCTGCGTCTGCGCTGCGAGCACATCAACATTGTAACATAATTTTTGGTGTATATTGATATGCATTTAACATCATTTTGTTCGAGTTGTAAGTATATAACATTGCAAAAGTGTGTATCAATGACTACGATAGTATGTTCGATTTTGATGAAATTTTATGTGTGTTTTAGTCCCACGCATAAGTCACATAATTGGTTTGAATTCACAATTAGACTCGTTAGGTAGCGCTGCAATCGGGTCTTAGATTTTTATTTTCTCGGCTGCAATTACGATCCGGTAGGGATCCACTTGTAAGTATATAAATATATTAATATTTATATAATGATATACTTGAAACACAAAGATGAATTGAAAAATGGAACGGATGCAATAGTTACGGTTGATGATGTAGGAACAACTGAATGCGATTGTATATTTTGGATGCACTTTTAGCTGTAACTGAAGGTATACCGCTGATTTGGAGAAGCGAGTGAGGGCAGGGAATAATCTGAATGGAGGATTGTGTAAGCCAGAAGGCACAGCTCACTATACACAACACGCTCCAACGCTAATACTCCATGCGTTGGAGATAGAGCTACGTCTGGCAGAAAGAGCATGAAAGTTAAATAAACGCGAGACACGTGTTTCGTACATAATCTTCGCCGCAAGCTTATAGACCGAGTTCGAAATGAGAAACATAAGCAAGAGAATTAGTCCGGAAGGGAATGTGTGTATAAAGTTAAGAAAAGGCATGATCCGTTGGTTCGAATATATACAAAGAATGGAAAAGGAACACATGTAGCGAAACAGATATAGTGCCGAGCCGAGAAACGCCAAGACTCGTCTACCACAACACAATTAGTAGTATGTTATGAGAAGATGATGTCCGAAACCCTAAGAATAGGCGAGAGGCAAATGTAAACAGCTATGAATGTGCAAGAAGTGGGTCAAGTGTGGTGAATTTACGTGAAAATATAGATAGATAGCATAATTTAATAGAACCCAAACCAAAATTCTGGACCTATAGCAGTCATTTCCAAGACTACAGGAGTATATACGTAATTAATAGAAGAGTTTGAAAAGACGTTATCAAGATTTAAAAAATCTTATTAAATAAAATCAGGAGATACGGTTGTTAATTATTTGTAACGTGGGCATTTCTTCTTATTATATGCTCGTATTAATAGGTAGAAAACTATTAAATCTGAAATTTCATTGAGTGGGTTATAAGTAACGATTAAATAAATTGGTTGTCTAATTGGCATAGAAACATTTTCCGTAATCTAAATCTACATTGCGCAAGTTAATAAGTAACAATTTGAAATTTATCATTATTATTTTCTATCAAGTCCATAACGCTTAACATTTGACCCGGGGAGCGGCGCGATAGAGATCCTCTCATTATGGTGAGATGTGGTCATACCTTTAGATGGAAGATATCTCTGTATTATAGCCCGTTAGCGAATAATGCCTGTGCAGTACACCTTAATGTATTCATCGGTATATTCGCGTGTCTAAACACGAATGTGGTCACCATGTCAGAGGGGTCAGTAGGGTGTAACTGGCTTACCGTCATCTTTAGAGCTATAGCCAATGTAGCTTTCACGTGGTATATCCTGGTGACCAACTATCAAATGGCCCTGGCGAAAGAGGGGTAATACAAAGCCGCCTAACTGGAAAGGTACCTTCAATCTACATTATAGAAAATCTACGTATCTATACTTTCAACCACCTTGCGAGATAAGCAGAGAAAACGGAGCGCTACATAAATCGGTTTTTAAATACCTCAGTTAATATACATTATAGTTCTTTTCATGCTCGCCATTTTCTGAGGCTCCTGATATCACCCAATACACACACGACCAATTTGGTCATGGTAGATAAGTCTTGGCATTCCTCTTGCATTATTTCTACATATCCGGACCAACGAACGCGTGCCTCTTCGTATTTTAACACCAATACAGTATTTAAGACAAAGTCTCTCTCTTACACCTTCATTGCGAACTCGAAAGCGTTACGCCACAGTTTTTGGGTAATGCTCGCATCTAGACTTTACTCTCATTGTCTCTTTGCCAAGCCCAGCTCTCGCTTCCGTGCATTAGCATTGGGATCAGCACTGCGTTATGAATAGCTGTGCCTCAAGTTTTTGCTGCCAAAAGGTTTTCGCAAGCATAAAGTTAAAACGACAATAATGACTACCTCAAGGAATCTAAACATTGTAAGACGAAACAACTTGCTTATATGTTACATTTAGTAGTTGAACCATATACAGGTTTCTCAACGGAACATTATACCTGCATAAAGCTTCTGTAATATTCAAGCCCAATAACAACTGTGTACAGGGTTGTTGTGTTCCTACGAGTAAGTGAGGTTACCAATAAACTCCAAAGGATTCGCTATGTTAGCAGCAGAGGTGGCATCACGCGAGTGGTACTTAATGTGCGATCATAGGCTACGGACGTTGTATTAACAAAAATCTGTGATACTTTAGACGCTGCATCTGGTACTCACATCCTTGTAAGGAGTTGCGTGGGACTGTACCTTACGGCCAGAGTGGCCCGTATCCTATCAATTGGTAACACTATTAATATAAACAAAGGCATTTACATTACAGGCGTTAATAAAATATATAGTAATTAACTAAAAGATTATGATTATATTTTATTTTGTAGGCAACAACCTTAGTGCACAGATAATTTAATTGTTTGATTTCATAACGAGAAAAGTGAATCTCCAGGATAGGATGCTATACTGTCATGTATGTATGTATGTATGTATGTATGTATGTTTGTATATCTTCACGCCAAGTCCCTTGCGGGGTAGGCAGAGAGAACCGAGCGCCATAAGACACGGTCCTTGCATACTTCACTCGCTTCTGTGACATTCATAGCTCTTTTCATGCACGCTCGCCGGTTCCTGGGGCTTCTGACATCACCTTCTGATAAAACACGACCAATTTGGTCATGGTAGGTTAGTCTCGGCCTTCCTCGGCTCCTACATCCTTCCACTTTTGCATTGTATATCTGTTTCGTCATTCTTTCGTCCCGCATTCTTTCTACATGTCCGAACCAACGGAGCATGCCCTTTCTTATCTTCACATATATACTGTCATGATTTTTCTATTTTAAATAACAAATGTAACAGTTCTGTAAAACCCGTTTCAAGTATTTAGATAGATATTTGTTTAGACAGAATAAGTTTAGAATAACTAGAAAAGAGAAAAAATAAAATTATATTTATTTTCTATTTACAGTATTTCAACATTATGAATTATTTATTGACCTTGATTTTGATACACTTTCCGCATGTCCACTTAATTATGATTACTAATTAATCCAATTGTGTATTTAATGAGTGTATTTAAATAGTTGAAAACCCCCTATAGTCCAACAGGACAAGAATCTTTCTATAAAAACTTGGTATCATGACGAGAACAGTGAAAATTTTGTATATTAAATACCAAATGATAAAAAATACCATAAGGCCATAAGTCCGGCCATAATATATACCTAGTCCGGCCATAAGTTCTGTTACAAATGAATACGCATTTATTTTTTTATGAAGTAATGTAATCTTAATAAAACTTATATGTACATATTTAAGGAAGTTCAGTAAAAAATGATTATATTCGAAATGGCCACCTTTGGCTTCGATAAAGGCCTTTAATCTGTCGGGCCACGAATCTATGGACTTACGCACTGTTTCCAGAGACTTCTTAAGGGACACAATTTCAGCGCGACGTTTCGAGTAGGCCATGTCCTCTAAAACTGACCATAACTTGTAGTTTAAGGGGTTTAGATATGGGCTAGACGATGGCCAATCTTCAGCTCTTATAAAGTCCGAAACGTTGGTTTCGAGCCTGGCCTGGGTAGTTTGTGCCTTGTGACCTGGTGCAGAGTCCTGCTGGATACCTTTATAAAAAGCGTTTTGAGACAGAAGGCGGTTTATCGATCCACTCTCTTTAACTGTAGGGATTGATTTAGGGCATGTCCTGTATATCGACGATAAGCGCCGAGCTTCGTCTTGTTTTACTATACGCGGCAGAGTCCTAGCGGGAATTTTCATTTCTCGCGATAAGATTTTTGTTTCCTAATAGAGTTTCGGCGAAATCTGGCTTTAATAGCATTAACAACCTTTGTAGTTCTAACAGCACGCGGTCGCCCCGATCTTTTATGGTCTTCAACAGAGAAAATATTGGTATATCCGTCGATAGTACGATATAGGAACATACGGCTAAGCTTTTGAAGTTTCTTGAATATGACCGACGGCTCCATACCCACTTTGTACAAGGTAATCACCACAATCCTTTTTTCTTTCACCCCATTCCATATTGTAATTAGATGATAAAATCGAAAAAAGTTTTTAACATAATAAACTTCAAAATAATTTATGTGTTGAAAAAAGTGTCTATGTAACAGTAATTCTAACCAGAATAGTTATATGTATCTGTATATAAAATAAAGTCGAGTTAGTTACACTATTTATAACTCGAGAATGACTGGACCGATTTTTATGATCTTTATTTGTTGGGTTTGTCTCCGCCCCACAGTGTATTAGAAACCCTCATTTTGTCTCACCTTGATTTTATTGAAGAAATCAATAGTTATTACCATTACAAACATCAGAGTAAAACTCCGAAATTGATATGTCTTATGGATTTTCTGGAAAAAAAAATCAAAGTTTGCTTAAAACCGGGTCCGGAAATCCACGAAAAAATATTTTAAAAAATAACTATACGTGTTATTTCTATTTTGATAATTTCAATTACATACACATACAGTACTACACCTTTTGACAAGTTTTTGTCCAGTTACTGAGATCCTATCAAGAAATATAAATGTTTTTGTCATTTTCGGTTTTATTTTTTTTGTTCCACTATAACGCCGTATTAGAAAGAGATACATATACTAAACGATAGCTTAAGTAAGCCTTTATGAGCAGTATTAAATTCACTATCTAATACCGCGTTATTCAGAAGTTACAAATAATACAAATTATGTCCGGATTTTTTGTAGCTAGGGTTGTTACTTCTGGTCAATATTTAATACATTCGGAATTAGATTTATTTTATAATAGTTCGTTTCAGATAAGATTAAAAAAAGAGGGGGACAGAGGTGCATTGCTCATTGCATTGATTGGACTTTAATTATGTCATGTACAGTCAGCGTCAGAGAAACATTTTATTGTAAACAACCAATTTTTATTATTAATCATAGTATGTATATTGTTTTTCATTATAAACATTTAAATAATTATTAAACAATTAGTGATTTAATTTTATATTTTACGCATGCAAAACTAAAACTAAAGAAAAATACACTACCAAAAGAAGCAGTGTGCCTATTAAAATTTGTTGATTATTCAGTCCCGGATATTATTGAGATTGACCAATTAATCTTAACTAATGAATATTAATTTTTTTTATTGTTGATGTTTTATTGATTATTGCTATCCGGATATTAAGTGTGACAACCCTGAAGAAAATAAATATTCTTTTATATTTTCTGAATAACGCGATATTAGATAGTGAATTTAATACTGCTCATAAAGGCTTATTTAAGCTATCGTTTAGTATAAGAATCTCTTTCTAATACGGCGTTATAGTGGAACAAAAAAAATAAAACCGAAAATGACAAAAATATTTATATTTCTTGATAGGATCTCAGTAACTGGACAAAAACTTGTCAAAAGGTGTAGTACTGTATGTATATTTAATTGAAATTATCAAAATTGAAATAATATGTATAGTTATTTTTTAAAATATTTTTTCGTGGATTTCCGGACCCGGTTATAAGCAAACTTTGAATTTTTTTTCCAGAAAATCCATAAGCCATATCAATTTCGGAGTTTTACTCTGATATTTGTAATGGTAATAACTATTGATTTCTTCAATAAAATCAAGGTGAGACAAAATGAGGGTTTCTAACACACTGTGCGCCCCGAACAGCAGATTAAATATTAAAACATGGAAAAACTTAATGAAAAAAAATATAAAGAAAATTCATTTTCTCATACATTTTATATGAAACTTCTTTTTTATGATATCTCAAGATTGAACGAATTGACAAATTTCAATAAATATTTTTTTTGTTTGTCTCGGCGAGTACAGTGACAACATTGACCAATTTCATTTCGATTTGCCAAAGCAATTCATTTAAACGAACGTTGCCTCTGATATAACACGTTGTGGAACGCACATCCCAGATATTTCAAAGTCAATAACCAAAGAGAGGAAGGCAATAACCGGATGTGCGTCCTGCTGATGCTTTTGATAGTATTGATACAGTTTATTCCAAGACTGACGAATGCTTCTACTTAGGGTCGTTCATCATTTGAATCACTTGTATTGTGTGCCCAATATTTCAAGGTTCATGTCAATAGCTCAATTTGCTCGAAAATGATACTCGTTGGGGCATGACAATCGCTTGCTATATTTCCAAGTGCTTCCCACTGAAACCACATGAATTGTGGAACAAAAATGTATATATATATATATATATATATACATATATATACATTTTTGATGTCAAAAGACTTCAGACGACTGAAAACCCGACATCCAACATTGCAAAACACTCAGCGAAAACCAAAGTTTTGATAACAAGTAAAATCATCATCAGGGATGAATGCGCGAATAACGCATAAACGCTTTTTGAATTCAACAATGACTCGAGATGTTTTAGAGGCGCAATGATTCTACTGCATGACGTTTTCCTCCAAATACTACCAGCCATTTCAAGATCAACCACTACCGTTGAAATAAACGCTATGAAACCAAACTTCAGATGACGGCAAACATGCGAATTGCATTGCTAAAAGATCCATCTGCCGCAGGTTTCTCCAAGTAATTACCGACTATCGGCAATTAATGGTCGTATTTCTGTTGACGAATCTTATGGATTGATTTCGGTTCCACCGAAGTTTGCAATTTCTTCTTAATGAAGGACGAGCTCATCAACAAAGTGTTCTCGAGCATTTTTGATGACCACTAAAATCACAATTGGTCAAGTGAACGTGTAATTCTTGCGGCAAAGAACAAAAAATTAGAACCTTTTAACTTCCCAATTCAAAAATCAATCGTTAGTCTATTTCTATTACAATATATGTAACAGACCAATACGAAGCAACCATCTATACAACTGAATGTTTAAACTCATTTGATCAGCCAGACTTGCCCCGCACAATTTACAACTGAAGGTTAGCTCGGCAGTCAATTCAACCAAGGGAATCGACTCGGATACAACTCAACCAGCAAATACCTTAATATAAAGCAGTACTACAATGGTATGCGAATCATTTCGTTCGCTTCTATGAGGCTAATGCTTTGCTGTCATGTAAATTACTTTAGTTTTAATATAATTAAAATACTATTGATTTTGTCTTAATAAAAAACTGAATTTATTTCACCTATTAAGTTAACACAACATTTATTGATTCTGAGGCGGTCCAAAGTTTGCCGGGTCAGCTACATTATGTAAATTTAGCAAAATATAGGAAATCTTAGAGGACTCAATGGCGGGAAGAGGAAATGGAGGGGATAGTGTGGCCTGATGCAAGCAGCAAAGGCCGCGCTCATTTTACTTCGTGCGCTCGGACGTGACGGACGTGTTCTTTAGTAGATTTAGAGTTTAAAGATTTTTGTTATTTACTTAAATAAAATATCAGTTGTTGTTTAGTATTCTTTTTTTAAAAAAGCAATATGCCTTTTGATTTCTAAGAGAAATGAATAAAATATGTACATCGATTTAAATTTTTTACCGGTAATAATAATATGTAATATGTTCTAATGAATTTAAAAAATGTCGGCGTTATTGACATATAGTTTAAGTGCATGTTATGAGGCTGTTATGAATTTCTTTTCAAATGGCTTAACTATATTTTTTTCTAAATTAACTGAAACTGTAACTATGCTAGAGTTTGAATTTAGTCACACATTGCTGCTTTAGTCACAAAATAGAAATAAAATATTATGATGTAATATTTTATTTTGTGACTAAAACAGCAATGTGTCATTAAACTGAATATTAAACAACCTTATCATAAAATGTGTAAAAATTATTTAGATTCTTAACAAAAGATTAAGACTTATTTAAATAGCATTGCTGCCTGTTGAGACAGAGCAGCCGCAGTTTACAATTATCATAACAGTATTATGCCACCACAGCTATAATTACTAAAATGGCAAAACAAATATTGCTAATTGAACAAAAAGACTACCTAGCAACGCAATCAACTGGCAGTGCTCGGCAAAAACCGCCCGCCAGCGTCAAACCTCCGTCAAGTGACCAATTATAGGCGGCGCGACTTACCCCGCCCGATGTTTAGGTATGCCTTTATATTTACCCTTAATACAGTGCATGTCAACGAATAAAAATATGAATGAACATGAACACAATAAAAATATAGTTTAGTACATTTGAGGAGCTTGATGGCGTCAATACTCAACATTTTTAGTGCTTGCATAAGATTACAAAAGGTGGATCAACAATAAGTCTATGGTATTGTCAGGCATCGCAATATAATATTATTGGGGCTATAGATTTCAATTCGTATACTTAAAAGAATGTCTAAATTTTACAATTCATGTGGTGGCAAAGCTCTACAAAACATTTCAATTTATGTATATTTTCAATTATACATTTCATGAGAGTATGTTATAATTTGTATACGTAGAATTATGTTTAATAAATATACCTACATAGAGGCATTTGTTTTATTATGTTTTATTCTATATTACCTATATATTGCTACCTATAGTTCAGTTATTTATTTCTGCATTAATTCTTTTTTTCTTGCCTTTTCAAAATCGATATAATATATATATATATATACGGTATATATATATATATATAGACGGTATATATATATATATATATATATATATATATATATATACCGTCTTCTCTTGTAATAGTAAAATTGAATACGTAAGTAAACTTCCGTCTACCCCAGCCTGTCTATGGGTGGGTTTAGCCATCTTGAGGTCGGTCCCGGCTGTTTTCTGCTAAATTAAGAGAGACACATATGATCAACTCAACTATTAACTCCTAGAAAACAGCAAATAAATAGCAACACCCAGGAGGATTGTTGTATTCTCGAGAACACAACAATCCTCGGAGAGTGAGGTTACCAATAAGTTCATGAGGAGTAGTTGCGTTAGCAACAGCAGCCATTACAGCGATACTCCTTCTTTTGCAAGCATTCAAAGATTACCGTTACCACTTTACATCGCAGAGATCGTATTCTCGTATACCCCTCCCTATGTTGTACAAAAAACCTACGGTAGTAAGAAAGCATTGTAATCGAACTTTCTCACGAATGATACATACTGCTTTTTACTAAAATGTGAGGTAAATAATAGATAAAATAGATGGGGAAACTAAAGATATGAGAAAGTACGCATAGATGAGATAGATAAAATAGGCAACATGATAGACAAGGTAAATGAGACAGGTGATGATAGGTGAGAGTTTGCCCAAAAAATTAGAATGTATTTAGTATCTTCACTAAACTTAATTAGGTACATCAGTTGCAGATAAAATTGATGATATAAGATGACTATTTTAGTTTTTCTTGTATATAAGCAGGAGGTAAAATAGCATGTGAGTGACCTGATGGCAAGCGATCACATCCGACATTAAAAAGAGTCACGGATTCGTTAAACCTTTAGTCTTTAAGGGAAACTTTACTATTTCAGACAGACCGACTACAATGAGTCCCATGTGGAAGTACCTCCATCTCACAGAAAACCGTAACCAAATCTACTACTCCCTAGAGAGTTGTTGTATTCCTACGAGTAACTGAGGTTATCAATAAGCTCCTAAAGAGAGATACTACCTGTACTACAAGCATTCACAGACTACAATATCCACTTTACACCAAATGAGCCACGTGTTTGTGTAAAAAAAACTACTACTACTACTGTTACTGTTACTAATTTTTTGACAAATTAAACACGTTAGAAACGTCTATCTATAACTTCACGTCAAATCCCTTGCGATGTAGGCAGAGCGCCACGTGACTCGATCCTTTTATATCTCACTCGCTTCTTTAACATTAATTGCTCTTCTCATGAACGTTCGTCGGTTTCAGACATCACCTTCTTATAGAACACGACCAATTTGGTAATGGTAGGTAAGTCTTGGCCTTCCTCGGCTCCTATATCCTTCCACTTTTGCATTGTATATCTGTTTCGTCATTCTTTCATCCTCATTCATTCGTTCTACATGTCCGAACCAACGGAGCATGCCTCTTCTTATTTTAACACCGACGCTCTCTTTCAGACGAACTCTGTTTCTAACATCATCATTGCGAATACGGTTTACAAGCGTTACGCCACAAATTTTGCACAACATTTCGTGCGTCATAACCTACAATGAACAAGATAAATTGTAAAGCTGGTGGCATTCTTGCGAACACTCAGGAAGTGTTAGAACGGTAAAGTGAGTATTTTAAAGAAATGTAAGATTATGTCCAGGAGGAGCTGGCACTGTGAATAAGTCTGTGGCTGACTCGGCAGTGCCAGCGTACCATGAAGACATTAACATGGATGAGATTGAATTGTCGATATGAAGTTTGAAAAATGGAAAGTCAGCGGGAATTGGTATGGTTACAGCTGAGATCATCAAACTAGGTAACACCTACGTTAGAGACGCGTTCTGGTTTTTGAGCAAATTATGCTGGAGAACCTGAAGGATCCCTACTGATTGAAGACGCGCAGTCATCGTGCCCTTGTATAAAAGCAAGGTTTCACGTATGGACTGTGCCAACTATAAGGCCATCAGTTTAATCAGCTTAGTAGCTAAAGTGTATGGAAAAATCATTGAAAGGAGAATGAGGCGGGTGTGCGGATGGACGGCAGCTTATCGCGCTGGTTTGATACCAACATTGGTGTCAGACAGGGATGCGTGCTGTCGGTTTGGCTATTCATCCTGTATTTAGACAGTTGTCTTCAGAGAATAAGAAATATGAATGTGGGAATACGAATGGGTAACTCAGTGGTCAATTACCTGCTTTATGCAGACTACGCGGTATTAATAGCAGAATCACCATCCGAACTGCAAACACTAGTTACCACAATGAAAGACGATTTTATGAAGAAAGGCTTACAATTGAATGCGAATAAAACCAAGATAATGGTATATGAAAGAGAGACAACCAGAACGAACACTTACAGTTGATTATGTAGTATGGAGCAAGTGGATGAGATTGTATATCCTGGAAGCGCTTTTAACAGCGATTGAAGGTACATCGCTGATGTGGAGAGACGAGTGAGTGCAAGGAACAACGTGAATGGAGCGTTGGGTAAACTTCTAGGTAGCCGAAATCTAAGCCAGAAGGCACAGTTCGCTGTACATAACACGGTGCTAATCCCAACGCTAATTTATGAAAGTCAAAGCTGAGTATGACAGAGAGAGCATTAAACTAGAATAAATGCGGCCGAGATGGGAGCATTGCGCAAAATGTTGCGTAATGATGACGTAAGAAAGAGAATTGGTCTGAAAGAATATCTATACTCATATACTTTTATTGTATGTAAATTTCCAAAGTGTAAAATATGTAGGTACGATGTAATGTTATACCAATATTCCTTGTGGTCTTGCAGCTTCCAGAAAATTTGACAGCATCAAATTATAGTCACTATAGGAATTTTCGGCCAATGTAACTCAACCAACAAAAAGCAGATCAGTGGGGGAATTTTGAAAGTATTCGAATCGGAATCGAAAGTTATCTGTACAAATGTATGGAATCTGAGTGAAAACTTACGAATCGGTTTCGAATATGGCTTTGTGTATGCTCCAATAATTACATACTTCACTATTATAATAATATTATAATAGTGAAGTATGGAATGACCGCGTCTTATGGCACTCGATTCTCTCTGCCTACCCCGTAAGGCACATGGGGCGTGAATATATACATACATATATACGTGAATACTCCCACTGATTATAGATTTGTGAAAAAAGGTAGCGCGCGATTAAATTCAAACTTTGTACAACGCATTCCGCCTTGTTCGCGTCGCCATAGACCATTGAATTATTAATTATGTACTAGAACCTCACCACGAACCAAATGTTTGCGCCATGCTTTGTTGCCGATCGGCAACAACTCATTGCCGTACTACGTTGAACGATACGCGTAACGTAAGGGCCACTCAAATCACGGCGCTTTTGACCTCTTGGTCGCGAGAAAAATTCGTCCTTCGAATCTTTGAGATAGACATCTAAATTATTTCAGCGCTGCAGCAGATATGTATAGGCGGTCACGAAAGATCTTTTAAAAAAGTATATTTATTAATTATGTAGATATGTTTACAGTATCAAACTCAGAACAAGACTATTTTAAATTACAATTAATTATTGTCTACAGAAAATGTCGCAATTGCTGACTCGAAGGTTCTTGCCGGCGCATGTAGCCGACGATGCAGCTACGTCGACGATTTACCAAGGTTACGCCTTGGTAACTCCTCCCTCATTAAGATAAAACCTGGTCCCACTGGTTTGCTCGGGGGTGTCCCTCGATGTCGCTGGTCGCCCATATGGTGTTATTTTTCTTCCAGAACAATGCTTGTATGTCTTCCAGATAACGAAAGCAGCTCCGATAACATACAACATGATGGTGGTCCAGCTTGGTGTTAAAGATACAAATGGTTCATCATAGGAGTCATCTATTTGTAAGTTTCTCGCTTTGTTCACAAGTTGGTGCATATTGTCTAACGAGATATTTTCCAATTCCACTTCAAATCTGACTTCTTTATTCGTCATGTATTGTTGCTGCGGTAGTGGGATGACGTCATGTATGCTCACGGCACTACTATGTGTTTGTAGTGTTCTGTTGAGTACTTCTGCACGACATTCGTTCGAGATGGTGATGAGTTGCGTTTTCGTGAGAGTGTGGTACGTAACTTCGTTTCCGCACGATGCTTTCAGTATTTCGTGACTGTTGGTGATGAGGAGCCAGCTATTAGGACTGATACTTTGAAGTTTACTATTTTCCAGCTTCATCTTCGCGTACGAACATTTCAGGTGATCTGGTTGATGTTGTATTATGGATGTTATACAATCTCCAGTATCCTCAAGCGGTTTCGTGATCAGCTGCTTGCAGACTTGGGTTTCATCCGAAACGTGACGACATTCTTGATCGATGTAGGCGTACTCTCCGCTACCAAGTACTAGGAATTTGGATTGTGGGATAATAGTTAAGTATTGATCATTGGGAATGGAGTATATGTGGATGAGGTCATAAGGTATTGGGTCTACAGAGGGTATTCCCAAGATAAAATTTAACGAGCGTCCGGTACTATAGGCTTTAACCTCTATAGATTTCCCTATACTATGTATATTATCTAAGCTAATGGGAGCTACAGCCGTAAAACTGAAGTTTCTACTTATCTCTAAAATATCAGCAATAAGATTCTTTGAATTGATTATGCTAGGGTGCATGATGCCTATCTGTGCGAATGCAACAGCGTCTTCTAATACCATAAGTTTATCTAAAATTACCTGTAAGCTGAAATCTATCTGTATGTGAACTTGTAGAAGATTAAAGTGCCTGTAGACTAAGTTAGAGTGCATAGTTATATTTTTTATGATTAGACCTAGTTTCTCTTGATTTTCGTTAATTTTACGTAATTGTGTAGAGAACTCGGTGACAGCATTTTGAGCTATGCCAACTGACTTCTCTTGGACGTTATGAATTCTGTTATTGAGATTAGATATCTGTTCTTCTATTCTCACTGCATCATTATAATCCAAATTACCTGTTACTAACTTAATAACTGATCCTAGACCATTGAACAAGCCACGCCTTACCCTGCTGTGAGGTGCCAGGAATATTAATTTATCATTAATTATTTTAACTTTATGCTCAATTTGATCTGTATATGATTTGTGTAGATCTCCTACAAGATTAGGATCTAAGGACTTAGTGCTTGCATATAGCTCTGCTAATTTAAGGGTGGTTGTATAAAGGTAAGAAATATTATAAGTACAAACTAAGTTAAAGGTATCTACTTGTCTAAAGATTATGCCTTGTTTTATAAGTAATAAGCCATTGGAGTTATCGATGGGAGTGATATTCACGGTGGCTGCTGCTGAGAGCACGAGGGCTCCGGGGAAGATGGCCCTGGAACAAGGTGAGGCCGTCGTAATAGTTTGAAATGGACTCTTATTGACTTAGAGTTAGGGTGGTTCCCTATAATCTCCGCCACGTTGTTGGGATGTAAGTGTATGATTTTATACGGACCTTTAAATACTGGCTTAGTCTTGTCTTGCCGCGCTGTCTTCGCTACTTGCTTATAAACGGTTTCACCTACCTTTAATTGATTTTCTTCAGCTACCTGGTTCCGTTTCGCTATTACTTGTTCCTTATTTTTAGCGAGAAGTGCCGCTATACACTCTTGTACAGCTTCCGCGTTTGATCTATGCTTGAGTACAAAATCCTGGTAGAATTCCTTAGGATAGTGTATCTCTAAGGGATTCCTAGCTGCTGTGTGCCCATAGAGTAACTCATATGGTGTGTAATCTGTAGCCGAATGTATGGAGTTGTTGTAAGCTATTACCGCGCACCTCATAATAGTTTGTATGGTATCATCTTTGTTGGTCATACGCTGAATTCTTACAATCTCTCCAATAGTGGAGTGAAATCTTTCTATTGGGGAATTCGAATTAGGGTTGTACGGTGTTGTAAAGTGAATTTCGATATTGTGAGAGGCACATATTTCCTTTAGAACATCATTATCGAATTTGGTATCTGAATCAGTTGTAATTTTATGGGGTAGTCCTAATATAGAGAATATTTTCAAAAGAGCGTCTGCTACGTGAACACTGCTAGAACCTGACATGGGTACTGCTTGAGCAAATTTTGAAAAGTTATCTATAATAGTTAGAAATGTTCCCCCACCTGTAGAATATAGATCCATAAACAGGTGCTGTAAAGGTTTGGTAGGCGTTTCTGTTACCATCAAGGCTGGTCTCAAAGGGTTACGTTCGTACTTCGCTTTAAGGCATGTATCGCATTTATTAATAAAAGATTGTATTGTTAGTAACATGTTTGGCCAGTGGTAATTCCTGCGGATATGTTTATGCGTTTCCTGTATACCACGGTGTATGTTCTTTCCTTCGTGGTATTTCTTAATTATATCTATTTGCTCTGCTTTGTTATCAACTAGTGTTACGCGGCATGTGCATCTTATTAACTTAGGACCTCTTTCATTAAATACAGTAGTATATACGCGCGAGAATGCTAGGTATAGACTTTCGTCGTAAAAATAGCAGTGGAATACTCTACTAGCTATGGTGTGCTCCTTAAGAAATTTAATTATTTCTTGTTCGGTGTTATTTATGGGTATGAACACATCTTTAATAGTGATTTTAGAATTACTAGTCCTATTCTCAACTCTATATGTGGAACCTGGTGTGGATCTTATGTAAAACTGTTTCTTTTGTCTTTCAATAGCGTCATCTACTATAGGAATACCATTATTTTCATTGTCCGGCTGAGTATGGTTTGTGGAGACTAATTCATTGGGATCTAATGACACTATGCTCATGGTATCTGATGTAGTGCCAGTTTGAGATGGAGCTATATATACGGGTTCTGCGGGATTTTCTAAAAGGTCTTGCTGATTGTTGTTATTTTCAGCTTCGCGTTCTATCTCTCGACGAACGTTCTCGAAGATTCTCGGTATAATATCATCGTCGTCATTATCGTCAAAATTAACAGCAAGGGAATCTATACTATTATGGAATATTTTAGCTCGAGATAGGGCATCGGCGTTTGTATTTTGCGAGCCCTTTTTGTATAGGACATTATAGTCATACTCGGCTAGTTTCAATCTCCATCTGGTTAACTTGGAGTTGGGGTCCTTCAGAGACATAAGCCACGTGAGAGGACGGTGGTCAGTGTAGATGGTAAATTTACGACCGTATAGATAAGGGCGAAAGTATTTGACTGCCCACACTATGGCTAATAATTCTTTCTCGATAGTAGAGTACCGTGTTTCCGTATCTGATAATGTTCGGGACGCATATGCTACCGGTTTATCAGAACCTATTTGGCCTTGGGATAAGACTGCTCCCAGAGCAAAGTCCGAGGCGTCAGTGGTCAGAATGAAAGGCTGTTCGAAGTCCGGAAACTGTAGGATGGGGTCGTTAGTTAGGATTTGTTTACAGTTAGTAAAGGACTCTACGAAGTCAGGGGTATGTTCTATTTTACGGTTTTTCTTGAGACATACGGTCATCGGCTTAGTCAGTTTTGCAAAGTCTTTTATAAATTTCCTATAATAGCCTACTAATCCTAAGAAAGCCTTTAATTCTTTTGGTGTTTTGGGTATAGGGAAATTCAGTACAGCTTTAATTTTATCTTGATTGGGCTTAAGGCCATCTGATGTTAACTCATGACCTAAGAACTGTACATGCTTTTGTAAAAACTCCGACTTATCCAATTGAATTTTTAGATTATGGAGTTTGAGACGGTCAAAAACTTCTTTAAGCTTATGCATATGTTCCTGAAGGGATGTAGAAGCGATGATAACGTCATCTAAGTACGTAAAAACATTGTCTATCCCACGTAAGATGTGATCCATGAGCCTTTGAAAGGTACTAGGTGCATTTTTGAGTCCAAAAGGCATCCTAAGGAACTCATAATGTCCTCTTTCGGTTGAGAAGGCTGTTTTCTCAATGTCTTGTGGGTGCATTTCCATCTGATGGTAGCCGCTCGCTAAATCAAGTGTACTAAAGTATTGGGCGCGCCCTAACCTGTCCAATATGTCGCTTATATTAGGTAGAGGATACTTATCTTCTATTATCTTATCATTAAGCCTTCTGTAATCTATGACGAGGCGCCACTTGACCTTGCCTGAAGCATCTGGCTTCTTTGGCACAATATGAACAGGGCATGACCACGGTGACACGCTTTCACGTATGATACCTTGTCTCAATAAGTCATTTACTTGTTTTTTAATTTCCTCCCGTTGTTGTGGGGCCTGTCTATAGCTACGTACAAAAATAGGATTGTTGTCCGTTAGTCTCAACTCATGCTTAACGGCATGAGTAAAAGTTAGAGGTATGTTCTCGGAATAGAATATATCTCTATACTGATAACAAAGTCTCGTTATCTCGCGTTTCTCTTCCTCGTTCATATGTTCGGTCCGAATTTTATTTAAATTCTGACGAAGTTGCCTATCAACTTCATTATTAAAACTTGATTTTGTTTGCATTGAGTTTAACGAGCATTGGTTGTAATGGGTTGCGTCGTCAACATATGGAATTAAGCTAATTGGAGGTTTATTGCAAATAACTTTTTTTTCGGAGTGTAAATTCAAAATTTCAGTTAAAAATGAACCGTTAACTACATTAACAATTGCTGTGGGTGAAATTAACCCTTTCATCCACTCGTAGTCCTCCTGAATATAAGTACCATTTACATGATTAGTTTTTACTTTAATGATTTTCCTACAATGAGGTTCAACTCTAATTTTTTTTAAGGGGTAATCAAAATGAATCGGAATTATCGCGGTAGATGTGCATAGCACCTTATTTTTTAAGTCAATATTAGTACAGAGAGATTTTAATAAATCTAAACCAATAAGACCTTTATATTTTGGATCGAACTCGAAGATGAGAAACTTGTGAGTTATATCGCTATTAAAAACCGGTGGTAGTGGTAAGTATGCGACGTAAGAGTGTCGCGTTACCGCGTGAGCTGTTTTTACCTCGAAAGGCTCGATGTCGACATAGTGTTCGAGCACGGTGTTTTGTATGACATCAGGGGATATCATAGAACGCGAGGCCCCTGTATCTATAAGGAATTTACCTTGAAATTCCGGTATCTCTATGTAAGGAAGGTGGTCTTTATCCTGATGATTTAGCTTTATCAGCTCTGGTCTCCCGGATCCCGATCCTCTGGAAAATCCTGAGAGGTGCTTGGTTTATCCTCCTCCCGACTAATTGAGGGGTAACTTACGTCCTGATCGTCCTCAGCGGGGTAGTAGTCTGTTGGGTCGTAGTAATATTGAGGTAAATTTACATTACCTTCGTACGGAGAATAAAATAATTCCTCGAATGCGAATTGTGGCGGCGCTGGCTTGTTAACCGATCGCATTGTGACGTCTGATGAAATCTGATGTGGGTTGACCTGTTGCTGAGGTATATTAGGCTGCCTTTGTGGGTTCCCTATGTTCCTAAAATAGCCTGAGTTATTTCTAAACGTACCTTGAGGCTGTCGGTTCTTCCAAGGCAGTACGGAGTTTACTAGCTGCTGTTTCTGTTCGGGGGTCAAGTTGTTGCGTTGAGGTACAAAGTTATTAGGGTGTGCAAAGTGTGGCTGAGGTGCGAAATTAAATGGCCTAAAGAAAGGTTGATTATATGTGCGTTGAAAGTTATTTTGATTATTTCCCGATTTAAAATTCTCAGATTTTTTATTTTGGGGTTGGTTACTAGAGGGGTTATTGAAACTAGGACCCTGTCTATAACCTGAACGCGCTTCCTCTTGCCGTGCAGTCACTATTGCAAGCTCTAAGCTAGTAGGTCTATTAATACGTACGCCTATGGATACTTGAAACTCTAATTGACTAATATACTGTTCAATAGCCATATTCTCGTAATATGTTTTATCCGAATGCTTTCCTACCATATACAGAGTATCTAACACATCTCTGATACGTCTACCAAAAGACTCGGCATCCTCGTTCTTATTGCGACGGGTGCGTGTTAGTTCCTGCATTACTTGGATTTCGTTACGAGGCTCTCCTAATCTCGTCAGAAGAACGTGTTTTATTTCTGTCCAACTGTTCAGAGGTCCCTCGGGTGCAAGGGCGTCTATTGCCGCACCGCTAAGTTTACTTTTAATTAAACACACTAATGCTAACGAACCTGAACCGTCAACCGGTCTAATAAGTCCCATTATATTATCTACTTCTTCTACATAAAAGTGTAACCTCTTTGGGTTCCCATCAAATTTGGGCATAAGTTCGGAGATCATTTTAAAGTCTGTTTGAAACTCCATTTTCAATATGTAAAATAAACGCGTGCACTTAGACTTTAAAATTGATTGAAAATTTAGTCTATAATCTACAGCGATATGAGCCCATAGATAGACACACGTTAAATAGTATCTTAAGATTAATACGACAGGAAATAGAGCAGAAAGGAATGTACTTGGGAAGCGAAAGAGTACTCACCAACACAGCATCCTCTGCATCTCCTGCTCGGGTCTTGTCGAGTACGGGTCTCCAATGTTCCGGATTCCCGCTGGTTCTGATGGCTTACGGTGACCGCCGAAGGTTCTTTGTTATCGCGGTTGGCAACGATTGAAACCGTTCACTCTGGGTCTTCACGAAGAGTTTTATTCGCGAATAGGACTTTTATTTTGAAAGTCCTAGAGTGCCGCGACCCTACCAAGAAGAGACTGCGCCAGATATGTATAGGCGGTCACGAAAGATCTTTTAAAAAAGTATATTTATTAATTATGTAGATATGTTTACAGTATCAAACTCAGAACAAGACTATTTTAAATTACAATTAATTATTGTCTACAGAAAATGTCGCAATTGCTGACTCGAAGGTTCTTGCCGGCGCATGTAGCCGACGATGCAGCTACGTCGACGATTTACCAAGGTTACGCCTTGGTAACTCAGCGAACATCGTTTTAATTATTACCAAAATGGAGGAATGGACTTTTACTTAAGATAGCTCCTCTATACATAATAACTCAATGCCATAGACAATAAAAAGATAATACAATGAATAAGATATGAATAAACCAATGCTAGTGCTTTAATAGCTTTTTAAAGTACAGGTGATACAAAGCGGCCATGGTAGGAATACCTCTCGCTGGAATGCTTTCCATTCAGCGACTCACCGTATCTATGTCATAACTAATTAATACTATAAATCATGTTCTAATTTTTTAGAGACGAACATATCATTTGTAATTTATTTTTGAGTTCGTAATTAGATAATTACAATACAAATGTACGCGTAGATAAAATTATTTATGATCCAATTGGGCCCCTGTACTATGAGCAAATTCAAATTATGTGCTGTCGTTTGTATCTCACCGTTTTCTATACTTCTTTCGCTTTTTATTTATTACGTCTATTTCTTTGTGATATACATTCTGTGTACTAAGTATCGGGAATTTGTCAATAAAACAAAAAATACAAATTATTCATCTAAATTTATTTTATCGCCTTCAAAGTAGGCCCCATCGCTTGCAATACAACATCTCCACCGCTTCACCCAGTCTTCCATACATTTTTCATAGGCTATTTGCGGTATGGCCTTTAGCTCATTCAGCGAATTTTCTTTTATGGCTTCTATCGACTCAAAACGTTTTCCTCGAAGTGGTAATTTTAACTTGGGAAATAAAAAAAAGTCAGACGGAGCCAGGTGCCATATCAGCCATATCAGGTGAATACGGTGCTTGGTCGAGAACTTTTGTTGAATTTTTCGCTAAAAACTCTTTCACTATAATGGCTGTGTGTGATGGTGCATTATCATGGTGCAGCATCCATGAGTTGTGTTGCCACAAATCTGGACGTTTTCGGCGGATACTCTCACGCAAACGCTTCATGACGCCTAAATAATATTCTTTATTCACTGTTTCTCCCTCTGGAAGGAATTCGGAGTGAACCACACCACGGTAGTCAAAAAAAACTGTCAGCATCACCTTGATTTTGGAGCGACTTTGCCGCGGTTTTTTGGGTTTCGGCTCGTTTTCGAGACGCCATTCTGAAGACTGTTGGCTTGTTTGCATGTCGTACTCATAAACCCATGTCTCGTCGCCAGTTATTATACGTTTCATAAAGGTCGGATCCGTAGAAGCTCGGGAAAACATGTCTTCAGCGACATGCTTTCGCTGCGCTTTTTGAACAAAATTGAGCTCTTTTGGAACTAGTCGAGCGGCGACGCGTTTCATGCCTAAAATGTCAATGAGAATGTTGTGGACGGACTTAAAAGATATGTTCACCTCACTAGCCAACTCTCTCAGACTCATACGTCGATTTTCGAGCACTAGCTTCTTGATTCTGTCGATGTTTTCTCTGGTCGTAGCGGTTGAAGGTCTACCAGAACGAGGCAAGTCTACTACTACTTCTCGGCCTTCTTTAAAAGCCTTATACCATTCATAAGCCCTTGTTTTCGATATACACGATTCGCCGTAGGTATTTCGCAACATTTTTAGTGATTCACCACATGAAATATCATTTGAAATACAAAATTTAAGGCACACTCTTTGTTCAACAATATTTTCCATTGTAAAAATCGCCGAGGACTCAAAACTATGACCAACAAAAAGTGTAGTTTAAAACAAATTAAATGACAGATCCCGCTCAAATTTTGCGCGCTAAATCAGTACAGTGCTACCAACATGCAGTAAAAAAATTAGAACGACCTCTTTTACGCGGGTCTTTTTATTGACATATTCCCGATACTTTTTACACAGAGTAGTACGTGATGTTATATCACAAACAGATGTATGTAGCGCAAATATACTGTAATATTAATTTCTCAAAAGTAGTGTATAACAAATAAGAGGATCGTTAAAAATATTGAAATAGCAAATTAGAGGAGAATCAAAAACATTTCTTTTTTATTTGGTGGTGTGTGTTATGAAAGCTCTTTTTTGAAAGAAAGAAGTGTTTTACATAAAAACTGTCTAGTTTTTAAGTTTCAGTAAAAACCCTTTATGCGTCAGGTGTTCCGGAAATCTGCCGCCAATACAGAAACCGTGAGTACGGAATGGTAATTTGTATGGAATTATGGCTGGTACCTCTGATATGATTGTACTGGTTGATATTTTGCTAGTTATTACGTACATACTTAACTTTTCATTGGCAACAAATATCTATGCGAGGACATTGAAAAATGTTTAACGTTATTCCTTATCATAAAGTTACCAACCCTTCTTCTCTTTCTGAATATCGCCCTATCTTTAGTCTTCCTAAAATGTCTATAGTCCTACGTCCACGTTGTCCACAAGCAACGTCGCTCATGTTTACTTGCAAATAAAGTTCTCACACTATTTTAATCTTTGTTTCGTCACTCTCTCAATACTGTCAGTGTTTTGCTTCATGTTACAAAAGACATATAGACAAATAAGAACTTGCAGTTATTGCGTTAATGGACTTTAACAGTGCTTTAAATTTGGTTGATTCTGTGAAGCTTACAAGATGTATGATCTGAGTCATTGTTAAAGTCTAAAACGCCCTTAAAGTAATTTCTATTTATTTTCAGGTTTCCGCCCTAAAGGACAAACGTGTTGGATTCTGCTGTCTGTTGATCCGTCTTTTAATTATCGATGATTTATAACTCCTAAATGAAATGAGTTATAGACCTGAAATATAGATATATTGTAAAGAATGTAGACGTAAAACTGAATATTTACTAAAATAAATCAATTTTATTATATTGTGGCGAACCCATACATGAAAAGGAGTCAATTTTTTTTATTTCTCGCTTTGTCGAGTTAGGTGTCATTGTTTAGTCATGGAATAGAGTACAAATATATTTTTGTTTTTATCTTCAAAACTGTCTGAGTTAGTCGATTTTATTTTTCAAATAAGTCTCGGCTTCAGAAACAAAATATTAAACTAGTCACATAAATCCTCCCACTCCCCCCGCTCCCAACACGGGATAAGAAAATTATTTGCCATTAGAACTCTTTCAAGTTAACCGTGTTTCAATTTTTATAACAAGAAGAATTAAACAATCTGTAAAGCATTAATAGCTATACTTGCATTTTGATTAATTTTTGCCGTTAGTAAGGTTAATGCTATAAAGTTCTTTATTTTATCTTTTGATGTTTTATGGATAGTATAATTGATTAACTATCATTGAAAGAGCGTAAAATGTATGCAAACGACTTGTCATGCCTAAACGTTCAAATGTTTCTGGTGTGTCTGGTGGTTTGAGACCTCTCTTATTGAATAGTATGTATTTCCACCAATTTGTTCACATTCACATTTTTACCTTCCCAGATTAGTATATGTAAGTTCTGTGCCAGCGGGGCTCTATGTTGATTGAAGTTCTACAGGCTAAGAAAACATATTTACAAGATTTTTCTACGTTCCAAATAATATCATATCAACCACAGGTTCCACTGTATATTAGACTATACATTACGCGGCGAGACAATTTTTTCACATCGGAACTGACTCGCGGAACCCAAGCGGTAGTAAACGTCACATTTTTTAAACTATAAAATACTATTGATGCGATTAAACTCAAAATCTATTTAAAGCTCAGTTACGTCAAAATGCACACATTATAAAAAAATCAATTGCTTTAGCACTTTAGCTTCATGTACGCACACGCGCACAGACTGCCATTCTCTCCAAATTCGTACAATAACGCAAGCGGCCATTCAACAAAATTTGAATTTCTACTTTTGAAGCAAGTACAATGATTACGCCTGAAATTATACTGGATTTTATACTCGACGGTGAACGTCAAAGCCGCTGAGGTCGGAACAAAGATGGAGTTGGCTAGGTTGAGGCACGAGACATAATAGGACATAATAGCTGGTCGAAAAAGCTGTAAGTAATGATATGATAATGCGCCCCAGGTTTTTGCAATTATCCACTCGTTTGGCCTTTTAAGGGTGTGTATTTTTTGCTACACGTTGTATACCGTGAGTGCTAAGGCTCCACTCTTAATTTGACAGTAGTGACTGATGACTGTTATTGGAGCAAAGTAATCAAGCAAGGTTTAAATCACTTAAACCTGAGTATAGCCATCAATTTTAGATTATTAATAGACTACTTGTAGGTAAGGTTGCCAACCCTACTATAGTTTTGTTTGAAATACATTTTATTTGTATTACACGAATGAAAAATTAAAAATATTACTATGAATGAGAAAGAAGCGAGTGAAGAGTGTAAGGACCGCGTCGTATGGCGCTCGATTCTGTATGCCTACCCCGCAAGGGACCCTGGCGTGAAGATACATACATACACGAAACTACATGATAATATTATATTTATTGCCATTCTAAATAAAAAGATAATAAAATAGTATATGTGATATATGAGATTATTAGACAATTGGTTTTATAATAGTTGTTTTATGCTTTAAGCGGTATTATACACTTCAAAAGTTATATAAAAACATGTCAGTCATATAAATTAGAGAATGCGTCATCTTTAAAGTTAAAATGAGAAGGTAAATTCCATCGAAAGGGATAGGAGTGGGCATGAAACTTCCTCTCACAGAAGATCGCAGCAAGAGCAACTTCCGAAGGATTGTGGTACATATTCCTGCGTCACCAAAACACTATTGGGAAGTCCCTGCAATGGCGATGGCAATTCAATGTGCATAAACTATGACCGCTTTTGGTTGTGTTGGAGTAGTTACTATAAGTGTTTATAATTCAACGTAGTACACAAAAAAATATATACTGTAATCTTCGAGCTGCCCTTATAAAAATCGCAACTGCTCCCTAACTGCAGAAATGTAAGTTATGTAACCATGTATAGTAGTGTGTATTGTATACACTCTGCATATAATGGTAATTTGGCCCGCCGCCGGTGTGAAGTTATTAAAAAAGTAAATTATTGTTTTGTCTGCCACTTGCCACTGCCACTTTAAACTAGTTCACATGTTTTGTTAATTTTCTACCATACCATTGCTCTCTTAGTATAGTTATCGCCTTGTCGTAATTTTTACAAGACAGTCGCATAATTTTGTAGCTTGAACGTTTATAACGTACAAAATATATTTTTTTCCTACGTACCGCGTTGTGTAACAAACACTTGTTTGTCATAACCACCTCATATCATATTATGACTATTTTATAAATATCCCAACTGTTACTATACCGCATAAGTGTAATACGATAATTATCCAACTAGTAAGTAATGACATAACAGTTTAGTATATTGCAGACTTGACTTATAACGATCTTATAATCATGATTTTATTTTATTTCATGATTAGTGTATTCTCCCAGTGGCGGATTAACCAGCAGGCTGAGTAGGCTGGAGCCTAAGACGGCAAATTTAGGGCCAGAATTTTATTTTATCTATTTACCTATCTATAAGTTTACGCCAAATCCCTTTATTATTCAGTTATTTATTTCGTGTCTTATAAAAACTGAAAATATCCATATTAAAATACCTAATGTTATTAGATCCACACGAACAATTCTACACAATACGAGTATGTTTGACGAGCTCGGTGGCTCAGTTGTGAATGACGCGACTTTGACACCAACGCTCGTAGGTTCGATTCCCATACAAGGCAAACATTTGTGTGCATGAACATGTCTGTTTGTCTTCGTCTGGATGTTTTAAGAGAGGTAGGGCGCATCAAAGCAGCCCGTCTGGGGAAGTACCTCCACCTCACAGAAAACCACATCCAAATAACAACTCCATGGAGGGTTGTGTTCCTACGTGTGAGTGAGGTCACCAGTAAGCTCCGAAGAAGTTGCTGTGTAACCAGCAGAGGAGACATCGCGCGAGTGATAATTAATATATCGCAAGCGTTAACAGGCTGCGTTACCCGCTTTACATGAAGTAGGCCGTATGCTTGTATGCCTCCCGACGTAGTATATAAAAAAAAAGCAATTAAATACTTTTTCTACAACGAGTGACATGATAACATAGTGTACATCATAAAGTTACAATTTCAATGACATAAAATATGTAATTACTATAAGTGTGAACAAGGGAGGACTAGAATTGTAGCGGTCGATAGGGGCGGCAAAATTTGAATTGCCTACTGATGTGTAAATCTTTCCCCAATATTATTGTTTATTCTTAAACTACATAATTAACAAATGGTAAATTAATTAATAATTAATAACCCCAGGAACCGGCGAGCGTGCATGAAAAATGTCACAGAAGCGAGTGAAGTATGTAAGGACCGCGTCTTATGGCGCTCGGTTCTCTCTGCCTACCCCGCAAGGGACTTGGCGTGAAGATATACATACATACAATAAATGGTACAAAACTCGTAACTCTGATACTGTCTAGCAAAACCTTGAGCTATCAACAAATTTATATAGGGGAAGTCGGGCACGGATGGCACGGTTCATCGTGTGGGGAGACGTCCTAAACGTTTTCCAGTTCGTGCCCTACGGCCATCGGTTCTCCGAGCTATGAAACAGTAAACTGAAAACAGTACTTTATGTGAGACTGCACTTCGACTTGTGAATCCTCACGTCGACCTGAAACTTTGTTAAGCACTCCGAATTTATCTAACGCAACCCACAATACTCTCAACATTTTCTCAAGAGTATTCATGAAGAGGTTGATGAGTGTGGAATAAGCAAAAGAGGTATGTTTGGATCGGTGCACCTGGCGGTCCATAGTCTTTGTCTTCACCAATCAGAGACGGGCGTGATGCTATAGAAGATTGGCATGCATACGTATATAAAATCGTATGTATATCAATCTTGTCATCATCAGTCAAAGATACCAGAAACTGAACGTCGGTAGAGATCTCGTCACCAAGTCGAATCCTTTGACACTACAAGATATGTGTCCAGAATGGACACACACAATAATACTGCTTTCATAGAGATCAATGCACATACATGTACCTTAGTGTGCCTGCGTTAGACCAATATCCGAAGACGCAGGAACACAACAACCCTCTAGGGAGTTGTTATTTGCCTGCGGTTATTTACCTCTCTTAAACATTCAGATCAAAACAAACAGACATGTTCATGCACACAAATGCTTGTCTTGTGTGGGAATCGAATCCGCGAGCGTTGGTGTCAAAGTCGCGTCATTCAAGACTGAGCCGATCTCGTCAAAATATAATCACTGTGTATATATAATAAAGCGAGTGTAAGCCAATTGTGCGTTCGGAACCTAAGTTGAGTGCAACACTATAATTGTTACATACGCCAATCTAAGGGCAATATAGATATCGTTGTAGAAAACATTTTGTTACAAAATAGGCCCCAATTGATACCAGTGAACTAGCATGGTATTCACGGTCATATGTGTGCAGAGAGTTCCTATACTATGCCATATTTAGAACAAACAGTTTTTCGCTTTCGCTCGTTTGTGCAATTTGCCCTAGCTTCCCCTTGGTACTTCTCTGTATTCGCGAACAGTCCGTATCGGATAACATAACATTTTGTGAGTACATACGCCCAGCACTAGAGTTATTTAGCTGCGTTCGAATGTTCACGGCAAACGATTTCTCAACAACATATTCGAAGGGCTCGAAAACAGTCGTAAAGGTCGCGCCCACGTTACTAGTTTTGAGATGAGTTGAAACTAGGATCGCGGATATGTATATCGATAAATGCGCAATCAGTGCGGAATGAACTACGGACGTCAAACTAATATGTTTATGTGGAGTTTAAAAAAGTGCATTAATAACGCACGCTTGTTGTCTTACTTGATTATTTATCGTGATTGAAGAAGCGAAAGTTTCATGTGAAGTAAGGAAATTCCACGCGATATTTGTAAAGTTTTCTCATTAACTGGATGAAAATGTTGTGTATTAGGTTTGATTTAACTACCTGTTGTTTAAACTATTGCAAATATAGATAGATAATAGATTTTTCTAAAACTCATTTATAAATCAAAATGTTTTGTCTATAGAGTTTGTAAGAACCAATGTAAGGATTACGGTTGATGATTGTCGTAGGTGTTACTGCTCCTGGAGTAAGAAGGACCGGTATTTACTGGACAAGAAAATAGAAGAGGTAAATACCGACAACGGTTTATTAAAAACAGAAAGAGTAGAGATCAGGAGTCGTGAGTAAAGCCGTGGTTTCCGCTACAGTTGTCTATAAGACACTTAGCTTTTCCGAGGAGTTGCAGCAGGCACCCAGTAGGAGGAGGTAGGTAGAGTGGCGGAAGCAAGGCGCGATGGTGCCGAGTGGCGGAGTAGGCAACTCCGGTGAACCGGCAGCGATAGCAGGCGTAGACTACCCGTATGGATGAACCCTGGAACGCACACGTCCAGTGTGTTAATAGCGCGTACCGCCTTGCCTCCCGGTTGCTATAAAACCCCCAATGCTTTGCTTTGCTTTGCCCCCTTTGAGTGTTAGCCGCGGAGTTTAAAAGATCAGTGTCCAAGAGGCCAGCTAACATTTGAAACGCCAACCGGAAGAAAGTACAAGACAGAAAGTAGATATACCGATATTCAAGTATTTATTATTAGAATTGAAAGCAAGTTAAATTAGTCGCTTGAAGAGCTTAACTACATTTTGAATGTTTAAGAATATTATTGATTAAATAATAAAACACAAAACTTCCTTGGTGAGGCCAAATCGGTTACTCTAAAAATTACCAACTAGTATGAACAAAAAGAATCGGCTTGAAGAACCGTTGATCTAGTAACAATAATAACATATGTAGGCAGGTACTCGACAGGTACTGGTTAAATCTACACAGTATTATTCTAAAGCACCTTCGTTATGAGTACCTACCGTAAGCGGTAACCAATTAATTACCATGGAATGTAGCAATGCTGTAAGACATAAGAATTACTTTTAAGCTAGTAAACACAGAAGTAGATACTTATCCAAAATGTAGATATCGGGGTTGTAATACAATCACTGCACTGGTATTGTTTGTTAGTACTTAGCGATAACTGTTTCGGCTATGGCGCGTAATCTATATTCAATTAAGTACTTATTTAATAAAATAGGGGCACTAATCTTGTCCAGCGTTGGCTATGTCCGTGCAAGAAATGGACGATATATCGCCGGTTTGAGCAAACGGTTCGAACGAATGTGAACGAATAAAAGACCGGTGAGTGTACGACAGAGCATACCAGAAACAAGTTTCAAAAAGATGTCGCTAACCGTTAATCTAAAATGTTTCAAGATGTAAAATCTATATAAAGAATTATTTTAGAACTGAATGTTAAAATTGCATTTTTTGCATTGCATTAATTTGATAAATTTAGATCGCCAAGAATTAACAGGTTTTGCTCGTCGCAGCGACACCTAGCGGTAAGTAGTAATATAGTACGAACAGTAGTATGAGATTTGCAATACGAGGTGTGATTTATACCCACTAGATTGCGCTAGTGGTAGGATTTCAAGACGAGTTATAATTTAGTTTTGTTTACGTTGGCAATATTGTGAAAATGTTAGGTTGTAACAGGTAAAACATGAAGAAGTGTTGGAACAAGTAGATGAGATTGTATATCTTGGATGTGCCTTCAGCAGGAATCGGAGATACACGGCTGATGTGGGAAGACGAGTGAGTACTGAGAAAAGTGTGAATGGAGCGTTGGGAAAACTTCTTGACAGTAAAATTTTGAGCCAGAAAGCACAGCTCGCTATACTCAATGCAGTACTGATTCCAACGCTTATTTATGGAAGCGAGAGTTGTATATGGCAGAGAGAGCATGAAAGTAGGATAAACACGCTCGGTATGCGAGCGTTGCGCAAATTTTTTTCCGTAACACTTGTAGACCGCAATGATGATGTTAGAAACATAATTGGCCTAAAAGAGAGCGTCGCGTCGGTGATAAAATAAGAACAATGCAAACAGTGGAAAGAATGCAGGAAGAAAGAATTACGAAAGAGATATACAACGTAAAAGAATGTAGAAGCCGAGGAAGGCATGACCAACTTGATTGTGTTTTGTCAGAAGGTGATGTCAGGAGCCTTAGAAACCGGCGAGAGAGCATAAGAAAAGCAATGAATGTTAGAAAAGCGTGAGGTATGTAAGGGTCGAGCCATGTGGCGCTCGGCTCTCTCTGCTCACCCCTTTGATATGAAGTCTTTTCGTTTAAGATATTTCAAATCGATTGTTTTATTCTTTTAATAGGATTACTAAAATAATTATAAATGAAAATCAATATTTTAAAAGTTTAATACGATGATTTAAATATTATACAAATTTACGAAGATTAATACTAATCTGATCAAAATACAATTATGTATAATCCTTTCAGTTGAGATCCGTATATTATCGATCGTCCTAGCGTTATTCTGTTTCCTTTGGTGGGGTCCGCTACCGAAGCTTAGATCCGTAGATTGAAATCCAAGTCAGTCGTATCCAAACACAGGCTACATCTCAAATCATAACCTACATACTCGTATTTTATTTGATCAGTCAATTGACTCGGAACTTTGACTACAAATGATATTCTATACTACATTACTAAAAGGCATTACACATTGTTTTTTACACCTAAATACTTATACATTATTATTAGAAGCAATGTAAGATTTGACAAGTGTTTATAGAGATGTACATGCCTCACAAAGAGGCTCTTTCATTAAGCGGACATTCTACCAAACAGCCTCTAATCCGCGCTAATATTCTAAATGCGAAAGTAGCTCCGTCTGTCTGTCTGTCAATTTGTGTTCAACTTTCCGTTTTATTAACTTCCCGTTTTAGGGAAAGTTATTCTAATTTTCCCAAAAATTGAAATTCATATTTGTTAATATATTTACGTTTAAAACCCTCCTAAGTAGATGGATTTTGAGAGGATATCTGTACGAAAGAGTGTGTTCGTACTTACACAGTATACCTGTAAATACATAAACAAAATTTTGTGTAATCCTTATTTTTCCGAATTACTAAACCGTGAAGGTTTTCAATTCGACTGTACTTTTTTGTATTAACGTTACACCAGTTTTGCATTAATGATAAGTAATCACCGCCGCCCCTAGACCACTTCAACACTAAAAGATCATCGATCCGTTCCCTGCCATTTCTAATATATGTTTCCTACGTGCCCCCCTTTTTATATTTATTCAGTAACATATTAGAGGGAAGTTGTAGTCATTTATGTAACCGTACGTGAAAAAAGCATAAAACAGCTCTTCCAAACACTCCCAAGGTACTACGGTAAACACCAACGATTCGAACAACTCTACGGTAATCATCGACAATTCGAACGGCTCAATATTGTTTGTAGTACAATGAGGCAAATACTTATTTTCACTTTTTGCAACATTTTGAACGGATCGTAACGAAATTTGGTACAGAAGTTTATTTTTTATAAAATTTCCAGAAATGTACAAGCGTACAGCGCACCTTTTGTAAAGCGGTTACCGTAGCCTATGAACGTTTGTAGTACAGGAAGTATCACTCGCTCATTGCCACCTATGCAACTTCTCTGAAGCTTACTGGTAACCACAGACTGAGGTTACCACAACCACAGCAACCCTTCAGAAAGTGTTATTTGGCTGCAGTCTGCTGTGAGTTTGAAGTACTTCACCTCTTTGGTACGCCCTACCTCTCTTACTCTACGGTATTTTCTGTTAAAATTTAAAGTGTCTACTTGTTACCGTTTTAAAGCCCTGTGACAGATGGACGAGCAGACTTACGGATTGACGGGACCCGTTTACACCCTTTTGGTGCGGAACCCTAAAAAAGAACTTTATTAACTAACTTCGCACGAAGAACCATCTATATCACAAGTAACCTTTGCCTGTCTCCAGGTCTCAAATACCAGTGAACCAAATTTAATTAAGACCTATTTAGCGGATTAATGGTGTGGTACTTAGGTATATTGATTCACTTCTCATTTTAACGTCGATTGCTGTTTTACTGGCAAGTAGTAAGTTTTGCAATCGGTCTAAAAGAAGCACGTTTAATAAATGCAATAAATTTTCTTACCTGTAATTTTCCGATGTGGAAACCGTAAACTGGTAGTAACACCGGGCTATTTGCCTACAGTCACAGGCCACTTTTATTTGTTAGAAATAGAAAGCTCTCAGCCGCGTATTGTCTAGTTTGAAGAAAATGTAAATACCTTTCCAAGATACCAGTCCTTCTTTCGTATTTGTCTAAGTAAATGGAAAAAGTAAATGTTTGTTCACTGAACATAAATTTATTTAACTTGAAGTTTATTAAGTGTTTATTTGGCTTGAATGTATTTGCGTTAGTCGATGTAAAGCTGTGAGCAATCGAGCTGTGTCTGGAGTGCTAAAACGTGCGGATAGACCTTTTAGCCTAGTAATTAATCAACTTATAGCTGCAGCAAATCAGCGCTGTTTCTCTCAAGTTCCAAGATAAACACCTAAATTTATAGCGCGATTACATTTACTGGGCGTAGTTGCGTGCTGCAAAAACCGCACGGCCATTAGTCGGGTTTCACCGTAATTGATGTGAACATCACACGCGGCAACAGCGGCGACGTGTTGCGCCGGAAATCGACGCATGGCGGCTTTTTTCCGCTGCATCTAGCGGAAATTCTCTGCCGATTTCCGTGAGATTGCTCTTTCGAACGTACAATTTTAATTTAATTTACACGTTAGATGATGTAATGGTCGGATCGATATGAACTGGATTATATCCGTGGAATTTTCCAAAGGGATAATAATGTATAAGAGAAAGTTTCTGAAAACTTCTATAGGCGTTGACTTATGGATTCTTATCACCGATATATACGTATATATATGTAGCTATGAACATGAATTTTAACTTTTCACTTCTTACACCAGTCCCATTTACTGATTTATTTAATGCGTATATTCGCGGTGTCTGCTTATCATCGGCAGTTGTTGAAAAAAACGAACCATTTGAATATGTTTCATACTCAAAACTAAATACATAGACAATATAATTTCTTTAATATATTGAACAATAAAGTTAACAACCAATTTAATGTTTATCCTGTTTTTTTAATAGATGCTCATTTTTTTATTCCGGCCTGCCTGATGTTAAACAGTCACCGCAGCCTACGTACTACTACGTACATTTGCAACACCAGGGGTGTCACTCGTGCGCTGCCGACTCTCTAAAAAACCTCTTCATGCCTTTGTTGAAGAACCCCATGCTGCAGTCCCTAGTATACTCCGAATAACGATTTGTCTACGGCTAGAGACTGAGATTTGTGTTGATCATTGTTGCGCTTCCTGCGGAGCCTGTGTAGATCGCCTCGGACACCACAGTCAGGCCAGTCAAGACCAGTGCTGCGGCGGATACTCGTGATCGGCTTAAGACGGGCAAATATAGTTGTCTCGATGCCCAATACGAATTAGTCGCATTCGGCGTCGAAAACCTTGGTCTGTGGGGTCGAGGCGCGCACGAGACCTTCAAGGATCACCAGTTGCCTCCCTCAACCGTTTACTGAGCGGTTGAGGGAGGCAACTGGTGATCCCCGCGCAAGCAGCTTTCTCGCTCTTTGCGCGAGAAAGCTTAGCTTTCCTTAGCAATCCAACGCGGAAATGCTGCCTGCGTTCCCACCTCAACCAAAGGACACAATTTTTAATTATTTTTTTAATAGTTTAATTTTAGGTAATTTTAGTTTGTAATTATATTCTTAAGTAGCATACTATTATATTAAATGTAATATACATTTATATTACATTATATAAAACAATTAGCATTATATAAAACACATAAATAAATAGTATTAATAAATATAAGTAGGTACATAATATAATATTTCTTTGAAAACCCCTTCTTATAACTACTCTATCATATTGGGTGATTTTATACCCTATATAATACTTGTCTACTTAAAATCGATCACCGATCTCATTCACTCAAATCCCTTGCAAACGCTTGCAACCTTACAATCTTCAATTACTTTCCATATTGTAGACCCTCACTTCTTGACTTAATCCTAATGTCTTCTCCAGGGCATGTGGCCAAACGGAAACGGAAAAATTAATGCCTACTTAATCCCGTTGCCTAAAAAGTCGAATCCTTCTTCTTATTCAGATTATCGACTGATTTCTATTTTTATTTATTTATTTCTATTCTCCCTTTTCTTTCCAAAGTCTTCGTACGTCTTATTCAATAACAGCTTAACTACTTTATTTCCAAAAACATTATCCTCAATCCATTCCAGTCGGGTTTTCGGCCGGGTCTACTGACGCTCCTACGACTGGTGCTCTAATAAAAATCACGGACGACATCCGTTTCGCAATGTACTCATCGCAACTCACTATTTTGTTATTATCGGCAGCACCCATCTTATTTCCAAAGCTCTTCTAGTGAAGAAGTAGCTCTCATCTTATTTCGCCAGCGGTAAGGTTGTAAAGGAAACAGCCATGCAATTCTGTAAGAGCAGACACCCTTACATCCTCGGAAACATCGGCTGTTATAGCCTTGAACACAAAATTGCAATTCCTTAGGGTCGCTTTTCATGGTTGTGCGATACTAGCGCCGCTAGGCTGCGTTTGGAATTGGAATTCTACAAGACAAAGCCTCGCGTACACTTACAGCCTTATAGAATACCAAATAATTTAGCCGTGATCGCAGTAGACGATGTCAAAGCTGTGACATCTGTGATCACAGCGACGCACACAGCCATTACGAGTCGCTTAGAGAATTGCATGGCAGTTGGCATAATATCGAAGAATTCCTCAGAACTCACAATAGGAAGCAACGTCTCTTCTCAAGGTCTTAGTTCTCTTCTTAGGGTCTGGCTCTTTTTATATTTTAGTTTCTTGTCTGTACCAACAGGTCCTAGCTGATATCCATCCAGGTATTCCAACCCAAAGGTGATACAGTAGAATGTTGTGTTCCTGTGAGTAAGTGATCTAACCATGAAGCTTCTTTGATGTTAGTGTTGACAACTCACGGACAATACATCTTTGTCTGTAAGCTTCTGTACGGTACCTATGACAATTTCAAGTAGGTACAAAATGTAAATTTTTAAATATATGGATGTTAGGAACACGTACAAAGAGGTGAGAACCGTATGAATTCCAGGAATTAAAGCCATTTACAGACGTGGCCGCAACTATGTAAATAATAACTACGAACTAATTAGTACCTAATTAACGTTTACTGGCATACTATTTTCCACACATGGATGCAAGTAATGACCGTAAGAAAAAAGCTAAAGGATATCGGAAGTTTTCATTTAATTGTAAAATTTCACTAATTTATAAACGACGATCACGGTGTCGGAGTGATGAGTAATGCTACTCTGACACCAATGCTCGTGGGTTCGATTCCCACATGAGACAGACATTTGTAACATGAACAATATAAACATGCCTGTTTGTCTTTATTTTTTCTTTATACTAGTGTTTCCAAGAGAGGTTGGGCGCATCAAATCAAGGGCCTCTTGGGCAGTACTTCGACCTCACAGAAAACCTCAGCCAAATAATAACTCCCTGAATGATTGTTGTATTCCTTCGAGTAAGTGAAATTACCAGTAAGCTCCTAATCAGTTGCTGTGTTAGCAGCAGAGGTATGATCGTCGTGTGTGTCTGATACTTGATGTATTGCAAGCGTTCATAGGCTATGGTAGGTAGGTAAGTCGTATGCTTGTATGCCTCCTAACGTTGTATAAAAAAAAGTATTTGGTTTGTCCAACAAATGATCAGATTAGTGTTTTTTGGCAAGCTTCTAGCGCGCGACGCTATAATTTGATCCCATAATAAGATCGTTAAAGTCACTTTACTAGCTAGGTTTTTAAACCATATATTATACCGTACAGTATTCACACATCTTCTCGTCCAAAATACCTCATCGTCTGAATAGCAAAGTCTTTGAACTATGCGTTTTTCTAGCGATGACATACGAAACTGAGACATGGTACGCGAAAGTTCAAGGTCGCTTAACGTGCTATGGAAAGAGTGAGAGAGAGAGAAACCCCGAGCATATCGGGGTTTCTCTGCATAACAGAGTCAGAAATGAGGTTGTCCGCAGTAGAACTAAGGTAACCGACATAGTCCAAAGCTTAAGTGGCAGTAGGCCAACCATATATTTCGTAGAACCGACAACTGCTGGGGAACAAAGGTCCTCGAATGGTGTACATGTACTGTATGCAGTATGGGACGACTCTCCACTAGATAGCGCAACGACCTCAAGAGGCTTTTAGGGAGATAAATCCAGGTGACAAGGCTTCGAAGGGAGAGGGGAGGACTATGTCCAGCAGTGGGCGAATACGGGCTGAAATGATGGTGATAAATGATACCCACTGCAAAACAGGAACATCAAAATATTAACATACACATATTCTATCATATACTTCTTGATGTAGGAGCCGAGGAAGACCGAGACTACCCTACCATGACCAAATTGGTCGTGTTTTATCAGAAGGTGACGTCAAGAGCCCCAGGAACCGGCGAGCGTGCATGAAAAGAGCTATGAATGTCACAGAAGCGAGTGAAGTATGTAAGGACCGCGTCTTATGGCGCTCGGTTCTCTCTGCCTACCCCGCAAGGAACTTGGCGGGAAGATATACATACATATATATATCTATGTATCTATTTAGCGGACCCTGGGCTCCGAAGCGAAAGCATATAACGCGATCAGGATTAACGCTTGGATGATGATAATTCTATCTATCTATCTATAACTTCACACCAAATCCCTTGCAGGGTATGCAAAGACAACCGATCACCACAGTACTCGATCCTTACACACCTCACTCGCTTCTTTAATATTCATTGCTCTTCTCATGCATCCTCGCCCGTTTCTAAGGCCGCTGATATATGCGCCTTCTGATAAAACACGATCAATATGGTCATGGAAGGTAAGTCTTGGCCTTCCTCGTCTCCTACAGCCTTCCACATTTGCGTAGTATATCTGTTTCGTAATTCTTTCTTCCTGCATTCTTCCCCCATGTCCGAACCAACGGAGCATGCTTCTTTTTATTTCATTTAATTCTTTAAAACCGGTTCATTTAGGATCTGCTTTGTAACTGTTTTTATTATGGCCCATTTTTTTGCTTATAACATGATTTTCTACGAAAACGTACCTACTAAAAAAAGATGTTTTACATACGAAAACGTACCTACTAAAGAAAAGAAGTAATTACAAAATAATATATAATTTTAGGGTCGGCAACACATGAATAACACCCCTGATGTTGCAAACGTCCATACGAGTAGGTTGCGGTAACTGCTTGCCGTTAGGCAGGCCATACGCTTATTTACTCACGATGGTTTCTAGAATTAATTACATGGTTAATTTCTTAGATATTAATAATTTCCTAAATAGTTATAATTCAAATTTAATTATAGCGGACCCTGGGCTCCGAAGCGAAAGCGTAGGACGCGACCGGGATTATCGCTCGGATGATGATGATGATGATTGCTTTTTACCAATGTTATCACACATCATGTGCGACTACCATATTTTTGTAAAATCGTTTTATTTTTAGAACAAACGCCTATAGATAAACTAAAAAAGTAAAATTTTATCTAAATATAAAATTTGATCGGAATTGATAAAGTTATATATATATATATGTGTGTGTGAATGTGTGCCCGTTTAAAGTACGAGTAATAGGATCTCTTGCAACACAGTCATTATGTTATATGAATTTATTGGTCGGCTAATTAAGCGCTCGTGATCGTTTTACAATACTAAACAATTTGTCAATAAAGCCATTTTAGAATCTAGTCTTTATGAACCTAAATTGTGAAACTTGTGCGCTAATAGTGATTATTATATAGCCAAGAAATTTATTCAAACACTAATATTATAGTTTGCTGGAATTGGCACATTGACAGCAAAAACGTAAAAATGATAAGAGCGGAAAGTGAAAAAGAATTCTCCCTGGAGAGTTTTTGTGTTCCTTTGTGTGTTAACAGCAGACGATACTTAATGTGTTGCAAGCGTTTATAGGCTATAGTTACCTCCTCCACCAGGTCTTGGTAAAAGAGGTCGGCCCAAGAAATGCTGACTTAACGTCGTGAGGACAGTGACATGAGTGCCAATGGTCTCACTAAAACGGATGCCGCGCGATGGGGAAAAGTAAAAGCAGGAAAGCGGACCCCGGGCTCCGAAGCGATAGCTTAGGACGTGACCGGGAGTAACGCTGGGATGATGATAATGATAGGCTACAGTAACTGCTTCACATCAAGTGGGCCGCATGCAGTTGTGTAAAAAAAGTATTGAGGCGGATTAGCAGAGGAGGAAGAGCGGAGTGGTAAAAAAGGTCAAAAATTTAAATTCAGTTGCACAATTATCAAAAACTCTATTTTGGCAGGCCTTGTGAATAAAAAGTATTGTAATTTGGTAACAAAACTGACGAGAAAGTTAGGAGAAGAAGGTAATCTTGGCAGAAAAATTATGAATTTAAAAATAAAAATTAAAATTTTTAAATATTGCCGGACAAATTACACAGCGCCATCTAGCCCCAAAGTAAGCGAAGCTTGTGTTATGGGTACTAGACAACTGATAAACATACGTAAATACATTTTTTTTTTGTAAATACATACTTATTATACATAGAAAATACCCAGACCAATACAAACAGACATGTTCATGCACACAAATGTTTGTACTGTGTGGGAATCGAACCCACGAACGTTGATGTCAAAGTAGTGTAACAGCGCGTTCCACCACTGAGCCACCGAGCTCGTCTTGTTTTTTGGATTTGAATTGGGATAATGTTGCTTTGCCAATATAAACGATTGCAAAGCCACTAGCAATAGCTAGTCCAGTATAACGAGTACCTACTCACGGGTGCTGGTACTTACCTAAATATACAAATTTAGCAGTTTAATTTATGTGTGTCAACAACGAAACGAAATAAAATCCCCAATAGACAGATTAAATTACATGATTATTTTAGATAACTAGCAGTAATACGTTAGCGACCTGTTCCTTAACATTTACAGTAATAGTCAGTTTACTTAACAAATCATACGTTTTCATAGTAATTTTTGGTAGAACGAAACACACTGATTTATTTCCTAATGGTTATTTAGAAACCATGATAAACTTAGCGTATTTTTTGCATATTGTTCACAAAATTATTAAGCATTATTTTAGCAGACATTTTTTAATAAATCAGTTGAGATGGTAAAAGGGGAAACTTCGATTATAATTCGTATAGTTTTAATAACCATATATGTGTATTAAAAGTTATTACAAGGATTGCTCAGTATGTGTGCGAATAGATGGCAACATGTCACACTGGTTTGATGTTAAAATTGGTGTCAAACAGGGTTGCATGTTGTCTGCTAGGCTGTTTATTCTATATCTCGATAGTTGTCTACAGAGAATAAGATAGACGAATGTAGGATTACGCATGGGTCATCTAGTGGTCACTGTCTGCTGTATACTGATGATGCCGTCCTGTTAGCAGAAACACCATCTGAACTGCAAACACTAGTCACAATGATGAAAGACGAATGTCATTATGCAGGAAGGCTGACTATTGAATGCGCAGAAAACAAAGATAATGATATTTGAAAGAGAAGAAACCCGAGCCAATGTAAGGATTACGGTAGATGATGAAGTGTTGGAATAAGTGGATGAGTTTGTATATCTTGGATGCGCTTTCAGCAGGGATGGAAGGTACACCGCAGATGTGGAAAGGCGAGTGCTGGGAATAGTGTGAATGGAGCGTTGGGAAAACTTCTTGGCAGTAAAAACCTGAGCCAGAAGGCGCAGCTGGCTATACACAATGCAGTGCTGGTCCCAACGCTTACTTATGGAAGCGGGAGCTGGGTATATGTACGTATGGCAGAGAGAGCATGAAAGTAGGATAAACGCGGTTGAAATGCGAGCGTTGCGCAAAATTTATGGCGTAACGCTTGTAGACCGTATTCGCAATGATGAGGTTAGAAGCAGAGTTGGTCTGAAAGAGAGCGTTGGTGTTGAAATAAGAAAAGGCATACTCCGTTGGTTCGGACATGTAGAAAGAATGCAGGATGAAAGAATGACGATGCAGATATACAATGCAAAAGTGGAAAGATGTAGGAGCCGAGGAAGGCCAAGACTTCCCTACCATGATCAAATTTGTCGTGTTCTATTAGAAGGTGATGTCAGGAGCCCGCGAACGTGCATGAAAAGAGCAATGAATATTAAAGAAGCGAGTGAGGTATGTAAGGATCGAGTCACGTGGCGCTCAGTTCTCTCTGCCTACCCCGTAAGGGATTTGGCGTGAAGTTATAGATAGATAGAGAAAAGTTATTACAAATATCGAACAGGTAATAGAATAATATGTAGATAAATAGACTTCATTCTCATTTAAAAATAACAGAAATAGTTATGATAGGATAATGAAACACTTTATTGGAGGTGTTTCTAAACCTTGATAATAACAATGAACTGATGCAGAGATGTTTACAATCGAGTATCATTAATAAGGCTTTGTTTATACAATACAATATTCTTTATTGCACCATATAAAACAATAAAATACACGAAATTAACTTATAATTAAAGTACAAACGGTCTTATTGCATAGTAATATCTTCCAGACAACCTTTGGTTAGAGAAAATAAAAAATAATAATTGAGCAGATAGGTGGCGCAGTATAAACTAGAAAACATACAAGAGTATTGCATGGAAATAATAAAAACAATAATGACTATAGATACTTATATATTAATTCACCTAAATAAAGTTAGAAAAGCATTGCTGAAATCTAGTAGAACCAAAGTCGTTAAATGCGGAGCAGTTGTCTTGCTATGACCGAGATGAATTCCAGATTGTAAAGGATCAAGGATATTGTTATTGTGATGGAAAGTACTTAGTTGCTGTTAAACATTATACAATTCATATCAGTTTAGTCATATTAGTAGATGGAACAGACATACACAGAGACAGGAAGTTACTTTCGCATTTGTGATATTAGTATGATTTACGGTAACAGGGATGATGACATGACCGTTCCTTCACAAAATAATTGTATTATATGATATCGTTGTACGTGTACATATACAAAAAGTAGAATACATGTAGAGTGCTTTGCTAGTAGACGATAATGCTTCGTACGTACGTAATACTTCGTACTAAATATTTTATAGTAATATTTTTTATTTTTAACTATGTCAGGAGGCATAGGAGTACCTACCGTAGCTCGCAATGCATTAAGTATCATTCGCGCGATGTCACCTCTGCTGCTAGCACAGCAACTTCTAGAGCCGAGCTATTATATATTATAAGTACTGCTATATGCTAACCAAAATACATCCATTATATTACTATTATTTTCAAAAATTCTAGACACATTTGCATTGGCAGGATAGGATCGACAACGCGCGAATGACACACCTGGTGTTGCAACCGTCCATAAACTACGGTAACTACATTCCGTATGCAACTTCGACACCTTAATGGTATAAAAAAGGTGGTTCGAGTCCCGTACAAGGCAAGTATTTGCGGGCGTACTTACGAAAACTCTTTGAATAATATGCTATATACCACTGCCATCACTGTACTAAAAATCAATCGATATATCTATATTATCTGTATAATTAAAAATCAAACATTTGTCCTCTATGGACTTGAAAACGGTTGAATCGATTTTGATAAAATTTGCAGATAATCTTCAGATTAGCCAATCTGGTGATCACCCCTGCGAAGCCGGGGCGGGTTACTAGTATTTAATAAAAAGCTCTTTATTATGCATTAGATGCTGCAAGAGATATCTGTTAGCAATGCTTTACTTTATACTCACTGACTTTAAAGCAATGACCAGCAGCAACCTTAGAAGAATTATTAAATATATAATAATATACGAGGGTCATTTGAAAAGTTCTTAGCCTAACATACTTAATGAAACCACACGATTTTGAGTTTATTTTTCAACATACTCTCCTCCGAGCTCAAAACATTTTTTCCATCGAGCCGGTAAGGCTTCGATACCCGTTTTAAAAAAATATCGTCAACTCCTCAAAATAAGCGTCCACAGCGGCTATGGCCTCTTCATTTGTAAAAAAAATGTTTACCACCTAAAAATTTTTTCAGCTTTGGGAACATATAAAAGTCGAACGGTGCTAAATCCGGTGAATATGGGGGATGAGGTAACAATTCGAAGCCACATTGATGGATTTCTGCCATGGATTGCACAGAGGCGTGAACGCGTGCATTGTCCTGATGAAACAAGACTTTTCTTCTCAATAAACCTGGACGTTTTTCTTTGATTTCTTCTCTCAAACGACGCAACAGGTTGCAATAGTAATTGGAGTTTATTGTTTCACCCTTTTTTAAATAATCCACGAGAATTATACCCTTTGCATCCCAAAAAACGGATGCAATGACTTTGCCCGCCGATAAAACCACCTTTGCCTTCTTTGGGGTGGGCGATTCTGCTCTTTTCCATTGTTTCGACTGTTCTTTTGTCTCGGGTATATTGTGGTGAACCCAGGTTTCATCCATGGTTATAAATCTTTCAACAAATTCTATTGGGTCAGCTTCATATAACTCTAAACAGTCGCGAGAAGTTGTGAGTCGGTTGCGTTTTTGTTCCACTGAAAGCAGTCGCGGTACCCACCGTATTATAATGGATATAATTTTTAAGATATTTATTTTTGAGTACTAAAATATTCATGAAATTTTAATTAAATCAACCTGCTGTGTAATTACAAATTTAATGGATTAGCTACAATATTTTTTATGGTTATCATTTCTATAACAAATATTTTTTTATAGAAATTTTTGAATTGATGAATTGAAATTGATTAATAACATAATTTACTTTTCAAAAATTATAACTCTTATACTCGTAATTCATAGGTTACGCTAACCGCTATACATCAGGTGAATCGTATTCTTCCCGACGTTGTAAAAAAAGTATTGCTTTCAACAAACAAGTTCGATGTAGATCAATATTGATATTATAAGCGTTTTGTTTAGCGCCTAAAAAAAGTTAAGCTAGCTGCTGAAAAATGCGAACTCAGTACATTAGTTCACAGCACATACTACGCACTTGGCACTGTTGTTTTTATCACGTATACTTATCTCCTCCTCCTTTCACTGCATATGAACAAGTATATTTAGCTCTATCTAGATATAACCTATGTATAAGTAAATATCCCCAAAAGAAAGTGTTTATGTACGTTTATTAGTATACACAACCCAGAACACAAGACTTGTTAAGTTTGGAAAAATGGTGTTGAGTAAAATTCGCTATTCTAATTATTTACCAAGTTAAATGCCACCTGTCGTACAAAAGTGCTAAGTGTCTACCAAACAAATGATATAGCTACGAGCTATCGGTTTTTAATCTCATGCCGTAAGGAAGCTGTCGCAGGCACTTAGATGCCTTTACCGCGAAATGCTTAAGGCCAGCACAACTAATTACTACACTACGAATGACAACCGATGGATGTAACACATTAACACACCACAAAGTACAGGCGCAGACAACGGTTGTATCGAAATGGTTTTGTATTTATTGCATCATATACATGCCATAATATCTGGCTGGCCTTCGTCAATCCACAGTGGAGGAAGGGAGGAAGAGTAGAAGCCCACGTTCGCATCGCTTGGTTTAGCCAAGTTGAACAGATACCCATCAAGTTAAAATACACGGCTAATCAGCGAAGCAGTATGGTTGAGAACTTCGAATTAGATAAAGTACTCACTTAGATTTTTTATATCTCTTAGATAAGAAACAAACGTATAGCATGCCCGATGGATCCAATACTGCAGCTATAAATAAAACAGAAGTAAATATGGTTATTCAGCCATTAACGTTTTTATGTTTTATTTATTAATTTGTGGAATAACATAAATATGTAAAGCACATTCTTATTTCCTCAATAAAAAGGTGGCATAACGTTATATCCTGGATCAATTGTAAAAGTATAAATTGTTGTTTGTTGTAATGTTGATTGAATTGTCATAATTTCGCATGATAAAATATGGATAAACGTGGACAGTAATAACTAAAACCAAAGAACTCTACATCAAAGTATGTAAAACTTTTCTCGTTCTATATGACTTACATTAAGCTATATAACTAGTCTGGCCAAAATAATAAATACTGTTACATATACACTTTTCACTTTTCAACTCTTTAATTACTTGGATATTTGGCACGCGTTTATTATGTTAAAAACTTCTTTCGCTTTCCCGCCGTTTTACATATTTTTTTCGTGTTTATTATCAAATTACAATATGGAATGGGATGTTAAAGAGTAACTGCCTTGCACAAAGTGGGTATGGAGCAGTTGCTCATAGTCAAGTCAAGACACTTCAAAAGCTTGGTATCAGTCATATGTCCATATTATCGACAGATATACCAATACTTCCTTTGTTGAAAACCATAAAAGATCGGGGCGACCGCGTGCTGTTAGAACTACAAAGCTGTTAATGCTATTAAAGCCAGAATTCGCCTAAACCTATTAGGAAACAAAAAATCTTATCGCGAGAAATGAAGATTCCCGCTAGGACTCTGTCGCGTATAATAAAACAAGATCTGAAGCTCGGCGCTTATCGTCGATATACATGACATGCCCTAAATCAATCCCTACAGTTGACGAGAGTGGATCGATCAAAACACCTTCTGTCCCGACATGCAGGTGAAAGGCACAGAAATATTTACTGATGAAAAAAACTCACGATTGAAGGGCACTACAACATGCAAAATAACAAAGTGTACGCACACAATTCTAAAGAAGCCGCCCAAGTAGTCGGAAAGGTACAACGTGGTCATCATCCTGTATGTGTAATGGTTTGGTGGGGGGTGTCTTATCAAGGAATCACAAAGCTGCATTTTTTTCAAAAAGGAGTGAAAACTTCAGCCACAGTGTATCAAGAAACTGTCTTGGATCGTGTTGTGAAACATTTCAGCAATACACTTTTTAAAAATGTACCGTCGACTTTCCAGCAGGACTCTGCACCTAGTCACAAGGCACGAACTACCCGAGCCTGGCTCGTAACCAATGTTCCGGACTTTATAAGAGCTGAAGACTCGAACTCGTCCAGCCCAGATCTGAACCCCTTGGACTACGAATTATGATCAGTTTCTAGCAATTGTAAGTAATGTACCATGTTTCTATATTATTATTAGAGTAGTGTACACTTCATACAAAAGCAATTATTATTTTATTTCACTGAAAAGAATGAAGTGAAAATAGGGATCGGGCAATTTTTAAAAAGTGATACAAATTAACCAACGTGCATTTTTATCACCGTTATTTTTTTTATAAATATACCATTAAATGACCCAAAAGTGTCTAATAAAAATTTCAAAATTAAACATAATTGAGCATAGCGTTGAGTCATTTAAAGTTTTATTTATTAAAAAAGTATATTCATTATTCAAATTAGCCAATTTGAATCACTTTTTGAAATGTATTTTTTTATTTTTCTTTTTTTTTTTTTTGGTTTTTAGGCTTGGTTAAAGTTACTCGGCTATGCAATATTTATATGTTCCCATTAACATGCAAAATTTTGAAATTTAACTTTTTTATAATTAAGATGCATGTAGCTAAATCTTTCAAGCAGTATTAATAAACGCATTGTGGGTATCTACATGACACTACTGTGAAAAATATGATAGGTAACTTAAAGTAGCGACAGATGCTAGCCATTATACAGCACTTTAAATGCAACTTTGTAATACTAAATTATGACACAAACGTAACAGATTATATATTATACAGACGGTCTGCTCTATTGTGACATGCTACGGCGGGCAAGAAAATAATTTAGTCAAATCAATATTTACCTTAAACTGGAGTGACCACCCTACTAGTCAACAGTAACCACGGGGGAATGTCGTGATCGCTCAAAAGTGTTAAGTAATTCAAGATAATTAATGTTGTATAAATAAAAAACCGAAGTAGTGCCTTTACAAAACTACTTTCCATTTATAAAACTACAGACAAAAACCCCTATAATTTATAGTATTTGTAATAATCCTACCTCCATCAAATCAAATCACTAATATCATTGTTATAATCTTTAAATTCGTACAGGAATTTTTCAATAGCTGCGCTAAGCATGAGGTAGGATTTTATATGATGCTGTAATAACAGAATATGTACCATAACAAAATGGACATTCTGTGTATGCTCTATCGAGTAGTACAAGCAAGGTGAACAGCGGTAGCTAACTACATAAATCAAATGGACACTTTGTGAGTAATCAATGACAACCTAAACACAGGTTAAACTAATAATCTAAAATACGAGCAACTCGCGAGTGCGTATGAAGCAAATATGCATATAAATTACACCGTTAAAACCTTCATTACTGGACTGTTTCTTGGTTATTTTAACCCGACGTCATAGACTGTAGTTATGCGCAATGAAGTTGTTAGATGTAAGGCATTGGATTTCAACTTTAGTCACATCGAAGTTTAATGTAGTTTTTCTTAAAGTCGTATTAAAATTTTGATATGCCGATGACATATTTTTTGTATGTCGAGTCTACAAACAGAATATAAAATTCACGGAACACATCTTTTGTTCAAAGACATTTTAGTTACCATGGACCCTATTTTAACAATAAATATTGTTGCGTGTCAGTGTTTGTTTGGTTAATTTTGTAGCAAATTTTAGTATTATTACTTCCATCATTTGCGTCAAGAAAGTTTTCAGCTATGATTTCCGGTATATGTACGTTGCTCAAATTATCTGTTTCAGTGCACTGAACATTTAAATATATTCGACTCGCTCTGAACAGTCTCTTTTTTTTAAATAAACAATCGCATCTTTTCAGCTGTCTCCGACATGGGATTAAGGTTTCGCTTTTGATTTATTTTATTTATGAGTAAAACGTTCAGTGTGCCGTACGTAAAATGTTACCTATCAATCGTAGAGCATTGTTGGTCTGTAGGCTACGATTATATACAATGTAATTCAATTCTCGAACTCTTTTGTGTTCACCAGTACCCATACAACGTAGGCCAAGTGCCCTGCGGCGGCAAGTTATTATTATATTAGAAATCCCAACACATCACTTAATATGTTTGTCCGGTATGGCGTGTCGTTTCTCATCCTACAATTTAAGACAGTCGTATAAACCAGCTCTTGGGTATTTAAATAACCGTACGATAAAAACTTGAGGAATTTATAACAGTCTTGTCTATGCAACACTTTTGTGACATTTGTGACATGCTACGGCGGGCAAGAAAATAATTTAGTCAAATCAATATTTACCTTAAACTGGAGTGACCACCCTACTAGTCAACAGTAACCACGGGGGAATGTCGTGATCGCTCAAAAGTGTTAAGTAATTCAAGATAATTAATGTTGTATAAATAAAAAACCGAAGTAGTGCCTTTACAAAACTACTTTCCATTTATAAAACTACAGACAAAAACCCCTATAATTTATAGTATTTGTAATAATCCTACCTCCATCAAATCAAATCACTAATATCATTGTTATAATCTTTAAATTCGTAAAGGAATTTTTCAATAGCTGCGCTAAGCATGAGGTAGGATTTTATATGATGCTGTAATAACAGAATATGTACCATAACAAAATGGACATTCTGTGTATGCTCTATCGAGTAGTACAAGCAAGGTGAACAGCGGTAGCTAACTACATAAATCAAATGGACACTTTGTGAGTAATCAATGACAACCTAAACACAGGTTAAACTAATAATCTAAAATACGAGCAACTCGCGAGTGCGTATGAAGCAAATATGCATATAAATTACACCGTTAAAACCTTCATTACTGGACTGTTTCTTGGTTATTTTAACCCGACGTCATAGACTGTAGTTATGCGCAATGGAGTTGTTAGATGTAAGGCATTGGATTTCAACTTTAGTCACATCGAAGTTTAATGTAGTTTTTCTTAAAGTCGTATTAAAATTTTGATATGCCGATGACATATTTTTTGTATGTCGAGTCTACAAACAGAATATAAAATTCACGGAACACATCTTTTGTTCAAAGACATTTTAGTTACCATGGACCCTATTTTAACAATAAATATTGTTGCGTGTCAGTGTTTGTTTGGTTAATTTTGTAGCAAATTTTAGTATTATTACTTCCATCATTTGCGTCAAGAAAGTTTTCAGCTATGATTTCCGGTATATGTACGTTGCTCAAATTATCTGTTTCAGTGCACTGAACATTTAAATATATTCGACTCGCTCTGAACAGTCTCTTTTTTTTAAATAAACAATCGCATCTTTTCAGCTGTCTCCGACATGGGATTAAGGTTTCGCTTTTGATTTATTTTATTTATGAGTAAAACGTTCAGTGTGCCGTACGTAAAATGTTACCTATCAATCGTAGAGCATTGTTGGTCTGTAGGCTACGATTATATACAATGTAATTCAATTCTCGAACTCTTTTGTGTTCACCAGTACCCATACAACGTAGGCCAAGTGCCCTGCGGCGGCAAGTTATTATTATATTAGAAATCCCAACACATCACTTAATATGTTTGTCCGGTATGGCGTGTCGTTTCTCATCCTACAATTTAAGACAGTCGATATAAACCAGCTCTTGGGTATTTAAATAACCGTACGACAAAAACTTGAGGAATTAATAACAGTCTTGTCTATGCAACACTTTCTACACTTTCGCCTTACAAGGGAAATTGAGAAATCAATTTAGCTAACGAGGAAAGGTGATAAATCCAAATACAGATTCGCTTCGACTCACAAATAAGTTAATTTCCAAAGCGAAGTAATTTCCATTGAAATTGATATGCAGATTGTTGTGCGATTGTCTGTTTTTAGGGTTCCGTACCCAAGGGTAAAACGGAACCCTATTACTGAGACTCCGCTGTCCGTCCGTCCGTCCGCCCGTCCGTCCGTCCGTCTGTCACCAGGCTGTAACTCATGAACCGTCATAGTTAGACAGTTGAAATTTTCACAGGTGATGTATTTCTGTTGCCGCTATAACAACAAATACTAAAAAATAGAATAAAGTAAATATTTAAGGGGGCTCCCATACAACAAACGTGATTTTTTTGCCGTTTTTATAGATAGTGGTACGGAACCCTTCGTGCGCGAGTCCGACTCGCACTTGGTCGATTTTTTTATTATGTACAACATCGGGAAATCATACAAGCATACGGCCCGCATGATGTAAAATGGACACCGGAGCCTGTTAACACTTGCCTACATGAAGTATCACTCGCACATCGCTATGTCTGCTGATAACACAGCATTCCTCAAGACCTCATTCACTCCTAGAAACACGATTAGTTTCGTACAGTTGTTATTTGGCTGCTGATTTCTGTGAGATGAATGTACATCCCCAATCGTGCTCCATTAATGCTCCATGCCTCTCTTATTTATTTAGTTTAGTTAGAGTGTCTGGTAAAGTAGGACCCAAGGACCGGATGGAGCAAATGATGTCCTGTGCCTCACCCCTCAGATTTTTCTCGTAGTAGTGGTGTACAGCAAGACTTCTTTACTCTAAATCTCCAACAACTACTAACTCTGTACGCAGGAGTCCCGGTGAAATGGCTAACTCCTGACCTGGTCAGTAAGGTTCCCGAATCCAACGTTCTACCGGTTGTATAATGGGTTTTATTCTGAGGAGTTGTTCGACATTATGCCAACAGCCTGGTTTTACAATCGCACAGCTCGTCGACGGCTGGGAGTTCATCCTCATACACTGGAACCGCAATGGTCGCGCAGGTTCACGAGAAGTTTTCTACCGATAACTATTAATTACGTGGAATGAGCTCCCTGCCGAGGTTTTCCCAAGGGACTACAGTATGGGGTTCTTCAAGAAAGGCGTGAAGAGGTTCTTACAGGGTCGGCAACGCAAGAGTGACACCCCTGGTGTTGCAAATGCCCATAGGCTACGGTAACTGCTTACCATCAGGCAGGCCGTCCCTTGTTTGCCACCTTAGCGGTATAAAAATAAAAATCCTAAAAGTCTTAATCTCCACCGCGGGAGGCTGAACCATCAATCCGTGCACAAGCCCCGTTACAGTGGTCGCGCCAGAGAAGGAGACTAGGTTGGAGCTGGCTGCTGAAGCAGAGACGAATTGGTGGCCAAATAACACAAAGTGCACAGCAAAATATATATGTACTAGCGGCCCGCCCCGGCTTCGCACGGGTGGACATTTTTTTTTTAAATATTTTGGGATAAACGTAGAGAGAGTAAATGTATCTTTTCGAGTTCGATCGAGTTTTTTAAATAGTTTTTTTTAAGTAGCTTTTATTCAGACAAATTATTATTTATTTTTTACTATTTTTTATCCATAAACCTATTTACAATCGGAAAGTTTATTTTTTATTTATTTATATTGTTTTTAGTTATATTTTTAGTTTTATTTTTACATTTCTTTTTTACATTTATTTTAATATATATAACATATATTTCGAGACTGTTTAATTTTATAGGTTTTACTTTTTTAGTTTCCAATATGTTTACCTTAAGGCTTCATTGTATACTCTATTGGCTGTGGTATTCGTAGATGGCAACAAAATACGATTAATCGTATTGGAAGTTGTAAATTCATTCGGAAATTACCACCACATGATAAAATCACCACCCCGTACATTGTATTTTATAAAAGTGTTTTAGGGAAGATGAAGAACTGATCCCCGGTTCAAACCCATGTACATGTAGGGGGCATGTACACTAAATGCGTATTTTCGGATTCATGTACATATTTATCACTAGCTCGGCGGTGAAGGAAAATACGGCGAGGAAACGCACACGTTCCAGAAATTATATTTCGAAATACGTGTGACCTAACCTCAGAAAGATCTGCTTTTCCCTCTAGTTTGTGGAGGTCTGGCAGTCGCTCCATCTAAAAATCAGTGTCTTCGCCAAATCCTTAGAATTAGATAAGAGACCCTGCCAATACTAATGGATTAGGAAACGAGATAACGCTAAGAGGAGTGTAAGGTATGTGATATAAGTTGGAGGAAGACAAGCCTGTATATATACAGAGTGTCGGTTTAATCACCTGCAATTCTTTAGATGATGAAATTCAAAAGAATGTTGGTGAAATGTTGGTTTTGAATTAAGGTAGGGTTATGAAACAAAATTGGGAAGAAACCCATTTGTTTGTCCTTGTTGCCTGTCTAGTAAACGCTCACTAGAGGAAATAAAAATAACAACAATTGTTGTTTTTTTTATTGTATAGGTAAAGCTAATGGTCTTATTATTGCACTTTATAGTTTTATTTCAAATTCATCCATAAGATGCATGGGAACAGTTTGACCTAACATAGTATGTCATACAAAGCGCCAATCATGATATCAGATACGAATACTTACGAATTAACTCCAATGACTAAATTACGGGAACTTGCTTGTTATAAATAAATGAATCAGATAATAATATCTTAGAAATATGTGAGCCATTATGTAATTAAGTTTCAAGTAATCAGTAGCTTTGACTTAATTAACATGAAGTTGATACGCACAAGGTCTAGTCTAGTAATTAAATCAGAGTTATCTTACTATTAATTTAGATTGATAAGTAAATTATGTGACTGGTGCTTACTTGTACGACTTATTTTCTTGGAAAATGTTATCTTTGGGGTGCGTACAGACATGCCATACAATGCCCTATTGGCTAGGCAATATTCCGCTAATATGCGAAACGTGTCTTCCCACAGCACAACCTAATGTCCGCGACTCAACAATGTGCTGTAAGAAAACGAAATTGAAATAAACTACACATAGGTGAGAGATAATATCTTATGTCAGCTATGCGCTTTGTTGCGCGAGGAGTGAAAACATATGCTATTAACTATTTGCTAACTGACTGCTAGTTTAGTTAAATTACCGTTACGTTTTTCTATGGTGTACATATATTTTTTATAGATATAGTAGGTGTACCTTGAACGCAAAAAGTTGGCGGAACACTGGGCTAGTGGGTACTAGAGGATCTACAAAACAAAGATTGTTTGTTACTCAAGCAAGTTGCATATTTTTATACAGCGTACACGCATACGGACCACCTGATGTAAAGTGTATACCGCAGCCTATAAACACGTGTAATAAGGAAAACTCGCGCGTTGCCACTGTTGTTTCTAACACAACAACTCCTCAGGACCTTACTGGTAACCCCACTTGCTTGCAGGAACACAACAGCCCTCCAGAATGTTATTTTGATGCGATTTTCTATGAGGTAGAGGAAGTTTTGACGAGCTCGGTGGCTCAGTCTTGAATGACGCGACTTTGACACTAGCGTTCGTGGGTTCGATTCCCACACATGACAAACATTTGTGTGCATGAACATATCTGTTTGTCTTGATCTGGATGTTTTAAGTGAGGTAGGGGACATCAAAGCAGCCCCTCTGGGGAAGTACCTCCACCTCACAGAAAATCGCGCCCAAATAACAACTCCCTAAAGGGTTTTTGTTTCCTGTGTGTGAGTGAGGTCACCAGTAAGCTCCTAAGGAGTTGTGTGTAAGCAGTAGAGGAGGCATCATGTGATGAGTGATAATAGGCTACGGTAACTGCTTTACATCAGGTGGGCCTTATGCTTGTATGTCTACCGACGTTGTATAAAACAGAAAAAGAAATCCGTCCGACTGCTTTATTGCACACTATATACTTAAGTTCACTTAACATCTTATAATGACTGTCATTTATTGAAAACAGTCGGGACGGCTTAAAGTGTCATCCGGGCACGGAGGAATTAAACTCGTACATAGACAGCGGTCGACGCTGCTTAACTCACGTGTTCGGTTAGACTGACCTACGCATTGAGGCCGTCGAGCTCCCCCGGCTTGATCTATTACTAGTGTAAATATGGATCCCAAAGTTCCTGATTAGAAACGAAGCTGAATACTGCCTTCCAGCAAGCAAAATACAAATTTGTCAGCCGAGTTGGTGAGTGGCTAGCAGGTCAACTCCGACGAGACGTGTTTGCTAAAATTGCAGAGGAACACTTTTTAATGACGTGCACGCAATCGCTGCGACAACCAAATTGCGCGAAAAAGAAAACCGATTTCCTCCTTTGTCGTTTTGCCTCTAGTTACAAGACTGTGCCACTTAGCATCTCGTGGTGCGAACACTGCACGTCGGAAATCTCAATTACCCAGTGAGATATATTAAAAATAAATAATATTAAAAATAAATAAAAAAATAATGATGCCGAAATTTTTAAATTCTGCAAAGTAATTAATATTTTTGATAAAATCAAGTTTCTATTGTTAAAATAATATAATGAAAAAGAATTATTTAATCTAAAAACAAGGCCACGGTCTTTAGATCATATGAAAACATACAATTTACCCAAATATGTTAATGTATATGGAACTAGAAAAACGGATTACGCCATACCGTACTATTTAAATAAATTACCAATTGACAAAAAACATATATTTATACATAAATTAAAAAAACTGTATATGAACGACTAACCGTCACTCAGATAAGTCTTACGCGGCTTTTGTGGTACGATTAGTCTGTAGTCCGGTAGTCATTGATGTAATATTATTGTGAGGTTTTTATGAAGAAAAATAATAATAATATCTAGCGCATGTCTTCTTCCTAGCATTATCCTGTTTCCCTTAGAATTGGCGTGATCGGCTACCTAAGCCTAAGAAACATACTGATTTTTACATGGAGCGACTGCTATCAAACCACCCGGAACCCAGAGGAAAAATCAGATCTTTATTCTGTTAGAGCACAAGTTTTAATTAATTATATAACAAATAACGAAATGGAAGGATGTAGGTGCCGAGGAATAACAAGACTCGCTTACCACGATCAAATTAGTGGTGTTTTATCAGTAGGCGATGTGAGGGCCCTAGGAATCGGCGAGGGTGCTAAGAAAGAGCTAATGATAGAAGCGAGGTATGTAAGGACCAGATCTTCTGGCGCTCGGTACTCTCTGCCTACCACCTAGCGTCAAGATATAGTGGTATAACCCTAATTATCAACATGGTATGGATAAAATTTTATTTTTCACTTACGACGAGTGGTATCACAGTGAATCTCGACGGCTTGTATTACATCAAATAACTGCTGCGAACGCTGCGCGTCTTGTAATCTGTGGTATACACAACGTCTCTATGTGAAACCAGCTAAGTCTCTGTCTAATGAATTAAGCGAGTACATTTTATAGATGGCAATTAATAGATCTACATTACTTATTGGGGGCTGCTGCCCCAATAAGTAATGCAATTAACATAATCCAAAGCGGGCCAGCCATTTTGGAAAACAACATAGTTCCCTTAACGCATTATGTACCTTTTACGTATGTCAAAATGTTTATAATTATTTGCAGAAACACACGAACTCTAGCACTAAGAACTGCAGAGAAACTCTTAGTGGAGGTCAATCCTACGGATCGCAAGTTGCTGGCTGCACTGTTGCAGCTCGTTTAATTAAAATTAAATTAATATAATTATAAATATGCACGTAAATACGAAAATACGAATTTAGTGGTAAACACCAGGATTCGACCCAAGACCAATCAGTTAATAGATTGATTCTTTACACATTGACCTATCTGCTGCTCAAATTCTCGTATAATGCTCGCTAAATATTCACAAGATGATGTTACGCGACACGTTGGCAGTAGTTTTGAAGCTATTTCTACTTACTTCCCGTCATCGCGGAGCTGCTTATGTGTCCGGTGCCCGTCACCGATCGAGACCATGGAATTACAGGCCTACCGCTAGCATCGCCTTTCACTTGAAAGTGGATCGCATGACAAGTGGCCATTGGTATAGGTTTTTCCATGGTCGATCTAGTGGCGAGTCTGGGAGCGAGGTCTCCTATCGTAGTTACCAGCTTACGGTCTGCTGGAGGTGTAAATAAATTTGTTAGCTTCTTTCCATTACGTATTAGAGCCGTCGTCATTGGCAGCAGGTCCGATTAAATAAATATCAATTCTTACATCGCACATAGCTGTGCGTGCTACCCTAGAAGCTATTTCTGATGCATATGATATATCGTCAATTGACGGGACACAAATTAAAAGGGCAGAGTTATTATATTTCGTCCTTTAATGAAGGAAAGCCTTGAACGACTTGCGTCTGAAATCGAGACTTCTGTGTCTAGAGTATCCGATTGAAGATAATTGAACTTGGTCCATTTAGTACCAATAAGAGTGGTAGGGCGCATCAAAGCAGTCAGTCTGGGGAAGTACCTCCACCTCACAGAAAACCGCAGCCAAATAACAACTCCCTAGAGAGTTGTTGTGTTCCTGCGTGTGAGTGAGGTCACCAGTAGTTGCTGTGTAAGCAGCAGAGGAGGCATCGCGCGAGTGATATATCGCAAGCGTTAATAGGCTACGGTACCCCTTTACATCAGGTGGGCCGTATGCTTGTATACCTCCCAACGTAGTATAAAAAAAAATCGGTGAATTTCCCGATGACAAGACAATTTTCGAACACCCCCCTTATCTTCGCTAAGAGCATAAGAATTCCCGGTATTGAGATTCCTGGTTATGTTCAATTCTAAAATGAAATCGGGGAGAAGGTCAAACTAACCCCCAAGCAGCGGAGTAAAACAGTGCTGCTGATGATTTTTCAACAAACTTTAAGTCTAACCGTCCATGGAACATTGCTGTCACCTTTATCAGCAAATCCCCTGCCTGATACTGAGCGCTTTTAGCTATATTTTTTATTTACCATACACCTTTACCTTCCCCTGAATCCATTTCGCTTACATTCATGATAACAGAGAGCATTATGACAACTACGCTTAAACCCTTTGAAACTTTTAATCCACTGAAACTAGATATCCCAGAGACTAAGTCATAAAGGCTGATATAGAGCAGGTATCACATCTCATTAAGGGTAAATGTTCAACACCCAAGCGCTTCAGGCACTTTTCCCTGCCAATCATTGTCATAATCATTCGTCATATCGGCTAAGCTAGACTTCATAAATTGATCTTGTGTTTAGATTAATAAGGACCATCTTAAATATAATAGGTGAAAATTCTAATGCTCTATAATGTCTGTACTATAATATAAAGTGGAGGATTTTGATTGTTTGTTTGAACGTGAATCAATGTAACTACCACACGGATTTGAAAAAATATTTTGCATTTGATAGCCCAATCCCTGAGAATCCTATTCAATATCACGATACATACCTTAGAAACCGAGAAAAAGGAAATAAACGTGACTCACATGGGATACCATGATTCGCGCGAAGTCACTGGGCACATCTTGTATAGTCCTAGTCCGGCCATAAGTTCTGTTATAAATGAATATGCATTTTTATGAGGTAATGTAATCTTAATAAAACTTATATATATATATATAGTGTTCTTAAATAATATGCCCAAATTGAAATTGGAAATAGTATTATGTATGCTGATTATAATAATAAATATATTTTATGCCCCACGTGTTACAAATTCTTTCATAGAAAAATAAAATCCGTCATAAAAAATAGCTTTCTGTTGTATGAAACCAACCAGCTAGGAAAATACAAGCATCGTACGGTACGCAGGTACAATACGCCTTCCCGCGCATGCGTCATCAATGCCACAAGGCGCACGCGCGGCGCGAGCGGCCATCATTGTTTCCCAGTGGCGCGCATTACACTAGTACGCGTGACCGTAATCATGCCTGGACGTCGTTATTCTAATCAGGAGTATCTCCAAATGGTACTTTATAAACGCGAGTCTAATAACATCACTGCAGAAGCGTACGTGTTTATACTTCCAGCACGATGGAGCACCAGCCCATTACGCCTTGTGTTCGCGAGTATCTGGACGTTATGTACGCCATGTGAGGTGGATAGGAACATTTGTATAGAACGCCAGGATGCGCTTGTGCAATAATTTTGTATTTAGTGTCGTGATTGAGATGTGTAAATAACTTCTAAATAAACTGATGAACTTTTAAACAAGCCCAGTTAATGTAACAAACGTTATCCGATAGCTTTTTATTTTTGAATATCAAACCACGTCTATCTAGTCTTTAATGTTGTCGTAAAAAACACTAAATACTCAAATTTAACGTTATTACATTAATTTGACAGTCCAAAGCCTGTGTGAAAGTGTGATGGAAAGTTTGTGACCTTTTTCAATAAAATTGGATCAGCTGTTATATCCGGTAAGTGTCCTAATTTCCATTTTTATTTAAATAGATAGGTAGCTATCAGCGTTACAACACCGGCATAGTCATAGGTATTACTTTTTTGAATACAACGTTGGGAGGCGTACGGTCGACCTGATGTAAAGTGGTTATCGTAGCCTATAAACGCTGTGGTCGTCGCTGCGTAAATGGCGTGTTCGATTAGACCCGCGACCCGTGCATCGACCCCGTCAAACTGAATTATTAACAACTGATGATGATGATGATGATGACGGGGCAATCATTATGCACCATAAACCAAGTAGGCACTTTATTTATTTGATTTTTCAAACTTTTTTGACGATGCCGGGACACGAAGTTTCTTGTCTATCGTAACAAATAAACGATATTCTTTCTCCCATTAAAGTTCGGGCATATAAAAAAAAAACACCTTATATATTCATGGAAGACTCAGCAAAAAAATTAAAAATGATTATATTCGAAATAGTCACATGTGGCTTTGATACAGGTCTTTAATCTGTCTGGCCACGAATCTATGGATTTACGCTTAGTTAGGTTTAGAGGGCTAGACGAGGACTAGACTTCAGCTCTTATAAAGTCCGGAACGTTTTTTCGAGCCAGGCTTGGGTAGTTCGTGCATAGTGACCAGGTGTAGAATCCTGTTGGAAACTCCACGATACATTTTTAAACAGCGTATTGGGACAGAAGCCGTTTTCATCCACTCTCTTTAACTGTAGGGATTGATTTAGGGCATGTCCTGTATATCGACGATAAGCGTCGAGATTCAGGTCTTCTTTATTATACTCGACACAGTCCTAGCAAGAATCTTCTTTTTTCGGGATAAGATTTGTTGTTTCGTAATGGGGTTTCGGCGAATTCTGGCTTTAACAGCCTTTGTAGTTCTAATAAAGGTCCCTCCGATCTTTTATAGTCTTCAACAGAGGAGATGTTGATGTATCCGTTGATAGTACGATATACGAACATATTATGGCTAATACCAAGCTTTTGAAGTGTCTTGAATATGACCGACGGCGCCATAACCACTTTGTGAAATGCAATCACTGCAATCCTATTTTCTTAAACACGCCATGCATTATCGTAATTTGGTAATAAACACGAAAATATGTAAATTTGAAAAACAGCGGGAAATCGAAAGACGTTTTTATATAATAAATGCGTTTCAAATTCAAAATAATTAAATAGTTGAAAAAAGAAAAGTTTCTATGTAACAGGATTTATGACCAGACTAATTATATAGTTTTTCTTGGCTTTACCACAACTCAATTCTTTGGAATCAGTCCAGACATTTGCCTTTTCCTCATACAAGTTGGTATATATTTACAGAAGACCAAGTGAAGGATACCTTCAATTTGGTGAAGATCATAACACTATTTCAAAGTTCTATTCGATTATTCCTCTCCTAACTCACTTGACGACAATTGTTGGTCATTTAAGATACTCGTAGTAATATCCAGTCAATTTTAATTTTTTGCGGGAAAAGTGTGGAAAGGTGTAAATATCCGGAAATTGGTCAAAGCATTTCTCACCTCAGCTTTCTAGTCTATCAAGCAGCAGTGGCAGGGCACTTATCTACTGTCATAAGGTAAAGGATCTTGTACTAACAACTTACCTAGTCCCTGCTATTACCTGTTGTAAAAGATTACACCTGGCTATGGAATGTATATTTCCTACACCTTCCTTTCTCTATAATTACTCAAATTAATATCTAACGCTATTACCCGTGCCCCGTTCAATAAATACTGGTTTCTTATACCGTGTAAATAATTATTTATTTGTCGAGCAGCATCTACCAACACATTTACTATACGCAGTGTGCATTCACTTTGCATTCCGCAAGGTGTACAGTTATAAATGGTATAATATTAGGTATTTTTCATGTTCTACGTCGAGAGGCGTACAAGCATGTAAAGTGGTTAGCGTAGTTTAGAAACGCTTGCAATATATAAAGTATCGCTCACGTGTGACCGCCATAGACGTTGACACAGTAAGTCCTCAGCGCCTGGTAAGGCTTTCCCGGTATTACGGGATCACGCGTTATTTTCCCTATTTCACAATTGCGGAATTACAAGCTCCAGCGAGATTTGCGGGACTGCGGCGAAGCACATACTCGACCGTTCGCGAGCAGTGGGAGGTGAATGATGCGGGGCGCAGGCAGCGACTAACGAGTGAGTGTCATTTGGCAATCATTTTGAAAACAAACATAAAAGATCATAAGGTATCGCCTTAAAATATTCCTACTTAGTTAATGTAATGCCTTTTTCGTATTTCTGTGTGAAGTTTTTTGCTGTAGTGTATTTAGGGATACTATAATTAAGTACAAAAGTGACAAGTTCAGTGCAAAACAATTATTTTTAAGTAATTCTTTCGTTTCGACATTTTCTCAAATTTAAGGACGGCTTAACTACAAAATGTAAACTGTGTAATAGTATTATCAAAACTACTGCTAGATCTACTAAAGGATTACGCATTTAAAATCTAAGCTTAATGTAAAGGATTTAAGCAAAACAGTGTCAACAATACAACTTCAGAACCAATTCGGGCGTTAAAGCTTATGAAAATCTCGGACCATTTTCCAATCCAAAACATTGAAAGTTCATACAAAGGACGGATTGCCCTTAAGTGTATCCGTAACTTCTTCAGATTTATGAGAATTATTTAAGGCATGCCTGCATCAATCTGCAACATCAATTCGAATGATGATCATGAACTACGGAATGAATCTTCTTCATATGAAAGTTCTATATGAAATGATGAAACGCAAATAATCGTGTTATGTTTTGGAATTTAGAACGTACTCGTATTTTTAGAAGTATGCCAGCAACCGTTTGCGTAGAAATTTTAAGAAAAAAATTGAAGGACTTTGATCTTGAACTGGACAGAGATATTGTCGCAATCACAAGAGACGCAACGTTGGTTATAACTGGTATTCCTGCATCTCAACAACTTTGCTATGCATGGGCATAGCAAAGTTGTTACAACGTGGCTTACAACGTGGAATATTAGACGTAATTTATAAAAAAATTAAATCGAGTAAATTCAACTGCATCAAGTGAGGTGTGTTAGGATCGAGTCACGTGGCGTTAGGTTCTCTCTGCCTTTTTTTTTTTTTTTTTTTTTGTGACGCGGGGAAAAATGCATTACGCACACCACCGGTGCCTGGGTGGCCTCCGGCGGTAGTGTGGGACTCCCCGTCGGCTGTCCGACGGTATACCCACTAAACAACCCCGCGAAATGCCATCGGCCGCGTTGGTGTGGTGCCCCGGATCTGTCAGCAACAGGACACAGGTTCTCTCTGCCTATCCCGCAAGGGATTTGGTGTGAAGTTATAGATAGATAGATGAATTTTTTTTCACAATTGACCATGACATTAAGTGAAAAGTCCCTGTACACACAGACGAATTTTGGTTTTTCAAGAGTCTCTAAAAAACTACACTCTACATCACTGAACATATGTGGGACCACCCTCGATGTATTTCCTATACAATATCTAAATCGGTCCACAATTGGCGAAGATATCGCGTAACATATAGTATACTTATATACTTTCGCAGAATAATGCCTAAAAAAAGATTATGAAATATTTAAAAGTTATCATTTTTTTACTACGGTTAAAAGACAGCAAAACTGTGCTCGTAACTATACAAGAGTTTCGAAATAGCGGAGGGTAGAAAACAAATGCGCGGCTTCAAGTTTATTAACGGATTTTGTAACATAGGGCAATAAATGCAATTAAAAGTTTGTTATTTAAAAAAAAAGTGGAAAACAATTATGTCTAAACCTACATTACCCACAGCGCCACATTATTCGGAATTCGTGTGACATTTAAGTACATTTAAAGGCTTTCCTAATGACCCATTGTTGCCTCATCCAGTGATTAAATTTACCTTAGTCCGATGGAATGGCCAGGTGCGAACGTAATGCTTAGTAAATAGCTACTTTATTTATTTGCCTGTACGCATATTCGCCATGAAATGGCGAGGATTTTGCGGTGGTTTTGCGGCACAGCTTTCTTGTTGCGTAGTCTAGGTTATGGTCACTGGGAGTGCTTTATATGTGGTTGGGTATGATATTTTTCCTTCAGTATTTGCGGCGTATGGGATCAAAGTAAATGAACCGTGTTGTGCAGAAATGATCCAGTCCACTAAAAAATAAGTTTTAAATAATCTAATTTGAAATAGGAACTCATTTTTCTTTTGATATAAATATCACACATCCACATTAATTTTAATCCAATTGAATCTAAATTATAGGTTCAATGTTAATAAAAAAAACTTTTTCAAAGTTCAAGAATTTGATTATACGTGAGAAACAGACACATATATCAGTTCCAACATGCAGGCAAACGATTTAATGCTCGCTCACTCTTACAGGGAGTCCTGATTCGATTTCGATTCGATCACTGGCTCTCAGGGTATATTCCCTGCATTCTCTACATGTCTGTAATGTATCTTAGATCGAACACGAAATCATTTATCTATCAGGATACATATTAAATAATCGGGCTAACAGCACGTAACTCTGCTTGGCACTAATGTTGACACCAAACCAGGTACATAAACCTTCACAAATGCTGTACATTCTTCATAAGTGGACTACACAGTACGCGGTAAGATACCATCAACCCCAGAACCCAGTAATACGTTTTAGAAATCCTTTCGTACTACCCTGTCAAATGCTTACGCAAGATTCACACAGCCGCAGAAAACCTTCTGATCTAACGCCAAATGTTTCAACGAAATTGCAAAATTTTATCTGTAAAATCAAATGGAGCATTCTGGATCCGTACATCATCTTTCATTCCGGAGTCACCCTATTCGCCCATGGACATTTCATCGGATTTCACCCTCATTCTCCTCGCAATTATTTTTCCATACCCTTTTTCTACTAAACTGATGGTCCTGTAGCTGGTGCAATCTCTTCGTGATTCGCATCTTCAATAGTTTGGGACATTTGCAGTTTTCAACCCTAAATTGCATAGGAATAATAAAACACTCAAAATTACACACTATTCCTGTTTTTTACTACTCATATTAATTTCATCAACTGTCCGTATACCGCTGACTTTCCATATTTAAATATTCGTGTCTCCCATTCAATTTCATCGATTCGACGAGAAAAAGAAGCAATCTACAGAATACAAATGATTTAAAATCTCTGATCTAAAAGGATGATGGGCGAGAGAATTTCGACTGTTCAGTAAACCTGTCCAGCACTATTAAAAACTTGGTCATAACCTGTAAACCTACAGGGCAAGTCTGATATATCTAGAAGGGAGAAAGCAATTCCCTAATCACATCGTTCAAATAAAATTCTAGAACACTACCATAAAGAAACAAGACTAATCCACCGTACTGAGCAATATCTCAGTATTAATGGCACAGAGCGATTATCTGTGTACCACCCTGCAGTGGGATGCGCGATAGCACGTCCTTCGGAGCGGCCGGTAATAGTCAAGTTAATTTAATGTTATCACTTCATAGCACTGCTTGCTCGCCATACGCTGCGATGCCAGCTATTCCGTGTTTGCTAGGATATTTTTTATGCGAAAGAGTTTCCAAAGTGGTGAGCTTGTCATTTTTATATAATAGCCTCGGAATGGAGAGTAATGTTTTCAGGTTCGTGTACGTTTCCGTTTTAAGTTTTATATTTCACCATTACTTCTAAAAGCCTAAACCAAATCAAATGCATGAGGTATCGTTGAATTATGTCTCCGTATTGTGCAGACGGAAGAAAAAAAATCTTGCAAACTTGCCGAGTACGATATCGTCGTAAAGAGTTTTTAAAATGTGATCCAAAAATATACATTTAAAAGTATGTTTTTATTTAATTTTATACTACTTTTTATTTTATCCATAATTTTCTTTTATACTACGTCGGGAGGCATACAAGCATACGGCCCACCTGATTTAAAGTCGGTACCGTAGCCTATTAACGCTTGCGATATATTAAGTATCACTCGGGCGATGCCTGCTCTGCTGCTTACACAGCAACTCCTTAGGAGTTTACTGGTGACCTCACTCACACGCAGGAACACAACAACCCCCTAGGGAGTTGTTATTTGGCTGCAGTTTTCGGTGAGGTGGAGGTACTACCCCAGGCGGGCTGCTTTGATGCACCAGCTGGACGATACCATATTATTGAATTTTTATAAGAACCAAGAAGTTCCATTATGATACAGTAATGATAGAAATTCAGTTCTTATATACATAAATGTAATGCCTACCCATGCTTTATTTGCACATAACAACGTAAGAATTGCACTAAGCACAGTAAAATTATAATTTTGATTCTATCACATAACTACTACCTATGTCCGCCATCGTCCAGCTCAGTTCAATAACCACGTTATTTTATTATCACCGGAACTACATTCAGTTGCCCATATTTCCTGGTGATATATCAATCAGACCTAATAAAGGATAAGCATAGTTACATACTTATTTATAACATTTAAGCTATGTGATGAATCATTCTGAAAACAACAGGGGCCTACGGAGATATCCGAAGTACGGTATTTTTCAGTTGACTAAAAAATAAACATCAAAATCAGCTAAAATACTTACAGCGTGCAACAAATATGTGGTGATACATACAAGCCAAGCGACGGAGCCCTTTTTCGTTTCTCGAGGGTATTAGGAAGAAATATAGGTTCTTAGAAATATTTTTACAATTATGACGAGCTCGGTGGCTCAATCGTGAATTACGCGACTTTGACACCAACGCTCGTGGGTTCTTTTTTTTATACTACGTCGGAAGGCATACAAGCATACGGCCCACCTGATGTAAAGCGGGTACCGTAGCGTAAGCAGTGGTGTGCACAGAGATTTTTGACAGGGTAGGCAGAATTTTTTTAAAGCTATTAACTTACCAAAAAATACAGCATGTTGATTTTGGTTACCCAGTCTTGTGGAAATAATGATGTATGTGATTGGTTAGCCACCTCAAATATCTATAGATTGATTGATTTTATATACATATCAAATTGCAGATATTCGAAGGGGCCTTTCGGTTTTGCATTAAACTTACGATTAACTTTGCCTTTAGTTTGTATTAATTTCAAATCCAGTGTACAGCGGCCTTTCTCAATCACTTGTTTTTTTTTCACCGAAAGATAGTTTTGAAAACGCATCATTTTTTATTTTCCCTACACACACACCACCTGAACAACTTGAATAAACAAACAATGGCGGCCCAGTTTAAAAACAAAATAAAATTTACCATCAATATTATACGAAAAAAAGAAATGGCAGCTCATTTCACTGTAATTATATGGAGCACACTAATCTTTAATAGGCTTGGGTAAAAAATATCGAATTTTTTACCCAAACAAAATTGAAATTTGAAACAATAATCGATATAATATATCGTCGATATAATCGTTCTCGAACTATCAATATTCGATATTTATTTCAGAGTATCGAATTTGTATCAAATTCGATATTTTTTAAGACTTCTGTACATACGACACATGTATGCAACAGCGGACAATATTTAATAAGTATTACCATGTCCTCCTGGAAAAAATATCGATATATCTTTTTATTGTACGTATATCGATATTTTATAAATATAGATTTCGATATATATCGATATATATTTTTGATTTGCCCATCCCTACTCTTTAAAATAGTTACGTAGCAATGTTCGCGACACTTCGGTAATTTACGTCACGGTTCGGTTGAAAAGACATTGTCTAAACTATGCGATTGTGTGCGTTATATTGTGGGCAATGTATTTACAGGAATGCACACTACACTATTCGTATTACCAACGCGGCACACATATGTAAATTTAGACAGAAATAGTTTGTGTCTCTGCCGTTAAGCTCCCATTGCAGCGCTAGTGTAGCACATCGATGTAGCGGGTATTGATGAATCTATTTTAATAACTTGCACCGATACCGATAGATGGAGCTGTTTTTAATTTTTTGTTTTTGATACGAAATATTAGTTAAAAACTATGTTTAAGAATTAAGAAACATCGGATGGTATTTATCAAATTGATAGGGTAGGCAATGTCTTTTTGCCTATATGGAGTGCACGCCACTGCGGATTAGTGCTTGCGATATATTCAGTATCACACACAAGACCAACATTTGTGTACATGAACATGTTTGTTTGTCTTGGGCTGGATGTTTTAAAGAGAGGTAGGGCGATCAAAGCAGCCCGTCTGGGGAAGTACTTCCACCTCACAGAAAACCGCAGCCAAATAACAACTCCCTGGAGGGTTGTTGTGTTCCTGCGTGTGAGTGAGGTTACCAGTAAGCTCCTAAGGAGTTGCTGTGTTAGCAGCAGAGGCATTGCGCGAGTAAAACTTAATGTATTACAAGCGTTAACAGGCTACGGTAACTGCTTTACATCAGGTGGGCCGTATACTTGTATGCCAGTCAATTAATAACATTTTCAGTTATAAAAATGATTTCTAGTATACATGCACGCACGTAATTAGCAAATGAGACTGAGGTAGAAATAGGGCGCAGTTACCAATATATAACTTTCAGAACCGTCACAACCGCAAATTGCAGGAACTATAATAATTCATAACTTCATAGTTATCTTAATTTATGACAGGCAAAAGGTAATCGAAAATTTATCAAACATTCCACAAATATCCAAAACCCACGCATATCCTGGTAACCCTAGGCAAATTGCTGAGTGACCTTTCAGTCGAGTATTTATAGCACAAGTCTAATCGCATTGAAATATTGATATTAGGCAGTAAATTTCATGATAATGAGACAACCGACACTGCCGGAGGTACCCTGGCATGCCAACGTGAATTGTCTAGACTAACGAGATAGAAGCTATCTGACATGACTAGATAACAATTATCTACTGTAGGAAAAGAAATAACGGTGTCGACTTTGTTTCCTACTTAACTGTACGGACATTAGAATTACACGAAAGAATTTTCCATATCAACAATGGCAATATATAAAGCGGATAAATACTATGACACCACTATTATACCTATGCATGCATATATCTATATCATATCATACCGCAGCTCCGGCCACGTCGCGTGGCTATGGGCTTTACACATTTGTGTTTCCAATGTAAAATTTAATAAGTCAAACTGTCTTATGAAACATAAATAGTAAATATTATAATATTGTACACAAACGTAAACAAGATAGCACTCAGCGATAACTTATTAATGAAAGAATTTTAGTATCGTTACAGTGATTCAAGAGTTTGCCCTTTACATCCAAACAAACAAGTTTATCCTTATATATATTCTTTATTGCACACAAATAAATCAATACAATAAGTGTTAAATACAGTGTACAAAGGCGAGCTTATCTCTTCAAGAGATTTCTTCCAGCCAACCGTCAACAATCCTTTTATGATATGTATACAAATTTTCTAAAAGAAAATAGTTTTATTGAAACGTTTATATTAGATCGAAATCAAAAGTATTAGTAATTCAGTTATTTCTATGAAATTCAATTACTTCCAATCGTTGTATTACCTATAAAGGTAAACTTGCCAATTATGTCATCATCATCCGAGTGTTAATCCCGGTTGCGTTCTAATCTTTCGCTTCGGAGCCCACGGTCCGCTTGCAGGCTTTTACTCCTCCATTTCGCGCGGCTTTCGACATCCCTTATAGTGAGACAATGACACGCATATCATCCCTCGCGGCATCAAGCAGCACTTCTTGGGCCTACTTCTTCTACCAGAATCTGGCGAAGGCGGCATGGCTAAACATTTATTCCCCATGTAATTACCGATTTTTGTAAGATGTGGCCGAACCAGTGTAGATACTCTTGCAATTTGTCTGCATATGTCTAATGACAATACTGAGCTGATAGTGATCATGCTGAGCCACAGGTACTCCTCATCTCCTCATTGATCGATCGATGTCAGGAGCGTGCACGAGAAAAGCTATAAATAAATAAATAAATAAATATATAAATATTGTCGGACAAATTACACAGCGCCACCTAGCCCCAAAGTAAGCGAAGCTTGTGTTATGGGTACTAGACAACTGATAAACATACGTAAATACATTTTTTTTTGTAAATACATACTTATTATACATAGAAAATACCCAGACCAATACAAACAGACATGTTCATGCACACAAATGTTTGTACTGTGTGGGAATCGAACCCACGAGCGTTGGTGTCAAAGTAGCGAAACAGCGCGTTTCACCACTGCGCCACCAAGCTCAATCAATGAATGTTGAAGAAGCGAATGAGATGTATAAAAGACCGAATCATGTGGCGCTTAGCTCTCTTTGCCTACCCCGCAAGGGATTTGGGATGTACAATGTCCTTTTTTTATTTATTTTAAAAACCATTTGGTACTTTCTTTGATATCGAATTTATTACTTGGCAACACTGATAGATGTATTGCTCTGAGCTTTTCAGAACTTGTCTGAGACACTCTAGTGTATTTATATAACCATAAAGTAATCTGATATACTTACTCTCTTTGACTTGTCTTGCAGTAGTGTTCTTTTCCAAAAGCGTTTTTGACCTCTATTGGTATTAGTACATTATTTATATTTAGAAGAATTTATTTAATAATACAATTATTATTATTAATTAATATTAATTAATTACTTATAATTTAATAATAATCCTCTTAAGTATAGAAATAATGGTCAAGTCTTGACCTTATTATTTCAATAGCAACCAATAATATCACACAACGGCAATCTGTCATTGGATGTGTTTTAGAATGTATGTATAATTGCTTGGTATTTCCAATGCTAAACGAACCCGAGAAGTAACTCCATTTCACAGAATACAAATAGCAACTCCCTGAAGAATTGTTATGCTGCTAGCTCCTAATCATTTGCTGTGTTAACAACAGAAATGACAATGCTTCCGCAATAATCATTATAATCATTTATAAACTGCGCTGCGCTATAACTTACGCTAACTTACGCTTACTTTACATGAGCTGTGCTGTAGGTATGCCTCACAATGTTGTATAAAAATAAATAAGTCAGTATTCTCGCATAAATTGCATAGCGCCATCAAGACCCAAACTGAGCAAAGTTTGTGGTATGGTTGCTAGACCATTGTTAAACTAATATATATCCTTTTCTTTAAATACGTACTTATAAAACTCTCAGGCAAAGATTAACAGTCCTGTTTATGCCTTATGTGGGAATCGAAACTATGGCCCTTGGTACTAAAGTAGTCATCGCCGCCCACTCGTCATAAATTACAAAAAAACTTATACCTATATTAAACTAATGGAACACAATAGTTTATTTCATTTACAACAAAACCAGAATTTTCTTAATTAAAATAAATGAATAATTCTTTAAACTGTCTTCAGAGAAGTTGTGGGTTCACTAATTTCGTAAAACCAATCAGATGCTACGTCTTTTAGAAATAGTAATTTGCAAAATAGGCTCATATACGCAGGTACAAACCCCAACCAAAAAAATATATATATTGATTATAAATAGGTTGATTCAAAACCTTCTTCCGTATTTTGTTAATCGCTGCTTGATATTGCCATACTGTTATCTCTCTTAATACATCAATTTATACCTCTCTGTGGTTAAGTAAGTACACAGTAAGCCTCTGAGACGCAATTTGACATATATACATGTCGTCAGACCAGTAGCACTGCGGTCAGACCACCTGATGGTTGAAGGCTACTGTGCAATTAAACATCAATCGTACTTATTACCATATCCGATAAAATGTAACCGACATATACGTAGGTACCAGCAGGTTATATTTTAACTTTAAGGTTCCGTGCTGGAGGAACAAGACATTAGGCGATAACATGGACCACTTACGATCTCTCCTCCGTCTTAACTACTTCCTCATTTAAGTTCAAAGGCAGTCGAAATACATTTCTAAATCTATCAGGACTATATTCAAACCCCATTGACATCATCTTCTTAGCGTTATCCTATTTCCTAATTCATTAGGATTGGCGCTACCTAAGCCTAAGTATTTGGCGAAGATACTGATTTTTACACGGAGTGACTGGCGTCAGACCTTCACAACCCAGAGTGTAAATCAGACCTTTATTCGGTTAGGTTAAGTCATCTTTCGAAATATAATTTCTTGGACATACGGGTTTCCTCATAATATATTCTACCACCGCAGAACAAGTGATAATTATAAATATGTACATAAATCCGAAAACTGAAATTTAGTCGTACATGCCAGGATTTGAACCGTTGACTAATTGATTAATAGGCAGGTTCTTTATCATTCAAACTCCACTGACTATATACCAAATTTAAGTGTCCTTATTCTAATCACAGTCTTGACCATAACTGTGACAAATTTAGGTGTGCATATTCAAAACACAGTCTTTGACTGTTTCTCTATTTAGGTACACATATTCAAACCACAGTCTTGAGCTGTAACTATGCTAAATTTAGATCTTCATATTCAAGTCACTTGCATATAGATTTGGACATTATATAAATTTACCATTTACCGTTTACCTTTTCACATTGCCAACTTGGGACGACGGATAAATGGATGAATCGAAGATAAGAAGATGAGCGGATGGGCAGCGAGTGTCCTTTGTTCCCAGAAGTCCCCTCTAGCACTGTCACTCTAGCACACACCCGGGTGACAAATTTTCCCAACTGTCCACTTTTGCTTCATGCCAGAGGGGACAAGTGGTATTTTTTTTTTCTTCATTGTCACCTTAGTGAATTGGCGCATGCGATATTACTTATATTACGAAGATTCCAATCAAAATATACAAATACAAACAGACATGTGCGTGCATACCGTCTACCATGTCGTATTTCTTGCGCGAAATCAAAGCCGCGACTCTTGGTATTCGATGTTATTACTGCTAGCCACATGGCTCATCAGTTAATACGTTTTATTATACACACCGTAATTTCTCCAAAAAATACTTATGTCAAAATGCCGCGCCCGGTGAAACCACGGGTCAGTAAGGTCAAAACAAAGCATCTAACTAACAACTATTTGTGAAAGGGACGAACGATATGCCCAAATATATAATAGGTAAGTATCGTAAAGGTCGCAGCTGTTCATATATCATTTGGTAGATTGCCTAATGTATCGACGTCAAGCAATGTTGTAACGTTTGTATAACTCGAAGAATTTTTTGGAACGAACAAAGCAGTTATATGAATAATAGGTAAAATATCACCTTCAATACATACCGTCGTTTATATATATATACCAGGCATGTTTAGATTCGGCAAATGCATGTTCCCACCATTAGGGTACATATCTATAGATTCAAAGCAGCATCTCGACGTGAGCTCTGACTTTGTTCGCTAATATGCATACAATAATTATTTTACTACGTTTCGGCTTTGTTTAACGAGAAGTTAGGTACTTAATAAGTCCGTGTTTCTATTTGAGCTTTTGTTTATCAGCCTCAAAACATATAACTTTGCCGTTTTCAAGGTTGCGAAAATACAATTTCTGAAATCTATTCATTAATATAGTTTATATTCGTGTATATAAGACCTGAAACTAAAAAGTATGCACCGTATGAGACAAATATTTTTTCTACTGATGATCCATGTTTAATTTTATAATCCATGCCATTTACCACAAAGTTTATACCTGTACACCAACCCATATAACATATTCGTAACAAATTCTCCTTTTACTAGGCAAGGTTCATGTCACAATTCCACGCCGTTGAAAAACATTGACACAAAATCCCGTTCTACTGTTTGTACCTATATTTATTTTATAAATAAGCAGCCGAAGAGTACACCTTTATCTGTAAATCAGTCTGTAAGTGTGCACTCAAGCATGTTAATGGAAATCACTAATATTAAATCAATGCCTCAATACGTTAGCGGGAAGGATATTTGCATGCAGTCAATACGACTAGGCAGCCGTCCGTTAAATCAGTGTTTATCTGCTGTTTAAACTGCCGTTGGTAAAACTGCCGTATATCTACTTGTCACATGCCTTGCACTTCACTGTATGCATGCATTATTGGTGACTTTTAATACGTGTATTTATTGATACCTACCATCGCAATGTCGTCGATATACCGCGTGGTATTTGTCCTTTAATATATACAGATTTAGTTGAACGTAGTGAAAAATTATAATCCTACGATTTCGAAAGATGTGACTAGGTATATAAAGTTATTATACATACTAATGGTGGTCTACGGGACAGGCCCACCACTCATACCCACCACTGTGTCTCCTGTGTAGCCAGAATTAACAGCGGCGACCACAAAAAAGGCAATGAACAGTGAAGTCCATTGCCGTCCCGGGGGTTAAACTACAGCTGCCTTGGAACTCACAAACGAATTTAATCAGAAGAAATTTGTAGGAGTAGGAAGTTTTAGAATTGACTTCCCCTCTTGGCAAAGTGAGAGACAGCAATATGACAAATAAGGCATTTAAAACCTCAAAGAGATGGCTAGTCAAGTGAAGCTCAACTGCCGTGCACCACGGATAATCAAATATCTAACATTATTGGGACCTAAACAGTGAGTTGTTACCTAACACATCGATTCCAATAATATAGATTGCAGAACCGCCTAAACGCCTGGTAGTTCTCCCTTGTTGCCACCAAATCAGAATAGTATACTACCCCGGATGTGACACGCAAGGAATTTAACATATCGTCCCGCTCCCGTTGCCAGAGATCGCACTCCCAGAGAACATGATGTGCTGTTTGCTCGAATTCATGATTTGTCGTAGAACACTCACATAAAGGCGATGACACAAGTCTAAATGAAAAGAGCTTTGCCCTAAAGTTTCCATGCCCTGTTAAAAATTGCGCAACAGGATGATCGACTTCTAACCACTCTTTACTTAATCTGTCTCGCACTGATTGAAAGAACAGATACAAGTGGCGTCCTTTAGTAGAAGTTTCCCATCTTTCTTGCCATTCAGACAGTAAAGTTTCAAATACCTCGTCAATTGGTTTGAAAAATCTAAGAATTTTGTCAATATCGCGGCGTTTTAGAAAGTCAGGGTGTATGTTTTTAGAGGTGTAGTACATTGAAGCTCGGCGTTGAATTTCTAAGTCAACTGGTAATACGCCTGCCAGCACTGGTAGTGCCTCGGTACTCACAGTTCTATACGATTTACATAAGAATATTAAAGCGAGCCGCTGACTTTGCAGCAACTTACGACGCGCAGCACCTATGGTAGCCCTATCAGCCCATGCAGGTGAACCGTACGTAATACATCCTAAATATGTGGCTGTGTAAATAATTTTTAACGTTTTAAAAGTTAAGCCCCAGGTCGAGGTGGAAATTCGAGTTAACGCATAAAAGTTCTTTTTGGCTTTTTCTCCAACCTGCTTTATGTGTTCAATGTAATTAAAACCTTTGTCTAACAGTAATCCCAAGTAACAAACCGAGTTTTTGTTTGCAACTGATACTCCATTGAAGTGGAATCGCGGCGGAACCTGCAAATTTCCCTTAAGCAAGAGCTGATATGTTTTGTGAGGTGCGAAATCGAGACGGTTACGATAACCCCAGTCTGAAATGAGGCCAAGGCAAGTAATGGCTAGTTTTTCTATACTTGATCTGGAATTAGCTTTTATTAATAAGAGACCGTCATCGGCGTAGCCAGTTAACGAACACCCTTCCGGTAAGGGTAGGCTAAGAAAGTCATCAAAACCGATATTCCAAAGATAGACTAATGGTGGTCTAGTAAACTTGTGGGTGACTAGATTTCTTGTATTGTTATGTTCGTCAATGGTCGCTATTTTTTGGAATTTGTTATTTAAGATTTTTCGCCGTCTTTATACAACGCCGGGTAACGGAACGGTTTCCGCAGTCTATGAACGCTCCATAGAAAGTATGTTACTCGTATGATGGGCCCGCAGCTGCTATATATATACTTCTGAATTAATAGGTGTCATCATATTTTTTAGAGTCAACCTAACCTGCAAGTGCAAAATCATGAGGTTCTTACGAACGAGGGATAGGCAGCAACATTTAATAGGAGGCATCCCAAATGGGGAAATAGGTACATCCAACTTACATATAATGTAGCTATGTATAAACATATGAGGTAGTGTAATAAGTAAAATAAGTAGCTAGCGTGAAGATCGATATCTTCATTCTAAATAGCATTAAATTCAAAATGGCATAGAGCTACAACACTTCTTTAAACAAATGTGTACTTTATTTATTTTCGCGTTCGACTTTCTTTAATATACTATATACCGCAAGTGAACGATTTTTCTATCAAACCAAAATTGCTATCCTGTAGTCCGCCTGAAACCCGTAGCCGAGCGATGGATCGACAGCCGCAATGAACAACGTCCGAACTATCAGCGCACTTCAGCGTCAGGAATAAAAAGACACTGATTCATTCACACCTAATGCAAAAGATAAAAATGGGTATCGCATGTACACAATATTTTTTGCGAATAACTCGCTATCTTCTTTACAGTCATAGCCTACCTCACCGAACGTGGGGCATCCTGCTATAATTAGCAGGAAGGAAAACAAACAAGGCTCTAACGAAAGGGATGTAGGATAGTTTAGAGCAGACCGTATGGAGATAGGCACATATCACAGAAGACTTCTGCTTCTACCTAGTGGGATAACCGCTTCCCACGCCATTAAAAAAAGCTTAAAATGTTTTGATAGCATTAAGAATCAGCGCGATCTGCTACCTAATCCCTAAGGATTTGGCGAAGATACAGATTTTTGCATAGAGCGACTACCGTTATCAGACCTATACAACCCAGAGGGAAAACCTGACCTTTCTTAGGTTAGGTTCTTATAATGCGGTATACTCACGATATTTTCCTTCACTGCCGAGCAAGTAATAGTTACAAATATGTACATGCCACCAGGATTCGAACCATGAACCATCAAATAATAGGTTAACTCGTTATCCACTAAGCTATCACTGCTCTACCTCAGAAAAGACTGCAGCCAAATAACTCCGTATGGAGGGCTGTTGTATTATCGCGACTGTAAGGTTTACCATCGAGCAAGCCGTACGCTTGAAACCTACTTCAGTAGTATTAAAAATTTTAAACTGTTAGGTTCATTACCTAGTAGTATCTAACCGTATATCCGAATAGATTCCGTTCACATAAACTTAGCGAGTTTTTATATCATAATGCGTCGTATAAGTACAGAGCATGTTTTATTTAACCTTTGCCTCCGCCGCGGGCGTGTTAACCTTATTCTATCTGAGATAATAAATATAATATCTAACAGCTAAAGGCAATGCATTTGCGGTAATTTTATCTCGTAATGTTAAAGATTCGATGCGACAAAATAATCGCAAGTTTCGTACCAAAAGGATGTACATATTTGAAATTATCGTAGAGCTTCCTGAGGGCATAGTAGTATCGTAATTTCGCTACATATAGGGAAGCAAAAAACGTCAAAATCACAACGAAATTGTATGTGAGCAGAGTACTAAGTTTACAGGAACTATAAATAGTCTTGTATTTAAGTTTACCTTTTTTGGAGTTTACTCCTTAGAAACGATTTTGAATTATAAGGCCCGGTACGAAATTTTATTAGGAGTCAAGTGAACGCGTTAACAAAAAACGTTACGCTTGTCCGCTTAAAAAGAGACGAACATCAGAGTGAGATAGAAGTATCTAAATTCCAAAGGATTAAAAGGGTAATTCCCCAGTCAAGCAGCTTTATGCGCCCTACCTCTCTTAACCCTTTACCCTAACCCCTTAATTACATTTCTTCTTCCTAGCGTTTTTCCGTTTCCTAATCCATTAGGATTGGCAGAATCCGATATCTAAGATTAAAAATTTGGCGAAGATATAGATTTTTTCATAGAGCGACTACCGTCACACCTTTATAACCCAGAGACAAAACCAGACCTTTGCAGGGAGAAAACCAGACCTTTACCACTTACACTCACGAGTTGAAGCTACTTCAGCACTATTTTCGTAGAACGACATAAGAAGCATGACGCCACCGCTGTAGAAATGTTGCTTTGTTCCTTACCTATATTTTTACAAAGTTTCAGAAACAGTGTAAACCGGCGTCAATGAATCGGGACTCGTCAAATTTATAGGCGACCAATCGAACACTAGGTGCTTATTAATAGAAAGATCAATTTTCAGAATCAATTAAAAATTAACGAGTATAAGGCGTAAGTACCACAAATAATGTTAGTGGACTAAAAAACAGGTTGATTACTATCACACAATAAACCAGTATACTTGTAGTGTGAAACCTGGAAAAGTCGTAATTGTCACGATTACAGGACCCAAAAAAGCGCGCGAAACCGTAGGCAGACCGAAGCTAAATTACAAGTAAAAATAAGCCAGTCAGTTAAAAAGGACCTTCACTTATATAGAATATCAATATACAGATAAACAACGCATACATATAATTAAAAGTAAAGACAGATCCAGTAGTGGGTTGAATGCAGGCTGTTTGTGTATGTATGAGCATCGTCTAGCAAACACAACTTATTAATTCAACGTTCATTAAAACGTGACAGTAAAGCACTACCCACTACTATAGTAGAGTCACGTAGGTCGCCAATGAAATATGTATTATGAAACAACAAAAACAAGTATTAAACGAAACAAAAGGTCAATTGAATCTATTAATAACAGTGTTTAGCGGTAATAGAGATAAAATTGCGATAACATCTCAGATTTAACGCTGTAGATTAACCGCTACGGCACATGAATTTAATTTCAACAATCTCATGCTTTTTCTACATTAAATACCGACTACTTCTAGATAAAAATACGTTAGAACCGGAGCTAATTCGATGAATAATACATACAACGCAAAAATCAATTGTGGCGTACAGAATAATTTGTCTTATGTTGAAAGATAACAATCACGCCGGTTTAATAACAAAATCCGAGTGCGGTTGCAACATGCGCCGACAACCATTTAGCAACGCCTCGCCTCTTTGAACATTGAACCTGCATCAGTCATTATAATTTAGTACGCCCATCGGTTTTCGGCGATATTCGGCATTCGTTAATACCGCGCGAGAATTATAAAATTGGGGAGCCCGGTTGCGGAGTGGTTATGAACGCTACCTTGACAGCAAGCCTCGTGAATTCTATTCTCACAAAGAACAAACACTTGTGAACATGGATATGTCTGTTTGTCTTGATCTTGGTGTATTTAAGAGAGGTAGGGCGCATCGAAGCAGCTAGTCTGGAGAAGTAATTCCACCTGACAGAAAACCCCAACCTAATAACAACTCCCTAGAGGGTTGTGTGTCTGCGAGTGTGTGAGGTTACCAGTAAGCTCCTAAGGAGTTGCTATGTTAACAGCAGGGGTGTCATAGTGCGAGTGATACTTAATGTTTTGGAAGCTGTCATAGGCTAAAATAACCATTTTAACTCCCTGGAGGGTTGTTGCGTTCCTGCGAGTGTGTGAGGTTACCAGTATGCTCCTAAGGAGTTGCTATGTTACCACCAGGGGTGGCATAGTGCGAGTGATACTTAATGTTTTGAAAGCTTTCATAGGCTACCGTAATCATTTTACAAAGGTAGGTAGGTTGTATTCCTCCCAATGTTAAATAAAAAAAAAATTAAAGAATAAATCGTCCACAGTTGGAAAATGTCAATTGCAAACTGTGAACATCTATACACCGAGTTGGTGAGTTTTTGTTACAGACAATGAGCTATTTCCCATTACTTTCCTGGCATGAAAGTAAATGGCGTCTTTAAGAGTGTACGCGTCAGGGGGCCGTCGCCGCGGTGCGCTTGCACATTGTATGCGCGAGCAGTCGCCACATCGGCATTCCGTCTGTGTGCATACGCAACTGCATTATTCACAACCGCTCACGCTGCCCCATTATACCGTACGATCCTTAACGCCTAGCCACCGCATTAGGAATACCGGAAAAACTAACAATGTCGTACCTATTACATGACAAATTGCAACTACTAAACGACCACTACCGCATTTGGCGCCCGACTACAGCCTCTCATAATTGCGTGGGGTTATTTACTTCTAGGAAATTTCTTTTTACTGCCTTTTAGGATAGGTTAGGTCGAAGTTGTGGCTTGTGCCGTAACGGTATTTCGCAGTCACAGAGCGATTCAGACATTAGTAAGTTGCGCGAGAGCACACTCTGGAGTGTAATTACCCTGTTTCATTAACTGCGCAGTCGGTTTATTTTATTACAAATTTATATGCTATCTCTAATATTTCATGCATGACTGTCAGTCAATGTATTCTCAACCGGTAATAAGAATATACTCGTATATTACTTGTGATGTTTTCAAGGAATACTGAATTCAATTTCCCGGTTCGAATCCTGGTGTACCACTAAATTCGTGGTTTCGAATTTATATATTTATTTGTAATTATAACTTTCAGGGAGGTGAAGGAAAACCGTGTCAGGAAACCCGCACGTACAAGGAATTATATTTCGAAAGACATGCGATCCAAGCTAAGAAAGGTCTGATTTTCCCTCTGGGTCGCGGAGGTCTGTATGACTAAAAAATGAGATGAGAATGATGGCAGTCGCTTTATGTAAAAATCAGTATCTTCAAATCCTTGGTTAGGTAGCCAATCCTAATCCTCTTTGTTTAGGAAACTGGATACCGCTACGAAGAAGAAGACTTAATGGGAACTATTGGATTCATAGTTCTAGTGACTCATTATCATCATTAGAATAAAATGCCAACTCCACCTGCACGTGGCGCACCCTGCTAATTATCAAATTAATGCAAAAGTGAAGTAGGGCACATCATAGCAGCCGGACTCGGGAAGTGAATACTAAGCGTCTTTTGAGAAAAGCTTATTAAGCTTTCCTCAAATATAACATAACATAAATTTATTATTACTTCTTATTACTTCATAGCTGTAATTTAACATTCATAAGTTAGTTATGTAACTAATAATAATACTATGAACTCACTTAGTCATACAAGACTAGTATTATAGTATGTTCGCGGGAGGGCCTGGTGACCTGTTATACAGGTTCTTCTGAACCCACATCAGGCACCAGTTTCTCACAAAAAGATAGAAGTTGGTTATTAGTGTATCTACTAATACTCTTTTCAAACAACACATGTGTGTACATATTAAGATACAAATGTATTGTATAGAACTTATTTTGTGAGAGAAATAAAAAAAATTTGAAAAAAAAAATAAAAATTTCCTCAAATAAACCCGTGAATGAGATGAATTGAAACATGCTGACACCTGCCGAACTCCCCGCCGCGAATTTCCACAGGAACCGCACGGAGCTATCAACAGTAGAAGAATAAAGCTAGGCATCATATCAAACAACTCCTCGGAACACAAAACCAATGTGTTACAATTAGTAGAATACACGAAAAGATGCAAAGCTTCTCCTTAAACTTAAGAGCTCAATACTGCGTGTGAGATTTAGTACAATACTGACAGCAGATCTCTGAATAATATTTTTAAGATAGGTAGGGTTCGTCAAAGCAGCTGGGGAACTACCCTCCACCTCACAGAAAACCGCAGCTAAATAACAACTCTCTAAAGGGTTGTTGTAATCCTTTGTGTGAGTGAGGTCACCAGTAAGCTCCTGAAGAGTTGCTGTGTTAGCTCCTTCGGAACTTACTGGTGACCTCACTCACGCGCAAAAACACAACAACCCTCCAGGGAATTTGTTATTTGGTTGCGGTTTCCCGTGAGGTGGAGGTACTTCCCCAGTCGAGATGCTTTGATGCGCCCAACCTCTCTTAAAACACCCAGACCAAGACAGACATGTTCATGCACACAAATTTTTGTACTGTGTGGGAATCGAAACCACGAGCGTTGGTGTCAAAATCGCGTTATTAACCGCGGCGCCACCGAGCTCGTCGGGATCGTGATATGTTGTATTCCAGAGAGTGAGTAAATTCGCCAGACCTAATAAATCGCCATCTATTTATGTATAGTAGTCGAAAACCATCTATCAGCTTGATGATAAGCAGAGGTCCTGATGGCAAAACAAGTAGGCAGTCCACCGCTTGTCGGTTTCGTTTACCTTGTTTCACAAAAAACCTTGTCTGTCTGTTATATTTTCATGGTTATACCACTAATCGATGTCATTTAGTTAGTTACGGTTAGGTAGCTAGCATAAACCTTGTAGAAAGAGAGGCAATTTTTTTTTCGTATCTTACAAGTACGATACAGGTGGAAAATATTTGTATATATTAAGGTATATTCAATACGCAAAAGACGAACAACCGGGTTCCACCCTTTTACCGTTGAGATTCGACACATTCCCACGTAACGATTTGCTTCTTCTTTTATAATGCGAACGGCTAAGAAGTGGAATGCCCTGCCTGCATCGTTGTTCCCTGAGAAATATAACCTGGGTCAATGGTGAATGGCCACATTCTGGTTAAGCGCGCTCCACCGTAGGTCTCATCATCGCTTACCGTCAAGTGAGGTGGGACCCAGCGCAAACACTATTAAAAAAAATCATGGACCAACTGAAATTCGAATTCTAGTGTGGTTATATACCACAAAATTCATGTTCGTATTTGAATTCTCTTGCTCGACGGTGAAGTAAAATATCATGAAGCAACCCGCATATCCAAGAATTATATTTCGGAGAACGTGTGACCTCACCTACGAATGGTCTGGTTGTCCCTGTAGGGTCTGGAGGTATGCCGGCAATCGCTCCATGTCAAAATCAGTATCTGCTAAAACTAAGGATTCTTATTTTCTAACAGACCCGCCCAATTCTTATAGATTGATAGAGAGTATTAAGTTCTAACATAGAACAAACTGATTACCTACTCCAGTCTCTAATAGCAATGCTTTTATCGCTCAATTGATAAACCTATAGAGCTTCGCGAAACCTTAAGAAAAAGAGTATTGTTTCGATTTTTTTAATGAAATATCTCGATAATGCGAACTAAATCTAAGTTTAAACTCAATCGTATGAAGGGTTTAGGGACGCATAAGTACAAACGATTTCGAATAATAATATAATAATAAACGATAAATTTTTTCTTGTGCCTAGGATGTTCCCGGCAAATTCGATCATAATTATAACTATATCTTGAACCCCGCTTTATCTGGCATGGTACATAGAAGTTAACATGTTACCGAATCTACCGTATTAAACCTAGTTATGGCACATTATGATAATGCAGTATTACCATAATGTGCTTGTAAACGATTACACAATAAACAGAAATGCATAACAGAAAAGTTTTGCCTGCAATTTAGACTTCCCGTAACATTTTTCTACCCGAAAACGCCCTGCATCAATATGAACTCATTATTTGTTTTATATTAATAGATAGGTATATATCTATTCATAAAAATTCACAACATTCTTAGTCTTGTCTTGTTGTAGAATCCAAGTCGACACTACCATAATCTGTGACAAAAACACGACTTTCTCTAACAGAGCTACCGAGAGATTTATAAGGAAGCTATCCGCATGCAAGACGGGGCTCTTACAGATGACGTAAATGTATACATTTATTTTCATCATGCCTGCAAAGGGCAACCCTAACCCAACAGACCATTACAAGTCTTAGAGCATCTAGAATGTAGACCGCGAAATCGCAATTCGCTTTATTGTTGTCACTACAGTAAGAATGTAGAAATATCCTTGACTATGAACTACTTAAGACAAAATATCTAGTTTTAATTCCTCGCAAACCAATTAGACGACGACGCACATTTTTTATCATTATCTTGAGAGGGACTTTCATCTGTATTAGATATCCCAGCCCCATGATGCACAAATTTCGAAATAGAAAGTGGCTCAAATGTATATCACCACTTCACCAGCTAAGCGTCCGCATTGATGGTACTTGTACTGTTCGTTCCTTTGACACCCCGCGATCTTTACCTGTTCCTCGACCCATAGGTCCTATAGGGCACGTCCTACGCTGCATTCTAAGGCGTGAATGCCATTGCAGGCCAAGAAAAAATGAAACGCAAGAAATAATCAAACGGTACCTACTTACAATAGAATTTTGAAATTTGGCATAGATAAGTACGAGTATACCTTGTTATAACCCAACGATGCGGTTTAAACAAGTAGATATTTCTAATAATGTATTAAACCTGTCTTTCATTGCGAAGAACATACAATTGTCTAGACAAGGATAGAAATGTGCAAATTTTACTAGTTAACATCAAGAAGGATCTTTTTTAATGTCTTTTTCTTCTTATAGGGGGTCATGTGCCAAAAGCGTGCTTATTCGCGACCCCTGCCAATTAATTAGTAGTATAAAGGCAAGGGGTCATGCATGGACTGCGCCAGCTATAAGGCCATCAGTTTTATCAGCTTAGCAGCAAAATTATATAGAAAGGAGAATGTGGGTGAAAGCTGATGAAATGCTATGGGAGGCACAGGGAGGATTCCGAAATGGAAGATGCAAGAAGAAAGAATCGCGATACAGACATACAACGCGAAAGAAGAATGTAGAAGCCGAGGAAGACTTACCTACCATGACCAAATTGAACGTGTTTTATCAGAAGGTGATGTCATCCGGTTTCCTAAACCATTATTATTAGCGGGATTCGCTACCTGAGACTAAGAAGTTGGCGAAGATACTAATTTTTACATTAAACGACTGCCATCCAGTCTCCACAACCCAGAATAAAGCCAGACCTTTCTTAGGTAAAGTCACACGTCTTTCTAAATATAATTTCTTGGGCGTATGGGTTTCCTTGCGATGTTTTCATTCACCGCCGAGCTGATAATTACGAATATGTACATAAATCTAACAACACGATTTTAGTGGTACATGCCAGGATTCGAACCGGTTACGTATTGTCGAAAGGCCGGTTCTTTATCCACTGGGCTATCACTGCTCTCCTATTTAAGGAATCCAGTAGTTATTCCAATGGATACGTAATTAAAGGTGAAGAAGGTGTGAAGAGAGGTAAGACGCATCATAACAACCCTACTTGGGAAGTACCTTTACCTCATAGATAATCGCAGCCAAACAACACTGTGCGTGAGTGAGGCTACTATTATAGTATAAAAATAAAAAATATGTTAATTGGGTAACTTAGTTTTTTATAAAATGCTATTGCTACTCCTTTCAAACAATATGTGCTTGTGTCAGGAGGCTCCGCTCTTTCTTTCCGATAAGTTTAATTCCACCATATAATTTTGACGAGCTCGGTGGAGCAGTGGTAAATGACGCGACTTTGACACCAACGTTCGATTCCCATACAAGACAAACATTTGTGTGCATGAACATGTTGTATGTCCGTAAAAATTTAAAGTCGTTTTCAAACTTCAGCGAAAAGCTTAGAAGTAGAAATAAGTTGTACGAGTATATGCCAACTGGCTTGTTAGGACCAGTGGATCTTTTATTGTAAATTGTATTCAATTTTATAATAAGTTGCCTGAAACGGTTTTCCTGGCAATGTATTCAAAAAGCACATTAAAAATACTTTCTGTAAAAGGGCTTATTATAGAATTGATGAATATGTAACTGACAAAGATGTCTGAAAATAATTCAGCATAAACGACCTGTTAATCTTTAACCCTACAATTTGTTATCATTATTGTACCAACATGCTAATGTCAATTTATTTTAATATGTAATTGTCAATTTTAAAAGAGACCTATTTTGGCAAGCTTTTTTCGGCATTTCTTCTTCGCCAATGGTCATTTCAGAAATGCTAGCAAATTAAAAAATAAAAAGTAAAATACGAGAATTGAATAAGATACAATAAGACTATATTTCAAAAAATGTAAGACGAGTCTAAGCGCGCGCAAATAAAGGTATTTTTATGTTTATCTTTATTAAAGCAGCCAATTTGTGGAAGTACCTCCGCCTCTCAGAACACCCCAGTCAAATAACAACTCCCTAGAGGATTGTTGTGTTCCTGGGCATGCGTGAGGTCACCAGTAAGCTCCTAAGGAGTTGCTGTATTAGCAGCAGAGGTGGCATCGCGCGGTGATACTTAATGTATCACGAGCGTTCATAGGCTACGGTAACCGCTTTACATCAGGTGGGACGTATGCTTATATGCCCCACGACAATCTCGACATTGTGTTAACACAAGATAAATTGTGTGCCAGCGAGTGTGTACGTATGACATATGGCTTAGCATAGGTTTTGATCTTTCGTCCGGAGATATATTATCTAAGTATTCTATGCCTCCAGTTCTAAATAGTCTGTGGTCACAAGCAGATTTATGTCGATAAAATTGAGACTCTCGCGACTGACAGACTCCCATTTGCATACGCAGGCGAGCAAGGGATATATTCTATGGTAATATTACGCCGACTGTGCACTTATGTTACTATTGAGTACTTTATCTAAACATCGGGCGCTCTGTCTGTATGATCACCATAATCGGTTTAGGAATTCTACCTCCAAATATTAAAATCTTGACATGTTCTTCGTTAAATTTCCAATTATAGATTATACAATATGTTGCCGAGACTAAATGAAGATCTCTTTAATAAGCTGAATCGTGCTATCAGCAATGTTGTCCGATTGATATTCTATCTTCGCTTTTTAGATCATATAACTGTTATACTCGTAGTTTTTTGACGAGCTCGGTGGCGCAGCGGTTAATAACCTGACTTTGCCACCGACGTTCGTGGGTTCGATTCCCACACAGGAAAAACCTTTATGTGCATGAAAATGTCGGTTTGTCTTGGTCTGGCTTTTTCTAAATGAGGTAGGAAACAGCCCGTCTTCTGGGGAAGAACCTCCACATCACAGAAAACCGCAGTCAAATAAGGTTCTCCTCAAGGTTGCGTTCCTGCGTGTGAGTGAGGTCACTCATCAATTAGCTGATACCTGGCATATTGCACTAAGCAAACGATTCATCTATAATGGTAAGCGGGCCATGGGAACCTACCGGGTCAAAGGGTCTGCAATAGGAAATATGCATGAAAAATATTTTTCGTTTTAAATCACACAATTAGGTATCATATAAAAATTAAAACAAAAATTACATGCAATTTGATCTAACTTGCTTTGAGTGCTTCCGCCACCAATTAGTTCATGCTGCCTAGCGCCGGCCCGCACTCACCCACTACTGTTAGTAGATGCAACATGCCGACGCTGCCATGGCTGCTCCGGTAGTCTCTGCCTCGGCTGCTGCGGTCGTTCGCCATCTGGAACAGAAACCGCATGCCTCCACAACCGTCGCTGCCACGACTGGCCTGGTCGTCGCTGCGACACGTGTTTCACCTCTCCACGAGGCATCATCAGGCGTTGTAGACGTGAATCGTAAGAATAAAATGCTACAAGTGACAAATCCATCGCAGTGCCGTCCCTTATATTAAATTGAGGGTGGGAGTGGATGGTGTGAGCAAAAAGATATTTAATAGTGGGGAATTGTTTACGTCAGTCTGTTTGTTCATGAGAGTAATTTTACATTTTTTATGTTTATCAATTTCTAATTGTTCCCTAATATTTAGTTTCAAACCTTTATCTATGGTGCGTAAAATTTGATATGTATTAGTGGGGGATAAACATTTACACACCATAGACAAAGGTTTAAAACTAAATATCAGGGTACAATTAGAAAAAAAAAGGTTATAAAAATTCAAACTTAACATTATTCGCCCTATTAAATCGATTCGATTCATCAACACTCGCGCGGTGTTTTCCTTTACGCAAATGTAGATGCACCCAGCGTATTTTGAGACTAAAGTGTTGAAAATGACGTTCCTCTTAGTAACGCATCTTGATCTTGAGACATTTGAAAGGAAAAAGTTAAATTTTAAAACTGCAATACCTTATTTTACAGAATATTTAAAAAAATAAAAGCTTATAAAAATTCAATCTTATAATTATACGTCTTTATAATTCGATTCATCAATCGGTTATTTTTTGAGTAATCTGTGCAATGTTATCTATTAATGACTAAAGTTAGTCTCATCACTGCGCTTAGCTGATTTTCTAATAAACCATAAATAATTAATTAATCGTGCGGTGGCATTAGCGCGCGGTAATGAGTTGCGTGAACTCCTCACAAAAACAAATGTTGTACAACTCTGGAATTACTAAGTCCGCATTTGCACTTTTTAGATGCGTGCTGCGGTAGGTAGGACTATGTACCCTCGAGTACGAAACTGTTACAGCATTTAAAAAAACGTTTTCATAAATCGTATTCACAAAGCCTTTCTTTATGCAAATGTAGATGCACCCAGCGTATTTTGGGGTGAAAATGTTGAAAATGACGTTCCTATTAATAATGCATTCTAACATTTGGAAGGAAGAAGTTAAATTTTAAAATTGCAATATATTATTACAGAATATTTATATATTCAGGAAAAGTACCACGCCATACTAGTACCAATATCGAAATAGAGATCTTAAACTAAAGGGCAGTGGCAGCGGTAAAGCATCACCGCTCTGCTCAAATATGCAGCCGCCCGAAGGCCACTGGTTTAGCTTAATAACCCTGAATCCAACCATAGTCAAGTTGCGGTCGATACTGTTTAACTAGCATATTTTTTTAAACATTATATTCTGTTCTAATTCTATTCTGTTACATAGTGTTAGATAATGATCGGAGATGAAAAAGTGGAACAAGTGAATGAATTTGTGTATGTAGGTTCCATGTTTACGAGAGATGGGAGATATTGACAAAAGAGTGAAAGCAGGAAAGCGTATCAACGGTGCGTTATGCTACAGTTTTTACGAGTGAAATTATATCGAGCAAAACTCGCCTTGCACATAACGTAATAAATCATGGGCATGGCAGTAGAAGCATGAAAGTAGGGTCAACGCTGGTGAAATGAGAGTGCTATGGAGTATGAGCGGAGTTAGAATGATTGATAGAGTAAGAAATAGCACGATACGAGAACAATGTGGAATGAAAGATGATGTAGTGACAAAAATTGAAATGGATATGCTGCGATGGTTCGGAGTCGGACATTTGGAAAGAATTGATGACAATAGAGTTACGAATGAAGTATATTGAGCAAGAGTAAGTGGATATATCGACAGGCGCGGCCTACAGACGCACGCATATGGATCAAATAGCTGATGTGGTGAAAAAGGGCAAAATCAACAGTAGCCGTAATCGAAAAGCATGCGAGTAGAGGTTGATGAGTGTGGAAGAAGCGAGAGAGATATGTTTGGATCGGTGCACCTGGCGTTCCATAGTACCTGCCCACCCCCAATTGGAGACAGTCGTGATGATATGTATGTTCTATTAAACACACAAGCGCAACGATGTCAGCGAGATTCTCATTTTACGACAACACTGATTTTTAGACAGAGCTTATACCTCACAAAACAGATTTTGCTTTTGTTTGTGATGATACATAGCATAAATAAATCTTCAACACATTCCACGAATACTATGCGGAATGTAGAAGCGTAAATGTAAACTTTAAGCACTTGGATATATCTAGGCTGTGTTGAAAATTTTATATCAACTTATGAAAGCAGAAATACACACTTGTAAAGCTGTAAACTAGCTATGGCATTTATTACAAGGGTTATAATTTATTTTATGAGTTTGTGCCTATGTTTATGTTAAACTGGGTAGTCGTAAAATCGCTTCTCTGTTGTATACTTAAATGTCTTACTGGCCTGATGACCAAAATACCTACTCTATAACAGACTTTACTTTCAAATAAACAAAGCGGGATGTGAAGTTATTGTTATTGTAATTTTCTCTTTAGCTTCGAGATTGCGAGGTTAATTTGTTCGAAGGCATTAATAGAGTCCAAATAACTCAATTAAATGTCAGTGTCTATATGTAGTCAACGGATCAAACTGAACAGAGATCAGTCCTTTTTTAATATAGGTATGAAATGAAATATTGTACATTTATAATTGATGTCACGATTTTGTGTGTGTTCATTTCGAATTACTTTTCAAATTATTTTATAAAGTGTATAAATGTATATTTTTACGTCATAATATTATGGCAAAAATATGCACACATAATAAAACCATATAAGACATGAATGTAACCATATTTTAAGCAAATACATTATTATTCTATTCCTAACGTTAACTATGTAGATAGTATCAGACGTCAATAGTGAGACTCGGATCAAGAGATCCGAAGAGTATCTACACTAATATAATAAAGCGGAAGAGTAGGTATGTTTGTTTGAACACTCTAATCTAATCTCTGGAACTACCACTTGGATTTATAAAAATATTTTTGCATTTGATAGCCTAATTCTTGAGATAAATTTTAGGTTATAGTTATATAAGCTAAAATTTATCTCGAGGTATATACATATTAAACATCACGATACGACCCTTAGAAGCCGAGCAAAAAGAAAAAAGTGAGAAGAAGCGGTTCCTACCGGACCCCGGAATACGTGCGCACGAAGCCGAGGGCTGCAGCAAGTATTATGTAACTAGTCCGGCCATAGGTGCTGTTACGAATGAATATGCATTTGGTTTTTATGAAGTATCTTATATGTACATATTTATGGAAATCTCAGCAAAAAATAAAAAAATGATTTAATTCGAAATGGCCACATTTGGCTTTGATACAGGTCTTTAATCTGTCTGGCCACGTTCCTATGGATTTACGCACTATTTTCATGGGAAATTTAACCACTGCTTGCTCCAGAGATTTTTTCACAGACAAAATGTCGGCGTGTTTTTGAACAGGCCATGTCCTCTAAAATGACCGTAATTTGTAGGCTAAAAAGTTCAACTGGGCTAGACGAGTGCCAGTCTTCAACTCTTATAAAGTCCGGAACGTTGGTTTCGAGCCAGGCTTGGGTAGTTTGTGCTTGTGACCAGGTGCGAGTCCTGCTGGAAAGTCCACGGTGAAACCTCTCAGCAATACACTTTTTAACATATATAAAAGTGTATTGCTGAGAGGTTTCACAACACTATCCAAGACACACTCTTGATACACTTTGGCTTCATTCCTTTTTCACAAAAATTAAGCTTTATGACTCCTTGATAAGACAACCCCCACCAAACCATTACAGAAGCAGAATGATGACCACGTTGTACCTTTCCCACCACTTGGGCGGCTTCTTTAGAACCGTGTGCGTACACCTTGTCATTTTGCTTGTAGTAGTGCTCTTCAATCGTGAAAAGTTTTTCATCAGAAAAGAGGATATTTCTAGTTTAGATCAATCCACTCTCTTGAACTGTAGGGATTGATTTAGGACATGTCTTGTATATCGACGATAAGCGCTAAGCTTCAGGTCTTGTTTTATTATACGCGACAGAGTCCTAGCAGGAATCTTCATTTCTCGCGTTAATTTTTTTTTTCCTAACAGAGTTTCGGCGAATTATGAATTTAACAGCAGTAACAGCCTTTGTAGTTCAAACAGCACGCGGTCGCACCAATCTTATGGTCTTCAACAAAGTAAGTGTTGGTATATCTTGTCGATAGTACGATATACGGCTGATACTAAGCTTTGGAATTGTCTTGAATATGGCCGACGGCCCCATACCCACTTTGTGTAAGGCAATCACTGCAATCCTATTTGCTTTAACATCCCATTCCCTATTTTAATTTGATAATAAACACGAAAAAAATATGTAAAATGGCGGAAAATTGAAAGAAGTTTTTAACATAATAAATGCGTTCCAAATTCAAAATAATTAAAGAGTTGAATAAAAGAAAACGTTTCTTCTAGTTATAATATATATCAGCAACCAGGCATTTTGAAGACTCTCATTGATTAAATACACACACACACACACACGCAATATGTCCCGTGAGTCCCGTGACCCACGGTAGGGCCAACCTTAGTTTTTTTTATACACCGTCGAGAAGCATACAAGCAAACGGCTCACCAGCTGGAAAGCGGTTACTGTAGCGTATAAACTATAGTAATACCCAGTGTAAGTACTAAGTGCCACTTCTGCTGCTAACACAGACGCCATAAGTTCTTTATAAACTATTTAAATATCTCAGTTTTCTCTCTCGACACAGCAATCGTCTAGGTAGTTGTTATTTGGATGCGGTTTAAAGTTTTAGTCATTCTTTAGTGCACAGAATACATGAAAGGTGAGCTTTTCTCTAAAAGCGATCCCTTCCAGGCAATCCTACAGGTAGAAAAAGAAAGAGTCTTGGACGGTAGACAAAACGTATACCTGCAAAGTAATAAATATAAAGAAGATAGATAAACAAGTCCAATTTACTGAGTTTGATATTTGCTCAATATTCTATATAAAAATGTAATACTCATCTAAGAAGCGCTACTGGGAAAGTACCCCCAACACAGAAAACCGTATTTGGATTGTTGTGTCGAGAGAAAAAACTGAGGTATTTAAATAGTTTATAAAGGACTTATAGAGTTATACCTATAGCTGGCCTAATGTACGCAACTTGACCGATATGTCACAATTAATGGCTATTAGATTATAGACGAAGAAAGGTTAGATTACCTTTCTTCCTTATCTTCCTAATAATGAAATAAATTTTATTTCATGTTAGTAAGTATAATTTACAGTGATTATTATATTACGTCAAACTAGTTTATGGGCAAATTTCGAAATTTATTTTGCCATTCACTTTAATAGGCCACTGCAATAAGGCATATAGCTCAAAACCCGGCTAGAATCAGATGCTCTATTGCGCTAAATATAATGATATCGAATAGTGTGTAAAAACTTTAAAAAATACCAATTCTTTCACCAGACGACGAGCATGGACTTTTGGAACCAAAGCCAACCTACGCACCCTGCAGGTTGGCTTTGGTCCCAAAAGTCCATGCTTCATTAAACAAAAGATATACTGTTGCACAATTCCTAAGTTGATCTCGTGAGACCTTGTTCCATTTTTACATAAATAATATGTTGTTTAAAAAAACTTATCAAGCACAGAAAATTATATAAGCACGTTTCTCACCCTGGCATGGGTGAGATCTTTTAGTCATTCAATACTTTGTGATTGTGTAGAATTCGGCTCTTTAAAACAAACCAAATGATCTTTATTTAGGGGGGTTAATAGTAACCATTAGAGTATTTCAGTCTATCCACCGCCATGATGAATCTTCAGATCCTCGTCACCGAGTAACATATTCGACTCATTAAAACAAATTAAATGAGCCCTAACTCATAACGAGCGGTTTAGAAGCACCTTTGAAGATTTCCACCAATCTCCTGGTTCCATCGTCAGATCATCTTGATGGAACCAAATTATTGTACTGTCAACGGTAATACACACATTTACGAAAATTCTAACCGATATAAGCATTACAAATGGGTTTTTGAAAGGAAAGTAAAGAAAAAGCACTTTTTCTAAATCAGTTAAAATATATACCAGATTAAATTGACGGGTACTTTTTGACATGATTAACAACGCTTAGCAAACCGTTAGCAGTGCGTGAGAAGTGCAGTGAGAAACTACGGAGTTCTTTTGTTAGCAGCAGATTCATCATCAGATCATCAAGAGATTAAAGTTAAAAAAATATTGGAAAATATGGAAGATATTGTTTCGAGTCGCAAGAATCCGAAAAACACGTAAATGCGGTTAATTCGTAAGCCTGTAGAATATGATCTATAGTTCACATTTATGAATCATATAAATTTTATTCTCATTATTCCAGCAGATGCATTCATTTACCCTCTTTTTCTATTCGATATATATAATTGTCGTTCAGAAGGAGTGAACTCCAGTCGTGCGCCGGTGCTGACACACACACACACACTTTTTTTATACGTCGTCGGTAGGCATAAAAACATACGGTACACCTGATGTAAAGTGGTTACCGTAGCCTATGAACGCTGACAATCCATTAGGTATCACTAGCGCGATGCCACCTTTGTTGTTAATACAGCAACTCCTTAAGAGCTTGACCTCACTCACTAGCAGGAACATAATAACCCTCCAAGGAGTTGTTATTTGGCTGCGGTTTTCTGCAAGATGAAGATACTTCGGAATACGGGATGCTTTGATGCGTCCTACCTCTCTTAAAATTAAATGACGAAATGAAAAAAATACGATATACAATGCGAAAGTGTAAGATTGGAGGAACCTAGTAAAGCCAAGACTGTCGTTTGCGTTGCAAACGTTCATAGGCTACAGTAACTGCTTACCATCAGCCAGGCCGCACGCTTAATTGCGACCTTAGTCGTATAAAAACCTACCAAGGCTCGTCATTTTTTATCAGAACGTAATGTCAGGAGCCCCAGGAACCGAGCGTGCATGAAGAGATATGAAGAATATAAAAGAAGCCAGCGAGATGTGTAAGGACCGTGTCTTGTGGTGGTCGGTGCTCTCCGTCTACCCCGCAAGGGACCTGACCTAAAGATAGAGATATACAAATTAAAGAACAAACAACAGTATTACAGTAATAACGTCATTTAATAATATTAATAATACATGGAATTGTTTGTACATTATTTATAAACTATATCGACGTTCACATTGAACTGACCCCTCTCAAGATCACAAGCCATCTGGTAGCTCCAGTTGCGCGAATTGTCCACCATATGTCTCTTTTTCTGAAAGCAAACCAACGTTTCAATCTACTTATATCTATACTTTGACGAGCTCGGTGGCGCAGTGGTGAAAGCACGTTTCGCTACTTTGACACCAACGCTCGTCGGTTCGATTCCCACGCAGAACAAACATTTGTGTACACATGAACATGTCTGTTTGTCTTGGTTTGGATAATTTCTATGTATAGTATGTATTTACAAAAAAAAATGTATTTACGTATGTTTATCGGTTGTCCGACAATATTTATTTATTTGTTCAATATAACGTTAACAGCTTCTGCAAGCACATCGTTCGCTGTCGAGAGGAATTCATCGTCATATGCTAGAACCCCAATGGTTGCGTACTGTGCGGTTGCAGACAATTTTTCTTCCGGGAAGTTGTGAACTTCCTCACGACATTTTACCAAGACATTAAGAGATTCTTACAGGGGCAACACGAGTGTAACAATGTAAATAAGCTAAACTGCTCACATCAAACAGGCCGTATAATTGTTTCCCACCTGAGTGATATGATAAAAAAGTAGGCTATGTTCCTCTCCATTCCCGCCTATATCTTCGTCAAATTTTTTTACAATCAGTTCCGTGGTTTAGTTGCCAGAAGTAATAAACAGACATAAAGGTAACTTTTGCATTTATAACATTATTGTGGACAGGACGGCGCAGTTACAGTCGTACAAAACAACTGAGTTCCGCAAATATCCATACATTTAATATATATTAGGTACCTATATATTTACTGAATAGAAAATCCTACTAATATTATAAATGCGAAAGTTTGTATGTATGGATGGATGTTTGTTGCTCTTTCACGCTTAAACGGCTGAACGGATTTGAATGAAATTTGGCACGTAGATAGATTATGATCTGGATTAACACATAGGCTACGTTGTTTGACTCCACGCGGGCGGAGCCGCGGGCAGCAGCTAGTACGTAATAATAGTCACTATCAAGAAAAATCTTATATAAAAATTTTCATTCACTAGATTTTTATACAACGTACCGAGACATACAAACATTGGTGCTACCCGATGTAAAGTGGTTACCGTAGCCTACGAACGCTTGCAATACTTTGCAATGCATCTGCTGCGCACACAGTTACTCCTCAGGACCTTACTGGTATCCCATCAGGGAGTTATTTAGCTACTTTTTGTGAAGAGGAGGTACTTCCCCAGTGTGGCTGCTTTGAAAATGTATTGTGTGCAAATATACTTACAAGTATTTTAACCGCTTGTCTAGTGTGCATATCCCACTGCACCCTTTCCCCCAACGTGGGCCATTCTCCTAACCCGGAACTTATTTGCTTGCACCCCGCTTTCCATACACACCACAGAGCAAACCCATTCACTCCCTGCTGCTCAATGGAACTGTCGACTTGTTCATTAGAGTCACTAGAATAAATATACATATATGGTATTTTACGATACATATACTTTTAGATGTGGGATTTATCACTAAATTCGTGTTTTCAGTTTTATTACATTCACATATATTTTAATTATCACCTGCTCGGCGGTGAAGGAAAACACCGCGAGGAAACCCCCCGGGAAAAAGGAAAACACCACAATCTTGTTGTATAGGTCTGCTAGCTGCTAGTCTCTCCATGTCAAAATCAGTATCTTTGCCATATCCTTAGGCTTAGACAGTAAGCCCCGTCAATCCTAAAGGATTAAGAAACGGAATAACCCTAGGAAGAAAAATACACAGTCTTAACATAATATTACTTTATTATCTAGGGTGTCACTCATGGCAACTAGTGTCACCCGTGCAAATGTCCATACTACGGTGACTAGTTACCATTTGTCAGGCCGTACGCTTATTTGCCACATTAGTGGTATAAAAAAAACTTGGCAATACTAGTATAGTAAGTTTTTCGGGCGTTCTTTAACTTACACGTTTTATCTTTATTACTTCAGTTCCTTATCAATTCCGTTTCAATCAAATTAATAGAGGACTTCACTGTAAATCTCACATGCTCTTAGTGACGAAAGGCTGTGACTCATTGCGGCGAGGAGCGGAGATGCGTTTTCATACATTTGATGCATCGAGCGGTGTAAAGCGGGTTTCCAAATGTATGATAACACATCTCCACTCTGCTACTCTTCGCCTCGATGCAGTTTCAGCCCGGGATGAGTTCTGGATTTTACATTGAATATATCAATTGCAATGCTTTATACTTACACAAGAGGATAAACATCATTCACTGCATAAGTTGGTTGCAAGTCTCTGAAATCTATTTCGAGCAACTTCCTGGGCAGTCCTCGACACTTGCATGGGTACTCCCACAGCGGCTGAGGTTCCACCTCCGCGTCGCTTATGACGCGAGAATCCTGAAAAATAACTGTACCTATAGTCAAGGGCACATCAAGCGTGTCATTTGCAGCCTGTTTAAACTCCTGTATTTTCCGGCATCTGGTAAAAAGTTCGAGGTGAGAAAAGCAATTTCTAATATGTAATTTATAATATAATATATTTTTTTATATATATTTTTACAATTCTCTTATAGTATATATATTACATTTACAGTATATATTTAATATATTTTATACAACGTCGAGAGGCATACAAGCATACAGCCCGTAAAGTAGTTACCGTAGTCTATGAACGCGTGAAATACGGGAAGTATTCGCGTTGTGACCCCTAACTCCTTAGGAGCTTACTAGTAATATCATTCACTTGCAGAACCACAACAACCCTCCAGGGAGTCGTAATTTGGTTACGGCTGCTTTGATGCGCCCTCTCTTAAAAATACCCAGACGAAGACAATGACATAAAGGCATATATACACACAAATGTTTGTCCTGTTTGGGAATCGAACCCTAGAGCGAGAGGTGTTAAAATAGCATTACTAACCGCTCACTCACTGAGCTCTTCAAAATATACAAATAATGTATACAAAATAACAACAAAAATATAGTTAAGTAGTTCTATTTTACATACCTCAACCAATTTATCAAATATGTTCATATTAATGCCTTCACAGTGTCCTAATGGAACCCGTATCTTATGTAAGTCCTGAAAATCAACAGGCATAGCCCAAAACTCGCAGCTTCCTGGTATAATAGACAAATTCTTCCTAAGTTTATGACGATGTTTGTATAAAACGTACGCTATCTTCATATTCTCCCATGGCAGTATGGCAAGACTGAAATTTGGATCAGTACTGACATGTGTCACTTGTTCTAAAACTTCATCAGTAATTTCTGGTAAGATGACCACATTATCTATATCATTCTCTTTAATGTAATCATTCAGAAAACCAACATTCAATCTCTTATCCTCAGTAATATAAACTTTCTTAGCTCCTAATTTAGCCGCAGCTAGACCTAAGAGACTACTACCATTTAGGTCTAAGACAACTGAGCCGCTGTCCAATTCCTCTTTCAACCGAATCAAGAAGGCCTTGCTTCGCTTCCCATCATTTAAATACGACACGTGCGTCCTCGATAGGGTCATGTGGACACCGCATTCGCAAATAGGTCTTTTATAATGCCCCTGTTTAGAGCTTTCATTTTCTATATAGAACCATAGGGAATATTCGTCCTGGCAGGAGACTAGAGTGGCCTCTGAGTCTTTGCTCAGTGTGATAGGTTTTGGGAAGTAGTAGACTGCTTGCATCCAATGGTCTCGCCAAGGTATCGTGTCTTGAGGGCGTTCGGATGCTAAGTTTGCGTCAGGATGAGCCCACCATGGTGCACAACTTAAATTTATTTTTCCTGTAAGGGTAGTTGAATGCTAATTAATTCGTAATAAATTATAACATAGAAGCGTGAAATGGTGAAGCACACAAGTATACGGCCCGAAGTAAAGTGGTTATCGTATCATATAAAGTATCGCACGTTGGCACCACTACTGTTAACAAAGCAACTCCTCTAGAACTTACTCCAGACACAACAACTTTATTCTAGTATCTGGAGTAAGCTCCTGTAAGTAAGTTGTTATTTGGCTACGGTTTTTTGTGAGGTGAAGGTATTTGAACTTGAAGCACTTAAATTGCTCTTAGTTGTACCAAAGTTCCGAAGATACTCCCCTCAAATTCAGTGTACCCAAAAGATATAATTAAAATATTAACAAGAAAATAAAGTGAATTGAGGGAGGAACTTAACGTTGCCGTTGGAAAACTATTGTCAACCTACATTGACGTACATCGCGGTTAATTTATCAACTGCAAAAAAATATATGATGTAACTACAAATTTACGGTTTTCGGACTTTTTGATTTAATTATGCTACATATCATTGCTTTGTGTCCAATTTCATGATTCTAGGTCAGCGGAAAGTACCCTACAGGTTTAGATTCCCTTGCGAGTGTCAAAATATGCGGCATAAACGGCCGTATCTTTTGATTGCATTGACTTGATACTTCCACGCTTTTCTGAGAAAAAAGATCTTGACAGGCGGACAGACGAACAACGAAGTGATCTTACAAGGGTTCCCTTTTTCCTTTTGAAGTACGAAACCCTAAACACAAGCAAAGAAATTTTTATGTGAACGCATAGTACAATAAAAATTCTTGGTTATTTTTTTTATGCTTTTTAAATTACTTTATATATAAATTTCAGATTCAGTGAAGCTTGAATTGTAATGAAATTTGATACAAAGGTCTTTATGCTCAGTTTTTTAACCTGTGAGACCCCGTTATATACGTTTTCCCATACATTTCTTGGCGGAAAAGCGGCCCGTGGGTAGTGAGAGATAAAGAGGTAATTTTAATACATATATTATATCATCAATACAAGGTTAAGAGTACTTCTACGGCTAGGAATTCCTCGGTGATAAGATCGGGTTTAAGTGGATTCTTCTAAAAATTTCTATAGCACAGGTGGCATAGAAGACTTGCGGTTCGCCTGAAGCAAAATATACATGGAGTATGTATCATTCGCGCGTTGCCACCTGCACTAATCCGGCAACTGCTCGAAAGCACAGTGCAAACCTCGATCACTCGCAGAGAAACAAGAACCGTCCTGTGAGTTGTTATTTGTCTGCGGGACAAGTTATTAAATATCATAAAGGAAATAAGTTATAGAGAACCGTGGGACCAATATTACATAACAATTCAATTGACTGCTACGAGTCGGAGGGTGAAGTTTTTTTATTTTTTGTTTTTCGCCCATGAAAATAAAGCGCAGCTCTTATTGGTTAGTTCGCCGACATCGCCACACTAATCGGCTTATTGGTTAAAATATTCTTCCATTGGTCTTTATATAGGCGCCAAAACACGTTTTATGAGCGTGGATGCCTTCATGCGCAGTCAAGTGGTTTATTGATTTGTCCTGTTTTACCTTCCTTTTACCATAGTTTAATAGTTTGCGAGGTGCACTAAATACAGGTATAGTTGGGGCCCAAAGACAGTGAACTATTTATATACCGTATTAATATAATATAACTATAAATAGTTATATATAGTATAATATAAATAGTTCTCCTGGTTTTTTTGTACAACGTCGAAAGGCATACAAGCATACGGCCCACCTGAGGCAAAGCGATTACCGTAACCTATGAACGCTCGTAATTAAATATCAATCGCGCGATGCCTCCTCTGCTGCTAACACAGCAACTCCATAGGAGCATACTGGTGACCTCACTCACCCGCAGAAACACAACAACCCTCTAGGGAGTTGTTATTTGGCTGGGTTTTCTGTAAGGTGGAGGTACTTCCCCTAACGGGCTGCTTTGATGCTCCCTTCCCATCTTGTAATTCTCGCTGAAACACGGCCGTAGTGACTGATGCCACACTGTTGAGGAAGATTCAAAGGGTTCACACAGCGCCTGTTTCGAGAGCTGCTTTCCCAGATTGTGGTTTTGAAGAAATCGGCCACCCATCCTATAGTCCAGACCTGGCTCCTAGTGACTATTCTATTCCCAAATTTAAAAAAAGATGTTCATGGAAAATGTTTTTCGGAGGATGAAGAGCTCAAGGTGATTACCAGCCTAATAATCTACGGTGCCTGGTCCAAACCCTGGCGTGAGCATGTACCACATTTTTTTTTACAACCGCCCCGGAACTGGAACCGCAATGGATGCGTACTATGCGGTTCTATATATATATACCGTAGCCTTTATATATATATATATATATATATAAAGGCTACGTTTAACTGCTTACCATCAGGCAGGCCGTACGCTTTAGTGACACCTCAGTGGTATTTCCTCTGGATTATGAAGGTCTGATGGTAGTCGCTCCATGTCAAATTCAATGCCTCCGCTTTGTTAATACTTATACCGATAATAAATTGAACGCCCCTCGTAAGTAGAATACAATCAACATACCTTCAACGTCCATATTAAGCTCCCACCACATAAATACCATCTGAGCTTGTCCTGCCGCAGTCACGGTGAACTGCTGTTTTATCACGCGGTGCATATCGATAGGGGTCCGCCCCGACCAGTCGTAGTAGGCCACTGGAATAAGGTCTGACAGCTCACGGAACGCCTGCCGAGGCAATTGGGATAGTTGGATATCATGCACTGCTGCAGACCCCGCACAGTCTTTCATCTGAAATGAAGACTCGTAAACCTAAGTTGTCGGTAGAACTAAAAACTGCAAAAGGGGCGAGATGTACGTACAGTTGAGGCTAAACTAGAGTTTAAAAGAGGTAGGGCTCCTCGAGGCAGCCCGACCTTCAGTTCACAGAAAACCGCAGCCAAATAACTCTCAATAAGGGTTGTTGCATTCCTACTAGTGAGTGAGGTTACTAGTAAGCTCCTAAGGCGGTGCTATTACAAGTAGAAGTCGCAATTGCAAACGTTCATAGACTACGGCAACCACATTAAATCAGGTGGGCCGTGTGCTTGTATTCTTTCCGATGTTACAGCCTTGACGAGCTCGATGGCGGAATGGTTTGAAATGCTACTTTAACATCAACGTCAGTGGGCTTGATTCATATGTCTCATTTCATATATACATTTCAATTCGTTGGAAAGAGAGTAAGTCATACGAGTAATAATAGGCGACTTAGTTCAGATAGTTATTTCTTCTTCTTCTTCACATTATCCAGTTTCCTAAGCATACAAGCGAATATACTCATTTTTACATGGAGCGACTGCCGTCAGATCTCCACAACCCAGATGGAAAACCAGATCTTTCTTAAGTTAGGTGACACGTCTTTAGAAATATAATTTCCTTGATGTGCGGGTTTCCTCACGATGTCTTCCTTCGCAGCCGAGCACAAAACTATTTATAATATTTTTTAAATTGTTTTAAATACTTTTAAATTAGTTAACATAATATTATCCTCTGTGCATTAAAGTTTTGTTGAAATCTAAGACGCGCGCTCAGTGTGGCAATGGGACAACCGTCGTAATAATAGTTATATTCAAATGTTATTTTAAGGAAGTTTACAATCAATTTGCCAGTTTTAACAATATGAAGGTAAAGGGTGCACTATCATTGGCAGAGCTGCGATAGCCAGCGGAGCCACATTACCCTCAAAATTGCCGTTTGGGGTAGACTGATGTCATCCAGCTAGCGTTTAGACGGTAATAGTGAGAAACTCCAAAATCGACACACTAATAGCTAACATATTGCAGTTTTGTATCCTTTAATTTGAAATTTAAATGTTCGTTGGTGAGGAAGAACGGTCCAAAATCGTTCCAATTAGAAAAAAAAACATATGGGAAAACGTATGGCCGGCCACTCTGCAGTGCAGAGTCTGCACTGCACTCCCATCAACAGAAAAAGTAACAGCACTCGTCGCTAGATGTCATACAGGGTTCCATATATTTTTTAAAAATTAAAAAAAATAATAATATAAATTTAAAAAATATCAGCTCTGCCTACACAGCTTGCTGTTATTTACTAGTTATTTCATACAACGTCGGGAAACATGCAAGCAAGAGGCTCACCTGATTTAAAGTAGTCAACGCACGCTTGTGCAAGAAACATCGTTTACGCATTGCCATTTCTGCTGTTAACAAAGCAAGTGTACTGATAACCCCACACACTCGAAGGCGGGTTGTTGTGCAACCCCCCGAAGTTTTTTTTAGCTCGGGTTTTCTGGCAGGTGGAGGTACTTCCGCAGTAGAGCTTTGATGCGTCTTACATCTTTTATATATGCACAGACCAAGACAAACAGACATGTTCATGCACACAAATGTTTGTCCAGCGTGGGAATCGAACTCTTGGTGTTAAAGTAGCGTTGTTAACAACTCGGCCATCAGGCTCGGCAAGACTGTGATCGAACAAGGTTGTTTGTAATAAACTGCTAGACAAGCACTGACCATTTTGTTTCCATCTGTACTGGCCTTCGAAGCCAACTTCACAAAAAGGGATTTTGAAATAAATGTTATTTGCGTGAAATTATTCGAACCAAGATCACCTGCACTAATGCTGCACACGCGCAATAACTATCACAGCAGCGGTGGCGATTGCATGATATATTGTTACAGATGGCCGGCGAGGGTAAAGACAACCGCATCTACCGGGACAGAGACCAGCAGAGCAGCCGTGACAGCGATGGCATCATTAGAGCCAAAGCCAATTTAGCCGTATGCATGTGGTGCTGCTTACCTTTAGCAAACGAAGCTCCGGTGTACAAGTAAGACACGGCTGCCTTTTTCATACTACTTATGTCGTGAGGCATAAAAACATACGGCCCATCTGATGTAAATTGGTTGCCGAAGCCTTTGATCGACTAAGATCAGCAGACTTACGGTATATTAGGAAACAACAATTATGCATATTGATGCTAGTTATACTATTAGACCTGCCGCAGATGAACCCAGTTCACTATCCTCGGCTATACAAAAAAATACAAAAATGTTTATTTTGTTATAAACAGTTATTACAAAACATAGAGGCTGACTCCTTCTTTTAAGTGTGTAAACACCTGTACCAGAAGGAGTCACACTTCCATAGCAACACAATATTTATTTACCTAATTATATAATATAATATTACAAAGGTGCTTTATGCAGTAACAGGATGTATATTAAGGTTGTGTGTGAGTGAGGTGTTCTTGGGTGTAAGTGTGGTGTGTTTGGGTGAGAGTGTAAGTAGTGTGTCAGGTGTTAGTGCTGTGTATTCGTGTGTGTAATTATGTATGTGCATGGGGTATTTTTGATTAATTGTAGTGTGTTTTCGAGTATAGATATTGTATATGTGTGTATGCATTGGAGATGTTTGGTATGGATGCTATATGTGTGTGGTGTGTATGATATATGTTGTAAGTTGAGTGGGTATAATAGAGTGGATAGGGTTTTTGCGTGGACCGGTTATTAGGATACGTAAAGTAGTAACGATTCCGTTTCGTCATAGGTTAATTTCTTTATCCATACGGTTATCGTATTTCTAAATGCTTATGGTGGCTATGGTTTCTTTGGGCGTGTCCAGAAGTCCAAGAACGTCAAAATTGACTTTTAAATCGTGATCTCAGATTGACGTTTCAATATATTCAAGTATATAATTCTTTTTATTAAAAAAATCAATGGCAGACACTTATTGCGGTTCCAAGTGGGTTTTATAAAATTACAAACGTTCAAAAATTTGATTATACACATATATTTAAAGAAACAGCCACATTTTATCAGAGGGAGACTTTGTACAAAAGTCGTCTGCGTGGGTACCTCTGTCTCACATATTTCTACCGCCAAGCAGCTATATTTATATAGCTGTGTTCCGATTTGAAAGATGAGATATGGCAGAGAAATTACTGGGTACTGTGACGAAACAGCCTTAGGTCACAAGATCACAAGATTATACAAAATGGAAAATACATAACAATTCCTTTCGTTGCTGTTATGTTCTTATGAATAACCAGGAAGCGAAAGGCTTTACTACGTTAGCAACGGGCACAAAAAAGATCAACCAATGCTCCTTGTTCTGCAAGCGTCCATTTACTTGTGTTACTGCTCCGTATCAGGGTCATATAATAATAATAAAGCTTTATTTAGATTCCATACAATAACGTTACAAACATCAATATAAAAGTTAATAATATATACAAATGATTAGAATTACACAAAAAATACCAATTGTTCGTATCATGAGTTTATTTATCATGACTTTTCAATTGATTGCATGGACCCCTTACGGGTAAAAGCCTCCTCCAAAGAATGCCACTTTTCTTTATTAGTAGCTGTAGTTAACCATTTCGGACCCGCCGTCGCAACTACTTCATCTACCCATCTAACACATGGTCGACCTCTCGCTCTGGTACCTCGCGGACCAGTCCATTGTACTATCCTGATAGTCCATCGGTCGTCGTCATACCTGGCCACGTGCCCTGCCCACTTCCATTTTCTTTGTAGTGAAAAAGTTAAGGCATCAGCTACTTTGGTTTTCTTGCGAATGTCCACATTTTTTACTCTGTCTTTTAGTTTTATACCTAAACAAGTTCTCTCCATTCTTCTTTGAGTAGTCTGAATTTTGTGCCTTGTTTTAAAATCAAATGTCCATGTTTGGCAACCGTAAGTAAGAGATGGTAGTATAACTAAATCCATGACTATCTTCTTAGCCTGCAGTGGGAGTTGCGATTTAAATAATTCTTTGTGAGCCCAGTACTTTTTCCAGGTAATTGCAATTCTTCTGTCTATTTCCTCTATATTTCTAACTTTGCTAAAAGAGACCTGTTTTCCTAGATAGACATACTTTTTCACAAACTCGAGAGGGATGTTATTTACCAAGATAGGTTCCATGTGGTGATTTGTCATAACTAAACTAATAACATAATTAGTTTTGTCGAGGTTCATTTCTAATCCGACTTGTATACTTGTTAATGTACAGGGTCATATACTTTGATACAAACCTACGCAAGCTATGTCTAAACCAATACTAACGGTCTCAGTGTATATATTTGCCACCTTTTCACAATTAAACTGCTGAATGGTTTGCAAAGAACAATATCTAAAGTAGTTATCTAAATTAAACAAAAACACACCTTCTGTGGAGTTCTTAAAAGAACTTGTAACTCCTCATCAGCCAGATCATTCAATTTATTCCATTTCTGCAGAGTGGGACATTCCACGACCTGAATATATATAACAGCTGAATCAGGAACCACTATGCAGTCTGCTTCGAGGAGGTGCTCATGGGCATGTGCAAATGTAGAAAGGGCACCTGAAAAAGTTTTAGTTGAAACATGTTCTAAGGTAAGACAGGCCGAGCAATATATGTATATATTAGGGAAGCTATAATATAACTAGTCTGGCGATAAATACTGTTACATAGATAGTAGAGTAGTAGGTATGGAGCCGTCGGTCATATTCAAGACACTTCAAAAGCTAGGTATCAGCCGTATGTTGGTATATCGTACTATCGACAGATATACCAACACTTACTCTGTAGAAGACTATAAAAGATCGTGCTGTTAAAACTGCAAAGGCTGTTAATGCTGTTAAAGCAAGAATTCGCTGAAACCCCTTTAGGAAGCAAAAAAATTTATCGCGAGAAATGAAGATTCCCACTAGGACTCTGTCGCGTATAATAAAACAAGACCTGAAGCTCGGCGCTTGTCGTCGATATACATGATATACCCTAAATCAAACCCTACAGTTAAAAAGAGTAGATCGATGAAAACGTTTTCTGTCCCGATACGCAGGTAAGAGACACAGAAATATTCTCTTTCCTGATGAAAAAAAATCCCAATTGAAAAGCACTACAACAAGCAAAATGACAAAGTGTACGCACACAGTTCCAAAGAAGCTGCACCAAGTGGTCGGAAAGGTACAACATAGTCATCATCCTGCGTCTGTAATGGTTTGGTGAGGCGTGTATTATCAAGGAGTCACAAAGGTACATTTTTGTGAAAAAGGAGTGAAGACTTTAGCCAAAATGTATCAAGATACTATCTTGAATTGTGTTGTGAAACCTCTCAGCAATACAACTTTTAAAAATGAACGTAGACTGTAGTAGCTGAAGACTGGCCCTCGTTTAGCCTAGATCTGAACCCCTTAGACTACAAATAATGGTCAGTTTTAGAGGACATGGCCTCCAGAGATTTCTTAAGTACATGGTCTCTTAAGAAATCTCTGGAACAAGGAGTGGCTAAATTTCCAACGGAAACAGTGCGTAAATCCATAGAGTCGTGACCAGACAGATTAAAGGTCTGTATCAAAGCCAAAGGTGGCCATTTCCAATAGAATCATTTTTTTTTTATTTTTTGCTGAGACTTCCATAAATATGTACATACCTACATACACTGCTTCATAAAAAAAATGCATAATTAATCATTTGTAACAGAACTAGGTATAAGCGATAATTTACAAATAAAAAAATATTTGTGATACTCTTTGCAAATGTATGAATATAAAAATGGTTATATATGGCGCAGTGGGGTGTTACCAAGTAATATATATTAATTTAATTGTTTTAATAGCGATAATCTTAACTCGGAACTTATGAACAACCGCTCATAGGTTACTGTTACCATTTCATAGCAGGTGAACTGTATGCTTATTTTCCTACGATTTTGTATAAAAAAATATCTTGAAGCAATTTAAAATTTACACATGTTTAATATTTATTGAAGGGAAATATTATAATGTCAAAGGTATTAAGTTGGAATATAAATGGCGAAATATTAATGTTTTTTATATTGTCAATTACCATAAATGGTATTTATGAGACATACTGAGATTTACACACATTAACTGAATACATATATAAATATATACATTTATAAATATATACATCTGTTTATCCAACACCAATGGACAAACACGCATACAGTTTGTAAATTGGATACAGTAGTACCACTCCTGCTGTTAACACTCCTAACTCACTCCCTCGCAGGAATACAACAACCCCCCCAAGAAGTTGTTACTAGGCAGCAATCTTCTGTGAGGTGGAGCTATTTAGCACTTTGATGAGCCTTACCTCTCCTTCGCCATAGCCTCGTTAGTTAATTAGCAAGGCGTGCAACCTGCGGTGAAATAGACGTGAGTGTAAAAATGATAGTGAGCCTTAGAAATCATAAGTTTTACATTTCCTCTTAAATATGTTACTATACAATTAGCGGATATGGAACCTCCGGGAGGCGGGGTTTAGACTCTGGCGCCAAAGTGGCGGCAAGCGGCGGCGAGGCGCGACCGATTGTAGGGCCGAGCGCTCACTTTTGCGGCGGCATCGGATCGGACGGACGTTCACTATCTATTCGCTGTAGCATTACTGTTGAATTTCGTTTTCATTATTTCTTTATTCTATTTGTAAATTTTATAACTTAATTAGAATTAGTGTTTCTGTGCCTTTTTTTATTTTGATAATCAAAAAAAACATAAATATATAGTAACTATAACTGCAGGTACAAACATACCTTCCCCAATCAGTTCTGTGTCGAACACTTCAGTGACTAAAATATTGGCCTTTTCTTTCATGTCTCCATTTTCCCCCACTGTCAAATCAGTAGATCTTTTTGGTATAAGAGTAATTTTGTCTGCAACGCCATTGCGTTCCAGAATCTTAACACAGCATTCAGCCATGGGTTTGAAAGCTTCACAAGCTACAATGGAGTCAGCGCCAGATTTAGCAGCCATTATTGACAACAAGCCTGTTCCCGTGCCTGGAATATTTAAAATTACAAAATGCTATTTTTTGTTTTAGTTGTATAATACTCTCGTCTTTTACATCTTCTTAGTAAATATGTCTAGGTATATGTAAAAATATTAGCATACTTTCAGTGACACACCATTTCACTAAACAGAATCCGTAGAATGTAAAAAACCAAACATCATACAATGAGATACGGGCCATGCTTCTGTCTGGCTGGAAAAAGAAAGAGAAAGATAAACCGTTATGGTTTGCAGATAACATCAAAAATAGTAATTAAACTCGTTGATGAATATAAATCAGTGAATCAGATGAACATTATGGTCAAAGCAAAATAGTATTTTCTATAAATTTTTCCATCAGTTCATTTTAAACTTTTGTTTTATTTTATATTGATGCATAGTTTTCTTGTTTAACTAGATTCTGTTTTGTGAAATGACATATCATTGAAAGTATGTGTCGCACATCTTTTGAAATATAATTTCTTGGACGTGTGGGTTTACTCACAATGTTTTTCTTCAGTGTGCAAGTGATATTTTTTTTATATTAGAGGGGGGCAAATGAGCATGTAGGTCACCTGATGATATGTGGTCACCACTGCCCATAGACAGCAGCAACACCAAAGATTCACTGATCTGTTGCCAGTCTTTTTAGGTAAACAAACTTTTCTTGAAGGCACCCATATCATATTTGTTTGGGAACACCGCTGAGGGTAGTTGATTTCACAATTTCACCATACCTGGTAGAAAATGCCTAAAAAAGCATACTGTAGTATCTTTTGCATCATTCCATGCATTCCAGCACAGCACATTATCACCGTGACACGCAACTCCTTGTTGTAGACTAGAAAACAGACCCCAAGTACTTGCCCGGGACGATGCACTCATACTCCATGACAACTTTTAGGGAAGAAACAGGGTAAATTGTCTCAAAACTAGGCCAAAAATCATGTTGTTACTCCGAGACAATGCCCTCCTGCAGGATCCCAGAGGCAATTATCCAATTGAAAAATTTTGTGTTTGTACTGTCATCATTTGATACTAAAAGTGTGAACTAAGAATGTCAACAATACTTTTTAGAAGATAATGATATTTCTTCTTTCTTTCTCCCTTTGAAAGATAATAATATAACAAGTGGCATATGGCTAGTTTGTCACAACACAACCGTCATTTATATTGTGAATTTTCTATATTGTCAGTGAAAAATCAATATCTCCTATCTCGGAGGTTAAATTTAGGCAATATGGATGTTAACATTAAGAAAGCCTTAATGATACATATCACATAACTCAACTTTTTAGATAGGAGTATTGGTTGTTCATCAATAATATATTTTTTGGCACTATGGGTTTTTGGAGAAAGCAACACAAAATCTATTCAAAATATATTTAAAACCTACCAATATCTAAAACATTAGCTTTCCTCCCAGATTCGTGCATCTTTTCTATAGCCAGCTGCAGAGCTCTGCAGTACTTTTGATTCCTCTCTGTATCATGCAACATATCAGCAAAAGCACTCCTTGCTATTTCTTGGTGGTAATCATAATCTTCATGCTGAATATCCCACTCTGTTCCCCCAGTCATGGGATTCTTCTTTTGTGTAAACACCTGCATTGTTGTTTCTGATTTGTTTAATGATGATTTTAATCTGAAAACATGTCAGTAGTAACATTATAAATAGAGCTCATACAAATACATGTTTTTTATGTTGGTGTTTTCATTCTTTTTTTTTTCTTTACATAACTCAAATCATTTGAGTCATGAAAATATAATGTTCATTTTTCATATTTCAAGATTAAACCCTATTTTTTACAGATGATTTGCTTGATGTAAAGCAATTATCATAGCCCACAATTGCAATCCAAATATATGCTTGTAATACAAGGAATATCACTTACATGTTACCTGTTATTAACATAGCAACTCCTTAAGAGTTTACTGGCAATATCACTAACAGGAAAACAATAACCATCCTGGGGTTGTCATTCGCTAAAGTAAAGGTTACTTTCCTAGTCGGCCTAATTTGAGATAATATACCTATATAACATAATATACATATTATTCAAAAATAACCTGCTTTACTGATTAGCATGGTGCATTATATATATGTAGGGATATGTGAGTAGCGATTGGCCACTGGATAAAGAATCAACCAATTGAGCAACAGGTCCCTGGTATAAATCCTGGCACGTACCACTAAATTCGTGTTTTCAGATTTATGTACATATTTGTAATTATCACTTGCCCGATGGTGAGGGAACACCATCACCAAGTGATAGCGATAAGAAATTCTATTATACGATAGACGTTAAGATAGGTCGCAAACATAACAAAGGTCTGGTTTTCCCTCTGGGTTGTGGAGGTCTGACAGCAGTCCCTCCGTATCAAAATCAATATCTTCGCCAAATCTTCAGGCTTAGGTAGGGAACCCCGTCATCCCTATGGATTAAGAAAAGGGATAACGCTAAGAAGAATACATGTAGGGAAGGATGGTTTTGACTCTAAATATGACGGTCAGAAAGTAAGAATCGAAAACTTAAGTTGCTATTACTTTTACTTCACGTTTTTATATTCATATAATTTTAGTTTTTTTTACAAATTGCATGTCACAATCACTCAAGACAGGGTTCTCCCGTGCGTATAAACTACCAAATGAACGAAAAATATGATAATGCGGGGCTGTCACTTCACACATAATAACATTGTATAACCAACGAACTTAAACGCAATTTACCTACTATTTTTATTTGAGGCAAATGGCAAGGCAAAGGTGGGTAGTAAGGGACATCAATATCAGCTACAGATTAATATACGACCGGCTATCTGACGAATGGGCATATCCGTAAGCTCTATTATAGTGGATAAAAGTGGCAGATACAAACCTTTTAAATGAGGTTACTATTAAACATTTACACACTCCCCATTCCCTAATAATACGCATTAATTTATTTTTATTTAAACATAAACAAATAACATTCCATTTGATAGTAGAATAAAATTTGTGGTTTAGTTCCACACAATTCCAAAATCATGTAATACAATTCAATTAATAAGTAATTAAAAGCTTTACATAAAATAACCTAAAAGATTGTTGTTGTTTGATTGTTTCTTCAAATACTCAGAAGGCAAAGATTCGATAACAGTACATCCAGGCTTAAATTCCTAATTTTATTGCATCATCATAATAACCTGAATAATCATCTCAACTGAGAAAGTACACCACAGGAAAAATGTTGCGAGAATGTCCCCGTCATTCTCCACTTTATTGATGCAAAACAAAAACAGCAAGAACAGCATTTTCTTTTTGAATAAACTTTTTACAAAAAATGTTGTTTATAACGTAAAACATATACTTTAGTATTTATACATTTTAACGGATCAGGGATATAGAAACATAAATGATTAAGTCCATTTTGAACCGAATAACAGTATTTAATAAAATTATTTATTTTTACTTCTGTAGATTTATCAACAATAACAATTCTTATCAAAAACAAAAATAATTATCTTATCAAATTATGTAATTATATTAGTATTACTTCTACAGAAACTGAGTAAACTTTGATTATTACAAGTTGAACAAATATCAGTTCTTGGAGAGCCAAATCCTAAATTATACTTCTCATTGAATATTTTTCTAAAATGGGGCTCTTTGTCTAAGGCCCAAGAAATGACGACACATACGTTTTATAGAGTTTGCTAAAGTTTGCTTATGTTTAACTCAATTGGTAAATACATACTTACGACCTACAGAATCATCCTGGCAGTTATATGGTTCAGTGCATGTTAAACTTTGCACTGTAATATATATATACTTGTGCACTGTTTCTCTTTTATCGGCATATAACCACAGGTCCCATTTATATGCCGATAAAAGAAGTAAAGAGTAAACTGTAGTTGTGCGCGGTGCTGACACACACACTTATTTTTATAAGATGAAAACGTGTACCGGAAATTCTATATGTTCTATATACCGCATAACTAAGTTTCTGTGTAAAAGATTTTTGATTCATTGATCACTCTATCTTAAACATAATCAAAATCTCACCGAAACTGAACCAAACTAATTCCAAATCTGAACCAAATCACAAGTCAGGGCACAGTACTAATTAAAATCTCGGAGTCAAGTTTTAGTCGTGCTACAACAAAGACACTGGATGAAAGGAAATTAGGAAAAGTAGGTACGACTGTAAAGTTTATTACATTCGCTCCGACATGTACTCAAGTGTCAGGATAAATATTTAATGGGTGTGGTATATATTTTTTGAAATATCTTTTAATTGGCATATTTTTAGTATACTATAGGTAGGTTATCATATTACCATCTTTTCACTGAACTCTGGTAAAGTACAGCAGATAACTATGATAATATTTATTATATGCGAAAACATAGTAGGTATGATTAACAGAACATCGTTATGGATATTAGTAATAAGATTTATGAACTGCTTGTTTACCGAAAATTATCTAATTAGCCATTAACAGCTGCAATTTTCAAAAATGTAGAAATTTCAGTTTATCCTTTATGCTTGTAATTAATTGAAAAAAATTGAACGAAGGGCCAATAACGCTCTTCCACATTTGTCTTACTTAGTTCATGACTCTGTAAAAATCCCTGTAATTTAGGGAACGCCTAGAGATACGTATTACTACTCGAAGCCTCTCGCTCAGGTCGTTTTTAGTATCATATTGCGCTGTTTAGTTCAGAATCGGTTAAATTAGAGGTTCATAGTATGAGGTTACATTATTTATTATACAAAACTTCTTTTTCCCTTTTATTTTCTAGCCGGTAATCTTTTGACGGCAGTTTGATTATTTATTCTGTGTCCTTGACATTGCGACAAGTAATCAAATGGTTTTTTAACAATAAACAATATAAAGGGAGGACAGAGACATTTCAAAATAAATACCTAATAAGAAGATATTTTTTTCAATGGCAGTTATTATGTTTTAGATGTCACCAGTCACTCGTTTGTTCTTTCATTACGACGTTTTACTATCATGGCGGCCACCGTCGGTAGGATTTGTGGGGCACGGCTTTTGAAAAATTATGCCAAAGCTGCTCCGCAGGTACTAATAATCCCCTTTATAAAGTAAATTAAACAGTAACCGTTGTTATTAACTAGTGTCAAAGTGACCTACTTGTTAATATATGTATGTCTTCATCGCTTTGTGCACCGTATCACACGAATGTATTTTAACATTTTACTCGTGTCTTTGAAGTTGCTTACTGGTATTTGTAAGTCGAGGTGGTCGTATATAAGCACAGGATTCAACAAGATATATCAGTGTTAGAAAAAATATTCACGGGCAAGTGATAACCTATTCTGCATTATGTAACAAGTACATAAGAAATCTAATGGAGACCATACATTGCAGGTGTGTCAGCTGTCCACCAGTACCCAAGGATGGACCAGAAATAGAAAATTGGTAAGTACCATTAATATCCACATTGTCCCACTTTTTAAGTTGTAACTCTATTTTGACCTTTACACAATACGATTGCTTATACACATTTTGCACTTGTAGTGCATATTGTGACAGTATTCGTCTGTATCATATTGTACTGTGTAAGTTTAATTATTACATTTGATTCTTTGTTATGTTAAATTGTCTTATGAAATCTCTATTATTTTAAACACAATACAGGTTGTAAGATATGCAAAACTTTTCCTCCAGTATATTTTGACTATGATGAGAAATAATGTAATATCCCTGTGTGAGAGGAAACCATATTGTGTGGCATAACCACTGGTGGCAGAGCTCACAGTTGCATTAGAAGCAGCTGATAAAGTAGTATAAATTAAACTGCATGTAAATTTCACAATATTTTTTTTTTTTTGCAGAAATGCAATATACAAGCAATATGCAATTAATAATATTAACAGCAGTTTTGCAAAGTCAAAGGTAGATTATTTGAAGAGATATCTTCCAGCCCGACTATATATTATGCTGGATCTATTTATAGCATTTTTAACCAATATTCTTAATAATCCTTGCTTGCAATCTGAAGTTCAATTTAAACTTTATGCTAAATTATTTTTCCCTTGATTTATCCTGTAATACAGCATTGTTTTGTTCATCATCATCTTTTCACACATATTTGTACTAAATAGTGTTATTTGTATTTCCACAGTTATTATCTACACTAGGTGTAGCAGGAGGAGGAGTCGGTGCTCTCTTGTTTGCCCTTGAACAGTCAGTGCAGGCCTCGGAAGGAGAAGCACATCCTCCACACCAACCTTGGAGTCATAATGGCTGGTTCCAATCCCTTGACCACGCCAGGTATTTATTTAGTATAGCTACTTTTTATAATATTTTTGTAAATCAGTACACAGCTTTCAGGTATATTTATTTACTAGAGGTATTTTGATATATGTATATGTTTTTGTATATACTGAATGGATAAGATTAGCAGACCCTGGGCTCCGAAGCGAAATTATAGGACGTGACTGGGATTATCAGTCAGATTATGATGATGACCGGAAAAGATTAATAATCTGGTTTAATTATGCTAGAACTAACTAGATATATTAAAAATGTATTAAAGTGTGGAATCCATCATATTCCATTTGTCTGAGATTACTAAGACTAAGAATTAGATAAAAGATAAATATACTACATTACTAAAAAATATACAATGCATTATAAAAAACATTTAATACATTATATAAAAAAACTAACATGGTTGACGTATGTAAGTGAAAGCTGAGTATTACAGAGAGAGAATGAAAGTAGAATAAATGTGGTTGATACATGTGCGTTGGACAGAATTTGTTGTGTAATCCTTGTTGCCTATGTTCACACTAATGATATAAGAAAGAGAGTTGGTCATAAAGTTTTGGCATATAGAAAGAATGCTAGATAAAAGAGTGACTAAACAGATATACAATGCAATAGGATGTAGAAGCCAAGAAAGGCCAAAATTCCTATCTTAACCAAATTTGTAACATTTATGTTCTGAAAGGTGATGTCTGGAGCCCTAGTAACCGGTGAATATACATGATGTCTAGGTGGTCTGGCGTGAACAGGTATTAGTAGTAGTTATAATAAACTAACACTAGGAAGACATAAATTAAAAACCACATTATAAAATAATTTTTACTATTGCATACATTTGAACCTCACTAATTGCCAACTATGCTTTTGGTTGATGCTACTGGTTAAACCTACGGGATTTTTATTGCAAAGGACTATAGCCGGAACATCAAACTTTCTAGTCATATCTTTCATAATTATAATAAACTGATATTTAAATATAGCATTGAGTAACAAAAGCGCAATGTTTTTAATGTACATTTCATACATAAACTTATTATTTGTTATGCTCTTTCAATTTTAGTTTTTTGTATCTTGTACAGTTTAAAACTTGTTCATATAGTATACTTATAGTTTCTCATTTATTAGAAGATGAGAGTTTAAAATTTTATACAATTTTGGTTTAGGGTAAGCAAACAATTTACATTTTTGTCATGTCTGTCTAGCTTAGAAGGTAAAATTTTGATTGATTACAGTATGATAATTATGCAAGTATATACAAAATTGAAGGAACCAATGGTAATGGAAATATAATTTAATGTAGTAAAAGAAATATTCTATTCTAAAAAATATTAAATTCCATACAATATATTAGAATTTCATGTAATTTTCAAATTTGTGAAAATAACAATAGTTTCTCAAATCTTCAATCACTTGAATGCATTTCTCAAGCATATCATAGGTCTTCTCTATATCACTTAATCATAGGTTATCAATATCATATAAGCTATGATAAAGTTACATATCAAAACAAAATAAAATGAAACTTCAATGTAAGATGAATTATTGTTATTGAAAAATAAGTGATTAATCATACATGAATTAGACATATGTTATACAGCAGTTAAAGGACTTGAGAAAATATTTTTTTATGAGATGTCATTTGTATGTTGCCAACCCTATAAAAACCTCTTCACGCTGTTGTTGAAAAACCTCATACTGTAGTCACTAGGGTACATCTCTGCAAGGAGTTCATTCCACTATTTAATAGTTCTCAACTTTATAGTTCTATGTGCATCTGTCCCAGGTTTTTTATGTACACAAAATTAATTGCAAAGCGTCTGTCTATGTGTCAGTCAGTCAGAATCAAAAAACAAGTCCTAATTTCCCCACTGCTTTTTAGCGTCTTATCACTCAGTAGCAGAGGCTACCGAAGACTCGAGGTCCGTATGAGCCTTTTACCACAGGCGCACAAACCTCTGACTAACTGAAGGACTAGTTCTCAAGTTGAAATATTCTCGGGAGCTTTACAACATACAACTATGCTATTGTGTCTGTGTTACTGTTGCACTGCGAAAACCATACCGTTTAGTTTCACTAGTACCCTGGCTTTGTATCCTTAAGCATACTAGCGGTACTTGAAGATCCTATCAAAAATATCGAAGGGTGCAAAGCGAGGGTACTAGTGAAACTAAACCAACCATACTATTATTATTACATAAGCACGCACTAATAATCAACATCATAATATGTTCATTATCATCATTTCAGCCGAAGATCGGCCACCCCCCTCCCCTTAGACTTCCACGTGATAATATGTTACATAATACATTGATCTGTGCATATTAACACTTTGTTTGAATATGTGAACCAAACTAAAGTATATAATGCAGGAAATATGTTTCCGTAATATATGTAATTAATAATTGTGATTATTATGTTTGTTTTAGTGCCTTATTGTGTAAAAGAATCAAAACTCTGTTTTTTTTATACTCTGTACATTAGGTAGAAAACTAGCACACACCACCTCTGATGTAAAACAATTCCGCTAGCCATGCTTTCACATAAGAAAATATCCCTTACATGTTTGCTTCGTTTGATAGTGATTGTCACTCAAAATTTTATTTAAATTATTAAACAGCTAAGTTTAAAGACATGTACTTAGCCCCATGTATGACTATTTTATTAAAATTTGACATTAATATACTATTAAAGTACAGGTTTGGTACAACACATTTATGATAAAGTTACCTCTGGCATGATAAAAATATCCTTCAAGAGTATTTTTTTTCAGACAAGTTACGAGCTCTGCTTAGTTTAGACTTAGTTTAGTGTAGAAAATAAAACCATTTTGAATTTTTTAGATTAAAATAATCTGTGATTTTATATATTATGATATTAATATTTCTTTACATTTCGCGACGTGTGTATTTCATTTCATTTATTTACTCCTTTAACAATATACATTGTGTTAGGATATACATTAAATTAAATTAAATTACAAAAGAAATTTACACTTACACAATTTTACACTTACAATAATAGAAGTTCCTGTCTAATTTGTCCATATATTATCAATAAAACATGTCATATCATTTCTTTATCATTAAAAAAATCATCCACAGAATAATAACATTTTGTTAATAGATTTTTTTTAAATATTAATTTGAAAATATGGACGTCGTATATGGTTTTTAGTGATGTAGGTAATCTACAGCCTTATTGCTTGATACCGCGTACTGTGACCAACTATTCTCAGTTTTGGTGCAAATTGGGTTCTTAAATTTTTCAGCCTAGAGTTTTCCCTAATTATTCTCTCATCTTTGCTTTCGATTTGGTCCAACTATTTAATTAAATTGCATAATGTCACCAAAATGTACAGACATGGAATCGTTAATATTTTTAATTTTGCGAAATGGTCCTTACACGATTGTGTCTGGAAAATTCTCATCACGAAAGCAGATTTGACGTTATAATTGTAGCTGTTCCCCCAAAACTTGATACTATAACGCAATTTTGATTCAACTATTTAATTATTTTTGCCACTTCAGGTACGAATCTATATATACACCGAGAAATTTAACTTCATTCACTGGTAGAATAGTTTCGTCTATGAATTTAGCAACAATTGAATCATTATGTTTTGCTGTAGACTTAAATAACATAACATTAGTTTTTCGAGCATTGACCTTTAGATTGTTAGCCACAAACCATCCAAGAAATAATTTCAATAATAAATTTATATCAGATTGTAATTCAAATTATCTGCTGAAACTATTGTATTCGTATCATCTGCGTAAACTATCACTGTTGTATTAATTTTTGAATTTATTATAAAATTAATTAAATCATTCGTGAAAATAACAAATAAAATCGGACCCAAGATTGAACCTTGTGGTACTCCCCTTTCTAGAAGTGTGACTTTAGATTTGTATGTCATTTCATTTACTACATCATCATCGATTAAGGTTACTTCAACGAACTGTTGTCTATTGGTCAAGTAAGATTTGATTAAGTCTAGCTCTTTTCCTCTTAGGCCATAATGTTCTAACTTTTTGAACAAAATCTGGTGATCTACCATATCGAAAGCGGAACTAAGATCTAGAAAAAGACCAGCTACTTTTTTCTTCTTCTTCTTCTCTTTTCATTTATTTTTCGTAAAACGTCATCTATCAATCGGTCAATTGCATCTGTTGTGTCACATGTCTTTTGTTTATCCGAATTGTGTTTTATTTAATATGTCATTAAAATCTAAGTGTTTCACGATCCTATTTTTTATCAGTTTTTCGAGAATTTTTGAAATTATTGGTAATAACGATATTGGCCTGTAATTATGGGGATCAGTCCTTGAACCTTTTTTGAATATTGGAATAACCTTAGCTATTTTCAGATGTTCAGGAAAATATCCCTCGTCAAAGTACTGTGTGTGTACTTTTATCTCTTATAGCCCACGTCGTAAATGACAATGGCAAACATCTAGGCAATTTATTATATATTTTTAGCATGGTGGTTATGGCTGAAGAGGTTTTTTTTACAATTAGATTGGCAAACAAGCATACGGCCCGCATTAGATGGTTAGCGGTCACCGCACCCTATTGGCGCTCGCAACGCCACGGGGATGTTACTCGCGCGCTGCCAATTTTGTGACCTAAGGATATTTCGTCACAGTACCCAGTAATTTCTCTGCCATATATCGCCCTTCAAACGGGAACATAGCTGTATAAATATAGCTGCTTGGCAGTAGAAATAGATGAGACAGAGGTACCCATGCAGACGACTTTTGTACAAAGTTTCCCTCTGGTAAAACGGGTATTACGAGTTACTGCCCTGAAGTTACAAGTGTTCATAGTCTATAATAATTACTTACCATCAGGTACACAATACACTTGTTGGCACCTTAGTGAGCTGCACATTAGCTCTAGCTAAAGGTAATTTTTGATTGGTTGAACTGCGGCATACGATGTAGTACCGCTTGGAACGAATCAGTGTATCAATGTGTAAAGAGAATGAATGATAAAAGACCTGAGTGAATGGGATTTTTTACTTTTGAGACATTCTCTTTTTATTTTAATTTTTATACTACGTCGGGAGGCATACAAGCATACGACCCACCACACATATTGTAAAGCTGTTAACGCTTGCAATACATCAAGTGTCACTCGCGCGATCCCACCTCTGCTGGTAACACAACAACTTCTTGGGAGATTATTGGTGACTTCATTCACACACAAGAACACAACAACCCTCTAGGGAGTTGTTATTTGGCTGCGGTTTTCCGTGAGGTGGAGGTACTTCCCCAGTCGGATTGCTTTAATGCCCTACCTCTCTTAAAAACACACAGACCAAGATAAACAGAAATGTTCATGCACAAAAATGTTTGTCCTGTGTGGAAATCGAACTCACGAGTGTTAGTGTCAAGTAACATAACAATGCCTTTCACCACTGCGCCGCCACCGAGCTCGTCAAAGCGCTTTTTTCTCATTTGTACCCTGAGACGTAAAGATGTATAGTTTAAAATGGAACGATCTTGTTCTATCAACTAATAACATTTTCGAATTGTTGAAAATAATAAACAAGGTCTAATGTTGAAATTAAACTATTTTTAACGGAAGTATCGCGTGTTTTATTTATTTTGTTGAAACCTGACGTTTCGAACGCTTTGCAGCGTCCGTGGTCGTAAATAAATAAAACACGCGATACTTCCGTTAAAAATAGTTTAATTTCAATGTGTAACAATCGCGAAAACCTAAGACAATACTAAAGTCTTTAAAAAACGAAATCCACGCCCATTCATTGGTTTATGCGTACGAATGTTTCTATGCATGTGGTACACACTACAGGTCGAAATTTTTGACAGATTATGATAATTCCTTTTTAATCAATTGGAGGAAAGCTCCAACGCTACAGTATAATTGTTATATACAATTATCTAAACTAATTCATCTACTTTCCTGCGCTTGGTGCACTCTGTCCGTATATATCGCAGTATGTGTGCTGTTGTTGGTATTAGGTACCAAACGCTTTTTTTTCCAGACGTGTATGTTAATCATTCATTCAATGATATCATTCATTATCTATTTTTGAGTTCGTAATTTTAAAATGACGATATTGATATAGATAAATCTGTTTATCTATACAAATATTTGTTTATGGTTATTGATGAGATAATAATATAAGTACCTCGTATGAACGGTCAAGTACCAAGATATATAGAAACTTTATTGGTAACTTACTTTAAATGTGTATACATCTTAGTACCAGGCTGTATAGTAATTTACCGGCAGCCCATTTACCGCCATAACAGAAGTATAGTAGAAGGAAACTGAGATTGAGTAAACTTTTAGATTTACTTTATGTTTATATGTCCATCTTTGGTTAAATGCATTAAGGCAATAACCTATGGAACAAGATCAATAATTATGCAGTAAATCAAGTAAAGCGCAGCTGTTATTGGCTAGTTCGTGGATCAACATTGACTTATTAGAAATTTCGGAGGATCCCCTACAGCTACAGACTCAAGCTTGAGAGTGTGAAAGATCCTCCCAACACGTTTCTAAACTGAAGGCCATCGATAGTTAATGTTTCCCCATGCATGTGTATTCCCGTCTTTGATAATAATGTGTGTTGTTCATTGCAGTATTCGACGCGGGTATGAAGTGTACAAACAGGTGTGCAAGGCGTGTCACTCGCTGCAGTACATCGCCTTCCGAAACTTGGTCGGCGTCACCCATCACGAGGAAGCCGCCAAAGCAGAGGCTGAAGAGGTCAGTGAGCACACTATACACACACAAATAAAGCTAGACGCAGTTCCCACTATGTATGTAGGCTAGATGCACAGAGTTCACATTTTAAACAGTGTAAAAAGTTCATATTTCTTATAGTACTAAATTTTTACATTTACCTATTAAGCAGAAAACCTAAATCACCTCCTAATAGCATATCGTTGACTCTCTCTTTTACATTATGTACATATCATCAATTAGTTCACTATTACATACGCTTACATTCAAGCAAATTTCGTCAAACTTCTTTATTCCAACAGCAGCTATTTCTGAAATAATTATTTTATCCTAAAACTGCATGATCTAATAGAGTTTTTGTAATTTTACATCCAGGTTATGATTCGAGATGGACCTGATGAGGAGGGCAACTTCTTCGAGAGGCCTGGCAAACTTTCGGATTATTTGCCATCGCCGTATCCTAACGAAAATGCTGCGCGTGCTGCCAATAACGGTATGTCGTTAAAAAATATTTTGGAACTTTGAAAAAGAGACTTATTCGTTGCGGTTCTTACCACCGCAATATTCCACTAATGGTATAACTACCAGTAGGACAGGAACAAACGAATAATTGAAATTTATGAAATTTGACCCTTTATGAAATTGATGTGCCCATCATCTTGTGGTATATTTTTTACTCGTAGATACTCAAAGCAAACTCAAATATTTACATGTATATACTTTTTTATTGTGTTTGACAAAAATCTAATAAAGGAATATTAACTTTAAAACTTAAATATTATATTATATATATGTCGGAGAACCAGTATTTTCCGCGACATTTTCATCAGTAGTAACAGGTCTAGTGGGCGTCATTGGGGTTAAATGCGAACACGAAAGCAAATAGACACTGTTTTGTCTTATTTTAAATAAAGTTTAATAATGTTTTTCTTCACTCTTCAATATTACAAATATTATAAAACAAAAATACAATGTTTAAATTCGAGCAGCAGGTTCGAGGCGCCGATCTGACTCTATTGAATAACGATTCGCTCCCGGATCCACCTCGATCCACCGATACAACTCGAATGCCTCTCCAAAGCCGATCATCCCCGCGATCAACAAGATTGCGCCTCGACCCCACTCGAGGCATGCCCTCTGCTCTGATTGGACGTGACGTAACACGTATTATTCATGACTTTTATTAAGTAAGGAAAGTTTTAAGTAGTTTTAAGTTTAACTTAAATTAAGATTTTACAGACTACCTACTTAAAAAGTAAACAATGACCATTTCGCAATATGCAACCAACAATCAACTCGTCACTTCCTCCGACATATATAATATAATATTCAGACCTGTATAAATGTTATGTATAAATTAAAGATTAACTTTTTGATTCACAGTGTGTCAAAGAATTTTACATAGTAATATAGAACAGAAATATGCATATAAATTGTTCTTTTAATTTTAGGTTATCTAAAAGTTGAAAGGAATTCTTATAGCATCTCTTTGTTGTTCATCTGTCTGACTGTATGTTAAGAAAACACAAATCAAATCATATTGGCTAATTCCAGGTGACCTAGGTTCATATAATTTGGCAAACTATTTCTCATAGCACCGATACACAGAAAATTCTTAACATCAACATTTTGTTACTCTGCTTTTGTTAACATCACTTGCACACAATTACAATAAAATATACTGATAATGTAAAGTGTGACAATTAGCCTTTTGTCGCCTAATGTCTCATTAGCGAAATGTCCCGCAAACATTTAAAGCCCCTGACGCTAAAACTAAGCTAAATGTCCCTCGCGCTTAAAGCCCCACTCGCTGTAAGTCCCTGTCACGCTAATAAATACTCAATATTGTCCTGTAAAGCACAGGATAATGATATCAGTAAACTTATTAATTTTAGATTTCATTCACTCAGGCAACTTCCAACTATTTATCAAAACTAATTTCTTGCTCTGTTTCTCCTACTCCATATTACTCGACTAATCAGATGTTTGCTATTTAGATACAACCGAGGAGCTTCTTAATGAACTGGAATGCCTGCAGAACTTGGCAATCTGTTTCATTTCCGGTTTACGTAAAGGTAGACCATGTCTCTGAATTTCGTACACGATTGAAGTGACTCAAACACAATTTTTTCGTCCATTCTTTTATATGCAGCACAACTTTGGAACAAACTGCCACTGCAGATAAGAGAATGTTGTTTTCAAAAAGAAATTAATTAAGTACTACTTTACACACAGTAACTAATATCATATAATGTGTATGTATACATGTACATAATTTTTACATAATATATAACCCAAAAGTGGAAGGATGTGGGAGCCGAGGAAGGCCAAGAATTATCTACCATGATCAAATTGATTGTTAATATCATAAGGTGATGTCGGGAGCCATAGAAACCGGCGAGCGTGCATGAGAAGAGCAATCAATGTTAAAGAAGCGAGTGAGGTATGTAAGGATCGAGTCATGTGGCGCTCGGCTCTCTCTGCCTACCCCGCAAGGCATTTGGCGTGAAATTAGACATACATTACTTATATATATTCATGTACATCCTTTCCTGAACTTGATAATTCTATATAAAATTTGTGTTATGGCACTAGTTGGCTGGAAGGAATCTTTATATATACAAACATGAATACCACTGTCGTCGTTTCCATTCCATTGTAAGTCTTTTCAAAGCCTTCATTCTACCGTTCACCATGCACATTGTATATTATCTACATGTAGTGGAAAACATTTTTTATTTTCAGTAATAGTAGCTTGATGTCATAAATTTGATTGATGGAGAGAGAAAAAACACCAAGCACAAGGTCTTAGAAAAGGCCACACAGCCATGTTAACGGGAATACACTGCAGCAAATTCCCATTAATCATAACACGAAAATGATTGTTGTAATGTTACATGAACATTGTCATTGTTTCCAGGTGCCTATCCTCCGGACTTGTCGTTGATCTGCTCCGGCAGAAAAGGTGGTGAGGACTACATCTTCGCGCTGTTGACTGGCTACATGGACGCACCCGCTGGTGTGGTCCTCCGTGAGGGACAGAACTACAACCCCTACTTCCCGGGCGGTGCCATCTCCATGGCGCAAGTACTTTTCAATGAGGTGAGATATCAATAACTATAGCAAAGCCAATTGACAGTATTAAAAAAAAATTAAACTAAAACGCGATTACATTATGTTAGAAGATAAGAAACCTTGTCGTTGAAGACGTCACATTACACAGGGCGCCCAATGGCTATGCCGCATGGAAGAAAAGTATCTTAAATTGGGTATATAGAAAATTATACTGAAAGACTTCGTTTTGATTTTAAAAATAATTTAAACTGCGTTCTAATATATTTAAATAATCGCTTGTCTGAACTGAGAATCAAACCCGCCAAATGTAAAAAAACATTAATTCTATGATAATGACCGAAAGTTGGGGTCGGCAACGCATTAGTGCATTATCCCTGGTGTTGCAAATGTGCATAGGCTGCGTAACTGTTTACCATCAGACAGATTGATTGCCACCTTAGCAGTATAAAAAAAAATGCTAATCATAAGAATTAAATTTTCCTATAGACCATGAATTCTTTCCTAAAGATATTTTTAAATAAAATTCTGTGCAAGACAGTTTTCTCTCATTGTCGTGCTTCTGACACCAGACATTATCGTTTCAATTAGTTAGCTAGTTTAGTTTAAAGAAAATAAATATTTCTTATAAAATTATTCTTCAAAAATGTATCAATAAATAATTTCTTTAACATTTATCAATATAATATTCCGCAGCAATACATTTAAACTTACCATGCCCTTGCTCCAATACAACTTCGGACCCCTATCCTTCATTTTCAGCTATTGCAGCTGGCATTTTTCAAATACACACTTGATCAATAACTAGTACGCTGTTAGCCATAGAACATACCAGTTTATGCTCTTCAAGTGTAGCTTAGTTAACGTCTGAAAGTATGGACGACTTGGAATCTTTAAAACAGATAAAAAAATTAAAAAATCTTTATTTGCCATAGAGCTCTCGCGGGCACTTAGACACGTCTAACATTTTTTTAAATATAGTCATTGTATTTTATTCAATCCTCTCATTTTGCTTTTTTCGTTTTTAATCTGCTAGCATTTTGGAAATTACCATTGGCGAAGAAGAAATGCCGAAATAAACTTGGCAATATAGGTCTTTTTTCAAATTGTCAATTAGATATTACAATAAATTTACTTTAGCATATTGGTACAATAATAATATAAAATTGTAGAATCAAAGATTATTATAAGGACAAGTCGTTTGTGCTGAATTATCTCCAGACATCTTTGTCAGTTACATTTTTAATGTGCGTTTTGAATACATTGTCAGGAAAGGACAGAACCGTTTCAGGCAACTTATTATAAAATCGAATACAATTTACAAGAAAACATCTGCCAGTCCTAGCAAGCCGATGTACCGGCGTATACAACTAATTTCTGCTTTTAAGTTTTTGGCTGAAGTTTGAAAACAACTTTAAATTTTACGGGCATACATTATGTTTTCATAAAATATTGAGAAGTAGCAGTAAGGATATTTATTGCTTTGAACAGTTCCCTGAGTGATAATCTGGAACCCAAGTTATAAATAGAGCAAATGGCTCTTTTTTGTAAGAAAAAAATTGTCTCAATGTCAGCCGCCGCCGTTCCCCGTAACAGTATATTGTACGACATAATTCTGTGAAAGTAGCTGAAAGCTTACCGGCAAGTTGATCGCCATTGTAATTTGGAGACTACTGTAATTCCAAGAAACACAGTATTATTAACAAATTCTAATTTATTATTCCCAATGAGAACTTACGTATTGACAAAAGTCACATTCGTATGACAAAATTTGATGCATTTGGTATAACCAAGTTTTACCAGAAGCCGAGTTTAGTCAAAGATTATTACATGTGAAACAGTTTAAAATAGCAGACACATCACCATTTACCTTGTCAAATTTAGTTTTAATGTCGAATACCAGTATATAGTTTCTTACTGCATATATAGCTGAAAGCTTTTTTGATGTGAGAATCTGTGTCAAATATTGGTTTTGTCATCAAATCAAAACATAAAAAATATCTGAATGATTGTCACCGTGTACTGATCTCAAATAAAATGCAAATGTTGAGATATATTCACTTACAATATTATCCCGTAAGCTTTATATATAAACATTATCACGATATTGAAATGGGTCAATCTATATCTATATTAATATTGACACTAGACTATTAAGTTGACTTTACTATGGCAGATGTTTAATACAATAAAATATAATACACAAAATAATTTTTTATAACTATATTTGATTGAAATTGATTTATTACATGCAGCATTAAGAAAGAGGAATGGTGGGATTTTCATTTTACAATTTACACAAGTGTTATTTCTACAGGCGGCAGAATTTTCGGACGGAACGCCGGCGACAGCGTCGCAGATGGCCAAAGACGTGGCAACGTTCCTCCGGTGGTGCTCTGAACCAGAGCTCGACGACAGGCGACAGATGACCATTAAGGCCATCGGCATGTTCACAATAATGTGCGCCATCGCCTACTACTTCAAGCGGCACAAGTGGTCTACACTGAAATCACGCAAACTAGCGTACAAACCCGTCTCTAAAAAATAAAAGCTGCCACCAACAAAATAGTAGTATAAAACAAATGTTTTAGACAATTTTTTTTCGATAGGCACAGTAACATGTTATTTCTTTATAATTAAATTAATTTATTTTATATTTCATCATGTTTAATTCTAACCCTCATTGGAGCCTCGCTTTGCTGCGTTACCATTTGTTTAAGGCCTTCCCGGTTAGCGAGTCGACGCATTAAATAGTGAATGTAATTATAAGAGCGGTTCACCTGGACGTTTGATATAGCACAGAACTTAAATATTTAGGTGATCTGTTACCTGTGCTTGTGATGTTTCATGAAAGATAACTGCGAATCAGTGTACAGTTGAATAAATGAGTTAATAAAAAAACAATCTGCCTGTTATTTCATGCCCCTTAAAAAGGTATTAAACTGCTTGGTTATTAGTATAATAAAAATTGATTGCTAAAGATATTTTCTATAATGATAATAATATGAAAAAAATGTGTTGCATGCATGATTCTATAATCTATTTGTTGCTATGGAAGAGCGGCGTCTTCTAATGCAAGCGTTTTTCTTTGTGTTAAGGAAAACCCCCTACTACTGATAATGTAAAAAATGCTAAATATGTTAATATTTGCTTTCTATTGTCACGGGTTTATGCCAGTCATTTGACAGGTGTGTGCGGGGATGTAGATCTAACGCGTATGCCATTTGAGTAAATTAATGTAATGTTGTACACTCGCCGTGACCCGCTCCTGAAATTATCGATGGAACCATATGCCCATGAGCAAATCTCGACAGGTATTAGGACTTACGAATGTGTCGGAAATTATTAAGCTATTGCAATGAGATCTGGAGGGATAATTGGGACTAAGCTATTGGAGAATAGGAACGGACGCCTGCCATAACTATCATATCGTATTGCTACTATCGGCAGGTGGTGGTTCGCCACTCACTGGATAGACCCCCGAAATACCAGAGAAAGTCGACCGGGGGCTGCACCGGCGTGAATGTCTCGGGGGTGTCAAGAGGTATGCTACGCTTTCTCCTAAGTTACTCGCGATGTTATGCCGGTTTTTACGCAAATTATTGCTTTTTAATTAAAATTATGAAACCGACAGCTATTACATTTTTATATCACATTTTATCCGAAAACAACTAGCGAATGTCAAGATATGTATATTGTCGTGTTTTAGATCATTATTGTTTTTTACATCATTACGGCCCGTCTGATGGTAAGCATTTATGTAGCGTAGCCTATGGATATTTGTAACACATTTTTATGTAGCCTCCTGGGGCGAAGGGAAGCTCTTCAGGGAACTCATTCTATAACCTAAGTACTAGCTCGAACCTGCTGTGTTTTTCACTACGAATATACAGGGTACTGGGTTTATAGGTGCAAACTTGAGAATATGTAGTTGGTACAAAAACCTAAATAACTTTGCCAAAAGAAGATACAAAGAAAGGCAAAGAATATATACACTAGTGCAAATATAAAAATGGACCTACTCTATAGTCTAATCGGACGAACTCAGAAAATTGTATTTATTTGGCATGGTTTTCTATTTTATCGGAGTTAGATTTATATATACACACTTAATAAATGACTAGGTACCTACTAGTGATCAATTTTTTACTGTTACGATTGGTGACCCAACTGATGTAAATTGGTTACCGTACTCTGTGGATGTTTGCAGTATAAGAAGTATCGCTTGAGCATTGCCAACTATGTTACTAACCTAGCAACTCCTCAGAGCACTTTCCAAGTTTCATTGGTTTAATGCACCTTACCCCTAGTATTACTGAGTTCTAGTTTTATAAACCAGTTCATGACAATGAGGATGTATCGTCAGAGAATCTTTGCCAACTACTCGCTAGCACAGTAATAAAAAAAAGATAAGTCAAAGTCAGCTGGCATTGACATCCTGTGTTATTATTTCTCAGTATTATTTGTACAATGTAAAAAAATATTTTTCTTTCATTCAAAAATAAATAACCAGTAATAGATAATTTTAAATATTATGAATGCCATTGTTGGTCTATGCCATTTCTGTGAAGCGCACGGGCCACGACCCCTCTTCTGTACCTTCACTACAGACGATGAAAAGAACACGACGGAATCCTCCAAATTAAGTGTTCAGTGTACGGGATGCACTTCACTCGGACCAGAAACGGTATTCGTGACGAGAGATGACGACGGAACAATATTTTGCAGCCGTGAGTCTGTACCAAATTCAGATGTTAGCGCATTTTTACGCCAAGCAGCTATTAGAAGCATAACTTGTGAGGTAGGTGCCTACTGTTAGTGCTATAAAGACTGCTTTCGCGGTTTCCTGGCTATTCAATAATAAATAATGCTTTACAGGTGAGCTGGAGCAAGGAAGGTGGTGTGGTTTACTTCAGTGATACGCAGGGCCATGTTCTCAGCCTTATGTTCCAAATACGGGATACCCGGGCCAGGGGCCTAAAACGGTGGTTCTCTATTGTTGTACTTATGAAAGATAAAATGCTACTGCTCAATATCACTCCAGTGCTCTCCGAACATATGATGGTATGATACTGATGCGTGTCTGTTTTACTTTACAAGATAATATATAGATTTTAGGTTACTAAATATAGACATTGCCAGTACATAGTTACCCTTACTTTAATTTCCTGCAGGTGCACCTGCATTGACTATCATTATCTGAATTGCTACAATATGCATGTTTATGAAAACTTCTTATGAACTATGCTTATTTTGATCTACTTGAACTGTAGTCATGTTGCATACACATTCTTTATTCAGTATATGATCTATAGTTGTATATAACTTATCTGTAACTGGAAAGCCACAAATTGAGAACTATTTTTGCTCATGTTAAAGGAATATGCCTTCTGCAACCCTGAGTTGTGTTAAATATGCACATCAAATTTTCTATTTTAAGTTAACCTGTCAGAACCCGTTACATACATTTTCCCATACATTTCGCGGTCGTAAACAACCGTGCGGGTATTGACAGGTTAATACTACCTCAGGTATAGAAAATGTATGTGGCAACCTGATGTTTATTGGTCATTGTAACCTATGAACAATAGCAATACAGAGTGTTTGTTGTATAATGCTACTATTGCAGCAACTTCTCAGAAATTTTATCCCTCACTCACTAAATTAACATGACAGAATCCTCCAGGGAGTTGTTAATTAACCCGTCAGAACCTGCAGTTACTGTTATTCAGTATATATGTCATAAGCAGTGATCGGATAATCGGGCGCTAATATACCTAAACTTCATTTTTATCCCCACAAAAGAATAATACGGACATGCCTTTCAGAACCCCGGATCCCGGAGTCGTTTGAAATTCCTGAGATTGCTAAAAATGTTACCTGCATACAAAATATAGTTAGAACTTGTTGTGAAAATGATATATTTACATTGAATAATGCTTACATACCCTCTCATACTTTCAAGACGGCTGTTCCTTGTTAAACGCTTATTGTATTTTTTTTTCATATTTAAAAAGCCGATTCTAATGATACTTTTAATTTACAATAAGTTTTTATGAAAACTGGTTTCGTAACAGGCCAGCAACCTAAACTACTTATGGAATTGAAATAATTGTAATTTTATGTGTAGCATCATTTATTTTTGTACAAAAAGCAAATTATAATTATAAAATCTTTCACAAAAAATATGATTACTTATTAATCCCGGATTACTTATTAATTCAGGAAGGAATATCCATATTATTCTTTGAAGGAAAGAAGTTTAGGTATATAAGCGCCCGGTTATCCGATCACTGGTCATAAGCGCATGGTTTGATCAAGGTACTCAGTACGCAACAGGTTAATTATGATATCCTGCAAGGTAAGGGTACTCCGACAGTTGGGCCCAACAATCATTAAATATTGTTGTATCCTCTCTTTTACTAAAACTCCTTGGTCACAGGGAAAATGAGGTTGGCTTGAGATCTAAAAATCAAGGTGAGTTTGATACTTCACAGCACACCTAATGTATTTTTTTTTTTGTAAAACATCGCGAGGCATGTTAGTGTATCAATTCCAATATGATTAGACATATTAAAATGTACATTTATATTTTCAGAAAATTGCTAAAGAACTACAACGCTTGGCGGACGTAGTATACAATGAGGAACAAAATGTTTGTTCACAACGAGCACTACGGTTGAGAACGGGAAGAAATGACTTTGGCCAGTCTAGATCGTTGGTGCAATTAACAGGTGATAAAGAAAATGACATTAATTTGTTTATATTTTTACACCTATATTATGTCAGTGGCAAGCAGTCATAGGTGCCTAATATGAGTAATTACCTACATATACTGTGCTTTAGCTAAAGATAGACCGTAGTCTATAGATTCTTGTAACAAGGAGTATCACTCACTCATTGGCAATCCTCTGAAAACTGGACATCCTTTGGATCTTCTAGGTGACATCATTAATCTCTCATTACCCGCGGACCGCTTTTCCGCCAAGAAATGTGTGGGAAAACGTATATAACAGGGTCTCACAGGTTAACTCACAGAAACACCACAATCTAAGGCAATTGTTACTTGGCTGTGGTCCACTGCAATCAGACTGCTCCTAATTACAAACCTCAGTGGCTTCACTTTCATTTGAAGCTTGTTTGCTGGTCAGCATCACATATTGTAAAAGACTGACTCTATGATTTTGAGCACTTACACCTCAATTGTGAACATTCTGTTTCTACTTTATTATTTCCAGGTGACGAAGATGTATTCAAAAGACTCCACTCTCACTTCACATGGATGTTAAAAGCTGGCGCCTTCACATACTCTGAAACCTTGTACACAAGCCATGATCTGCTGAACAAGTTACACCCAGAAGCTACATCATGCTCAATATTTAAGGAAAATGCTTGTAGTGTCCCTAGTGTTGACGACTGCATGTCGTTACGAGCATTAGAAAATTTACTGTCAAAATCTGTATTTAGAATATTACTATATTGCACTCTAACTGGAATTACTGTAAGTAATTTTTTTTTGTCATCTTTCATCAGTTCATCTTTAGACCCAAGATTAACCACATCCACAAATGGTGTATCTTGTTGATTTACAAACGAGGCTCTGGTGAATAATAAGTAAGCACATAGCTATATTCAATCATGAGCAACCTTAATGAGGAGACCTGCTGATGGGGTTCACACTGACCTGAGTAGTGCTTGCCATTATAGGAACTAATAAAAACTAGCCAGCTGTGACTCTCACATACAGGGTTCCATTCCAGCGTATATTTTAAATACTTCTTCTTCTTTGCATTATCTCGTTTCCTAATCCATTACATATTGCTGGGTCCGCTACCTAAGCCTAAAGATTTGGCGATCAAACTGATTTTGGCGACTGCCGTCAGACCTCCACAACCCAGAGGGAAAACCACACCTTTCTTAGATTAGGTCACACGTCTATCGAAACGTAATTTCTTGGCCATGCAGGTTCCTCACTATGTTTTCCATCACCACCAAACAAGTGATAATTATAAATATGTAAATAAATCCTGAAACACAAACTTAGTGGTACATGCCAGGATTGGAACCGAGGACCTGTTGCTCAATAGGCCGGTTCCTTGTCCACTGGGCTATCACTGTGGCGCATATTGTAAATATTCATATAGTCTTAAATATATTGTAAATATTTAAGACTAGATATTTTTTTCAAAGTAATTTAAAAAAATTGAACTTTGTATTATTTTTACTAAAATTTTTAACTTTATTTTTATTATTTGTAATAGCTGCTTTAGTAATATACACTGTGAAAATTTGAAGAGTATCTATTACGGTTCAAAGGAAATAGCCCCGTGACAGATGGACGGTTGTACAGACAGCGGAGCCTTTATCCCGTTGGTAGCCTCTGTATACAGAACTATATGTTCCTCACTGTTTCGAGCAGGGCCCACAGCCTGCAGTCACAGATTGATCAGTCGGCCATTAATTTTGTTTTTTTTTCAGATCATCATTAAATCGCAACATACACATGCAACAAGTATTTCACAAGGTCTAAGAAGATTAATACCAATTAACGACATAAGCACTCCACAAATTAAGCTGAACAATAAGACTGAACAAATCACATCATCAGGTGATGTCTGTGTTTTAGAAGATTCTGAAAATAATAACTTTTTCTGTATATGGCCTGGCACTCTACCTCCCAAATGTAAGGGTTATGTATATCAGATAATTTACTTTTACTTAAGATTTAGATATCACCTTTTCTTTTTTTTTTCTATCTGCTATCAGTCTCAAAGCTATTATCTGATTTGGTGTGTGCACTTCGAGTAGACTTGAAAATTATAACTATCTGTATTCGATGAAATATTTATTCAAGATTATGTTGCCATATCTCTAAAGCGGCTGTAAAATAGTTACAAAATTGGATCTATGATAAAGACTCACGGCACTGTGGGACGTGAGCAACATAGCCGCCCTAAATACCACTTGAATAAAATACTTAATGGATGTCACCTAAAGTAAATTTACGAGCTCAGTGACAAAGTGGTAGAAATACTACTTTAACAACAACATTTTGTGGGTCCGATTCCCACACAGAACAAACAATTATATGCATAAACATGTGTGTTTGTTTTTGTCTGTGTTTTTTGGAGAGCTAGAATACACAATAAATCAAAACAAATAAAAAGTCCCTTGAATGTTGTTGTATTCCTGTGAGTGAGCAGGGCGAGCACTTTTTTTTTATTTTACAACTAAATCGGCAAACGAGCATGCGGCCCGCATTAAATGGTAAGCGGTCACCGCAGCGTATTGACGTTCGCAACACCACGGGGATGCTACTCGCGCGCTGCCAATCATGTGACCGAAGGCTGTTTTGTCACAGTACCCAGTAATTTCTCTGCCATATCTCACCCTTCAAACCGGAACACAGCTATATAAACATACCTGCTTGGCGGTAGAAATTGGTGAGACAGAGGTACCCACCCAGACGACTTCTGTACAAAGTCTTCCTTTCATAAATTACAGTAATCACTTTACATCAGGTGGGCTGTACGCTTGTTTAGTTGGTTTGGTTGAAGGTTGGTCGATTGACAATGAGCAAGTGATGTCTTTGTTGTTGCAAACATTTATAAGTTGCACCGTGTACTCTTATCAAGAATATCGACGACATTAAACCAGCGGCTTTGCCGGTGACCGAATCGCAGTTATGGCCGCCGGTCTGTGTGGGGGCAGTATAAGGCAGCCAGTCGTACCCTTATTTGCCACCTCCATGGTATAATAAAATCTTTAAGGACATAAAACATCTCACTCCTGCACTCTCTGCTTCGAAAAAACATGTTTACAGTGTCCGGCGGTAAATATTGCACTTCTACCTTTGAAAAGAGACAATCGGCTAATTTCGGCTTCGTAGAGCGTTATCTCTGTCGCACATACTATATACTACCTATATGACGTTTGCTAGTCGTGATTCAAATGCTATAGATTGCGGTCGCGTCCAACTCAAAATATACAGAGTTATTAAAACCCCAAACTTTAAATCACTAAAAGTTGTACGATGATCTATAGGACAACGTTACCAGTCACGCGAAATTATCTACAATGTTTATAAATATTTTGTAACCAAAGCCGACAGATTAAAAAAAATTGAGAATGATAATGTAAGTAATTATTTTAAGAAGGTTCAAGAGAGAGTTGCAAATGCCACTGAAATTTCAAGAAGAATTTTGAACAATATATTAAACGAAGTCAGTACTGAAATACATCCCAGTGCAATTAAGTTCAGCTCTTCGAAAAAAGGGAGACCAAAAACACAATTTCGTTTAGATATGGCCGTTTTTGATGTTGTTCAAATAATGGTGTACGATTTTCACTTGCGTTTCAATGAACTGCGATATATTAATTATCACTCGCGCGATGCCTCCTCTGCTACTTACACAGCTACTCCTTGCTTATTGGTGACCTCACTCACACGCAGGAACACAACAACCCTCTAGTCTAGGGAGTTGTTATTTGCCTGCGGCTTTGATAAATCCACGGAAACTAGGCGGTAAATGAAATGAGTAACGATAACTACGAGAAATGGCTGGTTAATCAATTAATACCAAATATACCCAGTGATTTTGTCGTGGTTATCGACAACGCCTATCCTATCACAATAAATATGTTGACAGTCCCGCCAATTCTACCACTATTAAACAGGAAATGATCAACTGGTTAGAAAGACACGAAATTCCAGTTGATCCAAAATTGACGAAACCCTAGATATACAATATTATATGTCAGCATAAGGAGAGGTATACAGAGTTTTCTGTGGATAAGGTACTTGCCGAACATGGGCACACTGTGTTGCGATTGCCACCATACCATCCGAATTTTAATCCAATTGAAAATATATAGTCTCAACTGAAAGGCTATGTAGCCGCTAGAAACGTGACTGAAAACGTAAACATGATCGGGACTGAAGAGTGGGAAAAGGTTTGCGATCATGTAATCAAATGTGAGAATAAATATCGAAGAATTCATCACGATTCAGACGACTAGTGATAAATACGGCTGATAGTGACAGTGATATTGGCCTCAATGAGAGCACAGATAGTGAAATGGAAGGAATTGCGAATTTTTCTGATTAAAACATAATTTAAATATATTTTTTATTATTTTTGCATATTTTATTTTTTGTGTTTCGTCAGTCGTCGGATAAATATTCATTTTAGTTGCATACCTAATTGTCAAACATAAGAACCTCCTCTTTTTTGGAAATCGGTTGAAGAAGTATTTTATTTTGTTTACATTTTTATTAATTTCGTTGGTATACTATATACGTTGAAAAGGAGTAAATGATATTTAAAAAGGAAGTAGTTTGCAGCTCTATATAGTTCACATGGGAATCAAAACAAAACAATAATAAAGTATTCTTTATTGCACATATAAATACAAAAAGTTACAGTGTATAATAAAGATAGTACAGAGGCGAAGTACTTAGTTCTGAATTCAAATTCTGATAAACGTTAAATCTAATAATTGATGGACATGGAAATTAGCATTCATTTGTATTCGGAAATGCGATATGGTAATTATTTAATTATTTCTAAAAAAAGGAACTACTCGGAACAACATCCACACAAAAAGTGGCGCTACGTGAAACCAAAACGACGTATGTTCAAATTACGAATCAATTAGGTTACACTAATACACATGCCTAGTGATTGGTTTAAATTCAAAACAAGAGCACAGATTGGTTCGCACGCAGACTGCAATGCCAATAGTAACAGTTGAGTCATAGTGGCGTGGACGATGTTATGCTATAAGTGAAAAGGAACAAATATACCTATAATAAAATAATATTTTTCATGCTATAAAATAAATAGGTTTTTTTTGTTATGTTTTAATTACAATTATTTGTTAAGTTGTTATACATACGAATGGATTCTAAATTGGTATTTAAATAGAAAAGTGATATGATGAGGCCATAATACATATTATGGCCTCATCATATCACTTTTGTATGTCATCAATTTATTGCACAAAATAAACAGAACTAATTAAACAATATAATTTAAATTTAATGGCGGACTTATCTCCCTACATGCCAGTCATAACGTAACATACTTGATAGGAATTCCACTACGAATAATTATTTATTACAATATTATTTTGACAACCCGTATGGCTTAGCAGTGTAGCTATCTTCTGCGCATAGGTCCTGGGTTTGATTCCCGGCTGAGTAGTTATTTGAACGACGAGTTTAAATATCCTTCTTCTTCAAGCAGTAAATCACGGTTGCATCCACTACGGAGCCTGGAGTGGGTTACATCTTGATGTGACGAAAGTCCAGCTTATAGTGGAGTGACTACCATCTGACCCTTCTGTTATCTATGGCCTGACCTCTGTAGCTGACGTCTTTCTAGCCTAACTGCAGCTATCTAATTAATTTAATGAATTAAATCGGTAGGAAAATTAAAAGTAAACAAAATCAGCAAAATGTATTACGAGTAGTTATAAAAATATATTTGATAACTTTATCGTTTTAAATATTTTATCAAGAGGAAAAAAGATCCTACTATAGTCTAACATTGACTGACTTCATTTGGCATAATATTGACGATCTCGATTTGATAGCGTATTTGAACATTTTTTATTATAATTATATTTGAGCAACTATTACTAGTTAGTGAAAAATGATCCCAGGACATTTAAATCTTGTATGGCTCCTGCACCATTTCACAACACAACCTAGCATGATGATTTTTAGTTGATTTTCACTGATAAAAACGAAAACGTATACAAAGATTTGACATGTGCTCGCTTGCGTTAAAAATGTTCGACTATGCGACACGGGTACACGACTTTTAAGCCCTGCCCACTTGTACATTTGTTCGTTGGGTCATTTTTGAGTGCAGTTACATTTCCTGACTTATTATTTATTCGTAGTTGCAACATGATAAAATAAATATTTTTTTCCTAGGTCCAACTGTAATGAACAAGATAGAAGCAGCTCTAAATAATCCTAGTTTCACTGATGCAGTACTACATCAACATATAAAATCATTACAACTAGAATGGTTGGGGTGAGTTAATATTCTCTTCGAATACTATCGAACAATTGGTTCCACTAATGTTGATAGCTCAGTTAGTAATCTTGTACGCTAATATGATAATAGGTCTATGATGTCACCAGCATCCATAAAGTGCGATGTAAAACAGACTTACCTTTTTACGCTGAGCTTGTTTTACATCTTAGTGTCAAGTAGGTATGATATAGAATAAGCTATATAGATTGCTCTAGTCACAGCCCAGTCGCTGACGGGCGTTATCTGTGCATTTACTTCACGTATACGCGAAACTATACACATTATGAGAAAATTGCACAAAGTTATTGATTTCCAAACACTGCGGTCTATCTACTTCGCACTTTGCCAGTCTCTCTTAACATACTGTATTCTTAGATGGGGCGGCGCGCATAAAACAGTAATGTTCTTGAAAGGGCCCAAAGATCTGATATGAAAACTATATGTTAAAAGCCATTCCGGTATCAATGTGTATAAAGACAGCGGTGTTTTGATTGTGCGTCAACTTTTTATTCTAAAGCCTCCTTAATGGTTCATAAATCAGTTATTAACTCCAATGACTACCAGCAGATACTATCCCGACGAATATTTAAAGTAACGAACATAAGTGTAAAAACTATATTTACGAAAAGACTCCCGCCGTACGTTACGTATGTAACTACATATGTCTAAAAAAATGCTCAATACGCCAAGCGCTTGAGCTTGGCGTGTTGAGCATTTTTGTGTGTGAGTGGTAAATAAATGGCTTACATCACTAACGTATGATTCCACAGAAACACTCCTTCATCCAATGTCGTAATGTCCACCTTACGCTATTCGTGTAATTTTATATATAGTTTAAGTATTTACATCTACATATTTATGTATATTTATATATGTACTTATATACAGACACATAAGTATGTACATTTAATTTATTTACATGAAACATATCAATATTAATAAATCTAATTACTATCATACATTATGTTGTACAATTACGGTTCCCTCTGCCTAACCCGCAGGGGAACTGGCGTGAGGATGCACATATATACAGACAACTTATTAATCTTACCTACCATTGTATCGAGACGGGAATAGAACCGCTCTGGCTCTGTTAGGTTCTAGCACCAGGCTGACACGTATATACAGAACCCGTAAGATTACGGAGAACAAAATGGATTATGGAGATAAACATAGTTATTTAAACCTTCCTGAATAAGTAAACCATGTTTATACAAATCATGTTCAGCAGATTTAAAATTACTGTTAATAACTATTTAACCGCAAAGTGGCTTAACAAGAGTTTAAAAATAACAGATATTTATAAGCTGATACATTTATATTTTATCTAAGTATATGAGGTAACAATTCCATATCATGATTCACGTGCATTCGGCGTTGTATAGGTACAACACCTAGGCAATACAATATTGCTCATACATTACCTGAACGTTTTAGGCATTCTATGAATGCATCCAATACAGATTGCCGGTAACATTTACCACATACGATTTTTGTCTTTACAGAATAACAAGGGCAGTAAAAGCAGCAATCGATTCTTCCGGCCCAAAATCAGATGCAGTAGCACATTTAAAAAAAATATTTGGATTAACGCCATCTGATGACCAACTTATCAATTATTGGTTACGGGCCTACTGTAAATAAGTATAATTCATTATTTTAATTAAGTTTAGAGGTGCCTAATAAAACTGTGATATCTTTATTTTGTTTCATTTATTAAAAAGTGATTAGGATCACGTCACCCACCCGTTAGTGCTAAAAGCCAAATTCATCTACCTACTCGTGGAGTACTCCGCCGTTGACCGGGTCCTATTGTTTCTTTATTTTATTACATACATACATATCATCACGCCTATGACCCATTGGGGTCGGCAGAAACTATGGAACGCCAGGTGCACCGATTCAAACATACTACTCTCGCTTCTTCCACATTCATCAACTTCTTCATGCATGCTCTTCGGTTTTGGGTGCTTTTGCTTTGGCCCTTTTTCAACACATCACCAATTTGATCTATATAGATCAAATTGGCGATTGAGATGCACACATGTAATGTCATTGTCAAAAAAAAACCGGACTTTACAAAATAAAACGCCAAAGGAAGCTCGTTCGCCTTTCTTTCATATATACGCTAGCGCAAAGGTAGCTAAAGTTAGGTTAGGCTAATGTAATACTTTATGGTAGGTAGACATAGAAGTCGTAAATAATGCCCATAGCCCGATTTGGTCCAGCCATCCTAATGGTCGTATTCACGCGTTACAACGCGAACGCAAATTTACAATTTACCTTCTCTTACCACGCATCAGTGCTGTGGCTATAACAAGGAATATCGCTAGCGGGTTGTCACCGTACCACGGGGGTGCCTGACGTTATTCACTATAGCTTTCTCAGGTTTGGTCAAGCAATAAAAGCAGTGTTTACTGTCCCGAACTTCGAACAATGATGGCGAAATTTTCTACGTGGTAAAAATTTTCTTCCCCGAAGGCAGTACAAAATGCTTTCACACAGTTTGGCGAATCCCCAGAGTTGTATTGGAAAGGCGTAAATAAACTTCCGATTAGATGGCAGCAATGTATAGATGAAGGTAAATATTTTGATTAAATAAATGTTACATCTTAGAAAAAACGAGTTTTAATTTTTCGATACAAATCGCCAATTTCATACTTTAACACCTAAATACGCGAATAAGATAGTATGCCGTGCCAGATACATAGTTAAACTATATCCTTCGCCGTAGTCTGTAAGAACAGTCGCATCGCCCCATTCGACCGTTATAGGGCCTTGTCGTTAGGTGGGCTAGAATTGGTTATCGCCTGATATAGTATTACAAAAAGTGAACTATCTACTAAAATGGTGATATTGTCAATTGAGTAATTCAATGTTACAGTCATTTTTGAGTTAAGGAATTGCCAAATTATTATTACATTAATTATACCAAATTGATGTAACGATGCATGAAGTTTAAAAAGTGATGTGTGCTCGGTTCTTTCTGCCCACTCCGCAAGAGACCTAATGCGAGTACATACATAAAAATTGGCCACAACTGAACTACTATAAACAGTTTTTACTACATTAATAACTACCTATGTAATCATGGGTAAAAGGGGCTTAATGTAACAAGTATACAAATTGAACTTCAAAATATATGTGAAGAAGATTTGCAGGTCATAACATAAAAATGCATAATTGGTACCGGTCTACCAGTATAAACCGACATACAACCTATTGCCCACAACAGGTGGGTTTCTTGGGATTTACGAGATTGCATGTATACTTACGGGTTTGGTAGCAGATGGTTCCATTACAAAACCCGTCACGCAGTTTCTAATGGTCCCCATTATCGGTTGGTCCCGTTCTTATAGTACCATTCCCGGTGGATCAATTACGACATAGTTTCCGATCGTAAAACAATTACACACACACACCCATATGTATATATACGTAAGGAATAAATGTTTTCAAAAATTTTATTGTATGTATTTTTATTTCCATTATTAAAATAAGTTTTCTTATTTCATCACTCGATATTTTAAACTATACACTAGCCTTTTATGTTGCAATGAATGTATTTTCACATTTTTGTTAATATGTTGTCGAGACAGACAAGCAACAACTTGTAGCTGTTTGTTGATAACTAAGTATTAAAAAGCTATATGTAATCCCTGTACACACAAGTCTTTGATTAATTTCGTCATCATGTCTATCTGGGAATTGGACAAACCAGAAAAGGAACCAACCAGGAACGGCAATGCATGGAGTTTGGAAATGGGGCCATCCGCTACGAAAGGCTTATAGGATACATGGCCGTACTCTGTTAAGTCTATAATGATATAGTGATTTTCCTTGGGCATGAGTAGTATAAAAATAGATATAGAAACTAGTCACAGATTTTCTACTCTGCATTGCATTACTGCGACTAACTAATGTTGTAAAATAAAACCATTGAAAGTTAGGTAGTAGTACTCTTTTTATTAGTAAAGATTTACACGTTGGAGCGACGTCTTGGCCTTGCACGCTCGTGTCCCTTAGAGCGCACATAAGGCTTCGTGTGAGAACGAGGAGCACCAGGCGCAGGGCCGAAGTGGCGACAAGCCTCGCGAGCGTTGCGGCGGCCTTGCATCAGCACAGTGTGGCGGCCAGTTGGAGCACGAAGAGCCAACTGGTCAAACGTCAAGATCTCGCCTGCAAACAGTTGCAAAATGTTTTTATTACATCATCTTTATGTAAATAAAAACTACCTCCAAATTAGCAGTGTATCTTATATTCCTCCTAAAGTCCGTCCAAGGTATACTATCCTTTTTCACTTGTTTGAACAGTACGCTATCAATTGTAATTCTATGTTTATTCTATTTCTCCTCTTTCAAATATCTTTTATTTCACATTCGCTATCAATTGTAATTCTATGTTTATTCTATTTCTCCTCTTTCAAATATCTTTTATTTCACATTCAGTTGTAAGCCTTTATCCATACAATCATCTTTTAAATTGCAACTAATGTTTGCTATCAATTGTAATTCTATGTTTATTCTATTTCTCCTCTTTCAAATATATTTTATCTCACATTCAGTTGTAAGCCTTTATCCGTACAATCATCTTTTATAATTGCAACTAATGTTTTCAGTCTAGATGGTGTATCTGCCAGCAACAGGCATTGTTTACATGAAGGAGACAATTTGTACAATGTGACCCGTCGCAAAGTGACCCCGCCCCCTGTTTTTAGAGAGTGGGTTTTTGGGTTTTTCTCATAGATTTTGCTAAATCTATGAGAAAAACCTAAAAATGGGGAGATTAGTTTTTTTTTTTATGAATTTTTCATTTATTTTACAATGAATTTTAAAGAAGCTGCGGCTTTTGTTCATAGTTACACATTTTTCAATTAATGTTTTGTTCGTTACGAGCTATCATTCTGATTGTTCTTCTTCTAGTCAGAAATTAAACACAACATGAAAATATAAAGCCAAGAAACTGAATTTATAGGCTTAATTTTCGGAAAATTAAAAGTAGAAAAAATCCCTCCTCCATAACATATATTTTTTTTAATTTTTAATAATCTAAATGATATTCCCAGCAATCTATTAAAACATTATTTGCAGCTGAAATAGTTTTTTTGTCATCCATGGGTTATTCGTCGCGAAACCACATTTGATGAGCTACAAGCAAGCATACCCCCACCTGCTCTATGTACTTTGGATGGAGCAATATTGAAATTAAAAATTCGTAAAAAATCTAAAGCTCATCCTCCATATATGGGTATTTTCTCATTGATATTGAGGGAACTCTCTAAAAACGTTTCACATTGTAAATATATATAATAATTCTTTCACCAACAAAACAAAATTGTATGGTATATACAAATTTAAATGTGAAAACAGTTTATTTTAAACTCACTCTGAGCAATCTGCATGCATAACTGTGAAATTGGTCTGGTTTCCATACTCTAACATGTTATCGATTATGATCCCTTAACCCATCAAACGCCGTTATATACCTGTTGCCATAACGCGCATGGTTTGATCAAACCGCTCGGCACGCAATGGGTTAACCGTTCGAAGGTGTGCTATGACCCATTGTATTATACTGTTGACATTATTGTTTCTATGTGCAGTCTAAAGGGACCTAATGAATCTACTGTGAGCCATTTTTATGTAGTGTATTCATGGTAGCAGTAGTATCACAACAAAATTCTATGACTGAGTAAGTACTTGATGGACATTTCTTTTTAATACAACGTCGGACGTCATGCAAGCATACGGTCCACTAATGTAAAGCAGTTACCGTAGCCTATTAACGCATGTAATATATTGAGTATCTAGCGCGATGCCTCCTCTGCTGCTTACACAGCAACTCCTTAGGAGCTTACTGGTGACCTCACTCACACACAGGAACACAACAACCTAGGGAGTTATTTGGCTGCGGTTTTCTGTGAGGTGGAGGTACTTCCCCAGATGGGCTGCTTTGATGCGCCCTACCTCTTTTAAAACATCCAGACCAAGACAAACAAACATGTTCATGCACACAAATGTTCGTCTTGTGTGGGAATCGAACCCACGAGCGTTGGTGTGTCAAAGTCACGTCTTTCACGACTGAGCCACCGAGAGAAAATTAATGCAACTTTCTATACTATAACTGTTCTCTCAAAAATCTCAAATTTCTTTACTTTTATCAGAGTTATGTGATATTTGAATAGTTTTGTAAAAACTTTACCATAGTATTTGAATTATAACAGCAGTGTCCAATACTGCTGTCAAAAGTCAAATGAAAGGCGTATCAATCTGTCGATTGTGAAATAATAGATGCCTTACTGATATGTACAATTATAAAGTTATTTTGCTATTAGATATAACATTGACTTAATGATTTATAATGAAAGAGTGAGGCAGCAAGGTAGCTTTGTAATAATAAGTCATTATTTTTTATCAAAATTGCAAAGAACTATTGCTTGGCTAGGTTAGCTTTGAAATATAGTCACAAAAAGCAGAGCGAGAAAGGTTCCTCTAGCTCTTGGATTACATTTACTACATTTAGTTTTGATTTTTTAAGTACATGAGCTCAATTTTTTTTTATTAGAAACTACATTTCTGAAATTTTTCCTTTTGAAGGGAAAATGGGTGGAAATTTCCCTCCCTTAATTTAATGATAAATAATGGAAATCCCTACCCAGAAATAATACAATATAGAATAAATTAGGCAGGTAGAATACCCATTAATCTGCCTCTCCCTGACCTAATGCAATTCTCTAACCTACTTAAGAATAAAAGTCAACCAGGTTTATGTTTAGCTTGGTTTACTATCATCAAACTAACCTCCAGCAGCCAAGATGCGAGCGCGGGCTTTCTCGGTGACATGGAGAGCAGCTACGGACATCTTGGGGACTTTGTAGAGCCTGACATCGTTGGTCACTGTGCCAACAATTACTGCAATCTGACCCTCACGTGTGGGCTTCTTCATGTGACGTGCCAGACGGGAAAGCGAGATTGGCGGCCGGTTAATACGGCTCATAAACAATCGCCGCAGTACGATCTGGTTGAACTTCGAGTTGGTACGTCTGGCGAGGTACCTGTACAACTGACAACAGGAGGTTACGGGGATGTATGCTATTTGTATTTGTAAAAGAGCTACTGTCTAGCAATTTCTCAAACGATGAAAATATGATTCTACTTACTTTTACAAGCAGTCTCAAGTATACATCTTCAGACTTGACTTCGGTACGCCTGACTTTCCTATCGTGTTTATGGTTGATGTCGATACCCTGAAATAAACAAAGGACCACATACTGAAACCACTGCTAAACATGATAAACACTATAGACTTTCACTACACCTAAAAATCACATAGATTTTTACTGATTTATTATTTCTTTCGCCGAACGAAACTCACCATTTTGACAAGCGGATCAAAAAGACAATATGTAGAAGTGTTGCCACTTGCCAAGTACAAGATTTCGATTAAATAAGCATTAAAAACTATTTTTTTTTCTTTTGCTAAGGCAATTCAATCTCAGATTTTTCATTGAAACACTGCAATTTCTCAGACCAAACCCTTCAGTTCAAAATATTCAACCGGCAATCCTGGTCGGAGAATCAAAAACAATCAAGTATCATAAACTGGACGCATGGAGACTCAACATCTCGAAGTAAAATTACTGTTTGCAATATATCAAATCGATGTTAAATCGTACTGACAAAAAAAGGGCGACAATTTCGTGTCGTGTAAAGGAAAATTCTTTTTTTAGGAATTTTATGGCAACGGCCAGTTTACAAAGACGACGAATTACCTATGTCTATACTTAACCCAAATAGAATACATTTCTCCCGTCTACCTGGCTGATAATACTTTAAATAGATAACATAAACATTTAAATGATCATCATGACCTAAAACAAGTGACTACAAATGTCGCAAAATCTGTCATCGCGACAAATAAGTTTCGACAACCGTTTTTTCGAAAGGGATGGAATTTAATACGAAACATCGAAAATTATTCAAAAATAAAAATTCTGTTCGTAATTCTGCATCTGCGAAACCACGTCAGATCAAAAAGAAAATTGTATCACGAAAACGAAAGTGCATTTGCCCTCCTGAAAATTATTCGGTAGTAGAATTTCCAGCAATATGGAATGAATTGCGTCAAAATGGACAGCTTTGTGATGGAACTATCATTTGTAGAGATATGAAACCGATACGAGTTCATAGAGCAATACTTTCTGCAGTGAGCCCCTACTTCAAAGCTATATTTATAAATTCGTTGAAGAAAGGAGAACCTGAAGAGACTGAAATATTTGTAGATGTTCCAAGCTATTATATGAGCTTAATTCTCGATTATGCTTACACAGGAACATGTGTGGTAACTGCCGATAATATAGAATGTTTATTACCATATGCCGACAAATTTGATATTGTTGGTGTTGTTCAGTTATGCTGTCAATTTCTATTGCATGAACTGCGACCTCACAACTGTCTAGGCATATTCAAATTCGCTAGATATTATTTTTGTGGTGAACTTGAAAAAAAGGGGAAGTCGTATATAAGGCAAAATTTTAGCAGAATACTTAAGGAATGTGTTGAATTTAAATCGTTATCATACGATGAACTAGAAGATATTTTGAGAGACGATGAATTAAATGTACGCAATGAAGAAATAGTATTTCAGGCTGTCAAAACGTGGGTTGAACACGATTTAGAAAACAGAAGGAAACACATTCCTTCACTATTATCCTGCGTACGTTTTGGTCATATCAGCTACAAATATTTTAAGACAAAAATATTACAATGGCAGCCAGTAATAGACGATGAGGTAAGGATTCGAGTACTTTGTATTTGTGTTCTCTAAAAGATAACAATATAGGCCTTTTTCGAACTAAAAAGTATTGTTTTTCACCTCTCGTTATATTTAGAAATGTCAAGAAGCTCTATATCCTGCGGTGGTGTTCCTCACGGTACTAGATTCAAGACCCGGCACAGAAGCGGACCTCAATGATCCACTTGCAAGACCTAGGATACCCTATGAAGTACTTTTCGCCGTTGGTGGATGGAGTGCCGGCAGCCCTACTAGCTTTGTAGAAACGTATGATACAAGGTAACGAAGTTTACTAACTTATAATGATTCCCAAATCCCGATATTTTATTTTGTGAATATTGTTTAACCTGCTTGTAGATTCTTTGGTTCATACTAAAAAAAATATACGCATACGCAAAAAAAAATATCTTCTACACAAGAATAACTTTGTTGAATGCTGTTGTTAATGAAAGAAACTTTGTATATGGTATATTATATAGATATTATTGTAGATTTTAGTTAGCTGAATTAGCTATTAAGAAGTACATTTAATCGAATTATTACTTTAGTACGTACCTACCTAATATTATATTATAGCTATTTTCACATGTTATTGTAATTTATTCAACATTGAAATATATCAATTTGCATTATACGACAGTATATAAAAGGTACACACAGATCTCAAGCTTAACCATTTAACCTTTGTATGGCGCACGCCAAAAGTGTATAAATAAATGGTACTACATGTGTCTAACATGACCTGTCGCTATGTGTGTATAATCCATTATAGTCATAGACTTGTATATGTAACTACTATTAGACGAAGTTATCAGTATCTGTGTGGCGATGATTTATGGGATTGCAACTTCGTTGTCAATTACAAACAGCGGCGGCTCTACAAGAAACGTGGACATCGCGTTGGCGACGTAAGCTGAATTATGCATTCAGCAGAATTTACCTTCATATTATCGTAGGAGCTTTGCGCCAAACAGCAATTTCTATTTACTTATTTACTGGTGCATGGGATGTGTTCATGGCTCCCTAGTGGAAAAGCATACGCTAACTTTGTATAAGACCGCAATCAAATTATAATTCTTCAGAGAGTTGCTGTGTACCCAGGAGGAAGTGAGATTGCCGGTAAATTCCTGCGGAATATTTTGACGAGCTCGATGGCTCAGTCGTGAATGACTCGACTTTGACACCAACGCTCGTGGGTTCGATTCCCACACAAGGCAAACATTTGTGTGCATGAACATGTCTGTTTGTCTTGGTCTGGATGTTTTAAGAGAGGTAGGGCGCATCAAAGCAGCCCGTCAGGGGAAGTACCTCCACCTCACAGAAAACCGCAGCCAAATAACAACTCCCTAGAGGGTTGTTGTGTTCCTGCGTGTGAGGTCACCAGTAAGCGCTCAAGGAGTTGCTGTGTTAGCAGCAGAGGAGGCATCGCGCGAGTTATACTTAATATAATCTCAAGCGTTAATAGGCTACAGTACCCGCTTTACGTCAGGTGGGTATGCTTGTATGCCTCCCGACGTAGTATAAAAAAAGAATCTGTGGTATCAGCAAGGATGCGCCATGCGCCAGCGATCCTTTTTGTATCGCAAGAGACTACGGTATCCGCCTCACATCAAACATATGTTATAGTTGTTTGCCTCAAGTCGTAACAAAAAAGGGTCGTAAATTTTAAAGTATCCTATGTCCCAGTAAGCAAGTAAAAATGTTATTATTGTAATTTATTGCATTAAATTGGAGCTCATAAGCACAGCATAAAGTAACTGGGTCACAAAAAAAATATGGTGGGTCACAAAATAAACCATCGTCTTGTTGTGAAGTGTAGTCGTGCGTGCAATACGCATATTTCTCGTAATGCCCTAAACATCTGCCTGGAAAAGTATCTTCAGCGTACAGAATAGCAACTAAATAAGAACTCTGGGAAAATTGTTGCGTTCTTGTGCGTTCGTCAAAAGGTCGTTAGGTAATACCATAAATATGGACGCATTTCATCGACTAGTAGAACAGGCTTCAGTAAAAGAACTCTGGTGATAGATTGGTACCTAATTAGTTGATAGGTAATCTGTATCATGTTAATATTGTATAAATTCAAGATGTAGGAAAATGTTGGTTTTCTTCGTTTGTACGTGATTGTTCTCAGCTGTCTGCCCGTCCGTCTGTAAAAAAATCAATTCAATTGTTTTATAGGGTAAACACACTTAAAACGGACCGGACGGAAACGGAGGTAGTTTTCTCATCGTGTTATGTAACGTATCATTATTTAGAGCTCATCAAGTAAAGTACAGATATGTTTTATTCTTTTTGTATTCAAAAATGAGAAATTTTGAGCCGCTAAGGTCCTTACAGTCTTTTTTGTTAGGATGTTTAAACATGGTACCGCTGCGGCAGCGTTTTTCGCTGCCGTTATTTATGAAACTTTTGTCTATCGTCGGCAGTACTGTTACCATCGCAGTGTTATGTTTAAGCACCCTTACGGGATCTATCGCAAAGACTGCAATAGTTAGAAATTGGCAATTTGTTTATACCATGCTCCATATACTGTATTTAAACAACAAATACTGAAAATGCAAATTCACAACGTAAACGATTAAAAAATATATGTATCTTAAATAGTTTACAGTGGTACTTTGCGACTTACTTTATTATAAATCTGTGTTCTCTCTGTATGTATATCCACGTAGTTATGGCCAATCAAAACGCGCCTAATTAAATTCAAAAGATTTCATAACTATTCAAAGCTTTCACTGTAGTAGTTTCACTGTAGTGAAAACTTTGAATATTTTGAAACAAAGTAAGAACTTTGAATGATTATGACATTATTATAATTCTCCCAGAGCTGACCGCTGGTTTCTCTCGATCCATATGGACCTGACTCCTCGCGCATACCACGGCCTGTGCACTCTCAACAACTTGATCTACATGATTGGGGGTTTCGACGGGAGCGACCACTTCAACACGGTGCGGTGTTACGACCCCGTCGTCAACACGTGGTACGAGCGCGCGTGCATGTACCAGGCGAGGTGCTACGTCAGTGTCGTGGCTCACGGTGAGTTCAAGAACACCATACACATCCCACTTTCCGGGTCTCACTTACACCCGTAAGGGGTGTATTTCATTGTGAGCTGTTCTGTTAGTAAAGGGCATACCTAGGTGAGTATTTTTAATTCGCGCCAAAGTCAAAGGCTTAAGGTGCCATTCGGACCACAGAGAAGATAAATACACCAATCACACACAGACTACTAGCAAGCTTGCTCAAGTACATGTTCGCTTAGACTAGGACGCTCAACGACACAAAAGCGTTCCTTATCATGTTTATAAACGCTTTGGCAAAATAATATAAGAAAGAGATGGAAGTGAACCAAAACGCTACCCGATTAAAGAATGATGCTTTAACAAAAGATGAATGCAATCTCGAGTCGAGATCGCAACTTCGAAAATGCCGAGATCTCGCGGAATTGTAATTTCTAATACCACGAGATCTCGGCATTTTCGAGATCTCGAGTTTCGAAAAAATATTATTTAGGTAGTTCGGATGAATAAAAACGATGAAAACTGCTTAGGTGTGATTATGAGGTTATGCAACGATAAATGAAAAACGATCTTTATGTCAGTAGCTATGTACCCAGCAGCTGAAAATGCCCTCTCTGACTTGAGTAAGCTGTTATAAGCGAACTGTAAAAGCTACCCCTTGTTCCCACACTCATATAGATCCATTCTTTATGAGTCAGCCCATCGCTCGCGCACTCAATGGACTTGTGTAGTGTCGCTGACTACCACCCCCCGTTCTCGTTGATTACGAGATAATATAAAAACAAACATAAAAAAATATTTATAATATGAACAAGTCAAAACTAAGCCAAAATAAATATAATTATTTAATTTTGGCTAGATGGTCTCATTTACGCCCTGGGCGGTTATAATGGCCGTACTCGGATGTCCTCGGTGGAGCGGTACTACCCCCACAAGAACCAGTGGGAGATGACGACACCGATGAACAAGCAGCGCTCGGATGCCTCGGCAGCTTCTCTTGGTGGCAAGGTAAATGAATTTATTACAATAATTACATAGATAACTTTATAAATATAAACATTTACTTGTCAATCCAGTAGGTGTACAAACCAAACAAAAGATATCGGAGATCGAAGGTATAAGATACATAAAGTATAAAGGATACATAAAACCAATCGTACCTAGTAAAAACAATGTACGTATCGGTAAACCGGTTATCTTTATAACAGGTGGTGAGCTTAACTCCGAAATATAAATTACAAATAATTAACATAATTGGCAACATCTGCAACCCTTTGGTTAAATTTTAACATATTTCTGGCAATACTAAAACCATGTTGCGTTGCTAAATTCGTGCGAGACTCTAGTGATGCCGAAAACAATCGATGGGTTCAGTTCAGACCCATCGATTGTTTTATCGATAGTTGAGCTTTACAATAAGACTGTATTTCGTAAACAAATTCGGAAGGGTATTATTAGTTTCGAATTTGTTAACGAAAGATGGTTTGAGACTACTGATAGTCGTTTTTTTATCTATCCGCTAAATATGATAACAATCATACACCAAGATTTAAGACTAGTATCTATATATACAATATTTATGGTACTATAATGCAGTTCTATTACGCAATAAAATAACGACTTTTAATATATTGACTTAAAATATTGTATAAATATACACCTATCTACCATATGACCGTAAAAACCGACAATTATAGACAATACTTTTTGTTATAAGTAACTATCGATTGTCCAAAACAATCGATAGTATCGATAGTAGGAATGGTGGTATTGTTGATTAACCTAAAGTAAATATAATAAAATACATAGCTACCTAATACGTATTGCCCAATAAGTTTTACAGTCGGATCACTACGGTAGTTATGGTTGTTACGTTTTAAACTGGTCATATTCAATAAATAGACATTTTGTTAATTTCGACATTTTAATATTTAAGACGTTATGAACTGAAAGGAAACATATAGGTACCTATGCTACTGTTTAAACTAGCGCTTGGTAGGGCAGTGGTTAGTAACACTACTTTGACACCGATTCCCACACAGGAGAAAAGTTTGTGCGTGAACATGTTTGTCTGTCTTGGTCTGGCTATTCCTAATAGAGGTAGGGCGCATTCAAGCAGTCTGGGAAGTACATCCACCTCACAGAAAGCCGCAGCCAAGTAACACAACTCCCTGGTGGGTAGTTGTGTTCCTGCGTGTGAGTGAAGTCACCAGTAAGCTTATACCAGTAAGAAGTTGCTGTGTTAGCAGCAGAGGTGGCATCACGCCAGGGATGTTTAAATGTATTGCTAGTGTTCACAGGTTTTCGTAACTACTTAACATCAGGGCGGCCGTATGCTTATATGCCTCCGACGTTGTATAAAAAAACGTTTAGAGATCGGATAAAAGAAACTGTGATTGAAGTTACTTTGGACAAGTTTAACATATGTATATGAGGTGTATTAGTGACAGGTTTTTGCAGCGCCGTTCATCATCATAGACATAGAAATAGTGTGCCGTTGGTACCAAAACCTAAAAATGAAAATTAAAACTAGGCGAAATGAATAAGATAATAAATAATAAATAAATAAATATTGTCGGACAAATTACACAGCGCCATCTAGCCCCAAAGTAAGCGGAAGCTTGTGTTATGGGTACTAGACAACTGATAAACATACGTAAATACATTTTTTTTTTGTAAATACATACTTATTATACATAGAAAATACCCAGACCAAGACAAACAGACATGTTCATGCACACAAATGTTTGTACTGTGTGGGAATCGAACCCACGAGCGTTGGTGTCAAAGTAGCGTAACCGCGTGTTCCACCACTGCGCCACCGAGCTCGTCAAGATACAATAAGATTTATAAGAAATGTACAACATGTAAGTGCCGGCGAGGGTTCAATTACAAATAAAGATTTTTTTATCTTTTACCTTTGTAGATATACATAGTGGGCGGTTTCAACGGACAAGAAGTCCTCAGTTCGGCCGAGGTGTTTGACCCTGACACGAAGCAGTGGAACTTCATTCGGTCCATGATCAGCCCGCGTTCCGGTGTGAGCCTTATCGCCTACCGCGAGTGTCTCTACGCGCTCGGCGGGTTCAACGGATACAGTCGACTAAATACCGGTACATTCACTATATAGTTTGCAAGTATTTGGAGTTGCCTTGGCATGATGGCTGCAACACAAAAAATATCGACCCCACGTTGGCACCTGTTCTGTCAAAATGCAGCACTTCAGCTTCTTGCCGGGAATTGTTATTTAGAGTCACAAAGTCTATGTTACCAGGGATAATGTAAAAATTCTAACGATACCTCATCATACATTTAAATCTGTTAGGACGTAATAAAAAAACTAAAACATAATTTCTTGGGCATGTGGTTTCCTCGCGATGTTTTCCATCACCGCCGAGCGAGTTATAATTTCAAATAGAATAAAATTCGAAAACACAAATTTAGTGTAAGTACAAGAGAGGTTTCTTGTTAAACGGTCAACCGTGAACGTTGTCGATTGTACGTATATGTCTCCAATAGCAATAAGAATTACATGATTGCATTGAGTTTTTAAAGTATAATAATAGACACTATGGGCGCTTTAATCAATTCGTTGTCCGTTCGGAGATATAGCCATCTAAATATGATGGAAATTTTATAAAAAAAAACGTAATTTTTTTACCTGGAACTGGTTCTGTTTTCAGTTTGAAACTGCCAGAACCTGGGGAATGGGGCGGGATCGAGGGGTAAGGATAGCGGCAACAGGGGGGAGGGGGATGCGTACGCGCGTCCTGGAAATACTTATTGGCGACAATAGATAGCAGACAGTCCTTTCTTAACATTGTGAGAGTGACTACATCCGTTTCGTATTTTTTAACAATCGACTTCGAACCCCGTTACCTGGTTCATCATTGACCTATGCTACCACATGGATTTTGTTACCTGTTCTTATCGTTGGCTTCGGCTTGAATTATAGATTTACTATTAATGTCTCATTCGCGCATTTTCGCGCACACCCGACGTTGTATAAAAAATCTTCTATCGTTTATGTACCTACTAGGTAATTTTGGTCTTGTCTTAGGTTTTCGCGATTGTTACACATTGAAATTAAACTATTTTTAACGGAAGTATCGCGTGTTTTATTTATTTTGTTGAAACCTGACGTTTCAAAGAGAAGCGTAGGTACTCGTGTGAAAGAACAGATTGCTGACATGAAGAATAGGCGCGATAAAAACTCTGCAGTATGTGAACGTACACTGGACCAACCAAACCATTACATCCGGTTCGATAAACCACAAATCCTCGCCAAGGAGAATCGCTACATGCCGATAATGTTGCGCGAGGCTATTGAAATAAGAAAACACCCCAATTTCAATAGAGAAGATGGTTGGCAAGTACCACCTGCTTGGGATCCAGTCCTAAAAATAATCAAGTCACAACTCCAAAGATCTACTAAAAAATATTCGGACACTGTGAGCGATTTTTGTGTGAATCGGAACATATAAAATTAATCCATCCATGTCGGTAGATGTAATAATTGAATAACTAATGTAAGACAAATACCACCTTAGTCTTTCTTGCGACCACGGACGCTGCAAAGCGTTCGAAACGTCAGGTTTCAACAAAATAAATAAAACACGCGATACTTCCGTTAAAATAGTTTAATTTCAATTTTGGTCTTATAATATTGAGCCACATCGACAACTATTTCTAGATCTTTTTTTATACAGGTGAAAAATTTAACCCTCAGCGCGGTGGTGAGTGGCAAGAGATCACGGAAATGTTTAGCGCCCGAAGTAATTTCGCCACGGTGCTACTGGACGACATGATCTTTGTCATTGGAGGATTTAACGGTACTCGCGTTCTCCCATTATTTCACCCTAGACTGCATTCATACCACATTTATGTTATGTCATACCCATGTTCATTTCCACTTAATCGACGATAGACCCGACACGAGGTTCCCTTCGCAGCCAGAGTGGTATATAATAGATTACACCAGTTAGCTGGTACACTACAATTATATTATATATACTTATAGATGACTAGCTTTTACCCGCGGCTTCGCTCAAAACTATCCTATATTACTTCTGATACCTCCAAGAATATGTGTACAAAGTTTCATGATGATCGGTTCAGTAGTTTTCGCGTGAAAGCGTAACAAACAAACGGACATTCACATTAATAATATTACTAGCTGCTGCCCGCGGCTCCGCCCGCGTGGAGTCAAATAACGTAGCCTATGTGTTAATCCAGATCATAATCTATCTACGTGCCAAATTTCATTCAAATCCGTTTAAGCGTGAAAGAGCAACAAACATCCATCCATACAAACTTTCGCATTTATAGTATTAGTAGGATACGTAAATACAGGCTCTGTTGGCTCGGACACCCTGAATGAAAGAGGGAAGAAAGACGATACAGATACAACACGAAAGTAGAAGGATGTATGAGACAAGAAAGACCGAGACTCACCACAGCCAAATCGGTCGAGTGTTATCAGAAGGTGGTATAAAGAGCACTAGAAGCCGCGTGCATGAAAAGACATTTAAATGTTAAAAAAGCGAGTGAGGTATGTAAGGATCGAGTTACGTGGCGCTTGGTTCGAGAGAACCTGCAGAGATACCTACCCCGCAAGGGACTTGGCGTGAAGATGTAGTAGTACTACTCCTACTCTTGCATATATAAATTGTAGAGTCAGTGGTTTAATGATTATTTATTTACGTCTATAATCTGCGGACGCCAATGATACACATAACAGAGAAATGTGGAAGGATAAGATATTCTCTTAATAAGGGTATTTTCTTGGTCTGTGATGGTAATATTGATTTGTCTTCTAGGTTCAACTACAATCCCTCACGTGGAATGCTACGACGGCGACACGTCGGAGTGGTATGATGCAGCTCCAATGAACCTAAACCGTTCTGCTTTAAGTGCTTGCGTTCTCTCTGGACTACCAAATGCACGCGCATTCTCTTATTTGGCAAAGGCTGTGCCCGCGGCGGGCGCAGACCAAGCTCAACATTCTTGAAAATAATAATTGTACAAATTGTATCTACCACACACACACACACACACGATGTCTACCGCTTCAGATTCTACGATGCTAAAGCTATAAAAATAATAGTGTGTGTGTGTGTGGCCCATACGAATCAGCACTTGTCATTTTTAGCTTTGAACAAAACTACTCAGAAGAAAGGTATCTTGTCTTTTGACATGCATGCATGTTTAAAATATGTTTCAAGTATACTTTGACACATTAAATATACGAATGCAACCGGTATTAATCCTTATTATTTAAATAATATTAATCCTTCTGCCTAGTTTTGTCTATTGCTAATCAAGTGTACGTTTCTTGCTTTATATCAATTCAATCTTTAAAAACAAAATCAATGTTTGATATGATCTTAAATTTTTCAATCATCGTTTACTTTAACAATCACAATTTGTCTACTACCCCGGTTTTTTTTAAATTTATTAGTATAAAATTACTCAAAATGAAATTGCTGTTTTTAAACGTGTATGATATAGAACTTGTCTAGACGTTTCATTTTTTCTATGAGCCATCTAGCATAATGAGAAATTGTGGTTCATTCAATTAAGTTTATTATTATTTGACAGTTTTTAGATTCAAATACTATATCAGTACCTGCATTAAGCAATGCCGTCTCGCTGCGCGCTGTATATATAAAAAAAAAGTGTCGTATGTAAATTTAAATCAATGACTGCATAGTGATATAACTCTGTGATATTTCAATTGTACATACTATTTTGTGTACCTAATCTATTGTTTATGTACTTAGGTATCTTTTAAATCATGGTTATTTAATTCATAACGTTATTTTAATGTACAGATCGAGATCTTTGTATTTTGTTTATATTTACATGTTCAAGACTGATTTGCTTTTGGAATAATGTTTTAGCAAAGGATGAGTTCAAATTTCCAAGTTTTATTTTTATAATGTACTTAGTTTACGATCATTTTATTATTTTGGTATTTTTGTATAGTTCGCGTCTGAGAAAATCAAGATGGTCGCGTTTTAGAACGAATGTTCCGATAATGCGGTGAGCGAAACTTCGCGTTATTGTCGTATTACAAATCTGTGATATTTTCAATGATTGTTGATAAAAATTCAAAAAAATGAAAAATTTCCTTTTTATTTCGAAAAATTTACTGTAACTGACAAAGATGAGAAATTCACAAATAAACAAATGAATACTTAACTTTTGTTTTGTCTGTAACCTAATGCGATGCTGCGCTTATGGAAAGTTTGCGCATCATGCGTATGCTGGTATACGACCTTTCGTCGTCAAGAGCTTGCTAAATGTACCTAGGTATAGCTGCGCCTGGAAATTACGTATTGCTTCCCTGTGACTGTGGTGTTAAGACATGCATTTAAATACGAAGAAAAACAAGATATTGGTATTTGGAAGAGAGGAAACCAGAAAGAATATAAGGACTACGGTTGATAATGTAATTTTTGAACATCCAGACTGGGGAGGTCCATCTTACAGAATAACGTCTCCCTGGAGGGATTTGCGTTCCTGTCAGTGAGTTGAGTTGTGAGGCTACAATTAGGTACGTTCCTAAAGAGTTGCCGTGTTAGTAGCAGGGGAGGCAACGCGCGAGAGATACTTCCAGTATTCAAAGCGTTCATAGGCTACGGTAACCACTTTATCAGGTGGACCGTATGCTTGTATACCTCCCGACGTTGCATAAAATAAATCTGCCGCTTTTATAACAAGTCTTTGTGTCGAGCTGAAATAATTGTTTCGCTCTATACAGTAGTCCAAGTTTATTCGACGCCAGTTTGACTTTCTCCTCTAGGCAAGTTCGGAAGGTCCCTGGTTTGAATTCTGGCATGTACTTGCCACTAAATTCGTGTTTCCGGATTTATTGTTATGATATTATGTACCTACAAATTTATAATTATCACTTGATTGGCGGTGATGGAAAATTATCGTAAGGAAACCCGCACATCCAAGAAATTATATTTCGAGAGACGTGTGACCTTAACTAAGAATCATCTGGTTTCATCTCTGGGTTGTGGAGGTCTGACGGCAGTCGCTCCATGTAAAAGTCAGTAGGCACCTTCGCCAAATCCTTAGGCTTAAGTAGTGGAACCCGCCAATCCTAATATATTAGGAAACGGGATAACATTAAGAAGAAGACATGTGTCGCTCGGACCTCGTCTCCTCTCTGGACGGCCAATGAAGGCAAGCCAAAGCTGAGAGTTCTGCGGGCCTTGTTGTGTTTCCACTCCAATCGACATGTCCGTGGTATCCTTACACCAACAGCTCGCCACAAGCTGCTCTGCGAGGTATATTTAAAACATTATTAATCCACTAGAATATGTCAAAGAAATGTACCTAAAGTGAAATATTTCGTCAATGTATTTCTAAACATCTTGGGATATTGTAAATACATTGTAAGTATAATAGCTATTTACCATGAAAGTTACTCATTTGTTATACTGTACACCGATCTCAAACAAGAGTAGTATAATTCACTTTGACAGTCGGCATTCACATCCGAAAACGCATCGTGTGGATAGGTTCATCATGTGTGAAGTCTATACAGGTGCCCGTATAACTATTAACGTAAACGACGAAACGACAAACTAGCTGGGCGACATACTACAGCACTGTATCGCTGAATCAACGTACGCGGATAGCGAGAGTGGCGTGCAATCGTGCGTATATTTACTACCGAAGGGGGGAACATGGGGAGAAAACAGGAGACAAACCCCTCCCCTTGCCGCCCCGGCGTTCCCGTCGCGATCGAACCGCAAGTAAACCGGGCGTAGTGAATCAGCCGCAGTCTGGGTGCGTCGTCTCGAAATAGAAAATACAGTTATGGAGTTAAAAGGGAAGGTTGCTCTAATTACGGGCGCTGCAGCAGGCATAGGCCTCGCGTATAGCGAAGAGTTACTGAAACAAGGAGCGAAGGTGAGTCCTTCACAAGTAATGTCTTACCTAATCTTGTAGGTACTGTAGGCTGCAGTATTACAAATAAATCTTAAGTTCAAGGTAAAATAACTGTTGAATGAAGTGCTGGATGCACGCCAAGCATGCATCTACAAAGTGCAAGAATTTACGCTTTGCGTACATAAGGTTTTTTTTTTGAAGCCGGCTTCCAGCCGTATTGATTTTTTCTGACGACCGGTCATTGGCGGATTGTTTTCCTTATTACTTTCTTTGTTACTCGTTTATCCCTAAGCTGATATGACTACTTATCTTACACATAGGCAATTCATACATATAAATATATACAAAGAAATTTATGGAAGGTTTCTTCAACAAATAAGTACCTACTCATGAAGACGAGTTTAACGAGTCCTAGTCCTTAACTTGAAGAGCTCCTTAACTTAAGATGTAATTTACATATACCAATTTACGCAACAACGCATGAGTATAGAATAAACTTAGTTTATGCACTGATTTTATTTTGTTTCTTGACAAATATTTGTCTGATTTTTTTTATTGCAATGAAGTTGTATCTTCGCAAAATTTATACCAATCGGAAGTTAAGAGCTTCCTAATAGAAAATGATTATCAAATACGATTAAATACACACAACATATCAATCGCATTTAAAACATCGTCTTTTTATATTGGGTTTAAAACTTGTGTTGGGGACTCCTTCGAATTGAAATTATTGAAAATATTGTCTTTTATTTTTTTAGCGAACATTAGCTACAGGAAATCTTCTGGAAAATGCATTGTGTGCTAATTGATAGTCTAATTTAGCGTTTTGGTCATAACATTAGCTGAGGTGGGCAAATAGCTGAGCTATAGTAATTTTGCGGCACACGTATGATTTGTTTATATCGGCAGTGGACAACGTTACTTTATAGACTTGTTTATAAGCATCCTTACAAATTGTTAGGTGTGTGCTAAAGATATTTTTGTCTACTAGCTAGTATCTAGGTAAAGTTTAATTTCGATCCGTGTAATAGGTCCGCGGGAACTGTTTGATTCTTCCATACTGTGGGATCCATTACAAAGCGGGGATCATGTCAGGCAGTAGCACATTGACTTCGCTTACGAAGCTGAGAATTTGCTAGTTAAAATTAATTTGTACGTGCACAATATGTTACTATAAACTATACGTGTTTGCTTATCTGACAAGTCGATATAAAATTAAAGTAATAAACAGATCAATGACACGAGCCAATCGTTGTAGATAGTTTATATTAGGTACTACAGAATAACTAATAGGTATTACTTACCATTATGCTATTAGTTTAACTTTATGCCAAAGCAGAAGGATGTAGGAGCCGAGGAAGGCCAAGACTTACCTACCATGATCAAATTGGTCGTGTACTATCAGAAGGTGATGTTAGGAGTCCTAGAAACCGGCGAGCGTGCATGAAAAGAGCAATGAATGTTAAAGAAGCGAGTGAGGTATGTAAGGATCGAGTCACGTGGCGCTCGGTTCTCTCTGCCTACCCCGTACGGGATTTGGCGTGAAGTTATAGATAGATAGAACATTCATGTTAAAAAAAGTCCATCAGATTCAAACATTATTTGGGCAGGGGTCTACGGGGGCAGAAAATATACATGTATAAAGGCAAGGGTTTTATGCGACAAAATAATTATAAATCTCTGATTTAACACGCAAATTTAAGGCACAGGAAATTTATACAGAGAGTGTTGACTATAGTCGCTATAACGACTAATAATAAAAAATAATGTTTAGAAAACGGTGTCCAAACACCAGAAATTATCTTTTCTAAACTATTTAAATAATATGTAGGTAGTGTTAAATTTGTACAGTGGTATGGAACCCATCGTATTTGAATACGAATAGCGCATGACCATACATTTAATAAGGTTTCCGCGTCAGATTTACTTAAACCAGAATATGATCTCACACTACCTCAAATTAGCGTTTTGATAAATGTAAACTATTTACTTAACCGCGAATTTATATAGGATTCAACTCATCCAATATTTTGGAGAATTTAAGTTCAAGCTGTTCTGTTGAGAGTTTGTAAGCTGCTCGAAATTAAACAATGCTAATAAGTGCCTAAAACAGTCCACTGCACGAAAAAAAGTTCAATGCAAATTGACCCAACCATTCTGTCCCAAAACAAACGGACAAACCATAGTAATAAGTAATATTAACAATAGTTTTATTATAGCGTTTGCATATCGATTATTATTTAAAAAATATTAGATACTAACACTGCCGTAAAAAATTCAGGAATACGTTTGGACACGTCACTGAAACAAAACATCTAGCCAATCTCTTCGACAGACGGTTACGTTATGCGTCACATGTTCCAAGTCTGGAGGTCTACTCCGAACGTCAATTGTCAAATCTTCGGCCGATATATCGGGCCATTTCCTACTCCAAAATACATTCGTTCCGACGGTCGGTCCGACCGAACTATCAATGACGTTTCTCGTATAGGAGCTTACTCCCTTGTTAGGAACTGATAATACCGCCACAAAATCATATACGGAATTCGCAATTATCTATAAACTATAACTTCACGCCAAATGCCTTGCGGGGAGAGAGGATTCGCAACTTCCTTTCCGAAAAAGCTAAATTCGTATTCGGATGGTATCGTTTAATGCTTTTGTCATCTGGATAAAGACCAACAAAATCCACTAACCACCACTAAGCTACAAAGAGCTGGAACAACATTCCTTCCCTAAAAAGAACAATCTTATTCATATACCAATTAAAATTGCCTCTGTTGAAAGGACTGAAGTTCAATGGGCGCTGAGCTTGCGTGGGTTTGTTCTAATCATATTGCCTCTTCACTAACCCTTCTTCATTCTTTTTAATCCTGCTTAATTTTTTGTATACTTACTAAGATCACCTTACTTTCGTATAATATGTCTATGAAGTTACTGTGCCTGTTACCTGTTAAAATCATAATATATCTTTAGTATATTTGGCATATACATATATCCATAGACCAAGACTAACCTACAATGAACAAATTGGTCGTGTTTTATCAGAAGGTGATTTCAGGTGCGGCGAGTGTGCATGAAAAGAGCTATGAATGTTACAGAAGCGAGTGAGGTGTCGTGGAGGTGTAAGGTGTCTTATGGCACTCGAATCTCTCTGCCTACCCCGCACGGGACCTGGTGTGAAGATATACATACATCTTTTTTTTATACCACTAAGGTGGTAAACAAACGTACATCCTGCGTGATGGTAAGCAGTTATATGGACATTTGCTACACCTGGGTTGTCCAGTCTTCTTTTGCCGAAAAGCTTCTTGCTTGCCTCTCGCGATTCCTGGGTGATAGCTGTAACTGTAAACCGGTGACTTGCCTTAAGGCAAGTAATTCACTGAGCTATTGCCCTTTTGTCTTAGCGACACACACGATATTACACTAATTATCTCATATAAGTATATTACGTCTACAGAACTTGTGTTGGTCAGGGGCGCCGGCTTCTGGAAAACCTCGTGGGTGCTCATGGTCTTTTGATGACTAGGTACATCATCATGATTTCAGCCGAAAGACGTACACAGCTGGACATAGGCGTCCCCCAAAGACTGCCCTGCCCAGAACATAAAAACGGCTCTATATCAAAAGTAGGTGGGTGGGAACTAAGATCACATTAGGACGCGTCGCACACATTCTAGTAAGCAAGCAAGCGCTTACTACAATAACCAGATACGGAGAACCTGAACAACAGATAATGACATGAGGATTATTTTAGTTACATAATGACGTCTAGCGTCATGGGTGCTCCGCATCCACTATTTCCCTCCCGTGGGTGCTGGAGCCCCCGAGCACCCACGGAGTCGGCGCCCCTGGTTGGTGTGTGTTCTTCCAATTTTCTATTCCGACACATAATTACTTAATCTAGTGATAATGTGAGGATGAGATGCGTTGTAGGTACTGATACTGCTCTTCAAATCATGTCATTGTATAGTTAACTGGTTGTACTGTACGTTTCATTGTGTTTTTGTGAAATTAATAAAGTGCTGTCTATCTATTGCCATGACTTTAAACCTTATATAAAGTAGCTTTCTGTTTCAGTAAGATGCCAAAGTTTTCTTTACTACTTATATTTCTTACAACCGCAATACGCATCTTGCACAGAATAATTTACATTTTACGAATATTATGCTTCCATTCGTGTTACAGGTTTCACTATGCGATATCGATTCTGACATCGGGGAGCAAGTGTCCGATGAACTCGGGGCTAAGTACGGCCGGAAAAACGTGTTGTTTTGCCAGTGTGACGTCACCGATTACCCACAATACGAGGGTAAGGACATAGGGGTTCACTACGCACCTTTAGAGGTTTCTAAAACCAATAATTTTTACCTAATGTAGTTAGGTTAGTTGCGATAACACACGGTAGGGTGAAAATTGTATTTTGTGCACATATGCGATTTTGTTTCATTTTTATATAACAAAATAACTTTATTGACTTTTTAATCGGTTAATTCAGATTACCTGCCCTATACCTACAGAGTGATGTGTGGTAACTATCGAGAATAATTGTACCTACATATATATATATATGCAAATATAATAATGTTTACTATATGACAAACACTCTCGAGTTCGGTGGCGGAATGGTTAGCAATTTATACAACGTCGGAAGGTATACAAGCATAATGCCCACCTGATGTGAAGCGGTTACCGTAGCCTACGAATGCTTGTAATACTTTAAGTACCACTCGCATGATGCCTTCTCTGCTGCTAACACAGCAACTACTCCTTAGGAGCTTACTGGTGACTCGCTCACGCGTAAAAACACAACCCTCTAGGGAGTTGTTATTTAGCTGCAGTTATCTGTGAGGTGGAGGTACTTTCTCAGGCGGACTGCTTTGTTTCGCCCTACCTCTTCTCAATGTCTCTTAACAATGTACGAGCGTTGGTGTTAAAGCATTGTGAGTTCGATTCCCACACAGGACAAACATTTGTGTGTATGAATATGTCTGTCTGCTTTAGGCTGGATGTTTCGAAGAGAGGTAGGACGCACTGGGAAAGTATCTGTATCTCAAGGAAAACCGCATCGTAATAGTTGTTGGCTGCGATTTTCTGTGAGGTGGAGATACTTTCCCGCAGGGTTGCTTTGATGCGTCCTTCCTCTGTTGAAAACATCCGTTCCAGCCTGGAGGGCTGATGTGTTACTACAAGCGAGTGAGGTTACTAGTAAGCTCCTTAGGAGTTGCTGTATTAGAGCAGGGGTGGCAACGCGCGAGTGTTACTTCATGTATTGTAAGCGTTCATAGGTCACGGTGACCGCTTTACATCAGATGAGATGTATGCTTGCAGGCGTCCCGATGTTGTACATAAATTATTGTAAACGGTGTACAAAACACTGCAATCGTCAAAAAAAATTTTTTTAGAGTTATATAAAACTAAAGAAATATAACATACAGATACAAGTTCAATATACTCGTGAAATGATTTTTTTTACACTAAGGTGGCAAACACGCTGTACCTATACTTGTTTGCCGTATACTTGTCGCAATCACCTGATGGTAAGCATTACCGCAGCCCATGGACATGCAAATGTATAGAATTTCAGATATTTTTTGCTGTCTGATCTGATCATCAGACTGAGGTAATGATTGTTTTTATAAGGTGGGAAGGGATTGTTATCTACAGAACAACTATGGATATTACTTACCTTTATTAGTTGAACCTATTTTTTAGATTTTCAGACCCAAAGGGTGCCCTATAATTAAGGCTCCGCTCTCATTCTGTACGTCCGTAACAGAGCTGTGTCATTTAAACCGTAATAAATGACCACTGCAACAACAATTAATGAAAATAGACCAAGTTAAGAATCGCGTTTTGAGCCCTATGTTCTTTGTATGGCTATTATTATTTTTAGATCAATAGATCTCTTATTGAAATCCTAAAAATTAATAATTTGAATATGATAGTACCTACCTGTTAAAGATTAAGGCATTTGTGTAGAGTACCTACTCGTAATGATGGTTGGTTTTTTGAGGGCACAATGATGCACTTATTAATATGTAAATACTATCTTGTTAGCGTCCTGTCAATGTCCGTACCTTAGCCAAAATTACTAATATTGACGAGTGGAATCTCCTGCATACAAATATACACACCACCACGCCTGTCTCCCACTGGGATAGTTCACAAACAAATAAAACACTTGAGCGCGCACAGAGGCACCCTTCACTCACCAAAATGGAGTGTTCTAACATGTAATTATCACAGCGTTTCGAGCCTACTAACCAATGGGATGATATTCCAACCTAGTGTCAAGTAATGTTGATCCGAACTAGCCAAAAAAAGCTGCGCGTAGGTTCTACTTTACCCGGTGCGGTGAGTAGATTTACTAAACAGTTTCGTGTCATCTGCTCTTGGGGTAGGCAGACTATGGAACGCCAGGTGCACCGATTCAAACATACCTCTTTTTCTCGATCCATCGTCTCTTTGATCGATATGCGTGCGGCTAGGGCGGCCCATGTCGACACCACCACTCTTGTTCGGTACACATCTTTAGTTACTCTTTTGCCATCCATTTTTCCAAATGTCCAAATCATGTATATATCTATAACTTCATGCCAAATCCTCGGCGGGGTAGGCAGAGACCCGAGCGCCATGTGACTCGATCATTACACACCTCACTCGCTTCTTTAACATTCATTGCTCTTCTATTGAACGCACGTCAGTTTCTAAGGTTCCTGACATGAAAACATCCATACCCTTTTAATTTTTTAATTGTCACATATCTTTTATTACACATTGTTCTCGTATCGTGCTATCTCTTACTCGATCGATCATCCTAATTCCCACATATAGATAATCATCCCTTGCGGCGATACCCTCAACCTATCCGACGATATTTTTATACAGATTAAATAAACATTTCTTTACTTCCAGAGGCGTTTGAGATGACAATGAAAGTGTTTAATCGTTTGGACATCGTGATCAACAACGCTGGTGTCATGAACGACAGGTTTTGGGAGCTGGAAGTGGACGTCAATCTGGTAAGTAACCTGATCAAACTTCCTCGTTATTTATAACCCAAAATTATCTACCAATGTGTTTTTTGTTGACCATTTTCTTGCTTTTTAGGGTTCCGTACCCAAAGGGTAAAACGGAACCCTATTACCGAGGCTCCGCTGTCCGTCCGTCCGTCTGTCACCAGGCTGTATCTCGTGAACCGTGATAGTTAGACAGTTGAAATTTTCACAGATGATGTATTTCTATTGCCGCTATAACAACAAATACTAAAAAATAGAATAAAGTAAATATTAAAGGGGGCTCCCATACAACAAACGTGATTTTTTTATAGATAATGGTACGGAACCCTTCGTGCGCGAGTCCGACTCGCACTTGGCCGATTTTTTATATTAGCAGGGACCACAACTTCTTGTTCTAAAGCGTCTGTAAAGGAAAACTGTTAAAAATTAAAGAGATCCGCATCAAAACAGCCCGTCTGGCCTGATGTATGTGTCTCCACCTTACAAAAAAACCGCAACTAGGTAACAACTCCCTTAAGAGCTGTTGTGTTCCTGCGAGCAAACATATAAGTAATGTAAAAATCTATCTACATAAGGAAAGGCATTAGGAAAAAATTAAGAATATGAGGAGTATGTGGAAAGTTTTAAAAATACTGTGTGTATTTCAACTTATTTCCAAGAAACAATGTCCTGAACAGGGAGCGTTCACGCCGGTCCAGATTTGTCTGCTTTATAAGACTCAAGTTCGGGGCTGCGTATAGTAGGTATTGCTCGCATCTCAGGGACGGTTCCGCACAATATCTTCTCGAGATTCTCGATAGGTTGCAGCGACGGGCCGCATAATCGACAACGAAGAGGTCACGAAAAACCTAGAACCCCTGTAACTTCGTAAGGACATTGGCTCAATAAGCATATTTTACCGCCCGTACTATGGCGAGTGCTCTAAAGAACTGTTTTCCCTTATTCCACCCTTTCCTTTTCGTCATAGAACCACACGTGCAGGCTTGAATTGTCATTATTCCACTGTTGAGAACATTTCTTCGCGTACTAAAAAGTTCGGCAACTCCTATCTCTCTTGTACAATTAAAAATTGGAACGCCTTGCCTGCACATGTGTTTCCTCCTTCCTACAATATAGGATCCTTCAAACGAAGCTTGAAGAAGCGCCTTGAGGACCAGCATGGTAGCGTCAACTGACAGGACACTGTAGTCCCTTGTCAGTTGCCGCTGCAATTTGGGCTCCTCCTTTTGATGGTAAGCCATCAAGCCAAGCGGAGCCATTATGCTGAGCTAATATAAAAAAACAAAACAAGTTCGAAATACACAATCGGTACAGACAAAGGAGATATAAACAAGGAGAAAAAAAGCTACTGAACTATTTTTCCATGCCTATTTATTTATTGTGACTATCGTACCTACCGATACAGAAGCCAAAACAGTTATTTTTTGTAAAGGTCTGTCTGCCCCTCTGTTGTGCATAGGTACCTACTTAAAATAAAATTATCGGACGGATATTAATGAAAAAATTGACACGGCGAGAGTCTAAGATCAATATTTAAGCTACTTTATATTTAAACTGAATTTTATAATTTTGAATAGTAAAACTTGAAAACCCAAACTCCATGCATGTGATTCCGCTGTCAGCATCAGTGGCGGCGCTAGTCGAAACGTGGACATCAACGATATCAGCATTGCGAGACACCTCTCAATTACTAATCGGAGAGAAAATATTAAATTAAATGAGCAGAGTTATGCACCCATAATAGTTGTACATTTTATTTTACAAGTATTATAGCTAATCAAATAATGACAATAAAAAGCTATGAATGCTGAAGAAGCGAGTGGTGTGTTAGAACCGCGTCTTAAGGCGCTCGGTTTTCTCTGGCTACCCCGCAAGGGACCTGGCGTGAAGATATACATACATACTTACGTAAAAGCCTTCCTTTCTAAGGTGTACCTTTGTTGTTCTTATTATGTTACTGTTTTCTGTGAGGTGGCGGTACTTCCTATAAAATCAGTGCTTTACTCACCTACAATCAGCAAAGATTACTGAACTGCAGTTTTGCATCACTGCTATACAGATACGCAACAGACTATCATGTATGGGATCTTTAGTTGTAAGATACCATTTTATCAATTGCATTCTATGTGTATGCTTCTGATAATGTAAATAAATAATTTATCTATCTTCCCAATTCGGGCTGCTTATTAAATATTTTTACTCCCCACCACAGACGTTTTTTCAAAGCTTCGTTAGTTACTTGACAGGCAAGTTAAGCTAAGGTAAAGATACTGATAAGTTACTTACACCACGAACCTCTATCTTACCATCATATATTTTAATTCCACAAAAGTGGTAAGTGCCTGATGATAAGTATATATTGTATGTTTCAGTTCTATAGGTTATCCTTCGAAATACGATAGTTAGAGAGGCCATTGATATAGGTATGTTTACCAATTAATAAACGATTTACAATTGTTCACAGAATGGCGTAATCCGCGGTACTCTGCTAGCGTACCGATATATGGGCAAAGACAGGGGCGGGCAGGGTGGCACCATCGTCAACACCGCTTCCACAGCGTTCGCCAGGCCGCAAGTCTCCACACCTATATTCACAGCTACCAATTATGCTGTCGTAGGCCTCAGTAGGGCTTATGGGGTAAGTTAGAGATAATAAGGAGAGGCAGGTAGGGCGGACCCATCGTTAACACTGCCTTTACAGCGTTTACCAGATTCGCAAATCACCACACACATATCCTGTCAACCAATAATGTTATAGTTGGCTTCAGTAGGGCTATGGGGCAAGCTCGGCACGAGTTAAAAGAGTGAAGTAGGCAGGACGGCAGCTTTAACAATACTACCTCTACTCATTCAATAATTACAGTAGCATAATTGGTATTCATACCAATTATGCTGTTACTAGCCTTACTTAGGCATACTCGTAAGTAAATAATTTAGTAAAATAAATAGGTAATGTGTAACAAATTCGGCGACCTGTTCCTAAACATTAACCATTTCTTCTAAACATTGAACCTAGAATTTATAGTTTACAATAATTCGGAAACCAATGGCGAAGAAATGCCGAAAGAAAAGAAGCATTTTTTAAATGGCCAATTGATATGACAATAAATTATTAACATCAGAACTTCTAATTAGCTCCATGGTCTTTTAGCTTGGCCTCCTATCTCAAGATTTTATGAATTTGCTTTGGCCTAAATTACCATAATTGAATTTTTACAGAATAGTTTAAAAACTATAAGCAAAAATGTTGGGCTAGATGTTCTGATTTCTTTGTTTACATCACTAAGGTGGCAAACAAGCGTACGGCCTGCCTGATGGTAAGCAATTACCGTAGCCTATGGGCATTTGCAACACCAGGGGTGTCACTCTTGCGTTGCCGACCCTGTAAGAACCTCTTCACGCCTTTCTTGACGAACCCCATACTGTAGTCCCTAGGAAAAACAAAAAAAATATATATATTGTGATGTCAAAACGTCTAGCCAAACAATGTACTGTGTATGTACTTGACTAGGTAGATATGTAAGTTTGCTTCTTAGTATAGCTCTAGACTAGAATCAATACGCATTGTACACTGGTGATAGTTCTTGTAGCAGTTAGTACCTAATTAATGTGCATATTCATTTCTACACTGATTCGCACAAAGTTGAGATTTCTTTACGAAGCATTATGATCAGAAAAAAGATAATTTTAAATATACTTATATATTTGAAATCGAAATTTGTCTTCTGTCAGTAATCCTGTACCTATTACTGGTAAAAGACCAATTACGGTTTAAATTGTACCGATGTACTAAAAAGTTGATAATAATACTTATTAAAAAAAACAATCGATGGGGTAAAAAAACATACTAAAATGTATAAAATAATGGGCTTTTGAAGTAGATACTTACGAAATCAAAGATGTCTAAAGAAAATAAAAAATGGACTTTATACCAAAAGTTTTAATTACGAATTCAAAAATATTACACTGCAATGTCCCCAAACGTCCCCAAATGTCCTCTGTACCCAAAAATGGTAAAGAGGAACCCTTATGCAGCTACTTTATATGTCTGTCACAGTGGTACATTTCAGCAACTACTGACATGATATGGATTTGAAATAGCTTCATTACTTATCCTTAAAATGGACCTGAGAAATAGTCAAATTTTCAAATAGTTAATATCATCTATTAACTATTTGAAATTTCATTTCAGTGATCAACAAATTACAAATTCGTGTATTATTTTATTTATTAATACAATAATAACCTTCAGTGATCATCCACGTATTGAATTGAATAAAACACGTTCCGGTATAAATGTTATAGTCATTTTCATTACATCTTCTCGATTTCAATTCACACGTTTTAACACCTTTTCCAGGATCAGTATCACGTGAACTTGACAGGAGTGAGGAGTATGGTGATATGTCCGGGGCTGACGGACACCGGCCTCGTGAAGGAAATACGGAAGCAGCTCATGTCCTCAGAGTATGAAGCTGCCTGGCAGAGGGACAACCTCAACAGCAAGACACAGAGGTGCGAGAAAAAAATGGATATCACTTGTTATAATGGAATTGCTACTGCTATATTTATTTGAGTTTTGTCGATATTTTGGCCAAGTCGCAGGTGCCAAAATAATTCAAATAACCAATAAAAAAACTTTAAAACGAAAACTTTGACAATAATATTAAAAATTTTCAGGAAGATAAGTGTTGACGTAGCTATACACATAGATAGATACATGTAACTCACCCAAACCAGCATACACACACACAAATACATTCACTCATATACACACACGACACACAACTGAGGGAGTACTTTAATACTTTTTTTTCTTGTAAAACTATTCAACCTACAAATAGTTAGAAATTTCGCACTATTATTCTATTTTAATACTTTATCTAGTTGTTTGCTCTTTGGCTTGTTATCTGTTAACTATAAATCCGTTATTGGCCGTATGTTTGGTATACAAGTATTGTCATTATGTATCTAAGGGCTGTGGATTTTGTATTAAAATAAAATAAATAAATAAAAAATCCCACTAAAAACGAACAAGAATTCAATATAACTTAGTCTGGTCATAAATACTGTTACATAGAAACTTTACTTTTTTCAAACCTTTTTAAAATATAATACCTAAGTGATAGTTACCATAGGTAGTAGTAGTTAAATAAAAGTGGCGAATGTAAAAAGAAATATTATTTGGCACCGTAACATTTGATTTTTAGTTTAATCATCACGTCGAATGGTACTATTGCCTCGAAAAAGATTTAAACAGCTTGTAGAGTAGAAGTTGTAAAAAGTATTTATCTCCTTGTAAAAAGTATTTCTGTCCTTGTAAGAAGTATTTTTAATTTACAGTTCTGAACACGTCGGCCGGGCGCTAATCGAGATCCTTACCAAGGGCCAGAGTGGTTCCGTCTGGGTTGTAGAGAACGGGCAGCCAGCCCGGGAGTGGCGCGGTTAGCTCTGCAGCGGTGACAACAATACACGATGCGAACTCACACAGCGTTAGTTATACCAATGAAATGCTTTCAATTGGAATCTTTAAAAGTGAAGTCGGCGAAAAGAGTACTTCACTGAAGATATCCTAAATTAGGGCGTCCATGGCCCTCAGATGGATTACAATAGTTTACACCGTGATCCCGTCGCATGCCAAATCCGTATACCGTAGCAAATATGCAGCCAGTACTATTTATTCACACTTTTTTATGGATGATCAACATCGTTATTAGTATTCCTTTGTGTATATCGGACTGTATACATATTACGGCGTGTTAGCCCCGCATAACGTAAAAGTTGTACAGATTTGCAAAATCTGACATTACGCGTCGTTATCACACTCAACTTAGTGTAGACTGAGAGAAGAGGAACAGATGAGATCCCCTGACATCATTGGCAAACGCCATTCATATATTATAATTATTATTTGCTCGGTAAGGCTGCTTTCGCGCGTACCCAAACATGTTCGCACTCTGTACGAACGGCAGTAGTTTATTTTTCAATATGATTTTATTTAGTCTTTTAAAACGCCAGGAGTCCAAAAGCATACAGACAGCCAGGTGTGAAACGATTAGGGTAGTCTCGCGTCGCTAGTTTACAAGAACATACCGCTCGCGTGTTCAATTCCCGCTGCCAACGCAGCAATTCGCAGAGGCCTCAGTTACACTGCATATTGTATGCTCTGTTCATAGTGTTATAGAAAACATTTACCATAATGAGAATAGTTCTTACAAATGTTCGTAACTTTCAATCTTGCAAACAGTCGGATCGGTCTTCAGATAACACACCACAAGCAGATGAGATGTTTCCAAGATTGTTATGTATGGCGCTAGTCTCTGCACAGACGCATCCCTTTCAATTCAATAATCAATACTTTATCGACTTTCGTGGTCCCACCGCATTTTAAATCAATCATTTGAAATAAATTGAGAAAGGGAAACCCACTCAGTCTGGTACTAGCCCAAATAAATCAGGATAACCTAACAACGGAGACGTCTACGCTCGATAACTATAGACGCGACATAATATGTCCACTCAAAACAATATATACTCTCTTAAAATATTGAATATTTTGTATAATATTCACACGGTATATTATTAATGAATGTATACATTTCCATCACATAATCCCATATGCTTCTAGGCTTTTATCCTAGGTCTAGCGCAATATTTCTACAAGTTCATAACATTTGAACCAATATTGCATTTACATAAAGGCACACACACTGCTACAGAAGCATTGGCAGGGAAGATATTACGCCACCTATTTTGAAGACATCTCATCTGCTAATAATTGAAGACCTATATGTGTATCTCCACGCCAGGTCCCTTGCGGGGCAATTTAAGACCTGATCGCATATAATGAAAACCAATAATTATAAAGTAGCAGCAATCTTATGGAGGCCTATAAAGGAAAACCTACTACAATAGGAAGAACATATTTAAATGCCATAAATTAATGTACCATCTTGGTAGACAATATCAGAGGATGGTATAACTAATGAGTGTGTAATAATAAATTGTTTGTGTTGAAGTAACATGTATGTTACTTAAATAAAAGGCTCATAATATTTTAAGGCAAATCCCCACTTACACATGCTTGTGAATCTACTTATGAAATACTCAATAATCTTCATATTAGCTAAGGAGAAGTGGTTGTGTACATATTTTGTTCCAGTAGAATAGTTATTTGTGTAAGAACCAGTGTTTATATTTATAAGAATATATTTTATAAAAAAATATTACAGTGTATAATATAAATAACATAGTTGTTAAGGCTATGTATTGTGTATCTTCCTAACCAATGTGTACAAACGACTATGGCTCTAGTCATTTTCGTGTTTTATCTGCTTTGAGACATAAGTTACGGATGTGAAACATTTTGTTTGAAGCATTTTGTAGGAGTATTTGTTAACTTTCCACTTTATATGGTTTTTCTAATATTTTGTATTGTTAACTTATTGACTGACGTTTAATGCTTTATAAGGCCAAATATTGTGTATGACAAATTATTGATTTGCAATAAAAATTAAAATATTAAATGACTATGAATTTTACAAATAAAATCACTGCTTGGAAGATTTGTAGTAAATGTATATTTCCATATTAATACAATCACCAGGTACAGATTTTATGAGTTACAGATTTTTACAAATATATTGTTTTGTCAAAAGTTTATTTCAAAATTTTCACATGAAAAGGACTTTTAACAATAAAAGTTTGTAATGCAAGTTATTTTACAAAAAACGATTTTTTCAACTTAGAGAATAAAGTAAATACGTCCTTCTCCAGAACATTCGGAGTACACACTAAAATTTAATTTGTGTGATAAAACAGTGTATTAATTACTTTCAGTTGCTCATAAAATTCTGGCAGTAATGGTAATGGCGACGCCCACATATTATAAATTCAATTTACATACACTCCAATAAACTTTATTATAAAACTATACTAAACCAAAGAGATTTTATTTATCTAGAGGCAACAGTGGCGCCGCCATCGTACCTCGCCGGCAGCCCTACTATCACATTTTATTTATCTATCACTAACAAACTACAGTCAATAAAAACAAAGTCATCCATAATACATCAACGGTAGGGCCGATGGTAATGTCTCCGCCCTTCACCGGCCCATAGATAACTAGCGTGTGCAGCAGAGTGAAACATTTACTAACAAGAAGTTACAATTTACATTTTAGTAGGACTGCTGCAAATCTTTTAGTCATTGCATATTTGATACAATAAAAACAGTAGTGCAATGACCCTTTAAATAAAACCATGTACATATTATATTTAACTTCCGTCTCAAATTTCATTAGGCACAAATGCGGATAGTAGGTGAGAAGCTTTAGGAAAATATAATTCATCGAAATGAATATTTCAATTACTCTAGGCAGGATTCCTTACATAGCCTCCGACAAATTTACATAGGGAGGAGCTTTCACATGGAGTACTCTCACCTTATCAGGGCACAGTGGCATCGCGATTCACACAACTTTTCCATTAGCTTCTCTTGTGACATACATTGTAACACTTTTGTTCCGTCGCATTATACGGGAATTTCCACCTTTCACCTTCCATTATATTGGATACAACACTAGCACACCAAAACAATGTCCATCAACTAGAATCTGCACGACATAACTTCCCGCAATGACAACATTACATTTTAATTACATTATTACCAAACAATTCGATCACCATCATACATTTCCGTTAACTTTTCCATTTGTGATTAGTCCTCGCGATAATAAATTAAGATTCATTGTATATTCTGTGCCACCGTTTCCACCCCTACTTAGCTGTGGAAAAAAAACAATGCATTAAGATTAACAGAATGTATTGTAAATATAGTCATTGTAAGTGTAGCCATTATGGTGGACCAGTAGCTGCAATGTACTACACAACACTCCATTCAAATTACGAAGTCCCATTAAAAGTCAAAAATATGTCGATAAGATTACTAAGAAAAATTCAAATAAATACATATTTTAATTTAAAATTCTCAAAAGGCGATTTACTACTAACAACAAAGACTGATTATTTACACATATATGTGAAACATGTAGTGTATATTTGTGTGAAGAGATGTTATGGGACTTCATATTTGGACTGGAGTATAATATTCAAATTTACTTAGTGTGCAAGCAGCTCACCACCATCTTCAGAGTCAAAATTGAGGTAAGGTACAACAATATATTGTAATCAACCTGCAGGGAAAAATATTTTACACAAACAACACACGAGTTTGACCAGTACTTGTATGTCATTATGGCTTTCTCAAGGCTCATATCTCTAAAAATATCAAGATGTGCGTCTATTATCAAGGACAGAACAATACAAACATATGTATAGAAAAATTTTCCCATATAAAATGTTGCAGTACTCACTGACCTTTGTATAAAAATAAAAAGAAAGATCAACGTCTTACTCATTCACCATGTTTGAAATTAAAAACTTCTATAGCTGCATATTATATTCAAATTATAGCCAATCTTATCATTATAACACGACAAATGGTATTTGTTTGTGCTTGGGTGCACGGCACTACATAAATAAAAATAGTTACTACGCCTCTTCAGAGCCAACATCTGCACATGATGTAAAGATTAAGGGGAAGTAAGCTTTCACTATTGATCCTGGTTTGTACGTACATAAAAACAATATTGGAAACAAATTACATCAAACAGTTACGAGACAAATTAAAAAACATGTTCGAACAGTCGGGTTTTTCGGAACAAAAGATAAATATATTTCCTAGTAAGATTCAATCTTAATATGACGGAAGCACACTGGGTAGAAAAGTATAGGTGAAACTGCCTGTGTTGACTTCGACAAAATTAACACGCAAATTTATTATAACCATAAGAGAAGGTAATCTCAGTATGATACTAGTCATCAATCTTGTCATATCATGAATTTCATTTCACCCTGAGGGATTATATTTACAACAACAACAACATTTTCCAGTAAGCGATGTAAACTATTCATTACTACATGTAATACAAACCTTGGGTTGCGGACGGCTGCGGCTGCGGCGGGGCGGCACCTGAGGCTGCGGCGGCAGCGGGTGCCGAGGGAGCGGGGTTGTTACGTTGCGGCCGATTATTGGGGTTGGGATTCGGGTTGGGTCGGCCCCGCCCGCCGCCGCGCATCGGTCTCCAGCTGGGAAAATACGTACTGCACATCAATACAGACACCATCCAATGTTTGTTACTATATTTTTCGCAATTTACACAAATTTTTCGCAATGCTCTCATCTCAACCGCATTTATTCTATTTTCATGGTCTCTCTGCCCATAACCCAGCTTTTACTTTCATAAGTTAGCTCATTGATAATAAGAAAACGAGCTTGGTGGGTCAGTCGTGAATGGCGCGACTTTGACGACACCAACGTTCGTGGGTTCGATTCCCACACAAGGCAAAAATTTGTGTGCATGAACATGTCTATTTGTCTTGGTCTGGACGTTTTATCAGGGCGTATCAAAGCAGCCCGTCTGGGGAAGTACCTCCACCTCACAGAAAACCGCAGCCAAATAACAACTTCCTAGAGGGTTGTTGTGTTCCTGCGTGTGAGTGAGGTCACCAGTAAGCTCCCAAGGAGTTGCTGTGTAAGCATCAGAGGAGGCATCGCGCGAGTGATACTTAATATACCGCAAGCGTTAATAGGCTACGGTACCCGCTTTACATCAGGTGGGCCGTGTGCTTGTATTCCTCCCGACGTAGTATAAAAAAATAATAAGAAATTACAAAATTGACATTCTTAGTCCAAACAAGATAATCCCCTATAGTTGGTATAATAGTGTTGGTCCGTTGTTATATAAAACAACTAATTTGTATAAAATAATTCTAAATTCTAATTCTAAATTATTGTTTTTAATATTCGATTTTTTTCATCTTTATCCAAATCTTATTCAAACTAGACTTAAACCCATAGATAACAGAAACAACGGGAGATGTGACATACTACGTGAGTTTACACCGGGACGGTTGTCGCCGAATTTCACACAACCATAAAACACTCACACACTTAAATAAATAAAAGATGTCATTCTACGCACACAAGTACAACGACACACTTTTGTTAAGACGCTGTCATTGGACGTTTATTTAAACAACACCCAAGTAAGCACGCACTACTACAAACACTGATAAAGCGTCTTTGCTGGGACACGCGGGTCGATATGACTTTGTCGATATTGACAACGTTATATCGATCTATGATTTATCAAGAAGTGTAATGTTTGTAATAAAATATTTGTGGGGTGTAAGTGGATCAATGTCAACTTAGAGCCAAAGCCAACCCCACTATACTATATAACAATTCCCTGGAGGATGATTGAGTTCATGCGAGTTAGTGAGGTCACAAGAAGTTGAGTTGCTGGATTGGCAGCGGGGGTGACGACACGCGAGTGACACTTTTATATCATTACAAAGCGTGTCTGTTACTCGTGCGTCCCACCCACCCGCGTGCGCCCACTTTACATCGGGTGGCCCTTATGTTTGTTTGCCACCAGTAGATAAATGATTAGAGCATATTGTGCTCTTTTCCAATGGCCACCAATTATCTTCTCTTCCTGTAGCCTTGATCCATTCTTCTTTAATTTTTAGGTCACGTGGGAAACTAACAGAAAACAAACACAGTAATCATACAATCATTACATATTTTGTAACCTATTTCCATACAACTTTAATATAAAGGATACCATAGCCCACAAATAGTAACTACAGTAAAGACTTATAATTTTTATCTAATACTAGCAGTCTTAGATAAAACTTCGTATCGATAAAAAGTGAAGTCAAAGCGCACCCCTAACCAACGGCAGAAACAAGCGGCCGTATCTCGAAACTGCACACACAGTGAACGAATAATATCACTCGCTTTACATTGCGTGTTGGGATACGAGCGGTGGCGACTGCGAAATGGTAGAAAAGCAATGTATGATTTAAGAATGAGATGTTGATTATTTAAAATTTGCATCGTGGTAAGGTTCGGGTAGAAATGGCGTCGGAGAATTTTTGAAATTAATTTTGTATTTATGCTTATAAAACGTAATATTATTTGTACTTACAGGTGATAAGTGATTCCATTTGATTTAAAGTTAACCACTGCACTTCTATTTTTGCAAATTGCAACAGCACAACTTGGCATTTTGCTAAAACAAGGAGTAACGTATCTCAATCGAACTTGATTGCAACTAACTAGCTGTTCTTGGCAATGTTCTCGTTTTGAGCATTTTGCGGCGACACCAACCACGCCCCCTCGTCACATCTCCCGTTGTTTCTGTTATCTATGCTTAAACCTAAACCAAACCTTAATGTTAATGGGAATCGGACCCGCGTCAACTTTTCAGCAAAGTTTCTTTGCCTTTGAAAAATGCCATATTTTGTTAAAATTTTTACAAATGCATCTATCTACATTTACATAACTCGAAAGGAAAAACCAATGATCAAGGACGAAATATACCGCTGCATTTGATACATATTATCATATAAAGTTTTTAAATGATTAAGGAAATGAGTAGGTAGTAAGTAAAGTCCACCAAATATGTTATCAAGCATGTCAAAAAATCTCTCGCTCAAACCCCTCACATAAAACGTAAACAAAGGTTTCACTACTTTGAGCTCTTTTCGAGCAGCGCTACACTGAACAAATCTAGGAGAATAAAATATCCATATATTTGTGTTCCATACATAACAATCGTCGAGTTCAAACAGGTTCGCTGACATAGCGCCTGTATGTTCGATTGTTGTTTGATTACTGAATTTTATCTTAGACTAGCTGCTGCCCGCGGCTCCGCCCGCGTGGAGTCAAATAACGTAGCCTATGTGTTAATCCAGATCATAATCTATCTACATGCCAAATTTCATTCAAACCCGTTCAGCCGTTTAAGCGTAAAAGAGTAACAAACATCTATCCATACATACAAACTTTCGCATTTATAATATAGTAGGATTTTTGCAGTAAAAATTCTTTATGAGTATTAGTTATTAAACCAACACATATTGATAATACATAAAAGGTTCTGCCTTATTAACAGTTATGAAAAAGGGAGGTTTGGTAAGAAAAGTACCCTGTGATGAGTGGTGTGGTGTCCCTGTGCTTTGTAGTCTGTTCTGCATATTAATGTGTAATCTGAGGCTTGTGGAGTAGCAGGACAATCCCAAAATGCCAGACTATTAGATATATCGGATTAGCGAGCGGCGACTGTAGGGTAATATTTTCACACATCTTTCAAATTGGCTCTATTGTATGTTTTTGTATGTTATACTTACGGCTGGTGCATGGGGTTGTGGTGTCGCCATGCGGGGCGGCCGCGCCAGGCGCCGCGCCGCGCAGATGCTACTCCAAACGTTTCCGCGTTTAACTTGCGCTCGGTCCGCCAGTCGGTCCGTTGGCTTCGTCCCTTGGATCTGAAACACATGTGCATACAATAATTGTGGTGTTGCCACTCCTAGCTCGTCTCTGAATCGAATCATAAGATTTTAGCTGATATTCAGGTGCTATGAATGATGTATGAAAGCGCACAAAGTTTCAACAACTCGAATGATCTGAACTATGAATTTTAACACCACCAGACATCTTGAAGACATTCACGATTTGCAGTATAGAGTTACCGTACGGTTTCTCCGTCATTCTAACTCAGCATCAATCCCTTGTCAATATGTTCAATTAATGCACAATTATTAAACATACTTGCAAGTTGTGCATGGTCATGGTCTTAAGATTTAAAACTAATACCCAACTACGACAAATACACCCACTAGAAAGCCAAAAATGTCTTCAATGTAGGTATATATTTCAATAAATAATAAACATATATAAAATAATACAATAATAGCTCATACATAATTAAAATGAAAGTCATGCTTATTTAGTTGTACACACCATATGAATGATCTATATTGACTAAATAAATTATATACATGACATATTCAATAATGTGTGGCTCTAAACGTCTCTTGCCCGGATTGAATATACAGCAGTGATGAGAAGCCACAAATGCAAAATTTTGGCAAAAATGCAATGTGACCTTTCTATTACACCACAGTTTTTGAAATGTTGTCATTTTGACAAACATTCAACATATTTATTAGGTTTGGTTGGGTTTTTGGTTTTATTATTTGTTTTTTTTTTTGAATGTGGCTTGGAGAAAGGGACCCTTTGACATCCCTTAGACATCTTTCTCTTTTTTGCCAATAACTCCAGGGTATGGTCTATGTATATTTCTATATATATACCAGCCCTGTTGTTACTTTCTTACTTACCCTGATGAATTTCTCTATTGAGTTCTGATCAAATATAAAAGTAATAACATTATATTGGTAAAATAATGTTGTGTTTCTTGTGTAGTTATGTAGTTCTGTCATGTAGTCCATATTATGTCATCTTTCTATTTCCTTAGCTATATTTGCCCGGGCAGAGTACACTATACATTTGTGTTATTTTAGATCACTAAGTGTTATGTCAGCACCAATCAATAGTCACTTTGACTGTAAACATGTCATTCTCGGCGTCGACGGTGTCAAAATCGTCATATACATTACAACATGGAACAACAATGCCAAAAATAGAATAAACTCTGTACAAAACCAACATAATTTTTTTCTATTGTATTCTAATATTGTTTATTAATAGTTTTTAATTTAGACGTAGGACGTAAATTGGAAGTAGTGTATACCTTCTTAGTGTTCACATTTTGCTGTAGTCAGGTTTTAGTTTTTAATTTTAGTACTATACTAACTTTATTATACTATCAAACTATGAGGCTTTTGTGTTTTTTTTAAATAGTAAATAGCGTTATCTTATGAAAAAACATACACATAGATAAACATAAGCAAAACAAAATTCGGTCCAAATAATTAGTCATTTTCTATGAAATATGAATCATATAAAAGCAAAACCAGCAATATCCACTTTTTTTCAAAAGTGAAATTTTAATTGCACCGTTTTTTCTGTCAGGTTGGCAACGAAGTGCCAGCACACCATCACTTTAAAAACAGCAATTTCCCATAGAAAAATAGTCCCAAATATCACAGTTCATAGCAAAAGTAGCAACATCCGTGTTTGTGAAGTGCACAAGTAGCAACATCCGAATCAGCCAATCAGAACGCGCTACCCAACATAAAAGTAATAAGGTGATTACTTGTTTTGACCCTGCATACGGTCTCGTATTTTTAAACATTTTTGGAACAATTACGACGTTTTGAAGTAAATAAACTTAAAAATGAGTGCAATGGATTGTTCCCCATGTCCAGTAGATAGCAGTTCAGCTCGGAAATGCGTTGCTCAACCCGAAAATTGGAAGAGAAATGTGGCAAAAATTCAAAAGTTTGTACCCATTTGTATAGTCAAACCATGCAATGTTGACACTTTTCAAAAAAGTTATACACAGCACCTAATAAATATCTTTCACTTACGTAGTAGGTACCTACATTGAGTCATTTTAATTATGGTTGTAACATAATGAAAATTTATATTAGCTTTAGGTATGTACGGTCAACCGCACATCACGGTAAACACTTGCATTTCGATAATAGCGCCTATGCCCCCGACACAAGGGTGGTACCATAGTAAAATCAAATAAGTAGGCTGACTTGTGCCCCGAGTGAACGATAATAGTCTAAACACGTAGGGATGTCGCTTATAGTTTATACAATCGTCAAAAATGCATAGTCTATCTGTATACAAAACAATTTTCCCCTGTAGGGGAATCATCAGGGATCTATAATACAAAGTTTTTTTAATTATATTTTGTACATAGACCAGGAACTGCCTACAATGTTTCAATTACCTACGTCATGTTGCCTGTTTCATATAATCATGTATTTATTCAAATAAAATTAAATGATTATGAAATTGTATTGAAGTTATACTTCTTTAGGCGCGTTATGAAAAAATGATGAGTGAAATTTTAAGATAGGTACTGTAACACAAAAGTAACAGGTTGAAGCTGCCCGCTAAACCGCTCATTAAGTCACGAAACACATGCACAAAACTGCAGCGAAATAACAATTCCTTGGAGGGTTATTGTGTTCATGCGAGTTAGTGACGTTATTACCTTACGGAAAACTGCAGCCATATAACAATTCCCTGGAGGGTTGTTGTGTACATGCGAGTGAGTGAGGTAGTAACGTCACTCACTCGCATGAGCACAACATCTGTCCAGCGAATTGTTATTTGGCTGCAGTTTTCTGTGAGGTAGTAACGTCACTCACTCGCCTGAACACAACAACCGTCCAGGGAGTTGTTATTTGGCTGCAGATTTCTGTGAGGTGGTAACGTCCCTCACTCGCATAAACAAACAAGCATACGATCCACCCAATTTGAAGCGGTCACTGTAGCTGTTTACGCTTGCAATACATTAAGTATGCCTAGTGTATTGCCACCTCTGCTGTTAACATGGCAACTCCTTAGGAGCTTACTCGTGACGTCACTCAGATGAACACAACATCCCTCCAAGGAATTGTTATTTGGCTGCAGTTGCCTGTGAGGAGGTAACGTCACTCACTCGCATGAACACAACATCCCTCCAGGGATTTGTTATTTAATGATGCCAGAGAAGTATAACTTCTCACGCGCGTATATTTACACTAAACAATTTTTTACTTTTTCATTTACTACACTTATCAAAATTATAATCTTTATATTCGGAAATTTGATATTTTTACAGTAACTTAAAATGATAGGCATTAGAAGCGTGGGCGCGGGCGGTATTACGCACGGTGTAGCCACTACTGGCGCACTTTTAGCAGCGATAAATTTTGTTAGTGTGTGTGTGCGACTACGCATACGTACGGGCACACATACAAACCGCGTTCGGTGCGTATGTATGAAGATATCGTACTTATTTCATTTTACTACGGTGGTACACAGTCCAAAGTGCGTAACCTGAAGCGACTTTGACTGTACAATCAATAATATTATGTACAGATAAAAATTTTAATAACTATATCGATATCGATTGTTATATCTTTTACACCTGAACGAAACATTCATGCAGTTATTTTTTTTATACAACGTCGGAAGGTATACAAGCAAACGGCCCACCTGATGTAAAGTAGTTGCCGTAGCCTATTAACGCTTGTAATATATTAAGTATCACTCGCGTGATGCCTACTCTGCTGCTTACACAGTAACTCCTTAGGAGCTTACTTAAGAAAAATAAAATTCTATTCATTTGTAGTTCAAGTTCAAGATGACTATCAAAATAGTTTGATCTTTATAAAACCAACATTTAAAATGGCGTCTTTTACAACAACACAGCAACGTCCCTTGTCATAAGGTTCAAATGCAGCATTATCCAAAAGTCAAGATCATAAATAGCAATATCCAAACTAATATTTCATATTATTCGTTCTTTATTAATTTATCTATTGCTTCAATAAATACAATGTGTTGATTAACACTTCCCACATACATCAATAGACTATTTTAGGCGTAATCTATGTGCAATTTGTTCCTAAGAGTTTTTTTTATTTGTCACGACTTGACAAAAGTGGTCATTGCTAGTTTTGCTTTGCATATATACAAAAATTGCTTGTTGTAATTTTATATTGATTAATTCATTGAGGCCCATTATATACTTGTTGCCATAACGTGCATGGCGGAATTCAACCGTCTGGGCCTCAACGGGTTAACGAACAAAAAGAAGGGAAGAAACCTCTCGATATATTTGTAGATTATTTGTATTTAATTTCAGGGTAAGATACCCAAAGGTGCCAACAGGTTAACATTGATACATACATGTATGCAGTCAGAAAAAACAGATTTCATGAGAAATAACAAAAACCGGAAAACCGGATAGTATTAGTCAGGCTTGTGCTAAGCATGTTAATATTTATTGTCCTATTGCATTTATTATCATACTATTGTAATTTAAATATGTAGTAATAGTATGGTATTTTCGATGCACAAGTTAGACTGGTTTTATTGTAAGTATATACGGTTGCTGCTTGTTATGTAGCAAGCAATTAATGAACTGACCTCTCAACTGATTCACAGGAGATGCTGTCGAAGAAACTCTTTTTTCTGTCATAGCCGGCGAAGCCCTCGTCGTCCAGTTCCGCCTCGCCAGCGCCCGTCTCGTTGCCAGAGTCATCCTTCTTATCAACCTCGCCCTGGAAAACATTCAGATTATTCACTTAAATGCAATGAGCATTTTATTCACTAACAATGTAAACAGAGCAAAAGGCATTTTATTCACTAACAATGTAAAGATTAAAATTAATATTTCACGACTGTCACCAAAGAAGGAGAATGTACTGGTATAACATAAAAACAAACTACGCCCAAAAAAATAAATTCTATCTGCTGTTGAAAGTGTTGTAACCAATTTGATGCAAACATTCTATGAGTACTACTTAAGCAAAGTTTATGTAATATATATTTTTCATATTTATAAATTGTAGTTTGGTAAATTTATTTATATTAATAAGAATACTATTACTGATAATACTTTACAATTTAATGTGTTTTTACAATAAAGCATATAATTTTTGAAACCTCCCGTGAAGACAAGTAAAATAAGCTAAGACCTTGAAATTGGGCGATCACGTTCTGGCTCAGTCCTCAGAAACGTTACTCTCGAAAATAAATCCTACAACAACCTAATTCCAATGTCGAACTTCTGAATACATTTTTTTAATATTCTCAATCATTAGATAATTATGCAAAAAAATTTAAATGTTTATGTAAAAAATTTAAATTGATAATTTATAATAAAAAATAATCAACAGTAAATACTTTCTGAACAGTATGAATTGATAGACAATCATATACTATTATAACTAAGCACATGCTTGTATTTGCATACCTCTGCCTTTCCATCTCCATCAGAGATCTTAGTCTTCGCGAGTTGGCTGCGCAGCTCTTCAAACTCAGTGTTGGCTTGCTCAAAGTCGTAGTCAATATCAAACTTGAGAGTATTCTTGTTGCGAGGGACAAATCCACGGCCGCGACCGCGTGGTCGTCCTCGCCATCCGCCGCGTCCGTATCCTTGTCCTCCTGCATTCACATTTATTAAAGTTACTGATAAACCATGAAAATAATATGCAGATTAGGACGAGCCTCACACAATGGACTGACAATCTGCCCAAGATTGCAGAGAGCCACATATAGATAGATACAAGCAGCACAGAACCAATTGTAATGGAAGTCTAAGAAAAAGGCACGTTGAGCAGTGGACGTCCTTCAGTTTAAATGATTATAAAATTAATAGTCAAAAATCAAAGGACGTCCACATCCTTGTGGTCGACCTCGTTATCCAGCGCGTGTATAAGGGAGAAATCAACGCGATGGCGTTCTTTCTCGCCATTCCCCACGTCGGGATTTTTGTCGTACTACATCATATGTTCTACATTACATTATTAATATACTAAGTAAGGGACACATCTATTTTGCGAGTTCCAGGTAACATACATTTTTACTTTGAAAACATTGAATTCACGAAAAATCTTAAGATAACAATCAAAGTCAACAAAAGGCCCTGATTTTTGCAAGTTATGCAATTCATATTTTGTAAAAACCAAATACTATATTTTAGGTTAATCTGATTTACACTTTGAGAAACCAATGACAAAATCAATTTTAGTAAGGTAAACCTACCCTGCTGGTGGTGGTAGTGCTGCTGCATAAGCGGGGTGGAGGCGGGGGCCGACCCCTGCACGCCCTGGTGTCCCTGGTGATTTTGGTGGCCTTGGTGGTTCTGGTGACCCTGGTGGTTCTGGTGGTTCTGGTGACCCTGATGGCCTTGGTGGTTCTGGTGGCCCTGATGGTTCTGGTGGTGTTGCGTGGCGGGCGCCGCTCCGCCGCTAGGGTATCGCTGCCGGTTGCGCGAATTGGTCCGGTTACGATTCTGCTTCTGGTTGGGCCCAGTGTTGCCGCTGCTGCCGCGTCTGCTGTCACGCTGCTGGCCCGAACCACTCGCCACTGACCCCACCTGCTGAACATGCCCAACCAATGCTTATGCTTAGTACATTCTCATAAGTGTTAAAAACAGTAGTCAAGTCAATAGGTAAAAAATCTAATGTACTTATTGTAAAAGAAATTTAAAAAAAAGGTATATTTGATAAGCACTCCAACTGGGTAAGTACCTACACTGTACAGATGCAGCCAATTAACATTTCCATGAACTGTCGTTGGTTCGTGTAGTCGTAAAACGGACAGTATGCACCGTCTGTCTGTCTTACGATCATCACGGGCAACAAAATACCAACGATCTTCTGTTTACAAAACTAACATAGGTTACTTTAATTGCTTAATTAATAATAAGCAATGAAAGCTTTCAATTGCTAATTGGTTTACCACCCGGCATAGTACAAAGGATCTTGGTTATCATTTTAGGGTTAAAAACCGCATAGTAACACCTGCTGAACATGCCCAACCAATGCTTATGCTTAGTACATTCTCATAAGTGTTAAAAACAGTAGTCAAGTCAATAGGTAAAAAATCTAATGTACTTATTGTAAAAGAAATTTAAAAAAAAGGTATATTTGATAAGCACTCCAACTGGGTAAGTACCTACACTGTACAGATGCAGCCAATTAACATTTCCATGAACTGTCGTTGGTTCGTGTAGTCGTAAAACGGACAGTATGCACCGTCTGTCTGTCTTACGATCATCACGGGCAACAAAATACCAACGATCTTCTGTTTACAAAACTAACATAGGTTACTTTAATTGCTTAATTAATAATAAGCAATGAAAGCTTTCAATTGCTAATTGGTTTACCACCCGGCATAGTACAAAGGATCTTGGTTATCATTTTAGGGTTAAAAACCGCATAGTAACTAAAAAAAAATTCTTAATACAATTGTTAATTCACTGTATTGCCAGCTAACCAATTCAGAGATATTTTTAGTCTTTGTCGTCTTGATGGGGCTGAATTGAACAAGGTTAATCCCTCCCGGTACGGTACTCTGGTAAGGGTAATCTTGATTACAAAAGTTATTTGTGACTTATTTCTACAAGGGACAGAAGAATGTTAACATTGTCATAGATAACTTTTTGTATAATAAGTATACCCTGTACTCTCCAGACAGTAATGAATGCAATGCAATAAAGCAGAAGAGATTGTTTGTTGGAATGTGTCTAATTCAAACAAGCCAGTCAAAATGTAGGATGCTGTGAATACATTATCTTATATCCGGCCTCAGTCTATAGGAGGCGTGATGGGTTAAGTTTATGTAAGATACTTTACCTGGGTGCCTTGATCCGCCGTAGGGCTCTTCCTGTTGCCCCCTGTAGCCGGTGTGCCAGATCGGGAGGCGGACTGCTGGGACCCTCCGATGAGGTCGAGCATTGAGCCTAAATAAAAGTTACATCCATTCAAGATTATATGGTTATATTGAAGATGTTTTCATCAATCAAATGTGAATGAGTACTATAAAATTACAAATTTAATTATAATGATTCCTATTAGAATATTTTCCTGTAAAATAAGAAATCTACTGACAAATTACACAATATTTATAATTTAAATAATCTAATTATTGAATAAATAACTAATTTCATCATTATCTATAAAAAAAAAAATTAAATTAAAGACAGTACTCTCAATAACAGATGAAAATATACGACAGAAAATCAATTAACATGCCCTCTGAAACTCGGGAGGAACTCTAGATAATTAAACCTGTTCCATAGACAGGCTGTGTGGTCGACGCTCCTTAACTAGAAATTAAAACTATAATGTTACTGAATAGCTCTGCATTTTAATTTACAAGGCACCTATCCTAAATGGTTATAGCAAAAAGCAGCAATTTTAATTATTGTAATAATATGTAGTTGAATTAAAAAAATAATCATGATTACATGTAACTTTCTATTACAAGCATACAATCAGAAACAACTGAGGCGGCAAGTGCTTCAGTCTATGGCTGTCTTGCAATAATAGAGGCAACACATATGCATTCCTGACTGACTTCCTATTTATTGACATTATGAATAAATATTTTTTGTTCATTTATTACCATGGGCAGATTGTGTATGATGCCAGCTATAAAGTAAAATTAATTACAACCCTGTCCAATATGACTTCTTAATAACAATCAGCAGTGAAATCTAGAGAACATAAACAGTAAATTTAAATAACTCGAGAGTTTACCAAACTCTTTATTAAATTAAATGCTTTACCAAAGGCATAATAAAGCAGAATTTACAAGACAATAAACCATATTACAAGCATTCATAGGCAACGGTTATGGTCTGGCTCTTCACATCAGGCTGAAATAAAAAAAACTTAACATAACAGACAATTCAAACTTCCTGCAAATTAACATATGAACATTTCAATACAAGTGGAGCATTTATGTTTGAGTAAACACAAAACCATGTTGTAACATGTATGGACATGGTTTTGTGAACACAAAATGTTCATGACAGACCACATAAACATAGCCAGTCAACTGCTTGGGTCAAAAGAGAATGAAGGACTGATAAATTTCTTAAATGGAGATAGTGGGTAGCATAGCGGTATCATATGAAATGATATTTGTATGATGAAAGCATGGCAGTATTTCAAATTAATTTTGTTGAATTTAAATAGTCTTTTAGAAAAATATGTAATAAACTTATATGGATAAACAAAGTCTCATTTAAAAAGATTACTTAAACTCAACAATTATAATAAATGATTTTATAGCAAAAATAGAGACAAAATGAGCAGTTTAACCCGGCGAGATCAGACTGTCATAATTATGACACTCGCTTACGACATATATATAGAATAAAGGTACACCCGGGACTCGACGGGTTAATAGAATATAACATCAAATAGACAAGCAACAGACCAAGGGGTACGTACATATAGATGCAGGTTGCGATTTTCTCTCAGATTAAATCAATTTCATAAATATTAGATGTTATATATCAAAATTGAAATATATTACTTATACTTATAAGAGGTATATAAAAACAAACGAAAAATATATTAAATATCATAACATGTCTGTAGTATCTCACAGATAGATAAACATATAATACTTAATAATTAATTCTATTAAAAAAATAAAGCCCATGAGACTTACAACAGAAATAATCCAATTAACATAATAATTGACTGGACCATGTAGTTGTAATAAGACAATGTAATATTGCTAAAGAATTAAAGTTTGAAATGGTTTTAATACTGAGATCATGGTATGAGCGTGCAATAAAATATTAGATGTATTAAAAAGAAGCTGAATTAATCACAACCAGACACTTGTAATTTGACTAAATACTTTTTTACACCTATGTAAAAGATACAGCTTCTTATACTACAATTGAACTTCACTGTTCATTGTTTTATGGTGGTTACACAACAATAGGAATATGTGTTCATCTAGTTTCATAAAAACATTCAAAATGAACATAGATACCCATTTTATATATTAACAATGATGATTAATCTGAAATTTAAGAAGATTGAGCATAAGAAACAACAATTATAAACTTTACTTTGTTAGAGATTAAATATTCTACAAGTAACCGGCTGAGATTGGCAAAAACGCAACGGCATGTCATGTGAAAGCTCTGAAGCTGAATACCACAAACAAAAACCTTGGTCTTTCACTTGATTGGAGTGGTGATTCACTCCCGATCCAATAGGAGCAGTCATGGGCTGCTGTTGGGGTGCCAGCTCCACCGATGTTTGCGAAGACAACTCACTCGTCTTGTTGAGTTGAGCGTGAACGCCGCCTGGGAAGCCCGCCATTGGGTGGTATTGTGGGTATTGTGTCTGGCCAACGACTGGGTGATTGAATTGTCCGGAAAATTGTGCTGGACCTCCTGCGCCGGCGCCGAGCGACGGCGGCACCGACATCTGCATGATGGCTGGGTCATTGGGCAAAGACAATGCATTGTTCACCACTCGGATGTCCTTGATATCAGAACCACGGAACAAGATGTAATCATACACCTGACTCTGTGGAGATACGGGATACTGTGTTTCACGATCCTCAGTACCAAACGAACGAACTGTGGACAAAATCACAAATTGTACAACATAATATAAAATAGGCGGTAGATGAATATATATTTTGAAAAACATCAAGACTTTGCAAGTAATACCCACATGAAGCAAACTTTAAATACAATTAGATCAATTACTGTAGGTTGATAATGTTGTGAAGGCCTGGGAAATTTTGTAAGACGATAATATAAATTAATATAAGCCAATGCAAGTGCAAGTATGTTGAGAAAGTGATGAAATTAAGTTCTACATTGTATTTACAGCAATATTTACAGCTGTACAGTTGTTATCAACGTCATCAATATGAAATTACGGTCATGTAAAACTATTTCAATATTTCTATGTTGAGGGTAGAAACGAAAAAACGTGTTTCATCAAAAGATGAACCGATTTATATCAAATTATGACAAAAACGCTAAATAACACTAGACTTAGGACCGCTTTCTCAAACAATAAACAACAATCAGTATTAACAGGAGGGAAAAAGTCTATACGTTTCCGAATAAGGAAAGGCTTATTTGAAGGAGGCAACGGGATTAATTATTATGAGGAAAGAACAAATTCGTAGTTATCACTGTGAAGCAATGACATAGAATTGGCTCTAGTGATACAGTATCCATTTGTCAACTTACCGCTAGCCAAGGCGATGGTACATTCCTGGGGATCAACGGTGAAAAGCCGGCCTTCGTAACGAATGTCTGCTTTCGATATGAGGCTTATTTTGGAGCCCAATTCAGGCATTCCAGAACTCATAATGTCACTTTAAAAATTAACCACTGATGACAAAGATTTTTAGCGATATTGTCGACAGCAAAATTTACGGTGCAGAAGAAAATGACTGACGGGAAGTTGGCAACAAGCGCAGCGTTTACAAACAGCTGAGATAGCTGTGAACCATAGACACCGACCAGAAATATCACCGCTATCTCCCCATTCCATATTTTAAAAACATCTCTCATGTAAAACATGATCACTCACTTCAATTCAGAAATAATATGAATTTATAGGTAAATATGACCAGTTAGCGTTTACTTATTTTTGCTAAACATGAAAGAAATATGTCGAGCAGTGAGAAACAGCTGAAAATGAGTTGTGTGTCCTTGTCTAGCAAGGTGGTCACTATAAATCGAAATAATATACAAATTAAACAATACATGCATCTTAGACCTTTTTACTAAAGGACGCGCCATACGCGGGATTCTTTTAGTAATTAATTCTGGCATTTTTGACGAGAAACGAGGTATCTACTATATAGAAGTGTTTACAACACGCGTAAAAAGATTTTGTTGTCATGAACGCACACTACTAAAATATTTAGGACCCATGCTAGAGAAATTCACTATAATGTTACAAAAGTAATAGGCAGTGACAAATATCAATATTATAACTTCAAATTATAGACATATACGCCGATAACGGTAAATGATAAAAATAAACATATAAATTTTCTATTCTTGCCATTGGTCCCTCAAGGGCACTTAGAAACATCTTGCATTTTTTAAATAAATCATTATGACAAAAACTTAACTTTTCTTATGCATTTCTCATAGTTTTAATTACTTTTGAATTACATACCAGCTGTTCAAAAAATTGACATTGTAATAACTGTATCTATAACTATCTATAACTTCGTACCAAAGGTACATCCTATTTATGGTATTATTATGTATTATTGTCATACTTATCACTCATATATACCTGCATTACAGAAGTTGTCGGTATAAACAAACAAAACATCAAACACGCTTCAATTCCATGGGAATAAAAAAGAAAAAATATTTTATTACAATTTACAATTATACAAATTAATTTAACATTTTGCTTATATAGCTTATAATGTAGCAGAGTTAAGACTTGATCAATCAAGTGTTGCATTTTTATGTTTTTAGTGGTCATATAAATAAATAATAAATAAATAAATAAATATTGTCTGACAAATTACACAGCGCCATCTAGCCCCAAAGTAAGCGAAGCTTGTGTTATGGGTACTAGACAACTGATAAACATACGTAAATACATTTTCTTTTGTAAATACATACTTATTATACATAGAAAATACCCAGACCAAGACAAACAGCATGTTCATGCACACAAATGTTTGTGTTGTGTGGGAATCGAACCCACGAGCGTTGGTGTCAAAGTAGCGTAACAACGCGTTTCACCACTGCGCCACTGAGCTCGTCGATATATATATGCCAGAGACATGTTACTAAAGGACCAGCCTCGTAGGATCATTCCCCTCTGTCATGGTACAAGATATTGTGATCCATTGCGCGCATAAATACTTCGTGCGTAATCGATTCTCTAACAGTCTTGTAATCGTTATCGCTCAGGTAACATCATCGTGTTACACTAAAAATGGCAAATAGTGCAGTTATGTCATGCAAAAAAAGGTCGAACACTTCTAGTTTGCAAAAATATTGAGTTACCTTTCACATGCAAGTATTATTTTATTTGCTTTCATATAAAAGAAATTAAAATGGTGTGATAACGATTAATACATGAGAAATCGATTCAGTAATCGAGTACTGATGCAATCGAATCATATTCCGCGACTTTGATCGCATATCGCCAATCCCAAATTAGCGTAAATTATACAAACTGCAAAACAAAACAGCTGTATAATAGAGTTCATTTGGCTAAAGACAAAAAAAGGATATAAGACGTTTCGTAATTTTGAATCTACCAGCTTCGATTTACGAAGAAGTTCAGCTATTCCACAACAGATGGCAGGCAGCGGTAAGAAAATAACTTTGAACTGTAGATGCCTCGAAATAAGGTTGACATTTCCTTAAAACATTTTTTCGTTTCTATGTAGTAGTTACCTCGTCCCCCGTCAAAAATGGCAGAATTATTTACTAACAGCATCACGCGTATGGCGAGTCCTTTTGTTGAATTGTCTAAGATCGACTTCCTGCAAACCTCTTGAGGTCGTCGCTCCATCTAGTGAGGGGCATAGACGTAATAAAAAAAGCAGACACCGTCTCCCGAACTAAACACTGAAGCACCTCCATAGTAAGTCAGTCGCTATACGTACGAGCCGACACGCACACATTCACACCATAGTAAGTCTACCGCCCGCCATTACGCACCGACACCTCGCCGCGTGATAATCTTGTCGAAAAATAATAATAATACCGTCGTGCGTAGTGAAGAGCAGTCGGCACCATAGTGGTACAATTAAAAAAAGCCAAGGGATTACTTTTCATAGGTAAGCAAGTAATTTTTCTGATTAACTAATCGTTTTCACTTAAATTGATTTTTGACTTATTATTTATTCGTAGATTTTTGAAAGCAATAAATCGACCGATGTTGCCATAACTCACATTTCCAAATTACCGTAAATGTGTGGGAGATCATTTTTCTTTTGTTTTCTTGTAATTCTTACTTAATTCAGATACCTAATTTTGTTTAAACAGACATATAAACTTACATCCTATGATTCTCTTACTAAACAACTACTATCCATACCTTTACTATTTTTTAGATTTCCATCGTCATACGATGCATGGAAGAATTATTAGGTACAAATCATAAGAGAGTCCAGAAAAGAAAGCGGCTTGATTCCATCTCGATCCAGTGTAATAAGCAGTATACATTTTGAGGAGTGTGAGGAGTGGCTGCCGTCTTCTGTGGAGGTACTTCCCCAGTCAGGCTAACGTGCCCTACCTCTCTTTCGCCAGAGCTACGTCCGGTCATTAAAATTGGTGTATTTATTTGCGCATTTTTTATTTCAAATAAGTATGCATCTGTTTGTCCTACATAATAAAAGGAATATGTAATGCTATATTTTCATGTGTTTAATTTATTTTCATCAATACCTATTTTAAACAACACAAGTTACAAATCAACGGTCCATAAAATTTTAGTTTCGAAGACAGTAACGAATCATAATATTTTTTTATTTCTTTTTAGTTAAAGAAATGGGAAATTTTCTTCCATCTGGCAACTCACTTGACACTCACACATGCCGCCATTGTGGTGCTTTAGTTGTTTCTCAGCAAGATTCCGTCTAACTTTTTTATTACGTCTATACGTATGGGGTCGTCCCACACTGTGTATACTAATTACTAGTACCGGGATGCCATTCGAGAACTTTTCTTGCAGAGCTAGTTAGGTCTTACGGACCTTACAGATAGGAGTTTTTATGTTGTTACTAATGGTTTTAGATCGCGGGCACATAGCCACAGGGCTCGCATTTGTGATCGATTATGTTCAACATATTTGTAAACTATTTACCCGAGCATCTTAGTAACTCGGTACTTTAACTGTTTGCGAACGACCTGGAACTCAGTAAAGTTATTGAAAATTGAAGGCTCTACTCAATTACAAACGGATTTGGTTAATCTAACAATACGGTGTAACCAAAACAACATGAAGCTAAATGTCAATAAGTGCTAACATATCAAATTTACACGTAAATTATATCTACTTCTGACAGCCTATAATATCGAGAGAACCAATCTTCAACAAGTAGATACAATTAAAGACTTTAGCGTTCTATTCGACTCAAAGCTGTTTGTGCCGCATATTAACTTGGTCTCTAAAAACGCATCCAAAATTATGGGATTCCTGTTAAGTAAAGCTAAGGTCTTTCAACAAACAAAAACAAAACATTCTGCTATACAACTGTTTAGTTCGGAACATCTTGGAATACTGTAGTATCTGGAGACCACATTATGCCACGCATTCCCTAAGGCCAGAGAGAATACAGAAAAGATTCATATGGTATTTGGATTTTTCGACGGGTATGGCTGATTCCCAGCAATAATATAGCGATAGACCCAAACATTTTAAAATGCATTCTTTAGCAACCGGCGAGATTTATTGGACGGTATGTTTATTGTTAGATTAATAAAATATAAAATTAAATGCTCACAACTTTTGTCGAAGTTGTTTAAAGCGCCTAATTGAATTCCGCGTGGCTCAATTACACCTTTAGTCCCACCGCCAAGATGTACTATTTCTGTATAATCTGACGGAGGGTATACGTGTGGACTACGGTGCTAAAGCATTTTCGGAATCCGGCTTGTTCGGGAGGCTTAAGTTCATCAACTCTGCGGGTGACAGTACGCTCAAAAACGCGGCTCGGAATTGTTATCGGCTTATAATTCTTCAGAACGGTCTTATCACCCTTCTTGAAGAACAACATGACAAGACTTCTGCTCCACGCTTCTGGTGTTTCACCGGAGTGTATAACGGAATTGATTAACTCCTAAAGGACTACAAATATCGGCTTTCAGCCTGCTTTAAGAAGATCCGCCGCAATTCCATCCTCACCCGGTGCTTTCCCATTTTTAAGCTTTTAGAGAGCCATCCGAATCTCGTACAGACTGATGTCCGGAATCTTCGGTATAGGTTCGAGTCAGTTTAGCTCTAGGGTGGTTACTAGCACTGTTGTTCGGCTGTAACGATGATGTGTACAGCTGTGTCAAGTTCTTGTAATATTGTACTTTTAGTACACACAACACGTAAAAAATATCATTAAATAATGAAAATGGGGGTGGATCCGAGGGGGTTGAGTTTAGCCCCTACATATATAGTGTTTTTTTGTATTATATTGAGTGTAGAACCCGCCCTTAACCCTTCGAAATACGGGTGGTCGTATACGACCGCGAAATGTATGGGAAAAGGTATATAACGGGTTCTGTCTGCTCAAAGTTTGTCGGGTGCGAGCACAAACACATTGTATATTTGTTCCTTTTCACTTATAGCATAACATCGTCCACGCCGCTATGATTCAACTGCTACCATTGGCATTGCAGTCTGCGCGCGAACCAATGATGCTCTTGTTTTGAATTTAAACCAATCACTAGGCACGTGTTTTGGTTTCACGTAGCGCCACTTTTTGTGTGGAATTTGTTCCGAGTTAGAGATCCTGACTTATTATTTATTCGTAGGACGAGTGGTACGATAGTGGAACTCAGCAGTTGGTATTAATTTGAACAGCTCCTCCGAACACTCGCCATGATACAATTTATACAGTACACAAAGGGAAACAACGTCTCTTCGTGTACAAGCGAGTACAGTCGAGCGGAGATCACTACGTCCTCCTGCATCAATTGTATACTTGTTTTCCGGGCTATGGCATCGGTAGCGACATACCGCCAGGCGAATTACTATTAGCACTATGGCAGACAGCATTCTTGGGATTGGTTAGCTGCCGGATTAGTTTATTCAAGTTGGCGTAGGTCTCAGACAACGTGTTAAAACCTTCCAAAACGTATGCCATGCCTTATGTTGTTAAGAATATTAAGATCGCGCTTGACCTGTTTCCTATTTTCTTAATACAATAAAATAATGTTGTTGTAAAAATCGGTCTTTAGTGTCTATAATCGGCCTTTTTTTTTTTACATAGCTTTCGGTTGTTTCTTTATGTATAGTTGCTGGCAACACTGATCTTAGAAAGCATACAAAAATAACGAAATCTCAGTACAAACGTTCTATAGTTTACAATTCGTTTTGCAAATAAACTGGCCCATGAATGTTAAAAAGTCATGTTTAGTTAATAAATTATTAAATTTAATACTTTGCCTGCCTTTAAGTTTAAGTGTATGAATAAATAATTACGACTATGATTGAAACTCCAATATCGTCAACCCCAGGTTTTACGAGGTTGAGCATTGGCGGGAGCAGTAATAATTCAATACGAAGACGAAGTCTTGTACCACAAATCAGATCCAGGGATGAGGTATGCTTTTTCATTTGATTTACTCAGTGGTCTCATGTATTCACTTCATTAAAACTCCAATTTTTCAGCAGTAGCAAACGCAGGAACAATAACTAACTCTATAGTGTCATAAGCGTTAGTAATATGGGCTACGGTAGATACTTCTAATATAGGCATACAATTGCTGGCGTAATGTTTTTAACTATTTATTCTGTACACCAGTAGGTTACATCTAGATATGATTAATCAGTTCTAGATCTTATTTCTTATGTTGTTATTTATTTCAGTACATATACCAACAATTTATTAATGTTCAGTAGTACATCATATTTCCTTAAAATATTTAATATGCTATCAAAAATCTACATAGTATCTGAAAGCACGAATATGCAATATCCAGTGTTGACTGTAGTTTTGATATAGTCACTCTAACTTAACTAATGATTGTAATATGTTTATTATTATGAATAATGAGCAGGAAAGTTTTTATTTTGATTCTAAAATACAGCTCAATAAATACATTTAAACAGGAATTAAAGAAATGCAACATATACTGCGTGACAAGTAATGTATGTTTTTTTTTTGGGTCTTTTTATACCCGAGGGGAAAGGCAAAGGGATCTGCCCAGCCCATACAGCCAAGTCATCAGTTTAGAACCATGTGAAAATCTTAATTCTATGTTCCAGCTTCAGGAACTGTGCTGAAAAAATACTTGGGAAGGGTACCTCGACCCAATCAACCCAGTTTAAATACCACCTGTAAAACGATAGTGATTTTTACAAGGTTTTCTTGATGAACTTATTCACGTCTTTCAAAAAGTGCATAAACGTGTTATATTTGAGTTTTTTCATTACTGTATAATTTCACTAGCACTTATGTTACAAAATACTATCGAAATTGTCACATAAAACTAATTTTATACTGAATTGTAAAAATTTCTAGTATAAGAACAATGTCACTCGTCAAAAGCGCGGGAAGAAGTCGTAATATATGTTATGTGCATACATAAATTTGTCTTTTTAAGTTAGACATCAAGTGCTGTAGCTAAAGTGAACTTGTCATTAAGTATTCAAGTTTCTGTAACTTTTTGAATGTTTTGAAGTGAAAACTTCTTTATAACAATTTGATTTGAAACTCAATGAAACTAAAAAGCTAATGTAAAACGAGAACCACACAAATCTATAGGATTTAATGTGCGAGAGAATGAGATAGAAAACATTATACTGTGTTTTTTACAGGGGCCGAGTATTGTACATGTATTAGTATGTGTGTGTATGTGCGCCTGTGTATTACGAAGCTTTGGATAAGGCGTCATAACAACCGTGGTGTAATGTACATGTGTATTGTTTGTATAAATGTTTGATCTTTTTAATAAAAACATTTTTGATGAGCTCGGTGGCTCAGTGGTGGAACGCGCTGTTACGCTACTTTGACACCAACGCTCGTGGGTTCGATTCCCACACAATACAAACATTTGTGTGCATGAACATGTCTGTTTGTATTGGTCTGGGTATTTTCTATGTATAATAAGTATGTATTTACAAAAAAAAAATGTATTTACGTATGTTTATCAGTTGTCTAGTACCCATAACACAAGCTTCGCTTACTTTGGGGCAAGGTGGCGCTGTGTAATTTGTCCGACAATATTTATTTATTATTATTTATTGTTTGCATAAATGTTTGATCTTTTTAATAAAAACATTTTTCAAGTATGCTGAAAATAACTCCAGAATATTGTTGTGATTATCAGAAAAAAAAAAATAGAATACAATACTAAGATGACCACAAAAAGTTTAACCGAACATGTTCGTGAATTTCATGCAAATCATAATATTACGGGTTAAAGTATGAAATTGCCGATTTGTACTGAAAAATTAAAACTCGATTTTTTCTAAGATGTAATATATTTATTTTATCAAAATATTTACCCTCATTATTTATACATTGTTGCCATCTAATGGGAAGTTTATTTATGCCTTTGCAATAGATTTTTGGGGCTGTAGATTTGACAAACTTCACTCACTCAGTTCACACTCTCGTCACTCGAAAATCTCACACTATGAAGGTTTAATGTCAATTCAAAGTGTTTATTACTATAAAACGGCAATTTCATACTTTAACCCCTATTAATTTTAAACTTGGTATCAATATCATCATAAATAAACCCTACAATTATCCTACTCCTGAAATTCTACATTTGTCTCATTATCTTGATCACATTTTTAAAAGTTTTACTTGTATTGTGTGTGAACTGCACACATATTTTTTAAATACCAATCAAATTATATATATGCATTTGTGTTATAAATATAGAGTTTACAATCATATATGTTTGTTTTTACTATGAACAAATTTTAGAGTTGTATAGCTTGAAAAAATATTTATGTTAAATAATGAACATCAAATAGTTTTGGCGAACTTGAAGTTGCCGACTAACCAAAAACCACTATAATAAATAAATATCCTCACGGTTACCTCTCAGTATATTTATGAAAACATACTGTATGCTCGTAATAATAAAGGGTTATTTTCAAAATTTTGTGAAAATCTTAGAAGCAGGATTAGATTGCGTAGTGCATCGGCTTTCTAAGCTTAGTAGATCTTTTATTATAAATTGTATTTGATTCTATAATGAATTACCTGAAACAGTTCTGTCCTTGCCTGACAATATGTTCAAAAGGTACATCAAAAATACTCTGTGCAAGAAAGGTTATTACAGAATCGATAAATTTCTAACTGACAGATGTTTGGAAATGATCCTGCACATGTATTAATATATATCTTTAAGATTTCACTATATATATTTGTTGTATTATATATTAACAATGAAAAGAGACCTATATTGGCAAGTTTCTTTTGGCATTTCTTCTTCGCCAAGCTTATCAAATTATTCAAACAGGTTCACATTGCTTTGCATCAGTTTATATTTGATGATGGCCACCGTTACTTTATCCTATATAGTGAGTATAATGACTTCGGTCATATATTTTCTTCAGGGTAGTTCATATCGGCTTCAGTAATATAATTAGTTTATTAACCGATCAGAACCCGGTCAATAAACTAATTATATTATTGAAGCCGGTCAGAACCAGTAAACAACAGGTTAAATCTGGCACCCTGGCTATATATATATATATATATGTATATTGATATTGATTTTCAGATGAAATCACTTCAATATTGCCAATATTACAAATATTTCATATAAGTGACACATCTTGAAAATAAAGATATGGTTCCCCACTTCTGTGTTATCTTTGTTGGGAATTTACTGTTTTATTTAAACAAAATATTTCTTTTTAAGGTTTATTTTAAAACAATAGTGAAATGCTTCCTTTCATTTTATCTTTAAACATATTTTTTTATTGTTTCTGCCAGTATCTTTATATAGAGTGTAGAGGCAGGGCATGAAAGAAGACTAAAGTACTAAGTTAAGATTAATCTAAGACTCATTTATTATGACAAAATTGTTCAAAGTTTATTAGAAGGTGATTTTAATAACTAAATAGAAGTTCAGTAGGAAATATTGTCCTTTAACCCATGACGCGTCCTGTAGACTGAGGCTATAAGAAAAACGTGCTCACTGCGTCCCATATCCGGCCTCAATCTACAGATTAGTTCATTCATTTTTGGAAAAAACTACTTTATTGAATCTATCAAGTAAGTTTCTTAGTTTTTGTACAGTGTAGTGTGTAGGCCATTTATCGACAACAAATTATGATATAAACAACTCGAAAATTGGATATTTCTAACCAAAACGTGATAATTTCAAATGTATGGGATGCTACAGATACATTTTTGTTTTTAGTACCACGACGCGTCACGGGTTAATAAAGCTTTGAAAAGTTAGCTAGAAATCAGTATATTCGAAAATATGCCTGGATATGCTATGCTAGTAACTAAAGGACTCCTTGTTGGTACTATGGAGCCTAAAAACAAAAATGACATGAACTCTTGAGCGTTATATCTACTTATTTTAATTGTACTGTTTAAGATAGCATTGGGAAAATATATAAATTATTATATTAGTGTAATTACTAAATATTTTTTTTATTTTTATGCATATCAATTTATTGTTAAATTCAGGATCGCAATGACGATGATGCTGAAAGATCATCATTGGTGGCATCAGAGCAAGCAGTGGCAACATCTACGCCTAACCATGCATCACCACGGAGGGGAAGGGACACAATGTCTTCGTCACCACAGAAGGAGCACTTCCAAGGATGCCTCAAGCTTTTTGCTGAAAATGTTAGTATTTGATTAATAGCGTGTTGTTGGCACATGGACTGAAAAATGTTGGTGGATAATGGAGATAACTTGAAAGGATAATGCCCATTATTGTATGGAGTTTGGTTCCAATATTATTTTTGTAGTGCACAAATAAAACCGGCTGCAATGTGTAGGGCTTCAACTATCTATTCGAATATAAGTAATCTATTCGAATATAAGTAACATTGTTTACAAATTGCTCCGGAATTCCAAGAAAAACGCTAATAAAGTTCTTCCGGAAACGCTCGTAACGTTCTTGTTTAAAATCGCAATGACGAATTGACGAATTCGGTGGCGTAGTGGTTAATAACGCTATCTTGACACCAACGCTCGTGGGTTTGATTTCCACACAGGACAATCATTTGTGTGCATGAACATGTCTGTTTGTCTTGGTTTGAGTATTTATAAGAAAGTTAGGGCGGCTAAAAGCAGTCTGTCTGTGACAGTACACACCGCACAAAAAACCGCAGCCAAATAACAATTTCCTGGAGGGTTGTTGTGTTCCTGCGTGTGAATGAGATCACCAGTAAGTTCCTAAGGAGAAGCTGTGTTAGCAGCAGAGGTGGCATCGCGCGAGTGCTACTTAATGTATTGCAAGCGTTTATAGGCTACGGTAACCACTTAACATCAGGTAGGCTGTATATATAAGTCGTCGGCATGGGTACCTCTGTCTCACCTATTTCTACCACCAAACAGCTATATTTATATGGCCGTGTTCCGGTTTGAAGGGAGAGATATGGCAGAGAAATTACGGGGTACTGTGACGAAACATCCTTAGCAGTGGCGGCTGGTGGGTTATCGAACTGGTGGTGCACTTTACTTGCTCACCAAGTATTAATATTAGAAATTGCAACAAATCAACAATTTACATAAAGATGTAAATAAAAAAAAAAACAATTACTTAATATAAACAAACAATAATTAACGCGTCACAGATACAGCGAAACTATACTGATAAGGAGAGGTCCATCATGGGCAATCATGGCCGCCGTCGAACTCAAATTTAAAATTTCGTCGAACATCGGGTGCTCTCGGTAATCTTCGATTCGCACGTGCGGCGCACGAGAACCGCCTCATTCCTCGGTACATTTCTATGAACTATCTTTTGTTTCACGCGTCAGGCACATTCGCTAGTAACTCATACAAGTTCTATTAGCAGTCCTCGTGCACTCGCAGAAGTGCACGAGAATTTTTCTTTACAGGGAAAATAAGTCTTAATAGTTTAGCAAAGCGCTTAAATTGTTTTGTCTTTTATTTGTTATAATTTAAAACTTTATTTGTTATATTATGTTTTTGTATGTTTCAAAAATAAATATTATTATGGTAATTCAAAGATGAAGTAATATTTTGTAATTTTTAAATCTTTTGAATTGGTGGTTCAGCGCACGAGCGCACTTAAAGTACAGCCGCCACCGATCCTTAGGTCACAAGATTGGCAGCGCGCGAGTAACAACCCCGTGGTGTTGTGAGCGTTAATAGGCTGCGGTGACCGCTTACCATCTAATGCGGGCCGCATGTTTGTTTGCCAATCTAGTTGTATAAAAACAATTTGGATCAAATTTTGTAATTTGGATTGGTTTTATTTTTAAGTTTATCTATATAATGTAAAAACGCGTTACTTTTTTACGAAATACTCTTGAAAAAAAGTGATTTGACAAAAAACTTTTCGACATGATTATTACGTATGTGGTCCCACCGTATGTGCGGTCCATCTAACACTGTCTCAAAAGTTCCTCGTTCTAAGCGCATAAATAGCAGGGTCTTTTTGCACAATTTATTCTATTATTTTTAACGATGTATATACACATGAATATATATTTCGTGTATCTCGAAAATGGCTGTATTTAAGAGCAATAAAGTTGAAAAATTATTTAGACACACTAGTTTCCTATTCGTGGAATGACACTTAATGCAGTGAATGTGTAAGAGACCATGTGTGAAATCAAAAATACATGATATTTTTCGCTTGCTTACTGCAGCGAAACCTGCCTTACGGACGGACCTTATATATTGTCGGACAAATTACAAAGCGCCATCCAGCCCCAAAGTAAGCGAAACTTAACTAGACAACTGATAAACATACGTAAATGCATTTTTTTTTGTAAATACATATTATACATACAAAATACCCAGACAATACAAACAAACAGACATGTTCATGCAAATGTTTGTACTGTGTGGGAATCGAAACACGCATTGGTGTCAATGTAGCGTAACAGCGCGTTTCACCACTGCGCCACCGAGCTCGTCAAAAGCTCGTTATATGCATCGTTTCTTTCTGTTGCGGCGATGTTCGAACTGAGACACAGAAATTCACGCAACAAGGCTACCCGCGACACAGAAGAAAATATTAATAGCGCTTCTAGCTCTTTTAAAAATAAATGTCTTCTTAGCGTTATCCCGTTTCCTAGGCCGTTAGGATTGGCGGTGTCCGCTACATCAGCCAAAAAATTTTGCGAAAATACAGATTTTTATATGGATCGACTGCCACTAAAACTCCACAACCTAGAGGGAAAACCAGACATGTTTAAGGTCACACATCTTTCGATATAAAATTTATTGGACGTGCAGGTTTCCTCCGGTGTTTTCATTCACCGCCGACCGACCTAATGATACAACATTACAAACAACATAAATCCGAATCTTTTAAAAATAAGCATTATATTTAAATTTGTATTTAACCATTCTTAAGGGTTTTAAACATTTAGATCTCTAACATTTCATTATTCATTTCAGAAAATAAACAAGGACAATGCATGGAACCTCCAACTAATAGACTTCATGACATCAATGTTACGACGACACGACTCACGTATGGACAATCTGCAAACTGCGTCCACCGTGGTTGATGCCTCTGCTAGGATATACTCATTCAGGGTTGACGCTGTGCATTACGACGTTCTGAAGATGGCCGGTGGCTTAAGTAAGGCAGCTCAGGTAATGTAACATTTATGCACAGTATCACCTAAATAGAATATTCTTTATATACATCGGTGCGAAGCGGAAAGCGCGTAAAGACGTCCATTCGTCTGTTCAGTACACAAATTCGGAGCACACAGCTTCAGTGCCACTGGCGGTATGCCGTTTGTACCACTCGACTTATATATATCGAGAAAGAGCAACGATCGCCGGACATCTCGCTGTGCGATTATGATTTTTTGCTTGAAGCTACCGCTTCACAGGATGACAGGTGCCAAATAACGTAACACACTGAATTGGTTTTCTCTTGGGCACTATAGGCCAAATTGTCAACTGGTTTTCATGTGGCAGCATGGACTGTCAACAGAGGTTTTTCTTAGCAGTAGCAGCAACCTGAAAGCATAGCTTCCAGAGTGAAATTTCCCATTTGCGCACCAGCTTCACCAACATTGAAATTTGCTCTACCAATCACACTTACTGAACCTCGATCTATCATTTTGTTTGTGTTTCAAATCAGGTTTTAAGATCGCCATTAGCACGCGCCGTGGTATAAGTGTCGAAAGCAGCCAGTTTGAGAAACCAATTAGCTTCACTATAAAGCCATTAAAACACGGTCGGTTTTTAGCTCTATTAGACGATAAGCTTTACTAGACGATTAGAAATGTAGCATTTCCGTCCCAGCCACTGTGGTTGCATAGGAGGTGACTGTCCTCTGATTTGAAGAAAAGCGTCCATGAAGTAGGAAGAGGCGAGGCATTTGCGCAATTCATATTAATCTGTTATCTTATAAGGTCTAACTTATACGTCATCCTGAAGGCCAAGGTATTACTCGTATAAGTATGTATTTAGAAAAATATGTGCATCGGTTATCTGTCAGTATCCATAGCGTTTGCTTATTTTGGTCTAGATAGTGCTATGTATTTTTTTCCGGTCCCATTTTCCTCAACTAGGCGCCATAGGGGCCCTTTTTGCATGTGGGTGGGTTTTTGAAACCGCTGCTTCTACTGCCAGTTGAGTTCCTTCAGGGAAGCCTTCAGCTTATTGATGTTGCTGCCGGCAAATCCCTTGGGTTACAAAGGATGGCAGTCCGTTGAGTTGTCACCTCCTTGTAATGCAGCAAGGCATGGGCGGCCGTTTCTTCAGTCAGACATGCTCTGTCCAGCGGTCTCTCCGTCACACCTATAGTAAAAAGGTGTTTGTTAAAAAGGCCATGTCCGGTGATTACCCCCGTTACAAGGCGCAGGTCCTGCCTTGTTAATAGTTGACGGGAGATGTGCATGTTACCTTCGGGCAGAGCGCTTCTCGCCTGTTTGCAGTCAGATTTACTTACCCATCGCTTTTCATGTTTGTCGCTCTTCTGCTGACGCTATTGTTACTATTATCAATATGTATTGCATTTTTAAGAATGGTAGCGCGCAACTGTCGATGAATAAACAAGTATTAGAAACCTAGCATATTCATATTTGCCATTGAACATTCTTATGAAATGCAGCGTAACTGTAATATCAGTTACACAAGCTAAAACATTTTTTTTTGGCTGTCCCTTTTGTATGCATCACACGAAAACTACTCTTTTGATCAATTTTTATCTGATGACATCAGTAATCAGTATTTTTTTTGGCACTAAAGGTTTAAGGTTTAAAAGAAATGTTATGGCTAATGGTAACCAGTTACCTATTGGCACTTGCGACACTACTATTGCATTGCGTGTATATATTTAGCATAAAGTAGCCGTATTTTGAAAGTACCTCCACCTTACAGAAGACTGTATTGCCAGATAACTGTTCTTTAGAGAGTTAGTCAATGAGAGATAGCTGAGTTAAGGAGGGTTTGCATCGCTCATAATAATGCAAGGTTCTGTAGGTTAAGGTAACCACTTGCCGTCAAGCGGATCGTATGTTTATTTCATATTTTTTCAGACTAAAAGAGGTAAAAAGGACGACGACGGGTCGACTCAAGACGAGGGTGCTGCCGACGGGGACGCCGCGCCCGTCAAAAAGAAAAAAAAGAGATCTAAGGGCGCTATCGCTGCTAATCCAGAAGTTTTCAATGGCGATTTTGATGCCAACGAATATATAGGTAAATACTAACGATACCTCTATGTGTATTGATGCCAACGAATATATAGGTAAATACTAACGATACCTCTATGTGTAGATGGATGTACGAAACAACTATAGAGTCCGACTCAACTAACAATCCGAAACTACTACTAACTGGCTTTTACGTTTATTATGAGCACATTTCACGTCGGGACTTAGTGTAGTTTTATTTAGGTGCATAATCAGTAAACTTGTGCTGTATTTTTTTAATAATACATAAGGCCTTTGCCTAATGGTTGAGTGGTTAGCCAAGATACTACTTTAACGACAAGGGCACGTGCTCAATTTTATATAAGACACATTTGTCTGTTAAAAATACAAGAAAATAAATGACATAGATACAAAATAAAGAAACTCGAGATATTATTCTGTTATCATTCAATATTTAATTTTTGTATCGCTAAGATGCCAAATAAACATACGGCCTGTTAGGTGGTAAGCAATTACCATAGCCTATGGACAGTTCTATTGTAGTAGAAATAAAATATCAAACATTTGTGTATACAATATTAGTAGGATATCTTCTTCGGTGCCATCTCCTAACGGCGGTTAGCAATCATTAGGGCTATTTTAACTTTCGAGATGGTTGTCCTAAATAGGGATCTCGTACTCAGCCTGAAGCAGACGTTGAGATTTCGAAGCCAGGAGGTCTACGGCCCTGTGTCTTTCTCTGGATTATAAGTTGAAGCAGGTCATATCATATGGTGATTTCGCATTATGTGCCCCAGGTATTGTAGCTTCCTGATTTTAATCATCTTCAGAAGCTCACACAACACAACAATCTTTGTGCATTCTCTGCAGAATGGTTTCATTTCGCACTCGATCCATCCATGGTATTCTTAGTATTCTTTTGTATACCCTAAGATATATGAGGCAGGACGCATCAAAACAGCTCGTCTGGGGAAGTACCTCCACCTCATAGAAAAACGCAGCCAAATAACAATTCCCTAGAGGGTTGTTGTGTTCCTCCGTGTGAGTGAGGTCACCAGTACGCTACTAAGGAGTTACTGTGTACGCAGCAGAGGAGGCATTGCGCGAGTGATATATGTTACAAGCGTTAATAAGCTCCAGTAATTGCTTTACATCAGGTGGACCGTATGCTTGTATTTCTCCGGACGTTGCATAAAAAAAAAACAATACGAAAGCTTCCACCCTTTTACACATGGTCTGGGGAAGGGTCGAAGCCTCTACTCCATATAGAAGAACAGAGAACACATAGCATTGCACTAATCGGCATCTTGTGGACAGTTTTAGGATTCCTAATGCAGAGAAGATGTTTTAATTTACCAAATGCTTGTCGGGCCTGTTCTATGCGACTCTGTACTGTGATCTACCTGATCGTTAGATCCAGCCAAGGTGCCTGAAGGATCACACCCGTTCGACAGTCTGATCTTGGATGGAAAGAGTACCCGGTGCTATCGTTCGACTAACAGCCATTTATATGGTTTTCTTAATATTAATGTTAAGACCACATTGTACACCACTAGCTTCCACTTTAGACTTTGAAGATCGTCCATCGAACTCGCAAGGAGTATTGTGTCATCAGAGTACCGAATGTTGTTATATATATATATATATATATATATATATATGTATGTGTGTGTGTATATATATATGATTTGGCGTGAAGTTATAGTAGTAGTAGTAATATATATATGTATATATATGACCTACCTAAAATGTACACTTAGACTTAAAATAAACGATTTGATTTTGACTTCAACTTTAATATGTGTCAAAATATACACATACACACATACAGGTATATTTTTCTTCAACAGATCCATTTTTCGAGAGGCTGGCAGCAACAACAGGCGATGTGACGTCATCAAATAGAGCCTTCAATGCTACTCTGCCCATACATGATAAAACACTGGCATTAATATTGAGGTATAACTTCTATTATTATGCGGAACTCTACTCGGCGACGCAGTTATTAGCTACGCTACTTTGGTACCAACACTCGTGTGTTTGATTCCCACACAGTACAAACATTGGGTGTATGAATATGTATATGTTGTATTCGTATGATTTTTCGGTCTACCCGATAGTATGGTGGGTAGTTGTGCAATGAGAAATCCAATGCAATTCGTATCACACTATAATTTTAAATCAACGCTTGTAATCATTGTTCAGGCAAATACGAAACGAGAGGTCAGTCCCAAGACGTCGTCACTTGCCGCTATCAGCCACAACAAAATGTGATCAATACTTCTTATCACAGTAAATATTATCTCTGCCTACCACTTTGGGGCACATAACTGAATAATATTTAATTAATTCCAGGACCGATGATCAATTCCTCGAGCCAATAAAAGAGAATATACCAGAAGAATTGGATCTTTCTGAACGTATCACATTAGCTATGAAGCTACTGCCAGCTTTTACTGACACGGATCACATTTGTGAGCCCTTCGCTGGATTCTCTATTAGCAACTGGGACCCAGAAACTGAAGATACGTAAGTTAAAAATATTTAAAGTATTTAATCATTAATTTTCTTAATAGATAAATTTGTATAAATTAAAATTATTTATGTTAATCGAAAAATTCACCTTCCTCACCGAGGTGAGACTTTAGAATGCGAAATATGTTCAGAATAATAAAAAATTAGCTAAATTGCATATTTATCGATCGGTTGGTATGCCTACTTATACCACATTCACTTGGGCGTGAGACAAAATGTAACCATACCATAAAAGGTTATTTTTAGTGTCGCTTTTATCACAAAATAAACTTTCATCAAACAGTTTAGTAAAATCTTTACTTGCATATAAATAAATATTATAAAGTTAGTACTAGAATTGCGATAGCCGCGTCGTTTTTTCACTAATACACATCCATGTCGTTAATTTGAATACTATACGTATAGTATTTTTTATGATGATTTCATAAAAGGGAATATGTATGAAAAAATTTTAGGACAGATTTTAAAAGAGTATATATAGAGACAGAAAGATACCTCAAAGTAAAATTTTTCTACGATAATTAGTTTGCGAGATAATGCTGTTTGAAAGAGGCATTTCATCACGTGACTTGAAAATGGTACATACTAAGAGGCCGCGGCAGACGACGGTAGATCACAAACTATGAAGAAATATATGGATTTCATCGAAATATTAGCTGTATTTCCGCAATTCAAACATTCACATTGATGCTGTCATAGTAAACCATGTTCAAAATATGACAATTAATCAAATTATGAAGTTTTTTTTGTTATAGAAACTGTTTGATTTTATTTAACACTTAAACTAAACCAAAAAAAAAAACTACAGAAAACTAAACTACAACAAAATTATTTTTGTTCTACTTTTTATATGATAATTGTGTGATTTAAAACGAAAAATTAATTTCATGCATATTCCCATTTGGGCATCGCGCGACTGATACTTAATCTATTGCAAGCAATAACGGGTCACGGTAACTGCTCTACCTCAGACATGCCATATGCTTCCCGATGTTATATAAATAAAAAATTAATGTGGTTTAATGAAAATAAGAGATATGTCAACTAATACCATTTTGCGATAATTTGAAACAGTAATGACTGCATTTGCCTTTGGAAAATGAAATGCGCTTCCATTCGAGAGAGAGAGCGCTCAACTAGAAATGAAATTAATAAAAATATAAAATCTATAAAATAAAAACGCGAATTTCAGAAATTAATATAGTAGAATATGTAACGCAAATCATTATTCCTTAGAATAAAATGGTAAACAGGTGAATTCATGACTAGAACTATGAATGTTTTAAGAAGCGAGATTGTGTGCAGTGATGTTAAAGAGTGTGTGATTTTTTGACAAGCCCGTGGCAGCGCTGTGGTTCGTAATGCTTTAACACCAACGTTCGATCCCCACACACCACTTGCTCGTATAAAACATGTCTGTTTGTGTTAGTCTCGCAAGAAAAAAAAGAACAGCTGTTGAGAGGTAGGGCGCATCAAAACAGGCCGACTGGGGAACTACCTCAACGTCACAGAAAACCGCGTTTTACATCACGTGGACCGTGTGCTTGTTTATGACACGACGTTACATATAAAAAAATGTTTCAGCAATACCCGCGTAAACAACTGGGTGGAGGAGAACCGGCTGAACCTCTCGCAGCAGGCCCTGGCCTTCGACGTCAACGCTGAAGTGGAGCCTATACCGCAGGACGACGCGCATAATGACTTGTTTGGTAACACAACATAATACGATTCATTACTCTACATTCCAATTACGAAGTCCGATTAAAATTTAAAAATATATTGATTTACTAAATTTGACAATAAATTCAAATGGTCATTTACTACCAAAAACACAACATGCAAAGTACGTTCATGTAGAGAATCTTTACGAGGCTTCGTAATTTCTATAAAGTATAGTCAATCTTTATCAACATATCCCTCCTGTCTATACCCAAGTATTAGTGGATGAGTGAAGATGGCAGTGACTGTAACTGCTTGTTGTAGGTGTACGTGGCTTACTTTCATCTTTAGGGTCTCTTGAGTATACGAAGAAATTTAAGGAACACATCTAGTTACTTTCACACTGACTTTATTTATCACATACGGTAGGTATGATGCGGTCGCAGCCGCCTTAAAGGTAAAATGAATAGATATCCTTCATATACAACACCTGATGCGCCCTGGTAATTTACAATTTAGGATCTAACGAAAAACAGGTAGGGCGCATCAAAGCTGCTCGACTGAGGGACTAGTGAACTGAAGATCTCAGCAAAATTACAATTCCCTGGAGGGTTGTGGTTTTGCTGGGAGTAAGCAGTGAGGGTGGTAACGAGCGAGGGTTAATTCTTGTTTTGCAAGCGTTCTTTAGGTACGGTAACCACTTTACATTATGTGAGCTTCTCGTTATTGTATCCTTCCCGACGTTGTATAAAAAGCAAACGAATTAATGTATTTTTCACGGGGTCTAGGTTTGTCTTGGTATAAATAAATTCTATGATCGACGACGAAAATAGTATGCGGCCATAATATCATCTATTGCTGTAATTATGGACATATCTTAATTCCTATAATCGTTTTAGATGACGAACCGCTAGGCGGTATAGAGAGTGAGGAGGAGGCGGAAGCGGCTCTGGCGCAGTGCGTGATGCGCGCGCCGGCGCCGGCTCCGGCGCGGCTCACCGACATGCGGCCGGCGGAGGCGCGCGACGCCCGCCTCGAATACTCGTACTGCGGCTCCATCGTGGCCGCCTGGGCCGGCCCCGCACACTGGCGGCTCAATAACAACAGAGGTAACATACATTACAAGCAAAACACGATCGCCGGGTTCGCATACCGACATACGGCTGCAGCCCCATCGGGCTGCCTGACCCAGCTCTCCACACAAGCGACTCATCTATACAGAGGTAACTTACATATGAATGCCGCTCTGATGCCAGCACAGCTTATTGACATGCGTCCTGCGGAGACACGACGACAGTCTCTTCTATTCCTGTTGGGGCTTCATCAAAAGTACGCTCAAGGCTGGCTGCCGGCGGCCCACTGTCATGTCAATTTCTAATTTCAACATATAGCTACCAAACAAATTTCAAGAAGTTACTATCAGTAATTAGCTAGAATCGTTCACTGTGGAAGACATACAAATACACAATTTTTTAGACTTTGCGGCTCTTCGTCTCTAGTATTAACGTTTCTGAACACTTTACCATTAAACAAAAGTATTTTCATCAAAATTAACTACATACTACATTTGTAATAAACATTGTTCTTTCAGCTTCAAAACAAACCGAACGAACACAATCGACGGTGGGGCGTCTAACAGTAGAAGGCAAAAAACCTCCACGGACGAAACGACAGCTTGATTTCCTGGGCGCAGGACTGGCTTTTGACTGCCGCGCTGATCCCATTGGGGATTACGAACCAACGCAACCCACCAAGATCATGATCAGTCGAAAGACTTTGGCTACGGGGCATACGTGGAACGAGGCTAACTTTAAAACGCCTATAGATCGGTAAGTTCCTTTAATTATTAATAGCCTGTACTAGATGTATAGATAACGGCAACTTGATTTTATGGGCGCGGTGTAATGTCACTGCTGCGTCAAATCAAGCTATGACTATGAATCAATGCAGCCTTCCAAGATCATAGAACTTAAAGGACGTTGTCTTGATTTAGTTCCCTCATTATTTCAAACTGTAAAAGTTAAAAATGTCTGAACAACAAGCGATTAAACTTCACGAAGAGCAAGGTAAACCTACTTGAATTAAGTATGAAAATGAAAAGCTTATCGCTTTTTAAAATTAAAAAAATAACATAATTCACTTACAACAATAAAGTCTCACAAATATCTTGTTTGGTATAGCAAACCCCTAATTAAATGCATTGAAGAAAAGAACAAATATCATAAATTGTATAAAAAAATATTAACCCACGAGATTACGACTCCTTTCCTCTACTGTGTGGTAGGTCTAAAAAAAATGTCCAAACAATGTTATAAGAAGTATGTGGCCTTAATTAATTTTCAAATTTATTGCCGTTTGAATTGGATCCTCAAGAGAGTATGCCTTCTGATTATCAGTAGCGGTAGTCATAAATCAGTTGAAGACATGATGACAGAGCTACGAGTACACTTCTTAGCATTATCCAGTTTCCTAATCCATTAGGATTGGCAACATCAACATATGTTTCGCTATAACGTTTATAGGACATAGGTTACGTTCAAGTACGTTAACTACCGACTACAGACCAGGGCCGACGGGTTCATGCATCCAACGGAGGTCCACGCAGAAGCTCGATATAGATTAACCTACCTATAAACCGCTGACACGCGCAATAACGCCATCGAGCTCATTATGTCAACCCTTCATTAATGGACAAATGAAAACAATAGATATAAAAAAATAAAATTCGAATTGATAGAAAGATAAGATATGCTTTATTCATATTACCACAATACATATTGTAGGTACTACTATTTTAAAAGATTCCTGTGAAACGACATATGTAACGAAACGTCCTTACAGTTAAAAAGCAATATTTTCAAGGCTCCCAAGGTAATGGTTACTTTGTACCAGACAGAGGTTCGGACATTTAATCTCTATTCCTTAGACATTAGCCCCATGTCTTACTCTATTCTAATTATTAAAAACATTTCCGAGCATATTTTGAAGAATTATATTATTTAACAAACTATGTTTGTTTACAGAGGTCTCGACGAGTCGCACTTTCGGAAGCTGTTTCTCCTACATAACGTGACAATGATGCGGAAGAAAGACTTGGAGCAGAGCAAGCAGCCGGAGCCAGAGCCGGTGACGGTCGAGGAGCCAAGAGATTACGACTACAACAACGAAAATGACGCCTCCTACTGTCCGAATAATGTGCCGGTAACAACAAACATTTCTGTAAATATAATAAAACCATAACCAGTCGAGTTAAACCCTCGTTCTTTATGAAATTGGCTAGGCACTGCGTACTAACACTGCCACTCCAACCAGTGGATAATCCCACTTCTTTTGTAAGAGAAAGGGTGCATATAAACAGACCTATTTGGGAAATACCTCCACGTTACAGGAAACCCCAGCAAAATAACAATTGAGACACGTTGTGTTTTTAATTGTGAGTGACATTACCACGAAGCTCTTAAGGAATTGCTGTATTAGCGACAAGGGTGGCAATGCGCGAAATGCTTTCTGAGATAAAAACTAGAGATATCTAATTAAGTTGAAATTTGTCAAATGCCTTAACTTTTGATGACAGTACTTTTTTTTATACTACGTCGGGGGTCATACACATCTAATGTAAAGCGGATACCGTAGCCTATTAACGCTTGCGATATATTAAGTATCACTCGCGCGATGCCTCTACTGCTTATACAGCAACTCCTTGGGAGCTTACTGGTGACTTCACTCACACGCAGGAACACACCACCCCTCTAGGGAGTTGTTATTTGGCTGCGGTTTTCTGTGAGGTGGAGGTACTTCCCCAGACGGGCTGCTTGATGCGCCTTACCTCTCTTAAAACATCCAGACAAAGACAAACAGACATGTTCATGCACACAAATGTTTGCCTTGTGTGGGAATCAAGCCCACGAGCGTTGCTGTCACAGTCGCGTCATTCACGACTGAGTCACCGAGTTCGTCAAAATTATGTGAAGTAATACCAATAAAAAAATTAGGGATCAGATAATAAGGCTGGACTTATTTACTTAATTTAAAAAAAATACGGATTTGTATATCTGAATAAATTTAAATAATGCTGCAGTCCGGGCGGTAGAGGCAGCTCGTATTAAAGAGTGCTGATGCAGTGCCCTAACCACAAGAATTGCACAGGAAAATGTATTTTTAATCTACACAAAATAGTTATCATTATTTATAACTCTCTACTCTACTTTGCTTTCCTGCGTGTGAGTGAGGTCACCAGTAAGCTCCTAAGGAGTATCTGTTAGCAGCAGGGGTAACATCGCGCGAGTGATACTTAATATATTACAAGCGTTAATAGGCTACGATGACTGCTTCACATCAGGTGGGCCATATGTTTGAATGCCTCCCAACATTGTATAAAAAAACATAATAAATATTATATATATAACGGGAGGGAAAACATTGGTCATGTAGTAGCATATAATTTATCTTTTTGTTGCAGGATGGTGACGATTGGGCCAACGAGGACGCCACTGCGGCTGGCGATCTACACGACCAAGTCAAAGTGATGGAACCAGAGGAAATCGGTGACATGCTCGAACCACCCACTAAGGTAAGCTTTTCTTTATTTATCTTAAGGATCTTGGGGCTGAAAGGCGAAAGGAAACCGTTTGTTTTGATATTGAAGTATGATGAGATCACTTCTGCTCATACAAGACCCCATACTTTTCATGAGCAGAAGGCATATCTCATCCACCCATTGAGATTACAACAAACTAGATAATTTCCATGGGTGATGGGTGAAAGGACGAGGCCTAACCCTAAGGATTTATTTTTTTTGATCTTTTTTTTTGATCTATTTGGCTATTTGTTGTGGTACTTACCATAGCTTATCGTACATCATTCTTCACGGCTAATCGCCTGCTACCTGTAAATACATAAAGCAAATACATTTTAGTACAAATTTTGAAAACTTTCCATACAAACAGTACTTTTTCGCAACAAACTAGTCTTCATTTTGTGTTTCTGTGCTCGGAGGTTCTTAAAACGCTCCGTGAAGTAGCCTATAGATTCAGTATACAACCTAGCATACGGAGAACCACTTTGAAGTGAGTTTTTAGTACTTTTCCTCTGTTTTATTGCTGTTTTTCGACAATTTTTGCGTATTGACTCGATTTTTGCGTCCATACCTTGTCTTTTAGCGCCGTTCGTCGGTGCTAACCTCACACTGCATCGGTTCTCGTCATCCTACGTAGATTCCGATCAAAAAATCGTTAAAAACACGCAAATCCAATAATAATACCTACGTACCGAGGTTACGTGGTCGGGCGAATTACATAGGCAAATCATCTATTTGGCTATTTGTTGTGGTACTTACCATAGCTTATCGTACATCATTCTTCACGGCTAATCGCCTGCTACCTGTAAATACATAAAGCAAATACATTTTAGTACAAATTTTGAAAACTTTCCATACAAACAGTACTTTTTCGCAACAAACTAGTCTTCATTTTGTGTTTCTGTGCTCGGAGGTTCTTAAAACGCTCCGTGAAGTAGCCTATAGATTCAGTATACAACCTAGCATACGGAGAACCACTTTGAAGTGAGTTTTTAGTACTTTTCCTCTGTTTTATTGCTGTTTTTCGACAATTTTTGCGTATTGACTCGATTTTTGCGTCCATACCTTGTCTTTTAGCGCCGTTCGTCGGTGCTAACCTCACACTGCATCGGTTCTCGTCATCCTACGTAGATTCCGATCAAAAAATCGTTAAAAACACGCAAATCCAATAATAATACCTACGTACCGAGGTTACGTGGTCGGGCGAATTACATAGGCAAATCATCTATTTGGCTATTTGTTGTGGTACTTACCATAGCTTATCGTACATCATTCTTCACGGCTAATCGCCTGCTACCTGTAAATACATAAAGCAAATACATTTTAGTACAAATTTTGAAAACTTTCCATACAAACAGTACTTTTTCGCAACAAACTAGTCTTCATTTTGTGTTTCTGTGCTCGGAGGTTCTTAAAACGCTCCGTGAAGTAGCCTATAGATTCAGTATACAACCTAGCATACGGAGAACCACTTTGAAGTGAGTTTTTAGTACTTTTCCTCTGTTTTATTGCTGTTTTTCGACAATTTTTGCGTATTGACTCGATTTTTGCGTCCATACCTTGTCTTTTAGCGCCGTTCGTCGGTGCTAACCTCACACTGCATCGGTTCTCGTCATCCTACGTAGATTCCGATCAAAAAATCGCCCCCCCACCCGCCCTTTATTGACTTAGGAATAGAAACCAGGGCAGTACCTGTACGTAAACAGACGACAGACCTGGCCCCTTTACAGCCCAAGATTTATTTTAATTAGTTTTAAGTGATTTTATTTAATTTATAGTATACAAAATTGGACTTATACAGACACGGCCTCTATACAGCCCAGGCTTTTATTTTAATTGTATTTTGCTTTTATTTTTATATTTTTATTTTTATATTATTTAATTTATATAAATTATATTTAGATTAAATAGACGCGGCCTCTATACAGCCCAAGCTGTTATCTTAATTATTTTATTTTTATTTAATTGACACGCACCCCTGCAACATGTACAGAACGCCGGTGAAACAAGGGGACGCCCGGGACGCGGCCTCCCTGACCCCGAAGGAGCGGGCCGAGAATATCTCGGCCACCGATGTTAGGAAGAGTATCGGGGAATGGGAGGCCGGCGTACCGGGTAGTGTTACCCCCGCACAAATAACAGGACCCGCCTTGGCATCGACAACCGTCACCAAGGCGCCCCGGGCCAAGTCTAAACCCACCCAGCCGCACGCCAAGTCGACAAGGACCAGGGTGGAGGAGGCCAGAGCCTGCAGCAACAAGGCTAAATCGGCCCTGTCCGTCTCCAGAAATCTGAAGACGGATATTAAACAGGATGTGCTGCAGGCCCTGGATCGCCTCTACCAACTCGTGAAGGAAGCGGAAGCCGACTTGGTGGGCGGCAGGAAAGGGACTGGGTTGGCGGGGGATGCCTCGACATCGGTCGTGGCATCCGTCGCTAACCTTGTCAAACCCTCGGGGGTGGACAACGGGGCGCAAGAGAAGGCCATATTGGCAAAACTGGAAAGAAACACGGAGCTCCTCGTCCAGAATAACAAGTTGTTGGAAGAGATGAAGGAGAAATTAACGAGACAAGGGAAGGCGATCGAGGGGGCGACATACGCGAGTGTTGTGGCGGCGGGCCAGACCGCGAAACGGGACGCGGAGCCGGCCGCTCTTCACTCCGTAGTCGTCTCCTCGACCGTGGAAACAGAAACGGGGGACGAGGTGCTCCAAAAAATCAGGGAAGCGGTCGATGCCAAGGAGGGATGGGTCAGGGTCGAGCGGGTGCGGAAGGTGAAGGACCGCAGGGTTATAGTAGGATGTAGGGACGAGAAGGAAAGGGATAAGGTGAAGGAGAGATTGGCAGCGACGGGGAGCGGCCTGGTCGTCGAGGACGCGAAGAACAAGGACCCGCTTCTGGTGGTGAGGGACGTGCTGAGCATCCACAGCGATGCAGAGCTCATACGCGCCCTTCGCAACCAGAACCGGGACGTCTTTCGGGGCCTCGACGGCGGGGAGGACCGCGTCGCTGTCAAATATAGTAGGAAGGCGCGAAACCCGCACAACCGCCACGTCGTGCTGAGCGTCTCCCCCGTGATTTGGAGGAGGTCGATAGCGGAGCAGAAGCTGCGTATCGACCTCCAGAGGTGCGTCGTGGAGGACCAGACGCCCCTCGTCCAGTGCACACGCTGCTTGGGGTTCGGACATGGTCGGCGGTTCTGCAAAGAACCCGCCGACCTGTGTAGCCACTGCGGTGGCCCGCACCTCAAGGCGGAGTGCGCGGACGCCAGGGCGGGGGGGACGCCAGCATGCAAGAATTGCACCCGGGCAAAGCTGCCGAACGCGAAACACAATGCGTTCGGCGGCGAATGCCCGGTAAGAAAGAAGTGGGACGGGTTGGCGCGGGCCTCTGTCGCCTATTGCTGAGATTGCCTCGGGGACCACCCGCCAGTATCGAATGGCTCAGGCCAACCTACAGAGAAGCCAGCTAGCAACGCACGAATTGCTGTTGGCGGCAGGTGAGCGCAAAATATCTGTCGCACTGCTGCAGGAGCCCTATGTGGGTCGGGTTGGAAGCGTAAGAGACTATCGTGGAGTGAGAGTCTTCCAGGCACTGGGGAACGGCGAGGGTACTGTAAAGGCGGCAATAGCCGTCTTCGATCACGACCTCGATGTCGTACAGTACCCACAACTCACCACAAACAACATCGTTGTGGTGGGGATCCGGACTAATGCCTGGAAGATTACACTGGTCTCCTACTACTTCGAACCTGACAAACCCATGGAGCCATACCTGGAGCAGCTTAGACGGGTTGAGCGTGAAACCGGACCTGGAAGGTTGGTCATAGGCGGGGACGCCAACGCGAAGAGTTTCTGGTGGGGCAGCTCCCAAGAGGACTCCAGGGGGGAGATGATGACTGGAGCCTTAGGGGAGCTGGGCCTCCAGATACTTATTTCGGGGGACGTCCCGACATTCGATACCGTTCGAGGCGGGAAGAGGTACAGCAGCCATGTCGACGTGACGGCCTGCTCTGAGGATATGCTGAGCCTGGTGGATGGCTGGCGCGTCTCCGAGGCCCTAACGTCCTCTGACCACAACGGCATTCTATTTGAAATCAACTTGGCACGGGCGAAAGGGGTATCCGTGGCGAGGACCACCAGGATCTTCAACACCAGGAAAGCGGATTGGTGTCAGTTTCGTGAGAAACTGGCAGCAATCATGCGGAGGGACCGCCTGAACGTGGAGAGCGTTGAGGCGGTCCAGGTGTGGGAGGACCTGGAGGTAATCGTGGACGGATATACCCGAGCCATAGCCGAGGCCTGCCAGGCAGCGATGCCCAAAATCAAAGGCGGGGTTTCATTTAGATTGCCGTGGTGGTCGGAGGAACTCGAGGAGCTGAAGAGGCAAACCAACACCAAGCGACGCAGAATTCGAAACGCAGCGCCGGACCGGAGACAAATGGTGGTCAGTTCGTACCTCGAACAGAAGGGCAAATACGAGGCCGCAGTGCGGGATGCCCAGACTGACAGCTGGAGGAAATTTTGCGGGAGGCAAGACAGAGAAGGCGTCTGGGAAGGTATCTATCGGGTCATTGGGAGGGCAACCGAGCGCAAGGAGGATGTACTCCTCCAGGAGGGCGGGAGGCCGTTGGATCACAGGGAGTCTCTCGAGCTGTTGGCGGATACGTTCTATCCTGCCGACAGCGAGTTGGACGACGATACAGATCACCGCGAAATGAGAAAGAAGGCCCGCGAGGTAAACGAGCGGGTCGATGATGATCATGACCCGCCGTTTACCATGAGGGAACTCACAGCGGCTGTATCGTCGTTCAACCCGAAGAAGGCTCCCGGTGCCGACGGCCTCACGCCTGACATTTGCGCTCGGGCCATCAACAGTGACCCTGAGTTCTTCCTGGCCCTTCTTAATAAATGTCGAGCCCTCCGCTACTTTCCTCGGCTGTGGAAGGGGGCCCTCGTAATTGTCCTTCGAAAACCAGGCAAGGACTCGTATACCTTGCCCAAATCGTACAGGCCGATTGGGCTTTTGCCTGTCTTGGGCAAGGTATACGAGAAAATGTTGATCGCTCGCCTCAAGCACCACATTCTACCGAGGATTAGTACTCGCCAGTACGGGTTTATGCCACAAAGGGGCACCGAAGACTCCCTCTATAACCTGGTGCAGCACATCCGCGCCAAGCTTGACGAGAGGAGAATGCTCACTCTCGTCTCGCTGGATATAGAGGGAGCCTTCGACAACGCCTGGTGGCCGGCAATAAAACTACGACTGGCTGAGGAAAATTGTCCTCTGGGCTTGAGGAGAGTGATCGACAGCTATCTCAGCGATAGGACGGTCAGAGTTAGGTACGCCGGGGGGGAAACCTTGCGGTCCACCACCAAAGGGTGCGTCCAAGGGTCCATAGGAGGACCGATTTTGTGGAACCTCCTATTGGACCCTCTTCTGCAGCAACTCGACCTTGCGGGGGTGCACTGTCAGGCCTTCGCCGATGACGTCGTGCTGATGTTCGACGGCAACACTGCGCTGGATATAGAGAGACAGGCCAATGCCGCTCTCGAGCATGTGAGGGCGTGGGGTGTCAAAAACCGGTTGAAGTTTGCGCCGCATAAGACCAGCGCTATGCTGGTCACGCGCAAACTTAGGTATGACACTCCGCGGCTTACCATGGGCGGGATAGACATTGGCATGTCTCGGCAGATCAAACTGCTGGGGTTGACGATTGACGCGGGTCTGACGTTCAACGCGCACGTGGCTACTGTCTGGAAAAGGGCAGTGGCCATATACGGGCGCCTTGCGCGTACGGCCCGCGTCAGTTGGGGTCTCAACCCTGAAGTAGTGAAGATCATATATTCAGCCGTAGTGGAACCTACGATATTGTACGCTGCCGCCGCATGGGCTCCAGCGGTCAATAAGCTGGGCATCCAGAAACAGCTCAATAGCGTACAGCGGGGCTTCGCGCAGAAGATCTGCAGAGCCTACCGCACGGTCTCCCTGAACTCCGCACTGCTGCTGGCCGGGGTGCTGCCTCTTGACCTCAGAGTGCGCGAGGTCGCCTCTTTGTACGAGGCCAAGAGGGGGCTACCCCATCCGCTGCTCGGGGACAGGGAGATCGAGCGGATGGCCTCGAAGATCGAGGCCCCGCATCCCGCGGAGCTAGATAGCTTGGAGTTCGGCAGCCTGGTGGACGAGGAACAATGCAGGGCACACTCCAACTTTGCCCTGCGAATGTTTACGGACGGCAGCAAGATTGAGGGCCGGGTTGGCGCCGCTGTGTCCGTATGGAACGGCGACGCCGAAACCAAGGCCCTCAAGCTTGCTTTGTCGTCCTATTGTACCGTCTACCAGGCGGAACTCCTGGCTATCTGCACGGCGGCCGAGTACGCTTTGAGCTGCGATGGACCCAGTATTGGCATCTTCAGCGACTCCATGGCGGCGCTCCAGGCGGTGGCGAACGTCGAGTCCCCCCATCCCCTGGCGGTGCAAACACGGGACGCTCTTAAGCTGTGCAAAAGCCAGGGTAAGAGCGTCTCGCTGTTCTGGATTAAGGCACACGCGGGGTTGGAGGGGAACGAACGCGCCGATGAACTCGCCAGGAGCGCCGCACTGGGGTTGCGGAGGCGGCCAGACTACGACCGCTGCCCTGTCTCATTCGTCAAAGGTATGATCCGCAAGGGGACCATTGACGAATGGGACAGGAGATACAAATCGGGAACAACAGCTTCGACGACGAAGCTGTTCTTCCCGAGTGCGGCGGAGGCGTACGGTATCGTGGGCAAAATGGTGCCGTCGAGCATCACCACGCAGGTCCTCTCGGGGCATGGTGGGTTCTCCGCGTACTTGCACAGGTTCAAGTGCGCGGATGACCCGTCCTGCTTCTGCGAGCCCGGCGTGGACCAGACAGTGCAGCACATATTGTTTCGGTGTCCCGCATTCTCCAAACAGAGGTACGATTTGGAGCAGGAGTTGGGAATGCGGGTCACCGAAACCACAGTCTCCGAATTAGTGGTGGGCAAAACCCGAACAAAATTTTTAAAATACTGCGTCAGTCTAGCCGTGGTTGTCATCGACCGTAACAAGCAGAGCGGCTCCACCTAGGACTAATGTTGTATACCTCGGCTATACCCTGTATAGCCGATGGTATCGCGGTGGCTAGGTGGAGCTGTGAAGCTCTCTGTCGCCCGTGGCTGGACTGACGCAGTATGGGGAGGGAAGTTTGGAAACAGATAGGATAGTTTCACCGGTGTTGAAAAAACGGGCAAAATTAAAATTTTAGATAATAAAAGATGATGTATGAAAGAATAAAATGAGGAATAAAAGAGTATGATGTATGAATGTGTATTTATATTTTATTTTGAAAATTAATAACAACTTAGCCATAAAAAGAGCCTTGCCCATGGCAGGGGTGCAAGAAAAAAAAAAAAAAAAAAAAAAAAAAACCCTAAGGATTTAGCGAAAAAACTTTACATTTTTACTTGGCGCGGCTACTGTCAAATCTCGACAACCCAGAGGAAAAACCCAACCTTACCTAGGTCATCGCCAAGTTAGCGATAATTACAAAACGTAAATCCTAAAATACGAATTTAGTGGTAAGTGCCAGGATTAGTTCGTGCGAACTACTGCCGGCCGGCGCCTACCCACTACCGTTAGTAGATGCAGTTCGCACGAACTAATCGGGAGCGGAAGCACACAATGTAGTTTAGATCAAATTGCCTGTAAATTTGACTTTTGCAAAGTAACGCTTGAATCTATTAACCATTACCTCATAATTTCTATCTTTAATATGTGTCAGTGAAATGCTAGTATGAGAGCTTATATAAACCTCACTTAAACCACAATCTAAGCTCGATCTGAGTTCGACCTCATATACATATATGGACCTAAACCGGACCCAATCTAGACCTGGCTAAACTTCAGTTCAGTTAGGTCTGGATTGGGGATAACTCAGGTCTGGCTTAAATCAGAACTGCGTTGGAACTAAACCGTACTTAAACCACACTTACATGGAACCTAAGGAATCATTCTAAATTGGTTAACATGCAATAATCTTTTATTAAACTCTAGTTGATTTTAATAAACTATTATTGCATCAAATATAATTTAGTCTTCGAAATGTGACTTCTGCCAATAGAGAAGTTCTCATCGACAATAATATATTAGAATTTGTTAATGATGTCGTATTTCTTGAAATAACAATAGACTCCAAATTGCAGTTGAGGCACCACATAAATAGACTTACCGGTGAGCTCAGCTTCGACGCATATGTAGTCAGGAGAATTAGACGGATGTGGCTACTGTTGCGGGAAAAAGCGGTTGATATTGAAACAATTTTTGTCTTACAAAAGACAGCCATCCGCTCTATTTATAACATCTCTCCAGAGAATCAATTCGGGAACTTTTCATAGAAATAAATATTGTCACGGTTACCTCCCAGTATATTTATGAAAACATATGCATAACGCATAAAAAGTTGTTTTAAAAATTATTGGAAGCAGGAATAGACTACGTATGCTGGTACATCGACTTGCCAAGACCAGTGATTGTATTCAATTCTATAATAATTTGCTTGCAACTGTTTGGTCCTTACTTGACGATATGTTCAAAAGGCACATAAAAATATTCTTTGTAAGAAGGCTTATTACATAATAAATATCTGACTACTGACAGAGATGTCTGGAAATGATTCAGCACATATTAATTTATCTTTAATTTTTTACTACTTGGCATCATTATATATACACTGACATAAACTGATTTGGAAAAAATCTACATTGGGAAGTTTCTTTTGATATTTCTTTCTTTACCAATGGCCATTTTCGAAATACTGATAGATTGAAAAGAAAAATCCAAATTATTTTAAAAACTAAAGCTATGAATATAAGATACAATAAAATTTTATTTAAAAACTAGCTGACCCGGCAAACGTTCTGTCATATAAATTAATTCTCATACTTACGGAATATACATAAAAAATTCATAAAAACGGGTCGAGCCTTTTCGAAGGAGTGCGACCACAAACACCGTGACTTTCAAATAAAATGTTAGACATGTCTAAATACCCTCGAGGGCTCAATGGGAAATAAAGAATTTTAATCTTTTATTCTTTCTCAGCCTAATATACTAATATAATACAATGGGTACACTTTCGCATTAGATATAAACCATGTTATGTTAGTGTTATGTGTATTACAATCCGCAACGCAGCAACTTCATACTAGCACCCTGGTGACGTGCCTTTCAAAACAACTCTCCGGCATATTGTTATTCGCTGCGGGTTATAAGGTGGAGGTATGTCTCCTGTCGAATTGTCTTTTATTTAAGACAGCTGTGCACTCTACATATTTGCAGGATATGACGTCATTGTATTGAAGAGGTATCATTGTATTTAACCAGAAGGAGACTTTGTAGAAAAGTCGTCTGCGTGGGTACCTCTGTCTCACCTATTTCTACCGCCAAGCAGCTGTATATATATATATATATATAGATAGATATATATGTTCCGGTTTGAAAGGTGAAATGTCACGAAACAGCCTTAGATCAAAAGATGGGCAGCGCGCGAGTAACATCCCCGTGGTGTTGCGAGCGTCAATAGGCTGCGCTGACCGCTTACTATTTAATGCGGGCCGCATGCTTGTTTGCCAGTCTAGTTGTATAAAAAAGAAGAGTTCTTGAAGCTCTTACAGATATTTAGCGAGTACTTTTCTGTGTAAGGTGATAATTAAAATTATGATATGGTATATAATTGCAGGTGGCGAAAATTTTCATTCCATACGCAATGAGAGCTAAAAAAGTTGACATGAAACAACTGAAACACTGCACATGGAAAATGCTGACGGAGAAAACGCCAGAGGGACATAAGGAAGATGTTACACCATCTACGTTCTTCTCAATATATTCACGGTTACCGACGAAATTGTCGACAAATATGCGAGAGTCGCTCAGTGTACCTTTAGCCTTACTCAGCGTACTACATTTAGCCAATGAGAAAGGACTAATTTTGGAAAAACGACATGACCTGAACGATATAGGCATATTGGGTCTTATAAAATAATTATTTTAGAATATAATTATATATCATCTATTTTTATGTAACTCTTGCAGAATGGCCGGTTATTAAAATATGATTGTAGGGACGAGCCCGGCGAACCGAAAGGGAGTTCCATAATAGTATAATACTAGTGTTAAGTCTCTTTTTGAGCATTTGCATACATTATTATATCTACACATTAACAATGTATTCAGAAACGGTAGGCTACTAAAATCTTGGGTTAGATTTAAGCATGACAAATAATAATTAATAAATATTGTACAGATAATTAAATATATATGTAATCTATTTTATATATTTAAATATATATATTAATTATAAAACTGTGTTGCGTTGTATAATGTAATTTATAATGCATGAAGAATAAAGATATAAACAAAAATTACTGTCACATAGATAATGTTGTGTTGCCTACGATATTTTTTTGAAAACATTGGAAATGTAGATAAAATAATTTATGAAAAGTACGATAGAGGTCTATGAAATTTGCATGAATAATACAAAGGACAGTCAGTGCTGGACAAGGGTCTTGTACATAGTAATGAAGTGAAACAAAATGGTCACAAATTCCGCTTCTTAAATACATTGTACAGATGTGTTTGTATAAGATATATAATTTTTGATGTTTTTATTTTGATAATAAGCAATAAAATAGAGTACTTACTTGTACATGATTTTCTGATTTCACTGCCTCCATATTGCATAAAATTATTTTTGTAAGAATATAAAAAAACAAAAACATCCTGCAAACTTATATCCGAAGTGGTACGGGAAATCATTCCAATAGCGAAACTTAGTCTAATTGTTCTACAAAACAAAAAATAAACATCTAGTTTAGGATTTTAGGGAGGAAAAAGGAAGATCATTGAACAAATCGAAAGGAGAGCAGCCCGTAGAAGGCAAAGCAAGGCAAAGTCAAAAGGCGCGGTATCTATATAATATATACAATATTTGATGTAGAAACAAAAATTTATATGTAAAGTCGTATTTATGCAAAGGCGCTTAACTTCCTCTTCTTTATTTAGAGGAACTCCTTGGTTCGTCTACGTTGTGACTACCCTTGTTCAAGAAATTACAGTGCATACATTGTTTTCAATTGGCTTCACAAGCTCCCGCTTTTCCAGACGTGTGACCTGATTTCGCTCTTGGTTGGTAGGAAGAATATTCAAAATTTTCATTAGAAAGAGTCCTCAATTAAAACCACATCATCGGTATATATGCGTGCTTAGTTGGAGCCAGTTACTGGAAGTCTAAAGATCTTTTCCTATAGTTCATGATGGTATTAAAAAAGGAGCTTAGGTTTAATTCGTGGCCAAATTAGCTGAAAATTTAATATTACGAGTATTATAGGCAGAATATTCGTTACTTCAATATCATTGATAGAAAATATTTTTAGATAATCAAGGTCAAGACACGTTGATTGACGGTCTTTCGCACATCGCCGATTGTAAAGTGTCACACGTAAAGCATTCGCGTCGGTACGCAGCCGAACGGACACGTACAGCTAATATCGTTGCCCCAATATGTCGGAGAGTTCAGTCGTAGAAGTCGTAATTTTACTTCTAGTTTGCAAGCAATGAATGAAGAACAACAAAAGGAAGAGTGCAAAATATATCAAAGAAGTTATTGGATCCATCCATTATGGAAAAGTAGGATTGCGCAGGATACTTAGCGACGCAGTTCTCAATCTTGTAGCCCAAGACATATGTTTTTAAAAATATTTGATAACAGGATAGTTTTAAGAGACCTAAATATTGTACTGGAAAGTACAGAAAAAAAAATCGGCCAAGTGCGAGTCGGACTCGCGCACGAAGGGTTCCGTACCACTATCTATAAAAATGGCAAAAAAAATCACGTTTGTTGTATTGGAGCCCCCTTAAATATTTATTTTATTCTATTTTTTAGTATTTGTTGTTATAGCGGCAACAGAAATACATCATGTGTGAAAATTTCAAGTGTCTAACTATCACGGTTCAAGAGATACAGCCTGGTGACAGACGGACGGACAGCGGAGCCACAGTAATAGGGTTCCGTTTTACCCTTTGGGTACGGAACCCTAAAAAGATGCTCTATCATGTTTTTCATACCTTAAATATATTTGCGTGCGTCATTAACGGTGAATGGCCGAAAGAAAACAAAATGTGTTGGATGAGGGATGCTTCAGAGTTTTAGTAAGACAAGGACGTTGGGAACGGATGGGGGGTCTTATGAGAAAACCGGGATCGATGGTATTGGGAATTTATATTAGAGAGCATAATAATTAAATAGCAAAATATTATTAGAGAGCTCGGTGGCTCAGTCGTGAATGACGCGACTTTGACACAAACGCTCGTGGGTTCGATTCATTTTTCATTCATTCACAAGGCAAACATTTGTGTACATGAACATGTATGTTCGTCTTGGTCTGGATGTTTTAAGAGAGGTAGGGCGCATCAAAGCAGCCTGTCTGGGGAAGTACCTCCACCTCACAGAAAACCGCAGCCAAATAACAATTGTTGTGTTACTGCGTGTGAGGTCACCAGTAAGCTCCCAAGGAGTTGCTGTGTAAGCAGCAGAGGAGGCATCGCGCGAGTGGTATATGTTGCAAGCGTTAATAGGCTACGGTAACTGCTTTACATCAGGTGGACCGTATGAAACATGGTCATATTTACCCAAGCCGTTAATATAACGGGTGGCTAGAGTTTGTAAGCGTTCTAGTTTATTAAGTAGCTCCTCGGTCACATCTAAATAGTAAATGTCAGCATAGTCGAGAATAGGGAGGAGACTGCGCAAGCATAACTTTAGTTTTAAACGGTAAGGAGTTCTGGAGCTGCCTGAGTGAATGAAATGTGTAATGCATGCGTTTACTGACATTATTGACCTGCGCTGTCCAGCATAGTGTCGTCGATGATCAGTCCCATGTTTTTTGTTTCATTTGTAAAGGCAATCGGAAGACCCTTGTAACTAACCTGTGGCAAATCACTAACCTTGACCCTATTTTTCAATTGCCGACTACCCAACTAAGGCCAAAGCTATTAGCCCATTACTGGACTGCGCACAGCTCTTCATTCATAGCTGCAATAGCATAAGGTGCACCAGGTAACAAAAATTGTCTATAAATTTAAAGATCATCTGCATATAGATGGTAGGGAGAAGTAATTACTTTGGATAATTGGTTAATGAAAATCGAGAAAAGTAATGGAGATGAAATGCCACACTGTGGCACACCAGCAATTAGTGGAGTCCAATCAGATGAATATTTATCAAGTTTGATACATTACCAGCGTCCACGAAAATATGAATCGAACCATGCGGTCACAGATAAGGACAAATTCAAAGAGCGAAGAATTCCTAGGAGAATGTCAAAATTGACAGAACTAAATGCGTTACTAAGTCCAACAGAATAACCAGGGAAAGTTTTTTATTGTCTATAGCAAATTGTATATCATCTGTGACATTTTAATAACGTATTCACTTTCCTTTGTAACCATCCATAAACATCAATTAGAGGGACGTCACTTTTCGAAGCATACAGATTATGGTCAGCAGTTTCTAGATCGAAAAAAAAACCTTTTCATCTCCATTCATAAGTTTTTAGGGTCATACAGGTATGGTATAAAAACACAAGATTTATACATAACTTTATTGTTTAAATCAAATAAACAATTCGCAAACATAACGTTATGAATATGAAATAGTACACCATTATTTTGTGTAATCTGGATAGTGATGCCAAATGAGAAACAGTTTCATTGGTTATAAACGAATAATACAATATGTGATGGTACCCTATTATAGGGAATGTGTGAATACGTAAGCAGGTTAAAAAAATAAACTTTTTAATGTGTCCATTTCTTCACTTTAATTTATAGGATTTTGCAAAATTTAAATCTCAAATATCACTTGTGTCACTTTATGTGGAAAAATACTTAAAGCATTTTAATAAATAAACCCGATTATCCGAATTTTTATACATTTTACGTTTTCGAAAACATTCTACTGTAGGTTAAAAATGTTTTACGGCATGTAAGTACAGTGTAAGTTAATATGCGATAATATAAGACAAGTCTAGGTGGTCTTTTTTAAATGTCAGGTGAATTTGGATTTATCATGTAAACAAAAACGAATGACTGCAATTAGCAAAATAATACGACAAGGAATGTCGAATGTTATTAAACGAGATATTTAACAAGGTACCAAATTTAATTAGCTTTCCACTCACGTATTACATGTTGTATACGTAACCTGTTAACCACGCTCCACGAATACACACCCTCTACAAGATTATTTTACAAGTTTCGATAAATTAAAAAACTCACGACTCATTAACTTACATAGTATAACAATTTTCGTGATTGTGCCACTTTTTTCGGGTTGAAGAAGGTTAACACTTTATACTTTTATGCAATTTTGAGCAACGCCAGTTGTATACCAGAATTTAAAGTTTTGCAATATCTATCAAATTGTCGAAATCACAGATTCGGCAATACAATTTTCACTGAACTGTTGATTGTAGTAATGAATGATAATAATTAAATTTAAATGAGTATTTTTTTCGTGATAAAAAAATTTTTCGGTCCGCCTAATGTATAGTTAAAAGGATTTTTAAATATACATTAGGCGGACCGTTACTCGAAAATATTGTGCCCACACCAAGGGTTTTCACGAACAAGCGTATCCAAACAATATTAAAAGTATTTTAAGAGCTTAATTCCTCACGTCGATATATTTCGTAGAATTGCTCGATCTCGCACGCTCGTGAAAATGACTCCAGACAGAACACATGTTTTAGTTCTGAAATATGACAGATATTTATCGACGATCGGAATCCAATGTCAGACAAATATTATGAAATGTAGCATATTCAAATACGAACGATATTTAACGCCGTTGTGGGTGACGAAACGTCTAGCGCCTTCCAGATTGTCTAGCTAGGCATTTCGTTAGGCAACTATAACGAGCCAGTAAAAAACATTATCATAAAATGACGAGGAAATATTATTCCGATATATTTATCTGCACGGTTTGTCCCGTAGTGCTAGGAGACGAGAGACATTCATAAAAAATACTATGGAGATAAGACGGTCATTTTGGGCAGTAGAAAAACCCGCCCACATGTACTTGCGTGGATATGTAACATTTAAAATGTCATTACTATCATGACGAATGATAGCCAACATGGCATAAAATTATGAAAAAAATACTTATGCACTCATGTGCTAAATTATATAGCACTGACCAGTAGCTACTACTAAATAATAAACCTCTTGTGTCTCTCTCTCTCTCTTCGCTACCCACAGCGACAGCTAATATCTCTTTTATCTGAATAGTAGCACTATCTATGGACAAATACTTACTCAAAAAATATTAAAGTTGTCACAGGTTGAAAACAATATAATAGTAATACAAAATGCCACTTCTTGAGCGACAAGAATAATAACAATAAAAAATTACGTCTTTTCAATAAAGTCATACTCTCAATCAACAGGTACACAATACTTAACAACATAAAATAAACTCACATTAAAACAAATACTGGACACACTCAAATAATCCGAGCAATAGAAACATACATTTGACAAACAACTGAGAATCCTCCATAGTTATCACTTGTTCACTGTAAAAGTTTTTCACCTGTTCCTTGAACATAGAGAATAACAGTATTTGATGATTTTAAAGACAAAAATCACTAATCAAGTCACTAAGTAACATTTATTAGCATGACGCGCAATATTGAGGTCGAGCGCGTATCATACAGAGCGTTCTGAAGTACTTCCATCATGTGATAACATTTGGTACTACTGTCAGAATAAAATATTGCGCGAGAAATTCGCACGTCAACTGTCCCATGCTTTTCTACCATTAAAGGAATTTACATTTAGAAGCGTTAGTTTTATAAGTTTAGTGTCACTCACAATCTTTTTCTGCAATAGTGTTAAGATGTACACGAGATTTTAAATTTATATATACACAATAAACAGGGAAGCAAACTTCTCCAAAATATCTCTTAAATCATCGTATATATCTTCTGTCTAAACATGTGATTTCATGTCGCCCTCTGCAATGCTAGCTTGGTCTTTATCACTATTTGTGTGAGGATCCTTCACCGCTTCTTTTGAAGCGCACTCTGTCACAGGCACCTCTTTTACTTGTGAATTTTCTGTAGAGGATTCTAGGCACAGGGATTCTTTAACTGATTCTTCAACAAGAGATTTTGTTTCAGGAGCTTCTTTGCCGGGAGAATCATGTGCAGGCGGCACCTGGTCTATGATAGGCGACGTATTCTTTGATTTGTCAGGGTCACCGTCGCTAGTATAACCTGTATCTGTGTTAATAGAATCTTTTGATTCGTCTCTTTCAGGTGACTTGACAGAGTCGCTAGAATTCAATAATAATTCAGACGTCTGGTTATTTTCTGGCGAATCTAAAAGTTCATCTGTAGTGTCTACGAATTCGTCACTTAAGTTATCCGCTTTAGCCTCAAACGATTTGTTTTCTATTACTGTATGATTGCTCTCCATACTTTCGTCTAAGTCGGGTAGTGATATATTCTGTTCGTTAACTGCTTCTTCTGCCCCGTATACATGTTGTTCATAAGCACTGTCTACATTAATCGTTTCTTTATTGGTACATTCTAAATTTAGTGCCCCAGCAGTGGCTAAATGTACATCAGATTTATTATTACCTCTGTCTTCTCTTTCTTGAGATTTTAGCTCAATAGCACTGAGTTCATCAGGTTTTGCAGACAATGTATCAACAACATCGGAAATATCTTCTGAAATTTTATTAGTCATTTCTTGTTGATTGTTACTTGATTCAGTTGGATTATTTGAAGTTATTGTTGAACTAGAACTACAGACATCTATTCCATCAAGTAATAATTTCACCAAAATTGGTTCTTTAGTGCTATCTAAAAATTCTATTTGGAACGTTATAGACTCGTCAGCTGCAAGATCGTCTAACTTAGACTTGATTATGTCATTGATCGAATTATCATCACTCAATCCTGTTAAACGACAACATTTTGCAAGTGGTTCTGTAATTGAGAGATTCTCAGGAAGCTCCCTAAAATCTTCGCATTTTGCTTTATTGCCATAATCTATAAACTGCACATGGTACCCGATGTCGCAACTTTCTAAAATTTTGGCTCTATACCACTGCTCATCTTCTGTCCAAAAGGCTGCATATATAGAGCCGACTCGCAATTCAGGTATAAGGTCAAACTCCTCGGCACCTCTCAACCCATCCATGACTTTATCCAGGTCAGATATAGTTTCATCGAGTTGAACATAAAATTCCTCTAGGGTATTGATGAAGCAAATCTTCCCACTACTGTGTAGATCCTGCCCGACAGGCGTAGGTCGCTCACTCGCTGGATGTTCCTCACAGAGGCACACAAGTTCTTCTGTGACCGATTTACCATCCAAGTAAAGCTCAACAATTGATATGTCGCCCGAAGCAATGAATTGTACGTTGAAAATAGTGGCTCCTTCAGCTGCCAACTCGTTAAATTTAACTTCAGACTTACGAGACCATTTAATGTCTCGCGGTTTTTGGAGTGCACACTTTCTAGATAGAGCTGGTTTAGTTTTAAGATCATCAGGCAGGCTACGTAATTCATTCGTAATCGACGCATTACCATAGTCCATAAAGAGAACTTCTGTACCTTCAGAGCCATCTACGATCACTTGGGCTCTATACCAGGCACCGTCTTCTGGATATTTAGCAGCACAAATAACGCCTTCTTCTTTTTCAATGAGCTCAGGGAAGTTTTCAGCATCTACCATGGCGTTTTCCATAGCTTGCAATTCGGGGGTGGCTGTTTCAAGTTGTATCCAAAACTCCGATGGAGAGTTGACGTGACTGGCAAAGCAAGATGGTAAATCGCCACATTCGGTTTCTTCAGACCTAGTAGCATAACCTTCTGAAACCAACTTGTCAGTGAGATTCTGGCCATTGACAAATATGTCAACGTAGGTCGTTACATCTCTTAGTACGATTAGAGCATCGACTGGTGTTGAAAAATCGCCGACTAGTTGAGTGAAGAAGTCGGAGGCCGGCTCGGACCACTGGCCTGTGCCAGTCGGAATAGCATTAACACTTGATTTCATGGCATACCGCTCGATCTCATTCATTTGACCTGGCATAGCCTTTATCAGACCAGGCTGATTGTCTAGTACATCGGTGTTGCCGTAATCAATGAATCGGACAGTTGTTATATCAGAGTCTGAGTCTAGAATTTCAGCACGGTACCATTGATCATCAGCCAAATATTTTGCAATACACAGGGTGCCCATTTCCCGATTTTCAATATCTGCGTAGGTGTCCGCATTGGCTTGAAGCTCAGCTTGGATTTCTTCAATTTTCTCAGACTTATCTACCATCTGGAGCCAGAAGTGTCCAGGTGTATCTATATGGCTGATGTAGACTTGTGTACAACCATCGGGCAATGAGACTGGTTCTTCTAGAGGCAAGTCTTCTTTTTGTTCCTCTTTTGAAATAATTTGAGGTGTAGCTAGTTTTTCATTGACCAATTTCATAGACAGGTCTACACCGTCAAGATGTAAGCCCGCAAGCCACCCGTCACTGCCAAAGGCGAGAGTCACTTGAACCTCTTTTTCCAATGTCCATTCTTTGAGCTTCGTTAAGGCATCATCTTGCAGAGCAACGAGACCTAAGCTTGCTACCAGGGCAAGAGCGCAAGGCTCATAGAATTGAGTATCTAGTTTCTTGAGGCTCGTTTTCACTAAGGCTTCGGTGTTTCCGTAGTCAGAGAACTGAACTTTGACATCGTTTTCTTCAACACTAACTATGGTGGCGCGGTACCAATTCCCATCACTTGATTTGGCGGCGCAAAGACCATCTATTTCAAAACTAGGTAGATCTTCTGGCGTTCCTGGAAAGATTTAAGAATACATTGATGGTAAATGGAATGGAAGTAAATAATAGAACTTTAAATAATAGAATGGTACAAAATTATTACCTTCTTCATAGAATTTATATAAGACATCTAACAGCTGTGCAATAGTATCGCCATCTGCTGCCTTTTGTAAATAAATTTCATTAAGATTTTCCAAATGCGAGATATACGTCATTCCAAAGTTATAGTTGAAGACGGATCTCATGCATAGCTGTACTACTTCGTCGTAGGCGCCCTCGTCTGGCTCAAATATGGAAATCTTTTGGCCTGTCTCGTTGTTGTATAGAGTCGTCAGTAAACTAGAAGCAAACATGTTTACATATAGACTGTTTTGTTTTGACTAGTATTGGATCAATCAAGTATTCTTTCGAAAAAATTGATTAATCAAAACTAATACAGTCAGGACTAATTCAGTTCAGACTTACATATCATTTCAATCATATTCATCATTAAGCGATAAAGTCACTCAATCATGACTAATGATCACAAATACCATGAATTTATATGAATAGTGTGAAAAAAAATGGTCAATTTTAGTAGTTTACTTGTCGCATTTACTATACAGTGTTAAATATTTATTTATTTCGCTACATTTATATTTCACTGTGACTACAGGTCTTGTATATATTTTAGACATTGTAGACGAATCCTGCTAGCGCAGTTGTCCTTTTTGTGACAAGTTATTAAAATTACCATTTAGTTTATCTAATTATTATAAAATAAATTGTGTATTACAAGGCTAAGTGACAATTAATATAAATAAAATATTTACCTATATTATTTATCTTTTTGTAGGCAAAACTGTGATTATATTTCTCAGTACACGTCAACATAAATCTTTATTGTTTATAAGACATAAGAATATAAATAGTAGAGGATAGAAATAGTAAATATAAATGGTGTGTTTATCTCACGGTCCGTTATCTTTGAGAGAAGGGAGGTTATAGCAATAGGCCTATAATTAGACGGATAGATTATAATCTATCACCCTTCTGACGAGCTTGGTGGCTCAGTCGTGAATGATGCGACTTTGACACCAACGCTCGTTGGGTTCGATTCCCACACAAGGCAAACATTTGTGTGCATGAACCATGTCTGTTTGTCTTGGTCTGGATTTTTAAGAGAGGTAGGGCGCATCAAAGCAGCCCGTCTGGGGAAGTACCTCCACCTCACAGAAAACCGCAGCCAAATAACAACTCCCTAGAGGGTTGTAGTGTTCCTGCGTTTGAGTGAGGTCACCAGTAAGCTCCCAAGGAGTTGCTGTGTAAGCAGCAGAGCAGGCATCGCGCGAGAGATACTTAATATAACGCAAGCGTTAATAGGCTATGGTAACCGCTTTACACCAGGTCGGTCGTATCCTTGTATGCCCTAAGTTGCATCATTTGACTTTGGAACGAAAAGGTGTATTTCTCCCAAAAGCCGCGATAGTGGAACGTGTCTTTTTTATCAGTCACAAGTCGCACTTTTGAGTTTTTAGGAAGAAAAAAAAAAATTTAATAATCTGTAAAAATTAATTACTCCGTATATAGAAGCGCTTTTCTGGAAATAAAAACTGAAAAATGTGCGCCCAAAGTTGCTTTATCAGACTATATTTATCTAGAATGAATATATTAAATAGTTTTTTTTAGAATAAATTTTAGTTTTTTTTTTTTTTCATGAAAAGGTCACAACACCTTCTACATTTAAAAAAAAACTAAATTATTTGAAACGTGGGTGTTTTACTATTGCATTTTAAATGATCCATGAATACTTTAACAGCACAGGGATCTTTTTGGGTCATATCATATGGTCACTGTGAGTTGGTGTCAAAGTCGGTAGGGTTGGCAACGCATCATTCACGACTGAGCCACCGAGCTCGTCAATAATTAAAAATGTAACCACTATTCATAAATCGATTTTGGGCACTTTAATTATAAAACCATTCAGTGAATGTTCAAAAATTATATATTCACTAACCTACATTCCTCCACGTCATTGATATAAACAATGAATTTCTTTCCATTGAGCAGACTCTTCAGCTCCTCGGGTGAGACCAGAGTGTTTGACTCAGAAGTATAGTTGTTAAAATGGCACTGCAGCGACTGATAATAGTACACACTTAGATCTGTTGGTAGGATCATAAGCTGAAATTATAAAAATATGTACCTATGTTACTTGTTCTCAAACTACTAGATTACTGGCGCCTTTCCTCTCCTCTCTTTTATTTAAATTTAAAGTTACCATTACTAATTTAATTTGAAAAATCTGTTCCAAAATTTCTAATATAAACATCCCCTAACAGAAGATTGACAGTTAAAGGTACAGTTAAGTGCACGTCAAGCTTTACATTTTGACCTTAGTATCATTCTTAAGTACCTTGCAATAACAAAACCGACTGACACAATCGGTATCGGAAGCGTGATCTGCTCTTAGCTGTACCCAATTGTCTCATAAGTCAACATTAAAATATTTTAAAATATTAATTATGCTTGTGTTTAGTGATTAGGGGTGGCAGCGCACGAGTGCCACTCCTGGTGCTGCCAGAGTCACAAAAAATGGAATATGAATAAAAATAATAAAGATATTTAATTTATTTTCATCAGTAATAAGAGAAAATATTTCGAATTTAAATATCAAATGGTGAAAAGTATCAAATACCGAGGAAAATTCATTACAAGGGTACTCACATTGTCTAAGGCTGTAGTGATAGTATTCCCATAATCTGGTAACACTGCCGTAATGTTATCCTTATCGGCCACGTCATTTAATATAGCGCGGTAGATCTTGCTCTCGTGTTTGACAGTGCAGTGGATACCTTCTGCTAGACTGTCCATCGTTAAAGGGGTTAGCTGAAAAAAAAAATAAGAATTTTAATAAATGTCAAGTCTTGTTAACTCTGTATATTAAGAAGATAAATGTTAATGGTTTACATTTACTTCATCCAGAAATACCAAAAAAGCTGTAATTGTGTATAATAATAATAATTGACAACTATAAAAAATCATTATCCATTTACGTCAGAGATTATATTACTACGAGTATTAATCCTTGTGTTCGTCCCAATAACAACAAAAAAAACATAATTGAAAATTTTAGTAAAACTATATACGAATTTGCATGCAACCTTTTTTTTCTCTTCTGTTTGCATTTTTTTTATTGATAACACTAAAACTCATCAGTAGCTACTAAGCAAAGAAAAAGAGAAATAATTAGGAAAAAGGCACTGAACTGTTTTGACTTATTTATTTATAGATTACTAGTGGCCACCGGTTCTTAGGGCTCCTGACATCACCTTCTTATAAAATGAGTAATTTGGTTGTGGTAGGTGAGTTTTGGCCATCTTCGGCTTCTACATCCTTCGCGTGTAGTACAAAGTAGAGCTCAGTCAATCTCGTATCTGGGCATAATGTATCAGAGACACAGAATCACACTATCCAAGAATGCTTTCGGCAAAATCTACAAAACTGGATAAAAACTTCAGGTCCATAGCCAAATGCTTCCTCACGATAGTAAGAAAACTTGATCCGTTCATGCCCTTCCATTTTCAACCTGTGCTTCCCAAAGCATACCATCGGATTTAAGCCTCTTTCTCTTCTCAAAGATTTCACCGTACACTTTGGCAGCTAAGTTAATTAAAGTGATAACCCAATAGTTGGCGCAGCCCATGTGTGATCTCTTGTCTTTGTGTAAGGGATGAACGTATGTCTTCAATCCGTTAGGACGTTTACGGTTTTCCAGCCTAAACTCCCGCTAACATTGAATTATTCACGTTTCGTAACGACTATTCAATCTCATCCACAATAATACCATCTGACCTTACATCCATATACACGTAACTCGCTTATTTAAACGGGAGTAAGGCACAGCTTAATTTAATAAAATTTAAATATGTTGTGCTATGATTATGGTTCGGTGTTATCAGATGGAATGTAATTTAAAATCAACAAGAGTGAATTAAACTCGCGTGAAGAGGGTATACGATGAATATTTTATCTGCCATTTTCAGGAACACCGTTCCTATATGAAATCTATATGTTTGTCTCGGTGTGTCTGTCGCTTTTTTTTCGAATATTCGAATTTCGATTTCAGATTCGGATTCAGCATAAAAAAGTAGAATAGGAATGTCTGAAAAACCAACCTCCTACAACATGGTCAACATGGAACATGGTCAAAATGGCCGACAAATAAAAATGAAAAAATGAATTTTTATTTCAGACTAGCTGCTGCCCGCGGCTCCGCCCGCGTAGAGTCAAATGATGTAGTCTATGTGTTAATCCAGATCATAATCTATATACGTGCCAAATTTCATTCAAATCCGTTCAGCCGTTTAAGCGTGAAAGCGCAAAAAACATCCATCCATACATACAAATTTGTAATATTAGTAGGATTCGAAAAGTAAATTCAAAAGTAGAATAGGAATGTCTTAAAAACTAATATCATATTTAGGAACATGGTCAAAATGGACGACAAACTTAAAAAAAAAAGAATTAAATTGTTATATAATTGACGAGCCAGGTGTTCCTCTGGCAATGTAAGTTTGCACATTCTCAACTGGTTTTATGAATAATTTGTTTATGATAAATAAATTAATTTATTCCAAGAATAAATTTAACATTGTAGTTGTAAATCTTATTCTCCCGTATACTCTAAATAGAGTTATATTTTTCGGAAAATAATAAAATTTTAAAAATCTGTCACTCGGATAGTTTAGAAAATTCTTTTTTTTACGTCTAATTGGCCTCCAAAAAGTGGCTGCCATATTAGAAATTGGTTTATTTACGTTACACGTACGTGTTTGGGTCACAGAAATTCATATATGAGCCAAATTTCAACTTATCAGTCCAGTAGATTCACAGGACATAAGCAGTAACATGACGGACAGACAGAAATAAGAGTGATTTTATAAGGGTTCCGTTTTTTCATTCTGAGCTACAAAACGGGAGTATAAAAAATGCTGTTCGAAGAGAGACAGAGTACACAATAGCTGCAAGCAGCGCCAGATATTAATTCATATACCTTGGCTGGATCGTAATTAGCGATGGCCTCTTCCACCATAGCGGCCTTCTCCAAATCGAGCTGGACATAGAATTTCTCAAAGGATTCCACATGTGTCACTCGACATAGTATCTGCTGACCTACAATGATCGTCAGGTCGATGGCTTCATCTGAAAAAAAAAAACTTTCTGATAACAGGTTGAGCTACTTGAATTATATATTTTTTAATTTGTCTTTCAAGCGACTCAAACCTAACTAGTGTTTCGAATGTAGGATAGTTTCTTACAATAGAAGTCCTCTAATCTACCAACAACAGATGTTGTAAGCGAGGACTAGAAGAATAGTCATTTTCTGGATATTTTATGGATAAAAACAGAATTTTTTATACAACGTCGGAAAGCAAGTCTGCGTAACCGTAACCTATGAATGCTTGGCATCCCACTGCCATCAAAGCAATTCCTCAGAGTTTATTGGTAATCTCCTTCTGTAGCAGGTATACCAACAACCCTCCAAGTAGTTGTGATTTGACTGTGGTTTTCTTTGAGGGTTTGTCTTCTGTGTGGTGAAGTCCCCAGTCGGGCTGCTTCAATGCGCCTACCCGGTTTTGCCAGAGCCTCGTTTGTTTATTGGCAGGGTCCGCGAAACAAAACTCCAAGAAACAAAATACAAAACAATGTGTATACATAAGTAAATCTCATTTAACGAACAAGTCTAGTCTAGGTTTGTAATGTGAAAGTGAGAGTTAGTTGCCATTTATTACGAATCGATCGCTCGAGCGACGCCACCCCTGCTGCCAACACCACAATTCCTTAGGAGCTTACTGGTAACCTACCTAACTGAACACATCAAAACTCCAGGGAGTAGTTACTTGGCGATTTTCTGTGAGATGGAGGTACTTTTCCAGTCGGCCTTTGTTTAAAGATTATAATATTTTATAGACCATCTAATTTAAAACTGCTAAGGCATTTATTTGTCGCGAATACAATAGATGACATTGAATAATTTTATCATTATCATGTTATAATTATAATTGTTAATACATAAACCTTAAAACATACATAGACTTTTCGTGCCTACTTACTTTTTGAAGACACTTCTGTCAGCGTAGTTCTAAAAAAAACTCGACTCGAGCTCTTTAATTGTAGGATTCAAAAGATTGTGTCCATTTCTATAATCCCGCTAAGGTCACGTATCGTGGAAGACTACTCCAAACTCCTGTACAAATAGAATACAAACCTTTCAAAGTGACTGATGAGTGAACTTCTGCAGAGCTCGCGAGTTGTTTTTCTACAAGCATATCAGCTACACTGACACTATTGTTCCACAGTGACACTCTGTATAGCTGCTCTTCATTGCACTCCTGGAACACGCACTGATAACGGGGCGCATTGAAACAGAGATCAATTTCTGGGTTAGTCTTCCACTCCCCATCTATAGGAGATACACCAACCAGTGCACAGTGGACAGCCATTTTAGGCAGCTCCATCAACTCTCTATCAAGTTGCCATATGTCCTTTGCATCCACCAATTGCTTGTTTCCGAAGTCTACATATCGAACAATGAATTTAGAGAATGGCTGCACTGCGACAACCGTAGCTCGGTACAACACCCCATCAGTTGGATACCGGGCCAAGACAGACGCCCCTACGTTAATCGTTTCTGCATATGACCGTACGCCTTTGTACATAGTGGGTATCTTATTCATCATGTCTAAAAATTTAGGTTGCAAAGATAATATTTGGGTGTAGAAACTTTCTGGTGATATAATCCAAGTAACTGACACTTCATGCTGAGCTCCAATTTCTACATCTGGCTCTGCAAATGGAGTGTCTAAAGGCACCGGGTCTGCCAACTCCTTGTATTGGACCGTGGGGAACTTGCTTCGGGTATTAAATGAGGAGCCGTGACCACCGCGATCTTGTGAACGGTAGCCTTTATCAGATCTTTTGTCTGAGTCTGAACCGAACGATCGGTCTGCTCTCTCAGCACGATCTCTGGGGGTGAAGTTACTTTTAGGCCGGTCTGAACGGTTGTCGCGGAACTCCCGTTTCTGACTCCAACTCTCTTTCTTGTCGCCCCAGTCGCGTCTCTCGCCCCTATTGTCTCGTCGGTCCGGACGTTCTGATCGATCTGGCCGGTCTGAGCGATCTGGACGATTATCTCTATTTCTATTGCCCCAGTCGTCATTTCTATTCTCATCATGATTGAATTTGTTTTCGCTGAAAACGATTAAGAAATGTTAGAACAGTCAATGTTCAAGAGTTCTAATAACACTAGGCTAATTTATAAGCATGAAGTTGTTAATGATTATGTGGCATAGAGTTTGCTTGAAATTAGTTTTACACTTTAAGTGATATTATCATTATTATATATTTTTATTTTATTATAGTCAGTTATATGTCACATATTGAAATTGTAATTTAGATTAAAATTTAGTATAGATAGGTAATCCACTCTATTATCTCAAACTATAAACAGTTTCAAAAGGTTTATAAAAACTTATATATATCTATGCTCAGCTAGATGTTATAACCTAGAGTATAGTAAAAGTTTAAATAGAAACTTGTACTATACTCGTACATGGTTAATGATAGTAAAATAAAATAAAAAATACAATGCATATTAAAATTATACAGGCTGGCCCAGAGGCGATGATCTTCTAGCACTTCTGGACGAAACTGTATAGGAGCATTACAAGAATCCAAACCAAGCATCTATAGAAATAAATTAGCTGGTGAACAGTCAAACAATAGAAAACGTGTACGGAACGAGGGACATTAGAAAACGTCACAGCGCTAATGGATGGAATGTAACAAAAACGAAAGGCGAGCTAGTATGCAACACATTGTGAGGCGGCCGATACAAAATTAATGTGCTTCGCAAAGCAAGCGTGACAAAACAAATAGGGCGAAGAATCGAGAGCAACGCTGATTCAAATATTAATGCCTTGTTGCCTTGTATCGGTATTTACGATCGCGTGCACTTTTTAGCCGCTTGTAAATGTAACGTTCGGTGCAGAATAATAGTCTAGTATTGCAAAATTTTCAACAAGCAGCTGTCAAAGTTTTCAACATTTCAGTGCACTTCAGCTTGGCTAATAACTAATTGAATAACAACATTTAACTCACAATTTATTAATTCAATATATGTTTATTACATTTTTAATTTCTAACACCTCGCTGCTGCAGTGTATAAAACTAAGAAGTATTTTGAATTTTGTATATTTCTCATTGTAGTCAATATTCACGCTGTAAGATCTTTAAGATACGTGCCGATGTGGGAACATCTTGTGTTACACGCTATGCTAAAGGAAACCAAGGCCGTATGCAATTATCATTATCCTGCCCTGATTCCAGTACATCCGGGGTCGGCGCAGTATTCTTCTCTTCCATTTTTCACCGCCAGGTACCATAATTAACAAAGGAAGCTCTGGTGAAAGAGGTAGGGCGCATCGAAACATATCGAACGGGGAAGTACCTCCACTTCACAGAAGACCGCTGCAAAATAACTCACTGTAGGGTTTCTGTGTTCCTGCGAGTGATTGAAGTTAACAGTGATCTCTTGAGGAGTTCTTATGTTCTTCAAATCAGGTAAAACGAGCGGTTAATTGACCTTCAATATTGTAAAAAAACAATCGCGGTAATTAATGAAAATGTAAGGACATTTCCACTGTTAAATCTTGTTAACTGAAGACAATGAGGAATATACATCAACGTTCAATGTGCGCAAAGAAAACACTACTTTCTAAGTTACAGTGCAACCAAAGCATGTGTTATCAATCAGCATTAATATTAAACCAGGCAGTGATCGAGAGGTATGTGCTGCTCCACACCACAGTACCGTTTTTGTCTGTCCTGTACTGAGCCTTTCTGAGTATTTTGGGCGTTCTGAGCGTCCACGGAAGCGGCCTCAACCGCTTGTCTCAGCCTTTTGCCGACACCCGCCGTGTCTTTGCTCTTCCAGCCTGGCCTTTGACCAGGTTTATCGTGTTGTTCCGTCCTAGGTTTTCTTCTGTCGAATTACGTATGAATTGGCTAGTCAGAATATAATATGTAGAAAAGATAACAATTTGTGAAAGTTACGATTTGAACTGTGCGAAGTAATTATAGACAATTGATCAAATCGTGAATTCGATTAATACACAACATACTGGTTATAATTATAATCTCATAACATCTTTGAATATAAAAGCATAGCTTCAGCACATTGCCTGATAAAATTCTAAACTACGCCAATCTTGCACGTTCCGCCCCTATATGCACTCTTTGCAAAATTTAACAGATTTCACGTCATGACTAATTCATTAGAATAACTCGGTGTTTAACACTGCCATATTACCAACAAACAAAAACTGAATACAGCAGCCGCATTCAGTTTATTCATTTTCTCTAAAATACAAATTGAAAATACAAAATATTGTCAGTTATTGACCAAGTTATTGACATGACCGTTTGTCTAGATCTGGGTGTTTTTAAAAGCGTACTGGGACTGGGGTAGTAGCCCCACCTCTCAAGAGGGTTGTTGTGTTCTTGCAAGTGAGTGAGGTTACCAGTAAGCTCGTAAGGAGCTGCTGTGTTAGCAGCAGGTATGACAAACTTCATCGGGTGGGCTATATGCTTCTGTGCCTCTCGACGTTGTATAAAAAATTAATAAAAATAAAATCGGAAAGGTTGTGTATGAGTTTTTAACCCTTCGAAACACGGGTGGTCGTATACGACCGCGAAATGTATGGGAAAACTTATATAACGGGCTCTGACTGCATTAATTGTACACACTTCTAAAGCATTTTTTAAATACATGTCGTAATGCAAAGACAGACGTCATACTCGTACGTAACGTGCGTACGAATGAAAAGCTGGAGGGCACAGTGGAAGAACAGGATATATCACGGAGTGAGAATTATATACACTTCAAACTTCCTAATAATATCTATAATTTAATATTACCGTTTATTGAGGACATAGGTATAACTATCTAAGAAAATACAAGAGAAAGATATGTAACATCCACATAAACACTGGATTTGACTTTGAAACTACCATACGACAAAAGATTGATGTGGTAGGTTAAACATTGCTGGTGCCTAATTTCTCTATTACATTTTTTGTGCAGTAGCCAAAACATATAAGTAGGAAGAATTACAAGGCTCTCAATGGAAAATCAGTCTTTGATCTCTACTTCCCTTAAGTTGTTATTGTCAAGATGTATACCGATCTTAATTCAAAACCCTTAGTCTACTTAGTTAAGTAGAGTTTACGTTGGAGGTATGCATAACATAGCATCTACAAGTTTTGACCGAATGGAATAAACAATACAATGACAAGACGATTCAAATCTTTATTCCAATTGGTCGTTTTGAAAAATTGTTTTTCAGAAATGTTCTTACCGATCCCTGTTGTCTCTGTTATGTGATCTACTGGCGGTGGCGGGAGGTACGTAGTTGTCGACGGCCGGCGGAGGGCCGTCGTCCCAGACGTCGTCGCCCACGGACGGCGGAGATACTGGAGGCAGGGAAGGAGCGTTCGAACCACTCTCCCACGATTTCGGACCGCTTCGTCTGTGATAATAAAAATAAATGTTATGTTAACTATACAATAAGGTGACAATACTTATCAAATTCAAGTATTGCACGCATGCAACTCTTAGGATCTCTGTGATTCTCACAACCTTCATCTAGGAATAAACTCCCTCCTTAACTCACTTTTCCAAGCTTCACTACTCTCTTCCATTACCTGAATCCATAACAGGGAAAACGCAAAACTTTTGAAAAGTCTTGCTTATCTTCAAGAGATCTAAACAGTAGTTATCCTACATATATCTCAGTTTAAAGAGGTAGGACCCAAGAGAGGTCGTTCGTGCTATCTCGCACCATCTGGAGAAGTAAGTACATTCACTAGTGGCTATTGGATTCGGATGTCGAATCGCCACTAGTGGGGTAGGCTCGATAGACTGGCACGGTGATGAGGGAGACTATCTGAAATTGAGGGTACTTTGACTAAAGTATATGTATAACTGGGAACGGTTGAAATTAGTCCAATTCAACCCTATTATGGACAAGTCTGCACATTCATCGCTAAGAAAATCCCATCTTGTCATCGTCAAGGGCGTATAAATTCTTGGTGTCAATATCTACAGCGAAGTTCAATATCAAAGTCAGCTGAAGAACAAGATCAAGCCGACGTCTAAGAAATTTGGTGTGCTCAGCGGTGCGAAATAACACTTCAACGCGGGTAAATAATACTTAAAGATATAATTATACAAGTCTCAAGGAAGTCCCCACATGGAGCATTGTAGTCTAGGAGGTAGGATCATCCGGAGATCCGGAGACCGGAGACAACTAGCATCTTGTTGGGAGATGATCTGCGAGAATTGTCGACGATCTTAAGCCTACATACGGTTTGAGCCATATAATTTGAGCTACATAAGTTGTAGAACGAATTCCCTACGCGAAGTTTTCTCAAGGAAATATAGCATGAGGTTCTTTGAAAAAGAGGTAAAAAGATTTTTACGTGGTCGGCAAAGCACGAATGTCGCCTCTGTTGTTGCAAGTGTCTATAGGCCACGGTAACTGTTTAGCACCAGGTTTCGTTCGTCTATTCTGCATTTCTGTGTTTTTACACAATCCTTATCTATCGCATCTCTAATCGTGCTTATCTTACTATCACTTTCGTATATCGAGAAGTTATCACTTTCGCTTATCGTCGGGTATTAAACACATGTCTTCGTAGTTTCAAGGTTATAAACTGCGTTCTCTGTCAGTCGCAATAGGAGAGAATCGTTTTTCAGACACGCTGCACAGCACTGTAGCTACGCTTACGACAATTTCTTTACAATATTACGAACTAGCACTAAGAAAATCGCCTTACAAATGCCTTATGCTAAAAATGACCACAATATAGCCTTTACTGGTGGCAGCCGTGGCCGTAGAGTGAATCGTTTTCTGTTGAATGTTATCTGAAGTTATGTTTGTAATCAAGTTCACTCGCCTCACCTCGACCTCACAGAAAACCGCAGCCAAATAACTTCCCCCTGGAGGGTTGTTGTGTGCCTGTGAGTAAGTGAGGCTACTAGTACGTTCCTAGGAGTTGCTGTGTTAGCCGCAGAGGTGACAATACTTAATGTATTGCAAGCGTTCATGATAACCACTTTAAATCAGGTGCGCTGTAGGTTTGTATGCCTCCCGACGTTTAAAAAAAGAGAGTAGAGGTTCATACGAACACAATTTTTACATTCCCCAATATATTTAATGTATAGATACTAAAATTATACGATTTCATGTGTACAGACAGATTATGCGCGATATGGCGCTGTTCAAAGTAGCATTGCACCGTCAGTCCCGGTTAGCAATATCCCGTCCATTAGGATTGGCGGGGTCCGCTACCTAAGGCTAAGGACTGCGTAGATACTGATTTTTACATGGATCTGAAGAGCATGTGGATAGATATTTATTGACGAGCTCGGTGGCGCAGTGGTGAAATGCACTGTTACGCTACTTTGACACCAACGCTCGTGGGTTCGATTCCCACACAGTACAAACATTTGTGTGCATGAACATGTCTGTTTGTGTTGATCTGGGTATTTTCTATGTATAATAAGTATGTATGTACAAAAAAAAATGTATTTACGTATGTTCATCAGTTATCTACGAGTAATACCCATAACACAAACTTCGCTTACTTTACAGCCAGGCTGCCACGATTGTGGCGCGGCCGAGGACACTGCTCAGCACACTCTGGAGCAGTGTCCCAGGTGGTCTCGGCAGCGCCGCGATCTGGTGTCCGCGCTACCTAGCGCGGACCTCTCGCTCCCAAGCGTGGTCCGCTCCATGCTCGGGAGTGACAGTGCCTGGCAGGCGATGGCCTCCTTCTGTGAGACGGTTATGTCCCAGAAGGAGGCCGCGGAGCGGGACAGGGAGGATGATCCCTTGGCTGTCCCGCTCCGGAGACGGCGGACGGGAGTGCGGCGCAGGCGCTACGCGCACCTATTGCCGCCTCCCTGTGGGACTAGTGGTCAGGATGGGAACCTGGCCCCATAATGGTCCCGCCGTCGGAGGGGCTGTCCCAATTTGCCGGGATGGCCCCTGGAGAGAAGAAGTCCGGCGCCTTTTGAGGGGCTGGCCAGTCGCAGTGGTGCCCTGTTGCTAACAGATCCGGGAACCACACCAACGCGGCCGATGGCATTTCACGGGGTTGTTTAGTGGGTATACCGTCGGACAGCCGACGGGGAGTCCCACACTACCACCGGAGGCCACCCAGGCACCGGTGGTGTGCGTAACGCATTTTTCCCCGCGTCACAAAAAAAAAAAGCTTCGCTTACTTTGGGACTAGTTGGCGCTGTGTAATTTGTCCGACAATATTTATTTATTATTTATATTGTGGTAAAAAGTCCAATGGATTACATGCTGATAAGGCCGACACGAACCGCCATTCGAACAAAATGGCGCTTTCTTAGTCGCGCGTTGCGATAGACTTTACTACAGCTGTGCATATAATTTCATCGCTTGGACACGCGATATAGAAATAGAAGGCCCGTTACATATTCAAATTTTATTCCCCCTTCTGCCGCATAAGTTTAATAAGTAATGGGATAACTTTGTAAGAGACGTGTAGGGCTTTGATGAAAAAGCCACTTCACATCAGGTGGACCGTGAAAAAAATATCAGTAGTTCTTCACAATTTTTAGAGCCTACCATCACACGCCAGTAGCAAACGAATTTATAGCAGAGGTGAGTAAGAGCATCACAATATTTTGAGGCAACATCTGCACTGACATTACCTTACAGATGACTCCAGCCAAATAACGATGCTCTATTTGTGACTAACAAAAGCAGATTTTCAAATTATTTATGAAACTTTGAATACGTAAGTGTCTTTAAATCGTGGCATTTTAGTTGGTTGAAAAGATTCATATTCATCAATAAAGCAGGTTAAGCAACGCCGGCCGCAGCCTGTCTATGGATAGGTTTATCTATCTTGAGTTTCGGCTTCGGAGGGCACGTTAAGACGGCGGTCCCGGCTACTGTTGATAGATGAATCGCTGAGATATTTAAGCCCTAAAACACTACGTTTGGCGTGAAAAGGGCGGCATCATGCGACGTCAAGTGGTTTATAAGTTTGTGATTTGGGAGGTGTGTACTTATTTTTTTACAAATGGTTTAACACCTTTTTTTTATTTTGACGAGCTCGGTGGCTCAGTCGTGAATGACACGACGATTCCCACACAAGGCAAACATTTGTGTGCATGAACATGTCTGTTTGTATTGGTCTGGATTTTTTAGGAGAGGTAGGGCGCATCAAAGCAGCCCTTCTGGCGAAGTACCTCCACCTCACAGAAAACCGTAGCCAAATAACAACTCCCTAGAGGGTTGTTGTGTTCCTGCGTGTGAGTGAGGGCACCAGTAAGCTCCTAAGGAGTTGCTGTGTTAGCAGCAGAGGAGGCATCGCGCGAGTAATACTTAATGTATTACGAGCGTTGATACGCTACGTTAACCGCTTTACATCAGGTGGGCCGTATGCTTGTATGCCTTCCGACGTTGTATAAAAAAAAACCCCTACTATATATTACTTGTATAACAGTATCTTTCATTAGAAGGTGATTGTACTCTTAATCAATAACTTTTACTATTTACCACGCGTCTATGCGAGCACTGTAATTATACGGCGAGATTACATAATGGTACAATGGTGGCCGGTTATCTGACCCAACAAATAAGTACTTGTGGATCTCGACTAAGACGAGGCATTACTAAATTTACACTCGATTTCACTATAACTGAAATCATCGAATCTATCTGAAATATCTAGGTACCAATTATTTTTTTCTTATTGATCACTACCTCCCAAGGAATGCAACTACGATCAATTGCACACACGTGGGCGTGTCATTCTGCTGACGATGCTCTGATTTCCACATGATAGGTATTCCAGTAATTTCTCAATAAATCAAAATAGCGCCCCGACGCTTGAGAACTCTCACCGAAGAGATACTAAAAGGCATGCATATTCCCATGTGTTGAGACTACAGGAGAAATAGGAAAATAAATAAACAGACAAAAACGTATATTACAATATCAATTTAGTGGCGAGTAAGTGTCACCTGGCATGTCATTGTTTTGATTGACAAGGTAACAATTTACAACACGTATAATAATAACCGATCTACTAGCACACCTAACTTCATGATCATAAATTCTGTTTATCATCTGCAAACATTATATTTTCACACGCCAGCAAATATTATAAATAAGGTTACCACTTCCTAACCGGTAGATTATTTTAGTATACTGTCTATATCTTCACGCCAGGTACCTTGCGGGGTAGGCAGGGCGAACCGAACGTCACAAAACTTGGTCCGGACACACCTCGCAAGCTTTTGTAATATTACTTCGCAGTTCTTTAAATACACGCTCGCCGGTTCCTAGGCCTCCTAAAGTCCTAACATCGCCTTCTGATAAAACTCCAATTTGATCATGTAAGTCTTGGCCGTCCCCGGCGCTAACATCCTTCCACTACCTCGTTGTCGTTACAGGTATCTATTTGGCCATTATTTCTACATACCCAACCCAATACGGCACACGTTTTGTTATCTCAACACTGACACTCTCTTTTTCAGACGAATTATCATTTTAATACCATAAGAGTGATTGCTTAAGATTAGTTAAGCAACAAGGCTGTCCTGCCGAAGGCCGCTAAATCGAATTCTCTCAAAAAAGTCGAAAAATCTATAATTAAATGAAACTCCATACACCACTACCCCGCTGCTAGGATAGTACACTCCTTCGAAATGAAAACATTAAGAGCGTTCTTCGCCTTAATGCACCATTACAGCAGGGCAATCAATGGAGTAGTGTAACTTTGGAGGAATGAATCAGCTTTGAAATGGAGTAGGCCCCATCTAACGTCGAAAAAAAACTACATTTTCATTTAATTTGCTTTGAAACGGCCAATGTTCTTTTTCAGATTTGTTCTCCTTGAGATCTTACTCAAACGATAAAATAAAAGAACATTTTAAAACAGCTCATAAGAAAAAACTGGAACGTTTTTAGCAAAAACGAAAAAGTTCATAAGGTATAAAAATAAGTTATGAAAACATCATGTAAGTTGATCATACGTTTCCCGTTGTCTCAATGAACTTTCTTTGCTATGTTATTATCGCCGATACTATGCATGACTCGTACCGCTTGTCAATCATCTAATAATAGCCAGTTATGGTCGTAATAATAATAAATCATGCATCAAACAACTTCAACAGAGCGAACAAAAAATGTGTAATCATTGGAAAGTAGTTGAAAATTTATCATGAACAAGCAACTCAATGGCAAACAAAGTAATACAAACGCTAATACAGCGCAACAGTGAACATTTGGTGTGCACTAGAAAGAACATTTGCGCTTATTGATTGAAGATTTCGACTAGCGGCTACAGTTTGTGTAGGTACATCCCCTTTTAGCAGTGAATTTGATCAGTCTGGGTTCCATGGTCTAGGATGGTACTCCACTGAAAAGAGGTTTTATCCGCTATGAAAGCTAATTCCTCATGCAGCATCTTTCGTTTCTTTGCACTTTTATGTTGTACTCAGGTTTATATTTCATAGACATGATTTTCTTTTATATTCATAATTTTATTTGCCAGTACAAGAAAGTTACATTATAATAAGTATAGTTGAACTTAACAACTGTTATACCTACGTATTGCAAATATGAGGACGGCTAATTTCACAATATAATATTTATATAATTTAATATTAATTTTGCAATTTGCCCGGGGGGCAAGCTTCTTTTATTACGTCGAGTTACAATGAAGCATACGACCCGTCTGATGTGAAACTGTCACCGGAGCCTAATAAAGGTTGAAATACATTTTTATGTACAGTGAAGAGCACGACAGTTTTGACTTTACAATACAATACAATACAATATTCTTTATTGCACCACACGAAACAGTAAAATACATGAAATTAACTTATAATTAATGTACAAAAGGCGGCCTTATCGCATAGCAATCTCTTCCAGACAACCTTAGGGTAGAGGAAAACAAAAGAAAAATACAGGCAGATAGGTGGCGCAGTATAAAGTAGAAAACATAAAAGAGGATTAATTGTTAATAATCAAAACAATAATGACGATAGATACTTATATATTAATTCACTTAACAAAGTTATACAGCAGTGACAACCAGATTAACAAAAGAACGAAATTAAAATAGGATGAAGGAAAGATAGTGTGCACTAACTCGATCTTTAAAACTGAATATACTTTCTGCATTTCGAATTTACAGGATTCTTAGTGCGTATAAAACAGGAGTTACAATAGATCTGCGCGAAACGGACGTGCACTTAACTGTACAAATACTTGTATCTTTGTATGGAATATATTTATTACAACTCCAACAGTAAAACCTATTCAAATATGAACACGACTACTAATGTATTATTTTCACAGGACTGTACGAACCAGCTATAGAAGCCCTAGGTCGCGTCACGCATCGAATCACGAGTTCGGTCCTCTCTGCCTAGCCCAGAAGGGAATTGACGTGAAGTTATAGATAGATATATAAAAGATTTGAACTTACCTTTCGCCTCGATCACGCTCAGGTCTACCACCAAATTTCTCACTGTGTCTCCCGGGGCCAGATCTATCAAAACCTTCCTTGTTTTCCCTGCCGAAACACAAATAATACATAAAAAAATCCACTGTATACAAATCAATGACTCATTAAACACAACAAATTTCTTAAACATTAATGTTTAACTTAAGAAATTATTGGATTACCTATACATGTTAACTGTTCACTGTGCTGCAATGAGACTAACCAACGGGTTCAAGGAACCGAAACCAAGGTCAATCCGACCATGACTCAGACAACTACATATTATCACTTTTTTGTATTAATATAAAAAGTTTCGGTAAAGTTAGTGGATACAAATATTTAAACGTAGTCCTCATTCTTATCAAGATGATTGACAACTGAGTGAAAATAGATATATCTCATTATCGATGCCTCATCTTTCAAAATTTAGTATCATGCATCATTGTATACACGAGCGAAGTATTCCGAAAACTTTTTCAGTTCAAGGCACACCTATCAAATCAACATTTTTTTTATATACAATGTTGGGAGACTTACAAGCATACGGCCTAGCTGATGTTAAGCAGTTACGGTAGCCTATGAATGCGTGTTAAGTATCACTCGCGCGATGCCACCTCCGCTGATAATTCATACGTAGGAACAACAACAGGAACAGGAGACTTGGCCGCGGTTTTCTGTGAGGAGGTAATTCTCCAGACAAACAGGGCTGCTTTGATGAACAAACAGACATGTTCATGCACACAAATGTTTGTCCTGTATGGTAATCGAACCACGATCAAAGTAGCGTTGTTAACCGCTGCTGCACCGAACATCAAACTACTTTTGCTCAAAATATTGTTTATTGTACATTTAGACTGTAATGTGCCTGTACTCTAACCTTGTGAGTAGTAAATAAAGTTATTATTATTTAATTTATTTATTTATTATTTCACTTATGTATGTACTTACACCATAGAAAAACCTAATGTTTATTTAACTAACTTTATTAAACTACCAGTTAGTGGCGAATAGCCATTAGTTTTCGCTACTCCCGCAAGCGCTTCTCTCGCATAACTCTCACCTATGTGTAGATATTATTTCATCTTTCTTACAAAACTCGATAATTTTTCGCGGTACACCAATATGCCGCGGCACGCATTATTCGGAACATTGCCTTACGATTAGCCGCGAATTTGAAGACGCATTGAATTATGTATAACCGCAAATGACATTTTAAATGGGACTTCATAATCTAGAGAACTCCAACTGTCACCGCAGAAACAAACTAAATTGAAATGAAATTAGGCTAACATTTCAATATTATTAACATCGCGCATAGAACTCATGGTATCAAGCATGGTTATATAGGACAATGCACCTCTCTCTGCCATCGATTAGTGAAAAATAAATATTAAAATAACATCACGCCGACAAGGCTATCGTGTGGAGTGACTTACGTCTCGTAACGCGTGTGTATTGGTAGCTAGTGAGGGTTACTATATATCGCGCTCAGTAAGGAATTATTTATTAAAATTAGGATATTTTGTAATAAGTTCAACAACATAAATTTCATGAACAAATGGTAAGCAAGTGGTAACGACAAGTTATCGTCATATAGCGATCACAAAAAACCGCAACCATATAATATCTCTCTGAAGGGTTGTTGTGTTACAATAAGTTGCCGTTTTAGCAGCAGGGGTGGCAACGCGCGCACGATATTTCGTGCATTGTAAGCGTTCTTAGCCTACGGTAGCCATTTTATACCAAGTGGCCGTTGTATATAAAATAATGTGGCCACTGAATAAAAATAGCCCGTAATTTGGCAAAGACGTGAAACCGCGCTATCACGAAAGGTTCAGGGTGCGGCGCAACAGCGCTGGAGGGTGTGACGTGCCGTCACCGTTACCCAGGAATTTCAACAATGTTTTTTTCGTTTATTCATCAATCGCTTACGTTTACGACCACAGTAAACGAAGAATGTACAGGCCCCCAATGTCTCCTATACAATTAGTAGAGTATAAAGTTCCCTTGGCTTGGGTATATTGTCAACCTCTCTCTCTCTCTTAGCTGAAATTTCTGCCTTGCCTGGCCTGTACCGGTAGTCTATTTAGGGTTTCTAATTTTACGAAAGTTCATCAATGAGTAATCATTGCTTATGAACGACACTAGCGCCAGTTATATTCGATGCTGGTTCAAAAATTAAAAGAATAATCACCTGCTGCGGAAGCTGCCGCCTCTATGTCCAAAGTCTTCGTTGTTCTCCCTGGGGCGACGCTCATCCTTGAAACTCTTCTCTCGACGGAATCCTTTCCTCCTGTTGCTCTCGTCAGGCACACTGCCTTCGGGGGAACTGAAATTCTCCGGGGCTTCTTTGCGGACAGGTGTTGTTGCTTTAACCTGTATATGCAGATACTACATGTCATATGGCCGACAATAATTAGTAAGTAGTAGTATTTATAAGTAGTAGGTTTTTAAAATAAATTAATTTCGTATGTAAAACGCATATTATCATTCCTAATTTAGAAAACTTAAAAAAAAAGAAATTACTTTATTTATTCAATCTTTACATTGAATAAAAAAACGTAGAAATAGATCTTTACAAAAACTATATTATTATTATCATCTTATATCACAGTTTAAGTTCGGAAACGATAAAAACAAAATGTTACAAATAAGTAACATTGAGATTTTATTACAATAAATATGACATGAAGAAAAAATTATATTAATAATAATATTGTAATGAAAAATTCCACTTTTCCAGCTCAGGCAAAACTTGTGTATTGCTAGATATTCATTTGTGTATTTATTTAGAGACACTAGATAAATAGATAACAAGCTTTCTTTCTGAACTCGCAATTCATCTACCTCACAATTCTGCTTGGAAAATTCTGTCAATTTTAATTACAACCACCTTATAACATAATCAAGTTATTTGCAGAATGTATCCCTATTCTAACACAAAAAAAAATATTTCTATATTCTTTAGTTCAGACTTTCTGTTATCTATGGTTAGCCATCTCTAAATTACCCAACTAATTTCAGTTGCGAAAACACAATTTCCCACCTATTGATTTTAATTGCAAAATTCTAATGCATTGCCCTTGGATCCTTGTAGGCAATTAGACACATTTTACATAATTGATATTATTAAATTGATAACATATTATCATCTTTTATATTTAGGTGTCATCTATTGCGAAAAAGGGCCTTCATAGGCCTTTTTTCTAATTGGCAGTTAAAATATAGCAGATACTAATTGCTACAATATGTATGCCCATCTGGGGTGTAAAGTTTAGTTAAAGTTTTTAATGTTTTTTTTACACTACCATAATGGCAAACAAGTCTTACCTGATGTCTAGCAAATTGTCATTATGACCCATGAGACATGAGCATCATTAGCATGCATGCACGGGCAATATGCACCTATGATTAATATAAGTACGGGACATACCGCAATTTGTATTTATACTTCCCCGATATTTCGGTGAATTTGCAGATGCCATGGTCATGGGACTGACTGGAGCAAGCGAGTAGATAAATTCATTAAGGGCAGACCTACCTGTCTACCCTCTTTCTGTGTTGCTTATTACTCGGCGCCTTACACACTACACTCACGAAATCCTGTTGGAGATTGCTATTTGCACATAACGTTTGCATAATTTGACAATTGGATTCCAAGTTCACTACAACTTGAAACCATCTTCATGATTAAAATTACGATACTTCTTTATATCAATCACTTCCCTGACTAGTCGCGGTATGAAGAGTCATTCAGTTGAGATTATCTTATTATGGAACTCAATACAGTGATTGACATCCGTTTGCAGGTGTTTGGCATTCGTGTTGCTGCAGCACGTGCATACCTTTGTGCATCATAATTATTATATTATTGTTTTTAGACTTGTTGTGTATTACATTTGTTTGTGTGTGTTAGTCAGCAATCGAATAAGCGTTTTATCTATCTATCTATGATGGATTTCTCAATTTCTCTTTATTATATTATCACTTTATATTACTATTATATTACTTTTTTTATAAATATCCTAATGGAATATTTTGTAGAGAGATTTCCGATTTTATCGGTCACTCCTATCATATTTACGAGCTCAGTAATAGCTCAGTGGCTCAGTCGTAAATGACGCGACTTTGACGCCAACGCTCGTGGGTTCGATTCCCACACAAGGCAAACATTTGTGTGCATGAACATGTCTGTTTGTCTTGGTCTGGATGTTTTAATAGAGGAAGGGCGCATCAAAGCAACCCATCTGGGGAAGTTACCACCACCGCACAGAAAACCGCAGCCAAATAACAACTCCCTAGAGGGTTGTTGTGTTCCTACGTGTGAGTGAGGTCACTAGTAAGCTCCCAAGGAGTTTGTGTGTAAGCAGCAGAGGAGGCATCGCGCCAGTGATACTTAATATATCGTGAGCGTTAATAGGCTACGATACCCGCTTTACATCAGGAATGCTTGCATCTCTCGAGTATAAAAAAAAAATCATACGGAAGAAATGCTGACTGTCAACCGTCAACGCTTTCCCACCTCCTCGTGCTACAAGTTGTTTGAACTTACTCTCATCATATCCACTGCATGTTACAACTGTCTGTACATAGAAATACAAATTGCGGTAAGTCCCGTACCTACATTAATAGTGTAAAAAACTGTGAGTTTAGAATATAATTATAAACATGCTAATGATGCTCATGACCAGTTTGAACTATCATATTAGAGTCAAGCCAACCTCATCTGCCCAAATCAGGCATGAACAGTGAAACATCAAAACATTGACATTGTAAGGAAATATTAAAAAACTAACTACCGGATAGGCCCGCGGGCCGGGTGTTGCCCACATGTGGTTTAAGCAAATATTGAGATAACCAAATCACAAAACAAACTAATTTGTTGTCTATGCTATATCCATGTTCACTTCCACAGGCATTGTGTACATGTAGCTACTATTTTATATTTTTATATAAAACTTACCTCATTGTTACTCCTAGGCTGTGAGAGCTGTGTCATTTTTCGAGCCACATCCAATGGTGGACTCACTGTGTCATCAACTAGAGACACTAGCATTGTGTCATTTGACAGGACACCAACAATGTGAGCCATCAATGTCTTCTCTAGTGCCAACATCTCCAGTAAATTTGATGTTTTTGTCTCAATTGGTTTGCTTTCAAAGCCCTAGTAAAAACAAACAAAAAATATGATTTAAACATAAACTGGAATACAAACTGTCACTTTGTTAACTTGGTAACACTATTGTACAGCTAATAACAGACCCCACTTAACATTCGTAGTGGAATTGCAACATGTCACGAAAGTCATAAGAACAGTGCAAAGGTCAAAGTGTAAAGCTTGAGCTGCACTGTAGAATTTCAAAGACTTGCACTAGAAATTTCCACTTCATAGGGTATTCAAGGAAACCTAAAGATTTAAAATATAAGTGTATGATAGTTAAAGAATTAAATGCGAGTTACGAAACTCACCTTTAAGGCACATTTCAAGGCTTGGGCTGGCAGTTTGATCAACTCTGGTGTTATGGTTCTAAGATCAGATACATCTACTTCTTGCTCATTACCATAATCTACATAGGCAACATTTACTTTGTTACCCTTGGTACCTAGAACTCTCGCTCTATACCAGTTGTCATCATCAGGGAACCTTGCACAACACGCTGCACCTGCAGGCAACTCTCCAGGGGAAGAACTGTTCTCACAATGTGCCTTCACTGCATCCATTACAGCATTCAATTCATCGATTTTGTCTGATAGCTGAATATAGAATTTAATGCAGCTGTCTACATAAGACACTAATATTGACACCCTCATCCCCAAAGTAAGCATTTCCATGCATTTAAATTGTAAATTGTCCTTCATGTTAGCCATCAACAGATCCAAAACATTGTTGTTATCCAAATACAGCTCTCCATACTGGATCAACGGTGGGCCTTCAGGTGCAACTACTCTTAACGTCAATACCTTTCCATTTACCAATTGCCTGAAAGCCTCTGTCAAATGAGGCCCCTTCTCCAACTTCTTGACACCAGACAGACAGAATCTCATTGCAAACACATTTGGTTTCACAAACTCTTCAGGGATATCAAAAATATCATAGTAAGAAACCATTTCTGTGTCTCCAAAGTCAACAAAGAAAAGTTTGCACTGAGACCCAGATAAGTTCATAACAATTGCTCTGCAAATGATTCTATCTCCAGACATTCGACCAAGGCATACTGTACCAATCATGGGGGGCTCCGCAAGACTTCTGTGAGGTTGCCGGTTTATGTCATCCATCATGTCTTGCAGTTTTTTAGCATCGACAACAAGCTGAACAGCAAATAGCTCGGGTCCTTCGTCAGCAAATGATACACACACTTTATGTTGAGAATTTAGCTCCAATAAGCGGCTCTTGTAAGTGGTGGACTTTTTTGGAGATGGCGGTTTGTTGGTATTTACAGTACTAACAGGTGGTGTTGTTGGTGGAGCACTTGCCACTGTCATGGAAGTGTTTACAGCATGCTGTGGTTGTCGAGACAGTGGCCTTAAGTTGACAGAATTCCTGGCTACCTTGTTGACTAATAACCGTTGACTGATCACAGAAGGTGCAGGTATGTTACCATTATTATATGGGTGTGATACACTCTGATTCAGCCTCATTGCGGAAGCGGGGTTAGATGGAAAGTTTTGATTGATGATAAAAGGAACATGTTCAGGGTAAGTGGGTGGTTCATTTAAAAAACTAGGCTGCCAATTGCTCACTTGCTGGTTGTCACCCGACATTTGTAGGAGCAAAACTTCTTGTTTAACCACAGGTAATGCAACACCCAATCTGTTCGAGACTAAATGGGTAGATAAGTCTGTGCCCTTATACTGAACTGATATAATTGGGAGGCTATGAGTTTGCACGTCGACAGTTGCTGGATATTCTGCATAACAGATCAGACTTTGAAGTTTCAATATCAGTGGCTCCTCCCACTTACCCGATGGATGCATAATTCGCGATAAGTAATAATCCGTGGCTTGCCCTCGCAGCTTTAGGAAAAAAGGATCATAGCTATCTAAAAATCGGATGGTACTCAACGAAATCGTATCTTTGTTACCATAGTCGATAAAGTGTACTCCGACGAGTCCTGTACCAAGATTGCTAATGTTTGTAACCTTAGCTCTATAATAAGTTCCATCTCTGTATTTTGCGGCACAAATAACCCCCTCATGAATAGCTGCCGGGGGTACTGCACCTACTCCTTTTTCCAAGTTTTCTCGGGCGCTCTCAAATAGAGACTCTATTAATAAGGAAGTATGCTTATCCAGTTGCCCACTAATCTTCAGAAAATGACCCTCACCATGTACATGGGTCACGTAAAGATTAAAAGATCTTGGAATTTCTGATGGCAAAGCCATTTTGGTAAGCTTTTAATTAATTAACAATAAGTAGAAAAACAATAACTTGTACACATCACTTCTAACAGAAAACGTAAATTGTTATTTTGTTTCACTTACATAAAAAGCGGCTTTCTTTTCCGTTTACGTTTTCAACAAACATGGCGACTTGGAGAACTTACTTAAATGTTGCCAGAATGCATAGAAAGAAATGGAGGAAAGTTAAGTTAAAAAGGGGCGATTTTCAATTTTGCTAAAAATTAAGATTCTTGATGACTTTATAACTAGACTCGCTTGAGGGCAGAGGATGTGAAAATCATATTTTATAAATACGTTTTATTAGTTAAAAATACACTCTAATATGAGGCACGTTACAATTTATACGACGTAAATAACAAAAGTGACTAAAAACAAACTTGATAAAGGGTGTATTTCGCATCTATGCGTGTGTGTCTACGTTTATGTGCAAATGTAAATTAACAGAGGTAATTCTCCATAATCTAGTAGAGGTAGAACGAGAACTTCATTAACAAAGTTTTGGTACTGATAGCCAGGAAATTTTGAAGCCTTGTCAAGGAATGTAATGAATAAATATTACATCTGACTTCACAGATCTGAGGAGCCTAGAATAGAGTTTGATCAAAGACATTACACAATTTTTTGTTGATGAGGAATACAATTGCCACTACAAATAACATTTGGTGCCATCACAAATGATACACAATTACACATACAATTATTATTACCTTTGTATCAAAGGAGTTAATTCTCAGTCCGTAATTCAGTCCATGGGGCAATGTCGGACATATATACTATTCAATAATATTAACGGCACTACTGAAACCATCGTGTGAAGCAGCCTTAAAAATCTGAAGACCATCTGCGTAAAGATGATACAAAGAGAGATGAACGGAAGTGATATCATTAATAAAGATTGAAAAGAAAATCGGTGACAGCTCTCCCCCCTGATCTACTCCAGTAATGAGCCTTGCACCAGTGGATCTGGAATTATCAATTTTAATAGGTCGTCGACAATCAGTTAAATAAGACTTAAACTACGCCGAAGGTGAAAAAGCTATTGCTGAAGAAAGCCACGCATTAGGGACGCATGTGCCAAAAGCTTGCTCGTTTGCGAACCCTGCCAATCAATCAGATTGCAATCCTGGATCAAGAGCGCATCAAGGCGACGCGAACCGATCCACCCCGTCGGTGCGAATGTGCAGCGAAGCGACACGGTGGAGGCTGTCACCCACCACCCAACACCAATTTCAGCGGGTCGAGGAGAGCCGAGTGCTGTATAGGCATATGGAATGTGAGAGGTGGATTGAAAGATAAAATGAACGAAGTGATAGACGTAATGAATGAGAGACGTTTAGATGCTTTGTGTGTGACAGAGACTAAGCGCAAGGGGGGCGTCCTGATTAGTCTGTTAAACTGATGATCTGTCCGGTGGAATAATGGCCCTATGGTCAGGGATAGACCGGGACGATTATGCCGGTGCTGGTGTAAGTGTCGTACTCTCCTCTGGCTTAGCCACTAGTATAAGAGATTACTGCTTGATAAGGGTTAGACTTCTCTGGGTTCGTATAAAACTGGACATCACACGAGTATTTCTTATTGCAGCATGCGCTCACGTAAGCTCAGCGATTGCTCCAAGAACTAGAGAAGTGTTGGGAGTCTGTGAGGGATGTTCTGGATTTAGCAGAAGGGAATAAAAGAGTGACTGTGTGTGGAGATTTGATCAGACGGGTTGGGATGACTATTCTTGGTCCGTATGGAGATAAGAGAGTGAACGAAGCAGGTAAGTCAATTCTACATTTATGTATGGAACTGATAGATATGCGAATGTGAGTGTTACGTTATAGGTGTGCGTGCGAGCGCGCGGCCGCGCCGCGACCTTATTGTGACAATTAAATCAGTGTGCAACTAACCACTGCGTTTGCTGGTACTTACCTCTTCCGCGTCCTTATACATACTTAACACGTGGCGACGATCGAACTGGCAAATAAGAATGTCTTCAAGAGTGCCTTTTGGCATTTTGTCTAAATATGACCACCTATCTAATGACTGGAGCAACTATAAATCCCGTTTAACGCAATGGTTCATTGCGAACGTAATATGTACATGTATACGTATGTGTAGGCGAATTCGTACATTTCGAAACATTGTTTTCCACTACAATTTTATTGTTATTTGTTTCTGAAGGCAATATTAAATCTAGTCTGGACCGTAAGTTCCGTCCGAACATCAACTTGACTGGCGATTCACCCGTGGAGCAGTGAACTGTATTCCTATAATTGAATAAATAACCTAGTAATTTTTCATGTACTACATGTTGATTTTGAGATTCTCCTAAAATACATTTTAACATTTTTTTACTATTACAATTAATTTTGACGTCGTTATCGGATACCAATACTTTCGGTATACCAAATGTAGCAAAAATACACTTCAATTTATTAATAAGAGCTCGTGTGGCCGTTCCCTCGCTCATGTGTAGATACTCGACCCATTTAATGAACGCATCCACTATCAGAGACACCCTCTGTCCCACGGACATGTAGTCGATGTAGACGCGGTGCCACGGCCCCCGGGCGCGGGCCAGGCCGCGGGTGGAGCACGGGGCGGCGTGGCACGAACTGATATGCACGTGGTGCATGCACTAATGAAACGCTTGATATCCCTGTCTATGCCCGGCCACCAAAACCGACTCCTCGCGGTATGTTTGGTTTTTATAATTCCTAGGTACGTACTGTGCAATTCGCACATGATTCGTTCTTTTAATACCTCAGGATATCTTATAACTCTGTGCCCTCGCAGTAAGACACCATTATCGAACTGTAAGTCATTTTTACACATAAAATATGGTAAAATTGATTTACTGCGTATTCCCCGCGGCCAGCCTCTATTAATATACCTAATGACGCTTTGTAATTTTTTATCTTTTGAGACAACCTTTTGTACATCGGCGAGCGATATAGCTGGAGAAGGCGCGTCTAAAAATTATAGTGAGCTATAGGCATCGAATTGTTTGTCGCTGTCGCACTGGGTGTTCGTTAGGGGCGCGCATGAAAAGTAGTCGGCTATTAAATTATGTTGGCTCGATGTGTATCTAACGATATAATTATACGCGAATAATATTACAGCGTCCCTCTGCAGCCTCAAGGCTCTTGTGACCGATATACTAGTCGTACTATTAAATATGACCTTAACGACCTGTGATCCGTTTTCAAAATGAACGGCTCGTTTCGGCCGTACAAATATTGATGAAACCGTTTCACCCCAAAATATGATTGCAGTCGCCTCTTTTTGTTTTTGGCTGTAGTTTCGTTCACTGGCCGTCAGTGAGCGTGAACCGTAGGCGAGCGGCCTCTATCAGCCATCCTCCCCGCACTGGGACAGCACCGCCCCCCGACAGGCTGGTCCGGCGTCCACTGCCAGCACGAGCTGCGCTGACGGCTCGAAGTGTGCCAAGACGCGTTCCGAGTAGGGTTCCCACCTCTCCCGGAATTCCGGGAGTCTCCAGGAAAATTTCATCTCTTCTCAAATCTCCCGGCACCCGGAAGGAAAATCAAATAAACAAATTTCTCCCGGAATTTCAAATTTGCGCGCGCTGATGGATTGATAGAGAGTACAAAAACCATACGCAGACGCGCGGCAGCGGTCTGCTGGTCAGTGCGTCGCAGTTGCTCGCGTCCACATTTTTAACCTCCCTCGCTCACCTCACCTCGCGAGACGGGCGGCCCCGCCGCCTGTCTCGCTCGGGAGGGACCAAAGAAAGAAACTGCTAAAATGAAGAACATGTCAAGGCAGAAATCCAAACGTTCTTCAATTTTAAAATGGACTGCAAAGAGTTTTTTTTTATTTGTTAGGCCAGATATGGAGTCTGTACGTTCAAATGAAAAGTATAATTTCAAAATAAAATAACAAGGTATGGAAAGTCGCTGGTTTTTTTCTCCCGAATTTAGACTAATCAGAGGTGGCAACCCTAGTTCCGAGGCGAGCTCACGCTTTACTTGGTTGACCGCGCGCTGTTCTGACGATGTCCCATTGCCACTCCGCCCCCGCACGTAAAAGTTCGTGAAGAGAACTCATAATAGCTAACGCGTTAGGAATAAAATTCCTGTAATAATTACCGACTCCGAGAAATCGTTTAACCTCCGCGACGTTTGTCGGCTCCGGAGAGTCCAGAATAGCGCGAACCTTATGAGGGCAAGTGTGTAGGCCTTCTTTGTCAATGACTACTAAATATGTGACACTCTTTTTAAAGAATTCGCATTTTTCTTTCTGCAACCGCAAACCGGCATCACAGAGTCTCCTCAAGACTTCACGAAGTCGTTCCAAGGTGAACGCTTTTATCGGGTCCTGTTACGCAAATGTTGTCGAGCCAAACACTCACTCCCTCCACCCCAGACAATAACGTTTCCATAGATTTTTGGAAAATAGCTGGAGCGTTCGCGAGACCATACACTAGACGAGTGAATTTAAATAAACCCTTGGAAGTATTTATACGTAGGTCACACTATAAGTTTTGCGTAACTTAAAAAAACAACATGTTATATCCAAAATATTATGTTTATTGCTTTTCAAAATACTCTCCTTTACATTTTAAACATTTTTTCATGCGATCGAACCATTTTTTAAAACATGAGGACCACAGATCTTAAGGCATGTTTTCTACGTGCTGATTGAACGCTATCACTGCCTCTTCGGAGTTGGTAAAAGCTCTCATCAAATCTTTGATTTTGGGGAAAATACAGAAATCACAGGGTGCTGGGTCGGGGCTATGCGCAGGATGGGTAACGAGATGTACTTTTTCGGAAGTTAGAAATGACTTTGTTTTGTTGGCCGTGTATGATGTAGGAGAACGCGAATTTTTGGTCGTCTTTCGCTAACTTTTTCTAACACCCTGGGTAAACAAATAGTAGAATACCACTCGGCATTAACACTCTTTTGATCTTCAAGTGGAATTGTGCAGATGGGACCTGTAGCTGAGAAAAAAAACGCGATCATTTTTTTACCAACGTTTCTCGCCAGCCTCACTTTTGTTGGCCTGTTCTCATTTTCAAACACCCATTCACAAGATTGCTGTTTTTTTTTCGGGTTCAAAACAATAAATCCACGTTTCGTCTCCTGTGACAATGTCATAAACAGCATCAGAATGTCCGTGGTCGTACTTCAGTAACATCTGTGAGCACCATTCCACGCGAGCCCGCTTCTGCCCCGTTGTCGGTTCATGAGGGATCCAACGACAACAAAGTTTCCGAACTTTCAATTCTTCGTGTAAAATTTTCTGAATTTGCCTCATACCTATCTCCAATAGTTCTCGAATTGTCTGATAGATAATCCGCGGGTTTTCTTCAATAAGCCGCTTAACAGTAGCCACATTATATATATATTAGCTTATAGTAGCCACATAGAAACGGAATCTAATTCCATTGAAATTTTATATTGGCCTAATCTTACAAATAATCCGATAGGTTCATTATTAGCATACCTTAATTTAAAGTTATGACATTCCTTGCAGTAATCGTCCTTATTTTCGTCGGTCGAAAGAACAATATTGTTAACGCGCGAGTATTTATTTTTCTCGCCGCACATTTTTTTTAAGTGACCTTTTTCTTTTTATGAAAAATCATAACGAAATACAGTGACGGTTTAAAAACTAACGATGCCAAAAGTGCGGCTTTTGGCATCGATAGTTTTTAAACCGGCACTGTATATCGTTATGATTTTTCATACCGCACGCAGCACAACAATATGATTCACTTCAATCAGCGGGGGTTTACCGCGGCCCGTTCCAACCGCTGTTCCGCCCGCCTTCCTGCGACGAACGGTTAATCGGTTCTTCTTTAAGGTTAACAGCACCTGCATCCTTCGTCATCACCGCCTTGCCTTCTCTCGCCGACTCAGCTTGTTTGGCTATCTCCAGAGCTCGAGCTAGACTCAGTTACAATCGCACAGCTCGCCGGCGGCTGGGAGTTCATCCGCACACACTGGAACCGCAATGGTCGCGCACTGTGCGCTTCACGAGAAGTTTTCTACCGAGAACTATTATGTTGTGGAATAAGCTCCCTGCCGAGGTTTTTCCAAAGGACTACAGTATGGGGTTCTTCAAGAAAGGCGTGAAGAGGTTCTTACAGGGTCGGCAACGCAAGAGTGACACCCCTGGTGTTGCAAATGCCCATAGGCTACGGTAACTGCTTACCATCAGGCAGGCCGTACGCTTGTTTGCCACCTTAGTGGTATAAAAAAGTTTAGAAGCGTCCTGCTCAAATAGCTTATCTCGTTCTGGCCCCGTGCTTAATCCTAGCACAAAACGATCGATCAGAATTGCTTCCAAGGCAGTGCCGAACTTACAATAGCTCGCAAGACCTCGCAGCTTTGCATTCAATCTCCTAGGGTTTCGCCTGAACTTCTTGTAGCACTGTAAAATTTTGCCCTGTCTGCATATGAGCATCTTCTTGGCGTGAAATGTTTGTCGAGTAATTGAACTACAGCTTGGTAAGTTAGAGCATCCACGTCGGTCGGGTAAGTGAAGTTCTTCAACAACCGGTACGAGTCGTCTGAAAGATGTGTGATGAGAATGCCGCTCTTGTTCTCTTCTGCAACGTCGTTTACTCTCAGATACTAAGTCAGCCGGCCTTTAAATAACGACTAGTCGCCCGATTTATAGTCAAAAATGGTTAAAAATCCTATGTACGCCATTTTCGCCATACGAGTGCGCAATGAAACAAGTACACTGTTACGAAGTCAGTTTATTACTGCTTGATGTCACTTACCAATGTGCGGGCGTGCTGTGTCGCTGCGGTACATATGTATATGTATGTGTAGGCGATTAGCTACACATCAGAACGACATCACAGAAGCAACGGACAAATCAAAGGTCAAACGGAGGGCAATACTCAGCGCACTCAGTGAGGCGACGTACAAACTGGCAAATGATTTGGCGCTGCCGAAAAAAATCGACGAAGTAGACTACGAGGATATATTGGTATTGTTAGATAGTCACTTCACACCTAAACGGATCGGGTTTGCAAAAAAATCTCCTTTTTACTCAGCGACACAGATGCCGGGCGAAATGCACACTCAATGGACTGCTAGAATCAAAGATTTAGCGCCATACTGCGGCGAAACTTGGAAGAGGCCCTGTTGGGCAGACTCATCATGGACATGGTATCGGATCCCGAGCGGGACAAGTTGTTCGCACAAGACCAGCGCGAACTCACCTTAGCAAAGGCAGTAGACATGGCGGAAAGCGTGCGGTGCGCGCGTCGGGCCGCCGCACGGTGGAACGAAACCGGCCGCTAATAGACTTAGCACATTTCAGAAAAAAGTTTTTTTTTTGTTTGATCTATTAGTTATAAGAAACGTTTACTATGGCGGTATTTCAGATAACTTAGTATTTTCGGAGTTATTAATTTTCAATTTTTTTTTTTTGTATGGAGCAAATCATATTTTTATGAAAAATGAAATTCTCTGAATTCTCAAATTTTCTCAAAGAATTGACTTCACGTATGTATAGAAGATATTTTTATTCTATTTTAGCGACTATACTCAGACCTCGATTTTTCTCGATTTGGTCGCAATTGTAATTTTTTGTTCTGTATTCCACACCACCCTAGAGGTTAAGAACTAGGCGCGTTTTTTTTCTGTAGTGGTATCCCCTTTAGGCCTAATCCACTAAGTCATGACTACGCCCTAAAACAATAGATAAATATAGATAAAATAAGAATGATAATAAAAAGTTAAAAAGTAATAAATTAAATAAGGTCGCAAAAACTGCTAATAAGTTTTAATTTAATCACTGTCAAGAGTATCCACGCATACGAATGCGAAAATTTCCTGTTCGTCATCATCAAATGCCTGTTCAATAATTAATAAACTTTATGCTTCTTTTGTCAAAGTTTTATGTTTTCTGCAGAGTTTATGGCGTTTTGTAGATATTAACGGATCAGAGCTGGTCAATAAATTGTTCAAAATATCTTCATTTGTAGCTTTTCTGCTGCATTTCCTTGAATTGTGTTGGCGATACCTGCGGAAGTGTTTACTTCTGGCTTCGGCAGCTTCTTCAGATAGCTGTCCAATTGGTATTAGACCAAAACTTTCAATTATAGCTGCGCCATGCATAAGTACTTCAAAATTAAAACAGTTCGGTTACCGTGGGGTGGGTCGCCAGATTCCCACCGATTTTTGTGTGAATCGGAACATATATAAATAATCCATCCATGTCGGTAGATGTAATAATTGAATAACTAATGTAAGACAAAAACCACCTTAGTCTTTCCTGCGACCACGGACGCTGCAAAGCGTTCGAAACGTCAGGTTTCAACAAAATAAATAAAACACGCGATACTTCCGTTAAAAATAGTTTAATTTCAATGTGTAACAATCGCGAAAACCTAAGACAATACTAGATGACGTTAGAAACGGAGTTGGTCTGAAAGCGAGCGTTGGTGTTAAAATATGAAGAGGCATGCTCCGTTGGTTCGGATATGTAGAATTAATGCAGGTAAGAATGACGAAGCAGATATACAACGCAAAAGTGGAGGGATGTATGAGCCGAGGAAGACCATGACTTACCTACCATGACCAAATTGGTCGTGTTCTGTCAGAAGGTGATGTCAGGAGCCTTAGAAACCGGCGAGCGTACACGAGAAGAGCAATGAATGTTAAAGACACGAGTGAGGTATGTAAGGATCGAGTCACGTGGCGCTCGGTTCTCTCTACCTAGCCCCCAAGGGATTTGGCTTGAAGTTATAGACGAATAAATATATAAAATGAGTATACAAGAATCGCTCCTTTAAATATAGAAGATTTGGTGATCTTAGTGAATAGACAAAGAAATAAGCACTGATTTTTTATTTCATGTATGATTATTGATTAAAGAGTAAAAAGAATACTAGAAGAGTTAATGAAGGGAGCTAAATAATTAGAATAAACCCACAGCATGTAAGGCTAAACTACAAGCCCCCATTAATAATGTCATCACAGATTGGTTTGTTTTGAAAGTATGCTGTAGCTTAGTGATGGGATTCGAGTTGCTTTTCACTCGAGTGACTCGAGTAGTTTTTATATTACTCGCACTCGAGTTAAATTTTTGACGACTCGAGTTTCGAGTGACTCGTACCACTCGAGTGGTTTATACCGAGCCGAGTGAGAAATTCAAGTTGTGACAAGTTTACCCGCTGTAGGTTCTCTAATTACGTAGAAATCTGTTTGTGTGAGTTGTTACTGTTTAATGTTTTGGTTATTTATGACTGTGTGTTATTAGAAAGTGGTGCAAATGAGTAAACGTGTAAAAAAAGCAATTGCGTGGTCATTTTTTGACAAAAATATAAATATTATAATTTAATAACGGTTTTTTGTTTAGAACAAAAATCCGTTATTAAATTATAATATTTCAATTTGACTGAAAGTTGATATAAGAGATTTCTTGATTATATATTACAGGTTTAGTTTGAAGGAAAATTCAATTTTTTTACATTTTGTTTAGATTTTTTTGAGTAGCTTTTACATTAATGCGAAAATGAATACACATTTCCTATGTAAAATTAAAAAATCGTTTTAAAATTTTGGTCACTCGAGTTTTATATTCCGAGTGACTCGAGTCAATAAAAATCACTCGAGTTTTATCTTCACTCGAGTGGCATTCGAGTGAGATAGTTACCAGTACCGAGTGACTCGAGTGAAAAAAAATCACTCGAGTCCCATCACTACTGTAGCTAGGGATGCGCCGATCCGATCCGATCTTTTGGAAAATCGGATCCAAAGTATACGATCCGCCGATTTTTGAAGCGGATAGGGACCACACGATTTTTTGGCGGATCAGTACATTGCGATACGATTGCTCAGATCGTATGAATTAAAACGCAGTTTATTTACCTACATATAAGTTCGGTACTTTAGACTTTTTGTTATGAACCGAACTTGATCTTTTTTTTTTAAGTTAAAACTTCTTTAGCGGCTTTGTGCACTTTTTGGGATGAGTAAATAATGTGAAACTCGTGTCAGGACACGTGACCAAGATGTAAGATTTTGGTGAGAATTAGAACTTAATTAAACAATTAAAACATGAAGCGCTAGATCGTTCATTGGGCATTATTTTCTCGCGACCAAAAAGTTGTAAGCGTAATGAAATTCTTGGTGCTTACGCGTTTCGTTCAACGTAGTTTATCAGCATTGGTGTTTGGTCCGCATGCTCAAGTTTTCACTTCTGCCGGCACTCCCGCAGTGCAACTCGTTTTTTTTATACAACGTCGGGAGGGAGGCATACAAGCATATGGCCCACCTGATGTAAAGCAGTTACCGTAGCCTATTAACCCTTGTAACATATATCACTCGTGCGATGCCTCCTCTGCTGCTTACACAGCAACTCCTTAGGAGGTTACTGGTGACCTCTCACACACGCAGGAACACAACAACCCTCTAGGGAGTTGTTATTTGGCTGCGGTTTTCTGTGAGGTGGAGGTACTTCACCAGACGGTTTGTGCCCTACCTATCTTAAAACATCCAGACCAAGACAAACAGATATGTTCATGCACACAAATGTTTGCCTTGTGTGGGAATCGAACCCACGAGCGTTGGTGTCAAAATCTTTCACGACTGAGCCGCCGTGCTTTTCGTCGTCGTTTTGTTTACGTTGGAATTCAATACAATCTTTTGCGGGTTGATATTCGCGAATCTTATTACATTTTATTGTAGACGAATTGTGTGTGTAAGTAAACATATAAAGTGTGGCCTGATTAGTTTCCGTAGTAAACAAGAATCCCTTATAGTTTCGCCATATCTGTTTGTCTGTTCGCGGCCTAGCTCAGAGACGCTTGATACTAGAAAGCTGTAGTTTGGCATGTATATACGTATTAACTATACAGATAAGGCGGTAGAGTAAAATCCTACAAAAAAAATTTTTGGTGGTACCTCACCTACACGTAAAGTGGGGATGATTTTTTTTTATTCGCGCCCACCCTATGGCGTGGGATGTCGTTAGATAAGTTTTCAAAAACATTTAGGTTGTGGGAAGATCACTTTTCGATATAGTGATCCGCTTGCGAATTATTGGTATTAAAATTAAAATTTGTGTTAGACTCAAGTGAATGCCTGCGAAACTGTTGTATTTGGAAATGTAAAAAAAATCATGGCTAAGGTAAGCTAGCTTTACAGATTAACCAGCTATATTTGACGAACTTATAAAATGTACTTTCTATGAAAACATATGTGATAGACACATGACAGTGTAGTAACGTTTTGCCGGCACATTTTTTAGCGTTTCCTTCTTACAACATAGGATGCTTTAAACGAAGCGGGAAGAAGGACCTTGCGGGCCAACATGGTAGCGTTAACTGACAGTACATTGTAGTCTTTTGTCACTTGCCGCTGCGATTTGGGCTCCTCTTTCGCTTACCATCAGACGAAGCGGAGCCACTATGTTGAGCTAATACAAACAACCAAATCAATACATTTTGACAGATTTTTTAGATTCCGATTCGAATATAGCTTTCCGAGAAAATATGAATACGCCCCACATATCATTTTCAAATAAAATACGAATTGTGCGATTTAATCCCACGCTATATTTTTTGTCATTTTGGTGCGATGGCAACTTTTATTGGTGTTTTTTTTTTTTAGGGAGGCAAAAATGTACAGCCAGATAATGTTCGACAATACTTAAATATTACAATACAATACAAAACTCTTTATTGCACCAATAAAATATACAAATACCTTAAGTAGTGTTTCTTTTTTAATTAATTATTAATAGGTATTTTCGTGACCATATATTTGAATGTAAAGAAGACGAAAGTGATGGTGTTTGAAAGAGATGAGGCAGTAACAGACTGCAATATCGTGATTGGAGATGAACAAATTGAACAGTTGAATGAGTTTGTGTATCTGGGTTCAAAGTTTACAAGAGATGGAAAATGTGAGAGTGATATTGAAAGAAGAGTGAATGCAGGAAACATGGTGAATGGAGCTTTGCACTCCTTTATGAGCAGTCGGAAGGTCTAACAAGGCTCGTTTGGCTGTGCATGAGGGGGTGTTGGTTCCGACACTCATGTACGGAAGTGAACGTTGGGTATGGCAGAAGAAACATGAAAGCAGAATAAATGCAGTTGAGATGAGAGCGTTAAGAAGTGTGATAGGAGTTAAACTGAGTGACAGGATAAGAAATAGTGAGATAAGGAAACGTTGTGGTCTGAAAGATGATGTAGTGACAAAAATTGAGAAAGGTATGCTGAGATAGTTTGGCCATGTCGAGAGAATGAATGAGGAACGATTGACGAAAAAAATGTATAAGGCGAGTGTGAATGAAAGTGTTGGAAGGGGTAGACCTAGGCGGACGTTTCGAGACCAAATCAGGGACGTCTTGAAAAAAGGCCAGGCCAAGAGTAAAATAAAAAGAAGAGAATGTATGAGGGGAATAATGAAAGTGGACGAAGCGAAACAAGTATGTAAAGATCGTAGTGTAAGTGGGAAGAAGTGGTCTCTGCCTACCCCTACGGGATAGGGGCGTGATTATATGTATATATTATTGGGGCGTTTCAATAATGCACATACTAGTAACTGATTAACATTAAAACATTTGTCTCCATGTCTCTTGGCTTGGTAACCTATCTCAAGATTTTGTCATGACCGAAAATAGCAATAATTGAATTTGTTACGGAATAGTTAAAAAAATATAAGCAAAAATGTTGGGCTAGATGTTGTAATCAGAACGTCTAGACCATAAAGAATAAAAACATAATTTGAGATAGGGGGCCAAGCCAAAAGACCATGGGTACAGAGTTTCGGATCTTAATGATAATTAGAGATGTCCATGAATTATTGAGATGCGCTTTGCTAGTTGTGCATTATTATTGGTCGTACATTATCACAAACTCGTAATTTTTAGAAATCCCAAAATTGCCAAATTTTCTGTTTAAGTGAATAATTAAATTAGTTTTTAAATATTAAGTAGTTATTCATATTATAAAAAGCTAAAGTATGTTCGAAACTTGTTCTAAAAGATGTATGCTCCTAGGGACCGTATTTCTTGGTGTGTAAGTGTTATTTATACTTAGTCATATAAAAACTATTAGCGATTTTCCAATCATATACCTATATATTTTTTCAGATTAACGATAGTCGTGCTCATATTGGAATCTCATTTGGCAGAAACTTTAACTGGCAATCAGAGAAAAAATAAAACATTCCCTACAGAAAACAACTCTACATGTTGGATGCGTCAACCATACAAAATAATTAGTGAATGTCATCCCTGCTCAGGTATAATATATTGTAACTTATTTAAACTGTAGGTGAAAGGTTAGAAACCACATAAACTTGTTGGTTCACAAATTTGTGAACATATCAATTTGTAGTTTTATTTTTAAGTAAACAGAATATTCCTGCAACTTATCATATCACACCTATAATAAAACGTCATATTGAAATCTAATCCAATTTTTTTTTATTATAATAAGAGCATTTTAGTGTCTGTGTTTATATAGCGCTTGGTTTATATTGCCTCTCTTTGTGCAACAGCATGTTCCGAGGTGTTGTTTGATATACTTACAGTTTCTTTGTACAACTACACCACTCCCTGACAGCGGAGAATTAATCTTCAGACACTGGAACAATATTGCAAATGTCCATAGGCAACAGTAACTTCTTACCATCAGGTTGAGTGCATGCTTATTATTTGCTGCCTTAGTTGTAGAAAAAGTAGACAAACTAACGGGCACTTAAAATTGTTATTTTTACCTCTATTTTTATCTTTTGCAACTAGTTTTAGAAAAAATATTTTTGTACACATTCCTTTGTTATTTTAAATTTAGTTATAATTAGGAGTCATTAACCATTAACTACACTATTTGTTGGATTTTGATACATGTTTGATCCTGTTACTTGTAAGATATAGTTGTTTATTATGTGCTACATAATTTGCTTTAAGACAATTAGTTAAGCGTGCTTTGTTGTGGAGTATTTTTAAAATGTGTTAATAATTTCAGACTTTGAAATACGAAGTAAAAGCATAGGTGTATGCATACACACAAGTTTTAAAGAGATATTAAGGTGTGACAACGGGGAAACTGTGACAAGGAGGTAATTTTTTTTTATTAGGATACTAGTAGTCACAAAGAAGCAGTGTGGCGGATTATGCTTTAAACTCCGTTGCAAGATATAGAAACACAGTAGTGGGTTGATGTGGATTAAAATTTTGTATGTTGTTTCGAACCAGATATTAGTGAATGCAAAGTGAGCAGTTAAGTTTGACTAGTTTTAGTTATTTATGTTTGTTTGTGCAAGTCCCTATATAATTTAGATTCACCATTCGGCTTGATACTTGGCGCTGCAATCAGGTTATGGGATTATGTTATTTCGGGCAGGACAAATTCCATCCGATCTGCTACCTTCCCCGTATAATAAACACCATAACACCATTTAAGGTATTTTTGTAATGCATGTTCAACTAGTCATAAATTACGACAATGTTGTTGTCTTCAATATCAAGACAATACCTTTATAATGGTTTGGTGCGCATTTCCATAATCTGGTTTTCATATAGCATGTGGGCAAGTTGTTTACAACTTGATTCCCTCAACACCACACCTAGTTTGGACCAATGTTGATATCAATCATTGCCACTATGGAGAAAAGCCAGAATATGTAAAAGAGCTAATTATTATGTATTTTATTCTTTTATAACATGTCACAGAGCAAACAAGGTTATGGCCTGCATGGTTTGAAGATATTACTGTAGCCTATTGCTACTGGTAACAAGATAGTACTAGGGCATTGTGACCTCTGTTGATGAACTTTGGGGGTTTTCACTCCCTTGCAGAAACAGAAATACTTTCATTGGAATTTTCAATAAGGTTATAGTTTCCCTGCCATAGTTGGGCTACTGTACAATAATTGTCACTTTATCTTATCTCTGTTTACAAATGAGCTACTTAAATAGATCATTAGAGGTAATGTTGTCACTGGTCTAAACTTTGGTATTATCCTGAGATAATATTAATCATCTTTTCAGTTGTGACAGAGTGGCTTACTTAGAAGAAAGGGCATTTTGGAAGTTCACAATCTGGTCATTTGCAATCGGAGCAGCATCATCTATAGCAGTCATGTTGAGGATGCGTGTTCTAAATTACCGGGCTAAAAGAAGAGCAAGGCAGGTGTTCAGCAATGGTTCCATTTAATATTATCATACATTAGTTAGATGTAGTTAAACAAATTGTAATAATAATAAGTATTTATTCATCAAACAGTATTTTCAATAACTCTGATATAACTTTGACATTTACACTGTTACCCAATAACCTATAGCACTGTTTTGTAGTTATATCCTTAGGGAAGACATAGTGTTTAGGGAATGCCATCAACGATAAAACCTCCTTGGGAGTAAAGAACCTCATTTTAAGTTTTTTTAAACTTTGCACAAACTTATCACTTCCAATTTCATGTGTATTGGCATGTTCATAACAAACAGAAACCATTTCTGAACTCGCATCGGTGAACACGGATCCCATTCCTTCAACATAATGAGAATAAGCTTTTGTGAAGCAGCAAGAACGTCTTGAGTCTTTATAGCAAATGTCGAATATGTTTGCTCTCTTCAATAGGTTATCACTAACTAAATATGTTTCTTTTACATCAGTCTCTAGAATGTCTTGCAAGACGTAAGGCCTATCATATTGCTTTGGTAATTTACATATCTGAAACAGTAAACAAATATTTAATTACATACCTATAACCAGAGATTCTGTCTTTCAAGCCTATGAGGATTGTCATAATTACATTAGTAGATTTTATACACCTGAAATATTTTATTTACTTATTTGTATGTGAAAGTAGAAAGATGTTAGTGTTGAGGAAGGTTTACTTACCATTACCAAATAGGTTGTGTGTTATGAGAAAGTGGCATCAGGAGCTCTAAGGGCCCACGGCGACTTTTTGTAGCGATGCTGTCGCGCATTCGTATCGGTACAGTCGCTAGCTCTCGCCCACATATACACGATGCAAACGCGATACTGTCGCGCACAAAAATGCCTGTGACCTGTATGTCTGTATTGCACTGATGCTCGATCAGCAGAGAACGGAGGGAGGGTGGCGCGTGAGTGGAGACTCACGCGCCACTCTCCCTCCGCTCTCTGCCCGATGTCGTCCGACACGGTCGCGCGTTTGCATCGATACAGTCGCAATGCTGTAGCGCATTGCAAATGCGACTAACGCGCGTTAGTAGCGATACTGTCGATCGTTTACAAAACGCGCGACAGCATCACTATAAAAAGTCGCCGTGGGCGAGGGGCCTAACTGGCTGAACTGGCAAGCATGCATGAAAAGAGCTATGAATGTTAAAGATGAGAGTGAGATGTGTAAAGAAAATCATGGCACTTGCTTCTTTCTGCCTACCTATAATTGACGACGAAGAGGTCACCAAAAACCTAGAACCTCTTCAACTCCGTAGGGACATAGGCTCTCTAAGCATATTTTACCGCCTTTACCATGGCGAGTGCTCTGAAGAACTGTTTTCCCATATCCCACCCTCACCCTTCCGTCATAGAACCACACGTGTGGGCTTGCAATGTCATAGTTCCACGGTTGAGAATATCTCTTCGCATACCAAAAAGTTCGGCACCTCCTATCTTTGTCGTACCATTAAAAAGTGGAACGCCTTGCCTGCACATGTGTTCCCTCCTTCCTACAATATGGGATCCTTCAAACGAAGCGTGAAGAAGCATTTTGCGGGTCAGCATGGCAGCATCAACTGACAGGATATGGGATGTAGTATGTTGTCAGTTGCAGTTGCGATTTGGGCTCCTCTTTCGCTTACCATCAGGCAAAGAGGGGCCACTATGCTGAACTATTAAAAAAAAAAACCCTTCAAGGGACTTAGCATGAAGTTACAAGATACATATTTTTTTAAATCAAGGTACATACTTACTATATCACTTTTTCTTTTAAAGTTCCATGTTGAACTAGATCTTCTAGCTATACAGTAATATCTCAGTCTAGAATTAGGCACACCGATAGTCGATGGACATAGAAGAAACTCTTGATAATCATATTTACATTCCTTCAGTTTATTAATAAATATATTTCTTACAGTGGAACATTCAAAACCTTTAACATTTTCCATTAAAATATATTCAATACTATCCAATTCATTTAAAATACTGATAATATATAGAAATGAATTAGTCCTGGTATCATTATCATCTAAATATTTCCCATTTCTTGTAAACGGTTGGCATGGTGGAGACATAAGAATAGTGTTGAAATCATAACTTTTTATTTCGTTTACTGTAAACGACTGAATATTTCTATTCAATAAATTTGTTGTAGGAAAATTATAGTTGTAGACTTTGTTTGCTACAGTGTTAATATCCACAGCAGCAGCAATTTCCCCTGGTAAACCAGATTCTGAAAATAATGATATTATTTACTTTAAACGACCAAACAGACACAAAAATAATTACTGAAAAAGGCAACAGAACTTACCATTCCATGCGCAATGCATTCCACCAATACCGCTATAAAGTTCTAAAACTTTAAAATACATTCTCAATCAGTTTAGTTAAGTACTCTTTCGTCGATGGCGAGTTCGATTGTCAATTCTATTCAGATTAATAATTCAAATAGCAACGACAACTAACGTGCTAAAACTCGCCGAGAGAAGAAGCTTTTCAATTCGACTTTCCACGGCGCGCGTGGCATTACCCATTGACGGGAATTGCAAAAAATTAAGTGTGAAGTCCTGGACCACGACACTTTCTTTTATGTATAATGACAGTGACCAATGCTGATGATATAGTTAGATACACGGATACTTGGAAAAATTCTAAATAGAAAAACAAATAAAAATTAATTAAACCGTTTGTTTAGAATAAAATAAAAAATAAAATTACGTACAAGAAATTATTGACATTCACATTCGCAAAAATTTGGTTCTTTTTATCCCCGAGGGGAAAGGCAAAGGGATCTAGCCCATACAGCCAAGTCATCAGTTTAGCCATTTGAAAATCTTAATTCTATGTTCCAGCTTCAGGAACTATGCTGAAAAAATACTTGGGAAGGGTACCTAGACCCAATCAACCCAGTTTAAATACCACTCATAAAATGATAGTGATTGCACAAGGTTTTCTTGATGAACTTATTCACGTCTTCCAAAAAGTGCATAATCGTGTTATATTTGAGTTTTTTCATTACTATAATAATATAATAATATTAAACTTCTTTATTTACTATATTAATTCACTAGCACTTATGGTACAAAATACTATCGAAATTGTTACACAAAACTAATTTTATACTGAAATGTAAAAAATTCAAGTACATAAAACAAACAATTTTACTCGTCAAAAGCGCGGGAAGAAGTCCAAATTGAAATTTGTTTGTAACTTTTTTTTCCTTCTTTTTATCCCCGACGGGAAGGCAAAGGGATCTCAGCCCATACAGCCAAGTCTGTGGGCTAGACTGCTATAGATAGGTACTGCATAAAAGATAGCTTTATCTCTGCGACATATGTCATACTCCCTAGGGTTTCAGGATATAAAAAAATGTCAATAGTAGTTATAGACGTTTCTCACTATTATCGATGCTAATGTAACATATAATTGGATTTAATTACAAACGTTACTTAATTAAACGAATACTTTAATATAAAATACATTTATTCTCTTAAAGGAAATCCATATCTGAATCAGTTCTGAATCGCTAGAACAATCTTGTAAATTTATTATGAACTCTTATTCGCAAATATTATTAAATCGGACGGTCCCGCTCCCAATATTCTTCCATTATTTCTCTGCATTTGGTTACCACTTTCCAGTCTTCTGCAGATACATTTTCGACCGCACTTTTTAATAACTGCAACATTTTATTTGCTGTGAAAGGCGGTGTTAGTTATATAAATACTTAAAGAACCTATCTAACTGAAATTCAAGCAAACAAACCTTTGACTTGGGCACAGATAAGCTCGGTCACGATAAGCTCACGATAATTCATCGCCCATCACTAATTAGGTCGGCATGCCCATAAAGTAGTACATTGACAGGTACTGTCTGTACTATTAAGAAATTCAGGACTTCATGGGCGTGATTTTACTGACAGCTGTCACAGAGATCAAGCTATCTTTCATGTAGTATAGACAGTCTTTAGAATCATTTTCCAATCTTAATTCTAGATATCCCAGCTTCAGAAACTATGCAAAAAACTTATTGTGGAAGGCTTCCTAGATCCAATCCTGGAGTTTTTGTTTTATATTAGAGGAGGGCAAACGAGCATGTGAGTCACCGGAAGTTAAGTGGTAACCACCGCCCATAGACATAAGCAGAATCAAAGGGTCACTGATCCGTTTTCAGCGTAGGAAAACTTAGACTCTTTTCCTGATGGCGTCCATGTCCACAATTCTGTGTAGAAAATGCCTCAGAAAGCGTACTTTAGTAGATTGCCGCTCATCGAGATGATGAGGGTGAAATAAGAGAGTAGTAGATTATAGCGAATGGTACGATAGTGGAACTCAGTGGCCGGTATTAATGTGAACAGCTCCTCCGAACACTCCCCATGATACAATTTGTACAGTACACAAAGAGAAGCAAAGTCTCTTCGTGTATAAAGTGAGTCCAGCCGAACGGAAATCACTGGGTCACCAACGATTCAAATTGCTCTATGTTGTATGCGATCAAATGGAGTAACCAAATATTGTGGCGCGACGACGGCCCAAAGATGTAAACAGTACTCCATGTGAGGCCGGACCTGGGCCTTATAAAGTTGAGCTGTAAAGTATCATCTAGCTCTATTGATCACATCAATTTTCTTGGACGCCAACTTAGTATTGCTCTCCAGGTGACCGTGAAACTACATTGCTCGATATGATGCAGGATTCCGATGGTAGGCGTAACGTTGAGGGGTATACCTTCTAATCGAGAAGCTACCAAATTGAGGACTATATATATATATATATATTAATTGAATATATATATTAATTCACGTAAACAAAGTTTGACACGGGGATTTCGAAGCAGCAGAGGATGTACGGATCAACATCGTGGAGAAGCATCTGGCTAATGGATCAGAAGGTTTTCTGCGGTTTTATCGACCTTGAAAAACCTATTGATAGGGTAGTGCGAAAGAATCTCTGGAACATCTTGCCCAGATATGGGATTAACGGTGACCTGCTCCGTGCTGTGCAATCCACCTATGAGGATTACACAGCATGTGTGCGAGTGGACGGCATCTTATGGCCCTGGTTTGATATCAATATTGGTGTCAGACAGGGATGCGTGCTGTCGGCTCGGCTATGAATGTGGGACTGTGAATAGCAAAACGCTTGCTGACCGCGTTCGAAATGATGACGTACGAAATAGAGTTGGACTCAAAGAGGGTGTCGGTGTTAAGATAAGAAAGGGTATGCTCCGTTGGTTCGGACATGTAGAAAGAATGCAAGATAAAAGAATGACGAAACAGATATACAATGCAAAAGTGGAAGGATGTAGGAGCCGAGGAAGACCAACACTAACCTACCATGACCAAATTGGCCGTGTTTTATCAGAAGGTCATGTCAGGAGCCTTAGGAACCGCCGAGCGTGCATGAAAAGAGCTATGAATGTGAAAGAAGCGAGTGAAGTGTGTAAGGACCGCTCCTTATGGCGCTCTCTCTCTCTGCCTACCCCACAAGGGACGTGGCGTGAAGATATACATACATACATAAACAAAGTTGTACAGCAGTGACAGCCAGATTAACAAAACAATTGAATTAAGCCAAGTAAAAAAAAAGTACGTGTGACTATCAGCTCCGAAGCGCGACTGGAGTTTACTCCCTACGAATGATAATTATGATATTGTATCGAATAGAAAAAGACGGTAAATGAAACCATCTTCTAAAATAATAAGAATAAAATTTATACATTCCATAAATTTGAGCCATATATATATAGTCTTACCGATTCCACGTGTTTTTCGGATTCTTCTTCATTAGCACTTGAATAAATTTCTTCCTTATATTCCAATGTTTTTTTTAACTTTAATCACTTGATGATTTGTTAATAAAATAATATAAAAATATACTTAAAAAGATTCCAAACTTCTGCTTGATGTGTGATACCTTTTATCTCATTCTCTTGCACGTTAAATCCTACAGATGTATATCTTTGTCTCTTTTTAGGCAGACGAGCCTAACGCTATCACTTGATTACTCTTTATAAAATTTTATTTATAAATCAAAATCGTTTTTGGAGGAGTAAACTCCAATAAAAATGGTGAGTATTAATTTGATGTTTAAAACTGAATATGTTTCTGCATTTCAAATTGTTAATGACAGAGTATTCCAGGGCTGCACGGTCCGCACTGTAAAACGAGAAACACTAATTCAAACTTTATGCGTATTGCACTGAAATTTAAATGAGAGACAAGTAGCATCTAATCTTGCTATCTCCCTTAGCCTTATTTAAATTTGTCTACATAAATAGTCTAAATGGAATAGTAGTGCTACGGCATATGGTATGTTTTAGTATTTATTGTTTGTGACAGGTTTCAGTACTAGTTGATCCTAATGTCATATTATTTATGGCAACGAAACAAATCATAAACATTAAACACAGTCATGGCGGATCCACAAGAGTTTAAGGACGTACCTCTCGGTGAGGAAAGTGAACATTCTGATTCGAGAGAACATGTTTATCTCCAAGAAACATTTTATATCCTTTCCAAAAAGAACTCTGTGTTTCGCGTTAGGCTTACATCCAAAGGATTGTCTTTAATTAAGGAAACCGATGGCAGCGCTAAAGAACAAACTATTTTGCTACGAGATATCGTCGGTAGTAAGTGCATGAGGAGCAAAAGACGCCGGCCCGGTGCTGGTTCTTGTGTCTGCAGTTCATTGGCGGGTTCCCAACAGCTCAAAGTCGTCGATGAAAACAGCGGAGACCTTGATGAAAACGATATCAGCGCGTATCTTTATGTTTACGCATACATATTAAAGCGGAACCGTCGCTCCCTTAAAAGAGAGAGGACCACGATAACACTACGGTTCAGATCTTATGACAAATATGAAGATAATAATAAAGAGGCTCAAAAATGGAGATCAACGTTAAAGTGTTTGATAGCGGGGCAACCGATTACGTACATACCGCCGATTAATGATAAGAAGTTGCTTATTCTGTTGAATCCGAAGTCCGGATCTGGTAAAGGTCGGGAGTTGTTCCAGACAAAAGTAGCTCCGATACTGCAGGAGGCGGAGGTGCCTTACGATCTTCACGTTACGAAATATGCCCAGTATGCGCGGGAATTCGTTCGGACGAGGAATGTTTACTCTTGGCGTGGTATCATAGGTGTCGGCGGCGATGGCGTGTTGTTTGAGATTCTGAACGGCATGTTCGAGCGACTGGACTGGCAACAAGCGTTCGCTGATGTGCCTTTGGGCTTATTGCCATGTGGCTCTGGAAATGGCTTGGCTAGGACCATATGTCACCAATACAAGTAAGTATAAAACATGTCCCATTTACATGCACAAATACAATTTTTAGAATTTGTTAAGACCTACATATTTAGTAGAAAATTGTAACTTTTTTACAATACATGTACAAAATTTTAGTGCTTTGTTTTGAAACATAACAAAATTACTTTTGGCACTGTGATGGTGAACAGCACCATCAATGCAACATTATTTCAGAATGGTTTGTTCACATGGTGTCAGTATTGAAAACAATTGATACCTCTTTGTCTACTTGTTACAACAAATGATAAACTTTGCTTCACCAGTAATCACTAGAAGGTGGTTTATATGCACTCAGATAAATGCATATTCATTTGCATATAAAATCTTATATATATGCATTTACATATCTGTTCTCACTATTTATTGCATATTTTAAAATTGCATCATACATCCCATAGTCTGAGACCCTCTCACAGTGTTCCAAATCCACATTCAGTTTACAGATTAGCTCCTTCTATTTCACATTTTTTTACAATCCTACATTTTTATTGGCTTGTTTCTGAAATAGGTAAGCACCAACCAGAACTAATTTAGCGATGTGAAGTTTTGTACCAATGTGAATGCATTATTTTTGACATTAAACAAAACACCAGGTCCGTTGCGGGGTAGGCGGAGCAAAGCCGAGATAATTTGATGGCATATAATGACGTAGAAAAGGTGTATTACTTCACAATCACCAGAATTGTTAACAAAAGTATTAAAAAAACTCTTAGTTGCTGCTTCCTATATGAGTAAGGTAGCTAAGGTCAAAGTATTTTGTTTCATTAGATTTACACTACATGCTTTACTTGTGGACTGTATCAAGTGACCGTAGAAGTATGATGTACATTTAGGAACATAAACTCATAACCACTAAAAATGTTTTTAAAGGTGCCTTTAAAAACATTTTCTCACAACAATCTCACATTAGGACCTTTTAAGGGAAGCTGCTAGAAGAGCCTTTACTTGCTAATTCACCCAGATGTGCATTCAAGTCTGTTTTTACAGTGAATTCACATTCATAATGTTCAGAAATTAGTAAAAGGGTTTTAGTTGTTGTTCAGAAATTATTAAAAGATTCAGTTAGTGTTAGAAATTGTTTAAAGATTCAGGTGCTAAAAATCCTCGATAGTTGAGGTTTGTTGTAGAGGTTTTTATGTAGATTTGGTGTACAGGGGTGATTGTTCCAAATAGGCAACTTTTTAATGTGATGAGTAAACTTTACGAGACACAATAATCTAAATTCAAACACCTATATGAGATTCCTTTATGTCTTGATTGTTCAAGTATAAAATAACAAACTGACTAATATATAATAACTATAATAATTTCAACAATTATCAATATGTTGTGTAATTAATCTCATTCATATCCTTATTTTCAAATAAAATTATTTTGTGGTGACCCCAATGATGTGTTGGCGTTAAAAGTTGTAAAATTGCAAAGACCCATACTAAAGTTAAGCTGTACTAAATCATGCAATTTACACTATGCTATAATGTACCGTTACACATATGCTATAATAGAAATATTTTCAACTTGACAGCTTTTTACCTTTTTCTTTAGTGGGTAAATCCACAGAGATTGAATCAATTATGTCACAGAAGTGAGTGAAGTATGTAAGGACCGTGTCTTATGGCGCTCAGTTCTCTCTGCCTACACCGCAAGGGACCTGGCGTGAAGATATACATACATTGAATCAATTTTCTGTTGACGGACGGTTCTGTTCCGGCCGGCACCTACCCACTACTGCTAGTAAATGCAACATGCCGATGCCAAGGCTGCTCGGCTGCTGCGGTCGTCTGCCATCTGGAACAGAATCCGCATGCTTTGCATGCCACCACCGTCGCTGCCACGACTGGCCTGGTACGTCGTTGCGACACGTGTTTCGCCTCTCCACGAGGCATCATCAGGCGTTGTAGACGTTAATCGTAAGAATAACATGCTACAAGTCAAATACCAAGCGTCGGCATGTTGCATTTACTAACAGTAGTGGGTGGGTGCCGGCCGGCGCTAGGCCGCATGAACTAATTGGTGGTGGAAGCACACAAAGCAGGTTAGATCAAATTGCATGTAAATATGACTTTCGCAAAATAATGCCTGAATCTATTAACTCATCTTTATTTACCTTCATAATGTTTGCTAGGGCTACTACGATTACCCGCGGCGCTCATTGTTACATTGCTAACTCTTATAAAAATTTCACATATACAGTAATCCATTAGGATAGGCGGAGCCTGCTGGTTAACTCTTAGAATTTGGCGAAGATACTGATCTGGACATTGAGCGACTGTCGCCAGACCTCCACCACCATATCTCAAGTTAGCCTACACGTCTTTCTTGTTCGTGTGGGTTTCCTCACGTTTTTCGTTCACCGCCGAGCAAGTAATAATTACAAATATGTACATAAATTCGAAAACACATTCCCATATCAGGTTTCGAACAAGGAACCAGTTGAAAAAGTTGGAAGGCCAATTCTTTATCCACTAGGGCAGGGCTGTCCAAACCAGATACGATCGCGGGCTAATACAAATCACTGTATATATTGGAGGGCCGCAAAAACGAATACCTAGCATTAATTTATTTATTAGGAGAAAATGAAAAAACGGCCATAGTGTTTAATTTAGTTTTATTAATTCTTCATTAATGTATATTTTACCAATTCTATCAATATCGAAATTAATATTTGTAATTGCCAAGTGCACTGCGTGTGTAAGTGAATTATCAGTCAGTGAATACCTATATTAAAATTTTATAAAATTGTTGCGGGCCGCATCAACATAAGGCGCGGGCCACATGCGGCCCGCGTGCTGTGATTTGGACAGCCCTGCACTAGGGTATCATCCATCTACATTATTTACACTAATATTATAAATAGCTAAAGTTTGTTTGTTTGTATGTGGGATATAAGCTACAAAACTACAGATTTGATTCTGACATTATCCGTTAAAGCTTATTTTGTATTTAAGATCTTGTATTAAATTCGAAAAGCCAAAAATAATGCGGGCGGGATCGCGTGCAGCAGTTAGTTGTGAAATAAACAATAGTAGGTGACAAGAACTTTAGACTATAAAGTTCGAAGTTCAAGGTGTTGTAGTGATGTCATACCCTTACATACAGGGTGTAGACCGTAAACAACGGTATAATAACTCACTACTGTTTTTTGTACATTTTTAGACTTCCATTGACATACATATATATACAGAACCTGTCCACACTTTTAATTACGAAGTCCCATTAAAAACATGTAGATTTACTTCAAAAACTCAATTTTTTTTCTCAAACAAAATTCTCAATAAATTCAAATGATAATTTAGTAAACAGTTTACTAAGTATGTGTATATTTGAAACATGCATAGTATATTCGTGTAGAGATGTTATGGGACTACATAATTGTAATTGAGTAAAATATTATTGATTAAGTATCATTGTCAGTGAGTATATTTGCTTGATATCTTTTCCCTAAAAAAATAGACGTAAGAATAGTTGTACTCTGATGTGAAAAGGAGAATACATAGCAGGTACTTATGTTTAGTGGCGACATGCATATATTATACAGTGTGTGCTACCACCGGTGTTGGAACCTGTAATAGTATCCAATATGATCAAATTTATCCACAAATAAAAAAAACATTCAAAATATCTTTATATATCGGACAAAAGTTATAATTATGTGGGCTCGTCTTAAGAATAAGCATATAAGAAGTTTCCATAGTAGAAGACCCCGCTTTTCCATAACAATCAGTCAAAAATCAGGAGGCAGACAGGTATAATACCACCTGATGTAAAGTGGTTATTGTAGCCTCTGAACAATTGCAATACATTAAGTATCGGCCGCGCAATGCCACCTCTACTGCTAACACAGCAACTCCTTACGACCTTATTACTGGTGGCCTTGCCTAACAGGAACATAACAAGCATCCATGGAGTTGTTATTTGGCTGCGATTTTTTTTGAGGTGGAGGTACTTCCCCAGACGGCCTGCTTTAATGCATACTACTTCTTAAAAACACCCAGAGCAAGCCAAACGGACATGTTCATACAGCCAAATGTCTGTGCTGTTTGGAAATCGAACCAACAAGCTTTGGTGTCAAAGGAGCATTACGAATCAGTCCGCCACCGAGCTTGTCTTATATTGTCAGATAATAACCAAATTGTATTTTATTCACAATACCTATCTACAACAATTTTACAAATCTCCGTGTATATTCTTTGTATCGCACACGTTGATAACTATGAATAAAATACATTTGCTGTGTTGGTAATTTAATAATAGCTACCCACGCCTAGGCCCTACATGCAGCAATGACGTTATATTTGATTGCTACAACTATATAACCAATTAATCAACATTTTACCTAAAATGAGTCAGTGTCATGATTCACGTTATACAGTTGGCTAGATTAATTTATATATATAAGATAACACACGTGCCAATATTGAGCCACTAATTTTACGAGTAACATTTGACTGATAACATCTTCAACATGCTTTTGGCTACAATTACTTTGAAACTTTTGCTGAATCTTTGTTTTTTTTTCTACTATACCTGATCGACCGAGATTTGCTAGGCGCTATTTTTATACAACGTAGGGCATACAAACATGCAAATCGCATTTTCTCAGGAATCTGTAAAATGTAAAATTTGATCCAAATCGTTAGAGCCGTTTCTGAGATATATAACATATTCATATATACTTTTATATGATAATAGCACGATACGAGGACAATGTGGAAAGAAAGATGATGGAGTGACAAAATGGAAAAGGGTATGCTGAGATGATTTGCACATTTGGAAAGAATGGATGGCAAAACAGTTAAGAAATAAGTATATCGAGCAAGAGTGAGTGGAGATACCGACAGGGGCCGCCCTAGACGCACACGTACGGATCAAATAGCTGACGTGCTGAAAAAGGTCCAAACTAAAGCACCTGACATCGAATAACACGCGTGAAGATGCGAGATGAGTGTGGAAGAGGCGAGAGATGTATGTTTGGATCCAAATCCATAGTCTCTACCTATCCCAATAGGAGACAGTCGTGATGATATGTATGTATGTATATACTTTTATCCCTTCGTTCAAAGTATATATACGTCTTATGTAAAGTACTTTGAACAAGCAAGGAAGCTGTTTTTACGAAGTCGTAAGTGATAAATTCGCTTCTTTTTTTTCATTTATTCCTTTATGAAAGATAAGCCAGCAGGTGTCTTTTATTCATAGTATATTACCTAGCTTTCTGCCAAGTCGACTGAACTCTGACTGACTGGTTTGAGAGTTGAGATGAACTATACATAACATTATGGCGACAGTTTAGTATTTATCTTCAGCAAATATACAATCTAATAAAATACAAAACAAAAATGTACTAACTGTGATGTGACAAGATATAAGTAAAATTTGAATTATGTTTATACGGGCTGTTAGAAAACAACCCGTCGTAAAACATGTTTGACGAAAAAAAAACACTGAAATTACTAACACTTACTCTTCTTAGTGTATGTATTTATTACATATATTTTTAAAATTATTATTATATGAACAAAAACTGTATTGTTATTTGTGGCTGACGTTACACACACATACACATACGGTACGAATGCTTTTTAAATTTATTTAAACTATTTCCATGTTGAGGATATATGATCTAAAACAAGACTCCGTTAAAACTGTACACCATTAGAAAGACAAAACAAAAATGGTCAATTTTAGATCATATTTGCTATGACTTCCAAACGGGCTCAAAAACTAAATTAGTTAACAATTAGGAATTACACAGTAAACGCTGATTCAATGTGATTTGTAAAATTGTGACCAAAATAATCACGGTCATTATAATGTCATAACTGAGACAATATTATGGAACAAGACATGTTTTTTATGCAAAGTAATTTGATTTCGTGAAAAGAGACTGATCACTTTTCATGTACTTGTGCAATGAGATCTTGCATCTTGCTATATGTTATGGTCCTATACCGTATTTACTTGGGCGCGAGATAAAATGTAAGCAAACCATAAAAGGTTTTACGAAATATACTTTTATCAAACAAAACTAGTAGATTGTTATTGATATACTAGCTTATGCCCGCGGCTTCGCACGCGTAGTTTTTGGAATTTCGACAGTTTTACTTATTTTTATTTTACTTCTTATTTTTTGGTACAGTCTGCTTTATATAGCTAGTAAAAGTACCAAATATCCTTATTTGTATGGTAATGAAGGTATGTCACGATCTGTTCGGTTTTCATTAACTATTTGATATTGGCTGAATACACTCAAAGCACCTCTCTATTAAATACACAACATTACATAACTGTACAAAGTCACTAACTTCAAAAGATATTTCTACTCCATACAAAGTGTCAACCCCCTTTTCAGCCATCTAAGGGTTTGAAAAATGCTGAAATTACTTTTTTGGTGTTTTGGTTGAGAATGTATTTACCAAGCCTAAAGTAGCTCATTTACAAAAAAAAACAATCCCTTAACAGTTCAACTTTTAATTCAAGACATACTTTTGACCCCCATTATACACTTTAAGACGTGGAATTTTTGAAAACGCTGAAACCACGTTTTTTTTATTCTAATAGAAAGTATCTGTACAAAGTTTCAAGTTACGAACTTCAAAACATATTTCTACTCCATATAAACTGTCAACCTCCTTTTCAGCCCTCTAAGGGTGGAATTTTGAAAAACGCTGAAATCACTTTTTTGACGTCTTGATTGAAAGTATATTTACAAAGTCTAAAGTTTTAGAAAGTTTTTAAAGTTTTTTTTACTGTTTAAGAAATTGATTTTTTTAAAGTGAGCTCACTTTAAAAAAATCAATTTCTTAAACAGTTCAACTTTAGATCAAGAAATAATTTTGACTCCCATTACACACTTTAAGGGGTGAAATTTTTGAAAACGCAGAAACCATTTTTTTAAATTCTAATAGAGAGTATCTGTACAAAGTTTCAAGTTACTAACTTCAAAAAATACTTCTATTCCATACAAAGCGTTAACCTCATTTTCAGTTACCTAAGGATGGAATTTTGAATAACGCTAAAATTACTTTTTTGACGTCTTGATTGAAAGTTTAGTTCCAAAGTCTAAAGTAGTTCACTTTAAAAAAAAATTTTAACAGTTCAACTTTTAATTCAAGAAATACTTTTGACCCCTATTACATCATTTAAGGGGTATAATTTTTGAAAACGCGGAAATTATAATTTTATTGATTCTAATAAAGAATATCTGTACAAAGTTTCAAGTTTCACTATGTTCAAAAAATATTTCTGCTCCATACAAACTGTCAACCCCTTTTCAGCCCCCTAAAGGTGGAATTTTGAAAAACGCTGAAATTACTTTTGAATTCCTTGATTGAGAGTATACTTACAAAATCTAAAGCAGTTCACTTTAAAAAAAAACCAATTTCTTAGCAATTCAACTTTTAGTTTAAGAAATATTTTGACCCTCATTACACCCTGTAAGGAGTGTAATTTTTGAAAACGCTGAAATTTCTTTTTTTTGGACTCTAATACAGAGTATATGTGCAAAGTTTCAAGTCACTAACTTCAAAAAAATATTCTGCTCCATACAAACTGTTAACCCCCTTTTCAGCCCCCTAAAGGTGGAATTTTGAAAAACGCTGAAATTACTTTTTTAACGTCTTGATTGAGAGTTTATTTACAAAGTCTAAAGCAGGTCAATTTAAAAAAAAAATCTTAACAATTCAACTTTTAGTTCAAGAAATATTTTGACCCCCATTACACCCTTTAAGGGGTGGATTTTTTGAAAACGCTGAACTTACTTTTACATTTGGTTCATGACTTTCAATGAAACACTTTAATATTGAATTTCAATCGAATAACTTCAAAAACGTAAAGTTTCATACTAACTTTGCATCCCCGTTTTATCGCCCTTAAGGGATGATTTTTGAGAAAAATATTTTACTCGTGTTTCATGCCTTTCAATAAAGAACCTTCATGCTGAATTTCATTCGAATAACTTCAAAAACGACAAAGTTTCATACTAACTTTACGCCCCCGTTTAACCCCCTAAGGGATGAATTTTTAAAAAAATATTTTACTCATGTTTCATGCGTTTCAGTAAAGAACCTTCATGCTGAATTTCAATCGAATAACTTCAAAAACGTAAAGTTTCATACTAACTTTGCATCCCCGTTTTATCGCCCTTAAGGGATGATTTTTGAGAAAAATATTTTACTCGTGTTTCATACCTTTCAATAAAGAACCTTCATGCTGAATTTCATTCGAATAACTTCAAAAACGGCAAAGTTTCATACTAACTTTGCGCCCCCGTTTAACCCCCTAAGGGATGAATTTTGAAAAAAATATTTTACTCATGTTTCATGCGTTTCAGTAAATAACCTTCATGCTGAATTTCATTCGAATAACTTCAAAAACGGTAAAGTTTCATACTTCATTTGCACCCCCCTTTTACCCCCTTAGGGGATGAATTTTCAAAAATCCTTTCTTAGTGCTCCCCTACGTTATAAAAGGAACCCCTGTGCAAAATTTCAAGTTTCTAACCCTTATAGTTTAGGCCCTGCGTTGATATGTCAGTCAGTCAGCTTCTCCTTTTATATATATAGATAGATTAAGGTACGTAGAAGACACTTATACAAATAGTGATATCAGACTTCTTGAAAAACAGACACCAGCACAGATGTAGCTACAGTTTTTTACTTGTTGGTACTTGTGCTATAAGGTCTTGCTTCTTGCCAAATGTCATGATTCAATTTTTTCACATTTCGTATACTAATCAAATCTAGTTTCGGGTAACCTAAAAACTGCTATTTTTTATGTTGACTTATTATTTTTTAATGTTTATTATAATTGCACTGGTACATACGTTATCTATTCTCGGCCTTGGCGTGAAGAAAAACAATGTTAACTGTTATAGGTACTACTCCTACTGGCAGGTATTTGGATTTAATGTTAAACACTACATATTCAATGACAAATGTACCTATAATAGTTTACTATATTTGTACACACATAATATTAATCCTGCTAATATACTAGCAGCCTATCCTAGCAGGATAATATCCAAATCAAAAGTACCCAAAACCGAACAGCATGCATGAAGAGGTTGTCGAGTGTGGAAAAAGCGAGAGCGGTATGTTTGGATCGGTGCACCTGGCGTTCTATAATCTCTGCCTACCCCAATGGAGACAGGCGTGATGATATGTATGTATAATATTATAAACTAGCTGAAGCCAGCGGCTTCGCACGCATGAGATTTGGGCTTTTAGTAGCCTTTGTTTCTCCATAGACCTCAAATTCTTTCTGTTTAAAAAAAAACAAAGTTCAGGGTCGTAGATGCAATCGTAGAGCGATTCAATTTTCATACAGCGCCATCTATTGACCTTTACGGGAGGCAACGTATAATTATTTTATTTTTATTACATAAAAAATGCGTAGTTATTTTATGTCACAAAAAATACGCATTCTGTGAAAATAATAAAATAATACTGCAAAGTCCCCCGAAGAGGAAGATATTTCCCCCTAATTTTAACAGTTTTTCATTTTTTACGCAGGAACCCTAAATATTTACTGGATAAAAAGTGCCCTATATTCTTCTCGGAACAGTCCTCTACCTACCAGTGAAAGTCCCGTCAAAATCGGTTCAGCCATTTCGAAGATTAGCCTGGACAAACAAACAGACAGACAAAAAAGTTAAAAATGCGTATTTAGGCTTTGTAACGTGAAAATAATAATATGAGCTTAAGATAAAGGCTTTATTTTGAAATCACAGACAGACACTTCAATTTTATTTATATGTATAGATGTATAGATATAGATATTATATGTATAGATGGGAAAGTATGGATGTTTGTTACGTTTTCACCCCTCAACGTGCGAACGGATTTGTATGAAATTGGTAGGTGGATGAGGTGCTGGATTAACACTACACTAGGCTACTTTTTATCCCGGCGATGAGTTCCCGTGGGATAGTTTAGACGTTTAGATGTTCGAATCGTGCTAAATGTGGATGCTTTATTTCGCTTTCACGTATCAGCGACTACTATCCCACAGGAAAACCGGGATGAAAGGCTACTTTTTATCCCGGTGATGTGTTCCTGTGCTATGGCCCCTTCGCGAAGACTCTGCTGAGAAGTTCCCCGCTATTGGTCAACTTTATGTGGGTTGCTCCTGAGTTTCGAGTGCTTAAAATTTGCATTTGCTCGCCGAAAGTAATCGGTCTTAAAATATTGTCAGAAGCATATTGTAATTGAAATGTGAAGTTGCTTAGAATTATGATATCAACTACGATTATCTTTTTAACAACTGAACGGATTTGATTTTTTATTCGGGAAACATATAATTCCTGTAGAAGAGCAATTTTTTGTATAGAGATTGCTTACGTGACGCATAAATTGATAAGTTAAAACATGTGTCACTTTTATTCCGGGCAAATGCCACGGCTCTTGTGGAATAGATCTAGAACGTAGAGAATCATATAATTCATAGTCATAAAGTCCAAATGTCTTAGAGACCCCTCTTAAGATTATGAATGTAAAAAATTATCTGCCGGTTAGTCCTTTTTTCAAATCAAAATGGAGCGACGGATTGATGTGCCTTTTTTGTGTGGAGATTTATTTTGTATGAAGGGTCCGACAACGATATAGGCTACTTTTACCGAAGCAAAATATCTTACTCCCGCAGGAAAACACGCTTTGTTTCCCTTGACCAGACCACGCGTTCGAAGCCGCGGGTAACAGCTGATATATGTTTGAAAACACAGTGATAGCACAGTGGATAAAGAACTATCCTATTGGTCAACTGGTATCCTGTTCGTATCCTGGCGTGGACATGTACCACTAAATTCGTTAATATACATATTTGTAATTATCACTTGCTCGGCGATGATTCAAGAAATTATATTTCGAAAGGCGTGTGACCTAGCCCAAGAAAGGTTTTTGGTTTTACCCTCTGAGTTGTGTACATTCGCCAAATTCTCAGGCTTAGCTAACGGACCCCGCCAATTCCAATGGATCAGGAAACGGAATAAGGCGAGGAAGAAGAAGATATGTTCGTAAATACCTAAATATATTTAATAATACCCATGTAATCACGTACTATCATAGCAGGGTCTAGTTTGTACAGCTAAGAGCAGATCTCGCTTGACACTCATAGTGCGATTATAACTCTTTGGGATCGGTACAAAGGTAGAGGTGCACTTAGGTGTACAAGTTTTATTTTTTTACCTAAATATGCAAAGCCAAAAGGAAATGTTATTATTTTAGCAGTCTTACGTATATTTAACACTCCTAGTGTTGCAAATGTTTATAGGCTACGGTGGCTGTTTACCATCAGACAGGTCGTATGTTTGTTTTCCACCTTAGTGGTATAAACAAAATGCCTTAAATCATTTATAACCCGCAGTGGATAAAAAATCTGCCTATTAACCTACATTTCCTGGTTCGAATCCTGGCATGCGCATGCATCACATCAGTTATTTGATCCATATGTGTGCGTTAGGGCGGCCCCTACCGATACTTCCACTCACTCTTGCTCGATATACTTCTTACGTAATTATTTTGTTATCCATTCTTTACAAATATTCGAACCATGTAAAAACTTGTAGGTATTCAAATATATAGTTCGTCTATCAAGGGAATCGATTCACGAAGATTTTCCGTCTTTTTCGATAATGTTGTATAATAATGAGTACTTATGACAGTGTAAGCAGTTAGGTAATGTACAGTTACATTCACCAAAAAAATTAGGGTAACCTTACAGAAGTTCTAAACTATGAAATCACGAATTTGCTCTAACGAATAAATCAACTAGTATGAGGGAGAAATTTAACTTTGCCGTTGGAAAACTATGGTATCTACAAGCAAATTACGATTTTGGGATTTTTCTCTTTACTTCCTTCATGACATTGCTTATTGCCAAATTTCAATATTCTAGGTCAACAACGGTAAGTACCCTATAGCTTTTGATGGCAAAATATCGGCTGTTTTACAGTTCCGCAATCGGAACTGTAAAACAGCTTGCCTTTTAATTACCTGTATTTATCTGTGGTCTATAAAGAATAATTAATTGTAATGGGTACAATAACAAAGATGCTTTTCAGTTCCTATACCGCCCACGGGTGATTTAAGTAAATACATAATAACTAAAAACATATACCTAGTAATGAAGGTCACATCCGCCCACCTAATGTCAGACATTTGAGGGAGGTCGTTTGATTGGGCCCTCCCTTGACATGTTTCATAGAAAATTTATGCGACTGAAACGACAAAAATATTTTGACATATAAATTAATGTTATTTTACGAACCCCGTGATAGAGTGGTTGGCAATAGCTACAATTAACACCAGAGATAGTTAGTTCGTTACCCTCACAAGAAACATTTGTGAACATAAACATGTCTGTCTTGGCCTGGTCGTAAAATACGAGAGGTAGCGCATCAAAGCAATCATATTGGGGAGGTCCACCTCATTGAAAACCGCAGCCAAATAACTTCTTGAAGGATTGTTTGTTCCTGCGACTATACCAGTAAGCTCTTGAGGAGTTATTGTGTTAGCAATAGGGATGACATCACACTAGCGATACCTCGTGTATTGCAAGCGTTCATGGGCTACTGTATTATCCAAATTCATAGAAGTCATAGACTAATACTATAAATAGATAAAAGACACTAGATTACGACAACTACGCCCGCACTGCCACACTGTCCCAATCCATCGCAAACCATCATACCTCCGAGAAAATCATCAGAACTGCTCCTTTTCCGCTCTAGTATCTGTCACACACGAGACATTTAGGTGTCTTTCCTTCATTATCTCTATCAACTCATTGATATATTATATTTCAACCAACCTCCCACATTAAAACCTTATATGTTAGGGTTGGTTCCCTTTGTCTTATGCACTTTATTTTGCAACAATGGCGGCCCTATTGGTATTGATGTGAGTTAAAGTACCGCTGCGTGTCGCCTACAGGAGACGCCATGTGGTCGAGACAAATCATTAGACGTCCTTTCGCGTATTGCTGATTGAAAAGTGGCAAAAAAGCACCAAGTATGGAACGCCGTACGCATCCTTTTCATCGACGTAATGACCGCGTTTTAAAGGCAGACGGCGGTAGAACGCGATCGGTCGTCGGCGTCATTGACGGCCAACGACGGCAATCGCGCGCGATCAAGAGGCGACGATAATAGAGATGTATCCATGCTATTTGTGATGCTTTGTAAAGATGCGGACGCTTGTGTACGGCGCTATAAGCGGCATAATGCGTACTAGTGTGACACTTTTTGATTGGCTATGTCAAAAGGCCGTCGATCAATGTGTCTTGACCCTTATCCTGATCCGCCAGTTATGGCGCTGTACGCAGCCGTACGAACCCGTTCGCGTATAGCACCAGCATAGTAGCAGTAAGTAGCCGTACAGCAATAGCATGGAAACATCTCATACTGTTGCCTCTTGATCACTGTCGTCGGCCGTTGCTGATGAGCTTTCGTCACTTCGATGTCAAAGTTTAGCTGACGAACGAAGGAATGAAATAGAATGACGAATACCTACAAAAATGTCTTTTCATGCCAACTCGAATTACAGACAATAATTATACCAATAATCAATCTCAAGGCGACGTCTTTTAGAACTGAAATAGTTATGCATATAAAATATGTTTTTTTTACCGGTTAAAAAAAAAGAAGGTTTTACTTTGCATGTTTTTATTATCATGTGATGTAATAACAAAATGATGACTTAGATTTTTCATGTAGGTACTTTGTATAAGGGCGTGTCAAATTTTATGACCTTATTTTCCTCGATTCCTAGTTCACAATGTTATGATTTCTTAAAAAAACAAATAGAACTATTTTTATACAACACCGGGAGGCAAACAAGCATACGCTCACTTGATATGAAGTGATAGTAGCCTATTAACGCTACGAATACACTCACGTGTTATCCTTACCCCTGTTGCTAACAGTGCAGCGCCTTAGTTTATTGGTAAACTGCTCACTCGCAGGACAACAACCATCCAGAGAGTTGTTAATTGACGAGGTTTTCTGTGAGGTGGAAGTACTTCCCCAGTCGGGCTGCTTTGATACGCCCTGTGTAATTTGTCCGACAATATTTATTATTTATTTTATATATATATATATATATATGTTATATAAGACTAACCACCATGACCAAATTGGTCGTGTTTTATCATAAGGTGATGTGATAAAGCTATTAATGGTAAAGAAGCGACACAGGTGTTTATCAAAAGGTGTTAGATATACAAACGTGACAATTGTATTAGTTAACTATCGTGCTGACCTCCACATATACCATTATAAATTTCTAAAAATAATGTTTAACAAATTAGAAGGGGGTCAAAATGTGAAGTTTCAACACATTCTTAGGATTTATTTTTTAATGTTGTTGTTATGCTCAATGAGCATATTAATAAACATTTTTTGTTAATATATGCTGCTAGTTCATTAGTCAAGTACGTCACGGACACGGTTACGGTCAATTTCCAACCCCCCTTCTCCGAAGTATATAAAGTGAAACATCTGAAATAATTACAGGCAATAAAAGTTCATGCAAATATTACAGTAAAATTAATAATAAAAGTTTTTGTTAAGTAGTCTGTTTATTTTTACTTTAGAATCAGGCCGTCGCCCGTGTGTTATTTTATGTTGAACTAGCTGTGCCCGCGACTTCGTCCGCGCGGAATAGTTATTTTTTTATTATTTATTTATATTAATAAAAATAAATAAAATTTCTAAAATAAAAGTAGCCTAAGTTACTCCTTATTACATCAGCTATCTGCCAGTGAAAATCCCGTCAAAATCGGTCGAGCTGTTTCAGAGATTAGAACAACCAAACAGACAGACAGACAGATAAAAATTGTAAAAATATTCATTTTGGTATATGTACCGTGTATACATCCATATGCATTTAGTAAAAAGCGGTTATTTTAATATTACAAACAGACACTCCAATTTTATTTATCTGTATAGATAATATTAGGGTTTAACGTATGAAATTGCCGATTTGTACTGAAAAATTAATACTCGTTGTTTTCTATGATGTAACATATTTATTTAATCAAAATATTTACCCTCATTATCTATACATTGCTGCCATCTAATCGGAAGTTTATTTATGCCTTTGCGATAGAACTCTGGGGATCTAGATTCGACAAACTGTGTGAAAGCATTTTGTACTGCCACCTGGGAAGAAAATATTTTACCACGTAGAAAATTGTCTAAATCACGAAAAAAAATGATAGTCAGTTGGCGTAAGGTCTGGCGAGTACGGAGGATGATGTATGGTTTCTAACTGCAGCTCCTGTAGAGTTACAATGGTTTCTCTTGCAGTGTGAGGTCTTGCGTTATCATGGAGCAATAATGGTGAAGATCGATTCACTAGTCAGGGCAGTTTCACTGCCAGTTTCGCCATCAATGTCCGAAGTTCGGCACAGTAAATGTCTGCTGTTATTGCTTGACCAGACCTGAGAAAGCTATAGTGAATAAAGCCATGAAGAGACCATCAAACAGTTATCATTACCTTTTTATTGGTAAGCTTTGCTTTAGGGCACTGTTGCGGCGTTTGACCTGGAGTCAGCCATTGCATTTTTAGATCCAATATTTCTGTACCGATTCAACCAGGCAACATAAGTTTCAACACGTTTCTTTCTGCAAATCAGTCAAATCATGAGGCACCCATTTTTCATATTTTTTTATCTAATTGATTTGATGCAAATGAGTCAATATTGTAGCTAAGGTAACGTTAAACCATTCTGCTAATTCCTCGGATCCGTTTCACCACCTCCTTCAATTCAGCGTTATTCACCTGTGTGGGCGGTCTTCCACTTGGTTCGTTCTTCAAGTTGAAGTATCCATTACGAACGCGTTTAAACAAAAAATCAAACATCAGCAGTCTCCTCTCAAAATGCAGCATTGATTTTGCGAGCCGTTTCTGCCGCGTTAGTTTCGCGTCGGACTCGTATTCAAAAATACAAGTAGGATTTTCGAAGTATCCATTTTTCATTCGTTCATTTCATTCGACTAAGCTGAATAAAAAAATCGGCCAAGTGCGAGTCGGACTCGCGTACTAAGGGTTCCGTAACATTATCTATAAAAATCGGCCAAGTGCGAGTCGGACTCGCGCACGAAGGGTTCCGTACCATTATCTATAAAAAAGGCAAAAAAATCACGTTTGTTGTATGGGAGCCCCCTTAAATATTTATTTTATTCTATTTTTTAGTATTTGTTGTTATACCGGCAACAGAAATACATCATCTGTGAAAATTTCAACTGTCTAGCTATCACGGTTCATGAGATACAGCCTGGTGACAGACGGACGGACGGACGGACGGACAGCGGAGCCTCAGTAATAGGGTTCCGTTTTACCCTTTGGGTACGGAACCCTAAAAACGGCAAAAAAATCACGTTTGTTGTATGGGAGCCCCCTTAAATATTTACTTTATTCTATTTTTTAGTATTTGTTGTTATAGCGGCAACAGAAATACATCATCTGTGAAAATTTCAACTGTCTAACTATCACGGTTCATCAGATAAGAATTTTGAAAATCAAATGTTGCGCATTTTTTAAAAGGAAAATCTCATAGGTATCATGTGAAAAAAGATTCACTTAAAAATCTCACACCATGAATGTTTAATGTTAACTCAAAGTATCTATTACTATAAAACGGCAATATCATACTTTGACCCCCATTATTATTATTGTCCCTATAATTCTGTGAACATTTATTTTTGTAGTGGTATACGCAGACCCTAACCTATTATATTTTATATATTAAACTATTTATATGACCAAGAATTATACGAAATCCTCGTAAATCGTCCAGCTCACACTTCTTCTTCTTCTAAATTTTATCCCCTCCTAATCCATTAGGATTGGCAGCTAAGGATTTGGCAAAGAGGCAGATTTTTGCATGGAGCTACTGCCATCAGACCTCCACAACCCGGAGGGAAAACCAGACCTTTCTTAGGTAGGTCACACGTCTTTCCTCACCATGTTTCCTTCCGCCGAGGATCTCTTGGTCTGAGCATTTCCGGATCGGTAGGGTGCACCACCAACTGCTGGTGAGATTCGTTTTGACTATAAAATACGGTGCACCAGTTGCGTTCCGATTTTTAAGCTAATACCAACAACAATTGACAACAAATAGTGTTATTGTTGGTTGTGCTAAATTGCTGTGCTAATTACGGACTGGCCGCCAAAATGAACAGTAGTTTCCAAGCAAGAAAAAAACAACTATTGTTTGAGTGGATACAAACGCTGTAACTTAATTGTTATCAATTATCACGACCATTTAAAAAATCCAGTTCATTAAACACGTATTAAGCTCTCATTAGAATCAGTCTATCGCAAATTTGTATTATGACGTCACCCGGGCTCTGACACTAGGTCACTACGCGTTTACACCGCGACTTGAAGTTAGTCGAGCAACCAAGTATGGGCTGAGCGCAGTAGGGGGGACACACGTGCTCAATCATAAATCATTAGACTGCGCATGAAGGCACCTAACGCTCACAAAAACGTTGTGTTTTAGCGCCTAAATATCTGAGCTATTCGAGCCAATTGACTAATGGGAGAATATTTTAATCAATTAGCCGATAAGGGCCGCGATTAGTTAATAAGAACTGCCCATTCTACATAGATTATTTCCTTTCCTTCATGGCTTCGATCTACGTTTTAATGATTTTGTACTAATGGGACTATATTACTAAGGCACTTTTGTCTCCGTTCGTTTGTTACAGGGCTTGTATCTTTTGAACTCTTATAGATAGAGACTTGCAATTTTCATAGAGACTTATTAAATTCACTAAGTATAACAACAAATAACAACAATTTAAAAGAATCCCCATACAAGAAACGTGATTTTTTGCGTTTTCTCTACACGTCGGTGTAAAATACTCCGTGTCCAAGGCCGACTTGTACTTGGCTGGCTTTTTATACCACTATGGTGTGAAAGCAGTATTGAACCCATCGATTGTAAATAGCTACCTTAACGTATGGACACTAGCAACACTTGTGTCATCCCAGCCTCGTTGGTGTCGTTGTACAATCCTCTTTACACCTTTATTGAAGAAACCCATGCTGTAATCTCCTAAGAAAACTTTGGCAGGTAGTTAAATCCACATCTTAGCAAAGGAGAAACCCTCTGGGACCGTACTATGACGCGATCATTTTGGCATCAATGTGCTAGGATCAATTCTGTCGATAGCGGGCGATGTGATTGTAGGAGGCTTAGCATCATATCAGATAACTGATAAACTACGTATTTACACGTACGTTGGAGGGGGATATCGAAAGTCTCTCTTTATACCTCATAAGATCTCAATACTGTGCGTAAGGTCCGGTATCCACCAAAGAGATGTGCGGAGATAAGGTACATACTTTTGACGCATCGTGGGATAAAGTCAAGATATCTCACAAATCGTCTGTTAGCTACCTGATAAGGATACCTACGCAGCTGCTGTCCGGTCAAAAAGTTCGGCGTAATCGGCGCGCGATAATGCGATACTTTTGTTTTGTTTTAGTTTAGATATTATAATTTTTGTATTATATAATTTAATATAATAATAATATAATTTAGGTAGCTTACAACTTTATTACGTAACGTGACTGTTTATGTGCCGTTGTAATGTTTGACTTTGAATGGATGTTTCTTTCAGTGCTATTTAATTATTATGACTTTGGAGACAGTTGACTGTGTCATTTATGACGTCGTTTATGCAGCTGGTCAGTTCCCATATATCCCCTCGCCTCTCCCTCTAAATACTACACTTACACATTTTACAGAAAAAGTATACTTAATATAGCAGTTGAAACTGCTTACTATAGACACAGCACGCAAAATATTGCTTACTAGCTAAGCACTAAATGCATCCGCTGCCTACGATGCGAGATGGGGTCGCAACATTTAGGAAACATTATAGTTAAAAACGTACAATCATATATCGAAGTTGCCATCGGGCTGGCTGCCCGAGGGTTTGTGCAAATGGATTGCTAGATTATTGCCTAGGAGTAGCATGTTATTGATGGTAGTTGCCCCGATATCATGGGACCTCTATGTTGACGTGCCGCAAGGGTATGTGTTATTTTTGTACTGCTTTTTGCAGCATATCAATGATATGTTGTCAATTGTCGGCATAAACAGTCATACATGGTGCTGTCATCAACAGCAACCGGTATCTCTAGTATCCACATGGAGGAAAGTGACGATCAATTTGTGTTGAATCTAGAAGCGGTTGAACTTGGTCCGATTCAACCTTATCTGGACGTAAGCCTGTAGTAGTTTCTCACTTCTAATTACGTTTCTTACCTTTGTCAGGAGTAATACGAATTTTTGGTGTGTCAATTGTGATTGTGGTTGTATTAACGCGGGTGCCAATGCGACGTCGTATATTAGTATTGCAAGCGTTCATAGGCTACTCTAAACACTTTAAAAAAAGAAATAACGACTTTCTCATTCGCTCTCATTGGTGCGAGAAAAATGTAAAACTCTAGAAATATATTATACATATCAGCTAAACGATATTGACTACAGTAGGTTAAGAGACCCACCCTTGTAAGAAGTAAAAGAGCTAAAATATTGAAATGACAACTTCGAATGAAAAGAATAATCTTTCGATTAATATCACTATATTATTCGTTTGTGGTATAAGTGGATTTTATCGCGATTTTTAATATGTATAGAGATATTCAAATTGTACCAAAGTTGGCCTAAAAAAAGTTCAATTGGAAATAACACCCTGAACAATTTTACCTATCACAGCCAAAGTCTTCGGTTAATTCCTGAGCTGCTATACGTATTCCAAATATGGCATTTTCCATTTTGTGATGAAATTGCCGGTCAACAAATGTTTTTTTTGAAGTGAAAACTTCTTTAGCGGCGTTGTGCACTTTTTGGGACGAGTAAAAAATGATAAACTCTCGTCAGGACACGTGACCCTGACCGTAAGATTTTGGTGGGAATTAGAACTTAAGTTCGCTGCAGCGCTAAAACATTAGTTACCTCTAATTAAACAATTAAAACATGAAGCACTAGATCGTTCATAGGGCATTATTTTCTCGTTGTAAGCTCCATGAAATTCTTAGCGTTTCGCGCGAACGCGTTTCGTTCAACGTAGTTTATCAACATCGCTGTTTGGTTTAAGCGGCGCAGGGCGTTTGCGCGTGTGTGCGTGTGTGCGTGTGTGTTTGAGTTTTAGAGATTGGCGATGACGATGCTGGTAATGATGATGGTGAAAGAGTCGTTGAAATTATGGATGAAAGTTATTTTTTCTGAGAGATAAACTTTTCAATGTAAAATAATTGTAATAGTTCTGAAGTGTTAAATTTTTAATGTAATATAAATTGTCATGTTTGTGTATGATAGCGCAATAAATGAATATTGTGTTTTACCACATACATGATAGTACTTTTATACTGATAAATAAAGCAATTCATGCGAAATTATTCCCTAACCATTCCAAAATATTCAAAAATGCACAACGCTAATGTTTAAGTTTTCACTTCTGCCGGCACTCCCGGAGTGCAACCTGTTTTTTTTATATTACCTACTGTCACAGCTTCTATTCTAAGTTTTTTTTAATTTCTGTTCTTTTTGAGTTCACAATAACCAATTGTATTATTTTCTTATTAGAACATTAACTTTCAAACTGTAAAAGAAATAACGATCAACAAGTAAAAAAAAATGCTTTTTGTTCATTAAGAACTTAAAAATACAGCTCGGAAGTTAATGATGTTGTATAAAATGTGTTGACAGGCACTTTCGTCGCAATATGCAAGAGTTTCCTTATTGTTTTCTTATCTTTATAAATAAAAAATCAATGTATGTATGTTTGGCCTTTATGGATTTCGAACCGACTGGAGCGACTTTTGAGGAAATTTTCAGGGAATCATTAGATTAGCCCAGCGGGTGATGCTGTGAAGTTTGGTAGCGATCAGTTCACCCGTGCATAGCCGGGGCGGGTAGCTATAGTAGTAATATATAGTATTTGATAAATACATTGATATAGACGCAGGAGTTAACTGTAAACTCTGTCATGCGTGGCTCTTCTTATTTTAACAATGATGCTCACTTTGAAACCAACTCTTTTGTTGTTTTCAAAAATTTCTACTCTTTGTACATGTTAAACTTCCATTGCAAATCTAAAGTAATTTAAAAAATAATGTCAGTCCATAGTTGGAATAACATCAGAAATATAATAAATTGCTGAAACAGTTCTGTTCTTACCCGACGATAATTTTAGAAGTCACATCTAAAATTTTCTTTGAAAAAAGGGTTTATAAAGGGTTGATGAATATGTAAGTTGACTATATCTGAAAGGGATTTAAAGTCAAAGTCAAAATCTTTTTATTCCGTAAAAATGGCTACATTTGTTTGGAATCCTCACAATTTTTTCCCCTACCGTGCAGTTTATGACTAGGTGAGCACTGATAAAAATACTGCCAAAAAACTCAGGCATCCCTCTTTTGGTATCCAAACAAATTTACATATTTTATTAATTACATTATAATTGGATCGACTCACTCCCAGGCATTTTTATCATTAATATAGTCAGATACTTTATAATATGCCCTGCTACACAATTTGGCTTTAATAGTAGTTTTAAATTTGTTAATTGACAATTCTCTTATATTGCTGGGAAGTTTGTTATAGAACCGTATACATTGCCCCATAAAAGAATTACTTATTTTGTGGAGACGGCTTGCATGTAACACAAGATTATGCTTATATCTAGTATTTATGCTATGAGTATCACTCTTTTTACAAAATGAGTCTATGTTTTTATGGACATACAAATGATTTTCATAGATATATTGCGATGCGACTGTTAGAATATTTATTTCTTTGAATTCTTCTCTAAGGCTCTCCCGGGGACCAAGTTTGTAGATAGCTCTTATGGCTCTCTTTTGCAATAAAAAGATGGTGTTAATGTCCGCGGAGTTACCCCAAAGAAGAATTCCGTATGACATAATACTATGAAAGTAGCTGAAATAAACTATTCTAGCCGTATCAACATCAGTGAGCCGTCTAATAGTTTTCACTGCATAGGCTGCAGAACTTAGTTTTCCTGATAATTTTTCAATTTGTGGGCCCCATTGTAGTCTGGAGTAAATTGTTATACCCAAGAACACCGTTGTCTCCACAGGGGCTAAATAATTTTATTATTTAGCATATACAACCATTAACATTTACCATATTAAGTTTTTTTTTTTGTACCGATAACTTTGACATATTTTTTTTGTAAAATGTAATTGACGATTTGAAAAAAAAAACCTATATTGGACAATTTCCTGAGATAGTTTTCTTTGAAAATTATCATTTCCGAAATGCTGGAAAATAAAAATAAAATTTAAAAGTAAATATTAAATACATAAGATTTTTTTTAAACATGTTATACGTGTCTGAATGTCCGCAGGCAAATAAAGAAAATTATATCCTTTTAATGAGCAATAAAATTTCACGGCCGCGGCTAATTATGTTTATTGAGATAAGCCCCGATAGGACCGTGATAATTCACTTTTACTTCGATGTGACGAAATGCTTTTTGTACGAGGGGTACCTGCGTTATCAGGAACATTGGAGGAGGATTAAGACTAATGTCTAAAGGCTAGATTTCACAAACTAGTTATGAAATGTAAACATTCCTTATCATGAATTACAAATAATACTGAATTAAACTCGATATTTGTCAGTACACGATCCCGACTTTTGTTAGTACGAAGAGTAAAATCTTATTACTTTAAACGAGTAATTTGTATACATGTGTATATAAAAATTGCTCGTTTCCCTGTCCCACAAACAAAAAAATATCTACATCATTCTAGCCGTTTAGGAGCACTTCAGTAATATACACAGGAACAGAAGAATTATATATATATATATATATATAATTCTTCTTTTCCTATATAAAATTGGACTTTAGTGAAAATGTTTTATCTCATTTCTAGCCATACTTCGGAGATAACGTGAGAGGAAGTAGTATTGTTTAGATCGGGCATAAAAAAGAAATAGAGCTTAGTGTGCGTCCAGCTTAACGCTTTGACCTTTGTATCGTTCTTACGTACGTTATAGGAGTTACAATAGAACTTTATAGCGTGATTTGCTGTTAGCTTTACATACATCTCCCTAAGAAATTACACTATTTTACAAAAACAACGAGGTACAAAACTAATATATTGAATTAAAGTATACTTGGAGAAAGGACACATTAATTTGTACGTTTGCTATCATATCTTGAGTAGATACATGCTTAAGTATATGTAAGTAGTAGTTTGTGATTTAATAGTGAAAGACGAATTAAGCGCTGTTATACATTATTGATATGCGTTTGATATTATGTTTGGTGCGTGAATGATATGTGTTGCTGTGGGCTAATTTGATAGCACACTATATATCCGTATGAATATTGATGTCGTGATTAGTGATAACAGCTATATATACTCGATTTCTGTTTTTTTTTTATACAGCGTCGAGTGATACAATCATTGCATATGCCCCACCTGACGCAAAGCGTTCATATCTTGTAATACAGAAAGTCTCAATAGCATGATGCCTGCCCGCTGCTAATATAGCAACTCCTTAGGAGTTTATCCTTCAGGGAGGTATTTTGCTGTAGTATTTTGTAAAATTACCTTCATTTTCCCATTCGGTATGCTTTAATACGCCTTACCTCTCAAAAGCACCCATGCAAAGACTAATTGACATGTTCATGGACACAAATTTGTGCGGGAATCGAACACACGAGCCTTAATATTGTACACATTGTTAACCGGGGTTGATTATGGGCTGGTCGTGACGGTCATGGTCCGTGGTCGAAAGCGCAACAGAGAGCAGATTGCGAGCTTGCGATGATAAAGATAAAAATAATTTATTTGCCATTAGGCCCTTACGGGCACTTAGACATGTCTTGCGTTCTTTTAATTAGATCATATTGTATCTTATTAATTTTTCATAGTTTGAATCTCTCTTTTTTAATCTACCAGCATTTCGAAAAGCACCATTGGGGAAGAAGAGATGCCCAAAGAAACTTGCCAATAATGGGTCTTTTTTTTCATCGTAAATATATATTACAATAAATATATGTGAGCGTACATATAGTGATATCAAGTGGTACAATTAAAGATATATTAATACATGTGCTGAATCATTTCCAAACATCTCTGTCAGTTAGATATTCATCGATTCTGCAAATAACCCTTCTTACACAGAGTATTTTTGATGTGCCTTTTGAACATATTGTCAGGCAAGGACAGAACTGTTTCAGGTAATTTATTATAGAATCGAATATAATTCACAATAAAAGATTTACTAATCTTAGCAAGCCGATGTACCCAGCATACGCAATCTATTTCTGCTTCTAAGATTTCACTAAATTTAAAAAATGACTATATTTTTATTACGAGTAGCATACATTAAGTTCTCATAAATAACCGTGAGGGTATTTATTTCTTTAAATAGTTCTCTAAGTGAGGCCCTGGAGCCCATGTTATAAATAGAGCGGATGGCTCTCTTTTGTAATATAAAAATATAGTTGCAATATCAGCCACTTTTCCCCACAACAGTATACCATACGACATAATACTGTGAAAGTAACTGAAATAGACTAAACGCGCAGCAGCCACATCTGTCATTTCTCTAATTCTCCTAACTGCATATGCGGCGGAGCTGAGCTTACTGGCCAGTTTTTTTATGTGGGGGCTCCACTGCAATTTTGAGTCTATTGTAATTCCAACAAATACAGTATATATCAGTGGCGTGCACTCCATATAGGCAAAAAGACATTGCCTACCCTACCAATTTGATAAATACCATCCGATGTTTCATTCTTAAACATAGTTTTTAAATAATATATTGCGTATCAAAAACAAAAAATGAAAAGCAGCTCCATCTATCTGTATCGGTGCAAGTTATTAAAGTCATCGCTAGTCATATTCAAATCGCAGCTAGGCGCTACACTACACTAGCGCCACATTGGCAGCTTTTAATAGCAGAGACACTAACTACTTCTGTCTAAATTTACGTATGTATGCCGTGTTGTTAATACAAATACTGTAGTGTGCATTCCTGTAATTACATTGCCCACATTAACACAAATAACGCACATAATCGCATAGTATATAGACAATGACTTTTCAGCTGAACTATAACGTAAATTACCGAAGTGTCGCGAGAATTGCTACGTAACTTTTAAAAAGCAGTTTGCTGCATATAATTATAGTGAAAGATATTGCCATTTCTTTTTTTCGTATAAAATTGATGTTAAATTTTATTTTGATTTTAAAACGGCCGCCATTTTTTTTGTTTTGAATCGATTGACTGGTAGCAGACGAAATAAGATTTTAAAGTTGATAAATATGGACGATATTCACTGCGAAAGTTGTTCATGTGGTGTCTGTAGGGAAAATAAAAAATGAATGGTATGAGAATGGTATCTTGATACACTTGTGCCGAAGTTTTGATACCTTTTTCACAAAAGTATGGCCCAGTCACTCCTTCATAGCTAATACCCCACCAAACCATCACTGAAGTCGGATAGTGCCCACGTTGCACTCTGTCGACTAATTGGGAAGCCTCCTTAGAGCTTTGAGCATAAATACGGTCATTTTGTTTGTTAAAATGTTGCTCAATTGTAAACATTTTCTCATCCGTAAACAAAATTTTTCTGTGACCTCCCTTTGCGTACCGCTTCAGTAGTTGTTTCGATTTTACCACCCTATTAAAATACGCGACATGGTTCTAGGTGCTATCTTCATCTCCCGAGATAAAATCTTTTGCTTTCGGACAGGATTTCTTCGAATACTTTCCCTTACTGCTTTGACCACCTTTTTCGTACGAACACTACGTGGACGGCCAGATCCAGAGAGACTTTTTCTGTCACAAACAGAGGAGGTCTCATTGTACCTATTAATAGCCCGGTAGACAAACATTTTACTAATACCAAGCGTATGGAGAGTTTTAAAAATTGCATTTGGCTCCATACCTACTTTGTGTAATGCAATTACAGCGATTCGGTTCTCTTTATCACCCCACTCCATTTTAATATCGCAAAATATTGTACAATGTATTGGCGCCAAAATGAGAAAACCCAATGAACAATCATATAAAAATGACAGATTCCAAATTCAAATGTAATATTTTGTTTATTTTTAATTGTAACAGTATTTATGGCCAGACTAAGTAGTGCTAAAGGGAAAGTCGATTTACTGGGTAATCTCTTTGCCTATAACTCGACTTTGAATGATGGGGGAGCTTTGCCACCTACCATCACTGATATTGATAATTCATCTGTCGCAAGTCTATAGGAATTACGTGATTCAAGAAATCATGTAATCATCGCATTCACACAGGCATAACACTAAGCAAAGGCCGCATATCAGTCTCGATTGGCACTTGAAAACTACTTGTCACTTCTTTTTAGCGAGCTCGCTGGTTGCAAGCTGAAAAGCTACTTACCATACCTATCACGTTAACACGAATATTGGTAGAGTATCTTCATGCCAGGTCCCTTGCTGTATATATAGAGACCCAGCGCCATAAGACGCGGTACCTACACGCCTTACCTTAACCTTCAAAACTCTTTTCATGCATGCTGGCCGGTTCCTAGTGTTGGTAATTATGTTAAAAATACCTATGTGCTGTGGTTAATTGTTATATTTCTTTACATTGGTACTTGTTTGCCACCCGACGTAGTATAAAAATAATAGTACTCGGTAATCGTTTCGCACGAGCTTCACGCATAGCTAATTCATTATAAAATCCAATTAGTAATGCCATGTACGCATTAAGATAATTATGCTCGGTAAGACTTCGATCCTCTCAATTCGTTCTCTATCATGGATCCTTACGCTACACAAACACAAACCACGCGATACACGAATGATATAAATGGTTTTACATAGACACGAAGGAAAACCCATGGAGAGCCGATGAGACCGATATTACGTAGTAACTCAATTCACCGCTACGTAGCAACGTATAACTCGCGGCTCTTATTGGCTTGTTCACGGATAACATCGTGATACTTGTCGGCGTATGGGTTAAAATATTCTCCCATTGGTCAGAATGGTCGAATCGCGCGCTACCACAACGTCTTTGTAATCACGGGGTGCCTTTCATGCGCAATCAAGTGGTTTTTTGGTTTCTGTTAATAAAGCATGTAAAATTGTTGTGCGCACAATTTCACTATTCGATTTTTCCGAATAATGAGACCTCACTATTCGAATACTACGAATGATTGCTACGTTATCGATAAAAAAAACGTTTAATCATGTTATAACTAAACTGTAAACAATCGATGAATGCATGCTGCTGAGATGAGAATGTTAAGAAGTTGTGACCAGAATTCGTTCGAACTACATAATATTAGATCCCAAATCCTATTTGGGATCGAATAAGGTCAAGTAATAAATAAGGTCAAGTAGGTGGTGATAGCAACGAACAAACATTTTTAATCCATTAACACTACACTACTGTTAATAAAAATTGTTAAATAAAAACAACAACACATTTTTAATGCCAACAATAAATAATTGTAGCCATTGGCAAATCTTCTTTGAACAGGAGCTTAACATCTATTTAACTTATTTAAATAGAAACTATCGCGCCTATATAGCTCAACTTCTCTGTCTTACTGATATCGGTTGTAGAAATAGTTTTAATATGTGTTTGAAAATTGTATGAAATATTAGTCTGTGGAATAAAAACACGAAAACGGATTTTTTTAATCAAAATTGAATTCATGGCCGTTGGAAATTGTATTTGTAATGTTAAAAATTTGTTTGAGCATTATAAAAAAAATAGTAATAACTATATCTTTATATATTTTAATATACATATCGCGCATCTATGCGGTGACGGAGAAAGAATATTAAAAACACGTTATGAAGTTTGAAATCCAACCGCCCATGGGCGGTCTCGGCATGTGGAAAAAACGTTTTGCCCGCCCACAGGCGGTATATATATATATATATATATATACACACACACATTAAATACAAACGTATTAGACATACATAATTGTTACAACTTATATTAAAATAATAGAAATATATAAATAATGATGACGGTTTTACTGCCTTGTCGAGCTTTCAAAAAGATGTTGGTGTACCTTCTTTTTGAAGACAAATTTGCTGCACGATTTCTTAATAGAAACTGGTAACGCATTCCAGAGTTGAATTGATTGCCGAGTGAAGGAGTTGGACATGCACCCTGAGCGGAAAAGAGGGATAGAGAGTAAAAGAGAATTGTAGGAACGTAGTGGGAGATTAGAGAGTTACAGAGATACTGAAACTTGCATTTCAAGTATTCTGGAAAATGAGGGTTGGAAAGAATAGTATAGAGAGTACAAAGTAACCTCAGATTTCGACGCTGACGAATAGGTAGCCATCCAAGCTTAGACCGGTAGGAAGAAATGTCAAATTTACGAAGACAAAAGATAAATCGGATGGCATTATTAATTAACCGGTCCAGCTTATCAAGCAGATCTGCATTGAGTTCAGGATAACACACATCACCATAATCGATTACGGGCAGGATGAGGGATTGCACAAGGGTAACTTTAGTAGCAATAGGGAGAAACTTTCTGTATCGGTTTAAAAATCGTAATGCTGATATGACTTTACGACTAATTTCAACTAGTTGATTAGTCCAGCTAAACGTACAGTCGATATGGAGACCAAGATTTTTAACGCTGATGCTGAAGGGGATAATCGAGTCGTTAAGCATGACAGCAGAGTATATCATATGAACTAACTACCTTCTCTCTCTATGGAATAATTTTAGAAATCTACATTCTTTACAATGACGTTTTTTGTCGTGGACTTTTACGTCACATCCGCTTACCTATTCAAATATTTCAATTGCCCACTAAAGCTTTGCACTTTAAAAAAAGAATTTTGTTGTTGAAATAGAAATTATAATCAAAAATATTGATGAATGCATAATTAAATAAAAAAATATATATATTATTTTTATTTGAATGACATGATTTAATGACATCCCATATCGTGTGCGTTGAGTCCTTAGTAAGTCCTCGTCGAAAATTTTAGGACGGTTGGGGGATTTAGAATTCTCCGCGGGCCAAAGTCTGCGCAGGCCTTTTATTGAATAGCGACTGCTTCACTAAATTTCCCGCCGATAAATGATCGCACATCGCTTGCATCGAGTCAATTCGAGTCCCTGCTAAGTCCTCGGCAGACATTTTTTGGTAGTTTGGGGACTTTAGTCCTCCGCGGACAAAAGTCGCTCGTCTGTGCAGGCCTTCTATCTCTGTCTTCGAAAGTTACTTTGCATTATGTTATTTATTATCATTTGTGTATGAATGTTGAACATTAATATGATAAGATGCCAGTTTTAAATAAATGCCAGTTCATTTTATCAGATATAATTTGTTTTGTTTACTTTATATGTTAATTGCACATCAACCTTTACCTTTTCAACTTGTTCCATTCTTATGCCGTACGTAATAGGAGTTACAATCTAACTTCGAGTGTTAGCGTGATCTGCTCTTAGCTGTACGAATGTATCTACTTACTGAATAACGTATTAGATTGTGAATAACATTTTGTCTAATTATCCGAATACCGTGAAGTTAAAAGGCTATGTATCGATGTATACTTGTATGAATGTTTATCTCTCAGCCATAACTTTATGTGCTCTATTAGCAAATGAGGTATCATTGGAAGCGCAATGCTGTTCACCTCGTTATAGCCTGTAGAATGACGTTATAGTAAATCCAGCTTCCGTCGGGCATAAAGTACTCCAAAGAAATAAAGACAATTAAATTAAAATAATATATCGTGTTTGATAAAGATCGAAATAATATGACACACTAGCTGCTGCCCGCGGCTCCGCCCGCGTGGAGTCAAATAACGTAGCCTATGTGTTTATCCAGATCATAATCTATCTACGTGCCAAATTTCATTCAAATCCGTTCAGCCGTTTAAGCGTGAAAGAGCAACTAACATCCACCCATACATACAAACTTTCGCATTTATAATATTAGTAGGATATCCTATATACTTTACGTAAGTAATATTTTCAGGATGTAGTCATTAAGACTTTTTATTAATTAGTGAATACGTTATGACTTTTAATTGTCTGGTAATACAGAATATCTACAAGTTATTTACATGTGTTTGTTCGTATATAAATATCAAAAAAAGAATTGTTAAGAAGTCTTCATTGGTATTTCATTTGGTCGTGTATTATAAGGTGATGTCAGGAGTCCTAGGAATCGGCGAGCGTGCATGAAAAGAGCTATGAATGTTAAAGAAGTGAGTGAGGTATGTAAGAATCGCGTCTTATGGCGCTCGGTTCTCTCTTCCTACTCCGCAAGGGATCTGGCGTCAAGATATACATACATATTCTAAAAAAGTTTTCATCGAGAGAGATAAAGTCAAACGCAAACAGATTGTCTATAAAAAGAATGCAGCCTCTCACCTAGCCCAAAATAATTTAAATATAAAACATTGTTAAAAACTAAAACCAGCCTACGAAAGAATGCCCATTAAAAAGATACATACAAACATATAAATCACATTTTAATATTTATAATGAATGCTTATAATCTGTAAATAATTGTTTGTCCTTTATATTTAAAATTGTAAATGGCAAACAATTAAAACAATTATGTACACATACATAGAGTCCATTAAAAAGGCGTGTAAAGGGTTCAGGGTCGACAGTGCCTTTCGATATTACAAAGGCAATTTTTTCCATTAAGGAGGCCGTTCGCTTATTGAATTCGTTAGTTGTATAAAAATAGGATATTGGCATATAGTGGTTCAGCGTTGACAAAACTGTTATTTCTTTGTTTCAGTGAACCATACGTTCCTCAAAACCTTACGGGGATGTCCATGGCGCTGACCAAAGGGAAAACTGAGCACATGGATATCGTCAGAGTCGAGACCAAGACTACAGTGAGTATAGATCTAGATTTGTCTCTCAGCTATGGAGATAGAACGATAGTCAAAATCAGTTACTTTAATTATCGCAAAACGAATGAATATATATATATCTAAAAATGTGACTACGAATAAAAATGAGCGTAATTACTAAATATGACTGGCATAGATAATAGAAATAACGTGTGAAGAGTACGGCTGAACATAATTGACCTTTATTTAATTATAATCTACTCGTGTATCTATAACACCACGCTAAATCCCTTGCGGGGTAGGCAGAGAGTACCGAGCGCAACATGACTCGATCCTTACAAACCTCACTCGCTTCTTTAACATTAATTGCTCTTTTTATGGACGCTCGTCAGTTTCTAAGGCTCCTGACATCACCTTCTAATAAAACACGATCAATTTGGTCATGGTAGGTTAGTCTTGGCTTTCCGCGGCTCCTACATCCTTCTACTTTCGCGTTGTACAATGTTTCGTAATTCTTTCTTCCTGCATTCTTTCTACATATCCGAACCAACGGAGCATGCCTCTTCTATTTTAACACCGACACTCTCTTTCAGACCAGCTCTGTTTTTAACATCATCATTGTGAATACGGTCTACAAGCATTACGCCACAATTTTTGCGCAACGCTCGCATTTCGACAGCGTTTATTCTACGAGACGCATGACCTCTATGACGAGCTCGGTGGCGCAGTGGTGAATCGCGCTGTTACGCTACTTTGACACCAACGCTCGTGGGTTCGAATACCCACGCTATACAAACATTTGTGTGCATGAACATGTCTGTTTGTCTTGGTCTGGGTATTTTCTATGTATAATAAGTATGTATTTACAAAAAAAAAAAATTTACGTATGTTTACCAGTTGTGTCCAGTCCATAACACAAGCTTCGCCTACTTTGGGGCTAGATGGCGCTGTGTAATTTGTCCGACAATATTTAAAAAATGTTTAAAAAATTATGGCAATGATAATTTTTTTTGTTATTACGGACCCGAGTACAGTAGCTTTCAATGCAGGTATGTATATTATTTTTCCATAAAGAATAAACAACTAACAATATTATATTAGACTAATTACACGAATAGATCGATACCATGTGTCGAATACTTTAGTTCATCACAAGACGTCTCCGAAATACTCTAATGGATACAAAAGCCTTTAGAGGTCCCATTTTTGAAACGGACCACTACCTGGTGGTAAGGCGATTTTTGGGACTTTTTAAAAAGTGGAGGCATTGGCAAGTGCGTATCCCTTCCGGAGATCATGAAAGGATAAGGAGTGAAAAATTGCAAGATGAAAGTGTGAGCAGGACGTTTGTACATCTGGTATAATAATATAATAAAATAGACTTAATTAACGAAACGAAACAATAACATAATAAAATAGACTAGATTTTTTTATGATTTAGATTTTGAATTTTCGTCCAAGCGTCGCCGAAATCTGAGGTTACTTTGTACTCTCTATTCTATTCTTTCCAACCCTCGTTCTCCAGAATACTTGAAATGCAAGTTTCAGTATCTCTGTGACTCATAATCTCCCACTGCGTTCCTATAATTCTTTTTTACTCTCTATCCCTCTTCTCCGCTCAGGCTTCATGTCCAACTCCTTCACTCGGCAATCAATTCAACTCTGGAATACGTTACCAGTATCTATTAAGAAATCGTGCAGCAAATTTGTCTTCAAAAAGAAGGTACACCAATATCTTTTTGAAAGCTCGACAAGGCAGTAAGACAGTCATCATTATTTATATATTTCTATTATTTTAATATAAGTTGTAAGAGTTATGTATATCTATTACGTTTGTATGTATCGTATGATTTATATGTACGTATATGTAATGTAAGTATATATGTATTTAATGTATGTATGTAGCCGCAATCGTGATTCTCTGCACTCCCAAAGGTCGACTGGTAGAGAATGCAACTAGCATTAATTCCGCCTATTGTACCAAAATGTAAAGTGGTCAATAAAGTTTTAAATAAATAAATAAATTTTGCTCTCAAACTTCTTGTCGACACAGCAGACAAAAATCTATTGGTAGGTAAGTAGTATACGTAACGTAGGCAGCTGTTGTAAGTAAAATCCTAAACGCACTCTAAATTGGTCATATTTTTGCCAATGACCTAAAAAACTTCGTTAGTTTTCAATTACACAAAATTTCCATTTTTGATAGCAATCGTTATCAAAATGGTTTGTAAAAAGAAAAAATGCTCAAATACGCAAATGAAAATTTATCAGCCGCATTTGCTCCCGAGTACTTAATTAGTGATATTAACTAGGGCACTGGCTCCGATAATTATTCTAATTACCCTACTCGCCCACTATTTGAACACCTAGGATTTCTACTGTTCTTGATTAAACGTGTAATAACTATTTAAATATTCCGTCCTGGTTTTAAACGGCCTCAATAATGGACGTTATATGTTCGGTGCACATTTATATGTTCACCGATACTCGAAAATTGATTAAATAGTTTAATTTTCAATTGTATTTTGGAAGTCATCACAATTTCTCTGAAAATGTGATGTTTAGTTAAAAATATTAATAAAAGCTTTTCATTAAGTGGCATTGTGTTTGTTCGGGATTTTTCTTTTTGAGTATACCCCTGTAATAACTTCATTTAAATTTTATTGATGTTTTGATAAGCTATACCCCATAAATATAAAGATAAACCCATTGGCGTGGACGCCAATATAGATAAAACGAAGACCTGAATAGGCGTAAATGGCAATGAAGTTTATTTGTCTAAACCTCACTATGTAGGTGTTGGATCAATATTTTTTTTGTAATGCCAAGATACATAAAAATGGTTTTAAGAAAACTGGATAAAAACAGCGCAACACAAAAGAAGTTCTCCTTTTTTGGCTATGGTAATACAGTATATTATATAGTTATAATTAAAGATGATTTAACGGAAAATATAGGAAAAAGAACTCAGTGTATTGCCAAAAAGGTTGCCAAATAGTAAAACGATTCCAAACTAGATGGACTTATTGCTAATTATTGGGAAGTCCGTCGAACCACCTCCGAACCAAATTATATATACATCAGACCAGCCATACCATATTACATTGTCATCTGCTGTAGAATATTAGTCGTTAGAACAACACGCTACGAAACTCACCTTTATTCTTCCAAGATTTTATTCTCACATTCCGAAGGGGACCTGGATACCAGCTTTCTTTGTATCGTGAATTAGTAAGTTCAACAATTTGAAATTATGGTACTAATTGACCGCTAATAATGTCGAAGTTTTAAAAGCCTTGAAACTGGCTCTATTAAAGTTGCCTCCGACCACTTAGCTCCTTTTTGTAACTCCACCAAGGTTTGATGAAGATCTCGTGTAACACATACAAAAAGTACTAAACAGCTCGAGTTGTGAACCTGCCTCTTTTTTAAATTGGCAAAAATAGATGTACAGGTTCATTAGTTTCGCAAATGGCTTAATGGTATAAAAAGTGTTATCAACAAAATCCTATAATTATCTGATATTAACACCACCAAATTGATGCTTGTAAAATTAACAACACCATGTAAACGTATCCTCATTGTCATAAAACATTTGCGTAAACAGTTTAAATCCTTGGACGACTAATTGTCGAATAAATGACTCTTAAACAAGTTATATGAAGAAGAGGAGGCGTAGATCGAAGGTTTTTACAGCAATGGGCGAGTGATATCTTTATAGGCCACAGTTACCGATCACCATTTGGCTATCTAACTGTATTTGTCTTCTATCGCGTGGATATGGACGTGAAGCTAAAACGTCCTTTGAGCGGGAGCACCTGGATACCAGCTTGGACCGTGTGATTCGATTCAGAGACGAGGTGTGAGAATTGTCGACAATCCTAAGTTTACACACGGTATTGAACCCTTAAGTTTAAGGAGAGACTTAGCCTCACTTTGTGTGTTTTACCGATTGTACAACGGGTTGTGTTCTGAAGAGTTGTTCGAAATGATATTTATTATTAAATACTTTTTATAACCGCACCGCTCGCCGACGGCGGGGAGTTCACCCTCACACGCTTCCACCGCCATGGTCGCGTACTGTGCGGTTCCAGAGAATTTTTCTCCCGAGAACTCTCAAGCTGTGGAATGAGCTCCCAGCCGAGATTTTTCTAAGGGACTACCGCATGGAGTTCTTCAAGAAATGCGTGAAGAGGTTTTTAGAGGGTCGGCAACGCATGAGTGACGCCCCTGGTGTTGCGAATGTCCATAGGCTACGGTGACTGTTTAACATCAGGCAGGCCGTATGCTTGATTGACACCTTAGTGGTATAAAAAAAAAAAACGTGACTTATGGTTTATAAAATACTGTACGTCTGCCCGTCGAATGAAGGTCGCGAAAATCTGGAGAAAAAAAAATTGTGTGCAAGTTCACATGCGATAAATGTGAACTTCGAGATAATTTCAGGAGTATGATAATTGAAGCTTCGTAATACGCAGGAGCACACACAATGTTTTCTCTCTAGAAAATGAAACACGTTTCATTACTGGTTTCATGAGATCGTATGCAGTCGGGCCTTTAAGAACAACCTCGAGCTAGACTTAAATCAATTCTTCAGGATGTAATAAAAGGACAAAAAGTACATGAAGTCGCCGATTTCCCAACCTCTTCATTTATATGATATCACCAGGGTGTTCAAATTTCCCATTTTTGCGTCCTGAAGTATCCTACCATTGAAGAACCTGGCGGACCAAAGTCCACGTGACTTTAACTTTTTCTTTTTCCTTCAACCTGGGTAATAAAACTCCACATATATTTTCAGGAACACCGTTCCTATATGAATTCTATATGTTTGTCTGTGCGTTTGTCTGTCCCTATTTTTCGAATGTTCGAATTTTGACTCCAGATTCCGATTCAGCATAAAAAAGTAGAATAGAAATGTTCAGGAACACATTATTTATGATTTTGTAGATCTGTAATTTAGTACCGATTACCATATACTTTGACTTAGTAGGATTAAGTATAAGAGAATTGCGCATAGACCAGTCCAAAATACGCCCCAGGTCCTCATTGAGTCGACTTACTGCAGAACAAATACGTTCGGGCTTTTCAGATATATATAACTGAACGTCATCGGCATAACAGTGAAATTTGCAATTCTTTATTACTCTGGCAAGGTCGGCGGTGTAAATTATAAAAAGCAGTGGGCCCAGCAATGAACCTTGAGGTACGCCCCGCTGAACAGGTTTTGACTCAGAGAGTAAAGCACCATGATCACCCACAAGTTTTACAGATTGCGAACGATTGCAAAGATAACTCTCGAACCATTCGAGCGATTTTGGTTGCACCCCGTAATAAGACAATTTAGCAAGTAGGAGGCGAGTACTTAAACTGTCAAAAGCTCGCGAGAAATCTAACAGTGTCAGTATCGTACCGTGACCTGAATCCTGCTCAGATAATATGTTGTCTACTACGTCGAGTAAAGCTGTTATTGTGCCACGTCCCTTTCTGAAACCGGATTGTAATTGGGGTAGCATGCTTTCAGCTTCTACAAATTTCGTTAACTGGACACAAACTGCTTTCTCCAACAATTTGGATAGAAATGGCAAAATGCTTATAGGTCTGAGATCCTTCAAGTCGGTTGGATTATCGATTTTAGGCAATGGTTTTACAAGGCTTTCCGTCCAGCTGCTCGGTACAGTGCCGGTGATTATCGACTTATTGACTATAGCCGTAATAGTATCCAAAGTACAAGGGAGAGTGAGAAGAATCATATCTCTGCTTATACCATCACTGCCAATAGCATTAGATTTAAGCGAGAGAATATAATTAGCAATATCATTTGAACTAACAGTTTGTAATTCAAATGACGCTTCAGAGAATTTATTACTAAGGAAGAATGATAGATTTGACGATGACACATCGTTTGTTCCTGGAATGTCCAAGAAATGATCATTTATTTTATTGGGATCATTAAAAAATCTAGGTAATGTCCTTTCCTTGGTCGAATCAATTAGAACCTTTTTTTTGAGATTTTTCCAGAACGTTTTACTATTATGACATTGAGTATTGACTATCTGATTAAAGTAAGCACGTTTTTCACTGGCAATGCTTGTTTCAACAAGTTTCTTAAGATCCTTGTAATATTTCTTATCGACTTCTGTGTTGGATTTACGTTGCCTCTCGTAAGCCCTATTACGCTGTTCGATCATAAGCCTACAATTATCGGTAACCCATGGCAATAAGGTACGGTTTTTTGTTGTAATTAATTTTAGCGGCGCATGTTTATCAAACAGCGACGTGATCATTGCACTGAATTTTTCCACCATCAGTTCCACTGTAGGTAAATTAATCACTTCCGTCCAATCAATGGAATAAAGATCTTTGTTAAAATCATCCAATCGTATTCCATTGATTGGTCTGTAAGCAAAACTTCTAGGCGGAGTTTTTAGTTTTTTTAGTAAAAGAGTTACAGTAACCATTGAGTGACCATTTAAGAGACGGTAAAATTTCAAGCAACAGTTGCACTAACGGCAGTCTGGCCAAAAATTCGCACAAAGTCACTTTCACTTTGGATACGTTGCCGCGGAGAGTTTATTCCAGGATGTTGACGCGCATAAATTCTCCCATCCCTCGTCCAGACGTACTTTCACTCGAGCGATTTCCCGAGCTCACGCGCCCGCCGGAACAGTAGACGATTAACTTTGGTCAGCCTCTCATTTATGTAAAAGCGATTGTGTGGCGCCGGCAAGCCAGTACCCTCAGTTGTAGCACCGACCGCAGGAGGTCGTCGCGAAGGGCGCGCCGCGCGACCCTCACCACAATAGGGCGGGGCCGCGGCGGAGCACCAGCGCCGTCCACCACCGGCAAACGGCCCACGCGCACAGCACTCACTATATCATGCTCCTTTAGGTTGACGCTTATTTTATCTGCTAGAGTGATCACAGTGTGCAACAAGCTTTCTCCCTTCTGCTCGGGGACATTAGAAATTTCTAAGTCGTTACATAAAAGCTCCTGGTCGCGCTCCCCTAGATCTGCCTTCAGTTGCTCGATCGTAGCGAGCAATGAACTGTCGGCTTGCACCCTCTCTTGCTCCACAATACGACTCTCGATGCCATCCATACGCTTATTTAAAAGGTCGATTTTATGATCGAAATCATCCATACGAAGTACTAATTTAGCGAAGGTTCCATTGAAGGTTTCCATCTGGCGACGTGTGGCTCTCATCTCGTTACGAAATTGACGAAACTCTATTAATTAGTGTGTCGGGTATTTCTATAGTATCGTTGAAGGCAGTACTATCGTCCAGGTGCTCGAGCATACTGGTAGCCAATGGAGCCGCGCCACGAACGAAGTTAACGCCACGCACAGGGGTGTTAGAATTATCGCCCTTAGGTTGTTTACTTAGGCAAAGCACACACTCCCAGCCTGTACCAGGTTGAGCCATAAGTGTGTTATAACAGTTCACCGACACATTTGCACATACGAGGTCGTACGGATTCTTACAAACTCTGCAGACCAAACATTGCTTCCCCGATATCGGTTTGAGGCAACCAGCACAATTAACATTATTAGAGGCCATCAGAAACAAAGTTCAAAAATAGAAATATCAAAATAAAAATATTTCGATGTTAAAAAATATAAAGAGGGGATAAAAAAAATATTTAAAGATATAAAAGTACAGTTCGAAAGTGTATGTTAACGGATCCTCGAACCACGGATTAGGGACGTAATTAGCAACAGTATACAGCAATGCGCCAACGCAGCTATTACGTATACTGCGAAACCCTCCAACTAATGTGTAAGCTTGCGGTCCGTAATAATTGTTAAGTACAAGTAGGGTAATATTTGATCACAATTACCGACACTTGCACAATAACTTAACACAAACTAAACTGTATTAGGAATCTCCTTCTTGATAATTAGACCAAATTACTTTGAGTTCACACTTAACACACACGTCAAATGTAAGGGCGTTTATTATATATAAAATTGATATATATTTCAATGTTTATTTACAACTTTTTATGCACTTTCAAAAATAAATACGCGGAGCAATGAAATAATCGTGTCGACGGTAACTCGTCCGATTCGTCACTCACCGAAGTAATACGAGTGCTTTGTGAAAGTCATAGGTACAGTGCGATATCGTCAACTTGCCCAACAAAAACGTTATAAAAATTACGTAAAGAGCCATATATACTACATTGTCACTTGACTTTACTTCCGGGAGGATTTTTCCATAGGCCATTTTTTTTAGATAAAATGCGATTTTTTTTTTTTATTTATTTATATTAATAAAAATAAATAAAATTTCTAAAATAAAGGTAGCCTAAGTTACTCCTTATTACATCAGCTATCTGCCAGTGAAAGTCCCGTCAAAATCGGTCCAGCCGTTTCAGAGATTAGCCGGAACAAACAGACGGACAGACAGACAAAAATTGAAAAAATATTCGTTTTGGTATATGTACCGTGTATATATCCATATGCATTTAGTAAAAAGCGGTTATTTTAATATTACAAACAGACACTCCAATTTTATTTATCTGTATAGATGTGATCTGGTGGTATCATCACCTGTGTGATCACAACGAAAAATATCCCATCGCAGATGCCCTAGATATCATGCTCATCACTCCTCATGATTTTGGATTTCATTTCTCGTGATACGCAAGCATATAAATACCTACACAAGACGACAAAATAACTATAATATTTTCTCTATTCCTGAAATGGGATCAGATCGGGAATCAAATAGATCCGGGAACGCAAGTTCTTTTAATTATTTGATGAATCGAAATTAAGCATCCGTTTTAAGCATACATTTACAGAGAAGTTTTTTCCGCAAATTCTAGCTTGTGCGTTGTTGTAGCTTGAATTTTTGCCGGGAGGCTACAGCTATAAAAAACTGCCCATGTGCGAGTCTAAAAGTTGTGTAGGTGTATAAGTAATATACCAATTATTTAAACATCAAGATTTTTTTGCATTGTCACGGGTCGTACCAGTTAGTGACTTTATAAAACTAATATACATATATAAGTAGGTATTATTAATTGACGTCGCTTGTTTGGCCCTCCTCTAACAAGTGTTATAGAAATTGTATGCAAATAGCATACAAATTTTAGGTACTTACGTAATATTAGTTTTATAAAATCACTAGCTTGGTAAACGCGACTTCATCCGCGAGGACTCCAGCATTAGTGTCAGAGTAAATAAAAAGTGTAGTGAAATGCAAGAAAATAATGGGTGATAAAGTATGAAACTACCGTTTTATACTAATATATACTTTGAATTGACATTAAACCTTCATGGTATGAGATTTTCGAGTGAAACCTTATTTCCCATGGACCTATGAGGCTTTCCTTTTAAAAAATGTGATACATTTGATTTTCTAATTTCAATAGTTTTTTTTTTTCAGCTTAGACGGGAAAGATGTATACTTCGAAAATCCGAGTAATTTAGAAAATTTTATTTACATAACGACTCTTCATTTCTCACATTGAAACGCCTCGATCGGCATCTATTCAGTTGATCGTGATTGACATGCCGTCCACCTTTTTTACGTCCATGGCGGTTAGTCAATATTTACATACAATATCAACGTCAAATGCAACTTTAATTGAAATGAAAAGCTAATATTTGAAATTCTATTCCGAGAACAAGTGACAATCGGCGATAGGGTTACTAAATGACCGTCTAATAATAATACGTTCCAACTACATCTTATTTTTTCGTTTTCGATCTTTTCTTCGGTGTGGGCAGCCTATGTATAAGGTAAAAGTTATTTCAAGGTCATTTCGTCATCAGTCTGGTCCATTAATTTAGCACAGTGTTAGGAAATACATAGTTTGAAATCAGTTAAACAATCGAGGAGCTGTGAATAGCAATTCTATCGATAGTCCAATCGTCTAACCATCACTTTGAACTATCGATTTATATTGTATTTATTGGTAGTAATAGATACTGTTGATAGTCCAAATGTTAAATCGTTAGTTATACTATCGATTGGGTTATGGTAGGCACAAGTATCGATTACCCAATATCGACAAACTTGATCGAAACCATTTGACGAGCTGATTAGAGGATTAAGGATCTGTCTTGTCCAGTCATCAATTCCATCGGTCTAAACTAGAGGTTTAGGTTGACAGTAAATTGATTAAATGGTGACTGTGATTAAAATATTAATACTGACTAACATATCTTATATATAAAGGGGTTAAAGTATGAAATAGCCGATTTGTACTGAAAAATTAAAACTCGCTTTTTTCTATGATTCTAAAATGTAATATATTTATATAATTAGAATATTTACCCTCATTATCTATACATTGCTGCCATCTAATCGGAAGTTTATTTATGCCTTTGCGATAGAACTCTGGGGATCTAGATACGAGAAACTGTTTGAAAGCATTTTGTACTGCCTCCTGGGTTTTTTTACCACGTAGAAAATTGTCCAAATCACGAAAAAAATAGTTGTCACTTGGAGTAAGGTCTGGCGAGCACGGAGGATGACGTATGGTTTCTAACTGTAGCTCCTGTAGAGTTAAAACGATCGATGTATAAAAACGGATTGTCGTGCAGTGTGAGGTCTTGCGTTATCATGGAGCAATAATGGTGAAAATCGATTTACGAGTCGGTGCTGTTTCACTGCCAGTTTGGCCATCATTGCTCAACAGTAAACATTTGCTGATATTGCTTGACTAGACCTGAGAAAGCTATAGTGAATAACGCCATGAAGGACCACTAAACAGTTGCCATTACCTTTTTATTGGTAAGCTTTTATTATTTGGTCCAATATTCCTTCATTTCTGTACCGATTCAATAAGGCAACACAAGTTTCAACGCGCGTTTCTTTCTGCAGAGGAGTCAAATCATAAGGCACACATTTTTCATATTTTTTTTTATCTTATTAAATTGATGCAAATGAGTCAATATTGTAGGTGTAGTAGGTAACGTTAAACCATGCCGCTAAATCCTGGGTAGTTTCACTCGGATCGGCTTCCACCATCTCCTTCAATTCAGCGTTATTCACCTGCGGTCTTCCACGTGGTTCGTTCTTCATGTCGAAGACTCTATTACGAAAGCGTTTAAACGAAAAACGCACGGTACGTTTATTAGCAGTCTCCAAACGCAGCATTGATAATGCGAGCCGTTTCAGCCGCGTTAGTTCCGCGTCGTAACTCGTATTTCAAAATTACTCGGATTTTCGAAGTATATATCTTTCCCGTGTAAGTTGAATAAAAAAAACCAATTGAAATTCGAAAATCAAATATTGTATATTTTTAAAAGAAACCCCTCATAGGTATTATGTGAAAAAAGTTTCACTCGAAAATCACACACGATGAAGGTTTAACGTCAATTCAAAGTATCTATTACTATAAAACAGAAATTTCATACTTTAACTCCTATTATTTAAACGAATTATATCATATATCTCGATAACGGCTCTAATGAGTTGGATCAAATTTTGAATTTAGATAAGGTTTTACCTTTTAAGTTTATTCATATTAGATGCATCTATTAGTAGCAGAACTAGAGTTACCGACTTTGCTCTAAAGACCAGTGTATGTTCAGCAGTGGACGTCCTTCGGCTGATATGATGATGATAATATCATCATTTCCTGAAAAATCGTGACTTGACACAAAATATAAAAAAATGCGGATCGTGTTAAATACGAATTTTACCTCTTCGGTCCAGCCGTATGTACAGTCTATTTTATACACTCACGTGAGTCCCCGGTTCGAACCCTACCAACAACACTCTCTTTTTGCACATTTTTGCTTATTATTTTAAATGAGTAATTCTTGTATATATAAATGACATAAAAAATGACGAGTGAAGCTCGTTTGCTCAGGAACTCAACAACGAATCGACATGAAGGCTTCAGAACGATAAGAAAGTATTTTCGAATATTCCCATGGCAAATAAATCTACGTGAAGGCATTTCTTCGTCTTCATTGGTCTTTCGAAATGCTGTGGATTTATTTTATACAACGTCGAAAGGCAATCAAGAACACTGCCCAATTGATACAAAGTAACATAGTCTATCTTTTTATTCAAGGAGTATTGCTCGTACGTTATTACCCCTGCTGCTAACACGGCAACTCAGTCAGTCTTCCTTACTTACATTTATTTAACAAAACTTAAAAGAAATAATGGATATGGTTTTATAAACAAAAGGTATATAATGTCTAAGTGTCCTTGAATGTCCAGAGTATCCAAATAAATATAAAGAGTTTTTATCTTTATTTTAAAAGTTACTCAACCTCTAACATTTGCAGAATCATTGTGTAAACCGATGTAGGTATAGCCGTAGTCTCTCAGTCGGTAATTTCAGTCTGACTGATGCTGACAAATCACGGAAATGTGAGAAGAGGCTGTATATCATGAACGATCCATTGCATTTAATTTCTTTACTTCATCACAATAAGGCCTATTTTGCTTTGTATTTTTTTTTTTGCATAAAAACATAAGAGGCATTAATGCCTCTTTATGTTTTTATGTGCAATTAGCTGCTACCCGCGGCCTCGCCTGCGCGGTCAAAGGAAAACAAAGCGTGATTTTCTATGGGAGTAAGATGTAAAAAGTAGCCTATGTCATTGGCAGGCCCCTTATAAAGAAAACGGGTGCGTGTACTTACGTACGTGCGTGAGAAGTTATACTTCTTTGGCATCATTAAATAATAATATCTTAATTTATATCAATAAATAATACATACCGATAGTTAACCTCAATTACATTGGAGCACTTGAAAAAGTATATAAGGACAATTTTTTCACTAATATTTACGAATAGTAAATAATATTAATCAAAATATTCAATTTAAATCACTACTGAATATATTTTATTAGCACTTGATTTAAAGTACTTTGTGCGCTTCCGGTACCGATTAGGTACAATCCGGTACGAACGTAGATGCATGCCGCCGCCGTTGCCATGGCTACTCCGGCCGTTTAGCGGGCAGCTTCAACCTGTAACTTTTGTGTTACAGTGATGCGCGCGCATCTTAAAATTTCACTCTCATCATTTTTTCATAACGCGCCTAAAGAAGTATAACTTCAAAAAAAAAAAAACACATCAACTTGATTTGAAAAAGGACAAACTGACGAATAAATACACTTTTACATTTGTAATAGTACGAACCCCTCTAAGACATTACAGTGGAAGTAACGGAAAGTTAATGAGAATTACTATATTTCTTACAGGAGAACGCAACCATAGCGCGATATGCACAAACATAATAACGTGATCTATTGACAGTTTGCAGTCAACAACTTCATGATCCTGTGGGATAGTAGTAAATGAACGCCGTTGCTACGTGAAAGCGAAACTATCCCACAGGAACACATCACCATGGTAAATAAGCGACTTTTTGTACCAGTGATGTACCTGTGGAATAGTGTGGGATAATAAGAATGAAAGATGTAGATGAAAATACCGCTGGGACGTGAAAGCGAAATACAACATCCATATGTAGTCAGATTCAAAATCTAAACTTAAAAACTACCCCACGGGAACATATCTACATACCAAATTTCATCCAAATCCGTTCAGCCGTTGAGCCGTGAAAACGGAGCAAACGTCCATACTTTCACATTTATAATATTAGTAGGATTCTTCTGTACGTAGGTATGTCACTGAACTTATCCTGAACGATTGCACTTTTTTTTTATATGACGACGAAGGCCATACAACGATACCGCCCACTTGATGTAAAGCGGTTACCATAGCCTATGAACGCTTGCAATACATTAAGTGTCACTCGCGAGTTGCCACCTCTGCTGCTTACATAGCAACTCCATCGGAGCTTATTGGTGATCACGGTCACACGCAGGAACATAACAACGCTCCAGCGAGTTGTTATTTGACTGTGGTTTTCTGTGAGGTGAAGGTAGTTCCCCAGACGGGCTGCTTTGATGCGCCCACCTCTTAGAAATACTCAGACCAAGACAATCATGTACATAAATGTTTGTCGTATATGGGAATCGAACCTACGAGCGTTGGTGTCAAAGTAGTGTTACTAAACACTGCGCCGCCGAGCTCGTCATATTGGGATTTATTTTGATGAAATTTTTTAAGTGTGATTGAGTGACTCCTTGGTTGGTTTGCATTTACAATTAGACCCGGTAGGTGGCACTGTTACCGAGTTCTAGGACATTTTATTTTCTAGGACAGCGTCTCTCGAGCCCGCTAAGCCGATCCTAAACCATTAGTATCGGCGCGGTCCACTACCTAAACCTAAGGATTTGGCGGAGATACAGTTGTACATGACACGGACTGTCGTCAGACCTCCATAATCCAGAGAGAAAACTAGTTCTTTCCTAAGTCACGTCTTTGCGAAGTATAATTTCTTAGACTTGCGCGTTTCAAGCGCGAGCAAGTAATAATTACGAATACGTACCTAAATAAATCTGAAAACACGAATTTAGCGGTATATTCCAGTATTCGATACGGGGACCAGCTGCCATGCAATTCTCTAAGCGACTCGTAATGGCTGTGTGCGTCGCTGTGATCACAGATGTCACAGCTTTGACATCGTCTACTGCGATCACGGCTAAATTATTTGGTATTCTATACAGCTGTAAGCGTACGCGAGGCTGTTTGCCTTGTAGAATTCCAATTCCAAACGCAGCCTTGCGGTGCTAGTGTCGCACAACCATGAAAAGCGACACCAAAGAATTGCAATTTTGTTTTCAAGGCTGTAACATCCGATGTTTCCGAGGATGTAAGAATGTTTGCTCTTACAGAATTGCATGGCTTGTCAATAGGTGAATTGTTTATCCACTGTTTATTTATTTGTTTTGTTTATCCACTTTATCATTGCTATTCGGGCCTACTAGTAAGTAGATAATAAGTTTAGAGCGTTGTTACGCTAGTACTATTAATTATTCTGAGATGTTGCGTCTTGTTCAGCTCAATATACAAGTTATTACAATCACATGAACACACCTATAATATACAGATGTATATCTATAGACAGTTAGATGACGTCAATATAACTCCATCGCTAAAATGCTAATTAATCGCATGGATTTGCCCCATAATGCCCATATAATTCGACTATGACCATTTGCTTACGCAAACGTACTTTCCCGGACGTTGTGGTCTAGTGTAACCAATGATATTTTGTTACAGTTGTACTACTCTGTGTAAAAAGTATCGGGAATATGTCAATAAAAAGACCCGCGTAAAAGAGGTCGTTCTAATTTTTTTACTGCATGTTGGTAGCACTGTACTGATTTAGCGCGCAAAATTTGAGCGGGATCTGTCATTTAATTTGTTTTAAACTACACTTTTTGTTGGTCATAGTTTTGAGTCCTCGGCGATTTTTACAATGGAAAATATTGTTGAACAAAGAGTGTGCCTTAAATTTTGTGTTTCAAATGATATTTCATGTGGTGAATCACTAAAAATATTGCGAAATACCTACGGCGAATCGTGTATATCGAAAACAAGGGCTTATGAATGGTATAAGGCTTTTAAAGAAGGCCGAGAAGTAGTAGTAGACTTGCCTCGTTCTGGTAGACCTTCAACCGCTACGACCAGAGAAAACATCGACAGAATCAAGAAGCTAGTGCTCGAAAATCGACGTATGAGTCTGAGAGAGTTGGCTAGTGAGGTGAACATATCTTTTAAGTCCGTCCACAACATTCTCATTGACATTTTAGGCATGAAACGCGTCGCCGCTCGACTAGTTCCAAAAGAGCTCAATTTTGTTCAAAAAGCGCAGCGAAAGCATGTCGCTGAAGACATGGTTTCCCGAGCTTCTACGGATCCGACCTTTATGAAACGTATAATAACTGGCGACGAGACATGGGTTTATGAGTACGACATGCAAACAAGCCAACAGTCTTCAGAATGGCGTCTCGAAAACGAGCCGAAACCCAAAAAACCGCGGCAAAGTCGCTCCAAAATCAAGGTTTTTTTTTTGACTACCGTGGTGTGGTTCACTCCGAATTCCTTCCAGAGGGAGAAACAGTGAATAAAGAATATTATTTAGGCGTCATGAAGCGTTTGCGTGAGAGTATCCGCCGAAAACGTCCAGATTTGTGGCAACACAACTCATGGATGCTGCACCATGATAATGCACCATCACACACAGCCATTATAGTGAAAGAGTTTTTAGCGAAAAATTCAACAAAAGTTCTCGACCAAGCACCGTATTCACCTGATATGGCTCCGTCTGACTTTTTTTTATTTCCCAAGTTAAAATTACCACTTCGAGGAAAACGTTTTGAGTCGATAGAAGCCATAAAAGAAAATTCGCTGAATGAGCTAAAGGCCATACCGCAAATAGCCTATGAAAAATGTATGGAAGACTGGGTGAAGCGGTGGAGATGTTGTATTGCAAGCGATGGGGCCTACTTTGAAGGCGATAAAATAAATTTAGATGAATAATTTGTATTTTTTGTTTTATTGACAAATTCCCGATACTTAGTACACAGAATGTACATGGCAATTAAAACCTTGACGCTTCGTTTATGGCAAGATGCCAGTTGCCTTTTAGACATACGAGAAACGCACAACAGTATAATGTCCTTATTGTCTTGATAAATAGTTTATAACATTAGGTTAAATCTCGACTCTACGTTTTTATTTTTATTATATATTTTTGTTTGTTAAGAAGGGGCATAAAGCTGAGTGGCGCCCTCATTTTGTTTTTATTAATAACGTTGAATTTAAGACTAATTCCAAAAAACGCTCAATACAGGCGCTGAAGGACCATATTTATATTTTTTTGAAACATATTCTGCTTTTATTATTTATGTACAATTAGTCATAATTTTGATCATTGCTATAAGTGGCCACAATAAGCGATAATTAAAATTTTGGTTATTTATACATAGATAATAAATACAAGATATGTTAAAAAAAAAATATGTATTCAGTGACTGTATTGAGCGGTTTTTGCAATTGGTCTTAAATTCAGCGTTATTAACAAAAACAAAATGAGGGCGCCACTTTGCTTTATGCCCCCTCTTAAGTTGTTAATGATATTTTATGTATTTTTAGTTCTGACCAACAACATTGGTCTCTGATTATTGATAGATCGGCGATGAAAGATAAGTAGGTTTTATGTTCGTCGTATATGTTTCAAGTATATATTTTACGAAATGTTCTACGGCTTCTTACCAATTGAGATGGTGTCACACCATTTAGATGATGTAAGACATTGTAAACAACATGATGACTACGTTAGGAATGTCTCGTGGCTACTCGAATGCAATATACTTAGTTTTCTGAAGTAATCATATAATTATCATGTCACGCCAAAAGATACTAAGTCAGGTTTAGTTTCTTGTTCAAGTGATCGTCTTTAGAACCAAAGCTTAATTTTGTGTAATGGACTTATTGTTGAGGTAGTCCCAAAGAGGACAGGAGGAGTATCTCATCAATGCTCATGGTTGCAAATGTCCATAGGATTGGGTAAGCTGTACGCTTCTTTGACACCTTATTTGTATAAATACCAGTAGGTGCTTACTTTATAATTTTATTCACTAATTAATTAAAACAAAAAATATTAATGCGTTATGCTAAAGAGCTCATGATAAGCCAAATTTCGATTTAGATAGTCTTTCGAAGAGCACTTACGATCTCTATTCTATCAGCTAAAGAACAAGATAGATGTATGTCTTAAACCATAAATGTGAACTAACTTGTGTGAATTAATAGGTAACGGGTAATAATAGGCTTATTTTTTACTATGAATGTACACATTGCATCATTGAACCGTGTACCATTCACACTACCCTATATATTTATGTGCGTATCGTGTTGTCCATTCACCATCCAATGAACCAGATTTAGGTCTGAGATCGAACGATAGAACATATCTGTGTTTAGTGAAACAAATATGCAACATTTTAGCGCGAAACAGTTTATCAGTGCTGTAATAAATAATAATGTCATGTAATAAGATAGGTAACCTTATAACTCATCGTATAGGGATCACACTCTTATTGCTTTTTTATATGCTTATCGATTGAATTTTGAGACACTGTTTCTATAGTGTGAAAGAATTCTGTGAAAAATCACTAATCTCTTGACCTTATAAAATTGATAATTTGTATAAATTTGATAGTAAGTAATTTGAGTTTCATTTTATTTATATTTTCTTAACCTATTGACTTCTGTTAATGTACTATTATTTATTAATACATATTTGTACGCCTGCATGCAGGCAGAATACAATGTACCAAATAATAGGCATAATACAGGTAACGTTTTTAATGTATTCCACAAATAAATGATAGATTAATTAGTCAGAAAGAAATGTTTTTTTTTTCTTAAATTACGTTCCGTTTTTTACTTTTCCCTTATTTTTGTAATCAATAAGTATGAAATAAAAACGGAAACACGGAATAAATTACTTATTTCTCATAAAATTTTATAATAGCTTAAGGAAAATGTCAGTAACTGACAATAACGTAGGCGAAACAAACGTACTTTAATTAATATTTAGGGTTGCAAATAAAATAAAATACATAATGATACCTCACTCGCGTCTTTACATTAATGGAATTTTATTATTTATTTATTATTTTATTATTATTTATGGGATCTTAGGCTATTAATCCCACCTCGCAAAACATTTGTGACACGCAACATGCTCTAAGGACAGTTGAGGCTTCTTATTCTTAACGTTATCCGGTTTCCTAATCTATTAGGATTGGCGGTGTCCGCTACCTAAGCCTAAGGCTTTGGCGAAGATACTGATTTTCACATGGAGCGACTGCCGTCAGACCTGCAACCCAAAGGGTAAACTGGACCTTTATTTTACGTCTTTTTCGTCCCACACTGCGTGTCTAGTACGGGGATGCCTATCGAGAACCTTTCCTTCCCAGCGGTTGTCGATTTTACCAAACTATGTGGCCGGCCCACTGTCTATCATCATAACATACGTAAATACATTTTCAGGAACATCGTTCCTATATGAAATATAGGTATATGTTTGTCTTTGCGTTTTTTCGAATATTCGAATTTTGACTTCAGATTCGGATTCAGCATAAAAAAGTAGAATAGGGATGTTCAGGAACACCGTTCCTATCTCTTAAGGAACATGGTCAAAATGGCCGACAATTAAAAAAAAAATGAATTGTTATATAATTAGATAGATAATAGAGAGGTAGGGCGCATCAAAGCAGTCCGTCTAGGGAAGTACTTCCACCTCACAGAAAACCGCAGCCAAATAACAACTCCCTAGAGGGTTGTGTTCCTGCGTGTGAGTGAGGTCACCAGTAAGCTCCTAAGGAGTTGCTGTGTACTGCAGAGTTACAAGCGTTAGTAGGCTACGGTAACTGCTTTACAGGTAGACCGTATGCTTGTATGCCTTCCGACGTTGTGTAAAAAAAAAATTGACGAGCCAGGTGTTCCTCTGGCAATGCAAGCTTGCGCATTGTCAACCGGTTTTTTATATATATTTATGATACATAGAAAACACTCAAACCAAGACAAACAAGACATGTTCATTCACACAAATGTTTGTCCTGTGCGAGTATCGAATCCAAGAGCGTTGGTGTCAAAGTAACGCCACCGAGCTCGTTAAACATCTGTACATATATGACAAAGAATTAAGAGAATGTCAAAGTAGCGAGTGGGATGTAAGGATCGAGTCATGTGGCGCTCTGCCATGCAATTCTCTAAGCGACTCGTAATGGTTGTGCGCGTCGCTGTGATCACAGATGTCACAGCTTTGACATCGTCTACTGCGATCACTGCTTTTTATTTAGTATTCTACAAGGCTGTAAGCGTACGCAAGGCTGGTTGCCTTGTAGAATTCCAATTCCAAACGCAGCCTTGCGGCGCTAGTGTCGCACAAAAATGAAAAGCGACACTAAGGAATTGCAATTTTGTATTCAAGGCTATAACAGCCGATGTTTCCGAGGATGTAAGGATGTTTGCTCTTACAGAATTGCATGGCTGGTCTTCCTGTCTACTTCCGAAGGGACTTGGTGTGTGTGATTGGTGAAGATAATAGTGTACATATATGGGTAGATCATTTTACATATGAAAACCATCGAAGGTTGTTTTCATTAAAACCCAATCGATCACCTTCGTTGTACTAATTGAAGTTGATTTCTCATCTCAATAGCCATTAATGCATATCGTTGTCATTCCAATCATAGTTTCCGAAATAAAAGGTATTATAATAATAAAGCTTTATTTAGATTCGATAAAATACATACTTTGACGAGTTAGGTGGGGCAGCGGGTAATAACGTGACTTTCACACCGACGACGCTCGTGGGTTCGATTCCCACACAGGACTAACATTTGTGTGCTTGAACATGTCTGTTTGTGTCGGTCTGGGTGATTTTTTAAATAGGTAGGGTGCATAAGCAGTCCGTAAAATAACAACTCAATGTAGGGTTGTTGTGTTCCTGTGTGCGAGTTAGGTCACCAGTAAGCTCCTAAGGAGTTGCTGTGTCAGCAGCATAAATAGCTACGCGCGAGTGACATCTAATGTATTACAAGCGTTCATAGGCTACGGTAACCGCTTTACATCAGGTGGGCCGTATGCTTGTATACTTCTCCCGACGTTGTATAAAAAAATATCATTACGAACATTAATATAAAAATTTATAACTATAATCTATAGAAATGATTAGGATTATGTAAAAAATACAAATTGTTTAACCCTTTAACCGCCGTGCCCGTAATATTACGGGATATGAAAAATGTGCTCAACGCGCCACAGACGTAATTTCACGTTAAGTTTTATAAATTGTTTATTGGTGCATTTATATTAAAGATTAAGTTGCAATAAACGTTGTACATTACAATCCAGGATGTATTCTTAATAATTAACAAATTTTGCTGCGATTCATTATGATATTTATAGAAAAAATCGTTGTAAGTTACTTAGTACCAACACGAATCGCCAATAACGTACTATACTATATATTACGTGTACTAGGGATGGCCAAATCAATGTAATCTAAATGAAATTTTATTGTATAATCATGGTGCGAAAGCAAAAATATTGTATTGAAATCCAAATTATTTCGTAAAATTCGAAGCACGAATAGTCGTAGGTACTAATTAGAAGCATGTTAAAACAATAAAAATGTTTATTTTATGTGTTAAATATTAGATATAATTTATTGTTTCGATTAAGAAGCGACAACTGAGAACTTCACTAGTTCAGACTGTCCCCGATCGCCGTCACCGTGATTTTACGTGCGGCTCAAGGTCAAACGACGCCATATTTGCTGTTCCTCAGCCGCCGTCGTAATAACACGTTCCTTGTACAAATTAGTGTTGTTCCCTTGCCATGTTAGAAGACTACGAATTATTAAATATTTTAGAAGAAAATAATGACTGTTCGACCTGAGGTACGATCAGAATTATATATGAAAATTATTAATATGATAAATCCAGGTCGAAGAGATGCATCAGAAAACGAAGATGTTATACTAGATTCATTGCTAGAATATTGATTGAAACGTGGTAAATAATGTTATTTTTTTATACCACTAAGGTAGCAAACAAGCTTACGGCCTGCCTACCTACCAGGGATGTCACTCTTGCATTGCCGACCCTGTAAGAACCTCTTCACGCCTTTCTTGAATAACCCCCGTACTGTAGTCCTTTGATACTTGATTAATAAAGACTGATGTAATATTAATTAAATTTTGAACTTTTATTCATTTAAACTAATCGTTAACACTAGTTCTCTACCCTATTTGAAATTACGCCGACAGGCCGCTGGCGTTAGGGTGTACGATGATGTAACAAAATATGGCGGTCAAAGGGTTAAGATTTTTAACGTCGGGAGGCATACGAGCATTCGTTCCGCCTGATGTCAAGTGGTTACCGTAGCCTATAAACGCTTTCAATACATTAAGTATCACTCGTGCAGTGCCACCTCTTCTGCCAACACAGCAACTTCATAGGAGCTTACTGGTGACCTCACTCACACGCTAACGCAACAATCCTCTAGGGAGTTGTTATTTGACTGCAGTTTTCTGTGAGGTGGAGGTACTTCCCCGGAAGGGCTAGCGGCCTGCCGCTCTATTCGGATGAACCCACTATTGAAATGTTGGTCCAGATAGTAAGATAAAGAAATGTTTAATATTAATATGTGTAAATTACTACCCTACCGCTCATCTAACTATTCACTAACCTAATTTTAAGTAGGTAGTCATTATTGTAAACCCAGGAGGCAGGACATAGTAAGACTCGTGTATACATCACATTATTGTGTTGTATAAATAAAACAAAGAAGAGTCATACAAAGTTGGTGTCATTTGTTCATAGTTGTCCGAGTCATTTGGAGCGCGGTTGTCTCCGGCTCCCGGTGGCGAGACAACCGCGGTAATGCGTAGTAACGCGAAGCCGGCTGTACCGCGTAATACTAGCCATCCGTATAAATTGCATCATGATGTTATCCGGCGGGCTATTTTTCCCCGCGTTGAACTCAAACAGTACTTATGTAACACGGTATAACTAACCAGAAGATTGTTATGTAAATGAAAAGTAATCGTTTCTATAAACTTCGTATGTATGAATGTAGGTATTATTTATACTAATATATAAAGCGGTGAGTTTGTTTAACTGCTTGTTTAAACGCGTTGATCTCTGGAACTGATAGTCGATTTTGAAAAAATATTTTGCATTTGATAGTTCAATTCTTGAGGAAGAAAACGGTTACAACGGTACATCGGGATACGCGCGGATGAAATCGCCGTCTGCATCTATTCAAGTGGCTCACCTTCACTTTTAGAGCCAAATATAACAACACTTGCACTTTTCAGATTAACAAACTAGGCTCTTTTCATAAACATCCCTTTTGGAGAAGTAGATCCCGCTATCTTAAAACGACTGCAGCTAATAACAGCTCCCTGGCGAGATATTGTGTTCCTCATCAAGTGTTACTAATTTGCTGCAAAGTTACCAAAAAGTTCTTTGAATCGCTGATTTGCCTGCGAGCGACAACTACTACTATTGCAAGAATTCTTTTACGTAAGCACCCAATTTTCAACTAAAACCGTAGTCATTGTTGAAAGAATAACGAAACAGATATGCAACGCAAAAGTGGAAGAATGTAGAAGTCGCGGAAGGTCAAGACTCATTTACCATGACCAAATTGATCGTGCTCATAAGGTTATGTCAGGAGCCCTAGAAACCGGCAAACGTGCATTAGAAGAATTATGAATGTTAAAGAAGCCAGTGAGAGAACGACCGAATCTTGTGGCGCTCGGTACTCTCTGTCTATCCCGCAAGTAACTTGTCGTGAAGTCGTAGATAATGAAAAATATAGTTGAATAAGTATGAATTATAAATGTTACGCCCTGTATCCAAGAATTTTCTGATCGAATACAGAAGAAATTCATCATTCATATGCACCCTAGTGATCTCCCGACCGTAAGGGTTTGGTTTGCGGTTATGATTACAGACTCAACCGTGAAGTAGAGCGTGGTGGAAGTATCTTCGGACAGTATCTTAAACTTGGTCCGGGTGTATCGTTCTTGGTACCTTGGAATACAGACATACTCTGTGAAAGAAATCCAGATACATGGATAGCTCTATGGAGATGGAACCCGATATCGCCCCGCATCGAAACACCACATTCGAATTGGAAACGAAAAGTTTTCACTCAAAATGTATGGAATCTGAGTAAAAACTGTTCGAATCAATTTCGAATATGGCTTTCAGAGGCAACGTGAATACACCCGTTGCGGCGTAATTTGGGAACATCACAGTTTACCTTCCTGTCGTTGATTTCCGGAAGTAGTTGAATAGCCATTTTATAGACCTCAATTTTATTTCCAGCTCCCCTACATCCTTATCTCGCTTCAGTGTCTAGGTTTGTTATATGCCAATAACAAGTTTGTGATGTGGGTTTCCGACCGGGAATAATTCCCATACTCTCTGTTCTACCGTAACCCGTAACTGTAATCTTCCGTGCCATGCAATAGTAGGGTACCGGTGGTCCTTTCCCATTTTTACCCTTATGCCGATACGTTACGCTGGGCAAGCTAGTAGGCTGCAGTCGTCAGAGCCTCGTTAACTTTGGCAGAACTCATCGTATGCAGGGGAATTTGATTTTGGCTCTGAAGATGACTTACATTCCCATACATTATTATTAAACATCATACTATATTAATTTCATATATTGAAAATGGCGATACTTAATTGTAGGTAGGTAGTTTGTAAATTGTGACCTAACAATGTGCTTTATCTTTTATAAACAAGTTGTTTCAATATAATAACCAAGACCCTATATACATCCTAATATTGCGAGCTTCGATCCCCCATTTGACAATTAATATTTGTTTAATAAATCAATAGTTATTCTGCTCAATAAATCGTGATCATCGTTTTGTGCAAAACTAATGTCATATAGCAAATATCTAAGTAGCCATCCATTTACTGATTTGTACTACGCTGTACAATTGCTGACGTCCGCTAGTAAATAAGGAGGGCTCGAGCACGGATGTAATTAGTTCTATTTAACTCGAGTACTTGATATGTGTACATAACTCTACTATTAGAGTACATATCCTACAGCGAGGTGTAATACTAACCTACTTGTGACGTGAACTATAAACCTTGAACTAGAACTAAATCGTTTGTCTTTGGTTTCAGATAATGTTTTCCTTCCTCTCGATCGGCTGGGGCCTCCTGTCCGACATTGACATCGAGAGCGAACGACTTCGAGCTATAGGGGGAAAGAGATTCACCGTGTGGGCGATAGCCAGATTACTCAGTCTGCGGAAGTACAAAGGAGTTCTAAGTTACGTAAGAATTAAGGATTTGAGCAATATTCCCAAGCCGAAACTGCCGCTCGTCCTGAGTCACAGTATTAGTCAGGACGGTGCGCTGGACTCTCCCGACGGGGAAGCGTTCGTCGATTGCGATGAACATACCGAAGTATATGCGAACGCCGTGGCCGGTAAACAGCAGCGGGCGGACTCGTGGCACTCTGTGAACTCCAGAAGGAGCGCGTTCTACAGTACACGGGGTTCAGAGTACCATAGCGTCACCAGCGAAAACTCGGAAATGCGCTCTCCCGTTCACGTGTGCATGCATGGTCCCGCTTCACATTTACCTTCCTTGGTATCCAATTTGCCAACAACAAATTGGACTCGAGAAGAAGGGGAGTTCGTCTTGGTTCATGCATCGTATCAATCGTACATTGAGAGGATATCCTATTTGCGCCGCGCTCCCTGATCTCCGATGGCGTTATGTGGATGCTCGTGGTCAAAGCGGGAGTTTCGAGGTCGCAGCTGCTTTCGTTTTTAATCAACTCTGATCAGGGCGCGCATGCAGAAATGAACAGCGAATATATAAAAATGATTCCTGTGAGTGCATTTAGAATAGTTCCAGAAGGTACAGAAGGCTACCTCACTGTGGACGGAGAACTTGTTGAGTACGGTCCCATTCAAGCGGAAATATTCCCAAACATAGTAAATCTCATAGTGCCGGATAATAAATAACATCTGAATGATATCGTGACTATAACATTTAATATTCAAAACGACTGAATTTAGGTACCTGAAACAGAGCCGAGCCGACGGAAGTGCAATACGAGGGAATACAAATATTTCCAATGTACAGTGTTCAAGGTTGTGCCACAGTAATAATATATCTAAATGATTTAATACCAAAGCTTGTACTATTATAACTATATTACTATTATATATATACAATTATATATAATAGCATAATGAATAATTCATTCCATTATTATTTGTGATGATTTAATTTAATACAAAGTTTATGTTAGGTTGGTTCAATGAGAAGTTTATTAAAAATGTGATAATATATTTTTAGACATCTAACTAGATTACTTGCCTGTCAGCTTCTAGTCGAGCTTTCTAAACTTTGGAAAAAGTGCCAAATATTTCAGCACTCTAAAACATATGTGCTACCTACTATATTTTGGAAAAATTAAAATTATATGTTTATATTTGCTCAAATCTAGAGTTGTACATTGATTCCTACTTATTATAATTCGGCCTATTTATTTATTTATGTAGCTTTAAGGCTATTTATAAAATAATGCCAATGTTGTATTTCGTTAAGGTGACGACGTAGAAACGTAAGTGAGACCCTCTAATGAAAAGTAAATCATTACAAGTGAACTGCTGTTCTGCTTTTTACAGTTACTCAAGAACAGCTCCACGATGTTTTTAATTTTGTCTATATTACTGAAATCTTGATGATTATGCTCGTCTCCGTCTACAATTCATTTTGTTTTTGGTCAACTTACGCTACTACGTCACGGACTGCTTAAAGGTAGGTACGCATGAAAGAAACGAGCATCTCCAATGAAAAAAAAGTCATAAGCTAATATAAAAATTAAATTCTCGTATTAACTTTTTCTCATAAAGACAATAAAGTATTTTTATGTGACTTGTAAAATGGAATTGTTGAGCTAAATCTACCTAATGAACAATATAGAGTTTGAGTACTTACATAAGCAAAAATTACAAAATATTTTTTCTCAAAAACGGTAAGGGGTAATCGTATTATTAGAAGAGTCTATTAGAATAATTTATATAAAATTATTTTTTGTTTAGATACAAATGCGTATTTGAAATTTTATACTTATTTATTATCAGTAGTTCCTTAAATTCGAAACACATGACCAAAGGATTTATTTTCACTTTTCCAAATAAATGAAAGGCTTGATGTTTATCTTAACGTGGACATAGTAATTGCTAGTTAAAGCAAAGAAATTGAATCTTATTTATTTGCAGTAGGATTCCAACAAATGCATTATGAAAACCTGTTACATTCTATGGTACTATATATAGTAAGAGGTGTTTTACACCTTTTGTCCTTGCAAGTCCCTGGCGGTTTAAAAATATTTCAAGTTTACTTCTTATATTTACAATATAGATATTATGTCCTTGTAATTGTTAGGTAGTTCTGTAAAATGTAATTGGCGTAAGTAGATGATGGCACGGAAAAGTTATGTAGACTATCCAATATCATTTATATTTGGTTCTGTTGATGCCACCTCAATCGGTTATGCCTATATGTTACCTATCTAAAACTTGCTGTTATCGTAATGCTCGAGTTCGGGTAAAAGTTTTATAGAAAGTCACTAGAAAATTTCTAGGTTAGTTTAGTTATATATGTTGCAATAAATATTTTCTATCACAATTAATTTTACAAATTGTGAGGCGTAGTTAAGAGGGGTTGGTTCGTTTGTTAGTACTTATCTTTGTGGTATTGTGGGGTGTTTTAAATTTTGTCAGGTTTATTAGCAGTAACAGTATTAATTAAATAATGAATTAATATTGTTTTATAACTTTCTGTGATAGTAATAAACTTTGCCATAATGTTTATTGTGTTGCGGGAACAAGTAATATAAACTCCAGTTATTGCCTAATTACAAAAATATTATTAATTTTTGTGTATAGGCGACGTTTAAGGAAGAAGGTCGTAAGGGATCATTGTTCTTTTACAGGGCAAGTTTTGTTGAAACATATTGCCCAGTATTATATAATATTAGGTGTAAATGTAAAACTGTGAAATACGAAGTTAATTCACAAACTAATGGTACATTTTGTGTTTGTAAATACTTAATTGTTCGGAACATATAATAAGGTAACATACAAAATTAAGGCGGGTTTATATCGCTAACAGATTATGGTTTTCTTTATTGGGGGAAAGGTTTTGTTTATGCATTTAGATAATTCACGCTTACGATGTTCTTCCTTCAAATTAAGTTTAAACTCGATATTTCCCAATTGTGGTTAGGGCACGTCGGGGTAAGTAACGCTCACGAAAAGTTTTATTTCATGAATTTAAGACCAATAATAAGAAGCGCGTAACTCTTTTTACTACGCAATATTAATTAAGTGCTGTATACTGTAATTAGTATTCTAATTACATTTTTTTCGGGATAAAAAATAGTATAGATGAAGTTTTTCGTAATAAGTAGTGCTAAATATGGGTATGGCTAGATCAGAGTGAAGTCGCTAGCTGAAGGTATTATACCTATAGAACCTGTGTATCTAAGGTCATTCGTTTACATAATAAATAATAAAATACATATCTATGCAGCATAATCGTCTATAAAACAGTAGAGAGAGCACGAATGAGGATAATCGCGGTCGAAATGCGAGCACTGGGAAATATTTGTGGCGTTAGACCGTATTCGCAATAATGATTTTAGAAACAAAGTTGGTCTGAAAGAGAGTGCCCGTGTTAAAATAAGAAGAGGTATGCTCCGTTGATTCGGACGTGTAGAAAGAGTGCAGGAAGAAAGAATTGCGAAATAGATCTAAAATGCGAAAGTAGAGCGATGTGGTTGCATAGGAAGGCCGAGACATACCTACCATGATCAAATTAATCGTGTTTTATCAGAAGGTGATGTCAGGAGCCTTAGAAACCGGCAGGCGTGCATGAGAAGAGCAATAAATGTTAAAGAAGCGAGTGAGGTGTGTAAGGATTGAGCATGTGGCGCCCGATTCTCTCTGTCTACGCCGCAAGGGATTTGGCATGAAGTTATAGAAAAAGGCGGGCGACTATAAATAGAGCTATGAATGTTAAAAGATCTAGGGAGTTGTGTAAAGTATGTGTCATGTTCATGTAGCCCTTGATTCTCTCTGCCTACCTAATAGACTTGACAGACATACATTACAGTACAAAGTAAAGTTTTTTATTGGTCTTGAAATCATTCTACTAATGCCAACGTGCCCTCTTATATGAATTAGAATTGCATTGAAATGTATTCATTATATGTTTGGTATTATGTATATCAAATATAAAATAATAACATAATGTAATGTAGATCATACAATTTTATCGTGCTTTATTAATGTTTGATCTACTTTTTAATGTAACAAATATAAGCGGGGGTAATGAATTAATCCTAGGTGTATGAATGTAACATAAAATGTGAAACAGCGGCAGGTGTCTATTCAGATAACAATTAACAACAAATTAATCAAAGAAGCTTATTATTTTATTTACGTTGCGGATATCAAACATACAATTTGTATAAAAGTAGTTAACGTTTGAACTTGATGGTAATCAATACTATTGAGTTCTGAAATTAATTCGCAGTTAGAAGTTTTTCTACAAAACTAGTATTGGCTAAAGGCTTGGTTCTTACAACATGCCACAAGCGATGCCCTTGGAATTATAAGCATTCATAGGGAGCTTTATTGTTAACTATCAGTTGGATCATATGCTTATTTGCCATTGTAGTGTAAAAAAATGTATATTTGTGATGTAAAATTCTATTTAACTGAGTTTTATTCTTCAGTTAAGTCACTTATCTTGCCGATAATTCCTACTTATCATCACAACAAAGCAAACAAATATTTTCACAAGTAGTTAAGTAATCTTTTAAGAATGTCGCTATTGCACAAATTTGCTTATTACAAAACTTTTTTTTTTATTGTAAACATCCTCTTCTAACCAAATTATATTTAAGCATGTTTTTGTGAACCATTTAATTTTTTTAATTGAAGGATTGTATTTTAAATAGAACATAATTATTTATTGTAGAACCTCGATAAGATAAAGGCCAAGGGAAATTTTCAATTTAAGGGTAAGGAGGAGGTAACGAACTATTTGTTAGTGAGGTTTCTGTATCTGCGTTTTTTTAGAAATTAATATAGTTAAGAGGGCTAGGTAAAATATATAATCAGACACTGTTCCAGCATGTTCCGAATATTTAGACTAATCGACGCCCTAAGCTGAGGTGACCTCTCTTGGAGACCCTTAAGCTCGTCATTTTTGTGTGTAGTTTCAGACTTGCATTTCACATCCACTTCTTCATCTCTTACGTAGAAGAGTTTCTCCATATTCTAGTATCTTTTTCAATATGACTTTTAGTGTACTCTTGTGTTTTCTAAACTGGCCTGAGATTTGTTTAAATTTTTCTGAAATCATTTCGCATACATAATTTTCATTTTATCATAATATGCACAGTAATGTTTTCTGGAGTAAAGCTTATAGATAATAATCCAAATAAGTTACTTAGTCCTAAATCTTCAAAGATATCATACACAATAAGGGAACTGTTTACACTTACAGCCATCTGTCAAATATTTGTAAGCAATAAAAAATATTACTATGCAGAACTCCTTTAGAAGGAGTATCCGCTAAATGCTTTAAGTTATTGAGGCTGTTAAGAAAATACTTAATTATCTTTTAAGTTACAGAGGCTTAGTATTTTAAGTAAAAGAGGTTATGTGGTTGATGGCCAGGGATACAAAATACCATTAATTTATATGGGTTATTAGTCTTTTTCTTGATACATTATCGAGGTTCTACTGTATTTATCTGTTAAAATTTAATCAGACATAATGTTATCCAATGTGTCACGGCATGGTCAAATTCAATTTATGAATCATATACCATAAGAATTTTTTTTTTGCACAAATAGCACATATATCAAATAATTATTTTGTCTTGTTCATAATATTAAACAAATTATTCTCACATCTTTTTAGCTTTGCTTTGGTTCTTCTGTACATTATAAGAACAGTAAAAGTCAAGTGATATTGATAATCGTACACTTGTAATATTACTATTTGTTAAATAATTGTCCAGTTTTAACTGTATCAGCACAACAAATTTGCAATGAAAATTTTAACATAATTTATGTATAAATTCAATAAATTGTTGTATATAAAAGTTTAAAAACTGTTGTTAATAAATGATTACAAAAATAACAGGGTCTTATTGAAATAAATACTACCAATTGCAAATCAAAACATGTGTTTATTATGTGTATAACCTAAACAAATATTACTAAATGAAATATTATTTTAATAAACTTACAGAAAATATTTTTAATTATCCTTGTAGATCAATCTCAAATAACTATGATTAGTCTTAGAACAAGAGATTTAAGTTATCCAAAAAGAATTTCATGTATATGTTTACACCAGGTTCCTTGTGGGGTAGGCAGAGGTAACCGAGCACTATAAGACACGGTCCTTACACACCTGACTTTTTTAACAAATAATTTCATACTATTGTCCATTCATTAGCCATGGTAATCATTGTAAAATTGATCAATATGGTATTAATACAGTTTTAAATAAAATTTATGGTAAGTCTACTTTAAGTAGGAAATATCTAATAAGAAATACATTATTTCAGATTTCTATCACAAAACAGATAGACATTTATGGGGCACTATAATGATGACCCCAAATTGTAATGCCATTATTTGACTGTATTCATTTATTAGCATGTCGTGGAACATCTCTATCTATGTTTTAAAAGAAATCTAGAAATATGTAAATTATAATTATTTGCTTAAACTCAAATCTGTTATGCTTATTCAAAAACAAGCAAAAAATTTGACTTATACATAGACTTTTAAAGAACTAAATAACCAACATGCTTATCTTATTTAAAGTAAAACAAGAATCGCAAATAAAAGCTAAAATAATTGAATTGCCTAAATAGTCACAGAGTACTATTAAAATTATACTAAATTGTTAATTCATATGAATAGGCAGTTTTCGTAAACAGTCTTTCAGTTTGTTTTATCAATCTAAACAATGAATTATCTCAATTTGAGTGAATCAAGACTGTCGAGTAAGTTTTGTACTTCAGTGTCCACTTGTTCTCGTGTACTGACTCGCTCCAACCTTTCCCGGACGGACTCCAGATCTCCTGCATCAGCCTTTTGTATTTTCATGTATTTCAACATCATTTCTACCACTAAACATATTTCATATATTAGTTGCTTGGTCTCCTCTGTGTGACCTGTTCCACTTGGGCGCATTCTAATGAGCTTTAATTTACTTTGAGCCAGTTGTAATGGATTGCGGCCATTTCTATCATTAGAGCTAACATCTGTGCCTGCATCAAGTAATGCTATAACTACACGGATATGGTTTGTACATGCAGCAAGATGCAATGGAGTGTTTCCTAGAGTATCCTTAATATTAGGGTTGGCCCCATGTCTCAGTAGTGTCTTTACGACGTCAACGTAGCCCCAACAAGCAGCCAAGTGCAATGGACTCCTTTTGTGTTCGTCTGATGAGTTTGGATCTGCTCCAGACATAAGAAGTCTTTCAACAAGTTCCACATTGTTCGTCGAAGCAGCTACACGCAATTTTTGGTTCCTCGACGAACAAATTGTTCCTCCATATCTATATTTGAGTCTACAGTGCCTGGCCTTGGTGGTACACTTTATCTTGCCGATATGATCATGCGGTTCGTCAAGAAACTCTGGTGGTATTGCTTGGCCATCGATATTTATTGGTATTGCTGGTGGATTGAATTCTAATACACATTGGGAGTGATCAAAAACCGGATTATCGCTACTTTCATTGCTTGTGTCAACCCCCGAGTCTGCCATATTCTTAGCAATTTCTGACTGGTTAAATGAAAAACATTATAAAGTCTAAGTAGACAGATAATTTATCACTCAGTATTTAATTGTTTCTTTGCTACGATAAAAAAATTAAATGTACCAATAAAAAAAATATTGTTTGAGACTTGTGATTGTAAACTAATTTGTCAGACAACGAACGAACAAAATGAAGAAGAAAGAATGAATGGCTTTTTTTGTTCTTTTTATCCCCGAGAAGAAAGGCAAAGGGATATAGCCTATACAGCCAAGTCATCAGTTTAGAACCATGTGAAAATCTTAATTCTATGTTCCATCCAGCTTCAGGAACTGTGTTGAAAAAATACTTGGGAAGGGTACCTCGACCCAATCAACCCAGTTTAAATACCACCCGTAAAACGATAGTGATTTTTACAAGGTTTTCTTGATGAACTTATTCACGTCTTCCAAAAAAGTGCATAAACGTGTTATATTTGAGTTTTTTCATTACTGTATAAATTCACTAGCACTTGTTTACTTGTTACAAAATACTGTCGAAATAGTCACATAAAACTAAATTTATACTGAATTGTAAAAATTTCAAGTATAAGAACAATGTCACTCGTCAAAAGCGCGGGAAGAAGTTCTTTCGGACTTTTTCCCGCGCTTTTGACGAGTGACATTGTTCTTATACTTGAAATTTTTGAACGATTGAATTGCAAATAACAATTATTCATTTTTCTTTTAGCTTTGGCTATCGGTTCATTCCTCTTGCCAGTACTACAGGACGATTTTACCATGTGCATTAAGTAAGTATACATAATAATAAAGTATTCACGATTGTGTGTGGAAACCCAAATCTCGACATAAATCCGTACATTTTTTCTATTACTGCAGCGGTAGCACAGCTATTCTTAGACCTTTCAACAAATTGTTGAAAGGTCTAAGATCTACCCATTTACTATACGCGTTTACTATGACTAGATACATGCGCCCGTTTAGGGGTCCTGAAAATCTAGGTGTAACATATAGAAGAGGGTGTGTGGTGGCTGCGGCCATGGAGCCAAGGCCGCGTGCGATGGCGATGATTTAAGCTGGTTGCACACGTCGCAAGACCATATCGTTGTCTCGATAGCTCTGTCTATCCACAACCGTGAGCGAGCTTCCGCTTTAGTCTTTACGATATCTATGTGCGATGTGTACAACTCCTGAAGCACGCGGTGATATAATGATTTCGGTATTACCACCTTGTGGATGACCCACAGGCAACCATTTTCTTAAGACAACTGCAGCTTGCATAGATAAAATGGTTTAATTTTCTCATCACGCAATTTATTAGGCCATCCCTTCAAAACGCAACCTATCACTCGGGTGATCGTGGAGTCTGCGCTCGTCTCGTTTCTTAACTGTTGCGCGATGATCGGCAGGCTGTCGTCTACTACGAACGGCATATACGCCGTGCGGTCACACATCGCATCACTCTGCGCATCACATTCACCGGTCTCCGGCAGGCTCGCTCGCGATAGATAGTCTGCGCTGTTATTCTTACTTTTAACATATTCTATTGAATAATTGTAACCAGAGGCGGCTCTAGCCCATGTAGCGTCCTCTGCGGTCCAACTTAAACCTAAAAAAAAAAATGCTACCATAGCAACGTTTCCTCCTTCCTTAGGCCTGTTAAGGTGTTTGTGTTTACGCTTTAAACTTACATTACAAACAATGAACACAAATATAAAGGTAGATTATGTATACTGGGTCTCGTCTCGTATCAAGTTTTCCACATCTGTCAAAATGCATTCTAACTGCGACCTTAAATAAAATTTGCAGAGTTCAATCTTAATTGGAATAATTATGTACATTTGACAGATTCGGGAAGCTTGATGCTAGGCCAATGTAGGTGTACCTACGCTGGTAAAAACTATTTTTGGGAAGGAAGGGGTAAAAAAAATTACAAAACAAGTTATGGTTATTTCAAAAATGTTTAATTTAAAAACTTTATTACAGGCACAAATATATTGGATGACTGAAATATTGTTATTCTGATGACTTAAATATTATTATATAAAAGTTACCTACCTACTTTCCGAGCTTTTGCATTAGCAAAATCCTTAATTATGTCACTGATTGTCACTGACATCAATTTTGATTACTTAATAACAATTTTGTCAATCCACTTTGCAACAATATTGATCTCTGTGACCTGTCAGAACCCGTTATACACGTTTTCCCATACATTTCGCGGTCGTATTCGACCACCCGGGTTTCGAAGAGTTTAATAATCAATATTCAATACAATTACAAATAGGTTTTTAATATTTTTAGTTTAGAAAATTGATGCTTCGCTGTATGGTATGCTGTAACTGGCAATGTGAGGTAAATCCTAACTGCTGTGGATTGTTAGAGAACACTGAACTTAAATTATTTGTGAACAAATAGGTACTTTAAAATATCCAACAGTGTACAATAGTGGATGAAATCATCAATGAACATCGGTGATAATAAAAAAAAAAGCATAATTACAAAAAAGTTATTTTTCGTGCTTTTGCATTAGCAAAATCCTTAATTATGTCACTGACATCAATTTTGATATCGTGTTCAATACTTAATAAAGATAAATTTGTCAATAGACTGCGACAATGTTGATCTAAAATAGTTTTTAATTATTTTTAATTTAAAAAATGATCTTTCGCTGTGTGCTACTGTAACTGGTAATGTGAGGTAAATCCTAAGTGCTGTGGATAGATTTGAACACTGAAATTAGATTATTTGCAAACAAATACTTTAAAATATCTAACGGTGTAGTGGAATCATCAATGAACATCGGTAATAATTCGATTTCATTGAAGAGCTCTATCTTATCCACATCTGAAGAGCCAGCATGGCATAGTTTACTTTCTAAATTAGTACAATGTGTTTTTTATTGTGTCTAAATCCAAATTGTTCCACTGTTTTATTTTTTGAAGAAATGAAAATATTGTGTTATTTTGATTTAAAAGTTCGAACTGTTCGTCTTACTAATTGCGGTATCTAATAGGTAGTAGTAAAAATTTACTTTAAAATGTGTTACCACGTCTGTTATTGGCTCATCTTCCGCCTCAATATTAATGTAACATCTATATAACCTTATTTTAGTGAATAAATGAATCTTTATCTTTATCTCATAATCATAGAACCTCCTATGAACGCAAGGGCGAGCAGGTGCGGAAAATTCGGCTGTTGCCTCTACTTCTTCCGCTACTATTTTTGCGCTATCGAAGAAATTCCTCAAAAGTAGAATCATTACGAAATTCAGACAAACTTTTTTTTACATGATCAATCATCATTCATTCATCATCAATCATTGTTATTTTTAACATTTAAGAGGACGTACCGTACGACAACCGATATTTGTTCTTCGTGTGCAATATCTGGAGTGCAATCTAAAATAGTTGAAAAATGTTTGGATTGTTTAAATCCCAAATTAATAGTTTTTTTTTATCTTTCTCCTAATAATTGTATAATTTCATTCTGAATATTATGGCCAAGATGGGTCAGGCGTGACTCAGATTTTTAAATAAGGGCAGTGTGTTCTTCAAGAACATTATCGAAATTAGACGTATATTCAATCAGCTTTAAAAAATTACCATTATCAGAATCGTATATTTTTTCAGACTTTCCGCGTAAAGCCAGACATTGTCTAGCTAAAAAATTAATTATGTTGATTATTCGTTCTAGTACTGCCACCCAACGTTTTTTTTCCGTTCAATTACAACCTGGTTCAAAAAATCTACAGACTTTTCTTATAAAATAACATTTTTTAATGTAATTTGTTCTTTAACACATCTTAGGTGACCAACGCTCTTTTCATGGCGTTCTAAAGCTATAGATAAATGCTGCCAATCTTTGTAACCTATGTTACCATCGAAAGGAGTGCTATCAGCATGGAAAAGTTTACAATAAAAACAATAAACTGAATCATTCGATTCAGAGTAAACCAGCCAGTTTCTTAAAACGGTTTCATTATTTAACAATTTTTTAGTATAATAAACATTTGAAAAAGATCTCTTCGAACTATTCATAGGATAGGAACTTTGTTTTAGCTGTACTGGTCCACGCTCAATCAAAAATATCCTCTGTTTGTCAGATAACAAATGTGGCCATAACGCGAGATCACTCATTACATCTTCTCGAAGTATAATTTTTAGGGACGTTTCGGCGCAAGGGGGTACTTCGTCTTCTTCAACTACCAATGACAAAGTTAGCAGCGGCGTTGAAAAGACAACTTCTGTTGTTGAATTACCTTGGTTTTCAGATGTCGCCAGATGTTCGTCTGAGGATGGACCGGGTTCACCAGATCTAATAATAAATTTTTCGATAGAACTTGTATTCTTTATAAGGGATTCTTCCTTCTCCAATTTTCTTTTTCGATTCTGTGCACCAGAGAGTTTCCTTTTATGTCGACATCGGACATCTAAAATGAAAAATAAATTATGTTATTTGGGTAGGTAGGTAATGCTAGGTAATCGGTTTTGACGTGTAAAGTCGTTCATCATCACCTAGCGATACTGCTTATGTCGAAAGCGTTTATTTGAAGGTTGCGGTCCTGTGGTAACCGCTACACATAAGGTGGGCCGTATGCTTGTTTGCCACTCGGCGTTGTGTAAAAAAGTATATTTTTATAGGCACCTAAAAGTAGGTAGGTAGATACTATTGACGTAAATAAATATAGCTTAATGTTAATTCTGAATAAGTACTATTGCTCGTAAATGGTGAAAGAAGTATCAAAATCGTTTCAGTAGTTTTGGAGTTTGCCCTTAAAAACTAAAATAAATCCGTCGCATTGGAATTCGCGATCCCTAGCTTCGTTGGTAGTACAAAACGTGCGTGAACCGCTCGGCCAGTCGAGGAGGTAGCACAGTCGGCATCACATAGACCCAAATTCTCAAAATATACCAATTGATATTAAACTCTATGGGTTCGAAATTAGGTTGAAATTCAGTTGCATAAATTAATTATGGATAATAATGGACAATCAGTTATTAAATTCCATATAACCCACAACACTCTGTGACATAAACATAAACCCACATGTATTAAAACCTCGTTGGTCAGAAGTTACAAATTACATTACAAGTACATACTACTCATACTAGTATAGTAGAACATATTTAACTTTAACTTACCGTTTGTTCCGCACTGACCACTGCACTAGGATAAATTGATGAAAAATTCGAATTCGAAGTACCTAAATTACTTATATCATCACTCACTATAACTCGCTCACTGTATGTCACTAGCTAGTTTTTGACGAGCTCTGACCCTGGTGAAAGTCGCAATCACAATAAGTGTGACAAATCAAATTTACGTTTTTATACCATTTTAATCAAAAGAAAAGCCGATGTAGCAGTGCGGTAGAGTGCAAAGTGCGGCACGCGTTTGCACATGCCTTTGAGAATTGCCGCGTCCGCCTATGCATGCCAATTTGAACTTTATTTTATAAATTATTAAGATTGTAAACAACCGAATTCGCAATGATTGTCGGCTAAAGTTACTATTTTTTTTTCAATGCAAATAGGAGTTCTTTTTACATGGGTTTGATTGAGTTATAACGCCCGGCGTCATAACATGGGCGCCGTGAAAATGCCGTGCCCGGCGGCGCTCCGCGCCAACAGACACGGTAGTCGCGGCGTCGCCCGCGGCGCCCGTGTGCACCGCACACCCTGCACACTAGGTAAAGCCGCCTCTGTTTTAAGCACTGTACTGAGGCTGCATAAAACTTTTCCGTACGATAATTGCAAAGCAAATAACCGACGACGACTGTAGTAGTCGCTCCAGTTGCTTCTGTTAAAACCACGTATGCGAAAAGACAGTTTGATTATCAATCGAGTCGTCTGTATAACTCATTAAACAAAATACTAAATATATATCCAATGACACATCGTTCTTGTAAGAAATCACTATCACAATTTTTAAAGCCTAGAAACTATGATGAAATTGAATCCTTGCTATCTATATAATTAAAAAAAAAACAAAATAAAATTTCTTTGTAAAGTACATACTATAGTATAATAATTAACTTTATAAAAAATTATATATTTGTTTATTGCTTCAAAATTCATAAATACACATACACACACAAACGCACACGCACGCATGCTCAAATTCCATAATCAAAAAAAATGAATTATTAAACTCATAGATAATGTATATACCTTAGCATGTAATCTAGTTGTAAAAGAGGATAGTTGTAAAAGAGGAGGGTATTCCAATCACAGGTGATTTGTTACCTAAATGGAAACCCTGACCACTATTCTATGTAATGACAATATTACTTAATAAAGGAATTTGTTGTTGTTGTTGAAACCGAAACACATGTCTTTCTAAACATCTAAGCTCCACTATAACTGAGTTTTTCACGACTTTGCGTACCCATTGTTATTGCTCATTGTAAATTATTTGCCAGTACGTGCCGTGCATAATTTTATGTCTGTAGTTGTAAACTATCACGTGTGCGTAACGTCAAATTGCAGTAGTGTGCTGTATGTGTTTACAACGCCGCCACTAAAAAGCGGGTAAACATTTTTTAGACCATTTCGCGCTTGTTTTGAATTGATTTCCTGTGTTGAATGCTCTAAGGCTATAAATAATAAGATTCCAACTGCGCAGTATGCAGGAATGAATAATATTAAGCAGTAGAGACACTATTATTAGTTAATAGATAGTTTATTTTATTTAGCACCGAAAGCCAAACAAGCATTCGGAGCGCCTCATATGAAGTGGTTAACGTAACATTTTTTTTTCCATCCCACCGCTAATATGTATAGCAATTCCTCCGGAGTTTATTTATGACATCAAGTTGATGAGGTCTATAGGGCACTTACACATTATTATTAGTTCTATTTGAGATAACCTATTAAAAAAATGCAATGAAGTTAGGAACACGTTAATGGGCATTATTTTATACACTAAATTTGTCTTCATTCATTTTTTCATCGATCTATCTGACAGAGATGTATGGAAATGATTCAGCACATGAATTAAGATAACTTTAACTGTACCACTTGATATCATTATATGTACACTCATATCATTATATTTATTGTAATATGTAAAAGAGGATTGGGAAAAAAAAGACCTATATTGGCAAGTTTCTTTTGGCATTTCTTCTTCGCCAATGGTCATTTGAAATGCTGGTAGATTAAAAAACAGAAAAACTTAAAAAAATAATTTTTATTTTGAAAATGTAAGACGTGTCTAAGTGCCCGTGAGGGTCTAAAGGCAAATAAAGTTTTTTTTTATCTTATCTTCATCATTAAAGCTATGAGTACAGAATGATAGGCTTAACGAATTGAAGAAGAAGAAAACGGAAAATTAGAATGACAATTTGTTTGTTTGACAGATAGCATATTCGGCCTCGGGTGAAATATATTATATTTTTATCATCATTACTGCGTAAATTTTATTATTAACAATGCAGGAATTAACAGTATTTATGGTAAGTCGTATTAATTGTTACTGAGATATAAAACCCCTAATAAAAAAGTCAGGTCTCTCTCTTAACCTCTAACATTTTGCCGATAGGACATCGAAAGCTCACGTTCTTATATTGATGAGTTGTACTCGACGGATGCGGCAAATGTGATAGAAGCCCTGGTTACTCTGAAAAATTCGGTGATTGGCAGCAATCGGCAGAAGAGTTCTGTCATACAACAAGGAGTTGTGCCGCGGCTCCTACAGCTGATGTCCGATGAGGCATTGGATCCTAACATTAGACTTGAGGCTACCATTACAATTGGTAAGTATCCAATTTAATCTGTAATATGATCATTTTAATGAAATTATTTGTTACCCATATTCTTGATTGTCTACCATTTATATAACAATTATCCAAAATTTAAACTAGATATGTCTGTATTTCTTGATCTCCCATGCTGGGTTTGTGGTCAGCTAAATGACCTATATATATTATACTTTAAATATTATGTTGCTTTCGTAACTGGAGAATGTTGTATGCCTAAAATGTAATGTTATAAAGAATACATGGTACAAAATCATGCTAAAATGGGTACATAACTCCACCTCACAGAAAACCGCAGACAAAAGCTGTAAAAAAACTTTCAAAAAATCATTGGAGAAACTGGTAGATAATTTATTCTATACTGTTGAATTTGTTGTAGATAGAATGAAAAGTAAAATGTTGTTCTTAATAGTGCTCAATCATTGACTCAATATATTTATTTTCATGAATATTATATTATTGGTGAAATTATTAATTAACATAATGGTAATGAATGATATATATAATATTAAAGAATTATTATTATTATATATGAAAAACAATAATAATGACAGTTATGGCAGGACACCTGCCATAACTGTCTCCCTTCCTCCCTGTCTCATCCCTCTTCTGTAACCACCCAGCAATCCCTCCAGATTACATTTCAATAGCCCAATTTTCTCGTGACTATTCCATTGATATCCTCTGTAGTAGGTCACGTAGGTCACAGCAGGTATAATACATTACATCAATCTTTTTGAAGGGGCCTCCAGTGTTGGATTCATATCCCTATCAAATGACTAGAGTAAACACCCGTGACTTAAAAGAAATAATATCAATTATATATAAATTAAAAAAAAATAGTAACAAGTATATAATATAATATGATAAATTAAGAGTCAACCAAGCTTGGCCAAGAGTCAGGGAGAACCGAGGGTCACAGGGTTCGGTCCTCGCACACCTCACTCGCTTCTTTATCATTCATAGCTCTTTTCATGAATAAATGAAAAAAATGCTATGTATGTTAAAAAGCAATTCATGTTTTCTTTGAATAAATGTAATCCGGTAAATTTAAAGAATTTAAGTAACATTAAACAATTGCAATTATTATATTTAGTTTCTCATTAAATATCACGCTCTGTTTTTAGGTTCGCTCGCAAAAGGCACACCAGAGAATGTAGCATCGTTGATAGAGCTGGGTGCTGCTACAGCCTTAGTAGAGTTGTTGAGAACAGTTCCAGTGGGCACAAAACTGGCTGAAGCGGGCCTCTGTGCACTTCGTAGTGTGTTTCTTCATCCGCCGGCACCAATAGTAGCCTTGCCACCTGATATGAGGTTGCTGACAAGGCTAACACGTGAGCTAACTTTTTTTATATAAAAACACTGTAGTTTCGTGGTATTGTCCATAAAGCAGAATAGATCTTTTTCATTTACTTTCTCTATATAACATTTTTATTTATGTATAATTTAGACATTTAAATATTGTATTGCGATTGCGATCATAGGCTAAGATATTAACATCAGATGGGCCATTTTGTCTCCCGACATTGAATAAAGAAGTTAATAAAACTCGACCGATTTGGTCATGGTAGGCGGGTTTTGGTCTTTCTCGACTCGTACATTCTCCTATATCCACGTTGTATATCTGTTTTGTTATTCTAGCATTTTTTCTTCATTGTCCGAGCCATTACATTATTATTATGGCCTGGAGCATGCGCTTTCTTACCTTAACAACAATATTTTCTTTTAGACCATCTCTCTTATATCAACCAATTACCAATGGAGGCAACAAGCGTTAGGCTATAAATTTGTATGAGGCTCTCCTCTCGACCGCATTTATTTTACTTTCATACTGCCTCTCCCACATTCAGCTTTCACTTCTATATGTTAGCGTTGGGAATAGCACTGCGTTACGTACAGCAAGCTGTACCTTCTAGGTTATGTTTTAGCTGCCTAGAAGTTTTCCCAACACTCCATTCGCACTGCACACATGAATTCACAACGTTGGGAGGCAAGCTTGCATAAGATCCAACTGATGTACAAAAGCCTATCATTGCAATAGATAGAGTATTGCTCGCCATTCCAGCTGCCAAAACAGTAAATCCTCGGGGATTGACTATTAAGCTCGCCAACACAACAACTCTCCATCAAGGAGTTATTATAAGGTACTTGTTCAGTTGGGCTTCTTTAATGCATCTGTCTCTTTTAAAAAGGTGCTTCCGCCTGCTCGTTGTATTCGAAGCATTCGCATAAAGACGGAGGGCGAATGGTATTCATAACAGCCCAGCCGTATGTTTATTAAGAATACAATAGTGTATTAAAAAAAATTGTGACATGTTGAAAGAGACAATGGTTTCTATCCCTTTCACTTCGTCACTAATTTACAATTTGTGTCATTCAAATCAAAAGCAAGCTTATCGCGACAGGTACTAACGACCGAAATTACTTAATTTCTTTACTAAATTATATAAAAACTGTCCAAGCGCATGGGAGCTTTTCATTTGGACGACCACATTTACTATACAGAGATAGCCCGTGAAGGCTCACCCACAGCCCGATGTTGCGTGGTTCGAATCTTGTCTATCTGGTGCGGAGGCCCGTTAGAGCAGGAGGCGCTGTGCGCGGCGGGTGCATGCGCGGCTATAGCTGCACTCCTGTCTAACGGACGGAACGGCCCGCCCGTCGCCAGAGCCACACCCACCTTGGAACTTCTGGCCAATATGTGCTTCGAAAACGCTAATGTTGCGCAAGTTGCTTTGAATACCAGGTATGTTACTTTGTTACACTCATTCTACCCCTTATTACAATTTTTGTTTATCGAATTTAAAACTGAACACTTCTGGTAATTGACATGATGCCAATTTGCCAATTGTCAAAAGTGTCATCACGGTAATAATGATGGTGATGTGACCATCATTAGAGCCAAAAGTATCCTCACTTGTACATCCAACTGCATAGCGATTATAATAAGTAGTCCTATTGAAGTTGGACAGAAGATTACAATAAAAGATAAAAATCATTTATTTGCCATTAGGCCCTTACGGGCACTTAGACACGTCTTACATTCTTTAAATTGGGCCATATTGTAACTTATTAATTTTAATCAATCATGAACGAAATAACCAAATAGAGAACCGATGGAACTATTTTGTTTTGAAATTCACTCACTCGCACTAACTGCTACTGGTCAGGGAGTGAAGTAGAATGCGCAGCTCTGATAGGCTACTTCATGGATCAGCGCTGTCACTTCAGCTTATTGGTTAAAATATCCTCGCATTAGACCGTCGGCTCCAATCGGTGAGATAGTTAGGTACTAAAACTAAGTTTCGGTCAGTAAAATGTGTTCTCAAATGGTTTATTGGTTTGCACTGCAGTAAACAAAACTGCAGCAGCAAAACAGTAAGCCTTTCTCCATACAATCGTCTTTTATCATTCAATACGGTTAGTTTAATAAACATGTAATTGTGTCTCTTTTATTTCAGGCACGGCGAGAAGACAATTCCCGAGCTGTTGATGTGTCTGGTATCTCGTGATAAGCCTCTACCCGTGGCGCTTGGAGCAGCCAGGTGTCTCACGTTCATACATAGGGCAGGCGCCTTGACGGCAGAAGACAATAAGTATGTGTCTTTGCGGCTTCCTTTAACTATTATTTGTAAAATTTGCTTTACGACCTTATAAATCTGCACTATAAAGTGTCCATAGATTATGGTAACTGCTTACTATAAAGCAGGCCGTACGCTTGTTTGACACTTTAGTGCTATAAAACAAACTAATTACGGTGCGTTCATTACACTTGATAACTTCGTACAAAAGTTTTAGTTCGAAGTTTTTTCATATTTTTTTTATTTTATACTAGCAACCCACCCTGGCTTCGCATGGGTTCTTTACAGAAAATATAACTCCGACTAATAATTCTGACTACCTAAAGACAACAAATACAAAACAAAAGTGTGACCGTCCGTAATTATTTGCGATTACTCCTAAGATATTCATTAAATTATATGGTGTAAAAAGAGTAAAATAATGTGCATGAAATGCTTAAAGCCTCTAATTTATTTAAAATAATAAGGATTATTAATACCGTATTTGTGAAAATAGCTTTTACATTACCGCTTTATAATTGCCAATATTTTAAAGTATTAAAACGGATACAGGCATTATGTTATCATTTTATAAATAGACATATGCCATCGCGGACTTTTCTGTAGGCATATATAAGATACACAATTCCACCATACATTGATACACTACATAAACTTTCGGACCCCACCACCGGATCGGACGCGGGTCACGGGGCGCCCGCGCGGCCCGGTCGAATCACGGCAGAACGAATTAATTTCGTTGCGCATTATTTTGATTTTGCTATATCTCCGAAGGTATTCATTTAATTTGCATGGTGTAAAGGGAAAAATAATCTTCATGAAATGCCCAAGCCAATTTATTATTTTTATAATAAAATAACGTATTTAAAATGATAAGGATTAATTCCGTATTGGTGTAAATAGCTTTCCAATTACCGATTTACAATTGCCCATTTTTTAAAGTATTAAAACGGATACAGGCATTATGTTATCTTTTTATAAATAGACATATGCCATCGCGGACTTTTCTGTAGGCATATATAAGATACACAATTCCACCATACATTGATACACTACATAAACTTTCGGACCCCACCACCGGATCGGACGCGGGTCACGGGGTCACGGGGCGCCCGCGCGGCCCGATCGAATCATGGCAACACGAAATTAATTTCGTTGCGCATTATTTTGATTTTGCTATATCTCCGAAGGTATTCATTTAATTTGCATGGTGTAAAGGGGAAAAATAATCTTCATGAAATGCTCAAGTCAACTAACGTATTTAAAATGATAAGGGTTAATTCCGTATTGGTGTAAATAGCTTTCCAATTACCGCTTTTTAATTGTCCATTATTTATAGTATTGAAATGGATATAGTATGTTATATATAAGAGATAGATGTATGCCATCGCGGACTTTTCTATAGACCTATATAAGATACACAATTCCACCATACATTATTTTGTTATATCTCTAAGGGTTTAGGCAGCGTTTTCGGTGAAAGCTACCAGACGGCTTATTTTTTTCCGACACCTCCAACAAAATATTGTTAATGTATACAAAAACTTAACAAATTATATACTAAAACCTTCCTCGATAACCACTCTATCCATTGGTGAAAACAGCATGAAAATCGGTGCAGTAGTTTTTGAGTTTATCGCGATCAGACAGGCAGACAGACAGACGCGGCGGAGGACTTTGTTTTATAATATGTAGTGATAGTGATATCATTTTGTCTGTTAAAATACAGATTTAAAAATTGCAGTAAAAGTATATTTTTTTTTACAAATGAAGAGGTCATAGCCGCCGTGGACGCTTATTTTGAGGAGTTAGACGAAGATTTTTTTAAAACGGGTATCGAAGCCTTACCGGGTCGATGGAAAAAGTGTTTTGAGCTCGGAGGAGAGTATGTTGAAAAATCAAAATAAACTCAAAATCGTGTGGTTTCATTAAGTATGTTAGGCTAAGAACTTTTCAAATGACCGTCGTATATTGCCGAATTTGTAATGTACATCTTATCATACATATCGTATATACGGACATGTATTCTTTCAATCGAAGTTGAATTAGATTCTAATACGCATTAAGCATAGCATATTTTTGTTTATATTGCTGTTATTAAAAATGAATGAAATATGTATTAAAGTGTTAGTTAGAAAGTCAGACAAACTATTAAAAACCGTTTCCGGAAACTTGTGGTCATCGACGCACCTTGTTTCAGGGTGGATAAACGGAACAACCCTCTCTTTTTAGCTCGTTAAAATGATTACCTGTAAAAAGTATAATTATATATGGGTAGCGTATAGTTGCGTCGTAAATGCACTTATTTTTTTCTGCTTCTTATGATTCATAGAAATAAGAGTAGTACTTGCTAGCCCCTGGACAATCGCGCCGATCAGCGAATGAAATAAATGTTATGTATAATATTATGTAGCGAATGGATGTAACATATCACATCCATTCGCTTCCAATTTGCGTCAAGCAGTGAAATGAAATATGATTTTCAGAGTAGTGTTTGGTGCTTTGCCGTGTCTAGCGCGACTCTGTACCAAGGAGATGCCCGAGGACGTCAGGGCGAAGGCAGCTGAAACGTTGGCGTACTTAGCAGAGGTATGTCACACTGCATGAAGTATATTTTGATTCTTTTCCCGGGGGTGTTCACTTTCAGTTTTTATATCAATATTGGGGCGCCAAACAAGTATCCTACCAGTCATTGGATGGGTACCCAATGCGAACAACTTATTTTTTGTTCTAATAACTTACAACAGATGGCGCAGCGAGCGTCGTTTTATATTAGTACTATGTCTCAAGTCAAATTTTAACTTATTTTTGTCAATTAAAAACTCTAATACACTTATTTCTTTTTATTTATCAATTTAAGCACATTCCTACCCAATTTATACAAAAATACAAACAACATTAAAGCCATCGATTTAATTGCAGCGGCATCTAGCGCCATTCATGATAACTAGTAACACGCGCGGTGACAATACTTTCACAACATTTTTAATTGCAACAGTAAAGTAGTTCTGCCCTACCGGGACGATAGTAGGTATGTAATATAAGACATAATAAGACAACCTGTCAGACTCCGTTATATACGTTTTCTCATACATTTCTTGGCGGAAAAGCGGTCCGCGGGTAATGAGAGATTAAACACTGATATGTTTTATCCAGATCCATTGGTTAGTTGATACCTAAGTATATATTATACATAATACCTTCAGACCGAAGCTTCGCCTTCGGAGAGTTCGTTATCGCGATAAAAAGTATCAAACTATCTCAACAAAGTCCGTCCTCGAGTATCAAACTATCTCCGTGCCAAAAGGATTATTTCGTCAATATGTGCATATATATATTATATGTGTATGTATACAATCCTTTTTGCACAGCACGGAGCAGGTCACCGTTAACCCCATATCTGGGCAAATTGTTCCAGAGATTCTTTCGCACGACTCTATCAAATGCATTCTCAAGGTCCACAAAACCGCATAAAACCTTCTGGTCCAAAGCCAGATGCTTCTCTACGGTGTTGCGGAGTGAAAAAACTTGATCCGTACTTCCTCTGCCTCTTCGAAATCCACCCTGTGCTTCCCAAAGCATTCCATCGGATTTCAAGCTTATTACGCTGAACCCTATTTATACGATTCCTCATCACCAGATCTGAGATCAACTTACATTGGCAGAGACAATTTTTTTTATTTTATATGAACTTTCAATCGTAATTTTACAGACCATAATATATTGTTAATCAAGTTTCAGCCATTGTAACTGAACAGTCATTTTATAGCATTGTATCGAACGATTGTTTGAGGCGATCTTTTAAATTGATATAACTTTTTTATTTATGAAGTAATTGAAATAAAACAAACCAAATATTAAGTAAAGCTTACCACAACACATTAGGGAAAACCGCACCAAAATAGGTTAAGTCGTTTCTGAGGTTAACACGCACAAACACACAGACATGTATACAAAAATTCTAACAATCATTGTTTTGGGTTCTATTACGTTGATTAAGTCCAGTAGTAGTAGTAAGTAGTAAGTAAGCTACGGTAACCAATTTACATCAGGTGGATAGTATGATTGATTGCCTCCCGACGTAGTATAAAAAATAAAAGTCATGCAAGCTATCATTTTCAGTACAAAACTACATCTTTTTATATAGGTATCTGCTTACGACGCCGAAGTCTATAATCTACATACGAATTTTACTGTTATTTGCCAGGTTGACACATCGCTTCAGAGGCTAGCAGCCATATCGAACCATCTGATGAGTTCACTGGCGGACATAGTGAACTGCCCTTCAGCTGCAGCTAAACAAGGTGCCTTCAAGTGCTTCGCGTCCCTCGGCGCTAACGACGAGGATATCAGGAAGCGAATCATAGAGACGCACGGCCTGATGATGCATATTGTTAGCGGAATGAACAACCCTGAGCCCTCCGTGAGTTACTTCAAGTGTGCTCTCCTATATATCACACATTTGATTGTCGTTTCTTCTTCCTAGCTTGGTCCCGTTTCCTAATTCGTCAGAATTGACAGTGACCGCTACATATGCCTAAGGATTTGGCGAAGATGTAGATTTTTCAGATCTCGACAAACCAGACGAAACAACAGACTTTTCTTAGGTCAGGATATACGTCTCTCCTAAAATAATTTCAGGGACGTTCGGGTTTCCTCCAGATATTTTTTTTCACCACTTAGCAAGTGATAATCACAAATATGTACATACTTACGATAACACGAATTTAATATTGCATGCTTTCACCAGGATTTGAACCTTGGATCAGTTGGTCAGAAGGCCGGTTCTTGATTGATTGTCCTCTCTCTACGTTTGATTGTTCCTTATGATATGTTAAGAGTTTATTGTCTTATTGACATATTAAATAGTACTCTGTGTTAGATTTAATTATAATGTTTATTGTGAATGGTGAAAAGATTTAAATTTTGTGTTGAACTTATATTTCCGCCGTAAATGATTTAAATGTCGCTTGTGACATATTTAATTACGGCTTTTGACATCCCTGTAGATGATTTAATCCATTGCAACAGATTTAATGATCTCATGTGAGATATTTAAATGCCCTTATAACAGATTATGTTGTCCGTGTGATTTTACTGTGATTTAATCGTTAAAAATATCACAGATTCAATGTCCTTTCCCTAGGTAGGTAGGTAGTCCGTTTCGTAGGTAACGAAAAGCTTCAACTGCATCCTGTTTAGCGAATGCCAAATGTTTTTTCAACATGGACATATCAGTGTATTACTGTTCTTAAATTCCAGATAAGGTTGGCAGCTGTCAGATGTCTACACTCTTTGTCACGATCAGTTCAGCAATTGAGGACGACATTTCAGGTAAGTACATATTTCTTTTTTATTTCTTTCTCTGGAAGCGGTTAGCCATAAGGACATAAAAATATATATACCATCACACCTGTCTCCCTTTAGGTTAGATAGGGTTTATAGAACGCCAGGTGTACCGATCTCTTTTATTTCTTCTAAATTTATCGACCTCTTTAGCATGTTGGTAGATTTCGAATGCCTTGAAAAATTGAATGAAAAAGGATTTCGAACTCCTTTTTCAGCCTATTCGATGGATGTGAGAGGGTCTAGGGAGACCCCCTTACGACGTCTTTACTTATTCTCGCTTGATACACCCCTTTCGTAATTCTTGCATTGTCCAGTTTTTCCGTGTGACCACATTGTCCTCGTCGTGCGTCCTCGCTCACCTGTCAGACCCCGTTATATACGTTTTCCCATACATTTCGTGGCGCAAAAGCGGTCCGCGGGTAATGAGAGATATCATTCTAACTCCGCGTATACTCCTCTGAGCACTTATTTATGCAGAATTCACCCTATTTTAAGCTTCTTCTGCCACATCCATGTTTCGCTACCATACATCAGAGTTGGCTTTAATACTCCTTGAAAGCAAGACGAGCTAGCTCAATAAGTTTTTGCTCAATAAGACTGAGTTGCCGTCCGTCAATTGCCGTTATATACTTGTTGCCGTAACGCGCAAGGTTTGACCAAACAGCTCGGCACTCAACGGGTCAAGGCTACGGTTTCATGGATTCCACATTTTTCAACACTGTGCGCTTTATCTTCTCTGTTTCTATTTCTCTTTGCATAAATGTAACTAATGGGGTACTATGCTCACTAAATAGTACATTACTTAGTGGGTAGGTGACGCTATAGAATGACTTTACAGGGATATAGAAATGGCAAAGATCAGTAGTGAGAACGCCCGACATATAGTACTGATGTAGCAGAGTAGTGGCGTAAGTTTAACTGTAGTCAACACACATTTGAAATATAAAATAGATTTATTTTATATTTTTAAAATGTTGAGATGACACAACAATAAAAAATATTTTTCTTATAAAAGAAAAACAAAGAACTTGACGATACCACTGTCACATTCAAATATTGTAACTTCCAGTCGACATTGCGTCTCTTTCATTTTCAACCTACCTTCTTTTACAACAAGTACATGTAGTGAAATCAAGTGGTACAATTAAAAACATATTAATACATGTGCTGAATCATTTCCAGACATCTCTGTCAGTTAGATATTCATCGACTCTATAATAACCCTTCCTGCACAAAGTATTTTTGATGTACCTTTTGAACATATTGTCAGGCAAGGACAGAACTGTTTCAGGAAATTTATTATAGAATCGAATACAATTTACAACAAAAGATCTACTAGTCTTAGCAAACCGATGTACCGGCATACGCAATCTATTCTTGCTTCTAAGATTTTCACAAAGTTTTGAAAATGACTTTATTTTTACGAGTATACATTATGTTCTCATAAATGTACTGAGAGGTAACCGTGAGGATATTTATTTCTTTAAATAGTTCTCCAAGTGATTCCCTGGCGCCCATGTTATAAATAGAGCGGATAGCTCTCTTTTGTAATATAAAAATAGTTTCAATGTCAGCCGCCCTTCCCCACAACAGTATACCATACGATATAATGATATGAAAGTAGCTGAAATTGACTAAACGCGCAGCAGCCACATCCGTCAATTGTCTAATTCTTCTGACTGCACATGCGGCGGAGCTGAGCTTGCTGGTCAGTTTTTTTATGTGGGGGCCCCACTGCAATTTGGAGTGTATTGTAATTCCAATAAAAAAATAACTACTGTATTTAGGCACATAATTTTAGTATATAACAACTTGTTAGAAGTTTCTTAGTGGACAAGTCAACTTATCATCTTTATTTTAGAATTAGAGGTTATGTGGATGAAAATGATTCCGTGAAATATACTAACCGGTGTGTTGCTCTTTTCTTTCCTGAATTTGCCTGACGCAGTGATGTGTTTCAAGATATTGATTGGCAAATTTTACAATAAACAATAGCATGGAATATATTGTTTAGTTTGAATTTATTTTAATCGTCTATGATTTGTGTTTAGCACGATTTTCATCTTACGTGGTCTTTTTTCTTTCCAGGACCACGCGGTATGGAGACCTCTTATGCAGCTACTGAACGACTCGCCAGGGACGCAGCTATTGACCGTTGGATCTTCGACCTTATGTAATCTATTATTAGAGTTCTCCCCAGCAAAAGAACCAATGCTAGACCAAGGTTCGATATTATCCATTTATTTAGAGCAGCTTTTTGTAATGGAACTTTAATGTGGTCTATGAGATTACATATTTCAATATAGTTTCTTTTGCAGGTGCTGTAGAAATGTTATGTAATTTGACCAAGAGGCCCGAAGCGGCGTTAAGACTGAACGGTATATGGGCGCTAATGAATATGGCTTTTCAGGTAACGTTACAATTAATGTTTCTAGCTTTACGTAGGTCGTGAAGTTTGTTTAAGATGTTTGGAGGCGCGACTCAATGACAATTAGGGATATTTTTAGCACATTAAGATACGTGTTTCCGCTTTGCTGTAAAGTTGGCGGAAATCATATTTTCGGTAAAGGTTTAATTTTCTTCATTCTACATCAAGTAACTTCACACCATGATTGGCAATAAATGAATTTTAATTGGTCTTGTTCAAAAATATGTTAGAAAATATATTGTTGTTTACTTGTAAATATAATTCATAATTGTAATCAATTTTTATTAAAAATGATAATGTTTATTATTATATTTCGTTCTGCGTACCTCACAAGTCACTTCACATGAAGATATAGTTAAATACATGGCGAAGATGATAAAAAATGGTATTTCTTTTTATCAGGCCGAACAAAAAGTAAAGCAGCGTATTCTGTGTTGCCTTGGCACGGAGCAGATGTTCCGACTGCTCGGCGACAGCGACACACGTGTCATTATGAAGACGCTCGGCTTGTTGCGCAACTTGCTGTCCACGAGGCAACACATTGACGCCATTATGAGCGAATATTCCTCACAAGTCATGCAGGTAATATTATTTTGTTTTAACTCTGTGAGTAAATGTTTGGTGTCCGTGTCCCCGATATATCCCTCTTTTCTCTCTCGCTCCCTCTTCCAATTAATTTTAAAAGTAGTTTGATAGTTCTCTTAGCGTGATTCCTGTAGATATAGTAAAAAAGTGAGAAAGACAAGGTAATTTGTAAATATTCAATTTGAAATTTTTATGCAATCAGCAGGCCCGACAGACGTCCTGACAGAAAAAAAAACATAGAAAGGATCGCAGCGCCACCCGGTCAATTGTGAATCTAAATCATCAAGACACCCATGCAGATAGATATACACAAAATAAAATTAGCAAAAATTTTAAAAGTGATTCAAATTAACTATTTATTTTATTAGTTCATATTTATCGCCATAACAAATATAATATTAAAGAATTATTTAAATTATCCCAAGAGATAAATTATTAAAGTTTATTAATTTATTTCAAAATACCGCGTAAATGGTGCATTGATCTTGGAATGCATGACGTCATTTGTGTTTAAATATAATTATTAACTTTACACATAATAATGGGTCTTTTAACCCTTTAACCGCCATCACCGTAATATTTCGGGATATGAAAAATGTGCTCCACGCGCCACAGACGTAATTTCACGTCAAGTTTTATAAATTGTTTATTGGTGGATTTATATTAAAGATTAAGTTGCAATAAACGTTGTACATTACGAGCTCGGTGGCTCAGTCGTGAAAGACGCGACTTTGACACCAACGCTCGTGGGTTCGATTCCCGCAACAACGCATAAACAAAGCACCGCACCCGCACCCGCACAAGGCAAACATTTGTGTGCATGAACATGTCTGTTTGTCTTGGTCTGGGTATTTTCTATGTATAATAAGTATGTATTTACAAAAAAAAAAAATGTATTTACGTATGTTTATTAGTTGTCTAGTACCCATAACACAAGCTTCGCTTACTTTGGGGCTAGATGGCGCTGTGTAATTTGTCCGACAATATTTATTTATTTAATTTTTATTTATTTATTTATTACAATCCAGGATGTATTCTTAACCCTTACCCTAATAATTAACAAATTTTGCTGCGATTCATTATGATATTTATAGAAAATTGCGAAGTTGATTATGTAGTATTCGTTGTAAGGTGTTACTTAGTACGAAAACATAAATACTGGAATGCTAACAAATGTCACAGTTTTAGTGTAATGCATCATTCAATAGTATTCTTTGTAATCATATTTAGGTTACCTATTCTTCACCTGTATACCATATTTTAAAAAGTACAGAATGTGAGAAAACACCCACACTGACATAAACAAACATGCTCAAATGGTAATTAAATATAATATTTACTATTTGTATCCGCAGGCTGTGATCGTAGTGTTGGAGGGTTCGTACCCCGTAGAAGTGAAGGAGCAGGCGTTGTGTATACTAGGGAATATCGGCGACGGAGAGAAGGCGAGGGACTTCATCATGGCCAACGAGGACGTGCTCAGGAAGCTTGTAGACTATTTAGTAAGTGTGTGACTTTTTAAGGTTCCGTGCCTCGGAAGGTAAAAAGGGATATATGCTTATAGGTTTTTACAGACTTATAACTTCATATTGTTGGCCTTCTATTTGTAAGATGTGACAAAAGAATAGATGAGAGGATAAAGGAGAATGCCCATTCATGATTTCAAGTTGTGCACAATTAAAATTAACATTAAAAATCAAATAATTTTTTTTTACTACGTCTCCCAAAATATGAATCCATAATTTCTCCGGAAAATAAATTACATAAAAATAACAATACTCTAATATCGTAACGTAACTCCCAAGTTCCGGTTCGCAATTTAAATGAAATTATATATAAATGAAAGTACTGGCACTCAAGTGAATGTAGTACTCGACTGAATAAAGGCAGTCAATTGAAAATAAATATAACATAATCTACCATTTATTACGACAAACTTATACATATTACGTATATTTCGATGACAATTGATAACTCTTCATGTATATTTTTACTACTTACGTGTATTTAAAGGAAGAAGAAATTTAAAAATCGAGTTTAAAAATCTCCCATCAATCATTTGTCAATTCAAGACTCCCATCAATGTTGCCGTATATTAATTCAAACGAGTTTGAATTAATATACGGCAACATTGATGGGAGGGACTGTCGGATTTATGATCGTTTCGTTATACTTGTTGTTTTTATTCTTTATTATTACACACACATACCTAATATCATAAATATTATGATCTTTATCAAAAATTGTAAAAGTAATAAAAGTATCACCATCGTTTTGGTCGTCGTCTAAAGGGTGGCAGTAGGTAGCGCCCTCATTTTGGCAAAATCTTTTTTGCCAAGCTGTAATTGATAAACGTTATATTTATGCAGGCCATATAGGGGATGGTCAGGTATTGTAGGCGTTCTAGATTGTTAAGCAGTTCCTCATTTGCACCTAAACAGCAAACGTCAGCGTGATCGACAATATGGAGGAGGGAGATTAACCCTTCGAGACCCGGGTGGTCGTATACGACCGCGAAATGTATGGGAAAACGTATATAACGGGTTCTGACTGCTAAGTAATGCTTGCTTCCATTTATTAGTAAATACAAGATCCAGTAACATGTTGTTAGAATTACGTACACGATCGATCAAGGTTGCATTCAATGTACAAATATAACATGGCGTTCATTAGTTGGTCCTAAATAAAATTTGCCATTATTGGTACATTTTTCGGTACTCGTAATAATAAAACATCTGTAATCAGAAACAATAAGCCGCCGAAATTAAAATTATCGTTAAACGTGTGAGAATTTAATTAGTTGTGTATCGGTACTTTTTCGGAAAAACATTAACTGTCGACACCGAACCCCAAAACTCAGTCGTAATATTCTGATGCTGTTCGTAGGCCCATCCCGAGAGTAAGCTGCAAGAAGCGGCGCTATTTGTGGCGGGAAACCTGGTGCGGTGCGGCGAGGCAGGTGCGGCGGCTCGCCAGGCGCGCCTCGCAGACCTCGGCGTTTTACGCGCGCTCAAGATGCTACGGACCAGGCCAGATGCACAGCATCTAACAGACAAGTACATATAACAAGTCTAACGGACAATACTTTATAACGTGATGCAGTGCGACGAGCTTTGTTGACTCAGTGTGTCGCGCGCGCTCATGAATCTGCGGATTAGGATGCCTACCGTCTAAAGTGAAACCAGGACATATTGAATCCGAAAACCGAACTTCGGTTTAGTTTAATGACGATCGTCTTTAGCTAAGAGGACAGGAATCGTGTAGCTCCTTTGTCTGATATAGAAGTGCGATATTCGACGTTCTGAATCGTCTGCACTTAAATTAAAATGCGGAAGAACGTATGAAGGAAATGTGGGAAAAGCGGAAGTCTAATATAATAATATACATTTAGAGCCTATCTAGGTGGCGTTTACTACCGGGATGGTGGATGGCACTAACTAGGTAGTGTTTTCCACCCCGGTGGTCAATAGAATTTATTTATTTTCATCTGCCCCTTTCATAAAGTGGGCGATTCTAAAGACCTACTGAAAATTATCACTAGAAATTTAAATGAACTATCACTTGATGTAATGACATTATTCTTCACTCCTATATATAATGCTGGCTGGAATATTTTCTTTTTTCTCTGGATTCCGACATTTCATATAAATATTCAATTTTGACTAATCTGTGTAATGTGTATTCTGGGCGGTGACGGAGTACGAATACTAGAAATCACCGCTCCCTCTCTTCCCGAGGGTGTCTTTAGAGGCGACTAACAGATTTCTTGACGTTCCAGAATCTCAGCTGGTGGTAGGGTAAATACCCTCCTGGTTGGCTATCACCGTACACACGGCGAAACACCCGTGAAGTGGCGTTTGCTCGGGGGATTGTCGACGCGAGTGTGTATATAGTGGGAACAGTGGTGGATTCTGGCTATCCATTGTCAGAAGGACTGAGCTGACCTGGCAATGCTCTTCCTTCTGTTTCTGGATTCTGGAACGCCAGGAAATCCCTTAGTCGCCTCTAAAGACACCCACGGGGAGAGAGGGAGCGGTGATTTCTAGTATTCGTACTCCGTCACCGCCCGGAATACACATTACACAGATTAGTCAAAATTGAATATTTATATGAAATGTCGGAATCCAGAGAAAAAAGAAAATATTCAAGCCAGCATTATATATAGGAGTGAAGAATACTGTCATTACATCAAGTGATAGTTCATTTAAATTTCTAGTGATAATTTTCAGTAGGTCTTTAGAATCGCGGCCTACCACCGGCTGAGATTCTGAAACCGCAGAAAATCCCTTAGTCGCCTCTTATGATACTCGCGGAAAGAGAGGGGGCGGTGATTTTGAAGTGATAACTTCTTATGGGAGGGTAAACCGGTAATTAGTTAATAGGGGTAATTCGTTACGTAACGCGTTACGGGGCCAGTCTGTCTGGTTTCCCTTTCTCTCACGCATACGCCAGCGGATTAGTTAAGTTATCACTTTTGTCGGGCGTCCCGAGACGCACACGTTTTTTTTAGTATTCTTACTCCGTACCGCCCGGAATACACATTACACAGATTAGTCGAAATTGAATATTTATATGAAATATGAGCTTATATATATAAAAAAATCTCTTCTAAACAATTTTGCACTACTAAATAATCTCAATAATTCATGCAGGCATGCGTTAGTCAGATCTATAATAAATGATCAACGAAAAGCGGTTAGTAATGTCTTCATAGTAAGGTCTCTTAAGGCGTCCGGCTCTGTTATATACTTGTTGCCGTAACGCGCAAGGTTTGATCAAACCACTCGGAGCTTGACGGGTTGGGGATGTGGGCATACTATGGGCGTACTCGAGAAGCCATGTATACACGACGAAGAAGGCAATACGTTTATTTAATACATATATTTGTTACAGAGTGAAAACCGCCCTGGCGCAATTCAACGAATTGACATAATATCATCGGAGCCACCGCCGCAAACGCATCAAACGAAAGTGACTCTATAGTTATTAAAGCTTGTGATGTTCAAGTGAGTTATCCAGTCATACTGCTACAGTCTACGTGTAGTGTTAAGTTATGTACATAGCTAAGGTCGCAATTGTTATCGCCAGGAATGTTTGAATAATTTATTTTAGTTTATCGTGTTATCATTCTCTAATTTTATAAAAATAGCAGGCCGCAATCGGTTGCCCGATACAGCTACAAGTTTCCTGATACTAGTAACAGAGTTCTATTGCAATTAAAATTGAGTATAAAATAGTGATTAGAATATTTTTTTCTCTGTACATACAATAAACCGGAAAGGTTTGGTGAGTTTGTACATTTGACATTTTTTTCAGAAACTATTAATTTGAAATACATTTGCCGAGTTCTATATAAACAAATGGGAATAGTGCTTGATTTCAATGGCAGTTTTTTAAATTGTAAAATTTTACTTTTTGTTTTAGAAACTCAGCAAAGTTTCATGTGATCCCTTACAGTCCCGTAGGTCTACCACGGAATTTCATACAAAGTGGGAATTATGCTTATTAGGGGCTGTGAATACGTTATGTGTATTAAAAAATTTTAACCATTCATCAATATATTTCACGGCTATTGTTAAAAGAAATTGAGCTGAAAACCCTTTTTTATAACACTTTCGCTTACAAAAAACAGTTTTTTATTTAATGAGGGCTTCACATCTACGCTGAAAAGCACCTTTTAGACAACAGCTATTGCACGGTTCTACTTGCGGCTGTGTCGAGTGACCGCACAGGGCGACTTGCGAAGACCACATTGTAACCGTGTAACATATTGTAAAATACATTATTCCGATATGTCGCTTCCATAAATAAAATGTCAAATTTTTATTTATACATAATATTAAACAAAACAAGGCGAACCGTGTCTGTTTTCTAATTTATTTTATGTGATTGTAAACCAAAAGAGTTTTATATCTTTTGAAAGATTTAAGGCGTTTAGATGGTCAACTTTAATAGCCGTCTTAAGTGTCTCATTAGTTGGTCCAGACTGCCTCTGGCTACAGTTGCCAGGTATGGTGATTATTGCTCAAAAAATTGCACGTCTAAGCGAAATTATTAGAAATTGTACCATACTTTTCAATAGATAAGATACATCGTAATTGCAACTCTCCCTTCGAATAGTTTGATTGGTGACATGACTTGTTTTCTGCCTTTTACTGACCGTTTGATAGAGTCAAGTCAGGCCAGGCAGACTTTGAATCGGGCTATAAAATTCATTGTAGAAGCTTCTTATATTATAGAAATGAATCGATCAGCGTCACAACAATAAACAATAATTTATAAAACGAGACGAATCTTTTCTGACTCGTACTTATAATCGAAACAAATACCCTATTATTTTGTTATATTTATGCATCGGTCAATTTTTAATTATGTGCATTATAATACTAGTTAGGTAATGGAAGTTGGTGATACTATTTTAGTTATTTTTCACTCCCTACTCCATACTATGCATCACAGTTGTCATTGTGGGTGAGTGTGGTGCTAGCATTATTTTGTTTGATATAATGTGTCGCTGTTGTATTGTGGAGTCCAATACAAAACGACTAGCCCTATAACAGTAAGGTTCTATTTTTACCCGGCGGGCGAAAACCTAAATGGAAATTAATATTTTTGTCTAGTATGTATGTAGGTATGCCAAAAAATATCTTAAAATCAATGAGCGTGAAAGAAAAGAGCTGAACATTAAAAAGAGAGTGCACGGTCCGAAACGTGGCACTCGGTGTCTCCGCAACTGACCTGGTGTCAAAATATACATAAATAGATATATGTATTCCATGTCCCTCCTTCACAACAGAAAATCGCAAAAATGTAAGATTGAGAAATACCTTATTTAAACGGGAGTATTATCAAAGGGTTTCATACTAAGATGGTAAAAAAGGAAACCTTAAGGTGCGACTTTATCTGTATGTCCGTCTGTCACAGTGACATATTTCAGTAACTGATAATGCTATCGATTTGAAAATTGGAATAGAAAATATTTTTTTATTCAATCTTATTGCAAATGAAAATATTTTTTTCTTTATTTTGTAAAAGGGGTTGTAATGGACTGACAAAATTTTAAACAAACGTATGTTGTGTGTTCTCATTATCTGGTGTCAATGATCGAAGTTTTTATGTTTTTACTTAAATTCCGGACAAAAAGTTTGGTCAGAATCTTTACCTTATAGACTAGCTGGCATAGAATAAAAACGTTTTCGATATATCGTGTTCGATATTTAATTTCGAGACATCGCAAAAATGTTTACAAATGTATTACAGGGCTAGTTGTTGCGACATGCATTCAAAAAAAGATCTGATCATGCGATTCTCATTTTGTAACAGTGTCTGGCATAGAAATTGGCGCATCCGGATGTTTACCCTATTTTAGGTTAAATGCTATCTCTGTTGTTGATGTTGGCAATTTTTTTTAAAGATCAATGAAAAGATACATGAAAAGATACAATGAAAAGGTACATAAGATTCAAAATATTCACCTTTGAGTTGAGTTCATAAACTACTCTTTAATTTAAAACAGATACCTCAGATATAGGATAACAGGGTGTAAAAAAAGTTCAAGCCAAATTGGAGTGATTCTATTCGTCAACAACAACGTATGCGACGGGTACTCGTGTACGTGTATGCTTAGCAAAATAGTTTTAAGCAGTGTAAAATCCATGAAGGGGTTTGTATCCGGGGCTAGGGGGGGAACAAAGTCAGTAATAGTTTATATATGTAAACTGACAACGGACAAAACTGGTCAAAAGCAGATCCTATGGACGAGTAGAATATTTCGCTTCAGCTTGTACTCTCCTTTATATTACAAACATTTAATACGGAATGCAGGTTTGATTTAGGGAAATTTGAATAGAAGTTTTTCAATCTAAAAGAAGAATATTAGCCACCTCGTGGCCAGAATGGCAATAAAGTTATCTTGTATTTCACGTTACGATGTAAATGGCGTCAACAAAACTGTACATTGATCCAACAACTTTATTTATTGCCCAATTTTTATTCCTAACGGATGGCGAGCATCTTGTTACTATGTGTGTGTGAATTTTGTTATATCGCATGACGAAAAGTATTCCGTTTAGTTTTATCTCTCTGCTGACAGTGGCTGTTTCTTAGACACATTAAATGTTTTAGCAATGCGAATATTTTATGTACACATGCAAATGTGCAGTTAGACAGGCTTTTCTTGTGTGTGGATTGTTCAATCAGGTCACCCAGTAATGAGATTTGTAGCACTGGTGATTTTAACGTAATTTGCGCAGATAATGTTTATTTCTATCTGATACATCGACTTACATGCCTAGCATTGTAGAATATACCAACGGCAGAGGTGCTACAATCACTCGCATAAATCTATTTTTGTGTAACAAGAAAATGTAGTAAAACTACGCACATTAGCATAATTTAATATGTAATTGTTGGCTATTTAGTAATGAGACGTTTTACCCCGTTGGGTAATGAAATTCAATGTTTATTGTCAATTTGGTGGTGGCCGTTGTTAGTCCTGGCTAACAGGTAATATAGTGATGTCAGATATTCTGGGCCTATGCTCCGTTACTGATAGCCGTATATATATTATTAAGATATTACATGTCGCTTATTATTCAGATCTGGTTGCAGTTATTGAGAATTACGTAGTATTCAGACGATTCTGAAAACTATATTATAGGAATCAAACTGTTAGGTAACAAATCCGGCATAGGTTTCAATATTGACAAGATGAAGACTAAGCGTGGCAGTCTGGCTACCTAAGTGAAGCCCGATTGCAAAATTCAGGGTATTGTCCTTTTTTGTCATCTTTTTTGTCTCTCATAATGCCAAGTGGGAAATTCAAATTTAAAACCTAATTCTGCTAATTTCTTTCATTAAATTGGTCATGAGTTCGGAATTTTAGCCCTTAGGACTTCAATAAACATCACTGTGCATTCTTACATTATAGTGACCGATGTTAATGCAAGACGGGCGACACCGGGGGAATTTGATTCGGGGGCCTGACCCAATATCTTAAATCTATCGTATATCGTAGCTTAAAATGTTTTCTTATGTTAAAGTTTCAGACACATTTAAGGGATAGAAATATATGCGTTCGCGTCACAAACATTTCTGTTCTATATATAATTGTCGAAAAATCTCTACAATCGTGTCTTAAAATTAAAATTTTATACTCATTTATAAGTTACATGATTCTGATGCTAATATTTTTTCCATGACTATTTATTCCATCATGTAAATATGGAACTGCTTATGGATTATATTGTTTTCGGTTAGCATAGGTACTCTGTTGCTTAAGTAAGACATATCTTATCGCAATAATTAAAAATGAGGAAAGAATCAATTTTGACAGCTATTAATAAAAGTCTTTTAAATTAGTTTTGCTTTTTTTTACACACAAATATATGCGAGTTGCGAGTATAAAATTTTAATATCACTTTCAAAGTTGTGGAGAATGATGATGAGAATGATGCTTTTGGTATTTTCGCAGAAAAATAATGTTGTTAATTATATTAACTATTAATAAATTTTAAAAAAAATACCACTAACAAATCCGTACCAATCATGGAACAAGAATTACGAGTTAAAATATTTAAGTAATATTTTAAATTTCAGTAATTACGGTGTGATAAACAGAATACGGGTTAAAAATAAATTACAACCGAATTGTCGTTAATCGATAAATTATGAATAGGTTTTGCACACAAGTTTTTTTGTATTCTTTCGCATTCTTCTATTCTTGTATAAATTATTTTAAAGTTCTCGAGAAATTAAATTCATCAAATGTTATCGTACCCGTGCTATATGAAAAATACTATACATACATATTTACAGAGCAGTCAAATATGATAGACTAGAAAATCGTGTTTATTTTAAAATTAATTGTTCCATATATATTTCTTTGCAAGATTCAAATTGCCACGAGTAAAGATACTCAGTATATTAATAATAATAGACATTTAATGTAATTGGGCTCTATGAAATGATTTGCAATTTAGCATCGAGTGATATGTTATGTGAGAATTACAGTTTGAGTGTTTTATGAACTTATAGTAAAAATACTAAATGAATGTAAAATTGCAGATAATTTCATGGATGTGAACAATGTTCTGTATTAACCAGAAATAGCTTCATAATTCATTGTACCTATTTCGCATGTGAATTAAAATTGACTTAATGAATTTATCATTTAGATATTACTACAATATTTAATCTGATTGCTTGAATTCGTCAAATTGCACTTATATAGTAGTTGAATAATAAAATTGTAATACTCAGCTTTTATATCATGTATTGTTTTAATATAATTGATGTCGTAATCGCTTCGTGTTCTCCGGTGATGTGAGACAGGATTTTCATATTGTTAACAGATTTCAAAAGAGAAGGTTATAGGTTTGTTTTTTTTATGTATGTTCCGACTGTGAGAAGGACTCAATGTATTTGGATAATTGAAATTAAACTATTTTTAACGGAAGTATCGCGTGTTTTATTTATTTTGTTGAAACCTGACGTTTCGAACGCTTTGCAGCGTCCGTGGTCTTTCCTGCGACCACGGACGCTGCAAAGCGTTCGAAACGTCAGGTTTCAACAAAATAAATAAAACACGCGATACTTCCGTTAAAAATAGTTTAATTTCAATGTGTAACAATCGCGAAAACCTAAGACAATACTATTTGGATAATTCACACTGTTTTCTGTGAAGGTAGATCAGTATTTAGTGCCATATATAAATTTGATGAAGATTTGATGAGAACCTAAAAAGTTATAATAAAAACATTTAATTAAAAAATTGAAAACGACTTTCTTGAAGTAAACGTCACTAAGGGTAAAGTAATGATCTGAATAGGCGTCGACTTCTATGAATCCGGTGTCATTTTTTAATTAAAATCATTTGTCTTTTGAATGCTATCTAAATTGGATTACCTTAAGTAGTTAATATGTTAAATACTTTCACGTTGTGAAGTCCTGTAACATAAAAGACAGCATAAACTGTAAACTTCCTGTTCCTGCCATTCGCCAAACCTTGATTTAGCAAATAGTCATTCATAACAGTCTTACATTAAAATGCTCATTTCGCTATAATAAGTTTAATGCTTGTTATATTGTTGGGACTACGCATGAGTTAGTATTAAACATAAGACTTTCAGACGGTGAATACACAGTTATAGGAGCTTGGCCGGTCATTGTCATTCAGAATTCAGAAGATATATAAAATAAAATAAATAAATAAACTTTCGGTCAGACGTCATTGAAGAGTATTATTTACGAAGGGTATGTATGAAAACATATGCCTCCCTTTTGTAGGATTGTTGAATGTCACTATTAAAAAACAAATTGTTCTAATATTGAACAAAGACCGTACTCATATGCTTTTATGCATACGTTTCCTTTGTGAAGTTGCTCGGGAAGGCTCTCGGACACGATGAAGTTCTTCACGGAAGTTTTCCAACCCTGCCATGGTCTCGGTGCCGGTCTTTGGACACCCAGTGTGTGATGATTTTTAGCCCGTTTTCTAGTTGCATTCACGAAGTGTCCGGCCCAACCCCGCTTCAACTTGGTGGATTTCAAACTTTGTTCTGTTATGGAATGATGTGTTGTGCTGATTTGATCTTGTAACTTGATTTTCAGTGTCTACTGTTCCATAGCTGTAGCAAATTTGAGTTTGGGCTTTTGAGACTCCGTCAGCGACTATGTGTTATGTCCATAACAGGCACTGAATGTTACGCGTACAGAATAGCCATGTTTATAAGGTTTATATTTGAGAAATGTAATTGTGTAGGGCCTTCATTCATAAGTAGTTCTTCCAGGGGCTGTTAAAGCGACGGTAGATATCCTAGTCTCACCTATTTTCGACAGAGTTGTATTTTCTGTTCATTCATACCGATACTACGTTTCGTATAACTATTTATTCTTTGACTGATTCATCCTTAGTCCAATTTTAAAGTTTGCTGTGTTAAGTTCTTAAAGTATTTGCTTGGAGTATACGAAAAAAATAATACAAATATACGACTAGTAAGTCTTAGGTGGTAGGGTCGCACAGGCAATATCAAGATCTTAACGACTCTTTGCCAAATTTATTTTGGCGAATTGCTAACAAGGATGTAATTCTTTGTGAGTTCTTTGTGTGTTTTACGCCGCAGGATATCATCACAATGAGATAGTTATCAGATATATTGCAAGTTTTTTCACTAGAAAGTCAGAAAATGCTTTCTCATATCTCCGCAGAGGAAGCTAAATGAATATTCTGGATTTTTAGGTAAAGAATTGAATACTTAAGACATTAAAAATACTTGTGGTAGGTACATTCTTTGAGAATGTGGTGAATATGTAATGTATGTAATAAACTCGGCAACCTGGCTGGGAGTGGTGCTGCATTGCCTATACGAGCGGCACGCTATGATGGCCGTTTTGACGTTTGTCCACTCATGAAGTTTCGTATTAATTAATAATTACATTTGAAGGAGCAAATTGCTGTTCTTTATTGTCAATAGTGACTTGCAGTTAGTCATAAAATTTATGTACGAATGTATAATTTTAGGACACAAAATTTATTTATTACATTGATTTCTAAACTATATATATTAGGGTCCCGCGAACATTTATTTTTTATTTTTATAAGATTATAATTATTGGTGTACTTATTTACAACACAACTCGGCATTTGTTTTTCCAAATACAAATTTTTAAAAATGGAATTTAATACGATCGTCATATAGGATCGCTGGCCAGCACAACTACTACCTCCGGCAAACTCGCGTCAATGCTTAATGCAAAACAAAGCAGTTTCGAACTTTCGACTTGACGTTGCTTCGAAAAGTACAAACTGTGAGTGCTCTGCGATTGTGATATAGTTTTGACCTGGCTTTGGATTTCGGATATTGATACTGCATTACTGTTGACCCTTGCTCGTTAATTTGGACTCTGTTTACTGATTTTTTTTGTTTCTGTTTACTCTGTTTACGACAGTGAAAATAGCAGTATGGACGAATCTGATTAAATATGGCCTTTTGTGGCACCTTTTTTTGGTCTCTTTTTGTATTAATTTGTTTCTTGTTGTGTGCATATAAAGTATGTATATTCAATTTCATTCCAATATTCAGTTAGTTCAAATGTATTAAGTAAACATTTAATTTTTATTTTATTAAACCTTTTTAATCAGGTACTACTTGCAACAAAAACTTATAGATTTGATTATATTTTTTTCGAGAATTAACATTTCACATCACTATTGTAATATGTCAAAACGGCCATCATAGCGTGCCGCTTGTATAGTTGCCATTTTTATGCCCTTTTACCTATTTTAGAACAATTTCTCTTTATAAATTCTAGCGTGCATTACATTTCATTCCATAAAAGCATAATAATATTTAAATTGTCTTATCATATCTAATTGCCGTCCAAATCGCCCGGCACTCTAATATTTCAGTTCAATAACATTAAAATGATAAAGTGTATACATTTGAAGTTACCTCGGAAATAAATTTTGCATATAAATTGTCAAATGTTTTTTAGAAACAAAATTTTGCGACATCCTAATTCACCAGTAACGTTACAAATTTCATATTCCCACATTCGCAAGTAATTTCTGACTACCTAAAGTGGGTACTCAAAAAGTCTGCTATGTCTCAGCTATTACGTTAAATCGTTATTACCTATCTAAAACCTAATTGACTTCAGGCATATTATTATAATTAATATTTTGTAAGAGATCGTTCACACAAGAGTAAAAATGACAGGGGTTTAAAATCATGTTAGCGTTATTATTACGAAACGGGCAGGCAGTTGTAATCGAAGTGACAGCCAGTGTGGAATTCAAGATCTTACACAATATTTCTTCGCAAAATATTTTATTCACAAATTAATCGCTAGTATTTAATAATTGTTAATATGCATCGATGAATTTATTTTGTGTTACATTTACATCTTTTATCATAAAAGAGTAATTTTTCATGTTTCGGTGGCCTAAATGCACATAACTAGTCAAATGCTAAAAATAATAATTGAATATGGCAACAATGCTTGTTGTCATTATCGTTTTGTGTGAACGAGCTCATAGTAAGTAGAAAATATGTTTCTGCGAATCATGACAAATTTAGTTATGAAACATTAGTGTAAATACTTATTTGTTATATATGTGATTTTTTTTTGTTTCTGAATATATTTTTAATTGACAGTTAAGCGGGTAGAATTCTTGATTTTTTTTTTCTGTGATTCTGTCTGTGTAGTTATTGCTTGTCTGTATGTATATCCTGACATTTTAACTCTCAGTATGACACTAGCAGTAATTATGAAAGTTGTCTACATTTTTCATGTTAATACAAAGGAATAATGCATAATTATGTTGTTTTAATATTTATCTTTTAGGTATAATTGAAGAAGTTTACTGAGAGCTCGATGGCGTCGTTGCGCGCGTCAATCTAACCGAACACGTAGGTTAAGCAACGACGACCGCAGTCTGTCGATGGATGGGTTTGTCTATCTCGAGTTTCTCTGTGTTCGGAAGGCACGTAAGCCGTCGGTCCCGGCTGTTATCGATAGATGACAGTCGTTAAGCTAAGTCAGTGGTCCTCGGGCGGTTTGAAAATACTGGCCTCCGCCAATCCGCATTTAAGCAGCGTGCTGGAGTATAATCCAAACCCCTTGGGTTGTCTCCCTGAACTCCGCACTGCTGCTGGCTGGGGTGCTGCCTCTTGACCTCAGAGCGCGCGAGGTCGCCTCTTTGTACGAGGCCAAGAGGGGGCTACCCCATCCGCTGCTCGGGGATAGGGAGATCGAGCGGATGGCCTCGAAGATCGAGGCCCCGCATCCCGCGGAGCTAGATAGCTTGGAGTTCGGCAGCCTGGTGGACGAGGAACAATGCAGGGCACATTCCAACTTTGCCCTGCGAATGTTTACGGACGGCAGCAAGATTGAGGGCCGGGTTGGCGCCGCTGTATCCATATGGAACGGCGGCGCGGAAACCAAGGCCGTCAAGCTTGCTTTGTCGTCCTACTGTACCGTCTACCAGGCGGAACTCCTGGCTATCTGCACGGCGGCCGAGTACGCTTTGAGCTGCGATGGACCCAGTATCGGCATCTTCAGCGACTCCATGGCGGCGCTCCAGGCGGTGGCGATCGTCGAGTCCCCCCATCCCCTGGCGGTGCAGACACGGGGCGCTCTTAAACTGTGCAAAAGCCAGGGTAAGAGCGTCTCGTTTTGGATTAAGGCACACGCGGGGTTGGAGGGGAACGAACGTGCCGATGAACTCGCCAGGAGCGCCGCACTGGGGTTGCGGAGGCGGCCAGATTATGACCGCTGCCCTGTCTCATTCGTCAAAGGTATGATCCGCAAGGGGACCATTGACGAATGGGACAGGAGATACACATCGGGAACTACAGCTTCGACAACGAAGATGTTCTTCCCGAGTGCGGCGGCGGCGTACGGCATCGTGGGTAAAATGGTGCCGTCGAGCATCACTACGCAGGTCCTCTCGGGACATGGTGGGTTCTCCGCGTACTTGCACAGATTCAAGTGCGCGGATGACCCATCGTGCTTCTGCGAGCCCGGCGTGGACCAGACAGTGCAGCACATATTGTTTCGGTGTCCCGCATTCTCCAAACAGAGGTACGATTTGGAGCAGGATTTGGGAATGCGGGTCACCGAAAAATCGGTCTCCGAAATAGTGGTAGGGAAAACTCGGGCAAAATTTTTAAAATACTGCGTCAGTCTAGCCACGGCTGTCATAGATTGGAACAGGCAGAGCGGCTCCACCTAGGACTAATGCTGTATGCCTCGGCTATACTCTGTATAGCCGATGGTATCGCGGTGGCTGGGTGGAGCTGTGAAGCTTTCTGTCGCCCATGGCTGGACTGACACAGTATGGGGAGGGAAGTTAAAACAGTTAAAATCGTTTCACCGGCGTTCCAAAATGGGCATAAAACTGAAAGTTGATGAATGTATGAATGAGTTATGGAATGAAAGGGAGTATTGTGTATGAATGTGTTTTATTTTTAATAATTAGTTCGCTAATGAAATGGCATTATAATAACCTTGCCCATGGCAGGGGTGCAAGTATAAAAAAAAAAAAAAAAAAACCCCTTGGGTTGATTACGAGACCCGTATCCATGCAGTGGGATGAGTAAGGGTTGATGTGGTGGTGGGGAAGAAGTTTACAATGCGCATATCATGGATACCGCAGTCATGCAAGTGTGTCTTTGTATTTATTTGATAGAACGACTTTCTACTGAAAAGAACCATATCATACTCGTATTTCGTAACAATGTCAATATCAACTTTAATGTAGTTTTTATTAATAGTAATCAATTAATTACAATATTGACGAATCAGTGGAGCAGTGGCGAAACGCGCTGTTCCGTTACTTTTTGACACCAGTGTGTCTGTTTGTCTTGGTCTGAGTGTTGTTAAGACAGATAGGCTGGATTAAAGCAGCCTGTCTGGTGAATTACACCGGTCAGAACACCACAGCCAAACAACAACTCCCTAGAGGGTTGTTGTGTTCCTGCGTGCGAGTGAGGTCACCAGTAAGCTTCTAAGGAGTTTGCTGTGCGAGCAGCAGAGGTGGCATCGCGCGAATGATACTTAATGTATTACGAGCGTTCATAGGCCACGGTAACCGCTTTTCATCAGGTGGGCCGTATGTTTATATGGCGCCCGACGTATGAAATTATTTTGATCATTATTTGATAGACGGTGATCCACTACTGTTTTGATTTATGATGTTTATTATTATTTTGGATAATTTGAAAATGATTGAAATAATAGTTGGAGGAATCAGATTAATAAGAAACTTTTTTGGGGATCGGGTATACTTGTGCTACCTTTCTTAAGAAGTTTCGCCTTATGGTATACCGAAAAAGGCGAGTTCTAACTGGAGCTACCTCCGTAGCACACATTTTCAACACAATCTGCGGAATGTTATACGGCCGAAATATCTTAACAAAAAATTACTCTGCGTAGTTACAGTTTTATTACGATCATTTAGCTTCTGGTACAGAGCACTCACCACAAGTTATGAGTTAATGAAAAGGAGAGCTCATAGGTAGACTTTCCTAATGTTGTAGGCCAGCGAGAAATTCTTTTTGCGTAACTATGGGACCGACGGCTGACAGAAGTTAATACCAGAACGCACGAGGGCAAGTGTTCAAGTTTCGGTAATGCTGCTAACGAACACTGACTTTTCCTTTGCGATGGACTTTTTGTGTCTGGTGGCAGCGTTACAATTTTTGTAAAGCTAGTATTTGTATGCAATTTGATCTAACTCGCTTTGTGTGCTTCCGCCACCAATTAGTTCATACGGCCTAGCGCCGGCCGGCACCCACCCACTACCGTTAGTAGATGCAACATGCCAACGCTGCCATGGCTGCTCCGGTAGTCTGTCTCGACTGCTGCGGTCGTCCGCCATCTGGAACAGAAACGACTGGCCTGGTCGTCGCTGCGACACGTGTTTCACCTCTCCACGAGCCATCCTCAGGCGCTGTAGACGTTACTCGTTAGAATAACATGCTACAAGTGACAAATCCTAGTGTGGGTCATGTCACAACCTCCTCACGGTGGCTGGGGAATCAGTTCCGAGATAGAAATCTCTCTACTGAGGTATCGATCGCAGCATGTGAATACATACCGGGCGTTGTGTTGGCCGTATAGGCCGAGATGCGCTCTACGTTTCTAGTTCACTGGAATCGTCGCGGCTTATGTGTTGTTCGCGAGTAACTCACGAGCGTAAGGGCGTCCGTCCGGCGGCCGAGTATGTAGAGGCGCCAGATTGCGTATATGACGCAAATCCGACGCGTCCGCACGCTCGAACAGGCTTACAGTGAGTCAGCGTATAAATGCGTCCGTGCTCTCCATACGTAGGTCCCTCTGTATAGTGGCGTTCTTTACAAAGCGCAGGGCGCCTGTAACCTGCCTGAGGGAGACGTTCTGTTGCTGTTGAATTCTCTCAGCGTTTCCTTTGCTCAGTAGGGCGTACCAAGCCGGCGCTGCATATGTTAAACATGGCCGTAGGTAAGTCTTGTAGATGCTGAGTTTTATGTTCAGCGGAAGCTTCGAGGAGAGCACCGGTCGCAGTAAAGCGCGCGATGTACGGGTCCTAGCGATGACTTTGTTCGCGTGTCTTCTCATAGTGAGCCGCCGGTCGATTTCGACGCCTAGGTAGGTCGCCGATTAGAGCCAAGGTAGCTGCTCACCATGGAGGTACAGGGTGGAAGGCTTCTTTATGGCAAGAGTCACTAGCATTGCTTGTGTTTTTCGCACGTTCACCGAGAGCCTCCATTTGTCAAGCCACTCGGGAAGCAGGTTTAGTACGCGTTGCATTCTCAACACTGCGTATCTCACATTTTTGTTGTATGTTAGATACGCTGCGTCGTCGGCGTACAGTGCTAACGTGGATTCGTCTGACTTCGGAATGTCATCGGTGTAACGTGCGTACAATACTGGGGAGAGGCAACTCCCTTGCGGTACGCCGGCTAAGATTCTCCTTGTCGTCGAGGACTCTCTCTCTACTGATACGTGAAAACTTCTATCACTCAGGAAGGAGGCTAATATTCGGACTAGACGTTGGGAAGCGCTGGACGTCGCTAGTTTGTACAGCAGACCGTCGTGCCAAACTCTGTCGAACGCTTTCTCCATATCAAGAAATACTGCGACTGTTGTTCCCTTCTGGTTCATGCCCTGGGTCATCATGTGCAGTACTCTCAATAATTGAAGTGTCGTCGAATGTTCCGCTCTGAAACCATACTGCTCGTCGCGGGGGATGATGTGCGGGGCGAGGTGTTTCAGCAGGAGGCGTTCGTACACTTTGGATTGTGTAGATAGCAGCGTGATGGGCCGATAACTCTCCGGTTTCAACACGTTCTTACCGGGTTTAGGCAGCAATATAACGCGTCCGTCTCTGTAAATAGACGGGAAGTGTCCGGTGCGATTTATACCGTTGTACAGTCGAGTTAGCGCCGCGACGGCGCGCGGCGGTAACCGATGTAGGGCTTCGTTGGTTATTTTATCTGCACCGGGCGCCTTTCGCAGTTTCGCGCGTTGTATTGCACGCTGCACTGCACCCGGGGTGAAAACAATTGGATCGTCATCGGCCGCTATCGGTGTAGAAAAATAGCCTCGTAGGTACTGTTGCACCATTTCGACGTGAGCTGTATTTTCTGTTTCGTTAGGGCGGAATTGGCGTTCTAAGTGGTCGGCGAATATTTCAGCGCGGTCTGCTGCGTGATAACGCAAAGTACCATCGTCTGCCAGTAGTGGTCGTACTGGAGGTGGAGTTCTCGTCAGCTGCCTGCACAGTTTGTGGATGGAATTCCAGTCATCACTGACATCCTCTACGTGCCGCTGCCAACTCTCCTCTCGATGGGTTTCTAGCGCGTCCTTTACTATGGTCGTAAGGCGATGAAGTTCGGCCTTTAACACAGGATACCGCGTCCTCTGCCACAACTTGCGTAGTCGACGTTTGTCTGTTATCTTACGCTCGATGGCGTCGGGGAGTGACAAATCCGTCGCAGTGCTGCCCCTTATATTAAATAGACGGTGGGGTTGGGCGGTGTGAGTGAAAAGATATTTAATAAGGGGGAGTTGTTAAAGTTGATTTCTTCAGTGATTCTTTGCTTCAAAACATTCAGGTTGGGTGGCAATGGATTGTAAACTTTGCTTTTTAGGTAGCCCCATAGGAAGAAATCAGCAGGCGTTACATCAGGGCTCCTCGGTGGCCAATTGATGTCTCCTCGGCGACTTATCACCTTTCCAGGGAATAAATCGTGAAGACCAGCTAATGAGTCATTTGTAACATGAGAAGTGGCTCCATCTTGCTGGAAAAAGGTGTTGCGGTTGTAGCCCTTCTGGTTTTGCATTTCTGTAGCCAAAAAAGTCCGGATCATATGGCAATATCGGTCAGAAATTCAAAAACGAAAATCATTCTGAGACACCCTTGTGCAGTAATCACTATATCTACTATTAGGTGTGAAGGTAGGTTTTGTTCCCCTATTTTACTTATGTATATGTCACGATAAAAAGATAAAGATAAAAATAATTTATTTGCCATTAGGCCTTTACTGTTAGATACTTAGAGACGTCTTACATTCTTTAAATTAAATCATATTGTATGTTAATAATTTTCCATTTTTTTTTTACTTTTAATCTCTTTTTTAATCTACTAGCATTTCGGAAATGACTATTGGCGAAGAAGAAATGCCAAAAGAAACTTGCCAATATGGGTCTTTTTTTCATCGTTAAAATATATTACAATAAATATATGTGAGTTATAGTGAAATGAAGTGCTACAGTTAAACATATATTAATACATGTGCTGAATCATTTCCAACCATCTCTATCAGTTAGATATTCATCAATCTATAATAACCCTTCTTGCACAGAGTATTTTTAATGTACCTTTTGAACATATTCTCAGGCAAGGACAGATCTGTTTCAGGTAATTTATTATAGAATCGAATACAATTTAAAATAAAACATCTACTAGTCTTAGCAAGTGGATATACAGGCATACGCAATCTATTCTTACTTCTAAGATTTTCACTAAATTTAGAAAATGACTATATTTTTACGAGCATTTATGTTCTCATAAATATACTGAGAGGTAACCGTGAGGATATTTATTTCTTTAAATAGTTCTCTAAGAGATTCCCTGGCGCCCATGTTATAAATAGAGCGGATGGCTCTCTTTTGTAATATAAAAATAGTTTCAATGTCAGCCGCTTTTCCCCACAATAGTACGACATAATGCTATGAAAGTAGCTGAATAGACTAAGCGCGCAGTAGCCACATCCGTCAATTGTCTAATTCTCCTAACCGCATATGCGGCTGAGCTTACTGGTCAGTTTTTTTATAATAAAGCTACGTATATGGGTAACGCAGTATAGTGAAGTAGAATTAGACATACCAAACCCTGGCAACGTTTTGTGATGTGGTGTAGATGGAGCTTGGTTATGTAATAGGTTGGGGGAAAAGTTTATTCGTATTTTATAAGTAAACCTATAGATTTCATATAGGAACGGTGTTCCTGAATGTGGCAGTACAATCTGTTTGGTTGTACTGGCTATCTGTATCTGGCTGGTTTGACACCAATAAATGTATAGCATTTTAAAAGCAGGAAAATAAAAAGTAGAAGCGGTGTTCCTCCATTTTTCTAATATTTTCTGTCCGCCAAAATGAGTGAATCTAAAGAAGAAATTCGATACATTCGAAGTTTTATTACAAAAAAAAATAAGAAAAATGCGATGTGCAAGATGCAAAAAATCAACAGAACTTAAAATATTCATATTAACATTAGTCTTTTAATTTTTCGCTCCTTATACTTTCATGATCTCCGAAAGGGATACGCGCTCGCCAGTGCCTCCACTCTTGAAAAGTCTCACATACCGGCTTGCCACCAGGATCTAGTCCGTTTCAAGAGTGGAACGTCTAAAGGCTCTTGTATCCATTATAGTATTTCAGAGACGTCTATCTATTAAAATCAAATCAATCACACTCTTTTGGTCAGCTCAGCTAAATCCAGAAAATCCTTCAAACACTCCCAAAACTTTTCTAGTTCTTGAGCACACGCTGAGCTTACGGGAGCGTATGCTGCAACCAGAAATACTCGGGTGATGTCCAGTTTTACACGAACGCAGAGAAGTCGATACCCTACCAAACAGTAGTACCTTACCAGAAGATAAGCGGGGGGTGAGTACGTACGACACCTACACTGGCACTGGTACGATTGTCCCGGCCTACCCCAGACCATAGGGCCACAATTCCACCAAAGAGATCATCTGTGTCGCTCCCCTTGCGCTTAATCTCTGTCACACACAAAGCATCTAAGCGTCATTCATTCATTACGTCTACAGCTCGTTCATCTTATCATTCAAACCGCTTCTCACATACTGAATGCGCTTTATAACGTACTATAAAGTATTCCTGTTAGAATTTAATAAAAATTATATTGTATTAATTGCATTGCTTTACTGTGACGTACAAATAAGTGTAAATCAGAACACATGGTGTGTTATGATTTAGACAGTTTTCCTGCGACCACGGACGCTGCAAAGCGTTCGAAACGTCAGGTTCAACAAAATAAATAAAACACGTGATACTTCCGTTAAAAATTGTTTAATTCAACGTGGTGTGTACATCTACAATTAGATTATAGTCTGGGCATGCACATGCTCCTTTTGTATTACCCAAAGAGGTATAAAACATTGAAAGGGGATGCCTGGTGGGATGCGGAGGTTGAATCCTACGTACCACGTATCCAGCCACGCGTTCCTTTCTCTTGCTACGTACTATATACTATGTAGCAAAAAAAAAGCGTGGCTGGATTATGTGTCTTTTCCCTTAAACGAAAGTTTGAAAGAAAAGAAGAAAGAAATGTCATCTACGCAAGAATGAAGCCAAGGCTTTAGTGAAAGAGAAGCGTGAAAATGAGAGGCTGACGAAAAACTGAGACAAATACCAAACTTTTTTGGATAGAGGTAAAAAAGTCTGGGAGAGATTAGTTGGCATCCAGATTGGACAGAATAGTCGTAAGCTGGTGTCATTCTTGTTAATACTCAGGAAGTGTTAGAACGGTGAATATTTTGAAGATATGTGTGACTATACTTCACGCTGGCACTGAGAGTGAGCCTGATGCTCACTCCACGTTGATGGGGTCCGATGAAGATGTAACTTAAATGAGATCGAATGTTCGATACGAAGCTTAAAATAATGAAAAGTAAGCCTTTTATACTTAAACAATCTATGCTGGAGAACTGGAAGAATCCCAATGGACTGGAGACACGCAATCATCGTGAAAAGGCAAGGGGTCACGCATAGACTGCGCCAGCTATAAGGTCACTAATTTGATCAATTCATTCATCAAAGCAGCAAAAGTATATGGAAAGCTAATTGAAAGGAGAATGAGGGTGAAATCCGACAGAATGCTGTGGGACGTACAAGGAGGTTTCTGAAATGGAACGGATGAACGGATCAAGTTTTCTCAGTACGCAACATGGTGGAGAAGCATCTGGCCGTAGACCAGAAGATTTTCTGCGGTTTTATAGATCTTGAGAAAACATTTGATAGCTTCGCGTGGGTAACCTAGTGGTGTACTGATTGCGTTATGCAGACGATGCCGTGTTATTAGCAGAAACACTATTTGAACTGCAAACATTGATTACAATAATGAAAGACGATTGTATAGAGAAAGGCTTACTATTGAATGCGAAGAAGACAAAGGTATATGAAAGAGAAGAAACCAGAACTAACGTAAGGTATACGGTTGATTATGAAGTGCTGGAACAAGTAGATGAGATTGTATATCTTGGATACGATTATAGCAGGGACGGAAGGTACACCGCTAGTGTGGAAAGAGGAGTGAGTGCTGGGAATAGCGTGAATGGAGCATTGGGAAAACTTCTTGACAGTAAAAGCTTGAGGAGCAGAGCAGCAGAGAAAGCATGAAAGTAATGCGAGCGTTGCGCAAAATTTGTCATTTAACACTTGTAGACCGTTCCGTGTTTGTAGTTGGTCTGAAAGAGAGTGTCGGTGTAAAAATTTGAAAAATCATGCTCCGTTGGTTCGGACATATAGAAAGAATGCAGGAAGAAAGAATTACGAAACAGATATATAGCGCAAAAGTAGGAAGGCCAAGATTTACCTACCATGACCAAATTGATAGTGTTTTATTAGATGTTAGGATTATCTTACGAGCTTTAGAAACCAACGAGCGTGCATGAGAAGAGCAATGAATGTTAAAGAAGCGAGTGAGGTGTGTAAGGATCGAGTTAAGTAGCGCTCAGTTCTCTCTGCCTACCCCGAAAGGGATTTGGCGTGAAGTTATAAATAGACATTTTTATTTTTAATGAATTATATATTATAATAATAAATTAAATAACGTTGGCAGTATCTCATGAAATGCATTCATTTCAAGAGATTCTGCCAACATTCATTAATATGAAACACAATACTAATCTAATATTTTCTGTTGTTAGGTATTTGATTTAGAGGGGCTAGGGAAAGTGCATAATGTAAATTTAGGACTTTAGGATGGCATCTGCTCGTTAGCATAATGAAGGTGTGGTCTGCATAGTCCAGGGGCCCGAGATCGGTTAACTTACATTTACGGTTCACATTACGTCCAATAGTGGCAGTTACTTTATGGTCATCGATAAATTGATTACTAGAGCGCACAATACGGTATACGATAAATTGAAATAACTACTTAGTTATTTGACTTAATACACACGACAAATCGATATAAATAAATAATAATAAATATTGTCGGACAAATTACACAGCGCCACCTAGCCCCAAAGTAAGCGTAGCTTGTGTTATGGGTACTAGACAACTGATAAACATACGTGAATACATTTTGTTTTGTAAATACATACTAATTAAACATAGAAAAATATCGAGACCAATACAAACAGACATGTTCATGCACACAAATGTTTGTACTGTGTGGGAATCGAACCCATGAGCGTTGGTGTCAAAGTAGCGTAACAGCGCGTTTCACCACTGCGCCACCGAGCTCGTCGGTAAATAACTTAATTTTACCGACGAGCTCGGTGGTTAGATTATTTTAAGAAAAGCTCAGGTTGGAAATGGCAGACCATCTTTGGGCATTTGGTGTGTAAGTGGCTCACTTAGCTATATACCGCTACACTAAGCCATATTCTTCTATAATAAGACTTCTATATGTCGTAGGTAGATAGTGTACAAGGTAAATTTTAAGAGCAGCTGTATTGGAGATGTGCTTACCTACACCTTACAGAAGACTGCAGTCAAATATTATATCATTGAAAGGAACGCAATTATGAGACACTTTTAAACAAAATAATAGTTAATAATTTATTCAGTTATTCTAAGAAAAACTTATATTTTAGTGTAAATACTTTTAGAATTGAATTTTGAAATAAATCAGAATCATTTTTCGAAAGGTACCTTATGGCCATACCCATTGTTGTCTGGTTTGTTGTCTTTATGCTTTAATATAATTTTAATAAAAAATGATAATATCTGAATTTTATTCTTAACATAAATTTAACAGAGGAATAATACATCGTATCTGTTCTTTACTTATTGCCTTATAATATTTACTTTTATATTCATTTGTGTAATTTGAAAAACTAAGCTATATTGCATAGTGACGTTGTATTACATTGATCGTATGATTTCACGGCACCATAGTGTGTGCACAATATAGCACCTATACAACATCTTTTGAAATAATAGCTTATTTGCAGCCAACCTCACTTGCATTTGGTTAACTTTGCCTACTAGCAAACTGAGCTCTGGTAAAAGACTAAGACATAATGAAAGTTACAAATATTCTGTCGGTGAAGTATGTCTGCATTAAAGTAAATCGCACCTAAGTTACAACACGCTCAACGATTGTTGTGTTTCCTGTGAGAGAGTTAGGGTACCAGTAAGCTCCTAAGGAGTCGGTTGGCATTAACAGACAGGATGTTATCGTGATAACACCCTTGTGCTGTTAACGTATTTATGTACGGTACTGCTTCACATCAGATTGGTCATGCTTATTTACATTCGAAATACGAGTAGTAAAGATTCATTGAAATATTTAGAAAGCGATTGGCGGACAATAGCTAATAGGTACCAAATTAACAGAAAGTAATGCAACAAGAAGGATTGATGTTCTTTTATAAAAAAAACATCTTCTTAGCGTTATCCTAATTTCTAATCCATTAGAATTGGCGGGATCCGCTAACTTAGCATAAGGATTTAGCGAAGACACTGACTCTGACATGAAGTGACTGTCTTAGACCTTCACAACACAGACGAACAACCAGTTCTTTGTTAGATTAGGTGACAGTAAGCCAGAAATTTCTTATGTAAGATTACGTCTTTTGAAATATAATTTCTTAGACTTCTTCACGATGTTCTCCATTAAAATACATATAAATCCGAAAACATGAATTTGTCATGAATGCATTCGCCAGTATTCGACTAGACCGTTAACATGGTGGTTCTTTATCCACTGAACGTTGGCAAAAACAATATTGTACTACAAAGAACAATACAATATGTATATATATATGTACATCAACGTACATGAAATAGCTAACTATTTTACAATGGCGGACTTGACGAACGGCTATGAGCAATTGGATTATTTTCATTACATAATGGTTGCAAATCAATAGCACGTTAGCTCTAGGAGTAACAGGGAACGTTCCCCCGTGTATTCGGTTACACGCTTTGTCACACTAACGATGTCACCTATATACATACCTACATACTACATAATAGATACGTCCTCATGCCAGATTATTTGCGCATATTTAATTAAGCTTCAGTCGATATTTATGGTGCCTATTTTTCAACTTCACATTTTTAGGGTTCTGTACAAGAAACGTAAAAGGGGAACCCTATTGAAATATTCTGCTGTCTGTCTGTCGATACGTGTCAAGGTCAAAAATTTGAGGAGGTATTTAGTGAAGAATGCTGGCCCGGAACCGACAAGGTAAGATTTAATAATAAATTCCTTTCATATATGGAAAAAACAGATTGACGAGCTCGGTGGCGCAGTGGTGAAACGCGCTGTTACGCTACTTTGACACCGACGCTCGTGGGTTCGATTCCCACACAGTACAAATATTTGTGTGCATGAACATGTCTGTTTGTATTGGTCTGGGTATTTTCTATGTATAATAAGTATGTATTTACAAAAAAAAAATGTATTTACGTATGTTTATCAGTTGTCTAGTACCCATAACACAAGCTTCGCTTACTTTGGGGCTAGATAGCGCTGTGTAATTTGTCCGAAAATAAAAAAAAAAAAAAAAAAAAAAAAAAAAAAAGAATTTATTGAAGGAATATTTTGAGCTCATCAAGCAGTGTAGTGTATAACTCTATTTTATACATTTTGTAATATTTTTTTAACCAAACTCGGGACGCAAACAAGCTTACGGTGCATCTGATGTGATGTGGTTACCGTAACAAATAAAAATACTTTAAAAAAGGGTCACCCGCCGCGCCGGTAGTGAGGCGAGGGTAAACTCAAGATACCGGTGGTCATGGCTCCAGAGTGAGGATCTTCGATTAAGAAGTACGTTCGTTATTTTTTGACAATCAGAATTAAATTAATTGGCCGTCGAAGTTGTTGAATAAACTTTTCATACATAAAATGAGAGTTCGATAGCGTCGTAGCGCGTATCATTCTAACCGAACACGCAGGTTAAGCTGCCGCAGTCTGTCTATGGATGGGTTTTTCTATCTCGAGTTTCTCTGTGCTCGGAGGGCACGGTAAGACGTCGTCGGTCCCGGCTGTTGTCGATAGATGACTGACACTGGCCTCCGCCAATCCGCATTTGAGCAGCGTGGTGGAGTATGCTCTGAACATTAGTTTAGTTTAGTTGAAGGGGACCCGTATCCCTGTAGTGGGATGAGTAAGGGTTTATGTGATGATGATGACGTGATGAATACATAAAATAATTCATTAAACGATACCTATGTAAATTTTAGTAGGTAGCCTAAATATTCGATTATCACGATAAATCGATTTCAAATTATACGGGCCTATACCTAATGGCTTTGTATTTTTATTTATTTTTACCCGACTACGACGAAGTCCGAGGAGGGTTCATGTGTTTGACTCGTATGTATGTCTTCGTTATATGTTTCTTTACCTGCTCGTAACGGCTTAACCGATTTTATATGATACCTCAATAGATTAGTTAATAGAAAGGGGAATGTCTATTACAGTTTTTTTATGGTATTGTAGAGGCAATAGCGCCACACTATCACATATTTTTAATATATGTGCAGAGTGCGTTCCCAGACTTGATGAAATTTAGTAAACTTTTTCTTTTATTCAAGTTAGGGGAAAAAAATGAGCTGGGGAATTACAGATCCATGTCTATACTGCCAGTTTTGAGTAAAATATTCGAAAGGATAATGCTTGATCAATTGCATCATTTTTCAGACGTTACGTAGTAATCCAAAATTATATTTTACTACGAAAATTACGTGATAACTAATAATAGAAATATGTTTTTACATATTATTTAACGCGAAAAATAAGAAAAAGTGGTTTTCGAACCAAAAAGTAATAATTGTATTTTTATTATTTGTATATATTGTATCTTGATTTCATCATAAGTTACATTCTATTGTCATGACTAGCTATAAAAAAGGGGCCTATTATTTCTCTACAACTTTAATGATTTTTTATAATATTTACTCTATGTTGTTATCACGGTACCTACTTGTTTATACAAATAATTCGTATGACACCGAATTGAAAATGCCATTGTAACGGTCGATAGATCCATCGATTAGGAATACATAATATACTTGTATTATTTACTTCAATACACTGGTTATCTATAATATACCAATATATACGTGGAATGCCCATGTCTTCACATTGGTAATGACCTAGGGTTGCCAAACTAAATCTAAATACCCCTGACTCAAGTATACATGTACTTAAAAGGGGTGATCAATTGAAACGAATTATTTGTAATGTGTTGATGTAAATAAAAGCATTTTTAAATAAAATTCTCTATTTTTTCAGCCTCGTTTCCAAGATAAACGCACTATATTTATACGTTTATATATATATAAATAAATATTGTCGGACAAATTACGCAGCGCCACCAAAGTAAGCGAAGCTTGTGTTATGGGTACTAGACAACTGATAAACATACGTAAATACATTTTTTTTGTAAATACATAGTTATTACACATAGAAAATACTCAGACCAAGACAAACAGACATGTTCATGCACACAAATGTTTGTATTGTGTGGGAATCGAACCCACGAGCGTTGGTGTCAAAGTAGCGTAACAGCGCGTTTCACCACTGCGCCACCGAGCTTGTATATATATATATATATACTAGAATTCCTCGTTTTAATTTAACTTAATAAGTTCTCGTTTAAGGCAATAAGATAACTACATGGTTGCCTATTCTCAGTAGTTTAGACATTACCATCATTTTAAACTTTGTTTATGAACTTACTGGTATGTATGTAAATAGGTTTTCTTTGAATTTTTGATAATGCGAAGAGATTATTTGACACAGAGTGATTAAATTACATCAGAAAGTTCCATATAGTGCAGCGATTTATTTTATCCAAAGTAGGGCGCGGTAAAAACATGCAGTACGTCTGAAGTCTAGATAGCCTGTAAACTTCTTAAGTGCCTACGAGTAACCGGACTATTTTGCAAAACTATACAACCCTCCAGAGACTTGTAATTGTCTGTTCTCTAAGTATGAATGCTCCTGTTCGTCTTCACCAGACGAGCTGTTACTGAAACATTGCTGTGCCGTACCTCAATTTTGTTAATAAAAATAATAAAACTATATCCCGCTCGTAAATATAGCCTACCATGACAAAGAGGAAACGATATAACTAGTCCGGCCATAAATACTGTTACATAGAAACATTTCTTTTTTCAATTCTTTAATTATTTAGAATTTGGACCGCGTTTATTTTGTTGAAAACTTCGTGATTATTATAAAATTACAATATGGCATGGGGGTTTCAAAATTGCAGAGATTGCTTTGCACAAAGTGGGTATGGAGCCATCGGTCAAGACACTTCAAAAGCTTGATATCAGCGATATGTTTGTATATCGCACTACCCACAGATATACCAACACTTTCTCCGTTGAAAACCAAAAAGAGATCGGGGTGACCGCGTGTTGTTAGAAGGCCGTTAATGCTGTTAAAGCCAGAATTCGCCGAAATCCCACTAGGACTAGAAATGAAGATTCCCACTCCCAGTAGGACTCTATCGCGTATAATAAAACAAGACCTGAAGCTCGGCACTTGTCGTTGATAGACAGAACATGTCCGAAATCAATCCCTACAGTTGGAGACAATGGATCGATTAAAACGCCTTCTGTCCCGACACGCAGGCGAAAGGCACAGAAATATCATCGTTACTAATGAAAAATTTTTACAATTGAAGAGTACTACAACAAGTAAAATGACAAAGTGTACGCACACAGTTCTAAAGAAGCCGGCCAAGTAGTCGGAAAGATATAACGTGGTCGTCATGCTGCGTCTGTAATGGTTTGGTGGGGGGTGTCTTATTAAGGAGTCACAAAACTTCATTTTTGTGAAAAAGTAGTGAAGACATTAGCCAAAGTGTATCAAGAGACTGTATTGGATCGTATTGTGAAACCTCTCAGCAATACACTCTTTAAAAATAGCACTCTAGCACAGATTTGAACCCCTTAGACTATATATTATGGTCAGTTTTAGAGGACATGGGTTGCTCGACATTGTGTCTCTTAAAAAATCACCCAAAGGTTTATTAATTATGCACATATTGAATTAAATAAAGCTAATATAAAAGAGAATGTGAGCTAGTTGTGGTTCCGTACTCTTAGTTGAGTGGAGCATATTGGAAGTTCTGTACGTTTAAACACAATTTAGTGGTAATACTTGATATTCTAGCGTTGGTTATTATAATAACCTTCATCAGTTCAATTGGTAGATCTTCGGGATAAGAGCTAAGCTAAAAAGATCGCCACTAAACTAAACCGAAGTTAGATTTGCGGCAATAAAAAGTCTGGTCTGAATCCTCTGAGCTAGAGCGGTAAGGCTACAAGTTAGCAGTAAGTGCGATATTACATATTCTGAAAAAAGTACTGTACTTCGTATGAAGCGATTGGTAGCCCTAAGTAACAGGCCGTCACGTACAAGTGTATCTTGCGAGAATGTCGGGTTCTCGGCGGCGTTCCGCGCTACTATATTGTGCCCGGCATCTCGGGTACTCTTGATTCGATTATGATACTGAACTGCGAACTAACATTCCGCATCATAGTACTACAGTACTGAAGAGATAAATAGTACGTTACATTTTGTAGATTTGGAACTTTATTGTCAAAATACACATAATATTTAAACCATAAAATCGTACGGATTCTGATAATATTTCACATAATAATAGTTTGTTAATGGTCAACATTTAGGCCAATTTTTCTTGGTAATGTGTAGGGTTCCTAAACAAAATTTGAAAAACTACCCTACGCCGGTGGTGGTGCCTTGGGCAATATATAATTAATAAAGAAAACAGTGAATGGTGGATTCCGTATCTACAGTAGATACGGAATCCACCATCTGCGAGACTAATTATCAAGTTCAATTTTCATTCAAATATTTATGTGAGATTGTAAAAAATTGGGTTCTCTTAATACATTTTTGCGAAGGGGCTCTGAACATGGAAATATATTCAGAAGTACTTGAGATTTTAACAGGTGAGATTAATATAACTTCCTGACATAGATCGACGAAATCACATTTATTAGTCACAGTCTGAGAACAGCTCAGTATCTTAATGTATATTTTCCATCCTGGATTGGTACTTATGATTAAATCAGATGGTCACCGAGATCCCCAGATCTAACCCCACTTTTTAAATGGAGGATATAGTTTACAAGAACCGGTATGACAATGCGCAGGAGTTACAAATTGAACTAAGAGGTATTATTACAAACATTCACCATGCAAATATAAATAAATGGAACGGGGAATAATCATCAGGGAAATTATTAAAAGAGTGAGAATTTGTATACTACAGAATGGATCATATTTTGAGTATTTGATAAAAAATTTCCATCCTATTTTCTTTAACATCCCATTCCATTTTGTAATTTAATATGTAAAACGACGGGAAATCGAAAGAAGTTTTTAACATAATAAACGCGTTCCATTTTCAAAATAATTAAAGCGTTGAAAAAAAGAAAATTTTCTATGTACAGTGTTTATGACCATATTCTAGTAATATAACTAGTCTGACCATAAAGACTGTTATATAGAAACTTTTCTTTTTTCCGTCTTTATTATCAAATTACAATATGGAATGGGGGTGTTAAAAAATAGGATTGCAGTGATAGCTTTGCACAAAGCGGGTATAGAGCCGTGGGTCACATTCAAGACACTTTAAAAGTTTGTTATCAGCCAGTTGTCTGTATATCGTACTATCGACAGATATACCAGCATTTCCTCTGAAGAGCATAAACGTGGCGACCGCGTGCTGTTAGAACTACAAAAGCTGTTAAAGCCAGAATTCGCCGAAATTCAAAAAGGAAACAAAAAACATTACCGCGAGAAATGAAGATTCTGTCGCGTCTGTAAAACAAGACCTGAAGTTCGGCGCTTATCGTCGATATACAGGACATGCCCTAAACCAATCCCAACAGTTGAAGATAATAGATTGATTAAAACGCCTTCTGTTCCGATACGCAGGTGAAAGACACAGAAATATCCTCTTTACTGATGAAAAATATTCACTACCGTGTTATGGGTACTAGACAACTGATAAACATACGTAAATACATTTTTTTTTTTGTAAATACATACTTATTATACATAGAAAATACCCAGACCAAGACAAACAGACATGTTCATGCACACAAATATTTGCCTTGTGTGGAAATCGAACCCACGAGCGTTGGTATCAAAGTCGCGTCATTCACGACTGAGCCACCGAGCTCGTCAATCGTCATTGGCGGAGGCCAGTGTTTTCAAGCCGCCCGAGGACCACTGACTTAGCTTAACGACTGTCATCTATCGACAACAGCCGGGACCGATGACTTAACGTGCCCTCCGAAACACAGAGAAATTCAAGATAGATAAACCCATCCATATACAGGCTGCGATCGGCGTTGCTTAACCTGCGTGTTTGGTTAGAATGACACGCGCAACGACGCCATCGAGCTCTTACGCATATTTGCCTACGCTCTTCCTTTGTTCATTCATGTACGAGTATTTTATCATTCAGTGTGAATACACAGTCGTTCCGACCATGTTTTTTCCCGTATAGTTTATGTGGAACAAAGTTTACAGCAAACTATTCCGTATCCGGATCGACATAAACTGCTGAAAGTTTAATTGATGGAGTTTCTCGTATCTGTGTGCACGTGTTAGTTGCATCTCTCTACAAATTTATCTTACTATATTTTTTTATACATCGTCGGGGAACATAGAAGTAAAACGATATATATGAACACTTGGATATAAAAAGTTTTGACGAGCTCGTTGGCGCAGTGATTAGTAACGCTACTTTGACACCAATGCTCGTGGGAGGGATTCCCACACAGGGCAAACATTTGGGTACAAGAACATGTCTGTTTATCTTGGTGTGGGTATTTCTAAAAGAGGTAGGCGCATGAAAGCAATGACTGGAAAATTACCTCCACCTTACAGAAAACCGCAGCCAAAATAACAACTGCCTGGAGGGTTGGTGTGCTCCTGCGTGTGATTGAAGTCACCAGCAAGTTTCTAAGGAGTTGCTGTGTTAACAGCAAAGGTGGCATCGCACAAGTGATATTTAAGGTGATATTTAAGGTCACTTTACATCAGGTGAGCCTTATGCTTGTGCCTATCGACGTGGTATAAATATATCTCGCGCGTTGTCACCTCCTGCTAAGAACAACAACTCCTGAAGAGCTTACTGGTGACCTCACTAATAATCTCACTCACTCGCAGGAACATAATAATCTTTCTGGGAGTCGTTATTTGGCTGCAGTTTTTTATGAGGTGGATTGACGTACTGCCCCAGTGGGCTACTTTGATGGCCTCTACCTCTCTTACATTTATTATATATATCTAATACTATTATTATGTTTCATATAACGGACAATCACACATATCTTACAAAGCTCATCAAACTTGTATAGAGCATCTATGAGTTAGTTGCGAGTTATACACGTAGGCAAGGCGGTTTACATTCGAAAACTCTATATAAGGTAACGAGTTTAATTCTATTATCTGGATAGGAACGTCATAGATATAGTTCCTCAGTAATTTCCTATTTTTTTTTTATACAACACCATGAGGCAAACACGCTAATGTAAAATGCTTGTTGTAATCTACGAACGCTTGCAAGAATTAGAATACGTTATGCAATACAACTATGTAAACATAGTAGTATATATACATATATGAATATTACGTACTATATGTATACCTTATATAAGGACATGAAGTTAGTTATAGCCTCCACAGCTTATTTTGGGTACAAAAGCTTAACCGGCAAACATGTAGACCGAACGGTGTCCTGTCAAAGAATGTATACACTGGCGCCAAATCAAACGACATACCAGTGGTTGTATAATAGCCTACGCTATGTGCGTGTCGGAAACTGTTGTAAAGAACTCGAGTCCTTAAGTCTTAATTTGATAGACTCGGCTCAATTTGACAAGACTCAATGTACCCGCTAAACTAGGAATCTCGAGTCGAGCCGAGCTTCAGTCATTTCACGAAGACTCGAGCGCTAAGATAGGATTCTAGTTCTAAGAAGAGCTCGAGTCTTGTTCCACCTCGGAGTATCGGAGAGCTTGAGTTTGATTTGAATGCTGTATATCATACAGTGATTCATTTAGACTATACGCTTATAAAACAACAATGTAATAATGTCATTATTTCTTGAGCGTAAATACATGGTTACGGGGTATTCCAAGGTTTAATGTAGAGATTTGTGTCAGAATAATGTTTTTACGATAACCCGCGTATTCTGAGATTTAGTATGCGTGTAAAGATCAGTTTTGATTAATTGTATATTTTATTTGACATATGTATATTCTTCTGCGATTTACCTAATATTGGGATAATTTCTTAATTTTTAAAGACTAAATCTAGTAAAGACACTTCTGGTTACAAATATATCCCGCAAAAGTAACATTTTATTTCCTGCTTTAAAAAGGAAATCCCCAAACGGAAAAGCGGCGCCGCGGTGCCGACTTGAGCGACTTGAGCGTTGCGACTTCATATTGCGATCAAGAGCTCATATAGAGTTAAGTCCTCCAGTATTGGAGTCTTGTTGTAATGAGTCGAATCGTACAATTTGTCAGCCGAGCTCAAAAATTAGGACTCAAAGACGAGTTCTTTATAACATGTACGTGCGAGAGTATCGTATGCGGCGCGCGGGGCGCGCATCAGTCAGTCGGCCGACTGCCTCAGCTAGGTCTTAAATGCATTTTTTTTCTGTCCGCACATTAAGCCGCATAAAATCTGCCATTTCGAATTTTTAGGAATTTAATGTAAAAAACCCAGTGACACTCGCGTCGTCAAGATGAATCTACGTATTAACGTATCATTTATCAAAATCGTTTAACCAGGTAAACAGTTACGAACGGAAGTACATACATATGAGTCAAACAGACAACCCTCCTCGGGCTTCACCGTAATTGGGTAAAAATAAATAAATATACAAAGCGATTACACGCTCATGTAATTTGAAATCGATTTATCGTGATAATTCAGACTACCGATTTCTTTGCTTCGCATCCCTAATAATGTTATTATAACAACTGTCAAAACGGCCTATTATTTCTCTACAACTGTAATATATTCAGGCGTTATTATGCGAAAGTCAAATTTACAGGCAATTTGATCTAAACTACGAGTACGTTGTGTGCTTCCGCTACCGATTAGATTATACGAACTAGTGCCGCTTAGTAGATGCATGCACGCCAACGCTGCCATGGCTGCTCCGGTCGTCTCCACCTCGGCTAATGCGGTCGTCTCTGCGAATGTCCAGCATCTGAAACATAATTTAAGTGAGGTAGGGCGCATCAAAGCACCCGTCTGGGGAAGTACCTCCACCCCACAGAAAACAGCAGCCAAATAACAACTCCCTGAAGAATTGTTGTGTTCCTGCGAGTGAGTGAGATTATTAGTGAGGTCACCAGTAAGCTTCAGAGTTACTGTGCTAGCAGATAGCAGAGGTGGTTTCGAGCGAGTAATACATAATGTATTGCGAGCGCTCATAGACTACGGTAACTGTTTTCCATCATGTGGGCTGTATGCTTGTATGCCTACAGACGTTGTATATAAAAACCATAGTCTAACGTATCATGTTATTCTTACTACTAATATCTACGGCGCCTGAAGATGCTTCGTAGACGATTATTATCACGAACAAACATACCTAAGCTGTCCAAGGAACGTAGGGAACTTTTAGTGACTAAGTCAGACTCGCTCTTGTTTCCGTTTTATTAAGATGACGCTGCGCTGAATCGATGGAGGGCCCTCGTGTTTCAACCTTGCTGTGAGAACTTTTATCCTCACTTGAGAAACTATCGCATAAGCTGGCAGAATCGATTAGATTTTAAGCCCTATCTTTTATCACAAGGTCTGTGAAGAGAAGATATTTATACTCGAGGCTGTTCGAAGCATTTATAAAGATATTTCATCAGCGATGATTTACATGTCACAAAGTTTCACATATGTGTCTGTCGGGCAACCATACTGTTGGGTCCGAAGTAATTGCCGACTGTGATTTTTATTGTGATTGTGTGATAGTAGCTGGACACGATTCCGTATAAGTTTTCTTTGATGTCGTTGTTTCTCTGACAATTGAAATATCATGATTGCGCATTGTTTTCGAATTTGAGTTGTGGCACCAAGGCTGTACAGACGGCACGTAATATCAACTACAATAAATACAATACAATAAATACTGGCCAATATACGTCACAATGGCCAGTATCGTAAGTGAACATTCGTGCTTCCGATAACGGATTCCATAAGGAAGTTTTAATCAACAATAAGCCTCGTGGGAGATTAATGTCATGTCAATTCATAGTGATATCTCTACAATACGCTTCTTAGCATCGCCAAAACCATTGAGATTATTGGTGCTCAGATCTAGTTTATGTTATGTATTTTAGTTTATGTATGGTCTAGTTTCAAAGGCGTCCTATACACCAGGTGTGCTCATTAATTTGCTATACCTTCAGCCCTTAAGTCAGATCGCACATTATACATTTATATTGATATTATTATACATTGTTGCAGTCACTAATATTTATTAAGAGTATCGTTGGAAGCACCCGAGTACCAGCTCAAGATGATCAATCGGCTTGAAGACTAGCTTTTTGAGATTAGTCGACAACAGTAAATTGAAAGTCACAGAGGAAGCAGATATTATACCACGTCGGAAGTAGCCCTCGCTCGCTTAAAACACCCAGATCAAGACAAACAGACATGTTCATACATTCAACTGTTTGTCCTGTATGGAAGTCGAATCCACGAACGTTATCTGATTTATGGATATTCGATTTTTGTTCATGCAATTGCTCTTTTTTTCTTCTGGTTAATACCATTTCCTTTCTGACACAATTACATAATAGTAGGTAGTTTGTGGATTTCTTTTCTTTTCAACCATTGTACAATAAATATATATGTAACAATAAATAAATAAATAAATTATTTTGCGAATTCATTTAAGTTACGAACACCACGTCCCAGTAATTTTTTTCTCATTGAATTAAACAATTTTTAACGGAAGTATCGCGTGTTTTATTTATTTTGTTGAACCTGACGTTTCGAACGCTTTGCAGCGTCCGTGGTCGCAGGAAGACTAAGGAGATATTTGTCTTACATTAGTTATTCAATTATTACATCTACCGACATGGATGGATTAATTATATATGTTCCGATTCACACAAAAATCGCTAACAGTGTCCGAACATTTTTTAGTAGATCTTTGGGTTTTTTTCTTCAATTTTTTCTCCTTCGGTTTACAAAAAGGTCCTCCACAATGCCCGTCGCTGTGCCTTTCGTGTTGTCAGGATTTACAGTGGCAACCACCACAATGGCAATGAACAATCAAGTTTATTGTAGTCTCGGGTAGAAACTATCACTGCCTTGGAAGTTGGAACAGTGACTTTAATGGGGATTAGTAGGTAGTAGTCGGGTAGTGTTTTCTCGCAAGAGTTTTTCGAGAGAGCGATATGACAAAAAAGATTATGAGACTACTTAATCTAGTAAAGTTCAAATGTTTTGATAGCGCATTACTTTTAAATATCTTGAAGGTAGAATTTTTAATCAAGGTATTGAATAGTAAAAAAACGCATTAATACCTAATCACGAGACATTAAAAAAATCTTTCTTGCGACCACGGACGCTGCAAAGCGTTCGAAACGTCAGGTTTCAACAAAATAAATAAAACACGCGATACTTCCGTTAAAAATAGTTTAATTTCAACATTAAAAAAACTAGACGCCCTGCTATCTTAAAATATAGCACATTGGTTTAACATAAATATATTTATACATATGCATGTACGGCCCAGTAGTGATGTTATAATCTAAACTGTATTTACTCATAAACGAATTCATTGAAAATATACATTTTAGTTCCGTTTTTTTTTATATAATGTCAGGAGACGTACAAGCGTACGTACCATTTGATGTAAAGCGGTTATTGTAGCCTATGAACGCTTACAATACATTAAGTATCACTCACCGCTGCTGGGAATACAACAACTCCTTAGGAGCTGAGTGACCGGTAACCTCACTCATTCGCAGAACACAACAACCGTCCAGGGAGTTGTTATTTTTGTTTTCTATGAGGTGGAGGAACTTACTTTGGACTTTGACGGGTTGGTTTGTTGCGCCCTACCTCTCTCAAAACGCTGAGACTAAGACAAACAGACATGTTCATACACACAAATGTTTTGTCCAGTGTTTGAATCGAACCCACGAGCGGTGATCTGATTACTATACATATTTTCGATTATTTATATGTATAGATTTTTTACCTACAATTAGTAGAATAATTTCCTTTCGTATTGACCTTCACTTCTAGCGTAGCCTGTATACATTTCATTACATTGCGTTGTTTTTATATTACTACAGGAGGAACAATCGTACGGATTTTTGCAATCATAATACTAAGACTGTCACTTGTGCGTCTCTTATGTCGTATCTTCACACCAGTAGGCAGAGAGAAACGAGCGCCACATGATGCGGTGATTACACACCTCGCTCGCTTCTTTAACATTTATAGCTATTCTCATGCACGTTCCCCGGTTCCTAGGGCCTTGTGATAAAACTCGACCAATTTGATAGTGTCAGGTGACTCTTGGCACTTTCGGTTCTTACATACGGAAAAGCACTTTAGCGTTGTAGGTATACCTATTTCATCATTCTTTCACTTTATTCTCTCTTTATATAGCCACTTCAAGCGTATTTAGTTCTTGAAAGAACCTACGCAGCAGTTTCTTCAAGAAACTTTTTAGAGGGAGATTAATCACGAAAGTAAATATTTTTGGACGTGCGCAGTATACGACCATTGTGGGTATAATCCATGTGGATGAATTCCCTGATGATGGCGACCGGTGCTGTAGAAGAAGGCACAGTTCATTGTATAATCAGTAGATCACAAAACGGGGTGGAAAGTCTCTCCTTAGAAATAATCTCTCAATATTAAAAAATACTTCCTGAAGTACAGGATCGGTAGCATTGGAAGCATTCTTAGATCACGGTAATTGTTTAAAATAAGAGCATATCAGTTTTCTATCTTAATAAGTATGAACAAAATATAGCCTACAAGTTGGAGCTCATAAACTATTTTGAAAGCTAGTCATTGAGCCGATTGATCATCTTGAGCTGGTACTCGGGTGCTTCTAACGAAACTCCAAAAAAATATTAGTGACTGAAACAATGTATAATCTGTGGTCTGACTTAAGGGCTATAGAGATAGCAAATGGATGAGCCTGGTGTATGGGACGTCTTTGAAACTGGACCTTGGTAGAGATCTCAGCACCAATAATCTCAATGTTTTTGGCGATGGTAAGAAGCGTATTGTAGAGATTTCACCGAGCGAAATTTGTGATTGGGAAGGTTGAATCCATGCAGTCGCTAGCAGCATTGATGTCCATGCTATCGGAGCAGTTTATATCAATATTAAGGGCATACTACAATAAAATACACATATTCATATGTACAACCACCAGAGGAAGTGCTTTACCAGATTTGGTAATGATATTATGATAAGCATAAAGTCTTATGCTAACTGTGAATTGACATACCATTAAACATATTTATGTATGTATATCTTCACGCCAGGTCCGGTTTAAGCAGCGGTTTAGGCAGAGAGAATCGCGCGCCATAAGACGCAGTCCTTACACACTCCACTCGCTTCTCTAACATTCATAGCTCTTTTCACGCACGCTCGCCGGACTCTTGACATCAACTTCTGATAAAACACGATCAATTTGGTCATGGTAGTTTAGTCTTGGTTATGGTTATTAAATATCTATCTATCTATCTATAACTTCACGCCAAATCCCTTGCGGGGTAGGCAGAGAGAACCGAGCGCCACGTGACTCGATCCTTACATATCTCACTCGCTTCTTTAACATTCATTGCTCTTCTCATGCACGCACGCCGGTTTCTAGGGCTCCTGACATCACCTTCCGATAGAACATGACCAATTTGGTCATGGTAGGTAAGTCTTGGCCTTCCCCGGCTCCTACATCCTTCCACTTTTGCATTGTATATCTGCTTCGTCATTCTTTCATCTTGCATTCTTTCTACATGCCCGAACCATCGGAGCATGCCTCTTCTTATTTTAACACCGACGCTCTCTTTCAGACCAACTCTATTTCTAACATCATCATTGCGAATACGGTCTACGAGCCTTACGCCACAAATTTTGCGCAGCGCTCGCATTTCCACCGCGTTTATTCTACTTTCATGCTCTTTCTGCCATACCCAACTCTCGCTTCCATAAGTTAACGTTGGGACCAACACTGCATTGTGTATAGCGAGTTGTGCCTTCTGGCTCAGGATTTTACTGCCAAGAAGTTTTCCCAACGCTCCATTCACACTATTCCCAGCACTCACTCGTCTTTCCACATCTGCGGTGTACCTTCCATCCCTGCTGAAAGCGCATCCAAGATATACAAACTCATCCACTTGTTCCAACACTTCATCATCAATCGTAATCCTTACATTAGTTCTGGATTCTTCTCTTTCAAATACCATTATCTTTGTTTTCTTCGCATTCAGTAGTAAGCCTTTCTCCATACAGTCGTCTTTCATCGCTGTGACCAGTGTTTGCAGTTTAGATGGTGTATCTGCTAATAGCACGGCATCGTCTGCATACAGCAGACAGTTCACCACTTGGTCACCCATGCGCAATCCCACATTCGTTGACCTTATTCTCTGCAGACAACTATCGAGATACAGGATAAACAGCCTAGCAGATAGCATGCAACCCTGTTTGACACCAATTTTGACATCAAACCAGGGTGACATGCCACCGTCTATCCGCACACATGCTGAGCAATCCTTGTAAGTGGACTGCACAGCACGGAGCAGTGAACCGTCAATCCCATATCTCGGCAATATGTCCCACAGTTCCTTTCGCACAACCCTATCAAAGGCTTTCTCAAGATCCACAAAACCGCAGAAAACCTTCCGGTCTATGGCCAGATGCTTCTCTACGATATTGCGGAGCGAGAAAACTTGATCCGTACATCCCCTTCCATTTCGGAAACCTCCTTGTGCGTCCCACAGCATTTCATCGGATTTCACCCTCATTCTCCTTTCAATCACCTTTCCATATACTTTTGCTGCTAAGCTGATCAAACTGATGGCCCTATAGTTGGCGCAGTCCATGCGTGATCCCTTGCCTTTATACAAGGGCACGATGACCGCGCGTCGCCAGTCCATTGGGACCCTTCCAGTTCTCCAGCATAGGTTGCATAGGTACCAGAAGGCGTCCCGGACGTAAGTGCCACCTAATTTGATCATCTCAGCTGTGATCAGATCAATTCCCGCTGATTTTCCATTTTTCAAGCTTCGTATCGACCATTCGATCTCATCCATAGTTATGCCTTCGTCGGACGCCGTCAACGTGGAGTAAGCATCCGACTCACTCTCATTGCCAGCGTCCGACGCATACTCATACATTTCCTCAAAATATTCACTCCACCGTTCTAACACTTCCTGAGTGTTCGCAAGAATGACACCAGCTTTAGACTTTATCTTATCCATTCTGGATGCCGACGAACCACTCCGAGACTTCTTTACCTCTCTCCAAAAGAGTTTGGTATTTGCCTCGAAGTTTTTCGTCAGCCTCTCTTCCTCATTCATAATTTGTCTTTCACGCTTCTCTTTCACTAAAGCCTTGGTTTCATTCTTGCATAGACGGTACATTTCTTTCTTCTTTTCTCTCATATTTTCATTTAAAGGCAAAGATGATACGTAATCCAGCCACGCTTTCCTCTTTCTTGCTACGGAGGATTCAACCTCCGCATCCCACTAGGCATCTCCTTTCGCTGTTTTACGTCTCTTTGCGCATCCACAAGCTTCTTTTGCACTATTCACCATACTTTCTTTCAAAACTTTCCAACAATCATCCACATCTGAGTCGGAGAGGCTTGCATTTGCAAGTCTCTCACTTACTAGATGCACATACATTCTCCTTACACTTTCATCTTGCAATTTTTCGCTCATTATCCTTTCATGATCTCCGAAAGGGATACGCACTCGCCAGTGCCTCCACTTCCTAAAAAGGCCCACAAACCGGCTTACCACCAGGTAGTGGTCCGTCTCAAGAGTGGGGCCTCTAAAGGCTCTTGTATCCATTAAAACATTTCGGAGACGTCTATCTATTAAAATCAAATCAATCACACTTTTTTGATCATTCCTTCTCCATGTATACGTGTGAATATCCTTATGATGAAATAAAGTATTCGACACGAGGAGGCCTCGTTCCATACATAAATCTAGTATTGACTTACCTGCTTCGTTCACTCTCTTATCTCCATACGGACCAAGAACAGCTTCATAGCTGTATCGCTTGGTCCCGACCCATCCATTCAAGTCTCCACACATAATCACTCTTTCATTCCCTTCAGCTAAGTCCAGAACATCCCTCACAGACTCCCAAAACTTCTCCAGTTTTTGAGCACACGCTGAGCTTACGGGAGCGTATGCTGCAACCAAAAATACTCGCGTGATGCCCAGTTTAATACGAACCCAGAGAAGTCTAGGCCCTACCAAACAGTAATCTCTTACACCAGTGGCTAAGCGAGAGGAGAGTACGACACCTACACCAGCACTGGCATGATCGTCCCGGTCTACCCCAGACCATAGGGCCATCATACCACCGGGCAGATCATCGGTGTCGCTCCCCTTGCGCTTAGTCTCTGTCACACATAAAGCATCCAAACGTCTATCATTCATTACGTCTATCAGTTCATTCGTCTTATCTTTCAATCCACCTCTCACATTCCACGTGCCTATGCGGCACTCGGCTCCCCTCGTCCCGCCGGAATTGGCGCTGCGTGGTGGGTGGCGGCCCCCACCGCCGCATGCAGCTATATTCGTTATTAAATATAAATGAAGACATTAAAATATATATTCATTGTCATATTGATAGTAGCAACCTTATCGTCCTATGATGTGTAAATGACAGTGAATATTAGGTCCAAAATGAAAAATAAAATACGCCGTTATGTGCTACGTACATCATCATTTTACGTTTTATTACATAGACATTTCTATGTGAACCTGTATGCAAAACTATATTCTTTGCTATTTATCGACCAAGACTAAATTGATAGTATTTTATCACAAGGTTATATGCTCTACAAATGTTAAAAAAGCTACTTAAGTAAGACCACTTATGGCGTTCGGTTCTTTTTGAAAAGAACATACTGGTATAAAGAAAGATATATTGATTAGAACCGTACCTACTATTCAAGTAAATAAACCCAACTCATCGAAATGAGACCCTTTAAATAGAAAACAGATCATGTAAGCGTTAAAACTAACCACTATTTACAACGATATTTTGTCTTTTAAATGACTACGATATTGCTCGTACATAATGTTTTCATAATGTTGTGAACGCAACAACATGTTACGTATTAACTTAGTCTTTGCTTTCAAATTTCACAAAGTTTGAGTGAAATTGGAAAGAGCATTTTCCATGGGAATTCGTGCGGAAAGTTTCCAAGTTCCCGTTACAAAATTAAATTATTTACTTTGCTTAACGCAACTTGAGGGTAAACATCACCTAGTTACATATTAAACATCTATAGTAGGTAGTCACAAGTCCAATAATAGATATTATGTATAAAGTTTTAATCAAAAAGTATGTCCCATGTAATTTGTAGGGTAATTGTAGGAATAGAAGCCTATAAGAGAAGTATCGGACTTCTTGCGCTTTTGACTAGTGACATTGTTGTTATACTTGAAATTTTTACTTTTCAGTATAAAATTAGTTTTATGCAACAATTTTGATAGTATTTTGTGACATAAGTGCTAGTGAAATTATACAGTGATGAAAAACCTCAAATATAACACGTTTATGCACTTTTTTTGGAAGACGTGAAAAAGTTCATCAAGAAAACGTTGTAAAAATCACTATCGTTTTACGGGTGGTATTTAAAATAGGTTGATTGGGTTTGAAAAAGGTACCCTTCCCAAGTATTTTTTCAGCACAGTTCCTGAAGCTGGAACATAGAATTAAGATTTTCAAATGGTTCTAAACTGAAGACTTTGACACTGGCATAAAGTAGCAACACTATTGCCATATACTCGTATATACATGGGGCACACTAAAAGTTTTGCACTTCTAGCTAACAGATAGATGGCAACCCTTATTAGCTGTGTCTCTTTTTTAGCGATCGTCTACAGGATTATCCAGAATCCATCAGCGTGGAACACTAAAAGCATAGAGTGAGCTAAATGGGAGATGCATCGAATACAGTTTAAAATGTGATTACGTTGCCTTTGACGGCGGCACGGCGCCTCCCTTGCAACACGCGTTTCACAAATTGAGCGAACGATGATATAATTGCTCGACAAAACCAACATAGGCATGACATGAACCTGGATGTTGAAATCGTTGTCTACGTGCACCTAGCTGCGTTTTAAATTTAATGCGACCGAGCTTTGCTCGGCAATTCTTTTTTAAAGTAATAGGATAGGATAACATATCTAGTAGTACCTAACTTTTAAGTACGAGCCAATGAGAAAGTATACATAATATCTAAGTCATTAGTAATTATAATCATAACTAGATAGATAGATAAAGATTTAGTTGTACCAGAGGACATACACAGGTTTACAATATCGTAAACATATGTGTCTTGTACAATAATGATAACTGTTCTGTGGTCTCTTCATGGCGTTATTCACTATAGCTTTCTCAGGGTTGGTCAAGCAATAATAGCAGATGTTGCCGAACTTCGAACAATAATGGCGAAACTGGCCGTCAAACAGCCCCGACTCGTGAATCGATCTTCACCATTATTGTTCCATGATAACGCAAGACCTCACACTGCTCGAGAAACCGTTGTAACTCTACAGGAGCTGCAGTTAGAAACCATACGTCATCCTCCGTACTCGCTAGACTTTGCTCCAACTGACTACCATTTTATTTCGTGATTTGGTCAATTTTCTACGTGGTAAAAAATTTTCTTCCCAGGAAGCAGTACAAAATGCTTTCACACAGTTTGTCGAATCTAGATCCCCAGAGTTCTACCGCAAAGGCATAAACTACCGATTAGGTGGCAGCAATGTATAGATAATGCGAGTAAATATTTTGATTAAATAAATATGTAAGAGTAATATGTAAGTTAAATCTTAGAATAAAAAAAACACGAGTTTTAATTTTTCAGTACAAATCGGCAATTTCATACTTTAACCCTTCATATTACAAACAAACCCCAGGAATGGCGCACACTATGTAAATTCTTCTTTGTAATTCGTGTACATTTATTTATGTTTACGTGTATAGTAGGCGGCCATCACAGGTAGACGTTAATGGAGTGTCTACTCTGTCGAAGCCTTGACTTCAAGCCTCCATCAACAGCGTTGGTAAAAGCGTTAATATTTATGGAGCAATGGCACATTTGAATACATACATCTCCTCGTGTATTGCCGTAGGTAATAAAATCATTTAAAACCTATATTGCCAAAAACAGAGTGTCAAAATTATTTCAGAGTAACCCATTATTTTGAAATAGTTTTCACACTTACTATAGCCCTAACGGTACACTCAGACAATTCAGATTAGTCTACTATTGTTTGTTTTTATGTGTATAGATTTGCGACAGATTTGTGTGTGGTTTCAATTATCTTTTATAAAAAAATCTTGAACAAGATTTTAGTGTGCTACTCGTATCTATATATATATAAATGGAGTGCCTGACTAAGTCACTGACTCATCAACGCCCAGGCCAAACCCTTGCACGTAGAAAGCTGAAATTTTGCACGTTTACTTTAGACGTTACTTTTGTAATTCTCACGAGAGATTAGAAAGGATTTTTGAAATTCAACCCCTAAGGGGGTGAAAAGGGGATTGACAGTTTGTATGGAGCAGAAATATTATTTAAAGTCAGTGACTTGAAACTTTGTACAAATACTCTTTATTAGAATTCAAAAAAAGTAATTTCTTCGTTTTCAAAAATTCCACACCTTAAAGGAGTAATGGGGGTCAAAAGTATTTCTTGAACTTAAAGTTGAAGTGTTAAGAAATTCCACCCTTAGAGGGCTGAAAAGGGGGTTGAGAGTTTGTATGGAGTAGAAATATTTTTAGAAGTTAGTGACTTGAAACTTTATACAAATACTCTCTATTAGAATAAAAAAAAAAGTGATTTCAGCGTTTTCAAAAATGTCGCCCTTTCAAGGGTGTAATGGAGGTCAAAAGTATTTCTTGAATTAGAAATTGAACTGTTAACAAATTGTTTTCTGTAAAATCAGCTACTTTGAAAATATACTTTCAATCAAGACGTCAAAAAAGTAATTTCAGAGTTTTTCAAAATTCTATTCTTAGGGGGCTAAAGAGGAGGTTGACATTTTGTGTGGAGTAGAAATCTTTTTTAAAGTTAGCGACTTAAAACTTTGTACAGATACTATCTATTAGAATACAAAAAAAAGTGGTTTCAGCGTTTTCAAAAATTCCATCCTTAGCGAGGTGAGGCGAGATGAAAAGGGGGTAGAAATTGTGTTTGGACGATACGCTAATATATACTCGTATTAATAGAAAGGGAGTTCCTGACTAACTCACTGACTCATCAAGAGATTCCTTTTGTAATGCATATGAGAGGTAAAAAAGGATTTTTTGAATTTCAACCCAGACAAATATTTTTTCAAGTTAGTGACTTGAAACTTTTATGTTTTTAAAATAGACAATGTTGTATATAAAGAGGTGCTTTGAGTATATACAGTCAGTGGCAGATAGTTAACGAAAACCGAACAGATCGTGTATATCTTCATTACTACACAAATAAGGATATTTGGTACTTTTACTAACTATTTAATGATGACTGTATTTAAAAAATAAGAAGTAAAATAAAAATAAATATAAGTAAAACTGGCGAAATTCCAAAATCTACGCGGGCGAAGTAGCGGGCAAAAGCTAGTCATTTTATAATAAATAAGAAAGCTGGAGCGCGCTGCTGATAAATTTTATTTTATATTAACTTTCATTGTACATCTTTTACGGTTATATCACCGGTTTGGGACAAAAACAAGCAAAGATCCCGCTGTCGGAGGATTGCGTATTGACCTTGTCTCTATTTGATAAGTTTGATCATATTATATTAATTATCGCACCGCTCGCCGACAGCGGGAAGTTCACCCTCACATGCTGGAACCGCAATGGTCGCGTACTGTTCGGTTCCAGAGAAGTTTTCTTCCGAAAACTCTCAAGTTGTGGAAAGAGCTTCCAGCCGAGATTTTCCCAAGGGGCAGCATGGGGCTCTTCAAGAAAGGCGCGAAGAGGTTTTTAGAGGGTCCGCAACGCATGAGTGACACCCCTGGTGTTGCAAATGTCCATAGGCTACGGTGACTGTTTACCATCAGGCAGGCCGAATGCTTGTTTGCCACCTTGGTGGTATAAAAACAATGTTACTTTTGAAGAAATTGGAAACGAATGGTATGGATGTTGCCTTTTTGTGAGTATAAGTCTCATACATATTATGCCACTTCAGGAATCCATCAAGGCTTCCATCTGGGACCGATTCTCTTCTCAATCTTTACAAATGACATATGTTCTGTAATACATCATTGTAAGTTTGTATTATTCGCAGTTGATCTAAAGATCTATTTGACGGCGACTCCCGGCAACTGCGAGCTTGTACAAGCCGATCTGAGTAGAATCACCCCCAGATTCTTTATCAATTCAGTATATAATATATATATCTAATAATTCAGGATTCAATATCATATTGTTATCATTACATTATTGTAATGTTAATAATGTGATATTGAACATCGGAAAATATTATCATGTTAAGTTTGGTAGAAAGAGATATCCAATAAATTGCACATAAGGGTATATGTGCAATTTATTGGATATCTCTTTCTACCTTAAATTCTCTTTCTATCTAAAAATGTGCCAGTTCAGGAGGTTACTGAAATTAGGGACTTAGGTGTTATACTGGATGCCAAAATTAGCTTTAAACCCACAGTTGATGCTATAGTAAAAAAAAATCACCGTAGCTGCTTGGTTTTCTAAACCGCAACACTAAAGAGTTTCATTCAATAAAAAACAAAAAATATGCTAATTCACTGGTCAGAAGCCATATCGAATTTGCGAGCTCTGTATGGAACCCATTTTATAGCGTAGCATCTCAGCGCATTGAATCAACTCAACGTGTAATCACAAGACATTTGGAATTTAAAGCTCCAAGAATATCTTACAGGTGTACGTACAATCAAAGATTGGCTCATTTTAAACTCCAAAACACATGCCGCATAAATTCTGATATATTTTTATTACATAAAATCTGAACAGCAGAAGCGACTGCGTAGACGTGTTGGAATATATATATACACACATCAAAAGTGTCTAGGGATTAACATATATTTTTGCAATAACTTTTCTCCTGATTGATATTAATTAAAATTTTCTTTAAGGATTCATCAAATAAAGTGTTTTCGTTTGTCTACAGTAACGATAAACCAAGTCACCTTTGCATTAATAAAGAAATTTGCCATTTTCATAATAAAGGGATTTTTGACATTTGAACCACTAACATTAAAGTTGGAAAAAAAGACTGAAATAACAGTTTTCTTTAAAATTTTATTGGGTAACTTAAACAATTAATAATCCGTGTTTCTACCGCGAACACTAACAACACAAGAACATCGGTTTGGCATACTCAAAATGAGTTCATCCAAATCACGCTGTGGAATGGCCGCCCATGTTCGTTGCAACAACAAAAAAAGGTCTTCTTGCGACTGGATACCCTCCATATTCGGCAGAGCTCTTCTCTGTAGCATATCCCATGCATGCTCAATCGGGTTCAAGTCTGGCGACTGAGCAGGCCAGGCCATGACATTGATGTTAGCTGCGGCGAGAGTCTGTCTTACAACTCTTGCGGTGTGCGGTCGTGCATTATCATGCATTAACTGAAATAAGGGACCGATTTGCACTTGTAGAGGAACGATGACGTCTGATACAATCGTCTCAGCATAAATTTGAGCGTTGAGGTTGCCTCTGATCCAAATCAACTCAGTTCTTCCGCCGATCCAAATACCCGCCCATACCATGATGGTTCCACCACTATAAGGATGGACTTCCTGGCAGGATTTTAATCGCTGTTGGCGTCCAGGGGTTCTCCAGTGTCGTATACGTCTTGTATCCGGTCTCATACCAAAACGAGACTCATCAGAAAAGCACACGAAACGCCATTGTTCTTCTGCCCAATTTCTGTGTTCAAGAGCCCATTGATATCGAATCCTACGATTGTGCATTGCTATAGGTGGTACCCTTAGCGGTCTTCGGGAATGAAGGTTCACTTCATGCAAGCGGTTTCTGACTGTTTGGTTGCTAATTAAGTTCCCTGAAGAGTGATGAAGCGTCACGGCTAACATCATGGCGGTTATTGTAGGAGCTCTTCGAGTTGTGATTTGAATGTATCGGTCTTGTCTCCGTGTGGTGCAGCGATACCGTCCTCCATGGCGCTCAGCCACGGTACCAGTGCTTCGGTAACGTGTCCAAAGTCGACTGATAACACTCTGACTTGTATTCAGAGCTAAAGCCACAGTACGTTGCCGGGAACCAGCTTCTATCATCGTTAGTGTTCGCGGTAGAAACACGGATTATTAATTGTTTAAGTTACCCAATAAAATTTTAAAGAAAACTGTTATTTCAGTCTTTTTTTCGAACTTTAATGTTAGTGGTTCAAATGTCAAAAATCCCTTTATTATGAAAATGGCAAATTTCTTTATTAATGCAAAGGTGACTTGGTTTATCGTTACTGTAGACAAACGAAAACATTTTATTTGATGAATCCTTAAAGAAAATTTTAATTAATATCAATCAGGAGAAAAGTTATTGCAAAAATATATGTTGATCCCTAGACACTTTTGATGTGTGTATATATAAGAATTTATCATATTGTATGCTATAAGACATTTTAATAATGTATGATATATAATTATGATGTTGATAATGTAAATAAATGAATAAAAATAAAATAAAAAAATACGTATTTGCGCTCAGTACCCGATAGCAAGTAAAGATATATTACATGCATTTTTTTTATACTCAATCGGGAGGCATACAAGCATACGTCCCACCTGATGTAAAGCGGGTGCCGTAGCATATTAACCCTTGGGATATATTAAGTATCACTCGCGCGATGCCTCCTCTGCTGCTTACACAGCAACTCCTTGGGAGCTTACTGGTGACCTCACTCACACAACAACCCTCTAGGGAGTTGTTATTTGGCAACACAACAACCCTCTAGGGAGTTGTTTTTTGCATGTATATTACATGCAATTAGTTCACGCGAACTTTCGCCGGCCGGCACCCAGCCACTACCGTTAGTAGATGCAATATGCCGTCGCTGCCATTGCTGCACCGGTAGTCTCTACTTCGGCCGCTGCGGTCGTCCTCGCGGTTGCCCGCCGTCAGGAACAGAAACCGCATGCTCCAGCCACCGTTTCTGCCTTGATTGCCCTGGTTGCCGCAGCAACCTCAGGCGCTGTAGATGTTAGTAGTTAGAATAATACGCTACAAGTGTCAAATCCATAATAGTGCCATCGTTTGTTTTGAACTGAGGGCGGGGGTGGATGGGGTGAGTGAAAAGACATTTAGTTGAAAAGATAAGGAGTTGCTTAGGTCTGTCTGTTTGTTCATAAGAGTAATTTTAGAATGTTTAATAATTGCTAATTGTTGCCTAATATTTAGTTTTAAGATCTAAGTTGAATCCATTGGCGATACGAGTGTATTTTTATGTCGATGATAACTTAAAACTAGAAGTAAATAATGGCTCCTGTATAACAATAAATCTTCGTTCAGTGAAAAAAATATTTTCGCACAAGAGAGAGGAATTAAACGTTTAAAGCAATTTAATGAGGCCGCGTAACGGTTGTAATGATGGATATTTTAAAAGAGCTCTAATATTATTTGAATGGTCGAACTTGGTAAACGCTTTTCAACTTCCATTACGGCTCGCCCCAGTTTTTCGCTTTAGCACTTTAGGATTTCTGTTTCGAAAGAACTTTGTGCTGCAGTTGTTTTTAATGTTATTTTTTTTTATTTAATGAGTGTATAAAAGTGAGTTTCACGGCTAAATAAATTCAATTATGATTGCATATATTTGTCAGAGAAATCAGGACAGTTCAAGTTCCATGTCCGGTCAGGTGACAAATGTGCCATACAAGTTTTAAGAAGAACGCTTAGCGCAAGTTATATAAAGATTTGCGTGGAACTTTGAGTTTATGAAACGATAGGCTTGAGGTGCAACTACACGTTGAATACAAAAGGATGTAAACGTGAACATAAAAATAGGTAGGTACTCTAGGAAATCGGGTTTGGATAATTAGTCCATTTTTCATTACACTTGTTCGTAAACAGCCACTTGTTTATAACCGGCCTTCGTAACGCCTATGAGAGTGATAGCCATCATTAATTTATTTACATACATCTTAACCATACATCAATTCTAGGCAATGGATTATGTCAAAGATTACAAAATACCTTTTAGTTTCAAAGTTTTTTAGCTAACTACGATAGCAAACAAGTGTAACATGTGCCTGATTGTAAGTAGGTACCGTAGCCTATGGACATGCTACAACAGGGACATTACTTCTGCTATACCGATCATGGAAAATGTTGCTTAATAAGAAGTCAAACGATGGTTTCCGTTCCAGATGGCGGACGACCGCAGCAGCCGAGGCAGAGACTACCGGAGCAGCCATGGCAGCGTCGGCATGTTGCATCTCCTAACGGTAGTGGGTGGGTGCCGGCCGGCGCTAGGCCGCATGAACTAATTGTTGTCGGAAGCACACAAAACATGTCAGATCAAAATGCATGTAAATTTGACTTTCGCAAAATAACGCCTGAATCGATTAACATTTAGTGTATAATATTTTACTGTACATACTTACTACCTAATATTTTCAATAATTCTGTCTTTTACAATCACCAATGACAAAACCAAATCGTATTGCGTGGTTGTGGGCTAAAATTTCGAAATTGAAGGACGTACTCGATTTTAAAGCTCTTTGAAACTTAGATATGTACTGTTAATATGAATATATAACAGACGACAGAGTAATAAGAGGGGTAAGCATTACACATTCTGCCACTATTCTGTCCTAGAGTAGAGATATAGCTCCGAACATAGATGTTTTGTATAACTTTACAAAATACGCATACATACATTTCTTTAATTTAGAGTACATGCTGCTAGAAGTATTTTCTCAACAATTTCGCCATATATATACTTGTACAAAGAAATATAAATTTATTACCGTCGTCGTTCAAAGGTTTAAGACCGGGTCTAAGTATCTAACCGAGACGCCGAGTCCAACAAATACATATACATATAGATAAAATAGTGTCGCCCAACTTCCCGGGAGAGCCGTAAGACGGAGCACAGCGTCCCAGGGTTTTGTAGGTCAGAATATTAAATAATGCAGCGATAACATACGGCGTTCGCTTATTTTCTTTGCACATAACTTATATTTCATATGTTACCGTGGAGAGTTTTAGCCGATGTATATTTTTGTTTTACCCGAAGTATATTCGTATGTCATATCCTTATATTGGAGATGTTTCGGCTGTCATGTAACAATGATTTCTAATTTGGGGTACATGCAGGACTTTAGCAGGAGTTCCTTAATCGGCCCTACTACAGAAAGTAAACTAACTCAGTAAAGAGCTTCCATTACTTTTGATTACATAAGAAGAGTAACAAATACCAGCTAGGACCTTGTGATTCAGTACAATAACGAGTTGTGAGATTTGTCACACATGGTATTGAAGCTTTAAGTTTAAGGAGACGGTTTCTGTTCCCAATGGCAAACGACCATAGTCAATCAGAGCTACGCTTTCTATTTTATCCCCGACCCGCAGCGGTGAACTATTGCAAAAGAGCCATATCTGGTCTCTGTAAGTTATTTCGTTCATGTTCGTAGCACAAAACAAAACACGGTAATGTTTCACGAGACAATATTATTTTGCATCTCCTGTCTCCGTTGAATAACTTGCATAATATTGCAATAACAAATAATATTTTGCGGTGGCGCTCTCAACTCTATAAATCAGTTGTTACGCCCCATAAATACCGGCCGTTAAGGTACCTCTGAAATGGGTCAACTGAGAGGAGAATGTTGTAGGTTTTTATGTATAATGCAAATAAAAAGCCGTAAAAAGGTGTGAATGTATTCGATAGTGTTTCAGTTATGATTACGGCATTGTAAACATTTACGAGTACATCGTGATCAGTACTAGGTAATGTAAAAGGATTTGGTTGTTGAAGTCATATTTTTGAAGTGAAACTCCTTTGGACGCGCCATGAGAAGGAAAAAGTATTGGCGCTACGATTTTTGTAACGAAACGGTTACGATGGGTCGTTACGTTACGCGAAGAATGGATCAGTGCGCATATGTGTTTCATGAGTACATAAATTGGTCAACATACAGCACTAAATTAATGATATTTTGATTGTAGACGTGTATAATTCTTGCAATCTAAAACTAGATAATATTATTAGTTACCTCCATCATTGGTCCTACAGGGGTGCTGTCTTTCTCCAAAATAAAGATAAATCGAATTTTGTAAAAAGTACCGATAACCTACAAAAGTTTCACTTCTTGCGCGTGTACATTACATTGATACACGCAGTCTTTTTTTATACAACGTCGGGAGGTATACAAGCATACAGCCTGCCTGGTTTATAAAGGCTACCTTAGTCTACGAATGCTGAAAGTACAGGGAGTGTCGCTCGTGCGTTGCCACCCCTCTGCGAACACAGCGACTCCTCAAGAGCGTACGGTTTATTTACTATTATACCACTAAGGTGGCAAACAATCATACGGTCTGCCTGATGGTAAAAGTTACTGTCGCCTACGGATATTTGCAACACCACGGGTGTCAGTCATGCGTTGCCGACCCTCTAAAACGTCTTCATGCCTTTCCTGTTTTATTTAATATCAGTAAGCACATAATGCGTTATTTTATCGGCAGCAGGGGTGGCAACGCTTGAGAGATACTCCTTGTATTGCAAGTGTTCATAAGCTACGTTAGCCACTTTACATCATGTGCGTACCCGTATGCTTGCATGGCTCCGGACGTTGTGTGATCAGAGATGTGATTTATTATACTCGTATTTGTATTTAACGAAATAGGAGTTATCCTATAACTTCAAGGATGTCTCGTATTGCACCCAAGTACTTGATACAGTATCATTACTACTTACATAGTTTTTCATTTTAGTACACATATGTTTTTTTTATAGAACAGCCGTGTTTGAAGTCTGTCTTATCTCCTTTTGCAGTAATAAACCAGAATATTCAAACACTGCCCTTGTATGCAAATATACGTTTAGGTGGTCGCGGATTGTGCGTGACGTCGCATGCGAGCGCATAGCCTAGGTGTACGGCTCCCCTTACATAACATTAAACTTAAGTAAAATTTCACTCATCACATAGCAGCGCTTTTTATATTGTTATTTATAAAGACCAATAAATAGCAAGAAAATTTAAATAATTTATTAATTTTTGAATTAATTTACTGAAGCGAATAATGTGGCTCAGGATCATGTCTGAGTCAGTCCTCTCTGTATACTCCGCAAGGGATTTGGCTTGAAGATATAAATAATAATAAAAATATAAACCACCTGGTTAGAATAATCAACTTGACTATTTTTTTATATACCTATTAGATTTTTAATTAATAAATAATATAATAATATCCGCATGTATTTAAAAATTTTTGCTCCGCACTCTTATTTGCAATGCAAGAATGAAACCAAGCCTTTAGTGAAAGAGAAGCGTGAAGGACAAATTATGAACAAGGAAAAGAAGCTGACGAAAAACTTGGAGGCAAATCCCAAGCTCTTTTAAAGAGAGATAAAGAAGTTTCGGGGTGGTTCGTCGGCATCCAGAATGGACAAGATAAAGTCTAAAGCTGGAGCTATTCATGCTGACATTCAGGAGGTGTTAAAATGGTGAAGTGAATATTTTAAGGAAATGTACGACTATGCCTTGGACATTAACACTGAGAGTGAGTTTGATACTCACTTCACGTTGATGGCGTCTGATGAAGGTATACCTATAGATGAGATTGAATGGTCGATACGAAGGTTCAAAAATAGAAAGTCAGCGGGAATTGATATGATCACAGCTGTAATGATCAAACTAGGTGGCGCTTACGTCCGTGACGCCCTCTGGTACTTAAGCATTCTATGTTGGGCAACTGGAAGGGTCCCAATGGACTGGAGACGGGCAGTCATCGTACTCTTGTACAAAGGCAAGGGGTTACGCATTGACTGCGTCAGTTGTAGGACCATCAATTTGATCAGCTTAGCAGCAAAATCATATGGATAGGTAATTGAAAGTAGAACGATAGTAAAATCCGTTGAAATGCTGTGAGAGGCACAGGGAGGATTCCGAAACGGAAGAGGATGTACTGATCAAGATTTCTCACTGTACGATATCGCGAAGAAGCACCTGGCCATAGGCCAGATGGTTTTCTGTGGTTTCAGATCTTGAGAAAGCATTTGACAGGGTTGTGTGGATGGAACCGTGGGATATTTTGCCGAGATACGGGATTGACGGTGTACTGCTTCGTGCTGTGCGGTCCATTTACAAGAATTGCTCAGCATGTGTACCCTGGTACCCTATCTATCTATCTATAACTTCACGCTAAATCCCTTGCGGGGTAGGCAGAGAGAACCGAGCGCCACATGACTCGATCCTTACATACCTCACTCGCTTCTTTAACATTCATTGCTCTTTTCATGCACGCTCGCCAGTTTCTAGGGCTTCTGACGTCACCTTCTGATAGAACACGACCAATTTGATCATGGTATGATGTCAAAATTGCTGTCTAACAGGGTTGCATGCTCTGCTAGGCTGTTTGACCTGTATCTCGAGTTGTCTGCAGAGAATAAGGTCAACGAATGAAGGATTGCGCATGGGTAACCTTGTGGTGAACTGTCTACTTTATGCAGATGATACTGTGTTATGCCGAAACACCATCTTTCATTATTGTGACCAGTGTTTGTAGTTCAAACACTGGTCACAATAATGAAAGACGATTGTATGAGTAGGGCATACTATTGAATGCGAAGAAGATAAAGGTATATTTGAAAGAGAAGAAACCAGAACCAATGTAAGGATTACTGTTAATGATGAAGTGTTGGAACAAGTGGATGAGATTGTATATCTTGGATGCGCTTTCAGCAGGGATGGAAGATACACAACAGATGTGGAAAGATAAATAAGTGCTGCGAATAGTGTGAAAGGAGCGTTGGGAAAACTTCTTGGCAGTAAAAGCTTGAGCCAGAAGTCACAGCTTACATAATGCAGTGCGAGTCCCAACGCTTAATTAGCGAAGCGAGAGCTGGAAATAGTAGAAAGAACATGAAAGTAGGATAAACGCGGGTTCGCAATGATGATGTTAGAAACAGAGTTGGTCTGAAAGAGAGTGTTGGTGTTACAATAAGAAGAAGCATGCTCCGTTGGTTCGGACCTGTTGAAAGAATGTAGGAACAAAGAATTACGAAACAGATATACAACATAAAAGTAGAAGGATGTATACTGCTATAGATATATAGATAGATAGCATATTACTGCTTAGGCTAAGACTTACGTACCATGAGAAAAAGGATTAGAAGGTGATGTTAGGTGCCTTAGAAATCGGCAAGAGTGCCTGAGAAGAGCTATGAATGTTAAAGAAACGAGTGAGATGTGTAAAGATCGAGTCATTATACTAGGGGAGCTGGGCCTGCGGCGCATTGGCAGACCTGCTTTTGCACAAAAAGTAAATAACACCAAGCTGCGTAAGCAGAGCTGCTAACCCTAACCCTTATTTCAATAAATATTTTAAAAATTAATTTAAACCGGAATATACTCGTATATTTGCAAAACTTGAAATGAGCTCGCCATACGCGCTCCAATAGACTTTGTATTGGAACGGTTTTTCGGGCGATAACATCACTTATCGATATCCTTTATTGAGCTAATCGAAATTTAATTTATCTTAGGGGAATCTACAATACTTGAGGTACATTCACGTCGCAAAATCAGCTCTCTAGCTTCTAAACTGAAGGAGTACTACGTGTAACAGTCGAAAACCGCAAAACTGCAAAAAGACAATTTTCTCGGTTATAAAGCTTCGCTGGCTAACGCAGCTCTGCAATTATAAGTCACCGAGTAGACCACAATTATATTCGAATACGAGTATCACTTTATAAATTGAGCCCTTCTTGCATCATTTTGATATTAACAGTTTCAGAAACACAGTCCTAAAGCGAAACAGGGTTATTGTGTTTCTGCTAATGACTCCTAAGGGATTGCTACGACACCAGTGGTCAAGTGCGAACGTCCGAGTATGCTTACATCATGAGTTCATGTGTGGAGGATTTTTGACGAACAGTTTGACAGATGGAAGAACCATAAGTGTCGTTTACCTTTTTTGAAAGGCATTCTGAGAAGGGAATCCATAACCATATAAATTCGTAGTTTTATATATAATGGTTTGTATATTGTTTATAGAGCGAAGAGCTCGATGGCGTCGTTGCGCGTGTCATTCTAACCGAACACACAGGTTAAGCAATGTGGACCGCAGCCTGTCTATGGATGGGTTCATCTATCTCGAGTTTCTCCGAGATTCGGAGGGCACGTTAAACCGTCGGTCCCGACTATTGTCGATAGATGACAGTCGTTAAGCTAAATCAGTGGCCCTCGGGCGGCTTTAAAACACTGGCCTCCGCCAATCTGCATTTGAGCACCGAGGCGGAGTTGCTCTAAACCCCTTCGATGGAAGGGAGACCCGTATCCCTACAGTAGGATGAGTAAGGGTTGATGTGGTAAATGTGGTTTTAATATAACAGGAAATATAAGTGGTGGTAGAATTGTGTTCTAAGGAACCATGTTGTCGCTTTCAGACTACGTGCAATAACAAATTGAAAAAGCTCATAAGTATACAATTTGGAAACGAACCTAGCCTTTAAAAAAACCTATACGGATATATCGTTATGAAAGTTGTTAATAAATTTATTAACAAATAATAACTAGCTAACCTTTGTTGTTACCAGTAAAGCTTCTAAGGAGTCGTTACCAGCAAGAGAGTGGCAACGGGTAAGCAATTGCTGAAAAAAAAAAACAGCAAAAGCTTCCTGTATTGCAAGCATTCATAGGCTACGGTAACTACTTTGCATCAGGTGGGCCATATACTTGCTGATTGGCCATATATCGCATTAAAAAAAGTTTTTAAAAATAACCGATAAACAAATGATGCTAATTACTAAAGACACTTTGAAAAATACGGCGTATATATATTTGTTGAAAATCATATACGTCTTATCAAAACTCTTCTCAGATTGTCTCCTGGTATCATGTTTCAGTGAACAGGCTCAAAACAGAGCAGATTAAGGGCCTCGCATTGTTATCAGGCCGTGTTTTCTGGTAGGCACAATAAGTCACGGGAACAAAAACGACGTTGCCATAGCATCGAGAAATGGGAATCGTAATGGACCATCACCCTTGAATACTCTCATTTATACTATACGTTCGAGGAATATATATTAAGACATACCTGTTTAGTACCAAGGTAATTGGTTTAAATTTACGATTTTGTAGTAATTGTTCAATAAATACCCTCTGTTGATATATTTGAGCTATATTCGCGCGACCTTCCTATCACTCTAGGCAGAGGAACTATAAGCACTGTAGAACCATGCCCTTACATACCTGAGTCGCTTTTGTAACATTCATAGATCTTTTCATGTACACTTGCTGGTTCCTGGGATTGCTGACACCACCTTGATCTTCGTTGATCCTTCCACTTTTGTGTGGTGTTTTATAATTTTATTTTTTATGCAATGTCTGGAGGCATACAAGCATACGGTCCACCTGATCTAAAGTGGTTATTCTAGCCTATGAACACTAGTAATACATTAAGTATCATTCGCGCGATGTAACCTCTGCTGCTAGCATAACAACTCCTTGGGAGCTCATTACTTACTCGCAGGAACACAACAAACCTCCAGGGACTTCGTTATTTGGCTGCGGTTCTCTGTGAAGTGGAGGTATTTCCCAGTCGGGCTGCTTTGATTCGCCTTACCATATAAAAACACGCAGACCATGTATATTTGTCCTGTGTGGGAATCATACCCACGAGCGTTGGTGTCAAAGTCGCGTTATTAACCACGGCGCCACCGAGCTCGTCTGAATACTTTCACTCGGAATTATTTCTACAGGTCCGAAGCAACGAAGGATGCCACTTCTTATTTTAGCTTCAATACTCTCTTTCAAACCAGCACTGTTTCTTACATTGTCATTCCGAACAAGGTCTACAAGCGTTAGGCAAATTTTACGCAATCCTCGTATTTCGACCGTGTTTCTACTTTCATGCATTCCCTGCCATACTCAGCTCTCGTTTCCATATCTGGAATCTGGGACATATTTGAAATATATAATTGGAGAAGGTTGGAAATATACCATGGGTTATATCAGATTTACAAAAATTAGCATAAAGTTAATTTATCCAAATTTTTGTATTATGAAATTAATAATTATCAAAAATCATCTTATAAAAGATTTGAAATTACCTTAAACGAGATTAAATTTTACTTCATTTTCTCTTTGTTTTCTTTTCTCCGTTTGCCTAAATCCTATAACGAAGGACAGAGAGTTACGTAAAACATCATAAAATTGAAATGACAAATTAGATTTTGGAACCGACATATGTAATTATATATGTGGAGGAAATGTGAACGCTTTATATAGTACCTCATATTATAGTATATACCTTAGTATGGTACATAGTTATTTAATATCAGAGACAAATTGTATATGTCAGGATGTTCTTCACCCATATTATCAAGTTACAAAACAAATTTAGATGTAGGTACTCAAATGTCGTGCCGACAAATCTGATCGGAAGTACTGTAAGGATTTAAGGACCATTGAGTCGAATCTCAGCCGTCGACTGGATAAATTGCCATAGACAAAGGCCAAACAGACAACAACGCTGTGATACTGACGATAACGAGCCCTAATAGCCGCCATTGAGCCGTCTTATCAAATGTCAAGAGATAATTTAAAATAATATAATTTACTTTTTCAAACATAGCAAAGATTTTTAAATGGCTGATGCTTTTCATTTTAATGGTATAAAAATAGAAAAAACAAAAGGACGAGGGTGGAATCTCGTTTACGGCAAGTTGTAAAAACTTTCGATTCTAAATATATGCTGCTGTGCAATACTACGTCTAATATTGTACTGAAGAGAAACGGATTAAGCACGGATCCACGGTGGACCCCGACAGTGATTGGTAAGGGTTGCGTGTCGCTAACGGCAGTCTTACCTATAGCATAGGAATCGAGATATATACCCCGGCAAATTAAGGTACTCTTTTGGATCTCAGTAGCTACCAGATCATCATCATCGTGCCAGGAATACAGGATCGAAGGTCTTCTCGCGGGGTAACTGACAAACATCTGCACCGATTCTTTCAATTAAAAATTGGAGTGATGACACTCAGTCTCCATTGGTCCGGGATTTTTCCGATGACAAATATGTGGGTACATAGGTTGGTCAAGGTACTCACACCACGAGGTTTTGTGTTTGACTCATAAGTACGCTCGTAACTGCTTAACCGGTTTTGATATTTGTTACGTCAATAGATTCGTCTTGATAACGAGAGCGTCACTGGGTGCCTTAAATTAAATTTTTGGTACATTAAATTTTAAAAATTCCAAATGGCAGATTTTATGCGACTTATGCGGGCAGAAAATATATTTCATTTAAGGCCCTCGGTAATTGGGGTATCAAATTAAAGGGCTTTAAAAGGCGAGTACGAAAATATATGCAAATCTATATATTTGAAAGCATTTCGGAGTGACTAATAACAGAAAAAATCTTTTTAGTTCTATTTTTTATACCGCAATCGGGGTATTTTGATTTTATCTTGAAAATGACACAATGCAGCTCAATAAAGCCTTATAGCAATAAAAACAAAACCAATCGATTTATAACAATAATGTTTATTCACTTTCGCAATAATTTTCTGTTGTGCTATCGTCATCGTCGTATAAATATTGATTTCATTGTCAATGAAATTATCAATATTGACGTCTCTGTCCAAATCTTCCATTATTATTTGCTAACACCTCTTTACAAAGTTATACTATTAATTAATACCATTATAAAGCTCTCCTAATACGACCAGTAGGTAGAAAATAATCATACATTCACGTGAATAAACTATTCAAATATTAGTGTAACTGGAATACCAACCTTTAACTTGAGTCCAAATTAAACATCATTATATTGACAATGGTACAGTGGTGTTCTAATAATTTTGTTCAAGTGCAAGTTGATCAATTTGATATCTAAATTTTACAAGTTTATTTTCTTTTACCAATTTCAATAACTCCGCTTTAAATAATTGTATGTCAGCTTTAATATCGTTTTGTTTGCAACTATTCAAATCAGCCTTTTTATCGCCTGAGTAGGCGTATGGTGCACTGAATGATTGTATATTGTTCGGGGACGTTTGGAAGTAAACATGTTCTAAACCAATCTTTAAATTGATTAGCGTCCATTTCTTCATGGAATTCCTTCGTACTCTTCGATTCGAATGCAAGTAAAGGTGTTGTTCACGAAACCTCCCCCGGCTGATACAGCATGACAAATTATTAAGCGTCCACCTTTCCCTATCGGTACTTTAGAACCGGATGCTGTCGTGTCGTCGTCGATTGGAGTTCATCCATGTCTCGTCGATAAATATAACATGATTCCAACCAGTAATTTAATTAATTTCTTACAAAATTGGAATTCTTTGCTAATCGTATCTTTTCATTATAATTTTCCTTTTGTCGGTTTTCTTGTATTTGAAATTATTTTCAATAATTTGTTTCATTATGAGTATGTATGAAAGAGAGCGTCGGTGTTAAAATAAGAAGAGGCATGCTCCGTTGGTTCGGACATGTAGAAAGAATGCAGGATGAAAGAATGACGAAGCAGATATACAATGCAAAAGTGGAAGGATGTAGGAGCCGAGGAAGGCCAAGACTTACCTACCATGATCAAATTGGTCATGTTCTATCAGAAGGTGATGCCAGGAGCCCTAGAAACCGGCGAGCGTGCATTAAAAGAGCAATGAATGTTAAAGAGGCGAGTTAAGTATGTAAGGATCGAGTCACGTGGCGCTCGGTTTTCTCTGCCCACCCCGTAAGGGATTTGGCGTGAAGTTATAGATAGATAGATTGTTTTATTATTGTTATTAGCGACCAAGAGCTGCCTGTAAACAAGCCAGCTTCTTGAAGAGATATTAATAAAGTTCTCACAGTAGGGTACTCGTTTCTTCTATAATAGGCGTACACATGGTTCCGAATAGCGTCTGTGTCGAACGTGTTAATACCTGTCACAGGTTTGCTCTTCTTCCTCTTTTTAGGGATATGTAATACGTTTTGCTCGCAATCGCAGGGCCCATACTTTTCTTTTACGATGGTCCATAACGTTTTTTTTTTGTCTATACCAACTGCATCTGAGACACGATCCTGTACTTGTGTTCCTAGCAATAGAGGCCCACCGTTAAGTGACTCTCGTTGAACATAATCGTGCAACTTCACAATCAATTGGTTATTTATGGTCCGCCCTCTCTTCGACATGTGAAAAGAGTTCGTAAAACACCACAAAATATGTTCAAATCACTATGCTCAATCAAAGTTCAGTGAAAAGCTAAAGTCAACGTGATTGTCAACAGAAGTAGTCCAAAAACAAAACCAACTCCGAACACAGTCACCGATGACGCTTTCATATTTCATTCATAGTGTTGTCAATTAAAATTTTTCTTTACTGCTTTAGGTGTTCACTTAAAACTTTATTGAAATAATATGTATATATATATATATACACATATATATATACCGTATATATATATATATATATATATATATATGTCGCAACGTGGATGTAATGGTCGTCAGGTGGCTCGTTGTTCATGGCGAATAAAGCGAAATACCAGCGTAGTTAATCTTCTCAATATTTAATCAGTCCATTACAATAATAATCGTAATAAAAGTTATACTCAGATCGCAGATTTGCTCCATTGCTCGATTCGTAATGCCGCTTCCAATGACGGTATGTCATCTTGACGTTTTGACAACTGACCACAACCGACATTTCGAGCAAACCATGACAAATACAACCGGTGTTGCCAATCCAACGATGTCGCGCTAGCGCCGACTTGGCATTTTGATCCGTTATTATTAAAACTAGCATCACGGGGATTGATTTCTTCCGGGCTTCTCAATATGGTGTTGCTACCTCTGCGACATATATATACCGTTAGTTAGTTATACAGTTATTTCAATGTAGGTATTATTTTGTATTTTTATATGGAAGATAGTCGGTGAAAATCAGCGATTAAATTAGTTAGTGTTAGTGGGTAAAAAAAAAAACGACTGAGAACGTAACTATTTTTCAGACGTTATGTAGTAATTCAAAATTATATTCTACTTCGAAAATTACGTAAAAACAAATACTTGAAGTATGTTTTTATATATTAAGTATTTATAGCGACAAATAAGCAAAAGTGGTTTTTGAACCAAAAAAGTAATAATTGTATTTATATTATTTTCTTGATTTCATCATAAGTTACATTCTATTGTCATGACTAGCTGTCAAAACGGACCTATTATTTCTCTATAACTTTAGTCTGCAGAATAGCGAAAAGAATAAAGAAAAAAACAATAGTGATTTCTGCTCTGAGTACTCGTATATTTTGATGACAAGAATTTTCACGTCATCTAGCCTGGTAATTTTGCCTTGTTTTTTTACTAACTTTACTTACATTAAAATGCGAAAGGGGTGGGTTACGTTATGCTCAGTGAATTACTTGTTTGTATAATGCTTTGCGAGTTATACATAATTCATCTATAAGTACGTTATTGCAATTAAATTAGGTTTAAATTAGGTCATTCCAATAATGTAATTGATAATTTAAGATAATTTAATTTATTTATAAGAACGAAAAAGAGCAGGAGTTCTAAGAAATAAAATGATTATGGAAGAAATACATATCTCATTAAGACGAAAATCTACTCGGAGTTACGTTTTGTTGAGATACATTCACAATAAAACTTATATTCACTATAATAATCAGCTCAAGCTATAACGGCCCAGGAGAAAATTTAGTGCAATTTTTTTACGTGTATATTCTTTACATAAAGAAATGTTAGAGTTTTTATAGGCAATTCAGTCGGTGAACTTTTGGAATGTTTGAAATCGGAACGGGAATATAAATACGTTTTTCACTGCCTCTTCGAAGTTTAGTTAGCCAATTTTTCCCTTGTAAAAATTTTTCATAATCACGATAAAAAGGGAAGTCAGTTGCATCAAGTGTTGGTAACTACTGTAGTATTGACGTCCGTTGTGCAGCTCATTATAAAGTCAACGTTGTCATAAAGGAGTCAACTAGAGCAATTGACAAGTTTCTATTATTTGACATGTAGTTCGATTGAGTTATAAACATTTGCAGTGCACCTCGAGTGGGTGAATGACACATGATTTCGGTTTTTCTATACAACTAGATTGGCACACAAACATGCGGCCTGCATTAGATGGTAAGCGGTCACCGCAGCCTATTGACGCTCGAAACACCACGGCGATGCTACTCGCGCGCTGCCAATCTTGTGACCTAAAGATGTTTCGTCACAGTACCCAGTAATTTCTCTGCCATATCTCACCCTTCAAACCGAAACACAGCTATATAAATATAGCTGCCCAAGGATAAAGTGTCTATATTCCTACACCACCTTAATTCCATCAAGAACAAAATCAAATTCACCATGGAATTAGAGGCAAATAATTCACTAGCATTCCTTGATATATTAATTACCAGGAAACTTGACAACTCACTTACTCACACAGTGTATAGGAAACCCACCCATACAGACAAATATCTCAATGGTAACTTACACCACCATCCATGTCAGTTAGCTATCGTAGGCAAATCTTTGTTTCAGAGAGCACAAGGCATCTGCGACGCTGAGCATCTAGAGGAGGAACTCCAACATGTCAAACAAGTACTGCGGAGCAACAGTCACAAACTCCCTCGTATGCGTCACAGAAACCGCCCGAAGCCACCTACAGTTGAACGTCAACCTGCCATCTTACCATACTTAAAGGGAGTCACAGACAAAATTGGCAACATCTTATGGCGAGCTTCAATTAAAACTTATTTCAAGCCCCATAAGAAGATCAGTCAATTTCTAAGACATATCAAGTCTAATATCCCCTTACAAGATGCAGGAGTATACAAATTAGACTGCGAATGTGGTTTATCATACATAGGGCAAACAAAGAGAAGCGTAGGTACTCGTGTGAAAGAACACATTGCTGACATGAAGAATAGGCGCGATAAAAACTCTGCAGTATGTGAACATACACTGGACCAGCCAAACCATTACATCCGGTTCGATAAACCACAAATCCTCGCCAAGGAGAATCGCAACATGCCAAGAATGTTGCGCGAGGCTATTGAAATAAGAAAACACCCCAATTTCAATAGAGAAGATGGTTGGCAAGTACCACCTGCTTGGGATCCAGCCCCAAAAAATAATCAAGTCCCAAACCCAAAGATCTAAAAAATGTTCGGACACTGTGAGCGATTTTTGTGTGAATCGGAACATATACAATTAATCCATCCATGTCGGTAGATGTAATAATTGAATAACTAATGTAAGACAAATAGCACCTTAGTCTTCCTGCGACCACGGACGCTGCAAAGCGTTCGAAACGTCAGGTTCAACAAAATAATAAAATACGCGATACTTCCGTTAAAAATTGTTTAATTCAATGTTATTTTATTCGACTAATTCCGATGAGATGGAGATGAATCTGCTTCGACCTTGGCTGCCAATTTATCGTTATCAACCAATATATAAATATCAAAATAGTAGCTGAGAGAATGCATTTGGCATAAATATATAGATAGATACATAGTTAACATTCTTTATTTTCCGGTGATCGCGGAGCTCATAGTTGGAATCAAAATATCCGGAACGAGAGATCATTCGTTCGTAACGTTGCGGTCATTGTATTGCGTGCCATTGGAGCTACATTTATGTTACCGTTCGTATTTGAAAATAACGTGCAATTATATTTTTCTATGATTAAACAGTTATATCACCGTAAAATCGGACGGCTGATAAACAAATACACAACTGATTCTTATTAAATTCAATTAATTTTAAAAGAATCTGTTGATTTAAATCCGAATCGTTTATTTGAATTTGGAATTTCAAGTAGAATTAATAATTAAATCTGATTTCAACCTTTAAATAACGTTTATTAAGGCTTAAATCGGATTTCATTGTTTATTACAAACTTAAAAAGCGGCGATCGTTATATCGCATCATAGTGGCATGAAGTTGCGGAGTCTCGATAGCATTATCCATAAGGTATTCATTGTTCTATTTTCGTGCTACGGTGGGTGGTAAACAAGCATACAAAAAATATGTGGATATATAATTTGAGGGAATTACACATATGAATCAAATTCAGTATTATTAAAGTCAGAATATTCATGACTTGAATATCATTGATGTTCAATAAATTATAAAGTAATTAAATGAATTTTTGATACACAGTAGATGCACTATGGGTGCTTATTGTACTAGGAATATTATTCACACATTGCCTGTGGCTAACACAGCTACTCGTCAGTAGCTTCCAACAGATTTAATGCGTAGAAAGACAACGACCCACCAGGTAATTATAATTTCGTTGCGGCCATATTTAGAGTTACTTTTCCAGTTGTGGTGATAATTAATAAATATTGCCGTGCGCTACCATAATTTCGGAAAAAACTTGTTTGCTAATTGCCAGGATGCCCCGCGTGCTGGTGACGTCATTGAGTCAATTCCTCAAATGTATTATTAGTTGTAGCTAATCTATCAATTACGAATACTTTCTCAATTTGATAATGCATAAACAATTTAAATTTCGCACATAAATTTCGAAGTAAAGTAAAGTGGGCCGTAAAGTGAACTTTAAGGGCCCACGAACTTAGTGTAAGTGTCCCAGAGAAGGCAGCGTCCCGAAACTTATACTTTCAAATAACACTTGGTAAGCTGGATTGAGACAGTTCCTTACTGAAGACGACATACAAATGTCTCAAAATAATTACCATTGCAGTAAAATATAATGTTTATACCATTAGGGTGACAACTAAGCATACGGCCTTTGTGATGGTAAGTAGTTACCGTAGCCAATGGGCACTTTCAACTCCAGGGATGTCACATTGTTCGTTGCCGGCCTTGTAAATTCTCCTTTACGGCTTTTTTGGAGAACCTTATGCTGTAATTTCTAGGGAAAACCTCGGTAGAGAGTTCTTAAGAGTTTTTGGTACGGTATCAGGGCCCTTTCTTTCTACTGTGATGGAACTAGGGTCTTGAACAACACCAGGGTGAAAATAATTCCCTAGAGTTCATTCATAACTAGTTATTAAACAAAGACAAAAATGTCTTTTTACGTAACCAGTTATAAAACTCTTATTGAGTGTATTGTATTTATTTTTTAGTAGCAATAAGTGAGTTTCCACTTATCTCTACCAGTAGATATAAGTTAACGTTTTTTCCACTTATCCGTACCAGTGGGGATACCTTGGTAGGGATGGTAAGTACCAGGAGGAAAAAAATATTATACGGATTTATTTCCCCAATAGCGTTTTTTCGAATTGGAAACCTGCACAAGGTTATGTATTAAAGTTCCGTTATATTCTTCATTGGTGAGTACACTCGGAGTAGCAGGTCACTTAACCCACTTAGGCTTTTTTAGACATAATTGTCAATACTCGCCTGAGGGTGCTAGGGTCGTCACCCAACAAGATTGCTAATAACATATAAGGGATATGACGTTACAAATTGGCCACATTACTGTTACGGTACATATGAGAGCCTCATTTGTAATACGAATCTCGTTATACCGTCTTTTGGCTTGATACGCCCCTTTATACCCTATACTCGTATATTCTAGGGCCCGTGCCCATAAATTACACGGTTTATGGGAATTCAGACGTGTGACATGTATGTTCTATTTACTAAAGGGAATATCCACTTGCTAAACTAAACACATAAAGTAGGCAGCTTTTAAAACTATAGCGGTTTCTCATACCTTCTTAATATTGCACTGCACGAGTATTCATCTAAACAAAGATGGTATAAGTAGAAAGTTTTAATAAGAAAAATTCTATTTATAATAAATAGAGCTAAACCATTTGCTCATTTTCTTTTAAAGAAAATTCTAATACAATTATTGAAAGCATTGTGAAAACTGAGAGTTAACTAAAATACCAACTTATTCTTGAAATTTTTGCAGAGTTTTATTTCAAAGGCAAGTCACTTCTCGTTTAATTCGGCCTTAGTATATTTTCTTTTAATTCAATAAATGTCAAGTAACATTCTCCTTTTTTTATTATGTGTCCTTATTGATTTAAAACTTTTTTAAATAAAAAGTTATTTTAGGAGGAAGGCCCGCAAATTAGAATAAAATAGAAATGGTTACCTGCGGGTATATTATGAGTATCACCGATAATACGTAAACAAAATAATGCGTCCAATTTTATTCCGAAGTACTGAACCAATTAAGCAGATTTTCGACGAGAAGTATCTTGACGTAATTTAGCAATGTTTGGATTTTGACCACATAAATTGCGAACTCTTTGCAAAGTTTCTTTGCTAACAGCCGAAATGCCATAGCACCTTTTTTAAGGTTCCATACCTCGAAAGGAAAAACGGAACCCTTATAGGATCACTCCGTTGTCCGTAGGTCATGAATGCGTTATTTTCTTCGGAATGAGTGGAGGTATCAAGTTATAATTAATATCTAATACTCAAACCTGCAATCCCTTAGAGCAGGGGAAAAAATAAACTTATAAGTCCACACAATCAAAAGATATAGACGTTTATGCTTCATATGTTGACACTCGTAACGGAATCAAATCTATATGGTACTTCCCATTGATCTAGAATCATTAAATTTGGCAACAAGCAATGTTATGTAGCACAAGTAAAAGGAATAATTCGAAAACCGTAAATTTGTAGTTACATCACAAAAAAAATATTTTTCACGAAAAATATTTTCCAACTTATTTGCTGCTGGTATGTTTCAACAGTTTTCCAATAGCAAAGTTAAATTTCCCTCTCAATTCAGTTTGTCTTTTCGTTAGAGCAATGTTCGGTGCTTTCATAGTTTATGCGATTCCCGTGACGGTAGAACTGTTTACATATTAGGTTATGTTAACAGGTTTGTGCGGAACCCTCGGTGTGCAAATCCGACTCGTACTTGGCCGGTCTTTGTTTAATTAGATTATTTACACAAATAAATAAACAAAGTGATACAAGTAAGTACTAATTAAATAAATTCGCCGATCATCGCTACAATACGATTACATGTTCCGACGATAAATGGTTAATTAATTATTTTTGATGAGCTTATCTATACCTACACGGAGGTGCCGGTTGTGGAAGGCAACAAGTTCCAGACTCTATGATTCAGAAGTTTGGATGAACATATTTACAGAATAACTTTGGATTATCACAGAGACTGACCCGAAATATATACTGGCCTGTAAGTCATCGAATATGAACAAAATCCTTTGAATGAGCTCATACCATGTCGATGTGTCACAGCTGCTCTAGAACGAGATCCAAAGAAGCTTGAAGATACCTTAAGAAAGTGAATGCGTGCAGAGCAGGTACGAGAGGTGACATTGTTACTATAAAAAATTTCAAGCAGAGACGTGACGCCTGAAGGGCACATCGTTTTTTTTTGTTTTTTTTTTATACAACGTCGGGAGACATACAAACATACGGCTCATCTGATGTAACGCAGTTATCGTAGCCTATTAGCACTTGTAATATATTAAGTCATATCACTCGCGCGATGCCTTCTCTGTTGCTTACACAGCAACTCCTTAGGAGCTTTACTGGTGACCTCACTCACACGCAGGAACACAACTATCGTCTAAGGAGTTGTTATTTTTCTGTGAGGCGTATTTTTTTGTTACTTTCCAAGACGGGCTGCTTTAATGCGCCCCACCTCTCTCAAAACATCCAGAATAAGGCAACATGTTCATGTACACAAAATGTTTGGCTTTTTGGGAATCGAACCCACTAGCGTTGATGTCAAAGTCGCGTCATTCACGACTGAGCCACCGAGCTCATCAGCGCTACTCAAGATATCCTCTGAACTTGAAGTGTTGTCGCTGCGTGAAGAATATACTTTGTTATTTAATGAGCATTTTATTTTATCTTTTAATGAAGTATTCGATGAAAAAGACGTGATAAGTATAATAGGGTAACATAACGTCGTCACAGAATAATTATATACTTTACTAATGTAAGGCTGTCAGGAAAACGCTACGTTTCAATTATAACTTTATTAAGAAAAGTTTCAAAATGCTCTAAATATTTTATACCAAGCCACTAAAAGGTGACATTTATATTAAGTCTAACTGCTGCCTGTAGCTTCGTCAACATATATATTTTTTAATATTATTAGGCAAATTACACAGGACCATCTAGACGTAAACAAAAGTTGTACTATGGATATTAGGCAAGTGATAAACATACGTAAAAAGATTTTTAAAAATACAAACTTATAATACACAGAAAACACACAGACAAAAAGACACGATCGTATACTAACTGCTGTCTGCCACACAAATATTTGCCCTGTTTGGGAATCGAACTCACGAGCCTTGGTGCTAAAAAAGCCACCGCTAGACATTCTACCACTGAGCTCGTTAGTTTTTTTTTTAAGTTTTATACTACAACACCACATAGTCGTTTAAAAATTACGAAGTGGTATAAATATCGTATGTAACCTATCATCGAAATATATTTCATCAATGTCTGTTCAGTACTTTATGAACGATGCGCGCATGATGGACAGACGGTCAAACGGATTTTTTAAATAAATGTTTGACTTACATAACGATACAATTTTTTTCGTTTCTTTTTATACATAATCGGAAGGCATACAAGCAAAAGGCTCACCTGAAGTAAAGCGGTTACCGTAGGCTATGAACGCTTGCATTACATTAAAGATTACTCGTGCGGTTAACACGGCAACTCCTTAGGGGCTTACTCATATGCAAGAACACAACAACCCTCCAGGGAGTTGTTATTTGGCTGCGGTTTTCTGTGATGTGGAGGTACTTCCCCAGACGGGCTGCATTGACGCGCTCTATCTCTTTTAAAAACACCTAGATCATAGAGATGTTCATGCACAAAAAAAGTCGTGTGTGGAAATCAAATCGCTTACGCTACTTTGACGCCAACATCATAAGCGTTAAAAAAGTAGCGTTACTAACCACTGCGTCATTGAGCTCGTCAAATAGTTAAACTGTATCATTCATTGATTCATGGAAACTTTGACTTTTTTATACTACGTCGGGAGGTATACAAGCGTACGGCCCACCTGATGTAAAGCGGGTACCGTAGCCTATTATCTCTTGGGATATATTAAGTATCACTTGCGCGATGCCTCCTCTGCTGCTTACACAGCAACTTCTTGGGAGCTTACTGGTAACCTCACTCACACGCAGGAACACAACAACCCTCTAGGGATTTGTTATTTGGCTGCGGTTTTCTGCGAGGTGGAGGTACTTCCCCAGACGGGATGCTTTGATGCGCCTTACCTCTCTTAAAACATCCAGACCAAGGCAAACAGACATGTTCATGCACACAAATGTTTGCCTCGTGTGGGAATCGAACCCACGAGCGTTGGTATCAAAGTCGCGTCATTCACGACTGAGCCACCGAGCTCGTAAAACTTGAAGAACGAACCACGTGGATGATCGCCCACACAGGTGAATAACACTGAATTGAAGGAGATGGTGAAAGATCGGCTTTCGAGTCAAACTACTCAGGAATTAGCGGCATGGTTTAACGTTAGCTTACATAATATTGACTCATTAGCATCAAATCAATGAGATAAAAAAATATGAAAAATGACTGTTTCATGATTTGCCTGATCTGCAGAAACGCAACTGAAAGAAACGCATGTTGAAACTTGTGTTGTCTTGTTGAATTGGTACAGAAATGAAGGAATATTGGTTCGAATTGTGACATGTGACGAAAAGTGGATTTTTGTGAGTGGATAAGCATGGTGAAGTGGCAGTGAGCCGGCCACATAGTTCGTAGAAACGACAACCGCTGGGGAGGTTCTCGAATGGCGTCCCTGTACTGGTACACGCAGTGTGGGACGACCCCTCCATTAGATGGAGCAACCTTAAGAGGTTTGTAGGGAGTCGATGGACGCAGGTGGCGCGGCATCGAGACGAGTAGCACTCTAGAGGGAAGGCCATGTTTAGCAGTGGACGAGTACAGTTTGAGATGATGATGATGATGAAATAAATATGTTACATCTTTAAAAAAAAACGAGTTTGAATTTTTCAGTACAAATCGGAAATTTCACACTTGAACCCCTAATATGTATGTACAAAATATACCTTTATTTTTAAAAACGTAAGTTGGCTACATCTATAAAGCTTATGTAAATTGTGGACTTACTCCACTAAGCTATCCAGGTGGATATCATAGTATAAATTGTATTTTTTGCGTTGGAGGACCATTTCGAGCGCGATTATGTAGCAGAAATATGAAGATAAAACGTAAGTGCAAAGAAATAAATTTAGTAATTTGAAAGCAAAATCGGTAAAACAAAGAAAAAAATAGTTAAGTCTCCTTTTCTGTTCTGTTTACTAACCGATTTTCTTTTTTTTTTTGTTTAGTGGCGACCGACGAGATTTAGTGTAGTCAGTAAAAAAATAAAATGTGGAATAAAACGAAACATGCAATTAACCATGACTGTGAAGTATGTATGTATTGATAATATTATAACTATGTATTGGCCTGAGTGTGTCCTATGTATCATAAGTGTGTATTAACTGAAATAAATGTACTTGCGTATGTTTATCAGTGATTAGCGCTATGGTTACTTAGGGCATAGCTTAGGGGCTAGACGGCGCTGTGTAATTTATCCAAAGATATTTATTTATAAGTTTGCCTCAAATTATGATTGTAGTCAAACTTCAACAATGGAACGACTACTAGTTGTTTTAATGACGACATTTTTTTCTGGTTATAATTTTGCTAGAACAGCTAATTGCACTTCAAGTTTGACACTTTGACCTTTGTACTGCTCTCAAGCAAGCGTCACGCGTCACCGGCTCTTGTAACTAGGCTAGGCTAGGAGCTAGGTGTGAATTCGCCCAGGAGACTACAATTGAATGAATGATTTTAAGTTTACTGAAGCTATTTTTAATAAATAGAGATAGAAATAAGAGAGAGAGATTCTAGCCGAAAACGCGGGTTGAGCAACGTCAACCGCGGCCTGTCTATGGATGGGTTTGTCTATCTTGAGTCTCTCCGTGCATCGAAGGGGCACGTTAAGCCGTCGGTCCCGGCTGTTGTCGATGGATGACAGTCGTTAAGCTAAGTCAGTGCCCCACGGGTGGCTTGAAAACATTGGCCTTCGCCAATCCGCATTTGAGCAGGGTGGCGGAATATGCGATAAACCCCTTCGATTGAAGGGAAATCCGTATCCCTCCAATGGGATGAGTAAGGAGTGGCAGATATGGTAATTACAGCTAAAAAGTTGCAATGAAAAAAACAAGAATTAAAATAAAGTTTTAGACTTTGTTTCTATTTATACAAAGTAGGGTGACATATAAGCATACGGCCCACCTGATACTTTCGTCAGTGGTACGGTTACCGTAGTCTATGAATGCTTGCAACACGTTAAGTATCACTCACGCGACGCCTCTGCTGCTAATACAGAAGCTCCTTAGGAACTTACTGGTGACTTACTCGCAGGAACACAACTACGGCTAAGACAGGGTACGGTAACTGCTTTACATTAAGTGAAATGTATTCTTGTATGCCCCCCGACGTTGTACAGAAAATATGTACGTAAGTAAAGTCTACATGTCTGTGGTCTAGATGGGATTTATCCGGGTCCATTAGGTATCAGCTTCGACCGTAGGTCGCATGGAAGCCAGATTAACTTAATACCCTGCATAAAGGCTGGGTCAATCTAGTTAGCGGGCATTACATCTGTCGGCCATTACGCTAGGGGGTGTATTTTGAAAATTAAATTATAGCACCATTAACTAACAATTTCATGCAAATAATGAATATTGTATCTGCCTGTAATGCACATGCGATATTACGAAAATAAAGTTTTGCCCGTTGCTCGTGCCTGAACGGGATATCATAGCACTATGTTCCTCCCCACAGTGAAAGTTATCCCCATTTGAAACTTATATATCAGTTCAGTGATTCAGCCGTAAATTGTGACAGAATTATTTTCGCATTTACCGCTACACATTATAAAACAAAGACCCACGCCGTGTCTGTATGTCTGTCTGTTCGAGATAAACTTAATAACTACGGAATAGATTTTCATTCGGGTTTCACCAATAGACGGAGAGATTGACGAGCTCGGTGGCTCAGTCGTGAATGACGCGACTTTGACACCAACGCTCGCGGTTACGATTCCCACACAAGACATACATTTATGTGAATGAACATGTCTGTTTGTCTTGGCCTGGATGTTTTAAGAGAGGTAGAGCGCATCAAAGCAGCCCGTTTAGGGAAGTACCTCTACCTCACAGAAAACTGCAGCCAAATAACAAAAACTTCTAAGATGATGAATGGAAGTTGAATCGCGGAATGAAAGAGAGTGTGATGTATGAATGTGTTTCTTTATACGTGTAAAAATTTTCTTTTTTTGTTGTAATAAAAAACGATAATGTTATAAAAAGAGCCTTGCCGATGGCAGGGGTGCAAGTAAAAAAAAAAAAAATGGGTTGTTCCTGAGTGTGAGTCTGGTCACCAGTAAGCTCTCAAGGAGTTGCTGTGTAAGCAGCAGAGGAGGGATCGCGCGAGTGATACTTAATATATCGCAAGCGTTAATAGGCTACGGTACCCGCTTTACATCAGGTGGGCCGTATGCTTGTATGCGTTCCGACGTAGTATAAAAAAAAATCTTGAGGAAGGTTTAGGTGTATAATTGTAAAACCTGAGCGCCCCAAGCTTTTAGTAGTAGTTACATACAAGAGTGGCTTAAAAATTATTTTATACTTTTCAGTTCGTTTTGAAACTGCTTGTTAGGAATGTTTATTTCTTACATTTATTTAATATAAGTTTGTATTATTATTTTTTTACATTATTTTTTACTTTATACTAACTTTATTCAGTTTAATTCAGAAGTAAGCCGTGGGCGTCATATTGACAATTCCTTTGAACACAAGCCTTTGTACAGTCGGCAACTCACACAAAAGGAGACAGAATCTCCTTAGACTTAAGGGTTCAATACCGTATAATGAGCGGTCGTGCACATAGCAAATAACGCCCTCAATTTGGAACCTTATATTGATCTGCAATTGCCTATGAAAACTTATGGTTAGATATGAAAGCTATGAAAACTTACGGTTAAACACGATAGTTTTCTGTATGAAAATATGAATCCTAAAGGTATAAAATACGGCATGAAAGACGATTTATTCTATGATAATTAGAATTTATCCTTCTCCAAAAAAATAACTTGGACGACATAGTTTATAGGTAGCGTGTGCCTAAGATGTGCACTAAGTAGGCATTTCAATTCAAATAGGGGTGAAAAGGGATGGCAACGTATATATGAAAGTATAACATGGGTCGGTCGTAATTAAGCTGGGTGTAAATATTATACAAAACCCAATAAAACACATATTCCCATAAAATCTGGTATAGCACTGCACACGGTACCTATTTTAATATAAAACAATTTTCAATAGTACCAAAAATGCCAAAAAGACTAACGGGGTCACGGAAACGAATACAGGAAAGGGTCGTCCTAAGACCCTGTGACCTGAAAAGTGGCCTCATTTGAAAAGCATCGTCACAAGTATATTATATATATATATATATGTTTAATAATGTATATTTATTTTTCTCATAACAATCTACAATTGAAGCAGCGTTACACAATATTAAAAACAATTAGAGCAAAACTAGCATGCAGATTAAAAGAGAATGGCGCTTGTAGAAAGGAAACTTGTATCACAGATCTAGCTTTCTATACATATATGATACTACGTCGGGAGGCGGCAGGGATACAGCCCACCGGATGTAAAGTGTTCACTGTAGCCTATGAACGCTTGCAATAAGTATCGCTAGTGTGATGCCGTCTCTGCTGCTAGCTAACACAACAACTTCTGAGGAGCTTACTGGTGACCTCACTTACGCGCAGTATCACAAGAATTCTCTAGGGAGTTGTTATTTGGCTGCGGGTTTTTGTGAGGTGGAGGTACCTGCACAGACGGGCTCCTATGATGCGCTCTACCTCTGCTAAAACACCCAGACTAAGATAAACAAACTAGTTGCACATGCACATAAATGTTTGTCCTGTGTGGGAATCGAACTCACGAGCCTTGGTGTCAAAGTAGCTTTACTAACCATCCCAACACCGAGCTCGTCTAAATTATATTGCCAAATACTTGATTGACTGCGAAATTTACTTTTACTATACGATTTTTTTAATTAAACCGCTCTTTTCGGGATCATAGGGCCTTAATATTTGATTAGGACGCGTAGGACGTAATGACGTAGGTGCTACTGAGATAAACTGAGAAACGTTTTAATAAAATTATAATAGGATATCGAGATACGCGCGGATAAAATGGTGTGCTTACAGATATTAATTGGTTAGGGGTGTAAGCGATTGACAATCATCTTCAGAGTCAAAGCCTCGATGGCGCAGCGGTTAATAACGCGACTTTGACACCAAAGCTCTTGATACACATTGGCTGAAGTTTTCACTTCTTTTTCACAAAAATGAAGCTACTTGATAAGACATCCCCCCCCCCCAACCATTACAGATGCAGGATGATGATCACGTAGTACCTTTCCGATGTGCGTAAAGATCTGTGCCTTTCACCTGCGCATCGGGACAGAAGGTCTTTTGATCGATCCACTTTCTTCAACCGTAGGGATTGATTTAGGGCATGTTCAATGACGATAAGCGCCGAGCTTCAGGTCTTGTTTTAATATACGCGACAGAGTTCTAGCGGGAATCTTTATTTCTCGCAATAAAATTTATTGTTTCCTAATGGGGTTTTGGCTAATTTTGGCTTTAACAGCAGTCACAGCCTATGTTGTTCTAACAGCACGGAATCGCCCCGACCTTTTATGGTCTTCAACAGATGAAGTGATGAAATATCTGCCTGCAAGACAATCCCTGCAACCCAATTTTCTTTAACACCCTATTATTATAAATGTGAAAGTATGGATGTTTGGACGTTTGTTCCGTTTTCACGCCTCAACGGCTGAACGGATTTGGATGAAATTTGGTAGGTAGGATTAACGTATAGGTTCCTTTTTATACCGGTGGTATGTTCCCGTGGGTTAGTTTGGAAATTTAGATATTTGATTCATATGGATGTTTTGTTTCACTGTCTCAGCGGCTTTTCATCTAGTACTATCCCACACTATGCCACAGGAACATCACCGGGATAAAAATCAACGTTTTTATTCTGGTGATGTATTCCTGTGGCACAATTTCGCTTTCACGTATCAGCGACTTTTCATCTACTACTATCCCACAGGAATAGGATTTGAAATTGTTAACTCCAAATTGACAATAGATTACTTATTATGCTTGTACATTGTTCTATGGTTGCGTTATGCGGAAAAAAAAAGTTATCCTGTAATAAATATATTAATTCCCATTAACGGTCCATTATATACTACCTACTTCATGTGCAATATCTTAGAGGAGTTCGTACTATCATTAATGTAAAAGTGTATTTATTTGTTGGTTTGTCCTTTTTTCAAATCAAAACGGAGCGACGAATTGATGAGGTTTTTTAGGAAAACGGAACCCTATTACTGAGGCTCCGCTGTCCGTCCGTCCGTCCGTCTGTCACCAGGCTGTATCTAATGAACCGCGATAGTTAGACATTTGAAATTTTCACAGATGATGTATTTCTGTTGCCGCTATAACAACAAATACTAAAAAATATAATAAAATAAATATTTAAGGGGACTCCCATACAACAAACGTGATTTTTTTTGCTCGATATTGATAACGGCAACAGGTAGACGCTTGAAATATTCACAGAATATTTAGTTATATATTCACTTTAAGAATAAATTAATTAATTAAAATAAAACAAATATTTAAGGGGGGCTCCCATACAACAAACGTGATTTTTTTGCCGTTTTTATAGATAATGGTACGGAACCCTTCGTGTGCGAGTCCGACTCGCACTTGGCCGATTTTTTTTGTATGGAGAGCCCGACAGTGACACAGGCTATTTTTAACCGCGGCATAATATCTCTCTCCCACAGAAGTTTTCCTGTGGATGAGTGAGTGAGATATTATGCCACGCTTGATTCGCTTTGGCCATGCGGGCGAAGTCGCGGGTAACAGCTAGTTTGATAATAAACATGAAAAAATAAGTAAAACGGCGGAAATTAAGAAGAAGTGTTTAACATAATAAACGCGTTCCAAATTCAAAATAATTAAATAGTTGAAGGAAAGAAAAGTATTTATGGCCAGACTAGTTAATTAATTATAATGACATTTGACTAAAATTATTATATTGTCGGGACAAACCACCGTAATTAATAATCCGATATATGTACACCCGTGATATACGGTTCGATGATTTACTGCAAATATTTAGTGTACGAATTAAGAGATTACAGCATGTTTGTTGTCTTTTCTGCTCGAGGTGTCTGCGTAAACAGCTCCATGTTTACATTACACCCATTTGGGATTGGATTTGAGATGGTATGCGATCTAATCCTGTGTCAATATTTCTAACCTGTGTATATTTTTCTACATAAATTACGCAGCTTCTGTATTTATATAATTAGTTCCAAATCTGTGCTATGGACACTGCACAAATGAACGTATATTTATATAGGCAAATATAATAAAAGAGTATCTTTTATCCTCTATTTGTCAACCATTTTTAAGTATTTATTGGCGTTATAAATACAGAACTTTATTTAGAACTATTTGTCAATACTTCTAAATTAAGGCTTCTTTTAGAAACAGTTTTATTTGCTACATCGAAAACGGGGCAAATAAAACAGTTTCTAAAAGAAACCTTTATTTAGAAGTATTTGTCACATTTCACACTTCGTACGTCTACAGTTTACAATATTTGTGCAATATAAATGGTATATAGTATGAGTATAATCTTACATTACGAAATAATGTACAAAGTAGAAAAAATAAGGTCGGAAACAATATTAACTTCTTAAAAACAATGTCTAATGTGTTACACTGAAAAAAATATATCATTTGATAACCCCCTCCCACACCATCTCCGGCGTAACTTTGCAAATGGAAAAATCTAGAAAAAGGAATCATAACGATGTACTTTCCTCTTTTTTGTAGACAAGCAAGCCAAAAACGCAAGGAACTCCTGGGTCCAAGGAGTGCGGCAAACAAACGTACACAATGCTGAACTGTTGCTATAGGCTACTAACGTGTAATGAGCTACTCTTGTTTATGTACCTAACGTAAAGAAGAGTTCCCGGAGTTTGTACCAGTATATGCTCTCTTCCATAAAAGACTTACACTAGATAAAGAACATGAAGATCCTCGGAGAAGCTCACAGCTTGTCATTTTTTACTTAGGGCAGACCAGAGGGTAAATGAGTTTTATTGAAAGTTGTACAAGGTTAGGTATCAAACAGGTATCAAACTTTGCAATCATTTTATGACACTACTCTACACGCAGTCGTTTCCATCAAATCCGTCTTCCGTCTTCCATCCATGATGTATTTCACTGATTGCAAAGTTTTTATACTCCAGATGCACATCAAAAATCTTTCACATTTCACTTATTTCAATATCTAATACCGTATGAATTTGCTGACAAATATTTTTTGTCGTAAATGTCGTAGCGATCGGCGACATTTAACATATGAATGTTACATTAGTCGCCGGTCACCTTCATGTATACACTCATCGAGACGATTATGTCCGCTGAATTCATTGAACCACACATAAACCTAGCTTCTAGATAGGGCTTCAACGCCAAATGTCAATTCAAATGTCAATTCAAATCTCTGAAAACTCTCTGACTTAAGCCGCAGCAGTAATCGTAATAAATCATAGTGCGATTTTTTTCGGGATATATTTCCTCAAAAAAAAAAAAAAGAAATCGAAACTACACCATAATGAGAAACAAATGACATTCTAGCAAGTTAAGGTTTTATATATATATATATATATATATATATATGGCAATAGTGTTGCTAAATCCGTAAAACGATAGTGATTTTTACAAGGTTTTCTTGATGCATTTATCCACGTCTTCCAAAAAGTGTATAAACGTGTTATATTTGAGTTTTTCCATTACTGTATAATTTCACTAGCACTTATGTTATAAAATACCATCGAAATCATCACATAAAACTAATTTTATACTGAATTGTAAAATTTTCAAGTATAACAACATTGTCACTCATCAAAAGCGCGGGAAGAACCAAGTTAAGGTTCTCAGAGAGTTCCGTTTTCAAATTTTATAATTGATTTTCTATTCGTCTTATTATAAGTGGCCAGTTTCAAAAGTTTTCAGTGTGGCTCATGTATTAGTAGCATAGTAGCATTATAACGTGCCTACGCGTTTTAGAACACCATTTCACCTTTATTTTGCATTGAACCGTTTCGTCGGTGCCAATAAGCATCCCGAGCACTCTTCCACCTGAGCTGCGCCTGTATTTGGCCTGAATCTAGGTCACGATCGTCACGTGAAAGCGAATATCGGCAGGATTGGCATGTCACGGCAAACATTATCGATTTAAATTGCAAGTGAGGCTTTTTAGACTTCAGGGATAGAGTTTCGGGATAGAGCCAAGTGGATTTTGTAAATATATTTTTATACAACGTCGGAAGGTAAGGCAAGTCGTATACTTGCCTTACCTTCCGCCCTCCTGATGTAAAGTGGTAACCGGAGCATAGGGACCCTTGCATTACAGGAAGTATCACTCGCGTTATCATGCCAGCTGGTAACACAGCAACCCCTCCTGTGAGTGTGAGTGAGAAGGTTACTGGTAGCCTCACTCACTCTCACTCTCAGGAGCATAACAACGCTCCAGCGAATCGTTATTTGGCGGAGGTACTTCCCCAGTTTACTGCTTTGATGCGCCCTACCTCTCTTGAAAACTTCCAGACCGAGGTAAACAGACGTGTTTATGCACACAAATAAATTAATATATCCTAGCATACTGCTGACAAATACGAGTTGTCAAAGTACAACAAAAAACTTTCGTACGTTTTGTTAAATGAGTACCTAATGCATCATGGTGCCGTTAATAAGCGAGATACGGAATAGCGCCACATCTACTTAAGTGGTAAACAGCTTGCTATCCAGAGTGGCAATAACCCCTGTGGGTGCTGTAAGCTTTTAAGGGGCGGTAGAAGGAACATTGGTAGGTATGACGCGATAGCGAAGCTGATGGTAAATTATTAGAAATATGATCTTTTAATATTCCAAATCAAAATTAAACTCTTGATTATAACTTAGTAGTGCTGAGACACAATAATTGCAAATTTAATTTTTAATTGACGATTAGAGTAAAATTGTAAAAAAATTGAAAGGTGAGAGAATAGTATTAAACGCTTGCAACTTAAGGAGTATCGCTTTCACTTTTTTTTATACAACATCGGGAGGTATATAAGCATACGGCCCAGCTGAAGTAAAGTGGTCACCGTAGCCTAGGAACGCTTGCAATAGTACACTTATAATAGTTCCAATTATCAAAATACGTTGAGCTATTCCTAAGATGTTGTTAATATACATGAAAAAGAAACGTAGACGTTGAAAATATGATGATGTACCCAAAAAAAGAAAACAAGCTACGTAAAAGTTGTAAAATGGGTCACGTTAGCGTATGTTAGCAAAAGGAACAGTTCTACTCGCAGAGGAGTGCACTATAGATTAGACCGTACTAGCGACTCGTCTGTTATTCATGAACAGTCGAACCGCAGGACAAAGTTTTTGCGGATAATAATAATTTTGCAAATGTATAGCAGTATAGATGCATTTAACTGATGGAATATAAAGAGATGCAGGCTTGTTATGTATATGCTAAATGTATATGTCGCTTCATAGTGCATTATATTATTCAAATGAACAAAAACAGAACGGAAGTGAAGTGGTATTTTATATTTTAGTTTATACTCGTACCAAGAAAACCTGCAACTTTGTGCGCTTCCAAGTTGTTGAAGAGTAGAAAATTTCAACAAGAAAAATTCAAATTTATGGAGTCAGTAGAGGGTTGAATATAGGCAAGTGTTTCAGTCAGTTTTTTCATTATTTGCAGACCAAATGACACGCGATTGCTTCGCTTGGGTAGATTTATATAGAGTATTTTTTTTTTTTATACTACTAAGGTGGCAATCAAGCATACGGCCTGCCTGATGTTAAACAGTCACCGTAGCCTATGGACATTTTCAACACCAGGGGCGTCACTCATGCGTTGCCGACCCTCTAAAAACCTCTTCACGCATTTCTTGAAGAACTCCATGCTGTAGTTCCTTGGAAAAACCTCGGCTGGGAGCTCATTCCACAGCTTGAGTGTTCTCGGAAGAAAACTTCTCTGGAACCGCACCGTACGCGACCATAGCGGTTCAAGCGTGTGAGGGTGAACTCCCCGCCGTCGGCGAGCGGTGCGGTTATAAAAAGTATATATTATGTGGGGCCTAATTTTGTGTTATTGAGAGTAAAGGTGCTATGCCATTTGTCACAAATTTGAATACGTGAGCAGCTTAATAATGTTGTAACTTGTTAGTCTAATCTGAAAATCAATTTATTTACGCAATATTGACCGTAGCTTATCTATGGATGGGTTTCTTTATCTTAAGCTTCTCCGTGCTTGAAGTGTCATAAGTTGTAGTCGATAGTTGACAGTCTAGTAGTAAATTACAGTCTAGTTAGACGAGTTTGGCTTTACGTGATGTGAAGCGTTATTCCCTTTAAGTAAACCTTATTACTGAAAGTGGAGGTATGCTTACATTTCTTAAGGATAACGAAATGCGCGCCAACAGGCCCGAGTAGTTGTTGGTTCTGTGCCAAACTAGACAATCTAATAAAATGGATAAAGTAATAAGATGGATAAAGAACATTTCTAGATATAAATTGAGTATATTCATGTAAAAGTTACAAAATACGCATGGCTCCTTTCTCGTAACCGATACGTTGCGATAATAATATTTATTCATACGTAAAAAAAAACTAACAAAGTAGTAAATATTTTTTATCTTTACTGCTACGATCAAAGCAGTGAAAGCAATAAACTTCATCATTACTTAATAAAATATCATTTATATGTTTAAATTAAATTAGAGAACTGCTCTAAAGAGATTACTTCACCAGTTTGATTGGTTCTTTGCCCGCGGCTTGTTACGACCGCGTGAAGTTTGATATTTAGCTGAAACCTGAACATTTTGGGGCAAAAAAAATCTAAATGTTGACTAGGGATATAAGCTACCATCTATAAAACGTCAAAGTCACACGATGCGTCCACAAACAGACCAACCAAAAGTATACAATTGGTTGTCTTGGCTTTTGTATCGATATTAGAGATCAAATGCATCACTATTTGGAATAACAGAATATTCATAACATTTCTACGACTAACATCTATATCGTCTGATAATGTCTCGTGGAGAGGTGAAATGCATGTCGTAGAGACAGACGATCAGAATAGCCAGAGCTGCAACGGCGGTACTGAGTCGAAACCAATTCGTTACATTGCCCAACACTGTTTGCTGTGTTTATGTTAAGTTTGTATTGTGTTCTTGTTTAGCATGACGTTTTGTGTCCAAAGATTATGGGTCCGATTCTCGTACAAAGCTTTCAATGTATGAATGTGTATGTATATTTTCATCTGGGAGTTTTCTGTATGTCATAAGTATGTATTAAAACATATATTTTCGTATATTTATCAGTCGTTGGTGTATTTGTTCGTCTTGGTTTTGTAACCAATGCACTGACGTGTTTGTCTACAGATTGGCATTAGTGGGTGCGAATGTATGAGAAACACCTTTATTTTAGAGTTGGTAAAGAACGAATTCATAAGTATGACTGTTATTACAACGTTGGGTTTTTGATGAAGAAAAATTATGAGTCTCGAGACGCAGGTAGGTGTTTGCGATGAAGCGTTCGTTGGACGAGGGTCTTTCCGGAGAGAGGGTGTGTGGAGGGCGGAGTGTTTTTCGGGACAGTACGACCGGCGCCGGATTCGATAGAGGTGGCCTTCTGGGAGTTCGGAAGAGGCGCTTTTGTAGATAGGTCGAGTGGGAGTCGAGGTTACGTGGTCTCCGGCATATGATAGATAGTGAGGATTACGATATTTTTTGAAAATTTGAGTTCGGGATAGAGAGTCGAAATAACGGAGGATAGAGGATAGGTTGTTTTGAGACTCAGTCAGGCAGTATGTTGATAAGTCGAGTTAGGGGTAGACAGTGCGGAAAAGGCGTTATTAGATTTAGGGTGTTTCGAGGTAGTACGACCAGCGCAGAATAATTATAATAATTTTGAAAAGTTGACAATTTGTGCAGTGAGTAAAAAATTTGGCAGAGTTATGGTAAGTTGTTTTAGGTGCAGATTAGCTGACCTCAGAAATATTGGGTAATAATAAATAAATAAATCTTTATTCAGTAACTTAAACTATTTACATTTATCGTAGCCGGAGTCTCCATGTAAGCAGAATTATGCTTGTAATTGGAGGCACCGCTCTTCCTTAAAGATATAGTTACATTGTGTATAACAAGTCATTAGTTACGCTATAAAGGACGTGGAGTATGAGTATAGTCGTGTGGAGTGATTGTGTTTGAGAGTGTTAAAAATAATAAAAAATAATAATTTATCTATTTTATTGTATAATAGATTAGTAATTTTCAATTAGTTAGTTAATTGTTGGACAAATTACACAGCGCCATCTAGCCCCAAAGTAAGCGAAGCTTGTGTTATGGGTACTAGACAACTGATAAACATACGTAAATACATTTTTTTTTGTAAATACATACTTATTATACATAGAAAATACCCAGAACAAGACAAACAGACATGTTCATGCACACAAATGTTTGTACTGTGTGGGAATCGAACCCACGAGCGTAGGTGTCAAAGTCGCGTAACAGCGCGTTACACCACTGCACCACCGAGCTCGTCTATAATTAATAATGCATGGTTTATTAATAATGCATGTAAATAATTTGGTATGTAATTAGAATGTTTGTGGATGATGTTTAGAGAAGTATTATATTGGTTTTAAATGTTTTTTGGACTGTATGGACTCATGAATGAAGTTTAAACTAGGATTAACGGTATGAAGATAATTTATACAGTTAAAAACTACACATGTTGAAACTTACAATTTAAATTAATTTGAAATTTAAACTATTCTATAATTGTGGCCAATAAAACTTGTAATACTTTTACGTTTCAACTATAATTTCAGACCAGACTTGTCAGATATTTTTTGGCGTGACAAGGAATTACATGTTTGAAAAATAAATTTAAACGAAGTACAGAATATTTATACATGCCCTAATTAAATCACATATTGGTTGATGAGGTATCATTTACTGAGCACTTACATAGTGACTCTACACCCTCACCTCATTGACTATATGTTTATTTAAAAGGGCTAAATTAAATTTATACGAACTTCAGTGGTTTTCATCTCCGTCAAATTCTGATATATATTACCGAAAGCCTTTGGGTTCGTTTCGCGAATAGATATTTTCCGTGTATTCCTATTAAACGCTACAAACACAATTTCACACATTAAACAAAACTTACAATTTAAACTATTTTGAAATTTAAAATATTCGTTAATTGTGGCCAATAAAACTTGTAATACTTTGTACGTTTCAACTATAATTTCAGAACACAACTTGATATATATTTTATGGTGTGAAAACGAATTACATGTTTGAGAAATAAATTTAAACGAAGTACAGAAATTATTTGTACATGCCCTAATTAAATCATATATTGGTTAATGAAGCATCATTGATTGAGCATCTATATGGTGACTCTACACGTTAACATCATTTAATCAAATGTGGATATAATTAGGCTAAATTAAATTTATACGAATTTCAGTGGTTTTCATCTCCGTCAAACTCTGAAATATATTACCGTAAGCCTTTGGGTTCGTTTCGCGAATAGATATTTTCCGTGTATTCCTCTTAAACGCTACAAACACAATTTCACAGACTAAACATACACACAACAGATGGAGTGACATTAGAATGAATGTTTCGTATGGTGCACGTATTAGATAAATAATATTTTAATTCGAATTTCTAATATCATTTACCTATTTCCATTCCATTCCCATTACATAATGACAATATAGACAGATTTAAATATAATATTGAAAGAAATCGTCCTCTTGGGATAAATATTTTTATCTATTATCCATATCATTTTTGGGGGAAAAATTCTGTGCTGATAGGAACCTCAGATTTATGTCATTAGGATAATAATTGTTTTAAATCCACTGTGGACATAGATCTGCTTAGGGAATGACTTCATAGACGAACAGACCTAAATTTATTAGCTTTGTTAATTCGTCCAAATAAAAAGGAAATAAGAATTTAATTTTTAAAAACACACTGGCTGAGCGGGGACTAAAAAGTCTATGGCGGAAAGTCACGGGATTTCAGGCGTAGGAGGGGCTTGTCCTTTACTTAGAAATGCCACATAGTCTAGTAACTAAAATAAATTAATCTCCATTTCTCAAAATATAATACTTCGTTAAATGATCACAACATTAGTAAACGAAGATTATTTCTCTGCTTTTCATAATTCCTTCAATGAGTGTCATCTGCGTGTTGGATGCAACTGTAGAGCTTCGATCGGTTGGAAGAGGTACCTGATTCACATCGTGCGAGAGCTGGATTCTCATCTCGGCAGATCAAAGCTAAGTAGCATGCCTAATTTTAATATTTTTTGAAACGTTTTACAGCGTATATATAGATTTTCTTTATAGTCGTTCGTTAGATACTATTTTAGTTTATTACAACGTAAGTCCTCAGACATCACAAATATTGGCCAAAATTATCATATTAAAACTTAATCTACAATAGTTATTTATATATTATTCAATTTAGTAGGTAGGCAAGTTAGAGTTTGTGTGTTTTCAGAGACATGGGGCGCATTAATGCAGCCCGACTAGGGAATAATCCCACCTCACAGAAAACCGCAGCCAATTGACAATTTTCTGGAGGTTCGTTGTTTTACTGCCATTGAGTGAGCCTGTATTGCAGTCGTAGGTTACGGTAGCTACTTTACATCAGGTGGACAATGCTTGCATAGTACGCCTCTCGACGTTATATACAAAAACAACTCGGAATTGACTGTTACGACATGCATACGACATGATATAGCAAGTTTACTAACTCCTCATAGTAATAAAAATACCACAGGACAGCAGAAACTCCGAGTAAATTCCTTTGTCAACGTCTTTCTTTGTGTACAACAGATTAATTAAAAGGAGCCGCCGTAGTCAAATTAGAGAATGAGTAATTAAGTCGTTACTGGCTACGAACTGCGTACTGATTACAAAACAATGTTGGGTACTGAACGATAATTAAAACGTTCGAAGTAATATTGGGAATGTATTGTGGTTTATGGCGTGCCGCCTTTATTTGCAAATTGCGGTGAATTTCGAATGCCCGGTGTTACCATACTAAGTAATTAGGTACCAACCGCACAATGCAATTATCGAATATGAAAATTGTAGCACTCTCTATTTTAAGCATCAAGATATTTACGTTGTCATGCATATTAATTACTCTCTGTATCTATGTAATGTACATGCATGATTAGTATTCTAATCTACATATCTGTATTGTTTGTGTGTTAATAAAATTATATAGCTTTGAACCTTTGTTAATCTTAAAGGCTACATTCGCTAATAACTTGCAAGTAAATACGTGGATAAACTAGTATTATTATATCTTTGCAATCGTCCAGATATATCAGCAATTTTCTAAATTTATGGTCAATATTAAACTTCAACCAATTGAACAGACAACGCCGAGCGACGGTCTGCTCAAGATCACAGAAAACAGAAAAAACATCTAAGTAGAAAGCAATTACGTTCAGAGAGGTGACGATTAAAATTCGAACACTACATACCCAGTCAATTCCAGCATGGAACCTCTTCTGCATTGTCCCCGGTGAGGACCTTGCATTATGCTGGCAGGCCTCGACGAAGCACCCAGCGGGTCTGAATGTGCTACATCTTCCATCAATAGGACCGAAGGCCCTCCTAGGCTGGTGCTTCTCTTGGACAAGCTCGGTCCCTGCCGGTAGTAACTTTGCGGATCTTTGCTGGTCGAACACTCTGCTTTGCTATATTCTCCTCTGCCTGCTTTGATCCTTGAATGGATTGTAAGGAAATCTGGCGAATATGTCGTGGGAGATCTGAAAAAAGACATAGGTTGCTTTTTGTTACAGTCGGCTTTACTTTTATCTTGACAGTATTCTCGTATCTTATATTAGAACTACATCTGAAATTATATAATGACAAAGCCTACATCATATTACTTTGAATGAGCAATTCTTGTATACAAATAAATATATTTCGTTTATGTTGGTAACATATTTCATGCAATATCTTTCCATTTTATGACTTACAGTTTAACTGATCCTTTAAATCCATTCACTAGATCTACGAGAAGAATCTGGATCCCTCGTACTATGAGATTATAAAAAGCGTTGATTACAATACTGCTGACTGGTCATGATTAGCGAACAATCGGGCGAACAAATTCCCGAGCAGATACGCGAATTCAACTGTCGTTTGTTGTATTATTAAAGTCACGCTTCAATCAAATAACATATTATCCAATAACAAGTATTTGAGGCATTGATATATTTTCCGAAATTACATTATATTTCTAGACGTTACAAAAATATGAGTACATATTTATGAGTATTTATTGTTACTTCATACAAGGCTCTTATATTGAGATATAGGTAGATATATCTTATTTAATTGTAAAATATTTTGTTCAAAAGCAGTCGTGATTCACTGGAATATCCTTACCTCATTAAAATTTAACGGTTTTTGGTGCGGTCGTTTGTCCCTGTTTAATCTTTCAAAGCAATTTGTTAGCTTCAAGTGAGAAATGTGAAAATTAGGGATGCACATAACGATACAATTTTTAGAAAGATCGAGTTAATTGGATGCCATTTAGTGATTTTTGAGTAGATACATTTCAATTCAGGCTGGAAAGTAACGCAAATTGAATAGCTTAGTCTAAATCGTATTCATTAATATCATATCTTGTAGTTAATTTACTGTAACAGAAAGTAGGTATTATTGATAATAGTATAACTCAATGTACCTATCAAGATCGTTTACAGAATATCTTTTGAATATCTTTTCTCATTGACTAAATACATTAAATGCAAGTGGTAATCGACTAAATTCAGAACTATTGTTAAAAAAATATTTTATAAAGTTCTAACACAACACACAAGAAAAGAATAGCCTTTTTAATAAATAAAAAGATTATTTTCGATTGAGATCTTTCATATTATACGAATACATTCGGTATTCGTATAATATAAAAAGAAAGCAGTATTTTTTTCGGAACCAGCGAGCGTGCATTAATAGAGCTATGAATGTTAAAGAAGCGAGCGAGGTGTGTAAAGACCAAGTTATGTGATGCTCAGTTCTCTCAGCCGTCCCTACCTGTAGAAGTGTTTTTAAAATATTCAAATTTTCAAACGACTACTTTGCACATTACCGATATGTATATCGATTCAAGACCATATAATTAATTATATGGTCTTGAATCGATATACATATCGGTAATGTGCAAAGCTTCTGATACATTAAAAATCGATTCAAAACGAAAACGATGCCTCGTCTTCCAACGCACGCTGTGTGTGTGTGTTGTCATGTGTCATGTTATCGGTTTTTTAATGATATTATATTTCAAAAGAAATTTTTATTTTTACCCGATCATAGGTACAAATTTTGCAATTGGAAATTTTGTGAAAGTTGTGGTTATCTGAAAGTAGATATTTGTTTATTACTGAAGCTACTTATTGAGTCAGAAGTGTACAAACAACGACAGATCAAGTTATACATCCATGCATCTTATGTCGGAGCAGTAACAGTGAAATTTACATGATTTGTAAAGCGTGTTGTGTTTGTGTCTTCTTGGGAATTGTAATAATAAAGTAAGACAAATTCTACCAAAGAAAAGGGGTTCGCTCACGATAATTTTGAGAGGTAAAATCAACCTCACATGCTCTAGTGCAATGACGAAAATGAAGATCGTCCAAAAACCTTTACTAGTTATTTTTTCTTCTTCTTCTAAACGTTATTCTGTGTCTATTACCTATTAGGATTGGCGGGGTCCGCTACCTAAGCCTATAGTTTTGACAAAAATATAGATTTTTTTATATAGAGCGACTGTCGTCAGACCTCCGCAACCCATAGGGACAAACCCGAGTTTTCTTAGGTACGTCTCGCACGTCTTCCGGAAGATAATTTCTTGGACGTGCCGGATCTCCGTCTCCGCTGAACAAATGATAATACAAACATGTACATAAATCCAAAAATACGATTTAGTGGTACATGTCAGGACTTGAATCGTGGCCAATTGGTCAATAGGCCAGTCATTTATCCAATGGTCTATCATTGCTCACCTTTCCTTTCCTAAACTTATTTCCTTTACTTTTCATAATTATTTATTTCTTTTTAATTAAATAACGATATCAGAAGCAGCCGGGCGGAAGAATATTTTCTACTTTACAGAAGAGTACACCCACATAGTAATTAGCCTGCTGGGTTATTGTGTTTATGCGATGCAATAGGGATAGCAAAGAGTGAGCGTTCATAGATTATGGTAACCGCCTCGTAACAGGTGGACAGATGGAGATTATATCAAAAGTGACTAGGTAACTCTCGTATGTTCATGTTTTCATAAGAACGGCATGATGCAAAAGTGATGCTACCTCTTGAAATGTGATTCGGATTACAGCATATATGTGTTCCTATGGTATTCATATTTTATATCATGGGGTGATAAAAATATAAACAATGTAGTAAGCAAATATCGTGTATATTTTACATTGAATGGAGTGAATTATCTTATAGTTGTTTTTCGACTACATTATGAACTTTAACATGAAAAAAGGACATTAGGTTGGAGGAAGAACTATTGCTACTTTTTCACGTGAGCAAAATTGCTTGAGAATGCTGAATTGTTTTCAAGCAATTTCACAAAACATAAGATTTTAACTAGGCGCATTGCTACAAAATGATGAAATATTTGAACCTGCAATCCGCCTATTACTGTGATCCAGCGAACTAGGGCGCATCTAAATTTAATAAGGCGAACCCACGGCGGGTACGAGCAACGAGCACAAATTTCATTTAAAAAATTATTTCACCTCGTTTACGTAGCTGACTTGCTTAATATTTTAAAGTAAACCTTACTACCATTTGCAATATCGAAGTAAAAATGTGGATCGAAACCGGACGCAATATTTAAGACTCAAGTAAATTATGCCGAGCCTGTAAAGGCTTTTCTTGTGAGAAATGAGATAAATATTTTTTTGTTTGGAGTTGTTACTTGGCTGTGGTTATCTGTGAGTTGGAGGTACTTCCCTAGTTCCTCGCTTACTCTTTCTGTAGACCCACGTTTATTAATAGGAAATTGCTCGACGTGCAAGTGAGGTTGGTCAAGTCAAAATGAAGGTGAGCCTCTTCTACTCCAAATGTTGTATTCCCTGGAGTTGAATATTTTAAACTGTGTTTTTTTTTAAGAATATACGAAAATTGGTAAGAATTATGAAAATAGGACATTCGCTGTAGACACCTAAGAATCTATTTTAATTATGACTTCATGAGGTATTCTAGTCCTGATATCCCATATGGAGATTTAATGATGAACTAAAAATGTGTGAAATTAAGGCCTTTAAATATCACGAGGTTATTCAAAAAAGGTGTCAGGAGGTTTTTAACTTGACTTCCCTGGTGATGCAAGGACCTATAGCCTGCGTTAATCATTTGCCACCAGGGACGCTCTATACTGTTTACCGCCTTACAGGTATAAAAAATATATAATGGGAAGCCGACGCTGTTATCCGTTTCACTTTATATATTTTTAATCGACTTCAGTTATAAGTAAGGAACCGTGTGTAAGGATCGAGTGATGTGGCGCTCGGTTCTCTCCGTCTACCCTGCAAGGGACATGACATGAAAACATCCTAATCCTAATAATCCTACTAACATTATAAATGTGAATGTCCGTTTGTTTGTTACGCTTTCACACGAACACTACTCAACCGATCATCATGAAACTTTGTACACATATTCTTGGAGGTATCAGAAGTAACATAGGATACTTTTTATTAAAAAAAAATGCGAGCGAAGCCGCGGGTAAAAGAGGCATACAAACTGTGAGTTTGTATGTCTCTCGACGTTGTATATAAGAAAACATGTATTTATTGGTTTTTCATATTATACTAGCTACACCCCGAGGCTAAGTCCGCGCGTAACCCGTATCCCGTAGGGATCGCTTTTCTTCGGTTTCTAAGGGTTGAATCGTGATGTTGAATAGCATATAACCTTCCTCGAGAATTGAACTATCAAATGTAAAAAGAATTTATCAAATTCGACTAGTAGTTCCAGAGATTAGCGCTTTCAACCAAACAAAGAAACAAACTCTTCAGCTTTTCATATTAGTATAGATGTTAATTTTGGAAATGGTAGAAGGTGCTAATTAATAATAAAAAACGAGTGTGCTTTAGACCACCCGACTGAAGTGAAACTTCTTTAGCTCCATAGTGTGATACAGATAATAGGCCTGCACTGTGTCTTAGATATACGAAACTTAACTCGCTATGAGAGAAAGAGAGAAAAGAAATGTGTGCTCTCACCTCTCTCTCTTGCCCCTACAGTAATGTACGAAACGTAACTCTCTCTCTTTCTATCTTCACTAACATATCTTACTCCCTCTCAACTTCCGTTTGCCTCGCTCGATCACACTTTTCGTAACGTTCTCGTCACGCATTCACCAGCTTACTCCCCAAGTCAAGCGTGCGTAAAGAAGTTTTACTTCAATAATATCTTTGTTAAACATGTTTGAAGATATGAACAGATCATTAAGAGAAACATCGCTAATCAACAATTGGGTATCAAGTTATAAAAAAGTTGTTTCTTTTCATATATAATGTGTAATATGGCCTGAAGAAGCTTTTACAGGATCGGCAATGCACGAGTGACTACTGTGGTGATGCAAGTGTATGTAGCAGTAACGTAAAACTGTTACGTTAAGAATTGCCGCGTTGCATTTGTATTAGGAATGCAACCAGCGACATCGTAACCTCAGTCGTTTTTTTGTCAAGATGTGAAATAGACAAGCATACGGCCTGCCTGATCGTAAACAGTGACCGTAGCCCACGAATATTTGCAGCATAAAGGGTGTCACTCACCCGTTGCCGACCCTCCAAAAACCTCTTTACGCTTTTCTTGAAGAACCCTCTGCTGTAGTGTCTTGGAAAAATCTCCGCTGGGAGCTCATTCCACAATTGGAGAGTTCTCGGAAGGAAACTTCTCTTGAATCGCACAGTGCGCGACCATTATGGTTCCAGTATGTGAGGGTAAATTCCCCGCCGTCGGCGAGCGGTGTCGTTATAAAAAGTAGTTGCCTGTATTATATCGAACAATTCTTCAGAACACAACCCGTTGAACAATCGGAGAACACACAAAGGGAGGCGAAATCTCTCCTTAAACTTAAGGGTTCAATACCGTGTGTAAGCTTAGGATAGTTGATAGTCAATTCGCACAGCTCATCTCTGAATCAAATCACAAGGTCCAAGCTGATATCCGGGTGCTCCAGCCCAAAGGTCTCCAAGTGCGGTCTGAATTGAGACTTACATAACATAAATCTGTGCTGAAGTACTGCGCTTTGCTCTGTTGAGCACACCAAGTTCACAATCCCCAATAACTGTTTACCATCAGGCAGGCCATATACTTGTTTGCTGCCTAAAGGTATAATACAGTAAATATCAGTTGGAATTACGAATATTCTAATAACTAATGTTGTTCGAACCGGTAGTAAGGGTTACCAGAATTGTTCTTTACTAACGTTAGGCACTATGTGGTTTCTCCTGCTCTTTAATATAATACAACCTTTTGTATGTTCGCTCTAAGCCTAGCCTTAATACATATTAATAAATTTTAAATAACAATATTGTAACGGTTGTTTCTTGTAGCTCTACCTTCATGTATAAGGGAATATTCAAATAACCTATAGACAAAATTCAAGCACAATAATGTCATAAGACATTTAAGAATATAAAAACGTAGTAAAGTGTTTAATGTGCAGGATTGAATTAATTTTATGTTGCCGTAAAGTACAACGTAAAAGGTTTTACAGAGTTTTCTTGAATATAATTACTAAATCAGTTGATAATACAGCCAGCTAGACCAGTAGATAATAATTACTAACTCTTGATGCTGTTTTAGTGTTTGGTTTAGCTATTCAGTATCAGAATGGATTAAAAAAATATAACTGGCTTACTGCTTATAAGTATAATAATAATAATAAATATTGTCGGACAAATTACACAGCGCCATCTAGCCCCAAAGTAAGCGAAGCTTGTGTTATGGGTACTAGACAACTGATAAACATACGTAAATACATTTTTTTTTTTGTAAATACATACTTATTATACATAGAAAATACCCAGACCAATACAAACAGACATGTTCATGCACACAAATGTTTGTACTGTGTGGGAATCGAACCCACGAGCGTTGGTGTCAAAGTAGCGTAACAACGCGTTTCACCACTGCGCCACCGAGCTCGACAAAGTATGGTCATTAGGTGCATAGAAAAATTTCACTGTTGTATTTTCTCAGCAGACAATGAGACAAGTTAACGTAAAGTTATGCGTAATGAACAAATTTATGTGTTATTTTGTGGATGTTACATTTACAGGCAATTCGATCTATTCTACTTGTACACTTCCGCTACCAGTGTCACCACACGTACTACGTACGAGCTAGTGACTATAATGTCATGGCTGCAAGCATCTTCTGATACAGATTGCGGGCAAGCGCAGAAATACTCAGTCGAAGTCTCTGTCCCGTTCATCTCTATGGCTAGACCAGTCACCAGCGACATGACAGTGACGGCAAGGTTCTATTATCGGTAGAGGGTGGGTGCTAGCCATCGTTAGTTGACATCTAATACTAGTAACTAACAGGTGATGAAAGCAGACGCAGTAGTAAATATTAAATTTCCATAGTCATACTACATAATCTGTTCGTTATATTACATACATTAATATGTTAATTACATAGATGGAGGTTGGAATATAGTTAAATATTATGACAACATACATAATGTGAACAATGCGAACTGACGCATGTGATAGTTCGCTTAAACTGATATCCCCGTGGTATAAGTTCTGGTTGCGCTGTACCTCAAAACACTTTAATGCACTTGTACTTAGGGAATATTTATTCATGTTATTGTTGTGTAAACTTGAATTTTCATAATGTAATGCAAATCGCGATCTACGCTACGCCTGAGTGGTTCGTAAACATGACGTAGCGCTCGTAGCACCGCGCGTAGCGTTAGCAAATGACGCGGAGAATTGGAAGCGGCACCACAATGCACAACATGATTTATTGCATTATTGTTCACCATCCTGGAGAACATAGATACATGTGATGATATTTCGGCTTGCATCTTTAAGATGAGCAAGTCGTGGAGCAATTGATTGTAAATTTGATGTGTTTGTACTATTGTAACTATTAGATACTTAGATTCAGGGGTCATTTTAGGACGTTCAAATTTACAAGGCAATTTGATCTCAAATACTTGGCGTGCTACTCACATCAAACCTCACTCATCCCACTACAGGGATACGGGTATCCCTTCAACCTAAGGGGTTTAGTGCATACTGCTACCACGTTGCTTAAATGCGAATTGACGGAGGCCAGTGTTTTCAAGCCGCCCGAGGGCCACTGACTTAGTTCAAACGACAACAGCCGGGACCGACGGTTTAACGTGTCCTCCGAGCACGGAGAAACTCGAGATAGATAAATCCATTCATAGACAGGCTGCGGCGGACGTTGTTTAACCTGCGTGTTCGGTTAGAATGACGCACAATGATGCCATCGAGCTCTCATGATGAGGATAGCATCTCATGCGTGCTTCTGCCAACAGTTAATTGAAGCGACTACCGCCGACCCTCATCCTACCCACTGTCGTTAGTAGATGTACACTTCGCTGCGTTGGTCGTGTCTGCCTCGGTCTCTGCACTATTCTTTTTGGGTGCATTATGGGAATTTTGTTGTTCAATCTAGGTTCGCTATAAATGCGTTAATTAATTGACGAGCTCGGTGGCGCAGTGGTGAAACGCGCTGTTACGCTACTTTGACACCAACGCTCGTGGGTTCGATTCCCACACAATACAAATATTTATGTGCATGAACATGTCTGTTTGTCTTGGTCTGGGTATTTACTATGTATAAAAAGTATGTATTTACAAAAAAAAATGTATTTACGTATGTATTTACGTATGTTTATCAGTTCTCTAGTACCCATAACACAAGCTTCGCTTACTTTGGGGCTAGATGGCGCTGTGTAATTTGTCAGACAATATTTATTTATTTATACATTGCATTTATTGAAGGTAGGAATATGTAAACAAGTCAATTTTTTAACGATTAATGTATAACAAAGAGTGTACAAACAAGGCGAAATGAGTATTTAGTGAAGTGATGTTTACAACTGTCTTGTTTGTAATGAGTACTTGATCTCGTGCTTTTGTTTTGATCTGTCAGATGGTGTCTCTGTCGGTTGAATTACCCTAAAAATTACGCTTCATTTCAAAATTGAATTAAGATAAGCATTGTAAGATGTGAGTACAGCTGCTTTATTTATTACACTTGTGAGTATATTTAGGGCATTTTTTGTTATACAGCGTCGGGTGGCATGCGAGTATACGGCCCACCTGATGTAAAGAGGTCACCGTAGTCTATGGATGCTTGCAATACATGAAGTATCAATGAAGTAACACATCACTTCCTTAGGAATTTACTGATTACTTCACACACTGGTAGGAACAAAACAACCCTCAGGGGACAAAGGCAGTATTAGTATTATTATTACTATTTTCTGTGAGGTGGAGGTACTTCCCCAGCCTGGCGGCCTTATTGCGTTCTTCCTCTTTTACTGGTTTAATTTTGCATAGACATTCTCGAAATGTGCCTTACAATTTAGTTACGCTAATATCTTATTTTTACCGTCATAAGACAATGTTCATTTAATTCTGTCCCTTGTCGTCTAAGAGAATTTAAGCTAGACGTCCATACTTTACAAATATCACGTACCTCAGGCACGTCAGACATCCTACTATTTGATGGTATATGTGATGGTATGAGAAGCGTGTCAGTATGGCTAAATAAATTCTTATCTAATTTAGATTTAAGAGAAGTTAAGTTGTTCTGATATTTTAAAAGGGACTCCTTTACCTCTTTTAAATCCTCCCTAGGGACCTCAATATGAGATTCTAGAATGCTCTCAGCCGGTAAAATTGGTGAGAGTTTTAAGATCTGTTTCCTCCATTCCAGCACAGATTCGCCCTAACCGCCGCGGAAGTACTACTTCATATTCCAATTCCAATTTTTGAAGAGTGAGAAAATTTAACGGATAAGCCATTTTTAAGTAGGGTGCTAAAATAAATATTTTGCAATTTTATTACAAGTTAGAAAAAAATTTTAGAAAGTTTGCCTCTAGTGCTGTGCCAAAATCAGTTGGTGTTATATATAAATTTGACGAGTTCGGAAGCGCATTGGTGAAACGCGCTTTTACGCTATTATGACACCAACGCTTGTGGGTTCGATTCCCACACAGGACAAACATTTGTGTGCATGAACATGTTTGTTTGTCTTGCTCTGGGTATTTTCTACGTATAATAAGTATGTATTTACAAAAAAAATGTATTTACGTATGTTTATCAGTTGTCTAGTACCCATAACACAAGCTTCGCTTACTTTGGGGCTAGATGGCGCTGTGTAATTTGTCCGACAATATTTATTTATATATGTGTGTGCGTTTCAATATATATTATATATTTGTCCCTTGGTGGACTTGCCAGTTTATCACTTGCCCGGCAAGATAAGCAATCTGGTTCTACGAGTATGTTATTCTTTCTCTCCCAGCTCAGTATGGAAGTTGGTGCGGTGTACATACTATATATATCGCACACCAGGATCGCAACCAGTGCAAAAGAAGCGAGTGAGGTCCGCAAGGATCGAGTGATGCGGCGCTTGGCTCTCTCTGCCAACCCGGAAAAGAACCTAGCGTGAAGATATATATATATATTTCCATACTGGACTGGGAGTAAATGAAAAAACTTAGAGTACCCCAGATTGGTTTTCTTACCGAGCAGGTGGTAAGAATCCACCAAGGGATATATATGTACATATATCTATCTATCTATAACTTCACGCCAAATCCCTTGCGGGGTAGGCAGAGAGAACCGAGCGCCACGTGACTCGATCCTTACATATCTCACTCGCTTCTTTAACATTCATTGCTCTTCTCATGCACGCACGCCGGTTTCTAGGGCCCCTGACATCACCTTCTGATAGAACATGACCAATTTGGTCATGATAGGTAAGTCTTGGCCTTCCACGGCTCCTACATCCTTCCACTTTTGCATTGTATATCTGCTTCGTCATTCTTTCATCTTGCATTCTTTCTACATGCCCGAACCATCGGAGCATGCCTCTTCTTATTTTAACACCGACGCTCTCTTTCAGACCAACTCTATTTCTAACATCATCATTGCGAATATGGTCTACAAGCCTTACGCCACAAATTTTGCACAGCGCTCGCATTTCAACCGCGTTTATTCTACTTTCATGCTCTTTCTGCCATACCCAACTCTCGCTTCCATAAGTTAGCGTTGGGACCAACACTGCATTGTGTATAGCGAGTTGTGCCTTCTGGCTCAGGATTTTACTGCCAAGAAGTTTTCCCAACGCTCCATTCACACTATTCCCAGCACTCACTCGTCTTTCCACATCTGCGGTGTACCTTCCATCCCTGCTGAAAGCGCATCCAAGATATACAAACTCATCCACTTGTTCCAACACTTCATCATCAATCGTAATCCTTACATTAGTTCTGGATTCTTCTCTTTCAAATACCATTATCTTTGTTTTCTTCGCGTTCAGTAGTAAGCCTTTCTCCATACATTCGTCTTTCATCGTTGTGACCAGTGTTTGCAGTTTAGATGGTGTATCTGCTAATAGCACGACATCGTCTGCATACAGCAGACAGTTCACCACTTGGTCACCCATGCGCAATCCCATATTCGTTGACCTTATTCTCTGCAGACGACTATCGAGATACAGGATAAACAGCCTAGCAGATAGCATGCAACCCTGTTTGACACCAATTTTGACATCAAACCAGGCTGACATGCCACCGTCTATCCGCACACATGCTGAGCAATCCTTGTAAGTGGACTGCACAGCACGGAGCAGTGAACCGTCAATCCCATATCTCGGCAATATGTCCCACAGTTCCTTTCGCACAACCCTATCAAAGGCTTTCTCAAGATCCACAAAACCGCAGAAAACCTTCCGGTCTATGGCCAGATGCTTCTCTACGATATTGCGGAGCGAGAAAACTTGATCCGTACATCCCTTCCATTTCGGAAACCTCCTTGTGCATATACATATATATATCTAATAAAAACAATTTATATTTATGTTTGAAGCTTTCTTTACTATTGAGAAGTCGCAGTGAATGAATGAATGTTAGAGAAGCGAGTGAAGTGTGTAAGGACCGCGTCTTATTGCGTTGGGTTCCCTCAGCCTACATCGCAAGGGACCTGGCTTGAGGATATACATACATACATTATTTAGTACGGGTGCTATTCGTACAGACATAATTATTATTACATCAGTAGTGATGTGATCATGCTAGTAGTATTTTGAAAGATTTATTTTTTCCTATTCACATGTTTGTACGTAAACAAGTTTGTACAAAATTTTATTAGTACACAATTTTCTTATTAACCACTAAAACCATTGAATGAAGGTATACGTAGTAGCAACAAAAGCCTGTGGTTTCACTGAAATCCATACTAAAGTTTATTTTGGTACTACTCTCTACATATGTAGTTATCCATGATATGGCCGTGATATCATTCTGCTGTAATTTAGCAAACAAAACACATAAATATTTAAACTTAATCTTTTTATATATAAATTGAAACTAAGCTTTAGAATAATTATACGCTGTACCTGCGGTACCATTAATAACAGTATCCAGAATGTATAACACCTTTGTAAGCCATAGTACATGTACATGGTACAGTGGTACAGGTACTGTCAATGGTTACGTGTGAAACATATTGTGATATAGAGAATGTGGGCGAATGTGTTTGGTTAATTATAATATGTTTTCTTTACAGGTTTTAAATATAAAACGAACTCTCACTTATTAAATTTCATTGTAGGAGAAGTATTAGCTCAAAAACGAAGTTTAAAATTTTATTGGTACATTTACGTTTCAGCTCCTAAGACTTTTTATTCTATTTTGAGAGTATGGTTGTATTTGTGTATTGGTTGGTGTGGTGTGTGTATATCCACAGATACGTAAAAATTAAGGGTTTAATTTTATATCGACCCAGTAATGTAGCCAATTAACTATGTAGTGGCTGTATTTTGGCGTAATTTAGATTATTTGCATAATCGAATGGGCAATTTTTGGGTAATATATTTTGCGAACTTTTTGCGACTTGCCAATAGGTACTACCTAGTTTTAACGCGATATCTAGCTTCAGTTAAGTATACATTTCTTGCAAACGATTGTCTTAAAAATAAAATCGGGTAACATAGGGGATTCTTCCCGAATTTTTTTGTTACTTTGGACATGCATGGTTGAGTCATGATTTATTTCTATTTTCAAGTTCTCGGTTCATTTATTAGTATTAATAAAATAAAATAAATTATGAATGTATAGTTTTTAGTATATGTATTTTTATTTAAGTAAAATTTAATTTAATTTTCTAGAAGCAATGAGTGCCATTTTTCCTTTACAAAGTAAAATTACTTTTACCAAACAACTCAACATTAATAACAAAAATATCACTATTGTACCTATCAATTGTTGGCCTATTGTAGTTAATACTTCTTATTTTAGCCTCGAAATATCAACATTTCACAACTACTGAAGAGATCGTCTCTATTTTTTTCAGTGGGTGTATTTTAACATAAATTGACACTACTTTGACACACTAAATTTAATTTAATTGACACGCTAAATTGACATAACACTCAGATGATTATTACGTTTTTATAATTTTGTTGAGGAATGCTAAAAATGGTTTGCGTGTGGTAGATAGGGGTTTTGTTTGTGACCTGACGAGAGGGAACAATACCGTGAGTACAAAGAGGCTCGAGTGTCTACGGATAGTATGTAAGAGGGCCTTGACAACACCCATTCGAGTTATAGCCATTGTTTAAGCTTTAAGTCACCTGGTAAACATTTGTTTATAATTCCTTTTACAAACAAAATTTACTTGCATATAAAACAATTAATGATGTTTTTTAACATCTTTTTTTTTACTACGTCGGGAGGCATACAAGCATACGGCCCAATGTAAAGCGGGTACCGTAGCCTATTAACGCTTGCGATATATTAAGTATCACTCGCGCGATGCCTCCTCTGCTGCTTACACAACAACTCCTTGGGAGCTTACTGGTGCCCTCACACGTAGGACCACAACAACCCTCTAGGGAGTTGTTATTTGGCTGCGGTTTTCTGTGAGGTGGAGGTACTTCCCCAGACGGGCTTCTTTGATGCGCCCTGCCTCTCTTAAAATTTCTCTCATCTAGGTTTGTTGTGTTAACGCTATGCGTTTCTGTGCTTCCAGCTGGTAGCGGTGAGAAGTAAGCGAATGGAACAGATTAAATGAAGATAATTGAAAATGTCTACATATGATCGTGGGCGGATCAATCTCTGTAACATTGTTTCTATAATAAAAATACAATGCGGAAGAGTTTCTTTGAACTCACTATTTTCTGGAACTACTAGTCGAGTAAGCGGTTCCTACAGGATATATACCTACAAGAAATTATTTTAGTTATCAATAAAAATAGGGTCAGACTTACGTGGTCTCGACGTGATTTGAACGCACATCTAATAAGAGTCGCATATATTGCGGTGTCTGGTCAATTCCACTACAGTTCATTATTGTGATCTTGTGTAAGTATATTGGACTATTATTGTGCATATTTAGATTCACATATATTTTGACGAGTGCGGTACCGCAGTGGTTGGTAATGCTACTTTGACATTTCGTGTTCATGAACATGTCTGTTGTTGTGTTGGTCCGGCAGTTTTTAAGAGAGGTAGGGCGCATTTATGCATCCCGTCTAAGAAAGTACCTCCACCTCACAGAAAACCTCCGCCAAATACCAACTCCCGAGAGGGTTGTAGTGTTCTTACGAGTGAGTGAGCTCACTAGTAAGCTGCTAAGGAGAAGCCATCAGAGCATCGCGCGAATGATACTGAATACGGTGCAAGCGTTAATAGGCGCGGTCTATCATACAACGGTGACATTTTGGCTTTCCATAGGTGTAGTGTTAATTGCGAGTTTTACCGTCACTCCCACTTGTTATTGATGGAAAATAGCCGCTAAGTCAGTGGCCTTTGTATCTTTCGTAAAGCCGCAGTTGAGCAACGTTGGAGAGTATGCTGCAAACTTCGGTCACAGAAAGAACATGGAAACCGCATGTCATAATTCAATAAAAGACCAAATACAGTCTGAGCATCAAGCGATAGATAACCGTTCGACCCAAGAGTTTATTGGATATACAGGCATCTTTTTCAGCGCGCTTATAGTACATATTGAAAAACGTAATCCTATAGAATTCATTAGATCTCCATTTTTAAAATACATTACTAACTAATAATCTTAAGACTTCTTCTGTGTATGATTTCGAAAACTATTTTGACGAGCTCGGTGGCGCAGTGGTGAATGATGCAACTTTGCCACCAACGCTCGTGGGTTCGATTCCCACCCAGGATAAACATTTTTATGCATAAATATGTCTGTTTCTTTTGGTATTATTAAGAGAGGTAGGGCGCATCAAAACAACCTGTCCGGGAAAGTACCACCACATCACAAAAAACCGCGGCCACATAACAAATCCCTAGAGAGATCTTGTGTTCCTGCATGTGAGTGCGATCGCTAGTAAACTCTTAAGAAGTTGCCGTGTTAACAGTGGAGGTGGCATCACGCGTGTTATAATTAATGTATTATAAGCATTCACAGGCTACGGTAATATTTAGCTTTACATCGGGTGGGCCGTATGCTTGTATGCCTCCCAACGTTGTATAAAAAAAAACATCCCAGCCTGAGCTACGACATCGACTGCACTATCGATAGTATTGATACTATCGACAGCACAAAATGTAAGTAACGCTTGAAGAATGGCAATACTATCGATATAATTGCAATTGTTAATATTATTACCACATTAAGTGCCATCGATATTATCGATAGTACTATCGATATTTGCACTATTGCCAGCCTATCGATAGTGCCTATCGAGCGTCATCATTCCAAAAAGCATTTAGGAAGAAAAGCCAACCACTTTTCCGCATAACAAGTGACGGTATTTAAAATTATGCCTGTATTTACACAGGCAAGTTGTCTATCACAATTTTCTAGCGGCGCGGTGCTTGTCCAAAAGTTGTTTAATTAGGGTACGTCAGTCGAAACATCTCGAACAAACCGCTAGCTAAGTATTTATAGCAGTTGTTACTTGTATTTACTGTATAAAATAATTAGTTGCAGAGATCTGTCATCCTATGACATTACATAACATTCGTCCCAATATATTGCCGACTCTTTCACTATGTTAGAACAAAATATATGCATACCATGTTAGCATGATAGTATTATGTTAGTATTATTGATATCAGTTTTCGTTTATTATCACATTAATTTTCTTTAGTTAGTTAGTTGTTAATATGAAAATCTGTGTAGGTAATGTACAATTATGCTTCGACAGTTTTTCTAATCAACAACCACTACGAAAGGAGATAAATATAAACAATACTTGGTATGAAATGGCAAATATCTTTTTTTTCGTATATTTGAAATATGCACGCTAAAAATTCCTTTTCTTTATTATTCATTTTCTTTTGTGACGGAAGTTCATTAAAAATGACATATGTTTCATACAAATATTTGAATACTTATAGGTAGGTAACCTATAAATATACTAATTTTTACAAAGTTTTTTCAAGTGTGCGATCACAATTCCTTACAAGGGGGAGGCCTATGTTTAGCATTGGACGTCTTTCGGCTGATATGATGATGATGATCATAATTCCTTACAGCAATCCGTGTCAGTGATACTCTTGATGTTATAGTATTCATAGGTTGCTGTAACTGCTTGTAATGAAAATTTGATGGATCGTATGCCTTTGTGCCACATTCGCAATTCTAGACCAAGGACGTTCACCGGGTTCACCCGGGCGCGAATGATACTTAATGTCTAGGAAGCGTTCATATGCTTGTATGGGACAAGCATATGAACGCTTCCTAGACATTAAGTATCATTCGCGCCGTGCTACCTCTGCTGCTAACACAATAACTCCTTAGCAGATTACTGGAGAACTCACTCACTCGCCGGAATATAACGATTCTGCAGGGAGTTGTTATTTGACTGCGGTTTGCTATTAAGTGTTATTATGTGGCTGAAGTGCAGGTACTTTCCTAGATGGGCTACTTTGACGCATCCTATCTCTCTAAAATACGGCCAGACTAAAACGAACAGACATGTTCAGGCATACAAATGTTTATTCTGTTTGGGAATTGAATCATACTTTGACATCAACGAGCGTTGATGTCAAAGTAGGATTCAATTCCCAAACAGAGGTTTCGTTCCATACATACGTCTAAAAGTAACTTACCAGCATCGTTCACTCTCTTATCTCCGTATGGACCAAGCACAGCCTCATAACTGCTTCGCTTGGTCCCAATCCATCCATTCAGATCACCACACATAATTATCCGTTCATTCGCTTCGGCCAAATCCAGAATACCCCTTACAGTCTCCCAAAACTTCTCGAGCTCCTGGGGATCAGCAGAGCTCACAGGAGCATATGCTGCAACTAAAAACACTCGCGTAATCCCCAGTTTTATCTTAACCCAGAGAAGTCTTGGACCTATTAAATCGTATAGGATTCGGTTATTCGGATAGAATTCAGTAATCACGTAATGTATGGTTAGCGCGCGCGAATCAAGGAGGCGTTTTGTGAGGACAGTTACTTTATTGTCAGAGTGACAGCATCACAATCAGTCTTACTAGCTAATGACAGGGTTTATAAGCAATATATAATTGCTGCATGGATACATTTAACGAGGCCGTGACGCATGCCCCAGTTAAAAGTGATTCTCAATGCAGGTCCTTATTGCTGGCGAAGCGGATTTGGTGTTTCGCAACATTTAACAAGAGCGTAGCGAGCTTCCCTCCTTAAGAGTGAAATCATCTGATGATGAAGGCGGAGTCTTCGGTTTCGGAGGATTTCGAATCTTCCTAAGATTAAGTAGGCGATGGCAGCAGCGATCAGTACTATAATTACGACGTATAAAGTCAAGGTCCAAACACTAATTCTGTCGCTATACACTGTAAATGCTGCATGTCGTCGCTATATTTATAATTTGCCATGATATTTTAAATTTTTAATATAAAAATATTATTAGGCCAACTAAACATAAATCCATTTGCTTTATCTCATATGTATGTACATGGTCTATGGGTGAGAAACCTTTTCGGAAGCCTTTTTATTCGAAAGACTGGAAAACATTAAACCTGGGTGTAGAACGATTCGTGAAGACTCATAAAAACAGTTTCTAGAAATGACTTAGAAGAGAAATAATAATTATAATGCAATTTGATCTAACCTGCTTTGTGTGCTTCCGCTACCAATTAGTTCATGCGGCCTAGCGCCGGTCGGCACCCACCCACTACTGTTAGTAGATGCAACATGCCGACGCTGCCATGGCTGCTCCGGTAGTCTTTGCCCCGGCTGCTGTGTTCGTCCGCCATCTGGAACAGAATCCGCATGCCTCCACCACCACCGTCGCTGCCACGACTGGCCTGGCGCTGCGACACGTGTTTCGCCTCTCCACGAGGCATCATCAGGTATGTTGTAGACGTTAATCGTAAGAATAACATGCTATATGTGACATATACGAGTACATCGCAGTGCCGTCCCTTATATTGAATTGAGGGTGGGGGTGGATGGTGTCAGCGAAAAGATATTTAATAGTGGGGAATTGTTTAAGTCAGTCTGTTTGTTCATGAGAGTAATTTTAGAATTTTTATGTTTATTAATTTCTAATTGTTCCCTAATATTTAGTTTTAAACCTTTGTCTATGGTGTGTAAAATTTGATATGTTTCATATTCTCCATTAGTGACGCCCTTCACCATTAGTAATGTCGACTTATGTTTATATATAAAAAATATTGTCTTATATATTACAGTATCTATGTTCCTCTTTCGTAACATACGAATTACGTCATGAATAATAGATATTCGTTCATTTTCTTGAGCGCTTGATCTCAGAAATTCGCTGACAGTTTTGAATATTTCGTGCCTCGTGTGACAGACATAACGCTGTTTTGATTTGACGTCCCACTGAAGCGTGGTTATGATTATGACAATGTCGCAATTTTGCGCCAAGTTTACCAAACGTACTGAAGGAGAATGTGAAAGGATTTGACGAATTGAAGATCACGAACACAATGACTTAAGTACACAATAATGTAATTCATTCTTATTCCATTGTTATAGGGCGAACATATATTTTTCTACCACGTACGGTGAAATTGTGAAATAAATTACCCTCAGCGGTGTTCCCGAATAAATACGATATGAGTGCCTTCAAGAAAAGAGCCTATGTTTCCCTAAAAAGGCTGGCAGCGGATCAGTGACCCTTTGGTGTGCTGATGTCTATGGGCGGTGGTAACCACTTACCATCAGGTAACTCGCTTGTTCAGAAGAAGAAAGGGGGGCAACCCTTTAACACAAAAAAAATTAGAAGTATCGCTGACATGTTACCAACCTGCCGCTAAAATAGAAATTCTTCATGGATTTACTGGTAACCTGAACTTCCAGGAATACGTCTTTTTTATACCACTAAGGTGGAAAACAAGCATACGGCCTGCCTGATGGTAAGAAGTTACCGTAGCCTATGGACATTTGCAACACCAGGGTGGTACTCTTGCGTTGCCGACCCTGTAAGAACGTCTTCACGCCTTTCTTGAAGAACCCCACACTGTAAGTCCCTTGGGAAAACCCCGGCAGAGAGCTCATTCCACAACTTAATAGTTCTCGGTAGAAAGCTTCTCAGAAACCCCACAGTACGCGACCATTGCGGTTCCAGTGTATGAGGGTGAATCCCAGACGTCGGCATCTATATTTACATCTACGCCTGCCAGAGTTATTATGTGGATATTTGGCCCTCTCATTTCACTAAGGTAATGGAGCATTTCCTTACACGTAGTCTGGAGGCGTACATGTTTAGCGGCCCAGCTGATTGAAAGCGGTGCCCGTAGACTAACATCACTCAACACAGAAAGTCCTCTGGAGTTTATTGGTAATTTCGCAGTAACAGAATAATCCTCCAAGCAGGTCGCTGTTTGACTGTGATCTTCCGTGAGGTGGAGGTACTTCTCTAGAATAATTGTGTTTGCGAAAATATTTGTACATATACTAGCGATCTTCCTTCAGCTTGGAACGGAGATGCAATAGCTACCAAACTTCACGGAATTACGTCAAGTCAAAGTCAAAGTCAAAATCTTTTTATTCCGTAAAAATGGCTACATTTGTTTGGAATCGTCACAATTTTTTTCCCTACCGTGCAGTTCATGACTAGGTGAGCACTGATAAAAATACTGCCAAAAAACTCAGGCATCCCTCTTTTGGTATCCAAACAAATTTACATAATTTATTAATTACATTATAATTGGATCGACTCAATCCCAGGCATTTTTATCATTAATATAGTCAGATACTTTATAATATGCCCTGCTACACAATTTGGCTTTAATAGTAGTTTTAAACTTGTTTATTGACAATTCTCTTATATTGCTGGGAAGTTTGTTATAGAACCGTATACATTGCCCCACAAAAGAATTACTTATTTTGTGGAGACGGCTTGCATGTAACACAAGATTATGCTTATATCTAGTATTTATGTTATGAGTATCGCTCTTTTTACAAAATGAGTCTATGTTTTTATGGACATACAAAAGATTTTCATAGATATATTGCGATGCGACTGTTAGAATATTTATTTCTTTGAATTTTTCTCTAAGGCTCTCACGGGGACCAAGTTTGTAGATAGCTCTTATGGCTCTCTTTTGCAATAAAAATATGGTGTTAATGACCGCGGAGTTACCCCAAAGAAGAATTCCGTATGACATAATACTATGAAAGTAGCTGAAATAAACTATTCTAGCCGTATCAACATCAGTGAGCCGTCTAATAGTTTTCACTGCATAGGCTGCAGAACTTAGTTTTCCTGATAATTTTTCAATTTGTGGGCCCCATTGTAGTTTGGAGTCAATTGTTATACCCAAGAACACAGTTGTCTCCACAGGGGCTAAATTAGTTCCATTAACATGTACATTGGTAGTCACCTGTCTTACATTAGGTGTTGAGAACTTAATTACTTTAGTCTTTTTATCATTTAAAAGCAGATTATTAACATTAAACCAATGCATAACTTTAGAGAGAGCATCGTTAACTTCGTCATAATTACCTAACTGTCTATTAATTTTGAATGTCAAAGAGGTATCATCCGCAAACAATACAATCTCATGTTTATCCTTTACATGTTTATACGTGCAGGGCTAATCAGAAAATTCTCTGATATTTTTATCAATATTGATCTAGCCGTTTGGGAGTCCATAGGCATCATAAAAGACATTGGAGAAAAACACATTGAATTTTATATACCTAGTCCGACCAAAAGTTCTGTTGCAAATGAATATGCATTTCTTTTTTTATAAAGTAATGTAATCCTAATGAAACTTATATGTACATATTTATGGAAGTCTCAGAAAAAAATAAAAAAATATTTCTTTTCGAAATGGCCAACTTTGGCTTTGATACAGGCCTTTAATCTGTCTGGCCACGAATCTATGTCAACAATGTCGGCGTGCCATTTCGAGCCGGCCATGTCTTCTGAAACTGACCATAATTTGTAGTCTAAGGGGTTCAGATCAGGGCTTGACGAGGGTCAGTCTTCAGGTCTTATAAAGTAAAAGTAAACGGAACGTTGGTTTCGCGCCAGGCTTGGCTAGTTCGTGCCTTGTAACTAGATGCAGAGTCCTGCTCACGGTACATTTTTAAAAGGTGTATTGCTGAGGGTTTCACAACACGATCCACGACAGTGTTTTGATATCTCTTTTTTCACAAAAGTGAAGATTTGTGATTCCTTGATAAGACATGACCACCAAACCATTACAGACGCAGGATGATGACCACGTTGTATCTTTCCGCTTGTTTTAGTGCTCTTCAATCGTGAAAAATTTTTCATCAGGAAAGAGGATATTTTTGTATTTTCACCTGCGTATCGGTACAGAAGGCGTTTTGATCGATCCACTTTATTTATTTGTAGGGCATTTAGGGCATGTCCTGTATATCGACGATAAGCGCCGAGCTTCCGGTCTAATTTTATTATACCCAACAGAATCCTAGCGGGAATCTTCATTTCTGGCGATAAGATTTTTTGTTTCCTAATGGGGTTTTGGCGAATTCTGGATTTAACAGCATTAACAGCCTTTGTAGTTCTAACAGCACGCAGTCGCCCCGACCTCTTATAGTCTTCAACAGAGGAAGTGTTGGTATATCTGTCGATACGATACAATATATGGACATACGGCTGATACAAAGCTTTTGAAGTGTCTTGAATATGACCGACGACTCCATACCCACTTTGTGCAAGGTAATCATTGCAATCTTATTTTCTTTAACACCCTATTCCATATTGTAGTTTGATAATAAACACGAAAAAAATGTGGAAATGGAAAGAAGTTTTTAACATAATAAACGCGTTCTAAATTCAAAATAATTAAAGAGTTAAAAAAAGAAATTTCTATTTAACAGTATTTTTGGTCAGACTAGTTATAGTGTATATGTAAATGGCCAATTGCATATTCTTTTTATGCTATTCGGTTTCATAGTGTTTTATCTACCACCCTAATCTATTAGAATGGCGAATAATAAACGTTATTAACTTAGAATGACGTGGACGTCACGGGTTGAATACACACTATAAAACGTACATCTTTACGTGCATCATTTTGTAGCTAATACTCATACCCGTGCAAAAATGCAGCAAATCGTTGAACATCCTGCGAGCTATCTTCCACATACATAATACATTTTATTCTGTATTGTGTAGATTCGGTGGAATGGAACTTCTTTGAAAGTTTTCAACGGCCGATACCGCAAACCGCGGTATAGAAGTTCGCGGCGAGGAAATCCGGGTGATGCCCCTCTTTGTGAATGAATAATCCTTTCTTAACAATTTACAAAATAAGGTTTGACCAAATTTGGTGCCGAACGTTGCTTGTGTTTCAAATTTAGAAAAGAAGATATTTTATAAGTAAGATTTAAAAAAAGTATCTAATTCAAATTTAAATAAGAATAGCATATATTTGCATTGTGTTACATTACATTGTGCTTGTGAAATACATGGTTAGATAATACAGTTATTTTATTACTATTGTTATATTATATATTGTATAGTTTTTTTATTACTATATTTTGTTGCAGATACTAGTAGCTTCCCCGGTTTCATCTGCGTGGAGTTTGGTTCTTCAAGTTATAATCAGCAACACTAAACATCTAGGTGAAATTCCGAAATAATAAAAAAGATCTAAATATTAGCATTTATTACATATACCTCGATAAACTATCATGGAATTAAATAATAAATCAATAACTATTACGTGACGCACAATGGACAGGTAGACGAAATTTTGTCGAAACGGCTGTTGTGACTTATGTATAGATAGATCCATGTATACATGTATCCGTTACGATTTTATTACATGTATAGATTAAGTATGAATAAAACCATCGGATGAACAATAACCTAAGTCAGTGTGCACCCCGTTAAGTATATATATACATAATAAAAAACAACCTAGTACTCGATTAGCATATATAGTATATATACATTCTGTGTACTAAGTATCGGGAATTTGTCAATAAAACAAAAAATACAAATTATTCATCTAAATTTATTTTATCGCCTTCAAAGTAGGCCCCATCGCTTGCAATACAACATCTCCACCGCTTCACCCAGTCTTCCATACATTTTTCATAGGCTATTTGCGGTATGGCCTTTAGCTCATTCAGCGAATTTTCTTTTATGGCTTCTATCGACTCAAAACGTTTTCCTCGAAGTGGTAATTTTAACTTGGGAAATAAAAAAAAGTCAGACGGAGCCATATCAGGTGAATACGGTGCTTGGTCGAGAACTTTTGTTGAATTTTTCGCTAAAAACTCTTTCACTATAATGGCTGTGTGTGATGGTGCATTATCATGGTGCAGCATCCATGAGTTGTGTTGCCACAAATCTGGACGTTTTCGGCGGATACTCTCACGCAAACGCTTCATGACGCCTAAATAATATTCTTTATTCACTGTTTCTCCCTCTGGAAGGAATTCGGAGTGAACCACACCACGGTAGTCAAAAAAAACTGTCAGCATCACCTTGATTTTGGAGCGACTTTGCCGCGGTTTTTTGGGTTTCGGCTCGTTTTCGAGACGCCATTCTGAAGACTGTTGGCTTGTTTGCATGTCGTACTCATAAACCCATGTCTCGTCGCCAGTTATTATACGTTTCATAAAGGTCGGATCCGTAGAAGCTCGGGAAACCATGTCTTCAGCGACATGCTTTCGCTGCGCTTTTTGAACAAAATTGAGCTCTTTTGGAACTAGTCGAGCGGCGACGCGTTTCATGCCTAAAATGTCAATGAGAATGTTGTGGACGGACTTAAAAGATATGTTCACCTCACTAGCCAACTCTCTCAGACTCATACGTCGATTTTCGAGCACTAGCTTCTTGATTCTGTCGATGTTTTCTCTGGTCGTAGCGGTTGAAGGTCTACCAGAACGAGGCAAGTCTACTACTACTTCTCGGCCTTCTTTAAAAGCCTTATACCATTCATAAGCCCTTGTTTTCGATATACACGATTCGCCGTAGGTATTTCGCAACATTTTTAGTGATTCACCACATGAAATATCATTTGAAACACAAAATTTAAGGCACACTCTTTGTTCAACAATATTTTCCATTGTAAAAATCGCCGAGGACTCAAAACTATGACCAACAAAAAGTGTAGTTTAAAACAAATTAAATGACAGATCCCGCTCAAATTTTGCGCGCTAAATCAGTACAGTGCTACCAACATGCAGTAAAAAAATTAGAACGACCTCTTTTACGCGGGTCTTTTTATTGACATATTCCCGATACTTTTTACACAGAGTAGTATATGGTGTCAAAATAAAATAAAATGTGAGTACATGAAGCTATTGCGTTCCACAATAACTTTAACTCATTGTTTCCACTATATACACGACAAACTGTATAAGGCTCTCGGAAATTCCATTGATCAATCGAATCCCGAATCCTATAATCGGACGGCAAAATAGATGCACGTAGGGCACTGCGAAGCATTCGTTTTGATACTAGCGATAAAAACTATCGTGTCTCGGCGTCAAGATATCTCTGTTCAACTAATAATGCCTTTTACAGGATCATGTAACTTAGGTACTAGGCAATTAGCGGTTTGTCGTCGAGATAAACAAATAAAATAAAAGTATGTGAATGCACGAGAAGATAACAAAAAGACTGACGGAGTGTTGTGAAGCTTATTACCAACTTTGGTTTGCGTCGACCATCAAACCCTGCCGAGAGTACCTACAGCCACGGAATTTACAGGCAATTTGACTTTCGCAAAATAAAGCCTGAATTATGAAGGAAAATGGAAAATATGGAAAATCAAATCAAAATCAAAATCGATGAGACCAAATTTACGTAGTAACATAACAACCCTCCAGCAAGTAATTATTGTATAATAGGTACTTCCCCTTCTGGCCTGCTTGAATGCACCCTTTCTCTCATTCACTACATTCTCTTTTTACCCGCGACGGTCACGGAGGCGGTATATGCGTTTGGGGTAAGAGGTGTTTGTTTGTGTGTCTGTTAGTATGTCTGGTAGTAGTGTTCAGTAGTTTTCGAGACATTTTTCTCGAAAACTACTGAACCGATTTATTTTGATTATATTAATAATTAAAGTGTATCACGTGCGTGTGAAGTTTGCTTTGATTCTGAAATGATAATGAGCCCTTAAAAAGATTATCAAAATCAAATCAAAATTACAACCCGCGTCGTGCAACCACACACACACACGTACCTATAGATAGATGTCTAAACAAACAGATGGAAATGCGAGTTTTGTACAAAATTTGTGGCGTAACGCTTATAGACTGCGTTCGTAATGATAATGTAAGAAACAAAGTTTGTTTGAAAAGAGAGTATTGGTGTTAAAATAAGAAGCCGCATGCTGCGGTTCGCATATATAGAAAGAATGCTAGAAAAAATAATCATGAAACAAACATATAACGTAAAAGTGGAAGGTGTAGAAGCCGAGGAAGGTCAAGACACACCTATTATAACTAAATCAGTTATTTTATATAACTAGTTAATTTCAGAAGCCTTAGAAACCAGCGAATACGCGTAACATGGACTATACATATTATAGAAGTAAGTGAGATGTACTAAGACCGAAGTCATTCTTAAATTTAATACAATGAGTATCACTGTTTTGTGTGAACACACCTACTCCTCAGGAGCCCAATTATAATCTTAGTCACTTGCAGGAAGAGCACTAGGACACAACAACCTCCTCCTCCTCCTTCCAGATAGTTGTTATTTGATTGCGGTCTTTTTAATTTTTCTCAGTTCTCTCTGAAGAAAGTTTAACGAGCTCGGTGGTACAGTCGTAAATGACGCAACTTTAACACTTAACACCAACGCTCGTGAATTCGATTCCCACACATAGCAAACATTTGTGTGCATGAACATGTCTGTTTGTCTTGGTCTGGATGTTCTTCAGGGTATGGCGCATTAAAGCAGCCCGGCTGGGGAAGTACTGTCACCTCACAGAAAACCGCAGCCAAATAACAACTCCCTAGAGAGTTCTTGTGTTTCTGCGCGTGAGTGAGGTCACCAGTAAGCTCTTAAAAAGTTGCTGTGTTAACATATATTACATAATAGGCAATGTTTATGACATATAATATATATTAGACTACGGTAATCGCTTTACATCAGGTGGGCCATATGCTTGTATGTCTCTTGATGTTGTGTGAAAAAAAAGAAAAGATGTAATAGATAACAACTTCGGTCGTTGAAATCTAAGGCGCACGAATTATGTGATTACTCGCAATGGTAATCCTATCCTACTACGAGCATTAATTTAGTTTGCAGATTACTAACTTTATATTAACAAGTGTCATGTTAGGTTCGTCGCAGTATACCCAATGCTGAGTTTAGCGTTTAGAATACTGCGAATAGCGTTCGGTGAGGAGTTGTGGAGTAGGACAAATGAAATGTCCTGTCGAATTATGGCATTAGTGCTGCACTGAGCGCACCCTACTGGCTTAAATCAGAATCTAATATTGCGTTTTGTGTGTAATTTTAACAATTCTTAATATAAATGTAATTAATAACTTTAATATTCCCTCGAAATTTGCCATGAGGTACCATGCGCCGTATCACGTACCACTAGTTAAAAATAATTATCGTTTAAATTCATTTTTGTTACGAGCAAGTAGCAAATTTAATAAACTAAACCGTCAACTAAATCTTGACATATTCAATACGAGTGTACCGGCGGTGAGAGGGCTGCTAAGTAGTGTGTTCTTTTTTTCGAAAAATACGTAAACTAGTAATGTAGTAATATGTGTACTTTTCTATCATATTGTAAACCTTATATACTCGGTAGATCGGAAAACGGTGAAGAGAAGATATATGTGTATATATATATATATATATGCTTAAAAGAAAAATGTTGTTAAGCTGTGTATTATTTATGTTCATGTTATGTGTATTTAGTCTAAATCTTATAAGTGAAGACTTGTTATTGGCTCTCTGTTATTTATAAGTTTTTTAATGTAATTTGATTTGAAAAGCTGTTGGTCTTCCAAAGAATAAATAAATTCTTTCTAATGTTCGCTGACTTAACTTTTTTTTGTTTACTTGAGTTACAAAACTCATAATACATATGGGAGTTCATACTTGCTCAGTTATTAAAGTTCAGTAATTTTTGCCGAATTTTATTTCATATTCATATTAATTTTCTTAAAGTGCAGAATAATACAATTATAGACAGTAACGTAACAAATAATTCGTAACAATATTAATTATGTGCTTCTCTTTCATATGACTATATCTTTTTTACATTAAGTCGGGAGGCAAGCAAATATACGACTTACATGATGTAAAGTCAATAGATTCAGGCGTTATTTTGTGAAAGTCAAATTTACATGCAATTTGATCTAACCTACTTTGTGTGCTTCCGCCACCAATTAGTTCACGCGGCCTAGCGCCGGCCGGCACACACCCACTGCTGTTAATAAGTGCAAGATGCCGATGCTGCCATGGTTGCTCCGGTAGTCTCTGCCTCGGCTGCTGCGGTCGTGCGCCATCTGGAACAGAATCCGCATACCCCCAGATTACAAGACTTATAGCATGTTATTTTTACGATTAACGTCGCCGTCGTAACAACGCCTGATGATGCCTCGTGGAGAGGCGAAACACGTGTCGCAGCGACGACCAGGCCAGTCGTGGCAGCGACGGTGGTGGTGGGGTCGAACAATAAGAAATTATTAAACATAAAATTTCTAAAATTACTCTCATGAACAAACAGACTGACCTTAACAACTCAACTTTATTAAATATCTTTTCACTCACACGTCCACCCCCACCCTCAATTCAATATAAGGGACAGCACTACGATGGATTTGTCACTTGTAGCATGTTATTCTAACGAGTAACGTCTACAGCGCCGCCTCTCCACGAGGCATCCCTCGTGGAGAGGCGAAACACATATCGCAGCGACTACCAGGCCAGTCGTAGCAGCGACGGTGGTTGGGGCATGCGGTTTCTGTTCCAGATGGCGGATGACCACAGCAGCCGAGGCAGAGACTACCGGAGCAGCCATGGGAGCGTCAGCGTGTTACGTCTACTAACGGTAGTGGGTGGGTGCCAGCCGGGGCCACGCTGCATGACCTAATTGGTGGCGGAAGCAAGCAAGTTAGATCAAATTGCATGTAAAAAACAATTTTTTTGCTTCTCACTAATAAGCGGCCTAATTGGTGGCGGAAGCATACAAAGCAATTAGATCAAATTGCATGTAAAAAAAAAATTACCTTCTCGCTAACAAGTTATACCCCATAAAAGACGACATACCTAACTGCAATTTTAGTCCCATTGCCTATAATTAAACAATGGTGTTGGTCAACAGACAATTGTCAATTCCTAAGTTTGAAAATAAGTAAGACTTGCTCCGTCTAGCTTCGAATAGCACTCGATCATATTATAATATCTTGAGTTTAGAACTGAAGGCGAACTTTGTATTATAAAAATATTTAAAATTTTTCTGACCTTTTACTCCGTTAACAACAATAAAACCATATAAATCTAAGTTACATATTTATGAAAGAAAAGACAGTTCGATTTATTTTTATTTTTTATATTGTCAGCAATCGAAATACATTTGTGGCATTTGTCATACCATGAAAAAAATAACTTTTGTTTTGGGCATTAAAATGGTCGTTGCTTACACTCTGCGAATTAAAAAAGACGAAAGAAAATATTCACATAGTATAAATGTCTATAAGATGTGTAGCTAATTTCTGCAAAGCCATTATTATTCAGGGGTGTGATCAACACGGTAAAGTTAGTGTGCACTGGCGAATTGTCATGTAAAATCAAAGCTCCTTTAGTGAGTATCCTCTTTTTTTATTTTTATATCTTCCAGTAATCCGGTCACGTATTCAAGCATAGTATTCAAATTTCATTTTTTTTTGGGTTTTTTCTATCATTAAATTCCGTGCCAAAATTCGGTTCCTATAAATGTGCCTGCTAACGGCCTGAGGCTGAATTTCCTTAGAGACTTCGTACTTTAGATTTCCATTGTATTAATTGTCACTTTCGAAATCTCATTCTAGATCTAAATTTCACTACGGGGCATAATTTGCGAGATTTCTCCTTCCTCGTCATGAAAAATGCTTGACAACAGTCTACACGCCTTTGCTTATCAAATAGTTTCAACATTCTAGGCACTCAACGCGCGCTCACCTTGAACGTCCCCAAATGTTATTAAATTATTTCAAAATTATCCCTCCTAATGCCAACATCTCTAGCTAATTGATTCGCATATCAGACAAAATAGGTTGCTTCACTTTGTCGATGTTATTTGTGGTAACAGCAGAAATCGACCGCCTGCTACGGTGATCGTCTATGCTATCACAGCCATGTTTAAACTGCTTCGACCAAAACTTAATAACAAATTCTGAAGGATATGAATGTTCGAACACCTTTAATATGCACGTCAAAATCTGCATAGACGTATTTCCTTCTAGACTGAGAAATTTAATCACAGTGCTATGCTCTACTTGTATATTTTGTTACTTTTACCGACAAGAGGAAATTGGGACGCGCCAAAAAATTGAGCGCATTAAATAAAATCGATATCATGAATTTAAAAAAGGCGAAGGCGAAGCTTTCCTTGACAAAGTAAATCCTATATCAGTCACCCTTTGTACCACTTACTTAATGTGAAACTGTTACCTGTTATTAGTTTATAATCGCATGTAACACAAGCAGCATCTGTCGTACGTTACTATACCACATGCTAATACCTGCTCTCCTCCTCAGCTCCTTAGCTCAACGGTGATTTCATTCAATCGCAAAAACACATCGAAGAGAATGCTATGCATGTCAAAGAAGCGCGTGAAGTACTCGTTTCTCGCTTACTAACGCACAGGGTACTTGACATGAACATATATATAGAATACATTTAGAATAATGTAGGTAGAAGTTAATAAAATAATTAGTAATAATAATTCTTAACCTTAACCTATAATAATTCTTAACCTACAAGGACGACTTGTATATATTACATCTAGTCTAACGCCGTGTGCTTTGTCAAACGCAATGACTCCTGCTGTTGTGTACTGGTGATTGATCACAATTTATACACAACCTGCGATTTAGTTCTCAAAAACGAAGTGCCATATGCCATCGACATATGTTCCACAGAGTAATGGTTTCTTTCGTCTAAATGATAATAATAAAATAAAGCAGTTAAGTGCTGTAATTCCAAAGTTATAAGTTCGTTTCGATTAGTAGGGGAACAACGTTCTGCACATTGTTTACCTATATTTTAGAGTGCAAAGGGTAGAACTATGAATGAATGAATGCGATTTTACAAATTATAAGTCACCATAGTGGGAAGGCATAGGACTACAGCGTCTTCAATCGTAAGCGGATTTCCTTGTTGTGTTACTACACAAACAATTTATTGCGTTGAAGACAGCAGGTGAAATTTATGCACACATGTACGTAAGGTAAGAGTAAAGCGAGACAACAGATGTCTGCATGAATAAAACAGTGGAGGATGCTTTGAATATTTCAGATGCGGACGAGATCAGGCCTATACGAAACTTAGTTGGTCACTTATATATAACAGAATCTTAGATTGATACTCAGAAGCACATAACATAAATAATGATGGGCTTTTCGGCATCGGCAGTGGGAATCCAGCCTTAAAACCCCACCTGCGCTCTACACTATACCGTAGCGATACGTTATTAAATTAAATTTATTATTTACTTATTTTACAAAATTAAATTTACATGAAAAGAGACGACTAAGAGCCAAATTGTAATATAATAAACAGATTGTATTAACCTTCAAGCCACAAATACGTTATAAAAATAACGTGATTAATATTTGTGTACCATACAATAAGTGCCAGACCAACTGAAATTACATGTAGGATTTATTTGTAATTTTTATAAAACAATTAGCTTGGAATTATTTGTGATCGCCTCAAAGCAACCGCGAATCATTTTGAAGCACAGATGCAAGAAGTCACTATACCTACTCATCGTATACAAAATCAGCATATTCGTGTATTTGAACTTTGGCAAGAAAACAAAACAAAATACAAAATCAACTCACATCTCACTCGACATCGTTGTGAATTTGGATGCTTTAAATTTTTAATTTACTTTTTTAAATTCAACGAATGCAAAGTGGCCAGACGAAAATTCGAACGACAAACTTCAACTCGTGCTGCTGTGAACTCGATTTGTATTTTTCTTTAGTGAATCTCCGCGTAGTATTGTAGAATAGTATTTAGAAAGAATTGTTTCGCTGAGAGAGAATAATATGTATAGGACTCTTACCGTCAGATGTGAATTAATTGGGTTCATATAATACAATTATAGAAGGCAAATGGAAAGTAGTTTAATTAGATTGTAATTTATTAAAACTTATTTGAGTATTAAAAACAATCTATTATTAGTGCTAAGGAATATTATATACCATCAACGCCACGGATAAGAAAAATAAATATATCTTAAATATTCTAACTTCTTCTTGGATCGTGAATATTGTATTTTTATAAAATTTTGCAATGCGAGTTACTAACAAAAAAAACAAAAATATGTAAATATTTAAAAAAGTCATACCAGCTATTCGATATCATGATTAATAGGTATTTGGTTGCACCGCCTGTAGTACCTATCTCAAAGTAAATATATTCCGTATATTGGAAAGGACTTAAACAGTTCCATTCAAATTTTGGATTTAGATAAGGTTTTGTCAAAGTGACATTTTATACAAAAGAGGAATATATAAAAAAAGCTGAGCAAATCTCTGTCGTCCAGGTGTTTATTTTTCTGTAAAATTGTTTTACAGAAAAATAAATACCTGGATAGATAAGGAATATTTTTAAATACTCTTTTTTAGGGTTCCATACCCAAAGGGTAAAACGGAACCCTATTACTGAGACTCCGCTGTCCGTCCGTCCGTCTGTCACCAGGCTGTATCTCATGAACCGTGATAGTTAGACAGTTGAAATGTTCACAGATGATGTATTTCTGTAGCCGCTATAACAACAAATACTAAAAAATAGAATAAAGTAAATATTTAAGGGGGCTCCCATACAACAAACGTGTTTGTTTTCTCGTTTTTGCTCGATATTGATAACGGCAACATGTAGATGCTTGAAATATTCACAGAATATATAGTTATATATTCACTTTAAGAATACATAATTAAATTAAAATAAAACAAATATTTAAGGGGGCTCCCATACAACAAACGTGATTTTTTTTGCCGTTTTTATAGATAATGGTACGGAACCCTTCGTGCACGAGTCTGACTCGCACTTGGCCGATTTTTGTAAACTGTCTTCGTCGTATCTGAGATAAGTTTTATGTTATGAACGAAACCAAGAAATAAATTTAATCTTATTCTCAGCGAAGTCATAAATCTGATACTTTGCTAAGACAATTTTATTACATTGTATTCATGTATTTTTATTTATTTACTCGCCAATGTGATAAAAAATACAATGTACCTTATGTTACTACTGTAGCAGTAATTACAAATGTACTGTAGCAGAAATTACGAATTTAATTCATCTAAGCTTTATTCTGCTCCATGAGTTCTAAATGTGTTCCCGTTTATAATTTACTCTCTAATCCATGCCGAAAATATACTCTTTTTTTTAAATAAAATATTCACTAAATGAAATACACACCTACATATATTTATTTATTTATTATATACACTATGCACTTACAGTCATTAGAACCAAAACGTGTACAGGTCAATCGAGTAACATTAATCGTAAGTACTCATACATATACACAATAAAATTATTAATATGACCAATGTAACTATACAAATTAATTATTAATCATTTCATATTAACATTATTCACGAAATATTTTGCGTATTTAAATAATTCAGCCTCCGTAGTATGGAAGAGGTCAATATTCTGATTATAAGCAACAAGAGCATTGAGCAGTGCCATGCCAGGGCACGAGCGGTGGGTGCCTGTTCAGCGGCGACAGTACGGGTGGCGGGCACGGCGAACAGAGGCCGCGTTCGCCGCATGCTGTAGCGATCAGGCGCAATAACTGCGAGAGCGCATCGAGCCAGACAGATTGGATTATCTAGTTTATTGCTGTTCAGAAGCCGATAGTAATGCAAGAGCAATATATATATACCTGCCTCCTATTAGATACTATGAAGTGTCAGGCGCACCGATCTAAACATATCTCATTAGCTTCTTCTGCATTCATCAACTTTACGCATGTTCGCCGGTAAATGAGACATTGAAAATTGAATTTTAACTAATCATGTTCTCATTGTTTGTTTACCTACAAATTAGTGTTTCGGTGTAAAAATAATTATTCTCTCTTTGTTCCGTAGTGTCCATAAATCTCATAGGATAATATTAGAGTAATCACGAATACATGTCGACGCCATCTTGATATTTATCGACATCGTTATACTTCTTGACAATCTCAAAGACGGAGCTACCAAAGGCACCAAAGGAATTAGACTAGAATTATTATTATATTATTAATACATATAGATTTGACTAGAATTTCTCCCTATCCTGAGATTTTGTAAGATTTTGACAAAGATGCTATTAAAAAACCGTCTAGATACAAACATCATATAACTTCTATATCGCGGTATATTTAAGTTCATACACAAAGTAATTACATATTTCATTGAATAATAATGACAAAATAATTGTAATTACATTTTAGTCACTTATTAGTTTCATAAAATCCCAAATATATAGCGTACGGCTCGTGCTTGTAGAGGTAATACTGAAAAAATAATACAGCAGGTACAAAAGTTATATAGTATATATATAAGTAGATTATTTTATAAATCAGTGTGTCATGTACATTTGATAGATGTCATGTCACAACGCTTCGATTAATTAATCTATAAATAAAAATAATATAGCAATATTTGGAAGGGCATGATGAGCAGTGATGCCCCAGTGGATAAAGAAGCTTTTTAACCGACTGATTCCCGGTTCCAATCCTGGTGGGGCCATGTAGCACTAAATTCGTGTTTTCTGATTTATGTTTATATTTTAACTATCACTTGATGGTCGGTGAAGAAAAACATCGTGTGGGAACTCGTACGACCCAGAAATAATATTTCGAAAGAAGTTTAACCTAACCTAAGAAAGGTCTGGTTTTCCTTCTAGGTTGTGGAGGTCTGACGACCTTCGCGCTGTATCGAAATTAGTAGGCTTCCCCAAATCCTTAGGCTTTGGTAGTGTATCCCACCAATTCTAATGGATTAGGAAACGGGAAATACGCTAGGAAGAAGATAAGCATCTGCTATATATTCTATTTAACAAAAACCTTCTCCCTAAGCAATTTTTACTCTGGAACCCTAAAGATCCGTCAGTTAAAATCTTTTACTGCGATATAATTTACGTATAAGTTTTCACCGCAGAAAATTTAATAAAATCCGTTTTATAGTTTTTGGGTGATGCTTGTACAACAGATGGACAGAACGGTACTTAATAATTTAAATGACTGTTTTATTGTTTATACCGATATAGCAAATATGTTGTAATATATATATTATTTCAAATAGAATTACTTACTTTGTGTGCTGGTACACAATCTTCTGAGTCTAATATCTCTAACACAGTAACACGACATTTAGGTTATTATGATTTAGCTACGCAAGTGAGAATTACTTTTCAGCCACCAGCTTCGTATTAAATATAGCTAAATTCTACCTTCTTTTCGTCAGAACCTTGTTTACTAGTCATCAGTGTGTAATGTATTAATTATGTTGGATTTAGCTCTGAAGATGATCAACTACTTGCATGATGATATATATACTATGATCCAGCGGCTCAAAATCCATGGTGACAGTTTCCATTCTTCCTTATTCTATATTTCTCTTTTATCACACACGAATCATATTATTTTAATGTATTTAATCTCGCCCAGCGCATTAGTATTGCGATTCAGCGCGGGAATGCTGCCAGCATCGTTGGTACAATGCCGCGAGGGCCACACTTTTTAGACTTATTTTGGGTTATTGTTGTTATTTTAGATTTATTAAAATTTAGATGTAATTTATTAAATATCTTTGTAAACTTACTATATCAAAAAATCAACGTATATATACGTGCCCATTACGATTTTATTACAATTTATTACAACGTAACTGGGCTATATTTAGGTGGCATTTGACGAAATAATTACAATCGAATTAGAGTAGTTATCTACATTAGTGTACAGTGAATTAGATTGATATCACATATAATACGATCCGATTTTCACATTTCTTTTTGGTTAAATATATTCTTGAATATAAAAAGTTGAGAACACCCGATTGCAATATAACTTGGACAGTTCTTAAATTCATACCCATTTCTATTCACGTCAACGGGTGGCAGGCAAAGTGACCCTTATAAAAATCCCTCAGCTATTTATTTCCCTTGCGCCCGAGACCGATTCAACATTTACACTAGTGTCTTGTTACGAGTCTGTCCATAGAGGATTCCCGTACTTTCCACTGGTAATTAATCCTGGTATATTGCCTCTCTATGTATACTCTCTATGTATGTAAAAATAGTACTGTCTTTGTTATGTGTCTGCTAACTAATATTAACTAGTATTATTTTTTAGACAACGTTATTTTAGAGACAGGAAACCTGAACGAAGGCAAGGATAACGGTTGATGTGTGGTGTGAACCAGTATGTATATTTTGTTGTTGTTATATTTTGTAAGTATATCTTGGATCCGCTTTCTGCAAATGATGTGAAAATGGGAGGGATTGCTGGAATAATATGATTAGAGCATTGGGATAATTTCTAGGCAAAGCTAGAAATTATAATAATCGACCTATTTTTATACCATATTGACTACATTAATAATGTAGTCAATATGGTATAAAAATAGGTCGATTATTAAAATTTTTTGAATAACAACCGATCAGGCTGAAACAGGATGCATTCTATGGGGAAAAATATGTAGACAAAAGGACCCCAAATTATTTTTGTCCACATCATATCCCCCCCCCCCCCCCAATAAATAAAAATTGAGAAAATAATTGAATGACACTGCCGAATAGGCCTGAAAATGTCAACTCAGGGGTTTTCAGGGTAGCTGTTCACGATCCCGTCAGATTTCCCAAATTCCTCTTCCCCCCTTCTCTAATTAACCCCCCATGTGTTAATCTAGCATTTTTTGAAAAAATCCATCTAATTGGATCTCTGGATGTGAGTAAAGATTTTTAATTCTGAATGTTGTGATCGCTATTAAATACTGTTTTATATGTATAAACAGGAACCATCAGTTTAATCACTAGGCTTTGATTTTACAATATATGTACAATCTCTACATACAAAATTAGCATGTTCAGGTCTGATTGAGGGAGGTGCGTCAAAGTAATCCTGAGTACATTACGCGAAGCTACTTAGGAGATGAGTATACTGAGTATACAATTTACAAAAATATTTCATGGATTAGTCGTATTGCTATTTCTCATTATAGATAAGATATATATAGAATGATCACTACATATAAGAAGGTTAAATATACTTACATAAGCCAAATACTTTAACAGCCATATAAATATACATTACAGAAAATGAAATTATTATTTACCATTTACATTAAATTTTAGATTCAACATTCTGTAGAGAGATTTGAGCCATAGTTAGGACCTCACTGCAGAATGTGTTTTTGTTTTTCATTTTATAAGAGGGGCTAAATTTTTTATTAAAAGTTTGGAATTTACAAGTAACAAATTGGATGGATAATTTTTACAAAATATTTCAACATTTAAATCCTACTACGTTAAAGAAGTCAATAAACAATTCTTGTAATAAATATATTTCGTGTATCCCAATAATGACTTGGATCAAATTTTGTATTTAGGTTAGGGTTTGCTCTAAAATTTACCTAAAAGAAATCTCTAAGCGACGCTCGGTAGTCCAGTTATTTACGACCGAGTATTGTAGATATCAGAACGGTTAAAAAGTATTGATCTGTGCAGTCTGTGATAGTAATCCTATTGGCTGTCACTATAAAATATAAGGTGTTCTTTTTACTTCATATGATAAAACAAAACATATTTATTTTTCACATTTTTGATAATGTATTATGATTAGGATGGGATATTTATAAAAAAAAGTTCCTTCTAAATACAATGAACTGAATATGTGTCGATTTGTGCGAGTGTGGAGAGTTCGTATCTATAAATATATGAAAATAATTGTCATTATGAAAATAATCTCTCAGTGTTAAAATATGTAGTAAAAATATCTAAGGTGTTTGTTCAGAGGCGTCGATTCGTGTGAAGAGCGTCGACCCATAAATCACGCTCGAATTGTTATTTGGACACTGCCTACTGTAACAGTATGATATAAATATTATATATTTGTATGTATTTGAGGGTATCTTACAATGGAATACGATTGATGAAATTAATGGGTTGTGATGTTGTTTTGAATCAATATACCATATCAATATTAGGTAAAATACTTATATTTTAACTACTGACTACCTATTATAAAGATTGAAAGAAATATGTCTCAGGAGACAATTAGTATTTAGTTGCGATATTATTATCCACTGTGTATTCAATGTTAAAGTTAATTATAGATTAGGTAGCACAGTTTCGAAATTCCGTTATGAAACTGAATTTTAGAATATAGGTTGGAGATTCGTTGAGAGAATCATAACTATAATATTATCTAGAATTGAGGCCACAAAGCTAGCCTACATAATATACATGCAGAAATATATTTATCGTATATTTATCGAAATTTTCTACGATTTCGAAATCCGAAATTTTATAATAGGTAATAAACTGAGTTCGTTTATTATTTTGTTGATTAATGTATTGCATTTGCATGGCAATCGAACAGATTTGCAGTGTATGAATTTTACTCTATATGCGCTGTTCGCCCGTAATTGATGTTTAGTTCATATATTAGCAATCAACACGTCGTACGTGATCCAAATCTATCAAATGACATTGAACAGTACATATCATTATCAACATAAGTTTAAATAGGTTTGGACAATGTAGACATTTGCCCGCATTTAGATAGTTTATCATTTTCATTAGTATCAAATCATTAAATATCATTTTAGTATTGTGCGAATATCAGTAAACCGTACAATAAATATTATATATGAATATTTAAAATATTTATCGATATTATAATTGGACCAACAACCGTAGCAATCGTGGCAGTGGCGGCATGCATCAACTAGTAGTTTAGATCAAATTACAGATGTATAACACGATAGTAGAAGGTTGTAAGAGCCGAGGAAGACTAAGTTGATGTCAGGAAACCGAAAAGAAAAGAAAAAAAACCGCAAAACCGGCGAGCGTGCATGAAAAAATCTATGAATGTTAAAGAAGCGAGAGAAGTGTGTAATGACCGAGTCATATGGGGTTCGGTTCTCTCTGCCTAACCGGCAAAGGATTTTATAAATAGATACACAGTAAGTATTTAATCGAGGCAGGTAGTACTAAAACCATTTATCACAAGAAGTCGCATTAAGCATGTACATTATTACATTTGAGAACATTATATTACCATAAAGCATTCACGGATTTGTTTGTGGTTATGTCTCGGGAACGCTCAAGTATCTCTGCAGCGGGTTAACCGTCGACGTACACAAAGGGGTAATCTCATTATTGTTAACTATGTACAAACAGCGACAAGTCATGTTAGAGACTTGCAGCACCATTTTTTACTATTATTTCTTACGCCATAAGAACAGTACAAAGGTTAAATAGTCTAGCTTGAGGTGTCGATGTGTGTAATACTTGTATTTAGTTGAGTCTTCTTCTTCGCGTTATCCTGTTTCCTAATGCAATAGTATTAGGATTGGCGGAGTCACTGATTTTTATATAGAGCGTCACTGCCGTCAAACCTCCACAACCTCTGGGCTGTGGGAGTGAAAACCTGATCGATCTTAGGTTAGGTCATCTTTCGAAATAAAATTTCTTAGACGTGTGAGTATCCTTACGATATTTTCCTTCATCGCCGAGCAAGTGATAAATATGTACATAAATCTGATAATAAGAGTTTAGTGGTACTTGCCCTCGCCAGGATTCGGACTTTTTGGACGAGCTCGGTGGTGTAGTGGCGAAACGCGCTGTTACGTTATTTTGAGACCGACGATCGTGGGTTCAATTCCCACATAAAACAAACTATTTGTATCCATGAACAATATGAACATGTCTGTTTGTCTTAGTCTTGATGTTTTAAGAGAGGTAGGGCGCATCAAAGCAGCCCGTCTGGGGAAGTATCTCTACCTCACAGAAAACCACAGCCAAATAACAACTCCCTAGAGGGCTGTTGTGTTCTTGCGTGAGAGTGAGGTCACCAGTAAGCTCCTAAGGAGTTGCTGTGTTAGTAGTAGAGAAGGCAACGCGCGAGTGATACTTAATGTATTACAAGCGTTCATAGGCTACGTAACCGCTTTACATCACAGTGGGCCGTACTCTTGCATGCCTTCCGACGTTGTATAAAAAAATATATATCATCGGTATAGCGTCAGATCAATTTAGCTCTTGGGTTGTTACTAGCACAGTTGCACGGTTGTAACAACGATGTGTACAACTGTCCATAGACCTTCTCCATCTCACTCAGAATCTCAGTCTCAGTCAGATAGAAATAATTGCACAGTTGTCGGTCTTCAGTTTCCTCGATAGACTTTTGTATACAGACAGATATTTGGCGAAGACTTTAGAGCCATAATCTCGCTCTAACCCCTCTTTAATACGAATTGAATTAAACGGGCGTATGTCTCGTCAAATTCAATTGTATATCCGCCTGTTCAGCTGCTTATATTGCGTGTAAGCTCAAGATTGAAACCACATTTCGTGTCAGACCTGCATGAGAATCTGCGTGGTTTTCTGGAAGCTTTTGGTTTATTTTTGCGCGAGGCTTTAGAAATTTTACTCGCACCGCATGAACTCATCAAATAAATATTCAAATAAATTCACTAGACTAGAGATATCCAGTTTTATTTTATTCCACAACTGAGCAGCACGGTAGGTAGCTTGGCATGGCAGGAATGACGGAAACGAATGGTAGGGGACGGAGGTTGAATCGGCAACGAAGGTAAGCGCGAGCAGTGGGGTTATGAAGGATCTTAAGAGGAAAGTAACAACGTGGATATTGCGAGAGCAAATAGGGAGCCATTTGAGTTGGTTGCGATATTCAGGGACCGTTCATTTACATAATATTAGATTCTCATAATATCAGATTCTAAAAATATTAGATTAACAAAATAGCAAATACTCAATATTTTTTAAAATTGAAAGTAAACCTAATGACAAGATTTTGTAACCGTTCAAGCTTATTCAAAAGCCTCTCACTCGCATTCAGATAACACACATCGGCGTAGTTGAGAAGAGGAGGTAGAAGAGTTTGCTAAGCATGACTTTAGCGGCGAGGGGGAGAAACTTCTGGAGACTTGTTGTATCGTGTACTGAATAATCAAGGAACAACGCGAACATGTTGTATTGAGAAACATGTTTGTAAGATTGCTGTAACCTGAAAGGTACTTTGTGTTGCCAATATTAAAAACTCCCATCACCACAATGTATCTCTTTTAGTTTAAAGTTCTACAGATAGGTCAGGAAAGGTTGAGGTTGAGCAAAGTTGGTTCTATAAAATACAAACAATCTTGTAAAAGCCACTTCGCTGCCTCTGCGAACATGACGATTGTAAGCTGCAGAAAACTTATAATCTTTTATCTTCAATATATAAGTTATTATTTTACATATACATACAAGCAGGTAACATATAGTAATAGTAATCCTATCTTCTTCTTCGTAGTGTTATACCTTTTCTTAATCCATGAAGGTTAGCGAGGCCCACTAGTTAAGCATAAAGATTTGGGAAAGATATTGATTTTGACATGGAGCGACGGCCGTCAGCTTTCACAATTCAGAGGGAAAACCAGATCTTTCTTAGTTGTATCACACTTTCTTTTTAATATATTTTCTTGGACGTGCGAGTTACTCACGATGTTTTTCTACACTGCAGAGTAAGAGGTAATTACAAATGTGTACATAAATTCGAAAACATTATTTTAGTAGTACACGCAGGATTCGAACCAGGAGCTGTCGATTAATAGGCTTATTCTTTATCAACCGGGCTATCACTGCTCTAGTAACAATAATCTTACCATTTTATTTGAACAAAACCAATTAATTTCATCGACCATCACATTTCGCAAAGCCGAATTTAGGAGAAACGTGTTGCAGTGAAGACAAATTGACCTACACTAAACCACTCTCCTTAATGTGGTTGACACCTAAAAGCAATTGCGAATCTAAACTCTACGATATTACATTAAGAATTAGTTTGAAATACATTTTGGTACGTATTTACAAAACAAAGAAGGCAATCAGAATTAGTAAGCTGGTTGTAAATTAAATTCGCTGTGATGATACAACTCAACAGCAATTTTATTTTAAGACTATAAAACGCTGGGTATGATTACTTATTAATTGCTTACGCCCACCGCTTCGCTTCCACTGGCAAAGAGCTTCGTACCAAAATTCATTAACCATCAGCGATATAGCGGTGAAAGATGAATAAATAAAACCAATAAACATCCTTACTTAAGTATATTAATACGAGTAAAAACTACTAGTGGGAAATTCGGCTTCGCCAACGCTACACATTTTCGTATCTTAAAATCTATTATATCTATATATATCGTAGGTACCAGGTGGATGGAAAAGTTCGCGGCCTAGCCAAGAAAACGAAATAAAATTTATACAAAAATATTTTTATTTTTCGACGTAATCTAAATCTAAGTCTGTGCGTTTCTTCCACCTGCTTTCCAAAGCTTCTATGCCGGTTTAAAAAAAAGATTCTTCGAGATCTTCAAAATACTGGTTTACTGGTGGGCTTCAACCGCTTCATTTGACGAAAATTTCTGTCCACCGAGATGATTTTTAAGATTGGAAACAGGTAAAAGTCCGACGGCGTCAAATCTCGAGAATAAGCTGGTTGAGGTAAGTAATTCGAAACCATTATCGAGAATTTGAGCCATTGATTCAACAGACGTGTGAAGGCGCGTATTATCCTGATGAAACAACACATTTTTTTGAGCAATTCTGGGCGTTTCTCTTTAATTTCTTCGCATAATCAACGCAAAAGGGTACAGTAGTATGTCGAGTTTATTGTTTCACCTCTCGCAAGATAGTCCCTCATGAAGACACCCTTAGAATCTCAAAAAACTGATGGCTTTTGCCTAACCTTTCCAGCCGACAAAATTCCCTTGGCTTTTTTTGGGGTCAATTCACCAGATATTTTCTATTTTTGGATTGTTGTTTCGACTCTGGAGTCTAATGATGAAGTTTCACCCATAGCCCCGAAACTGTCACAAAAGTCTTGCGTATCAGCCTCGAACGTCTCCAAACAGTCGCGTGAAATTGTGAGGCGAATTCGCTCAACTGAAAGCAATCTAGGTACCCACCTAGCGGACACCTTAGAAAATCCAAGTTCATTGGCAATGATGTTTAGTGTCCATTCATACGAGATGCATATAGAGTCCGCGATCTCCCTGACAGTCAATCTGCGATCTCTCATAGGGTCATACGCTTTTCCTATATTTTCTTCAGTTGTAGACGTCGTGGACCGGCCAGAGCGAGGATCATCTCCTCATCTCCAATGCTCTCCCGACCATGTTTGAATTCTGCAACAGATTTTTTACAGGGGTATACGATGGAGCAGATCCCCTTAATATTGTTACCATATCTTCACGGATCTCCTTCGGTGTTAACCTTTTTCTTTCGAATATTTGATAACTGTACGTTGCTCAATTTGCTACATTTTCTGAAAACGTGGCACTTGGTGTCACGTAATCACTCTAATTTAAAAACTAGCAAACTTACAGCAACAAAAGAATATACGGTGACAACGAGTATGTGAATCAAGTGAGAGTGGTATAATAAATAAGAAAATAAAATGTTTTTATATAAGTATATATGAGGCCGCGAACTTTTCAATCCACTCCCGTAAATACATTTTTTTTGTAAATCAATAATTATTATACATAGAAAATGCCCACACCAAGACAAACAGACATGTTCATGTACACACATATTTGTAATGTGTGGGAAACGAACCCACGAGCGTTGGTGTCTAAGTAGCGTAACAGCACGTTTCATCACTGCGCCACCGAGTTCGAATTACAAATAGGTGTAGACATAAATCCGAAAACATGAATATCGGTTTATCAACTAAACAGCATCTACCAAAGAATCTACTAAACTAAACAGCGAATGAAATAAAATTACTTAATCTTAAGCAAACACAATTAACATCTGTCTATATCTTTTTACTAAGTCCCTTTTAGGGTGGGTAGAGGGTGCTGAACGTCACAGGTCTAGGTCCATATTAGGTACATATTATTATATAGGTTTACATTAGGCAATTAACAAAGTTTATCATTGATAAGTATAGATGATATAAATATACGATCAAAGGAGGCTAGGTTCATTTAGACTAGATACCGAATAGACTTTAATCGCAAATTCTATATGTAGGGGTATACTTATATTGGACTTTCACTGTACCTACAGCATAAATTTGTTATGTTAATAAATTAAATATACATAGAATAGTGTTCACGAAAAGACATTATTAATTATTCATTTAAGTATTCAACTTTGTAGAAGCATTTAATTAGTTAATGAATAAATTAACTCGTGCAGTACGAAGCACACACATGTAATTATATTGTCTGCTAGGTGTACTACAAAGCCGTCGTTATTCACGCAATAATGTTTCACTGTGTGATAATGAAGCAGTTAATTACTACAAATAAAAGCTAAATAACTCATCCATCCAGCAAATGAATTTGTGCGACCCAGAGCGAGCGATCCGTTAACTAATATTTCTCGTTAACCCGACGGCAATTGTGGCCACTAAAGGTGCTATTTTATATACATAATTCACTTCCAATGTAACAATATGGGGATAAAAATAGGTATTCATAGGTATAGATATGAATCAGATCCTCTTTAAAAAGCATACTATTGAAATGATGTATATTTTTTTTAATTAAAAATTACACACAACGACACCTCTAGCTCGACTGGTTGACCTTTGTATGTGCTGTATTAAATTTTGAGTATGATGTAGGTATAAAACATTTCTATTTAGCGATAATGTTCCGAGAAAGCGGAGATGGTGTGAACATAGGATAGTATTTCAATTGCCGTGGCTCACGTTGTTTACGTTTGCGTTCACGGAACCCTCCCAGTCGATCTAAACCATTCTCAATTCGTCCCGCTCTCACTCACACTACACCCTGTTAAAACATCCCTCTCTATTTTCAGGCACGTTCTCAATCACAGAATTGCTTGCGGTCCAGTCGCCTTATTTATTTCCGACTACATTTTTCTACAATACACCTAGCGAGCTAGAAGCCAATGGATTTCCACGTCTGTACTCCCGTCCTATTTGTGGAGAAAAATAAAGCTCCTCTGCTATTATTAAACATAGTGAGAGCGCTCGAAGGATTAAAATAGTAAACAGCGAGAGTAAGACTTGTCTTGAGAAGTTACAAATATATATTGGGATGGCAGACAAGCATATGATCGCTTGCAAACAGTAGGTAAACAGTGTTTATTTAAGGGCCAAATTAACTAACAAAAACGAAAATAAATCTTTTTATACAACATTTGATGTTTTAGTCATAGAAGTCATATATCAACAAATTATCTGAGCTAGCGACTCGTGAGCAATCAATATAGTCGTCCGTTAGAAACGGTTTGTCCTGAGATCGACACCGGGCGGGTGTGTCTGTTGCGATCTTGCGACTTGTTGATGGTCATACTCGTATCCCATACGTAGGCTCACAGGAAGTCTTGGAACTTGTTGGGAATGAGGGTTATATTCTATAACATTATTTTGAAGAGACATCAATTTACGGCAGGTTCATTGCATAGCTTTGGAGGAGTTATGTTTCGAAGTAAAAAAATTGGAATATCCACTTTCAGAACGATGGTATGCGCGGGGAGTCCGGGTGCAGAAAAGAGTTAAGAAACTCGACCGGACAGTTGATAGCATCTGTTAACTAACATTGAGTTAATTAACTAACCTGATAACCGGACAATATTAAATTAAAAACAATCGGAATAAGATATTTTCCTGAGGTAAAGCCATTATTTTAGGTTAGACCTCTAGCAATACATTGGTGAAAACAGCATTCAATTTCGTGCAGTAGTTTTTGCACGATGCGTGTACAAACATACGAACAGGCAGAGAGACTAAAACTTTTTTGGCTTGAGTAATATAATAAAGATCTCTATATTTGTTTTTCTTTAATATGTATAGATTATTTAACAAATAAATTTTGTTATGATCCTAAACAAGACGGAAGATTAGCTCTGAGCGGTTAGACAGCCCTTGCAAGCATTAAATATATACTTTTAAACTACTTCTCAAAAAGCAGAAAAGTTTGAATATAAATTCTTTTATAAATAATAATTCTATTTTTATAAATAAATATTGTCGGACAAATTACACAGCGCTATCTAGCCCCAAAGTAAGCGAAGCTTGTGTTATGGGTACTAGACAACTGATAGACATACGTAAATATTTATTTTTTGTAAATACATACTTATTATACATAGAAAATACCCAGACCAATACAAACAGACATGTTCATGCACACAAATGTTTGTACTGTGTGGGAATCGAACCCTCGAACGATGGTGTCAAAGTAGGGTAACAGCGCGTTATACCACTGCGCCACCGAGCTCGTCGATAAATCATAATGGCTTTCGCTTCTGCCGTGCCAACCGATCGAAGATTATATGAATCAAATATTTCCAAATCATTAAAGTAGCATTTCAATCCTATATTAATTGGTTTCTATAACCGAATTACTTCACTTTTTGACAACATCATACATCCAAAGTTAGTCTTTATCAATTAAAAATTTCTTTATTTTTGTATGAACCCAAACAGAGTCATAAAATAAAATTTATCTAAAAGTTACAAGCTTACTGAGACCGTATTTGAACACAAATTATAATGTAGTGTTCAGTTAGCTCAAAAAATCAATAAAATACTAAAAAATATAATAGTATAATAAGTTTTGTTTTGTTGATGAAGTGAATTTTGTTTCATCCATATTTTAGTGAGCACTTTATGCAGAATCACACTGTGTATAAAAGAAGACTGACTGGCATATTAATTCTCCTTCAAAACATCTGTGTATATGAATTTGTTGAGGCACAAGCCTATATGATAGGTTTCTTTATCTTGAACTCATCTATGCTCTACTATAAATTTCCTCTAAATCAAATCATCCCTTCGATTCGAGGAAACCCCGTATTCCAGTAGTGGTATAAATGTCAATCAAACATTCATTGTCTTTAAAGTATACATATTACACAATACCATATTACAATATAGAATCGTATTGGATCGCTATCATCGATCAAGATTTCGATATAGTTGATTCGGGCAATGTATGTTGGAATAAGTCCATGACTATTTCAATATAAATTCCGTTACACATCTAAATTAAAAGGCAATAAATGAAATATTTACGGATAAATTTTCGATACACCCTGCGAAGAGAATGGAATTAAATCGAAATTCAGTATCTTTTGGCTACAGTCAGCGAATTCAAAATAACTTTTCGCAATATAAGCTCAAGAGACAAACTTTAATGAACGTTTAATTCTGGCGCGGAACGGGTAACCATTGCAATAAACCTATTCGGACGTATTTTACTTTAATGCTCTGTGCATAAGGTTTAAAATGGTTTATTGCAATCAATCACCCGTCGTGTCGTCCGTCCTTAACCTATGAATAACATAGAGGCATTATGTAAAACCCGCCGTGTGCACTCTGTAAATTACACGAGTTAAAATTTTAATGAGGCGGTAACACAGCGGTTTATTTCGCGGGACTATGCAAATTGTAATGCGAAAAATTAATATCGTTTTAAATTAAAATTTTGTTTCGCCGTTATACTTAGTCTGGCCATAAATACTACAAAATATTACATTTGAATTTGGAATCTATAATTTTTATATAATTGTTCATTGGGTTTTCTCAATTTGGCGCCAATCCTTTGTACAATATTTTGCGAAGAGAAGAGAAGAAATACAATTCGATGGAATGCTGTGGGAAGCATGTGGTGGGTTTCGAAATGGAAGGGGGCGTCAGATGAATGATCAGAGCGGACCAAAAGGTTTTCTGCGTAATTGTGGATCATGAGAAAACATTTGACAGGGTTGTGTGGAAGGACCTCTGGAACATTCAGCTCGGATATAAAGTTGACGGTGTCCTCCTTCGTACTGTGCAAGAAAGTGCATCATGCGTGAGGATGGATAGCAGCTTGTCGCCCTGGTGTAGCATGAATATTGATGTCAGGTGAGGCTGCGTACTGTCGGATTGATTGTTCATCCCGCATCTAATCATTTTTTTGTACCACTAAGGTGGCAAACAAAACATAACCCTACATTAAAGCACAACCCTAAATTTTCTTCAGAGCATATGATATAAATGTAGGATTGCGAATGGACGACAGTTAAACATCAGTATCTTCGCCAAATCCTTACTATTAGTTTAGGTTCTTCGCGATAACTCTATGATGAATGCGATTCGAAACGTGATAATTCTATGAAGAAGAAGAAATGCCACAAAAAACAAAGGGCTATGAAGAAAGGGTTACAATTGCATACGAAGAAAATTGAGAATTTGATTTTGTTGTTACGTATAATTTTCATTTTCTGTAAAGTGGGGTTTCTTCGCCAGTCAGGCTATTTATTAAAGGTCACGATGCCCTACCTCACTTACGCCAGAGCCTTGATTGTGAGTCAGCAGGCTGCCCAATGGCAGATAATATTTAGTTACATCTGAACACTAGATGATAGTAATACGGTTTGCACGATCATATTTAGTTACATCTGAACACTAGATGATAGTCATACGGTCTGAAGCATTTTTGAGCTGTGCTATATATAATTGATATCGGTAAATGTGGCGGAATAGGAATAATAAAATGTGTGAGTTATAGGTATAATAAAATGAAAGTTGAAACTAGAATCTAAATAAGAACTATTATTGTGAGTAACGCCAGCACGAACACTCCTCAAGGTAAGCGTTGGCTTACATTTCAAATGTACAAGCCTTTGTCTACAAACAGCGCAGTGAGTTAAGAAAGGTACTCCCATAAATCAACAGCAAAAGTAGATACAAAGATATAATCTATTTTAGACTTTACTGTATTGATATAAGAGCCAAATTTTCACCAACATTTATGTGACACTAGATAAAGGCTAAATCTAGGAAATTGGATTAGGGGCCTGAGTAAGATTAGCGGTTCGAAGTAATGGAATAAAGTTGGAGAATAAAGTTAGCAACAAAACTTTTACGAGTTTGTGTGTGTAAAAGAGGGTGAGTACCTTTTTACTCTCCAGATTTTCATATGTAGTTTTTGGTAGAGTATAGTTATAGTATAAACAACAGTAATATAAACAACTGCGTGTATACAGTTATCACACTATGTACATCAGTTACAATGTCGAGTTTAAAGTAGTATGCCGACTAGCGTACTTAGGTCTTTTTGACGTAATGGTCAATGCAACTTTTTGTAGGACATGTACACATACAAAGAAGAAGAAAAATAAACAATAGATATAACATTTAGAATTATTTGATACATCGTTAGCATCTTTCTTTTTTCTATACTTCGTTGGAAAACATACTAGCATACGACCCACCTGATGTAAAGCGGTTATCGTAGCCTATTAACTCTTGTAATGCATTAAGTCTCACTCGCGCGATTGCTCCTCTGCTGCTAATACATCAACTCCTTAGAAGCTTACTGGTGACCTCACTCACATGCAGAAACACAAGAACCCTCTAGGGAATTGTTATTTGGTTGCGGTTTTCTGTGAGGTGGAGGTACTTGCCTTCGATGCGTCCTACCTCTCTCGATGCCCCCTACCTCTCCTGATTCTTATTGCGGGAGGTTTTTCCAAACAAACAAGGTTGGCCACACTTGACTGGCGGGTTGGCAACCGCAGTAATTTCTCCAGGTACTCAGGAGTCGCTACTGGCGGTCTCCTAGATCTTCTCTTTAGTTGCCTTTTATAAGGTCTACGGGTTGAGATGGGGTGGCCCATTCTAACGCCGAGGCCACACGGCTAGCCTACACATCAGGAAATAATGTTGAGATCACCCAAGTCCTGGTTTTCAATGCAGACTAAGAGCGACAACATCGATATATTAGGATACATACAAAAAAGGTAATCCATTTCAATATTACCTAATAAAAAACAAACAATACAACGATATTATATAAATTGTAACGTTTTAGGGCCGTCAATACATGAGTGACATAACTGGTATTGGAAATGTCCAGAGGCTACGGTAACTACTATCAGGCAGGCCGCACGATTTTTGGCACCTTAGAGTGGTATAAAAAATATATTAGCGTAACTCGAATTACATAAAATGATGACGTCAAAGGCATATCATAAGACAAAAATCGGCCAAGTGCGAGTCGGACTCGCGCACGAAGGGTTCCATACCTGTTCGCGACAACTATGTAAATAAATAGATAACCGTCGCGCGTAGTAGTATAAGTGTTGCACATTTTTATATAGTTAATAGTTATAGTTGTTTTGTATTAGTTGTTTATGTAATGAATAGAATAGGTTTACACAGTTTACATACATACTTTGTTAGAGATAAGTTTTACATGTGTTCTAGTATAGGTACGAGCTGTTGCAAGCCAGGTATATAATAAAGTTATAACGGCAAATTACTGGCTGCAACAGCTCAATAGTGAATAGATGTACCTATTAACGTAGTTTTAAGTTGATAATGAAAACATTTATATGTAAAACTTCACTGACCCATAGGTTTTGACAATAACTTTAGCAAAAGTTTTTATGGTTTTATATGAAAAGGGGTCAAATGTATGCAATAATAGTACAACTTACAAACATTTTAGATACAAATAAAGCAAGCACGATCAGGTATTGCCTCTAGATCTGGGCGATTTTGGCTAGTGCTATCTCTTTCCCACATATGTACCTCTCGCTCCCACAGCGGGTGTATAAATATGGGCCATACAACGGTGATGGGCCTACTAGTCCGGTGACGTAGTGACAGCCCACTCGGGGCTAACTACATAGTCAGGTCACAAAAAAAAAAAAAAAAAAAAAAAAAAAAAAAAAAAAAAAAAAAAAAAAAAAAAAAACGGTGATGGGCACCAGTCGTCCGCTACACTCAGCGCTCACACTACAGTGAAATAGCCAGCCAAGTCACCCCGAAGCCAAGCCAGTCCAGACCTAGCAGCAAGTACCTACGGCTCCATACTTCTGAAGACAGCATCAGGCGTTTCATTCTGCACCAACCCACAGACCTGCGACTTACAACCGGAGGTCGAAGAACGAAGCCCGCCAGTACCAACATACGGACGGACGGACGGACAGACAGCGGAGTCTCAGTAATAGGGTTCCGTTTTACCTTTTGGGTACGGAACCCTAAAAAAGATATATGCTTATTTAACTAGAAATACATAAAACCGTAAGTTATTAAATCTACTATCTAGGCCCGGTGAACCAATTGATTACTTCAATTAAGTTAGACAAGAGATACTTAATCAGAATTTGATTACGTATGCACTATTGAATTACGTGTGTGTATTAAAATTTTATTATATCTACTGAATTGTAATGAAGCTTAAATACTATAGTGCAATTTACCTATTAGCAAGTTGTTAAGACTTCACATAGTACTTCACATAGGGGTGTATAGCTATTGAAGTTTTTAAAACTAATAAAAATATATAAACTTGGTCTTCCTCGGCTCCTACGTCCTTCCACTTTCGCATTGTATATCTGTTTCGTTATTCTTTCATCCTGCAATCTTTCTACATGTTAGAACCAACGGAGCATGCCTTTTGTTATCTTAACACCGACGCTCTCTTTCAGACCAACTCTTTCTCTCACATCTTCATTACGAACGCGGTCAGCAAGCGTTATGCCACAAATTTTGCGCATGGCTCTCATCTCGACCGCATTTATTCTACTTTCATGCTCTCTCTACCATATCCATTCACTTCCATAAGCGTTGGGATTAGTACCGCGTTGTGTACAGCGAGCTGTGCCTTCTGGCTTAGATTTCGGCTCCCTAGAAGTTTACCAACGCATGGAGCGTTGGGTAAACTAGACGCTATTCCCTGCACTCACTCGTGTCTACACATCAGCGGTGTACCTTTTATCGCTGATAAAAGCGCTTCCAAGGTATACAAACTCATCCACTTGCTTCAATACTACACCATCAACCGTAATCCTAGTGTTCGTTCTGCTTGCCTCTCTTTCAAATACCATTATCTTGGGTTTCTTCGCATTCAATTGTAAGCATTTTTTCATACCCCATATCTGGGCAAAATGTTTCAGAGATTCTTTCGCACTTTAGCTGCCAGTCTGATCAAACTGATGGCCTTATAGTTGGCACAGTCCATAAGTTTTAATATGAAATTGTTTTAATACGAATTTAATATGAAAACAAAAAATTTACGTCCCATATTAAAATGATTTCTAATCGAACAGCCTCTTTCCGTTTTGACATGGTGATTTGATTTCCGGAAGTGACATGATGGTAAATATTAACCACTATCTTGTTAATAGTATTATTTATAATAAAAATGCATTTCGACTTGGATCCATGCACAAGTTAAATATGAATATTATAATGGTATGCACTTATACAAGATGCTGTCATCATCGAGTCCGAGGGGCGAGAGGCGTCGTTAACAAAAGTCACGTACTAGACGGACTCGTAATAAGGAACTTAAACATACAAACATACAATTGCACTCGTACACTGTATTGTTACTTTAAATCTATACCTTATGCCATTGAAATAAGAAAAAGATAATAAATGTATTGATTTTAAAAAGTATAAATGTTGTTGGTGTTTCGATAATCTCCTTGGATTGTCTAGACCGAAGTGAATCCCTAAGATTTTATTTTAAAATTAACACTCACAGCTTGCGTATAACAGGCTTTGTAGAAGAAATCCGCAACAGATATTGACTTTGTTGTTGTAATCGAACATATAGCATTAAAAATTTAGGTTAATCAAAGATTTAACTGGAGCGAGTGAGGTGTGGTAGAACCGAGTTACGTGGCGCTCGGTCCTCTCTACCAACCCCGCAGAGGACTCGGCGAGAAAACGTACGTATAGATTAAAGTCAACAAATAAACCCGCTACCTCATAGCAATCGTTTGAAGTGGGTACCTACGATTAGTAGTATATGAAAGAATGACAAATAACAAATAAAACGCCTAATTAATAGGCTAAAGTGGTAAGAAAACATACGACCTGCCTGGTGATAGGCAGACATTATATTATATGGATGGCTATGGATACTTGTAATACTAGACGTGTCATACAGCATTGCAGAATCTAAAGATTTTACCTCATAAGCAGATGCGACTATGGTTGGTTTCGGCTAAAGATAAAGCGAGTTACACTCCCAATTAGGTGTATACTAGGTCAATATTCAAAAGAGAGGTAGTACGCGTCAAAGAAGCTCAACTGAGACATTACCTCCACCTCACAGGAAACTGCGGCCAAATAACAACTCCTTTGAGGGAATAACAACCCCTTTGAAGGTTGGTGTATTCCTGAGACTGAGCGAGATTACCAGTAAACTTTAGAGAAATTGTCGTGTATTACAAGTGTTCATAACAACGTTAAACACTTTACATTAGATAGATCAATATGCTACTCGTAGTTTCACCCACATGCTAGCACGTCGTATAAATAAATATCAAATAAATAATATAGGTATCAGTTTATGCAATACTGGTACATACAACCGCATATTCCCATTTAGTCGGATATTATAAGTCTCTATTTTTACTTCAATTGAAGTTGTAAAGGAAATTTCATCATGGTCCAAATATAAAAAAGAAATTTCTGTAATATATGTACGAGTATAATACCATTCGCCCTAAAGATTATTTATTTCCTAACGTGACGAATATCAAAGAAACAAAACATGTAACTTCTAATAAAACCAACGGATATAAATCATTACATGTACCTGTTGTCTGATTCTGCGACTTTATCACAATATTTAACTACACGTCTAACTAAACTCATAACTACGAAAGATAGCTATAAGTAGTAAAACTAATATAAATTTTAAACAAGCGACAAAATAAATTAGTGCCAATTGATGTATTATAATCTCGTCTATGAAATGCAAGGAACAAGATCAAAGTCGGCCGAGACGTGTTAGAGAATTAAAGCTACGGCTGCCATCTAAAGTCTTTCAACAGTGTTTATGAACCTGCTCGGCAGTGAGAATTATATCATGCAAAACAGCATTCAGCTGTTTTTGAGGAAAGTGGTATATGGCGAAGTACACTGTGTATTGTGGCATCAGATCAGATCTCAGAGTACGATAAATGCCTTAAAGAATATATTGTTGTAAACATTCGAGCGGTCGTCTCCAGTTGAAATTTTGCGCTCGAGTAAAGAACGTGTGTCTCAGTGTTTTAAGCCGGGGCGACTTTAAGAAATAGAGCTCTTTCAGTCTATTTACTTACATTTTATTCTTTAAAAGTGAATCAAACTTAAATGTTGCCGACTCAACAAATATATTCATCGCAGTTCGTAGCACTTTGTAGATATGCTACGTAACGTCTACGAGGATTGCTACGATGCTACGAGAAAGCAAAGCGAACGGATCTCGGCTTAATTCGAGATTAACTGGAATGACTTGTTGGAATCGTATATTTTTTATCCACCCCTCTTTAATGATATTATCTTTAAGCCTAGTTTTGCTTGCCTTGCATTTATTCATTGCGAGTTTTATAAACGTTGATTCCTTTGTAATGAATGAGCAAATAAGGAATTTAAGCTTGGTCAGGTTTTCTCTCTATAAAGATATTAAAGATTTAAATCTTTTTAATATTAATAAAGTTTATCTACACTTAGTTAATTTATCAGTAGAAAGGGTAGGGGCAAGAGTGGCAATTATACATAGAAGCTAAACGTGTATGGAATCGTCCTGAAATGTTTGTATTTTAGTGAACAGACAGTACAGTTATATGTCAACTAATGCAACTAGGTTTTTTTCATATATTTACTATCGCTTACTGTAGCATTATGTATTTAAAACCATCAATACAACCTATTATCTTAAACGAGCAATTCTTTGCATATTTTTATCCCTAAAATAAATCCTTTTGTACGTATGTATGTCACTGAACTTTATACAACATCGGGAGACATACAAGCATACGGCCCACTTGATGAAAACGGTTACCGTAGCCTGTGAACGTTTGCTATATATTAAGTATCACTCGCACGATGCCACCGTTGGTGCTAACACTGCAACTCCTTAGGAGCCCACTGGGACCCTGTCCACACACAGGAAAACAACAACCCTCCAGGGAGTCATTAATTGGATGCGGTTTTATGTTAGGTGGAGGTACCCCCAGGTGGACAGCTTGAGCGCTACCTCTCGTGACCAGTCAGAACCCGTTATATACGTTTTCCCATACATTTCGCGGTCATATATGACCACCCGGGTTTCGAAGGGCGGACCGATTTTGTTGATTTTTCTGTGAGTTTGAGTAGTTCCCTGGATGGTTTAGATTTACAATTGGACCCGGTAGGTGGCGCTGTAGTCGACCTCTAGGATTTTTTATTTTTGGGCAGGACAACGTCTTTCGGGTTCACTAGTATAAATATATTTCGTGTATCTCGGAAATAGCTCTAACCATTTGGATAATATTTTGCATTTAGATAAGATTTCGCCTTCTTAATTTTATCTATAGGTGACATACTTGACAAACGCGGTTTTGTACAAAAATGTACATAAAAATACCGTAATATATATTCAGGACAAAAGTAGACGATGTGTTAATTCAGCACATAGTCTATTTGTATGTCGAATTTCATCCATAACTCTTCAGCCGTTGTTGGCGTGATAGAATAACAAACACACATTCTCACACAATGTTTGATGTATTAAATTTTCAACGCAATCTACATACGAATAATAAATCTATACGTAGACGTCCACATCAATCCGTGATCATCCCACTGCTGGGACGGATGTACCGTCAACCGAAAGTAGTTTAGGATATACGCGGACGCTTTTCAAATGTAGATTGGCGGAAGTGATTGTTATCAAATCGCCTAAAGGCCACTTACTAAGCTTAATGATTATTATCCATCAAAAATATCTGGGACCGACGGCTTAACGTGCTCTCTGGGAGCTGGAGATGATAAACCTGTTCACAGACAGGTTGCGACCAATGTTACTTAAACATGTATGATTAGATTGACACGCATACCAATGCGATCCTGCTCCTACTATCGTGCTACTCTCTCATCTTCATTCTTTTCACAACATTATTATCTTCTTACAAATGTAACCGTTTTATTTTTAGCGTTATCCCATTTCCTAATCCGTCCAAATCTAATCCGCTATCTTAGCCTTAAGGATTTGCGTAGACACAGATTTTTACGTGGAACGGCTGCTGTCAGACCTTCATAACCCAGAAAGAAAACCAGACCTATCGTAGCCAAGGTCACACGTCTTTCGAAATATAATATCTTGGATGTGCGGGTTTCCTCACGATGTTTTCCATCACCACTGAGCAAATGACAATCACAAAAATGCACATAAATCCGAAAACACAAATTTAGTAGCACATGCCAGGATTCGAACTGGGGATCTATATCTGCTAGGCTATGGTTCTTTATCTACTAGGCTATCACAGTCACAGCTCCTCTTTCCAAATATAACAAATAAATTAAAAAAATACAGTTTTTTTACAATTCAACAACATGAAGTATCCGAATGTGTAATACCTGAGGTATAGTCCAGTCAATAAAGCGGGGAAATAAAAAAGTTTCTTATAGGAAGATGAATCAAAAAAAATATCTTTGCCTTATCTTCTATGAGTCCTCTAGGTCATTCATGACTAGCAAGCGAAGTGGCTAGCCCGCCCAACACCCCCAAAACTCAAAATTAACCCCTTTATCACCCCAAAATATAGTAAAAGTGAAAATTAAGGACTGAAAATGTCCCCTAGTAGGTTTTCGGGGTCGCTGATTACGAATCCGCCATTATTTGAGAATCTGCCTGCTCTGCCAGGATCCGGCGGAGGCGGCATGGCTAGACATTTGTTGCACACGTAAGTTGCACGTTTTCGTAAGACGTGGCCGTACCAACGTAGGCGACACTCTTGCAATTTGTCTGCTATGTCATGGACACGAAGGCTACCGCGAATGTTCCTTGCGTCACTGCGCATATCCAGCGCAGCATTTTCATCTCCGTGACACGCAGTTCCTGCTTGTGTGAGTCAAGTACAAGCCACGATTAGCTGCCATATAAAAGGACAGGTCTAATGATGGATTTATAAACCTGTCCCTTTAGCTTAACCGGCATTTTAGAGTCACAAATGATACCAGCCATCTCACGCCACTTGGCCCCAGCCCTGATATGCGTACCTTGACATCGCAATCGATGTGCTCGGCCGTGTCTTCACCAATGCGAACGGGTGTACGATCTGAGACATTACAGGCCAAGTATTCTGTCTTCGCCACATTTAGTTAAGATCGCCGTTCTCAAGCGATTCTCTCTCTAAGTATTCACTAGTCGCACCAGGCGCCCCCTGTCCGTGTCCGCCAGCGCAATATTGTCAGCATACATGAGCAACCACGGAAGCTGCTCATGTGCATCTCTGATGCTGTCCGACACTACGTCTAATATTACGCTGAACAAAAACGGATTAAGGACTGATTCCTGGTGGACCCCGACGGCAATTGGAAAGGACTGTATATCGCCAACGTCAGTCCTAATCATGGAATAGGAATCGAGATCCATGTTCCGGCAAATATCAATGTGCGCTTCAGGCATCCGTTTGGACCTCAATGCCCACCAGATCATCGCACGAGGAACACAGTCAAAGATCTTCTCTATGTCTAAAAACAGAAGATGCATAGGCGTATAGTTCGTCCTGTATTTCCATGACGATCCTTAGAGCAAAAACGGGGTCCATTGTCCCATGATACTTTCGAGACAATTCACTCCTGCCGGATCCGGGAGTCCATTATTCGCTCGTAGCCACATAGTGTGAGATATGACCTTTATACGATACCACACTCCCCCACTGATTCCTTTCCTTTGAAAACTGGGAGTGATGACACTAAGTCTCCATTTGTTCGAGATTTTTCTAGTGAGGAGTATGCGTTTACATAGGTCGGTCAAGATGCTAACACTACGAGGCTTCGATGGAGACTCCGTCGGCTCCGACTACCTTCGCAATCTTCATGCGACGAAGAGCCCATTCGACTTCTTCAGGTGTTATAAGTGGCACCAGTTCCTGATAGTAGGGAGCACCAGTGGCTGCACCTCTTTATGCTGCTTCTATTGTGGAAATATGAGCGCCATCTCTCTTTCATCATGTGGCCCTCGCACAATAGGTCGCCGCAAAGGTCTCTTACACTTGGATATATCCTATGCCGCTTTGACCCTGGGACGTGCCAACTTATATATGAGCTTCTGCCCTTTAGACGATTACTTATCATACATAGGTTGTAAGTGGTCTCGTCGGGCTCTGGCTACAGTTCTTTTAGTGACACGTTTTGCGGCCCTATACGCGTCATGGTCTTCGGAAGATCTGGATGCTTGCCACTTTTTAAAGAGAACTTTCTTCACCCTAATCTCCCTATGGACTGTGTCGTTCCACCACCAAGTATCCTTGTTACACCTTGTTACTCATTTCTTCTCAATCTAATTATGTATAAACTAATATTCATCAAACCCGATCGTTTCCAAAAATCACTTCTCCTCAATAGATAGTAAATTGAATAGTAAATTCAATTGAATGAATACAGAGAAGTATATAGAAGCATGCGTTTAATTGGTGGCTCAAGTGGTGGATGTGATATTGAAAATACTTTGATTATAAATGGGTGCGATTTATAATCAAAGTATTTTTCAATATCCCATCCACCACTTGATCCATCAATTAAATGCATGGTTCATTCAGACAAAATCGGTTGTGAAATAAATTGATATTTCATGTTCTCCGTCCTATGAAATATAATTTATATGGAATAACAATGCCCCTGTAATATCGTTGCCAATTTGATTGGTATCGAGTTCATTAATTCCGACTTTCAGGTATATCTCGTGAGTTGGTTGATCAATTATCATTATCTGATTTTAAAACCAAAACTACTTTAACAAATATTGTGTCTGTGAAAATTAATTTGTTTGTAAAAAATAAATTTGTTGCAAATATCTACTTCATGTAAGCTACATATTACACGCGATCACGTGGAAGCGTTTTGATGTTAAGTTTAAATAAACGTTGTCATGAATTAAACAGTTTATTTTTATTTTTATACAACATCGGGCATCATCAACATGTACGAATATTGTTCACAGTGGAATAAAGAATCGGCTCTATATTTTGAGCAGAGATAGTCTTAGTATTAGTAGGTGATTAGAAAAGTTCAGACCAGAGCTGTGATGCGCTAGCAGCGGGGGTAGCCTGCGGGGATTACAATTTATCCTACAAGCAAGACTAAGGTAACCTCTTATCATCAGACTGCTTTTTTTATACAACGTTGCATTACAAAAAAAACCGGTCAAGTCAAACTCACTCACTGAAACTCCATACTACTATTGGGATTTACGTTTCTTACAAACAAAATAACTGCCGTGTATTTATCATTTGTAGCGAAAACTTTTATTAGTTCTAAAAGTTATCGACAATAAAGTTTATACAACGTCGGGAGGCATACAAGCGTACTGCCCTCCTGATGCAAAGCGGTTACGGTAGCTCATGCATGCTTGCACTACAATACATTAGGTATCAATCGCGCGATTCCGCCTCTACGCAAACACTGCTACTCCTTAGGAGCTTACTGGTGACTACTACTACGACTACTACCTTACATTATATAGCTTTTAATATAAGAATTTTTAAAATGCAGACATAAAACAAAATAATCTCCCAATGGTTCCTTTTTAGATTTCGAGGTACAGAATACTTATAATAATGACCTATAGTTATCAATATTATAAATATGTATGTAGAGACTGCCCGCCCTATTATTACTGGTATCACTATAGTTGAGAAGTTTTCTCATCGGAACACTCGTTATCGAATTAGTTTCTTTTTATTGCCAATTTTGGTGTTGTAGATTATACTGCACCAGAAAGTTGTACAAGAGCGATTAGAAAGTTTTCTAATTTACCAATAATACTATAATTTGACCAGCTCTGTGTTGGGTATACAAATATATATGTATGTATATCTTCACACCAGGTCCCTTGCGGGGTAAGCAGGGAGAACCGAGTGCCATAAGGTGAGGTCCTGACACACTTTACTCCCTTGTTTAATATTCATAGCTCTTTCATGCACGCTCACCAGTTCCTAGGGCTCCTGACATCACCTTCTGATAAAACACGACCAATTTGGTCATGGTAGCTGAGTCGTCGTATTCCTCGTATATAAATGTATTGGACACAAATATTGTACCTCATTTATTGCAATTAAATTATGTATATTTATTTATAAATTATAAAAACAACGAATGAAATACGAATACTCTTAGTATTTGTTCGCCCAATTAATGGAGTCAATACGGTATTTATTAATTAAATTTTTTTGAATAACAATCGATCAGGCTGAAACAGGATGCATTCGACGGGGAAAAATATGTAGACAAAGGGACCCCAAATTGTTTTTGTCCACAACTAATTCCAACTAATAAATTATTGAATAGTATCCAATGAAAGGGTTATTTATTTTACAGACTTACAATGGCCAGAGTGTATAAAAAGAATTACGAACATTACACATGGAAGAAAGAACCGGTGAGGTGTGTAAGCAACAAGTTATTCAGCGTCAGAGATAAATGGAGGGAACTTCCTCCATCTACTTCGAAAGGATCTTGGTGTGAAGATACAGATAGAGAAAAGGTTATAATTCTATGCATAATTATTAATTACATATACGACTACATGTTTCCGATTATTAAATGTACCGTTATTTGTGATCAGTAAGTACTATTAGGGAATTCTTGAGATTGACTTAGGTAAGAGAATAACTACATGATTTTTTCCTGTCTTATAATACACGACTAAAATTATAGTATAGGTCAATGAGTTTTTTCGCTGTCGTATATTATAATTTTAATCACTATTTAAAAAAATTAATTTATAGTAAGTATAAGACAGTGAAAATGTCACTGTCGTATGTTATAATATTAATAACTAATTAAAGTAAATTAAAATTATTGTATAAGACAATGAGCTTTTTCACTATCTCATATTATAATAATAGAGGTTAATGTATGTTATTTCCATTTTATAGTAATAGAGACTTTGAATTGACATTAAACCTTCATGGTGTGAGATTTTCGAGTGAATATTTTTTCACATGATACCTATGAGGTTATTCTTTTAAAAAATGGGCAACATTTGATTTTCGAATTTCAATTGTTTTTTTTTATTCAGCTTAGACGGAAAAGATGGATACTTCGAAGATCCGAGTGATTTTTGAATACCAGTTCCGACGCGGAACTAATGCGGCAGAAACGGCTCGCAATATCTAGGATTCCCTACTTGATTTCGAAAGTTGTTGATTCGATTTTTATTACATCGAACACGGTGTGCCGATAAATCAGCGATGCGATGTTTTATTCCATCGATGTTTTATTAGTGCGACGTAACGTTAGTGCGAAAAATCCTATTCGCTACAGTGATAGCTCATTAGTTCGGTAATTTATTACTTTGATAGTACCTTCATTCGAAACGCCTACTGCTGTCTTGTATAAGACAGTGAGTTTTTTTCACTGTACTAATATTATAATTTATAAATTTAATCTGCTTTACGGATAGTATTAGACATTCTATGTTATATAATAATATATAACTATTGCTTGCATCACCAGAAATTCCGCTTTCATGCGTATTCCACACCCCTTTGTTAACGTAGCAACTCCCTCATTACTACTAACACGTATGTATACAACATCACCTCACAAAATTGTTCTTTGGTCATGTGCCCTACACCTTTTTCAGGGGTGAGCAGGTAAAATTTAATTTCCAGGCTATTTGATCTAAACTACTTGGTGTACTTCCGCTACCGATTAGTTCATACGAACTAGCGCTAGCCGGCACCTACTTACTACCATTAGTAGATGCATACCGTCGCTGTAGTGGTTGCTCCGATCGTCTCAGCGATACGTGTTTCGCCTCTCCACGAGTCATCCTCAGGCGCTGTAGATGTTAGGTGTTAGAATAATAAAATACAAAAATGATTTAGATTAAAAAGGCGATGGTGAACCATTTACATGCTAGTAATAAAACAAAAGGGTCTCCAACTTTATTGTGCGCGAACTTCACGTCCATCTTTATTTATTAGTCTGTATCAGTTTCAGAATATAAATAATGGAGGGCATGTGTTCGCCACAAATCCCAGTTAGATACATTTATCAATATGTCAAAAGATGCAACACACACCTGTGTAGCGCCGACCTAATTCCAGATATGGAATCATCTTTATGACCACCCGTTCGTTTTTGTAAAATATGTCTTATTATTGTTCAATATGGCTTAAAATTGTTTTGGTCAGCGTGAAGTGGATATTTGGCACGTGAAATGGCCCCATAAACCCCTGGAGTATGCCATCGTCATCATATTTCGTGTGTTTTGACGCGGCACGGGCCGCGGGCTCCGGTCGCCTCCCATATTAAGCTTTTTTACGTTACAAGCATTAGGTAATTGGGTGCGTTTGCGAATGGATGTTTGACACGGAAAATATTGCGATAGAGATACCTATCTGTTAGATTTATGAGAATGTCATTGTCTCGGAACGACTTTGTTTTGTTTTCGAGCCACATAATTTTATGGTAAACTAATTTTTGTATACATAGCCCATTTAGAGTTATTTCTAAAGTAGTAGAGAGAAGAGAAAACATGAAATATATATATTTTTTAAAATTTGTATTAACATTTCAAAAAAATAGTTTCTTTTTATTTTTTTTTATTCCTGAACGGCTTACTTCACATTCTGCCTCGGAGACTCTCGGACAGAGGAAACAATTATTCTACTCAAGTGTTGTCAAGAATTTCAAGTGCTTGTCTACTACATTCAAGTGCTTGTCATAATACAATAAAAGTCATCAATCACGTTCTTTATTGCACACATACTTTATCACACATACTTTATCAGCATTCTTTTGTTTGTGTTTGTGAGTGTGAAGTTAGATTTTGTTTTAATTTATTTTGATTTAATTGGGTCAAGGTTTGGAGCGCCTTTAAAACAACCGAAAACCAGTAGGTAAATGTCAGTAGTAGCTAGTAGCACTGGTTGGGGGGCTGGTTATATTAGAAGGCGACACTATTTTTTAAATCGGTTTCTGTCAGATCTAGTATTTTTGTTGATTGTTTTTGTAAGCTCTGCGACTTATTTCTGTGTAATACAAATAATCAATAAATTAAAATGACGGTAGGTACTTTAGTACGTACAACTATCTATTTTTATTCAATGATGTATTAGCAGGATGAAATATAAATTATATATACATATAAGATATTTCATCCTAATAATAATTATTTTTCTATATTTTTTTATTATACTATATACCTAGTTACTTTTTGTTCATATCACAACACCATTAACTACATTCAACTCAAGATAACTATTGCATTTTAGGTAAAATAGCGGAACGCCCGACAGAAGTGACAACTTAAACTAATCTACATATAATTAAAGCTGCCGTATGCATGAGAGAAAGGGAAGACAGACAGGCTGACGCGCCATAACGCGTTGCGAAACGAAGCGGTTTACCTTCCCATAAGAAGTTATCACTTATAAAAAAACACTGCAAATAATGTCAAATGCTATTTTTTCACCATAAGGCAAGTTTCATCAACAATTTCAACGTGAATAAATATTCGTAATTTTCGATATCCAGCCTTCGAGATTCTCGATACCGTACGTCACAAGAAAGTTCGTGCTCTCAATGTTAATACAAATATCTTAAGTTACGTGCACGTTGCGATACGAAAGTACTTGTGCTTCAAAATTTACTTACTTTAACGTCCGGTAGAGGCGCTGCTCGAATCTCATACACATTGTTTATGATGACGATGCGAATACTTTTCGCAAAATGTTCGTGCTTGCCCTACAGCGGTGAAGAGGTAAAACGTACGTACGAGTACGTAATACGTAGAGCAATACATGAGTGACGCCTTTAGTGTTGCTATGGTTCATAGACATGATATAAAAAAGATATACCTAAACTTAATAAGTTTTTATATGCTGCGAAGATGTCAGTGTTCACACATTACATATATTAGATATAATTTATCACACTATTAGTAGGTAAATTACACCAGTTTTGGTGTAAAGTATAGGGCACATAAGCGAATGAAGTGCGTAACTCCGAAAATCCTCCCCCACAAACAAGCTCCTAGTAATAAGAGCTGGTAACCACACTTACTCACAGACACAAAACTATCCAGTAGTTTTCTTTGTGCTGGAGGTACATGGAGTACATGAAGCTGTGCGGCTCCAGAGAAGTTTTCTACCGGGAACGTATAAGTTGTGGAATGAACTCCTTGTCGAAAATTTCCCAAGGGATTACAGCATGAAGTTCTTCCAAAAAGGCGTGTAGAAGTTTTTACAGGTCGGCATCGCACGAGTGACACCCCTCATGTTAAAAATATCCATAGGCTACGGTAATTGCCTACTATCAGGAAGAACATAATATAGGTCCGCTTACATACGTGCCTTATCTCTCTTAAGTCAGCGTTTCGCGTTGAAAACAGCCGGTACAACGCATTTAACGTGCGTGATCATGACCGAATCAAACTATAGGCTACGCTCAATATTGCTTAACTTACATATTCAGTTAAACTGACACTCGCAATGACAGAATCAAGGAAAAAAGTGTAGATATTTAGAGAAACCACACTGGTGCCAAGTGAATTAACATTATATGCCATAATTATAATAACTCTCCAGGGGACTGTTATTCGCTTGTGATCTTCTGGAAAAAGATGAAAAAGCAAGTGAGATTTGTAAGTGTCGAGTCACGTTGTGCTCGGTTCTCCAAACCTACTCCGCAAGGGACTTGCCGTGAAGGTAAAGCTTATGTACATAGAGCTACATTTTCTGGAAGTTGGAAGTACTTGCCAAGTGCGACTAGCATTTATAAATATTGCACAGTCCTATTCCAGCGTTTTCCCCTAACCTGGTTTCCTAATCGACAGATGCATTACGAGCATTGACTCTGATGATGATGATCAGCTACTCATTATTCTTAACCCATTATAGTTAGGAGCTTGTAAATTACTTTACATTCTAAAATCGGCAGGAATGTAATAGTTACGTACCTACGTAAACGTAAGTGTTTTTCGACATTAACTCGTTTTCTTGTATATTATTAAAATTGTTACAAAAAATATATATTACTTGTAATACTTATAACTCTTCCCACTACTTACAGATACGTGCGTATCTGTTATCGAGATTCGATACCTTCTAATGTGCTTCTGACGACTACGCTGTAGGATGTGGTATTTGCACAAGTGATTTGATTGCCGATGCGGTACCGCCGTCGTTATGAAGAGATAGATGGTTTGGTTCGGTAAATATGTTGCTTCGATTTATAATTCACCCACATTTTTTTATGTTTACGTAATCTATTCTAATTTACTTTAATCTATTTTCACAGACACAGCACGTAAGCGTTTTGCTAACTAGTAATGTTATTGCCAGCATAGAATTGCACATCCACTTCACCTCCGTGGGCGCCGTAGAAACCGGCAAAGGGATACACCTTACTGGCTGATAGGCAGTAGTGTCATCTCGCGTGCTACCTTATACCGCGATCACCAACCCGCCTGCCCAACATTGTGTTATGGAAAAACCCAAATAATGGATACAATATACAGACGATCCCAAGTTTCGAGTGGTCCCGCTGTTCTTCGATTCGATAGCGGTTGCGGTGCAAGGGTTGCGAAGCATCCCCGTTAGTGATCTGGCCACCGATGACCAAGATTGTCTATAATCTGGCAATATAGAACAAGTGCACATAGCGGACTTGCAAGAAAAGTGTAGAACTAGAAAAATAATAGATAAGTTATACTGGGATATCATTAGAAATCAGAAGAGAGGATAAGGACACAATAATCTAAAATAAAGACAACGTCCAACAATCCCTCTTTAAGAATATCGTGTTGATCTTAAGTATGTCGATTGGGGGAGCGTAATTTGTACTTACTCGTAAATATCATCAAGTGATACACGCCAAAAATGATACGGGTCTGACTTTGACGTACCCCGATAAGGAGGTTAAAGGCATTCTATGAGAATAATTCTGAAGTTATACGTACCTTTAGGACGCACTATATTTGTATAGGTGATTTCAAAGTAAGACTAGCCCAGAGAAGTGAGACGGAGGAGAGTTGGGGCAAGTTAGGCCAGCGACAGACAGACAACAGATAGGAGAGAGATATTGTCTAACTTCATGGAGCCAATTTCTTCTTCAGGAAATCATATACAGCAAATCGAATGAAAACCGGTATCGATCACCGTATTTTTATACCGGTAAGAGGCATTTATAATATTAATGACAGACGGAAAAGGTCCTATTTGACAGTCTACTCTACGACCTGCAACATGCCATATCCAAAATCATCAAATGCCGTAGACACCCTTGGTTTATTTGCGAGTGCGCTGAAGCTGTTAGTAACAAACAGGCAACGTATCGAGTTTGGATCAGGTGTCGCGCCCTCAAGGATCCGAATATTAACTTGCTAAAATCATCCTACAATAGTGCCACCAAAGTCTGCAAGAGGTCAAAGATAAGAGCGGACGCCCAGCGCGTTACACGAGTCGGCACTGAACTAGTGTCGCTCCCTACCAGGCCGCGAAACTACTGGCGACTAGTCAAAGCCATGCAGGCCAACTTCTGCCAACCCTCGCTGCCTCCGTTGAGATGCACTGATGGCTGACAGGCGTATCAGCCGCAGGAGAAAGCCGATCTTATGGCCAGCCTCTTTGCGGCTAACTGCCGGATCACCGGCCACCAACGATACCCACCAGTGGTTCCTTTATGCCTGATATCCACATCAGGTACTGCGATGTGCGTTTTGAACTACAGTCACTCGATATTCGAAAAGCCAGTGGTCCTGATTGTATCCCAGTGATAGTTGTGAAAAAATGCGCAGTAGAGTTGTTTCCGGTGTTGACGCGCCTCTTTCTTCACTCGTACTCGACCGATTGTATTTCTAAGGCTTTGTGAGGGGCCAATGTACAGCCGGTCCCCAAAAAGGGAAACCGTTCCGAGCCATCAAATTACCGTCCATTGTCACAACTTCTGTGTTGTCCAAAGTCATAGAACGGATCCGTAGATCCGCTACCTAGAAGATCTCTCCCTAATTAGTGATCGTCAGTATGGTTAAAACCATACTGATCGTCGAATCGACGGGTGGTCTTCTAGCGTATGTGACGTACCTCTGGGGTAAGGCAATCGATAAACATGGCGAATCTATGACAGTCAGCCTAGATATAGACAAGGCATTTGATGAAGTTTGGCATACAGCACTTCTCTCCAAACTTCGGTACATACGGTCTGCCCCTTCAGCTTTGTAATTGGAATGCTAGCTACCTGCGTGAGCGTAGAATCCGCGTCCGTGCAGAGGGATGCGCTCCGCGGATCATATCAGTGAATGTCGGTGTCCCACAGGGTTCCGTTCTATCGCCTACCCTCTTTCTTCTTTATATCAATGACATGCTGCCAGTTGGTAATATTCATTGATATGTAGATGTCAGTTTGGTGCTGGTTGGACAGAAATTGATGAGAAGAGTGACAGTCTGGTCGTTGAGCTGAATCGGGTTGTGGATCTCATTAGTAAATGGCGTTTAAGGTTTTAATAACCTGATTGAGTTTGATGGCAAAAAACTCAAGTGTGCGCGTTTACAACAAAAATGTCCCCATTTCTTCCCACTGCTAGTATTCAGGGCGCTTCCCTCAGTATGCGAGATGGCCTGAATATGCTAGGCATGGATATTCGTTACAATTACGACTCTTAAGCAAAGAAACTATATCGAGAGCCTCATCTCAACATCATAAAAACTCGAAACCTGAACAGGGTGCGCCGATTCTTCATGCCGGACCAGCTTTGTTTGCTTTATAAGACTCAAGTTCGGGTCTGCGTGGAGTATTGCTCGCATCTCTGGGACGGTTCTGTACAATATCTTTTTGAGGCTCTTGATAGGTTGTATTAAGTTTTTTCACGTTCGTCGCAAACGTAAACAAGCCTCATAAACTTTCAATCCAACCCAAACTCCAATCCAAATTCTTGAAGTCATGTAGATTAAATGAGAAATTAGATTACTCTTTTCAGCCAGTGCGTCCTTATGTCAATGGCTAAACAGGCAGATTTCCATGTCTGTTTACGATGCGATACTCTCAGTTTTAATACAAATACCATTTTATTATTTGCACTTTTATCTAACCTGCTATGTGTGCTTCCGCTACCAATTAGTTCATGTGGCCTAACCCACCCACTACCGTTAGTAGATGCAACATGCCGACGCTGCCATGGTTGCTCCGGTAGTCTCTGCCTCGGCTGCTACGGTCGTTCGCCTAGCCTGGTCGTCGCTGCGACACGTGTTTTGCCTCTCCACGAGGCATCCTCAGGCGCTGTAGACGTTACTCGTTAGAATAACATGCTACAAGTGACAAATCCATCGTAGTGCCGTGCCTTATATTGAATTGAGGGTGGGGGTGGATGCTGTGAGTGAAAAGATATTTAATAGAGGGGAGTTGTTAAGGCCAGTTTGTTTGTTCATGACAGTAATTTAAAAATATATATGTTTAATAATTTGTAATTGTTCCCTAATATTTCGTTTTAAACCTTTGTCTATTGTGTGTAAAATTTGATATGTATTAGTGGGGGATAAGTTATGTCCTTTGTCTATAAGATGTTCGACGAAGTGCGACCTTTCTGGGCGATTTGCGCTTTTATACGCCGATACGTGTTCGTGGAATCTTGTTTGAAAATTACGACCAGTTTGATCGATATAAACGTGTTCATATTCATCGCAGAACAGCTTATAGATGCCGGATTTTTTATTAAGCGGGATTTTATCTTTAGTGTTACAAAGTGATTTGAGTGAATTATGGGATTTGAGAGCAAAGTGTATGTTATTTTTTCTAAATATGTGAATGCTATAACAGAATGGCACTGTTGCACAACTGTCACCATTTATTAACGTGAGCTATTACCATTAAACGGCCACAGCTGTGACTACTAACTGACGTTAGCTATTACCATCCAGCACCCACAACTGGGACCTCTAAGTAACGTTAGCTATTGCATCCAACGCCCACAGCTGTAACCGCTAAATGACGTTAGATATTGCCATTCTGCTGCACAACTGTCACCATTAATTAACGTGAGCTAATACCATTGAACAGCCACAACTATGACTACTAACTGACGTTAGTTATTACCATTCAGCGGTAACAACTGTAACCGCTAAATGACGTTAGCTATTACCATTCAACGGTCACCACTGTAACCGGTAAATGACGTTAGCTATTACTATTTAGAGGCTACAACTGTAACTGCTAAATGACGTTAGCTATTACCATTCAGGACCCACAACTGGGACTTCTATATAACATTAGCAATTGCATCCAGCGACCACAGCTGTAACTGCTAAATGATGTTAGATATTGCCATTCTGTTGCACAACTGTCACCATTTATTAACGTGAGCTATTACCATTGAACGGCCACAGCTGTGACTACTAACTGACGTTAGCTATTACCATCCAGCACCCACAACTGGGACCTCTAAGTAACGTTAGCTATTGCATCCAACGCCCACAGCTGTAATCGCTAAATGACGTTAGATATTGCCATTCTGCTGCACAACTGTCCCCATTAATTAACGTGAGCTATTACCATTGAACAGCCACAGCTATGACTACTAACTGACCTTAGCTATTACCATTCAGCGGTCACAACTGTAACCGCTAAATGACGTTAGCTATTACCATTCAGCGGTCACAACTGTAACCGCTAAATGACGTTAGCTATTACTATTTAGCGGCTACAACTGTAACCGCTAAATGACGTTAGCTATTACCATTCAGGACCCACAACTGGGACTTCTATATAACGTTAGCTATTGCATCCAGCGACCACAGCTGTAACCGCTAAATGACGTTAGATATTGCTATTCTGCTGCACAACTGTCACCGCTAAATGACGTTAGCTATTACCATTCAGCGGCCATAACTGTGACCACTAAATAACGCTAGCTATTACCTTTGAACGGTCACAAGTCACAACTGTCACCACTAATTGATGTTAACTATTTACATTCAACGGCCACAATTGTGACCACTAAATAACATTTTGACGTAATCATATCATTTCAAACGTATAATATGATATGTTTTGAAGCTGTAGTTATAGAGTTTCGTCTAAATAAATAAATTCACTGCGTCTTAATAATCTAGGAGGGGATGCCTAGCGCCTTCTCACTCTATGCTATATGCGGACTGTACTTTAGAACTTCCCTATCTTATCTGCCGTCAGTTGGCAAACAATAATTTCAGGTTGCTGAAGTTGAGATTCACGTAGATAACCTATAGAAACCTCGTGTGTTGTTCTCTCCTTCATTCGCTGTGTGATTATGAACCTGTGGACTAAACCAACACTAGATCCATGTATCTGCATCTTAAATCAAAACAAAATCATACACTAAAATGCAGTGTTTAAAGATTTAACGCATTAAGATATTTACGCCTTGTATTGTAGAAATTACACTCCTCCTTAAATCAGTTTAACTGTCTACAGATTCTTCTTAGCTTAATGAACCAAAATAATCGGCAATAAAACTCGAGTTCATCACACCAAAATTTTACCTAAACTGTGTAAAATCATAACGAGGCTTCAAAACTTCGTGAAGCGTAAAAAATCGGTTTGAAACAACGCGTCAAAGCAAAATACGTAGGGGATGAAATGTAAGGGCCTTTAAAATGATTGAAAAACTGATTGGAATGATTGGCGCCGGAGCCCCGCCGATTGCAACAGTCTGCTCCCAGTAAATAATATCAGATAGGTAGTATGTAAACCTCATATAAACGCACTAATAAGATACATGAATACTTCGATATAGACATATATATATATATATATATATATATATAGTCTTTGTCGGTTATGGTAGATTGACCCGATATGAGTTTCTCCAGTGCTTATACCAAATTTAAAAATGCGAAACTTTATCTGTGTGTAGTACGAGTACAGTTGATGGCAAAATTTGTTATTTTTGTTAAATATATAGATATTTAAATATCTCAATAAGTACAATAGATTATGTTGAGAGCTATAATTATTTAATCTGATATCTTAGTTAGTGTTTGCGTATACGGTATTTTGAGATTATTGCCTTTTACTAATATGGTGTTTTAGAAAAATTATTTACAGTGACCAAAGCCTTTTACGCTGCATTCTAACACTCATATATTTTATTCATGATTCTTCTTCGTAGCGTTATTTCGTATCCTAATTTATTAGGATTAGCGGGGTCGGCTACCAAAGAATTTGACGAATATACTTATTTTGACATCAAATCTCCACAACCCATAGGGAAAATCAGACCTGTGACTCAGCCTGTGAACATGAATAATGTTCATGAAAAAAAAAAAAATACACATTAAAAAAATATACGGCTGATTGCTAAAGCTATTCCAAATTATTGTAGTTACTGTGTGTGTGGTTGACAATTTCATAACTAGACACTTCCTCAATTAACGGTTAGATATTTTGTAAATAGGTAGTTTTTTAAGGAATAGTTTAGGAGTTTTTTTACTAATAGTTTATAAATCAATCTTAACGGGACAGGCCCGCCACTCATTCCCGCCACTGTGTCTCTTGTCACATTTATTTAATCAAAATATTTACCCTCAATATCTATATATTGCTGCCTTCTAATCGGAAGTTTATTTATGCATTTGCGAACTCTGGGATCTAGATTCGACAAACTGTGTGAAAGCATGTTGTACTGCCTCCTGGGTAGAATTTTTTTACCACGTAGAATAGAATATATTTGATTTGCCAGAACATACAACAGTTTACAAAGATGTTACAAGTAGGCATATACAGTATGTTCACCTTATATTCTAAAGGCATGCAAATATTTTTAAGTACAAGGCAACAGACTATGAGGTAGAAGATTGTCCAAAATACGAAAAAAAAAGAAAGTCAGTTGGAGCAAGGTTTGGCGAGAACGGAATATGGCGTATGGTTTCTAACTGCAGCGCCTGTAGAGTTACAGCGGTTTCTCGTACAGTGTGAGAAAGACGTGTTATCATGGGGCAATAATGGTGAAGATAGATTCACGAGTCGGGGCTATTTCGTTGTTTAAGTTCGGCACAGTAAACATCTGCTGTTATTTCTTGATCAGACCTAAGAAAGCTATAGTGAATAACGCCATGAAGAGACCACCAAACAGTTACAATTACCTCTTTATTTACAGCGTTTGACCTGGGGTCAGCCATTGCATTTTTCATTTACGGGTATCGTAAAGAATCCACTTTTCGTCGCATGTCACAATTCGATAAAATATTCCTTAATTTCTGCACCGATTCAACAAGTCAACACAAGTTTAAACACGCGTTTCATTCTGCAGATCAGTCAAATTACGAGGCATCCATTTTTCATATTTTTTTATCTTATTGATTTGATTCAAATGTATCAATATTGTAGGTAAGGTATCGTTAAACCAAGCCGCTAATTCCTGGCTAGTTTGACTCGGATTGGCTTCCACCATCTCTTTCAATTCAGGGTTATCCACCTGTGTGTTCGACATGGTTCGTTCTTCAAGTCGAAGTTTCCATTACGAAAGCGTTTAAACCAAAAACGCACAGCGCGTTCATTAGCAGTCTCCTCTCGATTGATATTGCGAGACGTTTCTGTCGCGTTAGTTCCGCCTCGGAACTCGTATTCAAAAATTAGTCGTATTTTCGAATCGTATCCATCTTTCCCGTCAAAGCTGAATAAAAAAACAAAACAATTGAAATTCGAAAATCAAATGTTGCACATTTTTTAAAAGAAAAACCTAATAGGTATCATGTGAAAAAAAAATCCCGCGAAAATCTCATACCATAAAGGTTTAATGTCATTTCAAAGTATCTATTGCTATAAAATGGCAATTTCATACTTCAACCCCTATTATAATTTTTTTAATAGTTTTATTGCTTTCACACGTACTAAACGTCATGTATAATTTTGAAAAGGTAAAAAGAACGGAAATATTTATTTAAAAACTATTTTTATTGCATTTGGGAAATCCGGCACCTACTGGTACGAGTAACAATAAAGTAGCGTGATTTTTCCTGATTATCCAGTTATCCGGCAATTCTAGGTGGTTACCGCATCATTATTATTGGGTATTATACAATTTGAGATTGATTAATATAACATATGCTGTCATCTTGTTTTATTTGAGTAGATCAATTATATTGAGTATTCCTAAAAGGTTCACATTATAATTTTTGGGCGCGAGTATAAAGATTACCTTATCTACATGAGACATAGAATCGAAGCATTTTATGCTTCTCCTAGACAACACATCTTTATAAGACCATTGTTAGTAATTTATTTATTGTGGCTGTCGCGGTCGTGAAATTATTGGCGCGAACTGTAGGCGATTCTGGGATGCCGATGAATGCGAAAATGGCGCCATTCTAACCCTTAGGTACCCCGCAGATGTGCCATTTAAAATGACGAATAAAATATGTAGGCATTATGTGTACTATGTTCCATTTATGGGGAAAGGTTGCATCTTTTTATTTTTACTTAAAGTGCTTTCGTGAGATAAAAGGTAAATAGAATTGAATCGCGACATTTATTTTTAAATGAAAATACTCGTATCATATCTAAAACGACTAGTCAAATTTCAGTTTATTAAGAGAATTCCAAACACAAATCTTAAAAATTCTTTGAACTATCGGGCATAAAGACATAAATCTTATTACCACGCTTTATCTTAAAATTTCCAAGTATTATAACGAAATGTTATTCCCGTCAAAATAAGTTGAGGCGTCCATCTTAGCGTCAAATGTTAATTGTGTCCGAGAATAGCTTCGTTTCACGAGTTTAAATTAACTTCTCCTTTCGTTAATTCAATGGACAAATTTAGATTTATCTTGCCAAGTTATCTCGCCAAACTTTATTTGCGCCGTCGACATTTTACGATGTCATAGCAAGAGTTTTGTTTTTTACGTTTCATAAAGTAGACTCTTTCTTCTGGCTAGCGAGCCGCGGGTTCACTAAAATCGCCTTAAAACCTTCTGCATAGTCCACTGACTGGAAAATAATAATTTTACGACCTCTCTCGCCATTACTGAGTATTATTGCGAGCGTGATATTACATAGCTTTGAATATGTAAATATTAACTAAATTGAACCTTTTCCATGGTGTTTGTTAAAGGCAGGTACGTTAAAAATGTGTGCAACTTCGACTATAGAGTTGCATCGCATGCAGTAAATGAGAATGCTGATACAAAAGGACTCTTACCGTGATAAGAAAGAGAACATATTCTTTACTGCAGAGTGTGACTCAATTTTGAATTTAATTTATACATATGCTGTTTTTTTTTATACTGCAAAGAACAATGATAGTTAACAGTAGTTGATTTTGTCTTACTTTTAACAAGTTTTCCAATTGTTTGCAAGAAACTTTCATACTCTGATCGTATAAATCATCAATTTAGCCCCCCTAGATGTGGGGAGACTTTTTTTTATATACAACGTTGGATGGCATACACGCATACGGCCCACCTGATGTAAAGCAGTTACCGTAGCCTATTAGCGCTTGTAATACATTAAGTTGTACTCGCCTCGCCTCCTCTGCTGCTAACACAGCAACTCCTTCGGAGCTTACTGGTAAACTCACTCACATGCAGGAACACAATAACCCTCTAGGGAGTTGTTATTTGACTGCCGTTTCCCGTGAGGTGGAGGTATTTCCCCAGACGGGCTGCTTTGATGCGCCCTATTTTTTTTTGCCCTTTGATACATCCCAAAAATGCTCTAAATAAATTTAAGAGAGTTAAATTTATTTAGAGCATTTTTGGGATGTAGGTACGTAAATCATTATAGAGCCCCGAATCAACCTTATCTGCTTCTACATGTGGTGTACCCTGCCAATTAACAGGCTAGGTTCTGGGTAAGGAGAGATAGGGTGTAAAGTTATTTAGTAAAAATAGCATAACCGGGTATAGTATATGCACTTTAAAGAACTCCTTAGCTAAGTAACTATTTCCTGGAGGATTGCTTGGAATCCTAATCCGGGAAATAGTTAGCGAGGGGGTAGCTCGCCCGCTAATTACTAAATAGGTATAGTTAAAGCATCAGCGGGGATAGTATCGAACGATTTATATTTCAGATGTTGCAAGCGTCGGCAACAACGTATGGTATACGTTAGCAATTTTAATTAGAAGGACCTCATATTGTTTAGGGCTCTACCTAACTTGTATAAAAACAATATAACAAGTAATAAGACCATATCAAACTCTTGTCTGAAAGACAGTGTCGGTATTGCAGAACGGTGTTAGAATATCAGAGTAGAAAGAACTTCCTCGGTAGAAGGATGAAGAAGCCGACAAAGGCCAAGATTTACCATCAACAAATTCTTCGTGTTTTATCAAAAGGTGGAAACCGTGCTGCTGCATGAGATGGGTTATGAATGTTAAAGAAGCGGGCGAGGTATGTAAGAATCGCGCCTCCTGCTCCTTGCCTTTCCCGCAAAAATAAAGTTATAGATAGATACAAGACCGTATTAATTAACGTGAAAAGAGCATGTGGTAGTGGCACCTCCTACGTAATAGCTACAGAGAGCAACAACGATGACTGCGTTTAATTAAGTTGACTGATGGTGACCGTCTGCGATGTGTCACTGTTGGACAGTGGGGCCAGATTGAATGATACGGGAGGCGAGTTATGAATGGATTTTATTCCAGATATTTCTTGACTCTCTTATAACCACTTATCCAGCTTCTAAAAGTGAATGTCGAAGGTAAACAGGATTTTATTTTTCATAATTTTTGTAGGTTATCTAAACATATACTACTTTATACGGCGACTACTGGAAAAATTGGTGAGCGTAATTGCCCCCTAACTACCAACAGCGCCATAATTGGTCAATTATGGCAAAAAATTTAAATCGTTTTCAATCTTGGTGAAAATCTTAAAAGTAGAAATAAATGGTGGTACTGAATTTCTATTTTTTTATCTGTATAATTAAGGGGCTACGTCTTTTATTCAAAATCAATTCTGCGAGTCATTGTAATTTTTAAACGTATGATATTCTTTTATTATTGTTATTATTTCTTTGAATAGAAATTCATTTCATATAAAGGTTTATTTTGAAATGAATTTTCTAGAAGCTTCTCAGAATATTAATAATCCTCTGTCCATACGTCATTAAACAGAGGATATTCTTTTCCCGATTCAGCGATCGAGGGATCAGCATCGCTTCACTGTGGTCCTTGAGAAGGGAATCACGTTTTAACTTGTTATTGGTGAGCGGCTTCGAGCATTGGTATTCGGCTTACTCACTTAATTAGTCGAATGTCTTGCATAAGTCATTCGTTGTAATCTTTTCAGAATATTGAAATTCCTTTCCTGCCGATGAGTGAAGGTTGTTCGTGTGACCTGGAGGGGTTTCCATAACTGTGATCGAGTTTTCTGCCGAGAGAGTACCATCCAGCCTGTATTAGTTAGGTTATGACTCAGGTTAGTTTTTTTTTAATAACTCATTTTATTATCCAGCTTATCTTTCTTTATTTTAATAATTGACCTATTTCATTACCGCAAGTTTTTAGGTTTCTTTTTATATCATATTTGAACGCAGTGAACCTTGCATAGCGAAATCGGAACAAATATATTTTTTGTTTGTATCGCTTCATATTAGCTTTCCAAAAGGAATTTATTATTCAATATTAATACAACATTTTCCTTTAACTATTTGTTTTTTTTTATTTTTACCATTTTCGAGTGTTTTGGGTATACATAAAAACTCGTGGTGCCCCTATAAAAGAGAAAGTGCTGATAACTGGATAAACCTGAACCAGCCGAACCCCCGCTCTGCTAGATCGCTCTATACGACACCCTCGCGGATTTAGGACACCTCGTCGTTATAAAGCAAATCAAAAATACTCTCTGTGAAAAGGCTAATTCCAACTAGAATTGATGACTATGTTACTGAAAAATATAGATGACTGGTAATGAGAGGTAGGGCGCATCAGAGAAGCCCGTCTAGGGAAGTACCTCTACCTCACAGAAAACGCAGTCAAATATCAACTCCCTAGAAGGTTAGTATTGTCTTAGGTTTTCGCGATTGTTACACATTGAAATTAAACTATTTTTAACGGACCACGGATTGTCTTTCCTGCGACCACGGACGCTGCAAAGCGTTCGAAACGTCAGGTTTCAACAAAATAAATAAAACACGCGATACTTCCGTTAAAAATAGTTTAATTTCAATCCCTAGAAGGTTGTTGTGTTCCTGCGTGTGAGTGAGTTCACCAGTGAGCTCCTAAGGACTTGCTGTGTAAGCAGCAGAGGAGGCATCGCGCGAATGATACTTAATATATTGCAGCGTCAATAGGCTACGGTAACTTCTTTACATCAGGTGGGCCGTATGCTTGTGTACCTCCGACGTTGTATAAAAAAAGACGAGGTCGGTGGCTCACTCGTGAATGACGCGAATTTGACACCAACGCTCGTGGGTTCGATTCCCACGCAAGACAAACATTTGTGTGCATGAACATGTCTATTTGTCTTGGGCTGGATGTTTCAAGAGAGATAAGGCACATCAAACCAGTCCGTCTGAGACCTCCACCTCACAGTAAACCGCAGCCAAATAACAACTCCCTAGAGGGTTGTTGTGCTCGTGCGTGTGAGTGACTTCATCAGTAAGCTCCTAAGGAGTTGCTGTGTAAGCAGCAGAGGAAGGACCGGCGGCTTAACCTGCCCTCTGAAGCACGGAGAAATTCGAGATAGATAAACCCATCCATAGATAGGCAACGCCGATCGCAGCCTTAAGCAAGGCGTGTTCGGTTAGATTGACACGCGCAACGACGTCATCGATTTCTCTTGGGTAACAAATATTAAGCAAAAAAAAATCGGTTCATAAACAAAAAAGTTATACCCTGTAAATAAATAAAAACATATTTGTGCATGCGAATTGAGAACATCCCCCCTATTTTAAAACCGGTTAAAAATAATTTTATTTCTATGTATGTTATAACTTCATATTATGTTTAAAATTTTACAGATTTATATATATATATATATATATATATATATATAGATATATATATATATATATATATATATATAGAGATATAGATATATATATATATAGATATATATATAGATAGATGTTATGCATGCGGTAAGAAAATGTAATACAGCTCAGTCCTTTTTCTTTTCTTTCTTCGTTCTGTTGATCAACCGGTTTTATTTGTAGTTGTTGCTAAGCTTTAGTGTCATCAATAAAAAAATTTGGAAACAGTAGTAGAAAATAAAGAAATAAATAAATACAAGCACATTTATTAACAAGTACCAAAATTTGTTACAAATAATTGCTGACGCCTCCTTTTAAGTATGTCAATACCTGTATTAGGAAGTACCGCTCTTATTATTATCAGTATTATCTCATATCACGAGTTACAATCCCAATAATTTGATAGGCGTTATATTTGGTGCGGGGATGTGGATCATACGTGTAGTTTCCCCTTTGAAAAGATTGATGTAATGTTGTATACACTTACTAGCTACTCGACCCAGCTTCGCACGGGTGATCCAATCGTTACCAAACTTCACAGGATCACCTGCTGGGCTAACCTGAAGATTCACTGAAAATTTCATCAAAATCTGCCCAGCCGTTTTTGAGTCCATAGAGGACATACAGACAAACATTCATTTATATTATGTTGATACTGTTGATTGTAGGCACTTGGTGGAATTTTGAAGACATCGCGTTAATGTTAATACTTGCACTTGTACAGATTCCACTTCACAATTTTATTTAATAATTATTTTTACCGACCGGTTTCGCCTTTACGGCATTATCAATGTATATGTTGTATAAAATACCTTGATAATGCCGTAAAGGCGAAACCGGTCGGTAAAAATAATTATTAAATAAAATTATGAAGTGGAATCTGTACAAGTGCAAGTATTAACATTAACGCGATGATTCATTTATATATATATGACGACTGAGTGGACAAAGAACCGGGCTCCCCGGTGCAAATCCTGGCATGTACCACACAACTCGTGTTTTCGGATTCATGTACATATTTATTTAGGGATTAAAGTATTAAATTGCCGATTTGTACCTACTAAAAAATTAAAACTCGGTTTTGCTAAGATATTTATTTACCTAAAATAATAGGTTATATTTTTTTATGTTATTGATTTGATGCAAATGAGTCAATATTGTAGGTAAAGTAACGTTAAACCATGCCGCTAATTCCTGGGTTTGACTCGGATCGACTTCCACTATCTCCTTCAATTCAGCGTTATTCATCTGTGTGGGCGGTCTTCCACGTGGTTAATTCTTCAAGTCGAAGTTTCCATTACGAAAGCGTTTAAACCAAAAACGCACGGAGCGTTCATAAGCAGTCTCCTCTCCAAACGCAGCATTGATATTACGAGCCGTTTCTGCCGTATTAGTTCCGCGTCGGAAGTCGTATTCAAAAATTACTCGGTTTTTTGAATTATCCATCTTTCCCGTCTAAGCTGAATAAAAAAAAAAACAATTGAAATTCAAAAATAAAAGTTGCACATTTTTTAAAAAAACAACCTCATAGGTATCACGTGAAAAAAGTTTCACTCAAAAATCTCACACCATGAAGGTTTAATGTCAATTCAAAGTATCTATTACAATAAAACGGAAATTTCATACTTTAACCCTTATTAATACAAATGCAATTAACTATGATAATTATAAAACATTGTGAGAAAACTCGCACGTCCTTACCTAAGAAAGGTTTGATTTTCTTCTGGGTTGTGGAGGTCGCTTCAGTCATTATTATCTTCGCCGAATAATTAGGCTTAGGTAGCGGACCCCACCAATCCCAATGAATTAGGAAACAGGATAACATTAAGGAGAAGAAGCTCTTCATTATTATTATGTAGATACCTAGAGAATACACATACAATACGACCATGATTTATATGTCGTCGACTGTATGTCTATGCAAGCTTATCGTGTGTGGGTGTTTAAACGCGCGTGTGTATGTGGGAAAAAACAAGAATTTACGTAATGGGAATGTGCTTGCGTGGGTAAATGTAATGTATTATAATGATATATGTGTGCTTCTCCGTGAGTACGATGTTCTATTGAGAGAAGTATAAATATGTACACGTTTGAGTAAGACGATGTATGAATAAAGTTAAAAGGTGGAAATTTCAAATTCGTATACGTTTTCCTATCAATATATGATTGTAGTTTAGTTGCTAAAATACTAGTATATCGTGAATATATGAAGAACTAGCTACTTGACCCAGCTTCGCACGGGTGATCCAATCGTTACCAAACTTCAAAGGATCACCTGCTGGGCTAACCTGAAGATTCACTGAAAATTTCATCAAAATCTGCCCAGCCGTTTTTAAGTCCATAGAGGACACAGACAAACATTCATTTTTATTTAAATAGATGGTACAATCTTCACGTAGACCTCACAGAAACCGTAGCCAAATAACAACTCCCTAGTGGATCGTTATGTTTTTGCGTGTCAGCGAGGTCTCCAGTAAGCTCCTAAGGAGATGCTGTGTTAGCAGTAGAGGTGGCATTGCGCAAGTGATACTTAATGTGCAAACGTTCATAGTCTATGGTAACAGCTTTACATCAGGTGGGCCGTATGCTTGCATGCCCCGACGTTGTGTAGGAAAAATATGCAATAACGTACGTTTACGTGAATGTTACGATAATCTTTTATGTGTCATCCCATAATTCTATTGCTTCACGGAAGTTGCATCGCAGACTTAATATCTATATTTATAAAAATAGAGTTCCTGACTAATTCACTGACTCATCAACACCCAAGCCAAACCTTTGAACCCAGATAGCTGAAATTTTGTACAGAGGTTACTTTAGTAATTTTCAGGAGAGATAGGAAATGATTTTTGAAATTCAACCCCTAAGTAGGTGAAAAGGGGATTGACAGTTTGTATGGAGCAGAAATATTATTTCAAGTAAGTGACTTGAAACTTTGTATAGATACTCTTATTAGAATCTAAATTCAGCGTTTTCAAAAATTCCAACCCTTAAAGGGTGTAATAGCGATCGAAAGTATTTCTTGAATTAAAAATTGAGCTGTTAAGAAATTGATTTTTTTAAAGTGTGCTACGTTAGACTTTGTAAATATAGTCTCAATAAAGACGTCAAAAAAGTGATAGCAGTGTTTTTAAAATTCCACCCTGAAAAGGGGAGTCAATCCCCTTTTCTTTTGTATGGATGGACTTTGTATGGATCAGAAATATTTTTTGCAGTTAGTGACTTGAAACTTTGTACAGATACTCTCTATTAGAATATAAAAAAGTGGTTTCAGTGTTTTCAAAAATTCCGCTCGTAGGGGAAGTGAAAAAAGGGTTGAAATTGTGTTTGGACGAGACGCTAATCTATATTAATAGAAATGGAGTTCCTGACTAATTCATTGACTCATCTAGAGGTTCCTTTTGTTATGCATATAAGAGATAAGAAAGAAGTGTTTGAATTTCAACTTAGACAGATATATTTTTGAAGTGACTTGAAATTTTTATGTTTTTAAAATAGGCAATGTTGCGTATATAAAGGTGCTTTGAGTGTATACAGTCAGTATCAAGTAGTTAATGAAAACAGAACAGATCGTGATATATTTTCATTACTACACAAATAAGGATATTGGGTACTTTTACTAACTACCGAAATTCCAAAATTTACGCGTGCGAAGCCGCAGGCAAAAGCTAGTCTATGATATAACTTTTACCTGTTAACAGAGTAACTAATATTGCGAAGTAGGTACATATTTCATGCGACTGAAACAGCCATATGATGCAGCGCATTTCCTGTTTTGATAAAATTTTGACCCGTATGTTTTCGTCGTCAGGTAACTTGAGCATGGGAGAGTCCAGAGGCGAGACGACTCGGAAAATAACGTCTCGGGGCGGCATAGCTACGGTGACCAGTATTTAATAAAAATATTGGAATGTAATTAAATTATGGAGGTCGTAGTCCACTAGTAACTTTGCGAACTCGGTGGCGCAGTGGTTAGTGTCACTTTGACACCATCGCTCGTGGGTTCGATTACCACACAGAACAAACATTTGTGTGAATGAACATGTCTGTTTGTCTTGGTCTGGGTGTTTTAAGAGAGGTAAGGCGCATCAAAGCAACCCGTCTGGGGAAGCAGCTCCACCTCACAGAACACCGCGGTCGAATGACAACTCTTTGGAGGGTTGTTGTGTTCCTGCGATTGAGTGAGGTCACTAGTAAGTTCTTAAAGAGTAGTAGCAAAGGTGGCATTACGGTAACCGCTTTACATCAGGTGGACCTTATGCTTGTATCCCTTCCGACGATGTATAAAAAATGCTAGGTGAGAATTCACATGGTGTACTCCGCTGATAAGCAAACATGGCTCTGATCAAAATGTGTAAGCACAGCTATCTAATAAACAAGAAGCAGGGTGAATGGGAGACACGCAGCCATCGTACCTTTGTGTAAACGCAAGCGATAACGCATAAAGTGTGCCAATTATAGGTATATTTGTTTGATAAGATTAGTAACAAAATTCTATGGATAAATTGTTTGGACGAAAAAGATGGAATTGGGGTGAATTATATTGGAATGCTTTAGGAGGCACTGAGTGGATTTGATAATGAAAGCAGATGGACGGTTCTGTGACCAAAGAAAAGGATCTTAAGAAAGTATTTTACAGATTTGTGGCAAAGTTGTTCATCCCGTATCTGGACAATTATCTGCAAAGAATAAAATGTACGAATGAAAGATTGCGAATGGGTCACACAATAGTACATTATCTGGTTTATGCCGACTATGCCTGATGATTGTACAAAAAAAAACGATTGTATAAAAGCGCCGCATTCGAAAAGTTCTTATCACTACAATTGAAGAAAATAAAGAAAGTATATTTAAATGAGGAATCAGAACAAACACAAGGATTATGGTTGATGATGTAGTAATATAAATCGTTGAGAAACTTTATATAAATAATTAAATGTGATGATGCATGCTACGCTGATTCAAATATGTAGAAAGAATGACGAAATAGATATACAACGCGAAAGTGAAAATTTGTAGGAACCGAAACAAGCCAAGACTATCACGACTAAACTCTCTGTACTCTGATCATACTCTTTGCCTACCCTGCAAATGACTTGACATAATAAAACTATAGTAGCAGTAGTATTAAAAATATTATATTTTATATAGTATCTAATGCGTATCGGTTATCGTAGCCTATAAACATGTAATACAAGAAGAATTATCAGTGCATCTTAAGGCCTACTACTAGTAACACTATATCTTAAGGAGCTGGAGCGCAGGAACACAACAACCCTTCGGGGAGTTCATTGTTTCTCTGCGGTTTTCTTTAACTCTCTAGTCGAGCAGCATTTTGTACGTTTGACAAAGCTGGATTGCAATTTGGCAGGCTGTACCACATGTAGAATAGTGGTCATTGGTCTAAAGATGACGGTGATTATACTTGACGTTTAGATAAATAGTTTGCAATAAAAGAAAAATCTCCGTCTGTCGTTATAAAATTTGTTTTTACTCCTTCGTTTCATAGCAGGCTAAGCCTATAGCATATTTTATTTGTTATTCTGTAGTTTTGTGCGAGGGGTTGACGCCACGGATTACAAACTTTTTTAATATAAGGACCTCGCTCTATAGTTTTATAAAGTTATTTAAGGCTTTTTCACACGAGGAGTGGGCACAACAAGTATAGGTAGAGTAACATATATTTTTAAGTATGCAATGTGACCCGTCGCGAAGTGACCGCTCGCCGCTTTTAGAGGGTTCTCGCAAAATTAATGAGAAAACGTTCAAAAATGGGGAGTCTATTTGCTTTAGTTTTTTTAAGGATTTTTTAATATTTTTATTATGGATTTTAAGGAACCTACTCTGTACTGATCTGGGCTTAGCAAGAAGACGAAATGCACCAGTAGTGCAGTCTAACGCTGCCGTTGCAATAGGAGAAGATGTGTTACCCCTTGTAACGGCTGATCTAACAACAAGTATTCAATTCAATTAGCGGTACTAAAAATAACCGTATGGCGAATATTGAAAAAGGAAGGGGTTCATTCATTTTCATAGAGCACAAACCCTAAGAAATGAAGACAGCATTCCAAGATGGTTTTTTTTTATGGTGGTTATTATGGCAATACCGTATAAATCCAAAACTTTTGAACCCAATTTTATGGACAGATGAGACAACGTTTGCCAGGGCGGGGATAACTAATCACCGTAATTTGCACGTTTGGGCAGCAGAAAATCCTCATGTTGTCCGAGAAACTACTTTCCAACATCAATTTTCAATATACATATTAACGACTTGATTATTGGTCAATTTGAGTTACCTAATAGGCTCACGCAAGAAGTCATGTTAACTTTTTTTAGCGACCAATTTCCTCTTCTGCTGCTAGACGCTCCTTTATACGTAGGTCACACGATAAGTTTTGCGTAATTTAAAAAAACAACATGTTCTAACCAAAATATTATGTTTATTGCTTTTCAAAATACTCTCCTTTACATTTTAAACATTTTTTCATGCAATCGAACCATTTTTTACAACAGGAGGATCACAGATCTGAAGGCATGTTTTCTACGTGCTGATTGAACGCTATCACTGCCTCTTCGGAGTTGGTAAAAGTGAAACCTCTCATCAAATCTTTGATTTTGGGGAAAATACAGAAATCACAGGGTGCTAGGTCGGGGCTATGCGCAGGATGGGTAACGAGTTGTACTTTTTCGGAAGTTAAAAATGACTTTGTTTTGTTGGCCGTGTGTGAAGAAGCGTTGTCATGATGTAGGAGAACGCGGCTTTTTGGTCGTCTTTCGCGAACTTTTTCTAACACCCTGGGTAAACAAATGGTAGAATACCACTCGGCATTAACACTCTTTTGATCTTCAAGTGGAATTGTGCAGATGGGACCCGTAGCTGAGAAAAAAACGCGATCATTTTTTTACCAACGTTTCTCGCCTGCCTCACTTTTGTTGGCCTGTTCTCATTTTCAATCACCCATTCACAAGATTGCTGTTTTTTTTTCGGGTTCAAAACAATAAATCCACGTTTCGTCTCCTGTGACAATGTCATAAACAGCATTAGAATGTCCGTGGTCGTACTTCAGTAGCATCTGTGAGCACCATTCCACGCGAGCCCGCTTCTGTTCCGCTGTCAGTTCATGAGGGATCCAACGACAACAAAGTATCCGAACTTTCAATTCTTCGTGTATAATTTTCTGAATTTTGATGAAATTTTCATTTTCGATGAAAAGATTGCTAGGCTTTATATACACGTTGTGTTTAATTTCTGACTACATTATTTAGTAGACCAATCAGAATGATAGCTCGTAACTAAAATAATAAATAATAATTGAAAAATATGAAAAGCGGACAAAACTATGAACAAAAATCGAAGCTTACTTAAAATCCGTTCTAAAAAAATTCAAAATTCATAAAAAAAACTAATAAGATAAACCCCGCATTTTTGGGTTTTTCTCATTGATTTTACGAGAACTCTAAAAACGGCGGGTGGTCACTTCGCGACGGGTCACATTGAATATAGGTTGTTTATTATTTCAAATACACAGACATAATTCCTTTTCAATACAATATTCTCTTTATTAAAATAGATACTGTACTATTGAGGTTCACAAACATAACAAACAGTAGCATATGTCTACATATCTTATGGATTCACGCCAAATCCCAAGCGGAGTAGGCAGACAAAGCGAACGTCACATGACTTGGTTATTAGACATCTCACTCGCTTCTTTAACATTTATAGCTTTTCTCATGCACGCATGACGGGCTAGGGTTTCTGATAAAGCACGATCAATTTGGTTATGGTAGGTAAGTCTTGACCTTTCTCGGCTCCTCCATCCTTCTACTTTCGCGTCGTATCGTAATTCTTTGCCATATGCAGCATTTGTGTGTCTCGGTAATACAAAGCAGACTATGGATCAGTGTACATATTTATAAATCACTGGCTTTCTGCCACTACCTTTAAGCTGACCGTTAACTAGTTTACAATTTTTCATAAAAAAATAACTCACTACAGTGTGTGAAATTTTTGGAAGTATATGTTGGGTGCCAAATAAAAGTACATATAGGTGCTTGTAACATAACAGAATATTACTCGATCATTACCACCCCCGCTGCTAACGCATTACCTTGTTTGTAGTTTCCTGGTTAGCTAATTCACTCCGAGGAGGACAGTCACCTTCCAGGAAATTGCTAGTTGGACAAAAAATGAATACGTGTTCCTTCTGCTTATGAACCACTATTTGCCCGACAGCTCGTCTAAATGAGATGTTACTTTAATACATAACAGTTTTGTTTGCTGATAAACGGGATACGGGACTCAAACATGCAGGTGAGGTTGTCTTATGTTCTTAATATGACAGTGAATCTGCACCATTTTAGTAGCATACACCGATTCCAAAATATGTATTCCGTGTGTTTTATTCTTGGAATTGTAACAAAATAGAATACAAACCATCATTCATCGGGTTCCGTAGTAAACAAGGAACCCTTATAGTTTCGCCATGACCGTCTGTGTGTAGTATGTATATACATATTAACTATGCTGATACATGGTAGAATAAAATCTTGAAAAAAAAATTTAATGATGGTACCTCCCCTACACGTAAAGTGGGGATGATTTAATTCATTCGCGCCCACCCCATGGGGGTCATATAGATAGGTATTAAAAACATTGAGGGTGTGGGAAGATCATTTGCCGATATAGTGATTCATTTGCGAAATATTAAATAAATATTGAGCAGTCAGAACCCGTTATATACGTTTTCCCATACATTTCGCGGTCGTATGCGACCACCCGGGTTGCGAAGGGTTAAATTAAAAGTGTAATTTTTGTTAGACTCAAGTGTATCTCAAGTGTATACTATCATTTTTGAATTTATATAATCTACAATATTTGACATTGCTTGGTTTTGAAAACTTGGTTTTAAATGTTAAAAATAATCCAATTAGCACGATTTCCTATTATTTTAGGCAACTATCTAATTTTAACGCAAGCAAGCAAAGCGAAGTAAATACGGAACCCTACACTGTGCGTGGTTTTTATAAGTAAAGATTGAGATTTGAGTTATAAATCTTGAAATTCAAAGAATACTTTGGTAATTTGGAAAGTTCTAACCCACTAAGGTGAGAGATAAGGGTATGATCAGCAGGATATTAGGTAATTACTGCTGCCTGTGGACGCCTATAACATAAGAAGAGGGCATAGCTGACACTTTAAAATATTTTTTTGCCTTTTTGATTAATGTTTTGATTAATGTTTTTGCTATAGCTTGCTAGAAATAGTTCCACAGGGACTTCATCCATAACTAGGTTGTTCACAAGAGAAAACATGCTGCAATCACGGTAGCACACCACCATTTAGGCTTCAATGCGTAAGGATAAATTCTTTACCAATGTCAAGCGATGTGATGCAATTGTAGAAGAAGTTAACATTAGATATCGAATAGTAACAATTTTGTACATTACTCTGAAATGTATAGAGTTGTTTGGTATAATAAGATAATAACCTGCTTCAAAGCAAAGGAAAGACGACGGTCCAATCAATCTCGTCTGGCAGTTTGCCGAAACTTAATCCTTTTAACGAGCTCGTGTTATTGTTTGATACAAATTGAGATATATTTATATAATATTTTTGAATTATCTGCACACTTACAGCATTTGTATGTCATATGTAAGTAGTTAACAAGAAAAAATAATGTGTTAGTGTAAACACCTATTTATAGTATGATTTCTTGTAAACAACTTATACATTACATAACTTTATATTTTTTGAGAATTATGAGCTATCTATCTATCTATAACTTCACGCCAATCCCTTGCGTTGTCACTTGACTCGATCCTTACACACCTCGCTTCTTTAACATTCAATGCTCTTCTCATGCACGCTTTTTATGTTTATAAGTCTCCTGATATCACCTTCTGATAGAACACGACTAATTTGATCATGGTAGGTAATTCTTCGCCTTCCTCGGCTCCTACATCCCTCCACTCTTACGTTGTATATCTGCTGCGTCATTATTTCATTCTTCATCCTTTCTACATGTCCGAACGACGCTCTCTTTCGGACCAACTCTGCTTCTAACATCATCATTGCGAATACGGTCTACAAGTTCATGTCCTCTCTACCATACCCAGCTCTCACTTCCATAAGTAAGTGTTGGGACCAGCGCTGCATTGTGTATAGCCTTCTGGCTCAAGTTTTTTACTGCCACGAAGTTTGACACCAATTTTGACAACAAATCAGGGTGACATGCTACCATCTATCCGTACACATGCTGAGAATTATAAGCACTATATAAAAATATATATATATATATATATATATATGTATAAAATGTACCTAATCCCAAAACGCCTATAATTTTCTGTTCGGTAAAAATGAATATGTAATTTTTTGTGTTTACATTTTATGTATATAATATTAAAAATAATAAATATTATGTGCAGGTGTAATTGTAATACAGGGAATGTAACTCCCAAATCGCTGAAAATTTAAAGATTGATAGAAAGGACCAATGGGCATGCACACGTTGGTCTTCTCGTATCTATTATATGTATCGAATTCCTTACGTATGAACTAATTATGCATTACCAATATACAAAATGTACCTACAGCATTGCATCTTCGCTTTGCTTGCAAAAGTGACGCCGTTTAAACAGATTATTTGGGAAGTATATTTCCTCTATAGTTCAAGTTTTTGTTTCCAAATTGTATTATCTAAAAAATATTTCACTTTGGTAGCTATCGACTAGATATGGTAATTAAGTAAGTGTAGAAAGATATATAAATATACATGAAGTAGAAGTCGATTTGTGCTGAATTATATACTTCGCAATACCATTGCTATTATGCTTTTATGTCATATTGTTGTCTCTCATATTATTAAGAGGTGTAGTCTTTATCTACGGAATTCTAATTACTACAATTTCTTCTAGAACTTTACTTGATTTCACTTTTCGTTGCTACTTTTGTTTGTTGTGTCTACTAATTCTGGCTTAATACGAGAACAATGTTGGGAAAGGGTCTGGTGGGCCTTTGCCAGAGTAACCGTTATGTTATGTCATGTCAATTTAACTTTTTAACAAGCTTCCCGTGAACTAATAAATTAATGAATGCATTGTGTAAGCTTCTTCTTAAGTACAAGTCTTCGGTACCCGTTGTATGCTAGAAACGCTAGAACACATAAAGCGAAGCAAAGTCTCTCCTTAGACTCAAGGGCTCAATACCGTGTTTAAGTTTAGAATCTTAGACAATTATTACAGCTCGTCTCGGAACCGAATCACAAGGTCCTATCCGTTGCTCAAGCAGCGAGGGCGGCAATATACTGTAGTAATAATTTCACATCAAGGGCGTATGCTCGCCCCTCGATTTGTATAAAAAAACAATTTTCCAGCATTTTCCCGAAGTGATCCGATACATGGACACTTTACAAATAGCAAGCATCGTCTCGTTCTGGACCGTCGCCAGTGCCGCAGCGCAATGCCGGACCGTATTACGAGCTAATATAGCAAATATTTTCTTACAGCCGTAACCTAATATTGTTACCCTATTACTGCACCGGTACCTTGGAACAAATAAATATTACTCCAGCACTAAGACAATATTAAAAAGTACATTCAAATAGGGATTAGAGCTAATCATGCGGAGCTGTGAAGGGCTGTGTAGCCATGGCCATAATTTAAAAATAAGACCAAACTATATGAAGAAAGTCGAAGTATCACCTCGAGGTATCCCTATCACCTCCGAATACTGACGAGCTCGGTGGCTCAGTCGTGAATGACGCGACTTTCACACCAACGCTCGTGGATTCGATTCCCATACAAGACAAACATTTGTGTGTATGAAAATGTCTCTCTGTCTTGGTCTGGACCTTTTAAGAGATATAGGGCACATATAAGGTATGCGGAAGTACCTCCACCTCACAGAAAACCGTAGCCAAATAACATCTCCCTAGAGGGTTGTTGAGTTCTTGCGTGTGAGAGAGGTCACCAGTAAGCTCCCAAGGAGTTGCTGTGTAAGCAGCAGAGTAGGCATCGCGCGTGTGATACTTAATATATTACAAGCGTTAATAGGCTACGGTACTCGCTTTACATCAGGTGGGCCGTATGCTTGTATGTCTCCCGACGTAGTATAAAAAAAACATGTCAATACACCATTGATGTAAATTCAAATTAAAAATGTTAGGTTAATATATAGACTATTTGTTAGTATATTACCTAACTTACTACGCATGTTGTGTTCTTCTGTAAGCATTGGAACATTTAATACTATATAAAGCGGCACGATATAGTTGTATTTGTAAAGTATCTAATGTTGAAGAACCTTAAATAAATAAATAAATAATTCCTGCAAATGTAAGCATAAAAGATCTTAGAAACATAAACGGATTTGCCTTTCGATCCGGCATGAAAGAATATAAATTGTCAATACTGAAAAATAGAAGCTAAAATACAATTTCTAAGAAAACAACTTTTGAAATAGCAAATAATTGAAATAAATATGTCCGATTTACACTACATGTCACGATTATATTTACTATTAAAAATGTCTTGTAGATGTCCGTTAACGCTGTAGCATGTTTTCGTAAATAATAAGTCAAAAATCCTTCCTCTCAATATATGCGAGTTCTGTGTTATAATATCCTGTGGTAAATGGTTGTATAGTTTTGGTGTCATACCCATAACACTTTTATGAAAGTGAGCAGATCTGCTCAAAAAGTGTAAATAAAAGTGTTATGGTTATGTTTCTCGCTCAGAAGAACTTCCCCTTAATATTATACCGTATCTAAGTGTGGATGCTACAAATGCATGATAGGACGTTAGAACTGCTCATGTATTGACGACTTTGCCTAGCATGTGCACAGGCGTACTTGTTCCTTTTTTTTTTTTGTAAAAAGTAACGAGTACGCCTGTGCACTGCACAATTTTATTTAATTAGGCGTTAAGCAAGCATACAATCTGCAACTCCCTTAAAATAACTCAATCAGTAGTCGCTTCCGTTGACCCGAAGAAAATAAATTCCAGATCATTGATATTTTACTGCGGTCTACGTAGTTTTACGTATATGTTTCACATTTAAAGTCTTTGTAGTAAGTACTTAACAAATAAATAGACTGATAGAAGTGTTCATAGAGGACCAGAGAGTAACCATTTTAAATTCGTAAGCATTAGCTGCAGCAAGTAAACAACTATTCAAATAACAATAATATAGGATATTATAGTTTATAGAACAGTTGTTTACTTGCTCTGCTTATATTGTTATACGAGGACGTATAACAATATGTAATAAAATAAGTAACAAATAAATAAAAATAGCAATGTAAAAGTTTCAGAATCGATTGGGCAGCAAATAGAGCATGCTCCCTCCGTCTAATTGATTGTTACAACCACCGGAAGCGGACTTTTATTGTGGTCGCGTACATGCGAGCTCGGTTTATTACCGTCGGTTGTTAGTGCCGCTTTATTGGAACCAATGTACGTATATAGTCAAGCCTTAACAAAGCACTGCGCAAAAATGTATGCAACCTGGTATATCCAATAGCAATGATATACATGTGGCACACTAAAAGTTTTGCACTTCTAGCTAATCGGAACTATTTGAATTTCGAATGTTATATTTTATGAACGTTGCAACCTACTTAGTAATAAAAACAAAACAATTGGCGGGAAATCATTTGTCAATTGTTTTTTATCACACATCAAAGTTCTACGTACGCAACGAAAATAGAATTGAGACGAAAAGATTTTAGAGCGATGATTTTTTATGATTTTAAAAGTTCTCTCTCTCCGCAATACTATGCTGCTCGTCTTCAAAATGCTTGTGGGAGCACCTTCTTTGAGCACCGTGAGGCGATGGTTTGCTGAATTTGAGAGAGGTCGAGTTTCTTTACATGACGAATTTCGTGAAAGGCGGCCTTCAACTGCCGCAACGTAAATAATGTGGCTATATACTGTTAAGCGGCTAATTGAAGAAAACCCGCGGATTACCCATTAGACAATTCGAGAACTATTGGGGATTGGTATGAGCCAAATTCACAAAATTTTACTCGAAGAATTGAAAGTTCGGAAACTTTGTTGTCGTTGGATCCCTCATGAACTGACACCGGAGCAGAAGCGGGCTCGCGTAGAATGGTGCTCACAGATGCTACTGAAGTACGACCACGGACATTCAAATGCTGTTTATGACATTGTCACAGGAGACGAAACGTGGATTTATTGTTTTGAACCCGGAAAAAAACAGCAATCTTGTGAATGGGTGTTTGAAAATGAGAACAGGCCAACAAAAGTGAGGAATAGTTAATAGATTCAGGCGTTATTTTGCGAAAGTCAAATTTACATGCAATTTGATCTAACCTGCTTTGTGTGCTTCCGCCACCAATTAGTTCATGCGGCCTAGCGCCGGCCGGCACCCACCCACTACTGTTAGTACATTAGACGCTTAGATACTTTGTGTGTGACAGAGACTAAGCGCTAGGGGGAGCGACACTGATGATCTGCCCGGTGGGATTTCTTCGAATTCTTCAATTCGTAAGTTTCAAAAAATTATTACCACCTTACTAAGCGGAGTTTGATGACAACGTGGTCCATCGATTACTAACAACGTACGAATTATAATAATATTAAGCAATACTTAAAGAAATCGAGTAAGAGAGAAGAGTGATTGAGAGAGAACGGAGACATTTTTTTTATAAAGGAGCCTATAATATAGCTTTACAGGTTCTTGTAAGGTATAGATTCTCGATTGACGAAATGTATCGGATAACTTTAAATTAGTTAATAGATTCATGCGTTATTTTGCGAAAGTCAAATTTACATGCAATTTAATCTAACCTGCTTTGTGTGCTTCCGCCACCAATTACTTCATGCGGCCTAGCGCCGGCCGGCACCCACCCACTACTGTTAGTAAGTGCAACATGCCGACGCTGCCATGGCTGCTCCGGTAGTCTCTGCTTCGGCTGCTGCGGTCGTCTGCCATCTGAAACAGAATCCGCATGCCTCACCACTACCGTCGCTGCCACGACTGGCCTGGTCGTCGCTGCGACACGTGTTTCGCCTCTCCACGAGGCATCATCAGGTGTTGTAGACGTTAATCGTAAGAATAACATGCTACAAGTGACAAATCCATCGCAGTGCCGTCCCTTATATTGAATTGAGGATGGGGGTGGATGGTGTGAGCGAAAAGATATTTAATAGTGGGGAATGGTTTACATCAGTCTGTTTGTTCATGAGAGTAATTTTAGAATTTTTATGTTTAATAATTTTTAATTGTTCCCTAATATTTAGTTTTAAACCTTTGTCTATAGTGTGTAAAATTTGATATGTATTAGTGGGGGATAAGTTATGTCCTTTGTCTATGAGATGTTTCTTTCTGGGCGATTGTTTTTATACGCCGATACGTGTTCGTGAAATCGTGTTACAAAATTACGACCAGTTTGACCGATATAAAAGTGTTTACATTCATCGTAGAACAGTTTATAGAAGCCTGATTTTTTATTGGGCGGGATTTTATCTTTAGAGTTACAAAGTGATTTGAGTGAATTATGGGATTTGAGAGCAACATGTATGTTTATACTCGTATTATATTTTATATTTTAAAATTATAGAAGTGTCATCAGCAAACAGTAGCTTATCTGTCATTTTCTGCACCACATAGGGCAAATCATTAGTCTGCTACTAGTCTATATGAATATAGTCTATATGAATAGTGTAGGTACGGTGTAGTCTACGGTGACCCAAGGGAGCCGACACACGGCGCCCACAAATCAATCCCGCAGTCACAATCCGACATCGCTCGATCACGAATATCACGATCCCACGGGATCGCAGCTACCGCGCAAATGTCAGAGAAATCATATTTTGTAATATAACTGATTCGTGAATAATGCTATTGTGACATTTGTTCCCTATAGCACATGATATAACTAGTAACATCTATACGAATACAATACGCTATTAATTGTGTGCGTTTTGAGAATAAGTATAGGGCAAATTGCGTATTTTCTTTGTACATTTAGACATGTATACAATTAATAATCAGTACCTAATACACCAAATATTATCCAAAAGTAATTACAATTAAAATATATAACTCGATTATGATAATAACATATTTAAATAACAACAAAACAAATGGAAAAAGGTATGCTATGTACGCTGACGAAATACAGATTGAATAATAAAGAGTTTCCTTACGGTTAGCACATTCAGTTCAGAATAGAGGGATTCAGAGAATAACGGTAAGGTTTGACAGATATCAATTTAAGTAGGGATTTTTGTGCCCACTTAACTTCGATAAGTTTGATCCCGGCACCTCCTCAGATGGAGATAAAATAATAGATTCGACAAGTGCTAAGTAGATTATTTTAAGAAGTATAAGGTGAGCTACGTGGAAGGATCTTAAAAATCCAAGAAAGCTTTATAATTCTAGAATCTGCTAAGTTTTTTTTTTATATACTACGTCGGGAGGCATACAAGCATACGGCCCACCTGATGTGAAGCGGGTACCGTAGCCTGCTGCTTACACAGCAACTCCTTGGGAGCTTACTGGTGACCTCACTGGGGACACAACAACCTTGTAGGGAGTTATTTGGCTGCGGTTTTCTGTGAGGTGGAGTTACTTCCCCAGAAGGGCTGCTTTGATGCACCCTACCTCTCTTAAAACATTCAGACCAAGATAATCAGACATGCTCATGCACACAACTGTTTGCCTTGTGTGGGAATCGAACCCACGAGCGTTGGTGTCAAAGTCGCGTCATTCACGACTGAGCCACCGAGCTCGTCGAAGTAAGTTAATTTGTAGGGACCAATTATTATTTAAGTTTTGGTCAATGATTATCCCCAGGTATTTGGTTGAACTTACATTTAGGATCAGTTGACAGGTTACAGTCTGATAAATACGAATGGATCGTTGGCAATTTTTTTTTGAGACTGGGAAGAATTCCTAATTGAAAAAGTTATATAATTGGTTGGGGAGATTACATGTCAACCAATTGTCAACGCGAGCTAGTCCTCGTTCCGCAAGTTTGAACGTTCCCTTCCAGGTTCTTCCAGAGAACACGATAGCGGTGTCATCAGCGTAAGCAAATAACTGACCACCGAGTCTACTTAATTCACAAAGATCGTTTATATAGATCAAGAATAGCGTAGGACCAAGCACTCTTCCTTGAGAGATACCATAATTTATGCAAACATCAGAGATGGTGATATCACCGATTTTGATTTTTTGAGTCCGATCCGTTAGATAGGCTGTGTAAAGTTTTTACTCTGGGTTTCAAGATAATCAAGTTTTTTCTGGAATTCCTCATTTTGCGCTGTTACAAAGGTAACGGCATTTTCAATGTTCACCATAATCTGCCTAATTTCGGATAACGAATTTTCTAGCGACATCGACTTCTGATGTTGATTTTGCATCCAGGAATTAAACATGGACCTCATTTCTACTACAAATTGTTCAAAACTTCCAGCCAGCAACTCGTCACCTCTCTTCCTCTTCAGTCGTGAGCCAGTTGACTAATGATACTTAAATTATTTTCAGATGATGATTTGTTATGCGTTTCCATAGTTTTATAATATAAGAAGCAATAAAGCAAACTCACGGTACTTTGTTGTGAGGGATGTTCGAGCAGCCCACTATAATATTCACAGCTGTTTATATGATGAAAGAGCGCAGCACATGAGTAAATCAATGTCAAGTTGTAGATCAACCGTAGCACCGATTACGTCACTCGAATATTTCGTAGCAGATCCAGCCGATCGGAGTCGTGTGTACGCAGATTAGGCGTGACTCACGAGAGGGAAACTATGTATGTATATTTGCTAACGCGCTTTTTCGTGCTTTCCTACTCCACTGGGCAAGTCCCGTCTTGTCCCGAAGACCGCCAATGTGCATCCGGTGCCGAAAAAGGGCGATAGATCAGATCTATCGAATTACAGGCCTACTGCCATAACCTCCCTTCTCTCCAAGGTGATGGAACTCGTGATAAACACACTAATCCTGGCATACCTAGAAGATCACGACTTAATCAGCGACCATCAATACGGCTTTCGCCACGGTCGTTCGATTGGTGATCTTCTAGTGTATCTTACACACCGCTGGGCTTCGGCGATTGAGAGTCAAGGCTAGGCATTGGCTGTTAGCCTAGATATGGCAAGGCGTTCGATCGGGTCTGGCATTGGAATCTTCTATCGAAGTTACCATCGTACGGGCAGCTCGAGGGTTTGTGCAAATGGGTTGCCAGCTTCTTATCCAGCAGACGCATACAGCACGCAAAAGCCGTGATAGACGGTAGTTGCTTAGATAGCATGGATATTAATGCTCTCGTCCCACAGGGTTCTGTGTTGTCCCCGATGCTGTTTCTGCTGCATATGAATGACATGTTGTCAATCAACAACATTCATTGTTATGCAGACGATAGCATGATACCGGAACTTTGTGGAATGGAAGATGATGTAGTGACGAAAATTGAAAAGGGTATGCTGAGATGACTTGGTCATTTAGAAAGTGAATGGCAAAATGGAAGTGTATCTGGCAAGAGTGAATAAAGATCGGGAGGGGCCGTCCTCGATGCACACATATAGATCAAATTGGTGATGTGTTGAAAAAGGGCCAAATCAAAAGCACCCGAAACCGAAGTACATGCATGAAGAGGTCGATGAGTGTAGTTTTTTCCCAAGGGACTACAGTATGGGGTTCTTCAAGAAAGGCGTGAAGAGATTCTTACAGGGTCGGCAACGCAAGAATGGTACCTCTGGTGTTGCAAATGTCCATAGGCTACGGTAACTGCTTACCATCAGGCAGGCCGTACGCTTGTTTGCACCTTATTGGTGTAAAAAAAAGAAGCGAGAGGGGTATGTTTGGATCGGTGTACTTGGCGTTCCATGGTCTCTGCCTACCCTAATGGGAGACAGGCGTGATGATATGTATGTAAATGTATTTCGTGTGAGACAAAATCGAACGCCTTGGTCATATCAAAAATATAGCAGTTGTATGTATTCATTTGTCAATGTTTTTATTAAATTAACAACCGCTAGTTTTGTTGGTTTGACGGAATTCATTTTGCTCTCTTCTTAGTACGAGTATCTTACATCTAAAAAAAAATATCATTCTAACATGCATTGCCTTCTCAATTACTTTAGCCATAGCTATAGGTGTTAAGGCGATAGGCCTATAATTCTCCATTTTATCCGTATCATCTTTTTTTATAAATTTTATTATAATTATTTTTAATACTTCGTAAAAAGTATCTCCTGAACACTAACCTGTAAAACCTCTACCTCTTCTTAATATTATCTGACATGAGAATATTGTGTAATAGTGAAAAAAATATTTAATTTCAGAAAGTGCAGAACAAAGCGGGTACGCTATAACATCTAAAAATCCGAGAAAATGGAAGAGCTGCCCTACTCGCCGTCGTATTCCATTTGTCTCACGACCATCGTACAAATGCTACGTAGGTGGAAAGTTGACATTTCAATAACGCTCTGGAAATGTAATTTAAATTCATAGTAAAGGCCGAGAATTGAATTATAATGTTGAAATTAATTAATTAAATGTTGTGAGATTTAGAACAATATAAACTTTTAAGTATGTATGGATTAGAATAGATTCGTGCCTGAATGAATTAGAATCTTATTTAGAAAATAATGTCAAAAATATCTATATAATACAAAGAATAAAATTATAACAAATTGGATAAATTAGATGACTTATATTTTACAATATATTATATTATTATTGTTATATTTAGTTGCGGGCACTAACACGTACATAACATAAAATAGAATTAAAATTGAGTGGAATATTATTGTAATTAATATTAGATTATGTAATATAAAAACAAAAAGGAAAAGTAAGCACACTTATTCATACAATCAATGCTAATGCTGCAATCACTGTGTTTTTTGAATACTCAAAATACGCTCCTTGAGTTTATATTTAAAAGATTTAATGGAACTCGAATTTCTAATGGGCGGAGGAATGTTGTTCCTACGAGTACATCTAGATGTACATGTCATGGAAAGCGGCAGACTTATGTCTAGGGCACATAAGACGATCCGGTACTCTTGCACGAGTGGTAAAGTTTATTCAGGCAGGCAGTGTGCTTGTTTGCCACCTTAGTGGTTTAAAAAAGAACATAATAACCGGCCTTCGCTGGGAGCTTTTATATTTATTGTGTAAAATCGCATTTTTACAGGAAGGAAACCTATGTCAAACATTTTAAAAGCAAACCTTATTGAAATACAAATTTGATCCAAATCATTAGAACCATTTCCAAGATATTCATACATACATACAAGTACATAATAGTTCGTTTAAGTAATAGGATTACACATAATACAATTTTATTACTAAATTTTTCATCGATTTTTCATTTTTTAAGAAAAGAGAGTTGGTATTTTATACGTGTTTCGCACTTTATTGATGTAGTTGGAAATGAAAAAATATAATGAAAAAAATCGGCAAAGTTCATGTCGCGCAGGCAGAGTGTAGGGTTCCGTATTCGCACCGTACAATCATACTGAATTTACTTTATGATATTAAATCTACGATTATCCAGATCCAGAATGCAATAAACGGATAAGCAAATCATAATTAGGTCATTTTTTTTTTTTTTTTTTTGACCTGACTATGTAGTTAGCCCCGAGTGGGCTGTCACTACGTCACCGGACTAGAGAGGCGGGCGTGAGGCGCCACAGCCTAGAAAAACAAAGTTAAGCGACAGCCTAAGGGCCCCCGAGAGGGGTCGGACCTCGGCTCAGGACGTCGCTGGAGAAACAAATCGAACACGCGGGTTCGTGCCTGAAGGGCCTGTCGGAGAGAGGCGCCCAGGTACCGTGAGCTACCGGTACCTGGTGTATCGCGCAGAAGTCCTTACTCTTCGCGCCCGGAGCCGCCGAGCGCGGTGTGTGTCTGGAGTGTTGGGGTTGGAGGGGGAGAGGTAGGAGGCGTTCGCAACAGTAATGCGATCATCGGGATCAAAGAGTGAATTTCGCGGTCTGCGCCGGAACCCCCGGGCGTCGATCCGCGGGGTGTAATTGACAGCGCGGGCTATCAATGGGTTGGGGTGTTGGGAGGCAGTTTCGAAGTAGCGTCTAGACGCTTTCTTCATGAAACTAATGATGGAAGGGAGTTCAAGGTCGAGATGGAGATCTGCGACCCTGAGATAGTGAGGGGCGGCGGTTGCATTACGGGCAAACCGGTTTTGGATAATCTGGAGCTTAGCCAGATGGGAGCGCGCAGCGTGTGCGAACACTACGCTGGCGTAAGTGAGAACGGGGCGGATGCAGGCTTTGTAGAGTGTGCACTTATTTCTAAGTGACATTCTACGATTCCTGAATATCGGACCGAGCCGGCCTAGATAGAACGCGGCTTTGTTCCTAACAGCGGTGATGTGAGGTCCAAACGTCATTCTGGAGTCTAGGATGACACCTAGATATCTGGCCTTCTCGACCCATGGGATGGGTCGGCCGAACAATGAGATGGGGCGCACGGTCCTATGTTGGGAATCGGGTCTCGTAAGACCTTGTGGATCCCGAGAAAAGAACACTGCGGCACTTTTCTCCGGATTCACCTCGATTCGCCAACGTCGGAACCATTCGCCTAGAGCGTTAGCCGCTCTCTGGAGCCTATCCGATATGTTGGATTTGGCTCGTTCGGAAGTATAAAGTGCCGTATCATCGGCAAAGAGGGCTAGCTCCACGAAGGGAGTCTTGGGAACATCGTTGGTGTACAACGTGTATAGGATAGGACCGAGCACGGAGCCCTGAGGGACCCCGGCTCGGATAGGGTGCGGCCTCGAGAGAGTGCCGTGGACTCTGACGCGGAGGGAGCGATTCGACAAGTAGTCTCGTAAGATGTGCACGAGACTGTCTGGCACTTCCATTTGGTGTAGCTTATATATTAAGCCATTGTGCCAGACTTTGTCGAACGCTTTCGCGACGTCGAAAAACAGGGCACCGGTATGGCGCCCTGTTTGAAAATTGGAGAGGACGTGCTCCGTGATGCGGTGCACTTGGTGGACTGCCGAGTGTTTGGGACGGAACCCAACCTGCTCGTCTATGAGAATGCCTCTAAGTTCAACGAACTTTTTGAGGCGAATGGCTATGATGCGTTCATAGACTTTCCCCAGGCATTTGAGGAGACTAATGGGCCTGTAAGAGGCGGGGTTCTTCAGGCATTTGCCTGGTTTGGGGATGCCAACTACTTCTGCATCTTTCCAGGAGTCTGGAAATCTGCAGTTCGCGAGAGCGGCGTTGAATATCGCCACGAGAAGGACTATCAGGGGGCCTGGGAGGAGTTTGAGGACCGAGTTCGTGATGCCGTCAGCTCCGGGAGCTTTCCGGCTCCGAAGGTCCCTGATGATCGTTTGGACCTCCTCAACCGTTGTAGGCTCGAGGGGGATCGTGGGAGGTGTCGCGAGGATTCGTTCCACCTCGGAGTCAACCATCTGCACGTGTTCGTCGTCGGTTGGTTCTAGACTAGGAGAGCATTGGCTCTCCAGGCTGTCTGCAAAGCATTCAGCCTTTTCGTCATCATCGAACGCTATCGTACCGTCTGGTCGGGTCAGGGGAGGGCATTGGGTTATTTGGTCGGAACGGAGAGATTTAGCAACTCGCCAGTACGCCGTGTATGAGGGCTTAATTTCTCCAACAAAGTTGGCCCACCGTTCATCCCTGAACTCTTTGATGTGCTTATAATTAGGTCATTGATAATTAGGTCACAACTGGTTGACTTCTATAAGATTAATGAAAACGAAACTAAAGCGCGATGTAATTTGTGAACAGCGCCATAAAGTGTAAATTATCGGAACTAAAATTATGTTTGAAATTCAAGGACTAACTGTAACAAAAGTTTAACAAAAATTTACACTTTTAACATAAATATTTCGCAAACAGATTACTATATCGAAAAATGATCTTCCCACACCCTCAATGTTTTTAAAAATCCTATCTAACGACCGCCCACACCATGGGGTGGGCGAGAATAAAAAAAATCATCAAAATGGGGATGATTGTTTTTATTCGCGCCCACCCCATGTTGTAGGGGAGTAAAAAAAAGTAAAATAAAATTGTTTCAAGATTTTTCTACCACTTTGTCAGCATAGTTAACATGTATATACAAGCTTACATTTTCAATTAAGAGCTGAAAAGCAATGCCTTCAATCATTCAATTATCTATTTAAGATGATCAATATGCCTTAGTACAGACTTTGATATTATGATTAGTTACTAAGTAGCACGATAACCAAGATTGCGTTTAATATAAAAATATTTAAAACTAGCGAAGCGAAAAAGAAACAAAAATTCAAAAGTATAAATCAAACTTCTCAAACAATATATTATTTTACGGCAATTTTTCTACTGGCAGTTTTACCGTCTAGAAATATACGGCAGTTTATTACCGTCTCATTCTAGAACTTATTATAATTACTCTAAATCAACATTCGAATGTTGTTAATTAAATTTATTATTAAAATTGGAATTTTGGTTTTCAAAGATTTTCTGGGTCGTTTTATACTAAACTTAGCACGAAATAGCACACATATCCTCGTTGCAGGTGAATTGATGTTCTATTTAATGTCCTGTCCACTGGTAAAGCTAGAGGCAATTACCACGAAATTAGATCTCGAATTAAACTATTAAAGACACTTGTAGAGTGCCTATCTTAACGGTGCCCAATCGATGGATATAGAAAGACAAGGAAAGAAGGATCCCTGGACTTTTGCGAAGTGGTATCAGTAGAATAATAACAAAGGACAGTGATGACTGTTCCATCTCAAGTCATCCTTACACCGTCATTGAGTTGGTTTGTGAACATTTATTGTTTCACCTCCGTTGATCGGTGGCCCCGAATTCCATTTCCATTCCAAAGTCATCACAGTACATTTGGCAATGAAGTAGCGCTCGCTGTCCGCGATATAGTTGAGCTCACGGAAAGTAAATAATATGTTGATAATTTGTCAGATATCTTAGGCGCTTCTTTTTACTTCAATTTTGATGCCTCTATGTGAATATTGTTCGGCTGACCATGAAATTAAACAACCAATACATCATATTCTCTGAGAGCGCAGTCTTTGGTATTGCCATACGTGACAGCGTGACATACTACTACACAGGTCTACTTGCAACTGGTGAATTACTAGGTGTGTAGATGATTCTACAATCTATATTACGATGTGTTTGAATAATAACTCACAATCATAGCTTCCCCATATTGCAGATAACATGAGCAGTGGTGTCTGGTAGTCGATCTTCATTTGCGTTTGATTAACTTGTAACAAACAAAATAAATTACGAACAAATTAGTTAAGTACTACAAACTTTTAAAAAGCTTAGGCTTAAAGCAAATTAAGCATTGAGGCTGGTTTTTATCCACCGAGCTATATATATTAAAATTTTAGTTTACGAGGAAAAGGTTCAAATTGTTAAATTTTACTGAAATAAAATAGCTCAATTCGTCAGCAAAACCTTGTCTTAACTTAATTATTTCTCTCATAATTAAAAAACTAGGACGGTAAACAATAACTATTAAGATATATTATGGTAATGTTTTATAAGAGAGGTAGGGCGCATCAAAGCAACCCGTCTGGAGAAGTACCCTCCACCTCACAGAAAACCGCAGCCAAATAACAACTCCCTAGAGGGAGTGCGTGTGAGTGAGGTCACCAGTGAGCTCCCAAGGAGTTGCTGTGTAAGCAGCAGAGGACGCATCGCGCGAGTGATACTTAATATATCGCAAGCGTTAATAGGCTACGGTACCCGCTTTACATCAGGTGAGCCGTATGATTTTATGCCTCCCTTTGTAGATAAAAAAAAAATTGCCTTCGAACAAATATTCTTCGAATATAGCGTTTGGTATTCCAGTAGTTTATAATTATCTAAAAAAATATCTGATTCCTTAAAAATACATCTAATTTCACAAAAATACACGAATTATTTTAATACTATTTACATCTTTATTTTTATATACGAAATAAAATCGCAGTGCTTTCCATAGATAAGTTCATATTCGATTAGTGGATGTTGGTTATATTGCTTTGTTAAATGAATCCTAAATTATTTAGAAATGGTCATAACATCTTGTAATTTCCAGTGAGAAGAAGTCCAGAAGTCGCAAACACCTTATTCTGATATTTTAGTTTTTTACAATCTGCGTATATGTTGACAAAAAACGTCATCTATAATTTTAGTGCATTTTGCATGCTTTGTTTACAGAAAAAGGAGACAGAAGAAATGAATACTCTTTGATGAATTATTTACTAATTACAAAAAATCCTTCTGTTATTTTATTTACTAAACTATAAAAGTTCTTTTCCTCCTTTTTTGACCGCCGCTCGCCGCTGTCGGGAAATCCGACTAAATAATGTAGGACTGGGATTGGCTTGTTTCAAACTTGCAAGAACAGAGCAACATCCTTGATTTTCATTCATTCATTTATCATGCAGAGTCCTAAATTTTCAATTTCATACCACGAAATTATAAAATTGCCGGCGCCTGATATTATGCCTCAATAAATCATACTAAAGTTCCACTTTAATATCTTGCACTTAGATCTGGATATACAATGTACGTAACTTAGATTAATGCTCGTTCCGTGCTTGGTTCGGCCAACACGGCACGTACGAACTTGGTAGGTGCACTGTACACGTTTGGGACACCTCGTCATAAATTTCCGAGGTGTTCGTCTGCGAGTTTCTTCGGTAATAGAGATTCTGAACTATTCGGCGTTTTCGGTATGTAACGGAACTTGGGAGCTAAAGACGATTTGCCATGTACTAAACTGAATCAATGTTTCAATTTATAAAAGTGAAATGTTTGAACTGTTTAATTAAATAACTTCAGTTAGTTTTACCTAATTCAAATTAGTTATTTCTAAATACTACGTCCTAGACTATTCAGGCTTATCATGAAATGGAGGTTGCACAGAAACGCTTTATCCAAGCTATTATCACGGAAGGTGCACTGACAGTTTTACATAAATCACAAATAAAGTAAGTTAACAGCAAAACAATGTGTTCATTATTCTTCAAAATATTTTCCTATCCATTTTTTTTTTTCATTAAGACGAATCCTTTTTTTAAAATAGGTGGACCACTACTCGGACTGCATTTTATCCGCGTGTTGATTGAAAGACATCACGGCGTCTTCGGACTTCGTAAAAGTCAAAACCTTGCTTTTAAAAATACCGGGTGCGAGGCACACTGTGATTACCTACCGTACCGTACACGGTACTGTACAATACAGTACTCAAGGCTTACATGCTTTACGGAAACTTAAAATAACTTTGTTTAGTTCGCCATTTACGAAAACGCACTGAGTTGCGATTTCTCATCCGTCGATATTGTACATTTTTAAGTACACTTGTTAACAAAATTATCATCTTTTTACCCACGTTTCTCGCCAGCTTTCATTGTGTTGGTTAATCATCTTTACATAACTACTGCTTTTTTTTCGCTGGCTTAAAAATAAATCTTTTCGTCTGCTTTGACCATTTTGTAAACAAAATTAGTATTCGTGGTTGTATTTAAGCAACATCTCTGTACTTATATCAATTCATGCGAGGGGCTGATTTGGGAATTTATTCCAGTGTTAGTTCGTAAGAAAGCCAACAACAAAAGAGTATCCCAACTTTATATCTCAATGAAAAAAAAATTGAACGTTTCTCATACAAATCAAAAAACGTTCTCTAATCACTATGTAAGTAATGCATGTTTTAAATTGTAAATGATATTTGATGATTCACACTGGTACTCAGATGAAGTGTTTTCTCCCAAAAGCATTTCGATAACAAACCCAAGAATCTTGCGAAGAATAGGCAATTTTAAAGTCATGAAACATCATCGCCCTGAAATTTATTCCATGAAATGTAATCGCCAATTCCATTTTCACGACGGGTGACAAACTACAGTAGATATACGATAAAAATAATAGATGAATGGTTTCTAATTTTTTAATTTTCAAAATTCTAACTGATTATTAATAATTCCCAGAGAAAATGGTCAGCGTGATCCATGTACTCGTATATACCTAGTCTTGCCATAAATACTGAAACAAAGAAAAAAAATATTTTCTATTGCAAATAACATTTATTACTTTTACAGTGTGTTAGTTTATTACATAAATATAAAACAATTTAAATATAAAAAGCTTATTCGAAGTGGTCTCCATTAGCTGCCATACAGTCCTTTAAACGTTGAGGCCAGTTATCAATAGAAACACGCACTCTTTCCATGGAAAAATTCTTCACTGCCAATCGTACGGATTGTTTTAGGGACTCCAAATTCCCCAATTTTGTTATTATCACTTTCTGAATTACCTTTCTCTATGGAAACAAATTTAAGGACGTCAAAATAATATTCACGTTAAAAGTAATAAACTGGCCAGCAATGTAATTTGTAAAAAATCTCCCCACATTTTCATTTTTATGACAACATCTTAAAACCCACTATATACTTTTTATCAAACATTACTCAGATTAAATATTACGTTTTGAAATATGTATTTTAATACTTTGAATGGACTGTATAAAAAATATCTCATCATCAACAGCTCGTCTCTGGCATCTCCAGGAAATAGATTTTAAGGAATAGTTTTCCACGACATGTGACCCTCCGTTTCTCGTATCTAGTCAGTACTTATCACTCAAACTAGATCAACGGTTCTTCTAGAGAGCTGATGTGATCTAATATCTAATGTACAACCAAACAAAATAATGAACCTACAAACCAAAATAGCTTTGTAACCAAAAATGGCCACGATATTTCAGGACGGCCTTAGATTAATAATGTATTAAGTTCGAAAGAAGTCAGTAAGCTGATAAATCTTTGTAGTGTTGTGTTGCGAAGCTCCTGAAACGATGAATAATAAAATATGCTATTTTTGTTAAGTTGGGATAAAAAGTAACTTGGTATGTAGACCAACAATCAACTTCTTCTCTTCCAACGTAATTTGAATACCATTTGAATATATTGTTGTTTATTTTTAAGTCTAAAAGTCGCCAGCATTTTTTCAATTCAAACCATCTTAGTCAAAGTCAAAGTCAAATTTTTTTTATACCGTAATAATAGCTACATTTGTTTGGAATCGTCACAATTTTTTTCCATACCTTGCAGTTCATGACTAGGTGAGCACTGATAAAAATGCTGCCAAAAAACTCGGACATCCCTCTTTTGGTATCCAAACAAATTTACATAATTTATTAATTACATTATAATTGGATCGACTCAATTCCAGGCATTTTTATCATTAATATAGTCAGATACGTTATAATATGCCCTACTACACAATTTGGCTTTAATAATAGTTTTAAATTTGTTTATTGACAATTCTCTTTTATTGCTGGGAAGTTTGTTATAGAACCGTACACATTGCCCCATAAAAGAATTACTTATTTTGTGGAGACGGCTTGGATGTAACACAAGATTATGCTTATATCTAGTATTTATGTTATGAGTATCACTCTTACTTTTTATACAAACATAAGGTAAATCTAATATACTGTAGCATATAACAGCTTGCAATACAAGAAAGTGTCGTTCGCGCATTGGTACCCTTGCTGCTAATACAGCAAACTCATCTGAACTTGCTGTATTGCATACAACCCAGCTAACGTAAAGCATTTTTTATACAACGTCGGGAGGCATACAAGCATACGGCCCACCTGATGTAAAACGGTTACCGTAGCCTCTGAACACTTGCACCACATTCATCATTCACGCGATGCCACTTCTGCAGTGACTTCTTAGAAGGTTACTGCTGTCCTCACTCACTCGCAGAAACACAGCAGCCCACCATTGTTATTTGGCTGTGGTTTTCTGTGAGGTGAAGTGGTGTGTTTAATGCACCTTATCTCTCTTAAAACACCCAGAACAATACAAACAGACATGTTCATACACACAAACGAGCGTTATTGTCAATGATGATGTCTAACTAAGGAATTGCTATTTACTGCGGAATTCTATAATATGGCGATATTCTCCAATTGGATTCCGTCTTATTAGGGCCTTATATATGAAAATGGCGTTTTGTCAAACTGGGTTTGGTGAGGAAATTCAAATTTTAAATTTAGGCTTGTGTATTTGTGTTGCAAATTCGTGGCACCAACGCTGCAGAAACAGCTCGAAGGATTAATGATGTGTATGGGAAACCTACTGTAAAAGAAAACACTGTACATTTATGATTCCAACCTTTTCGTTTTGAAAATTTTGATCTACAGAACAAATCTCGTGGACGGCCGGAGATCCTAGTTGACAACGAAGAATAAAAAGGTGATCGTGGAAGCAGATCCATCGCAAACCACGTCAGAGTTAGCGGCAGGCTTCGGTGTGAATGAAAAATAATTATAATTCATTTGAAACAAATTGGTAAAGTGAAAAAGCTCGAAAAATGGGTACCGCATGAATTGAGTGAAAGCACACCAACAAACACGCATTGAGTGCTGCGTTACATTACTCAACCGTCACAATAACGAGGGAATTATGAATCGTATTGTTACTTACGATGAAAAATCAATCCTGTATGACAATTGGAAATGTTCATCACAGTGGTTGTACTCAGGAGAACCAGCTACATCTTGTCCCAAGCAAAAGATGACTCAGATTAGAAAAAGGTACTGGTGAGTGTTTGGTGAGGCAGTGCTGGTGACATACACTACAGCTCATACTCATACATACTCTTAAGCCCTTAAGCTCTTAATCTAGCCAGATGATTACGTTAGATTTGTATTGTCAACAATTGCAAATTATGATGGAAAAGCTGTCTATTCAACAACCGAGACTGGCAATTGCCCAGCTCACTGCTGCTTCAGGGCAACGCTAGATCTCATACTTCACGATAGACGGTCGCTAAATTAGACATCCACCATACTCCTTTGCTCCAACAGATTACCACTTTTTTCGCAATTTGCCAGGAAAAAAAACAATTTTGATGACCGCCCGTCCAATCGCCTTCATAGATTTGATTGATTCTCACAATTTTTTCAGCAATGGAATCAATCAACTATCTATAAAATGGTGAAAGTGCATAGATAATAATGGTACATACTTCAATTGATAAATATGTAATTCCATATATATTTTTTTTTCGTTTTACTTTTTCTACATAAAACGTCAAGTTCATATGTAAGAACCTAATATTTAAACATAACCGCGCCCTACCTCTCTTTCGTTAGAGCCTCGGTTGTTAATTAGTATGGTGCACTATGTGCAGCGTAGTTTGGCTTCGGCTCTCAAAGGGAGCCACTTGCCCCAACTTCATTAAAATGAACATACATTTGTATGTATTTTCGACGAGCTCGGAGGCGCAGAGGTGAAACCGCTGTTACGTTACTTTGACACCGAAACTCGTAGGTTCGATTCCCACACAGAACAAACATTTATCTGCATGAACATGTCTGTTTATCTTGGTCTGGGTGTTTTCAGGAGAGGTAGGGTGCATCAAAGTAGCCCGTCTGGGGAAGTACCTCCACCTCACAGAAAACCACCGCCAAACAACAACTCCCTAGAGAGTTGTTGTGTTCCTGTCAGTAAGCTCCTAAAAGCTGCTGTGTTAGCAGCAGAGGTGGCATTTCCCGAGTGATACTTAACGTACTGCAAGCGTTTGCATAGGCTAAGGCCACTTTACTTGGGCCGTATGCTAGTATGCTTTGCGACGTATAAAAAAACATATCATCAAACCGTGAAAATTAGGGTTGTTTAGCAAATACTCGAGACATACTTAACGATTACCTTTACCTTCCCTTCATAACATGTAATTTTTCGCTTAAACTCGCAGTAGGAATGGGGAAAACGAAATTCACAAGAGCCTCTCCCATTTATCAGTAGGGCGCAGCACCCGTGTGGTTAGCTTTGATATCAACGACCCCTTTTAAAACCCATGTACTTATAAACTCGTATAATATAAAAAATGTTACTGGAATTAAAATGTACGAAATAGTCCCAAAAGGGCGAAAACCTTAAAAGCAAATGTGCCAATCATAATAATGTTCACCCGATTATATTGGGAAAGCCCGTTTTTAATGTTTAGAACAAAGGTTACTCGCTTTGTAATTCGATGAAAAGGCTCGTTAGCGCGGTGTTGCCAGTAATCAGCACTCGTTTGCCGGCCGCAATTTACCCCGTAATGAGAAAAACCTCCCCACAGCGCTGGAGTATTGTCTAAGCCAGTAACGGTAAATGGCAATGATTGACTACGGAAATTGAGAGATGGCTCTCGTAGGGGAAATGCCCTGTTTGAGTTCACGGGCGACCCGGGAGGGGCGTGCTTTATTTTTTTATATTTTGACACGTAGGATTAATGACGTATTTATTTATATTTTTTTTATCATGAAGTGCTGGAACAGGTAGACGAGATTGTATATCTTGGATGTGCTTTCAGCAGGGATGGAAAGACGAGTGCGTGCTGGGAATAGAGCGAATGGTACATTGACACCAAGGCTTGTGGGTTTGATTCTAATACAGGACACCTTTATTTACCACCCGGCTGGATGCACCACGTGTAGTTGAGGCTTTGATTTTAATAGTGACATTCGTAATTTACAGCGATATCCATATTTTTTTATATAAAACAAATATTAAAAGATAATCTGTCGAGCGCGGTGGCGCAATGGTTAGTATCGCTATTTGACACTAACGCCTGTAGCTTCGATTTCCACACAGGACAAACATTTGTGTGCATGGAGACGTTTATTTGTCATGATCTGGGTGTATTTTTGAGAGAAAAGCCGCATCAAAACTGATCGACTAGGGAAGTCACCTGAGTTGCTGTGTTAGCAGCAGAGGTGGCAGCGCGCTACTGATGTTTAATTTGTTGCAAGCGTTCATACACTACGGCAACCGCTTTACATCAGATGGGTCGTATGGTTGAATGTCTCCCGACGTTATATGTATAAAAAGTGGTTATTTATCTATAATAACGTGAATAACTAAAATTAAGTTAAATTGGTTTAATCTTGGAATTGCTAGGATTGGAAAATGATAGTTTGAGAAATACTGTTTCAATTTAACTTATCGCTGCTCTCGGGCATAAGGAGGCCGGCTCTACCAAAGCCCAGTGGATTCACATGGATGTGCAGCTTGGAAATGCAGTCAGTGCAGTGCACATAACTCGTACAATGAGGTATAATACGAAAACTCGTTACGTCACAAGATCTGAAATTAAATTATGAAACAGAAGTTGTTCTTGGATTTTGATTTCTTATTGAAGTGATAACTTCTTATGGGAGGGTAAACCACTTCGTTACGTAACGCGTTACGTCACCAGTCTGTCTGGCTTCCTTTTCTCTCACGCATACGGCAGCTTTAATTATATGTAGCTTAGTTTAAATTATCACTTCTGTCGGGCGTCCCGAGACGCACACGTTTTTATATTATAATAATAAACCCCGCAGGGCAGCTTATGGCGAGCTTCTGGTGCGTAACAACACTACGGGTAATGATCGACTCTCTGGAGCACACAGGTATGTGTGCTCCAGAGAGTCGATCATTGGCCTTTACGCATTGGATCTATATCGCCGCGCACGCCTATCTAATGACCGAGGTTAACGCCCGTGATTTTAGAGATATATTATAATAATTATTATAAAAATAATTAACCTTTTATTATAATTATCTCACTTTTTTTGATTTTAATCTTGTCTATTTTTAGAAACTTTTTAAGTTTATGTTTATGCTGTATAAATAACGCTGTTATGTTTTTGATTAATAAATAAATAATAGTAATACTATACTCGTAGAGTAATCAACAAACAAGGACATCACCTAATCTAAAGCGGTTACCATAGTTCATAAGTCCACAATCACCTTCGATCACAACAAGTATCACCTTAAATGTTTCATCTAGTTCTAAAACATTTCTCACTCTGTCACAGGAACACGACCGTTCACTGAGTTGTACTTATGGAAACAAATCGTTAAAGGTATTCCTTAAAGATTTGTATCAATAAGTACAACTCGGTGAAGTCAACGGGTCGAATCCTCTCCAAGTCCAAGGTCCAATGTGATTGGCCATCACAACTTTTGTTAAGGAACCAGTTGTACCCTGAAAATATCGACCAGCATTGGTAGTGACCTTACCACTGTGTAGACCAATGAATATCCAATTTAATAAAGCATAAGGCCACTTGATGTCAATCGGGTACCGTGGTATGCACGTTTCCAATACAAGAAGTAGCGCTCATGATTGTCACCTCCACTGTCAACAAATCAACCATCAGGAGCTTCCTGTCAACATTAATCACACGCGGGTACACAACAACCCTTCAAGTAGTTGGTATTTGGCTGCTGTCTTCTGTGAGGCGGAGGTGATTCCCCAGTCAAGCTGTTTAGATGCACCCTACTTCTCTTACACCAGAACCTCGCATTTTTCTAAATCTAAAAAGGATTTTCAGCCTCAAACGTCCCACTCTAATTTATAATGAAATTAAACTTTTCATTGCATTTTCTACGGTCTGTCTTCAAAATAAATTTCGTATACGACATTTTGACACGATTTCCGAATGTGCTCAGGAAATGGAAAGGAAATGACTCGCTTAACTTGTATTACAATAAATACGTTGGAAGTACTCGTAGACTGTATAAAGATTTTCAGGAACACCGTTCCTATATGAATTCTATATGTTTGTCTGTGCGTTTATCTGTCGCTTTTTTTCGAATATTCGAATTTTGATTTCGGATTCAGCATAAAAAAGTACAATAGAAATGTTCAGGAATACCGTTCCTATCTCTTAAGGAACATAGAAAAAATGGCCGACATTTAAAAAAAAAATTGAATTGTTATATAATTGACGAGCCAGGTGTTCCTCTGGCAATGCAAGCTTGCGCATTCTCAACTGGTTTATAATGTATCTATCATGACAATAATATAAAATTTAAGAGAGGTAGGGCGCATCATCGCAGCCATGCTGGGGAATTACCTCCATCTCACGAAAAATTGCAGCCAAATATCTCTCTGGAGGGTTGTTGGGTACCTATGAGTGAATGAGGTTACCAATAAAGTCCTAAGAGGTTACTGTATTAGTAGCAGAGGTGTCATTGCGAGCAATGCAATACTTAATGATTTCCAAATTTATAGGCTATGGTAATCACTTCACATCAGGTGGGCTACACGCTAGTATGCCTCTCGACGATGTAATGAAAGGAATATAGTGTGGACGTATTTTTAAGGATTATACGTGGTTGCTATCGTAAATTATTTTTTATGGAAAATATATACAATTAAGTGTAGTATGCGATTTGTTAGAGTTATCGTAACTTTGGCCACGGACTATAGTCTATGTCTGTACTTAATTGCCTAAATGCATGTTTTTTTTTTATTTGTCAATCAATCAATGTTTAATAATATTTATGGGCTCTGTTATCATTAAATTACTCTACATCCCTACATGTCTACATAAGGCTCAATATTCTTAGTCTTGTAATTTGTTTTAGATGTTATTAATTACTTTCCATGTTACTTTTAATTAGTTTTCAGCCGTTTTAATTAATTTATTATTAGTGTGCTGCTTTGATTTTATTAATTATTGTAATTAAGTGCCTTAAATTTGCTGTACTTTTCAAATATTTATTTTTCGAAAATTGAAGTCGTAATACCTCGAATATTTTTTCAACCTTTTGTTACCAATTTTATTATACATATATATATAGTTATATCTATATTATTTTAATACTACATCGTACGTTAGAAAATATCTTCACACCATTGTGGGACAGGCAGAGGGACCGAGCGTTATTCGACTCGGCCTTTACCTATCTCACTCGCTTCTTTAACATTCATAGCCCTTTTATAGTTGCTCGCTGGTTTCTAGGGCTCCTGACATCACCTTCTGATTAAACGACCAATTTGGTCATGGTAGGTAATTCTTGGCCTACCTCCTCTCCTACGAGTACTTCATTCCACTTTCGCGTTGCTTATCTGTTTGGTTTAACAAATTTATATTAAAAACACTTTCGTTGCAACATTCCCCGTATTGTGGAGGTGAGCTACTGCAACAAGAGCTTACTATGAGGTGAAGTCACTTTTCCAGTGAGGCCGTTTGTTAAACGCCGAGATGCATAACTTCAGGGAAAGTTGACTATGACTCTAAAGATGAGGGCATGCCACTTTTAAGCCAAAATATGTTTATCTTTTATTCCACTATATTGGCAACAAAGCGTGATATATCACCCACTTGCTGCTAAGCAGTGGTTACAGCAGTGGTTACTACTTACTTAGGGTAGCTTATAGATGCTATTGATACTGGTGTTGAAACCCCTTCAAGTGTTTTCTCAATTTACCTCGGAACTAATTAAATTCAATTTGACGAGCCCGGTGGCGAAGTGGTTAGCAGTGGTTACTTTAACACAACAGTTATGAGTTGGTATCCCCTCAGGGCAAACATTTGTGTGCATGAACATTTACTATTTGTCTTGGTCTGGGTTTTTTAAGAGAGGTAAGTAAAACAGCCCGACTTGGGGAGTAGTTCTACCTAGCAGAAAACCGCAGCCAAATAATAAATCTCTGGAAGGTTGTTCCCATCCTACTAATGATACAGGTTACCAGTAAGCTCCTAAAGAGTTGCTGTGGTAGCAAGGGTGGCAACGTGCGAGCGATATTTCCTGTATTGCATCTTTACATTAAGTGGACAGTACCTTTGCTTACCACTTAATGTAAAGATGCATGATGTTAAAAAACGGGGTTATTTTAAAATAACCCCGTTTTTTATAAACATTTTATTGTTTTTTATGAGCGATTTCTTATAAAGAACCAACGTGGCAAATAATCAAATAACGGGCTAATCACGACAATTCTAGTTGTACAACAATACACATAAGAACTAACTTATATTAAATCTATTTCATATGTTGGTTTATTTAATACTTGGGAATTTAGGGGTAGATGTCAAGCCACTTGTCCCCTGAGACTGCGGACAAGGGTAAGCACCTAACCGGCTTACCTTGGCATGTTTGTGAAGATTAACAAAATATGGCCGATCGAACGCAGGGGAAAATGTTTTTGGTTTGAGTAAGGAGATTTTCTTTTAGAGGTAGCTCTTGGGATTCGCAACTTGATGGTTACAGATTTTATTATACTCGTAGTACAGTAAACAATTGTATGCCTACCTCATATGTAGCAATTGCCGTGACCTATGATTTTTTTTATGCAACGTCAGGAGGCATGCAAGCATATGGCCTACCTGATTTAAAGCGGTTACCGTAGCCCATGAACACTTGCAATACAATAAGTACTCTGCTGCTAACATAGCTACTTCTTAAGAGCTTACTGGTGACCTCACTCACTCGCAGTAACACAACATCCAAATAGAAAACCGCAGTCAAATAGCAACTCTCTATCTGTAAGTTGGAGGTACTTCGTCAGACGGGCTGCTTAGATACGCCCTACCTCTTTTAAAAACACCCAGGCAAAGACAAACAGACATGTTCATGCACACAAATGTTTATGTTGTGTGTGAATCAAACCCACGAGCATTGGTATCAAAGTAGCTTTACTATCCACTGCGCCACCGAGTTCGTCAATGCACAACAAATATTAATCGCGCTTTGCCTCCTCGCTGCTAACGCAACTACACGTCACGGCCTATTGGTAATCTCACAGGAATATAAAAACCCTTGCTTGAGCTTTATTTGGTACCTAATTGGCTGGGTTACCAAGAAGGGTACACGTAGAAGTGATATTGGCTAAGAATTTAATATTAATATAATAATATTGTTGAGCCATTTACACCCGATAACAATAAATATAAATTATAAACAAGTATTTAAAGCCCAAATAAATTTACGTATTTGTATTCTTCTTTAAGAGAGGTACTGCGACTGGGAAAATTCCTCCAACTCACAGAAAACAGCAGACAAATAACAACTCCAGTAAGCTTATTAGGAGTTGCTGTGTTAACAGCAGAGATGGCATCGCGTTAGTGATATTTAATGTATTGCGAGTGTTTATAGGCTACGGAAATCGGTTTACATCAGAGAGTTGCGTAAAAATAATCTTAAATATATATTATAAATATTACATAGGCGGTCAACTGCGAGTCGCAATCGCGGATCGAAGGTTTAGTACATTCCTTTGATCGAATCGGTTGTGTTTTTGACAGAACGACAGACTGGCGAACTGACAGTGTGACATCAAAAAAATTAGTTTTTTTCCTATACTGTATGAAACCCTGAAAAAAAAAATTACCTGAGTAAGTGCTAGTACAATAACCCCAGACAGAGAGACAAAATATATTTTATTAACAGGTATCGGTAATCTTTACTCTCGGTGTCTATGTAATATACAGAAACGTACATAAAATTTTATCCAAATTATTAGAGCCCCTTTCCGAAATGCACAAAATATGTTAATAAATAGCTACGTATATAAATTATTCGTTTAAACTGTTAAGGAACTTGCATTATATCGTTCACTTACGTGACGAGCTCGGTGGCGCAGTGGTGAAACGCGCTGTAACGCTACTTTGACACCAACGCTTGTGGGTTCGATTCCCACACAGTACAAAGATTTGTGTGCATCAACATGTCTGTTTGTCTTGGTCTGGGTATTTTCTATTTATAATAAGTATGAATTTACAAAAAAAAAAAATACGCATGTTTATCAGTTGTCTAGTACCCATAACACAAGCTTCGCTTACTTTGGGGCTAGGTGGCGCTGTGTAATTTGTCCGACAATATAAAAAAATATAAAAAATATATATTCCTCCTCCGCCTCTTCAAAACAGGAAACTAAATATAACAAACATATTTATTCACGCAATTTGCCATTAGCAGAATAAACTATAAAGCGAAAGATGCTTTTTTATTATCATTAGACAATAGTTTTCATATTTGTTTTTATACAACTTTGGGAGGCATACTTGATGGAAAGTGTCTACCGTAACGTATGAAAACTTGCAATACAGGAAGTATCAGTCGCACGTTGCCACCCGTGCAGCTAACTCAGCAACTAATTAGGAGCTTACTGCCAATATCCTACTCCTCCAGCGAACTGTTATTTGGCTGCAGATTTCTGTGATTCGACACACTTCCTTAGCCGTGCTGCTTTGATACGCCATACCTCTCTTAAATTTAAATTTGTCCAGGCAATTTGATTTACACTCATGATGTGCTTTCGCTGCTAGTTAATATCTGTGGATTAGCACCGGCCGGCAATTATTATAATATTAATAGATATGTTAATGCCATCGCCTCTGCCATTTCAGGTTTGCTGTCTCTACCCTGGCTGCTTCGGTTGCGTCCATCTTCTAATATAGACGACAGTCTAAAGCAGAGATACTGTAGCTACCTCAGATACTGTAGCTAGAGAAAATCAGAGCAGCCATGTCAATGGGATGACACGCATCTATTAATGGCAATGAGTGGTTACCGGCCTGCGCTAGTTCTTATGAACTAACTGGTTGTATAGACACAATTGTCTATTAATTTCACATCCGCAAAATAACACGGGAATTCTATAATTACTTAAATATTTTTCTTCTTAGCGTTATCCCGATTCGTAATCCATTAGAAGTAGCGGGGTCCGCTGCCTAAGCCTAATGATTTCTCAAAAGTACTGATTTTTACATAAAGCGACTGCCGTCAGACCTCCACGGCGCAGAGGGAAAACGAGGCTTTCTTAAGTAAGGTCACACGTCTTTCAAAATATAATTTGACGGTTACCTCAAGATGTTTTACTTCACCGCCTAGCAAGTGATAATTACAAATATATTCATAAATACGAAAACATAATTTAGGGGTACATGCCAGAATTTGAAATAGGGACCAGTGAGTCAATAGGCCAGCTTTTTATCCACTAGGCTATCATTACTCTAAATTAATTATTGAATATTACATTTTCGTGTACTAAACATGACAAAGTAGTTAGGATTAGTTATGTTACATGTTGTAGGCATATGTACAGTGCGAATGTTGAAATCGATTTTTTATGGGCGGGAATTCCAGAGGGCTCGTCAGTGCCCGCATGCAAATAGTCACGCGATCCTCATCGCGACCTAGAACTGACTGAAAGGTCAATATTAGCAGGAGCCGCCGACCCCGGACGACTTACACAATTAAGGTGAAAAAGAAAATCTACGCAAGCTTCTTCTGTCTACAATTCCATGCCAAATCCCTGGCGGGGTAAGCAGAGAGATCCGAGCGCCACATGACTCGATCCTTACACATCTCACTCGCTTCTTGAAAATTCAATGCTGTTCTCATACACGCTCGCCGGTTTCAAAGGCTCCTCACATCGCCTTCTGATAGAACACGATCAATTTGGTTATGTTAGGTAAGTTTACATGAGATTGGAGTGAATTATAGAGAAAAAAAATATGGTAATAGGATACCTATATATACAAATGAGTAAATCAAATGGATATAGTTAGACTACGTCGATAAACTGAGAAAAATGCGTCTCAGTTTATCGATCGACCAGTTTTACTTGTCAACCTTTTCCTGTCCTACGCTACAAATAAATAATGTCCTACGTGGAATCAATATTGCGTTATAAACTCGTCATGTGGGAAAACAGGACTGATAAATATATAGCGTTTGTTGCTCAAAACAAACTAATAGAGCATTGTACAAACTTCCCCTAGGGAATCTTGTAAGCGCATTTTTAAATAGCTTGGATTATTACCATGCTTTATATTTATGAGATATGCATGCTTGTATACAAACATAGAGAATTATTTAGAAAAAACAATGATTCTACGTATTTACGCAGTAGACGAGACCCGAATAGAAGCTTTGAAGCTATGAGCGTTAATATAAACAATACAATAATCCATCTATTTATAACTTCACGCCAAATCCTTTAAGGGGTATGCAGAGACAACCGAGCGCCATGTGACCCGATCCTTACACACCTCACTCGCTTCCTTCACATTCATTGCTATTCTCATGCACGCTCGCCAGCTCCTGACGTCACCTTCTGATAGAATACGATCAATTTGGTCATGGTAGGTAAGTCTTGGCCTTTTGCGTTGTATATCTGCTTCGTCATTCATTCATCGTGCATTCTTTATACATATTCGAACCAACGGAGCATGTCTCATCTTATTTTAACACCGATTCTCTCTTTCAGACCAATTCTGTTTCTAACATCATCATTGCGAATACGGTCAACAAGTGTTATACCACAAATTTTGCGCAACGGTCTCATTTCGACCGCGTTTATCGTACTTTCATGCTCTCTCTGCCTTACCCAGCTCTCGCTTCCATAAGTAAGCGATGGGACCAGCACTGCATTGTGTATAGCGAGTTGTGCCTTCTGGCTCAAGTTTTTACTGCCAAGAAGTTTTCCCAGCGCCAAATCCAAGATATACAATCTCACCCACTTGTTCCAATACTTCATCATCAGCCCTAATCCTTACATTGGTTCTAGTTTCTTCTCTTTTTCAAATACCATTATCTGTGTTTTATTCGCATTCTATAGTAAGCCTTTTTCCATACAATCGTCTTTCATCATTGTGACTAGTGTTTGTAGTTCAGATGGTGTTTCTGCTAATATCACGGCATCGTCAGCATACAGTAGACAGTTCACCACTAGGTCACCCATGCGCAATCCTACATTCGATTGCCTTATTCTCTGCAGACAACTATGACTATACACAAATCAGTTCTTTAAAAATGTTACATTTTTTTTTATATTAGTTCAGCATAGTGGCCCCTCTTTGCCTGATGGTAAGCGAAAGAGGAGCCCAAATCGCAACTGCAACTGACAACATACTACATACTGTATCCTGTCAGTTGACGCTGCCATGCTGGCCCGCAAAATGCTTCTTCACGCTTCGTTTGAAGGATCCCATATTGTAGGAAGGAGGGAACACATGTGCAGGCAAGGCGTTCCACTTTTTAATGGTTTAATGGTAAAACAACTGTTTCTTCGTAAACTAGTCTTACTTATACAGTATCTGGTATATGAAATGTATGAAACTGCGTTTACTTAAATGATTTTAGAAATACTATTTGATAGTCATTCTATTCAAGAGGAATAGTATTCAATATTACGATGCAAGTCGTAAATGCCAGGAAAAGAAAGTAAGAAAAAAGTTTCCACCGGACACCTAAATACGCGCAGACGAAGACGCGGACTGCAGCTAGTTAATATCTGGGATATAAATACCTTCCTTTTTTAAATGAGGTACGACACGAAACCGACTTACATATATGCATCCTGAATAAAAGATTACCAAATGTTAAGAGACTCGATTAAAATGTATGTACTTTTAGTCTACTTGGATAAAAGTTATCCGTTTTAATTGAATAAAACATAACAAGATGTTTCACCAAACACACTGTGCCAGTCGTGAGCAAAATTACGCTGTAGAATATTGCTGGGCGAATTAATTTAAGTTGCTAACATACTGAACACCCGGTACCGGAGGGTCGGACAGTGAAAAATCGTTGATAATATACCGCGAGCTGCTGAACACGGAACCTAAATTATAATTGATGCTTGCTAATTTCAGATGTTCATTATAAAATAAAATATGACTGTCTCTGACGACTACCTAGAGACACGGGTAGTCTACACAAAAAACATATTGCTTTTAAACATGCGCAGTTTATTGGTATAACCACAAACCAATAAACCACTTGACTGCACATGAAGGCCTCACCAAAAGTTGTTTTAGCGAATCGAACCTTGAACCAATGGGTGGATATTTAACCAAACAGCCCATAATTGATGCTATGTTGATCAGTTGAACTGGCCAATAAGAACTACACGTTCTACTTTACCCCCACCCGTAGCTCTGAATTGAGTTACTACGTAAAATAGTGTCTTCATAGGTTATTTCCGTCACGAGTACAACTGTGGATATACGTGCTAATGACGATTATGAAACAAATTCTAGGCGTGTAACAGATTTCTTTATCAACTATAGCTCTAGCTCGCATGCTGTATGGACGAACGAATCTTCTACACGTAAAGTGGGGATGATTTTTTTATTCGCGCCCACCCCATTGTGTGGGGAGTCGTTAGATAGTTTTTTAAGTAACATTGAGGGTGTGGGAAAATCATTTTTATATACATATAATATTGTATATATATCTGTTTGCGAAATATTTATATTAAAAGTGTAAATTTTTGTATGCCAGCGAAACTGTTGTATTTGGAAATGTAAAAAAAGTCATGGTAGTGGTCCATATAGTGAATTTAAAAGGAAAACCATCACGGCTAAGCAGGCTTTACAAGTTAACGAGTAACAGTCGACGTACTTATAAAATGTATTTTCTTTTATGAAATCATATGAATAACATAGAATATGATATTACACTTATCTCCACTAAGCGTTTTGCTTCCTAGTTTAATTTGAACGGCCAAGTACTTGAGTATATATGTATATCTTCACGCCACGTCCCTTGCAGGGTAAGCATAGAGAACCGAGCGTCATAAGAAGCGGTCCTTACACACTTCACTCGCTTCTCTAACATTCATAGCTCTTTTCATAGCATTCATAGCTCGCCGGTTCCTAAGGCTCCTGACATCCCCTTCTTATAAAACACGACCAATTTGGTCATGGTAGGTTAGTCTTGGTCTTCCTCGGCTCTTACATCCTTCCACTTTCACATTGTATATCTGTTTCGTCATTTTTTCCTCCTGCATTCTTTCTACATGTCCGAACCAACGGACTATGCCTTTTCTTATCTTAACACCGACACTCTCTTTCAGACCAACTCTCTATCTTACGTCGTCATTACGAACGCGCTCAGCAAGCGTAATGCCACAATTTTTCCGTAATGCTCTCATCTCGACCGCATTTATTCTACTTTCATGCTCTCTCTGCAATACCCAGTTTTTACTTCCATAAGTTAGCGTTGGGATTAGCACCGCGTTGTGTACAGCGAACTGTGCTTTCTAGCTTCGATTTCGGCTGCCTGGAAGTTTACCCAACACTCCATTCACGCTATTTCCTGCACTCACTCGTCTCTCCTTATCAGCGGTATACTTTCCATCTCTGCCAAAAGCGCTTCCAATATATACAATCTCAGCCACTTGCTCCAACACTACATCATTAACCGCAATTCTAGTGTTCGTTCTAGCTATCTCTCTTTCAAATACTATAATCTCGGTTTTATTCACATTCAAAATTCATTAATTTGCCTAGGAGCATATTATAAGATACAAAAAGAAAGAAAAGAATAGGGGAGTGGCTATTTGGCTGCAAAATTCTATAAGGTTCCCACCTAAAAATATACGGTTTTGATAAAAAAAAATATGCATTAATGTATGTATCTCGTATCTTTATATCAGGTCCATTGTAGGGTAGACCGAGAGATCTGAACGCCATAAGACTCAGTCCATACACACTTCTATGAAATCAAGTAACAAAATTTATAAAAAAAATACGTATCCTAATAGATATCCTAAATGGTAATTAAAATTAATTACAAACATAGGAAGGAAATATTTAGAATTCATTTTACCGTTCGTGAATAATAATTATCGTGGGGGAATATCGAGAGAGATTTTAAACACAATGGTAATAAATTGGCGGCTGGCAACCCTATTTAACGAGAGATTTGATTGGCTAATGACTGACGATTAGCAACTAATCGGTGAACTCATTACCAAATTATTCTGCTTACGCCATTTTATCAATTTCCCTAGATATTTGTTTATTTTTGTAAATATCCGTCGCAAAATCACCTACCACGACCAAATTGATCGTGTGTTATCAGAAAGTGGTGTCAAGCTCAGGAGTCCTAGGAACCGGCTACCGTACATGAAAAGACTTATGAACGTTAAAGAAGCGAGTGAGTTTAAGGATTGAGTCATTTGGCACTCGCTTCTCCCTGCCTAGCAAGAGACTAGGGTTGCAGATATGTATAGATAGATATAATATAAAAAATGTTCTGATGTTTACATCACTATCGTGCGTAAATCGTGTACAGAAGGACGTATTATTCTCTGCTGTTGCGCCGCTCATAACATACATTTGCAAAGAATCGTGTGACTACACGTCCGGGAGTCAGGCAGGATAAAAACACCTAGGGCCTAATGTCCAACGCCCGTGTTCGTGCATTAAACCGCGGTTGCGGACCCGTACAGCCGCGAACCGATGTGGGTACATATGCAAACTAAGGCGGATTGCCTAGTATATAATACCTACAAAATTTCGTACCTCTCTGAAGCGATGGTTGAAACCACACCGCACCTTTTGTTAATCGTCTAAAATTTGACCAAAACAACGTAAGTTGTAATTAATCAGAAACAGACGGACGGATAGACTGAGACGTGGCCTGTCACTGCAGGCCGTATGGGGTAGATGGAGCGACGACCTCAGGAGGTATATAGGGAGTCGATGGATGCAGGTGGCACAGAATCGAGACGAATAGCACTCTAGAGGGGAGGCCTATGTTCAGAGCAGAGGCTGATATGATGATGAAAACGATTGACAATGCTCGACCATTTTACAAAAAACTGTAGATAAATAGTTTGCTGAAGGAATGTCGTTATCTCATGTATAGTGCCGAGGTAGGTAAAGTGCTGCGTTAGCAGTGGGGAAGCAACGAACGAACAATATTTCTTGTGTTTAAAGCATTTTAACCTACGGTAACCTCTTCATATCAGGCGGCGTATCTACGCTTATTTGCGTCCCCGTGAGATGATATTGAGAAAACTTTGACATCAAAGACATGTAGCTACTAACTACCAGATTCAGAGACTATTGATTTGAGACAGATTACCTAAGCAGGTAAGTAATATTTAAAATGAATCCCCTTTTGTTAATATTACCAATTTTTCAGCGTTAAAAGAGTTTTCAGTTAAGCCCCTTATTACCCGAGTGAATTACCCAATATTTTTCTTTTTCTGTCTGCGTTTCTCTTTACCTTTTTTGGTTTAATTTAGGTGGCCTGTGTGTACGATATCAGCAGTGCAGCGATGCATGAATGTAATCACTATTATTAGATTGGATTAAAAGGTAAATTTGATTTACATTTTTTTAAGATATGCTTATAGTAGTATGCGATAATAAATAAATAAGATTATATGTAGTTACGCAAACGAGCGGTCCCCGTCAATCCTAATTTTTACGAATAATTTTCTAATATATTAGGATTGGGGGTCCGCTACCTAAGTCTAAGTACTGTCGTCAGGCCTCCACAACCCTGAGGAATATCAGAAATATAACTAGTCTGGCCATAAATACTGTTACATACAAACTTTTTTTTTCAACTCTTTATTTATTTTGAATTTGGAACGCGTTTATTATGTTAAAAACTTCTTTCGATTTCCCGCCGTTTTACATATTTATTATCAAATTACAACATAGAATCGGGTATTAAAGAACATAGGATTGCAGTGATTGCACAAAGTGGGTATGGAGCCGTCGGTCATATTCAAGACACTGCAAAAGCTTGGTATCAGCCGCATGTTCGTATATCGTACTATCGACAAATATACCAACACTTACTTACCTTACTTACCAGTATGAATCCGATCCGATCCGACCATTGGATGATGTTTTCAAGTTCGTGGACTGGAAAGAATACAGTATAAACATCAATGGTGAATACATTACTCACCTTCGATTTGCCGACGACATAGTTCTCATAACGAAGTTGCTAGAGGAACTTAGCGCTATGCTCAATGACCTCAATAGTGTTTTCAACCAGGTAGGTCTCAAGATAAACATGGACATGACTAAGATCATGTCGAATGTCCATGGTATACCTGTGCCGGTCACGGTTGGAAGCACTAAGCTCGAAGTTATTGATGAACCTAGGGCGGGTTATTCAGTTAGGTAAGTCCAACTTCAACCGAGAGAAACCGGGAAAGTTCGACTCATCTTCTCGACTAACATACCTCAACGATTGAAGAGCAAGATCTTCGAACAGTGTGTGTTACCAGTGATGAGTTCCGGAATCGAGACGTGGCCCTTCACTGCGGGCCGTATGTGGAAGCTACAGGTCGCTCAGCGTGCTATGGGGTTTGCCGTGTGATAGAATCAGAAATGAGGACATCCGCAGTAGAACTAAGGTAACCGACATAGCCCACAGGATTAGCAAGCTGAAGTGGCAGTGGGCCGGCCACATAGTTCGTAGAACCGACCAAAGCTGGGGAAGAAAGAATACTCGCTTGTCATCAGACGAGCCGTACGCTTGTGTACCACGGAACGTAGTATAAAAATAAAATATGCTCCTAGAGATCAATGTCATTCACCCCAAACAGGCCTCTTGGTATTCTTGTTGTAATAGGCTGACATTGAATTATGAATGTGGATAAAAGCGCAATCAAGTTGAGTGCCTGTTAATAACATAGTACACCGCGCTTTGCCTTACTAATGCACTTTAAGCCCCCGCCTGGTGCACTACAACTTTGCATTGCTATTAACACTCATACACAACCATTCACGATAGGTTCCTATTCTACGCTTATCATTTATTTAGCAATTAAGATGAACACACGGTGGAATCCAGAAGTTAAATTTAACGAGTTTACAATTTACTACTTTTCACACCGAACGTTACTGTAGGATAAAATTGAGTAATTTATGCCACTAACGTGACAATCAAGCATTTTTACACAACGATGTAAAGCTATTATCACACCTTATGAACGCTCACATAAAAGTATCGCTAGCGCATTAACACCCCTGCTGTTAACACAGCAACGGAAGACACAACCTCGGAGGACTGGCAATCTCAATCAATCGCAGGAGCATAACAAATCTCCCGTCAGTTGTTATTTGGCTGCAATTTTCTGTGAGAGGTACTGCCCCATTGGACTTTTTTGATACACCATATCACTCTTTCGCCGGAGCTACGTTAGTTTTTCTTTTTTTTTTAAACTACGTCGGAAGGCATGCAAGCACGACCCACTTAATGGAAAGTGGTTAACGTAGCCTATTACCGCTTGTTATATATTAAATATGACTCGCACGATGCCTCCTCTGTTGCTTACACGTTGCAACTCCTTAGGAGCTTACTTACCACTCACACGTAGGAACACAACGACCCTCTAGGGAGTTGTTATTTGACTTCGTTTTTTTTTAAGAGGTACCTCCAGTACTTCCGCAGACGGACTGCTTTGATGCGCCCTACCTCTCTTTAAAACATCGAGACCAAGACAAACAGACATGTTAATGTACACAAATGTTTGTCTTCAAAATCAAACTCACTAGCGTTGGTGTCAAAGTCGCGTCTTTCACGACTGAGCCTGACTCTGAGCTCGTCAAAATATTTAATTAACAGGGTGCACCATGTGCATACGGGGTTGATTTTAACTCTAAAGATGATAGCGAGCATGGTTATCGCAGTCATTACGTGTGACTTACTTGTATAAACTGCTTCACATCTTTTTGAAGAAGTAAAATAAGAATTAATTCCACAATTGCAGTGTTCGCGAAAGAAATATAACACGAGACGCGGTTACAATCATTATCATCATTCGAGCAATCCCGGCCGCGTCTATCGCGTAATCTACGCTTTCGCTTCGGAGCACAGGGTCCGCTAGCCCAGGGTGCGCTAGTCCTGGGTCCGCTAAGACGCCTTTACAATGCGTAAGGATAAATTCCCAGTCCACGGTGAGTTGTGCGATCCCAAAACGAGGTTGGATCATACCAAACAACAACTCTAAACGTGTTGTTAAATTGTTACGGTATTTTGTGAGATGAAGTTGCTTCCCCAATCCAGCTGCTTCGAACCGCTCTGCCTCTCTTGTGCTAGAGCCTCATATATCAATACAAGTGACTCTTTAGATGATAGCGAGTCGCTTAAACGCTCTCCAAATTACATGTGAAATTGAATACATGACTATGAACGGTTGGAATACAAGGAATATCACTAGCGCATTGCCAGCTCGTTGCTAACGAAATAAGTGCCCAAGAGCTTACTGGTAACCTGTCTTACTCGTAGAAATACAACAACTCTCCAAGGAGTTATTATTTGGCTGCGGTCTTCTATAAGTTCAAGGTATTTTTTGCTTAAGCTGCTCTTGTTCTAGGTCTCGTTTGCTATGAGTAATTGGCACTGTATACCACATGCAGTTTGCCTACGATGATAATTAGTAACCTCTACTTAGGGTTGCCAACTGTTTTACAAGAAATAAAATATACTAAGACAAAAGAACTCAAATGAACAGATTGTTTGAAAAACCAGTTTTTTAATGTTTTAAGTACATAGTGCTTCTCACGTAACTTATCAAATCAGAGTCATCTTTGAAAGCTAGTCTATGAATATCAGTGATATTGAAAACAGTATTCAGTATCCCACCAAAAACATTCTGTAAAAAACTAGCCAAGTCTCGATGGAGCTGCTTGTTTATCTCTAAAAAAGTAATGAAATCTAAACAAAGTCGTGCCAAGTCTAAGGTTCCTTACTGCGATTTCTTTATTATTATAGTTAATGTTGTGTGACTTGGCCGTTGAACATTCTTTATACGTTAGTGGGTACAAGTCAATTTTGTTTACACGTAATGTTATATCTGTTGTAACTACCTATGTTTGTTAAGCGAGATAATAGCCCATACTGGTGTTGGTAATTGGACGCTAGTGTCTCATTTTAGGCTGTTGTTGATTGTGCAACACATGCATTCAACATTGACAATGCTGACTTCTGCTCTCTTCTTTTTGGAGCGTCAAATCGACCACCGATCTAACATAAAATAGACGTACAGACGGACTTCTATCAATGATTAGAAGTCCGTCTGTACTGGAAATAATTTTTTATACTGTTTGTTTCAGGCTCGCCTATACATAAGTATTATTGAAATCCGCAGCTTTATCAAGCCTACAATTGACGGGTTATTGAATCAACGTTTTCCAAGTGGCAATTTTCCATCGTCAATGGGTAGCGGTTCTGGCGACAGATTGGTGCAATGGTCTCATGGAGCACCTGGTTTTGTACCCTTGTGTACCCTTCAACGGCCAAGTCACACAACATTAACTATAATAATAAAGAAATCGCAGTAAGGAACCTTAGACTTGGCACGACTTTGTTTAGATTTCATTACTTTTTTAGAGATAAACAAGCAGCTCCATCGAGACTTGGCTAGTTTTTTACAGAATGTTTTTGGTGGGATTTCACTTCTTTTTGTAGAAACGTGGGCATATTGATTTATTTTATTATTAGATTTTCTTTTTTGACACAGTTTTTTCTCATAGTAGAAGGGGGCATTACCATATCTCTAATACAGCTGAGACCAGCTGAGGGTTCTTCATCAGATACTTCAGACCTTCGATTTTTGACATCAAATGAAGCGGCCCACCAAGTTGAATATTTTTTGTAAAGGTGTATGTCGATCTCTAATAGTTTGGATGGGCTCTTGTGTTTTCTAATCAGGGTCACCAGGTACTCCAGATCTTCGATTATCCTAGTTTTTATAGTTTTCCCTTTATGTGGCCATTAAACCCTAACTCTGTATCAAATTTCAGCTCTCTGAGTTTATGGGAAGTACTAGTTCTATTTTGATGATCATGAGTGAGTGTCATAAATGCCAAACTTTGCTTTCGCTTAACTTCGGAACTAAATGACCTACAGACTTGAAATTTTGGATTTTAAGTATGTGATTATAGCTTACTGGATGACGAAAATTTCTGCGTTCTGGTCTTATCCAAAGGTTCTCAAATAGGGGCCTGAAAATGCGGCGAAATGGTTCCAGTAAAGGATGGTACGGCAGTGTTTGCTTCGCGCTCGACTTGGCGGGGGCACTGCCGTGCCCCCTGATACTTTATTTTTGTTAAACAGTAAAAAGTATAACGTAGTGGAAAACAGTATATTACGATTTTTAACACTATAGTTGGCAACCCTAGTTGTACCCAAAAAAAAAAGTCGGCTGGGTTTATCACGGAATATTAGTATAACTCTAATATTCCGTACAAAATCAGTCAGTCAGTCAAAATAAAACGAGTACGGGTGATAGAGTACCGTGCAGACATATACATTGTACAATATGCAGACATATCGGAGATACAGCCTTTGTTACTTAGCCGTTAATTGATGCAATGCGATGTGATTGGTATTGATGCCGGACACAGTTGATTTACTTCGATGGGAATATCTGCTTTGATGATTCAACAAATTGTAGTAAGCGCCTCATTCTCGACGTTGTGTTTTGAAACATATAACATACTCGTACATTGATTGTAATATCAATTGATGATTTGAAACAAGACCATAAAGCATTTGTCTTATCTACAAGCATCTTCTGGCAAAAAGAAATATAAAAATTATCAGAAACGAATAAGAATACCATAGTATTTTAAATTATGCAAGAAGCGTCTAAGTGCCGAAGGTCGATGAACAATTTTATCAATCTTTTATATTTCCTGTAGTTGTTTCTCAAAAAATGGATCGATTTCATTAATGAAGGCATGACTTGTAGAATCGTTCACTTGCAAGTATAGTTATGCGATCAGAATTTTTGTGGATTTATGAAAAACGATAAAAGTGAATTAGAAGATCATTCATTTTTTCCTGTAATATATACTGAAACATTTATATGTATACATTACAGAAAAAAAATAATGATACTTCTATTTTTTCATACGATACCAGAAGGCATATATGCATACGGCCCACTAAATATAAAGCGATTACCGTATCTTATGAGCGCTTGCAATACATTAAGTATCACTTGCGAGATGCTACCTCTGCTACTAACACAACTACTCTACTACTACTAACTTTAGAAGTTTATTGGTGACCTCACTCACACGCAGGAATACAACAACCCTCCAGGGAGTTGTTATTTGACTGCGGTTTTCTGTGACGTGGAGGTACTTTGCCAGGTGGGCTACTTTGATGAGCTCTACCTCTCTTGAAAACACTCACACCAACATAAACAGATACGTTCATGCACACAAATGTTTATTTTGTGTGGGAATCGAACCCACGCGCGTAAGTATCAAAGTAGCGTTATTAACCGCAGAACCAAAAACCTTAGTCTGCTTTGGAGATAAAAAAGTCAGAATTATATAATTTATTTAACCATTAAATAAACGATGTTGTTCTTCCTTCCTTTCTGATAAATTATTCTAATTAGAAATAGGTAAATAAAATCTATCAACAATATTGTAATACATAATGCTTTCTAAACGTCAAAGGCATATTACAAAGGGCGCGTGGATGACATATTTTCATCAAGTATTTTTGATTGTATATTTACTGAGCTCTTAAATAATTATTTTTGGAGAGATGCGTTGTTAGCCAGCGAAGCTTTATAACCGACAAAATTGTCTTTTTTGCAGTTTTGCGGTTTTCGACTGTTACACGTAGTACTCCTTCGACGTGAATGTACCTTAAGTATTGCAGATTCCCCTAAAATAGATTAAATTGCGATGAGCTCAATAAAGGATATCGATAAGTGATGTTATCGCCCGAAAAACCGTTTCAATACAAAGTCTATTGGAGCGCGTATGGCGAGCTCATTTCAAGTTTTGCAAATTTATATTCCGGGTCAAATTAATTGTCAAAATATTTATTGACACAAGAGTTAGGGTTAGCAGCTCTGCTTACGCAGCTTGCTGTTATTTACTTATTGTGCAAATGCAGCTCTGCCAATGCGCCGCAGGCCCAGCTCCCCTAGTATATGTTAGTTTTAATCCCCAAAGGAATCTAAAAAAAAGTTCTTAATCACTGTGAAAGGTTGTCGGTTTCAAAGAGAAGTGAGGTCGTTCAGAAATTAGCGGTCAAGTGGTCCACAAACGTCGTCAGCCGGATGGGACACGTTCAAAACTACACTACCTGCCGAATAAAATGACACTTTGAAGATGACAGAAGAATTTTATAACTTAAAATAAAGAAATATAACAACTTAATCACGTACGAGTATAATGAAAAAAGTGGTACATTTCGGCCGACTCTAATTGCTAATGTACTCGCCAACAAAAGGAGTCAAATTGTAAATAATTTCTTAATTAAACATAAAATGCCGGAAATATCGGCCAGGTATAACACCATCGAGATTGTCTCAGGAGTAACGAGAGGTGTGCTGCGTTTCCTCCGAGGTTACACGCGGCGTTATGCTCCTTTAACACTTCCATCCTCGGAGCATGTAGCTGTAATCGTCTCTTTTTGATCGGCCAATGATGGTAAGCCTGTCCTGCGGTTTCTAATTCTATCAACGAAGAAATGCCGGAGACGAAGACCCTAATCGACTCTCTGTAGAACTCGGGTACCCATAGTGACATTACTCAGCCACAATAGCTCGACACAAGCCATGTAAGTTATATAAGGAAAGATAAATATTATTTATTTACCACTAAGCCCTCACGGGCACATAGTTACGAGTAGGTCTTACATATTTTATTTCAAATCCTATAGTATCCTATTAGTTTTTCCTAGTATTAGTTCTTTTATTGTAGTTATGTCTTTTGGCGCGTTTTGTTTTGTTACTCAAAACAAGTATAACTTCTTACGTGTATACATAAGTACACAGTCACTCTTATATTTTACTCGCGAGAGCTTTGGACCTCTTTGCAGCGGCTGAAGCCTCCTTAGGGCACAAGTTCTCCATGTGAGCGCCCCGTGGTAGCTCGCTAATCCCAGATAGGTAGCAATGGTAGTGTGCCTCTTCAAGGCACGCCATTATTTTCCAAGCATTTGCTTTGTAAAGGCGTCGTCGTTCCCTAAGTGCCTGGTCTTGTCGGAGTGACGCTTGTGTCGTCCCGTTCGCCTGGGGCGAACGCTTACGACGAAGCCTTACGGCCTTCCTGGCGAAAGGCAGTTCTTTCGGCCTTCCGAAAGGGTATCCATGAAGATATCACCACCTCCCTCCCATCCTGTCCGGAGAGTGTCCCTTAGAAGAATGACTAACGCACTCTGTGGTGGGTTAGTCCTGGGCTGTATTTTTACACTTTGGAAGAAGAAACAAATATTGTGTGTAGAAATTCAGTGACTGCGTTCATTCAAGTACTGCATCATATTTAGAATGGTGTTTAGGAAACTTTTCTACTAACTACTTGGAAGTGGTCGTGTGGGACTCGCTTTCGGCAAAGTTACGCATGTCCGCCTTTATATATTTTTGTAAAGCTCTTTCTTTGGCTACTCCGCCGCATCCCGCAATTACCCACCTCTACACAATTAAGTTTTATTTTTACCTACAAACTCATTATTCGATGTGTTATTTTATTTGCCCGATGCTGAACATCCTGTCGAACTATTTTGCCTTTTTGTGCGTAGTGCAAGTGGTTGATTCAAATTCAGCCCGTGCTATCGAGAATTCTGTTTTAGTCCCTCTGTTAGTTCATTCAGTTTAGTTCGTTTTGGTTTTTCTCTGAAACTGGACATTGTATGTCAAACATCAAATAGCTACTGTTTGTTTATAACGAAAGGAGATTTTTGCTGCTCGTAAAAAATATTTTGTTTGTTTGCTTGCACGTCTTTGCATAAATGTTCACGTTTGTAAATACCATATGGTTTACAAAAGGTGGGCTTAATCTTTTGAGGAATCTCTTCTAGCCCGCCATTGCTTTTGAGTTCTTAAAATAATAATGGCGGTGATTAGTTAAAAAGGGGTATATAAGGTGAACATACCAATAATGTCCATATTAATATATTTACGTAAACAAAAAAATATACAAAATTGTTTTGGAATTTAGATCGCTATTTTCCCAATACCCCATGACGGAAGTGGAGAATTCACGAACCGACTTAGCTTCGTAACTCATCACTGCGGGTCAGCAGATAAAGTAGAACGAACAGCCCTTATTGGGTATTTCATGAATCAATATTTCGTCACTCTTATCAGCTCGTTGATTAACATATCTCCTTTTGAACTGTAGGCTCGAATCGCTGAATTATTTAGGTGCTAAAACCACTACGTTCTGATGAGTTTGCATGCACTTATGCGCCGTAAAATGGTCAGTCACCGAGGTTTTAAGGATTTAAAGAACCTATAGCAGTTGGGTCAGGAAGGTTCTCGAATGGCCGTTAGCTAATAATTATAATTTCATTCCACATGTTTCTTTTGCGCTATCCACCATACTTTCTTTCAGAACTTTCCAGCACCACATCTGAATCGGAAAGTATTGCATTCGCAAGTCTCACGCTTACTAGATGTACATACGTTCTCTTTACACTTTCATATTGCAATTTTTCGCTCCTTATCCTTTCATGATCTCCAAAAGGGATACGTACTCGCCAGTGCCTCCACATCTTGAAAAGTCACACAAACCGGCTTACCGCTAGGTTAGTTTCAAGAATGGGACCTCTAAAGACTCTTGTATCCATTACAGCATTTCGAAGACGTCTATCTAGCAATCAAATCAATCACACAATTTTGGTCATTCCGTCTCCATATATACCTACGTGTGAATATCCTTATGATGAAATAAAGTATTCGACACGAGGAATTTTCGTTCCATACATAAATCTAGTATTGACTTATCTGTTTCGTTCACTCTCTTATCTCCCCAGGGACCAAGAATTGCTTCGTAGCTGTCTCGTTTAGTCATGCCACACATAATCACTCTTTCATTCCCTTCAGCTAAGTCCAGAACACCCCTCACAGACAAAACTACTCTAGTCTTTGAACACACGTTGAGCTTAAGGGAGCGTATACTGCCACCAGAAATACTCGCGTGATGCCCAGTGTAACACGAAACCAGAGAAGTCTAGGCCCTACCAAACGAGAGGAGAGGAGAGTACGACACCTACACTAGCACTGGCATGATTGTCCCGGTCTACCCCAGACCATAGGGCCATCATCCCACCGGGCAGATCATCGGTGTCGCTCCTCTTGCTGTTAGTGTTTGTCACACGTAAAGCATCTAAACGTCTCTCATTCCTTACGCCTATCAACTCGTTCATCTTATCATTCAATCCAGCTAAGCAGATAACACAGCTAAGTATAAATTAAAAATCAAATTATATATAAATTTTGTAGGTAGGTACATACAAAGCAAATAATGCGGCGGGCGCCCGAGGTATTACAGTTACATCGTCACTCACAAAATTTGTTCATGTTTCTGTATTATTTGTTATATCCTACCATGTTAATAGCCAGGAAATCTGACTGACCGAAGCGTGATAATATGTACATAGTTTTGTAGTTATTTTTGACAGAATTAGTCTTGAAATTAAAATTAGGTTCGTTGTCGACAAAACGTAGCTAAATCGATGGGTGCTAGGCTTTTCTAGTAGTACATAACTTGGTAGTTAGATTTATTGTTGGATGACATACAAAGATATATTAGGTTGTGCCTGACACAGACCAACATACTACTTAAAGCAAATTTAGATATTTGCGAGTTCAAAATATAAAACGCATTGTCAATTAATTAAAGAAAACTGTAAATAATTTTCGATATAAAATCTGAAGTGCCTTTTCATTTTGTTCTAAAGATTATTCAAATAAAGCACCAGAGCAACATGAATCTTATCAAATAACAATAGAGTTAAATTTCAAATAATTCACGTTCCTCTCATTTCCAATAACCCATTGCCTGCGGTGTGAACGTCAATATAAACAGTTGTCATTATCATGAACAATGACATTAGAACACGTTAGAAAATAGACTGTTTTTTCCATGATTTAAATTACCTGCATGCAAATAAATCGTATAATTTTTAAACATAACACACATGGTTCCTGATAAAAATAATACAAACGTGTTTTCTATTTGCAAATGAGCAAAACTTATGTTATTTGTATATTTTTACATGGAAAACAAAAAATCACGATCATTAGACAAGTTAATGTCATGATGGTGATGTCAGGAGCCCTAGAAACCAGCATAAAAAGAGCTATGAATGTTAAACCCGGACCGAGTTCCGAGTCGAGTGCTCGGTTCTCTTTGCGTACCTAGCAAAAGATTTGGCGTGAAATTATAGATAGATAGATCAAACAACTTGGAAAGCGCCAAATAAGTCAAATGGCGAAATGGCAAAATATCGTTACCTCCTTCACAAATTGGTCATGTTATCAATAGCTTATCAAGGCAGTTTAGGCAGTAATTAAACTGTTTATCAATTATTTAGCTACACAATAAACTTTAAAATCGCCAAAAACGATTTTAAAGTTTAACAATAAACTTTAAAATCGTTTTTGGCGATTTTAAAGTTGATTGACTACGCTTTTTGGTGATTTAAAATGAATGTCTGTAGGTGTCATCTCCTGGTAATTAGAAGAAAGGTACAGGTTTCATCTCTTGCGTACTGTGTTATAATACCTGGATAATACCTACATTTTTTGCAGGCCCTACAAATTACTCCTAATATAATTAATGTGCACGTGAATCAGTTTATGTTTAAGAAGTCTATGGCTCTAATCAATTCAGAGTCAGACGGGCTTTGAACAAATTTATATTTCGCTGCCTTGGGCATTGTCTGTGTAAAATTTGAGCAGGGCTATTATTCATGACTTGTGAATTAGTTCAAGTTTATTAATTGCACAACGGCAATAAAATTTTGAAAGATTTCAGTTATTGAATTAAATATATATATATATACTTATAGAAAGTCCACGCCATTATTTTTAATGCAAAACCATTGGTAACCTCTATGGTATTTATTTATTTATTACACCAGTTTACATAAACATTTTATAAAAACAATATTAATGCATTTTATAAACCACTGAGGTTTGACGCAAATGCTATGATATCACTACATCAAGACACAGTCATGTAATAATTACCTACAATGTAAAATAAGAATAGTATAGAATAGTGCGTACTTAACTACAACAATGAGATTCATTGGTGACCGGGCAAGTACGTTGGAAGACATATATTAGGATATAAGTGAGTAACATAAATAATACATACACATACAATAAGCAACTAAGTATACGGTAAATATGAATTATAATTTAATTAAGATTTATTTTATTGCAGATAATAACAATAATCATGTAGTATAATTAGTTTGTTTTCAAGTTCTTAAGTGAAATTAAATTGTTTGACTACTTAAATTGTCTAAAAAGTACTTTTTTAATTTATATTTTATATATATATAATATATAAAATATATATATATATATATATATAAGGTATATCGCCTCTTTATGGTCACAAGGGATGTGTTAAATCTTAGTATTCTTTAAACCGTAATAAGTAGGGACTCGAAAATTTCACACATTGTATATTAATATAGTTGGTATAATAACAAATAATATAACAAAATAAATAAATAAAAAACACCGAAAAGCAATCCTTTTTTACACTGTGGTACTTATGGTGTACACCTACAAGTGGTGGCCACGAAACCTTTCGTGTTTAAGTTAGACTCACATTTGGCTGGTTTTATTTAGTAACTAGCTGTGCCCGCGACTTCGTTCGCGTGGAATTTAACAAAAAAGTTATTGTTCAGTTCGCAGAGTTTACGACAACTTATTAATAATCAGAATAAAATAACGAACAGCAAAATAATAATAGATATGTATTATGTACTTCGTCCGCGCGGAATAGTTATTTTTTTTATAATTTATTTATATTAATAAAAATAAATAAAATTTCTAAAATAAAAGTAGCCTAGTTACTCCTTATTACATCAGTTATCTGCCAGTGAAAGTCTCGTCAAAATCGATCCAGCCGTTTCAGAAATTAGCCGGAACAAACAGACAGACAGACAAAAAGTTAAAAAAATATTCATTTTGGTATATGTACCGTGTATACATCCATATGCATTTAGTAAAAAGCGGTTATTTTAATATTACAAACAGACACTCCAATTTTATTTATCTGCATAGATAAGATATAGATATTAATAAAAATAAATAAAATTTCTAAAATAAAAGTAGCCTAAGTCACTCCTTATTACATCAGCTATCTGCCATTGAAAGTCTCGTCAAAATCGGTCCAGCCGTTTCAAAGATTAGCCGGAACAAACAGACAGATAGACAAAAAATTTAAAAATGTTCATTTTGGTATATGTACCGTGTAACACATCCATATGCATTTACTCATAGTAAAAAGCGGTTATTTTAATATTACAAACAAACACTCCAATTTTATTTATGTGTATAGATATATAGATTAAAAGTCTACATTTTATATAAATTATTAAATTGATGTTGATTATAGACTCAGAAGAATAAACTATTAATAAAAACGATGGCTTATTACATTACCTTCATATAAAATGGAAAAAATAGCTCTGGTATTGCTAGCTACAGACATAAATGTTGTCCATTTTCCCGGTGAAAACAGTCAGTATTAGTAATATATTGTAACTTAAACTAGCTGGTTTACAATGTAATTTGGGCAGATATTATGTAGTGCTAGGAATTTTGGGTGGAATTTTCGAACCCTATTTTTATAAGCTGTCGTCAAACAGCAGGAAAAGTACACTATCAGGCTGGAATGTGATGTGTAATATACTTAAAGCCGGCGGGTACAAAAATATTGACTCCGAATTTAAATGCTTAGAATTAAGGCCCGTTAACCTATGTGGAAAACGTGTTCGTAACAGGTAAACAGAAGTAAATTATACGAAACGAAATTATATGATGCAGTGAAATGATCCAAAACGGAGAAGCGATACGTCACAGTCCGAACCCAATGTAACGAATTCTTTGATTCGATAGCTATCAAGTGCTGTTATAAAATTTTGGATTTAAACGATACATATACCAAACTGTATCCCCCAATTTTGCCGTCGTCAGTTTTCTGACTGGAAGCAAATTTATAGACGTATTCACGTCTAAATGGTGATAGAACTAAAATTAGCAACGATATACAACAACACGTCTTATCTTTTTGGTAATATAACGAAACATAAAATTTAAAATGGTTTTATTTTCAAGTAATCTATATCTGTAACTTCACGACAAATCCTTTGCGAAGTAGACAGAGAGAACCAAGCGTCACATGACTCCAACCTTACATACCTTACTCCTCTCATGCACGCTCGCCGATTTCTAGGGACATTACATCCTAATGAAACACGATCAGTTTGGTCATGTTAGACAAGTCTTGACCTTTCTCGTCTCCTACAGACTTCTACATTTGTGTTGTATATCTGTTTCGTAATTCTTTAGCCCTACTTTCTTTATACTTGTTCAAACCAAAGGAGTATGCCTCTTCTTATTTTAAGATCGACACTCTCTTTGAGAACAACTCAACTCTCAACTCAGAGAGTGTCGATCTTAAAATAAGAAGAGGTTGATCTTAACATTATAATTGCGAACGCGGCAATTATGATGTTTAACTGAACTGAAATGCGAGCGTTGCTTAACGGCGTTAAGCAACGCTCGCATTTCAGCCGCGTTTATCCTACGTTCATATTCTCTCTGTCATTTCCAGCTATCGCTTCCACAAGTTAGATTAGCGTTGGAACCAGCACTGCGTTGTGTATAGCGAGTTGTGCCTTCTGAGTCGAACTTTTACTGCCAAGAAGTTTTCCCTACGCTCAACCCACAACATTTAATATCCGTAATCCTTATAACAGTTCTGGTTTCTTCTCTTTCAAATACAAAATTTTCGAGTAATTGTTGTTTACATAAGCATAAGATTTTTGAAGAAGGGAACTGCGTATTAATATTTTTTTAGCAATAAACTGAAACGTATGTTGCAGCTACTTCCGGTTCATATAGTATCTAGAGTTTCCTCATTTCGATATTCGAATATGCTTCTGAGATTTAATCAGTCGAATGTCAAACTTTCTGAAACTTACATCCATAGTCCCCTCTCGTTGGCTTTTTACCTTCAGTTACAAATATCTTCTGGAAACATATGAAAAGCAAATCGACTCTGATTTTCAATTACACCTAAGATGCCAATCACACTTAAACAAACATACAATTTACTTTTTAACCTACTCAATTGGTTGCTTATCCCCAGAAGAATCGTCGTAAATTTCTTTTCTTTGACTTGGGTGGAACTATGTAAAGTTTTCTCTTCTGAGATGTACGCCTATCATGATAATTATACCTGTATGAATATGTATAAAAATATTATGGTACAAAATCTATGTGAGTATTATTATAATACTACTAGTATAATAATACTGACATTGATTTTGTAACATTTATTGGTAAAACACTTATTATTTATATATAGTCAGTAAGTTTCTTTCGGCATTTCTTCTTCGCCAACGGTAATTTTTGAAATGGTGATAATTAATACAAGAAAACCGAAAGTATGAGAAATTAATAAAATAGTTCTCCTATTTTATTAATTTCTCATACTTTCGTTTCGGTTTCGGACAATTACTTGAAAATTATATTTTATAAATGTAAGGCATGTCAAAGTTTGTCAAAGTTTCTTTCTTAAGCAAGAGCCCAATGATAAATTAAGAAATTTTGTCTTTAATAACAGCAGGTAGAATATACCTAACTCATAGTTCTAGCAGATTCAACTGCATATCGTTAGATGTCTAGCCTTCAGGAGGAGTGCACACTCACTTAATACCCGGTATGGTATAAAAAACGCCTTTATTTCCAGAGCAAAGTCCGTGTCGCATTATGGCTCATAAAATGTACTTTATTGTGTTTAAACCACCATTATTTGGGCGATGGCAACACCGTAATAGGAACTTGGCAGGGTTTTAATTAACTAACATAAATACGAATGAAGGTCCCATCTAATTTGTTTGTAGGAACGTGGGGAATGAAAATTCGGGAATTCAAAGAGAAAATTTTCGATTAGCATTTTGCAATGTAGGTATGTGGTTGGATTTTCTGAATTTTAGTTTCAATGAATTTTATTGCGTATGCAATGCGTAGACGTATGCTTCTTAGTACTATTATTATTTCTAGCATTACACAGTTTCCTAATCTAATCTAAATAATTTAGTGAAGATACTAGTTATGACATGACATGGAGCGGCTCCCGTTAGACCTCCACAACCTACCGCGAAAACCTATAAACATTTTCTGTATCCGGTGCTATTATGACACGATCCGTCTGAAGTGATGCCTATGAATGAAGAAGAAAAAAGTAGGTATACTTTCTTAGTTGAGTTGCTTCTTTTTTTATACATCTATACTTATCACAGAATCGTAAAAGGTTCAAAGTTATGGATGAATATGTTTTGAAATAAAATTTCGTCACTACATTCAGCATGCATCACACAAAAATAATATTTTACATTTTATTATATTACTGTCCTGTAATTTTCACGCCGAAAGGCAGACTATAATTACTCGTTATAAAAATGTTGTAAACAATTATTGTTAACTCGTATTAGCAAGTATTAAATAATTTTATTTGAATTGGGCGTACTAACGTTGACTATCCTAAGCTTCCAAACGGCATTGAGCACTTACATCTTTGCCTTCATTTGTGTGTTCATCCGATTGTACAATATTTTTTTTCAGAATTGAATACTGTGTGCTGTGCGAACACAGAGGAGCTCCAGACAATATAAACCATTCAACGATAAACGACAGTTGACGAAGAATGCTTTACTTCCATGTTCGCCGAAACCAGTGATTGTCAAATGCTTTTGTACCGTAGAGCCCGTACCTTGCTATTGTTTTTCAAGACATTAGAACATCACTTAGAGAATAATAATTTGGCTTAGACTGATAACGAGGCCATTCAGCTCCAAAGGAGACATGTCTCCATTTTGTGGTCCTAATTATACATAAAATGATAAATTATGACAACCCATTGTTGACACTGAATAATGTTAACTGGTATTCTGGGGGTACTTAAAGAGAACATTTTTTTGGGTTTACTTCAGGGCGCTTCTCAAGTTTAAGTATAATTTATGATATGAATATTTAAAGCTAGTATTTCTTATGTATTTAAGTCAAGTTATTATTTCAAAGGTTTTCAATACGGTGTCTTTCCGGAAAAACCGCGATTTAAAAAAAAACACTGAGCTAAGCTTGTTCGTCCAAGTACTTGTGATCATTATTACCCAGTTTTACAGACACTGTATATCATCATCCTCTCCGTATACTCAGTTAATAATAATAAAAGTTCTCAAAAGAAATGCCTAAGACAGAATTTAAATTAGTTGTATACATACATATTATACATTATATTAAATACAATTATGGTAAACGTAACGGGAGTACTTAGTCTCTGATATACTTAATACTCTATCAAACGATGCTCTAAATGTAATCGTGCATAATCCTAATTAAAAATCATTTATTACCTTGAAAAAAAACAATATTTTATCCTATTCTGCCTATTCTGTGTAAAAAAGAAATTTAAATGCCAATAAAATTAGGTATCTGCAACTTATTGAAGGCGGCAAAACTAATTATGTAAGTATTTGAATGAAGAATAGTTTACATAAACCTAACTCGTCTCACAGTAAATAAGCCACATAGGTAGCTTCTTTCTATGGATGTATATATGTACATTAATACGAATTTAGTGTTACATGGCAGGGTTCGACCTAGGGACCAGTTGCTCATTTTTATCCGTGTGGTGACGGAGAAAGAATACTAAAAATCACCGCCCCCTTTCTTCCCCTGGGTGTCGTAAGAGGCGACTAAGGGATTTCTTGAGATTCCAGTATCTCAGCCGGTGGTAGGGTAAATACCCGCCTGGTTGGCTACCACCGTACACGCGGCGAAACACCCGTGAAGTGGCGTACCTATGAGTACGTCGCGTTTCGGGATCAGCTGGTGAATAACCAGTGCTCGGGAGATTGTTGATGCGATATTGGGGAACAGTGGTGGATTCAGTCTATCCATTGTCAGGAGGACTGAGCTGATCCGTCGGCCAGGGAGACTCGTTGAAACGGTTGTTCCGCTGGCCGCCCGCGGTATAGTACAGGGGCCCAATCAAGTCTAACCACCTTGAGAGGCTGTCCTTTCATACCGCGCATAATCTCGGGGTAGATCGTCGTGCCGGTTGGTGACCGGATCGTGGGGACCCGGCGACTACCTCCGGGGGGGTTCGGGGGCCCTTCCGTCCGACGGATCAGTACAGCTCCTCTTTCGACAAACTAATGGGGATACAGTCCACCACACTTCTTTTCCAATGTCGTGGCAATTCGCTCCCGCTTCACGCTTCCAATATCTACCCTCATGACAGCACATATAGGAAAAGACGGTTTTACAGCGGTGCACTCCCCCACTACTCTGTTCAAGGTCGAGTTCACTAACATCCGCGGACTCCACTCAAACCTCAATGCCGTCCACCAACACCTAGAGACGGCACGGCCCGCTATGCTCTTCCTGACGGAGACACAAATCCAGCGTCCAGCGGACACGTCCTACCTCCAGTTCCCCGGTTACGTGCTTGAGGAGAATTTCCTCGCGAAAGCCGGGGTCTGCCTATTTGTTCGCTCGGATGTGTGTTGTCGTCGTCTGCGCTGCCTAGAGAATTCCTCCTTTCCTATCCTCTGGGTACATGTAAACCTGGGCCTTCAGAGCCGAATTTACATGTGCCTATACCGACCCCATACTAGGGACACGGAGACGACTCAGCTCTTTGAGTACTTGAGCCGGGCGGTGGATGAAGCGCAGGAGCGGTACCCTACTGCAGAGATGGTATGTTTGGGGGACTTTAACTCTCACCACGACTCCTGGTTGGGATCCTCCATAACCAACCATGCAGGAAGGACCGCCCACGCGTTCGATCTTTCCCATAGCCTGACGCAACTGGTAGACCAACCTACCAGAATACCAGATGTCGCAGGCCAGGAGCCCTCTCTACTAGACCTACTGCTGACCTCCCACCCTGCTGGCTACCGGGTTGTGGTTAGGGCGCCCTTGGGCACATCTGACCACTGCCTAGTATCCAGCACAGTGCCAAGCACGGCGCCACCACAACCCACTGCGGTTAAGCGTCGTGTCTGGCACTACTCGTCAGCAGATTGGGACGGCATGCGCGACTACTTTGCTTCCGTCCCAAGGGGGCAGCGCTGTTTCAGTGAGAAAGATCTTACGGCGAGTGCTGCGGCTATTGTTGACGAGATCGAAGTTGGAATGGAATACTACATTCCTCACTCCGATGTCGTCATCAAAAGCCGGAGACGCCCTTGGTTTAATCGCGAGTGCGCTGAAGCTGTTAGTAACAAACAGGCAGCGTATCGCGCTTGGACCAGGGGCCGCGCCCTAAAAGATCCGAATATTAACTTGCTGAAATCAGCCTATAATACTGCCACCAAGGTCTGTAAGAGGGCATACATAAGAGCGGACGCCCAGCGCGTTACACAAGTCGGCACGGAACTAGTGACGTACCCTACTGGATCGCGTAATTAGTTATTAAACTTCTGCCAGCCCTCGCTGCCCCCGCTGAGATGCCCTGATGGCTCACTGGCACATCAGCCGCAGGAGAAAGCCGATCTTATGGCCAGTCTCTTTGCGGCTAACTCCCGGATCGATGACGGTAGCACGCAACCACCATCGATACCCTCCTGTGGTTCCGTTATGCCAGAAATTCACATCAGACAGCGTGATGTCCGTTTTGAGTTACAGTCACTCGATGACCGTAACGCCAGTGGTCCTGATGGTATCCCAGCGATTGTTCTGAAAAAATGTGCAGCGGAGTTGTCCCCGGTGTTGACGCGCCTCTTTCGTCTCTCGTACTCGACCGGTTGTGTTCCGGAGGCTTGGAGAGAGGCTAATGTGCAGCCGGTACCCAAAAAGGGAGACCGTTCGGACCCATCAAATTACCGCCCCATTGCCGTAACTTCAGTGTTGTGCAAAGTCATGGAACGGATCCTTAACAATCAGTTGATCCGTTACCTAGAAGATCACTCCTTAATTAACGATCGTCAATATGGCTTTAGACCGAAACGATCGACGGGTGATCTTCTAGCGTATGTAACGCACCTCTGGGGGGAGGCAATTGATAAACATGGTGAATCAATGGCAGTCAGCCTAGATATCGCCAAGGCATTTGATCGGGTTTGGCATAAAGCACTTCTCTCCAAACTTCCGGCATACGGTCTGCCCCTCCAGCTTTGTAAGTGGATTGCTGGCTTCCTGCATGAGCGTAGAATATGCGTCCTTGCAGATGGACGCGCTTCGCGGTTCATGTCAGTGAATGCCGGTGTCCCACAGGGCTCCGTCCTATCGCCCACCCTCTTTCTTCTGCATATCAATGACATGCTGCCACTTGGTAATATTCATTGCTATGCAGATGACAGTACGGTCCATGGGCGATATTTCGGGCGGCCTAGTGCTAGTCGGGCAGAAATCGGTGAGAGGCGTGAGAGTCTTGTCGTTGAGCTTAATCGGGTTTTGGACCTCGTTAGTAAATGGGGTTCCAATAACCTGGTTGAGTTCAATGCCAAGAAAACTCAGGTGTGCGCGTTCACAACAAAAATGTCCCCATTTCACCCCACTCCCAGTCTTCAGGGCACTACCCTCAATATGCGCGATAGCCTGAATATGCTAGGCATGGATATTCGTTGCGACCTAAACCAACGAAATTACATCGAGAGCCTCATTTTAACAGCTTCAAAGAAACTCGGAGTCCTGAACAGGGTGCGCCGGTTCTTCACGCCGGACCAACTTTGTCTTCTTTATAAGACTCAAGTTCGGGCCTGCGTGGAGTATTGCTCGCATCTCTGGGACGGCTCCGCACAGTATCTTCTCGAGGCTCTCGATAGGTTGCAGCGACGGGCTATCCGCATAATCGACGACGAAGAGGTCACAAAATACCTAGAACCTCTGCAACTTCGTAGGGACATAGGCTCCCTAAGTACATTTTACCGCCTGTACCATGGTGAGTGCTCTGAAGAACTATTTTCCCTTATCCCACCCTCTCCCTTCCGTCATAGAACCACACGTGCAGGCTTGCGATGTCATCATTCCACTGTTGAGGACATTTGTTCTCGTTCTAAAAAGTTCGGCAACTCCTATCTCTGTCGAACTATTAAAAAGTGGAACGCCTTGCCTGCACATGTGTTTCCTCCTTCCTACAACATGGGATCCTTCAAACGAAGCGTGAAGTAGCACCTTGCAGGCCAGCATGGTAGCGTCAACTGACAGTCCTTTGTCCTTGACGTCCTTTGTCAGTTGCCGCTGCAATTTGGGCTCCCCTTTTCGCTTACCAACAGGCGAAGAGGAGCCACTATGCTGAGCCAATATAAAAAAAAAAAAAAGAGCCAGTTCTTTATCCACTGGGCTATCAATGCTTTTCTGGCATTTTACAAATCAATAATAAATGTAATATAAATAAAATGATCATAATTTCCAACTTTTTTACAATTAATTTACGATAACAATAACTCAGTTTAAAAATATCACTTTCTTTGGAGAGGACTAGAAAGTCTAAAATTGCCTCGGGAAATGGCTTCACAAATGCAAAACAGTTGTAAGAAGTCGATAGCTTCGGGTCATAAACAACTTTCATATGTAAATGTTACTCAGTGACTTTACAGATTCGGCAGAATTTCTTTTATATCTACATCTAAATAGGTAAAGACAAAACAGTAAAAACCGATTTCTTCTTCATTCGTCTTCATCGTTTATTTTCGTTAGTAGCTTTTGACGAGCTTTAGCGTTATCAATAAAAAAAATTAAAATCAATAGTATTTAAATAAAAATCGTTAGTATTTTCTTCGTAGAGATGAAATTCTTTATTAAATTTATTCGTCATACAATTGACATTTGTACAATGAAAGAATGGGGAAAAATGTTGAATACACGTGTTGCTCAAATTTTTGGTATCGATTATAAAGTAGGCAGAGAAAATCGGCCATCTCATGACTCAGACTATACTCAGCCCAGTTCAATCTGCCTACCCCATATATATCTATATTTTCTATCTATATGTCTATATTTTTAAGTTATTTGAGTGATCACTAGTTTTTGTAAGTACAATTATGTATAAAACTCCCAACATTTATCACACATTTATCGAAACAGGCGCCAAAATTAAGTATGATTTCACTACAATCTTTCTTAAAGTATAATTTCCCACCTATTTCTTATAGCACTAAGAAGGAAATAAGTGCACAGCCTGCCTAACATTAATCAGTTACCGAAGCCTGATTTCAAATGTATAGGCCCGACATAGGTTTAGACTGAGGGTCCTCTGTCAATTAATAGTTATTCAGAGTGAAGGGGAACGTGGTATTGTATGCAACTTGTAGGTACGTACAAAAGAAAGGAAAATGCAGTGTTACTTTTTTGGACGGGTTATGTATAGTAATGTTTTGAAATCAAGCTTTCAATGATCACCTATGATTCTGAAAATGATAGTACATCACTGTTATAAATGCGTTTAAAGGTTTCGAACTCTTGATTGCAGTAACGGTATTGATTTAAGTTTTCATGAAATGACAGCCGAAAGATGTATCTTTAATTTAACAAATCCCTTCTTCATGTATATAAGTTTTAATTTGTCTAATAAAAAATGTGTCTCTTTGCAAAAGTAATTTCAAAGTTATATTTAAGCATGAAATATATCAATTAGATTACTTTAAGGACTTAATATACTTTTCAAATTCCAAACAACTTTATACTAAAAAAAAAATTCTACAGCAACCATACCACTACTGGACTACAGCTCTTGCCATGCCGGCTACCAAAGGTCAGCGTCATTGTAAACTGTGCCAGTAAAACCTCTCGAAGGCCACCGACTAAATTTGTCCTTAACCTGATCGACGCATAAAGAAACTTGATACAGAACCCCAAGAAAACTACGGTCGATGTTGCTTAACATTCGCATTTGACTAGACTGATCCATTGTCTGCCTCTAGCTAGCTGTATGTTTGGCGAAAAGAAACACGTGTTGTACGTGAAATATAAATGTTTCTCCAAAATATTCAATATGACATTGAAAGTCAGCAAATTGGTTCGCCTTCGGGGAACTGTTTGTTGAACGGCTAGACGCCGACAATGCTATATAAAGACGTAGCCCGCGGCGCGTCGCCAACAACTCAGGAACGAGTATACGGCGGAAAATATGACATGACACTATATTCAATCTATATGAAAAATGGATCTGAAATGTTATTAAAACCATTAGGAAAGTGAACCCGAGCGTCAATATGGTTCTATAATATGTAGCCTTCTGGATCTGCGCGAGGAACTATGGATAGGATTTGAGTACAAGTTATTATCTACTATTTTATAGATGGGCACCCTTCGTTGAAAAACTTGCAATACGTACCGATAATATTTATTTATTATAGTTACCTATAATACCTAAATTTAAAGATAGAAAGTATCAAATATAATATTGAGCATGATAGCCTAGTGGATAACGAACCAAGAGGTTCCCCTCTCTCTCTCCTCCTTCACAGGTATTTTATACTTAAAGGGGACTCTAGCAATCGTAATCTAAAGCATAAAGTTTGATAAAGAAATAAAGAAGAGAGGTAGGGCGCATCAAAGCAGCCCGTCTGGGGAAGTACCTCCACCTCACAGATAACCGCAGCCAAATAACAACTCCCAAGAGAGTTGTTGTGTTCCTGCGTGTGAGTGATTTCACCAGTAAGCTCCCAAGGAGTTGTTGTGTAAGCAGCAGAGGAGGCATCGCGCGAGTGATACTAAATATATTACAAGCGTTAATAGGCTACGGTACCCGCTTTACATCAGGTGGGCCGTATGCTTGTGTGCCTCCAGATGTAGGAAAAAAATAAAATAAAAAAGAAATTTATTTATAAGACAGTTTGAATCCTAGCATGTAGCACTAAATTCGTATTTTCGGATGAAGAAGAAGCAGAGTGAGTATCAAATATATAACATAGTATATCAAGGGAAGTTAAATCACTTTTCTCTCTGCTTAAATATCAAACATTAAATATTTTGATAATAATTGTCAAGCGCCCTAGAAACCGGAGAGCGTGCATAAAAAGAGCTAGGAATGTCGGAGAGCCGAGACAGGTGTGTAAGGATCGAGTCATGCGGCACTCAGTTCTCTCTGCCAACCCTTTAAGGGACTTGGTGAGAAGTTGTGGATAGATTGTATATTTCGATTACTAAGATTTTTTCTACATTTTAATATTTATCAATATTGTTTAATAGCTAAATACACCATAGGTCCCGGCGACGGATTGAACATAGGCAACCCGTGTGACCGAATGTAGTCTTCGCAAACGTGAGGACTTCTTTCTCGGGAGGCAAACAGTCCGCGTGATTTGATAGAATGGTGACCACGGCTTTCGTAGCACACGGATAAGAGATAAACTAGTTGAGAATGCGCAAACTTGCATTGCCAGAGGAACACCTGGTTCGTCAATTATTTAACAATTCAGATTTTTTTTTAATTTGTCGGCCATTTTGACCATGTTCCTTAAGAGATTGGAACGGTGTTGCTGAACATTCCTATTCTACTTTTTTATGCTGAATCCGAATCTGAAGTCAAAATTCGAATATTCGAAAAAAAGCGACTGACCAACACACAGTCAAACGCACAGACAAACATATGGATTTCATATAGGAACGGTGTTCCTGAAAATCTTTATTTGCCATTGGGTTCCCAGAAGTTTAGATACGTCTTACATTTTTAAATAACATATTGTGAATTTCACACAGTTATTTTTTTTTAATCTATCAGTATTTCAATGAATGTCCATTAGCTAAGAAGAAAAGACGAAGGGCACTTGTTAATATAGATTTTTTATCGTTGTCTATGTTGTTCGTAAACTCTTTTTTGTTTCTAGTAATTTTTCGAGTCCGTGAGCACTTCCGAGCTGCAGTGAACCGTGTCATGACGAGCTCGGTGGCGCAGTGGTTAATAGATTCCCATACAGAACACACATTTGTGTAATGTCCATGACAAGTTTGTTGGTGGCCTGCGTATTTTAAGAGAGGTAGGGCGCACCTTAATGTATTACAAGCGTTCATAAACTACGCTAACCGCTTTTCATCAGGTGGGCCGTATACTTGTATGCTATATATTTTATTTTATATTGACTTCCAAAGATTGGTATTGCAGAGAGAGCATGAAAGTAAATAAATGCGGTCGAGATGCGAGTATTGCGTAAAGTTTGCAGACCGCATTCGCAATGATAATGTAATGAATGCGAAAATGGATGAATGTAGGAGCCGAGGAAGACCAAGATTCACCTACCACTACCAAATTGGTAACTTTTTGTCTGAAGGTGAAGTCAGAAGCACTAGGAACCGTGCAGTATGTAAGGACCGCGTCTTATGGCGCTCGACTCTCTCTACCCTACCCGGCAAGAAACCTGGCGTGAAGATATGTATATGTATACAAGTAATACAACGAACCCCCTTATTACCTAGTACAATATTGTAATTTCTATCATTGAAATCTAAGGCCGATGAATTAATAATGCTCCAAAGCTCTAATTCACGATCCGCTAAGTGTAGATACAGCGAAGATCACATCATGCTAGACAAGTGCGATTGTAACTCATATTGAAATAATCGGTTCAAAGGTCAAATTATCAAGCTCTACGTGCACTTGGCTGTACAATATATGTCTCACATTTTTTTCAATAAATTATTTCATCTTGAACCTAAATGAATGTGTACCCATTCCGATATTGTTTCAGTCTGTACCTCAAAAAGGGACGCGTACTATGTATTCAACTGTCAACTTTGATGTAGGACGGGTAATATCTGCACTGTGTCCGTAACAATGTTGGGTTTTAATTTGAATTCGCAGAGTGCGGGATACGCTCAACTCGGAATACAACTTTTACAACTTGTAAAAATAAAATTGTCGTGCGACAGAACGACACAAAAAGCCGTCAAGTGCGAGACCGACTCGCGCTCTGAGGGCTCCGTAAAAAAATATTTTCGCAAATTATTGTCGCAAGAAAAGTATTTTTGAGATGTAACTACAAATTACGGGTTTCGGATTTTTTCCTTTACTTATATATGCTACATGATATTGCTTCTTACCAAATTTCATGATTCTAGGTCAACGTTAAGTATCCTGTTTTGATTCCTTTGCGAGTGTCAAAATATAAACGAGACATAAACAGCCGTATCTTTTGATTGCGTTGTCCTTAGAAGTTTGATTTTTTCACGGCTCGTAGGGATTACAGACCTGAGTATTTGATATTAATTTCAGATTGATAATTCCACCCGTACCTGATGAAAAGGGTCTTGACAGACAGCCAGACGGACAACTAAGTAATCTTATAAGGGTTTCGTTTTTCCTTTTAATGTACGGAGCCCTAAAAATTTGTGTTTTATACATATATCTTCATCCTAGTGTCAGCTCGTTTCCTAAGCTTAACAACTTGGTGAAGGTATTGATTTTGGCATGGAGCGACTGCCGTCAAACCTTCACAGCGTAGAAAGGAAACCAGACCTTTCTTAGCTTAGGTCTCACTATGTTTTCCTTCACCGACGATCAAGTGATAATTAGAATGAGTACAATAATATGCTACGTTGACGAGCTGGATAACGCAACGGTTTATAACGCGACTTTGACACCGGCGCTCGTGGGTTCGATTCCCATACATGACAAATATCTGTTTGTCTTAGTCTAAGTGTTTGAAGAGAGGTAGGGTGCATCAAAACAGCCCATCTGGGAAAGAACCTCCACCTCACAGAAAACCGCAGTCAAATAACAACTCTCTAGAGGGTTGTTGTGTTCCTGTATGTGAGTGAGGTTCCCACTAAGCTCCTAAGGGGTTGCTGCTGTGTAGCAGCAGGGATGGCATCGCGCGAGTGATACTTAATGTATTGCAAGCGTTCAAAGGCTACTGTAACTGCTTTACATCAGGTGGGCCGTATGCTTGTAAACTCCCAATGTGGTATATATAAAACAACTTACATAATACAGTATTTACTGTAATAGCCGTTTGACACGAATCGAATCCATGAGCCTTGTTGTTAAAGTAGCAATGCTAACCACTCCGCTACTGACTACATATTACTATGCTTCCATGTACCTAATTATTAATTGAAAACGGTAAACAATCCAATCGAAAATTTTCGTTAATAGATTCAGGCGTTATTTTGTGTAGTTAAATTTACATACAATTTAATTTATCCTGCTTTGTGTGCTTCTGATACCAATTAGTTCACGTGAACTAGCACCGTCGGCGTCGTCTGGACGACCATGAACCGAGGCAGAGACTAATGGAGCAGCCATGGCAGCGACGGCATCTACTAACTGTAGTGGGTTGTTCATAATGTTTACCAGACAAGCATACATACACAAGTAGGCGTACTCTTGTTTTAGTGGTATAAAAATACTAAGAAAAGCTTTATAACTTCACTATTTATTTATAATATCACGCCAAGTTCCTTGCAGGGTAACCAGAGACAACCTAGCCTTGCCCACGGCAGGGGTGCTAGTATAAAAAAAAACCAGATACAACCGAGTTCCACATGCCTAATATTTCCCTAACATGAAGAAGTATGGTATACATCCATACAGATGCAATCATAAGGACAACGTGCGTATATACATTCTTTCTACGATGCAGTATAAAAATTCAAAAAGAAAATAATGTGGCAGCCGAGAAAATGCTTCATGCAAGGCTTTATGATAAATATTTCAAGAAAAGTTTTTGAATTTCAGTGATGTACGCGCTAGAGCTATTTTGAAGTTACAACATGAGGTATTCACAGGGCTGTCACTTTGGAATAAAAATAATAATAAACGCTGGTTTATAGTAGACAGATAGACTACAAAGTGTTCTTATATACAATTGCAAAAGGAATCCTTTAGGCAATTTTAGGCACGGAACTCAAAAAAAAATTACGATTAGGAACTAATAACTAATACTAATACTAATAACTAAATAAATAAATAAAAACTAATAACACAACTTTTACGTTACATTTAATTGAACACAATATTTTAACCATTTACACATCTAATAACATAATGTAATTTGGAAACATGTAAATAGTATGTTAATCATTATCATCCGAGCGTTAGTCCAAGTTGCGTTCTACGCTCTTGCTTTGGAGCCCGCTTTTCGACTTCTGCACTTAGCCAATTCGCCCGGTCTCTTGCATCCCTTACTGTGAGACAATTGACACGCATGTAAATAGTATGTTAATCAATCAATGATAAATTAACAAGGTACTCACATATTTCAAAATTACATAACATTTATATATTCAACGCCATGTCCCTTGCAGAGTAGGCAGAGAATCGAGCGCCACAACATTCGCTCCTTATACAACTCACTCGCTTCTTTTACTTTCATAACACTTTTCATGCACATTCGCTTAAAATCGACTACAGATTACCTATTCTGATTTACATCACTGCTATTATACTACTTACACTTATAGGTTGAAAAAAATAACTTTTGCATGGCATTGCCTGTCACTGTACCATTAGTCGTCACTGGACACTCCGAAGTAAAATATTTAGGATGGTATTTTCTTTCTGGCCGGTGAGGCTCACCTAGCGAGAAGCATTTTATTGATTTTGTAAGATTTCATTACTTGAAAATCTATAATATATAGAGAAATAACATTAAGACAGTTCCTCGATTTAACCATAACATTTACATAACTTCCAACGTAACCTCTATGACGATATCATAAATTGAATTTTATGTTCATATAACAATGTAAATTTATATTTACTTCAATACTCTATGAAACGCATTCATATGAAATTATTATTCTTTATATTTAAAAAATATATAAATACATAGATATAAATTTTAATATGATGATAAGATTTACATTTCTAGAGAACACGCGCTGTAGTATATTGCAGCATTTAAGTAAAAACCTTATCAATTTACTACACATTCATGTATTTTTATCAAAAGAAACAACAAGACCACACAGTCGACATAAATGTTGATGAGTACATGAATGTTATATGTATGTCAAAATTCAAGTACCTACTTATTGTTAGCTGAAGGGTATGGTGGTTATGATAATGGTGTGTAATGTAATTTAGTAGCATTACCAGGTTACTAAGGGTACAAATTTGACAAATGAATGGGTATATTAAAGAACTATGTGAACTATGTCTTCAGTTATATTTCTGATGAGGAAAATTTAGATAGATATAAATTTAGATATGTGAAAATCGTGTGTATGGTCTGTCTTTGTTTACTTGCAGAATCTGCTACGTCTCAAAAGGAAGTGTGGAATAGTACATATTGTAATACCTAATCGCCATTATAGCGGTAACAATTAGTTCAACGGTAATGTATTTTGTTTCTGTTGCAAATGAATTACAAGAATTAAATGCTCTTATTCTATTGACTTGATACTCTGTGCACAAAGTACGGAATGCGGTGCAGCGGGCGCTTTTCTATTTTATGCTCTGTGTCTCTCTTTTCACCTGCTGCGTATGACGTGACTTGGGGTCAATTAATTTTTTTACATAAAAACATAAATAATAATCAATTATGTGTTGACTGGTCGTGTTGAAAATACAATAAATACACGTTTAAGTCTTAGTTTTGTATGGAAATTGGCAGTGAGTCTAACGGAATATTTTGGAAAATCAAACGTCGTAGTAATGTTACTTTTTGTGGAAATTCCCTAATGGTCCAGGCCAATTGGTAATGGTGAGTTATAATAAAAATGCAATAATTACCGATCAGCTATTCCAATCGATTTTTCTGTCTGACATATCGGTTTTATCAAGCTTTAATCTAAACTGACTAGAAGAATTCACACACTATATGCAAAATTGTAAATTGATTAAGTTGTTGTACAGTTGATATGATAACACCGAAACAGCCAACGGACTGCACATTCGATATGTTTACCACCTTCATTTATGTAAAAAAAAATATTTATATACTGTCCAGGGCAGAAGAGAGGCAAATTTGAAAATCGTCGGTACCAGCCTCGGTGTAAACTGGACATGTACAAGAAAAATATATACAGCATATTATGCATATTATTATACCAGGCCACTCAGAAAGTATTGCGAAAAAAAGTTTTCATGTATTTTGAAAATATGATTATTTGTAAGTAAAAATTGGTACGTTCCAATTTCAAAATTTCCCTCCACATTTTTTGCGAGCCATATTATCGTGTCTCATTGAAAAATGGATTTGCGCCGGGAACATTTTCGCGATATGATTTTTTACGATATCAAGTGTCGCCTGAAACCGGACGAATCGTATGATAGACTTCAAATGGCATTCATGAAAGAAGACCCTTCCGAGGCAACCTTGTATCATGGGTATAATAAATTCAGACGGGCTGCTTTGATGTGCCCTACCTCTCTTAAAATTTACCTCTCTTGAATATTTGCATTTTGCACATTTAGTTAAAAAATATTTATTGAAGAACTCTGGAACAGAAATGTATTTCGGTAAATAAAGATATTGAATTCAATAGGTTGTGCGTGCAGCGTTTGACGCCCCTTGTAAGATAACCCAAGATGACGTGGCCTTGATACTGCTGGAATGCAGCCTGAAGTGGCTTTAAAACGATCGTCTAGTTTGCTTCATTTGTTTAGAATTTCAATTATTAGCGTGAATCTATAAACATTAAGAGCGGTTCAGGGAATTGATAGTTAGTCGGTTGTAGGCACGCTATTATGGCGTGTATAACGGTTCTTTGTGGGGTACTTGATAGGAGCGCCTGAATCCTTTACTGACCAGGATAATGCTTTAGGTCTTAAACCTTTAGCTAGCCTCAGCGTCTGCGCAGTCTTTTAATTGGAGGTCAGGAAAATTTCCTCTGACTTTTGCTATAATCAGCTTACGCGATTAATATAGTGACTTCTGTCATTATACCAATCTCGTAGAATTTTGCATATTTTTTTGATCGCTGCGTAAATAATTATACTTATTTTAAGTATTGTGTACACTATCATTAATTATCCTTACAGGATTATTATGGCATGTTTATAGGCTGGGCAATTTCACATGTGAGTTTAAATGGTCTGAGTAAACAATTCAGAGCCGCTAGCGAATCCAGTTGAGTCTACAGAAATCGGGCTGTGCGTAATTTTTGCCGCAAATCGGCTCACCTGGAGAGCGGTCTCCAGATGTAATAATAGCATGCACTTATCAAACCCGCGAGCTATGCTAGAATAATACTATAAGCTAAAGGTACTCTGCCGCCACTAAAATTAAAAAGCGCATATAAATGGTGTCCCTGGCTATCACAAGTGCGCCATTCATAAACGCCAACAAATAAAAATGCCCTTAGCCTCAGCGAGACTGTATGAATGCGTCATCCAGTCTCACCTACACAGAGGTACCTTTCAAGACAAAATTTAACTTAGCCACTATGCCACAGATTTAGGCATAGGCGTATGTATTTTACGTTACTCGCGAACGCGTATTCTGTGGAAAAGACACAACACTGAAAATTTAGTATAAAATAACGTGGAATTTCAGGATAACATAAACCATAGTCTTAAGGCTAAACTTAGCTTTCTGCAGGTCAGCTTAGTTGGGCTGAGCTGCGGTCCCGCGAAGAACTCGTGGTCCCGTACTGTGCAGCGTGGAGTCGGCGACCGTAGGCTGTCCCCGGCGGTGTTGCTACGCTGACCTCGGCGCCTTCGCGCTTTCGTGGGGAGTTTTCGAGTACTCGACCCTTGTAGGCTTTTCGTTTTCCGATACGAATTTATTTCAGAACCGAATTAATTATTATGATAAAAGCCACGACGTCGCACGACCGCACCGCGAGAACTCCGGAATCGAATGGACAATAACTATTATGGTACGCGCCACGATGTCGAACGTCCGACCGCCAGCACTCCCGAAAACCGAATGAATCGTCCAGCCGTGCGCCCGCATACCGCGCTCCACCGCGCCCCCGTCTCATCCGCTGGGTGACGCGCACTCTCATTGGTCAACTTAATTATCGCGTGGTAACAGCGGCGGCTTCCCACGCCCAAGCCGGCGACTCATTGTCGCCGTTCTTTTTCATGCACGTGCAAACCTTCTAGAGCCCCGTTCATGTTTCAATATGATACAATAGATAGGCCGCCTTCCTTTGTCTTCGCCTGTCTTTTGTTATCGATAGCTTTTAAAATTGCTTTTGTGCTTAATTTGTAGACGACCGCTTTCCAATTTTATGACATCCGGACGGCCTAACTAATTGTTTTATTTTCAATGCTCACCATGCAATTTACAAATTCCTGTTACCATGCCCAATATTATAATATTCGTACGACATGCGATTATAACTCCCCGAAAATTACACGTATGAAATGTCCACCACGCGCTGTCGCGTGGAGACATACGACCCCTCGAAGTACATGTATACACAGCTAAGTTCGCTATCAATTCCACAATATAACTCTTCAAAATATAATCTACGTTGTATCATTACACCCTGACTATCCAGCGTTCTCGTCTTTACTACCGAACAGTTCGAATTGAGTTCACCAAATCTGTAGGTGTCGAGTTTACAGCCAATTATGCCAGAAGTGGCGGTCATTGAAGTCAAATTGTGTTTGAAATTTGCATATGTTTGTCATGCAGTTAATTTAACGTTCAGTAATTAATAAGTTAGTGCAGTAATACCACATGATGTTAAGTGTTAGTTAGTAGCAATTTCAAATGATACTTCATACACTTGAGTTAATATATTATTAGTTTTTTTTTACATGTTTAGCAATCGGAACAAATATTTATACCTACGGACTGGAAGTATTTTTATAGGTCTGAGTTCATGTCTATAATATAGAATTGGACGTGAAGGAAAATAGTCCTAACGCTGTTTTGTTATCCATTTTTTAAGATGGTTAATATAGCAATTACTCCAAGTTACTACATTGTATACAATAGGACGACAAGTTAATACTTTTAAAACTGTATACATTGATAATCTTATAATTTATTAATTTAAGAGAGGTAGGGCGCATCAAAGCTGCATGTCTGGGGAAGTACCTCCAGCTCACAGAAAAACCGCAGCCAAATAACAACTCTCTAGAAGGTTGTTGTGTTCCTGCGTGTGAGTGAGGTAAGCTCTCAAGGAGTTGCTGTGTAAACAGCAGAGAAGGCATCGTGCGAGTGATACTTAATATATCGCAAGCGTTAATAGGCTACGGTACCCGCTTTACATCAAGGGGGCCGTATGCTTGTATGCCTCTCGACGTAGTATAAAAAATCAATTAAAAAAATTAACACCGAGCGACTTTTTTTATTATTTATTTAGGGATAATAAGTACTAGAACATCGCTGAAATGTGTTTATTTAGTTCTAAATTGGCAAAAGAAATAAATTGAAACTTATAACTTGCTATGTTCAAAGTGCTTAGCTGTTTGCGACAACAAAGGCGGCGGGTACTTTTAGGTCCGACTGCTAGCTAATCGAAATGCATACGAAAAATATTGTATAACTTTGATATCGTATTCCTTTAATGTTTTAACAGCTAGGCCTAGACAGACTAGACACATATATGGATTGGACACACAACTGCATCCTTCCCATTCGCAGTCTTATTTGTACGAAGGCGTGCTTATCTCTGTAAGACATCTGACGTTCCCTATCAACCAACTTTTGAGTGTTAGAGAGGAAACAGAGAACGTGCGGTTTACTGAAATTACAGATTTTATGTGTCGACGATAAACTGTGAATAATAAAAACCCATGGAGTTATCGATGATAATGAACTACCATATATTCCAAATTTCGGAAAAGAGTCGCGGAAAATAAATATCTCTTCACGTCCTATTCCTTTAAAGGATAGGTAAGAAGAACCAAGCGCCACATGGCTGGATCATCCTTCTTTTTATTAGCTATTTTGACGAGCTCGGTGGAGCAGTCGTGAATGACGCGACTTTGATACCAGCGCTCGTGCGTTCGATTCCCACACAAGGCAAACATTTGTGTGCATGAACATGTCTGTTTGTCTTGGTCTGGATGCTTTTTTTTTGACAGCGAAGCTTGCGGGTTCAATTTCTACACATAACAAACATTTGCTTGCATGAACAAGACTGTTTGTCTTGGTCTGGGTGTTTGAAGAGAGGTAAATGAAAGCAGCCCGTCTGGGGAAGTACCTCCACCTCACAGAAAACCGCAGCCAAATAATAACTACCTATAGGGCTGTTGTATTCCTGCATGTGAGTGAGGTCACCAGTACGCTCCCAAGGAGTTGCAGTGTAAGCAGCAGAGGAGGCATCGCGCGAGTGATACTTCGCAAACGTTATTAGGCTGCGGTACCCGCTTTACATCAGGCGGACCGTGTGCTTGTAGGCCTACCGACATAGTATAAAAAAAAAACAAATTATCGTTAGCTAGACGATTTCATATGTATAATATATAATATAATCGCTTGTGATTGAGAAATTATTATTTTTCAAAACAAAAACGTTTGATACACAATTTTACATATTATATCACACTCCTGCTACATAAATATATGGAATATAATTATATTTTTAGCTATCTATATCCTTACGCCCTTGTGGGGTAAGCAGAGAGAACTGAGCGCCACAAAACACGTTACTTACACACCTCTTTAACATTCATAGATCTTTTCATGCTTGCTTGATGATTCCTACGGCTCCTGACACCGTCATGATTGTATTTAATCGCATTAATAAAAACATCATAACTTGTGGGATTTATTGATAAAAAAGTTCGCGCTATTTCAAGTGTAAAAATGTAAACAAATAAATTGAAATTACGCAACGTAGTTTTGCGGGCCAAATAGGCCAGGTTTTGAGCCCTCCATCTGAATCAGGTACTCGTCTCGACATAAACGATGCCGTTTGTGTAACAGCCTGGGGGCGCACTCAGTAATCTCACTTCTATTTCCCGACAAATCGACCATTTGCCGACGCCAAAAATTCCACTCTCTCAATGTAGACCGAATTTTCCCTCTTGCGAGGGGCTTTACTTGGATGAAATGAAGATAGCATTAGCGTAGATACAATAAATAGACAATATTTTTTTCTACGAAAGCCTTTGTCACTACACTTTGTCATTTCGTATTATTACTTTCGGTAAATAATTATTCACCCATAGTTTGGTCATCCATACTCCATACTAATATTCTTTTTCGTCCTAGCGTTATCCCGTTTCTATCCAAAATCCATTAGGATTGGCGGGGTCCGCTATTTAAGCCTAAAATTTCACGAAGATACTGATTTTGACATGAAGCGACTGCCGTCAGACTTCTATCAACCAATCAATCAATATCAATATATTTATTTGCGTAAAATGTAGGTATTGACAATTATGTTGATAATTATTAGAGGTCCCATATACATTTTGCTTAATACAAAGCATGCAAAATTACAAAATAATAAACATTCAATTCTACAACCCGGAAGCAGAACCAGACCTCTTAGGTTAGGACGCACGTCTATCGAAATATAATTTTTGAACGTGCCGGTTTCCTCACGATGTTTTTCATCACCGCCAAGGAAATGATAATTACAAATATGTACATAAATCCGAAAACACGAATTTAGTGGTACATGCCAGGATATAATCCATACTAATATTATAAATGTGTAAGTATGTTCGTTTGTTTGTCCTTCTTTCGCATCAAAAAGTAGCAACGGCGTGCTGTGATTCTTTGTATGAAGATATATAGACATAGGCTTCTTTCTATCGCTGTAAAAGAACTCACTCTATGAACTAAATGTTTTCCTTCGACCGCGCGAACGAAGCAGCAAGTAACAGCTAGTAACTAATAATTCTAATCCCATGCTCGACACCATTGTGCAACATATAAACCGACTTGAAACGTAGCGGCACCTATAGATCATGCGTTAATTCAGCCAGATCTTACAGCTGCAAATAACACTTCCCTTCCACGTTCCACCTTCTACTTGCTACGTATATAGCGAGGATATTTCAAACAACTTTTCTTAACGTATGCTTCTTCTGTTTTCTCTTATACAGCTTACTCTCAAAGTGACATAGTTTAATACGTATAGCTAATACACAAAGCTGTGCAAATTATCAAAAATATTTTCGTACTTCACGGAACCATGGCTCAAATGTGGGAAATATTTACATATTGGGAACAGCCACGTGAATTGGTCTGCAATCAATATCCCAGAATCAACAGTGTCTGGTCTGAATGGTTGACACATTTGCAGACGGCCAGGCAACACCCTAGTGTGTCCTTTGTTATGGAAATACAATCAAAAATTCAAATGTTATGCTTTTAGAATTCCGTTGTCTAATGACAGACTCTGGTAAGCTTGTAATTACGTCTCCTCGACATGTGCATCATAGCCAGTTTGTTTAATAACTACGAGTACTATCTACTATTGTAATAAAATTTGCGCAAATATTGAAAATAAAATAAGTTATTACCTTTGCTTAGTGTGCATGTTATGAAGCTGTTTACGAGGGAGGGTGTTTAATAATATGTTTTCAATTTAAAATGACATCTTTGCAATGTGCCGTAATCTGCTTCATAACATGCCCATAAAGCGGGAGCACCTTTTTTTAATTTTTTTTGTCCTAATCTAATTCTAACATATAACCACAATTTTCAACTAAATTTTTTATCTGCTTGAAATAAACATTACAATATATGAAATACAATCATTTGTTGAGATGTGTTATGTTGCTCGGTCCTCCCTGCCTACCCCGCACGGGCCCTAGCGTGTAGATATACATATATAATTATATCATGGGTGTCTGTACCTATATCGGTCTCCCCTTAGTTTTCGGGAAATTGCCAGAGATAATGGAAATGTTTCATTTCCATTATCTTCGCTATAAGATTGCTTCGTCAAAACAATAATATAAGAATATCTCTTTCCAATCTGTTATGGATAAGAAGAGATAGACAAAAGGTACGTTCATTGTTGGTTTTAAATACATTTGTTTTGATCTTACTGTCTTATTTATAATTTTTATATGAACATACACAGTCGCCAAAAGGTGTTTATTGTGCTCGTCCAGACGCAAGAAATAAATGTAAACATATAATCAATAAAGTGTAAAGGCATGTGCGTAACTGTCTGCAACAATATTATTATCTAAATGTGTAACATATAAGATTGTACTACAAATGTATATGATGAATACTGTATGTATCACAGTCGGAACTCGGAACATGAATTACAAACGTGAGGTTTAGCCTTCTACATAGCGTCTCGTATGTAATATACTCTCTACATTATACATGATGATTAGAAACCTAAACTATAAAAGTAAGAACTACTTATTTCAACGTGGAAACGTTGTGTCCACATTTATAACATTTTAGAAAACTTCAAACTTTGGCACATATAAATTATCATAAACCTGCAATAGTATAAATAAAAATCGGCCAAGTGCGAGTCGGACTCGCGCAAGAAGGGTTCCGTACCATTATCTATAAAAACGGCAAAAAAAATCACGTTTGTTGTATGGGAGCCCCTCTTAAATATAGGTTTTATTTTAATAAAATTATTTATTCTTAAAGTGAATATATAACTAAATATTCTGTGAATATTTCAAGCGTCTACCTGTTGCCGTTATCAATATCGAGCAAAAATGAGCAAAAAAATCACGTTTGTTTTATAGGAACCCCCTTAAATATTTATTTTATGGTATTTTTTTAGTATTTTTTGTTATAGCGGCAACAGAAATACATCATCTGTGAAAATTTTCAACTGTCTAACTATCACGGTTCATGAGATACAGTCTGGTGACAGACGGACGAACGGACGGACGGACAGTGGAGCCTCAGTAATAGGGTTCCGTTTTACGTTTTGGGTACGGAACCCTAAAAACCACAGATTATTGCAACACTATTATAATAATTCTGGTGAATGGTAGCGTAGTGGTTAGTTACGGTGTTTTGACACCAACGTCCTTGGGCTCAATTTCCACACAGGATAACAAATCGTCATGTTCATGTGCATGAACATGTTTGTTTTCAAAAGGGTTAGAGTCCCACACAGGACAACGCTCGGTTCTCTCTGCCTACCCCACAATTTTACGCACCGCAAGTGCCGCATCAACAGTAGACCTGCCGATGGCGAAGCCGTATTTATTTTTATGAAATTGAGGGCCACCGGGCAACAAATGTGGTACAATTAAACGTTCAAGTAGTTTACCCAACGATGGTAGTAGGGTAATAGGGCGATAAGACTTCGGATCGTCGGTTTGCTTATCACCGCTTTTTGGTATTATTTTTATAACACCACTGCGCAAAACTCCAGGGAAGTTACCTTTTACAATACACCGGTTTAATACCTTAAAATAGGTTCAGAAGCTACTTTACAAGCTTCTTTGATCATTTTGTTTGAGATTTTATCATCACCAGAAGCTTTATTTGTTGGTAATGTTTTAACAACATGTAGAAATTTGTCCATTGACACCACAGTTGACATTGGAGGTGGACACCTGTGTTGCGATCATACGTAGGCTATGATAACCGTTTTACATCAGGTGGCGCGCGACGTTGTAAAAAAACCTATTGCTCGCGAGCGACCTCTTCCAAGTTTCGCTGGCACGGGAAGGAATATTGTAATTGGTCAGGAAATTCTTCGGCTGCAGTCTACCGTAAGGTTGAGATACTTTCCATGTCAGGTTGCTCCAGACTAAATATCACTGTAGTCTACCTCTCTTTTGCTACGAGCACCTACATCAGATGAGAATGGACGATGGCTCAACGGCAATGATGAGCAACGCACACTGCCGTACTTACGACAAACGTACTAAGTAGGTTCTGACGCTTGTCGAGAAAAACGTGTTTTACGTTTTTATTTTTAATTTACTTATATCTCTAAAACTACACAATGTACTACCATAAAAGTTGTAACAAAACAAAGAGAAGGATGTCAAAAATACAAAAAAATATATTATATTAAATATATGGATACAGTTCTTCTATCCGTGTGTATGTCATTGAACTCCTCCTAAACGGTTGGACCGCTTTTGATGAAATAGTTTTGTGTGTGTTTGAGTGTGTCCCTAAATGGTATAGAATCACAATTGGACCCGGTAGATGGCGTTGCAATCAAGTACTAGGTACCTATGTTTTATTTTCAGGCAGAACTACGTCCGCCGGGCTCGCTAGTGCAATTTATAATTGTTTTTTGAAGGTATACTTCTTTAGGCGCGTTATGAAAAAATGATGAGAGTGAAATTTTAAGACGCGCGCGGATCACTGTAACACAAAAGTAACATGTTGAAGCTGCCCCCTAAACCGCTCATTACGTCACGAAAAATATGCTCAAAACTGCAACCAAATAACCAAACAACAAGAATTGATTGAGTAAAATTTAATGCGGTTTTCCGTGAGGTAGTAACGTAACTCACTCGCATGAATACAACAACCCTCCAGGAAAATGTTATTTGGCTGCAGTTTTCCGTGTGATAATAACGTCACTCACTCGCATGAACACAACAACCCACCAGGGATTTGTTATTTGGCTGCAGTTTTCTGTGAGGTAGTAACGTCACTCACTCGCATGAATACAACAACCTCCAGGGAATCGTTGTTCGGCTGCAGTTGCCTGTAAGGTGGTAACGTCACTCACTCGCATGAACACAACATCCCTCCAGGGACTTGTTATTTAATGATGCCAGAGAAGTGTAACTTCTCACGCGCGTACATAAGTACACGCACCCATTTTTTTGTATTTTTGACATCTTATAACCATATATTTATATGTTGATGAATATAGGTATGATTCTTCTTCTTAGCATTATCCCTTGGTCCTAATCCATTCGCCATGGGTCCGCTATCTAAGCCTAAAAATTTAGCGAAGATACTGATTTTGACATGGAACGACAGACCTTCACAACGCAGAGGGAAAACCGGACGTTCCTTAGGTTAGGCCACACGTCCAAAACATAATTTCTTGGACATGCGAGTTTCCATACGATGTTTTCTTATAATTACAAATATGTGGTTATAAGTATATAATAAAGTAAACCTTCAATCGAAGTTTTAATTATTGCATTGATGAATGTCTAAATGACTAATGAAGGAATCATAAAATATCACTTTTAGAATTTTGTAGATCTCGCTTTATTGATTTTAGATATTGAACTAACCCAATTTCGTTAAAACCTTTAGTTAGTGCGTTTATTGTTCGGCAGTACACCATAAACACAAATTGATTACAAAATAAATACTTACAGAAATACTTACTTCAAATATATTTTCAGGCTTATCATAAAAAGTACATAAAAGTTTCGCATTGACGTAGTTCTGTGAGACAGCGTCTCGCATGCATAATTTTGTCATTTGGGCGAGAAGCGCAAAGACGTACTTACGACGACGAATGCACCGCAAAGGGTGTTTACGAGTAGGTATGTGAGTGCGAAGACGTTCACGTGCATAATAAATTTAAATAATTACCACGAACATTGCCATAAATAAAAGGCAATAATTAATGAAACTAGAAGAGCTTGACTCATCCATTAAATCTGATTGTTAATGCGAAATCGCAAAATGTTAGTAAGGTCACCTTCTTCTTCTTAGCGTCATCCCGATTCCTAATCCTAAGGACTGGCGGGGTCCGCTACCTATGCCTAAGGATTTGGCGTAGATACTGATTTTTATATGGAACGACTGCCGTCAGATCTGCATAACCCAGAGGGTAAACCAGACCTTTCTTTGGTTAGGGTCACACGTCTTTCGATATATAATTTCTTGGACGTGCGGGTTTCCTCACGTTGGTTCCCTTCGCCGTCGAGCAAGTGAATTTATGTACAAATATGTACATAAATTCGAAAAATACGCATTTAGAGATACATTCCAGGATTAGAACCGGGGTTAGTAAGTTTACCAAGCAGATTAAAATTTAATGCGGCTTATGTTCGCATGCGATGAAGTTCAATTAAATAGTAGTAAATGCATTGAATAATCAAATAAATGAAGTTCAATTAAGTAAGTAGTTCAAGTAATTATAAGTATTCTTTATTTATTATATTCTAAAAAACGACGATTGAAAAATGATCTAAAGCCAATTTTCTAAAGCAGATAATGATGTTATTTCTATTGCTATGTTATCTAATGTTTTTCAGTGTGCACATAAAGTGTTTATGCTTGTACGTATGCGTTTGTGAACGTATGTTTGTCCACGTGTGTGTTAAAAATAAACGACACAGATTTTTATCTTGTATACCTAATATAATTTACTTGAGCTCCTTTCGTCTGACAAATATTTATTATTCAAATTGGCTGTGGTTTATCATTTGTATCACGGTATAAATAAGCAGGTACATAAAAACGCGAATTGCATAACAATGATCTAATTTTTATTTGCTTTCCAAACTCTCGTTTTGTGGTCCGCATCGAATATTTACCTCACGTACCAGTTTAATGAAACTTTTTCCGTTGTGTAACTAAATAATTTTCTAACGAAATGTAAAGAGCCAAACGGAACCTTATTTCGATAAATGCAATTGTTTAGTTTGTTATTGCTAATGCGTGAATACGTATTAGGTTTCATGGTAAAAAAAATAAAATATAATAATAAAATTTTCCGTGATAAACCCGTGCTATTTAACGTAATCGTAAAAAGTCGATTATACAAGCTTTTATTAAATTCTCTTAAATTCACGATTGCCTCATGATTTGAATGATCGGCAGAAAGAAACGCGTGTTGAAACTTGAAACAAGGGATCGGTAAGATGTGAAGGAATATTGGACCGAAGTGTGACATGGGACGAAAAGTGGATTGTATGCGATAACCGTAAGCGAAAATGCAACAGCTGACCCCAGGTCAAACGCCGCAACAGTGCACTAAAATAAAGCTTACCAATAAAAAGGTAATAGTAACTGTTTGGTGATCTCTTTATGGCGTTATTCACTATAGCTTTCTCAGATCTGGTCAAGCAATAACAGCACATGTTTACTGTGCCAAACTTCGAACAATGATGACGAAACGGGTAGTGAAACAGCTCCGACTCGTGAATCGATCTTCACCATTATTGCTCCATGATAACGCAAGATCTCACACTGCACCATTAACCAGAAACCATTGTAACTCTACAGGAGCTGCAGTTAGAAACCATACGTCATCCTCCGTACTCACCAGACCTTGCTCCAAGTACCATTTTTTCGTGATTTGAACAATTTTCTACATGGTAAAGTTTCTTCCCAGGGGGCAGTACAAAATGCTTTCATGCAGTTTGTCGAATCTAGATCCCCAGAGTTCTATCGCAAAGCATAAATAAAGTCGCTAGTATATAGGTATATACAAGTGAAGTGTCCTTTTTCTTTTCTTTTCTCATCTCTTTAGTAAAGTACTCGTACTATTAAACAACCTACTATTTTGTTAATTTTTTAGCCTAGCCTGACAACTGTCAGTTTCTCTGTATGTGATAAACGTATATTTCAATATGGCTTTATATTGTGTAACAATTTCTATCTATAACTTCACGCCAAATCCCTTGCGGGGTAGGCAGAGAGAACCGAGCGCCACGTGACTCGATCCTTACATATCTCACTCGCTTCTTTAACATTTATTGCTCTTCTCATGCACGCTCGCCGGTTTCTAGGGCTCCTGACATCACCTTCTGATAGAACACGACCAATTTGGTCATGGTAGGTAAGTTTAGTGTAACAATTTATATTGTCTATTGAAATGATAACTTCTTATGGAAGGGTAAACCGCTTCGTTACGTAACGCGTTACGGCGCCAGTCTGTCTGACTTCCCTTTCTCTCACACATACGGTAGCTTTAATTATATGTAGATTAGTTTAAGTTATCACTTCTGTCGGGCGTTCCGAGATGCACATGTTTTTTTTGTAATGTAATTTATAACTTTGTGTGTTCCTTCGAGGTTCCTTGCGGGGTAGCAAAACCGAGCTCCATAAGACGACTCCAGGAGCTCTGTTCTGCTACCCCGCAATGAACCTGGCGTAAAGATTAAGAGTTAAATTGAAAAATAAACATGTAAATTTGATGATAGCACAATATTACACATTGTAGTGTTACTTCAATAAATTCCCGAGTAAGCGCTTCGTTAACAGTGAAAATGTTAAGCAAAGGCGAGCCTCCATGTATTTTTAGCGCTTAGATGCTACGGCAATCGCTTCATGCTTTCAAGCTGACCGTATTTGCTTATTTGCCACTGGAGTGCATAAAAAATACTAAAAGATAAAAATCATTTATTTGCCATTAGATCCTTACGGGCACTTAGACACGTCTTACATTCTTTAAATTAAATCATATTGTATTTTAATAATTTTCCAGTTTTTTTTTTTACTTTTAATCTCTCTTTTTAATCTACCAGCATTTCGGAAATGATCATTGGCGAAGAAGAAATACTCTAAAACCTTTCCCAATAAGAACTTATGTAATTTCCATATATATTTTGTACGCGACAATATTTACGACACTTACGAGTATATTATGCGTTGACGTCAGTTTTCATATGTAAATTCCTCCGCGGCATTAATTCGGGGGAGTGCACGTAATAAAATGCAATAAAAACGATTTACTGCACTTTTCCGCCCTCTCGACATAGTATATAGATACAACAGTAAGACCAGGATATATTGTTTACGCACAAATATTTTGTTTACATAAGAACGACCATACAAAATCGCTCACAGACAGGGATACATACTCTCACATACAGAATCATTCGCTCAAAAGCGACATAAAACAACTCTACGGACTTAGTAAATAGATATAGTAAGGAGGTCCATGCTTAACAACAAAAGTTGTGTTTCCACTTTTGCACATATATCAAATTTGACTTTCCATTTTAACTAACTTAAAAGAGAATTCAAATAACACATCAACCCTTACTCATCCCATTGCAGGGATACGGGCCTCCTTTCAACCGAAGGGGTTTACCACCACGCTGGTCAAATGCGGATTGGCGGTGGCTAGTGTTTTCAAGCCGCCCGAGGGCCAATGACTTAGCTTAACGACTGTCATCTATCGACAACAGCCGGAACCGACGGTTACCGTGTCCTTCGAAGCACGGAGAAACTCGAGATAGATAAACCCATCCATAGACAGGCTGCGGTTGCTTAACATGCGTGTTTGGTTCTAACCAAGTCATTCTAATGGCACGCGCAACGACGCAATTAAGCTCTCTCAATTCAAATAAATAGTAAAAGATATTTCAAATGTATAGCTTTGATCGGGATCAGTTACGTATAGGAAATAGGAAGTACTACATTTTTATCCTTGGGAAAAAAGCATACGTCTAGCCTGATGTTAAGCAGTAATACCTATGGCAATTCGCGCCCTGGTGTTGCCAGGAGTATCACGCGCGCATTACCGATCCTGTATAAATATTAACAAGCTTTTATTGAAGAACAAAACTTCGCTTTTTTACTTCAGATTTAGGTCCAGTTTAAGTTTGGTTGATACTTTTTATGTATGGTTAACATAGATCGGCGTGCAACCAATCTAGGTGCGATTTGGTTCGGTTTAGATACATTTTCGCTCTGGTATAGGTCTCGATCAAGCTTTAAGTTGAGCTTGCGTTGTAAGTTTTAAGGTAGATTAAAGTATGTAAAGTAGTTATGTAGCTATGATCGTAACAGAAATATTTTTGATATAATATCGCAAGTTATACGCGCGAGTAACATTGCCTGTATTGCAAGTATTTATAGGCTATCCCCATTGTATAACAAGTACCTAAGCACCAAATATTCTTTAGCATTCGTTGCTCTTCTCATGCACGTTCGTCGGTTTCTAAAGCTCTTGACATCACCTTCTGTTAAAATACGAACAATTTGGTCATGGGAGTTTTGGTTTTCGTCCTCGGCTCCTACATCCTTTTACTCTGTTTCACAATTCTTTCCTCATGCATTCTTTCTACATGTCTGAACCAACGGAGCAAGCCTTATTTTAACAACGCCATTCCCTTTTGGACCACTCATTATTTCCAAAATTACTATATTAATTTGAAATAGTTAACTTGTATTAGCCTAATTTATTTCAAATTACGCTGCTGTATTATTTACATATTATGAGTTTGTACCTACGCCGCTTATAACTCTTAATATTTCTGATTGCTGTCGTTTTTCATACACTCTAAAGCCATGGACTTTTGTGGAATTTTCACAAACCTCTGTAAAAGTTCTATAATAATTTGTATGTATAACCAGAACCGAAGAGTATGACCAGACACTATGCTTAGCGTTTGTAGACTATAAGAATGCTTTCGATTCGATCGAGATTTAGGCTGTGCTCCAGTCTCTCCAGCGGTGCCGCATTGATTATAGGTATATCGAAGTGTTGAGGAGTGTATATGAAAATGAGACCATGTCGATCCGACTACAGGACCAGAGTACGAGACCTATCCAATTGCAGAGAGGAGCGAGACAGGGAGATGTTGTTTCTCCGAAACTGTTTGCGGCTGCATTGGAAGATGTTTTCAAGCTACTGGACTGGAAGAGATATCAACGGCGAGTATATCACTCACCTTCGATTTGACGGTGATATAGTAATCATGGCGAAATTGTTGGAGGACTTGAAAACAATGCTTGGTGATCTCGACAGAGCATCCCAACGAGTGGTCTTAAAATGAACATGGACAAAACGAAAATCATGTCGAATGTACATGTTGTACCCACTCCAGTCTCAGTTGGGAGCTCGGTTCTTGATGTTGTTGATGAGTATGTCTACCTAGGACAAACAGTCCAGCTACGAAGATCCAACTTAGAGAAAGAGGTCTCAACGAATCCAACTCGGATGGGCAGCGTTTGATAAATTGCGAAAAATTTTCTCATCCAAAATACCTCAATGTCTCAAGACGACAGTCTTTGACCAGTGTGTGTTGCCAGTCATGACTTACGGCACAGAAACGTGGTCGCTTAGTATGGGCTCAAGGTTGCACAGCGTGCGATGGAGAGAGCCATGCTCGGAGTTTCTCTACGAGATAAATTCAGAAATGTGCGCATCCGTAGCAGAACAAGAGTTACCGACGTGGCTCTAAGGATCAGCAAGCTGAAGTACCAATGGGCAGACCACATTGCTCGGAGAACCGATGGCCGTTGGGGCAGAAAAATTCTCGAATGTCGACCACGAACCGGAAAACGCCGTATAGGACAGCCCCTCACGCCATCGCAGGGAGCAGGGACCGATCGCTGTGGAATCGCTGAAGTCAAAGTCAGCAGTGGACGTCCTTTAGCTGATATGATGATGATGAATTTATATGTATGCATATCTTTACGCCAGGTCCCGTGCGGGTAGGCAGAGAGAACCGAGTATCACAAGACGCGATCCTTACACTCCTCGCTCTTTCATGTACGCTCGCTGGTTGTCTGACATCACCATATGATAAAACTCGACCTTAGTCATGGTAGGTGAGACTTTATCGCCTCCTACATCCTTCTACTTTCGCATTGTACCTAGCCACTCAAAAAGTATTGCGAAAAATGTTTATATGTATGAGAGACTGACCAGTTATAATCTACACACATCAAAAGTGTCTAGGGATCAACATATATTTTTGCAATAACTTTTCTCCTGATTGATATTAATTAAAATTTTCTTTAAGGATTCATCAAATAAAGTGTTTTCGTTTGTCTACAGTAACGATAAACCAAGTCACCTTTGCATTAATAAAGGAATTTGCCATTTTCATAATAAAGGGATTTTTGACATTTGAACCACTAACATTAAAGTTCGAAAAAAAGACTGAAATAACAGTTTTCTTTAAAATTTTATTGGGTAACTTAAACAATTAATAATCCGTGTTTCTACCGCGAACACTAACAACACAAGAACATCGGTTTGGCATACTCAAAAAGAGTTCATCCAAATCACGCTGTGGAATGGCCGCCCATGTTCGTTGCAACAACAAAAAAAGGTCTTCTTGCGACTGGATACCCTCCATATTCGGCAGAGCTCTTCTCTGTAGCATATCCCATGCATGGACACGGAGACAAGACCGATACATTCAAATCACAACTCGAAGAGCTCCAACAATAACCGCCATGATGTTAGCCGTGACGCTTCATCACTCTTCAGGGAACTTAATTAGCGACCAAACAGTCAGAAACCGCTTGCATGAAGTGAACCTTCATTCCCGAAGACCGCTAAGGGTACCACCTATAGCAATGCACAATCGTAGGATTCGATATCAATGGGCTCTTGAACACAGAAATTGGGCAGAAGAACAATGGCGTTTCGTGTGCTTTTCTGATGAGTCTCGTTTTGGTATGAGACCGGATACAAGACGTATACGACACTGGAGAACCCCTGGACGCCAACAGCGATTAAAATCCTGCCAGTAAGTCCATCCTTATAGTGGTGGAACCATCATGGTATGGGCGGGTATTTGGATCGGCGGAAGAACTGAGTTGATTTGGATCAGAGGCAACCTCAACGCTCAAATTTATGCTGAGACGATTGTATCAGACGTCATCGTTCCTCTACAAGTGCAAATCGGTCCCTTATTTCAGTTAATGCATGATAATGCACGACCGCACACCGCAAGAGTTGTAAGACAGACTCTCGCCGCAGCTAACATCAATGTCATGCCCTGGCCTGCTCAGTCGCCAGACTTGAACCCGATTGAGCATGCATGGGATATGCTACAGAGAAGAGCTCTGCCGAATATGGAGGGTATCCAGTCGCAAGAAGACCTTTTTTTGTTGTTGCAACGAACATGGGCGGCCATTCCACAGCGTGATTTGGATGAACTCATTTTGAGTATGCCAAACCGATGTTCTTGTGTTGTTAGTGTTCGCGGTAGAAACACGGATTATTAATTGTTTAAGTTACCCAATAAAATTTTAAAGAAAACTGTTATTTTAGTCTTTTTTTCGAACTTTAATGTTAGTGGTTCAAATGTCAAAAATCCCTTTATTATGAAAATGCAAATTTCTTTATTAATGCAAAGGTGACTTGGTTTATCGTTACTGTAGACAAACGAAAACACTTTATTTGATGAATCCTTAAAGAAAATTTTAATTAATATCAATCAGGAGAAAAGTTATTGCAAAAATATATGTTGATCCCTAGACACTTTTGATGTGTGTATTTTGAAAATGAAGTAAAAATAGGTACGTTCGTACATATGTATTTCAAAATTTCTCTCCATATTTTTAGCGAGCTAATTTTAATTGTCGTGTCTCATTGAAAAATATGGAACGATTTCAAGTGTCGCCTGAAATCGGAGGAACCGTCCGATAGACTTTAAATGGCATTCATGGATGAAGGCCCTTCCAAGGCAACCGAGTACGTTGGTATAATGATTGAATTCATTGTCCGGGTGAAATTGTGCCGTGATATAATCTACACATTTGAAGCAGGCTCGTCTCAGCGCGTTTGCGACATCATTACAGGTGATGAGTCCTGGATTTATCGATACGATCCAGAAACGAAGCGCCAGTCGACGGTTTGGGTGTTTCAAAACGAATCAATGTCTACCAAAGTGAAGCGATCTAGAAGCAGGGGGAAGATTATGATCTCTTGCTTTTTCAGTATGACTGGCTACCTGGTGTCAATTCCTTTACAGAACCAAAGAAGCATCAACGCCAAATGGTGTAGTATACCATGCTTGACAGAAATTTTCTATGTTGTGAGCAACAAGCGATCAAACACAGGGCTCCATGGGCTACTCCACCACGACAACGCGCCCGCGCACACCGTGCTCAAAACGAGGATCTTCCTGGACAGCACGCCGGTGACTTCGAGACCAAAATAAAAAATCTGTTTAAAGGGATACAATTTTCATCGCCGAAAGATGCACTGTCAGCGTTCGAGCAGGCTGTAAATGAGGTGTCTGCGGCGGACTGGAAAAAATGTTTTGAGAACTGGTTCAGACGCATTAAACTTTGCATAGAAGCTGGTGGAGAGTACTTTGAAAAGATTTAATCAAAAAATATTTACCTATAGAACACTTTTTTTATTTTCGCTCAACTTTCAGAGTGTATCCACGTATAGCTGTTTCGTCATTCTTTCATTGTGCATTCTTTCCACATGTCCAAACCAATAGAGCATGCAACACACTCTTTTTCAGGCCATTTCTATTTCTTACATCATCATTGCCAACGCGTTCAGCAGTCAACAATAATTTGTGTTACATAAAATTGATTTTTAAAAAATAATCACGAACGGTATTACCTACATTATTGGCACAGCATAGCCGATACAAAGCTGCCAAGAAACTCCTTATAGTAACAAAAGCTAGGTACATAACACACTGCTTGCAATAGTTATAGCACCCGAGGCAAACTTGTCGAGTATAAAATTGCTTTCCGGTAGACTTTCAAATATCTCACGAAATATCGCCTCCACTTCAAAATAATGATGCAAAATGTATTTGTTGCACACTTCCACCGAGGCGGAGATATGAAATACCGCCTGCAATGGTTGAAAGCTCCTAGCGCAGACATAGACAAATGTATTGAAGACATGAAATATCCATCAATATGTTATTAGGAACGCACAGTTGACAAGTTGATCTAATTGGCCTAGTCCTCTATGGCGATAAAGAAAAGCGTAGTTTTTTTTATACAACATCGAGAACATTTAAGCTTACGGCCCCCATGATATAAAGTGCTTACAGTAGCCTACTAACGCTCGCAATGCGTTAGGTATCGCTCGCGTGATGCCACCTCTGCTGCGAACACTGTAATTCTAGTTTGTGAGAGCTAGGGCGCACCAAAACACCCCTACAGGAGAAGTACCTCCATCTCACAGAAAACTGCAGTCTAATAACAGACTCCCTGAAGGGTTGTTGTGTTCCTGCGTGTGATTGAGGTCACCAGTAAGCTCCCAAGGAGTTGCTGTGTTAGCGTAGCCTCTCGACGTTGTATAAAAAAAAGCTCCTAAGAAGCTAACCGCACTCACTCGTAGGAATACTACAACCCTCCAGAGAGATATTTGCCTTCTGTTATCTTTGAAGTGGAGGTACGAGTACTTCGCCAGTAGGGCTGCTGTAATAGGCCTACCTCTTTTATCTTTTTACAAGTAATTATGACTAATAGGACATTCTCCTCTTTGACATCTCTGACGGAAAGATCGTTTACAAACGCCATATGATAGATTTTAATCTTCTTATTTTTAAATTGTATTTTTCAATCATTATTTTTCAATCATTTCATTAAATATTAATTCCACTTGTATAATGTCTCGAAATTATATATGCACAATTCAAATAATGATGGCATAAAATGGTATTGACGTCTGTCTTCTAGTGTCATACTGAAAATATAGAATATTGAATGTCCTTTCTTCAAACTAGCTTCGAGAATATTCGACGCAGACTGGAAAACCCAATTGAAAATACGCCTGGCTGTACATATATGACTGCGAAGATAAAATAAAATTTGCTCAACCGGTAAAGCTGCTTAAATAAGTAACTTTAAGGGTATTCAAATCTATTTGAATACATATAACTAAGCAATAAAGAACGTTGAACTCGTATATTGTAGTTTTTAGGGTTCCGTACCCAAAGGGTAAAACGGAACCTCCGACTCCGTTGTCCGTCCGTCCGTCCGTCCGTCCGTCTGTCACCAGGCTGTATCTCATGAACCGTGATAGTTAGACAGTTAAAATTTTTATACTTCCGCTATACAGGAGGTTATTATAATAGCCACGAAAGTCGAAGTTAAAATTATGTTGATATATGTACTTTTTAAGGCCCCTGAATTATTCTACGTCTTTATGAGAGAATGATTGTTTCTTAGTGCGTGCGTCTGTGAAAATGTAGGTATGTGTTTAGGTGTGTATGTATATAGATGGGTACTTAAATACAATTGCTCAATTCTCTGTCAAACTCCTAAAAAAATATTTGACTTTTAATGAAGTGTATATTAATGTAACTTAACACTGATTAGGTGTATAATTTTGTGAAGATTAAACAGTATTTTTTTTTTGTTATTCTTATAGAAGTTATGAATTAAGAATTAATTTCCCATTTAACTGGAAAGACTTTGCAATGTGCCTACTACCAGGCCTTATTTTTTAGTGTTAAATATTTGAATAGAACTTCTATTGTAATATCTATATAAAACATTATTATTTCAGAACACTTTTGCATAGTACGCAGTTGCAGACACAGATATATAAAAGGAAAATTGTTAGACGAGTATACAAATGAACAATAGACTTTTAAAGGTCACAGAGATAATATAACATTAATCTGAAATTCAAATTCTTGGCAGCTTGAATTTGAAACTAACTAATATCATAGAGCATTACTCTAATACGATAAATGTAGGCGGTTCGGTATTTCAATTATCAAATTTCCCAGAAGCTACTGTAGGGGAAGTACGTTTTGATCAGAAGGGCAGGGGAAGTATAAATTACATTTTCTCATGTGTAAGTGAAATCTGTCCATGCATAGCTGGGTCGAATAGAGCAATAAACTACTAAACTCTTATGTAGATAGGATAAATAACTATGAACAGTGTGTCATTTTTAGTAACATTTGTATATGTATCTATAATATATAATCTTTGGATATAATAGGTACGTATCACTTAATTAAGAACGTATATTTTCAGGACAAAATTAAAAACTGTTTTTCTGAGTAGCAAGCATCTTTTAAATTTCTGCACTTTCTATAAAATTGAATTTTTGCACTCGTCCGTCTTCATCCTAGGCTGAAATATGGAATATTAACGGTGCTGGCTTAAGCCTGCTCTTTAAAGCCGTTCCTCGAATATTCGATGCAGATCCGAAAAATCCATTTCGGCATTTTAAACGGTTGTCGGCGCCAATTCTGTGCTCCTTCCTGTCAGCTGAAAACATTTAAACTGGTTTTATAGTTCCCTTTAGTGATGCAAATAATAAGTATGATGTAGTCAGTGCTACTTTTATTAAAGTATGTTGCATTTATATGTAAACAAATAGATTACAATTATATTACATTTAAAATAAATCTAGTCAAGTAAGAGCTGGACTTGCGCTGCCTCGTAATATAATTTCAATTGACCAATATAATATTATATTTAAGGAAAGAGTACTAATATATAAAAATAGGATATTATATTGTTTAATGATTGTGAGCAGTGATAACCCGGTGGTTTTTTCATCCTATTAACTAATGGGTCCTCGTTCAAATCCTGGCGTGGACACCATCAACCAAAGAACACGGTATACGGGTGATTCTAATAACAAATAATTCTGCGACTTGTGACGGGGACGAGGTAAATATAACATACTCGTAGAAACGATTACAACACACATAAAAATATTGTGTGTTACCACGCATGAACGCACACCTGAAAAAACGTTCAACTCTAACTTATAATGTTATCAAACTATAATGTTATGAATAGAGACTGACAAATATCGATATTTATGCCGACAACGGTAAATAGTAAAGATGAAGGCAAAAAAATATTTTCTTGCTACGGAGCCTACACACGTTACCTACCTAGACACGTCTTCTTTTTTTTAGTAGAACGTTATTGTATGTCATGCATTTCTCATAGGTTGAATTTCATTTAACCTACCAGCATTTCGGAAATTCTTCATTGGCAAAGTAGACAGGCCGAAACAAACCTGCCTTTAAATTATCCATTGATATTATAAAATGTATGTCAATTTAACGGTACAATTATTATTATGTCAAGTGGTAAAATAAAATGTATATTAATTTTACAAAGGTACTCCCTATTTGTGGTATTATAAATAATTGACGTGCATGAGCCTGCATTATAGGAGTATGGTATAAAAGGATAGGTATAAACATTAAACGTATTTAATAGTAAAAATACTATTATTAATACAAATTCATTTAATATTTTGCATATGTAATAATGTTAAGACTGTGTTAAGATTTTATGTTTTTAGTGGTGGCCGACTTATTCTATGACGGTAAATTATTCAGTCATATGACACTAAATTCTGACAGCTCATCACCGGGATTAAAACTGTATAATTTTATTCTAAAACTGGGCCTGTTCAAAGCGATTATTAAGTCCCTATACAAAATATTATGAATATTTTGCACAATGATTTGGGAAGAATTTCATTACATTGTAGTCCTCATAACGTTACTACCGTGTTATCGGCCACTGTTCGATTTTTAATTAATTGTTATTAATACTTTTTTTTTAATCATAAACATTTGTTTGCAATTCTCAGATTCTAAAAAGTTTTCTCGTAAATAGTGATATCGACTGTATTTATAATTTAAGCTTCGTTCACTTTCATCCTAATAGCTATAGTCAAATTCAACTGCGTGTAGTATCACCTAGCGAACAAATCTTAGCGTGAACACAGTTACACGTAATAAACAGATAATAATATAATTAGTAGCCTGACTGACGAAAGAGGGAAGCCGTATTACGACACCTTGATTTTTTGTGTTCCTACGAGTATATGCGATTACAATTCGCTATTGAAAATTACCACATCAGCACCGAAGGTGGCGATGCGAGCACAATGCCCTTTGTGTTCCCATCAGTACCCGCTTTTCGTTTATTGGGCCGTATGTTTGATTGTAATATGAAAATAATAACAATTATCCCGTGAAAATTTCAACTTGCTATTTTAAGAGAGGCAGACAGAGGCGGTTTAGTAACGGACTGCGGCATCGTTTATATAGAGCTTCAGTCGAGGAGCTTATTTTATTATTTTATAATGCCCAACCTATATCTTGCTAAACGCCTCGATTCCTAGTTGACCCGTTAACCACTTGCGCCTCTGATCGCATAAAAGTTTACAGTTTTGCAACCTAAAGTTTGTACAAAGGTTTCATTTGAATAATTGCTCATATAAAACTAGCTCCTCGACTATGACATAATGTCAAATAGATAATTTGAGAGGGAAGCGAGGTCATTTGTAATGAGCAATTAACTAAAAGCTGGACTTATACTGTAATATTTTTAGTCTGTTTATTTTGATAAAAATAGATTTTATTGCGTCAAATGAAATGACGTGAATTTTCATGGAATAGACGTTCATTAAGTATAAATCGCGCGATGCCACCTCTGCTAATACAGCAACTTCTTAAGAACCTCACTCACACTCAGAACACAACAACCCTCTATGGTGTTGTTATTTGGCTGCGGTGTTCTGTCAGGTGGAGGTACTACCACAGACGGGCTAATTTAATGCGCCTTACCTCTCTTAAAAACACCCAGACCATGACAAACAGACGTGTTCATGCACACAAATGTTTGTCCTGTGTGGAAATCGAACCTACGATCGTTGGTGTCAAAGTGGTGTCATTCACTACTGCGCCACCGATTCCATCGTTCTTAGCGTTAGCCCGCTTTCTTCTCCATTACGATTGGCAGCTACCAAAGCCTAAGGATTTGGCGAACTGCACCTTCCTTAAGTTAGATCACATGTATTTCGAAATATATTTTCTTGGACGTGCGAGTTTCCTCACGATGTCTTCCATCACCGCCGAGCAAGTGATAACTAAAAATATACACATAAATTCCAAAACGAGAATTTATTGGTACTTCCCAGGATTTGAATAGGGGACGAGTTGGTCAATAGGCCGCTATTTTATCCATTGGGCTATCACAGCTTTTTATACGTTTTTTTTATACACTAACACAAACATATGCCCTAGCCGTAGCTAAGCGGTGGCAACATAAGGATACTTGCACGTTGAGTTCAAAAGCGGTATTAGATGCAGTGCAATATACATGCACAAAAAACACATATATTAATATTTTTTTAATTTTACCACTGGAAATCATTCTTATTGTACTACATACCGATAAATTTATTGCAATACTAATTACATATTTAGCTCTAAAATGATAATTAAAGTAAATGCAATAATACATGTACCTATTTCATTAATACTTTTACAAATGCTACAATGTATTAGTTCTTTACCATGGTTATGCCATTTGAGTTTGTTATCTGTGGCATTGTATTTTTTTTATACAACGTCGGGAGTCATACAAGCATACAGCCCACCCGATGTAAAGCGGTTACCGTAGCCTATGAACGCCTGTAATACATTAAGTATCACTCGCGCGATGCCTCCTCTGCTGCTAACACAGCAACTCCTTAGGAGTTTTACTGGTGACCTCACTCACACGCAGGAACACAACAACCCTCTAGGGAGTTGTTATTTGGCTGCGGTTTTCTGTGAGGTAGAGGTACTTCCCCAGACAGGCCGCTTTGATGCGCCCTACCTCTCTTTTGTCTGTCTTGTTTTGATTATTGCCATTTTTTGACAATCAATTAGTTAAATTTTTTTAACATTATTTCTTAATAAATCAGTCAAACTATACTAATATGAAACTAATAATGGCACTGTCGTTGTAATAAGTTATGCAAATGCGGGTTTTTATTACTCATACTGTAAATTATATTATCAATAGTACCAACCTCTCAGAAAATGGGGTGATACCATCTGACGGCCAACTCTACCACCATGCGCGCTCATTGGTAAAATCGAATAGCGCGTGCTTCCCCGGCGTCCTGTTTCATACTTCCGTCCCTTTTTACGAAATCTCTCCTACAGATTGCAGGAAAGCGAGAAGAAACATATCATACACACACATCAGTAATTATAAATATATAAACACGATAGCCGATTAAAAAATTATACCCTGGCTAAAGAGACAAAGCGACATTTGTCACTAAATAAGGCAAACAAATGTCACTATGCGAGTTGTGGTGTACCGTAATCTCCTACGGAAGTGTCGCTTTGATAATGGTGGCAAAACGGAATCGGTACGCCTTGTTCTTGTACTGCACCCGATGTGGTATAAAAAAGGATTTTGCTAGATATACTACACTTTGAGCTACATATATAATTTGTCACAATTTCTTTTTTCATGTACTCGAATTCATATACTCGGATAACCAAAATCATACAAACCACCTGAATTTAAAGAGGTTATCGTAGTGTAACTAACGAAAAGGAGTTATTTAATCTACATAGCGTTCTCTAGTTGTCTAAGTAATAGCTACATTAGGTTTGGCATCGTCCGCTACCTAACCCTGAGGATTTAGCGAAGATACTAATTTTGACATGTGATCGACTGCTGTCAGATCTCGACAACCCCAGAACTCCTGACTGCACACTGCTCCTTTGTAAGGAGTCTATGGATGCAGGTGGCATAGGGTCGAGACGAATGCCACCCTAGAGGAGAGGGCTGTTTTCAGCAGTGAACGAATACAGGCTGAGATAAAGATGATGATCCACCATGTTCAACCAAATACATAAATACAACATACTGGAAGAATATTTGAACTGGTTGTGATATTACTGATAATGTACTGATACTGAATTCACAGGTGCGTTTACTCGCCTATCTACTTGACCTTTTATCATCGTGAAGAGTGAAGAGTGATCGTCTTCAGAATATGGACGTAAGTTCCAAGTTGCCCCCGCACTCCCGCAATAGTGCCCTGGCTACGCCACTGGCCTATTTCTAAATCTAGTTTTTGATCTGAATATCAATTCTGAACATAACCATACATCGCAATCTACGTCCGTCGATACTATCTATACATGTCTGTTGCCTCTCTGATATCTGAATACCGCCGCTGTTTACTGAATATGTATCCCGTAATTTGTGCCTGATGAATCTAGTCTACCCTCCGCTGTATGAACACCAACTACTTAATGAGAACGCTAATAGAGATCCAGATGTACATTGGTTGAATCTTGTGTCTAATATTGAAATGTACTCCGTTATTATTATATTAATTATATGCTGTTATTTGAATGCGTATACTCCACCCATTTAGAGCACATAATTTAAATTAACACTTGAATTTTTAATGTATTAGACATTAAAACACAGAAATAAGACATAGAAAAATAGGTCCAATCTCATTATAAATCGATCCTTATAAATATATGGTAAAGTAATATATTCACCGATTCTTGCTTTTTAGCATATTCACAAGAATTGTTAACTAAGTATAAAATCATATCTGGTTTATATACCGCTAGATTATTTCAATAGTCACCGCTCTGTGATGTGCTCGAAGCTGGTCTGGTTATCCGACTCTCACTCTATATTTTCACTTGCAAATTCACAAGCGTTTCGTCTCCCTAGAATGCTGCAATTGTGAACTTTTGAAGCGTTGTAGAGAAGAAACACACGGACCGATTTCGATGATAGAATAATCGATTCATTTTTATGTTACGTTTAAATGTGTCAAATTACGCTCTTTTTTATTTGTGACTGCGACTATCGCGATACCATATATGACTTCCTATCCTTCCCGGATCCAACCACCATCTGCCGCTTCTTTGAGGTCATCAGTCTATCCAAAAGATCACGGTCATTGCTTCGTCGTCTCATACTCACACTTCACTCTAGGACATCTCTCTTCTATCAGCCATCACTAACTTGAGAGATATACTCGGCGTACTGCTACTTCGTACTAATGACTTTGAAAGCGATTTCGATCTCTTTGTGTTTCCATCGCTCGTTGTTCTGAATTGTATCCCTTAACTCAGAGCACATGACTCTCAAGCGCTCGCTGTGTGACTTTCAATCTGTAAACTAAGCCAACAGTCAGGGTCCAGTCTGTACCTTATGTCAAAGTGGAGAGGACACTAGGGCTAAAAACTTTGGTCTTTGACCATTAAGTACGTGCGCGCTACGGCACTTCGGCACTTCTTGTACCGAACTCTTCATAAAACTGCCCATTCCGATGCGTCTGTCGATCTTTGATGAATATATCGCGGCCCACCTGCATTGTTGGTCGGGGCAGACATATTTTCGTTAAATTTGATTTGTTTACGTGGCAGGGGATCTGGGCATACATATATATATTCTATTATCAGTTCTCAACCGTATTTGAACATAATTACAATAACATTGAAATACAATTAATTACATATAATTGCAATAAAAAATACATTTAAATTTAACAAAACAATAAACTTATTATAATCAACGTTATTATGTAAGTATTTGACAGTCACAGCAACTCTTCAAAACAAATTAGATATATATTCTAAATAATGAACTTGTTGATTCGACGACCTCGGCGACGCAGTGGTTAGTAGCGCTACTTTGACACCAACGCTCGATTCGATTCCCACACAAAACAAACATTTATGTGCATGAACATATCTGTTTGTCTTGGTCGGAATGTTTTAAGTGAGGTAAGGCGCATCAAAGCAGCCCGTCTGGGGAGTACCTCTACCTCACGGAAAACTGCACCCAAATAACAAGACCCTAAAGGGTCACTATGTCCTGTATGTGAGTGAGGTCACCAGTAAACTTCTAAGGAGTTGCTGTGTAAGCAGCAGAGGAGGCATCGTGCGAGTGATACTTAATATATTACAAGCATTAATAGTCTACGGTAACTGCTTTACAGGTGGGCCGTATGCTTGTATGCCTCCCGACGTTGCATAAAAAATATTATTAAAATCAACATTATTATCTATTTTCTAATATAATCTACGATCTTAGCAGACATAGTCACATTACTTCAAATATTGGGTTATGTACGTTAACAGGATACGAGGAATTTGTTGTAGGTACATTAATTTTGCCTTCATCATCACTAATCCTACGGCTCGTGACGAAGTGTTAAGACCATTTATCATACACCAATTTAACTAATAGCAAACACAGTCACGTAATTCCCAAATATATCTTATTTGCCGTAAAATGAAATTAACACTCACAAAGTAATCTGTACATATAATAAAAATGTAACTGATCGCTGTCTGTACATTGAAGATATATGAGAAAAACTATTATTGGGGGTCGCCCAATAATAGTTTATCAACGTAATAGAACCCAAAACAATTGTTAGAATTTTTGTATGTTTGTCTGTAGGTTTGTGGCGCTAATCTCAGAAACGACTTAACCGATTTGGGTGCGGTTTTCACTAATGTACCGTGGTAAGCTTCGAGTATATTTTACTTAACTTATTACTTAGAGTATATTTTATTTCAATCAGTTCATAAATAAAAAAGTTATATCAATTTAAAGAATCACGTCGAACAATCGTGAAATAAAAATGCTATAAAATAATTGTTCAGTTACATTGGCTGTAACTTGGTTAACTATATATTATGGTCTGTAAAATTAAAATGATTGGAAGTTCATATAAAGTTAAAAAATGGTCAGTTTCGCAGATTTTAGTTTTACCAATGTAAGTTGATCTCAGATTTGTTGATGATGAATCATACTAAACAGGGTTCAGCTTAGGTTGGACAAATGTCGGTTGGACATGACCACGCGTGTAGGTATATACCTAAACCGCGCTGGCTACCGCGCCGCCGCAGCGCCGCAGCCTATATAACATTGCATCACAGCTACCGCACACAGTACCTATAATTTTTATAATATATTTTGTCAGGTTAAGCTAACCTAACGTAACAAAATAAATTTCAAAAATAACATTACTACACTTCACAGCGCAGCAAAAATGCTAAAGGGATGAGATTAGTTCGATCACAGGAATCTGAGGAACATCGTGAGGTTAGACTAACTCCATCTCAGGAATGTCTAGCCAGGTTGCGGACTATAGAAACTTCGGCTCAGCGAGAATCCCGGCTCATGGCTTCTGGGATTTTAAAGAACAGTGAACACCGTAAGGCACGTTTATCGTTTAGAGCTCGGTGGCGCAGTCGTGAATGATGGGACTTTGACACAAACACTCGTGGGTCGATTCCCACATAGGACGCCTTCCGACCTAGTATAAAAAATGTATAGGCTTCTCAACAGCACGATACGACCCTTAGAAACGTAGAAAAGAAAAAAGAAAGAAAATAAGAAAAGCTGTTTTCACGGGATACCGGGATACGCGCGAAAGAAGTCGTGGGGTGTGGTTAGTAGTATATATTATGTTCCCAGTAGCACGCACGAAACAAAAGAACTACAGTCTACTACTGCAACAAATGTTAAAACTCAGATCAAAATGGTTGAATAAATATTACGCACTGACGTACTTTTTATGCTAATTTCTCACTCCTCTTAAACGTGAATACATTATATAAAGCGGATCCTACTCCCAAGTTATTCAAAGAAAATAATATGGTTATTATGGCAGCTTCCAAAGCAAGGGAAAGTTATAAAACTGTCGGCCATTATTGCAACTCATTGCTAGAGCTATCGAAGTGTCAGCGGCAGGATATTGAGGGCATGGGGAACGCGATTCACCTGCCGGGCGGGTGGCCTGCGGGCGCAGTAATACCGTCTCGGTTACGTAGTTTGTGAGAAAATTTACTGTTTAGTATGCGGTTCACAATAGTGTTGGATGCTTTTCTGCGTTTCCTTGTAGAAACTTATAGTTTTAAATGAGATTTTGGCAGCAAAATATACGTATGCTAAGGCACAGTCATACTGATTGTATATGTATTTATGTACATCTTCACGCCATATGCCTTGACGGGTAGGCAGACAGAACCGAGCGCCATAAGACGTGGTCCTTATACACGTCGCTCACTTCTTTAACATTCATGGACCCTTTTCATGCACGCTCGTTGGTGTTTAGAACTCCTGACTTCACCTTCTGATAAAACCTGGTGAGTCTTGGAATTCCTCGGCTCCAACATCATTCCTGTTTAGGATTTTATATCTGTTTGGTCATATTTTTATGAAAGCAAACGACTTTTTCATATAATTAGTTTCAAACGTTTGGCAGCAAAATGACTTTTTGTATATTTATTTCAATTGAAAGATCGTTTATAGGTACATGGTGTAACTAACATCATTGGGTGCAACATGATTTATCCAAACATTTATATAGATATAGTTTGCTTATAAAAGTATGACCAGTAGGTACATGGCAAACCGGGAGAGAAGATCTGCTCTGGCATAAAAAATACTATTTCTATGTAATGTGATGCGGATATATATACATGTGGGACGTCTAACTTTTTTGAATTATTCTGCTAAATGCTAAAAATCAGCTAAAAATGCTAAATGCACGATTATAAAACATCGTCTTTTCGTCCTCCATCTGTCACCTTATGTTTCAAAATCCAATCTCCCATATTAAACCTCATTTTTAAATAGAGTGTAAATCTAAACATTTTTATTAATGGAAAATAAATTTATTATTAATTCCTGAAATCCAAACATCAGCGGAACACCACTCAGTTGCTGATCCGGTACACACATGTCCGCGGTATTGATCCATGCACGCGCGTCCACATTTCCTTTGTCAAGATCGAATTCGGACAGCTGAATGTCAATGCTAGTCGATGGTCCTTTCATCGCTTGAAGCAATGCTAAAAGATTCGATTCGAGAGATTTTTGGTTTTGCTGCTCCAGTAAAAGACGCCATTTTTCTTCATCACTATTTCCATTTTTCATTATTGGGGCGGTTGGGTTACATCCCACGCCTGATGTCAGAACGGGGATGTAGTGGTCGTCAGGTGGCTCGTTGTTCATGGCGAATAAAGCGAAATACCAGCGTAGTTAATCTTCTCAATATTTAATCAGCCAATTATCACAATACTTTTAACAAAAGTTATGCTGAGATCGTAGATTACAACGGATTCAAAATGCGCTGGACGCGACACGTGCGATTGGCTCCATTGCTCGATTTGTAATGCGCTTCCAATGACGGTATCTCATCTTGACGTTTTTGACAACTGACAACAATCGACATTTCGAGCAAACCATAACAAACACAACCGGTGTTGCCAATCCAACGAAGTCGATTCCGATTCCGCCACCGATCTCCGACGATTCCGCCACCGATCTCCGACAGTCGTTTCTCCTTCGGACTGTTCGTCGACAAGACATTCCATTTATGACAATTTCGCCGTCAGAACCTTTCACCTATGGACGATTCGCCGACACGACGTTTCGTTTATGACAGTTTCACCGTCAATATCTTTCACCAATGGAAGGTTCGTCGACAGGATGTTTCATTTATGAGAGTTTCGTCGTCAGAATAAATAAACAAGTTCCTAAGTTTTTACGAACCGGAAATCGAACCCGGACCCTCCTACTTGGCTTCCGATGTGCTAAACCGCTAATCCGCTTGTTATAACACATTTAATTCGCATTGATTGTTTCGCAATTATAATCATCGATCTCTCCATTGGAATTTTTTATTTATATTGCCAAAAAACACAAATAATATACGTAAATTGGTATCTATATATTTTATAAACTGCACTATTTTCAAAAATAGTTAATAATTAACAAATTACAAAAAGATAAATTGTGAAAAGACACAATTAACATTAAACTTGCAGTTATTGATATGGACCGCACTGGTAACAAAACAATATTTCATTTGTAAATGGTACTTATAACAGGTATGTAATGTAACAATTTAATTTTATTTAAATTATGAAAATGAAGCACACAATGCATATTACTAGCAAAACAAAACAGATAATTTTTAATTACTATTATTAAAAGAATTTAAGTGTTTTATAATAATATTCATTAAATAATTATTTAATTAAATGGCAAATGTGCGCCCAGCCACTTAAATATGATTTTAAGTCCATATTATTTTTTTCCAATAAGAGTTGATTGATCCTTTCCTTATAACATGTACCACCGTGCTTCCCCTTGGGCATTGGTTCCGAGGATTTCATTCTTTCAATGGTGTCAAAAAATGTGGGTAGTTATCGTCACGTATTTACTTTTACCTTGTTATAGTGCGATGTGCATCCTCGTTAACATTGTGTCTCTTCTAAATTAATAAAATATATTAAGTAATTTTAAAATGAGTGAGTGCGAAATAGTGAAGTCGAAACGAGGTAAAGATATTTTAATTTATCAAGGTTATTACTGTTTGCGCCTACTAGCGTCATCTATCGGCCTTTGAGTGCAAAACTTATTCCTTTCCACCTTACATCCATTTTTTTCCTTCTACCTACATATTGTGAGACAAACCAATGTTCGCGTTGGGCATCGAAACAAGGCAGTGAGTCTGCCCGCCGCTCGCATCAAAGACGCCCGCTACGCACCGCATTATTACCATCCTATAGTTTAGTGCACGTAGTGCACCCCGCTTAATTCATAGAAGATATTAGCATTATTAACTTAGTTATAGTGTTAATTACGTGTATGTACTTTATGTGAAGTGAAGTATTTGTGAACGCCACGTGTCGCCGGAGCTCTGGACATTTGCCACAACTGCAGTTAACGAGACGGCGGAACATCCATCAGGTGAGTCTCACAATCCTCCTTCTCATCGTAAATATCCGCAACCTTTCATGTTTTATTCCTTCCTTTCTTTCCCTTCTTTTCTTCCAATAAAAAATACAGTCCACTAAAATAGTACAAGGTTCACTCGCATCGCGCGCAAACAATTACTTTCATCTAAATAATAGACGTGATACAAAGTACTACTGGCGATGTACAAGAAGAGATAGTACACGGTGCAATGTGTCTGTTACATCGCTGCTTAGAACCAATAATACGCATATTGTTCTGTCACAAAATCATGATCATTTACACTTACCCGATCCTGAAAAACGAATAGAATTACAATTAAAGGCCAATTTAAAAAGAAAGGTTAATCAATTAACAAATTATTCAGTGTTGCATTCAGGTCTTTCCTAGTACTTGTGCTCCTCATATGCCTAAAAAAGATGCCATGAGAAAAATAATTTAACGGCAACGTAATAAAAACTTACCACCGATTCCGAAGGATATACATAATGTTGAGATTCCTGAGGAATTTACTAAAAGTAGGTGTGGTGAACAATTCCTAATCGGTCATTATATTGACAATAATGAATGTGTGATAGTGTTCTCCACAAAACAAAATTTAAAATTTTTGAATGCAGCAAGTTTTTGGATGATGGATGGAACGTTCCACTGCTGCCCCCTTCCCTTTTGCCAAATCTACACTATTCATGCAATGGTTGGTACACCAGTGGGTATACATAAAATAGTTCCACTAGCTTACGGCTTGCTTTCGCATAAATCTGAGAGATGCTACACAATTTTTTTAGAAATTATTAGATGTGTAGGGTATAGTAAATTGAATGAGCATTTGAACCCACAGATTATCTTAACCGATTTTGAACTCGCGGCTATGAATGCTATAAAAAAAGTATTCCCACGCTGTTTAAATAAACTTTGTTTTTTTTTTCATTTAAATCAAAGTATATACCGCCATATTCAAATAGCTGGTGTAGCAACCCAATACAATAATGATCCTGTTTTTGCTCATAAGATGCGACATATCGGGGCATTGGCATTTCTAGAGCCAACTGAAATAATTGAGGCATTTGATATAATAAAAAACGATATCATACCCCACGAAGCAATTGATGTAATAACATGGTTTGAAAAATATTATATCAATGGAACAATGGTAATACAAAAATCAGTTAGCTCCAAAATGACATTGAAACGACGGCAACCGAAATTTCCACCTCGCATGTGGTCAGTCCACGAAAGTATACTATCATATGTGCCATTACCACAAAATGCTCTTGAATCGTGGCACAATAGATGGAACACACTATTAAGCCGACAAAAGTGGAATATATTTAAAACTATTTCAGAGTTCAAAAATGAGCAAAAAAACACAGAAGACACCATTGAAAGAATGAAATCCTCGGAACCAATGCCCAAGGGGAAGCGCGGTGGAACATGTTATAAGGAAAGGATCAATCAACTCTTATTGGAAAAAAATAATATGGACTTAAAATCATATTTAAGTGGCTGGGCGCACATTTGCCATTTAATTAAATAATTATTTAATGAATATTATTATAAAACACTTAAATTCTTTTAATAATAGTAATTAAAAATTATCTGTTTTGTTTTGCTAGTAATATGCATTGTGTGCTTCATTTTCATTATTTAAATAAAATTAAATTGTTACATTACATACCTGTTATAAGTACCATTTACAAATAAAATATTGTTTTGTTACCAGTGCGGTCCATATCAATAACTGCAAGTTTAATGTTAATTGTGTCTTTTCACAATTTATCTTTTTGTAATTTGTTAATTATTAACTATTTTTGAAAATAGTGCAGTTTATAAAATATATAGATACCAATTTACGTATATTATTTGTGTTTTTTGGCAATATAAATAAAAAATTCCAATGGCGAAATCGATGATTATAATTGCGAAACAATCAATGCGAATTAAATGTGTTATAACAAGCGGATTAGCGGTTTAGCACATCGGAAGCCAAGTAGGAGGGTCCGGGTTCGATTTCCGGTTCGTAAAAACTTAGGAACTTGTTTATTTATTCTGACGACGAAACTCTCATAAATGAAACATCCTGTCGACGAACCTTCCATTGGTGAAAGATATTGACGGTGAAACTGTCATAAACGAAACGTCGTGTCGGCGAATCGTCCATAGGTGAAAGGTTCTGACGGCGAAATTGTCATAAATGGAATGTCTTGTCGACGAACAGTCCGAAGGAGAAACGACTGTCGGAGATCGGTGGCGGAATCGTCGATTCCACCCAAGCGCCGACTTGACATTTTGATCCGTTATTATTAAAACTAGCACCACGGGGATTGATTTCTTCCGGGCTTCTCAATATGGTGTTGCTACCTCTGCGACATATATATATATATATATATATATATAGGTAAGCTTATCTTTCTGCACATTTTATGTATTCTCCGTGTTAATGTCCAATAAAGAATGTAATAACTTCTTTTTATAGAGCGTTTTTTAGTTTATGTATGTATGTATGTATCATTCACGGCAGGTCCCTTGCGGGGTGCCAGAGAGAAACGAGCGCCATAAGACGCGGTCCTTATATACTTCACTCGCTTCTCTAACATTCATAGCACTTTACATGCACGCTCGCCGCCTCCTTGGGCTTCTGACATCACCTTCTGATAAAACACGACCAATTTGGTCAGTCTCGGTCTTCCTCGGCTCCTACATCCTTCCACGTTTGCATTGTATATCTGTTTCGTAATTCTTTCGTCCTGCATTCTTTCTACGTGTCCGAACCAACGGAGCATGCCTTTTCTTATTTTAACACCGACACTCCCTTTCAGTCCAACTTTTTCTCTCACGTCGCGAACGCGATCAGCAAGCGTTATACCACAAATTTTGCGCAATGCTCTCATCTCGATCGAATTTATTCTACTTTCATGCTCTCTCTGCCATACCTAGCTCTCATATATTTTTTAATACATACTCGATATTAAGTTCTGATCTTTTACATGCTATACTATTATATCTATGTATTTGTCAGTCGATGTTTTTATTATAAATTACAATAAATACACTTGTCCCTCTCAAAAATTTGGAAATATTGTTTGTAAAAAGGCAGGTTTATTTTTAGGAGACTATATAATATAAAGAAACACTTCTTTTGAAAACTTCTATCACGGAAATATATATAGGGTTACTCTACGAATAAATTATTTATTCGTAGGGGTTACTGCGTAAAACTTGAAAAGGAGGCTTTCAAGTCGCGGTTGCGGCAGGTAGCTGTAAGTTACATAATAAAAACGTATAAATTTATGTGTACGTTCAGAAACAAAGGGATGGACGTGCGCATTCGTATTTTGTTTCTATGAATGGGCCCGGCGTCATTAAGTGTTGTGCGCGGAGGTCCTGGCACGCCCGGGAAGTGTCGGCACCATAACTGGGTCACCCCTAATCCTCCGGGGAAAGTACCTACTTGCGTTATATTTCCACAGCCGTAGAACGTAACTTGGCGTGGTAGGGAAATAAAATCACTGGTTTCAATATTAATGTTTATTCAATGATGCGTTGGGATGCAATGTAAAATGGTCTCCGTAAACTTTGAGCGCTTCTAATACAGGAGGTATTACTCGCACATTGCCAGCTCTGCTGCTAATACAACGCGCAGGAACACAACAATTCTCAGGGAGTTGATGTTTGGCTGAAGTTTTCATTTAAGGTGGAGTTACTTCCCCGGTCCTGCTGGTTTATTGCGCCCTATCCTTCTTAACAACACCTAAATCAAGACAAATATACATGTTCATGCGTACAAATGTTAGTCTGTGTAGGAACGCATTGCTACTCACCGGGCTCGTCGAAAATGTTAAACTTCGACGTATTTGTAACCATGATTCCTCGTAGCGTTTGGGTGACCTTTCAAGATTCTACCTGGCTATTGGTAATTGTATCATCTTTTTTAATCAACTTTTTCTGCTTCTCCCGGGAAAAATAGACGAGCTCGTTGATCCAGTGGCTTAGAAATGTCTACTTTAACATCAAGGGTGGCATCGAATTTCATACGTGATAAATATTTGTGTGCATGACTCCACTTGTTTATCTTGGTCTGAATGTTATTCTTGTATTAATTATATTAATTAACCTCACTTTCTCCCCTGGGGACTTTTCTCTGTCGTAAAGTGGTTTTGTGTCGTATACCACTGTTAATATTTCCTGATTTATATAAATATTTGTAATTATGACATGCTCGGTGGTAAAGAGCGATTCATGAGAAAATCCGCACCTCTAAGAAATTATATTTCGAAAGACGTGTAACCGCACCTTTGAGTGCTCGGGTTTTCCCTCTCTTGACGGTAGTCGCTCCATGTTAAAATCAGTATTCATGCCAAATACAAAAGCTGCTTGGATGCGCCCTACCTCTCTTAAAAACATCCAGACCGACAAACAGACATGTTCATGCACACAAATGATTGCCCTGTGTGGAAATCAAACCCACTACTAATAAATAATAATAATAAATAATAAATAAATATTCTCGGACAAGCTTGTGTTATGGGTGCTAGACAACTGATAAACATACGTAAATACATTTAATTTTTTGTAAATACATACTTATTATACATAGTAAATACTCAGACCAAGACAAACAGACACGTTCATGCACACAAATGTTTGTTCTGTGCGGGAATCGAACCCACGAGCGTTGGTGTCAAAGTAGCGTAACAACGCGGTTCACCACTCCACTCCGCCACCGAGCTCGTCGAATCTAACCTTACGTCATTATTATAAATATTTACGACAAACGATAATCGTACTAAATATTTCCCCGATCTAATTAATAACCTACCTAACAAATTTATCAATAAAATACCGTATGAAACATATATTATATTAAAAAAAACATTTTTATTTTAATCTTAAAGAATAAGAATATATTCTAGTTTATCGTATGAAGATTACAAAAATGTAACCATACTTATTATGTCATCTAATATCATAAACAGATTTCGCCGCTTCTCATGGGTATCTACGTATATTTTAATAGTAATAATGACTTAATTAAGATTTGTAAATAAGAATATAAATTCTGCAGCTAAAATGTGCAACCATCTCAATGCAAGCGAATGAAACGGAACCTACGGTGGTTACTATTGAGTTTCGATTGTGATAAACAATAATACGAAATGATTCTGTGATTTGACTTCATGCTACAGTGTAATAATGTCTAATGAATCAAAAGCATTCATCACATCAACTTTCAACAACAGATCTACGGCTCTTCTTTTGACATTGTCAATTATTTTAAGTGTTCAGATGCGGCGTACGTAATTTCAGGTGAATAAAATAATATGAAGTCTCCTACACCTAAAGTATAGACGGTTATAATGGTACGGGCCATTGCAGAGTACCGTGGGAATAATATTGTAGGCGAAAGCTTGTAATTATATAAAATGATTTCCTTAGTTCGTAAAAAAAAGATTTCACACCACACAGTTACGTCTGTGTTCCTCAGCCCATGGTCCGATATCTTGTTTACGTCAATATTTACCCCGTAAAGAGGCGCTTTCACGAAAAATTAAGATTCGGAGTCTTCCGTATTACGTTCGTGCTGTTTTATTTCCCCTGCCTTGCGGGAAGTAAACTTTCTACCCGTTTGCTAGATAGATTACGCCTAGAAATAAGAATGTTATATGTACCGATAAAATGTTAGCTAGTTGTGTCAATTTGTAATATTTAATGCAATTAATTTCATATGCCAGTCGTCGGCAAACTATCGACGCATTGGTCACTTGACCTAAATCTAAATGAAAAAGTGAATATGTCTATATGGAAGGAGACGCCTTCACGCCATAGATTTAATCTTTATGACCGTCGTAGACTTTATAGCCTTCACTTCAATTGCGAGTGAACGAAGTGAAATGAGAAGGTTTAGGTAATCGTAGTTTTGAGATTTTGACAGAAATTTCAAGTTAACGCAGTTCGAAAATTAAATCAAAAAATGACAGCCTGTTGTTAACGAAGATTGAATCGTCATAATGATTTGATTGGTTTGTATAATAAGGTTCCATACAAGCAAAATTAAAGAGATTTTTCTTATCATAAACCGGAAGTCACAATAATTCTAAGACATTGAAATTAAAAACAAGACAGTATTGCCTAGAATTGCAGGTACTAATATCCGTATAGATTTTAGTGATAGGGCGCATCAAAGTATATGTAGTAAGTCTTGGGAAGTAAATTTACTTCACAGAAAGCCACAGCCAAATGACAACTCCTTGAAAGGTGCAACAACAGCAAAATGTAAAAGTGTTAACGCATTTTTTTTAATTTTAATGTGCTAAAAGCTTTGTATGATGCAAAGGCACGCCTGTTTTTACATACTGAAATTGCAGAAACTAGATTTAGAAAACTATAGGCATAATATTGTGTAAGAAAGAGGGTACGATGTAACCACATATTTTCTGGTAATAAAGATAATAATAAAGATAATAATATGTAATTAAACATAATGTAATTCAATTTCACATGAGAATAACTATTTATAATACGCCCCCACCCCACCCCCACCTCCATCTGTCTCATGACAATCCTTAGGAGACGGGATAACGCGAAGAAGACGAAGTACTACACTAGGAGCCAACTCGCCTATACCTCGTATGTGTAAAATAATAAATAAATGCAGCACCGTAATAGATATATACGCTGACTCAGTGGCTAGCTTAAAGCACAATATTTTAAGATACCTTTCATGTACACATGTTTAACGTATTTGCGTACAAAAAGTATACTTATATAACTTTAAAACTTAGTTGCGTAAGAATATATTTATATATAAGCATGTGATATCTACCTATAATTAACTTGTACATTTACACACATTTTTTATGCATGTTATGTTGTATTATTTAGATTGTATAAGTTGTTGGTAGATAAATAAATAAAAAATAAAAAAAACTCTTTTTCTTCTTTCTTTCATTGCTAAAGTCGTAAACTTTTTCCAATAGTTTGAGTAACTGTTTGAGTACTTCCTCTACTAAATACCTGTACTGGTCGTAGATTTTGTTTGATTTAGCCTGAAATCTGGAGGTCCATAGGCTACATACTATCGGACGAAGTCACGGGCAGATGCCATCATACATAATATGTTATGTGGATACAGTAATAAATGACATTTCGGTAGGTAGGTAGGGGGCGACGCGAAGAGCAATGAAACTGGAGCAACTAATCATGGTAAGTGGTCCATTAGAAGTCCAAACCGACGATAGGCTGCACATGGATCAATGTAATCCAAGTAATATCAAAGTTTAGGCGCTCGATATATTAGTTCGATATTAGTCGCTCCGTTTATGTATTTGCAGCTATCAAACTTCAATATTAATTGTCTCGCATATGTATAAATATAAAATATGATATTTTGGTAAGTATCTGCTACTAAGCAGTGGGGAAAGTTTCTTCATAAGGCTAATCACTCACACATACCCACAAATATTGGTCAGAAACGAGGGCTAGGTTTGAAAAACAAATGACTTTATTTATATTAACTAGTTGTAGACCGCGACTTCGTTCGTGCGTATCCCAGAATCCCGTGATCATGAAGAACCGTGTTTTCTTACTTTCATTCCTTTCTGATCGGCTTCTATCGGGATTTTAAAAACCGTAAGTCAAATTTGTCTATTAAATGCAAAAAGAATTTTTCAAGCTTTTTTTATATTACGTCGGGAGGCATACAAGCATACGGTCCACTTGATGTAAAGCGGCTACCGTAGCCTATTAACGCTTGTAATATATTAAGTATCACTCGCGCGACGACTCCTCTGCTGCTTACACAGCAACTCCTTGGGAGCATATTTATGATCTCACTCACACGCAAGAACACAACAACCCTCTAGGGAGTTGTTATTTGGCTTTTTTATACAACGGCGGGAGGCATACAAGCATACGGCCCACCTGATGTAAAGCGGCTACCGTAGCCTATTAACGCTTGTAATATATTAAGTATCACTCGCGCAATGCCTCCTCTGCTGCTTACACAGCAACTCCTTAGGAGCTTACTGGACTCCCTCACACACAGGAACACAACAACCCTCTAGGGAGTTGTTATTTGGCTTTTTTATGCAACGGCGAGAGGCATACAAGCATTCGGCCCACCTGATGTAAAGCGGCTACCGTAGCCTATTAACGCTTGTAATATATTAAGCATCACTCGCGCAATGCCTCCTCTGCTGCGTACACAGCAACTCTTTAGGAGCTTACTGGTACCTCACTCACACACAGGAACACAACAACCCTCTAGGGAGTTGTTATTTGGCTGCGGATGTCTGTGAGGTGGAGGTACTTCCCCAGACGGGCTGCTTTGATGCGGCCTACCTCTCTTAAAACATCCAAACCAAGACAAACAGACATGTTCATGCACACAAATGTTTGCCTTGTGTGGGAATCGAACCCACGAGCTTTGGTATCAGTGTCGCGTCATTCACGACTGAGCCACCGAGCTCGTGAAAAAACTTCAGTAGTTTCAGAGATTACCATCTTTAAATTAACAAACAAACTCTTCCGTTTTATTATATTAGTATTGATAATCTTTTAATATTATATTGGTATATAAATATGACGATCCCGGTGGCACAGCGGTTAACAACGCGACTTTGTCACCGACGCTCGTTTTTATTTTACCGCTAAGGTGGCAAACAAGCGTACGGCCTACCTGATGGTAAGCCGTTACCGTAGCCTATGGGCATTTGCAACACCAGCGGTGACACTCTTGCGTCGCCGACCCTGTAAGAACCTCTTCACGCGTGTTCGATTCCCACACAGGACAAATATTTGTGTCCACGAACATGTCTGTTTGTCTTGGTCTGGGTGTTTTTAAAAGCGGTAGGGCACATCACAGCAGCCCATCTGGGAAAGTACCTTCACCTCACAGAAAACCGGAGCCAAATAACAACTCTCTGGGGGTTTGTCGTGTTCCTGCGTGTGAGTGAGGTCACCAGTAAGCTCCTAAGGACATACTTTGTTAGTAGCAGACGTGGCATCGCGCGAGTGATACTTAATGTATTACAATTGTTCAAATGCTACGGTAACCGCTTTACATCAAGTGGGCCGTATGTCTTCCGATGTTGTATAAAAAAATGTTTATTTCATCATCATCATCATCATATTCATCATAACATATTCTTCCGTAAAGTTGATCGGGTTTAATTTTTAATTTAGATCCTATATTTTTGAGGGCCATGTACTCTCCTACATTCGCAGGAACGTTTGCGTACGAAATAGAGTTGGATGGTTTGACGTATCTCAGTGTGTATCGATAAAAACCTTAAGTTAAAAAAAAAATACATATTTACAATTTGTCGACGCGAACAAGAAAGTCCCGCGTAATTTACGAAACGCAACGAGCAAGAGTACGTTAATGGAGGTATACCATGTATTATGGCAGTCGTTGCTTGTATACTGTATTGCATGCTGGAATTAAGCTTCGAAAACTCACATGTTTCAAGTATGGCAGAGAAAGCATGAAAGCAGAGAAAGCATGAAAGAAATGATGATATTAGAAATAGAATTGGGTTTCTTTATACTACGTCGGGAGACATATAAGCATACGGCTCGCCTGATGTAAAGCGGGTACCGTAGCCTATTAGCTTGGGATATATTAAGTATCACTCCCACGATGCCTCCTCTGCTGCTTACACAGCAACTCCTTGGGAGCTTATTGGTGACCTCACTCACACAAGGAACACAACAACCCTCTAGGGAGTTGTTATTTGGCTGCGATTTCTGTGAGGTGGAGGTACTTCCCCAGACGGGCTACTCTGATGCTCCCCACCTAAGATCCAGACCTAGACAAACAGACATGTTCATGCATACAATGTTTGTCTTGTATGGGAATCGAACCCACGAGCGTCGGTGTCAAAGTCACGTCATTCACGACTGAGCCACCGAGCTACACTGTGGTGTGGTCTGAATGAGAGTATTGGTGTTAAATAATAAAATATAGATTATCTGTTTTGTCTATAATCCGTGTTTTCCAAAAACTTGAGTAAAACTACTCGTAATCTAGCAAACGAGCTACAGTCCGCGAGTTCGTCAGCGCGTTTTCCGGTTATCATGTAGGAACCACGTTTTCTTACATAATTTCTTTTTTCCGGCTTCTAAGGGTCGTATCGTGATATTCAATAGCCTATATAAACTTACTCAAATATTGGGCTATCACATGTAAATATATTTTTCAAATCCGAATAATATTTCAAGAAATTGGTGCATTTAAACAAACACTTCCGCTATATATAATATTAGTAAATAAAGACGCTTGGATATCAAAATGACTAAAAAACTGCAGATATAATTTTTGCGACTAATTATTGACTGCAAATTGATATGTGAAGAACATATTGAAACATATACATATAAATATTGATATACAATGCAAAAGTGGAAGGATGTAGGAACCAAGGATGGCCAAGACTTACCTACCATCATCAAATTGGTCGTGTTCTATCAGAGGAGCCCTAGAAACCGGCTAGCGAGCATGAAAAGAGCAATGAATGTTCAAGAAGCGATTGAGGTATGTAAGGATCGAGTCAAGTGGCGCTCGGTTCCCTCTGCCTACCCCGCAAGGAATTTGGCATGAAGTTATAGATAGATAGATAGTTATTGAAATATATTCTAAAGTAACGAATTTTCTTTTACTCTACACACGTTAATATGAGTAGCCCGCAAAAATCCCGCATTTACTTATCATACGTGGAAGCAGTAATAAGATATGAACCTTTGATATGGGGTAATGGAACAAATGTAAACCAATATTCCACCGGATGTTTCGTGTAGACCTTACTTTAGGACTTTTAACATTTTACCCTTCCCATGTCGGTACATATTACAAATAGGAAATTTTGTGGTGCAAAATAAAAATATGTTCACATACTCTGAAGCGAAACATCAAGAACCGTAGGATATAAAAAAAAAAAAATATTTACGTATGTTTATCAGTTGTCTAGTACACTGTGTAATTTGTCCGACAATGTTTATTATTTATTTATATATATTTATACTAAGTTTAAGACCGGTGACAGCCTAGGGGATAAGGAACCGGCCTAGTGAGCAAAAGGTCCCCGGTTCGAACCCTGGCGGCGGCATGTACCACCAAATTCGTGTTTTTGGATTTATGTACATACTCGTATTTCACTTGCTCAGCGGTAAAGGAAAACATCGTGAGGTAACCCACACGTCCAAGAAAATATATTTCAAAAGACGTGTGACCTACCCTAAGAAAGATCTGGTTTTCCCTCTAGATTGTGAAGGGTTGACGGCAGTCGCTCCATGTCCTTGGGCTTAGGTAGCGGAGCCCGCCAATCCAAATGGATTAGGAAACGGGATAACGCTAAGAAGAAAAAGATAAAGTGATTCGTTAATTTAATATTGTAGAGTCGAATGTTTTTAAGCTTTTTTTTTTAAGTAAAAGTTTAATTACTTCACTTTATTATTCATTCGAAGAATCAAACTGCAGGCCTGGCCATGGTCACGCGAATATTTATAATAATATATCTTTATATATATCATACTTCTACCCGTGTGTATGTCACTCCTCCTAAACGGTAGGACGGATTTTGGTGAATTTTTTTGTGCATGTTTAGTGGATTCGAAAACGGTTTAGATTCACAATTGGATCCGGTAGGTATCGCTGCAGTCGGGTTACAGGGCTTGTTATTTTTATTTTCTTACAGGGCAACGTCTGCCTATAATGTAATATTTAATCCGAACGAATATATATAATACTTTGAGCTTTTGACTAACTATTGACTTTGACTTTGACGACCATCTGAAAGTATGAAATAAAAATAAAAGTATAAAACAGACAGAATATTGATTTATTCAGCGCTTTTTGTGACTGAATTTTAATACCTTTGGTACTATGAAGTTGTAAAACATCAAATATAGTACGGTCTGATATGTCCCATAGCGTAACACCACCTAATGCAGGCGGTGTTAAGATGCGTACGTACACTTCAGTAACATACCTCCAAAAACGGATAGCTTGTTTATACTTTTCGGGAGCTGTTTAACTTTTATTTTTATTACATGTTCTAGTTTATAGTAACAAAAGTAAAACTTCAACAAACTGAAATATTTATATAACTTTTCTGGCACTTTGCGGTAGACGATGATTGTAGTACTCGTTAGGCGAACTAACCGCTATTATTTTTATAAGTACCATGTGGGTATTTGCTGCGTGACAACCGACGTATTAAGTCGAGAATAAAACCTTGTTGCAATTGCTTGCGTTTTGCTCCTTGTCTAGAAATCGGCGTTTTCCCGTTTCGCATATAATACAATGATAATGATGTGATTGAGACGCCGATATGTTATTGATAGATATCCTTCTCAACTATATTCTTACAGATTTTACCAACCAAATCTGCAGCAAATCCTTAATGACAAAACTGACTAAATAGCTAATTTTATAATTTGAGCGTCCAGATGTCCAGTAAATATTAGATATGGCACCTCAATACTGACAGACGAGCGACGAGACGACGAGAGCTCCGTCATCAAAGAATACTGCTTATGATACCCATTATCTATGTAGTAACAGTTTTTATAGTATCAGATATATGTCTAAGTATCTGATCTTATGATAAATAGAGGACATAATTTAAGGTAAACATCCGTCGACAAAGAGTTCAGATCATGGGCGGACGCCTGTAATCTGGGATTCACAATTTCATAAATATACCTACATTTAGCACTTGGGTTTTATATGGATAAAACCCAAATGATAAAAGGTATATTTATGAATTCTAATGGTAGAATTTAAAGACGCCATAATTATTAGGCAGACGGTGCCGGGTCTAGGAAGTGAATATTTCCCGGCGCTGATCGATTTAGCAGACAGATTGAATTATATCTTCGCTATCTACATATGTTACCGTGAATATCTGAAATACTGTTTATTATCGAGAAAGCTTTTTGATAGCTATGCGATTTAAATAACTGTGATTCCATAAAACTATTTCTCCTAAACAATGGTTTCGTATCAACCACCTTTTCCGTGCTTAGGTACTTACTTGTATTATTCCGTCGTTGATCTTGACCAACATCCGCAGTTTTTTAGGTATTTGTGCCAAATCGCGTTTTTTCAAGAAATACACATATTTGATTCAAACGCTAGAGCCGTTTCCGAGATATATGACAAATTACGCCTGTACAAGTTTTCCCTTTGGGTTGAGGAGGTCGAACCGCAATAGTTTCATGTCAAAATCATTATCTTCTCCAAAGTCTTAGGTTAAAGTAGCGAACCCCACCAACCGTAATGGATTAGGAAACAATTTAACACTAGGAAGAAGAAGAATGATACACTTACCAAAAATGATCTCGTCCAAATTCCATTCACCAAATTTCGCATATTGACAACTACGCTACACATTCGTACCAGGCGAGCAGGAAAATTAAATCTTCAGTTCAGACTGATTTCCATGCTTCAATAGTTTCATAAAGGATTCAAGATACACATCCGAGGACTTGAGAATAATTCCATTGAATAACGTAGAACCTTCTTTTTATTAGGGTTCTGTAGCCGAAGAGATGTAACGGAAAAGATAATGAACTTTAATGCTGTTTGCCACATTTCCACTGGGAAATTAGTTACATGCTTGAAATATGGATATTTTCAGTAGAATGATAACACCATTTCTGAGTACAACGTTGGGAGGCACACAAGCATACGGCCAACCTTTTTTTATACCACCAAGGTGGCAAACAAGTATGCGACCTGCCTGATGGCAAACAGTCACCGTATCCTATGGACATTTGCAATACCAGGGGTGTCACTCATGCGTTGCCGACCCTCTAAAAACCTCTTTGCGCCTTTCTTGAAGAGCTCCATGCTGTCGTCCCTTGGGAAAACCTCGGCTGGAAGCTCATTCCACAACTTGATAGTTCCCGGAAGAAAACTTCTCTGGAAACGAACAGTACGCGACCATTGCGGTACCAGCATGTGAGAGTGAACTTCCCGCCGTCATCGAGCGTTGCGGTTATAAAAAGTAGCTGTCGGCATCATACGAGTATCAAACAATTCTTCAGAACACAACCCGTTGTACAATCGGTAGAACACACAAAGGGAGGCAAAATCTCTCCTTAAACTTAAGGCTTTAATACCGAGTGTAAGCTTAGGATCGTCTGCAATTCTCACAGCTCGTTTCTGAACGGAGACACACGGTCCAAGCTGATATCCAGGTGCTCCCGCCCAAAGGTGACTACAGTACTCCATGTGCGGTCTGACTTGAGACTTATATAGCATAAGTATTTGCACCGCACTGAAGTACTACTTTGCTCTGTTGAACACACCAAGATTTTTGGTCGCCAGCTTGACCTTTTCCTCTAGATGACTTCTATATTGAAAGTCACTGGAGATCTCGACACCAAGCATCCTAATATTGTTGGTGATAGTAAAAGGTATATTCTGGAATTTAGGAACCACAGCAAGTGGGGTTTTCTTAGCTGTAAATGCGCAAACTTGTGTCTTCATGGGGTTGAATTCAACCAAGTTAAGCCGCACCCAGTCAGATACTTTAGCCAAAGTACCCTCCATTTCAGACACAAGTTTATCGCGGCTTTGCTCCACACGGGAACGAGAGATGTTAGCCCGGTCTGTATAGCAAGTATCCCCGGTAGGTACTATCATCCGCATTACAATGAATGCCATCAATTGACAACATAACATTGATATGCAGCAAAAACAGCGTCGGGGACAGTACAGAGTCCTGTGGGATGCCAGCATTGATACCCATGCTATCGGGGAAACTGCCGTCTACCACGGCTACTATGCAGCTGCTGGATAAGAAGCTGGCAACCCATTTGCATAAACCCTCGGGCAGCCCGTATGACGGTAACTTCGATAGAAGACCCCGATGCCAGACCTAATCGAACGCCTTCGCCATATCTAGGCTGGCAGCCAATGCCTCACCTTGACTCTCAATTGCCGAAACCCAACGGTGTGTTAATTTTAAGAGAAGACTAGAAGACCACCAGTCGAACGACCGACTGATGTATAGTTGTTACGGTAGCCTATGTACGCTTGCAATATGGAAGTATCGCTCACGCTTAGCACAGCGACTCTCAGGAACTTACTTTTATACCTTATCTACTCACACGAACACAGCAACCCTATATGGTATTGTTATTTAAACTTAACACGTTGAAAAATAAAACAATTGCAAAAGCATCATGATAATCGATATCTAGAAATTAAAGAAGAATTATCGAATCCTCACTCGAATAAACAGACTACTCTTGGACGTAGAAGTAGCTAGATAGCTAGTAGGTAGATTAAAAAATCGGCCAAGTGCGAGTCGGACTCGCACACGAAGGGTTCCGTACCATTATCTATACAAACGGCAAAAAAATCACGTTTGTTGTATGGGAGCCCGCCTTAAATATTTGTTTTATTTTAATTTAATTAATTGTTCTTAAAGTGAATATATAACTAAATATTCTGTGAATATTTCAAGCGTCTACCTGTTGCCGTTATCAATATCGAGCAAAAATGAGCAAAAAATTCACGTTTGTTGTATGGAAGCCCCCTTATATATTTATTTTATTCTATTTTTTAGTATTTGTTGTTATAGCGACAACAGAAATACATCATTTGTGAAAATTTCAACTGTCTTACTATCACGATTCATGAGATACAGCCTGGTGACAGACGGACCGACGGACGGACAGCGGAGCCTCAGCCTTTTTAGGGTTCCGTTTTACCCTTTGGGTACGGAACCCTAAAAAAAACTATGTATGATAAAAAAATACATTTTATTTAAATAATGTAAGACTAATACAGTATACTTTGTATACTGTATTAGTCTTATATTCAATACATTATTTATAGTTTTGTAGGAAGTCGATGAATACCGGTAGGTACACCTGTATCTCCTCTACTCGCCTCAATCAAGACAAGTAGCTCTCTTGAGGGCACACCTATGTTTAACATTGGACGTATACAGACTAAAATAATGATGATAATGATCTATTTATTACTATTTATGTAATAAATAGATCATTATCATCATTATTTTAGTCTAAAACAATATCAACAAATTACGAGATATTCTGCTTTCTTTAAGTACACAAGTTAAAAGTGAAACACGCAAGTTAAAGGCGTCGACGGCAATAAGTCTATGGTTATGTTTAGTCATCTTATAAACTCCACAAACAATTGAATTATTCGGCTTTTTAGTGATTTTATCCAGAGAACACAGTGATTTATGTCAACATACGTGGTTTTTTGGTTGAAGACGTCACCGGGGCTTTATTGAGTAGATAAGGTTAAAGGGCTACCACGGCCGACCACAATGCCATACATTATATAGGGCACAGAATCCCTCTGAGCGCAGGATTTTTGACTTAAAAATTTTACCTCTAAATATTTTAAACAAATTTTATTACGAACAATAATTATCCCCTTACTCATAGTTCACTAAATTCTACCATGCCTAAAAAACAATACAGAACATATATAGACATGTAGTAAACTTGTTGTGAATACGCTTCAGCTTGAGACTATTTAGTTTCATGTAGATCAAATTACTGCATTATGTTCGAGCTAGCTTTACAAAGGCATTTTATAAGGCTATGAAGGCTTTCATGTTTGTAAAACCTTGTAGGTACCCTACGAAATATAAACCCGAACATATAACTTTAGTTATGTGATCCTGAAATGTGAGCGCCAATGTAAATTTGACTTCATCTTATATATTCTATCTCTTCATCCCGTCTACGTCATAATCTAGGTGGATGGGATTATGCATTCTACAGACAGAGAACGCCACACGTTTCGGCTTATTAAACTGTAGACTGTTGTCCTTACTTCCCGTCACAACTCTATCAACGTCACCCTGCATTTGCTCGCAAGCCAAAGTACTTAATGTAACAGATCGAAACAGGTTTAATCGTCTGCAAATCGTAAGCCCTTCAAATGCTTGAAGTCTTCTGGTAAGTCCTTAATCAAAATATTGAAGAAATTGCTAAGATTATTGATGTATAATTGTTACCTGTACTTTATTTGCAAAAATAAGGTATAAAAGATGTTACATAATTAGATAATCCAACTTATTCTGCCCTCGCAGGAGCGTGCAAATATTTCGATTGTTATCACTAACACAGTTCTAAACAATGTAAAAAGTATTTATATTAAATTACAATTCAACATTTAATTGTATAGTAACAGTTTGTCAAGAGCCATTCATGTAATTTTGTTTTTGAGTAATGTTATCCTTATAATTATAAAATTGTCAGGCAAAAGATTTAAAAAAAATATTGCCATTCAATACACATTTTCGCGAATATAATTAAAGTCTTTGCTTAGGTACAACCAATCTGTCTGAAATTCAACATGAGACGAAAAAACATTTTTTGTATTGAAGTTTGTAAGTTATAAGTATCGATTTGATATCCTTATTTTCTATTAGAGTATGTATATAAGAATATATACATTTCAAATGGTTGTACGGAAACCTCGCAGCGTGAGGCCAACTCGCACTTGACCACTATTTTTCTCAATGAATGGGTATTCATTTATGACGATATTATTTTTTGTGTAATCAATATACATTCAAAAAATTGTTTTCGCCGGAAGGGCTTGCTTATTCAACATTATTATTCCTTCCGGAAAGGTCAACCCATAGAGTCCCGTGGCAGGAAACCGTTTTTTTCTTCCTCTCGTAGCGAGCATCGACGGCTTTTATCTACTTCCTTTAGAAGGTTCAAACGCGGGTAAATATTTTATGCAAATATTTTAGGGAAGCAGTGATTTGAGCGAGTCTACACAATAACCTTTCACGTTGAAGTTTTTGGGTCTGCTTTCATTGAATAGCAAATCGTTTAACGGAGTAGGTACTAAATATAATCATATTTCACTGATTCTACTTGTATGGAATATAAATTTGCTACGATTATGTTAGTAGTGGTAGCTTCGTACCCTTGTTCATAAATATTAAGTAGTTAGTTGTATTTTTATACCAATGAGCAAATGAGCCAACTGATCCAAAGTGGTTATTGCAGGCTATATTCGCTTGCAAAGACCCACCGCCACTGCTAACACAGCGACTCATAACGAGCTTATTCGAGTCCTATACAACGAGATTATTGCAGGAATAAACTGCAAGGTCTAGAAGTTGATATCTTTCTACCGTATCATTGACTTTTCTGATGTGTCTAAGTACAGTGTCGCACAAAATAATGTCTCCCTCAATGAAGAGGAGTTCAAGAAGCTGACTGCTGGATTTTAATTTTTTTCAAGGACTAACAATTTGTAAGTTGTCAAAAAAGAAACACTTTCAATACATTGCGAAACTGTGAACCCCTGCGCGCGTAAAGGTCATAGAATTTTAGGTATTACAAATGAGTAAGATATTTCATGTCCGGTCGGCTACGGACCTCGTTGTTTAGATAAAAAATTCGACTCTGAATAAACTAAAAACTCATTGTCACAACGATCATATTCGTCGTTAATATTGCGTGGCTTATTTGCTGGTTCGGTGTTACGAGTAAATTCACGTGAGATTATAACGCACGTATAGGTATTAAATAAATGTGAATTGTAGAAAACAACGGAGGTTTATACCGAAACAGGTAAGAAAGGTTAAAGTTTGACACCAAATATGATTTGCCGTCAAAGTTTAACGAACATACCTTTTAATGGAGCAACTTTTTAAATTATTGACACATTCGTAGAGAGTAGGTAACTCTCCATAAGATAGATAACAAAATAACAACAAAGATTGTCAACTTTTTTTTATTAAGGTGGCAAACGTAAGCAGTTACCGTAGTCTATGAACTCGCCGACTATCACCATCACACGCTAGAGCTGCAATGGTCGCGTACTATGCGATTACAGAGAAGTTTTCTTCCGAGAACTTTCAATTTGTAGAATGAACTCCCAGCGGAGGTTTTCCTAAAAAACCACAGCATGGGGTTCTTCAAGAGAGACATGAAGAGATTTTCACAGGGTCGGCAACGCATAAATGACAACTCTAGTTTTGTCCGTCCGTTGGCTATGGAAACCATGTATAGGTACCATCGTGCAGACCGTATGCTTGTGTGTCACCTAAGTGCTATAAAAATCATTGGTAATAACAAACACGTTATACGTTGCATAGTAACCTCTTCACGCTTTTCTAGAATGTTGCCCATTACCCATGCTGGAGGAGTGGAGATTTTCAACTTTGATACAGGAACTCTAAATATTTTCAGAATAAAGAGTAGCTTACGCGTCAATCCAAAATATATTGTGTGCTCAACTTCATACAAATTCCTTCAGATATTTTACAGGGAAGAATATCATTCTCAAACATTCTCAAATTGGCATATTACCCAGCACTTTGATATCAATAACATAGATTGATTAATCGCCTAAACGCTTGATAATCTTCTTAATTGCGACTAGACCTGAATATCACACTGTACGTTACATGCAAAGCATTTCATACCGGTCTCGACTAAATATCGCACTCCCAGAGGACCGACAGATGTGGCGTTTGTTCAAATTCTCAGCTTAGCGACCATTCGCACATTTGCAACAGAGCGACGACACTGTACTAGTTTAAATGAGAATAGTTTGGTCTTAAAGTAAACACGCCCAGTTGTTGTCCAGAAATTGCGCTGCAGGGTGATCTACTTCTAACCACTTCCCGTTTAATCATTCTCGCTAAAATTAAAGGAAAAGATACAAGTAGCATCCTTTTGTAGAATTTTGTGTCTACTGCCCTTCAGAAAGCGGTAAATCAATCAATTACTATTGTTCTTCGAATTTCAAAAATTTCAAAACATTCAAGAATTATTATTATTGTACATTGTTGACCTTCGTTGTTTTTCTAGATCAATCGGCAATACACCTGCCAGCACGGGAAATGTCTCGGTGCTCTAAGATCTATATGCCTACAGCAACACAAGTGTTTGAATTTTATTGCATCTTACAGTACTTACTTCTAAAGTCTTGATTATGATAATATACATTAAAGGTGTTTGTTCTTCATCTTCTAAGATAGAAGAAGTTGTCTTTCCCACGGATATTCTCGGTCAATATTTATTATCACATTCGAAGTTACTCGAGAATTCGATGAAAAGTCCATATTGATTCATTTCATATGATTTCTTGTTGAAACCAATACGCTGTTTCTAGATGAACAGATGAAACACAGTAGAGATATAAAAGGAGGAGAACTACTACAAAATAAAGAAAAAAATCGTCACACTTAAGCGCCAATTGCGCCAGTACGCCATATTAGCTAAAGTTCGAAAGAAAACAGTCGTGACTGGTTTTTCGAAAAGCGTGTCAACGTTTTTCGTTTACTGTAAGGGGCTTCTCACTGTTCACGAACGAAATGTTCTTGAAGGCTGGCCTAGTTCTCGTAGATAATTATAATAAAAAAGCTAGTTGTAGTAACTATATACTGTGACTTATGTTCTTTAGTCAACTAAGCCCACTCGAACTTATCTTCAGTTAAATTAATGCATATTTTGAATTTAGCACGTTGACAAATTTAATAATAAGTGATCAAGGCAGTTCAACTGGGGAAGTACCTCCACCTTGCAGAAAACCGCAACCAAATAACAACTCCTTGGAGGGTTGCTGCGTTCCTTCATGCGAGCGAGGTCGCCAGGAAACTCTAAGGAGTTGTTGTGTTACCAGCAGAGATGGCATCGCGCGTGTGATAGCGTTCATAAGGCTACGGTAACCCCTTTACATCAGGTGACATGTATGCTTGTATGTCTTCTGACGTTGTATAAAAAAAATTCCTCCCGACATAAAAAAACTGCAGTCAGAAACGCATTGTATTCGAATCAATTACATTTGAACGTGAACTAATCGGATTATGCGGATTGGGTTGGATGTCGGCTCAGTTGTCCGATTCAAAGTACGCATTAGGTCAATTGAACAACAAACTCGGTGGCGCAGTCCTGAATGACACGACCTTAATACCAACGCTCGTGGGTTCGATTTCCACCCAGGGCAAACATATGTGTTAATGAACATGTCTGTTTGTCTTAATCTAGATGTCTTAAGAGAGGTATTGCGCATCAAGGCAGCCCATCTGGGGAAGTACCTTCACCTAGCAGCCAAATAACAACTCCCTTAGCGGGTTGTTCTGTTCCTGCGTATGAGTGAGGTCACCAGTAGGCTCCTGAGGAGATGGTGTGCTAGCAACAAATAATGCATCGATACTTTATTACAACCATTCATAGTCTACGGTAACCGCTTTACATCAGGTGGGCCGTATGATTGTCTCCCGACGTTGTATAAAAAAATATAACCCAAGGTTGACTATCGAACCTTAACTATGTGACCATGAAGTATGAGAAGACGGGGACGAAAACATAAGAGTAGAATTTTATGAACTTATTTATCTATGAAGGTGCAAGACGACATGCGACAGGGGCATTCGAGTCAACTTACCACATAGCTGACATGTAAGTTTTCCAACAAGCGAGGAGCGCAAATGATATGCTAAAAACAGCGACGTATCAAAAGGTAGACACGTTATACACCAACATTATTTAATTTTAAAATGGCGCTAGTAGTACTATATCTACGTACAGTTATTTGTCAAGACACTTTGCTCTAACAAAGAGACAAATGATATACCTGTCGTTAGAAAGAGATGAATATACCTAGTCTGGCCATAAATACTGTTACAATTAAAAATGAACAAAATATTACATTTGAATTTGGAATCTGTCATTTTTATATGAGTTTTCTCATTGTATTGTATATTTTGCGTTATTAAAATGGAGTGGGGTGATAAAGAGAACCGAATCGCTGTGATTGTATTACACAAAGTAGGTATGGAGCCAAATGCAATTTTTAAAACTCTCCATACGCTTGGTATTAGTAAAATGTTTGTGTACCGGGCTATTAATAGGTACAATGAGACCCCTGTTTGTGACAGAAAAAGATCTGGCCGTCCACGTAGTGTTCGTACGAAAAAGATGGTCAAAGCAATAAGGGAAAGAAAGAAAGTAAAAGATTTTATCTCGGGAGATGAAGATAGCACCTAGAACCACGTAGCGTATTTTAAAAGATAACTTAGGACTTGCAGCCTATAAGAGACGTACTGGTCATTTCTTTACTGATAATTTAAAAAAGAATAGGGTGGTAAAATCGAAACAACTACTGAAGCGGTACGCAAAGGGAGGTCCCAGAAAAAAATTGTTTACGGATGAGAAAATTTTTACAATTGAGCAACATTTTAACAAACAAAATGACCGTATTTATGCTCAAAGCCCTAAAGAAGCTTCCCAATTAGTCGACAGAGTGCAACGTGGACACTATCCGACTTCAGTGATGGTTTGATGGGGTATTAGCTATAAAGGAGTGACTGAGCCATACTTTTGTGAAAAAGGTATCAAAACATCGGCACAAGTGTATTAAGATACCATTCTTGAGAAGGTAGTGAAGCCCCTTAACAACACCATATTCAATAACTAAGAATGGTCCTTCCAGCAAGACTCGGCGCCGGGTCATAAAGCTCGGTCTACGCAGTCTTGGTTGGAAACGAACGTTTCGGACTTCATCAGAGCTGAAGACTGTCGTCTAGTCCCGATCTTAATCTGCTGGATTATGATTTATGGTCAGTTTTAGAGAGTACGGCTTGCTCTAAACGCCATGATAATTTGGAGTCCCTAAAACAATCCGTACGATTGGCAGTGAAGAATTTTCCCATGGAAAGAGTGCGTGCTTCTATTGATAACTAGCCTCAACGTTTAAAGGACTGTATGGCAGCCAATGGAGACCACTTCGAATAAGCTTTTATATTTTAAATTGTTTTATATTTATGTATTAAACTAACACACTGTAAAAGTAATAAATGTTATTTGCAATAGAAAATTTTATGGCAAGACTAGGTATATGTTAAGACATTTATGCTTTGTGCTGAAGTACTTCGTACGTATAGACGCGACGCGAGCGCGAGAGCGTGGCCAACTGAATGCGAGTTGGGCAATTACCTTACTTTCGTGTTGCTATTCTAGAGCGTGTACGACGTATCTATAACTATAAAAACATCTAAGGCTAAAAGGGTTATTTTAACTGCAATGGCATGGGATCTACTTAGAACATCCAATCCAATGTCACATTAAAACATTTTTAGTATGCAGAGGACTATGATCCTATATAAACCAATACGCGAGTATAAAGCAACCAGTAAACCCTTATCAAACCCAAAATTGATTGATATTGGTCTAACATCTGATGTTCACTAATTAAAATGTTGCAGGTGTTCGGGAGCGTGAAGCATAAGTGGATAGCTTATAATTTAATATGCTATCAGTATCAATTTACTACAAAGTAATTAGATAATTATAAATCGCATGTGTATAACATCACATACAGTGAGTTTATAAACAAATAGCGTATCTCGGAGATTAGCTCATCTGTACCAACTAAGAATCTCCATAGTGTCATGGAAAATCGCATCTTAACAACAACTCTTGCGTGAGTGCGTTTACCAGTACACTCCTTAGAAGTTGCCAAAATAAAATGTATGTACTAGACTAGGGTTAGATTTTTTTTGAAGTGAAACTTCTTTAGTCACATCGGGCACTTATGGGATGGGGAAAAACACTGAACTCACGTGACCGTCAAGATCACATACGTATATACCTTATAGATATGGGTGTGTGCGTGTGTATATTTCTTAACAATCACCCACAAATAATGTTTACAAGTTTGTGAAGCTAAGAAATTTTCACTTCTGACATGCAGTCCTACATCTGACGGTCTTTTTTTTTAATAACTTCTAGAGGCATACAAGCATATTGTCCACATGACGTAAAGTGTTTGCTTACGAATGTTTGAAATACTCGCAGGTTGCCACCGCCGCTCCAAACACGGTAACCTGGTAAGCTCACTCACTCGCAGGAACACAACAGCTCTCCAGGAAGTTGTTATTTGACCGCGGTTTTCTGAAAGTTACTTAAGGGTAAATGGTACGTAGGGGTAACAGCCCAACTGAGCGTCGGGTTGTTACCCCTACCCCTCTTAAAGTTCCATATTACCTACGATTTTCATACCCCAGTCAACATTCTATTTGAGTTCCATACCGAAAATCTTACTAATGACATTTGTGCTGTCTGTCCACTTATGAAATGGGTTAGAAGGCCATAAACGAAATGATTTACATGGCCTAAACCTTATCTATATACATAAAAATGAATGTTTGTCTGTATGTCCTCTATGGACTCAAAAACGGCTGGGCAGATTTTGATGAAATTTTCAGTGAATCTTCAGGTTAGCCCAGCAGGTGATCCTGTAAAGTTTGGTAGTGATCATATCACCCGTGCGAAGCCGGGGCGGATAGCTAGTTACAGTATATATTATTATTGTAATTACATCATCATAATCTGAATCCCGGTCACGTCCTAAGTTTCTGCTTCGGAGTACGGGCTCCGCTTTTCGAATTCTACTTCTTCACTTCACACGGTCTTCCCTTACGAGATGTCAAGCCAGCACTTCGTGGGCCTATCCCTTCTACCAGGACCCGGCGAAGGTGGCTAGAGACTGTTTCCGACACTTTTGGAGTTTGTCTGCTATGTCACGGACATGAAGACTGCCACGGGTGCGAGAGTTCATTGAGCGATCCTTCCGAGTCATTATGTACTCAGTGACACACTGCCCCTAAATCCTATTACGTATTTAGTGTAAAATGTTATCCAAAATCCGAACATTTAATTACAAATTCAATTAAACTGTCTCTCATATGCATATGAAACTGTTTAATTGAAAATATAGAAAATAAAAATAAATCAGCTTTCTTAAGGGTATACTACACGGTGCCCTGTTGCTGACAGATCCGGGGCACCACACCAACGCGGCCGATGGCATTTCGCGGGGTCGTTTAGTGGGTATACCGTCGGACAGCCGACGGGGAGTCCCACACTACCACCGGAGGCCACCCAGGCACTGGTGGTGTGCGTAATGCATTTTTCCCCGCGTCAAAAAAAAAAAAAAGGTTATACTACACACTCTTCGATCTCATTGATTAAAATGTTTTCATCAAATCTCACTTTTATTTATGTACATATTTGTAATTATCACTTGCTGCGGCGGTGAAGAAAAACATCGTGAGGAGACTCGCACGTCCACGAAATTATATTTCGAATAGCGTGTGACCTAGCCTAAGAAAGGTTTGGTTTCCCCTCTGGGCGGTGGAGGTCTGACGGCATTCGTTCTTCTCTTCGACACATCCTCCGCCAACCGGAAGGAAAAAGACCATCAATGCTAATTTCTGAATTGGGCATTTCTTGTATAATCTTCATGATGTCCACTTCATCAATTGTGACGATTCCAAACAAATGTAGCCAATTTTACGGAATAAAAAGATTTTGACTTTGACTTTGACATCACGTAAGTAAATCCTTTTTTTTGCATATAACGTCGGGAGAATTACTAACAGACGATCCACTTGATGTAAAGAGGTTACCGTAATCTATGAACGCTTGTAATACATTAAGTATCACTCGCGTGATGACACCTCTGTTGCTAACACAGTAACTCCTTAGGAGCTTACTGGTGAGCTCACTCACACGGAGGAACACTACAACCCTCTAGGAAATTGTTATTTGGCTGTGGTTTTCTGTAAGGAAAAGTAAATGAATATTTTAATAAGCCAATCGATTGAAGTAGAAATTAATTACCTATAGAAAGCAATTAATAGAGCCACAAAAGCGCTTTAAGTTGGTAATCGAAAGTCGTACGGTGAAACTGATTGTCGAGCCAATAAGATTGAAAATTGAATAAATAGTTTCTAATATTAATCATTGTTTCATTTTTTGCAGCTAATGGCATCGATATCAATTATACTCGTATTACCAAACTAGCGACCCGCCCCAGCTTCGCAGGGCCAGTTACGTACAAAGATAAATTAGTAGGTACGAGTACATTACAAATAGAACATAATAACAATTCTTAATGAAACTATTTTGTTGGGTAAAGAATAATATCGTGATGATAATGGTATCGTCTTTTGATCTACCTGCCCTTTGATTGACTAATTCGAATAAAAAACTGTGAAATGTCCACCCAAAGCCTATGTTACTCGCTGATAATGTAGCTTTCTATTGACGAATGAAAAATCCATTACAAACAAACATTTCTGTTCGTAATATTATAAATTTAGCTAGCAGCTTATTGCGATAAGAACCTGTATTCTTTAACCTACATGAGTGTGTTTTTTTTATATCACATACATAGCTGGTTAGTATTGTTTTTTGTAAGGTGCGTGTATGTCTTGTGGTGTTTGTGGAAAATAAACTATTCTTTTTCAGATGTATGTCTGTAGCGTGCCTCTTTGATAGTTTTAATTACCATCGGTTCAGTTTTAACATTTTACTGTGAAAATGTTAGACATATAGACAGAGTGTGAAGCCGGGTGCACCCTACCGATTATCAAACCAGGCTTTGATGGGAAAGAGAGTGGGTTACCTATTCAATTAGCAAGGGTAAATTAAATTAAAACGCTATTAATCATGCTACCACAAACGTTCTCATAGAGAATAATAAATTAGAATTTGTTAATAATACTCTATTTCTTGTAATTACTGGCGTGGACATGTATCACTGAATTCTTGTTTTCGGATTTGTATGTACATACTAGCGGCACCCCACGTCGCTCGTGTGGAATTGGAATTTGTTCACAATTTCATAGGTTTTATTTTCCCCGCGGAAACCTAATTATGTTATTAAAATAGCAAATTCCATTAATTATATCTTATTGCATTATTTTAAATTGTAATATTTAATTTTGTAACCTATATTATTATTTTAAAATTTATCATTTAAATATTCAATTATAGAGTAATATAATTTTCTTACTAGTTGTTTATTTATCTAATTCAGAAACAGTATTTCATATTTTTTATAGATTCAGGGAGTTTATTATATACTAGCTGCAGCCCGTGGCTACGCCCGCGTGGAGTTAAATAACGTAGCCTATGTGTTAATCCAGATCATAATCTATCTACGTGCCAAATTTCATTCAAATCCGTTCAGCCTTTTAAGCGTGAAAGACTAACAAACATCCATTCATACATACAAACTTTTGCATTTATACTCGTAATATTAGTAGGATTTTTACGGACATTGGTAATAGGCTAGAGTGTATCTGAAGGTGGGATTTTGGGTGCCATAGTCTATTTTGATGTTTAAGTGTGTAACGTCAGTTCTTTTTGTGAAAAACTTTGGATATTTTCGTACGAATTTGCACGTTTCTAAAATGTAGATGCCAGGTAATGTTAATACATTATCTATAACTTCACGCCAAATCCCTTACGGGGTAGGCAGAGAGAACCGAGCGCCACGCGACTCGATCCTTACATACCTCACTCGCTTCTTTCGCATTCATTGCTATTTTCATGCACGCTCGCCGGTTTCTAGGGCTCCTGACATCACCTTCTGATAGAACACGACCAATCTGATCATGATAGGTAAGTCTTGGCCTTCCTCGGCTCCTACATCCTTCCACTTTTGCATTGTATATCTGCTTCGTCATTCTTTCATCCTGCATTCTTTCTACATGTCCGAACCAACGGAGCATGCCTCTTCTTATTACACATTATGTTTTATAAAATGAGGTTTACAACTGTCAGTTTGTTTTATATTTACCATTATACGTTTATATTTACTATTATACGGACGAGTTTCTTCTGCAGGATAAACACGTTACTCCAATCAGTTCCGCTTCCCCACAAAACCGCACCGTAACTGAGGAATATATAGGAATTATTTATAAGAGTGTTAAAATTCGCCAACAAACTGTCATAACAGTTTGGCGAACATAATATTTATATACTATGTAAATAAATAAAATAAATAAATAAAAATATATAAGTACGGCCCACGGATGTAAAGTGGCTACCGTAGATTATGAACACTTGGAGTACACGAAGTATTGCTCTCGCATTGCACCCCTGTTGCTAATACATCAACTCCTTAAGAGAGTATTGGTAATCCTATAGACTCACAGGAACATAACAACCCTCCAGGGAGTTGTAAGATATATCCTAATTCCCGACATCATTGTTATTATGGTGTTGCCCCCGGCCGACTTTCTCTGGCATTTCGGGGTCCATCTAGTGAGTGGCGAGCCACCGCCTGCCGAAAGTAACATCAGATTATAATAGTAGATATATTCTTAACATTCAGAGACTTTTTTTCTTTTATCATTATCATGATTTCATATATGACGAAAAATGTGTAGCAGTGTAAGCAGTGATAGCCCAGTGGATAACGAACCGGCCTATTGACCAACTGGTTCCGGGTTCGAATCCTGGCGGGGGCATGTACTCGTACCACTAAATTCGTGTCTTCAGGTTTATGTGCATATTTATCACTTGCTCGGCGGTGAACGAAAACATCGTAAAAACCTAAGAAAGATCTGGTTTTTCCTCTGGGCTGGTGAAGCCTGCGGTAGCGGATACAGCCAATCCTAATGAATTAAAAATGGAATTACGCCAAGAAGAAGATTAGCTATGTCAGAAAAACGGAAAGTATATGAAATTAATAAAATACAATAAGATTTGATTTTATAAACGTAAGACGTGTCTAAGAGCCCGCGAGGACGCAATGGCAACTAAAGATTTTTATCTTTATTTTTCGGCGTTCCAGTGATCACTTCCGAAATACTAGTAAATAAAAAGAATACAACTGTGAGAAATGGCTAAGATACAGTGAAATTTTACATTGAAAAATTAAATATATCTCAGTGCCCGCAAGGCAATTGCAAATAAAGATGTTTTTATCATATCTTCATCTTATCTTCAATTAAAAGTAATAATACAATACCTTACAGTATGCGCGGTAGGTCGAGGAGACATACCTTGATCCTCCGTGCATACACCTTACATACGACATTAAGACTAGAACTGTATATCAATTCAGTGGAGGGTCATTTTGTGTACCTACGAGTGAATGAGTTCACAGAAAAAGTACTCAAAGTGTGCATTGGCAGCAGGGAAGCGAACGAGTGATGTGCCGACTATAGGTATTAGGCAGCCCGCATGCTCGCTTTTCAAGTGATGTGAATTCAAAAAAAATATAGCGATATCTTAGGAATGCATAGAATTCAAGTAAAAAAATACTAAAAATAGAGTCCATACAAATAAAATGTAATAAATTTAGTTTACAATAAGAAGCATAACGAAAAAATTCTAGGTCTATTTTCAGAACCAACAAAACTGTGACGTAAGAAAGTCCACAGTGAATAAGGAACATTTTTTCCAGAAATGTTCGTCGCGAAAAATCACTGGACGTTCAGGTCCCCTAAGACTGAGAAAGTAATTCTATTCGACCCAAGTAAACTTGAGGGAAGAGGGTAGTTTGGGGTAAGCATGTTAGAGCTACTTAATGGGCTTAACCTTTCAATAAGAAATTACAGCGAATACAGCGATTACTTACCGATTTGATTAATAATGATTTTTTTCATCGAGAAATGTTAAGTTAGGAGTGTAAGTTGTTCGCTTCTAAACATAAAGGCAATATCACCGGCGCGTGGTGCATTCAGCTAATTAACAAACAAGACTCCGTCGAAAGAGAGGTAGGGCGTATCAATGCAACTCGACAGGAGTAATACCTCATAGATGACCGCAGCCAAATGGCAACTCACTGGAGAACTTGTGTTCCAGCTATGACGGAGATTATATGATGAGTTGCTGTGTTAGCAACGGGTATATAAACAAAGAAAAATGGAATATGATTGTAAGAATGCTGTGAAAGAATACAAAATCGTTAAGTTTAAACTAATGGTTTGCCGCGGTAAACAGCACAAAACACCGAGAGTAGTCACATATTTATTGATAATATCCGGAGATTGGAGGTACAATTAAGCAAAATACATATCAATCAACTTATGATTATCATTGTTTAAACTTGTTCATAACTATGTTATCTGATAACAAATTACAACATATTTTTTTTCATTCCATAAGTTTGATCTATAGTACTGAAGGAATCAAAATCTCTTCGCAAAAAAAACGTATACGAACTCGATCAATCTATTGATCAATGGATTTTACAGTAAAGTTATAAAACTTATAAAGTAAACCTCTCGAGTTTGAACTTATTCTGCTTATTTTCTTGAGTAAGTACTTTAATAATTATCGGAGGATTTTAAATGTGTGTACATATTAAATGATATTTGTTTATTATAAAAGTCATCAATTCATGAAGTTAGTTCCTGGTTTCTGCCCGGGGCTTTGCCCGTGATAATAGTCTATTATGTTCCCCAGATCCCCGGGTACCTTTTATAAAATCTTACTACGATCAGTTTAGCTATAATACGTGGTTTAGACGTGAAAAGTTAACGATTTTGCAGACACATTTACTTACGAATTTACAGTAGGTATTACGTATGATATACCTATCGCGTGGATGTATGTGTACTGAAGCCGCTGGAAATGCTTTTCTGACGCTGCTATAAGGGATGTATTCGGTAGACGCATTCAGACGAGCTTGGTGGTGCAGCGGTTAATAACGCTACAGTAGCAGCAGGGCTCGTTTTTAGGGTTCTGTACCCAAAGGGTAAAACGGAACCCTATTACTGAGGCTCCGCTGTCCGTCCGTCTGTCACCAGGCTGTATCTCATGAACCGTGATAGATAGGTAGTTTAAATTTTCACAGATGATGTACTTCTGTTGCCGCTATAACAACAAATACTAAAAAATAGAATATAATAAATATTTAAGGGGGCTCCCATACAACAAACGTGATTTTTTTGCTCATTTTTGCTCGATATCGGTAACGGCAACAGGTAGACGCTTGAAATATTCACAGAATATTTAGTTATATATTCACTTTAAGAATAAATAATTAAATTAAAATAAAACAAATATTTAAGGGGGGCTCCCATACAACAAACGTGTTTTTTGCCGCTTTTATAGATAATGGTACGGAACCCTTAGTGCGCGAGTCCGACTCGCATTTGGCCGATTTTTTTGTTTATACAACACCAAGGGCACGCGAAATTACATTACCGTTCCGCCAATAGGGGCTGAAATCGAACTGCCGTGTCGAGAGTGACGTGACGAGAGTTGTTCACCTAAATTAAAGTTTGAAATGTGTTATTTGGCAACTTTGAACAAATCCCCCCGCTCATTTGTCGTGTTCCGCGAGGGGAGATAATTAGGTCGAATATTGTTTCGCGAGTTGCTGCTACTTTCGATTGATGCTAACTTGCGCTCAGCTGTTAGGTTCAGCGACTGAATTATATGCGTACGAACGCGTACAATTCTGTATCCTACCAGTTTTTACCTAAACATATATCTTCTTCTTACTACTTTAAAAGACCAATTCTCTTCTTCCTAGCATTACCCCATTTCCTAATCCATTATGATTGGCGAGGTCCGCTACCTAAGTCTAAGGATTTGACAAAGATATTGATTCTTTCATGGAGCGACTGCCGTGTGACCTCCACAACCAGATGGCAAACGAGACAAAAATACGCCAATTTAGAGGTACAGGATTCGAACCGAGAACCAGTTTATGTACTGAGCTATCTGTGCTCTAGCTACTATTCTTTTTAACTAAACATAGAGGCTGCTAATTCTTGACAGATAAACATATATTGTTGTGGACTTTATATAATAGAATACAATATCTTAAAAAAAAATCGGTTATTAAAATTATGATATGAAATCGTTGGTGAATGTAAAAGTGCATATAAGTACCACACGTTCTATATGTCACAGCCCAGGAATACGCTATTATAATTTGTATGAGCTCACAACTTTACACGACTGTCAAGTCATGATGCGCCATCACGTCAGCGTGAAGAGGTTTTTAGAGGGTGGGCAACGCATGGGTGACACCCCTGGTGTTGCAAATGTCCATAGGCTACGGTGACTGTTTACCATCAGGCAGGCCGTATGCTTGATTTCCACCTTAGTGGTATAAAAAAGTCATTGATTTTTAGGTTATTTCTCTCTGCATATGTCAAAATCCTAAGTCCTGGTCCTTATCCTGAAAAAAATGATTCAGGTATTATTCGAAATGATTATTCGTAACGAAGAATAATTCTTTTGAACGAAAATTGTATTTTTTTAATTGACTATTTCCCTGTATCTTTCTCATCACACTCACGCATATACTGAATACCAACCAACTGAATACAACATCGAAAAATGGGTTGGTACCGTCTGACGGCCAACTCTGCCAACGCGCGTGCTCATTGGTCAAATCAAATAGACGCGCTTCCCCGGCTTCCTGTTACACACTTCCGTTCTTTTTCACGAATTCTCTCCCAGATTGCAAGAAAGGAAGAGGAAAGATGTTACACATCAGAAAGATTGTATCCTTATACTTATACGTACCCAACGAGCAATTATGTAATTAACCTGTCACTGTACGAGAAGGCATGAGGATCACATAGTTGGCTCTACGCCAGAAACCTTGGACGAATTTCACGACCATCAGAACATATCTCGTAAGCGAACATCAGCCGTCTTGTAGGAATTACGAAAATTGGGTATATTACCATACTTTACTATCTAAGGCTGGAAGCTTTGTTGGAAGATATTTTAAGACTTATTTAACGTAGTCCGGCTGCGGAAGTACCTCTACCGCAGCCCTGGAAGGTAGTTTTGTGCAGCGAGTGAGAACTCGATGGCGTCGTTGCGCGTGTCAATATAATATAGATGACTTTATTATCTCCGTGCTTCGGAGGGCACGTTAAGCCGACGATCGCGGCTGTTGTCGATACAGTCGTTAAGCTAAGTGGCCCTCGGGCGGCTTGAAAACACAGGCCTTCGCCAATCCGCATTTGAGCAGCGTGGTGGAGTATACTAAACCCCCTTCGGTTAAATGAAGACCCGTATCCCTGCAGTGGGATGAGTAAAGGTTGTGAGATGAGTGAGTAAGGTAAGCTCCTGAGGAATTCCTATGTTAGCGGCAGGAGTGGTATCCGAGAGGGATACTTCTGTATCTGCATGTAGCTACTTTATATCAGGTGGGCCGTCTGGTTCAGTGGCTATCAAAGTTTTATTATAAACAATTAGACTGCTTCAGGATTTACCTTGCTTAAAGACAAGCGATCATGCATGACTGCACCAGCTACAGAGGTCTTTGGACAGTGTAGTAGCAAAAAATAATGAGAGCCGTCAGACCCATGTAATTTTAGAAATCCCTAATTTTGAGTTAGAAGCTTTATGATTAATTCGCTTTATTACTACATAGGGGTATGACTAGATCGCTTTATGACTAAATCTCGATTTGACTCCCTCCGGCCTTTGTCGCAACTGCGATTCGCAACCACTTACAATGTTCAATAATTCTTACAACTGACAATGTTCGGTTCTGGCGCTTCGCCAGCTCGATTCGCGCGCTGTAGGGTCGCAGTTAATAAACGCTTGCAATACATGAAGAATGATTCGCGCTGCTGCTAACACAGCATCTCCTTGGGAGCTTACAGCTGCCGCTGACCTACAGGAACACAACAACCCTCCAAGAAGATGTTATTTGGCTGGACTTTCTGCAAGATTCTGTCCTGTATGGGATTCGGACCCCACAAGCCTTGGTGTTAAGTACCATTGTCAACCACCCCGTAACTTACATAGTGGCAAGTTTTCTCTTTTTTATTATTAAGTTTTTTATGTAGGTCCCATGTACAGAAATAAGACCATGGACGCTTGTAAAACAACGGTTTGGTACGTACATAAAACGCTAATAATAATAAAAAATATAAAACTTGCCACTATGTAAGTTACTACGAATTGTTGAACCTGTAAGTCTCTTAATAGCGTTTTTGAAACATCTCTTGCTCTGTAATCCCTCTATAATTAACTTCATGTTAAATCCACAATCTATAGAGTCGCGGGAGAAAGATTTCTGGAACAGCACAGTATGCGACGATTTCAGTTGCAATGTATTTGCCTGCCGGTGACCAGCGATGTGTAAAAAGGCTGTAGGAATTATATCGAACCCTATCCGAGTACCCTCTGAACTCTGAACCCATAGTACAATAATTGCTACAACACACAAAGTTAGGCAAAGTTTCCCTTTAGTCTTAACGTAAGTTTTGTGTTGTAAGTAGGTCAACTAGGGCACTTGAGCCTTTTTGGACCTAATTATCGACGCTCGTGTTAGAACGATACAGTCGCTTACATATGCGATCATGAAGACGTTGGTCACCTTTTATATCACGAACAGTAAATGGCGCGTTACACAGAACTTAAAACATTCCACTGAAATTTTACTTTCAACTTTAAAGAATGCAAGAATGACGAAACGAATACACAATGCAAATGGAGCCATTGAAGACCAAAACTTACCTACCATGACCAAATATCAGGAGCCCTGGGAACCGGCGTGCTTGCATAAAAAGAGTCATGAATAAATAAGCGAGTTAGTGTAAGTGTCCTTGCGGTTTACAATACTTGCCAACACATTATTTATGAAAAAATTTAGAGGTACATATTAAAATGGGCTAATGGTGTGACATAGGCTGAAGAAGAGTAAAAGACAGCGTTTCATTAAGAAATAAAAACTTTTATTATTATCAGTTCAAATATCGTATTTACATTTTTTGAACGAGTAAAAGCACATTGTTTATACATTAGAAAATAATAATAAAAAAACATTATTACAATCAGCAGGACAATTTCATGATACGTGAAATAATATGCAGTTAATATAACTTATAGAATTAAACATTATAAATCTCATCCTCCGTGTACTTCGGAACTCAGACAAACGACAATGGCAACTCGTGGACTGAACTAAGACCGTAACAACTAAATTAATAGCAACTATTTACACAATTCGTTCATCATAATTCATAACACTATAGCATCCGCGACATTAACATCAGTTCTCCGTTATACATATGCAAATCATGTATATATATAATTTCTACTATCGAATATAAATGCTGAACGTAACCTTGTCATTTATATTATATACGCACATGTGCGTGTGCTTCACTCAACGGGTGAATTATTTACTTGCCTCGTTCCCTAAGGGTGGGGTCCCAATGTGTCGCGAGCGGCAGCGATTACCGACCTCATTATTACCATATCTACATGTAGTCTGTGAAATAGCTAAAAACGTAAAACCGGCAATCATAAAGTTTAATAAAAAAAATAAACTGCAATATCTTTAGAATACAGTATAACATAAAAGCTGTATAAATTATTAGTCGCACATTTATATTCAACTTCATAATTAGTACCATGTTTTACATTGTCTCTATCAACTCGCCAAAATTGAGACCCCAACCTAAAATTATATGCTAGAAAAAAATTCAACAAATTTCAATAATGCTCACGGAAAATATTGCGTTTCACGATGTACGCAATTTACGTACTAGTTTGGTGTTCGGCCCCGAACTATGTTAACTACGCGACGTTGATGCAGAGAGCGACATCTGCGTTTTGTGACCATTTTAACTTTAGAAAACTGTATTTTTTTAACGTGGTGTCGTTCTCTGTTCAGTGTAAACGTATCTAAAGCTCGGTATACGCAAAACTATGCTATGTAGACCTACGCTCACTAGTTTTCCGCGCACACTGACAACTCGACTTTATACAATTTCAACTGCTCGTCCTATCGAAAACTCTATTTTGTGTAGTGGCAGTGTTTCGCGTAGGTTGTAACTAGGGTTGTCTCTATATCGAAATAAGCAACACAGTTTCATATTAGGCGTGACGCGATTGAATGCGCTTTACAGTAATAAGTAAGGTCGGGTAACACTTTATCTGACCCGGAGTCCTATCGCTTGAATTGAGTTTTTAATGTCGAAATTTGGCCTTTGGTTAGGATTAGTCATTTTATACACCGGTCAGCTAGTACTTTTCATGGGTCCCTACAGTCTTAGTTATAACCACTAACATACACTGAAGTTTGATTTTCGGAATCCAATTTACACCACTTCGGGCCTTGACAACAATGTTGCTGGTTAAATAAAGGTCAAGCCGACTGTTCTTATGAATATAATTAATTAATTCCGTAAGTATATATAGAGCCTTTTTAAAAATCACCAATACGTGACTATTCTTACTATTGAAATAGTTAGTATATAACAGTAGCTTGATAGCTGTTTAGTTCCAATGTGAATTTCAACGGATAGACACTATTTTTTTATACTCTGTTGGGTGGCAAATAAGTATACAGCCCGCCTGTTGTACATCAGTAACCGCTTATTGAAGTTTACAACATAAGTTAGGTATCTTTGCCGCTGCTAACACAGTATCTCCTCAGTAGCATCCAGGTAATCATACTCGCAGGAACTCTGTAGGGGCTTGGTACTTAGCTGCGATCTTCTAAAATTTTGTGGTATAACTTATCGGGCGACTACATATTAAATCTACCTGTACTGTGTTTGTTATTCGGCAGGGTGGAGCATGTGCAAGTGAAGTTGTGTTTAGATCTAAGGACCAATCGTATTCTTTGAGTTAAAAAGTGAGTTGCGAAAAGAATGTATATTACTTTACAACTTTTCGGTTGCTGTTTTAATTATCTGAATGAAATTGTTATAAAGTCACAAGACCCACATTTACTTAACTTTATTCCGAAACCGTCTTCGTGCCACCTCTTTGTTTTCAGAACATTAAATTTCCAAACTTCGTTAGGTTGCGGTGTCTTTGTGTGTGGCCTAACAACTCCAGCTGTGCACGGCGTTCTGCTTCTTGTGAAGACTGTCTTAAGAGACGTAGCAATTATAAGAGGATACGGCATTTTGTGGAAACTACCACTAATTTGAGGCTATAATTACGAGCATAGAGCATAAAACAGTTGGTACAAAGACGGCAATACATTTTATATTTCAACAAGTGCTGGAGTTCGCGCTTCGCGCAAATCCCACCACTACTTTTACAAAATGTACTTTTTTAAATACTTCCGGTTATCAAATTAACTCCATTTTGAGACCATTAGAAAGATGCAATTTAGTTTGACTTTCTGGTGAAAACCGCATCTCAATCGCATTTATAGTTTTATTTCTAGAGGCCAAAATGTCAGTGCAGAGAAATAGAGGGAGAAACTGTACTATTTTATGGGTTAGGGATATGCGCGATTTATAAGAACTGATGCACAACAGTGAGTGGGGTAACCAGTAAGCTCCTGAGGTGTTATTGTGTTAGTAGCAGAGGTGGCAACGTGTGAGTGATACTAGTACTCCTAGGCTACGGCTAAGCTCGAGCGTCCATAGGCTACGCTAATCACTTTACATAAGGGACGTATGCTTGTTTGCCTTCCGACATTGTAAAAAATACATTAAGGGACATTATACATCAGTGGTATGATATAATTTTCATGTAAGATGTTATTCAATATAATTTATGCATCGTATCAATCTCATACAAAACGTGATGAACACCAATACAATGAAACTCATACACGAGTAGACCTTACAAGAAAGTTTCTATTAACCACGCTTGAAAATGTCTCATAATGTAATATTATATATTTACAAAAAACGCCTCCAGTAGGCATATTCACATTGCCTCGAAACACTATATTCAAATCGGAATCGAAAAGTTACCCGTCAAAATGTATGGAACCCCATCCAAAACTTTTCGCGTCTTTTTTTTTTATTTATACTACGTCGTGAGGCATACAAGCATACGGCCAACCTGATGTAAATCGGGTACCGAAGCCTATTAGCGTTTGCGATATATTAAGTAACACTCGCGCGATGCCTCCTCCGCTGCTTACACAGCAACTCCTTGGGAGCTTACTGGTGACCTCACTCGCACGCAGGAACACAACAACTCTCTAGGGAGTTGTTGTTTGGCTGTAGTTTTCTGTGAGGTGGAGTTACTTCCCCATACGGGATCCTTTGATGCGCCCTTCCTCTCTTAAAATCGTCTAGCGTCTGTTTCGAATATGGCTCTTCGCGGCAATGTGAATACGCCTACTGAACGGCTAATACTTCGAATAGACCCTTTCACATCGCCCATAAAACGACCGTACAAATCCTAAAATTTACCGATCCAATCAAGCTTTAATTTCATAAGTTGGCACAAATTGGTGTTTCAAGTTTCGATATGACTAAACTCTATTTCCAAATCACAGATAATTATTTTAATTACTTATTTTATTGCCAAAATGTGAAGCATCTTTTAACAGCTGTCAGTATGATTAAAGATAGATAGTCCATCCCGTTCATGCGTAGGCGTTCAAAAGGCGAGACTTCAGTTAAAAAGTATTATAGACAAGATTAATAACGAATTCTCAAGTTGCCAATGCGCCGGTAATAATTTCTACATTGTACTACTAACCTTACATTGTGGGGGACCACTAAAATTTGACTAAACTGGTTAATTTCACTAGTCTTTAGTCTAGACGGAACCTACCTCCCATCTATTCTACCCCTCTCTCGCTCAGAACGAAGAATTACTATAGTTTCTCGAATCGAATTCCCTATCACGTTACAATTTACAATAGGACGGTCCCACACTTCATATATTTGAGATCTGTCACGATATTACATAATTTTGATTATAGATATAGATATCTCCGGTCAATTCGCATTGTATCACTAGGAGCTTCGCCGCTCGACGTGGGATAAACGCGTCGCTGTGCTCGTCGAAGCAAACGCAAGCGTGCAAGTAGCAAATTACACTGGCTACACATATCCTCGCCACCCCTAACGTTACTATTTGAGCACCGTGGAAGGAATGTGTGCATAAGATTTAGACAAACGCCAAGATTGAGAACGCCTTACCATGTGTCACGAGTTTAAATTGAAAGCGGTCACAATTGTATTAGGAAATCATATTTTATTCACCGATTATGAATCGACTCGTGGTAAGGCGCCCTCGCGATTTAAACCGTATAGCTTTCATAAGACTGCATTAGAGTTAACTTCATCGACAATTATCCCTTAATAAATATAAATAAACTTCTTCAAAATTTTTACCAAATTATGAGCATATATCCTGCATAAAAATCTTTTAAAATAACACGTCATACTCTTCTCAATTATAGATATAAATGGCACACTGCTCTGTTTATATATTTATACATATAATTCGTACACTCGATACCTATCAGTTTACCTTGTCACCATAGAATAATTGAATTATATGGATGGATATTCCGTTAGAAGCTTAACAAGCGCTTAAATATTCAAGCAATCGACGGATGGACAAATAATTATACGGCTTGAAACAAATGAATACTGCGGCATTGGATGCCCGGTCGAACAATTTTAAACTAGACGAGACAACTATCACGAAATTTTGGTCCACCGAAAACGAGTCAACCAGATTTCGACACATTAAAACTATAGGAATTGAAACGTACTAACTAACGACATTCGCACATTGACGTCCGATTGCGGCGCGATCGAAATGATCGCGGTTGCGGTCGAAGCGACGGTTGGTGTGGTCGTATCGACCGCCGGCGTTGTCGAATCGGTCGAATGCGTCTGGGGGCGAACGATTGTAACAGATTCAACGAAAGCATGTGCGTCGGTGGGAGTTCACTTGATCGCCGCGTGCCGGGACTCTGAATGCAGGCACACGCCCTCAACTGTGAAAATTGATACCTCTGCAACAAAAGCAACAAATATTTGTTAAACACGGTAATGTATTTAAGTAAAAAAGTGTGTAAAAATACAGCCTACCAATGGTTAAGTGGTAACCGTAGTCCTGTCCCTAAACGCATATAATACAAGAATAGTGGCTCGCGCGTTGTCACCCGTACTGCTAACACAATATCTCATTAAAAGCGCACTGGTATCCACACTCACTCACGGGAATACAACGATTTTCTGTAGAGTGATTGAGGTGTACACTTCACACCAACCAACCATTTACAGAATGACAATGACAGTAATATCATAAAATGTAAAAGAAACTGTCCATTTGTCATTTCTTCAGGAGTAACTCCCTTTTTTAATCTGGAATAAGCAACTTATTAAGAGCAAACAATCATCATCACCTGCACGCGGCGCCCACTCGCTAATTAACAAACGAGTCTCTAGCTGAAGAGAAGAGGTATTATCGGGCTGCTCAATTGAGAAAATTACTCCACAGAAAACCGTAAAAAATAATTACTTCCAGAAGATTTGTAGTATTGGTGTGATTTATTGGTTACCAGTTAGCGTGCGTGGAGAAAGGCGATAACGAGCGATACGGCTTCTATTGTAAGGGTTCATATGGTATCTCACCATCTGGCAAATCCCTGAGCCTCGGAGGTAGCGAGTTGAAGTAGACGTGGTGCACGGCGGCGTCGGCGGATAGCCGCCTAGTGGGGTCTGGCTGCAGCAGCGCGGCCGCCAGCCGCTCGGCGTCCCGTCCGCCGTCGCGCAGTCTCGGGAACGCCGCGCCCAGCGGCCGCGCGGGGCACACGCCCCACCGGGACGTGTGCATCCGCAGCCCCGGCAGGCGACTCACGCCAGACCAACTCTCTTCAGTAGGGGTGCCTACCACCTGACAACCAAAACGACAACTAATTATAAACGATAATGTACTTAACTAGAAACGATAAACATTCTTACGCAGTATGGCTGCCAATCACATCTATTATGACAAAGCAGCACTAGATTAAAGATGTTAAAGATTGTTTACGATTTATAACTTGAAATAATTAATGGCTATTATTAAAATGCTGCGTGAGCATGCGAATTCCTCTTCACTCAGCTTTTGGGAACCTTATCAGTTATTGAAACAGTTGGGATCGAGGATAGGGAGGGAACATATGACAGCATCCAATCGAAAGTGAAAACACGTGGATAGCCACCTACAGCGACGACGAGTTTATGTGTTAATATTACGCATCTAAATAAAAATATCTGTTGAAAGATGTTATGTCGCCTAAAAATACATATACATTTATTTTTAATTTTGTTACGTACACAACCGAGATTATGCAGTGGACAACTTCCTTATCTGACTCAATGTTTTATCTTATCTTAGTTCTATTTACAAATGAAATGTAACCTGCGTAGATGGCTGTATTAGGTCAAGTCCGCTTTAAATGGCGGCGCTACTGCGATTTAATTGTATCTATAAATAAAACTGAGATAAAAATACTAGCGCAAGTCAGAAAGTAGGACACTTATTTCCAAAAATCCTTCTTAGGGTCCACAAGGGGTGCACCTCTACACACGATTTATTCTCTGTAAATTATGCATTTACTTTTTACAGTAATGGTATTGATATAATTTACAAGCGATTGTATATGAATAAAATAAAATCTCCCAACTTTCTCGTTTTTACTCGCTGTATTGCTAGGATCTATATCTATCTTAAACCTATTTTCACCACAAATAAGCACGTAAGAACAATCTAGATTGCTTTAATTTGGAGATCTTTTGGAGATCCGCTTCAGCAGGCGTGGCATGTGAACACCTGAACGATTGTCCTCGTGTGGTAATCATTTATACTGTAACAGCAGCCATGTTCGTTTGCCACCCGACGTAGACACTTCTTCGTTTATTATAAAAATAAAAAAAAACACTTGGATACTTTTCGTTTCAAACAACTTTTCTTTTCGTTGAGTAGGCAACCTTTTAAACACTTCTCATTTAGATTTAATGATCCTTTCTATAGCGTAGATACCTACTAGGAGTATATAAACGCACCTTGAATATTTTATCGAGCTGGTCGTGTGTGTCTCTAACGCCAGGGAAGGTGGGCACACCGCACAGCATTTCGACGAATATACAGCCCACGCCCCACATGTCCAGCGAAGTTGAATACTCTGTGCTGCCTAGTAGAACATCTACACGGAGAGGACAGAGAAGTTAAATTTAAAAAAGAATGCAAGATAAATAAAAAAAATAACTTAAAAAAACAAACAATAATATCCATCGATTTGCGTAATATAAACAATTATTTAAAAGGTCGCGAACCCGCTAAGTAAGTGGCGCTTTATTGCAGCCCTCAATATTTTACAGCTGTGATTCAACACCAAAAAGAAAAAATAATGGTCTTCGGATTCGCGGATCTTTACAACACATAACAAAGAAATGACTTCTGTATCGATAGTATATGACAGTTTTTAGATATTTTTTCGGTCAATAAATATTCCCAAGTCGACGGAAATGTGTCCCCGTTAAAGATTTAAACAATAGTTTAGGTTTGTTTTTAGTTTATATTAGGGTTGTCTCAAGATACCCACCCAGAAACAGGAATCCGTCGATATGGGATATAATGCGTACCGAATATCTTTTTTTGCTGACCAAAACGTCAATATTTATACCAGCCATTAAAATTAGTGTATTCGTGCACAAACTCGACCCCCGGTACGATTTTATTATATGTATAGATTACGGTCTCGCGATGTATCCTCGCCGGTGTTCTTCTGTACCTAAGATTGATAGGGACCGTCAATTGATAAATCGGAATTGGCCTCTTTTACCCCCAAAGGGTTGATAGACATTGTTCCGCTAAATGTGTTGTATAACAAATGCAGTGGTCAAGTGAAAGTCGGGTCTTGTGCGCTGTGGGCCCTGCTAGCAAACGTCTAGTGAATGAATTTCTTCCATAGTGTACTTTTATATCATATTGTAGAACTCCTATTTACGTCGCGAAAAATAATTACCAATCCAGCTGGGTGCCGATTTCTTTGAAACTTATTTAAAGTTTTTTTTAGGGTTCCGTACCCAAAGGGTAAAATGGAACCCTATTACTGAGGCTCCGCTGTCCGTCCGTCCGTCCGTCCGTCTGTCACCAGGCTGTATCTCATGAACCGTGATAGTTAGATAGTCGAAATTTTCACAGATGATGTATTTCGGTTGCCGCTATAACAACAAATACTAAAAAATAAAATATAATAAATATTTAAGGGGGCTCCCATACAACAAACGTGATTTTTTTGCTCATTTTTGCTCGATATTGATAACGGCAACAGTAGACGCTTAAAATATTCACAAAATATTTGGTTTTTTTTTTGCCGCTTTTATAGATAATGGTACGGAACCCTTAGTGCGCGAGTCCGACTCGCACTTGGCCGATTTTCTTAATATCATTAAAATGGAAAACAAGCTTGTGCAAAGCGATTATCGTGGTCTATAGACACTGAATGTTTGTGTAGTAACATTTACAATGTATGGTCTGAACGTATCAGTTTCGACAAGCATTTTTCTTGGCTTTTTTGTAAACAAATCTTATGGAACTTACTCAATTTTCACTTTGTTATCCAAATGTATGCTCTTAAAATCTTCTGTTGAATGAAAACACGAATTCTATATAGTAAGATGATTATGGAGCGATATGGAAGCAGTACAGTTTGGACTAAGGCTCGAGTCTCATTTGCCCGGACTATCTCCATGTGCAAACCACCCTCGGGAAATGGAAAACCGCTTAGCGGGAATAATAATACCTGGCAACCAAGTAGTCCCATACGAACTGGAGTTGTAACGTCAAACGACTTCATTGTATTCAGTATTTATAGTTATGGAACCTTTGTAACGTACTATTTACGAGACATCTCATTACGAAATACAGGTAATAACAAACATCTACGACCTCAATAAAGTGTTAATTCAATATACAGGTAAGCACGCGTCATGTTTCTCTTTATTCTACACTTTTTAAACATTAAAATATATTAGTCAGTCAGGGTTCGTGCACCTGTCATTAGACAGGCACGTACGGGCCTCGAGCTTATGCGCTCTTTACCCGGGACGTCTGCGGTAGCTTACAGTTGCCGCGTAAATAATCGCTAACCGCGAGTGGAAGAAATTATTTGTCTGACTGAGCTGACACTTGACGGACGTCGCATTTAGATTGCGACTATACTGGGTACTGGTGTGCGGAACCAACGACGAGACCCGCAGAAAAACGCGTAGAATCGACTGTCGGCTGCATACAGGTGGATGAATCCGAAGATTAGTCCGTATGAATGCAACCCCTACCGAAAAGTAGCCCTGTGGCCGTTGGATCGCCCGCGGACACGCACCGCCATATAAATACAGCGACTACGTCCTCACGTGGCTTAAATATACTAGTAAATAACAGCAAGCTGTGTAGGCAGAGCTGATATTTTTTAAATTTAAAAAATATTTAAATATCTTATTTTTAATTTTTTAATTTTTTTTAAATATATGGAACCCTGTACGACATCTAGCGACGAGTGCTGTTACTTTTTCTGTTGATGGGAGTGCAGTGCAGACTCTGCACTGCAGAGTGGCCGGCCATACGTTTTCCCATATGTTTTTTTTTCTAATTGGAACGATTTTGGACCGTTCTTCCTCACCAACGAACATTTAAATTTCAAATTAAAGGATACAAAACTACAATATGTTAGCTATTAGTGTGTCGATTTTGGAGTTTCTCACTATTACCGTCTAAACGCTAGCTGGATGACATCAGTCTACCCCAAACGACAATTTTGAGGGTAATGTGGCTCCGCTGGCTATCGCAGCTCTGCCAATTATTACATATATGAAGTTACTCACCTGGAGGCCTATACCATAACGTGACCACTTCATGGGAGTACGTATGGCTCGGAACAGACTTGGCTCTCGCCAGCCCGAAGTCCGCCAGCTTGAGTTCGCCGTGAGAGCTTATTAGTAGATTTTGTGGTTTCACGTCCCTGTTGCATACAAGTATATTTTACTACTAAAGATTACTATTACTATCAATATAGTATACTCGAGATTTGTATTGGAATGCATAGTGCTAATGAATCAAGTTACAATGAAGCCAATGAATAGAAACATTACTAATTCTCTAAGTCAGACAATCAATTATACAATAAATAAATATATTTACATATAATTCGCTTTGCCCATAATGCACGACAGACCGACAAACTGCACAATGCTCAAAGTATAAAACGCCTGATAATCTTAGTAGAGATTTGTTGAGCCCTTTCAGGGTAATAAAGAGCTAAATATACCTAACTTTCTGCGAATGCTATCCTACATTTGATTATGGCCAAATACTATTTATTTATTTATATATTCACGTCAAATACTTTACGGCACAGAGATCGAAGCGTCACATGTTTCGGTTTTAACTAAAATTCATAGTTCTGCACGCTCGTGGGTTTTTAGGACTCCCGACATGCCCTTGCGAAAGAACGAGATCAATTTCGTGTTAATAGGTCAGGTTCGCCCATTTTTGGCTTCTATCCTTTCACTTTCCCATTGTGTATCTGTCATGTATGTAATGTTTCAGTGACGGCGTGCATCTTGTCGAAATATACAAATACGGCGAGAACAAACCATTGCCGATAAACTACTATGTAGTTTGGCATACATAACCAGTGTAAAATATACCTTGTAATATGAAATAAACCATTAAAAAAAAAAAAAAAAAATGTTTTCATTATTCTTAGACACGCCTGAATCTCCGGAGCATACCTCTTGCAATCTTAACAGTTACTTTCAGAACAACTCTCGAACAGTATCATACCAGTCTGATAGCAATACGCCACAGACTTTGTACAATTCAACATTTATAAATGTCCATAAAATAATCATGGCAACTATTTGAATATGAAACACCTCCAAGAGGCGGATGGAACAGACGCAATCCGCATATAATCCTTGTAAAAACAAGGCTACGGATTCCTCGTCTTTGTAAACACCGGCTAGGGTGTCTTGCGAGGTTTCTGTGACGCTGAACTGTAGTGAACTATGTCATTGATGAAATCGGACTTTAATAGAAAGACTTGTTCCTTTAAAACTTCAGTAGTATCATAGTCATCCCCCACCGTACCGGCACAGATTGGTTAATATATTAACGGGCCTTATTTACTCGGCAGTAACTGCTTAAATAGCCATCCTAAAGAAGCCATGAGAGACGCTCGCTGCGCTCATAACTTATTTATGAGCCTTCTATGTTCCCGCAACAAAACGGAGCGTTGCCCGTAATCTGCCCGAGAGCAATGTCAATATTGAATTTGGGAAATATATACCCCGTCGACTCTACATAGTATTGATACTGGGTCAAGATTTGCACATACAAAAAACTATTTTCGGGTACTCTAAGCATTAAAGCGTGACATCTTTATATATATATATATATATTATTTATAATTTATAGTTATATATAAATTAATGTTTGTCTGTATCTCCTCTATGGACTCAAAAACGGCTGGGCAGATTTTGATGAAATTTTCAGTGAATCTTCAGGTTAGCCCAGCAGGTGATCCTGTGAAGTTTGGTAGCGATCATATCACCCGTGCGAAGTCGGGGCGGATAGCTAGTGATTAATAAAAACTACAAATTCTAATTAATGAAGTCAATGAAAATATAAATAAGTAGGTATACTACAACAATAACTATTATATAGAATTTTATAAATAGCCGTCCTGCGCTATACTAAAACACGAGTGTGGCATTATGGGACGGGCTAAACAATGCAAGTTCCTCGATCATCTCGTAACAATGTCAATATTTAGGAGTGCAAATGGCTCCGCAACATATTTCGAGTAGAAGTTGATCCCGCCTGCATGTGATGCACCCTGACAATTAGCAATCAAGACTCTGGCATGAGAAGGCATTTAATAACGAACAGAAGATCGCAGTCAAATATCAATTTCCTTGACGGTTGTTGTCTCGGCGGTAAGGTTGGTAAGATCACTAGAAAGCTGACGAGGAACTGATGCATTAACAGCAGCGCTGACAGCAAGTCAGCTATGCTGTTTGTACTGCAAGCGACAGCTCCGTTCACATCACGTTAGACATAACTGTCCCTTTTTTCTCTTGTGCTAGAGACCAATTTGTTCGGTAAGATGTACCACATCGACATCTTTATGCCATTATTCGAGACTTGCCGAGCCAGAAGTGAGGCGATTTTCTCAGCTGAATATTACCAAATTTAATTCGGAAGTTTATTTTAAGTTAGAGGGTTATAAAATGTTCATTGAGTTATTTCAAATTATAAAGTTATTCCTTTTAAACTGACCTGTGTAAGACTCTTCTCCGATGGCAATATGAGAGGCCCCGTAATAACTGGAACATGAAAAGCCTGACGTTGTGATGGTTCAACCCGCCTGGATGCCTCTCCATGTATTGTGATAAATCTGTGTCCTGGGTGGGCAAAATAACATACTATTAACGTAAAGTAGTCAACACAACCGGGAGGGAACTAATAACGTGATCATGAACTGTGCCTATTAAATCTACCTACGTTTATCTACGTTCATTTATAAAAATATTAATGTATTCAATAAAGTTAAGTAAAGTTAGGACACGCATAATATGAATACTCGCCATAAAGAGAGACTGTACTTGCCACCCTTTAGAATAAAGATGCTTAACTGCAGTCTGCACTGCACTACATGGCAGTAAAAATATATAATAATTTACCAAAAGACATAAGAAACAAAACGACATACAAATTATTGAACAAAAAAAATTAAAACAGTATTTAATACCAAAATGCTTCTATACATTAGATGAATATCTTGACAAAAAATACTATTTAACTGCCTCATAATCTATAATAATTGTATTTATAATTTAGAATTATTTAAAAATGTTTATTGCGCATTGATGCGCTTGTAGGGCTCACATATAATTAATAAATGAATATAAATTAAGGATGGATTATATTCTTTAATATGAACACCTTTTGGAGAAGCTTCAAAATCCTGAAATTATTTCAACGTCTTACTAAATAAATGTACGATAACTGATCACTGTGATCATTTCTGACACATTTTTACATGACTGTCCTAAAAAAGGAGTGTAATAAATCCTTGGAAATTAATGTGATCAACTCATGAAAGACGTTTTCCATCGCCTCATTGAATTTGTAAATTTTCTCCTGCAAAAATTATCCAAATTTTAAAAAGATGGAAATCAGTTTTTTTATTAAAATAATTGATAAGTTTTGTTTACAGCTAGCAACTCTGCATATTTGCACCTCTGCAGCCATAGCTGTAGATACCAGGTGAGATGTTCACACGAGCTAGTATAAAAATCGATAATTTTACAATCAAGGCCGTAATACCTATATCCCACCATTTCTTCCAACGACACGGTCAATTACGGTAAAACTAACACAGGGTGGAACCCGAAGATATACTGTACAAATTGTTAATGTATAGCCAATGTAGAACATGGGGCAACGATTTCCGTTATTGATCTAATTCAATGCAGAAAACGTCAAATACTTCTAAATTGAGGAAGTTATGAATTTCCTGTTGCCAACGAAGATCACTTTACTCTCCAATTTGTTCGTGAATCAATCACGCGGAGTAGCAATACGGTCCATTTGCTTATTCCTTTTATTATTCATACAGTGCCGACTTGTAAATAACAAGAGAAACTCTTTAGAGATATCTACGTAACTTTATTACGTTTGTCTGTCCAGTGACTAGGAGTATATCGCTTTGTTTTCTGTACGATTACGTACCCGGTTCGTCTACCGCCGTTGTATTGTCGAAACTAATATCACCTAGCCTATCATTAGAGCCAGATATTGTTGTAGATTTGTTTGTATGGAGTATATTGCTGCAATTGCACTTTAGGCAATAATATATATTAGACATGATATTAATGATGAGCGGGGATTATTATCCCCGATACAAAAATTTTCATAATTACGAACTTTCAAAAGTTTTGGTTTTTGTAACGAAGCGGATTTAACTATCGCGTTGAAATAAATATAAATGCTCAAATACTCTTATTTATTATCATTATAATTTTTTATAAAGATTAAAAAGTATCTTTTTATAGATGTATGGATGTGATCTTTGTAATAAATTCAATCGTATTTTTAATTACCTCAAGAATTTCACTAACAAATACGTATTACTTCCAAACTAGAAAGAATTGGTGAACGTGTTTTGTTATTATAGTAGGTAAGGTAGTAACCACTCTATCCCAACAACAGCATGCCTCGCAAATTTCGGGACACCTACTTTTTATTTGTACCTGGACGCACGCGGTTTTGAGCATGGTTTGTTCTGGATATCTATTGCCGTACCTTTCACAGAATTGCACTTTCAATATACAGTACAGTCAGAGACCAAGGTGAGTAATACTACCATTGAAAGGATATTATTCACTTCCTATAACTTATCTTTATCTCATAATTATAGCTAAGAATTATAGTTTCAAGTATGTACTTATGATTATATGGTAATCTACGGGTCCTGCAAGTACAGATATTAATCATTGGCATAGATTAATTCATATATATATATATATATATATATATATCTACACTATTATTATAAAGAGGAAGGATTTGTATGTATGTAATGAATAAACTCAAAAACTACTGGACCGATTTCAAAAATTCTCTCCATTAGAATGCTACATTAGAAATGATTAACATAGGCTATAGAATATTTTGAAAATGTTAGGGATCCGTATGAAAACTTCGATAATGTGTGAAAAAGATACCAAAAAATCCTTATACCGCGTACGCTGCTGAAACTATTGACAATAGAGCAAAGTTATGTACTACAGTATTATAGAGGACATCAATATCTACAAAAAAGTCTGCGATACCATATGTCTAACTATTACAGTTACGTCACAATAACTACTTTTTCATGTTATATATATTAAAATAAATGTAAAAAAGAAATGTAAAAATAAAACTAAAAATATAACTAATAATAAATAAAAAATAAACTTTCCGATTGTAAATAGGTTTATGGATAAAAAATAGTAAAAAATAAATACGTACTTAAAGTAATTTGTCTGAATAAAAGCTATTTAAGAAAAACTATTTAAAAAACTCGATCGAACTCGAAAAGATACATTTACTCTACGTTTATTCCAAAATGTTTAAAAAAAAATGTCCACCCGTGCGAAGCCGGGGCGGGCTGCTAGTATATATATATATATATATTGCTATAACAATTGTCACTGTCATATTTTTTCTCCCTAAGAGTAGAAAGAAAGATTTGATTATGAACTTTGATTGTTCGGCGAGGGACTTTTCTCAATAAGCGCATGTACTTACGTGAATGAATCAGATACACGTGTGTACTCACCACGAACTCGAACACAAATGTGAGTGTTTCCCTAGTGTGCACAATGTCGTGCAGTGTGACTATGTTGGCGTGCTTCAGCTCCTTGAGTAGCGACGCCTCCCGGATCGCCGTGAACGGTGCGCCCTCGTCTTCTTGCAGTCTGATCTCTTTCAACGCTACTACTTGTTGTGTTAAACTGTTGAAAAAAAATCACACTTTTGGTACAAGTTTTTTCTTATACTTCTTAACAATTGGCTATGCAGTGCGTCCATACGGAATACTTCGGATGTAGGCATCCGGAAGTGTGTCGTCTTAATGTGTATCTTCACGCCAGATCCCTTGCGGGGTAGGCAGAGAGCAATAAATTAAAACAAAATAATTATAAATTATGTAAATCAGAAACATCTTTACAGCGGAACCGTAAAATGTAGTAATATATTTACATAATGTATTTTGACCGAGACTATAATCTATATTAGTACGCGATACTATACACAAGGTGCATCTGAAAACTACACAAATATCACAAAGTTTTTATTCTAAATTGAACTTTAATTGTAATAGGTTTTTTATACCACATCGGGAGGCATACAAGCTATGGCCCACCTGATGTAAAGTGGTTACCGTAGCCTTTCAAACGCTTACAATGCATTAAGTGTCATTCGCTGATGCCACCAGCTGCAGAGGCAGCTAACACACCAACTCCTTATTGGTGACCTCACAGGAAGACAACAACCGTCCAGGTAGTCGTTATTTTGCTACGGTTTTCTGTGAGGAGGAAGGAGGTACTTCCTCACGACTGGTTGTTTTAATGCGCCCCACCTTTCTTAAAAGATATATACTACTATAGATTGCTAAAGTATGACATTCCGACCTACTCTAGAAAAAGAAAAAATATTTATATAATTTAAAATCTAGACTATTGAAATAATTTTAAATACATAATAAACTACCAAATGGTTTAAAAATATTGCCATAGACTTGTTCGGAACAAAATATTTTTAACCCAACAAATGTTACCATTCAATTAATGATTATCTAAATGACATAAATAATTTAATATAATTTTATGCATCTATTAGTATTAGTTATATTGAGTAGGATAAAAATAATTTCACTTGTATTTTCATAAAATTCTTGCATGTCTTATTTGAAGACGAAATGTACGAGGGCCTCAATTTAACCGTGTATCACATATATTTAAATACCTACATTTTCAAACAAATAAATTTATGATTATTGTCATGGGATAACAAATTACGCAAGGACGAAGTGGCAGGAAACATTCAGTAATTGCTTGTTTGAAAATTTTATTGGACAATGGTGACAACTCAATTAGTCCACCAGTGAATGCTTGTAACAGAATAATGATATAAGATTGATAATGAAAATAACTCTTAATACTCTCGTTACGTTTAACAAGTTTCGTTTGAGAGCTTTACGAACGGTGCGCAACCGGACACCCCATCCGGAGCAGCCATACGTATACGTAGCAGTGACTATATTCGGTCTTTAATAAAAGAATTTGAAGCTAAATCTGAGATTTGCAGTCTGTGAAATACATCATAACTTCATATACAATATGATAAGCATAATAGTAATCGTCACATAGATTGTGCAAGCTACACTACTATCTTTCAGAGATGCATCTGACAATGAATCTTAGAGTGGCAGTAGTATATTAGGCTGGAAAAGGAGGTAATTGTTAGACGAGTAGAGTTTGAACTCTTAACCAAAAGCAAAGACTGACCCGGCTATTTTCGATAAGCTGACCTAAGAGGTACAGTATGCATTAGAGCTGCCTGCCTGGGAAAGTACCCCCACTTCACAGAAAACCAATGCCAAACTATAGTGAGTGAGTTTATTAGTAAGCTCTAAGAGGTTGTCGTATTAGCAGCAGCGATGGTAACGTGCGAGCGATATTTTCTGTGTTTCCATCAGGTAGACCACCTGCTTTTATGCCTCCCGACAAAGTATAAAAAAATTCTGCGGCGCCGATTTAATCGGAACGAATACAGGAAACAGTTCTAAGCTGTCCAAATAGATTGAACCATTTCCAAAATAATGATAAACATACTTAAAAAACTCATGAAAAACCTTTTGATGTTGATATATTTTTAATAGCACTTTATTATCAGCCGGGATGTATATGGGATTTTAATAAATCCCATATACATCCCGGCTGATAGTAAAGTGCTATTATAGATACCATTTATTATTGAGCTGATTGCACAAACAGCTTAGTTTGAGTGGTCAACGGGTATATTGAAACGATCACGGGTAAACATGATCATAAAAATGTCGAATACAATTTAATCCTCAAACAAGTTGCTATTCAAGCAAAAGCGGACTAATCTTACATTAATTTCAGTCATTAAAATAGGAATCAAGCGTACTACCAATCTGATGTTGATAAGAACTGTCAAACGCCGTTTTTTTAAAAAAAACTACATGTTCCGGTCTCCAAAAAAAACTTCGGCAAGCAGTTAATTCCGCAAACCAGGTTCGTGGAAGAAAACATCTCTGAAACCGCTCAGTGCGCGACAAAACCCCCATTCACTTCCACTGCGTATGATATAAAACATCCCCTGGACAACAAAAGCGAGCTGTTGAAGATGTGAACAAGCGACTTCCCTTTTACGACTTTACGACACCCGCGTATTAATTACTCAAATTCAAGTATTTCTAAACTAATTACTGTAGGCACGAGTGAACAAAGAAGATCTACGAGTAAAATGTTGAGCGGACGTGAAACCACAATGGCTGCTAAACTTGCAACTCTCGTGAATACAATTTCGCTTGTATAACAAGCTCATTCGGAACGGAGAAGTGCTCCGCGGTCATTCAATATTCAGAAGCAATGAACTTGCTAAGTTTCATTTGAGTTCGCCCTCTTGACCTGACCTGGTGAAGTAAAACCGTCATGATTGCTCCCGCGTTCATTAGTAAAAAAAAGATATTTTATACAACTTCGATTGGCAAACAAGCATGCTGCCTGGCTGCTGTAAAGCCTAAGTTACTGTAGCATATGGGTCCTTGCAACATACGAAGTGTAGTATAACGTCAACAGTCTCGCTGCCATCGCAACCAAAGATTGCCAATTCCTCAATTAGCAATCTTTGGTTACAATACGCCGGTATTATTTATACACAGTTGACTAGTATTATGGTAGCATAAAAGTATAAAACTGACTTCAGATCGATTAAACAACAACAACCCTACTCCATTATCAAGAATGAAATGTGGATTGTCTGCTCTAAGACCAATTGACTACATTTCTAAACACATTCTCAAAATTACACGTGACAACTGAATTATAATTGGGGTGTAAATGACTCACCATTTAAAGCCAAAGCCTAACTCACCTACACTACACGCCGCGCCGTCCAATCCTTGCCAATCAGAAAACGTGCCTTAGATTAATAATTATTAGGCCACTACTATATTCATAGTAGGCCCGACTACAGAATTACCTCCACCTTACTATGGCCACAGACCAATTCCTGGGAGGATTGATGTATACCTATAGCGGAGGAGCGGCGAGGTTCATTCTATGCCAGTTCTGTTCTAAAAGTGGGCGGGAACGCCCTCTTGTGAGCGGTAGACGTTTATCGACGACAGTAGTTTAATTGCAATAATTAGTTTTGCTAAGTATTATTCATAAACTTACGTTATATTGCTCTAATTATGGTAATCTCATTAAAAACATAAGTTCTGAGTCCAACAGAAACAAGATTAGACTTGTATTTGGCACACCACAATGCAATGATTGCGATGGCGATTTTAAAATGTTGTAATCATGATGATGATGATTTAGTTTTATAAAAAACTTGCTAAATATTATTTATAAACTTACTTTTTATTGCTCTAATTATGGCAATCTCATTAAAAACATAAGTTCTGAGTCCAACAGAAACAAGATTAGACTTGTATTTGGCACACCACAATTAAATTGCAGTTACCAGGTAATGATTGCGATTGAGATTTTAAAATGTGATAAAGTTAAAAGTTTTAAGGACTGCATGAAAATAATTAATTCTCAAAGAGAGCGGTAAGTAAATTTTTAAACGATCACAAAGATTCTAAGCGATCGGTCACATATGGTGTAATATTGCTTTTTAACTGAACACTGTTATATCCCAAGTAGCCAATCACCTACTAATATATTCTCTTAACACTATTATACACTTCACTGTTCGATAATTAAGTTACATTGGGTACGAAACTATCGGAAAATGAACACAGTCCCTCTCAACTACTTTATGGGACCTCCCTGTACGCCTTGACTACAATTCGGAGCTATTCAAGACAAATGTATGGCGTTTCGTAACGTTACATGGGTGAGTAGATAGATCGGCTCTAATGATTTGGTTCAAGATTTGTATTGAACTTTTTAAGTTTATCAATATACATTTCCCTGATACATAAGAGCGGATGCAAAAGAATACTAGACAACTAGCGCCCCATCTCTTTACAGGGAGTTTTTGCCAAATTACTTGAAAATATCGTCAATAAAAGGTTTGTCAACTACCTTCAAGCAAATAATTTGCTCTCATTCCGGCAGTTTTACTTCAGATCAAAAAAGTCTACCGAGGATGCTTTCAATTATTGCCTTCAATTGTTTCATCCCATTTAGGTGAAAACTGATACTGTATAAGATTTTTTCTGGACTTGGCAAAAGCCTTTGATACCGTTTCCATTCAGGTACTTTTGAAAAAACTAGAGAAAATAGGTGTCAGATGTTTAGCTTTAAATTGGTTTTCAAGCTACGAGTACTTGCAAAAAAGGAAATAGTGTGTTCGGGTAGGCCAATTTACTAGTAACGTACAAAACACGACCCTGGGAGTCCCACAGGGAAGCATTACTGGTCCTACTCTGTTCATATTATATATAAATGACGTTTATAGTATCAATTTGAAAAACACTAAAGTGATATGTTATGCTGATGACACAGTGCTACTTTTATGATCAATCATGGGATGGTGTATTTTGACTCACAGAGGTCTGGCACAGGTTGTTGAATTGTTATACTGGAATTTGTTAAACATAAAAAAGACCAACTATATTTGCTTCCGTAAGAGGCACGCATCAGCTCCAGCTTCATATCAGGGAACAAAAATACACAATTGATGTATTGATTGTATTCTATTGATGTGAAAAGACAAACGGAGATTCCTGTAATTGCGAACTGCACTATACTATAACTTCAGGCCAAATCCCTTGCGAGGTAGGCAGAGAAAACCGAGCGTCACGTGACTTGATCCTTACATACCTCACTCACTTCTTTAACATTCATTGCTCTTCTCAAGCATGTTCGCCGGTTTCTAGAGCTCCTGAAATCACCTTCTGACAGAATTAGACCAATTTGATCATGGTAGGTAAGTCTTGGCCTTCCTCGGCTCCTACATTCTTCCACTTTTGCATTGCATATCTGTTTCGTCATTGTAACGCAGGATGTAAGTCCTGCGTTCTTTCTACATGTCCGAACCAACGGAGCATGCCTCTTCTTATTTTAACACCGACGTTATCTTTCAAACCAATTCTGTTCCTAACATTATCATTGCGAATACGGTCTACAAGCATTACGCCACAAATTATGCGCAACGCTCGCATTTCGACCGCGTTTCTTCTACTTTCATGCTCTCTCTGCCATACCCAGCTCCCGCTTTCATAAGTTAGCGTTGGGACCAGCACTGCATTGTGTATAGCGAGCTGTGTCTTCTGGCTCAAGTTTTTACTGCCAAGAAGTTTTCCCAACGCTCCATTCACACTATTCCCAGCACTCACTCGTCTTTCCACATCTGTGGTGTACCTTCCATTCCTACTGAAAACGCATCCTAGATATACAATGTCATCCACTTGTTCTAACACTCTTTTTTTCTCTTGTTCTCTATCAAATACCATTATCTTTGTTTTCTTCGCATTCAATAGTAAGCCTTTCTCCATACATTCGAATTTCATCATTGTGATCAGTGTTTGTAGTACAGTTGGTGTTTCTGCTAATAACACGGCATCGTCTGCATACAGCAGACAGTTCACCACTTGGTCACCCATGCGCAATCCCACATTCGTTGACCTTATTTTCTGCAGACAACTATTGAGATACAAAATAAATAGCCTAGCAGATAGCATGCAACCCTGTTTGACACCATTTTGACATCAAACCAGGGTGACATACTACCATCTATCCGCACACACGCTGAGCAATCCTTGTATGTGGACTGCACAGCACGGAGCAGTGAACCGTCAATCCCATATCACGGCAATATGTCCTGCAGTTCCTTTCGCACAACCCTATCAAATGCTTTCTAAAGATCCACAATACCGCAGAAAACCTTCTGGTCTATGGCCGGATGCTTCTCTACGATATTAGGGAGTGAGAAAACTTAGTCCGTACATCCCCTTCCATTTCGGAATCCGCCCTGTGCCTCCCACAGTATTCCATCGGATTTCACCCGCATTCTCCTTTCAATCACATTTCCATATACTTTTGCTGTTAAGCTGATCAAACTGCCTTATAGCTGACGCAATCCAGGCATGACCCCTTGCCTGTAATTGCGAAAATATAGAAAAAGTCCAAGTTACGAAATATATATAAATTGACTAACATTTAAAATTTAAGCAGCATATATCACATTTATCTAAGAAAGTCCGTAGCGTAGCACACGTGATGCAAAAACTCCGCAACGCAGCCACAATTACTACTCTCATAAACGTTTATTATGCTCTCTGCCAGTCGATATTGTCGTATTGCATTTTCTGTTGAGGTGGATCTTCCAAAACAGCCATGATAGAAATTGAAACAGCTCAGAGGTCAGTCCTCAAAACTATGTTGAAGAAAAGCTTCAGGCATCCAACAGTAGAATTATATAAAGAACGTAAAGTGTTAAATGTTTGGTAATTATTCATAATGAAAGTGGCTTTGATGGCTCACGAGCAAGTAATAAATTCTTCTGAATATGTAAACCTTGTCAAAAAACGTGTATTTTAAGTCCCTTGGCCGCGAGTACGTACAACATTTGCAAAACGTTTTAATCCTTATGCACAAATAAGTGTCTATAGGTAACAGTTGTTCAATATTGTGATTTTAAATATGTAATACGCATGCTAAGACCAAAATAAAAATGAATGGTTAATCTAGGATATGATTAAACGGAAAAATTGCTTCAGCATGTTACCTAACATGTTTATGTCAACTAAGACACATTTTTAGGTTCTCACATAATAATACATAAAATGACAGAGAGATATTGAATATTATGATATGTATAGTAGGTATATGTATGTATGTGTATATATAGTTTGTATTTACGTTTTATAATATACATAGTCTTTATATCTTTATTATATCCTTTATTAAATGATAATCTTATTAAATATATTTTTAAATATATCATTACAAAAAAAAATACATTTAAAAATATAAAAAACAGCTTCCTTCTGATAGCGGGAACAAGGTCCAAACTATCAGTGGTCAAGGTCACAGAGACAGAAACCTCCTCACAATACGTGCCGTGCTAAGGAGGACTGCCTTCTGTATTTGGCCCCTAATCCAGCTTCCCAACGTGAGCCTCTTCAGATGTTGGTCGAGGCTCTTGGCTATTAAGCCATTGACCGATACAACAATCGGAACTATGATTGTTGAATCGACATCCCACATGTCGGTAATCTCGTGAGCTAAATCAAGATATTTTGTTTGTTTATCTTTTTCAGCTTTCACAATATATATATCTTTATTATATTATTAGATATTGTTATTAGATAGTTTTACAAGATACCCGACACCAAACGTATAAGATAAGCGTATAATTGATGGACCACACGATACAGGCCTGCGTGCCTAGTGTGTGGATACACAGAATGTAAAACTCGATGTATGTGTTTACTGTTAAATAAATATTTGTTCATTTTCAGTTGGTCTGTAAAAACAAGCGAATTTACACATGAATATAATAAACGTCGACATATATTAAAACTTACAATTTTGACATACAATACAAATGTGCATAGTAATAAATTAAAACACAGATCGAACGTTAATGAACATACGTTTTATATAAATTACACAGCCCCAATATTTTAACATACCACAATAAACTTAATTCAGAGCCTTTGAACGGCAGCACGAATATAGTTAACTCATGAAATTTTAAGATATTAGGTTGTAGTGAGACTCGTATAAAATATGACTGTCACAAAGTAGGCTAAAAGCCCGCTTACATTGTGGAGTGATGTCAAAGAGCCGGCGTAAATGGTGACAAAGTGACTCGCGTGCATTGTGAACTTGTGACACGCTACGGAAAAATCTGCCTTTTACGACTAACGAAACGAATACGGATAAAACGATACACGCAATAGATCATTTATGCAATTTACAATTATTGACATTATGCATTTTAACATAACCGATCAGGTGGGATTAGTAGAGGAATTGATTTACTACCGACCGAGTTTCGCTCAGGATTTTTTAATATTTTGTTTTGTATAATTCGCATTTTATACAGGAAAAGCTTATCTTAATTGCGCGTTTAAAATCCGTTTTATGTCACAGTACCTACATTACGACAACCCAAAATTAAAAAAAAAACTGGCCAACTGGAGTGGATCTCGCACCGGAAAGAGTTCTGTGGTCTTTATAAGTTAACATACATGTTTCAAATACCAAAATATTTTTGCAGTTTTGCTTGCATACAATTTTAGTATTCCTACTTAGCAATATTACTTCTTTAAAGACTACGCTTTTAGTAGGGAGACGGTTACAAGGAAACTAATAAGTGCATTCTTTAATATTAATTAAATAATTAATATTAAAACAATAAGTCAGATATCAAAGTAGTGCGAGTAAGGTTTTAGATAGGGATACATAATTCTAACGTAAACCGCACTTAAAACACCATTATTCAAACATCATATTATAGTCTCATAAAAATGATGTACATCAATCCTCACAATATTTGCAATACCTTTACATCAACACCACACACATTGAGGCTCACTCTTTTAAAACACCTCACAACTTCACGTGCAGGACAGGTACACTCATTTAACATTTATCTAATTCATAACCTTGATGGAGTTATAAAAAAAACACATAGTTTTACTCTGTTTTAAGTAAAGTCATTCTTTTTCGTGATATAAAAGTGCATTGCGGTTCTGTTTTGCCTTTCGCCCAATAAACTGTACATTGTTTATTCCATTAAGGTTGCGGTGTACTACGTAACATGATGAAAACATTAACAACGTATTTCTGTACAATAAAAATCGGATGAAAACAATGTAAAATTACGAAAACAACAGACCACACAAAGTTGCTTGTATTTACGTTAAATCCAGAATGTAATAATGCACTGGAATCTCGTTTTCCACAATATAAAACAACAATGGCCATACAAATCATCCGAAGCAGTTTATAATGTCACAATGTAAAACAATAAACCAATAGATCACACTAAGTAGTTTATTTACAGGATGTAAAAACCCAGAAATATTAATTGAGTCACTTGTGCATGTCATAAAACGATAAAAGCAGTTTTTTTTTATGTACAACGTCGGGAGGCACACTAGCATACATCCCACCTGATGTAAAGCAGTTACCGTAACCTATGAACGCTTGTAATACAACAAATATAACTCGCGCGATGCCACCACCTATGCTGCTAACACAGTTAGTTTTATGTGAGTCGGAAGTACTTCTCCAGACGGGTTATATCATCAAACAAGGGCTGCATTGATGCGCCCCGGTAGGGCTCTTAAAAACAACCAGAACAAGACAAATATGTTCAGGCACACAAATCGGTACTAACCACTGCTGTGCCGAGCTCGTCAAAGCTTATGATTACACAATGTAAAACGATTAAAAAGGAGTAATAGCCTAATGGATAAAGAATCAGCCTATTAACTGACTCGTCCCCGGTTGGAATCCCGGTTTACGCATGTACTTACTACTAGTTTCGCATTTTAGGTTTTTTTTTATACTACTTCGGAAGGCATACAAGCATACGGCCCACCTGATGCAAAGCGGGTACCGTAGCCTATAACGCTTGCGATATATTAATTATCACTCGCGCGATGCCTTCTCTGCTGCTTACACCACACTCACACGCAGGAACACAACAACCCTCTAGGGAGTTATAATTTGGCTGCGGTTTTATGTAAGGTGGAGGTACTTCCTCAGACGGGCTGCTTTGATGCGCCCTACCTCTCTTAAAAGGTCTCTCTCTCTTAAGGGTTTATGAACATATTTGTAATTATCACTTAGTCAGCGGTGAAGTAAAACACCGTGAGAAAATATATTTCAAAAGACGTGTGAATTAAACTGAGAAAGATCTTTTTCCCTGTGGGTTGTGGCGGCCTAATTAAAACCAGTCGCTCCACGTCAAAATCAGTACTTTCGCCAAATATTTAGCTTTAGGTAGCAAACTGCGCCAATCCTAATATAGTAGTAGCAAACGCTAGGAAGAAAGCTGTAACACGATGGAAACAATAAATCCCGCTAAGTACTGTAGAACTTACTTGCGCACGTTGTACTAGTAAACAAGAAACGATCTACAAAACTTAACTGAAAAAAAATCGTCGGAGTGCTGTGCAAAGGAGCGAAGGATTTGTTGAAAGTAGGAGATATCGGGTTGCCGTTACGATGCCTCCTTACTTATGCGAATCTGCCATTGTCACTGGAGATTGCTTGAAACGTGACCCGGCGCCGCTTGGATTTTACTTTATTATTCGTGCAATTCACACCGAGCATATAATTCTATCGCTAAGAAAGACGGCGGCACAATATGGATACTCGAAGGGAGTCTTTACAACCACCTATTCAATGAAAATAATATTAAGCCACTATTACTTAGGAACGTATCCGAAAGTACGTTCTGTTTAATATAAAGCAACGTCTCAAGTAAACTGCAATCAATTCATTAATAAGACAACGGATGTTGAAGAATATATCAGTATTTATATGAATTTCATGAATATTTAAAATACGCATATAATTTTCAAATGACGAAATGAATAATAAAGATAATAAATGATACAGGCAGTCACATTCATCTATAAAAAATATGTAACTACGATTAATTAACTAAGTTGTAAAGGCGTCCTTTCAGTGACAGATATTTATATATCTTGTTCGTAATTCGAATTATTACATATTACAACATTACATGTTACAACATGTACATTCGACTCCAGTTTCAGTTGGGATCTCGGTTCTCGAAGTTGTTGATGATTATATCTACCTAGGACAAACAGTCCAGGTAGGTAGATCCAACTTCGAGAAAGAGGTCTCTCGTTGAATCCAACTAGGATGGGCAGCGTTTGGGAAATTGCGAAAGATTTTCTCGTCCAAAATATCTCAATACGAAAGTCTTCGACGAGTGATGACTTACGGCACAGAAACGTGGTCTCATACGAAAGGTCAAGGTTGCACAGTGTGCGATTGAGAGAGCCATGCTCGGAGTTTCTCTGCGAGGTAGCCTCAGAAGTTAGCACGACCGCAGCAGAACTGGAGTTATCGGCGTAGCTCTAAAGATCAGCAAGCTGAAGTTGCAGTAGGCAGGCCACTGCGCCGGAGAACCGATGGCCGTTGGGGCAGAAATAATCTCGAATGGAACCACGAACCAAAAAACAAAGCGTTGGTCACCCTCCACACGATGGACTGACGTTCTACCGAAGATCGCAGGGAGCCGTTTGATGCAAGCAGCACAGGATCGATCGCTGTGGAAGTCTAAGTAGGAGGCCTATGTTCAACAGTGGACGTCCTTCAGCTGATATGATGATGATGTACTTAATTTACATCAGTGTTGATAATATAGTGTTTGAAATTGTACCTAAATAACTATTATGACGCTCGTGAGACCTATTAAAATCTCGGCTAGCCTAGTTTTTTAAACGAACACTCCTAATTATAATAATCTCTTATGTGACAGCATGAATGGACTACTATTATACATTTTTCAGAACTTCTTGTTATAATTCACGATTGACACTACTCGGGGAGAGTTCGCGATGACTCTTTCTCTTGAGTGCCTCTTTTGGGATCACGGAGTCGTTTTAGTATCTACTAGTATATATCACTATACTTGACACAGTTCAAATGATACACTCCTCGCTTTCGGGTCATAAATTCTAAAGTATTAAAGTGTCAATAGTATCGTAAGTCTATTTATTCAAAATGACCTCTTTAAATCTTCCATGTATCATCATTACCGTATGTATATGTAGTAAAAAAATAAATATGAGGAAAATAATAAATACTAAATGTAAACAAATAGTAGTAATATGGATATAGGTATATATATATATATTACTCATATATATATATATATATAGAAAGGTTTGTATCTTAAGTTTATTTATAGAAATAAAGAAAATGTCGAAGAAATGTTCATAATTTTCCAAATATATACCACTCGGTAGATTTATTTGTTTGACAAGTAGAAATTTCAAAGGATATCGTGTTTCAAATCATTTCCCGAGTTGTTGATATTTTAAAATGTTTGAAACGTACTTTCGTATTTCTAAATATTTAACCAACGTCTTATTTGCATCGACACAGGTCTATATCAGATTTCTCAAAACCCTTAATTACTACATTGTTAGAAGTTTGAAAATAAAACAATATTGTTCAATCACAGCTGATTGGTGATTCGAAATGAGAACAGTCTGAAAATTTGATTACATAAGTAAAACGCTCAAACGTGACTCAATGCTTGCATTGAGTGTTCCGAACCTTATTGCGTAGAAACAAATCTTTCTTCCTAGCGTTATCTCCTTTCCTAATCTATTAGGATTGGCGGAGTCCACTACCTAATCCTAAAGATTTGGCGAAGATACTGATTTCGACATGGAATGGCAGACCTCCACAGCCAGAAGGAAATACGAACCTTTCTTAGGTTTGCTCCTATCGAAATATAATTTCTAGGACATGCGTTTTCTTACGATGTTTTCCATCACCGCCGAGCAAAAGATAATCCTACTAATATTATAAATGCGAAAGTTTGTATGTATGGATGTTTGTTGCTCTTTCGCGCTTAAACGGCTGAACGGATTTGAATGAAATTTGGCACGTAGATAGATTATGATCTGGATTAATACATAGGCTACGTTTGTTTTATTTATTTTGTTGAAACCTGACGTTTCGAACGCTTTGCAGCGTCCGTGGTCGCAGGAAAGACTAAGGTGGTATTTGTCTTACATTAGTTATTCAATTATTACATCTACCGACATGGATGGATTAATTATATATGTTCCGATTCACACAATGGAGCGATTTTTGTGTGAATCGGAACATATATAATTAATCCATCCATATAGGCTACGTTATTTGACTCCATGCGGGCGGAGCCGCGGGCAGCAGCTAGTTACAAATATGTACATAAATCTAGAAACGTGAATTTAGTGGTAAGTACATGCCAGGATACGAACCGTGGACCATGTTTGTGAATAGGCCGGTTCCTTATACACTGCTCTATGGTCTTGGTATGGCATTGACGATAGGTACACTAAATGATTAATTGAACATCGGGAAGTTTGCATAAAAGTGAAACTTCGCAAATATTGACGAGACTCACAACAGATTCACAGACAGCTACGACGGTACTTCAACGCCAAGGCTATCGTGGGATCGATTCGTCGACGAGCTCGGTGGCTCAGTCGTGAACGACGCGACTTTAACACCAACGCTCGTGGGTTCGATTCACACACAAGGCCAACATTTGTGTGCATGAACGTGGCCGTTTGTCTTGGTCTGGATGTTTTAAGAGAGGTAGGGCGCATCAAAGCAGCCCCGTCTGGGGAAGTACCTCAATCTTGCAGAACCGCAGCCAAATAACAACTCCCTAGAGGGTTGTTGTGTTCCTGCGTGTGAGTGAGGTCACCAATAAGCTCCCAAGGAGTTGCTGTGTAAGCAGCAGAGGAGGCATCGCGCGAGTGATACTTAGTATATTGCAAGCGTTATAAGGCTACGGTATCCGCTTTGCTTTCAGATGGGCCGTATGCTTGTATGCCTCCCGACGTTGTATAAAAAAAATGATTCCATCACAGGAGAAACATTTGTGTGCATGAACATGTCTGTTGGTCTTTGTCTAGATGTTTTTAAGACAGGTGCAGATGGGACGTGTCAAAACTGCCCGACTGGGCAAGTACCTCCATCTGAAAATCGCAGCCAAATAACACCTCTCTGGAAGGTTGTGGTGTGCCTTCGAGTGAGTGAGTTAACTGCTATGCTCTAAAGGGTTGTCATATTGGCAGCAGGGATAGCAACGCGCGAGTGATATGTCCTATAACTACACGGTACGGTAACCACTTCGCTGGTGGGTCATATGCTTCTATGTCTCTCGACGCAAAAAATTATAGATTTTTTTTTCTTTCAATTAAGCGAAACATTATGTTGCGCAGATTTGTTGACTTAAGTTACCTTGTCTCTACAACAATTTTTTTTATACGTCAGGAGGTAAACAATATACGGATCACCTGATGTAAAAATGTTAGCAAGCAAAACAAGGAATATCGCTTGCGCGTTGCCACCCTCGCTGCAACTCCAGGGAGTTGTTATTTGACTATGGTCTTCTGCGAAGTCGTGACACTTCCGAAGTCAGACTGATTTGATGCACCCCACATTTATTTCCCCAGATCCTTGATTGTTATTTAGCAGTTTCGCAGTGCTACTAAAACTGGTGGCAGCAACTTACTTACACCCCAATATATATATTAATTAAACATGGAATACAAAAATATTGATAGCAAATAACGCAAATTACTCAAGGGATATTCTGATCTTATCTTCTATGCAATGGTACAATTTTCATTCAATGAGGGTAGCGTTTTCACGCCAGGATGGGAGGGGCCCTAAGGGAGTAAGACAAAGACAATGATAATGCAAAGCAACGTGGCAATATCCGACTTGCTATCAGATATTGTTATAGTAAAGGAATTGCCAGGCCATAAATCAAGAACAATACATGGAATATTGTGCACTTACTTGCTATAACCTTTATACACAGTCGCGTAGGAACCCTCACCGAGCTGCTCGAGCTTTATGTAAGCTTCGGATTTTCCGAACGGAGAATCACCCTGTGGACAAAAAAAATATATCATTAATCACCGGCGACTACAGCTGAACTCACTAATCCAACAATTTACGATGTGATACGCCGTCGAATGGCTCCGCAAAATGGAATAACTGATAGAGAGCACATATCCGAAAAAGGTAAAGCTGCAGTTATGCGTAAATAAATTATACCGAATGTGGTTGCAGCGCAGGCACTCACAATTCAGCTACTGAAATGTAAAACTAGCATAAAACATACCAAACCTACATAACACATTTCACGAAAGAGAGATATTTTAAACGGATTTTGAAATACTTTTTATTCAATTTCATATTTGTACTTCGCGGAATATAGATAGTATTAATTAAATTTTCATTTACATTTTTCTCAGTTACAAATTTGTACAGTCTTTAAAGGTCAGCTCATTGTATCAGTTTATTCATACAAAGCTCCATTCTGTTCTCATAAAATATACCTAAACTCTACTCTCCTAACTCAGTAAGTTCTCATTACGGCCAAAAATTAATTCTGACTAGAAAAAATATAAACTTCGAATTATCTACCAACAACAAACATGACTAAACACTAATATCTAAAAATTATAAGTTATATATCTCTATCTACTTATACCTCGACGACAAATCCCTTGCGAGGTAGGCAGAGAGAACCGAGCGCTACCAAGATTCAGTCCTAACACACCTCACTCGCTTCTTTAACATTCATAGTTCTTCTCATGCACACTCTTCGGTTTCTAATGCTCCTAAGCTCACCGACGTAAATCTAGTAAGTCTATAACCGAGCTAAATCTAATAATATCGCCAAAATATGGAATATAAATAATTAAGATTTTGGTAGTCATGGGTGAATTTAACAATTAATGCATCCAATTGGTATATACATATATAGTTATGTTTTATATATACTCGTATTGTACATATTAAAATTAGATTAGTAATTTCCGCCACCGTATTTTGTATTACTACACCCTAACGGAATCTATGTTCTAGTCATTAGTGATTATGTATATGATGCAACAAGTAAATAGAGATTTAGAAAGAACCTCTAACTTCATTTTGATATTATGAGATGGGGTATATAAATGTAAAAGACCTTAGAAAATAAGACGCCTATTGCTTTTCTGTCGTCAAATATTAATTAGGCTGCGAATTACTTAAATGCTATTGTAGCGTACCGTTTTAATAAATTCACTAATTTAAAGTCGGTGAAAAGTGCCCTTGGTGTTGGATATTTAAATAAGACAGTCGTGACTCCCTCTGCATATACTTATACTATCACTACTTGGTCACAGATTCACAGGTTACAGCAAATTTAAATTACATTTAAAACTAAAGTAGGTATAAACAAAACTAGCTCACGCATGCAGGCGAATTAAAAAAGAACACGCGATGTCGCTAGTAGCGGAGATACGGGCAGGGGCCATGCAGCATTGGCGCGCCTCAGCTATGTCTGTGTTTTTTAACCGACTTCAAAAAAGGTTCTCTATTCGTTATGTATGTTCGTTCTATTTTTTATGTATGTTCACCGATTACTCGAAGACACCTGAACAGATTCGGAAAATTATTTTCTGGTTTGAAAGGGTAAACTTGTCATGCGGTCCCATGGTAATCAGGTCAGCCTCTGATGATGGGATCCTAAAGAAATCGCTTTTTAGTTCCTGGGTGTTTTTAGAAGGCGGTTGTCATTTTATTTACAAATAACTTGTTATTTAGATATGAGCTTGTACCGTTTTTACACATTACAATATTTGTACAGTAGGCAGTAGGTCCTAAACCCCTAATGTAAGCCAACTTTTCTACAAAGCTTTATTCAAAAAAGGCTTCTAGAGGTTTTTTATAAAATATTATTCAATAGATCTTTGATAATAATTTTGTCACTGAATTATTAATGAAATGAAAAGGTTTTTTACGACATTTTAATAAAATATTAATGCAAAGGGGAATGGCTATGTAAATGTGTTGTCCTTTAATCTATACATCGGCAACCGTCCAATGTGGGTAGTGCTGCGTGCTGTTGCTAAATTATTGATAATTTTCTTGAAACACCTTTGGGTTTCCTATAGGGATTTATTAAATATGATCAAAAAATAAATACATTTTACATACAGACGTATGTAATTGTATAAAAAAATATGTTTTTATACGACATACAGGTACATAATCATACGGCCAATCTGTAGTAAGGCGGCTACCGAAGCCTATGAACGCTTACAACACATTACGTATCACACGCGCAATGCCACCTCTGCTGTTAACAGCAACTCCTTAGGAGCTTGCTGCAGACCTCACTCACACGCAGGAACCAGGAACACAACAACCCTCCGGAGAGATGTTATTTGGCTGCAGTATTCTGGAGGTGGAGGTACTTCGGCTGTGCGCTGCTTTGATACGCCATATCTCTCTTCAAAATAGGAGACATGTTATATTTAGTTAATTAAAAACTAGTGTCAAACAGGGATCTGTTATTTCGCGGAAACTGTCTATTCACATTATCCATTGACACAACATATTGATATACAACAAAAATAGCCTCGGGAACAGCACAGTCTTGCAGGACGCATGTTATCCGCGCTATTGAAACGGTTGCCATCAACAACGGCTTTTATGCATCTGCTGGACAAGAAGCTTCTCATTTGCACAAACCCGCAGACAGAAAGTATGGTGGCAATTTAGATAGAAGACTGGTGGGAACTTAGATAGGACACTAACAAAACTCAAAGTTTGGAGTCGTCTAACATGTCTTGCTGAGCTCTTTGACAATACGTGAATTTAAAGGTTTCCTTCTCCCTCCTAGCGTTGTCACGTTTCCTAATCCTTTGGGATTGCTGGGCTCCGCTACATACGCTTAAGGATTTAACAAAGATGCTGGTGTTGACATGGAGCGACACCGAAGAACATGCCAGAAGAGGTAGATGAGTATGGAAGAGGCGAGAGAGGTATGTTTGGATCGATGCACCTGGTGTTCCATAGTCTCTGCCTACGTACTATATAACATTATCATTACGTATGCATTTACATTATCTGAAATATGCGATCGCTGATAACAACAAACGACCATTAAATGCGCTATCCAGTAAAATAGTAAGTTCGATTTCGTCACACATTCTTCATCATTCTTGCTTGCACTAAAACTAATTCCCGGGGCATGTATTACGCAGTCAGGGACACTTATTAGTTAAAATGAAGGCGTAAAATCGCCTGAAGATTGAATTTACCGATGCTAAAAAACATTTTTGATTTATGTTAGTAGCTAGCCTTCTGATGAATCCGTAAAGCGGAGCTGAAGAACACTTTTAGGGATCAAACAAGCAATGTTCTTGCAGGTGGATGATAGCTTGCTTGCTTGCAGGTGGATGATAGCTTGCTGCCCTGGATTGGCATTGTTACTGACAATATCGATGCCTGATTTATGCCAGAGGCTATTTATTCACCTGTATCTGGACAGTTATATGTAGAGAATAAGGTCAACTAATGGTGACTTAATGGTGTATTGTGTGTTTTATGCAGTCGATGTCATATTAATAGCCGTACCACACACACTAGAACACTAGTCAATGCAATGAAAGAAGATTGTATGAAGAAAGGCTTACTTTATACAATCATTTTTTGACAATTGAATGAGCAGTAAAACTAAATAATGGTATTTGAAAGCCAGGAAAATTTTGACGAGCTCAGTGGCTCAGTTGTGAAAGACGCGGCTTTGACACCAACGTTCGTGGGTTCGATTCCCACACAAGACAAACATTTGTGTACATGAACATGTCTGTTTGTCTTGGATGTTTTAAGATAGGTAGGGAGCATCAAAGCAGTCGCCTGGGGAAGTACCTCCACCTCACAGAAAACCGCAGCCAAATAACAACTCCCTAGAGGGTTGTTATGTTCCTCCGTGTGAGTGAGGTCACCAGTAAGCTCTTAAGGAGTTGCTGTGTAAGCAGCAACTCCATCAGGAGGAGGCATCAGCAGGAGGCATCGCGCGAGTGACATATGTTACAAGCGGTAATAGGCTACGGTAACCGCTTTACATCAGGTGGGTCGTATGTTTGTATGCCTCCGACGTTGTATATAAAAAAAAAAAAGGAAACCAGAACGAACACTAAAATTATGGTTAATGATATAGTATCGTACCGTAAACATGCCTTAGGCTTTACAACCGAGCACAAGCTATAGCTATATATATAGCTATAGCTGATAGCTAGAGTCCTCTGTATAACATATATTTTGCTCATTCTAATATACTTAGTATGTTTTATTTCTAAATTGTTTACGTGACCGTAATCAGCTTTATTCAGCGCCTTAACACAGTTTATTCTCTCTACCGTTTATTGGAGGGAGTTAAGTGAATGCGGCGCGAGGTTCCTTATAATGATTAGCGTGTATTGTGAAGCATCGCTCTGTTGCCCCTACATCGTTTCGCTTTCTTCCCATTAACTGTTTAAATATTTGACTTGGCTAATGGCTCTGTGATTTTGAAGAAGACACACTAGGGACTTTAATATGTTCCTGCATGTTGTTAAAAAAATCATAGTATTTAACTACATTATCACCCTTCCTGCGTAGGCAGAGAGAACACGACCAACATATTTTTATTATATTGGTATAATTGCAACGGATATAGTATATCTGGCCCTAAACTGAATATGGAATATTCGACCAGGCACAAGACGAATAAACTGAACAACGCACGTGTGCATAGGTCATCATGGCATAGACGTGCTCCATATATTTGCCCCTTGAAGTTTGGCATACAAGTGAGATGCAGGAACCCTAAATAAAATATAGTAATAGAAAACTTGTTCATTCAAACAAGCACTTGCTATGGCTATTTCTATGACTACATCCGTGCTATACCTCCCATCAAACATCCAAACTAATAAGAAAGAGACTGCAAAAGACCATAAAATCCATTGCATTGTTCTTTAAAGCAGGGCCATATTACAGAAGACCAATTTTATGTCCATTTTACACAATTTAACACAACAAATCATATTGTTACATATTTTAAATAAAGTAATAAAAAAAATTCGTGTAAACCAAAAAGGCATTTTGAATAACAGTAGGTTCTCACTTTTTGGTGGCGATTAGTTCTCTATGCTACTACAAGAAACATGGCGTGAAGATAAAAGTAGATGAATAGATACATACGCCATGGGGAAAACCAGACCTTTCTAAGGTTGGGTCACATACAGCACCATCTTGTCCTAAACTAAGCATAGGTTGAACAATGATTGTTAGATAATTCATAGATAGTATTATTTTTGACAATACACACTATGTATACACGCCAATGTTTGTCTTGAGCTTGAGCTTGAGTTGTCACTAAGAGCGTCAAAGTAACGTTACTAACCAATGTGCCACCAAGCTCGTCGAACGCGTGATTTCTACCTGGTATAAAAAAAACCATAAACCAAAATTAGAATCAGTCAGGCACAGTTTACCCTTCAAATATAAGCCACAAGCAAAAACGAAAAAGATATTTGCTCACGTCAATATATGAATTATGATACTTTACTGACCAGCAGCTACTTTCCGAATTCAACACTTAGTAAACAAACTTGTGAACACAATTAATCTTTCTGTAGTATTTATTTACAAATGGCGAATCCCTGTACAGAGTCCGATGGTAATCTCGTCAATCTATCAACTTTGGAGGAGTCTTCACCTACCCCATTTGTATACCGGGCTGGGGAGTCTGGGGATACGAAGGAACAGCGAAGAGGAACTGTGCGAGACATTATCATTATTCTTGTTCACTGCCACGCGCATTGAAACTAATTATTTCCTAATGAATTAAAAGTACTTACAAAAAAATCGTCAATCAAATATTTACAAAACAGAGCCTTTGTTTCATAAAATATTTCATACAAATGTACTGTTGTTTATTATTCGCAACTTTGCCCGTTCCTAACTGACAAGACTGACAGACAGAACGGGAGTTCATATCTTAATATTCTAATATCATAATTTTTGCGTTTCACTATCATATTCCTATGTACAGGCAATTCATATATATACTTAATTATATTTTACGTAGCTCGGAAACGGCTACAACGATGTGGATCAAATTTGGTATTTTGATAAAGTTTTCATATTAAAGTTTATTATTATACGTGTCATTCTTGAAAAAAAAAACATAACGCACCTACGCCGCGCGAAGCCCGGTCGCCCAATTACTACGTATAATTCTACAAAGTTACATGTAAGTAAACAAAATGTCTTCTGTAGTTACTTAAATATGAAAAACGGGCCCCCGAAAATTTTCCCTAAATGATTTATGAAGGCAAAACAGACCGCCGAAAATACTGTCCGTAGAAGAAATTATATGAAAAATAACATTGGTACGTGATACGCTACATTAATCTCCACTGGGTGTGTATCGCGTACTGACACTAATATAAAAGGCTATTCAAGAGTGCTATTGTTTTTACAATTTATTAACTAAGTAACAATAATTTGGGATGTGTAACAATAGCACCCCGCTGTTGGAAAGCAACATTTTAGAAAACAAAGATCCCTATTTGTCTTTTTTATTTTACCTATATAAGTTTAAGAAAATTTATAAAAGTAAAGATTTCAAGAGTTTAATAGTAAATAATTTAGTGATAACATAAAAAAGACGTATAACACAGAAAACCAAATTTAACCAGTTGAGAATGCGCAAGCTTGCATTGCCAGACGAACACCTGGCTCGTCAATTATATAACAATTAATAATTTTTTTTTCGGCTATTTTGACCATGTTCCTTAAGAGATAGGAACGGTGTTCCTAAACATCCCTATTCTACTTTTTTATGCTGAATCCGAATCTGAAGTCAAAATTCGAATATTCGAAAAAAACGCACACCCAGACAAACATACAGATTTCATATAGGAACGGTGTTCCTGAAAATGATAGGAAAACTAAACATGCAGGTAGCATGTAATAAATAAGGACATTCTAATTTACTTACTTGTCGAACTTTTCGCTACATTATTAATCCATTCGATTTTGCCATTAGATTTAATTTACAGGATTTATAATTTTAGCGAATACTCAATATCTCTCATTAACTCCCTCTAGGGTGAACAAAACCAATAAAACCTCAATTTACTGTACAGATCAAATTTTTCCGTAAAATATAATTTGTAATCGTACAATTAGCACACAAAACAATGTAATGCGATTAGATTCGGTCATAAAGCATTCTTATCTAAATGAGTATTTTTTGATATCTTTTTATCAAATCAAATCAATGTTTATTTGTCTAAATTAGTCATTAAAAATACAGCGTGACTGGGGTCTCCAATTAAGCACCAAATAGTACTTGTAGTTCCTACTATCCATAGCGACATTACAATGCAATGCAATGTTGGTCAAACAATATCAGCATAACATGATTGTTAAATTAATTCCAAATATTAAATAAGAGTTTATGATGACAAATTTTCATTAAATCCAATTAAAAATAAAAATAGAACGAAAAATTACAAATTATTATAAAATTATAAATAGAATAGGATAATCTAAAAAATAGAAATTCATAAACAAGTTGGTACATTGTCCCAGCCAGGCGCGCTCTCCGATTTGAGGTTCATTTGAACTTTATATACTTCATCTTGATCTGTCTCCAGCAGTACAAATGATGAGAGCTGAGTGTCATGGAAGTCGTTTGTGTCATGAATTTGCTCTACGGCGGCATCCTTCAAAATGTTCTCCGCTACAGATTTGCCAACATTTACAAAGTAATTATTTACATGATTAACAGATTGCTGTGGGAAAGAGTGAATGTTGTGTAAATCTGTGTCATGTGACTTCGTTTTACTTTATTAGTTATTTCGTAGATTGTTTTCCACAACGTTTTGGGAGAATTTCTATTCTTTGTTAGTAATTCTCTGTCGTATTGTCTCTTTAGCTTTTTAATTAGGGTGTTATATTGATTGCGATATCGTTTGTAAGTAATTTTTAAAATTTCATTTAAAGGGTCATCGCGCAGTTTTCATTGCATGTCATTTCTATTATTGATGCATCTAAGGATACCAGGGGAAATTCAGGGTTTTAAAATACGGTCTTTAGATGGGGTACGCTTTACAAAGGATTCATCATTCATCTCATTAATTAAAACAGAAGGGTTATCAAGGGTGATCATGTCAGAAAAGTTACTGTTTTTGAGATTGTTATGAGTTTTGTCAAAATCAATGGTCGGAATCTGAAGCCTTTCCTCCACGTCACGTTCCATGTCGCGAAACGAATCTTTCTAGTAGGGTACTAGACAACTGATAAACATATGTATTTTTTTTGTTAATACCTACATACTTACGACTCATAAAAATATCCAAACCAAGACAAACAGTCATGTACACGAACACAAATATTTGTCCTGTGTGGGAATCAAACCCACGAGCGTTGGTGTCAAAGTAGCGTTACTAATCACTGCGCCGCCGATCTCGTCAGATATCCGTGTGTACGTAAGAAAACTGTCAAGAAGAAGTCAACTGATTCCTGAAGTGTTATTTTTAGTACAGCCGCATTGAGCCGCCCTAAAAGTCGGCGGAGCTTATTACTCGTACTTACAATTAATGGAAAGTAATGGTTGCTGCAATCATTTATTATACAAAAATTTATCTATATAAATAATAGAACACTATTATTTATATACTGTACCTATAATGGCGGACTTATCCTTAACGAAATCTCTTCCAGTCAAGCGTGGAAACCTCGAAAGAAAAACAATTTGGCGAGAACTAAATCTATATAAAAATATACATAATATAAAATATTTTTTGTAATAGTGATACAGCTGAATTGGACTATCTACCAATATTATAAAGAAACCAATGCGGATTTATCATTAGGGGTGGGATAAAACTACATGTAGGTATATATATATAAACAAATCAATTGTCGTACGTTTGGTTTGATTCTGAAAATGTTTTACGTTCGCAATTGTCGTGATATATTTTGTATATTTTTTTTTAATCCACCCGAATCTCCGAAACTTAACTTATCTTCCCACGTCAACTTTCTTCAGTGTGACCATAGTCTTAAATTCAAAATTGATGTCAGGAGACTGATGGATACCGAGGTGAAAGAGTGTCATATGACGCTCTATTTTCTCTGCCTACCTCGCAAAAAGAGTAAACTTAAACACGTAGGTAGATACGATTGTACACGCACGATAGAATAATTTCTTACCCCAAAGGCACTAAACCGCTTAGTACGGCGGTTGGAGTGGTCGTGTGGTCCGAGGAACGCCTCGGACTTGGGCCTCGGCGGTCGTTTCGGTCTCATCACAACCCGTGCGTCTTCTCTCGCCGCCTCGTCCAATAACTTCGAGTCGGACGACACGGACAGCTGTCTCCGGACACGGTACTCGCCATTGCCCCCACCACCACTCCATTCTGAAAACAATAATCATAACGTCATTACTCTAGTCTAGATCTACATGTTGTTAAAATAAATCGTAACTCTTGCTGGCCGGGGTTACTTGACAGGTCATCTTTTGAAACATATTTTGTATGAATTAGAATGTCTGTCATTCAAAAATATATTACAGTAACAAATAATTTAATTATGGTCATATTAAATATCGATAGAGCCCAGGTACATAAGCTCTCGACTAATGACCAAGTAGCACGTCCGCTCTGTACGAGGTCTCAGTAACAAGTACAGTAAGAAAGACCAAAGAGTGTAGTCGCACTGGCGTTCTCTATTATAACGCGCTCATGGTTCACAGTTTAGATGGTGTTGGAACCGAAAATGCTTCAATTTGATAACCTTGTGTATTTTGTTCTTAACAATATTATATAACCCGTTGCTAAGAAGCATATCAAAGAAGGAAGCAAAGTACAATGGCAAAATAATTGTTGATGTAACTCACTCGCTTATAGAAAAGACATCTTTACAGTTAAGGATGATACATAATATCCTACGTTTTGTTTTTCCAATTAAGATAAAAGGCAAACAAAAATATCCTGTTCAACCCCGATGCAATCTGATATGTGTTGAAAGTGTAACTTGTGTTACTTGTATCTGCCTTTGTCATTGTAGCTCCCAACGGTACCAACGGAACGTTGGAGTACATTTGGTAGGCTCTGGACAATGTAATGAGTGAGCCACTTAAACTCCAAAACATAAAGACAATCAGGCAGTTTGAGTCCTTTGAACTTGAACGCATGCATTGCAAAGAAGTGACTTGAAAGAGATCAGAGAGCACAACACACCATTGTGCTACCCGGTGCCGTATGATATGGCCCCACCATAAGTGGGGTTATATTTAGCATTTATTGCAACGAAAATAATTAAAAAACTGTTTGCAGTAGATACTTAGTAATCTTCACAATAGCCAGTATTCAAAATCAACAAAATAGGAGTACACAGCAGCTTTATACATCTTTAAATAAAGTATAATCGGATAAAAATAAGAGCATATCAATCAATTCTAAACAGCGTATACGAAAATAAAAATGTGATTGGTAATTCTCATTTGCCTATTGCCTACATATGATATTAAGCTACTCTCCAAAATTCCGCTGACGATACAAATTATTGGAGCACTCTGAAATACAAACATTCCCATTGAAAGCGTCAATTGACAGGCTGAAAATCCGGACACAATTTTCCCCCGCAAGCACTTAGTAAGCAAATTAATTCACGAGAAAAAAAAAATGCGACGTTGTTTGAAAGGAGCTATTTTTCTCGCGTCTCCGTCGATATTCCGCAGGCACTCACTCTCCAAGCGTCACAAAGACGCGGTATCGATGCGACGTGAACGCGATGCGAATAAATCATCTATAGACAGCAAAATCGGTCATCCAGAACAAATCGATTATCGAGACAGTTGATTCGATGAAAACGACGGCTATATACGAGTGGTCTTGATGGAAATTTATGGGTTTTGTACGTGTTATTTTATAAATAAACGTTACTAATACGGATATGTCAATATTAAGTTGTATTACTTGGAAATCTCAACCCTTATACAAGTTTGTATTTCCCGGGACGGCCGTATAGTAAAACAGAAAACCCGCAATTACGGGGCCTCGACATGACAGATTGCAAGCTTACAGTTCGGGCACAATAACATTATAGTCAATGTTGCCTCGTACCCGGGACCCGAAAATAGTCCTCACTAATCGTCTGAACCTTTCCTAACAAATACAATTACGAATAACAGGGTTGTAAAACTTGTCATATGTTTCCGTCTGGCGTTAGCTCAGGTCGATGTTAGCCAGTATTATGTGCGCGTATAGAAGGTTATAACGATTAGGTATCGACATGAAAATGACAATTTCGCGTGCGATGTTATGTCCCCTAAGTAGGTCACAGGGTAAGGACAGGCCCGGTCAACCCTCGTTACCAGGGACCGGCAGGCAAATGCCGCGATAATTTTATTGATGCTCATCCTAATATTAATTTCGCCAAATATTGAAAGTGAGGGAGTCTGTTGGTATTATTCCATAAAAGATGGCTTGAAATTTATGGACTTGGATAAAAAATTCTCGCATATTTTTTCGATCGCAAATTTGTGGTGAGCGAAGTTATATTATTATTTTGTATATATTATAAATTTTGTTGCATTTCCAATCGTCTAAATGACTATTGTGGAAGGATTCAATTGCTAAGTAGTGTGCACACTTTAATTATGTACCTATCTATACCAATAGCTGATACGAAGTATATAAACTACTAGTTATAGCTCGCGGCTTGGCGCGCGTCTATCCTGACATTACGTAATAACTTTAGTTTTCTTCCTAGCGTTAACCCGTTTTGATCAGTTAGCATTAGCGGGATCCTGCACTTAAGCATGAGATTTGGCGATTGATTGGTGATATTGATTTTTATATATTTTTTTTATTCAACGTCCGGAGGCATACAAGCATACGGCCCACCTGATGTAAAGTAGTTACCGTAGCCTATTAACGCTTGTAATATATTAAGTATTACTCGCGCGATGCCTCCTCTGCTGCTTACACAGCAACTCCTTAGGAGCTTACTGGTGACCTCACTCACACGCAGGAACACAACAACCCTCTAGGGAGTTGTTATTTGGCTGTGGTTTTCTGTGAGGTGGAGGTACTTCCCCGACGGGCTGCTTTGATGCGCCCTACCTCTCTTAATACATCCAGACCAAGGCAAACAGACATGTTCATGCACACCAATGTTTGTCTTGTGGGGGAATCGAACTCACGAACGTTGGCGTCAACGTAGCGTTATTAACCACTGTGTCACTTAGCTCGTCAAAATTTACTCCGAAAATTATATCAAACTTCACACTACATGTTCATTAAGTAATCTTCCTAATTTGTCAAAATACTGCAGCATTGTTATCCTGCCATTTAAGGTAGTCCTGAACATATTGGCGTACGACAAAAGTATGTTATTTTATCTATAAACGTTTGACATACGCTGGCCACGCAATTTTCATAACATGAAATAAAAATGTTTATTGGAGCCTTAAAATGCCGCATCACTTACCGCGCCCCTACGGAATTCCGTGGCGTTCCCGTAATTAAAATGGACAGGCGTCTTTGTGCTGTGACAGTTATGATCCCCGGAACAAAAGGCAATTATCCTAATGAGGGATTAACCTTTAGTACCTTGTTGGAGTAAGTCGGAAAACATGACTAACTAATACCTGTCTTTTATCATTTTTCATAACACCTATACCCAAATGACAAACGTATAACAACCATGCAAATCGGACCATATTAACTTCATAATGGCCACGAGGGTAACAGTTTTTTTTAAATAAATCATACCTTACCATTAAATCATATTCTGGGAAATATTTAATCAAAAAATACAATTCCTTTCTTCTTAAATTTACTGAAATTAAAAAATAGAAAGTTGATTGAAAGAACGATGAAACATATATACGACGCTAAAGAAGGCTGTAGGTGCCGAGCAAGGTGTAGACTCACCTACATTGATCAAATACTTGTAGATCGGCTGTTATCAGAAGGCGGTGTCACGAGCCCTAGGAACCGACGAGCGTGCATGAAGGTTAAAAACGCGAGTGAGGTGTGTAAGGACCGAGCTATGTGGCGCTCGGTTCTCACTGTCTACCCCGCAGGGAACTTGGCGTGAAATTATAGGTAGATAGATAGATTATTTATTGTTTAAAACAGACATTGCATATCTAGCTCACGTTATGAAACAAAACATTTACAATTTCTGGGCAGAATTGCCAATCTTTAAAAAACTTTAAACTAGTTTTTCTCGATGAATATTCTTTTGGCGCGTCATTATATTGAATTGAAATTTTATGGGTTTAATAACAATTTTTATAAGGAACTACAAAAATGTTCAGCTTTTTAAAAGAACAATGTTAACAAATAAATTTTTGTAAACTCTATACGGGTTAGTAGTTCTACCGTTAATACTTCTAGCCGTACAAGTATATTATCACCTAAATTGGTTTGTTATAAAGTTTTGTCGACATATATTATAATAATACATATAAACTGTTTTACTCTTTGTTCATAGCGATCCTTCATTTGAAAATGTCACGTCAAAATTTATCATAAAAATGAATTTGTATTATTTAAATGTTCAAAAAAAATATTCTGTAGACGATAGACCAGAGGAGACAAGACCAGCCTACGCTGAGATCGAGTCAGCAAGGCACGGTGCATGACGGGTATTTTCTACTGCGCCTGTGACCTCCTGCCCCTGTGGAATTGGGCCACGCTGTGTACATCGGCGGTGCCGATTGGGCGCTCGACTCCTACTGTGTCCTCGGCATCTCTGACCGCTGTGGCGGTAGATCGCAAAGCAAATCTCCACTGACTCCTACTTCTACTGCGCCGGTGAACTCCTGCGACCGTGGGCCCCTGGCTGTGATTCAGCCAGAATTAGCCCGAACTTTTTGAACCCGTCTTTTTTTTATATCTTTTGTTGTAAATACTATCTATCAATCTATAACTTCACACCAAATCCCTTGCGGGGTAGGTAGAAAGAACCGAGCGCCAAGTGACCCGATCCTTACACACCTCACTTCGCTTCTTTCACATTCATAGCTCTTCTCATGCACGCTCGCCGGTTTCTAAGGCTAAATAAATGTAAATACGTACTGGTTTTAATAAATTTGTTATTTTAGAAGACTCTTTTTTAAAATTAGTAACCTTATATTATTTCTGTTTATTTTGTCGCAACTATAATGGCAAACATTGTGTGTATGGGACATGGGCGGAAATTGAAAACTCGAGTCATTAAATCCTTTGGTCCTGGCTCAGTAGCTTCCGGATTTTGGTTAGCGATTTTTGCCTCTATTACTAACACTCGAACCATCCACCTAGGTGATCGGTTGGGATTTTTGTCTTTCACCGACCACAAAACAATATTATTTAGTATTCCTAACCATCCACCTCGATAAACTATGTTACACATATATACATGAGTAATATCAGTTGTAGGATTTCCTGGTCTCAATCTATTTTCTAGGTAGGTATATACCTCATTGCGATAAGTTGAAGATCTTGAAAAAGAAAAAATATTTTGAATAAATAAATTAATATAAAGGATTATATTTTCATTTTAAAAAGTATTCTGCTTTGGATAGCTGATGGTCAGTTAATATCAAAATTCTTAACTGACCACCTAGGCGAATGGTTCAGGTGGACTTATTAATAGAGGGCTTTTTGTTTCGTTAATTAGTAGCACATGAAACTGACGTGTACCAATTAGAATATGTTTCGAGTTTATACTGAACCTTAGCAGTTTCTTAAATCATCGCGTAATTCGCCTGCCTAAAATACCGAGCCCTTATTTCGATAGACATAAAAAACAAAATTGTACACAAATTCTTCTAGGTTTCATCCTGTTCATCATTAATGAAACAAATGCTTTAGAGAGATTCAACGCCAGAAAATGAGCGTAATTTTTAAATTATTAACATTAACAAAGCAAACAAGATTACAAGAGATTAGAGGTACAGACAGTAACCCCGAGAGGAAATTCAACCGCGCTTAAATTGAAATGCTCGACATAATTAGAATTATTTCTAAAAAAATTCGCTCGAAATGTCTAACGTTTCAGGTAAGGTGAGGTTAGAGTTAAAGCTTTATTTTAACCCACTCCAGTAAACGAAAGGTTCATTCGTTCTCTACGCGAAAACGAAAATATTTATACATGGTAACGAGAAAGAGTTAATTTACAAAACATATATACGTGTTAATGATTTAGGGTAATCAACACAACTTTCTTTTACGAGCATATTTACTGGCAACAATAATTTATAATAGCTATGAATTTGTAAGAGGAATAATATAATATCTGGCTATCAGATATAAATTTAAAGATACACAAATATTTAAAAAACATATATATATATATATTAAAACTTATTTCTATCAAAATCAAAAAGGATGTCATTTTTATAAGGGAAGCCGGAGTCAAACCTAAGATTAACACCATCAGTTTTTTAACAGTAGCGTAGTGTAAAGAATTTTGACACATGCTGTTTTTGGTTAACAATATTTTCTTTTTTGCCGTCAGAGCGTCGTGGGCTAGTAGGTATGCAGATATGATTTAATGATGGTAGTGGGAAAATTACACCCCAAAATATTACAATTTAAAAAATATATTATGTACAGTTTACGAGTAAAATTAATTTGTATGTTTTATAGTGGTACCCTGTAACATTATTTTCAGGGATCGCATCTCTTTAAAGTATATTGTATATATAAAATTTAAGGAAAGTCTTGTATTTAATGTAAGAATCGACAGAATTATTATTAATTATAATATTTTCTGTCGGTCCTTACACTCTCACTTGCTTCTTGTCAGTCCTTAGGAGTTATTTACTACAATATTTAGACTGAAATTTTGAGAATATTTCCTCTTAGTTTTAGTTACTTACTTAGTACTTGAATAAAAAACCAACATACTCGTACTTGGGTTTTGTACCCAATTAACGTTTCTGTGTACATTAATATCTAGAAGTCGAAAAAAATTAGGATCACCACACCTTCATCATTCGATCACTCGAAAATCCTCAAATAATCGAAATCACGCGCGCTAAATGTCGAAAATTCCACACTTGACACTTGACTATCAAGTAGTGATCGTCCATGTACGCCAGAAATCTCGTGTATATCACACACTCCATCAATATGGCGAAAAGGAAGGTTATAGCGATAGGCTTAATTTAAAATACTCTTTTTAATTCTATCATATACTAGCAAGCAACGTACTAAAACAGAGATAGCTTCCTATTTAAGCACACTTTGTAAGGTCAACGGCTTGCAACATATTGCGATGATTCTGTTGGCTCAAAATCTATTACAAGGGCAGATAAGATAGGAAAAATAAATAAATTCTGTTTTAAACTTCCATCATGCATTACCGAACAATGAAATCCAAGCAGATACCAACATGTTTATTAAAAGACACTATACCAAATGCAATCCAATTAATTGCAATATATTTAAGGAATTTAACTGTCTCAAAATCTACTACAAGTGTCGAAAAGGATAATACATTATATTCACATGTAATAATGCAATCAACGAACCATAAATTGAGACAGCTTGTGTATCTGTCATTCTGTATTAAATGTCACTGCGTTATATTATAGGTTTGCAATATAGATATTCCTATCTAATTAATTAATATATGAAACTCCGAATCACAGCGAGGCTTAAGTGGTTATTAATAAACGAAATATAATTTCGATCCGCGAATATTACACTCGCTACGAGCCTTACTAAAGCAATAATAACGTGATAGTATATTGGAATGTGTTGCGTGTTCACGTAATTATGAAATATATCATTCGACTACCTCACTACTAAAAACTTATTTGCGAAAAAAGGAGAGATTTACTTTAGTAGTAATTTATAATATATATATATATACTGTAAGCATTAATTATATAAAGACATTTAAATTATTCCCTGGATCGCTTCGCGGTTTTTCTTTTACTTTTTATTTGTATTTTGCGCTCTAAACCTAACCTACAAGGAAGTACTACTTGAATATAATTCATCAGTTTGAATTTAATCCACCAACCTAATAAGGTTTCATCACTCAAACAAGCTCGATAAACTCCGACGAAGTAATTTAAGAGAGGTAGGACGCATCAAAGCAGCATGTCTGGGGAAGCACCTTAACAGAAAACCGCAGCTAAACAACAATCTTCTGGAGGGACGTAGTGTTCCTGCGAGCGAGTGAGGGTACCAGTAAACTCCTAAGGGGTTGCTGTGGGCTCCTAAGCAGCAGACGCGGCAACGCGCGAGCGATACTTAATGTATTGCAACCGTTAATAGGCTACGGTAACCGCTTTACATCAGTTGGGACGTGTATTTGTATGCCTCCCAACGTTGTATAAAACAGTAGTATCAATAACGTTTTATTTGTATCACCATGGCCACCAGACGGATTATAGTACACTTGAAACTTTCATGGCAACTAACAAATAGTTTTACTTTCATAGATAAGATATGAAATTACACAGACGGCTTGGCGTATCCTTGAAACAGAAACGTTGCAGGGAATAATGTAGAGAAAACAAGTCATCTACATAACAAACAGGGTTGTCGACAAGCCTCAGACCAGGTGGTCTTCCTAAAACAATGCCCAAACGATAGATGCTCTATGTAACAGTCTCTACATTGGACGGAGAGACGGTTAAACGAAAACAAACGCTGACAGAGGGTAATACGTCACAGAATAATAATAGTATTTCGTAACAGCATGTATGTATATAATTTAATTAAAGGAAACCCTTTCAGGATAGAGTTAAATATACGAATACAGACTACTTTTTCATCACTCTCCTGTTTGAGAAGCTAGCTGCTGCATTTCTAGCTAATATGAACTATTTGAATTTCGAATGTTATATTTTTTGAAACGTTGCAACCTACTTAGTAATAAAAAAAAAACAATTGGCGGGAAATCATTTGTCAATTGTTTTTATCACACATCAAAGTTCTACGTACGAAACGAAAATGGGATTGAGTCGAAAAGATTTTAGAGCGATGATTTTTTTATGACTTTAAAAGTTCTCTCTCTCCGCAAGACTGTGCTGCTCGTCTTCAAAACGCTTTTGGGAGAGAAGCACCTTCTTTGAGCACCGACCACCGGCGATGGTTTGCTGAATTTGAGAGAGGTCGAGTTTCTTTATTATTCGTGAAGGGCGGCCTTCAACTGCCGTCAATGTAAATAATGTGGCTACTGTTAAGCGGCTAATTGAAGAAAACCCGCGGATTACCTATGAGACAATTCGAGAACTATTGGGGATTGGCATGAGACAAATTCGGAAAATTTTACACGAAGAATTGAAAGTTCGGAAACTTTGTTGTCGTTGGATCTCTCGTGAACTGACAGCGGAGCAGAAGCGGGCTCGCGTGGAATGGTGCTCACAGATGCTACTGAAGTACGACCACGGACATTCTAATGGTGTTCATGACATTGTCACAGGAGACGAAACGTGGATTTATTATTTTGAACCCGAAAAAAAACAGCAATCTTGTGAATGGGTGTTTGAAAATGAGAACAGGCCAACAAAAGTGAGGCAGGCGAGAAACGTTGGTAAAAAAATGATCGCGTTTTTTTTCTCAGCTACGGGTCCCATCTGCACAATTCCACTTGAAGATCAAAAGAGTGTTAATGCCGAGGTATTCTACCATTTGTTTACCCAGGGTGTTAGAAAAAGTTCGCGAAAGACGACCAAAAAGCCACGTTCTCCTACATCATGACAACGCTTCTTCACACACGGCCAACAAAACAAAGTCATTTTTAACTTCCGAAAAAGTACAACTCGTTACCCATCCTGCGCATAGCCCCGACCTAGCACCCTGTGATTTCTGTATTTTCCCCAAAATCAAAGATTTGATGAGAGGTTTCACTTTTACCAACTCCGAAGAGGCAGTGATAGCGTTCAATTAGCACGTAGAAAACATGCCTTCAAATCTGTGGTCCTCCTGTTTAAAAAAATGGTTCGATCGCATGAAAAAATGTTTAAAATGTAAAGGAGAGTATTTTGAAAAGCAATAAACATAATATTTTGGTTATAACATGTTGTTTTTTTAAGTTACGCAAAACTTATAGTGTGACCTACGTATATATGTATGTATATGCTAAATCAGTTTTCTCGTTTTTTTTGTATTGCCTTATTAATTCTATTCGTGAATTCGTGTTTTTTTTACATTACGAGTCATTCACGTCATTTTTATTACGGGGTATGCACCTGGCAGCAAAATATGGAACTATCTATCAATCTATAACTTCGCGTACAATCCCTTGCGGGGTAGGGAGGTAGAACCGAGCACCACATGACTTGATCCTTATACACCTCTCTCGCTTCTTTAACATAATAGTTCTTCTCATGCATGCTCGCCGGTTTCTAGGGTTCCTGACGTCACCTACTGAAAAAACACGATAAATTTGGGAATAATAAATTGATTTGTTATAGGTAATTATAAATTAATTTAATTTTTATATCAAGGATACGAATAAATCATAGTTAAATATCATCACTAGTTTTCTATTTGTTATTAAAAATACATAACTTTGAGCAGCAAAAGTACAATGATAAACACTCTGCAGAAAGTGATCAAACGCACAATCAAACATAGGTGTCAAATATCTCGGCTGCAATGCAATTGCTTACTTTCATACCTTTGTTTATCTACTATAACTAATGGGCTATTTGACATATAATAAAAATAAAATTAGCCGTTTCAATGAAAAACTTAAAACCCTAAAATTTGCTATATTTGAAAATGCTACTTAAAAGGGATTTTCGTCACCTATTATAAAAAACGGCCAATTTTCTCGTAGTGAAGTCATCGCCTTCCCTGCTCGCTTCCCCATATTCCTCATCCTTTCACAGTCACATCCTGTTTTGTCACTCTTTCATCATGCATACCTTCTACATAATCATCATAGTATGCCTTTTCTTAACATTTATTTCGATTTCTTATCTATATATTTAAATCTTCACGCCAGGCCCGTTGCGGGGTAGGCAGAGAGAACCGATCGCCACAACACGCGGTCCTTACATACCTCGCTTCCTTCTTTAACATTCAAAACTGTTTTTATGCACGCTAACCTTTCACGCATGGTTCCTAGGGCTCTTGCAATCACCTTCTGATAAAACTCGACTATTACTCGATAATTTTTAAACTTTTAAGTTAGAAATTCATCTCCACGGCCTAAGTGTCCAAGTACACAAAAAATAGAATATGTAAAATTACAAAGTGGACCCATTTCTTTTACACGTTTATTTACAGCGCTTTCTATAAACATCAAAACATAAACATTGACTTGTTTACATACTGAAATAAAGGGTAAGGTAGCCGAAACATTGGGAATGATCAAATAATATATTCTAACAGGATCTTTCTAAAACACCGAAGTATATTTGATATTTTTGATGTATCCACTTTGCTGAGGGTTACCAATTTTACATATATCACGACCAAATTGACACATACCTGTGTTACGTGACCAAATTGGATACACTATAGATTTAGTTTCGTGTTTTCTAGAAAAACATCCTACTAAATCGTATGTAAACCAAGAGTTCGATTCGTTCGCCACAACACTTGTATAGATGAACGCATCTGTTTGTTTTGATCTGTTTTTTTTTCTATGTATTGTTACTACATGCATATTTAGAAAAACAGATACCTATGATTATCAGTTACCTAGTATTCAAAATGTAAGCTTTGCTTTCTTTCGCACTAGATGGCAATGTATAATTCGATATTATATTAAAAATCGACTTATGCCTGCGAGTATTTGTTAATCTACGAGTATTTGGTAATTTAAACTATTCAGATTATGACGTTAGTAATTTATATATACAAATTGTGGCTATCAATTTGGTAACCAGATGCCGGTATTGGCACCACAGAGTTTCGCGTAACGTATCTGTATTAAAATAATTGGACATGTTATATAACTAGGTACTAATATACATATAGGTGAAAAGAGCTATGAATGTCAAAGAAGCAAATGATGTGTGAAGGACCGCGTCTTATGGCGCTCAGTCCTCTCTGCCTATCCCGCAAGTGACTTCGCATGAAGATATACATACATTATATATGTAGGTTGACAGACACGCCAATGGACTGTCTGGTAGTGCTATTGACATAGCTGATGAATGATTGTAAAACAAAAAGTAACGTCACCATTAGAATTATTCCACCCCAGCTATTAACGTAGCTACCCTAATACCATTAAGGTGTCAAACAAATGTACAATCGGCCTAATAGTAAGCAGTTACCGTAGCCTGCAGACATTGACAACCCCAAACAATCCCAAAAACTTCTTAAAGAACCCTAAGCTGTAGTCCCTAGGAAAAACCTCGGCAAGGAGTTCAATTCACAACTTCCGAGTGTTCTCGGTAGACTTCACTGGAATCGCATAGTACACGACCATTGCTGCTCCAGTGTACACTTTACTGACTACGTTACTGATAGATAACCTTATACAGCTCTCCACTGTAAGTTTAAAGGTATATCCGGTCGAGCTACAGATACCACGGTTGGCTTCTTTGCAATTTAAATTATGTTTCGATCAAAAGTTCGCTTTGCCAAATCAAAAGTCCATCGGTTCATCTCTCTGTAACAGTTTCAATTTTTTTAGGTTTACAAAATTCAGAGATAAGGTGGGGTATTTTATCTCTTCAGCTTGAAAAGCGTAAAATCTGAAGTAATTATCTACTCCCATTATTACTCTATTACTATTACTCTCATTTAGTACATATTTTTAATAATTCGAAATTTTATGTGTATATGATGCGCTGTCATACCGTTCGTGCTCTGCCTCACTCGCATTTGCGCGAAGTTTCTTTTTTTTAATTGCCAGCATTTCGAATATGACCATTGGCGAAGAAGAAATGCCAAAAGAAACTTACTAATTCAATTTTTTTTTTTTTTTTTTCAATTTACATTACAATAAATCTATGTCAGTACGAGTATAACAATACAATAATACTTATGATGTTAGGGGATATTTGGGGTCCGCTACCTATGCCTAGGAAACTTTTCTTAGCTAAGGTCACACGTCTTTCGAAATATAATTTCTTAGATGTGCGACTTTTCTCACGTTGGCTACATAAATCCGAGAACACGAATTCACTGGTACATGCCAAGATTCGAACCAGAAAACAGTTGACCTATAAATAACGCGGCAATTCTTTATCCACTGGGCTATCACTGTCTCGTTAAATTAATAATAAATGTTATAAGGTATATTGATTAAATCGACGCATAACTTAAAGTTTAAAATACTTAATTTTTATGGTCTGTCATTATAATGAAATGCACAATATTATAGTATCATTAAAAACCGGCCAACGCATATCGGGCCACGCACATTGTAGGGTTCCGTATTTGCTATGTTTTGCTTGCTTGCGAAAAAATTAGATAACTACCTACAATAATAGGAAATAGAGTACATTGGATTTTTTTTAACATTCAAAACCAAACGTTTCTACTTATAACCACACCTTTTCAAATTCTATGAAATTTGTACGTTTTCATAAAAGAAAATATATTTCATAAGTTCGTCGACTATTACTCGTTAACCTGTAAAGCCTGCTTAGCCGTGATAGTTTTTCTTTTAAATTCACTATATGGACTACTACCTTGAATTTTTTTTACATTTTCAAAAACAACAGTTTCGCTGGGGACACCACTTGAGTCCTAACAAAAATTTACACATTTCATACAAATATTTCGCAAACGAATCATATAGTGATCCGTTTGAAAAATGATCTTCCCATACCCTAAATGTTTTTTAAAAACCCTATCAAACGACGCCCCATACCATGGGATGGGCGCGAATAAAAAAAAATCATGCCCAGTTTACGTGTAGGGGAGACACTACCATATTTTTTTTTTCAAAAGTTTTATTCTTCCACTTTGTAAGCATAGTAAATATGTACATACATGCCAAAGTACAGCTTTGTAGTAGCATGCATCTCTGAGCTAGGCCGCGGTAAGACGGACGGACGAACAGACGGACATGGCGAAACTATAAGGGTTCATTGTTTACTACGGAACCCTAAAAAGATTATTTTCTTTAGCTTTCTAATATTAGGGGTTAAAGTATAAAATTGCCGTTTTATAGTAATAGATACTTTGAATTGACATTAAACCTTCATGGTGTGAGATTTTCGAGTGAAACTTTTTTCACGTGATACCTATGAGGTTTTTCTTTTAAAAAATGTGCAACATTTGATTTTTGAATTTCAAATGTTTATAAATTCAACCCTGCACTGCACCCACGATAGATAAGAAAATACTAAAAAAGAGGGAAAATAATGTAACGCAAACAGCGGTGCCAAATAAAAGAAAAACCATTTTTAATAATATAGCTTTTTGTGCAGACCACTTCCGCCCAAAGTGATATAGGTCCGAGTTGATTACTGTAAAATTAAAATTCCCCGGATTCTTCCTGTGAGTAAGTAATTTTGAATCACACAAGGTAAGCCGCTAACCTCGGTTAAAGAAGCGTTTTTACCAAATTCTGAACAGGTTTTCTACAGCCCGATGCTATAAGATATATTACACCAGGAGGCACCAATGTAGAGATACGGTGTCCTTATTTCACTTTCCACGCACTTCTAAAATTTAGAAGTCAAGAGAAAGGGTGGTTTGATAATTTTAGACGGCACGGTACGGCACGTCTGGATATGACAGCTTTTGTTCCTTTCCGAGATAAACGACTCGTAACGTTTATAGATATACCTATATATACAGCAAAGTAGTTTTTGGGGAAACCGCTAAAATCAATAGGTTTGCAATTTTCGATTTGGGAAAACGTATACAACGGGTTCTGACTGCAGCAGTCAGAACCCGTTATATACGTTTTCCCATACATTTCGCGGTCGTATTCGACCACCCGGGTCTCGAAGGGTTAAAACTTTTATTACATATTAGTCTGTCTCTTCATCTTAGAGTTATCACGTTTCATAATCCATTAGGATTGGCGGGGTCCGGTACCTAAGCCTAAGGATTTGAAGCGTATGTAGCGCACATAGGTAGGTGTACCACACTGCACGCTATAGTTTGTAACTCTTAAGGTAAGTAAAGATCTACGCACGCAGCATATGCAACACATTTGGAGCATCTGGAGTAGGGCTTAGGACCTAGACGTCAGACCTCAACAATCCAGAGGTAATATAAAACCTTTCTTAGCTACTTAAACTGTACTCTAGGAATGTAGCATGATACGATTGTAGAATGTTACTCTAACGACTAACGTCTACAGCGCCTGTGAATGTCTCATGAAGAGGCGAAACACTAGTCGCAGTGACGTCCGGAGCAGCCAGGACAGCAACATCGCGGACCCATGCGGTTCATGTTTCAAATGGCGGGCATTGGCAGAGACGACCGCAGCAGCCGAAGTAGACACGACCGAAGAAGCCATAGCAGTGACGGTAGTGCGTGGGTGCCGTCCGACGATAGTTAGTCATGAACTAATCGACAACGAAAGCAAAGAAAGTAATTTAAATTTGTCTGTAAATTTTACTTTCACAAAATAACGCCTGAATATAGTAATTATACCATGGTTTAGTTTAGACCCCAAATACATAGTTTAGTGAAAAGAAAGCTTAACTTGTCATTAATTTGCCTTGTAAATTAAGAGCACTTTAAGTTTGACACTTGCTTTTCAATTTAACATCTATTCTGTACATAAAATTGGCGGAAGATCAAAATGAGAGGCTCTAAACCATATTCAACATATTTCCCTATCAACACACAAACCAACATCATAATACATTTATTTTACATTTACATTCATACACTTCTTTTTCTTAACGTTATCCCGTCTCCTAATCCATTAGGACAGGCGGAGTCCGCTGCCTAAGCCTATAGATTTGGTGAAGATACTGATTTTTACATGGAGCGACTGCCATCAGAACTCCACAATCCAAAGAAAATCAAATCTTTCTTAGATAAGGTCACACGTCTTTCGAAATACCTATAATTTCTTGAACGTGTCGGTTCACGAAGTTTTCCTTCACCGCCGAGCAAGTGATAATTACAAATATGTACATAAATCCGAAAACACAAATTTACTGAACCGGGGACCAGTTCGTTAATAGACCGATTCTTCATCCACTCGGCTATCACAGCTCAATACCAACTATATTAATATAAATTTACATTCATACACTACCCTCCTCAAATAGTTATGGCCAACATTTAAACAGCGATTCGTCGCCTATTACGTTCCACCAACACCCCGCAAATTGTGTATTCGAAATGCAAATCGATGTTAACAGGAGCACGCATGTATGAATGTATCTGGGGCGACGCGATTAACTCAATTATGGCCTTATGTGAAGCCGCAATGCGACACTGATATGAAGTATACTCATCACAAGCACAGTAGAGGGATATACAGCAGTAGGATAACTTCAAAGAAACGCTCGAAATCGTTGCACTTACAGATTCTATGCCAAGTTTGAAGTCAACTGGCGACTCCTCGAAACGAGCTCTCAAATTTTATATTCTGTACTCACCAAAACATAGTGTTTTAGCGCCAAATATCTCAACGATTCGAGTCTACTGATCAATGGAAGGCTCTTTTAACCAATAAGCCGATAAGTGACGCGATATGGATCTGGGAACTAGCCAATATGAGCTTCGCGTTCGCGATCAAGAAGATCCGCCGACCCGCAGCGATGAATTCTTTTACTACGCAAAATCGTATAACTGGTTTTTCATTTTCATTCCTTCATGGTTGCGACGCTAAAGGATACCTAGTATCCAGTACATTCAGGTACGAACTGTGATTCACCCTCATCTCACATTCACATCTGTTTGTTAGCGAGTGCAAGACGCCCACGTACTACAAGTTGAGCGTTCAAGTCATCTCCAGCAATAGCAAGTGCCGCATACATTTTAAATGATTATAAAATTGCAGATGCGCTGACCACAATCAATACGCGAACATAGCACGAATTGATAATTATGTTAAAAAAAATCGGCCAAGTGCGAGTCGAACTCGCGCACGAAGGGTTCCGTACCATTATCTATAAAAACGGCAAAATAATCACATTTGTTGTATGGGAGCCCCCCTTAAATATTTCAAGCATCTACCTGTTGCCGTTATCAATATCGAGCAAAAACGAGCAAAAAAATCGGCCAAGTGCGAGTCGGACTCGCGCACGAAGGGTTCCGTACCATTATCTATAAAAACGGCAAAAAAATCACGTTTGTTGTATGGGAGCCCCCTTAAATATTTATTTTATTTTATTTTTTAGTATTTGTTGTTATAGCGGCAATAGAAATACATCATCTGTGAAAATTTCAACTGTCTAACTATCACGGTTCATGAGATACAGCATGGTGACAGACGGACGGACGGACGGACGGACGGACGGACGGACGGACAGCGGAGCCTCAGTAATAGGGTTCCGTTTTACCCTTTGGGTACGGAACCCTAAAAATCACGTTTGTTGTATGGGAGCCACCTTAAATATTTACTTTATTCTAGTTTTTAGTATTTGTTGTTATAGCGGCAACAGAAATACATCATCTGTTAAAATTTCAACTCTCTAACTATCACGGTTCATGAGATACAGCCTGGTGACAGACGGACGGACGGACGGACGGACAGCGGAGTCTCAGTAATAGGGTTCCGTTTTACCCTTTGGGTAGGGAACCCTAAAAAGGCTTAAGTTCGCTAGTTGAAATACTGCTCTGTACTCTGTCACAAACCACTATATTATAACAGTAATGTCGCATCACCACACATTGAATAAGTGCAATCCAGACATGCAGACACTAGAAAACCCTCACATGGGATGACAATGTGATTGTGTGAATACAAGTATAAGCACACACCGTTTTATATTCATGTGTTTTGAAACGCTTTTGTTAAACTGAAGAGCAAGCCACGCGTACGACAGATGTAATATGGGACGATACAATGCAAGATAGAGTTATGTATTTCTAGTCGAAATGGTTATAGGTTCACGGTTTAATTTAATCAAAAGAGAAGACTGTTATTTCTAATATACAAAGATAACATTTTATAAAACTAGAGGTTATTCTACATCGGAAAAAATAGACCAGATGAAATCTGCAATAGAATTTTAGCTGCCAATACGAAAACGTTTCTAAAATAGCATACCTACCCTGAGTTGTATAAAATATTTTAGATAAACATACATTGTGATCATATTTGTGGCATAACGCTTGCTCACCACGTTCGTAATGATGAAGTAAGAAAGATAGTTGGCCTGAAAGAGAGTGTCGGTGTTAAGATAATGAAAGGCATGCTCCGTTGGTTCGAACATGTAGAAAGAATGTAGGATGAAAGAATGACGAAACAGATATACAATGCGAAAGTGGAAGGATGTAGGAGCCGGGGAAGACCAAGACTAACCTACCAGGACCAAATTGGTCGCGTTTTATCAGAAGGTCAGGAGCCCTAGAAACCGGCGAGCATGCATGAAAAGAGCCATGAATGTGAGAGAAGCGAGTGAAATGTGTAAGGACCGCGTTTTATAGCGCTCGGTTCTCTCTGCCTACCCCGCGAGAAGATATACATACATACATTGTGATCCATTCTGACATGTGGCCCATTTTTTTTTAATAGGTATTAATGTTAATGTTTATCCATATTACTTTCTACCAATAAATGAAATGGCAGAAACTTAATCTTAAATCTTTATTAAATAATATCACATTTCCCACAATTTACAGCAATGCTACCGTTTAAACTTCATTAAATAAATATAACGTAAAGGGAAAAGAATCAGTTTAAAAGCCAGTGTGGGTGTCATAATAAGAATAGGCATGCTCCGTTGGTTCGGAAATGTAAAAAAAATGCAAGAGGAAAGAATCTCCTAACAGATATACAATGCGATGAAAGATGTAGAAGCTGAGCTAGACCATGACTCTACCAAGACTAAATCGGTTGTGTTTTATGAGAGATTAAAACGTCAGGAGCCCTAAAAATCGACATTTGTGCATGAGAAGAGTTATCAACGTTAAAGAAGAAAGTGAGGTGTGGAAGGACCGAGTCATGTGGCGCTTAGCTCTCTCTCTCTCTCTCTCTGCTTACATCGCAAGGAACTTTGCGTGAAGATTTAAATAGATTAAAGAAACAGGTCTACCATTTCCTGTGACTCTCTCTCTCTCACTCTTGCCCCTTCTCTTTTGTTAATCTACAGGTAATGTAGACATTAGCTTAAAACTAAATTAAACATGTGCACTTGCAGTGTGGTACCTATGTCTATGAGGTAATCTACACAGGCTGAGTAATATTCAAATGGGGGCAATTCAACATCTGCTAAATAGTCATCACCGTTAGTCATCATGTAATTCTTAAAAGTACACCATCTTAATGTACAAATATCAACGGATTCCGTGACTAAAACTACTTCTACATCATTGTTTTTTCCCTAATAAATACATTGTTAAATTAACCTTCTTCTTAGCCACATCCGTTTTCTAATCCATTAGGATTGACGGAGTCCGCTACCTAAGCCTACGGATTTGATGAAAATACAGATATTTATATGGAGCGACTTCCGCCAGACCTCAACAACCCAGAGAAAAAATCAGATCTTTCTCAGGTTAGGTCACACATCTTTCAAAATATAATTTCTTGGACGTGCGGGTTTCCTCTCGATGGTTTTCCTCGCCGGTGAGAACACGAATTTAGTGGTACACGTTAGGATTCCGGTGTTATCAGGAGGTGATGTCAGGAGCCCTAGGAACCGGCGAGCTTGCATGAAAAGAGCTATGAACGTTACAGAAGCGAGTGAGGTGTGTAAGGACTGCGTCTATGGCGATCGGTTCTCGCTGCCTACCCCGCAAGGGACCTGGCGTGAAGATATACATACATACGCTAGGATTCGAACAGAGGACCAATTGGTCTGGTTTTTATACACTGGACTATATCTGCTCATTCGAATAATAATAATCTTTGGTAAATATACCGATAACCGAACATAAGTATTCTGCTCATCTTCCTGTCAGTGCTCATCGATTTCTAATCAGTGATAATTTGATTTGGAACGAAATAGTAGATTAATACGAATTACGTTAAGTGGAGAGAACCTTCATACTCGTACAATTGCTCGATAAAAATAAACACGGAAGCGATCTCATGATTCAGTGTTGAGCATAGCCTGAAGTTGTTTTCAAGCATTATTCTACATACTTTGTGTATCTACACAGTTTCTCGTCGTCCATGCTATATTATGAAGAAGCTATATTATATAGTATGTCGTCGAGAAGTATAGTGATTCATAATCTTTTTTTTTATATTAGTTCAGCATAATGACTCCTCTTTGCCTAATGGTAAGCGAAAGAGGAGCCCAAATCGCCCCAAAAAAACCCAATTTTTAATAGTACGACAAAGATAGGAGTTGCCGAACTTTTTGGTAATCTTAGGCGAAGTAGTTTAAAGGGCGATAGGACGCATAAAACAAGTCCTCAAAAGAAAGTACCTCCATCTCACAGAAGACCGTTGCCAAATAAGAACTTAACAGAGAGATGTTATGTAAGTAGGCAAGCTTCTGAACAGTAGCAATGTCTCGTTTATTATAAGTTTTCATAAACTACGGCAACTACTTTACATCAGGTGAGCCACACACCTCACACTTATTTGACTTAAATATGGGATCAACGGAATAATTCTATGAACTCTGAATACTCTTCACTGCGCATAACATTGTAATAGTCAGAGTACTTATACAAATATATACTAACCATAATGCGGCTCCTTATCGTGCGGTATGTTTCCATTGGGCTCAAGCCTGTCAAGGCATTCTTCTGAGTAGCCATTGTACGGCAGTTTCCCGCGGCCGCCGCCGTTTTGTTGCCGACCGCGGCACTCACCGGTGTCGCCGTCTGGATCGTCTTTTGTTGCTGGAACAAACAAAAAACTTAAATGTAGCCTAATATCACAGAGATGAATAAAATAAGCAAGAGTGTACTCTTGCAGTAACAAATTAGCCAATAGTACCTAATGCTTGCGATGGTATAAAGTTGATCTTAATTGATCTAACATTAACATTTCGATTGAATTTACATACATACTACTTGATAGTTAAATTGTGCTGTATGTGTACTGTGTATCTCATTATTCCCCAGTTTAATTAATCATTCGTTTGTAGTAAACGGTCTTCGTACTGAAGTTTCCTGCTTACAATACGACGTACGCCTGAATAGACTGTCAGACGCTTTATTCAATTCGATCGGTCCGATATCGGCAAAGAATCAGTTTCATAACGACGATTCAATAAATATTAAATTGCAAGGCCAAGTGCAACAACCCTCCCAGGAATAATGTTAGGTACGTCTAACAAACAAAGGGAAAGGGACCTAGAGTCCGGTATTAACTTAATCATTTGTCTTCGAAAGTTTTATAGATGTAATAGAAACAGTAATAAAGTAAATAAAGTGACGAGCTCGGTGGCTCTTGTCGTGAATAACGCGACTTTGACACCAACGCTCGTGGGTTCGATTGCCACACAAGGCAAACATTTGTGTGCATGAACATGTATGTTTGTCTTGGTCTGGATGTTTTAAGAGAGGTAGGGCGCATCAAAGCAGCCCGTCTGGGGAAGTACCTCCACCTCACAGAAAACAGCAGCCAAATAACAACTGCCTAGCGGGTTGTTGTATTCCTGCGTGTGAGTGAGGTCACCAGTAAGCTGCCAAGGAGTTGCTGTGTAAGCAGCAGAGGAGGCATCGCGTGAGTGATAATTAATATATCGCAAGCTACCCGCTTTACATCAGGTGGGCCGTATGCTTGTATGCCTCCAGACGTACTCGTAGTATAAAAAAAAACAATCTATCATCTAATTTTCTGCTAATAAAAAATCAAAAAATTATAATTAGTCAAATAACGAAAAAAAACGTTCGGTTGGTAATTCCTATTCCACCCAACCACACCTCCGAATTTTCAGTTAATTCTCCCGATTCTTATTTCAGATAAAGCTTTATAAATAGGATTAGGGATTTTTCGTTTCAATTACAGTACAGGAACGAAGTAAAAGTTGATAGAGGAATCAAGAAAAAAATACAAGAATTACACAATTAGGTAATAGTGAATATAAAACTAAGTACATGGTCGTGTAGAATAAATAAATAAATATTGTCGGACAAATTACACAGCGCCACCTAGCCCCAAAGTAAGCGAAGCTTGTGTTATGGGTACTAGACAACTGATAAACATACGTAAATACATTTTTTTTTTTGTAAATACATACTTATTATACATAGAAAATACCCAGACATGTTCATGCACACAAATGTTTGTATTGTGTGGGAATCGAACCCACGAGCGTTGGTGTCAAAGTAGCGTAACAGCGCGTTCCACCACTGAGCCACCGAGCTCGTCGAGCTCGTCGAGAATAGTGATGGGCAACCAGTTGGGAGGATTCATGTCAATTTAGCATATCTCAAAGAGTACGGTACGGATACGGACGGGCAGTACGGGTGCCTTACTATTGTGTATCGAAGATGCAGATATGACAAACTAGTTCCGCGTACACAACCAGCACGAAACGAATATTATTTATTGTTTACCTACAGACCTTGCGTACGCGTCCACTAAATGAGGGTCGGCTACGCATGAGTGACACCCCTGGTGTTGCAAATGTCCATAGGCTACGGTGACTGTTTATCATCAGGCAGGCCGTATGCTTTATATGCCACCTTAGTGGTATAAAAAAAAATGTAAAATTGTAAGTTACTTATTTTAAGTGATTTTTGTAGATTCTTTTATGAGAATAAATTTCTTTAACCGTAAAGAGCACATACTTAAGCGACACCTAATTTCATTATATGTAAAAGGCCATAGATTTTTTATTTTAAACATGATATGGACATATTACAATATTAACTGATTTATCACTTATTTATCATTTATTATTTATGTCACAGAAGCGAGTGAAGTATGCAAGGACCGCGTCTTATGGCGCTCAGTTCTCTCTGCCTACCCCGCAAGGGACTTGGCGTGAAGATATACATACATACATCACTTATTATATATATGCAAGCATTTATCAAGTATTATTTCAAATAACATTAGTACACAATAAATCACTTGACTGCGCATGAAGGCACCCGCTCCCGCACTCCCAAATAAGCCGATAACTGTCGTGATTTTGATCCGCGAACTAACCAATAAGGGCTGCGCGTTGTACTTTACCCCCCTACCCGTAGCGCTGAATTGAGTTACTACGTAATATCGATCTCACTGGTTCTCTGTAGGTCATTTTCTGCGTGCAGTAAGACATAGGATAGACTCTACCGTATATCTTGCATCTGAAAGGTGCGGGTCAACACAGTAGAATAAAATTTAGATAAAATCATTACTATATTCAAACTAACAGTCTAATATGGACTAACACCATTGTTAGATACTGCCTTATAGTTATTCGAAAAATATATAAAAAGTAAACATACATTTATTATTATTTTATGTATACCTTCTTATTCATATGACTTAGAAAAGGAAACGAATTCACAACAAAGCGTTGATTAAACTAACATCAATATATTTACCAAGTGTGAGGTAGAAATAGATGTATTTATGTATGTATGTATATCTTCACGCCAAGTCCCTTGCGGGGTAGGCAGAGAAAACCGAGCGCCATAAGACGCGGTCCTTGCATACTTCACTCGCTTCTGTGACATTCATAGCTCTTTTCAAGCACGCTCGCCGGTTCCTGGGGCTTCTGACATCACCTTCTGATAAAACACGACCAATTTGGTCATGGTAGGTTAGTCTCGGCCTTCCTCGGCTCCTACATCCTTCCACTTTTGCATTGTATATCTGTTAGAAATAGATAATAGATTTATATAATAGATATAAGTAGGTCACGATAAACAAGGAATTAGCATTGCTTGTAATTTTAGACGCTTATATAATAATGCAAATGAAACACAAAATGAACACAATGTATAATTGTATTTGCGTAGGAACGTAAGGGTAATTGACATACATATGAACCCCAGCTACGACTGTGGGGGAATTAGTGGATAACCCGTCAGCACACAAAATGGTCTACTTTAATAGCTGCGTGAATTTAACAATGAGTCTAAACTTCTTCCAAGGAGATGTGATGGATTTGCAGTTGCAGGATAATGTAATGAATGATTAAGTTATATCTACTGCAACCTTTAATAGATAAACTATACTAATAACGAAAGCTAATGCTAATTTATACCCTAAAACGCATTTGATTGCAGTGTAAATTTATAAGGGATAAAAGAGTCAAGTTTTTTTTATTTTATTTCAGCTCAGCATAGCGGCTCCGCATCGCCTGATGGTAAGCGAAAAGAGTAATCAAAGCAGCCCATCTGAGCAATTACCTCCACCTCACAGAAAAACGCATCCAAATTACAACTCTCTGGATATTTGTTGTGTTCTTGTGAGTGTGTGAGGCAACACGTAAGCTCCTATGACGTTGCTGTGATAGCGGCAGCGCGCGAGTGATTTTGTGTTGCAAGCGTTCATAGGTTACGGTAACCGCTATACACCACGCAGGCTGTATGTTTGTATGCCTCCCGAAGTTATATAAAAAAAAATTAAGAACGGGTCAGATTTCACAAAGGATTCCGTAGCACAATAATTTACATTACATATTTTTACATACATTACATACATTACATTACATTCCAATATTTTAATAAAAAAACACGTTTCTTTTATGACGACCCTTTTAGCTTATTTATATTATTTGTTGTTATCATGGTCATTGCACCAATACACACTCTGTAAAATATTCAACCGCAATAGGTCAACTATCACAGTTCAAAAGGTGCTGTCATGTGATAGACGCGACGGACAAACGGTTAGGCTGTGCCTGTCTTTCTACACTTCTTTATCACTTTGAACAATGCATATGATAATTTGCTACCACATTAAGCTTTTTAATTGTCCCGTTGATAAATATCAGATAACTTAATGAGACACTTCGCGAACTCATTAGAAGAAGTGGGAACTAAAGATTCAGTGAAAAGATATTGTGGAGATATGCTTGACCTATAAAGAGAAGCGATTGGACTAGCGATCAAAGCACTTATCTTGGCAATCTTACTTACCTAATGTAGTTTTTCAATGAAAGCCGATTGATGCTATACGAACTTTAACAACGAGATTAATAAGAATTGATGTCGAATTGATTGAACAATATTTCTATGTTCGGCGAACTAAGAAAGTGAAGTCCATTCAATGAGATTGTAATGTGGAGCTCAACCGCCGATCTTCGATGCACCATGTGCAGGCGCGGTTGCCTCTAAAGATGATTAAGATCTAATAATAACATCACGCAAGTGATGCTACTTGAGGAGTTGGATGGCATCTGTGCGAATGTCATATTTTTATATATAGCGCAAGGAATGATACAAGCATCCCTCCTGATGAAAAGCGGTTACCATAGCCTATAAACGCTTGCAATACAACAAGTATCACTCGCGTGATGCCTCCTCTGTTGCTAACACAGCAACTCCTTTGGAGCCTACTGGTTGTTGAGGGTTGTTGTACTCACACGCAGGAATACAACAACCCTCCAGGGAGTTGTTATTTGGCCGCGGTTTTCTGTGAGGTGAAGATACTTCCTCAAACGGGCTGCTTTGATGCGCCCTACCTCTCTTAAAACACCCAGGCTATGACAAACAGACATGTTCATGCACACATATGTCTGTCTTGTCTGGGAATCGAACCGACGAGCTTTGATATCAATGTAGCGTTACTAACCACTGCGCCACCGAGCTTCTCAAAACTAAACTCCGAGTTAGAGGGCACGTTAAATCGTCCCGACTGTTGGCGATAGACGCTAGTCGTTAGGCTAAGTCGGTAAAATTCGGGTGAAAAATTTGCCTTCGTCAATCACATTTGATCAGCATGGTAGAGTATGATCTAACCCAAGACAGACAGGAGACACGCATTCATATAGTGGGGTGAGTAAGGGTTGACCTAGTTGTTTTCAAATGCGGAATAAAAAATGGTTTAAATATTCACCTGGACTGTATGATGTCACTACAAAATGTATATGCGATGCAGCGGCACCCGGAATGTTTTTCTATTTTGTGAAAAATCCGTTGAGTATTTGCATGATGCGTACATGCAGTATCTAGTTTCTTACAGAAGTTAAAAGACGTTAGGAATGGATTCATCCTCATTTAGGCGTTACTCTCGATTGCGTCTTCAGTTTACTCTTCGTGAGTCCGGGTTCATTTTCCGAATGTTACCTACCCACTTCGCGCGGTCTTTGGCCACCCTAACTGTGAGACCATTGGCACGCATGTAATCCCTTACGACGTCAAGCCAACAAGCGGCCCGGGGGAGGCGGCATGCCTACTTATATATTTGTTCGCCACGTAACATGCCCGTTTTCGTAAGACGTGGCTGTACCAGCGTAGGTGACGCTGCTTAATTTCAGAAGAGTAAGAAACTTTCTGCTTGAAAGTACAGCTAAGTGCACGTTAAGCTGATCGGTCTACCGTTTTTATTCCGTATGAAATAAGAGCTACAATCGCACGTTGAGTGTCAAACATGACCTGCGCTTAGCTGTATTAGTCAAATATGTATGAAACGTAAATGAGGTGTGGAAACAACTTAACATACGAAATGTATCGAAAAGATTAAGCAGAATGGTGATGATTTTAGCATGAACATTTTTAAAATCGTGAAAAAAAAACATTAAGTTACCATACAAGTTCCGATCACTTATCTATGGAGAGTTGTTCATTCTATCGAGTATAATCATCCCCTTTCGACCTATTATAATCCTTTCTGATACATTCTGTATTATACGTTTCCACACCTCTGGGGGAATATGGGTTAATAGGTATTGCTAACGAGAAATAAATTTCAAATTGGATGTGCGAAATTTCTCACCGAATAAACGAAATTGAAGGGTCAAGTGTTTTTCAGTTTGACAGGCTAAATAATTGATTAGCGCACCAATGACTGTGATGGACATGACAATTAGTATATCATACACAATTTACTTTAATTACTGTAATAAATATCGACGTTGCGAAATTGCATCGAGTTCTTTATTTATTATACAAAATTCGTTATTACATATTTGATTATATTAGTTCAATTATAAATCTATATATTTTATACCACTAATGTGGGTGACGGTCATATGACTTACCTGGCAACCATCAAGGACATCACTCACATAGTGTTGGTCATGTAGCACAAGTAAAGTAAAAAATCCGAAAACCGTAAACTTGTACTTACATCACAAAAAATAATATTTTTTTGCCAAAATAAATTGCGAAAATGTTTTTGTAACTTGGAAAGGAAAAACCGATAACGTTATAAAATTATAAATTGTCCGCTCATTCGTTTATCACCGAGGTATTCCTCAAAAACTAAGCGACGGAGATGCTTGAAATTTCGCATCAGGATTTTGTTTATAACTACTACGTATAATTAGACGAGGAATCATTATGCACATTATTAAGTTGCATAGACGTTCCCATCTTAAGATATGAAAAAGTTACCTACGTTACGTTTAGTTTCCTACAGCTGTTGGGGAGAAAATTATTATCTCAAAAATTGCACAGAACAAACATCACAAGGATCAAACGTGAATATAAAATGGTTTTTAAATTACTATTTACGTTGTCTTAAATAGAGGTAAAAAAACATTTACCATCAGGAGGGTAAATAAATTCTCTTTACATTCGTTCAATGTATGCATTGATCTATCACAAAATGTAGGATTGATGCATAGATATAAAGTTAATTTTAGGCCGTCAACAATAATTTTGAGAGCTCCACCTCGTTCCTGATTTCTTACCTTTTCACTAAAAAAGTTTTGCAATATAATATCACTTACAATATAAGTGCATAATGTACGAACTTGGAATGATTAGCGTCCTTACTCCCTACTTACTTTCTTAAAAGGCAGAATGTGAGGAGACGTCTACCGCATAGAGGAGACATTCAAGTTTAATTGGAAAATACATGGACTTTAGTAACTGGGGATTTCATTTACACTTGCCTAGTAACTAAACACATTAAAATAATTCACGCACATTCGTAATATCATACTATTATTATTATTATTACCGAGAACTATTAATTATGTGGAATGAGCTCCCTGCCGAGGTTTTCCCAAGGGACTACAGTATGGGGTTCTTCAAGAAAGGCGTGAACAGGTTCTTACAGGGTCGGCAACGCAAGAGTGACACCCCTGGTGTTGCAAATGCCCATAGGCTACGGTAACTGCTTACCATCAGGCAGGTCGTACGCTTGTTTGCCACCTTAGTGGTATTAAAAAAAAAAACTATACGACGTATTATTTCATTATACTAAAGGTGTAATAAGTATCATTTCCCTCCACTCGAAAGGCGTAGAAATGTTTCTGACATGGTTTTCTTTAATAAGATACTAAATAATAAAAAAGATTATCCTCAATTACTCGATGAGATGAAATTAAACATTCCGTTCAGACAACTTGAAAATACCACCCATTTTATATTCCATCATGTAACATAAATTATCGCCCAAATTCTTTTATATGCAGAGCAAGCAGGCTACCTAATCGGGCTGGCGGATAAATATCCGGAAGTTGTTGTTTTCGCGACCAGTCCTGCGGCCATTAAACGGAATTTTAACAGCGCATTCTATTGCACCTTAGGTGACTGGTAATTTTTATTACTATAAGTAAAAAATCTTTCTCCCCTCTTTTTATTAGAAGTGAACCTGTGTGTTTTCTGGATTTCGGAGCTTGGCAGTTCTTTAAATTCTTAATTTTTTTTTAATTTTTTTTTTACTTTTTTTACTATTTTTTTATAATTTGGTAACTGTACTGGTTTACATATATTATTTGCCTATACCTATATGTGAAAACTATGAATTGGCTAATTGTATTTTACTTAGCAGTGTAATGATTTTATTTGTTAGCTATATGTTTTCCGAATAAATAAATACTAAAAGTGCAAAATTAAAGACGCCACACGCTTTGCTGATTCGCATCAAATTACTCGGGCAATTTAACCGGTCCTCCATTGCAAATGAGTAAATTAAGCGTACACCAGGCAAATTAATTATACATTCCGACTTGCTTCATGCAACTCAAAAAGATCCCAGCTGGTATCCAAAGGATGCCAACTCGTGCTAATATTCTCGAGATTTATTAAGCGCACTGTATTCTTGCAATCGTTTCTCTCGCGTGCAGACGTGAATGCTTCTTACTTCTTTTCTTACTTCTTACTTATATATGGTATAAAATATACAATATGGTGGTAAATTCAGAACACAATCGCGAACAAACAACGCGGCTCAACTTTTGTGTATCGTGTCCGTAGCACAAGCAGCTGCCCTGCAGAGAGAATTCTAGGAGCACTATTTTACATAGACAAAGTAACTCCACAGGCGTTGCCTCGAGGCGTACCGGTTTAATTATCGAGATGTTCAACGTGCCTACTCTGCAGTTGCAGTCAAATAATTCTTCACGTGCAATATCTATCACGTACCGCACATTTAGCAAGCCTTCCGAGATTTTAATGAGTATCTGGTATATCGGACGGTTCACCACATACTAAGCCACAAGAAACGGATTACGTTATTAAAATATTAACAGAACTGTGTTCACACGGGCGATAATTCGTGCAAACATCTTATGAATGCAGTGTAAATAACTTACCAAAACAATGGTTATTGGGTTTTTCCGGGTCGGTTTATCGTGAGATTAGAACTGAGAATCTCCGGAGCACGTGCGCCTTGCGGCTGCGATAAGACTCCTCTTATAAATTGTGCTGCTGAGAACAATGAGCACACGTCCGCACCAATACTACAGTTCCGTTCTTTATATAGATGCAATTAGAGAGACGCTTTGTTTCCCCGTTTTCACGTTACTTCCTCCTCGATTCCGGCAGTGAAATCCTTCATCACGGCAAATGATCAATCTCAATTTCTGCTTTCAGGTTGACGAACGTTCGTAATTTGTCAAATGTAACAGTGTTTTCGGGGGCGACGCGTTTGGAAAGTAAATTCACAAACAATGATTGCGAATCTGAGGCTTCTGAATAATCGGAGATGCGTTGAATGCCTCCCTCACCCTTCCCCCAGCGTTATCGTTTTCATCAACACAAATATCAGTACATTAGCATGAACCCCGGATTAAACCGTTTATTTGTTCTCCCAGAAAAAAAGACTCTAGTTTCTCAGGACATTTGAGAACTCGGCTTATACTCGTATATAAGCGCTACATGCCTTAGTTTTAGTGCTTTATTTTGTAAAATCGTTGTATTTGTACTAAAGTTAAATTTATCTTAATCTAGTTAAGGAAGTAAGTTATAAATACATTAAAATAGCACGATAATGAAAGTAACTTGGGACCATTGGCCCTGGGGTCATAGCACATAAACTTAGATGTTATAGCCGTTTGAAACAAAGGTGATTGTACTAGCAGTAACAGCACTACACTACCTTTTATGTTTACATAGCATTCTATGTAAACATAAAAGGCTACACCTAGTTGGCTTACGTTAAACTCGGAGAGCAGCTAGCTAGGCTGAACAATGAATATAATAAGTAGGTTTAAACGTCTGTGAGTAACGCAGGATATTATATCAAAGACGGTGTGCGATTGCGGAAATGAATCGCATGACCGACGACCTTGCGTCGGCTGTGGTTTCATAAATGGCAACCAAAACATACACTACCTATATACTTTTGTTTTGTTTGGTCAAATATCATGAATTGAATGATACAATTACTCGGATATGTATACGACATATAATATTCAAAACCATAAAATGTATATCAATAATCATATAATCGTTCTTAAAAAAACGGTTCAACATTTAACAACACAACAGCAATAACAAAGTAAACAAAAATGAGATTAGAAGAACCGTCCGTCAAGAATCAATTCGCAAAGCGCAAAAATTGTCATTTAACGCTTGTAGACCGTGTTCGCAATGATGATGTTAGAAACAGATTTGGCCTGAAAGAGAGTGTCGGTATTAAAATATGAAAAATCATGCTCCGTTGGTTCGGGCATGTAGAAATAATGCAAGATGAAAGAATGACGAAGCAGATATACAATGCAAAAGTGGAAGGACGAAGGAGTCGAGGAAGGCCAGGACTTAACTACCATGGTCAAATTGGTTGTGTTCTATCAGAAGGTGATGTCAGGAGCCCTAAAAACCGGCGAGCGTGCACGAGAAGAGCAATGAATATTAAAGAAGCGAGTGAGGTATGTAAGGATTGAGTCACGTGGTGCTCGGTTCTCTCTGCCTACCCAAGGCAGAATCTACACAAGGGATTTAGCGTGAAGTTATAGATAGCTGCTACAGTGATAAAAGTAGTCAAAAGTCTAGATAAAATGCAGTCGTTAAAATGAATGATGACACTGAACTTCTTTTAAATGAAGTAAAAAATCTCGAAGTTGCACACCCTCAAATACGTGACGTTCAGAGACCAAATCCCGATATTCATTCGCTATGAAGTAGCGAATTGTGAAACGTGAGGAGGGTCGGACAGACGTCGCCATGTCAAGAATGAAGATACTCTACTCAATTCTCATTAAATAAAATATAATATCAGATTTATTCTTGAATAAATCAGAAATCATATACAACTTATTATTCCCATACAATGTCAATTAAAATCCCCAAAAACTCCATCAGTCACTCTAACAGTTATTAATGGCAAAGAAGAAAGACTTATAACGAGAAATATAATTTTTGGATCAATTCGGAAATTGTTATTGTGTATAGAAATATCTGTGCGATTAGTCAAAATAGATTGCCAGCTACGTTTAGTTGGAAACAGTTTCACAGAGAGGATTGTGAAGTTAGCGAGGGTACAATCGCCTTGCGGTAATTGTCACTTTCAACAACACAAGCTGATCAGCTAACTTTTGATATAGTTGCTCCACGATAGCGATATGACATGGTGCAGTGAATGAAGCAAATGAACGGTAACCCATAACATTAGATATATATCACTTTACATGTCTAAGCTGAAGTAGGAAGTTTTTCGTCTATTTTGTAATTATGGCCTAAGGAATGCAGACATATATCTATTACGCACTATTACTCGATGTAGAATCTTTGTCATAACTTGTAGGTATAACTGGCAGCTCCTAAGCCGCTGTGTCTAGGAACTTGACATGGCGTCAAGTTGTTACACACAAAGATTTAGCTCCCCTTACAATGACATTATAAATGCGTGGCGCGCGTTAAAAAAGGATTAACATTCCCCCCCGAATGAAGACTATTTGCTCCTGTTTGCAAATTAGTAAAAAAATGCGTTTTGTAAGTAAGTATATAGTGTACAAAATTAAACAAATTAATGTAAACAAATTAATGACTATTCTGTAATTATATAAAAATATTTAACTGTATTAACGCATAATAAGTATTGATGTACAATAACAATGTGAACTGTAATTAACAGATAATATAAAAATTAATTCCTACGCCATTTCTGGCAGAAAATGTTTGCACGTTTTTTTTTTGTTTGTACCAACATTTATACTGTACCATTTTCTAAGGAATAAATGATTCTGATTCTGTATCGTAGTAATGCCAACATTAACAGTAAGCACTCGTTCACAAATAATTCTGTAGTAACAACCAATAGAGGATCATAAGAAAATAAAAAATGGGTATTAAAAGACAAATTTTATAAAAAAAGGTCCATAATTTCAAGTTTGCCTGTTCAAGGCACTCGCATAAAGTTAAATGAGCCCTGTGTGACGTCTTTTAGTATAGGTCAGCGAGTCTGGTTATTTGCTAACAGAATTAGCGACGGATTTTCGCGCTTTACGACCACACAATGGGCGACACAAAAAGGCGCGAGGCGACATTTTGCGATGCTTTACCCGTCACTGACGATATAGGTCACACCGGTATACTACTGGGTTAGGCATATAAAAGTTTATGTACAATTGATAAAGTCCAAATGTAAGCAGACAACGTGAGAAATTATATCACCCAAAAGTATTACAATGTTTACAGTAATACAAAATTTACAATGAATGTTTATCAATATTAATACGAGTATTTATTAACATGATATTCCTATAACCATGGTTATTAAACTGCATTGAGAGAGAAAAGTGTATTGAAACATTTTATAGCAGTGTTCCGTAAATGATTCGTGTTCAAGGTGCACCTACCATACTTTATATATAGGTATAGTACATTTCAAGAAAATCGATTTTTTATTTAATATTTATTTATTACAAAAAATCTACATAACATGAAAATATCTCTTCTGCTTGTTAGCGGCATCCCGTTTCCCAGTCCATTAGGATTGGCGGGGTTCGCGACCTAAGCCTAAAGATTTGGCGAGGATACTGATTTTGAGCTGGAGCGACTGCCGTCAGACCTCCACAACCCAGAGGGAAATCCAGGTAAACTTTACCAGGTAACCAGGTAAACCTTTCTTAGGTAAGTCACACGTCTATCGAAATATAATTTCTTAGACGTGCGGGTTACCTCACGATGTTTTCCATCACCGTCCAGCAATTGATAATTACAAATAAATCAGAAAACACTAATTTTGTGTTACATGCTTGGATTCGAACCGGGGGCTTGTTGCTCAATAGGCCGGTTCCTTATCCACTGGGCTATCATTGCTCAGATGTAATATGAAAACATGTTCAATAATAAATGTGAGCCTGCTTAACCGAGCGTAAGCGATTAAAATTTTGAACGATCGTTGATAAGCTTGTATGACTCTCATTCCAGGGTACTACGGCACAAACTTTGCGGAATACTATTTTATAGGAATGATTTTGTAGCAACTGGTTTAAGAAAACGGCGAACAAAATTAGTTTAAATCATAAAACTATCTATCTATAACTTCACTCCAAATCTCTTGTGCGGTAGGCAGAGGGAACCGAGCGACACATGACTCGTTCCTTACACACCTCACTCGCTTCTTTAGCATTCATTTTTTACCGTTCTCATGCACGCTCGCAGGCTTCTAAGGCTCCTGATATAACCTTCTGATAAAACACGATCATTTTCGTCATGGTAGGTAAATCTTGGCCTTCCTCGGCTCCTAAATCCTTCTACTTTCGCGTGTGTGAACGCCCGAACCAACGGAGTATGCCTCTTTTTATTTGAAAATATTCCTATTTTAACCACAAAGCCATGATTACGATTTTTTTCTTTCGGAACCTTCCCGGTAATGTGCAGAATGCACCAAAAAAAATATAAGCAAATCGATCCATTTTCGAGTTTTTGCAAAATTACCGCATGGCAATTGATTCATATCTATATATATAAAAAAATGAATGTTTGTCTGTAAGTCCTCTATGGACTCAATAACGGCTGGGCAGATTTTGATGAAATTTTCAGTGAATCTTCAAGTTAGCCCAGCAGGTGATCCTGTGAAGTTTAGTAGCGATCATATCACCCGTGCGAAGCCGGGGCGGATAGCTAGTATTCATATACAGGTAAATAAACTTTAATGACAATTGTTTTCCATCACGTTCTAAATATATCAAAAAATAGAAATTCGTTGGTAATCTTTGTGTTATGATTAATGTTATTTCCCCTCATGTAATATTAATCAGGGCAGTTTCACATTTCTGTATCGTTTCGTTACATAAATATCATCTAACCTGCTAAATTAATTAGTGAAAGTAACATACATATTGCATATCTTTAATATAAGTGTAAATAAATGTTGTTTGTTTAGTTACTTTATAATACAAACATGAATTGTGGCTTAAAAACTCAAAAAGGAGCTAGTGTCACACTAGTGTCAGAAGGGCTTGTACTCTTCTAGTCACTTTGTAAGACTTGTCACTCAGATACAATAGTGTGCATATTTACTTACTAAGTAATATTTATCTAAAACTGTATTTATAATTGGCACTCTACTTGGTAATTTGTAATTATTTAAATCTCCTACCTCATTTTAATTTTTTTAGTGTTTTATCTTTTTAACGCAGTCGAAGGGTAATATGGGAACTTTATTGCTGTTTTTTCTGTTGTCTGGTTGTCCGTTCGTATATTGTGGATGTCTAGATTGAAAACAAAACGTTAAGAACATTTCCCTGAAATTTTATTTACCATATATTTAATAATTAATTTTACTACGTCAACTTTGGTAAAGAATTCTCGAGTCCTGACAAAAATTAGAATAAAGTCTAATACAGTATACAGAACACAGTTTAAACTGTATCAACCCAATCGATTAAGTCATTACCGAGATGTTGTTAATCATACATAAAAATTTACGCAACGAACACAGAACCTCCCGTTTTGAAGTCGGTAACAAAGAAGTAGATTCCTTTTTAACCTAACATCATAAATAGGAATTAGCATCATCAAATATAGCATCTACTCACAAACATGCATAAAATTATGCAAACGTAAGCCATCTCCTAATCACCATATAAACATATAAAAAGGACGTTACATTAATAATCAGGACAAGCCTGAAAATTGAAGGATTTAGTAGGAGTAGGAATGCAAAGACTCGCCTATCATGACCAAATTGGTCCTGCTTTATCAGAAGGTAGCGTCACGAGCAACAGAACGGCAAGCGTGCATTTGAAGAGTTATGAATGATAAAGAAGCGAGTGAGGTGCGTAAGGACCGAGTCATGTGGCTCTTGGCTCTCTTTACCCCGCAAGGGATTTGGCATTAAGGTATAGACAGATAAATTATAATGATCATACTCAAATAAATTTTGAATCTGTAAGTGATTCCTCAAATTCTAAAATATAGCCATGGATTTTTCAGCCAAGTGTTCCACCCCTAATAGCTAAATATCTCATATTATTCCTTTAAATGACGAATTTTTGTACATATATAAATATATGTCATGATTCTCGGACATGGCTCTAGCAATTTGGAGTAAATTCTGTATTATGATAAGGTTTTGCGTGTAAAATAAAATGTGATTTTACACATAAAGATGTAAAAACGACGAGCGAAGTTCGGTCGCTGAGTTACCGTTACATATTTAAATGATTTACTTAATATTATATTACAACAAATTCAAGGCACAGCTCGCTATACACAGTGCTGTGCTGGTCCCAACACTTCCATATGGAAGCCAGAGCTGGGTATAGCAGAGATAGCATGAAAGTAGAATAAACGCGGTCGAAATGCGAGCTCTTTGCAAAATTTGTGGCGTAACGCTTGTAAACCGTATTCAGAATGATGATGTTAGAAACAGAGCTGGTCTGAAAGAGACTGTCGGTGTTAAAATAAGAAGAGGCATGCTCCGTTCGGAGACGTAGAAATAATGTAGGAAGAAAAAAAGCAGAAGGATGTAGGAACCGAGGAAGGCCAAGATTTACCTACCATGAACCGTATCAGAAGGTGATGTCAGAAACCTTAGAAACCGGCGAACGTGCATAAGAAGAGCTATGAATGTTAGAGAAGCGAGTGAGGTTTGTAAGGATCGAGTCACGTAGTGCTCGGTTCTCTCTGTCTACCCCTCAAGGGATTTGGCATGAAGTTCTAGATGCAACAAATTTAGGTTCACAATGAAACAATGCACAGACTGTAGTTTCTTAGTGTTCACTCGTTTGTACTAGATCTACATGAGAATGTCGTGAATGTCGTGAAAGTGAATTGAAAGTGTTCTCCGTAATTCACGGCTGTCACAATGATTTACTTAACTATTGAACTTAACTACCGGTCCACAATGGCATTAATGTATATACAAGCATCTGGAAGGCACAGATTTAACTGCAAAAATTATAAATTGAAAACAGAGACCATCATGAATGACCATTGAAGTGACGAATCATTAAGAATTTAATAAGTTAAAGGGACTGATTAATTGACTACTATCAAATATTTGACGCAGTCTGAAAGCCGGAGCTATTGGTGGATAATAGATGTAAAAAAGTGATAACAGATTGTTTTAATGTAAATAAGGTGAAATAAGGTAAATATAACAAGCATACAGTCTACCTGATGGTAAGCACTTACCATCACTACAGCCTAGTTTTTTTTTTTAATTTTAGCTCAGCATAGTGGTTCCGCTTCGCCTGGTGGTAAGCGAAAAGAGAAGCTCAAACTTTTAGGGTTCCGTACCCAAAGGGTAAAACGGAACCCTATTACTGAGACTTCGCTGTCCGTCCGTCCGTCCGTCTGTCACCAGGCTGGATCTCACGAACAATTTTCACAGATGATGTATTTCTGTTGCCGCTATAACAACAAATACTAAAACATAGAATAACATAAATATTTAAGGGGGCTCCCATACAACAAACGTAATTTTTTGCCGTTTTTATAGATAATGGTACGGAACCCTTTGTGCGCGAGTCCGACTCGCACTTGGCCGGTTTTTTTTGCTCGTTTTTGCTCGATATTGATAACGGCAATAGGTAGACGCTTGAAATATACACAGAATATTTAGTTATATATTCACTTTAAGAATAAGTAATTAAATTAAAATAAAACAAATATTTAAGTGGGGCTCCCATACAACAAACGTGATTTTTTTGCCGTTTTTATAGATAATGGTACGGAGCCCTTCGTGCGCGAGTCCGACTCGCACTTGGGCGATTTTTTTAAAAACCTCTAGTTATAGTCCTTTCTAGGGAAATATAAAATATGAAACAAATACCTAAAACGACAATCACCTCTGAAGATTGAATGTTAAGATTATGCGACACAAAATTCACGAATATAACATTTTACGCTAAACAGTCGGGTCAGCTATCACAAGAATGAAGCAGGCTTTAAATCCGAGACAGGAAGACAAATCCTTAAAAGGTAAAATAAATCCGCGACGACAAATCCGCAAATTCATTTTTCCCCTTTCAATATTTTCCCCGTGACCATAAAATTCATCCGCGGTACAAGAGAAACGTGCCTTGAAGAACCCTCACAAGATCTCATACAGATGATAAGATTTCAGCTTATCGAGGAATCAGCCATAACAATCAAGCAGCAAATACGTTTCAATAAGGTCGAAAATATTTTTGCGTTTGCTAAAATCGTTATAACAATTGCTGTTCTTTGAGAGGCTAATGGAGTGTTTAAGTCGGTACGCAAAGGCGCCCTGGATAAAGGTTTATTATCATGAATTTATTTTCAACCTTCAACGAGCAGTGGTGTGTTATTCGGAAGTGCTTCCTACCTACGTTTATTTCCAAAACACCCATGGCCATTATCGGCCCGGTGTTTTGTTAGCGCTAGAAGCTAAATATTATATGTAGATAGTTGGATAGTAAATAATTCTAACAATATGTTTTTTTACAGTGTGGGATAGTTTCCTTATTCAGGTCTTTGCCCTTGAGCGTTCTTTATGCACTATCAGCAGCGAAAAACTATAGTATTTTGTTAATAAAGAGGAAAAAATATAAAAAACTGACTTTACAATACATTTATTTATACAGAGCACCCACAGGCATGGGCGCACTCACATACACACACAAAGCAATATTTAGGGCCAATTATATATAAGAAATGCGTGAAGAGGTTTTTAGAGGGTCGGCAACGCATGAGTGACACCCCTGGTGTTGCAAATGTCCATAGGCTACGGTGACTGTTTAACATCAGGCAGGCCGTATGCTTGATTGCCACCTTAGTGGTATAAAAAAAAATGAAAATAAGTCAGTCTCATTTTTCAAATTCGTATTTAAGTTTTACCTCTAATTTATAGTACAGTAATAGTTCTCCGCAAGTTATTAATTAGCTACTATTTTATATAAAGTGGAGTTATCTAAACCTCTATAGTTAATTAACAAGGTGCGTCATGTGCTGATGAGATTGATCTTGACTTCAAAAACGATAGTGAATGACTCATATCCCAAAATCTATTACCACCAGTAACTAATGCCAATAACAAACTAACCCCCGAGTAAGTAATATATCGTAGACATGCAATCTGATAAAATGCTACTACTGAGCCTAGCCTTTGTAGTCATTCATATGCATTACATAATTCCATTCAAGCACAAAACCATAACACATCCTACTCACATACTCGCACAAATTCCATTATGTAGGTAATGTATCCGACCTCTTTCGAGAGGAGCGACCGAAATCGCGTAGAAAAGGTTAAACTTCACACAAACGTCGCCTTAGTAGGCCATAAAACGCTACCAACTTCTTATCTCATAGTACATACGAATTGAGAACTAAGAAACATAGGGGCTATGTTTCTATCTGAACATATCTATGTTTAATATATGGTAATGAATATATATTAAACATAGATGTGTTCGGATAGCAATATGTCGATTATGAAGCTAAATTATTTGACTTTTATGAAAAACTATACCTAATCTTGCCATAAATACTGCGAAAAACTATACCTAGTCTTGCCATAAATACTGAAACAAAGAAAAATATTTTTTTCTATTGCAAATAACATTTATTACTTTTACAGTGTGTTAGTTTAATACATAAATATTAAACAATTTAAAATATAAAAAGCTTATTCGAAGTGATCTCCATTGGCTGTCATACAGTCCTTCAAACGTTGAGGCCAGTTATCTTCACTGCCAATCGTACGGATTGTTTTAGGGACTCCAAATTATCATGGCGTTTAGAGCAAGCCGTACTCTCTAAAACTGACCATAAATCATAATCCAGCGGATCAAGATCGGGACTAGACGACGGTCAGTCTTCAGCTCTGATGAAGTTCGAAACGTTCGTTTCCAACCAAGACTGCGTAGACCGAGCTTTATGAGCCGGCGCCGAGTCTTGCTGAAAGGACCATTCTTGGTTATTGAACATGGTGTTGTTAAGGGGCTTCACTTTCTCAAGAATGGTATCTTGATACACTTGTGCCGATGTTTTGATACCTTTTTCACAAAAGTATGGCTCAGTCACTCCTTCATAGCTAATACCCCTCCAAACCATCATTGAAGTCGGATAGTGCCCACGTTGCACTCTGTTGACTAATTGGGAAGCTTCCTTAGAGCTTTGAGCATAAATACGGTCATTTTGTTTGTTAAAATGTTGCTCAATTGTAAAAAAATTCTCATCCGTAAACAAAATTTTTCTGTGACCTCCCTTTGCGTACCGCTTCAGTAGTTATTTCGATTTTACCACCCTATTCTTTTTTTAGAAATGACCAGTACGTCTCTTATAGGCTGCAAGTCCTAAGTCATCTTTTAAAATACGACATGGTTCTAGGTGCTATTTTCATCTCCCGAGATAAAATCTTTTGCTTTCGGACAGGATTTCTTCGAATTCTTTCCCTTACTGCTTTGACCACCTTTTTCGTACGAACACTACGTGGACGGCCAGATCTTTTTCTGTCACAAACAGAGGAGGTCTCATTGTACCTATTAATAGCCCGGTACACAAACATTTTACTAATACCAAGCGTATGGAGAGTTTTAAAAAGAGTTTTTTGGCATTTCCATACCTACTTTGTGTAATGCAATCACAGCGATTCGGTTCTCTTTATCACCCCACTCCATTTTAATATCGCAAAATATTGTACAATGTATTGGTGCCAAAATAAGAAAACTCATGAACAATCATATAAAAATGACAAGAGTCCAAATTCAATATAATATTTTCTTTATTTTTAATTGTAACAGTATTTATGGCTAGACTAAGTATATAAATAGGCGAAGACACAACGGTAGTACTTTTTCTCTTCACATTATCAACCGAATTCATTGTTTTGTTGTTTAGTAACTACTGATGGCTTTTTTATAATCATTTCAAAGTAAAAAAAATGACATAATGGAATTCACATGTTTGCGACAAATTTTCATTAATGAAATATGGTTGAACTTCTGCAATTACGATCACTAGTTAAAATAATAAGACGATGGCCAAAAAGCAAGAATGGCAAATTGCATCGATATAGCGGACCCCGGGGATCTGAAGCAAAAGGTTAGGACGCTAAAGGGAATAACGATGGAATTATGATGGTGATGCTGGCAGAAGGTAATTAAGATGATGACACAGCATAAAAAAAATATGGCTCGAATTTTTCTTCGTTATAGTAAAAATTAACGGTAAAATAAACAGTGACGTCGTTGAAATAATAAACAATGTATATCCGGGTTAACCCGGGTAACTGTTTATTCGATATATTTATATATCTAATAAACAGTTCAAATAATCATTGAAATATTATGATTACAATTCCTGGCAGTAATGGGCCATAATCCATTATTATAATTTTATGACGCCTAATATGCACCACAATAAAACAACTGATGAATCCCAATTGCGTCCATTGCGTCAAACAAATGGGGAACAATGGGTCAAGATTACCTTGTTTATTGGAACAACAATATCTATTCAATACAAATTACTTTCGAATATAGTATAGACAAGAAATATGTCTTTAAAATACATAAGTGTAGAGTAATAACCATTTACTTACCACAGATGACATCAGTACACATATCAGTATAATGGTAAAGCCATATCCATTTAGTTACTGACTTGTCTTTACCTCATCACGACTTACGTAAAATTTAATGCGTATTGTAAAGTAAATACATTACAAACATGCCAGATTTAATATCCAGCAGCATGATACCAGGCCTATAAATCTAATTTATCAAACTTGTTAAGTACGTTATCGCAAGAACAATGTGTAGATAACATACGAACACATTTTGGCAACAGAAAGAATTTAACAGTCAATTTACTTCAGAATCTAAAAATCATTATATGTAATATAAAGTCTAGTTTTATATTACATATTGCGATTTTTCGAAAGTAGATAGGTGTCGCGATATAAAAGCATATATAAAATTTATGTTTTGAATAACTGTAATTGACTGACCTTCTGTAGAAAAAAATATCTCAGTTTCTACCTTTTTTCAGTCAGAAGAATCAGCCCCTAAACGATAGTATTCTTAAAATGTAAAAGCTTTCGAAAAATATGTTCAGCTATTAAATTGTCTACCAGCTATTCAGCCTGTACATCATTTATAAATCATAAAGATACATGTCTACGTTTATACTTACAGCTAAAAGTGGCCTGATATCGATTCAAAGAAAGGTCAAAGTTTACACGGGGCGGAATAGTGAGCCGTGGTCGCTTGTATCAGTAACATTACTGAAGACCCAACGCTCCAGTGATTCGGAAACTTGCCTTTGCTGCCAATGCTGAGGTTGCACTCCCGTCACGGACATTGTGACATTAACGAAGAATCGAGTGGAATCGCGAATGAAATTGTTGTACTAAGAGATAGATACATAATATTGATGCTGTCTTGAAAACTATTGCTGTGTGGCAAACTTTTATGTCTGAATTTCGCTTTTATAACCATATGATTTTTAAGGTGAAATAACAAGAATTATACTTTGACAAAATCGATAATGCTAGAAGTGGCCGCTTACGTTTAATTTCGGACAAACGTACATTTTCGCACATTGTAGCCCGATCTTAGCTTGGCACAGAATTCAATTAATATAGAGACAGATATAGATCGATGTGCAGTCTCTATCTTACTCTCACCATGCATGCCCAACAACACAGTCTATCACATTTCTTCTGCCGTGGACGCTATGCTATTTAAATTGTTTTTTATAGACCGAAATAGGAGGAGGCTCTCTTTTTAAATAATCTTATTTTATTAGAAAAGACATTATCATCCGATTGGTCCAAAATAAATTAGGTCAAGTTTCGAGTTCATTGAGATCAGAAGTTTTCACTGTTTTACACCTTTGTAATCACCACAGGCATACAGCATGCTATCTATAACATCAAAACAAAACACAGCGATCAATAAGTAGTCAGTAGACATACTTTACGATATATCTGTAACATAATTTTCATTACATCACAATATGCGGGCGTGTTGAATCACTCGACCGCACAGGAACAGCGCATTGTACCCCGTTAACCGTGAAGCCTGGACAGCCTTTGTCGACCCGCCCTATTGTCTCCCACCTATTGAAATACTTTTTAAGGCGTTTTTTTCCAGTTTTACTATTGTATTGGTGGAACATTTAGGTATAATATCGCGACGGTACTATACAGCATAAAGCATCATAACGATAATTTGTTAACAGTGGACTACGGCCTAAGGATACACAGAACAAACATTTCTGTGCACGATCATGTCTGGAACAAGGGGAGATATCTTGAATGCGCTTTCAGCAGGGATGGCAGGCATCACCGCTGATGTGGAAAGACGAGCGAGTGCTGGGAAAAGTGTGAATGAAGCGTTGGAAAAATCACTTGGCAGTAAAAGCTTGAACCAGAAGGCACAGCTGGATACGGCAGAGAGGGCATGAAAGTAGGATAAACGTGGTATACATGCGAGCGTTGCCCAACACTTGTGGCGTAACGCTAGTAGATTGTATTCGGAATGATAATGTTAAGAAAGAGTTGGTCTGAAAGAGAGTGTCGATGTTAAAATAGTAAAAGGCATGCTCCGTTGGTTCGAACATGTAGGACGAATGCAGGAAGGCAGAATTACGAAACAGATATACAACGTAAAAGTAGAAGGATGTAGGAGCCGAGAAAGGCCAAGACTTACCTACCACGACCAAATTGATAGTGTTTTATCAGAAGGTGATGTCAGGAGCTTTAGAAACCGGCGAGCGGACATTAGAAGAGCAATGAATGTTAAAGAAGCGGTGTGTAAAGATCGAATCATGTGGCGCTCGGTTCTCTCTGCCTACCCTACAAGGGAACTTTGCGTGAAGTTATAGAGTTTGATTATGTCTGTTTGTATTGGTCTAGGTGTTTTTAATAGAGGTAAAGTCCATCAAGGCAGCCCCGCCCGATAAATACCTGCACCTTAATGAAAACCGTCATATAAAGACAACCTGAATTTATTAGGATTCGCAGGGATTGGCTGGGTCCGCTACCTAAGCCTAAGGGATTTGATAAAGATACTGATTTTTACATGGAGCGACCGCCGTCAGACCTTCACAAACTAGAGGAAAACCAGACCTTTCTTAGGTTAGATCATAAGTCCTTCAAAATATAATTTCTTGGACATGTGGGTCACGATGTTTTCCTTCACCGCCGGGCAAGTGATAATTACAAATATGTACATAAATCCGAACACAGGCATATAGTGGTACATGCCAGGATTCGAACCGGCGACCAGTTGATCAATAGGTCAGTTCTTTACCCACTAGCTAGGCTATCAATGCTCTTACTGGATGCGTTCATAGCCTACAGAAACCACTTTAAATTAGGCGGGCCGTATGCGTCCTCCTTTTGTATGTAAAAAACGGTTATACATATTCGGTGACGATGTCGAACCATACAATTGATGCGTACGTAAGTGCATGGTAGTACCACGATGCATCGACCGAAGCAATGCGTGCGCTCTAATGTTGTACTCGTATTAATAGTGATTCTGGCCACTTGAGTGCGTTTCTATCTCTATTGCCTCAATTGCCTGTTGCTCAACTCTTGTTCTATTACGTAAGCACCTTGTAATGTGTTGTGTTGGGTTCGTTGCACTGCACAGAGTTTGAAAACCAAATCAGAATCCTGTTAATAAAAGTCCACATGGCATTTGAATATCAGTGTGTTATTTTTAATATTTGTCATTTTTTGCAATGACATTAAGGTGGTAAATAAAGGTATGCAGTTGCTATAACCTACAGACACTTGCCACACCAGAGGCGGCAGTCGTGCGTTGCCGATCCTATAAAACCCTTTTCTCACCTTTTTGAAAACTTCATATTATAAGAACCTCTTTTGATATTAATAAAAGTGCGTATGTGTGTTACATTATTAGATTGTTGCTCCACAAACACATTTTAATTGCGAAAGTAACTCTGTCTGTCTTTTAGTTGTCACGGATATCACTGGACAGGTCCTAGTGAAATTTGAAGAAAGAGGTAGCATCAGACCTAGAGAAGGCATGTCCACCAAGTCTGACGATATATGATAGTCGATATATATGATGATGACATTTCTGAGATTACGGTATTTAAAAAAATGCTAGTACTGCTAAGTGCACGTAAAGATTAACACTTTGACCTTAGTGCCGCTCTTATGACGTACGTTACACGAGTTTGCTCTTCGAATATCAAGCGTGATCTGCTTTTAAGCTTCTGCTGTACATACATATACGTACAAACATTTTTATTAAATTCTAATTATTCTTATTTCAAGTAATTAATTATTTTACGTACAAAGACTTTTTGGCTATTTATTGTGACCTAAGTCTATGTTTGTAAATATTCAGACTATCCACAAATTCAACCGATATATAAGCCTCAAAAGCACTACCTCTTTTACCAAACTCAGATCCAATCAAAGGTTTCAGTAGTGAAGTGAGAAGTAGGACAGTGCATAATTAAAAATATAATGGCGATCCAAAAATTATGGCCAACCGGGTGACTCTATTCAATAATATGAAAAAATGTATACATACATGTATCTAACTTCACACCAAATCCCTTGCGGGGAAAAGAAAACTGAGCGCCACATGACTCGGTGCTTTCACACATCATTCGGTTCTATAACAATCATTTTTTTTATGAAACCAGATTGGCAAACACGAATGCGGCCCGCATTAGATGGTCAGGGGGCACCGCAGCCAATTGACGGGGATGTTACTCGCGGTACCAATCTTGTGACCTAAGTATGTTTCGTCACAGTACCCAGTAATTTCTCTGTCATATCTATTATTATTATTCTTCTTTATGGCGATCCTGGTGTTCTGGCCAATGTCAGTGATTTATTTATCAGTGACTATGCTTAGTAAGTGACTTTTTTTCTAAGGCTTTCACCCTTCAAACTGGATCACAGCTATATAAATATAGCTTCTTGGCGGTAGAAATAGGTGAGACAGGTACCCACGCAGACGACTTTTGTATAAAGTCTCCCTATGGTAAATTTGATTATGGTAGGTAAGTCTTGGCTCTCCCCGGCTCCTATATCATCCTACTATGACGAGCTCGGTGGCGCAGTGGTGGAACACGCCGTTACCCTACTTTGACACCAACGCTCGTGGTTCGATTCCCACACAGTACAAACATTTGTGTGCATGAACATGTCTGTTTGTCTTGGTCTGGGTATTTTCTATGTATAATAAGTATGTATTTACAAAAAAAAATGTATTTACGTATGTTTATCAGTTGTCTAGTACCCATAACACAAGCTTCGCTTACTTTGGGGCTAGATGGCGCTGTGTAATTTGTTCGACAATATTTATTATTTATTTATTATTATTATACTATCGAAAAATGTTATCGACTTCGAAACTAAAATCCATTCAACAATTATCTATTTATATCCTCACGCCAGATCCCTTACGGGTAGGCAAGACGTGGTCCGTACATTCCACATATTCATAACATAATTCAACAATTTCATACAAAATAATCCTTTAGCTGATCACCAATTGGAATTCAGTTCTGGGTCAACTTCGACATCGCAAATAAAGTTTTATTAGATAAAATTTCAGTTAAGCCCTTATAAGTCTGATAACTATAGGTGATAATCAAACACCAGGACTTAAGCTATTAATAGCCGATTTTTTGTTTTTTTCTATATAATTCTATATAATTTTTTTCTGTATAATAAGTATGTATTTACAAAAAAAATGTATGTTTGTCAGTTGTCTAGTACCCATAACACAAGCTTCGCTTACTTTGGGGCTAGATAGCGCTGTGTAATTTGTCCAACATTAAAAAAAAAAAAAACTCTACCGCTTTATATATTTGTAGATTAAGCTAATAATGGAAAATATTGTTTAGTCTTACTTATATATATGATGCGTATAATGTTGGTGATCAATAAATAAACGTAAGGTAAATATGTGTGTAATTTTAAATGTTATTGACTGTATGCGTTCGTAATAATGTTTGTTGTCCTTTATTTAGCACATAGATATGATACCAAGTATCAATTATTTCCGCCAGCGTTGGTATACAAATAACCTAGTAAATTATATCAGTTTACTAGTTAATGATAATAGATAAATGATTATCTGTTTTCGATATATGTAACGAGAGATATCTCGAGTACATTATAGGTAATGAAAGAGTTTGTTGAACTTGTGTTTATTGTTTATTTTGACAATCACATTAGGTATTTAATACGTCTAACTTCGTCACGACAACGTTTTATCAGAAGGTGATGTCAGGAGCTCTATAAACCGACAAGCACAAGAAGAGCTAAGAATGTTAAAGAAGCGAAGTGAGGTGTGTAACGGCCGATTCATGTAGAGCTCGGTTTTCTCTGCCTACCGCAATGAATTTGGCGTGAAGTTATATATTGATAGATAGATAGACTTAAATTCCGTACTTTCCGTACACCGTGACAGCAATAGGAAGTAACACAATTTGTAACCTTCTGACGTACTGTATAAGTTTATTTTGTATATTTATTTTTGACATTCTGTTTGATTGTGTTTTTATATGGGTTATACCTGAAAATAAATACATTATTATTATTATTAAATTGATTTGTATATTACAATGACTAATAGTAATCTAATAGTAAATATTCTCGACTATGTCTTCAACCGTTCCTAACCTCTACTAGTAAATTACAATAAATTCCTTACAAACGTACACGCGTCATCATTACGTAACCCAACACTATAATACAGTCCTATCATCACAACACGTACAGTGGTTATAAGGTTCAAAATGGACTATTAAAAGAATATTTTATGAGTGCCGAGGAGAGTGATGTCAACAAACTTTCCCCGGGAGAAGTCAGGGACAGTCGTCAACCCGCAGTTAAACAATCAGGGCAAACAATCGATGGAGTTCAAACAAACTGACGTGCAGACGTTGTGACTCATTGACAACGACAGAGCGCTAATAAACTACGTGATTGCAAAGTTTAAAAAACCGTGAAGACAGATATTGAAGTCGTATTTTCACTATGCTTACATAGGACATGCACGTCATGGAGTTCAAGCAACAATCGTATGCTCGTAAATACGTGCGTTGTGAAAGGTTTCTCTGACACTCTGAAACTGTGATTAATACTAATAAAACTGCGATCCAAATCTGGCTTTAAGATATAAGAGCCTTTAGGATGTTAAGAAAAGAAATGGCATGGTCCGTTGGCTAGGGCATATAGAAAGAATCTAAGACCAAAGGAGGACGAAACAGATATACTGTGCTAAAATGGAAGAACGTAAAAACCGAAAAAGGCTAACGATCAACTAACCTACCACACCAAATTGGTCGTGTTTTATTTGATGCCAGGAGCGTTAGGTAACGGCGAGTGTGCATGAAAAGAGCTATGAATATTAAAAAATGAGGGAGTTGCGTAGGTACCGCGTTTTCGTCTCTCCGCCGGTCTCGCCGCGCCACAAGGAAACCAGGCCTCAAGATATAGATAAAATAATAGAATCTAAACTTAATAAAACCTGATTGGAATGCCGAAGTGTTGACCTTTTTTTGCCAACATTAGATTCAATCTCATCGAGGGCGTTTTGTTCAGCAATCGGCCCCCAAGTACCCAATTTGGTCGAATTGTAACAATTTAATCGTTTAGAGAGAGAATGCGACTGTTGGAACACTTAGAGCTGACATCACAATAGAAATATGTGAAGGGGAAAAATAAATCAGCAATTTAATTAACGTAACAAACAAGTGTTCGCAGGTGTCCATTCAGGTGTTATTAACTGATTTACACTGAGAAAATAAATAGAACACTTGTGTGCAAGGGCACGCGATTCGAGGGTTCCTTACTTTCTATGATTCCCCATGTTCTGTGTACACTTTTATCGTTAGGCTAAAATTATCCTAACCCCAATCTAATTCCAAGCTAATCGATTAGCATTAATTCCGAGAATAGACATAAAATCACAAAAAACATCCCTTTATTTTTTTAGAGATTACATCTAACTAGCGTCGTGTCACCCAGAATTATGCAAAGATTCAAGCGATACGACATATATCTCAATTGATTCATACTTTTATAAAATTAAATTAAAAGATGATACTCAACAAAGTTAGCATTAAGCATATACCGTATTTATTATGATGTGGCCTACATCATACCCTGTAGTGGCCAACAGACGACAAACTAAGAACAGATTCCCCAAAAAATAATTGTAAATTTTACAGATTTGTCTAGACATAGAGCCATCGATATTTTTAAACCGTACAATTTGATACGGACATTAAAAATAAAATATAGTAGCTGAAGGAAACATCTAATGTTACATATGCCAGAAATAGACGCAATGCGATACACGCTTCAAGGAACCAATAAAGCAGAACAGTATCGTGTGTTCATCCATCGTGCAAGCGAACAGGGCTATTTGCACTCCCCTACTACTGGGAACTAGCATTGAAGGTTTCGCTATAGTCTCATAGGGTTTCAATTAATTTCGAAATACGAGTAGTTAGCACATCTCGTTTCTTTCTTATGTCCGTTTAATATGACACAAATTAGTACGTCATTTATTAATATTTTTGTAGGTGATACTTAGATTTCCGTTATATAGGTAGTTCTTCACAACATTGTACCTTTTTCTAATCCCTTAGGATTCACGGCGATCGCTACCTAGCTCCAGAACAACCGAGAGAGTAAACAGGAAATTTCTTAAGGTTAGGTCACACGTCTTTAGAAATATATTTTTGGACATGCAGGTTTCCTCCGACATTTTCCTTCAGCGCCGAGCAAGTGATAATTACAAATATGTATACATAAATCCGAAAATACGAACTTAAGTGGTACGAATGTACAGATCTGTTCTTTATCCACTGGACTATCCCTGCCCTTACATATACATAGGTAGTTATTAATAGTATTAGTAGTTATAGATATTAACAGTACATCTTTCTAAGAACACTCCCCGTTCAATCAAGATATTCGAAAAAAAATGTTCTAGACTGCAGGCAGGTAGTAAAAAACAAAAACTATCAAAAACCTCTTCAGAAATGTATTTTCGTTGAATTCGCAATTGTATTTGCAAACACACTTTTCTGTCTCTTATTTACAATCAATTATTAATCAGATTATAGATATATTAAACATAGATATTATATATCCAGGGTATTGCGCGTTCGTGGATCTAGAAAAGGCCTATGATAGACTGGTGAGGAATGAATTGTGGTCAGCATTGTCCGTGAACGGTGTGAGCAGTATCCTCATACGAGCATTGCAATCTCTTTATAGGGATTCTTGTGCTTGTGTAAGGATAAACGGGGCATACACTGAATTACTGAATGGTTTAATATCGATAAAGGTGATGGGATGTGTAGCGTCACCGTGGCTGTTTAGTCTGTTCATGGACAATTGCTTGACAGACTTAAAAGAGAATGAAAGTGGGTTGAGAATGAATGAGTTACTGGTCAAATGTTTTCTCTATACTGATGACCAAGTATTACTTGCGTCTTCGGCCGTTGTAGGAGTTGCAGGAGATGGCAACTGCTATGAGTGGAGCTTTTGTTAGAAAGGGAATGAAGATGAATGTAAAGAAGAAAGTGATGGTGCTTGAAAGAGATGAGGCAGTGACAGACTGGAATATCGTGATTGGAGATGAACAAGTTGAACAGGTGAATGAGTTTGTGTATCTGGGCTCAAAGTTTACAAGAGATGGAAAGTGTGAGAGTGATATTGAAAGAAGAGTGAATGCAGGAAACATGGTGAATGGAGCTTTGCACTCCTTTATGAGCAGTCGGAAGGTGTCTAAGAAGGCTCGTTTGGCTGTGCATGAGGGGGTGTTGGTTCCGACACACATGTACGGAAGTGAAAGTTGGGTATGGCAGAAGAAACATGAAAGCAGAATAAATGCAGTTGAGATGAGAGCGTTAAGAAGTATGAATGGAGTTAAACTGAGTGACAGGATAAGAAATAGTAAGATAAGGAAACGTTGTGGTCTGAAAGAAGATGTAGTGACAAAAATTGAGAAAGGTATGCCGAGATAGTTTGGCCATGTCGAGAGAATGAATGAAGAACGACTGACGAAAAAAGTGTATAAGGCGAGTCTGAATGAAAGTATTGGAAGGGGTAGACCTAGGCAGACGTTTCGAGACCAAATCAGAGACGTCTTGAAAAAAGGCCAGGTCAAGAGTACCCTAAACAAAAGAGCATGTATGAAGGGAATAATGAAAGTGGACGAAGCGAAACAAGTATGTAAGGATCGTAACAAGTGGAAAGAAGTGGTCTCTGCCTACCCCTACGGGATAGAGGCGTGATTATATGTATGTATGTATATTATCCATCAAAAAGTGCTCATACAACAGAATTTCAAGTTACACTTTAACTATAAGGGTATCACAGACAATAAATATTCTTACTATAGTATATATATTCTAGTTGAGCTGGTGATTTAAATAGCATATCAACGTCATGCACACATATGGTAGCGAACTAGTCAATGATCCGTGGACGCGGGGCAACTAGGGCAGATAACTATTATCTATCAACGAGTGGCGAGGAAGTCAGCTATCAATCAACGGCGAGATAACACACGTTGAAGCCGTGACGCGTGCGGCGTGCCGGAAGATAAATTCAAAAAGCGACATAGCGTGGTACTGGCACAGACAAGTCAATCAACCTCAAATGTAGCAATAGAATTAGCGATTGTTCTTTTATGACTGACTAATTAGTGTACTATGGTTAAAAATAAATAATTAGATATTACGCAATCGTCACTTTTTATATGACTGCCGCAAACAAAAAGTGTTTTCAGATTTCATATAGTTACATATACCCAGTCCGGCCATACGTTCTGTTACAAATGAATATGCATTTTTTTTATGAAGTAATGTAATCTTAATAAAAATTACATGTACATATTTATGGAAGTCTCAGCAAAAAATAAAAAAAAATATTCTATTCGAAATGGCCACATTTGGCTTTGATTCAGGCCTTTAATCTGTCTGGCTACGAATCTATGAATTTTTCTTAAAAGACACAATATTGGCGTGTCGTTCCGAGCTGGCCAGTGGTCATGTCCTTTAAAACTGACCATAATTTATAGTCTAAGGGATCTGGTCTAGATGAGGGCCAGTCTTCAGCTCTTATAAAGTCCCGAACTTTGGTTTCAAGCCAGGCTTGGGTAGATCGTGCTTTGTGACCATGTGTAGTGTTCCTACTGGAAAGTCCAAGGTATATTTTTTAAAAAGTGTATTGCTGAGAGATTCACAACACGATTTAAGACAATCTCTTGATCTGACTTTGTCTGAAGTATACACTCCTTTTCACAAAAATTAAGCTTTGTGACTCCTTGATAAAACACCCTCCACCAAACCATTACAGACGCAGAATAATGACCGCATTCGATCACTTGCGCGGCTTTTTTAGAACTGTGTGCGTATATTTTGTCTTTTTGCTCGTTGTACTTCTCTTCAGTCGTGAAAATTTTTTCGTCAATAAAGAGGACATTTCTGTGCCTTTCACCTGCGTAAAGGGATAGAAGACGCTTTGATCGATTCACTTTCTTCAACTGTAGGGATTGATTTAAGGTATATCGACGATAAGCGTCGAGCTTCAGGTCTTGTTTTATTATACGCGACAGAGTCCTAGCGGGAATCTTCATTTTTCGAGATAAGATTTTTTGTTTTCTAATGGGGTTTCGGCGAATTCCGGCTTTAACAGAATTCAATTTGATCTAACTTACTCTGTGTGCTTCCGCCACCAATTAGTTTTTTTTTTTAATATTTTGTTTTCTTTAATCGTGGTATCGGTATGAGTGGGTAAAAGAAAACAAAATCAAAAGAAAGAAAAAAACTAATTGGTGGCGGTGGCGGTGGTGGATTGGTGGCGGTGGCGTAAGCACACAAGCAGGTTAGATCAAATTGCAAGTAAATTTGACTTTCGCTAAATAACATCTGAATCTATTAAGTATTTAACAGCTTTAACAACCTTTGTAGTTCTAACAACACGCGGTTACCCGATCTTTTATGGTCTTCAACAGAGGAAGTGTTAGTATATCTGTCGATAGTACGATATACGAACACACGGCTGATGCCAACCCTTTGAATATGACCGACGGCTCCATACCCACTTTGTGGTACTGCAATCCTTTTTGCTTTAACATTCCATATTTTAATTTGATAATAAACAGGAAAAAAATATGTAAACGGCGGAAAATCCAAAGAAGTTTTTAACATAATAAACGCTTTCCAAATTCAAAATAATTACAAAAAAAACTGTATTTATGGCTAGTTATAGGTTTGTAAGTTTCTTTATTTCATACCTACTAAACGCTTCAAGCATTTCAGATGTTCCGTGTTATTCCCGGTAACATTGGATATGACGTCATAACAAAAATAATATGGCGTATTATATTGCGCAAACTGAAGAAAAAAAAATCTAATTATAGGATGTTGAAAGGTGATCTCAAAAATATATATGCAACTTACATGTTTAAAGCTAATTTGTAATTAATCAAATATAATATAATCAATTAACATAACGAATATATCTTGTTAATTAAAAAAAAGCTTTAAACATATAAGTTGTATATTTGACATCATAATATTTTATTCATTAATCATGTATACGTATAAGTTTTTAATTAATTATTTAACTGACTTGGGAACTAATACTTTTACTTTGAATTGCGTTGAAATATGTTATTACTATTTCCGTAGGACACACATGAAACGAGTTATCATAATTATATAAGTAGATATATCTGTTTGTTTGATACGTTATCGAATTTAGCCAATGATTTGTAGATATGATTAAGGATATTTTATAGTGGAGCACGGTCATGAGGATGCCGAATTTATTTTTACGAAAAATAAGGATAAATCACTTTGTTATGTTTATTTAAACAAACGATGCGGCAAGATTGCTATTATGTCGGGATTATGATGATACATTAGATCTGGCATAGTATTCAAAAATCTATAATCAGTGTAATTCTTAAAACTCCGAGTAATAAGTGTTATACATATCATATCTAATATAGATCTTCTCTGCAATCTTACACATTTTTCACACTTTACGCGTATAATATTAAAACATAAATCACTTTGTAAATGACCTCATTATGTCGACGACGGTAGCCGGCGACAGACGCTTTCATCCCTGCGGATTAATCGGATTTTTACTTAGTCACTTAATTTTCAATTTAAAATCACCGCTTTTATCTCTTTTGGTCTGACGACGCTGTTGTTTTGATCACTAGGTTATTTATTCTCCATGGAAATATATCATTTCAATCATAAATAAAAATCGACACATATTTGAAGAAATTGAAAACCTAAGGCCGAACTGTAGAATTGTAGTCTTAAAGATCAACCTTTCTACTGCCATGTCTCAAAGCTACTCTTTGGAGAGATTTTTAAGTGATCAGTGTCGTGATTACAATTTTTTTTTATACCACTAAGGTCATCAAACCAATCAGGCATACGACCTGCCTGAAAGTAAACAGTCACCGTAGCCTATGGACATTTGCAACACCAGGGGTGTCACTCATGCGTTGCCGACCCTCTAAAAACCTCTTCACGCATTTCTTGAAGAACTCCATGCTGTAGTCCCTTGGAAAAACTTCGGCTGGGAGCTCATTCCACAGCTTGAGAGTTCTCGGAAGAAAACTCCCCGCCGTCGGCGTGCGGTGTGGTTGTAAAAAGTAGCTGTCGGCATCATTTCGAACAACTCTTCAGAACACAACCCGTTGTACAATCGGTAGAACTCACAAAGGGAGGCAAAATCTCTCCTTAAACTTGAAGAGTTCAATACCGTGTGTAAGCTTAGGATTGTCGACAATTCTCACAGTTCGTCTCTGAATCGAATCACACGGTCCAAGCTGGTATCCAGGTGCTCCCGCCCAAAGGTGACTGCAGTACTCCAAGTGCGGTCTGACTTGAGACTTATATAACATAAGTCTTTGCCCCGCACTGAAGTACTGCTTAGCCCTGTTGAGCACACCAAGTTTTTTGAACGCCAGCTTGACCTTCTCCTCCAGGTGATTACGATATTGCGCACATCACTGGAGATCTCGACGCCAAGGATCCTAATACTTTTGGTGACAAATTCAACATTCGTTTCAAATTGATTCGATATCGACTTGGTATAAATAATTAGAACAAGTTCCGCGCCGTTTTTCTAAATGACACGTAAGTAAACTGCATCAATTATACCACGGACGCTACTAATCAATGATTGAGCCATTTCAATGTCAATGAGCAACGAGTTATTGACGTCAACGAGAATATTGCGTTTGTAATACACCTCACAGTACTCTAGTTCGTGTGCTCTCTCGTAAAATCAATCGGAATTCAGTAACAATCGTACAATCTTTATATTTTATCAATGGCAATCATACATCAACAAAAAATATTCCGACTAATTCAGATTCAGAAACGTATACTTGTATGAACGCTAATGGATTACGCATTCCATTACAAGCGAATGTTAATCGGCAATTAAATCCGATCATAGTACTGGACGGTACCAGGCTATAAGGAGTTGGTGGGAACCATTTATGGCTCAAGCAAGTCTGACAACGTCAACGGCTGATTCACTGAAGGTCGCTCCCACTACATGTGACTTCCGTTGTGATTACTCATTGTTTTGTTTTGCATTTATAAATATGAGAAACTACAGTTTTCATAAGTTCCGTATTATTTTTTAGAGCTTTAAAAACAAAAAAGAGTAAGATAACTAAAAAAAATTAAAGTATCCGTATAAATAATGATTTCCAGTAAAATTAAGACGATATAAGATTAAAGTAAGTAAACCTAAAGTTTTATTATGACGATTTTTTTAGAGACTTAAATTTGAAAACTGCTACGGGATTGTTTTAGAAGTGGTTCCTCATTTTTAAGAAATTTACGATAAAGTAGAATCTACATAATCATAAAACAGTTATAACAGAAAAAGCTCTATCTATCTATATCTTAATGTCTTATGTCGCTCGGTCCTGTCTGCCTACCTCGTAAAAGCGTTAAGATATAGTATAGTATCTTCACACCAGGTCCTTGCGGGTTAGAGAGAACCAAGCGCCACCGGTCTTTGTTCTGACACACCTCATTCGCATCTTTGACTTTCATCGTTCTTCTCATGCACGAATCTTCGTATTTTATGTTAAGATATAATATATATATATATGATGAAAGACGAATGTATGCAGGAAGGCTTACTACTGAATGCGAAGAAAACATAGATAATGGTATTTGAAAGAGAAGAAACCAGAACCAATGTAAGGATTACGGTAGATGATGAAGTGTTGGAACAAGTGGATGAATTTGTATATCTTGGATGCGCTTTCAGCACGGATGGAAGGTACACCGCAGATGTGGAAAGGCGAGTGAGTGCTGGGAATAGTATGAATGGAGCGTTGGGAAAACTTCTTGGCAGTAAAAACTTGAGCCAGAAGGCGCAGCTGCCTATACACAATGCAGTGCCGGTCCCAGCGCAAACTTATGGAAGCGAGAGCTGGGTATGGCAGAAAGAGCATGAAAGTAGAATAAACGCGGTCGAAATGCGAGCGCTGAGCAAAATTTGTGGCGTAAGGCTTGCAGACCGTATTCGCGATGATGATAGAAAGAGAGTTGGTCTGAAAGAGAGCTTCGGTGTTAAAGTAAGAAAAGGCATGCTCGGTTGGTTCGGACATGTAGAAAGAATGACGAAGCAGATATACAATGCAAAAGTGGAAGGATGTAGGAGCCGAGGAAGGCCAAGACTTACCTACCATGACCAAATTGGTCGTGTTCTATCAGAAGGTGATGTCAGGATCCCTAGAAACCGGCGAGCGTGTATGAAAACAGCAATGAATGTTAAAGAAGCGAGTGAGGTATGTAAGGATCGAGTCGCGTGGCGCTCGGTTCTCTCTGCCTACCCCGTAAGGGATTTGGCGTGAAGTTATAGTAGTAGTAATATATATATGAATATAAATATATGTATAAATATATAAATAGAAAACCTCTCATATTAATTTGGGTAAAATAGTTACGATTAGTAATAAAATGATCCATGTATCATTAATACGTGCAATAAAAACACAGTAACTTCGTAAGTGCGAACTAATATTGAAAAACCATAAACGTATACTATGTTTGTTTGTATGTGTCAACGCCTTCTCCTCGTGGCGATCGCACACAGTGTATTGTGTAACAGTCATGATTCATGTGTTGTTCGTGTCTTATAATCCTACTGAACGAATGATACATACGGCTTATGAATAGGAAACACTTTGCAAAAAATATCTTTTTGTTGGATTATGAACGAATAGTAATAGACTAAAATGTATAGACATAAATGCGAAAATTGTGTCACACATGTGTAAAAAAATAAAAATAATTAAACATAACAACAAAGATTATCGAAAATGGTGCGAAATTCTGTTGTAACCATAGAGTACCAGAAACATTTCGCTGGCAATTTTTTTAAATGACAAAATGGCACAATTACGACGATTTCTAATAATAACTACGTTTATTTGAAATGTTATCCTTTTATTTGAAATATGATTTGATAATTATGATCCTTACGTCAACTAACTTAGAAGTTGTCATGGGACAAATGAAAATTACCAAAAAAATAAATTATCGATCAAGATCTGACAACGGCTGGTACAATAACTAAAAACCAGCTAGGATTTCGTATTTGAAATTTAATTTTCTTATGCACCTTAGCAAAAAAAAAACATAACAGGGCATCAATCGCATCGAGAGTTATCGATCGTACATACAGAAAATGTTTATCCCCGTCAACTCGATTCATACACAATAATTATACATAAATAATCTCTACGAGATGACAGAAGATCATCGATCGACACATTTTAGAACTAAAACTGGCCATGATGAAATATATATTTTATCTAACTAATAGAATTAAAAATCGACGACTTTTATATACTAGTTTGAATGAGACCTTGCTTCTTGCCAAAATTCATGATCTAAATTAACTGGAAGTATCTTAGGTTTAGGATTTATGGTATCTTGAAATAGTGAATTTTAGATTTCTTTCTATCCGTGGGTCATATAAGGCCTTGCTTCATGCCAAATTTCATGATCATATGTCAACTAGAAATACCCGATAATTGTGATTTCGTGACATACAGATATACAGACCAATAACTGTCCTATAAACCTTAGTATAAAATATAAGTGAGTTTGAATGAGCTTCTATGTCCTTCACCTGTCTGTAATTGTGATACCCAAGAAACAAATACATAAATCACATGAAGCCTTGATTGTAAGATGAGTACACAGATTAACATTATTTAGTACTACTACGTTCGATAATTTGTATGAGTATCGGAGTTTCCAAAACTATCCGCTAGAGGCGTTACGAACATTTCCATTCAAAACAGAGATAACGACAAAAATAAATTATTGTGAGAGAAAAGAAAAATCTGTACCCTTACGGAATGTAATTATTCAAAAACTTAACAAAACATCCTAACTTTTTCTAGTATCTATTAGGGCTCATTTGCATGTATATGCATATGTAAGTATGTGTAGTATTCACAACTTCCGGCGGAAATAGTTTTAAATGTCAAAGGTCTCCCTTGCAGTTTTATACAAATTCCACGGGACTAATTAGCAGGGTCAAATTAGAACGCCGCAATAATGAGGCTAGCCCTAATGTGCCGGGAACGCTGCGGCACTTACCAAAAGGCGAGCCTTCTTTATGTGTACCAATTTAAAAACAAAGCCGGTTAAGTGTGAGTAGAGTCGCACAGAGTTTCTAACATTTCATGGACCGCACTACTAAGTTTATTGATTATGTAATGATAAATATACGTAAATACATTTTTTTTTGTAAATACATACTTAGTATACATAGAAAAACCCAGACCAATACAAACAGACATGTTCATGCACACAAATGTTTGTACTGTGTGAAAATCGAACCCACGAGCGTTGGTGTCAAAGTAGCGTAACAGCACGTTTCACCACTGCGCCACCGAGCTCGTCAAAAAACTACGTTAGTTTGTTTATTCAAACTTGATCAAAGTATAAACATTTGATCAAAGCTGATCAAACGTTTATACAAAATCACATCCAAATATGACTCCAATTAATTAATTAATTACTGAAAAACTATGTACGTAAAAATCGAGCAATGTGTTTAACATTGCTCGATTTTTACGTGCTGTGTAGTTCTTTATCAGCTGTAATTAAATGCTTACAGGCTTTGGAGATAAGGTAGCTACGAGTAGAATAGTATCACAATTATGATGTTTGAAGATTTATAAAAAAACAATGCCAACTAGTAACATCTCACTATTTGTCACGTAATATTTACATAAACATTTATTACTTCAGATTTTTCGAGAACTTTAATGATAGTAATGGGGAGGAGTGGTACATTTTTTGAAGATATTTCATGATTTCTAAAATACAATATTATATATTTGGCTGAAAGATCCAAGATTTTAAGAACTAAATCCTAGGGGGGATACTAAATTTAAAATCCATTTTAATGAAAATATTTTTGATATTATAAGCTAAAATGAGTAATTAAAATATAAATATACAAAATTTCAAAAATATACAACAGTAAAACAAATAAGAAAATATCTTTTTGTTATGTTTTTTTATGGCACTCTTTAACATCAATAGAAAGTCATCAAAAATAGCTTCAATACGTTAGTATACATTCATCAACAATAACAATTGGCTATCAAATGTTTAAGCCATTAGTAATAAACCGCATATAGTTGGTTAACAAAATTTATCGGGAATACCATTTTTTCCGGAATACAAAAATGCTTCAGTTAATAATATAGTTTATTTTCGTATCCAACCAAACGTTAAATACATAAGAGATCTAACTACAGAAGACTTAACGAATATTTCTACTTACGTAATGTTACAAAATCGACGATAAATTGGACAAATGTTTAGAATGGGAGGGTCAAAGTTTACCAAGATCCAATGTCATGAAGTTCCATGATTTCCACTTGATAAATCAAAGACTAAAATATCAGAGTGGAGAAAGTTACGGCACAAGAGGCCTTTATCGCCATGGTACTTTAAAACAACCCTTTGCGGTATTAACTATATTCAGTATTACTCGATGCTTTAATTAAACGTTCGATTGAGAAATTTTCAGTAATTTGAGACAATATTAAACATAGTTATTACAAATTATGATTACAACAGTATAGGATATATAGGAAATTTAGAAAGAATGAATGACAAAAGAGTTACGAAAGAAGTGAATCAAGCAAGAGTGAATGGAGATGTAGAGGGGCCACCCTTGACGCACACATATAGATCAAATTGGTGATGTGTTGAAAAAGGGCCAAAAGGACCCACAACCAAAGAGCATGCATGAAGAGGTTGATGAGTGTGAAAGAAGCGAGAGCGGTATGTTTGGATCGGTGCACATGGCGTTCTATAGTCTCTGCTACCCCAATGGGAGGCAGGTGTGATGATATAAGTATGTATGTAGGAAATTCCCTATGACTACACGTAATCAGTTTTGTTGTTTTGCAATATAATCTTATTAAATAGCGTGCTCTGCTTTAACAAACATTGAACTTGTACAGACAGCAAAATTGTTGTCCTAATTTCCAAAATGCGCCAAATCGTGCCAAAAGCATCTTGAACGACATCCAAAATAATCTTCCTACAGGAAGAGGAAATTTTATTGCAAACGTAAACTAATAAATGCGCATAATTTCAATGAAATGTGGTTTAATACAGAAAACGTATCTGGTTTTGGTTGCGTAGAAAAACATACTACACAAACAACTACGATAATCTATATATAAAAGGCAATATCCCGATTGACTCATCAACGCTTAGTCAAACTGGCAAGTATATAAAATTTAAATATGGATTGGTTGATTTTTATATTAAAGGGATTGTTAAGGGGGTTCTCAAAAACTTTCTCCTGCGAAGAGTAATAAATGTTATTATTTGCATGAATGATTTTTGTTTGAATGTACTAAACTTAATAATAATATTATTCGACATGTATGTATGTATGTATATCTTCACGCCAGGCCCCATGCCGGGTAGGCAGAGAGAACCGAGCGCCATAAGATGCGATCCTTACGCATCCATCCGATAAAATTTGATTGGACAATACAAAGTACAATGGTATTCCACTATTCTTTCAACCAACAGTAATGCAACCGACTAACGTATTTTTTACACAATGGTAAATTGAGGACGGGTAAATGACATAGTTAATTTAAAGTTTAAACATCACACGATGACCATGCTACAGTTATTTCAATGTTTAATAACATTCAGTAGTACAACTCGAGGTTAGTTTCAGTTTCAAACGGACAAGAACTACGGGGCCAATGATCACGAAACAAACAGATACGTACTTGACTGAGTTTAAACGAATAGATGGCTTCCTGTGAACGTCATAGTGTTCAATGATCCGTACCACGGTACGCAGTAGTATGGTGACTGATATGATAAGGGTCACTGCGGGGCCAATCACCCACCGCTCTGATAAATCGATGACTCATTTAGCACACTCCTCGAAACAAATTATAGTACAATCATTATCAATATAGTTAAGGTGGAAATAAAAACAAGCGCGAAAGTAGGGCAAATTGAAAATTGCGCTGCTGAAACAATATTCGGGAGTAATAAAATTTTGTAGTTACACAATATCCAATATTGAACTCGAGTTTCAGAAGATTACCTGTACATTTGCTAGATCGGAGAGAACAATATTAGATTCGAACGTGGAGAAGGGCATTCCGTAAATTGTCTGGAACTATTTTTAGCTTGGTCTCTTATTACAGTTGAATAAAAAAAAGTACAATAAGGTTCGAGAGTGCTGGTTTGTTTATTTGATGACTTTATTGTAATAATATTTGTGATTTGTTTTGTTCTTTAATTGTACTGAAAAAAATATAACAACGATAGTTGCTAACTTATTTGATATTTTACAATATAGTTTTAGTTCACTGAATTCTATAAATCTGTTATCAAACAAGACAGATGTAACAGGCCGTATAAAAACATAACTGCCGTATGTAACTCCATAAACCTACAAATCCTCAAGTCAAGAGACTCCACTTATCGCGAGATAAACAAATTTCGATTCCTCCGTATTCACTTAGTGGCTTTTTAACAGAAATTGTTCCAAACAATGTAAACGATTATATTCCAACGTAACAATTTGCCGTCTACAACTTTTGCAAAAAGAATGCGGTAATTTTCTGGATGTAAATTAATCTAAATGATGATCAGGCATATAAGCCATTGACCTTGAAAAATTCATCAAAATCCTTTCAATGTATGATATAATATGATATGATCCATGCCAACGGACATAAGTACGAAAATTTTAAATGACTGATTTGGCTTCTATGGTATTAGAGACATACTCGACCTTGTCACTATTTTATTATATATATTATACAGAATACAAGAAGCAGTACGACAGGGTCGTGTTAATAAAACAACAAAATCACACATTACAAGTCCCTCAATTTGAGAATACGAGCTGAGAGACAATGTTAACTTAGTTTCAGCTTATGCTAAAGTTAAACAAAGTAAAAAGTCATTCTTTTAAAAGCGCGTCGCTGAAGCAGCAACAAACTCATTGTCGAAAGCTATGGACCATTGAGGGATAAACGCACATTCGGATGATTAAATGGAAACGAAACGGGCAGTAAAAGACGTCGTTTGTCCTACCTTGACAAATCTCTTTCACCCAGATCCATCAATCTTCATACATACATACGGTTACTATCAACAAAATCTCAACGCCCGAGGAAATAAACACGTGGGGAGGCAATGTGTAAATGCACATACAACAGATAAATGGAACCGTATTTACATAATTATATTTAGACTTCGTATCCCTCGCTATATGTGTTCAGATAGAGATTTACCAAAAGAGGCGAACGTTTAAGGAAAATAGTTCCATCGATTCGCCAGAAGTGAAAACATGAAAGAAATAGGTTACGACACAATAAAAACAAAGCGGTTGAGCGATGTCTGGGGAGTTGTGCCTCAATCGGTGTGTCACCTATAATACAAGTAAATATGGAGGCAATGTACCTACCACATTGTAATTAAACAACTCACCTTTTAAAAAAAGCAGTGATAGTCCAGTTAATAAAGAACCGGCATAATGACCAACTGGTTCCCGGTTCAAGTGTTGGTGTGGGCACTAAATTCATCAATAAATTCGTCCATAATTATTAAAATACTTGGTCGCCGGTGAAGGAAAACATTGTGAGGAAATCCGCACGTCACAATAATTATATTTCGAAGAACGTATAACCTGACTTAAGAATTGTTTTCATTCTGAATTGTGGAGGTCTCACGGCAAACGTTCTAAGTAACAATCAGTATCTCGTCAAATCCTTGAGCTCAGGTAGCGAATCCTAATGGATTAGGAAACGGGACTACGCTAGGAAGAAGAAAAAGACGCTTCATCTTTTATGCACGATCTTGCATCAAATACAGAATTTTATTATCTGAATTCAAGATCAATTCAGTATTGGTAATTAAAATAAGGCTCGTTCCACACGTACCACAAACACAACACGTGGGCGGGCGCTAATCTGTATGAAAATGAATAGTAGAATTCACACGGACCACATTTTGAAGTTATTATCGACCGGGTGGGTGAAACTGACCATATCGCAACCACAACGCAACCACCAGCGACACTGCAATCTAGCGGCCGGCCACATCGATGACATAACGTTGCGTCGACGCAACGACACTGCGTTTCCTCTACGAAAGCCGGAGTGAACTGTCTGTCGGCACACTATGTAACCACATCGCAAGTACTTGCGACAACTCAACCACATCCACATTTCGTAGGAACCACAACGCAACTGCAATAACTGCAGCGACACTATTCACACGTAACCACTCCTTGACCACGTTTTCTCGCGACGGTGCCTGTTGTGTGGTTGTGGTACGTGTGAAACAAGCCTAAGATCGATAAAAAAATATAAAGTCTGTGCCAGTAGAAATCGCGATTTGAAATAATCGAACTTTGTTAAACGGGACCATTTGAAACAGATGTTGATTGACATTTGTCAACAAAACGTTTAGTAACCTTTGCTGCAAAGAAAATAAAACTGTTTCCAACTCTTATAAACACCTTAACTTTGTTGTTGACGGAAAATTTATGACTGTGTTTTTCGATGTTGACAGATAAATTCACGAGGATCCTTAGAAAAATTGTCATCGGTGTGTACATATGTTTTGATGTAGCGTAAAGAAAGTAGTTTTCTTTTTAATAAATAAAGGAAATAACCTATGCAGAACCGATATTACGAAGGTACTCAATTCACCGCTACAGGTCGGGGGGCAAAGTAGAGCGCGCATCTCTTATTGGTAAGTTGCGAATCCACACCAAGGCATTTATCGGCTTATTGGTTAAAATATTTTCCCGTTGGACAGTAGGCTCAAATCGTATAGATATTAAGGCGTTAAAACACGTTTTTATGAACACGGAGTGCCTTCATGCACAGTCAAGTGGTTTATTGATTTGTGTTTGTACATAAATAATCGATAAGGACACACGTTGTACGGCAAATCTAATGTATGGGCCATCAGTTATGTCAATACTTCTAAGCAATAAAAATTTTACTGTTCAGGTCGACCTCCGATTCTCGAATTATAAACTCCTCAAGCAAAATTTTGATGTCACTCGAGTTATGGCAGTTCCTATGTATATCGTATGAGAGTAGCTTTATTTTGACATTTAACGTAAAAGCAATATTTTGATTTGGTAACATTAAATACAATTAACTCATTAAAAAGAAACTGAATAGTGTGACCCTAAAAGCTTGATGACGTCGTTACGCGTGGTCTAACACGCAACACAACCTCAACAATGGTGAAGCTCATGTGATCTCGAAGGGCGCGTTAAGCCGTCATTTCCGTCTAATATCGCCAGGCTGTCAGACGTTAAATTAAAACAATTTAAAAAAAAATTCAAGGCTATGTGAAAGTACTTGCGTCAGCCAATACGCAATGCACCAGCATTGCGGACTATGCTCTAACTCACCCCTTCGGGTGAAGGGAGACTTGTATCTTAACAGTGGGATGAGTGTAGGTTGAATGTGTGTGTAAGACTCTGTTATCGTCTAAGTTTCCAATAAGCAGAACTCGGAGAAGCGTCTCGTGTCCTTTGTAAACAGAGACACATTCAACTGAGATGGTAATTTATTACCTATTGGCAAAAATAGTCCAATAACAATTGATTACCAACAAAAAATAACATAACATAACAAAAAATCCAATTTATTTTTATATGCCTCCTCTGTGATAATAATTATCTATAGCAACCAAAACTTGCAGCAAATTCGGACGTCATAACTTTCAATGGCAAGTCAGAATTAGTATCTATAAAATTTGTTAAAAATGTCAAGTCATTACATTTTTTTTTCGATTTTACTTAATTTTCCCACGTGCAGAAAATATTAATTTATTTTAGAGTTTGAGAATCTACGAACAGTATACACGCGTGATCCAAAAATAGTCATTGATGTAGCGAAATCGTGAGTGTTAATTTTTAAATTAAATATTATTCTGTCAGAAAATGTAAAAATAGCTACACCTTGAAACTATTTCACTATAACTAGATAATTGAACTATGGCTAACTACATAGATAGAATACTACATAGCATAGTTCACGCCGGCTAGTATTTTAATTGTCGTCGGTTGGTTACCATTTTGTAATCGAGAACAATATTCAAAGGTCAATTTTTACAAAATATGGATCCAAAGAAATATTGCACCTATGAGCCAGGCGCGCTATAGCAATGTATTATTTTATATCATAGGTTTCCAATTCGTTTTGGTAACAAAAGCGTAGGTATTCGACAGTGCGGCTGTTCGAATCTCATCCATAGCGCAGCACCCATAATAATACAATAGTCAGGTTCGAAACTGCCAGCCTAATGTCCGGTGAACTTTATTGTACGAGTATATATGTTTTAGGTATGTGTTTTTGGGGACAGCGCAGGCCGACGGAGTGACGGGCGAGGGACTAATTTGACATAACAATATAAGTCAACTTTATCATGTATCTCATACTGCTGAAACTAATATAAACAAAATATCTCATGAAGCATAAGTAGATTCATGTGATTTGTTGACGAAAGATTTTTAACAAGTACTAAGATACATTCAAGTATTAACGGATTGCTGTTATGAATCCTGATCGAGCTTGTTGACGAGTCGATCGTGAGTGTTAGCAACTTAACTCGTTTGTATGTTTACAATATGGCGGATAGCGCACACTATAGACTAAATCATCGTATTATCAAAATACCAACTTTACAATTAAAGATCAACGCATAATGTTCTGTTCCTCCATTATTTTTTGCACGACAGCAAAGGTGTGTAATTACATACATACATCTCATCACGCCTGTCTCCCATTGGGGTAGGCAGAGATTGTAGAACGCCAGGTTCATCATCATCATCAACCTCTTCTGGCATGCACTTTACTTTCGGGTTTAGATTTGGTCCTTTTTCAACACATCAGCTATTTGATCTAAATGTGTGCGTCCAGGGCGTCCCCTGCTGATATCTCCACTCACTCTTGCTCGATATACTTCTTTCGTAACTCTTTTGACATCCATTCTTTCTAAATGTCAAGTCAAATCTGTCAAACAAGTGTCCATGAATAAGTTGAACAGCCAAGGGGATGATACGCAGCCTTGTCTAACACCACTTTCGATGCTGAACAAGTCTGTACAAATCCCATTGATCCTGCCACAGGCACTCGATTCCTTGTACAAGAACTCCAGTGCCTGTATCAAAATACTGTCCACCCCATACATGGATAGCGTAGACCAAAGTTCGCCCCTCACCACTCGTATGTAATTAATATTTTCATATTCATATTCTTCTTAGAATACAGTTTCAATTTTCCCAATCCGTTGTTGCCAACATTTAGTGATCCAAGACATATTTATATATAGATAGACACGAGACAAACGTAGAACCTTCTCCTTTTTTGAAATCGGTTAAAAATTATTTTTATCGTAACAGAACGTAACTTTCAACTAAAAAAAGAATTTGCAGTTAATTCTTTACAAATTCACAATGTTTACGCTATTTTAGTATTTTTAGTATTAGTGCATACATTTTAGACAAAACAACATTGTCTATAATGTCTTGTCTATATAATGTACCTATATAAAACGCAAGTCCTCCGATAGCACGGTCATCGCCCACGGTGCAACAATATTACTGCCATTATAGCTCAAGACATCGCGTGGGATATGTTCCTTATTCCCCTTAGTGCTCTACAGAAGTCAGCAAAAATACTTTAAAATGGTGTCTACTAAGAAATCCTTACATTGTAGTCCACTTGCCTATGTCAGAAAGGTTTATGAAAAAGAACTTGGCTGACCAAGCTGCGCTCGGCATTTTTAATGTATTTTTTTGTAAAAATGCGTGTTTCTTTTTCATTAATGACATCTATATAGATAAAAAAAGCAAAACCTTTATCTGTATGTATGTATGTATATCTTCACGCCAAGTCCCTTGCGGGGTAGGCAGAGAGAACCGAGCGCCATAAGACGCGGTCCTTGCATACTTCACTCGCTTCTGTGACATTCATAGCTCTTTTCATGCACGCTCGCCGGTTCCTGGGGCTTCTGACATCACCTTCTGATAAAACACGACCAATTTGGTCATGGTAGGTTAGTCTCGGCCTTCCTCGGCTCCTACATCCTTCCACTTTTGCATTGTATATCTGTTTCGTCATTCTTTCGTCCCGCATTCTTTCTACATGTCCGAACCAACGGAGCATGCCCTTTCTTATCTTAACACCGACACTCTCTTTTAGACCAACTCTTTCTCTCACGTCTTCATTACGAACGCAATCAGCAAGCGTTATGCCACAAATTTTGCGCAATGCTCGCATCTCGACCGCATTTATTCTACTTTCATGCTCTCTCTGTCATACCCAGCTCTCACTTCCATAAGTTAGCGTTGGAATTAGCACCGCGTTGTGTACAGCGAGCTGTGCCTTCTGGCTTAGATTTCGGCTGCCTAGAAGTTTACCCAACGCTCCATTCATCCTATTCCCGGCACTCACTCGTCTCTCCACATCAGCGGTGTACCTTCCATTGCTGCTAAAAGGACTTCCAAGATATACAATCTCATTCACTTGCTCCAACACTACATCATCAACCATAATCCTAGTGTTCGTTCTGGTTGTCTCTCTCTCAAATACCATTATCTTGGTTTTCTTCGCATTCAATTGTAAGCCTTTCTTCATACAATCATCTTTCATTATTGTAACTAGTATTTGCAGTTCGGATTGTGATTCTGCTATTAATGCCGCATCGTCTGCATAAAGCAGGCAGTTGACTAAACCTTTAATCTATATACAAAATTTGATGTAAATCGTGAAAAATAATTGATGTAAAGGCGTTTCAGAAATACACGAATATAACAAGAATTTCTCATTATCTACGAGTATATCTATGTAAAGTGTATTCCTGAAAAAATGCGATTTTAAATAAAAAGAAACACTCGTTACCTACTTACTGAAATAAACAATGTAAAATGCAAATGTCTCTCGTATTGAACTGTAAAGCTATATACTCCATTTCATCTGAAAATTAACAAATTGATAAACTCTAAATTCATTTATGCAGTATTGACCACTTGTAGTTCTATATGGCACACTAATAAGGTCAATGAGAAATGTACTTATTGTATACTAGAGACTTTTCTAATAGCATCTAAGCACTGAAAAAAGAATTAATCATTTGTGATTAGAAAAATTCTGTATTCATTGTGAAGCTCAACATTTGTATGGACTCACGTACGTGTGGTGAAGTTATGAATACACTGAAGTCAATTCCTTAAAATTGAAATCGATGAAATTATTAATTAAATTTTAGATATCCAGTGAAATGTTTATTGAAAAAAAGCCCTTAGGTATTTTGTTTCAATTAATTTGATAACATAACCGATCACGCCCGAAATTTAGTTTACGCAGTGCTCCTATTTCTACGTGCGGGGTATAATGGGATTTAACGAAGCTAATGTTATCAATGAAAACCATTTTCATGAAAAAAAATTTAAAGGTTATCGTAGCGATAGAATCAATATGATGGTGAGAGCTTTTTAACAATAAAAATCATTTTCAAAATCTGTTTAGAATCGTCCGAGATATCGCGTAATAAGCGTACAGTTTCAATCAACGGAAGTGGAGTTATTGACCGACCTTTTAATTATAAACCTAGCTCGCTACCGGCTAGCTATTTATACTAAAATACAGAAAGTCTACTTCAAGGTTTTTACTATACGTTGCTGTAGCGGTATCTTATAATGCAATATACTACTGCAACATTTTAAATCAAGAAGTTCAAGAACAAAGAACACATTTGGTGTTCTGTAATATATATTACAGTTAAGTTAATAATCTGTATATTATTAATGTAACAAACTATTATCGTGTTACTTTAAACAAGCAATTCTTGTATGAATGTATGTATCATGCCAGGTCCCTTGCGAGGTAGGTTCCCTTTGCCTAGAGAACCTAGCGCCATAAGACGCGGTCCTTACACACCTCGCTCTATTCTTACCATGCTATATCCATGCACGCTCGAAGTTTCCTTCTGATAAAACACGACCAATTTGGTAGACGTAGGTGAGTTTTGAGCTTCCTCAGCTGCTACATCTTTTCATTTTCGCATCGTACATCTGTTTCGCTATTCTAACGTCCTGCATTCTTTTTACCTGCCCTAATCAACGAAGCATGCATTTTCTTATTTTAACACCGACAGTGAGACTCTTTCGACTATCTTTCTTCAACATCAACATCATCGTTGCGAACGCGGTAATAAGCACTAATAATCGAAACTATTAAAACGCAATTCTGTTGTATTGAATTACAAAGTACTGTTTACAAACTGGATGGACTACAAGCTTGCACCACAGTAGAGGATAACTTCAATAAAACTATCGAAATCTTCACACAAGTGAGTTTTTTTTTTTGTACAAATACAACGTCGGGAGGCATACAAGCAAACAGTTCCCTGATGTCAAATGGTTACCGTAGCCTACGAACGCTTGGGATACATTAAGTATCACTCGCGCGAAACCACCCCTGCTGCTAACAACAACTTCTTAGGAGTTTACTGGTGACTCACTCACATGCAGGCACACAACAACCCTCCAGGGAATTATTCGGCTACGATTTTCTGTGAGGTGGAGGTACTTCCTCAGACAGGCTGCAAGTATACGGCTACTAGGCCAAGTTAAATTCATAGTCAACGAATGGCCCTTTGAATCTACTGTTCCGTTTATACGTTCTGTACGGCGATTGCTCACAGTTCCCGATTTTAAGATATGATGTCATTATGTTAAAAAGGGCTGAAGTGCTCTAGTTTACTACACATATCTCTCTATTGTGCTTGCACTGCTGCGAGTATAATAATGGCTTAGCTTAATAGGCCTGTCACCGAGGTGGAGTAAACAACACGCACTGATCACGCTCCACGCTATTTACGTATAATTGGCCGAGGGTCTCATTATCATAGTGCTATTTCCAACCCAGTGAACGTATACGTGTTAAATTCTACTATAATTATCATATTGCCGGCATGACCGTTGAACTCAGAATTATTGATGTATCGGATAATCCAATTTACAATGAAGCACTTACACGTGCTAGAGTAAGTGTCGAGGAACTCTTTCAGGGTATTTTCCTATGTACTTATCTGCATACATAAGTATTATAAGTAGTTTAATAATTAAATAGCGGAGGAGGTCTGGTGACCTGCAGTATAGGTTATTGTTCTCTTATCTATGTCAGGCACCCGATCTCTCCTAAATAGGCTATTACTTTTTAGTAATCTAAAATAAGTAAAATTGTATTTTAATTACAAGCCTGTGGAGATAAATATTTTTTTTTGGATATCTTCTTCACGTTATCCCGTTTCCTAATCCATTAGGATTGGCAGGGTCCGCTACCTAAGGATTAGGTGAAGATACTGATTTTTCATAGAGCCACTGCCGTCAGACCTCCACACCCCAAAGGGAAAACCAGATCTATCTTAGGTTAAGTCTCACGTCTATCGAAATAAATTTCTTGGACGTGTGGGTTTCTTCACGATGTTTTCCTTCACCGCCGAGCAATTGATAAATATGTATAAATCCGAAAATACGAATTTAGTGGTACAAGCCCCGTCAAGATTCGAACCGGGGACCAGTTAGTCAATAGACCGGTTCCTTATCCACTAGTCTATCCCTGCTCAGCATTTTTTTTCTTCGGTCACGTGCGATAATCCCGGTCATTTGTTAAGCGTGGCTCTACGCGTTGGATCCATGTACTGGCGACATGAATCTAACGTGTAGAGGTCCCTTCGAAAAGATTAATATAATGTACTATATCCGCTGTGACCTAGTCCAGGTGATATCAATACACCCCTGAACAGGTCATGGCAGGTATTGAAACTATTGCAAATGTGTCGGAAATGAACGGACTATTGAAATGAGATGTGGAGGGATTATTAATACTGGGCTATAACACACGAACATAAGGACGGGACTACCGGCAGGCGGTGGCTCGTCACTCAATGTATGGGCCTCCAAATGCCAGTAAAAGTCGGCCGGGGGCAACACCGGTGTGAGTGATTCAGGGGAATCCAAAGATGTACGAAACAGACTTATTTGCGACCCTACGCACTATAAAAAAGGGTAATACACAATGCATTAATTATTAATATTAAGATTAGAGACACAATAGGAGCATATTACCCGTTTATTAGATCCAATTTACGTCAATAAATTAGGTGCAAATTTCGATCATGAGACGCGTTATATAAACAACTATCATGGGACCAAGTAATGTCAACAGAGTATGTTATTTATTAGCACCGATTTCCTAATAACAATGTTGGGGTTTTCAGAGTGAATTGTAGAAATAATATTTACACTGTAGTATCAAAGCTGTATATTCCACAAGGGGACATGTGTTCCGCGGAATAAGTCGCCCAAAAACGTGACGTCGTTCGCAGTCGCATGACGGCATCATGTCTCAAGACATTTTTCGCTCACATTGTTAGCACGCTTAAACAAGAGCGGGGCTCCCTAATACGCGTATTAAATTCCCTAACATGCGTATTAAATTAGCATTTAGTACGCATGTTAGGACGCTCCGATACAAGCGTTAGATGTTAGGTTACCTATGAAATTACCGATTTTACCCAGTACAACATTGCCTTCAAAAATAAGTTGTCCATTAGTTTTTCCGCCGTTCGATTTTCTTTAATGACACTGTTTCAGTAACCGTGGAAAATCGACCAGGTACCTAAAGCAAGTCACAACACGAGGTGCATTTTGGACAACGATCAATCTGCCTTTCTAGATATTTGAGGCCATCCATAAATTACGTCACACGTTAAGGGGGAGGGAGGGGGACTTGTGACATTGTGTGACAATTTCCTAAATTTCGTAACGTCACATTTCAAAATGTAATCCTTGCCATGATTTTATTGTTTTTATTTCATTTGATAAAATGTGTGACGTCACACTCAGGAGGAGAGTCTCACAAATGTGCCAAGATGTGACAAGGACGAGGGTCAAAAAATCATGAAATTCGTGTGACGTAATTTATGGATGGCCCCTTTTGATCTTGTCAAATACAAATCGAAAGCACCGAAGCTCACCTTAAGTTTATGAATAGGTACACAAATGGATTCTGAATTAGGATTGTGCTGCTTGTATATGGTAAAACTGCGCCGGTAATATTTATTACAGCTTCATGAGACCTGGCACAATAATTACTGCAGAGATGTACTGTGAAAATTTAAAGTTGCTCGCAAGCTCGCCGTTAGACAGCTGAGTTTTGTCAATTACTCTTGTCCCCTCGTATCAAGCAATTTTTACTAAATTAATTAAACCTGAGCACTTTTACATAATGACTAAATCAATCTAGCTATAACTAAAAAAAAAAATATGTTTATATTTTTTTTTGCCCAGCATTGGGTAGCAAACAGGGACTTCGGGTAGCAAACAACTTATCAGGGAAGAAGCGGTTACCATCGCGTATGAATGCCAGCATCACAAGAATTAATACCCACCCGCATAGCCCTACTAACGTTGCGGCAGCTACTCCGGGGCTTACCGCTGAGCTTACTTGCAACAGGAGCACTAAATACCTTTCTAATCATTATTTGACTGTTTCCTATACGGCGGAAGTGCATCTCCTAACACTTACAATATTTAATTTAAACACACAGTAACAAATATTAACAAGTGATTAATAATAAAAAAAGTAAATTTAAAAAAATACTTACATAATCTACCGAAACTAAGAGACAGCCGCTTCCGGAGCTTTTGCATTTTGCTCATAGCGCCACCCCTTTTTTCTCTCATTGTCACGCCTGTAAACAAAAAAAAACATTCAAAATTACACAACTAGTGTCTTTTCCGCCTGCACGGTTAACTTTTTTTTTTTTTTTTTTTTATATTGGCTCAGCATAGTGGCTCCTCTTCGCCTGTTGGTAAGCGAAAAGGGGAGCCCAAATTGCAGCGGCAACTGACAAAGGACTACGGTGTCCTGTCAGTTGACGCTACCATGCTGGCCCGCAAGGTGCTTCTTCACGCTTCGTTTGAAGGATCCCATGTTGTAGGAAGGAGGAAACACATGTGCAGGCAAGGCGTTCAACTTTTTAATAGTTCGACAGAGATAGGAGTTGCCGAACTTTTTAGTACGAGAACAAATGTCCTCAACAGTGGAATGATGACATCGCAAGCCTGCACGTGTGGTTCTATGACGGAAGGGAGGGTGGGATAAGGGAAAATAGTTCTTCAGAGCACTCACTCTATGTCCCTACGAAGTTGCAGAGGTTCTAGGTATTTTGTGACCTCTTCGTCGTCGATTATGCGGATAGCCAATAATAACTACCAAGAACTAAAGATAAATGAAATTTTAACTTTAAATGAAAAGAAAAAAACACCGAAATAAACACGTGTATACTTCTATAATAGCTATATATATATATATATATAATATATAGATATATATATATATATATATAATAATACAGTTTCTGTGAAAATATCATTTGTACCAATTACGGTTCCTAAGATACACATAAAAAGACTTACTGATGAACCGGACTGTGACAGACGGACAGACAGCGGAGCCTTAGTAGTAGGGTTCCGTTAGTATACTTTGGGTACAGAACCCTAACAATTAATGGTACGATTAAGCTGAAAATTTAATCACGTTAGTTATGACTAAGTTATGTCAAGATACACCACAATTATAATAAAAATCAGTACTATTGCTTCACCGATTCCGGAGAAAACTGAGGGTCACATTTTGTTTTTATAGCAAAAGACCTGCACAGAGTCACGTTTTAAAAATCGCATAGAAAGAGGTAGCTTTGAAACTTAAACATACAACAGAGTAATTCATAATTTGACGATTTTGATGGCGCAGTGGTTAACAATGCTACTTTCACACCAAAGCTCGTAGGTAGGAGTTCCACACAGGACAAACATTTGTGTGCATGAATCTGTCTGTTGCGCATCCAAGCAGTCCGTCTGGGGAAATAGGCACTTCCACCTAGCAGAAAAACGCGTGTTACTGCGTGAAAGAGGTTACTAAGCTCCTAAGGAATTGATGTGTTAGCAGCAGAAGTAGCATCGCGGTAGTGAGACTTAAAATATTGCAAGCGTTCATAGGGTACGCTAACCACTTTGCATCAGGCGGGCCACATGCTTTTCGACGTTCTACAAAAAATAATTACAACAACTTCCCCCATAAAACCTACCAAGCAAAAGAGTCGGCGTGAACGTATAGATAAATAAACTTCAAAATATAGATACGTATATTTGAAAACAAAACTTTAGACCGTAAAGTAAACAGGTAGATAATTACGAAACCGAAATTACATTCTAAAATTTAATGAAGCGGATTGCACGCAAACGACAATGCATTTTTCACACGTCATTTCGTTACACCGAATAGTCTGTAAGACAAACATATAAATTTTGCGAATTTTGTGACAACAGTGAGATAAGTGCCTCATTGTCAAAGATGACAGTGAGGAACTTGTCAATATTGACAGGTCTGCGTGCTGTCGGCTCGGCTGTTTCTCGTGTACTGAACAAATGTATGTAGAGAATAGGACCTATGAATGTAACATAGTGGTGATCTGTCTGCTTTATGCAAATGATGCAAAGTCACCATCCGCACAGCAAACACTCATAACAACAATGAAAGATGTTTGTAGGAAGAAAGGCTTACCATTGAATGCGAAGAAAATCAAGATAATGGTATTGGGAAGAGAATAAATCAGGACGAAGTCGAGGATTACGGTTGATGATGTAGTTTTGAAACAAATGAATAAAGTTGTATATCATGGAAATGCTTTTAGTAGGACTGGAAGGTACACTGCTGATGTGGGGAGACGAATGTGTGAATGGAACGATGCGAAAACTTCTAGGCAGCCGAAAACAAAGCCAGAAGGCATAGCTCACTGTACACAACGCAGTGCTTATTCTAAAAGCTAACATATGGAAGTGAAAACTGGGTATAGTACAGAGAATGAAAGTAGAAAAACGCGGTCGACATATGAGCATTGCCCCAAATCATTGGCTGGCGGTTAGCATGGGTTACCCATGCTAACCGCGTTCGCAACAATGATGTATGAAAGAGAATCTCGGTGTTAAGATAAGGAAAGCCAAGAAATAATAATAAAACTGATATGCAACACGAGAGTGGAAGGCTGTAAGGCCGAGGATGTTCGAAGTAAAATTAACCACGTGAAATTTGATGCGCTATAACTCCATTAAAAATATCCTAACTAAGACCAACACAAATGTATGTTCAAGCACACAAATGTTTGTACCGTGTGGAAATCAAACTCTTGGTGTCAAAGTAACATTGCTAACCTTTACACCACCGAGCACATCACTTGTATACCTAGTCCGGCCATAAATTCTGTTATTAGCTTCATTTTTATAAAAAAAAGGAGTTAAGACTTCATCCAAAGTGTATCAATTGTCTTAGATCGTGTTGTGAAACCTCTTAGCAATATATATTTTTTAAATGTACCGTGTACTTTCCAGCAGGACTCTGCACCTGGTCACAAGGCATTAACTATCCAAGCCTGGCTCGAATCCAACGTTCCGGACTTTATAAGAGCTGAAGACTGGCCCTTGTCAAGTCCAGATCTGAACCCCTTAGACTACAAATTATGGTCAATTTTAGAGGACATGGCAAACTCGAAACGACACGCCGACATTGTGTCTCTTAAGAAATTTCTGGAGCAAGCAGTGGCTAAATTTCCCATGCAAACAGTGCGTAAATCCATAGATTCGTGGCCAGACAGATTAAAGGCCTGTATCAAAGCCAAAGGTGGCCATTTCGAAAAGAATTATTTTTTTATTTTTTTGCTGAGACTTCCATAAATTTGTACATATAAGTTTTATTAAGATTCCATTACTTCATAAAAAATAAATGCATATTCATTTGTACAGAACTTATGGCAGGACTAGGTATATAGAGATGGAGGTACTTACATCAGTGTGATCTTCAGAATCCCAGGGATTTGGCGAAGTATACCGTATTTTTACATGGAGCGATAGCCGTCAACTCCACCGACCTCCAGTACCCAGAGGTAAAACCTGAGTTGATGTATTAGCAGCAGAGGTGGCATCGCGCGAATGATACTTAACCTGTGAGACCCCGTTATATACGTTTTCCCATACATTTCTTGGCGGAAAAGCGGCCCGCGGGTAATGAGAGAATAATGTATTACAAGTGTTCATAGGCGACGGTAACCGCTTTACATCGGGTAGGCCGTAAGCGTGCAAGCTCCGCGACGTTGCACAATAAAAAGATTAAACTCGAGTTCCTCTGACACAATTACATACCGAATGACCATAAAAAAGCGCGTTAAAAGTACATATTACTGAATTAACCGTTATAACTGTTACATTTTCATTAGTGTTTCAGCTAATGCCATAATTAATAACGCTTTAGCGTGGACGAGGTGGCCCGCGGGAAGTAACAAGTGTTACAATGAAACGTAGTGTTAGCTAATAACGTGCTATACCTACTTGAGTCACGCTACCCTTAAACCCAAATAAATAGCCAATAACGTTGTAGTGCATTAAGGGGAAACTGTTATGAAACGTGTTTATGTGCTAGCCTATTTTATTATCACAGCGTACAGAAACTATAGACAGCGCTTGATATATATATTATGCATTAAAATGTGTTTCTTTTTTAAAGAAATCTGGGCGATCGAATTTAGCTCAGGGATTTTCATGTTTTTTTTTTCTAAATATAAAATTTTATATATACGATATATATTCGAATATGTATAAGGTAAAACCGTTCGAGTGCGAATTACTTAGCGTTCTTTGGACCACAAATTACTAAGTTAAAGGCAATTTAATCAATATATACTTTAGTTAACACCTCAATCTATTAACAACATCATTAAATATGATTTGTGAAGGATTTATAATGATTTCCTGCTAATTAAAGACACCATTTTTCTTACAATAATTAAATAAATAAATATTTCCAGATAAATTACCCAGTGCCATTTAGTCAGTCGCCAGTGCCGTTAAAGTCGCCGCTGTCAGTCACTAGGTCTCCGGGCTCCCGTGCATCTTATGCCGTAGCAGTAAAGAGCACATTTGCATGGTTTTATATAGCTTAAGCTGTCGTGTCTATGTGCGTACATCCACAAAACAAATACGAAATTACATTTAAGGCTACGAAATTACGAATAGGGCGGATGGATGAATGAAATCATACTACGTCAGTTCTCATAAAGCGACATTCATGGTATGACACTGCTCTTGCATTTTACGAGTCTCTACTCTCTACCAAAAGAGCAATAGAGCACGCATGCAATTTAATCTAACCTATCTACTTTGTATGTTTATAGCGGAAGCACACAAAACAGGTTAGATAAACTTGCACGTATATTTGACGACAGAGCAAAATCGTTTGGTAACTGTTAAGAACTTGCAGCGGCAGTCCCACGCGCACAAAACAATTAATTAAAAAAATAAAAAACACGCATACCATTATTTCTAAAAACAGCCAAATTGATATATAATTAGGATTCTTTAATAAAAATTGATTGATTATACAATTAATTGATTATATTATTTTCTAACTTAAAAGTAGCTTTAACATATAGAATGGACATAATTTATGAGATCACCTCTCACAACAAAGATTAGGTTTGAAAGATTGTTTTATATATCTATAAACTATAAATTTAAGGTACTACTTACTATTTTGTTTTGTTTAAACTTATGTAAGTACCAATGTATGTTTTGCGCACAGTAGTGTTATATTTCAAACAGGCATCTGCGGAAGACCAGCGCCGCGGTGTCAGACGACCCTGCGGCTTATGCTGAGTAGATGCCTATTTGTTGTCTTATATATTATTTACTTGCTTTAGCTTTTATATATTAGTGATTACATGTGAGGCAACAAATAAACCATTTTCTTTCTTCTATCTATACTCGTACATAACCCGCCATAATTTTACTACGTATTTATAATGACGTCAAATAGTCTATGTTACCCGGGATAAAGTAAGTATTCTCACGATACATCTGAAAACTGACAGACCAACATACATGCATAAAACCTGAAAACATCGCCTTTTTGAAGGAGTCGTATAACAACTACCTCTTAATAGGATCGCGTGCAGACAAAAATTTCGCTCTTATAATTAGCTTAAGTAGAAGATACAGTTAAAAACGCACGCTTCGTCGTAGTTTATGAGCAGATTATGGCAAAAAAGATATTTCCCGTATTAAAGAAGGAAAATGAAACTGCGGATAACGGGAAAAGGCCACAAAAAGTGGACGGTGCAGAAATGGTGCTTAGTAAATGTAAACTTTAATTTTTGCGATCACCGAATGTGTACAAAGAAGTACATAAAGTAAAGATCTATTATGTATATACTCACCATAATCTCTTGCGAGGTTAGGCAAAGAGAACCGAGCGCCACAAAGACAACACTTACCTAAGGATCCTGCCATCACCATCTGATAATACACGACTAAATTGATTGTGTGTATCAGAAAGTGATGACAGGATCTATAGGATCCGGCGAGCATTCATGAAAACAGCTCTGAATGTTAAAGAAGCCAGGGAGGTACCAAGCCACGTAATTGCACCTACCTCAACTACTTTTTCTTCCTCTTCTAAGCGTTATACCGTTTCCTGAAGCCTAAGGATTTGGGCGAAGATACCGATTTTTACATGGAGCGACTGCTTGCAGACCTCCGCAAACCAGAGGAAAAACCAAGGTAGGTAAGGTCACACGTCTTTCGAAATATAATTTCTTGGACGTGTGGGTTTCCTCACGATGTTTTCCTTCACCTATGTACATAAATCTAAAAACACGAATTTAGTGGTATTTTAATACTGTTTTAATACGCTTTTATTACCGACGAGCTACATAGCCCGGAGGCTGTAGCTTATGAACGCTGTTACAATACCTCCTGTATTGTAACAGGAGGTATTCCTGTTTTAACTAGGAAGTTTTATTTTCATGAGGTTTTTCGATATATCTATATACATTTTCACCAGGTTCTTTGCAAGGTAAGGAGACGTGAATGAGAGCCACATGACTTAGTGATGAAACAAGTCGTATGGTTCACGTCACATCACTCGCTTCTCTTTTTCCTTTCTACACACACACACACATTCGCCAGTTGTTAGTTTTTACGTTTTTTTATGTAATATAAAAATTTTCATCCACGGGCTAATGATCGATCACATTAGATGGGTCATGTCCTCATGAGCCAATCTACGTAGTGTAAAAAGTGTCTTTTGGCAGGTGTAGAAATTTACATGTATACATATAAATAAAATTGAAGTGTCTGTCTGTGATTTCAAAATAAAGGCTATATCTTAAGCTCATATTATTATTTTCACGTTACCAAAGCCTAAATACGCATTTTTAACTTTTTGTCTGTCTGTTTGTTGCGGGCTGATCTTGGAAATGGCATTTTGACGGGACTTTCAATGGTAGATACAAAGACTGTTCAGAGCAGTATACAGGGTACTTTTTATCCCGTAAATAATTAGGGTTCCTGCGTAAAAAATGAAAAACTGTTAAAATTAGGGGGAAATATCTTCCCCTTCGGGGGACTTTGCAATTTTATTTTTATTATTTTCATAGAATACGTATTTTTTGTGACATAAAATAACTACGCATTTTTTATGTAATTAAAATAAAACAAATATATGTTGCCTCCCGTAAAAGTCAACAGATAGCGCTGTATGAAAATTGAGTCGCTCTATGGTTGCATCTACGACCCTGAACTTTGTTTTTTTTTTAAACAGAAGGAATTTCAGGTCTACAGAGAAATTAAGGCTACTAAAAGCTCAAATCTCATGCGTGCGAAGCGGTGGGCTTCAGCTAGTTATATTATATAAATTTAGATTCTACATAAGCTTATTATAACAATAAAAGTCAATTGTGTGATAATGCTAATAAGCGACATTACAACTTCAATATTGAGGACGAACACGTCTATGTGTGCCGACCAGAATTCATTAGCAGGCTATAATTTATATACCTCGCAGAATACTATAAAAATCGTTGAAACTCATCAGTAAATACATGTGGTACAAAATGTAATATATTTAAATTCGCTCGGCGTTTATTTTGAACGTGTGATATGCACTCGAAATGCCAAACACGTGTGTCACAGAGTGGGCATGCGAACACATGGGAGCGGGGAGGAAGCGTACCAGAATTTAGCGAGTGTTTACGGAATCGCCGCACACTGAATATGCAACGAAGTAAAAACACACGAACGTGAGCATTTAAAAGTATTGCAAATAATGTTATTAAATTGTCTGGACAAGTAGTGTTTATTGTGATAGCGGCCGGTACTGTCGATTCCAAGCATAGGTACAATTACTTGCTGTTTTATGCTATGATGTCTATCATATTTTGATGAAGAACAAAAGACGGTCTTTACAATTTTTAGAGCTTTGGAGGTAAACTAAATAATTTATTTGTTACTGCCAATATATTGCTCTTTATAAGCATAAGATTTTAATTTTAAGTATGTCTAATACGTGAGCCAAGCTTTTAATTTAATATAATTTAAACAAACAATAGTATTTTTCGAACACAAGTTTTAAATATTAAAGTCATAAAACCGCGTCGGATTTAAGCTAAAATTTTAAGGGCTCACTGAGTTTCTAATGAAATCGCCTTACCGCTTATAACTTCATAATGCAGTATTGTCGTAAAAGAAAATTTTGCTACCTCTAAACTTGAATTGTAAGGCATGAAACAATAAGTAAATACCTGTTTATTTGTTTACCTATATCTTCACGCCAAGATCCTTGCAGGGTAAGCAAAGTGTACTGACCGCCACAGATCTGTATCCTTATGCGCCTCAAATATTTTGTATTCTGATATCACTTTTTGACAAAACGCGACGACCACGTACATACGTGACATGGGCTTTTCTAAACTTACGTGTTGTATATCTGTTTTGTCATTCTTTCATTCCACATTCTTTTAAACAAAATAACAAGCAACTACAGTGTGAAATTAAAACTAGTGATATATTTATTTAGCTTTATTTTTACGAAAACAAAACAAAATTTGATTACACTTAACTTTAATGCTGCCCGTGATGAAACTTGTTGAATTCGGATTTTTAAATTTTACCAGGAACCCAATAAAAATAACCTATGGCACTAAATACTATTACAGTTTCCTGTTAGTAAAAATCCAAAATCGGATCAGTAGTTCTACAATGCCACTTTGATCCGAACAAACAAACTTTACCCTGAATTTGAAACAACTTGTTATGCACCCTTTCTAGGTCAGTCGGTTGTAATGATAGGGTATTTGTAGTTATTAACTACATACACGGGTACAATGAAAACAAAGTTTCATATATTTAAGTTAAATTCATCATTTTGTTTTATGTTCAACGTTTCAATCTACACGATATTCTTTATTTGACAGTTATTGTAGTTTATTATTAATAAGATGATTATGTGAGTTCAGACAGCAAAATGTGTTGATCCCTTAAAACTCTCAAATCTACAGTAGAACTAAGATTTTTGTTCAAAGACACTGGATGATAAATCAACTAGCATGACCTACTGAATGGTAGGTAAGAATAAATGTAGCAATTATACAAAGAAGAAAAGGTTTTCTACGTGACACAAATAGTATTATTGTGACTCTCGCTTCTATACGGCTTCACTGATTTAGATTTTTTTTATACTACGTCGGGAGGCATATAAGCATACGGCCCATTAAGTACGCACGCTGCCACCTCTGCTGCTAACACAGCAGCTTCTTAGGAGCTTACTGGTGAAACAAACGGACATGTCAATGCACACAAATGTTTGTTTGACGCGTGTGGAAATCGAACCCACGAGCGTTGGTTTTTCACGGGTTTCCACGGGTGTTGGATCACAAGCTCGAACTACGCACAGGTTGCTGAAACCACGTGAAGTAGCGGGCAACAGGTAGACCAGATCTAGATACGAACTTTGTAGAAATCTACGTAGTCGCTGATATAATTAATCTTAATGACGATGTCGACATTATTGGGGGCAAACTATGTGTAGGTTTGCCAAATTCGTTTGCGAGGCGCCATCACGTCGCAACTAATATTCAGTACGTTGATCTTAGTACACAAATATCTTCTTCTATCAGTTTATCAAAGATCAAAATAGCTCTTTAATGTCGTAACAGAATATACATGCTTTTAATAAATCTCTACAAATTTATTTATAGATATATTCGATTAGAATCTGACGAAGATAGCACGATGATGATGCAAACAGTTTAACATTGATCGTTCTGGAAGTTTAAAGAAGTTCAATACGCGAGATTATCACCTTTGGGCTTCTCTGAGTTGACACGATGGTAGTGAAATTACTTGAAAGTTCTTTTCTCTAAACAAATATGTCGTACTATTTATAGGTAACTACTAAACTTACCGCGATTTGTTTTCTATGTTTTCCCAATATTTCGGCGACGTTACAGACACCATTGTCACGGGATGCCTGCAGACGGCGGGTAGATATCAGTTGCTTAATTAGTCATATCTTATAGACCACCCACTTTCTGCGTCGGTTATTACGAAATATCGGGAAAATATAAAACAAATCGCGGTAAGTCTTGTACATACAACAGTAATAATAAAAACAACAGTGAAAGTTTAAAAGTATACGCGAATATCACTTGCCAATAAATTTAGTAACGAAATTATAATGCCAATGTATTTGTACTTCGAACTAGCTGCATCCCGTGACTTCATCCGCGCGTATCCCTGTATCGCGCGGGAGTAGCATTTCCTTACTTTCTTTCTTTTTTCAGGCTTCTAAGGGCCGTATCATGGATGTCGAATAGTTCATATATAACTTTTCTCAAAAAGTGGTCTGACAAATGTAAAAATATTTTTTCAAATCAATGGAATCAAACAACCAAAATCTTCCGCTTTATATATTAAAATAGATATACTTATTCCACTTTCGATACTTTCAATCTTAAATTCTTTTGACTGATTTCGCATTTGACTCAACCGCTCCTGATTTCGAATGCGAATTATAATACGAGCTGGTTCATATCTAAGATAATTTGTGTGTCCAAAATATCATAGAACTTACTACAGGCAGTTGCAGATGCAAACTTTAGATGTTATTAATTGAACAGTTTCATTACACGCGATGTTTGTACACGTGTGATAACAAGTACCTGTCCCGGGATATAATAACTGTACGCTTGGGTACACAATCGATCATAGAGACACGACCATCTCTATGATATCCGAGACAAGGTTGAATATCGTAAGCGGAGTATATATTCGGCGCCACTAGAGTATGTCAACAACCCTACAGTCTGTTCAAACATGACCACCATAGGCAAACAGTCGACGCTATCTAATCTGACAAAAGACAGGACACTATTGTTACCATAGTACATTATGCAGATTGATGACATACTAATCTTAACAATAAACAGTGAAAAGTCTTATCATTTTTCCCGATTATAATCTTCAGTGTTAACAAGATACGAGGTATTAAAAGCTATCTAGTGGTGATATATATAAAATTTAACTGTGTACAAAACTACACCTTCGTTCCAGGAAATAATAATAGTCGGAACAGTTCTAAAGTTTCTATTCCCCACAATGTTCATAAAAGGGATATACATTCGTGTTTCATTCAAACGTACATTTTATCTACAGATACTAAGGCTGTTATCCATATTAATGATGTAATAGCACACGTAACGAGTGAAAAGGGTCGTATGAACGAATTTACGATTCATAAATTTACCGCCGCGTAAGTATTCCATTTTGCCGCAGTATCCTGCCGATGAAGAAATTGGATTGGAATGAAATAAGAGCACTTTCACAGTGATACTATTGAGATATCTTGCATTCATCTAATTTATTGATTTTTATAAATTTAAGGCATAAAATACACAACTTTAAAAAAAAAAATCTCTTTTTCCGCCTACAAACATACGTAAACAGACTTTTAATACTGGGAACACAAAGAAGTTGTCCCAGTCGTAATCACCACCGCTGCTAACATAGCAACATCTCAGAAGTTCATTGTTTCAGTCATTTGTAGTAACACAACGACTCTACAGCCAGTCGCTAGTTGGTGTCAGTCTTCTGTAAGTTAGAGGTACTTTTTAATTCGGGCTGCTTTGATGCGTACTACCTCTTGCTCTCTTCTAACGTATGCTTTCGCTACAGCAATATCCATAGCTACATAATACAAGTGTAGTCAGGAAAAAAATATAGTACAACCCTCACTGCCAACGAGGTAATTCCACACGGGCTTACATTACTGAAAGTGATATTTACCATAAATATCTTTGATAGCTTTAAATATTATCGACGCAATACGGTAGTTTAATAGTAGTTTAAAAAATATTCAAAGCAAACAAAGACGGACTTAAAAAGACATAAACAAAAACTTACAACAGACAGCTGCCAACTGGAGGTTAATCTTCAACAACGGAAAAATAAACAAAAACGTTTGATGCACATTTGAGCGTAGACGATGTCAAGTTAGTAGACGGGATGAAAAAGATGATGACATAGCAAATAATATGGATGTTAAAGAAACAAAACGTGTGGACAGAGCTCCAGGCGAGTTATAGCAGTTCCGCATACCGGGATTGTCCAATGAACTCATTCCCGACGCAGCGCCCACGCTCAGCGCGAACATTGCGACAAACACCGAGGCGGACCATCAATATTATTTACGGGAGAAACAAAACACATACGACAACAAAACACACTCCGTAAATATTCGCCATTTCGAAACACAATCGCTGTGATTAATAAACGTGCCTGAAAGTATAAATAAAACGAGCCTGCGCACAAGCGAAAATGATATTGGTTTACGTGACAATAATTTATTAGTACAAACTGAACTTGAAATCTTTTACTACAGATGAGTAAAGAACCAAAAACTGGCAGCAGAGATAGCCTAGGCCTAGTGGATAAAAAACCGGCCTAGTGACCAAGAGGTCCCCGGTTCGGATCCTGACATGTACCAACAAAATTCGTGTTTTCGGATTTATTTACATATCTGTAATTATCACTTGCTCGGTGGTGAAGGAAAACATCGTGAGGAAATCCGCACGTCCATGAAATTATATTTCGAATGACGTGTGACCTAAGAATGATCTGGTTTACCCTCTGGGTTGTGGAGGTCTGACGGCAGTCGCTCCATGTAAAATTCAGTATCGTCGCCAAATCCTTAGGCTTAGGTAGCGGACCCCGCCAATCGTAATGGGTTAGGAATCGGGATAACGCTAAGAAGAAGAAGAGTAAAGAGCCAAAAACTCAAGACTAATATGAAAGGAAATAAAAACATATACTGCAAAATGATTATTTATATCAAGCATGAGCATACTACAAGCATGAGACCCTTGAGACAAAAAGTATTGATGTTTCGTAGAATAATAAGCAAATGTGCCCTTTCAACTATTTGTTTACACTTTCCTGCTGTGGACGTCAAATGATTGCGTATTTACCAATGTTTACACACTCGCGCTTATTCCAAGAAGTAGCGATAAGCTGCATAAGAGGATATAAATGATAGTGACACACAAACAGATATAAAAATAAATGCTAAATATGAATGAGTCAAAGAATTTGATATCAACTGCGACTGTGTGGGCGTTGAAACATAGAGACACAAACAAATAGACCAACCACGGTTGATATTTCGACATTTGGTACATGGCCATAAAGGTTGGAAGGCCTTTTGACATAACACCGGCAACGTGGGTGAATATGAGATAACACCCATCGAATCCGTTGAATTTCGTTCATATTGAACATTTGGTGGAAATAAATAAACTAATATTGCAACACCCACGGGTCACTGATATTTAGGTAACGTTTCGGCCGGCAGATAAAAAGTGTTATTCTGGATTTTCCTGTCTTAAGCCGTCTTCAGCGTTGAAATAAAGGGAATATAAAAGTTATTTATTGCAAAATCTCCGTTCTAAAAGTTTTCCGTTAAGTTGAATAAGGTGATGTCTCAGGTCAGGAGCCCTAGGAACCGGCGAGCGAGCATGAAATGTTAGAGAAACGAGTGAAGTGTGTAAGGACCGCGTCTTATGGCGGTCGGTTCCCTTGGCCTACCCCGCAAGGGAGCTGACGTGAAGATATACATATATGAAAAATCGATATTTCAGCTTAGCCATAGCTCATGCACCAACATAAACAATTAGATTTCAAAACGGAGTAACTTTTCTTCTATACAATGACGGGAGGGAACAAGCGTACTGTCCACTTGATATAAAGAAGTAAACCGTATCCTATGAACTCTTACATCAGAACTGTACCATACAACCAAAAGTATCGCTCGCACATTGCCACCGCCACTCCAAACCCAGCATCATAAACCAGGAGCTCACTGATATCCTCCGTCACTAACAGGAACACAGTGGTCCAGGGAGTTGTTATTTGGTTGCGGTTTTATGCGAGGTTGAGGCATTTACAAGTCAATTTTCCAACACTCTTTGATGGTCACCATCACTCTTTTAAGCATAGCTCCATATAATTGTAGTCAGCAGAAAATATGCGGTTTTCTATGAGGTGGAGGTATTTCCCCAAACGAACTGCTTTGATGCGCCCTACCTCTCTTAAAAACACCCAGACCAAGACAAACAGGCAATAGTGCAGTCAATAATACAGTATAAAAATAAGACGATTATTCAAATTTTTTGTATAACAACCGATCAGGCTAAAACAGGATGCATTCGACGGGGGAAAAATATGTAGACAAGTGGACCCCAAATTATTTTTAATCATAACTTATTCGCCCCCACCCCCACGTAAATAAAAATTGAGAAAAAAAAATTGAATAATACTGTCGAATAGGCCTGTAAATGTTAAATGTCATGAAAACCCCCCATGTGTTCATCCAGCATTTTTTGAAAAAATACATCAGAATTGGATGAAACGTGGACTCGGGGTTTTGGGGTAATCAGCGACCCCAAAAACCCCCAATTCTGATGGATATTTAAAAAATGCTGATGAACTGCATATGCGGTTAATTAAGAGGAATTTGGGAAATCTGAAAACCCCCGAGTTGACATTTGCAGGCCTATTCAGCAGTATTATTCAATTATTTTCTCAATTTTTATTTATTGGGGGGGAGGAGGCGCCAGCAACTACAGAAGTTGTATGCACCTATAAAACATCTCAGGGTCTATTTGTTCGGTCAAAGCAAAGTAATTATATCTAAACTCACTTCAGACTAAACCACTTTTCGTGCATTTTCACCTGGCTTAGCAAGCTATGAATAAATAATTTTAGAAAATTGCAGGCCATCCTTGGATATTGTCTATGTAATCAGATCTCATGTAAATAAGGCTCCATCGTGGAGCTCCAACACTGATTTTCTGTGATCAACCGATTGCCTATTTTAAAACTTGTTCTGTTCACGTGAAATCAGTTTGCAAGCATGATGTCATATACCTAAGTTTTTATGCATATAATAGGCATTACCTAAACTTGATACCAGATAGTTTTAAGCAACATTTTATTGAATGATAAAAATATGATCTCTACTGGAATAGGCATCGTCTAACTATGTCCTAATCAGGAAGGGTATGTATTTTTTTTACATCTGAGTATATCAGAGTATCAAATAAATAAAAAACAATCAATAAATACCCACTTCATTGATTTCACAAGGCCTATTCACATAGTTGTTATATCTTTATATAAATCCAAATATTTAATCAACCATCAAATCTTTACCATATTTATATGGAACCAAAATCGGATATATCTTGACAGAACGGCAGACTAAAAATACCAAGGGACATATAAAAACACTGTCTACGTATCTCTAAATAAAGACATACTAATAGACTCAAGAACCTTCTAGAGCTTCTTGCAATATTTCATTGTACAATCTGCACGCTGCGAATTTAAATTGACAGTTACAAAAACATTTTTCGAAAATGTTGACTAAGACAAAGTCTGACAAAAGCGGTCGGTCGAAACGGCCGATCGTGCGAAAGTCGTCGGGCGACCTTGCAAACTACGCGGTGCGCCCGCGCAACGGCCGCGTGCCATTCCGCCCACTGCACACGGCTGCACTGTTGCACCCCAAGGCATTGTAAAATGTATCAACCAGTACTACTCAGACCTTTCACTGAAACGGACCCCAGCTGAGTGGTCGGTGTCTGCGCGTGTGCTATCTCTCAAGAAATCAAGAGCACCACTAAATAAACCGGTCATTCACGTGCGTCCGCTTCTGATCCCTGCTAAGAATTGGGATTTTATTTCCTGTAATTATACAATATCGGGAGGCGTATATGAATACAGCCCACCTGGTATATAGTAGTTACCGTAGCCTAAGAGCACATGCAATACAGGAAGTATTGCTCGCGCATTGCTGCTAACACAACAACTTCTTAAAAGGATACTAGTAACCTCACTCACTCTCAAGAACAGAACCCTATTATTTTTTTATTATTAATATAATATTATTAGTATTTTCGCATAAACATCGAAGAACGCCTGTACACAAGCACCAGTCCACGTACATTGGCAGTACGGGGACACTAACAAAAGTCAACAACGTATACACGGGAATAAAAATTTTCGTGAGCCATACCAATCGAACCTGTATGCACACACAAAAATTCCATCAAAATCGGTTCAATCGTTTCATTGACATACTCGTATTTTTGCCACTGTTTAAAAATTTTATTTATTGATGACACTAAAACTCGTCAATATGTAACTAAACTAAACAAAAAAATAAAGAAAGATAATCGGTTATTGAATAGAGGAGAAAAATGTACTGAACTGATATATTTTTTAATAATATAAATAATGTGTACATAACACATATGTATTATTAATTAGTACATTTTGCCCTGTTTTTTACTGAATTTTCTCTCTTTAATTTTTGTTTTGTTTAGTTATACATTAACCAGCTCTCGTATTATCAATAAATAAAATTTTAAAACAGTGGCAAAAAGAAGTTCGAGACATGCAAACTCGTGCGTTTTCCTCAAATTTTCAATAATGTATAAGGTTGAATTTCGGCCATGGGGACAAACAAAAGTATCAATTAACGCGTAACAAATTGTAGCTAATACTTGGTCTTGTATTCAATTAAAATGATTACACTATTTCCAACTAACCTCAAACTATAATTAACTAACTAGCATTGAGTGAAGTCACCATGAAACGTCATGGGAAATAAATATCAAATTTGAACCTCTAACACCGATCTTAGACCAAAACAAAACATAAATCAATGAATCGTATTTCTGTCTGTTAGTCATTTAGTCAAGGTTTAATATTCTCCACATAACTTTATATAGGAGCAAAACTAGTTCAGATTTCATCGCCCTAACAACATCAAAAGAAAGAATCGGCCGAGGAGTGACTCATGATACTATTAACTAATGTATCTGTAATAAATTTAATGTTGTAAGAAAATAGGTTACATATAAATAGCGATAGGTTTATCTATACGCTCTATTATAAAATAATTCAACCAATCAAGATCGTAGTTACCTTTCGAACTACCGAGGTGAACGCCTGGCATTAAGAACACCCACATTTTGTCATCAATTTTAATAGTAGGTAACCAAAGCAACATATTATATAAAGAGCTCATGTACTAATATTTATAGACATCATAGCCAGTGGTGGCGAACGATAACCGGTCAAGACGACTAATCGCGTGGACTAAACTATCACAAGCGTCTTATTGCCCATATCTGTATTGAGGCAAAATTGACTGCTTCAGATGCTTATATGCCAGGGTGACTATCTAAACAATAAGAGAGGTAGGGCGCATCGAAGCAAGCTGTCTGAAGAAGTACCTCTATCTCACAGAAAACCGCAGCCATATAACAACTCCCTACCTAACAAACCAAGAGGGTTGTTGTGGTCCTGCGTGTGAGTGAGGTCATCAGTAAGCTCCTATGGAGTTGCTGTGTCATAGGCTGCGGTAATCACTTTACATCAGGTGGACCGTATGCGTGTATGCGTCCCGATATTGTATAAAAAAATCTCCATTTTATGTATACATTTTAAACAGAGCAAGTAGTCGCTAATGCTATAGTAGCCACCATGATGGCGTTAAATATATAGACGTCATGCCATAAATGACTGAACAGTATATTGCGTAAAAGCTGATGACAGAACTAGCGCCAGAGCGATGCAAGACAACTGAAGGAACTCTTGAACAGAAGCCAAGAATGCGTTTCCACTAACACGTTATAGTAATTCCATTAAACTAATAATAAACAAGATACATATTCCAAAATTCCATTAACATGTGTAATCTAAAAAGATATTTTAGTGGCAATTTGATATACAACCACCTTCTGACCTTCCGCCACCAGCAAAATTTTCATACACTTTCATACACCGTTTCATTAAAGACTAGCTGTTGCCCGCGGCTCCGCCCGCGTGGAGTCAAATAACGTAGCCTATGTGTTAATCCAGATCATAATCTATCTACGTTTAAGCGTGAAAGAGCAACAAACATCCATCCATACATACAAACTTTCGCATTTATAATATTAGTAGGATACCTGAATTTTATACTTTTAATTGATCTCTTCAAGGCCTTACGTATGTACGTTCTACTTATCTGTATTTTCACGCCAAGCCCAACTATCGCTTCTTAAACGTTTATAGATCTCTTCATGCGCGTTCGCAGATTCCTGTGGTCCTGACATCACCTTCTGATAAACTCGACCAATTTAATCGTAGTAGGTGAGTCTTGGCCATCCTAGGTTCCTAAATCCTTACAATTTTGCATTGTGTATCTGTTTCGCGATTCTTTCGTACTGAATTAATATTATAGTCATATTTAACCTGTGATCCATAATTTTACCTACTTACTAGATACTGTATGTAACTTTGGTGTATTTTATAAAACGTAAGATAAACAACCTATATTTCATGTCAGTCCGTAGGATTCTAAATCTCTACATCTAAAATTTATGAAAACACTGTTAAAAAACAAACGAAATGTTTGGAATTCACATAAGAAAAAAGTACGACACATAAAAAATATATTTAGTTAGTTAAACAGTACTCATTACCTACTTAGATAAACAGACAGATACAATATTTATTATATAAAACCACGTCGCCTTACACCAATGTTTATTTTGTTATTTTCAAAACAGCCTGTAAGAGGCTGTTTTGAAAATAAAAGAGTAAAAACGTTTCTGAAAATAAAAGAGTAAAAAGTAGCAAATAAGAAAAATGCTTGATCTAGTACCAGTTGGTTGCCAGTTCTACACATATTTTATTAGGAAGGCCCTAGAGTTCGTAAAGTTGTGACTTCACTCTTCAGATGTAAGAGTATCGTTTGCAATTAAAATATATATATATATATATATATATATATATATATATATATATATATTTTTGCTGTGTAGCTCCCAGAGTTAGATTAGCCCAATGGAAGTATGGTGAAGTTGCGACTTTATGGCTTCAAAAGAGTGATGCCTGAGTTTTTTGGCAGTATTTTTATCAGTGCTCGCTCACCTAGTCATGAACTGCACGGTAGGGAAAATAATTGTGACGATTCCAAACAAATGTGGCCATTTTTACGGAATAAAAAGATTTTGACTTTGAAATCTGTTTTCACTGAACTTTTAAATATTTACATACTCTTTTTAATTATTCTACGACATTAATATGTTCCACTCTGTAAATATACATTTAATGTATATTGTATTACAAATCAAAAAGGTTCATCCATAACCTTTTCACTCAACATCACCAGCACTTTCTACAATTTAGAAAATAAGGTCGAGGAGAATACTTCAAACATAATACAGAGCATAGTATTGTCTTAGGTTTTCGCGATTGTTACACATTGAAATTAAACTATTTTTAACGGAAGTATCGCGTGTTTTATTTATTTTGTTGAAACCTGACGTTTCGAACGCTTTGCAGCGTCCGTGGTCGCAGGAAAGACTAAGGTGGACAAATCTTTGTTTCAGAGAGCACACGGCATCTGCGACGCTGAGCATCTAGAGGAGGAACTCCAACATGTCAAACAAGTATTGCGGAGCAATAGTCACACACTCCCTCGCATGCGTCACAGAAGCCGCCCGAAGCCACCTACAGTTGAACGTCAACCTGCCATCTTACCATACTTAAAGGGAGTCACAGACAAAATTGGCAACATCTTACGGCGAGCTTCAATTAAAACTTATTTCAAGCCCCATAAGAAGATCAGTCAATTTCTAAGACCTATCAAGTCTAATATCCCCCTACAAGATGCAGGAGTATACAAATTAGACTGCGAATGTGGTTTATCATACATAGGGCAAACAAAGAGAAGCGTAGGTACTCGTGTGAAAGAACACATTGCTGACATGAAGAATAGGCGCGATAAAAACTCTGCAGTATGTGAACATACACTGGACCAACCAAACCATTACATCCGGTTCGATAAACCACAAATCCTCGCCAAGGAAAATCGCTACATGCCGAGAATGTTGCGCGAGGCTATTGAAATAAGAAAACACCCCAATTTCAATAGAGAAGATGGTTGGCAAGTACCACCTGCTTGGGATCCAGTCCTAAAAATAATCAAGTCACAAATCCAAAGATCTACTAAAAAATGTTCGGACACTGTGAGCGATTTTTGTGTGAATCGGAACATATATAATTAATCCATCCATGTCGGTAGATGTAATAATTGAATAACGAATGTAAGACAAATACCACCTTAGTCTTTCCTGCGACCACGGACGCTGCAAAGCGTTCGAAACGTCAGGTTTCAACAAAATAAATAAAACACGCGATACTTCCGTTAAAAATAGTTTAATTTCAATAATACAGAGCACTTTACGATAATGATTCAAATGTACTTAGTGTGTATATGCTTTATTTACAATGCTGTATCACTGGCATCAGTTGATGATTCCCTTCAATTAGAATGCGAATGATATTGAATCATCGGAGTTAGTCACGAATGGTATATCGTTTGTTTTTGTTTATTATATATATTATGGTAAGCGTTAAGAGGAGCCCAAATCGCAGCGGCAACTGACAAAAGACTACACAGTGGCCTGTCAGTTGACGCTGCAATGCTGGCCCCCACAAGATGCTTCTTCACGCTTCATTTGAAGCATCCCATATTGTAGGAAGGAGGAAACATGTGTAGGTAACGCGTTCCACTTTTTAATGATACGATCTGTCGAAGGAGCTGCCGAACTTTTTGGTACGCGAAGAAATGTTCCCAACAGTGGAACAATGACATCGCAACCCTGCACGTGTGGTTGGTTCTATGACGGAAGGGAAGAGGGTGGGATGAGGGAAAACAGTTCTTATTGCGCTATAATAGCGTATTTTTGCAGATACATCTGCAGTATGTATGCAGTATTGATCTTGTTCTCTTTTGGGTTAAAATGTATGTAACAGATATTGCACATTCGACATGTATGTATTTTATTAACGATTACCGCGTTATTTTCCAATTACAAAAATCATACTGTTGTTTATTCATATCACTTATCATCAGGTGACAAAAATACTCGTTTGTTATTAAAAGTAGTTATAACAATTTCTTTTGATGTAGTATTTTGGAAAGAAGAGATCTATCAAAAGATAATACCATTTTCCAATATGGGGTGTTGGTTCACTTACAAAGTACGAAGTCTGTAAATGAAGTATATCATTTGCTCCCTAAACAATATATTCTGTGTTAAAATCAAATACCAAATGTATAAATTAAGGTAAAAATAACAGAGAAAAACAAATTACACACAAAGAACATCAACAAAAAAATAATAAAAAAATATATATCCGCATTTAAAATTACCTTTACATTACATATTTAGTTATTTAATATGATAAGTATTAAAGTGAAGGTATATAAAAGGTTTTAAATTGTGTAAGATACACAAAATTTTGTCTGCCTATCGAAAAAAATTCTTGTTCTCACCTGTTACCAAATGCCGAGGTGACTACGGAATAGATCGAGATGATTTTGGACTAGTAAACACAAGATATAGATAACATCTGATTTATGTATTTAATTTAGTAACCAAAAGCATCGACACCGGTGGCCACCCACCCGTGCGAATCCGAGGACAGGCAGTAAACTGAAATATCTTATTAATGCATTCTCTTGCAACATCTTGGATCGAATTAATCTGCGCATTTTTTCTCCCATCCCACCTCCTTCCCAATAAGCACTACTGTAATACTTAGGCTCTGTTCGCACGAGCGCTTTAATACATGGTTGAAAGCTATTCTATCGCTTTGTTCCTTACATTGTTTACTATTGACCAGGACGAAAAAAATTCCGGATCGCGATAAACACGCCTATGATATGAACATATATTATACAGTGAAAGAACTAAGCCATTTTTAAAACGTGTAAAATTACCTTATTTAAACTATGTAGAAAACGCTCGAGCGAACGTGCCCCAAGTTCGTAACAGAAACAGCAACGTATACGTATAGACGTTACTCGTACATTGTCGACATAAATCAAGACATGTGAAGCGTTCACCACGCCCTATAACATGTCTCCGTAATGAGAAATTGCAAACTTTCTATATATTTCTATATATTCACTAACCTGCCTTCCAATGTTACACGTGTACGAGATGAGAGTTTATAACGAATACAGAATTGATATTTAACTACTCGCTAAGTTGTACACAGATTTTAATCTAATTTGCCTGCCGGGTCCCAAAGGCTAAAACAGGAACCCTATTGCTGTCTCTTACTCAGCTATCTGTCACAAATCTTTAATGTAGCCTAAAATTTAATTTCTAAATAAATTAAATCTAAACCATAAAACAAAAATTCAACCCTTAGCGTAATGTATAGGACCCAGGACAAATTATGTATATCCTTTATTGTATAACAAAACATACAAAGTACGCTATACAGAAAATGGTGTGCAAAGGTGAGTGAAAAGGTGTTTATCTCTTTAAGAGATATTATCCAGCTAATCCTAACGTGTGTGTAGTAATTTTATTTTGGTTCGGAGTTAAAACTTACGCAGAATTATATCTTCCACGTTTATACATAATCTTTAGTAATACATATATAAATAAATAGTATTAAATACAAATATATCATACATATAACATTACTTATCATGGTTAAGATAGTGCTCACTTAACCTATTCTTGAAAGAAGATACAGAGCCTCTGTCTTGTATTTGCAGCGGTAATTTGTTCCATAGCCATGCGAAATTAACGCTGAACGACCGAAAGAAAAAAAAAGATTGTATGAGGGATAGTTCAGAGTTTTGGTAAGACAAGGACGTTGGGAACGGATGGGAGTTGTCTTATCAGAAAACCGGGATCGTAGGTACTGTGGTGGCTCTAACTCTGAGACAGCCCAATACCTTCGATCCCGGTTGAGGATTTTTAGAGAGCATAATATGTGCACAAGGCGGATAGGGAACCACATTAAATGTATACGGTGTTCGGAACATGGTCATATTTACGCAAGCCGTAAATATAATCGGATAGCGAGATTTTCTAGTTTATTAAGTAGCTCCTCAGTCGCTTTTAAATAGCAAATGTCAGCATAGTCGAGAATAGGGAGAAGAGACTGCGCATAACTTTAGTTTTAAACGGAAGTTCTGGAGCCGCCTGAGCGAATGAATGTTTACTGACATTATTGACCTACACTACCCAGGATAAAGTTTCGTCCATGATCAGTCCCAAGATTTTTATTTTATTTGTAAAGGCAATCGGGGACCCTTGTAAATAATGTGAGAAGGAAGGTGCTGTAAGTTGTCCATGACATGTCTCTGACAGCATCAGAGACAAACATTAGGTCGATCAGAGAAGGCCTACAATTTGGGACGTGATGCGTTGCAGAGAGACACTGGAAGACACTGAAGTCCAATGAGGTTACAATACTTTTGATTTTATTTTACCAACTGTCCTCTTTTAAAAGGGCAGGTGTTAAGATCGTTAATTACAACTATGTGACTATATGATGGACGAAGTTGTTCTAACACCGACTCAAAGGTCTAGAAAAATGTTTTGTCACTGGGGCTATAAGTTACTGCTAGTAGATTTTAGTATGATGAATAGTAATTTCTAGAAATAAATATTTCAAAATACGTGCCGGATCTTCGTTGTATCTGTATAACGTACGCACTACCACAACAATGCAACAACATATTGAAAAATGAGGTAATGAGCGCGAACGACATTGAAAACAATGTTTATCTATACAAATTCGATATGGCTCTTAACGATGTATCACACATTTGCAAAACAATAAACGTAGCTATCTATCCGTCAACCAAGCTCATAAAATACTTAAAAGATAATTTAAAAAGCAATCGAAGAGAGAGAGAAATTAATATAATCACTCTGAGTCGTAGACGTCCGCAGAATATTAATTGGGTTCCATTTTAATTCCGACTCCACTGCAGGTGTAACCGCGCGGGCTCAGCCTCTCATTACATTTAAATGTCCACTCGAAACCTGACACGAATTACTAAAAGAAAATTTTAAGCCCGCATTCAATAGCCCGTAGACCTTCGAATGGTCATCGACTTTATTTCCAGTACAGTAATAAAGACATAAAGAAAACGAGGGATAGAGTGAAGGCAGGACAAAAATGCAAATAACGTTGGCACAAAGGCGCTCATTGAAGCAAGAGAGCTGACTGCACACGACTCGTGACCTCGAACCTGTGACCCTGTACACAATACGAACAATTGTAATGTAAATGCGGATTTAACCCGCTGTGCCAGTCATACTATGGTACCGTTTGACAGACTGGAAATAACACTAGAATCGCTACAATTTATCTAATTTATAAAGGCGCTCTTGATTTGTGTACTTACATTACAAATAACAGAAAATTAACCAATGATAAAGTATTACAGTATTACATTACAGAATGATAAAGTATTAAGAAAACAAAATTATAATCCAATTAAGTATAAATTATTGCTATAAAATAGCTCATTTTGAAGCAGAAAAATATATTCGTCGAGTAGTTAACGAGAATGCAGAAAGCGCGACAACGTATCTGTTTAATGATCTCTACAACTCAAGATTAGTAATTGCCGAGCTAGAAATTATAATGTTACAATGATTGTTATAACGTATAGACAGCGTACTTTCCCCAGTGTTACCCTAATTAAGGAGTCAACAATAAATACACTATGTAGTTAGTTAATCGCGGAATCACGATATTTGTTAAATACACATACAACGTCGATAGGCACAATGTTCTAAGTTTCCCGGCATTAATATTTAAGTGTATTTCATCTCCGAGTAAGGATTTTTTCACGCTCTGGCATGCGATTTCTAAATCTATTTAATCCCATAACACCGGAACCCATAGGGAGAGAACGGAACGCTTGGCTGGTCACGTCGAGTTGCCACGCCTCGCTGGACCCGCCGGCGACTCCGTGATATGCTAACTATTGTACTACTTGCATTAATATACTTTATATCGCCTTGAGTCACGAAAATGGTCGCTCTAATGCAATCTTGCGTATAAGAATGCGCACGAATTTAGATTTATAGACCTACGCACTTCTACGCGATGTTTAGTTGAATATACTTCTTTAGAGTCGAAGCCAACCTCACTTGGTTGTGGTGTACCCCGCTTAATCCCCGCACTAAACCAGGCTTTGGCTAAAGAGAGGCAGAGTACATCGAAGCATATCCATTAGAGACGTTCTTTCACTCCCGGAAAACTGCTACCGAATAACCAATCTCTCGATAATTGTTGTGTGCATGCGAGTGACTGAGGATGCCAATAAGCTAGTGAGGTATTTGCAGTGTTGCCAAAGCGATATTTCCTATATTACCTAGGTTCATAATTTACAGTACCTAACTAGTTTATGTTAGGCTTGTATATTTAATTGCGTATTGACGTTTTATAAAAAAAAAAAAACAACAATGTGTGGGAATAAACAAATATAAATGAAATACACAGATTCCGTGGCGATAGGTATGATAGATTATAGGCATTATCGATGAGTGTCGCGTTCTGCTGGTGCCCTTGATATCACATTGCTCATTGTTACAAGTATAAGTATTACATAGTTGTGGCTCAGCCTGTTTTATAAAAAGTTCCACTATTCTAATACGACGTTGTATCAAAATTTTCGAAGCAACTTTCAAAGCAATCGCTCATATCTGCCTATTTATAGACAGTACCGTACTGACTGCCAATCATGAATTTGAGCAAGCACCCCACAGAGCAGGATATCTCTGCGTGCGCCCATCACGAGGATACGCGCGGTGATGCTCTTGTTATGCGTTGTTACTCGCAGTTATAATGTAACAGAACCAAAGAACAGCAGACAACGTGCAGCCTAAATGCCTGAAACTACAAACTTGAATTACGGAAATAATATTTAAAAGAAGACGCAACTGAACACAACGGAGATAGCCTCTTCTCTACTCCATTTTAACCAAGCCTTTCTACTTCTTGTTAATTAAAAGACTATTTTACGTTTCTTCTTCTTAAACCCTTCTAAAACGCCCATTTTTCAACACACACTGCTCACAATTTTATTCGAAATCCTTTTTAGTTCAAGTAGCTTTTATTTTATATTCGAAATGTGGAAACTCTTTCATACTCGACGTCACTCGTCAAAGTGTTCTAGATACCTTTCCCTGAGTTCTACCTAATAGTCCCTGATTGACTTAATTTTATAGCTCTCTTAAAGTAAGATGCAGAGATCGGTTATGAAAACACCGTGGGTGGTACTTTAGCTCCAAGGAAATGAAAGTATAAGTACTTAAATGTAAATTTTATTTTGGTGCCAAAAGGAACATTTGTGTTGTATGATACAAAACAAATGATCCTTGTGTAGGGCTGCATTAATAAAGAAATACCCTAATATATAATAAGTAAGAATCCCCTAGTGGCTGTATATTTATTAAAAAAATATTACATAGGAGCTATAAATGTTAAAGCTAAGTAAGGTGCGTAAAGACAGACTCATGTAGCGTTCGGTTCTTACTGCCTACCCCATAAGGACCTTGCCTTAAAAGTTCAGATAAGTATATCTATGTTCACTCGGGATGTACATTAAAAAGATTTTTGGAAATTCTTATGAGAACGCGTGCGAAGTCACGAAAATACTCTATTAAGTAATAAAATTACATTATTACATCACATAAAGCTGTCTGCATGAACGGCCAAGATTGTACTTAAAATAACATTATTGTTTAGTTAAAAAATATGGTGATAAAATAATTTTATTATTTATTGGAATTACAAATTTGTGGTGCAGGCAACACTGACAACAAAGCCCTTAATGACTTCTATATATGAAACGATATGGCCACTATGCCTAAATGTAGATTTATATGTCTTTAAATACATCTTTTTTTTAACAAATCCTAAAGAAATGTCGGTAGGTACTTATGGATAAATATTCTGTGCTTCTGTGATTTATTCTTTGTAATTTCTACAGAATTTTTCCAAGTAAACAGGCATATTAGCTATTGATTCGTTGGACACTATAACGTACTGAACAGCGGCATAGATTGCACTGAGCGATGTGAAAGCTGACGAAACAATATTTTTTGACTTAATTTAGAAACTATCTAGACAAGTAAATAATCAAAGCTTTCAATATACATTTGCGAAAAGAAGATTACAAAAATATTTCATTCACCTAGGTCAAATGCTTTATAAAAGTCGAGATCATAAACGCAAAGAGTAGATTTACGCATACCTACGTAAGCCTAACTGTACTTGCAAGTAAAACGAGCTAACAACTTTTTGCCGTCTTGAAAATTACCTATAATTGCATGGAACTACTTCCTAGAGCTAGATGTGAACGTATGTCATGGCTAACGTAAGGCAGATAGCCATTACGGCCTTCCAAGGTCTGTCTTTGTTGTTTCTACTTTGTCGTTGGATATCCAAGACGAAGGACATTGTCATCTATAACTATCTATCATGTTTTCAGGAACACCGTTCCTATATGAAATCTATATGTTTGACAGTGTGTGTGCCTGTGTGTGTGTGTGTCTGTCGCTTTTTTTCGAATATTCGAATTTTGACTTCAGATTCGGATTCAGCATAAAAAGTTGAATAGGAATGTTCAGGAACACCGTTCCTATCTCTTAAGGTACATGGTCAAAATGGCCGACAAATTAAAAAAAATTGAATTGTTATATAATTGACGAGCCAGGTGTTCCTCTGGCAATGCAAGCTTGCGCATTCTCAACTGGTTCTTTATGTGTTTCATTCAATACCATATGTCATTATTTCTTTCAATCTTCAATTAACTTCAATAAGCTATCATCGACTGTACCCATAGGTACAGTCGATGATAGCTTATTGAAGCAATATCGAAATTCAAATGACCAGGTTTATAGTAATTAAGAATTTCAGACGAATGTTATTAGCAATGAATACAACTACATTGTTTCCAGCAAATATTCTGATAAAATCAATATCAGTAAGTAACCAGTTCACGATTGGTTCCAACTAAATGCAACCGTTCATGTCCCATATATAATAACAGCTTGGAATCGTTAATGCGACAAAAACTGGCACGGACGGACACTTGCTGCGAACATGTTTAAAACAACGTATAGACGGTTTAAAGGATTCAAGAAATATTAAGATTATATTTGGCGGTGTAGGGGCAATGGCTCTATTATAAGATTAGAAATTAACGTAAGATATTAAATGGTTAAAAGATTCAGGCGTTATTTTGCGAAAGTCAAATTTATAGACTGTTTGATCTAAACTACTTTGTGCGCTACCGATTAGTTCATGCGAAGTAGCGCCTCACCTGCATGTCTCTATAGAGACGACCGAAGGAACCAGAGCAGCAACAGTGGCGGGTGCATACGATTAATTTTTCAGATGGCGGGTATTAGCAGAGACAACCGCAGCAGCTGAGGCAGACACAACCGGAGCAGCCATGGCAGCGACGATATGCATCTATAACGTTATGGCAGGTGGGTGCCAACCGACGCTACTTCTCATGAAATAACCAGTAGCGAAAGCACACAAACAAAAAAGTTTAGATCAAATTGTCCAAGGTATTAATTGGGTTTTAAACAACCCGAGGGTTGTTTGTTCAGAAACTGAGGATTCATCGTTCAAGTTCGGTCGTTGACCTTAGTCTTAAAGCCATTCGCACCTGTTCCCGAGACGAATGTCATTTGAAATGGCCGACGAACACAACTAAGGTCCTATTTTTGGAGGGACCGAGCGTTTAACTGGTTTTCATTACTTTGAGCTAATGTTTTAATTCAAAAACCTGTTACAAAATTCGCCAAACAAGTTTATACGCATTATCTATAGATATTCTATTATATATCAAATTTCTCACATATATATAACACTAATGAAGTCAAATATAACAATAACAATGTTTTCAGGTAATTTGTAAATGATAAGCATTTACGAAGAAAGTTTTTAATATTGCCGTAGTTAACAAATGAATTTGGCGAGAAGTTGGAAATGAATGGTTGTTGTTCGCGAAAAAAGAAAGTAACTTTCACAGCAACTGAGTAAGCAATATAGCAGATAATTCATATTCATATACCTAATTTCCATTACTTGCATAAGCATTAGGACAAGTCAAGAATGTATCGACTTTAAACGGTTCCTTTACTGGACATCTAAAAGGAATTCTTTGAATCGTATCTCGCAAAAAACCGGTCTTTCATTCGAAAAAGAAAAACTAATAATTATTTAATCAGGATTTCATACAAAGCAAATGTACTATAATTATACCTGGCATGTAGACATATCAAATATACAGTTTATATACATATCATGCAGCCCAACTCAGACAGACATCCTTATGAATAAAACATTGACTGACACAAAGTCGACAGAGGAAAGAGTTGGGTAAGAGGATGGAATCAGAAATATTGCTTGAACAGAATTGATTTCTTAATCAATATCGTATTATCTAATAATACGTTACGTCACTGATACAAGTGCAGTGGGGAAATTATGTAAATAAAAGAAAATCGGGCAATCGTCGAGTGCATTATTTGCAATACTATACGTAACACAAGGACAAGTAACAAGATAACTGAATCACCTTAACTGCAGGTGTCTGCTTACATCAACATGTGGTTATAACGCTATTACATAGTCTATAAATAATACATAAACAATACTATTGACTATTATTATTACTAACCCTCAATACCAAGTTAGAGAAATATTTATATTTTCGAATTTAACTTCTTTCTCATGATTGAGAGACGTGACCATTAACGGATTAACAACATTCAATTAAGCCTCTGAAAAGACAGATCTCAGTTGTTACCGAAATTAATAAAAAAAATAACAAATTGATTATCGTCACAGCAGGTCTGGGTCTCTTAAAACTAATTAAACTAGAATTCATTGTAAAATTACCTTCAGATATCGTGGGCAGCACGTTGACAAAGTTAACAATCCCGACGCCTGTTAGCTGACTCATTCACCAAAACCAATTGGTGGGGATACTTCCAAGAAACGTTTACCTACAAATGGTCACGATCCGAGATATGTACGCGAAATCAAAACAATACTGGTACACACTTGACACTTATCGCGTAGCCCACATTGATAAATAATGCTAAATCAAAAATTTCGCACTTCAGATTTTTGTGATGATATCCAGTGACGAGAGCTGGCCGTACGTGTGAATGCAGAAAACGTTAGAAATTATTGTGTTGAGTCACTATGCACTTTTTCCGTAAGAAGTGGTGAACTATCATACAAGAACGGCCTAGATTGCTCAGACGCCGAGCATGCGCGTACGCCGTGCTGCCGCGTAGACGATCCGGGGCCTACTGAGTGGCCGGCCAGACAGACAAGTTAAGTGGCAACGCCCGTTCACCAGTTCACCTACTCTTTATCTTACGATGACGGCGTACTTGCTTATTCTGCGCGCTTACTTGACTGCTAGCCAATGCGACACCACCATTTAGATTGATGGGACAGAACATTTAACAAGGAAACAATATTTTCTTTATTATGCACTGCAATTTCACTAATGCTGCAGGTGCCTTTGGGCTACGTTAAGTCCTCAGCATCAGGTGGGTCATTAGTTCGTTTGAACAAATATGAACATTTTATAAATATGCACAAATGTTTATATAACGCTACTAACGTACAATCAATCAACAAAGTTTAAAAACCATTAAATTCGACATCAATTAAGTCGTAAATTCATCAAACTTATATAGGATTAATTCAAAGCTCGGAGCATCACAACAAACACAGAATTTCGCTTAAGTCAGTTAATATGATGTGTGCATATTTATATATGGAAAAACTACGAACGAAACCTAATGTTTAGAGACATTGCACTCCGTTTGCTGTTATCCTTTCTGAAGAAAAGATGCAGAAATAACATTTCGTATATGACTGTGCAAAATAGAACGTAAATCCCTGCATAGTCATGGTTGCGATAAGCCCTCTTGTTTTTATTTATTAGCTGTGACTTCGAGTGTGGTATAGTATACTTACTTCAGCCTATGCACACAAAAACAAGGACAGTGGATTTAGCTTTTTCCTCCTTGACTAAACTTATAGAACGGTGCGTAAGAATTATTCGTCTATAATTGAGATTGTAAATGCCGCAATTGCCCGCCGTCTGTTACATTATGTGTTACATGAAAGCTGCATTTTCAGATGTTTTGCTCTGTTGATGTTGGGTCAGGCTTCTTTACATATAACTCGCATGTCGCCATTACCTTTTCCAAGTTTACATCACTACTGCGTGCTACTTGTTATCAGGGCATATGTAATATTTTTGTCTGTATCATATATCAAACGAGTCCACGCCCTCATCTGTACCTTTCAGTGTTCAAGTCTCAAGACAACAGATGAAAATGATAAATGCAAGTACGAGTATATCACGTGTATTGTAGTCTGCACACTTACGATCCTATCTTTTCAGCTCTTTATGTAAGTAGCTACTGATTTCGATATTCAAATTCTTCAAATCCGACTTCGCCACCTGATTTCTCGCCAGTACTGCTGACGAACAAACTTAGGTATGTGAATTTGAGTTTCGTACTGTTCTGTCCAGTGTCGTCCCTCTTTTAACGTGTGCTTTCACACACAGTCGTTCGTCCTTACGAAGAGTCCGTCGCGCCACGGCACTCTCCAAGTCAGTTAGTCAGACACCAATTATCTCCACGCCTGCGTACTCGCAGAGAAAATTGCCCGGGAGCGATAGCTTCCGGAGACGGCCCGGGTAAAGAGCTTCTGCTCGAGGCCCGTACGCACCTTCCGTGGGTGCACGACCCCTGACTGACTGACTGACTGAGTTTACCCGGGAGCGATAGCTTCCGGAGACGGCCCGGGTAAAGAGCTTCTGCTCGAGGCCCGTACGCACCTTCCGTGGGTGCACGACCCTCTGACTGACTGACTGACTGAGTTTCGTAGTTCAATCAGCGGTCATAATCTTACACATTCCCTGTTCATATGTTCCATACACCGTATAAGTTCCGTCATTTCATACTAAGTAGAATTAACGAGAGTTTCCATCTTCGTACTACACGGTTCAATATCGTGACTCTGCCTATTTAATGCCTCCATCTTACCTATTGAGAGTTTTGTGCAACGCATGATCTCAGAAGCTGTTGAAATGGATGGATATGTCAAATATGACACCACTAGATGTTACGTAACCCAAATTCACAGTGCAACTGCCGGTCTTGAACCCTCCATAAAATTTGTGTAAATTTCCCACTTTAGAATTCAATATTGTAAATCCGTCCAAAAGTCTTATTGTGATTGTACCACACAGCTGCTTCGCTCATTGGCTTGTCAGCTAATTACATAATTCAAGTCGACGGTTTAAACGCTTGAATTGTTTGGGGATTATTTTAAAAAATCTGCTGTATTTAATATAATTAAGATAGGTTGATACCTATCGTAATTATATTTCAATGCCAAATCTTCACAAAGCACTAATTCTAATAACTTCTGCGAAGGTTTACGTCTTATAATTACTGAGTGAAGAATTATTCTAAAACCTCATAAAAATTTATCGGCGAGTGTAATTGAACAAGTAATCGTAATATACGTTTAGTATGCAGGGCAAGGTATATAATCGATGGTCATGTCTCTGAGGCCATAATGTCTCTAAAACCATTATCAGTAATGTTTAATCATGTATGCAAGGTTGGTGAGTATAATTATAGTGGGCGCTAGAGTGGCAGTCGTTAACGATCTGGTAACTTAAGCTATGTATGCCTAAATCACAATACTAGTAGGAGAATTACCAGTAGAATTTATATCTGTACTTGTTCTCTTTTAGTCTATCTATCTATAACTTCACGTCAAATCCTTGTCGGGTAGGCAGAGAACCGACGGCCACTTGATTCGATTCTTACACACCTCACTCGGTTCTTTAACAATAATTGCTCTTCTCGTGCACTTTCTAATAGAACACGATCAATTTGGTCAGGGTCTTGGACTTCCTCGACTCCTACATCCTTCCACTTTTGCGTTGTATATCGGATTTGTCATTCTTTCATCCTGCATTCTTTCTACATGTCCGAACCAACGAAGCATGCCTCTTCTTATTTTAACACCGACGCTATCTTTCAGATCAACTTTGTTTCTAACATCATCATTACGAATACGGTCTACAACCGTTATTCTTATTTCTTATTTAGTGTCCGTCATAATCCATATGTTGCATCGATGCAAGCTAGAAGCTTGAAATTTGACAAGTATTTGGTTTAAATCCATACTTCTAACAAAAAATACAATACAACAAAATCTGGGTCAAATTTGTAAGTCTTTTCTGTATGTAGGTACAATATATCAAACATTTTATTCTACTTAGCAAGTTACATGTAATTGCCCCATCATAAGACAAATTTGTGGTAATCTTTTGATGTTTGAATATTTTTGGTTCTCACTGGTTTTAGTATGAAATATACATGTTTTCAATATTGATATATGAGGCCAAAACCACGATTTATTTCTATCTTGAGATACACTAAATTCATATTCATGAAGTATAAGATATACATGAACGACTGATATTTAATAAAAATGATAGTTTCCTTAATGGTTTTTTACTTTCGTACATCGCATTTGAAATTTGTTTTTTAGGGTTCCGTACCCTAAGGGTAAAACGGAACCCTACTACCGAGACTTCGCTGTCCGTCCGTCCGTCCGTCTGTCACCAGGCTGTATCTCACAAACCGTAATAGTTAGACAGTTAAAATTTTCACAGATGATGTATTTCTGTTGCCGCTATAAAAACAAATACTAATAAATAGAATAACATAAATATTTAAGGGGGCTCCCATACAACAAACGTGATTTTTTTGTTCGTTTTTGCTCGATATTGATAACGGCAACAGGTAGACGCTTGAAATATTCACAGAAGATTTATTATATTCATTTTAAGAATAAATAATTAAATTAAAATAAAACAAATATTTAAGGGGCGCTCCCATACAACAAACGTGATTTTTTTGCCGTTTTTATAGATAGTGGTACGGAACCCCGACTCGCACTTGACCTATTTTTTTTACAACAAGGGACGGCGATCCATGCTTCAGTTGTGATTTCTATGGACATGTTCCCTACATGTCCATTATACCTACCTACTACCATAAGAAGCTACAAAGAATTTGCGAAAATGCCCATGGCAACGGGAACGAAGTCATAGAAAACCGCTAGTCTAGACATGTCATTCTATTAGGATTTATATGAAGCAATGAATGCATACGAAATTAGTGAGCAACGGTCGATCGAAAACTCGGCTCGATTAGTAAACAAGAAACGTTTCTGTAAGGAAGGTAAGCAAAAAACTGCTACGTAACATCCGCTGCTTTTAATAGCCTTTACAAAACCTTCTGTGGGATGATAATGGATATTGTATAAATTCTTTTGTGAGTGACTACTTAATCCATATCAAAAACTTACAGAATAGTCTTTGACAATATTGTATGCAATATTTTATTTGATATACTACCTATATACTTCCTTATTTCAACTAATTTTTGACAAAAAAAAATATTTTCTATAGATAGACGACTTTTACAACAAAATCCCTCTAGATATTGTAATAAAAACCTGTGTAATCTGTGGTGAAGTGCTGATGGCACAGTTAGTTCGTTATTTTTTTATTTTGTGTTTTTCTGTGTATGTATGTGTATGTATAAAAACAGTACGAGTATAAAGATAGCAGTCCTCATGAAAACATATGAATGTCAAAGAGGCGAGTGAGGTGGCTAAGGACCGAGTAATGTGGCGCTCGGTTCTCTCTTACCGTGAAGATGTTGTAATCCAGTAGTAATAATTCCTATGACATATATAGTCGATAAGAGTAGTTAAGTACCAAATTAAATAATGCATTACATTATTAAAGATATACGAGTTTATTCGTACAGCTAATTCTCTTCATAGTGACGTAACAAATTAACATTACACAGTACAATTACGGCAAACAATAAAGAAATGTCAATTTTGGACAAGGAAAAAGGAAACACGGCTTTTCATTAACTAGTACTACAAGTCATTCAATGAATTTGTTTGAAGGACACCACAATTGAATTTTTACTCAATGCATAATTAACATAGCCGTATCGAAACGGTACCGTGTGAAACATCACGACAGTCGACTTATTGATTGTGGCAAGACTTTGTAGTTTCATATGAATGTTTTATTATGACACTCTTAGATGAGTGTTCCGATTCAGGTAATGATCGTACGGCATGAACGGCATTGAATCCAAATGATGTTCAATGTTGAGCTTTAAGCCTAATGTCGTAAACTCCTTTATGCATTACCAAATATTTTCTTATTTACAAACTATAGAATAGAAAGCTTTGTTACTCGACATATTGTATCTTTACTAACATCGTTAGTAAGTAATAAATTCTCTTGATATATTGAATAATATATTTGAACGTATTTTTTTTTCAGTCCCAAAAAGTTAAGGATTAATTTCGGAATTTACGGGATTAAACAAAAACAAATAAAAAATCCTATAAAAATATGGCATGAAACAAAAACTACTTATTCCATCTGCCATCTTGTTCACCAGCTGATTTGATTAGTTTTTGTTTGGGCCGATGAACAGGCAGGTAAAGAGAACACAATAACCCGTCCAGGAAATTCTTAATTGGCAGTGGTTTTCTTTGAAATGGAAGTAGTACCCAGTCTGATTTGACGCGCCTTACCTCTCCCGTACAATCCTTGTTGTTCGTGAGCCATTGTCATTAAACTAACATAATACGTAATGACCCGATCAATATCGACAATATGGTCAAATTTTACGGATAAATACAAAAGAACATAGTAGAGCGTGGGGCCTAAGATTGTAAGTCTGATTTCATATCACCGCGTTTCCGCCCCAAAGTCAAAATAGATCATAAATTAACAAGCCATGAGTGTGTAACGACAGAAAAAAAAAATTATAATAATAAAAAATTGTTCAGGCAGGTTGTATGTCGTGTCAGGTGCAGTGTTACTGTATATACTTGCGTATACAGTGTGGGTTAGTATGTTTTGTTATTTTATATTTGTGAACACTTGCTTGGTGGTGAAGGAAATCATCGTGAGGAATCTCGCGCGTCCATGAAATTATATTTAGAAAGACATGTGACGTAACCTAAGAAAGGTCTGGTTTTCCCTCTGATTGTCCCTTCTGGGTTTCTGTCTAGGTTCAAATCCTCAGGGTTAGATAGCGGATCCTGCCAGTCCTAATGGATCAGGAAACGAGACAACGCTAGAAATAAGAACAATATTATTTTTAAACATGAAGGAAATATAACCTATGGAGAACATATTAGATCGATATTACGTAGTTACTCAATTCACCGCTACGAGTCGGGGGAAAGTTGAACGTGCAGCTCTTATTGGCTAGTTCGCGGACCAACATCGCGGGGTTGATCGGCTTATTGGTTAAAATGTTCTTCCATTGGTCAGTAGGCGCGAATCGCCGAGATATTTAGGTGCTGAAACACAATGTTTTTGTAAGCGGGGTGCCTTCATGTGCAGTCACGTGGTTTATTGATTTGTATTTTTATACCACTAACTAGGAAATAAATTTGCCTTACCTGTGATAGGAAGCAAACAACGAAAACTATGTTCCTTTCCTTCATTCTATTGCAAAAAAGTTTAAGAGATATAAATGAGTATTTTATCTAGAGTATTATATGTATTTAATAAATAGATATTGTTGGACAAATTACACAGCGTTGTGTTATGGGTACTAGACAACTGATAAACATTTATTTTTTTGGAAATACATACTTATTTAGAAAATACCCAGCCCAAGACAAATAGACGTGTTCATGCACACAAATGTTTGTACTGTGTGGGAATCGAACCCACGAGCGTTGGTGTCAAAGTAGCGTAACAGCGCGTTACACCACTGCGCCACCGAGCTCGTCAAAAATTTAAGGTTCAGTCATTTCAATTCATTTAGTTAACCAGAGTTGTAGAAGAAGTCCTCGGCATTTCCTGTCTTCAATAAATCGCATTAAAATTAACCATATGGTGAAGCAGGTGGGTCAGTCTGCCAATCAATGAGGGATAGGATGCAATTGGAACATCTGCTCTCTACTGATTGTATCCCGTCGTAACCAGGTGCTGTCTTTAAGCTGTCGTTGTTAATAATCTGTTTATAACTTCACACCAAATCCCTTGCGGGGTAGGCAGGAATGACCGAGCGCCACATAACTCGATCCTTACAAACCTACAGAAGCGAGTGCGCTTCTGTAACATTTATTGCTCTTCTCACGCACACTCGCCGGTTTCTAAGGCTCCCGTACTTGCTCACGCTCGCGGCTCACCTTCTGATAAAACACGATTTGGTCATTTGTCCTTCTTCAGCTCCTAGTAATTCTTTCTTCCTGCATTCGTTCTCTTCTTATTTTAACACCGACTCTTTCAGACCAGCTCTGTTTGCTAACATCATCATTGCGAATACTGCTTTGCGGCACAAATTTTGCACAAAGCTCGCATTTCGACCGCGTTTATTCTACTTTCAAGCTCTCTCTGCCATACCCAGCTCTGGCTCAGCACTGCAATAGCGAGCTGTGCCTTCTGGCTCTAGCTTTTACTGCAAAGTTTTCCTAACGCTCCATTCACACTATTCCCAGCACTCGTCTTTCCACATCAGCGGAATACCTACCTTCCATCCATGCAGAAAGCGCATTCAAGATATAGCTCTCATTAGTTCGTTCCAACACTTCGTCATCAAGCGTAATCTTTACATAGGTTCTTCTCTTATTGTGTTGTTAAGAAATAGTATATTTCATTACAAGTGCGGAAAGCCTGTCATTGCAAAGAGTTCCGACAAATGTCTACCCGAGCCGAGGCGCAGCCGAAGGTGAGGGTTGACAGTCGGAACTCTTTGCAATGACGGTTCCTCACGTGTACTGAACAACTATTTTTAATACAGTTGCAAAAAAATTAAGCAATTTAATCAAATAATAAAAACACAATAAACTCAACTAACTAGGAAAATGGCGCCAACCGTAAAAGAATATAAGCAGAGATTTTCTTTTGTTTTCTTCACCTTCTGGGTAGGCAAAGGGAACTATGCCCATACAGCCAAGTCTTCAGTAGAATTTTTTTATTGATATGAAATGAAAATGAAATTTAATGAGATGAAATGAAATGAAACCTAACCTAACTCATTGAATCAAATCATTAAATCGGATATTGAAACAAATTAGTAGCTTCTTTTTAGAAATATTTGCATGAATCATAAAAACTTCCATGAATTTTTTTTAGTAAAAACTTCGTGGTTGGTTTTTTCTTTTTAATAGACATTATTTTGACAGTTGGGAAAGAGAACGCACAAGTTCGGAAAAGGTAAAGAAAAAGCTCGAGTATGTAATAGCCCACATCCCGAACGCTATACGTCCCTGCAATACGCCACTTTTTGAGCAACTGTATTAAAAATATCTATAAATTATGATATCCTAGTACCTATAATAGATAACTATTCCTAAGTTTTATCCAATGAGTGTTTATTTTTACTAGTGTTTATTTTATTTTTATATTGCACCTACAACATATGCAATTTTGCGTCATTATTAAAGACCTAGAAAGTTTAGAGATGATATTCATAGTAATATATAAAGAGAAAGAGTTTCTTTGTGTGTGAACGCGTGAGTACGCGCTAATCTCTGAAACTACCTACTGGATTCGAAAATTATTTTTGCATTTGATAGCCCAATTCTTGACGAAGGTTATAGGCTATTCAACATCACGATACGACACTTAAAAGCCGAGTAAAAGCAAGTAGAAAAAGCGGTTCCCACGGAATACCGGGATACGCACAGACGAAGTCAGGTTGCAACTAGTAATTTTTGTATGTACGTCAATTCCTTCAGAAGCAATTCCGATTTTCTTTATCAAAAAAGACGTCTGGAAATTAATTAATTTCGAGAATTTTAATACAATTACAAGTACAAAAGTATAAAGCGAAATAAGCCGAAATAGGATTGAATTTATTTAAACAGCAGTGCATATGCACAGGTATAATATTACAGAAAGTGTAAACAAAAACTATTCAGGATATACTAGTACGCGCCGCTTGAGCGCAGTTCTTCGAGTCTCAGAACAAGGTAAAATAATTTATGCAGTATTGTTTATTACGAGTATGACCGTCACATACATGACTTTCTAAATAATAGTAAAGTCTGCAAACGCACTAAAAAAATAAACATAAATATATACGCAAATATGTTTGCCGCAGTAATAAACAACACAATGACAATTAAAACTTACTCCTCTTGGACGTGCCAAAGCCATCTTCGTGGCCGTTGTACATTGTATCCTCATCGTACTCGTAAACCTTGAAACTTTCGAAAGAATACAGCTTGCCGGCTTTTATATCTATTCAATCACTAAAACGAGCTATAAAACAGCTCTAAATATTTGTACACAGTTCGAGGAAGCGACGTCGAAGATCCAAAAGAGTTGCGTCACTGTCCACACTGCATAAACAGTTCAAACGAAGTAGTCCCGGTTGATAATAATGTTTACAATCACTTCGACGGAAGGGTAATTACGAACATGGCTATTGTTTCCGAACAATGGTTGAATCGCGAAATATTTCAAAGAAAGTGTTCGCGATCTCAGAGCGAGTAGAGAGTTGATAGACACGGAGGCCGGGAGCGTCGTCGCTGGCGACCGCGTGTCGTCTGTCTGGGCTGCAGTAGGGGACACGCCGCGCCGCGCCGGCGCCAACAACTGTGTCAGACACGGCGCCCAGCAGCCAGCCACCCCGGAATCTCACCTACGCTTGCAGGGTGAACTCTCGTGGACAGGCGATTATTCAGAATTTAGCCGATGAAAGCAATCAGTATGTCACCTGACGCGAAAATTGGCTAGTTGTTGACTGTATCAAAAATAAATAAACCGTCAGCTAAATTTTTAAAAGTTACAAAACTTAATACGTAACAGTTTTAGCTTGTAGCCACAATCATGATTTTCATCAGTAAAACATAAATAAAATAAATCATTGCTTAGATTTCTAATTGCGGTCTATATTGAGGTCATCACCATCCTAGTAGTCCGTAAATTTCAAATTAGTAAAGCACCCGGGGGTCTATGGAAAAGAGCAAATATATAGCAAATATATATATATATAGCCTTTGAAAATCTATATAAACATTATACAGACACAGGAACAATGCGACCTTATTTTAAAGTTAAAAAATAACATCCTATTCTTCTAACCCCTCTTTATGATACTTCAATAAACCCTAAACTGAATGTATTAGTTCACTATCGAGAAATACTGTGTCACGGTGGAGATAATGTAATACGTATAACACTATAGCTATAACCACATTAAAAATCCATCCAATTGACCGGCTCAATTACCACTAAAGCAGGCTCATAAAAACTACCCTAATTTCAGGATGATACATTTAAAGTAATTTAAAATTGCTTCTTTAAATTCTGTCGCATATACTTAGACTGACCTAACATGCGTGTTAAAATTGTGTAGGTTGCATGTGACTGATCAAAGCCAGTGACGTCATTCTGTACGTTTCAGTTGTTTTCATTGAATTCGAACTTTTACACTGGAACACTTAATATTTTCAACATTAAAACAAAATAAAAACCCGCCGCGGTGCATTATGCACTTTATAATAAAAACTAGCCGGTGTTTAAATTCAGAACTATTTGAGTATTAAATTTCGTCTAAATCTCTTCAGCTATTTTTCAAATATTCCCAAATATCCCCAAAAACTTTCCCATTTATGATATGAATTAACGCTTAGTCTCGTGAAAACTCAAAAAAAATGCTACGAGAAGGTTAGAAAGAGAAAATAATCACGGACGAAGTCGCGTGTATCAACTAGTAGGATATAAAGTTGGGGATTTTAACCGACCTAAACAGGCACAAGGTCTAATATAAGTAACGAATGTTTTTTTACATATTTATTTTTATCTATTTACTTTGAAAACGTAAGCCGTTTTCAATATTTCGTTTACTATTTAAACAGTTAGCTATGAATACTGTCTGCTATGAAGTCAGAATTTAGACAAAGACCTATATAATCACTAAACCTTGAACAATATGCGATGAAGTTGAAATTGGCCGGTAGGAAGGCACATACAGCGGGACGCTATAACTCACCCGCATCAATCGCTTTAATGCTGAGTGGGAAAACGTCCATTGATCGGAGGCTCAACATTAGTGCGAAATTGGAAGCTTTTCTCGCTCTCCCTACTCCACGCCATTCTATTTTTAGACTCGACCAAATCATAAGCTTTTAAATCGGTACTAGCCAACACAGATACGCCTACCTTCTACTATATTACGCAATAAATTAATACTATGCTAACAAATCTGCCGTCTAGTCTAGACGACATACGCAACAGAGTATAGTAAAACTAAATCCGTCCCTCTTGACATAACGACGTCGTTTTATACCCACAATATAGGTATCCAGTTGGAAGTGACAAAATAATATATAATTATCTTGTGTTTAATATATTCAGAAGTAGGTGTAGTATCTCTTATACCGCGTAAGCAAGCGGGGATGGCGCCGACCGAGCTTCTGTAGGCTGTGGAATATTCGTTTCGCCCTTGACGTAGTAAAAAAATCGGCCAAGTGCGAGTCGGACTCGCGCACGAAGGGTTCCGTACCATTATCTATAAAAACGGCGAAAAAATCACGTTTGTTGTATGGGAGCCCCCTTAAATATTTATTTTATTCTATTTTTTAGTATTTGTTGTTATAGCGGCAACAGAAATACATCATCTGTGAAAATTTCAATTGTCTAACTATCACGGTTCATGAGATACAGCCTGGTGACAGACGGACGGACGGACGGACGGACGGACGGACGGACGGACGGACGGACGGACGGACGGACGGACGGACGGACAGCGGAGCCTCAGTAATAGGGTTCCGTTTTACCCTTTGGGTACGGAACCCTAAAAAAGTAGAGTGTTTGAAATGTCAATCAGTCTGTTTCTTCTTATATTACACACCCCGAGGCGCGCGTGTGTGTATTATTATCACTTAAAGCAGGATTTCAACCCCGCATTGAATTTCAGCGGCAAAAATAGTTATACATGTACGAGTATAAGGAACTTACAGTAACGTAACAAAGATTTAATGTGGTTCTTTGTAAAGAAAAATCTAAACTGATTTTGATTGTCCTTTTTGGATCCATTGGAAAACTATCACAACAAAATGCTATTGATTTTTTTTTTTCAGAAATTACCCAGTCTCGACGTTTCAACGAGTGGGGTTACCTGAGGGAGACAATTAAATATTGAGTGAGGATATATTTAACAGTGGGTTCCATACAAGTGTATATATGAAATCTGAACAATTTCGCTCTGTTTTCGGGTTCTAGTGCAATAAAATTCACATAAAGCACAATAACCATGACCGACACTTATGTAAAGACTTTTCAGTTTCAGAAACATAAGAATTACAAAAAAATAATGATGCATTATTTGTAGACGAACAAACTGTAAGTGATGCAATAATGCAAAATTCAGATACATTGTTCAAAAGAAGTTAGACAACGTTAACGTCACTTGGCTTATGAAAGCCAGAGTGGATAAGACAAATTGCGATACGTAACCAGTTCATTGTTGTCTAGCAAACTATATAAAACAGACTGAAGTGGCGTGCTCTATTTCTGGATTGTGCACGCTTTGACGTATATATACTATCTTGATCAAGCCTCTTATGAGACGAGAAAATAACAATTTATTGTAGCTATGTACAATTGCTAACTTCCGCGGTTTTTAATGCTATATCCGTAAGCTGAAGATAAGCTCATTAAAGAAACATTATCGGAAAGTCAAGTAAATGTAGAAGTAGTTAGTACGTAAGGCTCATATTTATTTTTTATATTATTAAATTCAATTTCTAAAATTTGATTACTTAAATTAGATTTGAAGCATTTAGAGGTACATGTCCGGATTAGAACCGGGGACCAGTTGGTCAATAGGTATGTTCTTTATCCACTGGGCTAGCACTGCTCTCTGAACTTTTTAATTTTTAGGGTTCCGTACCCAAAGGGTAAAACGGAACCCTATTACTGAGGCTCCGCTGTCCGTCCGTCCGTCCGTCCGTCTGTCACCAGGCTGTAGGTATCTCTTGAACCGTGATAGTTAGACAGTTGAAATTTTCACAGATGATGTATTTCTATTGCCGCTATAACAACAAATACTAAAAAATAGAATAAAATAAATATTTAAGGGGGCTCCCATACAACAAACGTGATTTTTTTTGCTGTTTTTATAGATAATGGTACGGAACCCTTCGTGCGCGAGTCCGACTCGCACTTGGCCGATTTTTTCTATACACTATTAATCCGTGAAGCTGTTTCCGAGATATCGATATCTCGAAAACAGTTCCACTGATTAGAATAATTCAAGCTGTGTTTTGATAAAGTAGATTCGAAGAACGTATGTTTCTTCTCTATTATCCTATGCTTTGTTAATGCTAAACGCTAGAATAGAAAGTACTTGATAAGAACGTACATAAAAAAATCGGCCAAGTGCGAGTGGGACTCGCGGACTAAGGGTTCCGTACCATTATCTATAAAAAATGCAAAAAAAATCACGTTTGTTGTATGGGAGCCCCCTTAAATATATATTTTATTATATTTTTTAGTATTTGTTATTATAGCGGCAATAGAAATACATCATCTGTGAAAATTTCAACTGTCTAACTATCACGGTTCATGAGATACAGCCTTGTGACAGACGGACGGACGGACGGACGGACGGACGGACGGACGGACGGACGGACGGACGGACGGACGGACGGACGGACGGACGCACGGACGGACGGACGGACAGCGGAGCCTCAGTAATAGGGTTCCGTTTTACCCTTTGGGTACGGAACCCTAAAAAAGATACGAGACGAACACAGAAGCTTCTTTTCAGTCTTGAACGCCACCGATACTCTCTTCAAACAAACATCAACTCCCTTTCTTACCACAAACATTCGAACGGGGTCAGCACGCAAGTCACGGGATCTCAGACGTGTTTATTATGCTACTTTAGAGTTGCGACCAGACCAAAGCTATTATTACCTGTCAAAATATGTATCTTATATTTGATGGATAGTAATAAAACTTTTAAAGCGCATAACAAGATTAAATAAAAATATTAGTAAAACATTCCTATACGAGATATAAAATGGAACTATAAACAAGTGTGCCTGAATAGACTCATTATCCAATAAAACGAAATATCTGCAGCATGAGATAACTCTTCATCTGTAATCATACTCGCAAATCGAAATCGAACTTTGACATTTAGAGAGCAACATTAGCCGCACCAACCTGGAAATGTTATTTTAACTGGGACAGTATGGCGCTTACACACAGCATGGATTTTTGTCCATGACCACATTTACTTCTAACAAGAATCACATGTTTCACTATAAACAATGACACACGTATATAGAACATCTTTTACTCTCTATCTCTCTCTATCTATTACTTACATACACTTACCTTTGAAAAAATATTCTGTCATGTTACTAACAGAATAGACCAAACATATGCAGTTTTCGCATTCAACTACTACTAAATCAAGAAATTTTATATACACACTATCAATCCAAGATGTTTAATCTGAAATGAGAGCCCGCATAACAAAATTTGGAGCAATTGTTAATAAGGTTCCACTCGGCGTCCTCGCTTACCTCTCACCTATACATGTATTAGGTATCTTCAATTTAACTATCTGATAAAACTTCGTGTGTTCTTTAACTTCTGGTCCTAGAGACTGGAGATTCGAAACGGATACTCTGGTACGGTTTCATACGGCTACATATATATGTGTACTACAGGGATATATAAAAAAGGATTTGTATAAATATGAAACAGTACGAAGAATATACACTTCGAATCTCAAACCCACCAGGGACCAGAAGTTAAACCTGTGCATTGTCTATTCCATTGTTCCGTAAAGAGTATACCATGTGGATGAACTAAGAAAGAATTTGTATAATTACACATAGGAACATGTACACACACATAAATTTCAAACTGCAAAAGATTTATATTTCAGAATGCAAAATCAATGTAAGTTTACTACTTTTTACTCAGTTTTGATACGTACAATTGGGGTACAAGTGGCTATTACTTTTGATACACACCTCATCTGCAAATGGCGTGTATAACCTGTCAACTACCAAACAATCATCAAGGATCAAACAAAAAAGAAATAGGGCATGGCGATATTTATCAACCGACGGGAAAAGTAGCTACATCTTACAGAAGACTGTAACCAGATAACTTTTTAGGGTTGTCGCGTTACTATGATTGAGTGAGGCTCCAAGAGAGTTATTGTGTTGGTAGCAAGACTCGCAACGTGCGAGCGACACACCTTTTATTGCAATCGATAATCGGCCACGGTGATTCCTTCACATCATATAGGTACTTGATTACCTTTTGTTTGTCATATAAGAGCCAAATATACATACCTATAGGAATAGCTGTAATAGATTGTTCATGTAGTTTAATAGTTACGAAGTGTGTTCCCGGCACAAATTTTATCGATGCAGGACTGAGAGCGTAAGGCGGAAAAGTGCTGACCCCATGTGATGCAAACTGCAGATACGTTACATTATCATTTATGTGCGGTCTTTTACACACTCAAAGGAAAGGAAAATGCAAACATCAACTACATAGCTATCTACCACATTGCTGCATAACAAGCATAAATTAATGTTATATGCTAAAATAGAGACTTTTTTATGCATAAATTAATGTGCCGAATGAAAACTTGTAAACAATAAACTGAAAATAACTTTATTGAAATCGACTATCATCCAAATCGTTCTTTTAGTTTGATAATATTTATTTATTATTTATTAGTGTCCATAGGAGACGAAGTGTGTGTCACTTATGTACCTGAGACTTATATCATCAAAGCTTCATCAAATCACATGTCATAATCACATGGGACCATCAGAAAAGTAAGCTCATGAAAAAATTAGGAAGACCGGCGGATAATAATAAAAAAACTTTTTATCTATTTAATACTTCAACCTTCTCTGAATTTACATTAACAGAATATAGTTTAAACGAGAAACGAGATATAGTTTAAACTAATCAAAAACGGTTAAATTTCCGAGATAGCGAACATACATAAAACACGACCAGTGCAGTGCAAGTCGGATTCGCAAAAAAAGAGTTCTGTATGTCACACACAGCCAACATTGAACACTCCTATTTTGGAGAAAAATAAAACCTGACAGCAATGTAAAGAAATGAAACAAATCTGAAAAATCTTTTGAATATCAGAGAAAAACGTACATAAGTTGGTTAGAGAAAATTATATTCACACATATTAAAGAATTGCAATATCCATAAAAACTTCAGATGTTTTTACAAAATGAAAGCACATCAAAGGTCGAATCAAGGTCGGCTTCGAGTCGAGTAGAGCTAGTGTGCACACGCGTCTGTACTGTGTGTGTGTGTGTGTGTTTCACTGGCTGCATCTGATTGATAAATATAATTTACATATTTAAACAGTGTCTTGTAAATTGACTGAAATCAACTCGGTACTAAATTACAATGGTTGGTTGACATCAATGCGCCTCGTTCCATCCATTTAGTAGCAGTCTTAAAACTTAATATTTTCCCATAAAGTAAGACGTTTGAATGAGTAATGACGCAGAGCGCGCTAATTATGCAAAAAAAAACTGTTTCCACTCGACGACAACTGAACACACATGACCTTTTACAGAAACAACGGGAATTTCATTCTCAACTTGGAATATCGAAACGCTAACAAATGCCGTGAATGATTAGAACGTGTCTTGAAACGCATTATTCATTCAATTGAAGTATTATATCCCCCCCCCCCCCCCCCGTATCTCCAGTTGGCCAAATTAACTTCGGCGCATTTTAAATAAATTAAAAGAGTTTATTTTTGGGGTTCCGCAAGCCGTAATCGGGACATTACTTTGCAGTCTCTCCGTCGGTAATTAATTAGTATGTGACTAGACTGTCACATACTAATTAATTACACAAATGAGTCATAGACCTTAAATTTAATTAAAAATTATAAAAATGTAGGTACTTATTACTCTTACGTGAAGTGTGATGTGTCATTGTTAAGAGCCCATGAAGTAAAGTGTAAATATACCTTTTCTTAATTTTTTAATCGAGAATGAAACAATTGTAAGCCCGCAAAGTAGACATTTTTAATCATTTTTTGTGTCCGGGTTGTGTCTCAAAAACTAAACTGGTTAGGAATTTCCAATTTCTGTACACCCTACTCCACATACTGTATTTATATAACCAATGCTGAAAAACCCAGCTCATAATGTAGCTCATTTACTAAATCTGTTTTAAAAAGTGTATTTATCATCCTAAATATTTTACGGTAGTATGGAACCTCCAGTATGTTATTCGGAATCGCAATTGATCGATTTTTTATTTCAAGTAACGCAAGTACTTGATCGGAACGGCTTATGTTGTCCTGACGCTGAATTAGGATGATAATTTTCATACTAAATAGTGGGTTACAAAACATATGTGAAACCTCAGTGATAATTTATTTGTTCCCATGACGTCTCCTCAATTAACTCCTGAATATTATGTCTTTTTGTATTCGTCGTCTCGCTGAGTGGTTATTTATGGTAATATTATGCAAAAGAGCGGTCCCATTCCCCAATCTCTAATGGAGGAACACTTGCTATCTGAAGACAGTAAATCGATAAAATGTATCGGGAACAGACACGCGAGACGTTTCGAATACGCTGGTAACCTTGACATCGATATAGTAAATGCCTGCCTACCCTCCATTGAGTTTCATACGATTTTGTTAACAATGACGTAGTACATGTGTCTTTTCGTCGCACACGTTTAGCACCGAGAACGAAGTAAGTTGTCTGTTAATTTTGCATTTTATATTGGCAACACTGTGTACGACTTTCTGAGAAACTCGGTGGAGCAGTAATTAGTAACACTATATTGACACCAGCAATCGTGGGTTCCCACACACAAGACAAATATTTGTGTGTATATATATATAATACATGTCTGTTTCTCTTAAAAATACCCAGATTTTGAAGAGAGGTATGGCGACCTCACAGAAAACCGCAACCAAATAACAATTGGGGTACACTGAATTAAGTTCAATTTAATCCCCTAAGACTTGAGTGTGCACATTTACCGCGAAATAGTCCCCATTTATCGTAGCTCCTCGATTAGAAGGTGTAACCCTCAGCGTTACACCTAGCATTGGTATCCTGGGTGTCGACATATCGAGCGATGTACGGTTTCGCGGTCATCTGGAGGGGCAAGGCTAAGTTGGCGTCCAAGAAGATTGGTGTGATCAAAAGAGCTAAGCAATACTTTACACCTACGTCAGCATCGCCTTCAACTTTATGCCAGTGATCTCCGCTCGGCTAAACTTACTTTGTACACAAAGAGACGTTGCTACTCTTTGTGTACTGTACTGTACAAATTGTATCATGTGGAGTGTTCGGAGGAGCTGTTCAACTTAATACCAGCCGCTAAGTTCCACTATCGTACCACTCGAATTTCACCCTCACCATCTCGATGAGAGGCAATCCACTACAGTACTCTTTTTGAGCCATTTTCTACCATGTACGGTGAAATTGTGGAATAAATTTCCCTCAGTGGTGTTCCCAAACAAACACAATATGGGTGCCTTCAAGGAAAGAGCCGATGTTTCCTACAGCTGGCAACGGATCAGTGACCCTTTGGTGTTGCTGATATCTATGGGCGGTGGTGACCACTTACCATCAGGTGACTCACATGCACGTTTGCGCCCCTCTAATATAAAAAAAACTCCCTGTAGGGTTGTTGTGCCTGCAAGTGAGTGAGGCTAGGAGTCATGTCCAAAGAAGTATCTGTGTTATTAGCCGGGGTGGCAATGCACAAATGATACCTCAACTCTAACTCGGTGAATAAGTGAAATGCAATTCTTTTACAATATTAATTCAATATCAAGCTTCTTCAATCCGTGAAGAAGAGTATTATCGGAGGCGTATATTCCCACTATGCAGTGGGAGTAACACATAAGGAGGTCCCTTTTAACTCTTAAATACATGTTCATGTTTTAAAAATAGGACATTAAGTTACTAGTATACAGAATTGAACCTATACATTAAAATGTGTGGCAATGACATAATATAATATTGTTTATGTTGTTGCTTAACAATTCTTGCCAATCCCAGAACTAGTACCAGCGTTAGTAGTGTCCTTTAGTCCCAAAATACTGGAATTGTTATAATGGTCTTTTTTTTTATATACAACATTAGGGTGTAAATAAGCATATACAAGAAGTATCACTCAGTATTTTGACGAGCTCTTTGGCACTGTAGTCAGTGACGCTGCTTTGGCAACACTACTCGTGGGTTCGGTTCCCACACAGGACAAATATTTGTGTGCATGAACATGTCTGTATGTATTAGTCTAGGTGATTTTAAGAGGGCGCATGAAAGCAGCACATCTGGGGGAAGTACCTCCATCTCAACGAAAACTGCAACCAAATAATAACAATGTTGCGGGTTATTGTATTCATGCCTGTGAGTAAGCTCCTCAGGGCTTGCTGTCTTAGCAGCAGAGGTGGCATAGCGCAAGTGATACTTAATGTATTGCAAGCATTCATAGGCTATAGTAACCACTTTACATCAGGAGAGCCATATGCTTCTCGACATTGTATAAGTAGAAAACTCAAGCATTACCTCCCCCTGAAAGCAATGCCAATGATTTTACTATTATTTAAAAAATCAACTGTATCAAAAACTTATCAGTAAACAAATTATAATCCACTGATTACAGGTCCAGCTTACTTACACCTAGTTACAGGAAAATATATGGCAAATTCATAATCAATAAACGTTAATAGTACAAAATACATTATTACTAATTAGACAGTGTATAAAGCGCACATCAATTAACCATTGATGCTCTCAGTCAGAACGCTGGCATATACATAAAAATTCTAATTCTATCGAATTTAGTGGTACCACTAAATTTGTGTTCTCAGATTTATGTACATTTTGCTTACTCCGTACATATATATATACTCCGTATATACCCTATTAAGTAGACATGGAATGGATAATGATCTTGATGGTAACTCTAGCAATCCAACTGGGTATTTACAGTATTGACATACAATTATGCACACATTACATTTGCATACTCTTATCATACGAAAGTGGTGTGTGAAAGTATATATACTATCTATCTATCTGTAACTTCACACCAAATCCCTTACGGGGTAGGCAGAGAGAACTAAGCGCCACGTGACTAGATCCTTACATACCTCACTTGCTTCTTTAACAATCACTGTTTTTTTCATACATGCTCACTGATTTCTAGGGCTCCTGACATCACCTTCTGATAGAACACAACCAATTTGATCATGGTAGGTAAGTCTTGGCCTTCCTCGGCTCCTACATCCGTCCACTGTTCCATTGTATATCTGCTTCGTCATTCTTTCATCATGCATTCTTTCTACATGTATAATACAATATTAGTAAACATTGTAGCTAAATAAATTATTAATCCCTGTAAGGTCTGTTTACAGCAAACAGCTGTTTTCAGATATAAACATATTTTTAAAAAGATGACAAATTAATGCAAATCCTGCAAAATTTATTATATTTTACCATAATTTCAAAAGTTTTAAGTAATAAAATACTACAACCATTTGTATTTGTAGACCTCTTCTTACCAGTAACTTTATTAGTTTTTGTTCAAACCTGCAGTTATGTATATGAACAATAATGGCAACTTTTTGACCTGAGAATTGTTATTTATAAAAGGCCAGTAATTCATCATATCACAAACACATCTAACTTGTTGAGAAAATTATTATTTAGAACCACAACAATGTGGTTTGCTTGTATAATCAAATTAATATTTTCTTTACCTCTAAAATCAAGTGTAAACAACTGTGAAAGTAGATATATTTTTCAAGAATACTGCAATCTGACCTACATAGCCAAAAAGTGAAGAGAGCATGCAATACATGCATACATGATCTCAATTAGTGCTACCATCCAATAGAACATGTGTTCATTAAATAAAATAAAGAGAAACTCGTGTTCGTTTTCTTTAGAAATTTAAACATACCTTCGAACTTTTATATCAGGAAGGTATGAAAAATTTTTACATAATGTCCAAACTTGAGAAAATATTTTAAACTTTATAATATGTGAAACAAACAACAATAGCACTATGAATAACATTTAAAGAAGCTACATTATAAACTTTTGTTAAAGCCTCTGAACTAAATATGGGAATATGAAACTGTTATTAGTGAAATACAACGGATAGTGAACTGTGTAACCATAAACTTACCTTCTTTGACATTCTTGGAAGATTGGGACGATGACACTCCGGGTATAGTTTTATCACTAGCACAGTACATTGTAACAACTTAAACAAAATGTATATGGATAAGTCACTCTCATCTAACCAATTTTCGCATATTATCAAAACGACTTGATAACGCAACACATATGCACATAACGCGAAACACGGCAGCCATACCACATTCCGGTTGTAAATATCGGTTCGGTGCTGTCATAGACAATTCTAACAAAAAGATGAAAATTAACTGTCAAAGTCGTAAAGCTTCTTCTTCCTTTTGTTGTTAAACTAAAATTTCCATTTTAACAGAGCTACGTGCTTCGGATTACGGTTTTCTACTCAAATTTAAAAATAAATAGAAATTCCTACACAAATGACAAATATGTGGACTAGGTAGATGAAATAAATACAATGCGGTCGATCGTAAGCATAGTCTTTTTCTGCGGAACGCTCCTGGCGGAGCGGTTGTGGTCGTCATGAGGGAGGGTTGGAGGCAGGCTTGCTCGCCTCACAATGTCCCGCCATCTCATCAGATTTGTGGCACTTCTTGTGCATTCATGCAATGACCCGCCTAGAACATACTTTATCTGGTCGGTCCATCTCATAGGCGACCTGCCTCGCGATATTGTACCTTCGACCACCAGACGTTCGATTGAATCACATCTACGTCTCAAGTCATGGCCGAAAAATAAACATTTGTTTGCATGAACATGTTTTTTATACAACATCGGGGACACACAAGCTTACGGCTCACCTGACATAAAGCGGTTACCGTCATGTTGTCACCCACATGTTGTCATCCCTGCTGATAACACAGCAACTCCTTAGGAGCTTACTGAAACCCTTATTCAATAATAATCCAGGGAGTTGTTATTTGACTGCGGTTTATTGATTTTATTCGCCCTACCTCTTTTGAAAATATCCAGACCAAAACTAACAGACATGTTCATGTATACAAATGTTTTTCTTGTGTGAGAAATGGGAATCGAACCGACGCGTCAGTTCGATTGGTCCCGACGAGGGTTAGTGTTAAAATAGCATTGCTAATTATTTCGCCACCGAGCTCGTTATTGTCTAAGTCATCTTGATCTCGTTATTTATAAAAGCAACAAACGCAAAAAGCAGTCCGACTGGGGATAGGCCTCTACTTCAGAGAAAACCGCAAACAAATAACAACTCCTTGTTGTGTTGCTGTGTATGAGGTTTTAAGTAACCGATCGATCGAATTTAAAATCACCCTGTATTTACTTCATCCACGCAGCCACCGTTGTTCGATGTAATGTAAGAGATCCAAGATAAATGTAGGACTGAACCACTTCACAGTTTGCGGTCTGAGTTACATCTGGCTGGTTACTATTAGCGTGATCCATGATCATTTGGTTGCGATTGATATTTAGTACGAACTCCAGGCTTACGCATTTCATTCTGTGAACAATTTCTTCCATATGACGTTCACTAGTTGCGAACAGGGTGGTCTCATCAGGACACTGCAGGTTAGGAATCCTGTATCCACCAACTGTTACACGGTTATGATAACAAAATCTCGTTATGACGATACATTTCGTGGTATCGTGGTACCTTCAAAATTCGTTTATTCCGAAAATTTCCTATCGCTATCATCTTTAACAGAACATTTTAACTGCTGCAAGAGTCGTTTATCTGTGTATTCCCAAATACAAGAAAATATTATGAATTTTGCAATGGAGGAAATAGTATGTAATCGAATCCAGTGGAGGAACCGCTGCCAATAAACTACATTAAGAAGACGAAGATTCGTATCCGTATCCCATATAAAATTCCCAATTTTCATTTGTAATAGAAACATTGAACAAGTAAAATAATTTTATAAGTTATAATTATTCATTATATAAAGTGAATAAGCATGATGCAACATCAATATTGGGTAACTAAAAAGACGGTGTTGAAAAAACTAGGAACAAAAGAAGATGATTGTGTTGTATCATCCGATGCGGAGCTAGATGCAAAATTAGAATTATTCCGATCAATATCAGACAGCTGCTTGCAATTACAACGCGTATTAGATCAGTATCAGCAGCGTCTGTGTATTTTGGCTCAAGAGGAGAACTCTTTAGGGAAGTTTTTACGCGATGCAGGGAAGAATGGTGATGCTTCAGGGAAGCATATGATATCGGCTGGTAAAGCAATTTCTTTCTCCGGTCAGCAACGGTTATCAGTAAGAGGCCCATTGTTGAGGCTTTATCATGAAGTGGAGACTTTCAGGGCGCGAGCTGTTAGCGATATGCGTGCGACCGTATCCGCAATGGAAAAGGCCCGTATTGAGTATCGCGCAGCACTTAGTTGGATGAAGTCTACTAGCGCTCAGCTAGATCCTGATACAGGTCGTGGCCTTGATAACTTTCGGAAGGCACAGCGACAAGTACGGGAGAGTAAAAAGGTGTTTGATAAACTTACACTAGATGTTTTGCAAAAGGTAAACTTTGTCAATGTTTTAACAAAAAATGCTCTAATATAATGTATGGTTGTTAATTTTTCGTCGTAAATGTTTAAAAATCTTAATAACCAACTTCACATTGAGAAATGTCAATCAGAGTCAACCTTAGGGTTGCAAATTTGTATGCTGGCTTCAGCTTGGTGCATAAGCTGCAGTTTAGGTGTCTGAAGACTTCTAAAGTTCGACTGACAAATCAAGAAATGGATGTACTTATTATTAATGTGAGCAAGGAGCACATTAGTTATGTGGAGCCACCTATATGTTAATATTGAAGCTATCAAATATTATTGTCATGAATATTTTTCACATTTTTATTTCAATTATTTATAGAAGTAGCAAGATAATGATAACCTGGTAACAGTCACAAAACAGCACTATTCTTAGGATACATAAGGTAATATTCGTTATGATGCTGCTTACATTATTCTTAACCTGTTGCACACTGATAACATGAAAAATAACCACAATTATTGCTGCCAACTGTGGTGTATCCTTTGAATGCATTGTGACTTCTTAGCCATGCCAACTAGCACAAAAATTAATTAATATTTGGCTACCTAGGGAAGATGTGTATGTTGTATACAATACTGAATAATCAATTTTGTGTAATAAGTAATGATAAATAAAATCTGTCTATATCTTCACACCCTGTCTGTGATAAAGTGGGCAGAGCAAAACACAGCATCATCTCTTCAACATTCAAAGCTCTTTTTAGGCACACTCGTTCCTTACATTTCACGGTCATATATGACCACACGGGTTTCGAAGGGTTAATTATGAAATCTTCACCAAATTTATTTGAAACCATCCATTCTAAAGATTAACCTGTCAGAACCCGTTGTATACTTTCATTACGCGCATGACTGATATCAGTCACTCAGGGCTTGACGGGTTAAAATAATATTCAAAATAAGTTCACTAATGACTGGGGTAATTCTGAAAAGGAATAAAAAATATAGATAAACCAATTGCAAAATTTTCTTTTCCATTAAAATCAATATGATTTCAATCCTTCTATTTAGAATTGTAGCATACCATATCTATATGCTATGGTAGGCTCAGTACTTCTTGTTTGCTTACCAATAAATACATGAATTCTGTGTCTGCGACTAACTTTCCTATTGTAATGAGATATATAACAAGTTTATTGAAAATTTTAGGACTATGTTTTGAGCTGTAATGGTGATTCTAGAATTTTCTACCATCCTTAATAACAATATTTTCAAAGTTTATCTATTTTGTTCTGCACCCTCACATATCATTTGTTCCACTGTTACTGCGTAATACAAACGCTGAATCAACTGTAATTTAATTTTGCACAGTGGTAGTCCCCATCCTAGAGAATGTAATAAGCTATATATTATCATGATAACAGTGTCCTCTCGTTTGCTGGTGTAGCAATGTGTAGGAGATAAAGTATTTAAAAATTTTAATATTTCAGATTGATCTACTAGCTGCTGCGAGATGTAATATGTTCTCCCATGTTTTATCTAATTATCAAACATCATATATGACATTTGCTACAAAAGTGGCACAAACATTGGTTGCCACAGCAGATACTATGACTGCAACACCACAGTATGAGTTTTGTATACTAAAAGAGTTATCACAAACATTGGGACAAATTGACATGAAGCAAGATGAAGTAGTTTCACAGGATAAAGACCAAATGCTCTTTTTCCAGGTAAAGTTTATAGATTTATGTTCCTTTTACTGTATTTTTTTTTTATTAAAACTGCTGCCTTATTCTGTAACAACAGTTTGTTGGTGCTTCATATCACAGCAAAATAGAAAGTTATGTTGTAGATATACTGTTTTGTTGTATATATATATATATGTATCTAGTAGTCTGTTAGATGCCCTGCCTACAACAAAAAGTACATTCCATCCCTATGAATAAGCTATACCATATACCAAGGTGTGTGGTGACCAATCAAGTAGTTTTAAAGTTATATACTTACACCAAAAAATAAAATGTGGGACATGCATGTATATTTAAGAAAAAATATATTGATGATCTTATAAAAATGTTTAAATTCAAAGACCTAGCTAGTGTATCATGCAACATCAACTCTTACTCATCCTACTGCAGGGATACAGGTCTCCATTCAACCGAAGGGGTTTAGAGCATACTCCACCACCCAGCTCAAATGCAGATTGGCGGAGGCCAGTATTTTCAAGCTGCTCGGGGGCCACTGACTTAGCTTAACAACTGTCATCTATCGACAACAGCCGGGACCGACGGCTTAACGTGCCCTCCGAGCACATAGACACTCGAAATAGATAAACCATCCATAGACAGGCTGCGGTCGGCGTTGCTTAACCTGCGTGTTTGGTTAGACTGACACGCGCAACGACGCCATCGAGCTCTCAAAAGCAGTTCCTTCTTTTATATGTATACAGATTTATAAAGTTAAAAGAAAAAAAATAACATCAGTGTGTGTATCATAATTACATGAAAGCTACAGAACAGATTGTTACGAAAATTTGTGATTTTATGTTATAGTATAGACCTGCTAGTTAAAAGATGATATGCTAACTATATCTCACGCCAAGTTCATCGTGTGTCCCTTGTGGGTCCTCTGGATCTCTTTGTTTACTAAAAAAAAACTCTGTCTTTACTAAAAAATATTGTACACTTTTGAAATTAACATAATGAATTAAGCCCTTTAAGAAGATATAAGAATCGCTGTGCATTTAAATGTATTCAAGCAGTTCCTTCTTAATTATTATTATTACAGTTATTGTCTAAATCTCATAAAGGAGTTTATGAGATTTAGACAATTGCTAGTATTTTATAGGCAACCAAATTTTGATTCTTATTCAGATCTTGCAAGCGACCACAGTTGCGAGCGACCACAGTTGCGCGCGCGGCAGATTGAGTAAGTTGGTGAGAAATAGCCGCGCCCGCAACTATGGTGGTAATGCGGGTATAAGCTTGTCTTCTTAAATATAGTTGTTCATAGCCTAATTAACATCAGGTAGACGATATTGTTATTTGTCCCTCAACATGAAAGAAGTCTGTAGTACGAACATCAAAATTTCTCTTAAGATGTTATTATATGACATAAGTGAAAAAGTTATGAATAAAGTTTATATTACTATGTTTCAGGATGAATATAAAGATGATAATGACGCAGATAAACAAACCAAAGAAAAATCTGAAGAAATTAAAAATGACAAAGAAAAGCAAACTCCGTCCACGGATACCCACACTGATCCTTCAACGTCATCCAATTTGATCGATACCAGTGGCCTAGACTTAATAAAACCTGGCGAAAGTTCCTCTGTCAGTACCGATTTAGTTGGATTGCGTTTAGATTGCGGTGACGTGCCTACCAATTTTGCATCATTTATGCCTTCACAACTTTTGCAGGTAAATAGTAATTATAGTTCAAACATTAAATTAGTGTTAGCTTGGGACAGTCGAATGAAATTCTCAAATTTCTTTTAAAGGTTGACCAAAAAACTGACCAAATCCCATCCCAATTGATTGACAAAAATTGGGATTTTCTCGATTTATCACGTGAACCCAACAAAATACCTACAAAATATGCCAAGAAACAGCAAGAGAGGTAGGGCGCATCAAAGCAGCCCGTCTGGGAAAGTACCTCCACCTCACAGAAAACCACAGCTAAATAACAACTCCCTAGAGTGTTGTGTTCATGCATGTGAGCGAGATCTCCAGTAAGCTCCTAAGGACTTGCTGTGTTGGCAGCAGGGGTGGTATCACGCAAGTAATATATAATGTGCTACAAGCGTTTATAGGGTATGGTTACCCCTTTACATCAGGTGGACCGTATGCATGTATGCCTCCAGACGTTATATACAAAAAAAATTGCTTTGTAATACTGTCACACAAAGAGGTCATTATAATAGTGTGTGTGTGTTTAATTTGAATAATGAAAAAATTGAACAAGTTTGTACTTCAATGACGAAAGTACTAGATAGATAGGAATGCGAATGATGTTTATCTTTATCTTATCTTCTTTTTGGATTTGAAATTTGACAAGTATGATGCAGATATATATAAATAATTTACTGAATACACTGAACTATGTACTTAAGTTATAATATCCTACTAAACTGCATTTTGCAAATAAAAAGTTGATTGATTGACCCTTTCACAGTGAATATTGAGTTATAACTTCTGTTTATATTTTCATTAATTATATAATAAGACATTTTTAAAGATATACTTTTAATAAATTCTAAAATAATAAAGCTACCCAACGTAAGGGAAAATTTAGTAGTCTTTAGCACATTTTGAAGCCCCCATACAATCTCTACTTTAAGAGTACAATGTCTACTTTAACTAGGGGCGGCCAATCACAATACTTTTTTAGTACTAAATGAATCTGATTGAATTGAATATGATTGTTTCAGGATTTAACTTCTCCAAATCTGTTCCAAGGTCCACTAGCTCCGATAACAAATAACAAAGCATCACCTCATAAAGAAAATGTTATGAGGTCTTGTGCACCTCCAAAAAAGGAAGACAAAGCAGCCTGGTTTAAGCTATTTGCCGAGCTAGATCCACTGGCGAATCCTGATAATATCCCAGGCTCAAACACTGGTCAGAGTCATGCCGCTTAACCTTATTTAATTAATTTACTTTTTGCTTTCAACATTCTAATATAACCCATATTATTTACTAGGTAGTGTATTAAAAATAACTTTTATAACAAAATTATGTCAAGTATTAGTAGGAATGGCTTGAACATCTTAAAGTCATTGTTTTATTTAAACACTTAGTAAACTATTAAATTTAGGTAGTTACTTATATTATAAATACAAGATCTTATCTAAATTAGGTGCTTCACACTGGTTATGTATCAGAAAGCTTCAAGTGATTAGTATCAAAGTATATAACTCACATGTTCGTTTTAAGATGCAACAATTAGAATTGCTTGAAATTTGGTTTTTTAATCTTCAACCTTAATCAGATCAACTCTGGGGTACCATATTATTAGATTTCCACCTGAACTACACTTAGTCACCAAATTTCCTTATGATAGATCAGTTAGAAGTGACAGACCTAAGCCAAGCATATTAAAAATAGGTGGTTACTTCAGCTAACTGTTTATAGAAATTAAAGTATGTGACAAATAACTCTATTTCCAGTAGATCCATTTCAATTGTTATACAATAAAAAAAATATATATTTATTGATAGAACAAGACAATTTCTAATCAAAATCCTACATTAATAGATGAGTTCTTAAGAAGTGAAAAATTCGACCTATGTGCCTAAACCTATGTTCGAAATACCTAATTATAACGCAAAACATATAATTACAACGCAAAACTCGATGAAATACCTAACGAACCAATGTTACTAACCTAACTGGTTATAGATATACTAGATACAATACTAGATGTACAGCTAAGAGCAGATCACGCTTAACACTCGAAATTCAATTGTAACTCTTATTACGTACTACATAACAACTGTACAAAGTTCAAAATGTAATACATTAATTCTTTTGGGGGCGTCCATTAATTACGTCAGGTGTTTTTGACGATTACCTCCTCCCCTCTTGGTGATATGTCCTGAGATTTGTCTCCCCCATCCCCTAATCTCACGTTACATTTTTCAAAACTTGTAATTTTAGTGTAAATGTTTTGGATTGCGTCCAGATCATATTTTTGAAATGCGGAATGGTATATGCGATTACTTTGCGATATCGCTGGTTCTCGTCGGAACCGCCATCGCTCGAAATAATTAAGACATGCTTAACTTCACCGTCTCCGCTCGTGCAATGCATATGGCATAGTCGTGTCTTTTGACATATGCGTTAATAATCTTGATAAGTAATTTTAAATGGGTGAAAACGTTGACTGAGCCGTTGTGTACGAAATGTTTACGCGAGTACGGAAAGTATGTTAGAACTTGTCCGTGCGTCACCGTTACTAGACTCGTACGCTGCAACGTTCGTAGAGTCGCACGTGTGGCTGGACGGTTGCCGATGGCGCCTAAACAATCGACTGTGCTGCTTTGCGGAGTTCGGATAACACGATAAATAAGATTATGTCAGTTTTGCCATTTTTTTTGGTAAAAAATATGTTTTATTATAATTTCACACTATTTTTTGCGGGAAAAATTACGTGATATTTGCCGAAACTCTCCCTCTCTCCGTGAGATTCAGCTCGACTCCCTCCCCCACACGTGAGATAAGGCGAGATTCAGCTTCCCCCTAAACACGTCACGTAATTTAATGGACCATCATTTTAGATAGGTATTTTGTGTTGGGTAATTTTGCCCTTAGAGTAATTACCGTTCACCTATTTTGCTTTTAGGTGTATTGTGCTTTGACATTTCATTCATTTGGTATTATAAACTTAGGTAAAACGAGGTGTATGACCATAAAGTGTAATAATTTTAAGCCTTCTGATACATTACCTAACTTAATAGTATTTTCATATATTTTTATATGTCCAATCACCCTTTTTAATAATGTCACAGCATAGTAACGCAATGGTTTTGTACCTAACTTAAACTTAGTTTAAAAACCTCGCGAAACAACCTTATCTTGTTACACTGTGCCAGTACTGCCTACCAGTACCATCAGCAATTGCTCTGTTGCAAATGCCACTGTTCGCTGTATTCTGATCATTTGCATTTGATGATTTTTTCTTTTTAGCAGTGATTTTTCGCTTGCGAAATATGTCATACTGAGTCGCAGTAAACAGAATCTTAGTTAGCGCTATTAGTTTGTTCCTATTCGTTTTCTTTTTTCTCTCTCAGTGACTCAAATGTCACACAGCCAGCTCCACCGTTGATTTTACGAATAAATCTGAAAGGATTACGATTTCATTGAACGTTGTTTGTGGCGGTCTATATCTATATGATCATGTACGACGTGTAAAAAATCAGTTTATATGAAAAGTTATGTCTATCCATCTATATTTTCGCGCTAAGTCCCTTGCGGGGTAGGCGAAGAAAATGGAGCAAGCACCGCATGATTTAAAAGTCATATGAGATATTCGATGCAAAGTCGATATAAGGTCAACGTTCGCACTGTGATAGTCAGGATATGAAAAAATGGTCGGAACTTGTAGCATACGCACGTTTTCCTCTTCTTCTGCCCGATTCATTGAACCTTGCGCGTGGTCTGCTTAAAAAAAATATCAGGGAATGGTGTATTACTGGTTCTACGCAATACAATTTCTCAAGGTTTTAACCTGGCAGTGACAACGCGCGAGCATAATTTTGTTGCAAGCAGCTTTAGTCTACTGTATCACGGTGTGACGTGATATAAAAAAAATGAGATTATTTTGGCAAGTATTGTATTTTCCGTAATAGATATTTGTATAGACTAAGGTAATCATACGCCTATGTTCCTTATGTGTTAAACTATTAATATTAAACCTGTACTTAATTTTAAACCAAAGATTACTGTAAGCTAGTAAATAGGCTCCGTAAACGCTAGTCATGTTGATCTGATCAATAGCCTTTTTTATGAAAAAGACACGTAAAATTAATCATACTTAATAATTTGTACCTTAATGTCGTGAAAAGGATGATTAAAAAACGGATTACTAAAAACATGCACATTTTTAATAGTCCAAATTGGCAAGGAACACTACCAAATGCTGTTTATAATATAAAAATTGCCATTGTCAAACCAAGATTTATGTATATGCACGTTTTGAAATTACAAAACATATCGTTATTACCATTCCAATTACGAAGTACTTTAAAAATATGTATGTTGATTTGAATTTGTCGCTATTTAAAATCATTAATATATTCAAATGGTGATTTGAATTTATTGAAGATTTTAAATAAAAGGAATATATTTGGGTTAATTGTAGTAAATAACCACAAAAAAAAAACAAGTTATTTCTTATTTGTTTTGATAGAAATCTTTATTTTAAACAAAATATTACCTTTTCTGAATTACATTGAATAAAAAGTTTTAATCAGAAAAGAAAAGATTAAAAAAATGGATTTACTTACCACGGTCACGCACGCCGTCTTGGCATCCTGCTCGAGATTTTGTCAAAAGCGATCGATACCTTTTATCTCTGTTGGTACCACAGATTATCCATTATTGACAAATTCAATGTTGGCACTTTCATTCCGATACATTACTTTACCATTCCGCGTAAACTTGGAAAAACTATGAGCTATTGAAATTATGGTCCTTTTAAAAGGCCCCTGGGCGTCTGGCAGAAAAAAACGATTATTTAGCTGGGTACGTACCACTAACAAGCAGAAGTACTTTTAATAGGCTTTTGGGCGTTACAAGGTTATGATAGGCAAATCATTAACTACATTTTGAAATAAGGTTTTGGAGAAATAAAGGACCAGCTCGATCATTTTTATACAAATTAAATAAAATGAGAAAATACGTCATAGAAATCTATACAACTTAATTTAATTATTGTAAATATTTAGTTAATAAAATTACAGTGCAAACGCACCTGACGTTCAACAATTCACGAGGTCGGAGTCACGCTCGATGGTTTACTATATTCTATCTAATGCTATTATCCTATATCAAAAATTTCACAGCAAAAACAGAGGGTAGGGAGGGGGTTAAACAGTAGGCGATTTCGACTGGTTTTTTATTTTGAAAATTGATATCCGATTTATTACTTTAATTTCATTAAAAGTTGATGGTAATCATGATGTAGATGGAATAGTAGAAAGTGGATAGCAGATTCTACTGACTGAACTGTACATTAATAGAACTGTAATATCCGATTTTCGATTCCGAAAAGATCCATTCTGTGTGAGTTTTAACCGTTAGGACAGCCGTCATGTCGTAATTGAAGCGTGAATGCAGAAAATAGCCATTAACTAAATAATTATTATGCCGTGATTTAAAATAAAAATAAAACTTTCTAGGTCCTAACTTTTACGGCATTTTTTGACGTGATATCGCCCGAAAGGACCACAATATCCACTATTTACATTGTAATTTATTCTGATTTTTATATTGAACATTCTAGTAGGCTTCGTACATACGTATTATACGTTATATACGTTGGGGCCCAGACGGTTGAATTCCGCGCGTTAAGGCAACAAGTATATAATGGGCCTCAATGAATTAAACTATAGTGCAAAATTGTGATCATTCAACAGTTGAATGTAACTAAACGATGTATTTTTAGACCCGTCTTCATTAAGTTTATATTACTAGTCATTATTAGCACTTGTATTGCCAAAGATTTTATTTACTTCTAGTGTTATTTTATTATGTAAGTTTGGGCAATATTTCACTGCAGCTTAAGATTTAACGAAGCAATATGATGCGTATAGCATGTGATTATATTAACACGTTCAGATCGACATGCACAACAATCCCGAATAATTAATGCATGGGCTCTCTAGAGAGGTATAAGGAGTAGGACAACTGGTTAAACCTTTTTGATATAATTACCAACGCTCCCATTATGACCAGCCGCGACAAATTGTACCGATAACTGCACAAAGAGCAGTAATAGGCCAATGGATAAAGAACCGCCCTAGTGAACAACAGATTCCCGGTTTCGAATCCTGGCATGTACCACTACATTCGTGTTTTAGGATTTATGTACATATTTTTAATTATCACTTTCTCGGCGGTGAAGGAAAACATCGTGAGGAAACCGGCACGTCCAAAAAATATATTTCGAAAGACCTGTGTGACCTTACCTTGAATGATCTGGTTTTCCCTCTGGGTTGCGGAGGTCTGGCGGCAGTCGCTCCATGCAAAAATTTGTGTCTACGCCAAATCCTTAGTGGTAGTGGACCCCGCCAATCCTAGTAGATTAGGCAACGAGATAACGCTAAGAAGAAGCTGCACTTAGAATCGTTTAGCGGTCCTGTGTAACCGCGCTGATTTTTATAGTTATACTACTTATATCTCTGAACTGTGACTTGTTTTTTAATATAAAAAAATCACCACGCTTTGAAGAGTGGACTCAAATTCCAGGCTTCGGATACTAACCAAATTCCAGAAGCATAATCACACCTTGTTATGCGAAGTTAACACCGCTGCAGAGAAGTGTCGCCCATAATTATGTTTTAAAGATTTATTAATAATCGCGTTATGCATTCCATTTTTAAATTGTATTATATGATATTGAAAATAAAATGTGTAATTACAAACGTGTAACAAATTTATTATTATGTAATCTGTAACAACCCTTCCACCACCAGATGTCATTATACTCGTATTTAGAGGTCATATCGTTGGCGTAGGTTGTATTCTATTGGATTGCGATTCATGCAGAGGATTACAGATTACGAGTGGGCAATGTCGCTTGATCCCTACCAAGCGACATTGCCCACTCGTAATTTGTACCCATCCCTATGTCGTACATATCAAAATGAGTTCTGTAGAATCGAAAAGTTTTTTAAACTGTATGAAATCAAACTGTAAAACTTTTCGAATCCGTTTCGAATATGGTGTTGGAGGCAATGCGAATACGCCTACATAACTCATTTTGATATGTATTCACACTGTCTCTAAGGCGTATTCACACTGTATCTAAGGCGTATTCACACTGTCTCGAACAGCTACTTTAACACCAAGGGTTGTGGGTTCGATTCCCATATAAGACAAATATTTGTGTTTATGAACATGTCTGTCTCGGTCTGGAAGTTTACTTATAATGTCCTTTTAATTCTACTATACAAATTAAGGACTTCCACAGCAATTGCTCTTGTGTCGCACCCATCGGCTCTTCGCGACATCGGTAACGCCAGTGCTGCAGATGCGGATATCTTGCAGAGAAACTCCAGGTACGAGCCTTACAGTAATGTTTAGCATAGTTGTTTTAAGCACAGTAAGTTTTAACGTTAGCACGTTTCTGTGCCGTAATTCATCACTGGCAACAAACATTGGTCGAAGACTTTCGTCTTGAGACACTGGGATATTTCGGATGAGAAAATCTTTCACAATTTCCCAAACGCTGCCAATCCGAGTTGTATTCGATGAGAAACCTCTTTCTCGAAGTTGGACCTAGCTGAACTGTTTGTCCTAGTTATATATACTCGTCAACAAATTCGAGAACAAAAATCCCCATTAAAACGTTTACGTTCGACATAGTCTTCGTTTTGTACATGTTCATTTTAAGACCCACTCGTTGGGTTTCTGCCATGATTATGACTATATTATAGGCAAATCGAAGGCGAGTGGTATGCTCGCCGTTGATGTTGATGTTATCCTTTCAAATTTTAAGACAGGGCGCATCAGAGCAACCCGTCCGATGGGGAAATACCTCCACCTCACAGAAAACCGCAGCCAAATAACAACTCCCTGGATGGTTGTCGTGTTCCTGCGTGTGAGTGAGTCCCAAGGAGTTGCTGTGTAAGCAGCAGAGGAGGCATCGCGCGATTGTCTATACTTAGTCTGGCCATAAATACTGTTGCAATTAAAAATAAACAAAATATTACATTTGAATTTGAAATCTGTCATTTTTAGGGTTCCGTACCCAAAGGGTAAAACGGAACCCTATTACTGAGACTTCGCTGTCCGTCCGTCCGTCCGTCTGTCACCAGGCTGTATCTCATGAACCTTCATAGTTAGACAGTTGAAATTTTCACAGATGATGTATTTCTGTTGCCGCTATAACAACAAATACTAAAAAATAGAATAAAGTAAATATTTAAGGGGGCTCCCATACAACAAACGTGATTTTTTTTGCTTATTTTTGCTCGATATTGATAACGGCAACAGGTAGACACTTGAAATATTCACAGAATATTTAGTTATATATTCGCTTTAAGAATAAATAATTAAATTAAAATAAAACAAATATTTAAGGGGGGCTCCCATACAACAAACGTGATTTATTTGCCATTTTTATAGATAATGGTACGGAATCCTTCGTGCGCGTGTCCGACTCGCACTTGGCCGATTTTTATATGATTGTTCATTGAGTTTTCTCATTTTGGCGCCAATACATTGTACCAAAGACTTCTATGTATACTACTTCTAGTATACATAGATGTCTTTGCATTGTACAATATTTTGCGATATTAAAATGGAGTGGGGTGATAAAGAGAACCGAATGGCTGTGATTGCATTACACAAAGCAGGTATGGAGCCAATTGCAATTTTTAAAACTCTCCATACGCTTGGTATTAGTAAAATGTTTGTGTACCGGGCTATTAATAGGTACAATGAGACCTCTGTTTGTGACAGAAAAAGATCTGGCCGTCCACGTAGTGTTCGTACGAAAAAGGTGGTCAAAGTAGTAAGGGAAAGAATTCGAAGAAATCCTGTCCGAAAGCAAAAGATTTTATCTCGGGAGATGAAGATAGCACCTAGAACCATGTCGCGTATTTTAAAATATGACTTAGGACTTGGAGCCTATAAGAGACGTACGAGACAATTACGTATGAGATTTTTTTTTACGCAACATTTTAACAAATCAAAATGACCGTATTTATGCTCAAAGCTCTAAGGAGGCTTCCCAATTGGTCGACAGAGTGCAACGTGGGCACTATTAGACTTCAGTGATGGTTTGGTGGGGTATTAGCTATGAAGAAGTGACTGAGCCATACTTTTGTGAAAAAGGTATCAAAACATCGCCACAAGTGTATCAAGATACCATTCTTGAGAAGGTAGTGAAGCCCCTTAATAACACCATGTTCAATAACCAAGAATGGTCCTTCCAGCAAGACTCGGCGCCGGGTCATAAAGCTCTGTCTGTCTTGGTTGGAAACGAACGTTTCGGTCTTTATCAGAGCTGAAGACTGGCCGTCATCTAGTCCCGATCTTGATCCGCTGGATTATGATTTATGGTCAGTTTTAGAGAGTACGGCTTGCTGTAAACGCCATGATAATTTGGAATACCTAAAAAAACGTTTTAGCAAGGTAGCCACCAGCTTTACATTTTATCTTGTCCATTCTGGATGCTGATGTACCACTTCGAAACTTCTTTACGTATCTCCAGAAGAGTTTGGTATTTGCCTCGAAGTTCTTCGTCAGCCTCTCTTCCTCATTCATAAGTAGTCTTTCACGCCTATCTTTCAGTAAAGCTATGGTGACATTCCTGCATCGACGGTATATTTCTTTCTTCGTTTCTTTCATACCATCACACTGGTGCAAAGATAATACGTAATCCAGCCACGCTTTCCTCTTTTTTTCCACGGAGGATTCAAACTGGTGATCTTGTAGTGTATCTTACACACCGCTGGCTTTTGGTGATAGAGAGTCAAGGTGAGGCATTGGCTGTCAGCCTAGATATGGCGAAGGCCTTCGATCGGGTCTGGCACCGGGGTCTCCTATCGAAATTACTATCATACGGGTTGCCCGAGGGTTTGTGGGAATGGCTTGTCAGCTGTTTATCCAACAGATGCATAAAAGCCGTTGTTGACGGTGGATGTATGGTTGATAGTATAGATATTATATCAATGCTGGCGTCCCTCAGGATTCTGTACTGTCTCCGACGCTGTTTCTGCTGCATATCAATTGATGGCATTCATTGTTATGCGGACGACAGCACCGGGGACACTTATTATACAGGACGTGCAAACATCCCTCATACCCCTGTGGAGGAAAGCCGCGATAAACGTGCGTCTGAAATGGACGGTACTTTGGCTAAAGTATCTGATTGAGGGCGGCTTAACTTAGTCGAATTCAACCCCAAGAAAACACAAGTTTGCGCGTTCACTGCTAAGAAAACTCCATTTGCTGTAGTTCATAAATTCCAGAACATACCTCTTACCGTCACCAAAAGTATTAGGATGCTTGGCGCCTAGATCTCCAGTGAAGTGCAATATCGAAATCACCTGCAGGAGAAGGTCAAGCTGGCGTCCAAAAAACTTGGTGTGCTCAACAGAGCAAAGCAGTACTTCAACGTGGAGCAAAGACTTATGTTATATAAGTCTCAAGCCAGACCGCACTTGGAGTACTGCAGTCACCTTTGGGCGGGGGTACCTGGATACCAGCTTGGACCATATGATTCGATTCAGAGACGAGCTGTGGGAATTGTCGACGTACACCGGCCGTGAAAACATCCCTCGTTCCATGGGGGAGGAAAGCCGCGATAAACTTGCGTCTGAAATACCGTCCATTTCAGACGCAAGTTTATCGCGGCTTTCCTTTTTGGACTTTGGCTAAAGTATCTGACTGAGGGCGGCTTAACTTAGTCGAATTCAACCCCAATAAAACACTGGTTTGCGCGTTCACCTCTAAGAAAACTTCATTTGCTGTGGTTCCTAAATTCCAGAACACACCTCTTACCGTCACTAAAAGTATTAGGATGCTTGGCGTCTAGATCTCCAGTGAAGTGCAATATCAAAATCACCTGGCGAAGAAGATCAAGCTGGCGTCCAAAAAACTTTGTGTGCTCACCAGAGCAAAGCACTACTTCAGCGCGGGGCAAAGACTTATGTTATATAAGTCTCAAGCCAGACCGCACTTGGAGTATTGCAGTCACCTTTGGGCGAGAGCACCTGGATACCAGCTTGGACTATGTGATTCGATTCAGAGACGAGCTGTGAGAATTGTCGACAATCCTAAGCCTTACACACGGTAATGAAACCTTGTGCAAGGAGAGATTCTGCCTATGTGTGTTCTACCGATTGTACAACGGGTTGTGTTTTGAAGAATTGTTCGGAATTATGCCGACAGCTACTTTCTATAATCGCACCGCTCGCCGACGGCTGGGAGTTCACCCTCACACGCTGGAAACGCAATGGTCTCATACTGTGCGGTTCCAGAGAAGTTTTGTTCCTTGAACTCTCAAGCTGTGGAATGAGCTCCCAGCCGAGGTTTTTCCAAGGGGCTGCAACATGGAATTCTTCACGAAATGCGTGAAGAGGTTTTTATTGGGCCGGCAACGCATGAGTGACACCCCTGGTGTCACAAAAGTCTGTTTACCATCAGGCGGGCTGTATGCTTGATCTTAATGGTATAGTTAATAGATTCAGGCGTTACTTTGCGAAGGTCGTTAGAATAAAATGCTACGAATATTCGTAGCTTAATTATCCGTTCATTCGCTTCAGCTAAATCCAGAACACCCCTCACAGTCTCCCAAAACTTTTCGAGCTCCTGGGGATCAGCAGAGCTCACAGGAGTATACCTATACTGTAACTAAAAACACTCGCGTAATCCTCAGTTTTATCTTAACCCAAAGAAAAAAAAGTCTTGGACCTACTAAATTGTAATCTTTCACACCAGTAGCCAAGCGAGATGAAAGCAGCCAGCGCTGGCTTGAAAACCGAACCGACGAGGGCGGATCGTTGCACGTCACCCTTGGGGGATGATCTAATATCCGCGCGCCTGTGCGGTTTGAGTCCAGAATTGCAGTCAACAGTGTTGGACTGGCAGGGTCGCGTCGTGCATGCTTCTGGTACCGACCCCATTACCTGGTACCGGCCCTTCTTAAATAGTAAATAATTTGTAGTCTTTCTCCAAAGAGACCGTATGTATACAAGTGAAAGGTACCTACAACATTGTACATGGAGGCAGCACATAGCTTAAGAGTGTGTTTGATAATAATTAACAAATCCACTAGTTGTACTGTTGCTGAGAGATATGATTATATTATATATGTATATATTTCACTTACATCTACAGGTATTAAGAATAATATTTTTGGTTGCTATTAATATTTTTGTTTATTTTAAGTTATGGTAAAATTTATTGTACATAAAAAAATAATTCATAAAAAATATTGAACACTCGTACGATTTTAAACAAAAAAGTTATTTGTCGACTTAATCTTTGTGACTTACTGTTCTATTTGTCCTTCATTATAGATTATATCGACAGAAACAGTTCGCCGTCACCTTAAAATTAACCCCTTGTATACGTACATGCTGCCTGAGCTAAAAAGCGACCGTGGTTTAATCGGCCCTGTACAGAAGTTAATTTTCTCAAACAAGCTGCCTACGAAGTTGAATCACGGCGCGTGATAACGGGGATTCAGATGTCTCTGTTTTGAAACGTACTCGTAAATTGAATGCTGCCTGAGATCCTGTAAGAGCTGTGATTGCTAGGGTGAAATTTCATTTCGTCAACAAAGTTGGCGAGCGGCATGTAAGCCTTCCCTCTGGGAGCCGCGCTTTCAAGTCGCTCGAAAAACTGCTGAGGGACATTTCTGTCCGTCGTCCATGTCACCGTTGTAAAAACCGGATGGCAGTCTGGCCTATAGTGCTAAAAGAGTAAGCCGATTTACTGGTCTGGATGTCTTTGCCTCTAGCTCGAATTTGAATGACGGGGCAGCTGCGCCACCTATCATCCCGTGGAGCGGTAGCTCCATACCAGAAATCTCAATTACTCAGCGAGATGTCCGGCGGGCATTACTCTATCTCGACATTCATAAGTTATGTAGGCCGGATGACTTACCGGCAGTGGTGTGCTCCTGAGTTGTATTCTGTATTTACGCGCCTCTTCGTGCTTTTGTACTCCACTGGGCAAGTCCCGTCTTCATGGATGATCGCCAATGTGCCATAACCCCTCTTCTCTCCAAGGTGATGGAGCGTGTGATAAACACACGACTCCTGGTATACCTAGAGGATCACGACTTGATCAACGACCGGCAATACGGCTTTCGACACGGTCGTTCAACTGGTCATCTTCTAGTGTATCTTTCACATCGCTGGGCTTCTGCGATCGAGAGAGAGGTAAGGCATTGGTTGTCAGCCTAGATATGGCAAAGACGTTGGATCGGGACTGGTGTTGGGGTCTTCCACCGAAGATACCATCGTACGGTCTGCCCGAGGGTTGTGTTCCGAGCAGTTGTTCGACTTGATATCAACAGCCTTATTTTACAATCGCACCTCGCGCTTGGAGGGGATTCTCATACACTGGAGCCGCAATTGTCACGTACTGCGTGGTTTCAGAGAAGTTTTTCTACGAGAACTTTAAAGTTGTGGAATGAGCTCAACCTGCTGAGGTCTTTCCTAGGGGCATGAGGTACATGAATGGATTTTACAGGGGCGGCAACGCAACAGTGATACCCCTGGTGTTGCCCATACCCATAGGCCACGGTTACTACTTACCATCAGGCAAAGCGTACACTTGTTTGTTACGTGACGAAATGGCCTGGTACTTTTTTTTATAAAAACAGTACCAGGCCATTTCGTCACATAGCCCTTATGATTGTAAAGCCATTTTTCAGTTTTATACACGTACTCTGTGGTTATAGTAACGCTTTAAAATGCGTAAAAATGAAGCTAGTTTTCGACCGAAATGTCAGTGCAGTGTAGCGAATAGGACCACATTCTCTGTATACGATAAAGGATAGGACCGAATAAAATCTTGCCACAACCACACTGATTGACGTCAAATTTAAACGTCAAATTATTTGAGTGATGTACTTGAAAATTCGTTCTCCCCTATTTTACTCTTGTTTGAATCGATCTTTTTAGTTTCATAGTTCTCTTCTGTTTTTGTGTAATGTTATGTTAGAATAGAAATGATTTCCTGATCGTCTATGTCGTACGGAAGGATTTTATTACAAATGTTATAGGAAACTGGTGTTGATATTGCCATTATAACGTAATGACTATCTGCTCAGTGATTAGCGTAAGGTCAGGCTCAGCCTGGAAATACATAAACATTACGTTTTAGGGCTGTGCTGTGTTCGTGTTGCAAGAAAAATTGAGAATTTTGCCAGCTAGACTGGTGTAAAGCTGGTGCCTAGTGAATCACTTCATTATAAAATCTATTCATTCATAAGTAGTGTTTATTTATTGTGCAATTTCAACATGTTGAACTCGTGTAAGTCGAGCGGTTTTATAATATTTTTATATATATATATATAACAATATATATGTAAAGATAGGCATGAAATTTGAATGATATAATAAAGATAAGTAATTAGCATTCTCTTTCTTACAGTATTTCGGTTTCTCGGCGGGGAGGAGCCCCCCACCAGAGTTTTGGAAGTGCGCTCTGACAACTACATCTCTAGACCAATACATTATAGAGAGGATTCTATGATTCTGTATGCTCCTAAAATGCCACCAGATTCCAAAAGTTCTAAAGATAAATTTTTCGAAATTGTCTTGCATAAACCCTTTACTGAGAATTTTCAACATTTGTACAGGTTTGTGGTGTTATATCTGAAGTTTTAATTAATTATAGTTGTATCATTTTCGTTTGTGCCAGTAAAAATATATAAGTCTAACAATGCAAGTAGTATATTGTTGATTTCGTTATAGTCAGAAAATGTGAGAAATGTCAATAAAACTGAAAGAGATAGATGAATATTTTGTATAATTGCCTGTATCATACACACACTATTACAAATGAATAGAAATACAATAATTACATATGCACTAATGTCCACATATATTTTGAGTAACTGTACATATGCATTGCAGCGATACGATAGGGTGGTGGCTCAGTGTGTGTCTTTGTTAATGAGCAATACAAATGACAAAAAAAAAAAAACTAGCTAAGACCTACAAAGAAATTACGTAAGATTGTTATTTATATATGAACATTGATTTAAATTTTCTTAGGTGTGGTGGAATATTATACAGTGAATTAGAAGGTATTAAAAGATAGTATTTTCAAGTCATAATCAGTTAACATCATCATACCTGTTCACAACAGGTCTTTTTAAAAGAGCCCAACTGGGGATGTTTCTCTACCTCACAAAAAACCACAGCAAACTAAGAACTCTTTAGAGGGTTGTTGTTCAAAGGCTATATTCATTCATAGGCTACCACTTGATATTCATGTCGGCCTTGTATGCCACTTGACATTAAAAAGTAAATATATATGTTATGTTGCGAAATTACAAATCGATACCTGTGCAGCTTTCCAAATTAACCCAAAAGCAACAGGCAAGGCCAAAATGAAGACTGTGAATTAGAAAATGATGAGCAGACAAAAGTTTAGAATACCATGTAGTGTACATACTTTGATGAATTATTTCCCTTGTTAATTAAAAGGTTAATGTTACTGGTCTTTGATTGAATTTATAAAAGTAAAGAAATCCCAACTTAAATGAAAAAGAAAGTATTTGATTACGGCACAGTACTATGTATGAGTAATAGAAGTTTGATGGTGCCAAGTATTAAAACATTTAAGATGTGCCAGCATGGCATAGCTTTTTTTTACCTTACCGTCCTTGGCACCCAGTAGCCAAGAAAGAAAAGTTTGTTGACCATAAGAAAAAAAAACAAAGTATAAGTTTCTAGGTACCTTGCAGACTAACTTTGTCATATTACAACCGACATTCAGCAATTGCTTAGTAGGAATATAGCATTTGTCATATGTAATAATCACATGATAATCATTTTCTTTTTCAGTTTATTCCGCTCAGAAAGCCAAGAGATATCAGAAGAAAAATTTATCTTATTCAAAGAAAGAATACCTTTGTACATTAAAATCACCAAAGAGGTAAGAATCATTCTCTCAGCTACTTTATATGTCTATCTATATCTATACGCCAGGTTGCTTACGAGCAGGCAGACAGCACCAAGCACCACATGACAGGGTTCTTACACATCTCACCTTTATTAACCGGTCAGACCCCGTTATATATGTTTTCCCATACATTTCTTGACGGAAAAGCAGCCCGCGGGTAATGAGAGATTAAGCTTTATTAATATATGTTATTACATATATTAGGGTAGAGTGTTAAGCATTGTAAATGTGAGCTTGAGAACAATGATATCACAAATTGGATACTCTCTTTTCAAAAGGCAGGTTCTTTATTTTTTGACAGTCGCTAAAGAAACATTTTTAAAACATACGTTCCTGTCTTAATTTATATGAGACTTATCACTCCATCCTCACGAGATATCATTTCATGACCAACAGGACATAGTTTTACTCGGAAGTTTTACTTAAGTAGCTCGAATAGAATATTGCCTATTTTATAGACCACAGCCAAATAATTAATCCCTGAAATATTATTGTTATAAATATTTATGTCATATAGTTCCAAACTAAGCAAATTATACCACGGTATTTATAGTATTGTATTAGATAAGTGGTAAACATACTTAAGTATTTTTATGTGTAATATATTAAAGAATACTGTTAATGAGTGAACTGTAAAGGAAGAAAACCAGGTTCTTTCGGTGGAAAATGGGTCATTTAATATATATGCAACAAACAAAAAGTGAAGATCAAACGAGAATGACAAACTTTAAAAAGACATCAAAATTTAGAAAAAATATACAATATAGTTTTACGGCCAGTCCGTAACAAATACATTAAAAATACTGAAACCGAGACTGACAGTCATGCTCATCCACACAAATGTTTGGGGTGTGTGTAAAAATCTGCAAATCAAAGCTGTTATTAGCCTCAACCACTGCATTCTTTAATTTTCGTGGCCTGGCGCTGGTTATATGCAAAGACCAGTGTGATGTCAGTCTTGTGAGTTATTTTTAACAAACCACACTGCACGCTTGATAACCTTTGGTTGTTATTAATAGTGTATCAATAATATAGTAAGGAGTGTACGTGACTCATTATCATCTTTAGAATCGAAGCAAAGTGGCATATCCTGCTGAGGTTACCACTAAGCTCCTGAAGAGTAGCTGTTTCAGGAGCACGGCAGCTACGGTAACCACTGTACATAAAGTGGATTGAATAGTTGTTTGCTTTTGACATTATTTAAAAATAAACCAGCCACTAGATAGATATGATTTGCTTTTTAGGATTGTGTATCAAAGACTGTCACCGGGACCTTATTACTAAGTGGACGCAGTTGTTATGTCATTTGTTCGTCTGTGTGTAATATAAACGTCTATGTATATCTTTGTGCTGAGTTCAATGCTAGGCAGAGGGAACCGAGCGTCACTCGATCTCTATATATCTTAGTCGCTTCGTTAATATTCATGATCTTTTTAGGGTTCCGTACCCAAAGGGTAAAACGGAACCCTATTGCTGAGGCTCCGCTGTCCGTCCGTCCGTCCGTCTGTCACCAGGCTGTATCTCATGAACGGTGATAGTTAGACAGTTGAAATTTTCACAGTTGATGTATTTCTGTTGCCGCTATAACAACAAATACTAAAAAATAGAATAAAATAAATATTTAAGGGGGCTCCCATACAACAAACGTGATTTTTTTTGCCGTTTTTATAGATACGGAACCCTTCGTGCGCGAGTCCGACTCGCACTTGGCCGATTTTTATACACGCTCGCCAATTCGCTTCTGATAATTTAGGATTAATTTGGTCGTAGTAGGTGAATCTCGGCCTTCCTCGGCTCCTATATCCGTCTACTATCTTGTATAACTGTAAAAAGAATCACAAAAATAATGTGGGATTCTCGTATAGATAACATGTAATCTATCGTACTCGTATGTTTCTTCTTTTATATAAACGGAAGTACAGCCGTCAGTTATGTTAATGTAGTGTTCGGCTTTCGCGATTTTATTTTGTGGTAGTACAGAATACGGCACTGAGCCGTCTCGCACATGATTGGTTTTATTATAGGACCCGTACATGATGGAAATAACCAAATGAAGAACAGATAGAACGATTTTCCTTTGAAACTCGATTGGCAAGGGGTCGCGGAGTTAAGTTGAACGCGCACCATAAATCTAATTCGTCATTGTCAACATAATGTCACTTCAGCTTATTGGTAAAACCATTGAGTACGTAGGCTTGAAACAATGACAGATTTAGATGCTAATATAATTAATAAGTACACCAAGCTTTGATGAGATATCTTTTTTATACGACGACGGATAGCAAACAAGCACACGGTCCGCCTGATGCAAAGCGGTTACCGTAGCCTATGAACGCTAGCAACAGAGAATGTCGGTAGCGCGTTGCCACTCCCGCTGTCAACACAGCAACTCATCTTCTGGTGACCTCACTCTCTCGCAGGAATACAATAACCCTCCAAGCAGTTGTTATTTGGCTGTCGACTTCTCTGAGGTGGAGGTACTTTCTCAGTCGGACTAACGTCGTGCCCTACCTCTCTTTCGCCAGAACTTCGTCAGTTGATAAGCAGGGTGCACCACGTACAGGTGAGGTTAGCTTTGACTCTAAAGGTGGCATGGAGCCTCGAATCGAACTGTACCATTATGTGTCGTCACGTGGTTTTTTGTTTTCTGTACTCATAGTACAGAGAGCTCACTTAGAGCAGTGGAGAAAAACCAGCCTATTAACCAACGGTCCCTGGTTCGAATCCTATGTACCACTGAATTCGTATTTTGGGACTTACGAGTATATATACACATTTCTAATGTTAACGTTAAGTACCTTGAAACTTTAATAAACATTAGCTGATGGTATAAAACATTTTATTCGTTGAATTTTGTGGAAATTTTGTTTATAACGTTGATGTGATGGTTTCACATCAACGTTATAAACAAAATTTCAACAAAATTCCAATCATAAAAAAAACAGAAACACTAAAATATGAAATGTTAGTGTATTTTCAAGGTTACTAGACTATATTGATGATAATGTAAGCTATCACTCGATACATAAATACGGGGATTAATAAAATTACATTCTTATCTTATGTTAAAGAAAACAATCATACAATTTACTACGTAGTTGTATGGAACTACTTTCTGCGCGACTATGTCCGCCTGGGGATCCTGTTATGGCGATAATAAGTAACGTATGCCCTTTTATCAGTCTATATATGCATGCCAAGTCCTTTGCGGGGTAGGCAGAGACAGCCTACCGGCAGATGATTCGGTCCTTACACACTCCACTCGCTAACATTTATAGCTATCATGCACACTCTTCGGTTGTTGGGTCTCCTGACATCACCTTGTGATGAAACACGATCAATTTGGTCATGGTAGGTGAATCTTGACTTCCACCGCTCCTACATCCGTCCAATTTCAAGTTGTATATCTGTTTCCTCATTCTTTCATCCTGCATTCGTTCTTCGTGTCCGAACCAACGGACCTTGCCCCTTCACCTTAACACCGATACTCTATTACAGGCCAAGACTCTTTTTACATCATTGTTGCGAATTTGATTTGCAAACGTTACGCCAACGCTAATTTGCGCAACGCACGACCGCGTTTTTTTATACAACTAGATTCGCAAACAAGCATACGGCCCTCATTAGATGGTAAGCGATCACCGCAGCCTATTGACGCTCGCAACACCACGGATATGTTACTCACGCGCTTCCAATCTTGTGACCTAAGGATTTTTTGTCACAGTACTCAGCAATTTCTCTGCCATATCACACCCTGCAAACCGGAACATAGCTATATAAATATAGCTGCTTGACGGTAGAAATAGGTGAAACAGAGGTACCCATGCAGACAACTTTTGCACAAAGTCTCCCTCTGGTAAAAATTTTATCTGGCGTTTATTCGGCTTTCATGACCTCTCTGGCATATACAGTGCTCGCTTCCACGCCATTTTATTTTATAAACCATTCATTCTATTGTGTTGTGGCTCTATATTATAAATATAAAACCAGGTAAGGTAAGCAGTAAGGCAATTTCTTAAAAATCGACTGTTAAAACCAAAACCTTTTTGTGTGAAAGTCTGATTTTCCCTCTGAGTTGTGGAGGTATGACGTCACTCTCTCTATCTCAAGGCTTAGGTAGCGGACTTAAGGGATTAAGAAACGAGATAGCGCTAAGAAGAAGATTGATTTTTACATAGAGCGACTGCCGTCAGACATCCTCGGACCAAGAGACCGCATTTATGTTTAATCATAAATGTATATAATATCATTATTTACTTACAGTGTACAATACCAATACTGCAGAAGCTTTGTGACACATTGTCAGAACACAATACATGGACAATAGCCCACATAGTCGCCCATTTTGGTCTCTTCGAGCTATTCAATGACGTAAATGTACAGAGGCACATTGATGACAAAGACTTGTTGTCGGGGATTACACCTATAATGGTATGTATTTTAATGTTTATACCGCGACCTTCGTCTTTTTTAAGGCTACATTGAGGAAAGGGAGAGTGGTCTAATCGAACACACATTTGTAGGGCCCGTTGGCCGAGTGGTTAGCAATGCTATTTTAATCCTAATGCTCGTGGATCCGATTTCCACACGGGACAAATATTTGTGTGTAGAACATGTCTGTTAATACAAATAGACATGTTTTACACACAAATGTTTGTACCGGCTTGGGGGGGTTTTAAAGTTCTGCGCATCAATGCGGCTCAATTGGGTAAGTACCTACACTTCACAGAAAACCGCAACCAAAGCTTCATCTTGATAGCTCAATATAACCATATGTTCCAACTACCAATATTAGCAACCCAATGCATGTTCACTTTGCGATTGCCTATCGTAGTTGGTTAGAAGCAGCGTACTTCAGATAGAAGCAGCGTCTCTCCTTAGCCGCCACTAGAGACGCCACTTTGCATAGCTCAAGTACACATATACGAAGTTTTGACATTACCCATTGGGTAAGACTTGTGGGTTCGATTTCCTGATTTTATTTAAGAGTCGTGTCTAATACTCACAGAGGTCAAAATGTCAAGTAAATATTTTTTATCATTTACACGTGCGCAACCAATGGGAATGACAAGTTAGAATGAAGTTTTGACGAGCTCGGTGTTAGATTCCCACACAGGACAAACAAGTTTTTAAATCCACCGCCAAATAACAATTCCCTAGAGGGTTGTTGCGTACCTACGAGTGACTAAAGTTGCCAGTAGGAGTTGCCGTATTAGCAACGGGGGTGGTAACACGCGAGAGACACTTCCTATATTGCAAACATTCTCAGCTTGCGGTAACCACATTAACTCAGGTAGGCCGGTTGTTTGTATGCCTCTTGGCATTGTATAAAAGAAAAAAAATATAGAACACATTTATATTCCTGGTATTTCTGTAGTATATCCTCATTACTTATTCATATTGTGCCCAAGACATGGATATTTATATTTTACTAGTTCAATTCACGTAAGAACTTTAGTTATTTTTCGATAGGCACATGTATACATCATATATATAATATAAACACTTATTTACAATACGTTACGTCTTATGACGCAAGTCCCGTGTTCATGTAAATTGCTATTATATTTAAATCTCTTGTATTTTTGTTCGAATACATACTTTTTGACAAAATTATGGATTTTGAGCAGGGGCGTAGCTACCGCCGTATTTGCGTAAGGAAAAAGTGTGTAAGGAAAAAGAATAAAAACTTTCTAATTTATTTTATTTTACAAATGACAAAATTCTATAAAGCAATTCCTTTTTTTCCCGCCTTAAGCGTGCGTTAAAAAGTTGGCAACACTACATCGTTATGGCGGGCTGCGGGACTTCCCCGTTTTACTTACTTCATCTTCAACTCAGCGGGGAATCCCCGGGAATCCTTCATCGATATCGCGATGTACGTGTACGTTGTTGTACTTTGCATTGGATGTTAAACCACGGAGTGCAGTGCACTGTTTATTTACGCGCTTTATATAAATGTGCATTACATTGTAATTCAGTACAAACAATATTGTTCTTCTGGTTTAGCAGTATTAGTAGCGATTTGTAAAAGAAATGAGTGAAAGGAAAAGAGATTATCCCAGCGGCGCTGAGAAAAGAAAAATTAAACAGAAAAGGGACGAGGTTATAAAAAAAGTGCCCAAAATTTCTTCATTTTTTCAGAGACAAGATACTGTGAGTGATTTAGATTGGAAAGGTAAGTACTACACTACTACCCAACCCATTTATTAGGGGCCCGTAGTGATAAACAAGGAAATCTTTTAATTTCGGTCTGTCCATCTGTCCGTCACAAAAAGTTGTCTCCCCCCTAGATTTTCACAATTATACTGTTTTTAGGGTTCCGTGCCTTGATTAAAAAAAAAAACAAAATTCTAACTTATCTATAGGATCGATTTGTTTTGTTGTTTGTCTATCAGTCCGTATCGTATCGTTAATTGCGTGTTGAGAACTTCAGATGTGCAGTTGGTTGCAAGGAAATACCATCGATACTCTATTGAAAAGTGAAATCGATAGTAAAATTACATTCTGGAGAGATGTACTGCATCGTATAATTAATATTATAATTACTTTAGTATCTTGTAATCTACCTTTGAGGGGGCATGATTCTGATTCTGGCAATTTTATGGCAATTTCACGTCTGCTATCTAACTATGATGCAACTTTAAAAGAACTTCTTCTAAAACCGAAAGGTGAAATAAATTATTTAAGCCCTACGATTCAAAACGAAATTATTAGTTTGCTTGGTACTAACGTTAGGAACAGTATTATCTCAGAAATTAAAAAAGCTCCATTTCTGACAATAATTCTGGATACAACACAAGACATCAAAAATTGACCAACTATCTGTAGTTTTTCGATATATCTCGGTTACAGAAAATGATGATAATGTGCCTAAAGAAATAAAAATCTGTGAGTCCTTTTTAGGATTCATAGCAGTAACCGATTGCAGTGCTGCAGGTCTGAAAACTGTCATTTTAAATTTGACTAAAGAATATGGAATTGATTTGACTAAATGTAGAGGACAGGGATACGATGGAGCAAATGTTATGTCGGGTGTGTATGGAGGATTACAAACCCTAATAAAAGAGCATGCTCCAAATGCCGATTATGTTCATTGTGCTGCGCACGCTTTAAAATTATATAGTATAATTAACATTTTAGAGAGTTTTGATTTCTTAGTGCTCGTTACATTTTTTTCTTCACTATTTGAAATTATTCATCCTGTTTCTAAAGCTCTACAGCATGAAAATAATGACTTACAGAAATCTAGTATTTTATTAAGTAATCTTTTAAATGGACTGTGCCAATTAAGAAATCAGAATTCATTTAATAGTTTGCTAAATGAATCCAAAGATTTAGCAAAAGAGTGGGGGGTAACAACTGTTTTTAAAAACAGTAGGCGAAAGCGTTTTTTTGATGAGTTATCACAAGATGAGAGAATTTCCGACCCGGAATCCTATTTCAAAGTCAATGTATACTATTGCTGTTTAGATATATTAATTTCTCAAACTAAAGAAAGATTTCAGAGCCTTTGCAACCTGAGTAGTATATTCGAAATATTACAACCGGAGAAACTCCTATCTTCTTCAAGCGAAGAGATATTAAACGCTTCCGGAAAACTGTCTGCTAAATACAGTAAAGACATCTCACTTAATCTTTGGGACCAATTAAAGGCTCTAAAAACATGCTTAAATTCTGAAATTAAAAAATTTTATTCCATTAAAGAACTCATTGAATTATTGCTAGTAAAATTCAATAGTCTTGCATCCAGTTTTCCCGAGGTAATCACAGCATGATTTTTATTCTTGACCCTTCCAGTTACAACCGCAACGGCAGAAAGAAGTTTTTCAAAATTAAAACTAATAAAAAATTACTTAAGAACTTCGATGGGACAAGAACGGCTGTCAGACATCTCACTATTGTCCATAGAGGCAGAAACTTTAGAAAAACTAAAATCATCATCAGCCATAAATTATTTAATAAATCAGTTTGCCGAAAGAAAGGCAAGGAGAGTGAATATTTAAAATTCGATTTTTATTTGTAAAATGGGTAAATTATGTGATAAATAAATATTTCTTCTCACAATATTTTTTTTCTTTTGTGAAAAATCTTTACCTCAATATAAGGGCCTCCAAAAAAATTTTTATACGGGGCCCCGACAAGGCACGCTACGCCACTGATTTTGAGATCGATTTTAAACGTCTGCTCGCTATCAGCTCAACAACAACAAGTCAACCTAACTAACTTCATAATAAAACCAGTTGAGAATGCGCAAGCTTGCATTGCCAGAGGAACACCTGGCTCGTCAATTATACAACAATTCAATTTTCTTTTTTAGGGTTCCGTACCCAAAGGGTAAAACGGAACCCTATTACTGAGGCTCCGCTGTCCGTCCGTCCGTCCGTCCGTCCGTCCGTCCGTCCGTCCGTCCGTCTGTCACCAGGCTGTATCTCATGAACCGTGATAGTTAGACAGTTGAAATTTTCACAGATGATGTATTTCTGTTGCCGCTATAACAACAAATACTAAAAAATAGAATAAAATAAATATTTAAGGGGGCTCCCATACAACAAACGTGATTTTTTTACTGTTTTTATAGATAGTGGTACGGAACCCTTCGTGCGCGAGTCCGACTCGCACTTGGCCGATTTTTTTTTAATTTGTCGTTTATTTTAACTATGTTCCTTAAGAGATAGAAACGGTGTTCCTGAACATTCCTATTCTTCTTTTTTATGCTGAATCCGAATCTGAAGTCAAAATTCGAATATTCGAAAAAAAGCGACAGACAAACTCACAGACAAACGCACAGACAAACATATAGAATTCATATAGGAACGGTTTTCCTAAACAATATGGCGGATTATATATACTCGATATTGTGCAGACAGAAGAAAATAAATCCAACTCTATTGAGTGAGTATCGAACTATTTTTTAAAGCTGATCTGAAAAATATATGGTATTTCTATATTCAAAGAGCTACCTTTAATTAAAAAAATATAATATAAAAATTAACTTTATATTTTATTTTATTTTGTGAAAGATCCCTCCTTCCTTCTCCTGCAGATAGTCACAGATCATGGTCCATACCTTGAACTTCGTGAATCATGGTCTTAACCTTCAATACTGTTGTCACCGTTGAGTGGTGACGATTTATTGTAGGCTTTTAAATTATCGAATCGGTGATTCATTTTCGTACTAGATTTATGAGGAGCTCGGTGGCTCAGTCGTGAATAACGCGACTTTGACACCGACGATCGTGGGTTCGATTCCCACACAAGACAAACATTTGTGTACATGAACATGTCTGTTTGTCGTGGTCTGGATGTTTAAGAGCGGTATCAAAGCAACCGTCTGGGAAAGTGCCTTCACCTGACAGAAAACTGCAGCTAAGTAACAACTCCCTAGAGTAGTTGCTGTGTAAGCAGCAGACTAGGCATGGTGCGAGTGATATTGAGTATATTACAAGCGTTAAAAGGCTACGATAACTGTTTTACATCAGGTGTACCATATCCTTGTATGCCTCCCGACGTTGCATAAAATTGTGTAGCATAACATCAATTTAAAAATTTAATTATTCCTTAAATTTCATATTTATAATCAGACGGACGCGGCTGCAAGCAATATAAGTGTGGCTGATTTTCATTAATATTATCATTAATATTTGATTTTCATATCCCCGAACTGCACATTCCTACCTAATACCTACCTCCCTACTGCACAGCTACTTTAATTAATTATTTAGACACTACAAATGCGATAATTTCAAATGATAGTGATGCTCCTAGCGGACCCTGGGCTCCGAAGCGAAAGTGTAGGACGCGACCGGCATTAATGCTCGGATGATGATAATGTTGGAATCATGCTCCTCTATATTTCAATACGCTAATATTTCAAATTTTTATGTATTTTCTTCAGGTGGCAGTACAAACAGCCAACATTCGCATGGTGCAGAGTCTAATTTCGTTAAGATGTTCTCTCGGAATAGTCGATAATGATGGTAACACTGTATTCCACTACGCAGCTGCTAGCAACAAGGAAATTATCAATGTATGTATATTTTAACCAGCCTGTTTGTTTTGATATATTATTTTATCATGCTATTCTAGGCGGGTTGGTAGGTGTTCTTATATATAGCAAATACATTTTTAGAACACTTTGGAACAAACAATAAAAAAAAAGTATTTGCTCCAATGTGCTCTAAACGTGTATTTCGTAGTGTTAATCAATCTATGGGATTTGAACAGTTATGAGAAATAATTTAGTGTAGAAGTATACATCAACTTTAAGCAGTAGCGCCTAGATAATGATTTGGATCTTATGATTTGGTTCAGAGATGAGCTATGAGAATGGCTGACGATCCCAAGCTTCGTATGTGTGTTCTTCCCTTTGTGTATTCTACTGATTGTACAATGGATTCTGTTACGAAGAGTTGTTCGATATGATAGATCCACGGCCCCTTGTTATATCCTCAAAATTTACCATTGACTGAAAATCTTTCCTCACATATTGATTCCACAATAATATATTGTAGTTTGAAAAAAAAATACACATTAGTAGGTCATGTTTGTATGTATAGAATGGAAAATTTAGCACATTTTTAATATTTTTATCATTTTAATACAAGTTAGTTAATTTATCAGTTATAATTCAATGTTCAACCATTCTGCCCTTTCCCTATTTCTAAAATTTGTAATCCATGAAATATAAAGAAAAGAAAATCATCCAAACTTTACAGGAAAAGTATAACAGTTAAACATACTTCTATAGATTAATGGATCTCCAGAAAAAGTTATATCCTTTCATGACTTTGCTTTTTATGTGAACTTATATTTAATAATATCGTATTATCGTATATTATACTCCGCAATATCGTAGAGAAGCATCTGGCCACAGACCAGAGGGTTTTCTGCTGTTTTGTGGATCTTGAGTAGGCATTTGATAGGGTTGTGCGAAAGGAACTGTGGTGCATATTGACGAGATATGGGATTGACGGTTCACTGCTCCGTGCTGTGCAGTCCACCTACAAGGATTTCTCAGCATATGTGCAAATAGATGGCAACATGTACATTTTTTACATTAACATGTGATTACGCATGAGTGACCTAGTGGTGAACTGTATGCAGACGATGCCGTCCTATTAGCAGAAACAACATCTGAACTGCAAATACTAGTCACAATGATGAAAGACGAATGTGTGGAGAAAGGCTTACTATTGAATGCAAAGAAAACAAAGATAAGGGTATTCGAAAGAGAAGAAACCAGAACCAGTGTAAGGATTACGGTAGATGATGAAGTGTTGGAGCAAGTGGATGAGATTGAATATCTTGGATGTGCTTTTAGCAAGGATGGAAAGTACACCGCAGATGTGGAAAGACGAGTGAGTGCTGGGAATAGTGTGAATGGAGCGTTGGGAAAACTTCTTGACAGTAAAAACCTAAGCCAGAAGGCACAGCTGGTTATACACAATACAGTGCTGGTCCCAACGCTTACTTATGGAAGCGACAGCTGGGTATAGCAGAGAGAGCATGAAAACAGAATAAACCCGGTTGTATTCGAGCGTTGCGTAAAATTTGTGGCGTAACGCTTGTAGACCGTATTCGCAATGATGAGGTTAGAAGCAGAGTTGGTCTGAAAGAGAGCGTCGGTGTTAAAAAAAGAAGAGGCATGCTCCGTTGGTTCAGACATGTAGAAAGAATGCAGGATGAAAGAATGACGAAGCAGATATACAATGCAAAAGTGTAAGGATGTAGGAGCCGAGGAAGGCCAAGACTTACCTACCATGATCAAATTGGTCGTGTACTATCAGAAGGTGATGTCAAGAGCCCTAGAACCGGCGAGCGTGCTTAAAAATAACAATGAATGTTAAAAAAGCGAGTGAGGTATGTAAGGATCGAGTCACGTGGCGCTCTGTTCTCTATGCCTACCCCGTACGGGATTTGGCGTGAAGTTATAGATAGATAGATATATTAAATAATGTAATGCATCTCTAAAGACATATTATTTGAGATTCCTTACCATCGAAATGAGTGTCTTTCTTTTAAGGCCCTGACTAACAGCGACGCGTCGGCTTTGAACGTGTACAATAAGCAAGGCCATACCCCGCTCCACATGGCATGTTTGGCTGATGCCCCAGACTGTGTACGAGCGCTCCTACTGGCCGGCGCTGACGTTAACCTGACAGCTGCTAGGCGAAGTACTAGCACAATACCTGGTAGGTGCAGTAGATTTAAGAGCTAATTTAAATTTTCGGAAGAAATATATCGTATCAGTGTAAAATCAAGCACGTTACATCTGAAACATAGACGCTAGTTTGTCGTTTAGTTATTTGATGTTCCCATTCTCAAAATTTAATGTGAGGTAGGGCGCATTAAAGCATCCCGACTGAGGAAGTACATCCACCTCTCGAAAACCCCAGCTAGTGACTACTTCCTGCAGGGATGTTCTGTTCCTGCGAGTTAGTCAGGGTACCAGTAAGCTCATCAGGAGTTGCCGTGTTAGCAGCAGGGGTGGAATCTGCGAGCGATCGTACTCTTTTGTAACCGGTCATAGATGGTACGGTAAATAGTATAATCCAGCTAATTTTAGGCTTTAGCAACAATAAGTTAGGCCGCAACCATATTTAAGCAACTCGGCTGGAAAAATATCTCTGCTTTACAAAAGAAGGCAGTAAAATAACAATTTGTATTACATTTGTTATATTCCCGATTGACTAAGAAGGCCAGTAACTTGCAACCGGCCTGTTAGATAAAGTCGCCAAGCCACATCTTAGGACTCTTTGAACTATCCCTAAATATCAGAAAGATATTTGTAAATTTGCATATCGAGACATGACGCAATGTCGTCTCGTTTATTTTTGAGATATATTTCACTCTCGAACTATTGTGACTAGAAATTTGAAATCTGGTATTTAAATATCACAGAGATTTCGAGCTAAAGCCACCTTTGAATAATAATAATACTGTTATTTATTATTATTGTCAAAATGTATACTTGTTGACTTGTTATTGTAACTTAGTCCCCCAAAGTGGTCCATTGTACAGGCATGTTCCACTTTGGCGCCGAACAAACGAAACTGTGGAGAAAGATAAATAAAAATATCTGAATATTATTAGCATGTAATGTAAATTATGTTTAATTTTTAGGTATAGTCGGCGAAATATTACGAAACAACCAAAACAAACTATACCAACAAGACATGAAACATGGCGGCACTCCATTACACTGGTCAATATCCCGAGAAGTCATCGAAGCGTTAGTCGATAGGAACTGTGATATAAACGCTCTAAACTTCGATGGTAGAACAGCCCTACACATTATGGTACTGAGAGGGCGACTTGAGTGTGCTGTAGCTTTACTTTCAAGAGGTGCAGAGCAATCTATAAGGGATAACGAAGGGAACACACCGTTGCATTTGGCTGTCAAGCAGACCAATATAGCAATAGTACAAGCGTTAATTGTATTCGGGGCTAACTTAGAAGCGAAGAACAATGAAGGGTTTACAGCTAGACACTCCGTTCCAGCGGAGTTGTCTGGCAGTAACTATGACAAGATTTTATATGTGTTGCACGCTGTTGGAGCTAAGAGGTTAGTGATAACACTATGTATACTTACTGATCCTTATTTGGCCAAACTGTTTTTCAGGTTTCCTTACCAAAAAAAGAACTCTTATGGTGCGATTCCGTCCAATAGTCAATTGCAGATTATCGCTACGAACGAACGAATTACAAACAAGACGGCTCCCCACACGATGTGCCGACGATCTTATCGAGCGCAGGGAGCCGATGGATGCAAGTGGCACAGGACCGATCGCTGCGGAAGTCTAAGGCGGAGGCTTATGTTCAGCAATGGATGTCCTTCAACTGAAACAATGATGATAATGAAATATCCGTAAAAGCTTACCAGAAAGCTATTAACTAGTTTGCGTCAGTAATTTTGGTAAAAATCCGCAACATTACGGAACCGCTTCACATAAGGTGGCCTGAATGCATGTTTACCACCTGATACGTCGTTTATTCTTCGACTCTAAAAAGTAATTTGTATATAAAAAAGATTCGGATCGTGTCGGAAATTGTTGGCATGATATTTGGGAAAACACCAGAAAGAGATATTGACTGAAATGTACATTTCTCGTTTCATAAAAACCCTTAAACGATTAAAATGTTAGCCAACGATTGAATATTTCAGATGTCCAGCAGACATGTCCGGTTGCCGGTCGGGTTGTTCTACCCGCGGAGAATACAACGGTGTACCACCACCTGCGGTAGCCAAAGCTGCCACCCGCAAAACAATAAGCGATATGCTCTCTGTCGCCGGAGTAATGCGAGCTGCCAATCAAAATGATACGCAGAAGAAAACACGGTGAGTTTGGTATAGTACCCGTTTACATTATCAATTGACTTTTGTATATATACTCACTGTCCGCGCAACTACCCAAACTGGATCTTGGCCTCTGATAACAGAAGGCCACGAATTGTGGTCTTCGATGAGTTCTTCCCAGTTTTAGACTCCAAGTAGTGAATGCAGGTCCTTCCGTACCCTCGTCGCACCAGCATTACCTGAGACGTCCAATAAACACATTAAAGTGGGCGCCCGTCACTCGGTCGTTCGCAGTAAGCTCTTTTTACAGCACGATCCTTCTTCATTCTTACGCCAGTACCGTTTAACTCCACCTCGCCGTAAAAGTTTAGTACCTTCAGGCAGTGATCCCATCAAGAATTAAAGTGATTGTCAACCATTTAATACCGTTTATATTTCTTCACACATAAAATAACTCAGAGTTTTTTCAATAAAATTGTACATATCCTCGAAAGTCCGGGTAGATTAGATGATAAATATGTTTTTAACAACAACGTTAAATGTACAATTTTAAATGTAAATAAAAAGTTAAATGTAAATGATTTATTTTATGTGTGAAGAAATATAAACGGTATTAAGTGATTGACAATCACTTTAATTCTTGATGGGATCACTGCCTGAAGGTACTAAACTTTTACGGCGAGGTGGAGTTAAACGGTACCTTCCATTTTTAGCCTCTTGGCACATTTATTGTTTCATCGTTTATTATCGCATTTTGATCATTTGGTTATCGTATTTTATTCATTTCTCGTAGTTTAATTTTCTTTTTTAATCTACCAGCATTTCGGAAATAACCATTGGCCAATGTAGATATATTTTATCAATTCCGACAATAAATGTATCTGTAAATCGAGATATTTTTTTACTGTCCGTCTTTTTCATAATTTCCAAAAATTTATTCACAGCCTCCTATGTCTGGATGGCGGAGGCATCAGGGGTTTAGTGCTGATTCAAGTTTTAATAAGTCTTGAGGAAGCAGTTGGCAAACCAATAATACAATGTTTCGATTGGGTGGCTGGCACCAGTACTGGTGGCATTTTGGCTCTGGCTTTGGCTTGCGGGAAGTCGCTGAGAGATTGCCAGAGACTGTACTTCAAGTTGAAGGAGCATGCCTTTGTGGGTATGAGACCGTACCCTTCAGAAGCCCTCGAGAATATGCTGAAAGAAAATTTGGGTTAGTATTCTATAATTATATTTATCCATATTAATATATTGATAGTGTATGATGATGTAGATGAATATTATAAGTTACATTGTCATGATATTTGCTATGAAAGTCGGTCGTGACTAGAAAAGTCATGACAATACATTTTAAACTCATGATCATATCTGTTTTTTTAGAGAAGGTTATAGTATACCGGGGATGTATGCACCTTAACAGTATTCACTATTGTTTTACTAGGAAATATAGAAGTGTAAGCACTGATGTGCAGTGATAGCTCCACTGGATAAAGAACCAGCATATTAATTGACGGGGGTCCTGATTCGAAACCTGATGTAGGCATGTACCAATTAATTAGTATTTTCAGATGTATGCATGTAATTATAGAAACCCACAGGCCCTAAAAAAATATTTCAAAATACATGTGACCTAAGGATAAGTTCTGACGGCGGTCGTTCTATGTCAAAATCAGTATGTTCGCAAAATCCTTAGATTTAGGTAGCGGCACTCGCCAATCCCAAAGGATTAGGGAAACTGAATAACGCTAAGAAGAAGAAAACATAAGCAAGTGCTATTATTGTGCAAAAAAATAATATCACTTTGAAAAGCTGTGAGTTCAAGCCCTGTTAAGAGAAAAGGTGTTCAGGAACACCGTTCCTATATGAAGTCTATATGTTTGTCTGTGTGTGCGATTTTTTTTCGAATATTCGAATTTTGACTTCAGATTCGAATTCAGCATAAAAAAGTAGAATAGGAATGTTCAGGAACACCGTTCCTATCTCTTAAGGAACATAGTCAAAATGGCCGACAAATTTAAAAAAAATTGAATTGTCTATCTATCTATGACTTCATGCCAAATCCCTTACGGGGTAGGCAGAGAGAACCGAGCGCCACGCGACTCAATCCTTACATACTTCACTCGCTTCTTTAACATTCATTGCTCTTTTCATGCCCGCTCGCCGGTTTCTAGGGTTCTTGACTTCACCTTCTGATAGAACACGACCATTTTGGTCATGGTAGGTAAGTCTTGGCCTTCCCCGGCTCCTACATCCTTCTACTTTTGCATTGTATATCTGCTTCATCATTATTTCATCCTGCATTCTTTCTACATGTCCGAACCAACGGAGCATGCCTCTTCTTACTTAACACCGTGTTCCTTCCATCCCTGCTGAAATCGCATCCAAGATATACAAACTCATCCACTTGTTCCAACACTTTATCATCTACCGTAATCCTTACATTGGTTCTGGTTTCTTCTCTTTCAAATACCATTATCTTTGTTTTCTTCGCATTCAATAGTAAGCCTTCCTTCATACTTTCATCATTGTGACTAGTGTTTGCAGTTCAGATGGTGTTTCTGCTAATAGGACGGCATCATCTACATACAGGAGACAGTTCACCACTAGGTCACCCATGCGTAATCCTACATTCGTCGATCTTATTCTCTGTAGACAACTATCAAGATACAGAATAAACAGCCTAGCAGACAACATGCAACCCTGTTTGACACCAAATTTAACATCAAACCAGGGTGACATGTTGCCATCTATTCGCACACATGCTGAGTAATCCTTGTAGGTGGACTGCACAGCACTGAGCAATGAGCCGTCAATCCCATATCTCGGCAATATGCACCACAGTTCCTTTCGCACAACCCTATCAAATGCCTTCTCAATATCCACAAAACCGCAGAAAACCTTCTGGTCTGTGGCCAGATGCTTCTCTACGATATTGCGGAGCGAGAAAACTTGATCCGTACATCCCCTTCCATTTCGGAAACCTCCCTGTGCCTCCCACAGCATTTCGTCAGATTTCACCCTCATTCTCCTTTGAATTATCTTTCCATATACTTTTGCTGCTAAGCTGGCGCAGTCCATGCGTGATCCCTTGCCTTTATACAAGGGTACGATGACTGCGCGTCCCCAGTCCATTGGGACCCTTCCAGTTCTCCAGCATAGGTTGCATAAGTACCAGAAGGCCTCTCGGACGTAAGTGCCGCCTAGTTTGATCGAAATTTGAATTGTAATATAATTGACGAGCCAGGTGTTCCTCTGGCAATGCAAGCTTGCGCATTCTCAACTGTTTTTTATTTAAATATAGAAAAAATTGAACTCCTTATATGTATACATAAGCTGCATTCACACGTAGGTCAGTTTTATTTGAACTATTTGTAACAAGCTCTTATGCCTACTAGTTTAATGCCCTGTGGAGAGAAAAATAAAATTTTTATTATTATTTTATTATTATCATTATTGTGTTTATTAGTATGCGAACGTAGTGGGATGTTCATATTTTCATTCTAGCGTCGTCTTGCTCCATTAGTCCTGCACAGTGTTGCAAAACTATACATAGAAAAATATTGCTAGTAATCTTGAGAATCAGATAAACTATAGACTTAGCTAGGGATTATTATGAAATGTTTGGACTACAAGTAGTAACACTAAGATATTATAATTACTATAATATTAACGATAATTTAACAGATTCTCAAGATCAACTCTCGACAGCGAAAGTATGATAGATCCTGTCATACTTACCGTACCACCGTACCAATGTCATCGACAGTGGAAAGCGTGTCGAACCTTACACGAATGCCCTCTTTAAGCATGTTTTCCTTTGAGAAGATTGATGAAATGTATCTGTTTCTGCCACGCCCCGTATCTAAATATAAACGCATTCTATTGAGCAGGTTAGGAAGCATTCTGGCTATTGCAGAACGTGTTACAAATTTAAAAGAATATGAAATCTTTGAAAATTCAATATTAAATTTTCAAAGATCTCATATCTCTTTAAATTTGGTTATTACAGGAAGGAGTCGTACACCTTCAATAAAAATAAAAATTCAATGCTATTTTCAGTCTGTCGTAATTCCAAGAAATACAGTATCATTAATATCATAATAAATATTTAAAAACAATATTTCAGGTACAGAAACTGTAATGTCAGATATCAAACATCCGAAGCTATGCATCCTCGCCGTGTTAGCAGACAGAAAGCCGGTCGACCTACACATGTTCAGGAACTACCAGTCAGCTCAGGAGATCTTAGACGAATACAACGGTACTTTGAGTGAGTTCTTACATTTCAGATGTAATGCAGAAAACACTGATACGGCATGGTGTTGGTTGGTTTTGGTAATCGTATGAATGATTCATTTAATTTGCAAGGTAGTGTAATCTACGGGATCCTCCTGCTTTTACGACACGCAGAAATTTCTGCGGTCATCAAATTAGGCAATTTTCTTTTATCGCAAAATGATAAGATAGCATACTGGATTTTTTTCATTTATATGATAGAAAAATTTAATACTGTATCTAAATTGGAAATATTTCCATGAAATTGCCTAGCTCTACTTGTGATGCTTCAAATATTAATCCAGAATATGTTGTAGAATCTTCGTAAGTTTGTCTGTCTGTTTGTATAAATTATAAATCATTTACATACACAATCATTGATTTGATCGATTATTTTTTATCTATTTTAGGAGTTGTTGTAGTTGCCCCAAAATTAAACTTTAAATTTAATAATATTTGTTCTCCTGCGTTTTATACAATTTTGAGAATTAACCAAGCTAGCAAGAACACAGTACTTGCCATAGTCCATATGACTTATTCTAATATCAGATGCTGTAATCTTAATCAGGTAAGATATCCCCGTAAGTGGTTAAATAGAACATAACAGATCAGTGCGCTATAGTAAAATCAATATGAATGCGCACGCGCCAACATTTAGTTTTTGTATATCACAATATAGCTGAGATTTTAATGATATAGAAACAGATGTTTTCGAACCCTCAAATAGGAGGAGCATAAGAAACTATAGTTATACTACCAGTGGAGTAAAGGGAACATAAGCATAATGATAAAATAATCTTGAAGTGATTCTGAAATGTATTTTTGTGTTTCATTATGAAAGGTCCTCGTGCGGAAGCCGGTGACCAAGTATCAGTGGTATCACTCCCGCCGCCGCCTCCCCCTGGCGAGCAGCTGGTGTGGCAGGCAGCACGGGCCAGCGGGGCTGCTCCATCATATTTCCGAGCTTCGGGCAGGTACATAATATACTAAAATATAGCCTGTGATGCAAGTAATACTTTTTGATTTTATGTACCATAGTGGAATATAAAGACTTAATCGCCCCCCATTTTTCCAAAGACGCCCGATATTATTATTCCATATACGAGTCTAAACGTATGCCCTCAATTGAAGCAACGTTGAACGTAACCTGTATTTGGATGCGTTTATTTTTATCGATGACCTCTGAACAGCAGAGGACCCGTTAAGTCTTTGTTCGTGTTATACAACTATGACGGAGGCTTGGTCTTGTCGGTTACATCAAATCTGGAAAAAATGGCGGAGTTTGTAATATAACCTTTTTATTTACGTAGCCTTCTATATATATATAGCCTACCTACCTACCTAGTCCGGCCATAAGTTCTGTTACTAATGAATATGCATTTTTTTTGAAGTAATGTAATCTTAATAAAACTTACATATTTATGGAAGTCTCAGCAAAAATAAAAAAATAAAAAATGATTCTATTCGAAATGGCCACCTTTGCATTTGATACAGGCATTTAATCTGTCTGGCCTAGAATCTAGCCACTGCTTGCTCCAGAGATTTCTTACGAGACACGATGTCGGTGTGTCGTTTCGAGCAGGACATGCCCTATAAAACTGATCATAATTTGTAGTCTAAGGGGTTCAGATCTGGGCTAGACGAGGGCCAGTCTTCAGCTGTTATAAAGTCCGGAACGTTAGTTTCGAGCCAGGCTTGGGTAGTTCGTGCCTTGTGACCAGAGTCCTGCTGGAATGTCCACATTTTTGAAAAGTGTATTGATGCGAAGTTTCACAACACGATCCAAGACAGTCTACTGATTAAGTAAGAAGATATTTCTGTGCCCTTCACCTGCGTGTCGGGACAGAAAGCGTTTTAATCGATTCACACTCGGGATTGATTTCGGGCATGTTCTGTATATCGACGATAAGCGTCGAGCTTCAGGTCTTATTACTAAAATCGCAAAGTTACTGATATTTCCCCCTGTTTCGAAGATTAGCCCGGACAAACAAACAGACAGACAGACAAAAAGTTAAAAATGCGTATTTAGGCTTTGGTAACGTGAAAATAATAATATGAGCTTAAAATAAAGGCTTTATTTTGAAATCACAGACAGACACTTCAATTTTATTTATATGTAATACGCGACAGAGTCCTAGCGATAATCTTCATTTCTCATGATAAGATTTTTTGTTTCCTAAAGGGGTTTCGGCGAATTCTGACTTTAACAGCATTTGTAGTTCTAATAGCACGCGGTCGCCCCGATTTTTATGGTCTTCAACAGAGGAAGTATTGGCATATCTGTCGATAGTACAATATATGAACATACGGCTGATATCAAGCTTTTGAAGTGTCTTAAATATGACAGACGGCTCGGCTCCATACCCGTAAGGCAATCACTGCAATCCAATTTTCTTTAACACCCCATGCATATTGTAATACACGAAAAAAATATGTAAATCGACGGAAATCAAAAGAAGTTTTTAACATAATAAACGCGTTCCGAATTCAAAATAGTTAAAGCGTTGAAAGAAGAAAATTTTCTATGTAACAGTATTTATGGCCAGACTAGTTATATATATATATATATCCTCTATATATTTATAACAATTTCTATTAAAACTAATAGGAAATAAAGGGCACGAATTTCTAACATTTTATTTGTTGCTTGTGCCAAGTTTCAAGATTTTCGTCAAATTTAATTAAAATCGTTAATCCATATCAAACTCATTTACTCATCGTTTCACTGGGATGTGATTTGGGTCTCCTTTCGATTGAAGAGGTTTAGAGCGTACTCTATACTACCTTGTATTCAATTGAATAGAATTCATTTCAAACCGCAAGGAATTTAACGACTGTCATCTATCGACAACAGCCCGTACTGTAAGGAGCCTGAGATAAATACACATGATGAATAAACATGTCCATAAATTTGGTGGCGGTCGGCGACGCACATCTTACATATTCTGACTAGACTGACGAGGTCGAAGTCGAGGAGCTCATAATTCTTATTTTACATACAATGCATCCAACCTGACGCAAAGTGGTTACCGTAGCCTATGAAGACGTGACTATCTCTCGCTCATATACTGGCAATCTCACTCACTCGCAGTACATTGACAACTTTGGCTGTGATTTTCTATGAGGTGAAGGCACTAAGTCGGACTGATTTCGATGCGCTCTACTCCTCTTAAAAACGCCCAGACTATGCCAAACAGAAATGTTTGTGCACACAACCGTGTGTCTTGTGTGGAAATTGAACCCACAAACTTTGTTGTCAAAGTAGCCGTTCGACCGCTGAGCACATCACAGTATAACAGTTATTCCAATATTACAGGTATCTTGATGGTGGACTGATGGGGAACAACCCTACACTGGATGCGATCACCGAGTTAGCTGAATTAAACCTAGCTTTAACAGCAACTGGACAGCTCGAGGCTGCAAAAGAGACGAATTTGAAGGTGGTCGTTTCGTGTGGTACAGGTTAGTATATTGCATTTGTACTTACTAACTACTGCCCCTACCCCTGCTATGGTTTTCCAAAGAGACTGCAGCATGATGTTCTTCAAAAATCGGCCAAGTGTGAATCGCAAACTTGCTCACAAAGGGTTCCGCATCACCATAATTACGGTTCAAAAGATATTTTTTATTGTAATCGATAGAATGACGGACAGACGGTAGGCAGCGGAGCCTTAGTAATAGGACCCCGTTGACGGCCTTTAAGTACGGAACCTTAAATTTGGGATTTACGGGGTCCGCCCTTAACCTAAGGTTTTGGCGAAGATAATGATGTTTACATGAAGCTACTGCCGTCAGACATCCCACACAATCTAGAGGGCAAACCAGACCTTTCTTACGTAAGGTCACACCACGCGTCTTTCGATATATTATTTCATAGACGTGCCGGTTTCCTCACAATGTGCTCCGTGCAGTTTACGCAAACCTACATAACACTATGCGTGCTTGTGTTATACCACGTGTGTAACGTTGTACAACAATATGTGTTTGCTTTTTTTTCAGGATTAATACCAGTGACAAGGTTGAAAGATTTTGACGTATTTAAACCAGAGAGTTTATGGGATACGGCGAGGCTGGCGTGGGGCTTGTCGGCAATTGGCGGCTTACTAGTTGATCAGGTAACTTACAAAAAAAACATTGCAAGTTTTATATGAATAATAAATAGAGTAACCTGTACCCACAAGAGAATGAATCAAAAGGGGCTGGATTACCTGATGTTAACAAATAGTTATGTTTCTTCTTCTTGGTCCTAGCGTTATCCCATTTCCTAATCCATTATGATTGCCAGAGTCCGCTACCTAACCCTAAGGATTTGGCGGAGACACTGATATGGAGCGACTGCCGTCAGGCCTCCACAACCCAGACGGAAAGCCCAAAGTGATAATTACCTACTTTATTAGCTATTATATATTCATCGATAATTTATTAATTAATTTTATTTTTTGTATTGTATGTTGTATAGTATCGTATTGTATATCTTCACGCCAAGTCCCTTGCGGGGTAGGCAGAGAGAACCGAGCGCCATAAGACGCGGTCCTTGCATACTTCACTCGCTTCTGTGACATTCATAGCTCTTTTCATGCACGCTCGGTTCCTGGGGCTTCTGACATCACCTTCTGATAAAACACGACCAATTTGGTCATGGTAGGTTAGTCTCGGCCTTCCTCGGCTCCTACATCCTTCCACTTTTGCATTGTATATCTGTTTCGTCATTCTTTCGTCCCGCATTCTTTCTACATGTCCGAATCAACGGAGCATGCCCTTTCTTATCTTAACACCGACACTCTCTTTTAGACCAACTCTTTCTCTCACGTCTTCATTACGAACGCGGTCAGCAAGCGTTATGCCACAAATTTTGCGCAATGCTCTCATCTCGACCGCATTTATTCTACTTTCATGCTCTCTCTGCCATACGCAGCTCTCACTTCCATAAGTTAGCGTTGGAATTAGCACCGCGTTGTGTACAGCGAGCTGTGCCTTCCTGCTTAGATTTCGGCTGCCTAGAAGTTTACGCAACGCTCCATTCACCCTATTCCCGGCACTCACTCGTCTCTCCACATCAGCGGTGTACCTGCCATTGCTGCTAAAAGCACTTCCAAGATATACAATCTCATTCACTTGCTCCAACGCTACATCATCAACCATAATCCTAGTGTTCGTTCTGGTTGTCTCTCTTTCAAATACCATTATCTTGGTTTTCTTCGCATTCAATTGTAAGCCTTTCTTCATACATTCATCTTTCATTGTTGTAACTAGTGTTTGCAGTTCGAATGGTGATTCTGCTATTAATGCCGCATCGTCTGCATAAAGCAGGCAGGCATATTTTTGAGAAATAAAATATACACTTTTTAGTACTGAAACTCATTTCGTTTACCAGGTAGAGACAATGTAATAATCTGTTGTTGGTAGAGGAGACACGGGAATAAAAATAAAGATTCCATTATCTAAAGAAATTTTTAACATCAAAACGGCGGGAAATCGAAAGAAATTTTTAAAATAATAAATGCGTTCCAAAGTCAATATAATTAAAGAGTTCAAGAAAAGTTTCTATGTTACTGTATCTATGGCCAGACTAGTTTCATAGGTAAGCCATACCATAAGGCCAGCCAACCCCTTAATAGTCTTAGACACAGGAAGTGTGTAGTCTCCTGACACAGGCATGTTTGTTTTAAAAGTTACACCACTACTTTTATGATAAACTAAAACTCTTCGGAAAGCAAATAAAACTTTTCTTCTTTGCGTTATCCCGCTTCCTAATTCATTAGTATAGGCGGGGTCCTCTACTTAATACTGATTTTACATGGAGCGACTGCTGTCAGACCTCAACAGACTAGACAGTAGTCACGAAATACTGATTTTTTATTTTCGGGAATAAAAAGAAGTGGACGCGGTGTGCGCGGACGCGTTGTCGTGGTGGAGCAGTAGGTCCCCTGTGTTTGGTCGGTTGTTGCTTACAACAGAGAAAACTTCTGCCAAGCATTTGGTAGTATACCATTGGGCGTTGATGTTTCTTTAGTTCTGTAAAGGAATTGACACCAGCCAGGTAGCCAGTCAAATTGAAAAAGCTCGGGATCAAAATCTTCCCCCCACTTCTAGATCGCTTCACTTTGCTAGGCGTTGATTCGTTTTGAAGCATCAAACCGTCGACTGGCGCTTCGTTTCTGGATCGTATCGATAAATCCAGAAGTCATCACCTGTAATGATGTTGTAAACACGCCGAGACGAGCTTGCTTCATATTTGTTTATAATATCACGGCACCATTTCACCCGGGCCTGCTTCTGTGGTTGAGCGGCACCCAGCGTGAAACTATCCTCCTCACGCGAATATGCAAGTGTAGAATCTCGTGAAGGCTTCCCGATCGGCTTGGTACATGGCATACATATTACTTTGTTAAGCTGTAACTGTTTGTTAAGCAGTGACAGTCCAGCGGACAAAGAACCGGCCTATTGACTAACTCCAATTCGAATCCCAACATGTACCAGTAAACTCTTGTGCTAGTAAACTTGCTCATCGGTGAAGGAAAACATCGTGAAGAAACCCGCACGTCCTATAAATTATATTTTGAAAAACGTATTAACCTAAGAATGGTCTGGTTTACCCTCTGGAAAGTGGAAGTCTGACGGCAGTTACTGTAGGTATGTAAAATCGGTATCTTCGTTAAATTCTTAGGCTTAGGAAGTGGACTCCGTCATCCTGGTGGATTAGGAAGAATCTTAGAAGAAGAATCTATGTTTCCAGCAGTCAAAGTAAAAATTAATAACAAAATAAAAACAAAAGTTTCGATAACGAAAAATATCGAGTAAAATAAAACGGAAATTCTTCTTAAATTATCTCACTAAAAAAGAACAAATATATAAACAAAAATAAATTTATAACCGCATCCTTAAGAAATTCATTTTACGTACTTTTTGCAAACCTCTAACGCGACTTGAAATTTGATATCTTCAGTACGTCAAATGAATTAAATAGTATTAAAATTTGCCATGATTAACAGTAATTTATGTTATGATCGTATTCATTTATGAAATAATTTTAATAGACACTTTATTAATTTGACTAGAAATAAATCACATTGTACAATACCATAGCATGGCTAGAAGTCAATCATTCCTTTGCGCAATTTTTAACTGGACATGGAAACTTTAAAGCTAAGCTCTTTTCGTTTAGATTTGTGTGATCGCCTTTACGTGAGTGTTTTACGACAAATCATGAATTCGAGCAAACAGCACATCATGTTCTCTGGGAGTGCGATCTCTGGCGTCGGGAGCGAGACGATATGTTAAATTCCTTGCATGTCACATCCGGGGTGGTATACTATTCTGATTTGGTGGCAACAAGGGAGAATTACCAGGCGTTTAGGCGGTTCTGCAATCTATATTATTGGAATCGATGTGTTAGGTAACAACTCACAATTTAGGTCCCAATAGTGTTAGATATCTGATAAACCGTGGTGCACATCAGTTGAGCTTCACTTGACTAGCTCTTTGAGGTTTTTTAATGCCTTATTTGTCATATTGATGTCTCTCACTTTACCAAGTCAATTCGAAAACTTCCTACTCTTACAAATTTCTTCTGATCAAATTCGTTGTGAGTTCCAAGGCAGCTGTGCTTACCCCCGGGACAGCAATGGGCTTCACTGTTCATTGCCTTTTTGGTAGTCGCCGCTGTTAATTCTGGCTACACAGGAGACACAGTAGTGGGAATGACTGGTAGGACTGTCCCTGTACAATACCATAATGCAATACTAGTAATATCGGAACTTGTGAGGCGATGAATGCATTAGTCGATGACTCGATGACATTATCAAAAACTTAAATGAAAAAAAGAAAGTGGCAGGAGTGTTCTTAGACTTGAGTGCCGCTTTTGACATGGTGGAGCATGAAATTTTGATCAAAAAGCTAGACACTACGGTATAAAGAACAAAGTGCTAGAACTATTTAAATAATAGATATCAATTCGTGGAAATTAAGTGCACAGATGATAATTGTGAAAAGACATATAAATCAAAATTGGTAAATATTAGACGACGAGTGCCACAGGGCTCAATTTTAGGACCAATATTCTTCATTATTTTTATAAATGACTTGATTCCATATATGTAAAATTCTATACAAGATTTGGGACTTTGCTGATGACATAAATGCCATATTGTCAGCTCAAGACATAAGCGATCTCAACAACAAAGTAAACAATGCACTCTCAGCATTTTTAAAATTGGTTTAACGCGAATCATTTGCAACTCAATAGTGAGAACACCAAGGTCATGATCTTCAGAACTACTGCAAGGAAAAAAGGCGCCTTAGAAATTAAGTTGAATGACGACTGCCTATTAATGGAAGAATCAATAAAATTCTTAGGTATACTTGTGGACTCTCTTTTAAACTGGAAAAATGAATTGAATTACATAGAAAACAAAATCAGCTCCGCATGTTACGCTTTAAGAAGCTTGAGAGACGAGTTGAATATGAAGCAACTAAAAATGGCATATTACGCTCTTGTAGAATCGAACTTAAGATACAGTATTAAATTCTGGGGAAATAGCTATGACTATAATCTCAAAAAAGCATTCACAATACAAAAACGAGCTATAAGGACGATGGTACGCATTAATCAGAGACAGTCGTGTAGAGAACACTTTATTCATTTAAAAATTCTAACAGTAGCCTGTTTGTATATTTTAGTCTTACTTACTGACCTAGATAAGCATCTAGATGAATATGAAACCGAGGAAGAAAGCAAGGCGTCTCGTCACCAGGCGAAAAAATATTACCCACTCAATACAACCAAAATTGCGAATAGTAGAGCATAGTGTAAGATATCAAGCAGTGAAGATATTCAATAGATTGACTACTAACCCAAAAATCATAACCAATACAAATTATTTTAAAAAGCAATCGAGGCCCTTCTTGATTGGAAAGTGCTTCTATTCAGTGGATGAGTTATGACCTCGTAGAATATTTTTTTTATTCGTGATACAAAAGTAGTATATTTAATAGTATTGTCTTAGGTTTTCGCGATTGTTACACATTGAAATTAAACTATTTTTAACGGAAGTATCGCGTGTTTTATTTATTTTGTTGAAACCTGACGTTTCGAACGCTTTGCAGCGTCCGTGGTCGCAGGAAAGACTAAGGTGGTATTTGTCTTACATTAGTTATTCAATTATTACATCTACCGACATGGATGGATTAATTATATATGTTCCGATTCACACAAAAATCGCTCACAGTGTCCGAACATTTTTTGGTAGATCTTTGGATTTGTGACTTGATTATTTTTAGGACTGGATCCCAAGCAGGTGGTACTTGCCAACCATCTTCTCTATTGAAATTGGGGTGTTTTCTTATTTCAATAGCCTCGCGCAACATTCTCGGCATGTAGCGATTCTCCTTGGCGAGGATTTGTGGTTTATCGAACCGGATGTAATGGTTTGGTTGGTCCAGTGTATGTTCACATACTGCAGAGTTTTTATCGCGCCTATTCTTCATGTCAGCAATGTGTTCTTTCACACGAGTACCTACGCTTCTCTTTGTTTGCCCTATGTATGATAAACCACATTCGCAGTCTAATTTGTATACTCCTGCATCTTGTAGGGGGATATTAGACTTGATAGGTCTTAGAAATTGACTGATCTTCTTATGGGGCTTGAAATAAGTTTTAATTGAAGCTCGCCGTAAGATGTTGCCAATTTTGTCTGTGACTCCCTTTAAGTATGGTAAGATGGCAGGTTGACGTTCAACTGTAGGTGGCTTCGGGCGGCTTCTGTGACGCATGCGAGGGAGTGTGTGACTATTGCTCCGCAGTACTTGTTTGACATGTTGGAGTTCCTCCTCTAGATGCTCAACGTCGCAGATGCCGTGTGCTCTCTGAAACAAAGATTTGCCTACGGTAGCTAACTGACATGGATGGTGGTGTGAGTTACCATTGAGATATTTGTCTGTATGGGTGGGTTTCCTATACACTGTGTGAGTAAGTGAGTTGTCAAGTTTCCTGGTGATTAATATATCAAGGAATGCTAGTGAATTATTTGCCTCTAATTCCATGGTGAATTTGATTTTATTGTTGATGGAATTAAGGTGGTGTAGGAATATAGACACTTTATCTTTGGGTATGACAACAAAAGTATCATCTACGTACCGTTTGTACATCTTCGGCACAGCCGGTGCCATCGACAGCGCTTTCTCCTCAAGGTCTTCCATGAAAATGTCAGCGACAACAGGAGAAATGGGAGAGCCCATAGCTACGCCATCGATTTGGGTGTAAAATTCGTCATTCCAAAGAAAATAGCCAGATGTTAAGCAAAGTTCTAGAAGTTCTCCATATTCCTCAGGCATGTCATTTTCACGCAGCTTCCTTTTCACAGTTTCTATGCAGTCTTGTACAGGTAGGCAGGTGAATAGTGACTGTACATCAAAACTGACCATAGTTTCATCACTAGTCAATTTTAGGTCTTTTATTTGGCTAATGAAATGGTAGGAATCCTTAACATATGCACTTGTATGTCCACGAAGTTGTGAGAGTACCTTCGATAGATGTCGAGCCAGTTTGTAGGTTGGTGTGTCAATCTGGCTAACTATGGGTCGTAAAGGAATGCTGTTTTTATGTATTTTCGGTAATCCATACAGTTTTGGTGGTTTAACGCAAGAAGGTACAAGCATGTTTACGTCTAGATTCAGTTTTTCGGAGTGTTTCCTTATTAATTCTTTAGTTTTAGTAAGAATTTTTGCGGTGGGGTCTTTGTTTACCTTTTTATAAGTAGTATCATCCGACAAAAGTTGTTGAATTTTACTGATATATTCGGACGTGTCCATGATTACTGTTGCGTTTCCTTTATCTGCACGGAGAATTGTAAGGTCTGGGTTCTTGCGTAGGTTGTTGAGAGCAAGTATTTCGTCCATAGGAACATTCGGTTTAGGCGGACGGCTTTGACGCAAGACTGCAGAGACGTCTTGACGTATCGCTTCCAAATTTTCCTTTTTCATATTATTTTTCCACAGACAGTACTCGACTTCGCAGATAATTTGCTCAAACGGTACTTTCCTAGGTGCAAGTGCGAAATTTAAACCTTTATCAAGTGCCTGAACGGCCGCGGATTCTATAGTGTGTGTTGACAGGTTGACAACTGATGATATTGACGTTTGTGAGTTTGACGTTTCATTTTTAGCATTGGATTTGTCGCGTCTCGAGTTTACCATAGATAACTTATTAAACTTCTTTACTTGTCTATTTTTATACTCGCTGTATTTTGAAGCGGCCCGTTTGTTCACAATGACCATGCATTTTTGAAAGTCATCTTCTGATAATGTCACCTGTATTTCATTGGTCTGAATTTCGATGGTTTCGGTGATTTTATGTAAATCGAAACGATGTATGCGGATGTTTCGACATAATAATTTTCTACTTGCTTGACGGAGAATGCCGGCGTTTCCAGGAATGTCCTTTTTCGGTGAAATTTTTACACAAACTGGAATGATGTTATTGTCACGACACCGTTTTAAGAAATTTAACGATGTTATTAATCTTGCGCACTTGGTTTTGAGGCACTCTAATCGTCGTATTTTGTTAGCTGTGTTTGGCCCGTACACGAAACGTCAGGTTTCAACAAAATAAATAAAACACGCGATACTTCCGTTAAAAATAGTATATTTAATGTTGAAATCATCAATTTAATAAAATGCAATTCATTGTTTTAAGTAATAATTAATGTATGTTAATGTATGAGTATTTTTTCATATAAATATTGTAATGTATATTTATAATTTCCGACACAATGTATTTTGTATATGGAATAAATGACTAAAAAAAATTACTAGTGTCAATAAGATGTATACACCGGCATATATTATAAATTTATCTTTTGCGGACGGATTATTCCTGGAAAGCTGAAAATTACTGTTGTCACCGTTATTTAAAAAAAGTAGATCCTAGTAACTATACTAAAGGCTTATTGCATTAGTCCCAATATTATCAAAAGTATTGGAAAATAATTTGCAGATGTGAATAAACATTTTTTTTACTTTGCACAAGGTACTGCGCCATGAACGATACTCAACGACGCTAGCTGGTTTTAATTTAAGAAAATTGTTGACAGAACGAGTAAATAAAAATACTCCTATACTGTCATTATTGCTAGATACGAGTAAAGCCATCGGCTTTGTAAACCAATGCTAATTATAACAAGAGTTTGAGGGTTATGGTATTAGAGGTAGGGCTTATGATTGGTTGAAAATCTTTCTGATTCATGGAAAACACTGTAAAGAAGTAACGAAAATAATCGAATCCAGCAAGATGCTATTAAGAAAACCTTTTAGATCAACCTTTAAAACTACCAATGTTGGTGTTCCACGAGGCAGCATTCTCGGTCCACTGCTTTTCATTCTACATATTAACGACCTGTCATATTCTATTGCTGATGACACAACTATATTACTAGAATGCGATGAAAACGGTTCTGTTTAGACAGTTGTTAACAAATTATTAAATAGATGAACAATAATGTTTTACAAGTAAAGGTCGCCAAAACATCAGTAATGTAATATATTCATTCCATATGCAACTAGGTGGAATACATGCATACAATTTGTCAATTTTAACTTAAACAAATAAAGAATTTGATTTGTTCTGTATATTATATACCCTTTAGGTTGTGGAGTTCTGACGGCAGTCGCTCAATGTCAAATCAGTATCATCGCCAAATTTTAGCAGACCCCGCCAATCCTAATGAATTAGGAAACGGAATACGCTAGGATTAATACGCATTTTAACGATACCAGTACAATAAATACTTATTCATATTGTAGTAGTGCGCTGTAATTAAACAAATAAACATTGTTTTTTCTTCAACTTGGAAATAAACGAACCTCAAATAGAGAGGTAAGAGGCTAAGATAGGTAGAGCGCATCAAAGCAGGCCGTCTGGAGAAGTACCTCCACCTCATAGGCAACCATAGCCAAATAACAACTACCTAGAGAGTTGTTGTGTTCCTGCGTATGAGTCACTAGTAAGCTCCTAAGGAGCTGCTGTGTAAGCAGCAGAGGAGGCATCGCGCGAGTGATATATATTGCAAGCGTTAATAGAATAGTTACCGTAGCCTATTAACGCTTGTAATATATATCATGTATCACGTTAATATGTAATATATATCACATAAGCAGTTGCTTTACATCAGGTGGACCGTATGCTTGCAAAAGAAATAATATTAGATAATAATAATCATATTTGTATCTTGCATGCCAAAGAGAGAATATATGATAAAAATAAATTTGTTTATTTAACAGGCAACGCAATCGGACGGCCGGGTCGTGGAGCGGGCGCGAGCTTGGTGCAGCTCTATAGGTGTCCACTACTTCAGGTTTTCGCCGCAGATGTCGCAAGACGTTGCGATGGACGAGCGACAAGACGAGCGACTTGTCCTCATGCTGTGGGAAACGCACGCGTTTATGCGCGAGCATAGAGACGAGGTTAAAGAGTTGGCTGCGTTGTTACTTGCAGGTAAATAGAGTTGTATGCAAAGTTTATATTGATTTCTTCGCTACATTTTTATAGGAAATAAAGAATAAATATTTTATGATTTCAAATATTCATTGACACTAGATTTATTGTCATAAATGTTCTATATAATTATGAAATTGCTGAAATGTTTATGAAATATCTGAATTGTTTATGAAATTATATTCGGAGAAATGAAACTGTGAATAATGAAATTTAAGTTACATTAATTTTTAATGCTACATCATGTGGTAAACAAACATACAGTCTGCTTGATATGAAGGACCTATGGACATTTAAAATATCTCTTATATCGTAATGGGGTTGATTTTGTAAATACAGTATCGCTGAATGTCTCTCTCCTCGCCGGTTTCCTGGTGACCTTACTTGACGTAACTCTAATTTCATGTTTTTTTAAGTGATACACATGGATTCTACTATCCTAAGCCGATCAAATATAAATTAAGTCAGTTACAGCTTTGGCGACTCCAAATCTAACTTTGTTTTTTATATAACGTAAGGATGCAAGCAAGCATACGGCTCACCTGATCTGATGCAGTTACCGTAGCTTATAACTCTTAAAATACGTAAAGTATCACTCTCACGATGCTATCTCTGCTCCAGGGAGTTGAAATTTAGCTGAGATTCTGTGAATTGAAGATCAAAGGGCGCATCAAAACAGCCCGTCTGGGGAAGTTTCTCCACCTCTCAGAAAACCGCAGCCAAATAACAACTCCCTTAAGAGTTGTTGTGTTCATGTGTGTGAGTGAGGTCTCCAGGAAGCTAAGAGCTTACCTACTCTTAAGAACTGATCTCACTCACACGTGGAAGTTGCTATGGTAGCGGCACAGGTGCATCGCGCGAGTGATACTTTGTATTGCAGCGTTCATAGGCTACGGTAACCGCTTTAAATCAGGTAGGCCGTACGCTTTTATGTCTCCCGATGTTGTATAAAAAAATTGTCAATTTCGTGCATTAACAACCCTAATCCATTAGGATTGGCGGGGTCCACTATCTAAGCCTAAGAATTTGGGGAAGATATTAATTTTTACATGCTAATGCTGTGGATAGTATGTTTAATGAATGTTTAATATTGTTCTTTTACAGATGATCATCCATAATGTTCCTAAACAAATCGCATATAATACGTGTGGCGAAGCAACAACAGATTATATTCCTCTATTTTTTTGTACTACCTCTCTCGTAGTATAGTCGAAATGAAATCCGGGTGTAAGCAATGGGTGACAATTTGCACATAATATTTAACATCCCCTAATTGTATGTTACTATTTAGTTAATATTTAGTTGCTGTCTATGGACATGACCATATTAAAGATATAAGATGTTAAAATGATATGAATACGCTAGGTCGCATTGAACTACGTTTGCGAACTGAGCTAAATTATATTAATATAATAAAAAAAAAAAAAAACTAAATAAGGTGAATACGTGCAATATACTGACTAGGTTAACGAATGGTGCTTTGCCCAACATTGTACGATCTAAGAATTCATTCTATTGTATTTAATTGAATAATGGCATTTTGGAGCTGAAGCCGTCGGGTGTTAAGTTCGTGTCCAGAGACTGTGGTCATGGCCAAAAAATTTCTTTTTTCAAAATTTCGTGGCGCAGTCTTTATAAACACAACGCCACAATAATTAGTAAATTTCTCAAGTATCGCACCTATTTAGTATTCTAGCATTCTAAACAATTTTCCTTTGCACCGTCGACTTAATTATTGCGAAATTGGTTACCTATTAAGTGTTCATGTCCTGTTTTCATCGCGACTTTTGTCTTGTAAACATTCCTCTGATAAGTTTAAATGCCTCATTATCCAATAACAACTTTTCAGATTAATACAAAATTACACTTTAATTGTATTGTAACGTAACCTCATACTTGTTTCACCCTTAAACGAGATCGTAGCTCAGTTTCTGGCAATTTTAAGTTACGCTATCATCATGTCTAAATAAGTAGGTGTTTCCTAAGATTAAGTCTTCAAAAAAAAAATTAAGATGATTCTGAAGAAATAAATCACGTCGCTAAATTTTCTAAATTTTTATTGAAGAATCTGAATTGATTCACCGGGATATGCTCAAACGGCTATAACATTCAGATATTTTTTTCACAATGATCTACTTTCGAACGTATACGTTTGGACGTAGACCAATGTGAAGAAATTATTTGAATGAACATACGATTTTAAAATTTAATTTAAAATTTCAATAAATCGTATTGCCGTATTGTTTAGAGGTGTGAAAAAATAGCTTGCGTAGTTTATTTATATTTTACGCCTTTGTAATCTACGGCCATTGAAGAATTTATGTTATAAAGTTACCATTAGAGTAGTCTACTAAATTCATCTATAAACTTGAGACTGTTATATAATTTAAAATTATTTTTTACTACATAATTCTTATATATAATATAGTGTTGATGAAGTGTATAAAAATAATAAATGTACACAATATTATGTTAAAAATGGGTTGCTTTGTTTTTATGTCAGTTAGATGATATTATTTGAATATGTTTCCTAAAAGGGCTTAAGATGTAGCTAAGATATTTTTAAGGCCTGTTAATTTATTAACAGTGCAATAAATGTATTATCTGTCAGTTCCATCACAATAATTGGCCTGTCATCACATAAAATAACCATTTTTATAACTTTTTTTATTTTGAGATATTTGGGTATTAGTTATAAAATGTAAGAGGATTAAAGTTGTAGTAAAAAGATTTTTATGTGTATTGCTAGGGAAATTGCAACGTATATAACTTTTTTTAGAAAAAGGTTAACCACATAAGTAAATATAATAAACATATGAAAAGTTATATACTACAAATTGTATGCGTATCACACGATTGATCGGCCGATAGATATAAGTTCGCACATGCTTATGGAAATGAATTTTGAATAAGAATTTTATTGAAGTAACATTTGTTGTAATCTCAACATACATCATAACATGAATAAAGCTGCAATTAAAAAAAAGGCGTCTTTTCCTATGTCGTATTGATTTTCCGTGATTTTTTACGATCCAATAATGCTTGGATTATAAAGTAAGTAATGTGATCATTAGATGATATCCAATTGCAAAAATAAATATAATCGCCTAATGTCACATTTAACTGTTCGTATATTTTGGTACAGTATATGTGAACATGTTCAAGCATCAATTTTTGTGTACTGAACTGCTCCCAAAGGAATTTGTGCTAATTATATACATTATATGTTGTGTTTTAAACCTATGTTGATTAAACTTTTGATTTTGTTAAAATAAAAAGTCTTAGTGAACTATAAACTAGAATTTATCTATTAGTTTTTGTTTAAGTGTATTGATCTTGTTTAATTCAAGGAGTCTCTTCGAATGCACTGAATTTGGGCTATACGGCAGATGAAACATCTATGGGTGTAACGGACGAAACAAAATGTCTTGTATTTTACCCATTTTTGATATAAACTGGACGTATACATACTCAATTAAAATGTGTCAACTACTTATTATCTCAGCAGATATTTTTGTTTTCTATTTAATGGGAAATTACTATAAGCTGAACATCAAAACGAACAATGCAAGTACTTTTAAGTTAATTTATTACATAATGAGATAAGTATGGCAATTGGGAATGTTTTTGGTGAACGCACAATTTAGCCGTGGGTTTTGTGATGTCTACCTAGATATTAGTTAGCCAATGTTTTATTTACGTATTTGTCGCTAAGAGAGTGGCCAGTATTACTAGAAGACCAAATACAGATCAACTTCGAAATTGTACATAAAAATTACAATCGATAAAATTGTTCGCTCAGCAGATAATTTTTGTGTGGAGTCGTTTTTTGGATTTCTACTATGGATTTTTAAACTATGATTTTTACTCTAAAATCGTTGATCGTATTCCCATTGGAACTTGTTATCTATTGAAATTTCTCTATGTTGTATGCTAACTTCTCTCTATATTACCAAAACATAGGACTAAAGTGTTACCATTGGTATCAAATTTATTGTATATCGTAAGAAGTAACCGATTTTTATTTATTTCATTTAAGTACGACATGTATTCACCACGCCGAAGATATGACTCGTCAAAAAACTAATAATAATTTCTAGCTAGTTCAGATCGCTCGCATGTTATGACACTAATAACTGAAAAAGTAATATCTTTTAATCTATTTATGTATCTACACCGTGTCGAAGTGACCAGACCCGAGCGTCTTACTTTTATATATTTCTTAGTAACGAAATAGACAAAAAATTATATCGACTTCATTGAAGTCTATGCCTATGCACAACTGGAATATTTGTAACAATTTTTATTTAAATATTATATCGTTATTTTTAGTTTGTTACCAAAGCTTCATCAAATGACCAACATTATATGAGAACATCACAGGAGTATGCTGATGAACTAGTAACCAAACCAACCAAATTCAAATCATAAATAAAAAGACCTAGAAAGTCGGTTCATGAAAGCTTTTTTAAAATAACTTTAGCTAATTGTCAAATCTTCACCAATAGAATACAGTTTAAAACTATCCAAATCGGTTAATTCGTTTCAGTGACATCGGTGGACGTAAATAAAAAAAACGCATGGGGAATATCCTCCTTAGTCTGCTTTTTCGATATCTGCTAACAATATATTCGTGATTTTGAGATACAGCACTATTGCAATAGGAGGCGCGACATAAATAAATATGTTACCTTTGAGCATAATATTTCTGCACTATGTTACTTCGATACCAAAGGCGTAATTCTATTTTGTTAATGTATTTATGCGTGAAGATGTATAAACATAATGTTTCAATATTTATTGATTGTTATCGTAAAACTGGAAGTACGAGTATCATAGTTTATTAATGTTTTATATAACATTGATATTATGCATGCGTGTTGCATCACAATCAGTCTACGTAATAAATATATCTAATTATTGTTGAGTTTTAATTGTTTGACCTTGCTTGATTGTTAATGAACTATGTTATGTTAGGTTCCCCGCCAGGTAGGGCCAGACGAACGGTGGTTTTGCTGAGCATTCTTCTACATTGAGTCGAAAACACTAGGCAGAATGTAATTTCGAGTTCCAAGTATTTAATATGAATTTTCAGGTAAAACGCTGGTATTCAGTTCTCGGCCATTATTTGAAGCTTATTAGTATTAAGACCTTATTGTTATCCTATGGTGGGACACCAATTTAATGAGCAAGGATAATCAGTTATACTCTTCCTTATATTACTTTCATATAAGTATGCGAAATGCAACAGTACTGGAACAGTTAGTAGTAGGAGTGATATTAGACAAGAAAGGTAGGGGGTAGCAGTACTAACAGTACTACAGCCCGTCGAGGGTAGTACGTCCACCTCACAGAAAACCGCAGCCAAATAACAACTCACTGGAGAGTTGTTGTGTTCCTGCGTATGAGTGAGATCGCTAGTAAGCTCCTAAGCAGTTGCCGTGCTAGCAGCAGGGGTGGCATCGCGCGAATGACAATGTATTGCGAGCGTTAATAGGCTTCGGTAACCACTTTCCATCAGGTGGGCCGTGTGTTGTGTGTATGCCTTCCGAAGAAACCATTAAACAGTTACCATTGCCTTTTTATTGGTAAGCTTTGCTTTAGGGCACTGCAGCGTTTGACCTGGGGTCAGCCATTGCATTTTTCGCTTACGGTTATCGTAAAGAATCCACTTTTCGTCCCATGTCACAATTAGATCAAATATTTCTTAATTTCTGTACCGATTCAACAAGGCAACACAAGTTTCAACACGCGTATCTTTCTGCTGATCAGTCAAATCGGGTTTCTTTCTGTAGGTCAGGTAACTTTAAACCATGCCGCTAATTCCTGGGTAGTTTGACTCTGATCGGCTTCCACCATCTCCTTCAATTCAGCGTTATTCACCTGTGTCTTCCACGTGGTTCGTTCTTCAAGTCGAACTTTCCATTATGAAAGCGTTTAAAGAAAAAACGCACGGTGCGTTAATTAACAAACGCAGCAATCTCCTCTCCAAACGCAGCATTGATATTGCGAGCCGTTTCTGCCGCGTTAGTTCCGCGTCGAAACTCGTATTAAAAAATTACTCTGAGTAAACAATCATTCCATACGGGTTGTATGGAATGATTGTCTACTCAGACTACTTACTTACTCATTTTTTTTTTCATTTAGGAAGAAAAGTATTTTTGGAACAGCTTGAGGTGTTTCTAAGATTCCGCCAAATTGAATATTATATTGAATTAAACAATTTTAACGGAAGTATCGCGTGTTTTATTTATTTAGTTGAACCTGACCTTTCGAACGCTTTGTAGCGTCCGTGGTCGCAGGAAGACTACGGTGATATTTGTCTTACATTAGTTATTCAATTATTACATCTACCGACATGGATGGATTAATTATATTTGTTCCGATTCACACAAAAATCGTTCACAGTGTCTGAACATTTTTTAGATCTTTGGGTTTGTGACTTGATTATTTTTAGGACTGGATCCCAAGCAGGTGGTACTTGCCAACCATCTTCTCTATTGAAATTGGGGTGTTTTCTTATTTCAATAGATTGAATATTATAAATTGTTGAATACACAGAAATAGGAACCGTTACCAGTGACATTAAACAAAAACTGTGAAATGCCAATTCGCGCAGAAGTACTAACTCTCCACACTCGTATCTGGCGAGTGTGGTGTACATGTGGAGTGTTGGGGTCTTAGAGGAGAGGTAGGCATTCGCAACCGTAATGCGATCAAATCAAAGAGTAAATTTCGCGATCTGCGCCGGAACCCCCGCACAGTATTGGGAGGCGGTTTTGAAGTAGCGCCTAGACGCTTCCTTCATGAAACTGATGATGGAGGGTAATTGTAGGTCGAGATAGAAATCTGCGACCTTGAAGTAATGGGGAGCGCCGGTTGCATTGCTAGCAAACCGGTTTTGGATGATCTGAAGCTTAGCCAGATGAGAGCGCGCAGTGTGTACACGACGCTGGCGTCGTTGCGTTTTCCAAAAAGGGAATAAACTTGTTATATTCTTATTTTTATTACTCTTATATAAATTCATTAGCACTTATGTTACGAAATACTATCAAAAGTATACGTGAACGGGAAATTCGGGTTTCCATAAGCATTTGAGATATCACGAATAGGCCTTAAGAAATTTTGCCAAAGAATCAAAGAATTCGTTAGGTTGAGTGAGGACAGTGACGCATAGCGTAGAAAATTATAATACACTCAAAGAAAATATTATCCGTTACGAATATGCATTCACGTAAAACTCCACATTCCTTTTGACGAGCTCGGTGGCGCAGTGGTGAAACGCGTTGTTACGCTACTTTGACACCAACGCTCGTGGGTTCGATTTACAAACATTTATGTGCATGAACATGTCTGTTTGTCGTGTTTTTATGTATAATAAGTATGTACCTATTTACAAAAAAAAAATGTATTTACGTATGTTTATCAGTTGTCTAGTACCCATAACACAAGCTTCGCTTACTTTGGGGCTAGATGGCGCTGTGTAATTTGTCCGACAATATTTATATTTATTTATATATATTTTTCTGTATACCATTCGAGAGGCAGACGAGCATACGGTCCACTTGATGTAAAGCGGTTACCATATAACGCTTGCAATACATTAAGTATCACTGCGAAAACCGCAACTAGAAGCTAATTGGTGACCTCACTCACTCGCCGGAACACAACCTTCCAGGGAGTTGATTATTTGGCCGCGGTTTTCTGTGAGATAGAGGCACTTCTCCTAGACGAGCATATTTGATGCGCACTACTTAAAAACACCCAACACAAACAGATTGTTTATGCACACGATGTGGTCGATGAACGTCAGAAACGCAAAATGACAGATTAGCGAATTGTCAGGTGTTAGACAAAATATGTCACAAATAGGCAGAATCGTATAAAGACAGATTAGCAAGATGATAGGTTCGCAATATGACAGATCCAAGTGTTACGAATGTGGACAAGCTACGGTATCGCACTGCTGCCTTATACGGATCGTTTGCTTGTTTTGCCAATCTAGTAGTAGATACAAAGAAATCACATTCTTATTTGACGAGCTCGGTGGCGCAGTGGTGAAACGCGCTGTTACGCTACTTTGACACCAAAGCTCGTGGGTTCGATTCCCACACAGTACATACATTTGGGTGCATTAACATGTCTGTTTGTATTGGTCTGGGTATTTTCTATGTATAATAATATGTATTTACAAAAAAAAAATATTTACGTATGCTTATCAGTTGTCTAGTACCCATAACACAAGCTTCGCTTACTTGGAGGCTAGGTGGCGCTGTGTAATTTGTCCGGCAATATTTATTTATTTATTAGAATATCTGTCCTTTTCATGTGTATTTTTCTTATTGTCATGTGTGAGAATCGAACCCACGAGCGTAGCTGTCAAAATAGCGTTACTAACCACTGCGCCACCTAGCTCGTCATTGCGTCATTGGTAACCTTATATTGTCATAGCTTATTAGGAAACTTACTAACAGGAATACAGCAGCCCTCCAGAAAGTTGTTATTGGGCTGCAGTTTTCTGTTAGATGCAAGTACCTAGTCGAGCTTATTTAATGCGCTTCTACCTCTCATATTATATATTGGCATCCTTTGCGCTCCCCAGAAATGTAAGCATTGAATCTTAAGCTATAATATACCTAATCACTTCTAATCAGGATCTAGTGTACACAGGATGTAATGTAATTAAACACAATTATGTGGCAAAGCATTTTCTTTTTAATTAAAATTATTTTACTATACTAAGACTCAATAATATCACATTTCTGATGTGGATATTATTCCACCATAGACTAAAGAACCTAATAATAAATTGTCTACTTGCCTAAGTACCTTCATTAAGTATTTGGTCGACAGTTGTAAGAATGACATCAAATTAATTACAAATACTCCCCTGATTATGATTAATATATACGATGTTAACCATTTCTTTAACAGAATCTAAGGATTAAGGCCAAGATAATGAATATTAAGGCGTTATATTCGCTAGTGTCACTCCTAATGACGATTAGTTGCATGGCACGCCGAATTCAATTACAGTTAGGTATAAATATATGGATTAAACTAAGAACTGATTAGAAAAAGACACGTTAATAATGTAGAACATACGATTAAGTGGACAGGGAAAGGCAACAAATCCAATGATCGACATATTTTCACCTCCGACTTTGCAGTTTGGCTCTTCATAAAATTTACCGCAAAAAGGACGGTGAAATAGTATTTACCTATATTTGTTGTCTAGAACAGCATTTGTGCAGTTGGAGACTGCATTAAAAATACATATCGTGAATTCCTTCGTGCCTCATAAATATATATGTATGTTTTTAAATTTTGGTTAGTGTATGTACGTTATGCAAGTGTGTTATTGCTTGAGATTCTATAATAAACTAAATTAATATTTATCGGTCATTCATATACTAAGTCATCGGATAATTATTTTTGCTAAACAAACTCGGAAATATTTGCGGACAAAATATGTTTTTATAAAGATTGAATTAGTAATGCTTTAAGTTCGAGCCCTTACTTTTAACTTATTAAAAAACAAAAAAAAAACAGATAGTCTCATTTGTTCTACAGAACTTTCAAAATACTACATGCAATAAATTAGCATTTGGTACCTATGTATATTATAGGAACGCAGTTTCTTATACTATAGTACAGTCAAATTACAGAGTTATTAATATAATTCTCTACACGTGACAGTTTTGTGTAAAACAGTAACAGAACCTTGAGGCACCACAAAATTCACATTTTACCTTAAAAATTACGATATTAAATTTATCGTCAACGCTACGGCAAAGAGCGAGGGTAAAAAAAACGAAAGTAATTGCATTTTTTAACCGCACGCCCCACATAAATAAAGACATACAATTTGATTTCTGAAACATAATTTTTCACATTATGTGGGAACTTTAACCCTAAAAACTCCCGTATCAGCGTCGTCACGTTACATGGTATTATATGGACGACCTGATAATTCAATGTTAACACGCTGAACTAAGAAAAAATATAAATAAATTATAACCCCAATGAATCAATTTTAAATTTCTATAAAAGTAATAACTAACATTTACTTAGGTATACATTTGTAGACAATCATTCCATACAACCCTACTTACTCACTCATTTTTTTTATTTAGAAAGAAAAGTCTTTTTAGAACTCCGTTTGGAAGAGCTTGAGGTGTTTCAAACATTCATTCAAATTAAATATTCTGAATTGTTGAACACAAAAATAGGAACAGTTACCAGTGACATTAAATGAAACAATATGAAAGGCCAATTCAATATGGTTTTAGATACTAACTTATTATTCCTAAAACCTTTTAAGTAGAAAATTTCAAGTAGATATATCGTCAACGAACAAAATGTACCTAAAAGTATTGATTTAGCCAATTTTGGTAACACTTTTCAAAATTAAATAAGTTAAAAAAAAAACAAGGCGACACTTTACCAAAAACGATTTGGTTGTTATTTTAAATATATAAATAGTTCATAACACATTTAGATAACACTTATTTATTATAAATGCTCTATTGCTGTAAGTACCTACTATTTTTCGTTAATTATTCCATCGTATACGAAAGGAAATAAATGTACCTTTTTAATTCAAAAAGATAACTGACCAAACTTTTCAAAACTTCAAATATGAAAAGAAACTAAATTGGCACTACACATTAAATCAATAAGTAACGAAAAACAGACACTATTCACACGTAACTATCTCGTTAAAATTAACATGGTTTGGTAAATTTATTCAAAGTACTAACTAAGTACATTTTGTTATATCATTATTTGCCGAAATTATTACGTACTTAGTTATAATAATAAAAATGTTATTAAGTATATTAGGCACTTATTGGGAAAATATTATTGCAAAATGATACAGAAAAGATACGCTTATATGTTTCAGATTTTTTTTTAATTTTCATGAACAATAAAGTAACGGTTTGTATAACATTTGTATTATAAAAATAAAATTTCAAAGGCACATTAAATACTACTTCATACCAATCCATGCAAATTTTAGCTCTCTTCCCTTATTATCGATATGCGAGAATCCAGTAAACTTCAAATCATACGCCCCATACATTCAGATTATAACCAACGCACAGCCCAACGCCGCGATTCATATCATTTATAAATTGCAGACGTTTCCTATATCGAATATCACAATTCAGGTAAACATTTGGATTCATACCAATATGGTATTTTTTTGTTTATTAAAAGACCTTCCGAGCAATATTTTTCTATATTAACTGTATTACATGGAACACACTTACTTTATGCTGTAAAGATTTTATAAGCCACGATGGTAATTATCACAAGAAATTATATTCTTGGCTGGCTTTTACCGCTTGCTTGTCGCATTTGGCCTGTTTGTATGACCAAATGCGAAGGGCAAGCGTAATCGCTGTCTCGTCACGTATCAACCAGCGAAATAGCGTGGCCATTTTTATTCCTTAGCGTGCGAATATAACGGTCGCTTCTGCCAATATCGGGCCTTATTGATAACGTGGTGCTAACTGTGTGATAAAGTAATCAACTGTTAACATGTTTTCTTCACACTTCTAACAACACTAAGCTCGATAAATTGTTTTTTTTTTGTGGAAGCCACATTGAGTAACTGGTTTTATTGATTCATCAACTATAATAGCTCGGAATTCTTAGTTGGAAAGTTCAGTAGTCCTCTGGATACTCCATGTTGGTAATAAGGGTTTTCTTCTCCTCCTTTCCGGGCTTCGAATCCAGTAGTGTTGGTCTGATTGTCGATCTGGGCTCGAAACACGGCTGGAACAAAACAAATTATTGATTTGAATCTAGAAATGAAAAAATATAAATTTATAATGAAACAAAGAACTCGGCGCTTGAAAGAATCTTGGGTACAAAATGTGTCTACCCTCTTAAAGATTTGAAACTAATTTAATTTTAACGCTGATAATATGTTACTATTGTAGGTATATGTATAAATAGTTTTCATATAATATATTTATGTAACTTTAGATTGTGATTTACATGTTTTTCATTGTAGTTGTATAAATAAATATGAGTGACAAAAAAGTGTGTGTGTGTCAGCTCCGACGCACGACTGGAGTTTACTCCTTACGAATGATAATTATGATATATATCGAATAGAAAAAGAGGGTAACTGAATGCATATTCCGCAATAATAAGAATAAAATTTATATTATTCATAAATGTGAACCATGGTTCATATCCTACAGGCTTACGAATTAACCGCATTCACGCGTTTTTCGGATTCTTCTTCGTTATGACACTTATGGCTCAAATCAATTTCTTCCATATTTTCAATGTTTTTTTAACTTCAATCACTTAATGATTTGTTTAATAGTACATAAAAATATACGTAAAATGTACCAAGCTTCGTAATACGCAGGCGCGCGCACACGTACTAACACACGTGCAACGCTCGGTCGCCATCTTTCACTTTCACCTTTATATTTGATTTTTCTAACCGCTTTACATCAGATGGAACGTGTGCCTTCCGAGAAATCCTTTAGATACTTCTATCTCACTTTCTCGCACGTTAAATCCTACAGATGTATATGTTCGTATTTCTTAAACGGACGAGCGCAATGTTTTTTGTTAAGGCGTTCACTTGATTTTACTCCTCAAAAAATTTCCGTACCGGGTCTTATAACTCAAAATCGTTTATTAAGTAGTAAACTCCAATAATAACAATATTACGATAACGTTGTTATTATTATTATACCTAGACTACTAAAAAACTTGTGGAATTATATCGTTTTTCTCTGTCTGTCACAGGGGGAGGTATCTTTTGAACTGTTATAAGTTGGGACAACTTTGACAGAGTGTGTAGGTACTACTATGACCCTATAGCAACAATTAATAAAAACATCAATTTAAGGAACTAAAACCCGATTACAAAAAGAGATCGATGGCGGAGGTCAACTTTATGCAAGAACAGAAAAAGGATGAGATGAATAAGAGATGATAATAATTTTGTTACGATTGTAATAATTTTGAAAGAAACTAATATGTATAAAAGTGTGCTTTGCATTATAATATAAATCTATAAGTTTACAGAGGAATGTACATTACTACCTAGGTATTTGTTTATGATTTTTGTTAAAGTCACAGTTCTGCTTGTATTCCAGTATATAATGATAAATAGATTCGCACCTTATCATCAAAATGAGCAAATTAGAATACACGTAATTATAAACGTACCCGTAACTTACATAGATTACTGAAACCACAACTCTTCCCTTTGGCTTTGACGTCAAGTAAAAATAAAATAAAGTTAAAAGTCATAGGTTCATATATTTATTTCAGCGTTTTTTATACTAAACTATTAAAAAATGTAGTGTTTAGTATTGAATGGGGATATGGAACCCTTTGTGTGTGAGTCGGACTCGCACTTGGCATCAGTACATCAGAGGATGGATTTTTTCATAAAAGTTGTTTTTTCATAAAAATGTTTCCATAGAAGTGTACCTATAAATTAACTCAAGATATTATTACTACATTTATACTGTAAATATTTTAATTAACGTTAAACTGATATATAATCTTCATTACGTTAGTCTACGCAATAACTACTTTTATTTTTACTAATGTTAACATTGTTAACTCATTTAAATTAAATAATTTAGATCATGATGGTCTGATTATATGCACCAACACCCTTTACAATAAGCTATGTATGACTACAACTAGGTCTCGAACCAATTCTGAATTAATTCAAACAAAATGGATAAGTCTTAACTAATTGGAATTTCCAACAATGAAATTCAAATGTTTAAGTGCAATTTATCCCTTGTTCAAACTGTTCACTGTGCTACAGGTTTGTAATAACGTCATACAATTGATCATTATTGTTTCTGAATATATAGTTTAAACGTGTAGGATCAAGTAATTAAAGTAAATAACATGTGTGCGACATTACGTAATTGATAAAAAAAGCTCGTGTAATGATATTATTAGGTTTATCCCTATACTCAATCCCATAATTTATTAAACCGCATAATACGGCCTAATAAATGATATTACGTGCAGTAATTAGATAATACAAACTTAATTAACTTGCTATCATGATATATGTAATCGAAATACGCTGGACTATCACCACCTATGATAAACAACTCTTGCTATCTTTTATTGTACTACTAAACACGTGTGAAATCAAATAACATTTATAACACGTAATTAGCACTAAATATTAATGCTGGTTGATAACGTTACCATTAATAAAGAAAAAAGTTAGTTATTTATACAGATGCTAGGGGCATATACTACTTTGTGAAATATAAAAAAAATATTTTCAGGAAAAAAATATATTTTTTGGTTATATCGGAATGGCTATCGGTTCATAGTTTCACTTGCATTAAAATTATAGTCACATAATGTATGTCATATACTTGTAACGCATTTTTTTTTACCTGACTGATATTCGCTTATTAATTTTTAAAAAGTGGCATTCAAGCGAACGGACTGCCTGATGGTAAACAGCCCCCGTAGCCTGTGGATATTTGCAACACCAGTGGTCCCTCTTGCGTTGCCGACCCTCTAAAAACCTATTCACGCATTTCTTGAAGAATTCGATGCTGTAGGCCCTTGGAAAAACTTCGGCTGGGAGCTCATTCCACATCTTGAGAGTTCTCGGGAGAAAACTTCTCTGGAACCGCACAGTACGAGACCATTGCGGTTCCAGCGTGTGAGGGTGAACTCCCCGCCGTCGGCGAGCGGTGTTATAAAAAGTAGCTGTCGGCTTCATATCGAACAATTTTTCAGAACACAACCCGTTGTACAATCGGTAGAACGCACAAAGGGAGGCAAAATATCTCCTTAAATTTAAGGGTTCAATACCGTTTAAATCGTTTATACCTTTTTAGCTTTATTAAACAAATATTGTCGAGTAAACCAAAATAACAAGCTATCCATAACTTGCAACAGATACCCTCACATATATACATATTTTTATTATTACAATAACTAAGGAGGTGATGTAAGGAGCCCCGGAAATCGGCGAGTGTGCATTTTCATGCAGTTTTCAGAGCTCTTTTCAGAGCTACGAATGTTAAAGACGTGAGTGAGTTATGTAAGGACCGAGTCATGTGGCGCTCGGTTCTCTCTCTCTGCTCGCTGCCTGCCCTGCAATGACTTGACGGTGAAGTTATATATAGATAGATAAATGCTTTTTAATGAAAACATAATGTGGGTACCTAAACATAGGTATATTAGACTATATATGTTCTATCTATACAGGTCTTAAAAAAATTAAAGTACTAAAGGGATTTTTACGAAAAACTCATTCATCCCTTTTGTTGCGGAATTGAATTAAATGTCTAAATATTATAATGATCTAGTAAACATAATATATATTTTTTTTGTATGGCATGACTATTCAATTTATTCAAAGTAGTCAAACTCTCAAAGGCCTTTGATTGCGAAGTTTAATTTCGATGCTTCATACCGCGTGTAAACAATGCTAATTTATAATATCGACACAGAAATACCTACATTTATCCCTGTAAAACTCTACGTAGGTAATCTAAAATTAAACAATATATGATTTGATTCACTACTTTTATGTTTAGGGTTCGCAGTAACTATGTTAGTAAATTATACGTGCACGTTAGTAAAAAGCTTTAAGACGGCAACATCCGGCATTTGGCATTCCAATCATGCAATTAAGCATAATTAAAAAAATATAAACCTTTCTGCGATGATGCAAGCACTCAATCTCAAATATTGATGAGGTCCCGTTCGAGCCTTTCCACCTGAATGAAAATATTATTTTATGGACCACCACATCAACCCTTACTCATCCCACTGCAGGGATACGGGTCTCCCTTCAACCGAAGAGGTTTAGAGCATACTCCACCACGCTGCTCAAATGCGGATTGGCGGAGGCCAGTGTTTTCAAGCCGCCTGAGGGCCACTGACTTAGCTTAACGACTGTCATCTATCAACAAAAGCCGGGACCGACGGCTTAACGTGCCCTCCGAAGCACGGAGAAACTCGAGATAGATAAACCCATACAAAGACAGGCCGCGGTCGGCGCTGCTTAATCTGCGTGTTTGGTTAGAATGACACGCGGCAACGACGCCATCGAGCTCTCTATTTTGTGTACGTGACAGGAAAATTAGAAGACATACGATGTCCCTGTAAGTGAGGTAGGTAGCCATGAAGCTCCTGACGGCTGGCTTCATTAACAGCTGACGCGCCAACAACTCTCATTGTAATGCAAGAGTCAGTCTATAAACTAATACCGGATCACCCGATGTCTCGTAAAAAAATCGAATAATAACAGTTGTTGTCGATCGTAATATCATTTGTATTCCTTTTCCATTTGCGCGGCAAGCTAGATTAATTGCATAAAAGCAGAGTTCGTAAAGACTACACTACGCTAATTATCGGATCTAAAGTCATCCTCCAGGAATATCTCAGTTATAACGGAGGTAATAGAACAGCTACGCTCGGAGCTGGCCAATTTTTATTTTCATTTACTAACCTTTACATCGAGTCCAATAACTTATAAAAAGAAGTTTCAGAAATTATGATAACATTGATCTTGAACTAATTGGTGGTTGAAAGAGTCACTTGAATCGAATTTTATGTGTACTGAAAACTTGCTTCTAGATGTGTTTTAGTTCGCGTCGTATACCTCGTTACCGCTATAATATTCTCGTAAGTAGCTTATGTTCTCCAAGTAACAAATATTCATTTTTGCGGAAACTCATTACGATTTGTACTGTGCTTAGCCGTTACATGTTTATAATTATAATAACGGCGTATTTCTACGGTATTATTTTAAAAGTATTTACAATAATTAAGACAAAAAGTACCAAATGTTCATTTTAATTATATATACGCATGCCACACATTATAGATTATTGTTTCGCATTCCTCACAAATGCATGCTAATTGTATTTGTTTAGTATGTGCATATATTAAAAAGTACACCATACGACGAAATAATAAGTTAGTTAAGAACATCACACACTTTGAATTATATATTACCTATAATATTAATGGTAATAAATATTCTGCGGATACTGTCATAATTCATAACTCTTGGCGTATAATTCTCACTTTTGCGATCGCTTCGAAATAACCTTCACGCGGTTAAAGATAATCCATTCCAATCCTAAGCCATGTGATCAGGACGAATTGTCCTAAGATCTGGATCAGGGACTTATTGTATAGCATTATCGAGTGTATCCCTCGGTACGTAAGTATGACTAGTATCGTACATAGAGCAAACAACTACTAATTGTACTAATAGGGATATGTCCAAATTAAATGTGTTTCAAAATGCCCCTATATGGCATACGTAAGTGCATAATAATCATAAGACATTCTTTTTTTAGTTTTGACGACGACGATCGCGCAGTAGTGAATGACGCGACTTTGACACCAACGCTCGTGGGTTCGATTCCCACACAAGGCAAACATTTGCGCGCACGAACATGTCTGTTTGTCTTGGTCTGGATATTTTATGAGAGGTAGTGCGCATCAAAGCAGCTTGTCTTGGGAAGTACCTCCACCTCATAGAAAACCACAGCCAAACAACAACTCCCTAGAGGGTTGTTGTGTTCCTGCGTGTGAGTGGGGTCACCAGTAAGCTCCTAAGAAGTTGCTGTGTTAGGTAGCAGTAGAGGAGATATCGCGCGAGTGATACTTAATGCATTACAAACGTTCATAGGCTACAGTAACCGCTTTACATCAGGTGGTTCGTATGCTTGTAAGCCTTCCGACGTTGTATAAAAAAAAGACATACATTCTCATTACTCGTAGTATTATGCCGCACCCGGAATAAGCTGTGGTTGCGTTTGCCGTCAGATTTCCACAACCCAGGGGGAAATTTAGACTTTTTTTAGGTTCCGTCACACGTATTATGAAATATAATTTTTTTGACGTGAGGGTTTCCTCACGATGTTTTCCAATACGGGTATGTAAATAAATCCGAAACACGAATTTAATGGTACATTCTCCCGCAGGATTCGAACCAACAGGAGCCGTCGGTTAATAGGTTGTTACTTTATTCACTGACCTATCGCTGCTTCTAAGGTCGTATTACATCATTCTGTTTATGATGTTCTAAAAACTCTCAGTATTAACCCCCTACATGTGAAAGGCTTCCATCTACTTTTTTTTATATACTACGTCTGGAGGCATATATACGGCCCACCTGATGTAAAGCGGTTACCGTAGCTTATTAAATTTAGCAATATATTAGGTATCACTCACGCGATGCCTCCTCTGCTGCTTACACAGCAACTCCTTGGGAGGTTACTGGTGACCAAACTCACACGCAGGAACACAACAACCCTCTAGGGAGTTGTTATTTGGCTGTGGTTTTCTGTGAGGTGGAGGTACTTCTCCAGACGGGCTGCTTTGATGCGCCCTACCTCTCAACTGTCTACGAAAATCTCTTGAATTCGTGTAGAGGCATGCATGAGTGTCGATTTTGAACGTTTACAAGTTATCTTACTGCTTATACCTCTACTATATTTTAAGTCTCAAAACAGTTCAGATCTTCTAAAATAACGATTTGACCCTTACTTACTAATAAGGCAGTATAATATAACATTGCATTGCATACAATATACGAAGCAGTGCACAACACAGGTCATTGTTTAGTAAAATGGCACGATGCTAAGAATTGCATTTTGTTTGTAAACAATGGATACTCACAGTCTCGCAAATGTTCATGTTGCAACAGTTCTCGATTGTGATCTCGCACTGGTCGGGGCGCGCCGTCAGGGGGGTCACGTTCTTGTTCACGATTATACGCTTCTTAATCCTGGAGTGAAATTAAAAATTACATTTAAGATTGTTAAACATTAGCGCCATTTTCGTATCTTAACTTCATCTCAGCCGCGAAACCGTATTCTGATGAAAAAAAAATAACACAAATGAATATGGCGGTTGGAGGTGGACGGGACGTGTTCAAGACAACATTAACCAATTTTCAGGAACACCGTTCCTATATGAAATCTATATGTTTGGCTGTGTGTGCGTTTGTCTGTGCGTTTTTCTCGAATATTCGAATTTTGACTTCAGATTCGAATTCAGCATAAAAAAGTAGAATAGGAATGTTCAGGAACCCCGTCCCTATCTCTTAAGGAACATGGTCAAATGGCCGACAAATAAAATAAAAAATTGAATAGTTAATAATTGACGAGCCAGGTGTTCCTCTGGCAATGCAAGCGTGCGCATTCTGAACTGTTTTTTTATAATTTAGACGAATCCTGTGTTTAGCTCGTAGGTTCGATTGCCACAATATTGTGCATGAACCCGTCTGTTTGCCTTTTTTATACAACGTCGAGAGGCATACGAGGATACGGCTCACCTGATGTAAAGCGGTTACCGTAGTCTATGAACGCTTGTAATACATTGAGTATCTTTGCTGCTAATACTCTTTAGGAGACTGTTGACCTCACTCACACACAGGAATACTTACAACAACCCTCCAGAGAGTTGTTATTTGGCTGCGGATTTCTGTAAGTTGGATGAACTTGCCCAGAGGGGCCAACACCCTGCTTCTTTTAAAAACTTCCAGATTCAAACAAACAAACATGTACATACACACAAATTGGCTGTTTTGATGCGCCCTCCTCTTCTTCTTAGCGTTATCCCGTTTGCTAATCTATTAGGATCGGCGGGGTCCGTTACCTAAGCCTAAGGATTTGGCGAAGATACTGATTTTTACATGGAGCGACTGCCGTCTGACCTCCACAACCCACAGGGTAAACCAGATCTTTCTTGGGTTAGGTCACACGTCTTTTGAAATATAATTTCTTGGGACTTATGAGTTTCCTCAAGATGTTTTTTCTTCACCGCCGAGCAAGTGACAATTACAAATATGTACATAAATCCGAAGACACGAATTTTGTGGTACATGCCAGGATTCGAACGGGGAATCAGCTGATCACTAGGTCGGCTCTTTATCCACTAGGCTATCACTGCTTTGATACGCCATACCTCTCTTAAAATATAATAGAACTAAATAAATGTTATTTATAATTACCTCGGCCGTTTGTTCAACTTCATAACCCTTGTACAGAGGAAGGTGGATGTCATGCATAACAACCCACAGACAATTCCTAAGACCATGATGATGGGATCCCGCACCGCGTCCCATCCTTCGTCACAGCTGATATCGACGTATCCAACGCCAGCAGATTTTTGTACATTACCCTCTGAATAGAAAGCTACTGAGTTTGATTCATTCTGGTCTCTGGTGCAACTGGAATACAACATTAAAAAAATATATAAACCTTAATTATGTAAATAGGTATTATATCACACAGTCATTTCAAATCATAACTTTGCCAGTTATTGTACTGTAAGTATATTAGTATTTGTTATTAACGCAGTGTTTGTTTAAATAAAAAAAAACGTCAAGTGCGAGTATGACTCGCGCTCGAGGGTTCCGTAAAAAATATTGTCGCAAAAAGATTTTTTTTGTGATGGAACTACAAATTTACGGGTTTCGGATTTTTCCTTTACTTGTGCTACATGACATTGCTTCTTAGCAAATTTAGTTACATTGTATGCGATTCCTAACTTTAAATGAAGTTTTATGTGAAGAGGTCTTGCTCTATCAACTTATATCATTTTCGAATTATTAAAATGAAATCAGGACTTTAAATTTGCTTTTGAAAACAAAATGCGCCTCCGTCCATTGCTCTGAAAGCATGTAGGTACTTATAAGCACAAAGTGTTCGTACGTATGCGACGCTGTGAGTGGTATAAGGTGTGTTCGCACGTAAGTACAATATTCACGGTATTATCTCTTCCTTCCCTAATATTAACGTAAAGTTTATTATCAAGAAACTATCTACAATATTCTTTGAAATCGCGTCATACTGTCGTTGGAAGTCAAAGTCGGGCCTATTAAGTGACGTGATAATATTAATATGACAAGAAATACATAGAATAAAACAGTACAAAACTTACTTGCATGACCCTGGACTTAATTCAGAGAGCTTCGGCAAATGTGGAAGGTCAGATTTGAGTGACTCACAACGTATTCCCTCGTACCCCTCGGGACAATGGCAATGTTGATGTCCTTCTTGGTCAACAGAACAGGTGCCGTGGTTGTCACAATAGTTCTCACAAACATGAATATCGCAATTGTCACCAGTGTAACCAACTTTGCATCTGAAATTGAATTAATAAAATATTAGTTATTGGCTACTGTTCTTCAAAGATTCTTTCTTATACTAATCGCATCATTCGCCGCGCTAACTCTGACTCGAATTAGACCGCGTGTCTCTATGCATATGTACGTATTGTTCTAGTATAATAGACTTTTAATACAAATTATAATTTTGTAACCATGATCCCGATTTTCAATAAGCAATACAGTAAGTAAAAACTATTTTAAGAGTCTCAACGAGACACTACGAACAAATATTAGAAGATAGAGCGATGTTTTCTATTGGCTTTCTAAATATTAAAATAAAAATATCACTGGAGTTCTAAAGAAGGTTTGTAATTATGGTGATGAAATTTCTGCCGCAGTGTGGTGCTATTTATTTACCAATAATTAGTGCTTGTAAAGTATGTACCTTGTTAAGTGCACCATATTGTATCTGAAGTGAACATAATATACTCGTAATAATATTACGTTACAGGTAAGATTCTGCTACTTTTTGTAACATCCAACATATTATTATTTTATAGTTGATTTCAACCATCTTATAAGAAAATTATCTAAATATTTAAATGTTCATGTGCCACCCAAGAGGGGAATGTTTTTAAATATTCTAAAAAGTCTTAGGTCTTAGTCAATCAGCTAAACTATATCAGAATGCGTTCAACTTAATTCGTTCTTAAAACTTACTTTCGTGATGTTGATTCAGACGATACTATATCTGCCGGTATAGTTTTAACATGCTTTAGAGTTTCACATCTCAAGCCTTCGTACTCCGTTGAACATTGGCATATTGCATTTCCATTTTGACTAACCGAACATACACCTTTGTGGAGGCAGTGATTATCGCAAATGTTTATTTCGCATCTTGCTCCAGTGAATCCGCTTTTACAACTGTAAGTAAAGTTAATGTTTATAATAATTTGATTAACATTATAAATATACACGTTTAATTGACGACGTTTTTTACCTGCACTTGGGATTTCCATCAGATTCAAAACTACAATCTCCTTGGAAACAGTAATTGTGGCATACTGAAACTTCACATCGCTCTCCACTATATCCTGGAGAGCACTTACAAGCCAACTTGCCCTCCATCTTAACTCCATGCAGGCAAAACAGGCCGACGTCTCTCGGAATGTTGAAAGAGTCATTAATTACAGTCTTGTTTTGGGAGAAACCTAGTAATTCCTGGCATTCCTCAATTCCTTGAGATTGATCAGCTATTTGATAATTGGCTACAATACCAAATGGAGCTTCATTTGAGAAGTCAATAATTTCAGAAGGTTCAACATCCACTTTCTTGCCAGTATTTTTTGGCAGTTTCCACACTGATTTGTAACCCCAATCGACCCAGTAAATGGAATCCTTTGAAACTGTTAAAGCGTTCGGTTGATGATATGTTCCGATCAGCAAAGTTTTCCGATTTTGACCGTTAAGATTTGCGCTTTCAATTGAATAGTGGATACCTTCTCTATCGTCGGCCCAGAACAGCGATCTCGTACTTTGATCTATAGCTATACTAACCGGCATGTAAATATTCTTGTCTACTATAACCTCCCTTTCAGAGCCGTCGAATCTAGCCCTTTCTATTGTTGGTTTTGTGATATTTATGTTCGTCCAGTAAATGTATCTGTAAAAGTTCAAACATTGTAAACCTGCTTTGTTTATGTACTTACATTTTCATAATGTGTAATAGGTGCATTCTGTAAAAAATAAAATGCTAAAACTGTATGCTTTAAATAAAGGAATAAATTAATGTACAAACAGAGAAACTAATGTCCTAGCGAAAAAGGTAAAGGACTACGTTCACAGAACAGGATACATCATGATGACCCAAATTAAGGTGAAGTAGTGTGCATCGACAATAGAAAATAAATCATACCCTCTACAACTGTCGACCGCAATAGCTCTTGGAATTTCATCTTTCATTTTGATAAGCAGATTTCCATACATATCATTCTTGAATCCTGGTACCAAAGAAATCCAGAAAATGCTCTTTTCAGTGGTGTCTGTCCAGAACAGCAGACTTTTGACGGGATCGAATGCTAGTCCTTGAATATTCTCTGCGGATCTTCTTCTAACTAGAGATTGATATTTCTTGGTAGATAAATGAAGGCTGAATATAGACGCGTTGTCGTTTTGTTTGTCCACAAAGAGTAGCATGTTGTGGACGGCATCGTAGGCCAAAGCTGTTAGTTCTCTAAACCGTACCCCCTCTTTGTTTGTGTTTGTTTCATTTGTATAGAATTCTAGTTGATCGCCGGTCGTAATCGCGAAATCTGAAAAGAGAAATGGATATTTATTGTTATATCGAGACCTTCACTTTGATTCGCGACTAAAAGAAGATACCAAATGTATTCGTTTGCTCCTAATTTCAGTTTTTCCATAGATACCTAATTCCTTTTCTAACTATTTTTTTTTATTTATTAAAACCGTCCGATTACAGCAGAACAAATTCTTTGAGTCACAAGCAACCAACACCAGAATAAATCAACACATGTTTAAAATTGTTAATATAGTCCATTAATATGAGAAGTCTTCATATTTATTTTGTACTGGCATACTGGCGAATTCTCTGAAACTCCGTGTTGTTAATTCGCATTGACTAGCTAGTATAGTTCTCGCTTTATATACCTTTACTATGAATTTAGCTGTGTTGTCGTAGATGTACTACTGTACGAGTATAGGACCAGCCTAAATTTTTTGATAAAGCATACGTAATTAGAATTAGCAGAACATTTTCTGCAGCAAGATTTTTTTTTAAATAGCCTCAGCCGTTTTCCGTAACGCCCAATTAAACAGATAGAAGGACAAAAAAAATAAACTAGGCGCGATGTCTGGCGATGGATATATGTTTGCCTAACAAACTTCGACTTTTAGGACAACTACAATACTTTGTCCTAAAGATTAAGTAAGAAGAGAATTGAATTTTGACATTATGATCAGGATGTTATTTTCTGGTATAGTACTTTGAGAATCACACTAATAGTGCAAGCTATAATAGTCCTTATCGTTTTAAGATTTGATTAACGATTGTATTAGTATTTGGCAAAAGACTGTTCATTGAGTTATACTACGGATGCACAGAGAAATTATTGTATTCTACTCTGTAAAACCGGAAGATACAGTAAATTTAATGGGGTAAAAAGGTCTACAATACTTTGTGCAATGTAACACTACTTTGTATAATGTACTCTAACAGTAACAGTTACACTATGTAGTAGGTAAATTGTATGAAAGATATTAATATATTATTTTTTTATAAAATTGCAAAATACCGGTAAGTGTACAATGTTTCAACTACTCTTAATTATTTGAAACTCGTGTGTGCTCTTATGACAACAAATACAATAATTAGTAATTGTTTGAAGCAGATAAGACCAACCAGTTTCGGTTGTACACGGGTACAATTAACGCCGTGCAGTCGCGTGACTTACGCCATAGATATGGTCCTACATTTTTTTTTTTCTAATCATTGCCGGTTGTCAACTGATTTAGTGAGTGTAAATTCTACGTGACCACGCAACGCATAACGTTGGATTACGACGTCCCGACTCCCTCGTGGCTCGTGGCGCTAAAAGAGACTCGAGAAGTAAGACTTGACAAATTGAAATATTTTAGTTTGAATATAGAATAGTTTATGTGTTTCTATTATTAATGGAAAATACTGGGAGCCCATACTTACCTTTTTGAAAGATAAGTTAAGTTAAGTAAGTAGTAGTAGTTTAGTAGTTAATTTTTCTTCTTTTAATTCTACCAAAATTTAGAAAACGCCATTTAGCGAAGAAATGCTGATATACTTATGTTTACTAGTACACACTATATTCTCATAAATATACTGAGAGTTAATAGTGAGGATATACGTGTACCTACGTTTATTTTAACATTCTTCATTATTGAAAACAGATCGTGGTATTCACTACACAAATTGTGTTTGCTTGATCTCTTGGATCATGGTAAAATACAATAAAGTGACTCCATCATTAAATGTGAAAGATAACAGTTCGCGCTGTCTTTCTACTGATAACGAAAAGAAAACATCGCAGCGGCGACCTCCTCTATAACGACGCCATTCGGAGACTCGGGGTCATATTATTGTATCCAACATTACAATAACAATGTCGCATCATAAATTACAGACGTCGGATGCTGACGAATGTCATATATTTTTTTTATACACACTTGTCGGATGGTAACACCCACCCTGCCCGCCAGTTGAATAATATGAACACTTACAATGCTAGGGGACTCACTCGCGCGATGCTACTGTCGTCTTGATGAGCTCACTCACCCGTTGCAGCCCAACAACCCTGTTTTTTGAATTGCTGCGGTCTTCTGTGAGGTTGGTCGGTTGAAGGTATCTACCTGGACGGGCTGTTTCTGACCGATAGTACTGTGCCCCACCTCTCTTTCTAACAGCGAATCGGCAGGATGGACCGTAAGTGACTACAGCTAATGTCGCATTTGGTTGCAAATTACTACTTACAGTCTTACACCCAGTGTTACTTACACTGGGTGTAAGTGTACGTAAAATAGGATAAATATGATTGCACCTAAGCGATAGAGTTTCGTTCGCGTTTTTGTTCTCTATTTTCTATAAAATTGCATTATTTATTTCAGGACAAACACCTATACTTCAAAAAGAAATTCTTATCTAAGTTTAATCAAAATTTGATCCAAATCGTTAAAGCCGTTTCCAAGATACCTACACTAAATACATTTATGGATAGGTATATAAGAATTGCTCGTTCTAAATAATAGGAAATGGGGTCACAAACTAGTTGCCCGATCGTATCATAAAGTAAAAGCGTACAGAAAAATCCAGACGGACTAGAAATATTCATTGTCAATGGCTGCCGGACATTAAAACACTAATTTATCTTTTTAAAGTGTTATGTAAGAGTTACATAAAAATGCAAGCGCCAAAGTATTTTGTGATGCTACAGCGACTAATAATAATGTCTACAAGAATATAGTTCCAAAAATACACTCTATTACCATTACATAAAGTTGTTACTTTCCCGATTCAGTAAATCTGGGGGTGTACATTGGCAACACCGCAAATCTGCACGTGACAAAACGTAAAGGTCTTCAGACTTTATATAATAGTGATAAGAACATAACAAGACAACCTATGTCACAGTTTGTTACATGTACACATATCTAATCTATATTCATTATATAATTTTAGCAAAACGTAAAAACGTAGATTATGTACTAAAAACCAGTGTTATCCGTATTCGTCAAAGATTTACATGTAACATAATACTTGTATATGTTTATTTTATATTCATCTAAATCTTTCTTAGTACTTAGCACATTCCTGCGACTTAGTTCACGTGGTTTGTCACAGCGAGCAGCTAAAATGTTGTTTTTTTTTGTAAGAGGTTGCGTAGTACTAAGGGGTACCAGTATTTACGAAGTATTCAAATCAGACTACTACCTATACAATAAAGAAAGTTCTAATTGGAAGCGGCTCAGTCGTTTTCCTTTTACACATGTTTATTTAATAGACAGACATAGGAATACTAAATAGTAATAATGAGAGAGTGGACGAAGAAATAGCTTATTAACCAACTAGTGGTAAGAATCCTTGCGTCGGTATGTATATAACTAAATTCGTGTTTTCAGTTTTATGTTACATATTTGTAATTATCTCTTAATCGGCGATAAAAGAATCGATCGAAAAGAAACAAACGAAAAACATTGTTCTTCTTATACTTAATTAAAAAAAATTCATAACTTTATATGATAATAAGTAAAATTTCTTGAAAGATGTGCGACCTAACATAAAAATAGGTCTAGTTTTCTCTTTAGATTATGGAGGTCTGACGGCTGTTGCTCCATGTCAAAATCAGTATCTTCGCTAAATCCTTAGGCTTAGAAAGTGGACCGCGCCAATCCAAATGACATAGGAAAAGGGATAACGCTGAGAAGCAGAGAAAGACAGTCAATCTTACAAAAAATAGTTTTGGCTTCAATTTATAGGATAGAGTTTAGTTATGATTAGGATCGTTTCTAGGTTCGGTAAGATATATAGATCATCAGGTATGTCAAGATCAAGAACAAGCTAAAACCAATAGTTTAGAGCCTAAAGTGATTTCTGAGGACGCCTGTGCCGAGCCGCGTTTCAACTTATTGCAAAATTTTAAATTGCACAATACAAATATCAAGAAAACATAAAATTAGTAAATACCAATAATAGGCAACCTTATCGCTAATGTAATTTTCCTTTCAAACAAGCATAATATGAACAAGTTAGAACAATCGAACAATCATAATGAAAATGTGGTTTTTTTTATATTTTTATATACATAAAGTAGCATATGTACCTAAATATACGAAACAAGTTTTATTACAGTAATATAAATATCAAACAAAATTACTACATAGCACATTTACAATAGTGGCATCAGAGTACGACTTTCTAAACTCCATTTTGATGACACTATGTTTTTTACTGAATTATGTTTCACTGAAGGTATAGATCACAAACCAATTTCGTACGGAGTAGACAGACTGTAGAAGTAAGTACCTACATCATTCGGAAGACGGCAATCTAATAAAAAAAAATCAGGTGCATTTTTGAATTCCTACGAGTGAGTGAGGCCTCCAGAAAGCTGCTGTTATGGTGCTGCTTTAGCAGCGCATCCACAAACCACAAAGACACCCCTCATTAAAACATTGTTTAGCGCCTACATAACTCAGCGATTCGAGCCTACCGTCCAATGTTAGGATATTTTAACCAATAAGCTGATAAGTGACGCGATGCTGATCCGTGAACTAGCCAATAAGAGCTGCGCGTTCTACTTTATACCCGACCCGTAGTGGTGAGTTGTCTTACAAAACAAAATTGTTTCAACGGGTTATATTGTTTATTTCCTTCATGAAGCTGAAAGCTCCGGCCGTGGTGGTGCTATAGCAGCGCGTCGTTTGGGCGAATAATTCTTCTTGTGTTGCAAGCGTAAAGCTACAGTAAATGCTTTAAATCAGGCGCGTAGTGAACAGAATCCTTAATTATTATCTATACTAATATCGCAACGCGCTAATCTTCGGATCTATTAGACGAATTTGAAAAAATATTTTTCCATAGACCAATTCTTGTGGAAGGTTATCAATTAAATACCGTTACGGGGTGGGTGAAGCTGCGGCAACAGCTACTCCTATTATAAAAAGTAGTGATTTGTAGAAATATTTTTGTTAGCAATGAATTGCCAATGTACTCCTGCCCTTAGAAATAATGCGCTATCCAATGTCAAGAAGGCACTGATGAGAATGCAGATAATGTTTGTGTGTTCGTTTAGTTTGCAAAACGTTATATTACACTGCGGTTGCTATGTTATTAGGTTTCAAAGCAAATTACGGTGTCGCAATTCCTTTAAAGATGGCATGATGCACGTCATATTACTACTAGTCATGTTTACAGTTTGCTTACCAAGAGTTTTATATATGACCCCGGTGTTTGCATAGTTAGTAATTGCTATGTGACACCAAGGTAGGGGCATAAACGAATTCGATTACCGTGTTGAACAATATTTCTAAATATTCGAATTCCAGGCGTTTACATTTTAGCGCCCATCGTCAATCAATAGATATCGTAATTGTATGAAAGAATAATCTGCTTTACGGCCACGCAAGTAAACCCAAACCAATCCAAGGAGAGCTCGATGACGTCGTTGCGTGTGTCATTCTAACCATACACGCAGGTCAAGCAACATCGACCGCAGCTTGTCTATGGATGGCTTTTATTACCTCGAGCTTTTCCGTGCTTCGGAGGGTACGTTAAGCCGTCCTTCCCGACTGTTGACAATAGTTGATAGTCGTCAAGCTAAGTCAGTAGCCTTCGGGCGGCATGTAAACACACAGACCTCCACCAATCCGCAGTTGGTCAGCGTGGTGAAGTATGCTCTAATCTCCTTCGGTTGAAGGGAGACCCGCATCCCTGCAGTGGGATGAGTTAGGGTTGGTGTAGCAGCAAAGACTTCTATGTATACTACTACATAGAAGTCTTTGTGTAGCAGTAGTACCCAACACTGTGATCCGTTGAGTCTCGATTATACATACGCTGGCTTAAGAAGCATTTGAGTTAAGATTCGTTTTTGAGAGTACATACATATGATTTTAGAGAGGTTTAAACAAAAAAATAGTAATTTAGTCCAATGAAAACAGCTAGAACTACATAGTAAAATATATATATAGTTACAGCCCGTGGATGTTAACAATACCATAAGTATCACTCATTCATTACAGACCCTAAACTGTTGACCTAATCGCGACTTTTCTGACACCTATGTAGTTCACATGTGTCAAAGTGCCAGTTTAGAACGTGCAAAACGTCGCAGATAGGTCATCGCATAGAGTCGACAAATGAATCTTTGGGTAGTACAAACGCTCATATGCTAAAAATGTTGTTTCAATCATGCAGGACTATGCAGTTGCAGAGAGGGCTGCGTGCACAAATACAAACAAACAGATACGATTTTTGCATTTTTTCTCTGAACTGATGCTATGAAACCTAGCTTCATACCAAATTCCATGGTCCTAGATAAACTAGAAGTAGCCTGTAGGTTTAGATTTATGATTTCTTGACATAAAATAGTAAAATGACACAAATAGAAAATGTGATCCCATAATAAAGAACAAGATGTAGCTAGTAATATGTTACGTTAACTGCTTACCATCAGACAATTTTGACGAGCCGACAACTTTGTCAATTTTGGATGAGATCGGTGGCGCCACGGTTAATAACGCGACTTTGACACCAACGTTCGTGGGTTCGAATCCCACACAGACAAACATTTGTGTGCATGAACATGTTTTTTCGTCTTGGTCTGGGTATTTTTAAGAGAGATAGGGCGCATCAAAGCAGCTCAACTGGGGAATTACCTCCACCTCAGAGAAAATCGCAGCTAAATAACAAACTCACTGGAGGGTTGTTGTGTGCGTTCCGCGTGTGAATGAGGTAACCAGTAAGCTCCTAAGGAGTTGTGTGCTAGCAGCAGAGGTGGCATCGCGCGAGCGATACTTAGTGTATAACCAGCATTCATAGGCTACGGTTATCACTTTACGTCAGGTGAACCGCATGCTTGTATGCCTTCCGACGTTGTATAAAAAAAAAACACCTGCCAATTTTTTACACCACATAAATGCGAAGTCTATTCAAATTGCCAATAATGTACAATGCCCATCTCATATCCGAGAAGTATATAAATAATAATGACACATATACGTAAATTATGCAACGACACTTCTATGATGTCCAAACACAAAAATCCAGTGAAGCCCGGATGAGTATGTCCATCACAAAAAGATAAAACGAATGATGGATGACTCAAATGAAAATGCAATGTCTTTAGATAGAACTATCTTAATGATACCTTACATATCTTAATGATAATTCTATGTAAAGACATTGCAAATAATAATTAATTAGTCTTCACGTAGGACAGTACATTTTGTTATTGTAATCTGTCAGACTATGATAACGAGGTCGCTATCATAGTCCTAAGGACTATGTTACATACGTTGATCGATGCTTTTGACAGGGTTGCCAATAAAATAAAGAAATAGTATACAATATTCCTTCCCTAAAGGAGCCAACGTACGGTATTATATTAGTGTAAATATTTTAGGTTTCAAAAATTTATTGTCTTAATACATCTAACAGCTGAGTGTTACAAGGGGATAGCAATATAACAACAATAATAACTAACTAAGAGCAGATCACGCTTGATGCCTTAAACTCAGCAACTCTTATTACTTACGGAATACAAATGATACAAATATTAAGACGTGGGCGTAGGTATTGTTCTAATTTGTACTGTACGATGTTCTCTAGTTCGAAGAATTCCTAAATTTCAACACCATTAGTAGTTTAGTTGTAAAAATCAAACAAACTGACAGACACGCGGAATTCCTTTCCCGTTTATAATTAGTGTTGATAGATACCAGGCCACTCTGAAAGTATTGCAAAAAAAAGTTTTTTATGTATGAGAGACTGGCCAGTCATAATCTATTTTGAAAATATGATTATTTATAAGTAAAAATAGGTATGTTCCAATTTCAAAATTTCCCTCCACATTTTTTGCGAGCTAATTTAAATTATCGAGTCTCATTGAAAAATGGATCTACGCCGGGAACATTTTCGCACTATGATTTATTACGATTTCAAGTGTCGCCTGAAACCGGACGAATCGTACGGTAGACTTCAAATGACATTCATGGATGAAGGCCCTTCTAAGGCAACCGTGTATCGTTGGTATAACGAATTCAAGTGCGGTCGACTAACTTCGGGGGATGAAGAAAGAAGTGGTCGCCCTTTGACGGCTGTTACGGAAGAAAACGTGCTAGCAGTGAAAAAATGAAGACAATAGGCGAGTTAAGTATTAGGAGATTCCGCACATACTGCAGATTGGATCGGGAAGTCTGCACGAGATTCTACACTTGCATCTTCGAGTGAGGAGGATGGTTTCACGCTGGGTACCGCACAACCTCACAGTTGCTCAGAAGCAGGCCCGGGTCGAATCGTGCTGTAATATGATAAACAACTTTGAATCAGGCTCGTCTCAGCATGTTTACGATATTATTACAGTGGATGAGTCCTGGATTTATCGATACGATCCAGAAACGAAGCGCGAATCGACGGTTTGTGTGTTTCAAAACGAATCAACGCCTACCAAAGTGAAGCGATCTAGCTAGCTATAGCTATAAAAAATCTGCTAAAAAAGGGATACAATTTTCGTCCCCGGAAGATGCGCTATCAGGTGTCTGCGGCGGACTGGAAAAAGTGTTTCTAAACTGGTTCAGACGCATGAAACTTTGTAGGCTGGTGGAGAGTACTTTGAAAAGATTTAATAAAATATATTTACCTATAGAATACTTTTTGTTTTCGCAAACTTTCTGGGTGTCCCACGTATATACCAAAAAATGTTTACAGTCACGTTTTCATTATTTATTTTAATGCAGTATGGCTATTCTTGGTAATCAGAACTTTCGTAGTTTCATCGAAAAAGAAATAGATTTCCCTCTTCAGAAATAATAAGAATTTTGTATAGGGAGACTTCTATACAGTATTGTATTTTAGTGATTATCAAAAATTGTTTACATATAATGAGTAGAATCCTTGGAATAACCATTATGTTCAGGCCACCCTCTACATCATAAATTTGTTGTTAGTTGACCTTATTGAAAACAACATACGGCCATAATTTTTTTCGTGATTTCACAGTATCACTATAAAAGATGTTATTCAAGAGTTCATTCATCTCCTTTTGTAACGTTAAATAATTATTACGATAAACGTACAACCCTATTATAGTAACGGAAGATATCGTTGTTTATTTTAGCGTATCTATTTATAGGAGTTGTTATTTCGCATCACTACTATGGAATGTTTTACGGTTTTACTTAAAGTAGACGAAAGGTCATCTGTGGGTAGTCATTTTCATTCATGCCCACACGGTGAGACATGAAATCTACTCGTAGAAGTAGTTTGATTTCAATAAGAGAATGAATTTTACCTCCACTATATCGTGCTTCTAATATGTTGGATAGACATATATTTTATTATGTTACTTGGTATTATCATTAAATAAATAAATATATTACACAGTGCCACCTAGTACCAATCTATACAAAAACTATCGAATAGGTTATCAAATCATCTTTGTCATTGTATATTTGTTATTGTTTATTAGTTAAGAACTGTAATTCTTTCTTTCTGTTTCACGTATCCCAAGATATGGGCTGGTCGATACTGTTGGTTGTACGTAACATGAAATCTATTAGTCTATTTTTTATTTTAGTTTACAACCAATTTGATCTAAACTATTTTGGGTACTTCCACCACCAATTAGTTCATGCGAACTATTGACGGCTGGCATCCACCCACTACCTCGCATCGTTATCTCTGCGCATGTTCACTGTCCTGTCCGTAACAGAAGATGCATGCCAATACTGCTGGCTGACGTGGTTGCATCTGTGCCTATGTCGCATCTCCGCGTGACTTAAGAGTCGGCACCACTGGGCTATGATAGCTGCTTACCACCAGACAGGCTGTAAGCTTCTTTGCCTCCTTAGTGGATAAAAATAAACTTTCGTAATATAAGTGGCATATGAATGTAGTAACAGGTTTTATGAGTATGTCATTGGCTCTGCAAATGAGAGAGTAAGGTACCTACAATAACAATCGCACTGATTGATTGAACTGTGATTGATTATCAAGTCGATTTGAATATATTATGATATCATTAAAAGGTGACATTGTCCCCTACATATACATCAATATATTCACACAACTGCATTTTTGCGTATTATATAAAACGATTTAGGATAAGGAAGCGTTTGGATACCACCAAAAACGTTCTTTACACACACACACACACGTATGTCATTTGGTGATTTTAAGTAACTAGATACACCCCGCGACTTCATTCGCGTGTTTCCCCGAAATCCCCGGTATCCTGTAGGAACTGCTTTTTCTTTCTTTCATTTTCCTCGGCTTTAAAGAGTCGTGACGTGATGATGAATAGTCTACCTTCCTCAAGATATGGGCTATCAAACGCAAAAATAATTTTTCAAGCCCGTTTGTTAGTTCCATTACTCTAGGAATAAGATTATCGCATTCAAATAAACAAAGTAACAATCAAACAATTTTTTCTGTTTTATATATTTAGTAAAGCCATTAAAAATTGCCCATTTACAGTTTCTAAGGCCCGAATTACAATAGTTATGTATTGATATCGAACTATTCGTAACTATTAGAGAAGATGAGCTGAAGAAGTAGTAATGCTGCCTTAGAGCCTGCTTTGAGGTAGATTCATTAGCTATTTACTGCCATCCAACTCAATCTCTTGGGCAGAATGATTCTTCCCAGGCCCAACGAGACTTCGTCCGTGTAGAATTGGAATTTGTTCACAATTTCATTAGTTTTATTTTTTCCGCGGAACCCTAAAATTAAAGTAGCTTAAGTTACTACTTTATAATGTCAGCTATCTGCAAGTGAAAGTCCCGCCAAAAAAATAATCAATCATCAACAATCTCATGATCCTACTAATATTATAAATGCGAAAGTTTGTATGTATGGATGTTTGTTGCTCTTTCACGCTTAAACGGCTGAACGGATTTGAATGAAATTTGGCACGTAGATAGATTATGATCTGGATTAACACATAGGCTACGTTATTTGATTCCACACGGGCGGAGCCGCGGGCAGCAGTTAGTTGATAATATTTTAACGATGATTGCTCTACTTACCTTTCAACCGCTCACCGTTGATTTCTTTTTGTGTGATGATCACAACACCAACCCTCGCTCAACTCACTGTAGAGATACCGGTTACCCTTCAATCGAAGGTGTTTAGAATATACTCTGCCACCCTATTCAACTGCAGATTGGCGGAGGTCACAGAATGCAACTGATATAGCTTAATGTGCCATCTCTGCAGCCAAAACAGCAACTCCTTAGGAGATGGTAACCTCACTCATTCGCAGGAACACAATAACCCTCCAGGGAGTTGTTAAGCGGCTGCTTTTAGCCCAGACGGGCTGCTTTGATGCGCTACTTCTCTTAAAAACACCCAGGCGAAAAGAAACAGACATGTTCATGCACACGAATATGCCTGTGTGGGAATCGAATCCACGAGCCTTGGTGTCAAACTAGCATTACTAACCACTCCGCCATCGAGCTCGTCAGTGTACTGTTACCACTGTTTACCCATATCCTCCTATAGTTACTTCAGGCACGTTAGTTTATATTATTTTATTGTTATATGTGGTATGTGTTGCCATGACACGTTAGCCGCAAATGCATATTTACGCACGTGCCAATGTCTCGTTTTCATTGCGCCTGCGTTTTACCTTCGCCGCTTTCAAAACATTTACTTTCTGTGCAAAATAACCAAGGTAACAACTTTACTTCATTCACCGAAATTTGATTACTACTTTATTAATTTATTAGCTGTGCCCGTGATTTCGTCCGCGTGGAATATTATTTATTTATATTAATAAAAATAAATAAAATGTCTAAAATAAAAGTAGCCTCAGTTACTCCTTATTACATCAGCTATCTACCAGTGAAAGTCCCATGAAAGTCGGTCCAGCCGTTTCAGAGATTAGCCGGAACAAATACACAGACAGACAGACTAAAATTATAAAAATATTCATTTTGGTATATGTACCGTGTATACATCCATATGCATTTAGTAAAAAGCGGTTATTTCAATATTACAAACAGACACTCCAATTTTATGTACAATTTGATCTAACCTGCTTTATGTGCTTCCGCCACCAACTTGGTGGCGGAAGCACACAAAGCATGTTAGATCAAATTACCTACATGTAAATTTGACTTTCGCAAAATAACGCCTGAATCTATTAACTCCTATTTTATTTATCTGTATAGATGTTTATTCTATATTACATCTATACAAATAATTAAAATTGAATTGTCTGTTTGTGATGTCAAAATAACAGCTTTTTACTAAATACATGTGAATGTATACACGGTACTTATACCAAAAAAACTATTTTTAAAAATTTTGACTGTATGTTCCATCCAACTAATCTTCGAAATTCGAAATTTTCGAGGTTGAACCAATTTTGGCTTTCACTTGCAGATAGCTGACATTATAAAGTAGTAACTTAAGCTACTTTAATTTTAGGGTTCCGCGGACAAATATAAAACTCATGAAATTGCGAACAAGTTCCATTTCTACATGGACGAAGTCTCGGTATGCTAGTAATAAATATAAATTATAAAAATGCTTATGTGCCATTAAGCCATGATTTATACTATTAGACAATTCATTTATTTTCACTTTAATGTCACTTGTTGTCAGTTGTCAGTGATAAGACGTGATTTCAAATCAGACCATGTGCAAATATACCAACTTTTTATCAAATTAATGCAAGATGGCATTTTACGCAATAGCGATAGTAAATCATGTATGCGTAATCTGTGTAATTTAAGGAGCTAAAGTAAAGATAATTGTCATTGCATATTAAATTTTAAATTAGGTACTATTCATATTTATTATACTACCTACCTTTAATGGATTACACATACATATTACAAAAATCCTTGTCAGTACCTACAGATAATGCTAATTAAAGAGGGCATTGCTATCCCGCTGCTTGTCAAACTGCTTGTCAACAAGGAAATATATAACAATTTATCCTGTCATGATATAGTGTTTTATTTATACAAAGGGTTAATATAAATAAACATGTCATATCCTCGGACGCTTGTTGGAAAAGAACTTACTTAACGTTATATTTTTCCTTTTGTTGTTTGAAATATATATATATATTTAACACGAAATCGTGTATTTGCACTAATATGTTCAGCTGAAGAGTTTATTTTAACGCGCTAATCTCTGGAACCACCGGTCGAATTTAAAAAACCCTTTCTACATTTGATAGCCCAATTCTTGAGGAAGTTTATAGCCTATAAACTTCGAGAAACTTCAAGAAAGGCGAGGAAAAATAAAGAAAGTAAAAAGAAAACGGGATATACCGGGATACGCGCAGACTACGTCGCGGGCCACAGCTAGTAAATAAATAAAACGCCAGAAAATTGTTTGCCAATATCATACGCCGAAGTTAGTTGTTTCTATTCAAAATGGAATTCAAGAAAAGATTTCAGGGCGATGCTTTTTATGAATTTAAAAGTGATATTTCCCCGTATAATGGTTCTGATCGTTCTCAAAATGTTTTTGAAAGGGAAGGATTTCTTAGTACCGTGAGACGTTGCTGTGACGCGAAATGCAATGGAAAAATGCACAGTTGCGTTCTCTAAATGACAACTGTCGTGAAGGTGGCCTTCAACCGCCACTACTGGAGAATTATCGTTGATAAAAAAAATATTTTTTAAATATAGAATAACATTTACAAAATGTTATATTAAATATATATATTTTTTTATACAACGTTAGGCAAGCATACGGCACACCTGATGTAAAGCGGTTATCGTAGCCTATAAATGCTTCCAATACATTAAGTATCACTCGCACGATGACATCTCTGCTGCTAACACAGCAACTCCATAGGAGCTTTACCTCACTCACACGCAGGAACACAACCCTCTAGGGAGTTGTTATTTGGCTGCGGTTTTCTGTGAAGTGGAGGTACTTCCCCAGGCGGGCTGCTTCGGGATGCCTATATACCTACTATGTTTCATTTAGAAACGCTAATCAACAGTATCAATCAAACAAGGATAGTGAAGTATAGTAAAGTAGTAAAGGATTATTATAAGTATCTCTGAAGAAAATGTTTCCATATTTTTAATAAATTATAATAACTTCGCCGATTACTGCTTTAGTGGGTACATATTGACCTGGCAATGTCATTATCATGTGTTACCGGTTTAAAACTTGACGTAAGAATAATTTAAAATTAAAATAAGCGCCCGGTCGCGATACATTTGCATGGAGAGACCGGTGATAAACAATATCGGTAACATATTTGCAGCATAATGTCCCACTTCTAACTTGTCAAATCTTGCAGTGGGTATTAGGCAACTAAATGGAAACTCATTTCGATTTTCTTTTTAATACTTCTTTCATCATCATACCCCACGAAGGCACTAAACTACGGAATGAAGTTAAGACCGATTTTACACAGTATAGCAGAACGCACTAGTACTTATTGGCTGATCTACTTTATAGATTAGCATGGCGTCACTTAACGGCTTATTGATTACAATATTCTTCCATTAGTCACTGGACTCGAAACTCTGAGATATTTAGGCGCTAAAACTCGACGTTTTTGTGAGCGCAGGGTGTCCTCACACTTGACTGTCAAGTGGTTTATTCTTTCATTATAATACCCAATCAGTCTGTATCAATATAATGCTCGTAATACCCCTTCCCTAATCCACAAGTTACCACTCGTTTGAGTAATTGGTCCAGTTCCTAGGGCTTCTGATATCACCTTCTGATAAAACAGGTGAGCTTTCCTATACTGCTACATCCATCCTCTTTTGCGTTGTACGTTGACGAAGCGGCGCCTCTGCCGCCGGCTTTGCCGCCACCGGATGCCGGTTTCTTCGACGCGGAAGACTTTGATTCCAATTTGAAGGATCCCGACGCTCCTTTGCCTTTGGTCTGGATGAGCGCACCGGCTTCGACGGCGCTCTTCAAGTATTTCCTTATGAAAGGTGCCAATTTCTCGGCGTCAACCTTGTATTGGGCTGCGATGTATTTCTTGATAGCTTGGAGCGACGATCCGCTTCGCTCCTTCAGCTCCTTGATGGCGTTTGTCACCATTTCGGAAGTCTTCTTGTACATTTCATCATTCTTTCTACATGTCCGAATTAGCGGAGCTTGCCCCTTTTCGTATAACACCGATAATCTGTTGCATTACCATTGTGAACGCGGTCTGGTAAACGTTACGCCACAAATTTTGCGCAACGTTCGCATTCCGAATTTATTCTACTTTCATCCCTTCACTCTCTTTGCCACAGACAGCTCTCGCTGCCATACGAGTGTATAGCGAGCTTATGGCCTTATGGCTTAAGTTTTTTACCGGTCAGAATATCTTACAACGTTCTATTTACGCTATTCCTTGCACTCACTTATCTCTCCACATCAACAGCATACCTTCTATTCCATATTAGCTAAAATCGCATCCAAAACAATTTCATACGCTTGTTCCAACACTACATTATATACTGTAATCTTTGCGTTCCTTCAGGTTTCGTCTCTTTCATATACCTTTGTATTTCACATTTAATTATTTTCCTTTTTTCGAATTCAACTGTAAACTTTTGAATATGTAGGTATATAACGCTCTTTCATCATTGTGGTTTGCGTTTCGCATCTCTTAAAACTTATGTACAGATATCTTGGACTGCAAAATTATAAAAAAAATATTTCAAACAATTATTCTATAACTTTAAATAACGTGCAGTAGTGTTGAACCACACTTCATCATAATAAATATTAACTTGGTGACATGAAATATGTTTTTTTAAGCATTTGATGTCATAAATACATAAAAATATAAAGCTTTCAGAAGCAAGATAACTATAACCTTACTATTGAAAGGGTAATAGACGAAGTTACATAAACTTCGTCTAGGACTATATAATATCTTTTCAATAGCATGGTTAGTTAAGTTTATGAGGGCCTAAAAGACTTTGTTCTATCCAATAACACCATTTTTGAATTCGTAAATGTTAAAATGAGGCCTTTGCAAAACGAATTAAGCGTCCACCCGCGTGATTGTACCCACGCATGTTCTTAAGTACGTAACGTATCTACGAGTATGTTACGTACGATCGTCACATTCTAACCAATTGAAAATCTACTACTTCTAATCAACTGGAAAACTACCACTACCGCTTTTCATAATAATTCGTCGCATGGCTCGCGACTTTTAAACGCGATTTTACAAAAAAACCAAACGCCGAGAGAAGATACTTCAAGTCTGAATAAGAATTGCTATTGCACTGTCAGTTTTAGCAACGATTTTAAAATCGCAAGCATAACAATTAATAAATAACCTTTAACTTTTTTCAAGAATTACGATTTTCCATGGTTAAAGTTGTCAAAATTGGCAAGATGACAAAGCTCTGACGTAGGTTTACATACAAACAAATCCTCGAAAACCAAATGCTTGAATTTCATCACAGGTATGGCACTTTTAATTATCTAACTATCCAAACAGGATTATGAACAACTACTCAGCTACTTATTTATGTAAATATAGTAATAAGTACTGTTCTAATCTAAATTCCAGGTAAACATTGACTCATCCAATATCATTTTTTTTTGTCCAATTGCATCCTAGTTTTATCTAATTATTATCTCAAGGCTAAAATTGGTTGACATCAATTGTTGTATGACTAACATTTATATAAATATATATTATAAATTAGATTTGTTTGTATGTTTGTTTATATGTTATGTGCTAGTATTAAAAACGACAACAGAAATTTAACAAAAGGTAATAAAGTAGAAAATTATAAGCAAAAACTTAAAACCTAAGTATGTAAGTATGAAAACGTAAGTGCGTATCAAATTGTGAATTTGCAACGATGATTTCGTATTGTGATTATAGGTATTACGGTATTTATAGGTACATGGTGTGGCAGGCAGGTATAATGGTCCGCCTGATGTAAAGCGGTTGTTATTTTCAGCCAATGGACTATTGCAGCACAAGCACATGAGTATACACATATTTCATCCGAATTTGCTTAAAGTTCCGGTAACGTACTCCTGTTTTATAATTTGGGAAATATTTCGAATACTCGATAATACAGGACATTCTTAATCTTATAATAATGCTACGAAGTAATAATTTAAGTATTTTAAAGAATTACTAACACTAAAAACTTACAAGTTTGAAGGACAGCTTTCATTCGTTTATTAGGAAAAATAGATACTACCAAAATTGTATTTTTTCAGGTGTGCATAACTCGATTTATCAAGTGCTTAACGATTACCTTATCTCAATAGTTTTATGCAGCATGCTGTAAATGAAAATATATTGCAAACGAGTGACGTCTTATATCAAGAATGTTAAAGTTTGCCGTATCGTCTTTCACTTAACAAGTGAATCTTTGATATCGGAGACCGAGGGACCCGATAGCGTGTACATTATGTAACACACTGAAAACCGAAACTAAACTGATGACGGGACGTGCTTTAAGTCACGTATACCAGATTGATGGGCCGTGGGGTTCAATGAGCCCCGATAAAAAACCTTAATTGGTATGCGATGGAGATACGTCGTTCAATATTTGCGAGCAATGAATCATGGGTGTTAACTAGGTTGTTAGATGATGGTAGGTGATGAATTATGGTGGTTAGATACGGACGGTGGTGTAGGAAGTTACGATTGCACGAAATATGCAAACATGTGATAGGAATTAATGCAAATGGATATAATAGTGATACGTAACTCTACAGACGCATCAATAGCAGCCAAACTGTTTTAGAGATACGTGTATACTACAGGGGTTGCTATACCTTATACAGTATTTATTATGTTCTGTGCTCCATAGCTAGACATTCGTCAACGAGAGGTATTTTTTGTGTAAACTTTTAGGCAGCCTAAATCTAAGCCATAAGTGTACACAACGTGGTGCTAATACCAACGCTAACGTATGGAAGTGAAAGCTGGGTATGACCAAAAAGATATACAACACAAAAATGGAAGGACGTAGGAGCCAAGAAAGGCCAAGACTCACCTACCACGACCAAGTTGGTTGTGTTTTATCAGAGCTATGAATGTTAAAGAAGCGAGCGATATGTGTAAAAACGCGTCTTATGGGACTCTGTTCACTTTACCTACTCTACAAGGGACGTAATGATATCTATAGATAGAATGTTTGAACCAAGTTCTAGACATTTTTGACAAAATATCTTTTCTGTTGTCAATATTGATTGAAAGATCATATAAGCCTTTTTAAATCAAAATTTAAAGAGAAAACTCCATCGAATTAAATGCAGCGATGTCGTCTTTCGCCAGACATCAGAGAGCCAGCCTTAAGAATGGAGTTTCTCTGCTTCCATTGCTTGTTTGTAGGTATACACAAACTGACACGTAAGCAAAGATAAAATAGACCGGCTGACAACGACATTTTAAACTTTTATACAAATTGGCACCTTCAATACAAAGCAAAATTTTAACGGACTATAAAATGTAAATATGTAAACAAATCAAACTGTTGATAATCTCTTTGACCTCGTAATTTTTATGAATGTTCAATCAGTCACGTTTCTAAGTTACATGAACACGCAAACATAAACTTTCAAGTTTAGACTGATTAGATACCTACGTAGTGTTATCAATCAATTGGACACAGGGATGAAATTTAGAAAAAATATACATTTTTCCTAAATTTAATCCCTGTGTCCGATTGATTAAATTTAGGAAAAAAATATATTTTTCCTAAATTTCATTCCTGTGTCCGATTGATTGATAATTTGATAATTGTGAGCAAAATTATTGGTAGAAAGAATGCACACAGAAAGAATCACGAAACAGATAAACAACGCGAAAGTAGAAGAATGTAGGAGCCGAGGAAGGCCAAGATACCTACCTAACATGAGCAAATTGATCATGTTTTATCAGAACTTGCCAGGAGCCCTAGTAACCGACGAGCGTGCATGAGAAGAGCTATGAATGTTAAAGAAACAAGTGAGGTTTGTAAGGACGAAACATGTGAGGCTAGGTACTCTCTGCCACCTCCGCAAGGGATTTGGCGTGAAGTTATAGATACGATTTAAATAGTTTTTCATAAAACTATAAATGCTAATAATAGCTAGATACATATAAAAGTAAGTAATTAATAGCTTTAATCATAATTCGCATCGAAACGGACTCTACCAGTGTTAGTACTCGGATCTGCATTCAATTAGTACTAATTCACACTCAGCCACACTTCTCTTGAAGATTGGCGGAGGCCAGTGTTTTCAACCCACCAGTGTACCACTGGCTTGTTTACAGACTGCCATCTATCGACAAACGTCAGGACTGACGACTTAATGTGTCCTCTGACCAACTCGAGATATTTGAGAAAACCGACTTTAACCCCTAAAAGCACCATTTCTTAATCTGCATGTTAGCTTAGAGAGATACACGCAACGACAGGATTGAATAAATCACTTATTATTTAACAAAACATGCCAATTTTTAACTAACTTCAAAAACGAAATGTTCCACTGCATGTTTTTTTTTTTGCTGTTACAATAGTCGTCTTGATGCAAGCATAAACCTTGTTTTGATTCAGATTTTTAGTATTATATCTTTATCTGGTATATGGAACAAGAATTCATTATTATGTATAAGACACTTTTGATAATAATGTAATTTAGTGATAATCACATCACAATTTATTAACTTGATTTTATTGCATATACGTGACTTAACCCATGGTCCGCTTATCTTTACTTTTATGATAAACTTTAAAATAATTACTATCTTTAAATAAACTACTTCGATTGTAACCGTCGCGAATGTTATCAGAAATATGGGCATACATTTAGTGTTCATTGCTCATCATTATGTCATAATCCACCTATTTATGTAGGTAGTTACTATAAAACTGACTCACTACCGTTATCCCTTGAAACCGCGGCATAGGGAGACAACTGCAATTCGTCTTCTTCTGTCACGGCGATGGCAACCATTTTTTTAATCAGGTTGCCGTACAGATTTGAAATATTTGAAGATACATCATTATGGTATTTGATCTGAAGGTATTATTGTATGGACTTCATTAAAGTAATATTACGCTCTTACAGCTTGTATCCATCGTTATCTTAGTGACTGATATTTAATATATTGCAAGCGCTTATAGGCTACGGTAACCACTTTATATCGGGTGGGTCATATGCTTGTATGCCTCCCGATATTGTATAAAAAAATTGTAATTATAACTGTATATAAATAATTTATTTTGTATGTATTTAGATCGAGTCATGTGGCGCTCGGTTCTCTGCCTACCCCCAAGGATTTGGCGTGAAGTTATACATACATAAATGTATTTAAATTCCGAACCTAGTTTGCGTCACCGCGTTCCCTTGGGGTGATCGCTTCCGATGAAGCCTTTATAGCCTTTCCGGCAAAAGGCAGTCCCAGGGGGTGTTTTAGTCAGTGGAAATCTGACATAATCAGTTCGTTCGCACGAAATGGCATCTTTAAAAGATTTCACCTCCTCCCTCCCTTTTTCCGGAGGGTGCCCCTCACGGAAGAATGACTAACGCACATCCGGGTGTGGGTTAGTCCTTCTTGTGTGGGTGTTCAAATTTCTTGGGCGAAAAAAAAACCGAACCTAGTGTAAGTTAGACTGAAGTAATTTATAACAATGTACTTTATTTGATTAAGATATACATTTAGAAGGTTATAAGGAACTCTCTAACAATGAACCTTTTCTACGTTTCAATAAAATAATACCTGGAGGTTCTTAATGTCATTATCAACTTTCAAAAAGAGAGTTGATAATAAGATTAAGAAGATTTAGTTAATTAGTTTTTTTATTTTTTTTTATTTATTTAGTTCTATCAGAAGGTGATGTCAGGAGCCCTAGAAACCGGCGAACGTGCATGAGAAGAGCAATGAATGTTAAAGAAGCGAGTGAGATATGTAAGGATCGAGTCACGTGGCTACCCCGCAAGGGATTTGGCGTGAAGTTATAGATAGAACTCTCTTTTTTTTCGAACAAAGCTAATATTTTTTTGTCTGCACTTTTTTATATTTACCTACATTTTTTTATAACATCCAGTAATATAGAGTGTGTGTGTACAAATAATATTGATAATTCACTACAGGCAGCTATGCCATTCATATCTGTCACGTATGTTTATTTAACATACTCGTACCTGTAATTCGCATTTCATAGAATCAAACGGTATGGTAAAGTACCAGGAAATAGAACGTAGTTTAGATAAAGGCTACACAGCAAGCTAAGCTAGTACGCCAAGCTAAGCTTACGATAACATTAACCGAACATTCAGTCTTTTTTATAACAAGCTATTAGCACAAATATCATACACGTAATTGAGCAGTCATAGCCCAGGGGGCATACAAGCATACGGCCCACCTGATGTAAAGCGGGTACCGTAGCCTATTAACGCTTGCGATATATTAAATATCACTTGCGCGATGCCTCCTCTGCTGCTTACACAGCAACTCCTTGGGAGCTTACTGGTGATCTCACTCACACGCTGAGGCTGCGGTTTTCTGTGAGGTAGGGTACTTCCCCATACGGGCTGCTGTGATGCGCCCTACCTCTCTTAAAACATCCAGACCAAGACAGACATGTGACTCGATAGACGTGTGACCTAACCTGGTTCTCCCTCTGGGTTGTGGAGATCTGACGGCAGTCGCGCATGTCAAAATTAGTATCTTCACCAAATCTTTAGGCTTAGGTAGCGGACCCCGCCAATCCAAATGGATTTTTTTATTTCTCTTTTTTAATCTACCAGTATTTCGGAAATGACCATTGGCGAAGAAGTAATGCCAAAAGAAACTTACCAATATGGGTCTCTTTTTCCATCGTTAAAATATTACAATAAATATATGCGAGTGTACATATAGTGAAATCAAATGGTACAATTAAAGATATATTAATACATGTGCTGAATCATTTCCAAACAACTCTATCAGTTAGATATAGTAAAATGTTTTGTCGCACATTGAAATGGAAAATTCGCCATTATGCAAATTCCTTTCCAACATCGATTCTGCCTAAGCTCCATCTCATTTTCACTTGCGGCTAAAGGAATAACATACTGCGCGTGACGGCGCGGCGCGCCACTATATTTTCGTTTGGAATTGCGACCGTTTGTAGTAACTTAGTTCAACGGTCGATTTTTTTTAAGCCTGATTAGTAATGACAGGTATTTTGCCAACTGGCGCCAAGCACTTAACATACTTGATATGAGATATACCTGGTTATGGTGATAACGTCCATGATAAGTGTCGATCAATGTGCATAGGTATCTATCAACATACAGTCACTGTACAAATGTATTGCGTTTATTAGTAATGCCTAAGAGAAGAGCACAGTGGCGGAGTACTAGTTTAACACCAATGTGTTCATGATCATGTCTGTTTCTCTTGGTTTGGATGTTTTCCAGAGAAGTGAGTCTGGGGAAGTAACTCCACTTTATAGAAAAGTTTTTGTGTTCCGATAAGTGAGGTTAACAGTGAGCTCCTAAGGAGTTGCTGTGTTATTAGCAAGGGTGGCAAAACGCGAGTGATACTTCATGTAATGCAAGCGTTCATAGGCCATAACTGTTTCCATCAGGCGGGCCGTGTGCTTGCAGGCCAATAAGAAGTTTAAACATTCTTGACATATATTTATGAATGCAAATAATGTTTTAGTAAGCGTGCCTATGTTTTATTATTTATTGATTATTATTATCTACAGTTATGCTATTATTATACATTATAGTTTCTTCCTTGTGCTATAATAGGTTATGATTATTTTTATGACAGGAGTAAACAAAAACTTAGCTAAGCATAATGCTTGGAGGCTGCATTTATCAAATGAAAACTTTTTGGAATATTTTGTGTTTTAGATATGCAAGTTCCTACGGCCACACACTAGGTTTAGAAACCTAAAATTTGTGGAAAAAGAAATAGGAAACACTGACTACAATAACTTTCCCCATGAGACACAGAATTAATGCAATAAGCAAACGAAAGCTATTTCTGAGTATACAGCGGGTTATGTGATTATATTTTTTATGTGGAAATAATTAGATATAAATTTAGTTTTCCTTACGTATAAACTGCCGGAAGTGCTGAAAACATAGGGAAAGAGAAAACGGATATTTTTTTCATATCTATCTTTCTGTATGGTCACGCAAAAGATCCTTGCAAGGCAGCCAAAGACCGAGCGACGCACGACTTAATCCTTACATACTTCACTCGCTTCTTTAACATTCATAGCTTCTTCACGCCCGGTTTCTAATGTCCTAAAAGTTCGCTGGTACTAACATCACCTTCTAATAAAATACGACTAATCTGGTCGTAGTGGATTATTTGTGTTTCATTTTTCATCCTTCATTCTATCCGATCTTCATCATATCCGAACCAACAGAGTATGCCTCTTCTTATCTTACCATCGATTTTCTCTTTTCCAAATCTATTTACGAGAGGTAGGTCGCATCACAGGAGTTCGCCTCGTGAAGCGTCTACCTCCTCCTCACGGAAAACCACAGCCAAATAACATGTCCCAACTCCTCCCTCAACAATTCTTGTTGTGTTCCTGGATGTGAGTGAGGTAATCAGTAAGCTCCTAAGGAATTGCTGTGTTAGCTGCAGAGGTGGCATCGTGCGTACGATACTTCGTCATTTGCAAGCGTTCACAGACTACAGGTACCACATTACATCAGGTGGGCCGTAAGCTTGTATGCCAGTCAACAAGGTATATAAAAAAAAAGAAGCTTTACGCGGACTTACGCCACAAATTTTGGCGTAAGTGTTCGCATTTCGACCGTGTTTATTTTTATTTCGTTTTTGTTAAATTCATCAATAATTTCGGTATTGCATGAAATGCAATGGAAATTATAGAGTATCAAAGAAGATGTCCAATGACTCGGCAAAAAACTATCAACACTACCAATAAAAAATGGGTACAAGTACAAATAAACATTTTATATTACTCCGAATGTATCGGCCGTGCCCCAGTTTGCTGGCCGGTATTGTCACAATACAATAGAAAGGTTGCCTTTAACTAATTAAAAAATACAAAGTTACGTAAAATGGAGCGTGAGACTGATTGTTCGAAGTTACGGATGGTTCGATTACCTTGTCCATTCCGAGTAAAAAGTAGTAAAACAGATCAGTGCGGCCTGAAAAAGCAAAGCAAACATTTCAAGTATGTTGCAACAATTTCAAATGAACATATATTTTTGTGTGTATACAAACGCGTTGCTATTATATTTTTATAAAATATAATTATATAATAAACTTTATGGATAATTAAAAAACTTAGGATATCAATATAAAAATGTGGATAATGTTTTCAGCAACTTTTCCGAGCACTTTATTTCCGATAAAATGTTAAGCTAATGTGGTACTTGTAACATTCATCAATGTACTTGGAAAGTGTAATATACACTTTCACACACAAGTTTATATAAACTAGCGTTCGCCCCACTGATCAAATTATGATAATAATCGTTATTGCAAATTTGAGGAAGATATATACAAATTTGAAACTTTTTCTTTTGTTTCCAATTTTTTTATTCAATTAAAATGGCTACTAAACAAAAACCCTTCTTCAAGAATTATGCTCACAAATACAAAAAGGATTTTTCAAATCCGACTAATAATTCCAGAGATCAATGTCATACAAGCTTTTCCGTTTTATATATTAGTATAGATGAATGAATGATGTTTTTGCCTGTTTACATTGATGAACATCCTCAAAGATGAAATTAAAATCAATATTAACTTCCGAACGTAATACATGTACTATTTACAGGACAGAAGAGATCTCGAAAAAGTACATTTTTTTACACAACGTCGGGAGACACACAAGCATACGGCCCACCTGCTGTAAAGCCTATGAATGCTTGCAATTCATTAAGTGTCACTCCCGCGATGACACCTATGTTACTAACACACCAACTTCTTATGAATTTACTGGTGACCTCATATACTCGCAGGAATGCAACAACCCTACAGACAGTTGTTTTAGGCGGCGGAAAACAGCAGAGTGTGAGGTGGTGCTTCCTCAGACGGGCTGCTTTGATGCGCACTATCTTTCTTAAAAACACCCAAACCAAGACAAACAGACATGTTCATGCGCACAAAGGTTTGCCCTGTGTGGGGATCGAACCCATAAGCGTTGTTGTCAAAGTAGTGTTACTAACCACTGCGCCGAGGTCGTCAAAATCACATCTTGCGTATATACACCTTTCTGAACTAGTGGCCTATTGCCTTAGCTAAAGAAAAATCGATCTCAATCGTCTGCACCTTAAGAGGACGTACGAAGCTAAGTGTCGCCCTCATTTTGTTTTTATTAATAACGCTAAATTTAAGACCAATTCCAAAAAACGCTCAATACAGGCACTGAAGAACCATATTTATGTTTTTTGGAAAAATATCTTGTATTTATTATCTATGTACAAGTAACAAAAAATTTAATTATTATTGTGACCACTTATAGCAATAATCAAAATTATGACTACACATATAGTACATAAATAATAAATACAGAATATGTCTCAAAAAACGTAACATGTGCTATAGTGCCTATATTAAGCGTTTTTTTGGAATTGGTCTTAAATTCAGCGTTATAATAAAAACAAAATGAGGGCGCCACTTAGCTTTATGCCCCCTCTTAAGCGGTAGCCTCTCTGTTCCTGTTCCTTTTCCAAGAACGTCAAAGCGTCAGTTTCTTTTAATAATTATGCCAAAACCAAGTTTATCTAGTGACGCTCGACATTTTTTACACCTAAAACGGGTTTAATTTACGTTTAAGAGGTATATACGAACGCACGACGCAAATTAACCGGGTTTTTATTACAATCGTTTTTATTTTATATACCTACTAATGAGGGATGGTATACGTGGCGTATGCTATGGAATTTACATCGCAGCCGTGTGCTGGCTGCATGGCTCGCTTGGTGTGAACTTACCTCTAGAACTTCCTGAAGATATTACTCACACAAAAACTTCCCGTCTAACAACAGTCTTTCCTGCGACCACGGACGCTGCAAAGCGTTCGAAACGTCAGGTTTCAACAAAATAAATAAAAGACGCGATACTTCCGTTAAAAATAGTTTAATTTCAACTAAAACTTTTTCTTTTACCCACTCGATGACGCAGTGGTTAGTAACGCTATTTTGACACTAATGCTGGTGAGTTCGATTCCCACACATGACAATCATTTCTGTGCATGAACATGTATATTTTTCTTGGTCTTTACTACGAGGTATCATAAAGTATGTATTTACAAAAAAATGGATTTACGATGTTTATCAGTTATCAGGTATAGTATATCATTATTATTTATTAGGTTGCTAAGGTTTTCTGTTGGTACTCAGTCAGGTTGTTTCTGAAACATAGTTGTACCACCATAACCAAATTGTATTTTATCAGAAGGTAATGAAGGTCACAGACCTTAAAACCGGCGCCCGTGCATGAGAAGAGCAATCAATTAATGTTCAAGAAGCGAGTAAGGTTTGTAAGGATAGAGTCATGTGGCATTCGGTTCATTCTGCCTACCCTGTAAGGGATTTGGCGTGAAGTTATAGCTAGATAGTTGTCTTTGACTCTAAACATAGTGAATGACTTACACTCCGTGTGTACTCAAGGCAAGTAGGTATACATAACAAGGAGTTTTGTTAAATTGTAATACGTAATAGAAGTGTCCTGGCATTTACTATTCTGTAGTGCACGCCCCAGCCACAAAAGTTAGTACTTTTCCAACAACCATAGACTAGTAAATGGTTTTTTTTAATTATTTAAATTAAACATGATCTTTTACACATACAGCTCTGCTCACTGCGAACTGAGTAGCTCTAGTTTAATAAGTAAAATTAAATGTACATGCAAATACACAGACTTTTATATGTATAGCTATGTAGATTACGCACTATCTGTTTGTTTGACCGTCACGTGAGATAAGCATGAGTATAGTAGGTAACTAAACATCCTTGTACTTCCGTGTGAAAGTTCTAAGTATCATTTTATCTATTATAGCTATCGTTTATAATGAATTTGCGCTAATTAATAGCTCTCAAGTTTTAATATATTGATTATTAGTAGTATTTACCGGCTTTATTGCCTAAAATATAATGATCCCGGCTTTGTGTGATATCCCATACAAAAGAGGGCTGAAACTGCCATCTCTGTGGCACTACTGAATAAAGACCGATAAACAGACACGAGTTAAAAAAAATACTTTGCCTTTCGTTCGATGTCAGGCAGGTCTTTAAAAAAAAGTCAATGCATAACACATTCATTCATTTCCTTCAGTGAAAGTGCTATAACTGACTGCATTATTTTCGAAAAAGAAAGGATTCCCCTTACCTACATTAATTCTCAAAACACTAAAAAAAACGTATGGCTTTTTTGATATGAAAACACTGCATTATAATCCAGGGCCGTGATAATCCAGTGGAGAAAGAACTGGTCTATTGACCAACTGGTCTCCGGTTTGAATCCTAGCATATACCTACCACTAAATTTTTGTTTTCGAATTTATGTACATATTTTGAGATGATCACATGCTCGGCGGTGAAAGAAAACACCGTGAGGGAGCCCGTACGTCCAAGAAATTATATTTCGAAAGACGTGTGACCTAGTCCTAGACCTAGTCTGGTATTCGCTTTCGGTTATAGAGGTGTGTCGGCAGTCACTCCATGAAAAAATCTATATCTTCGCCAAATCCTTAGGATTAGGTAGCGGACACCACCCATCCCAACGGGAAAGCTGTAAAACGCTAAGAAGAAAAAGAATTCAATAGAGAAGATGGTTAGCAAGTACCACCTGCTTGGGATCCAGTCCTAAAAATAATCAAGTCCCAAACCCAAAGATCTAAAAAATGTTCGGACACTGTGAGCGATTTTTGTGTGAATCGGAACATACATAATTAATCCATCCATGTCGGTAGATGTAATAATTGAATAACTAATGTAAGACAAATACGAATACCACCTTAGTCTTCCTGCGACCACGGACGCTGCAAAGCGTTCGAAACGTCAGGTTCAACAAAATAAATAAAATACGCGATACTTCCGTTAAAAATTGTTTAATTCAATGTGTAACAATCGCGAAAACCTAAGACAATACTAAGAAAAAGAATGTATTATAATTACATCGTACTCGGCGCATTTTAGGTATGTTCAATTACTAAATTATTGTCGCGATGTGTTTGACGTATATTTCTAGAATCTCCGACACTCGAAAGTCAAATCAATTTATTTTCAAGGGCTCTTAATTAATGTTATTATTAAAAGCGAATCCTTTACTCCCTCGGTGTATGTATAATATAGATTAGTCTTTTTTAACCTTTTACCAAGATTATTTTTTAATAATGCCGTGGTGGTCTTACATCTACAGCGTCGTTCGCGCGTACGTCGTGAAAATTTCAGAAAATTCTGAACTCTCCCTCATGAAACAATATTTTACTTCCCATCAATAACAATCAATGCAGCACAGCTGCGAAACAAACTACTACCGCAAATACGACTGCACTGTAGTTACATTCAAAAATACGTTAGAAGAACAATACCTTACTCCCAATAAGTGATATCCTTTGTGTTTCTATACATTTGTTGATCTCCTTCCTAGCGTTATCCCGTTATCCCCTCGTAATCCATACTCCTACCTGCCTATTCAACAAGTCGAGTTATTCAATGAATTCATTTCATAGTTCATACTTTTAAAGATTATAAGCGTTTGGTCCAATTGTCAAAAAAGGTCCAATTCGCGGTTGGTCCAATTCGTGGTTGGTCCAATTCGCGATTGGGCAATTCGCGGTTGGTCCAATTAGATTTTGATTTTTTAATGCTCAGGTTATTTCCGGTTTTTAGAGCTGTCGTAATGAATCAGTTTCTAAATACTTCTTGCGGACTCTGTTAATCTTTTGTACTACTAAATTTTGGAACATTTCTTACACTAGGCCTAAATTTTGTTTTTTTTTTTAATATCCCACTTAACTTCTCTGATTCGTTTGAAGCACTATTTCACTTACAGTCCTGTTTTAGATTTCTTTAAACTTGCTTTCTTTGTTGCATCAATGGTGACAGATGCACTACATATTTTTCGTACCAATAGTCCCAACGGAGGCAACTTAATGCTTGTGTTATAGGCATAGAATATTTAATTATTAATATTATGAATAGTTTACCCAAGACGAACATCTATGGTCATCAGCATCACATAAATATTTATCCTGTGTGACTCAAACCCACGATGTCCGGCATTACAGTCCAGCATTCAAACCGCTAGACACCACGGAGGTCGCAAATTGGATAAACCGCGAATTGAGCATACCGCGAATTGGACTAAACGCGAACTGGACAAACCGCGAATTGTACAGTCTGCAAATTGGACTACCCGCGATTTAGATGGATTAGGTAGTAAAACTGGACCAAAATCTAGGAGCCTTTTTATCCTTCTAAGTGATTTTAATAAATCAGTGTCGTAATTCTAATCGCGATGTGGTTTTAGATGAAACCGTTTCCATTATGATTATTATATTCCATTCCTCCATCCATTACCCTCTCTGGTTGGCTACGGGGTCATACACGTAGTTGAATTTCAGTGCTACATTGGAACCACGACAAACTCGTATTAAAAAATAACACGTAATATCAATTTATCCTTGAATACAGGATAAAATTGGATAATACAAATAAAAATAGAACGGTGAGACATAAATGAATAGCCGATTTTTTATAAAGAATTGTCATGTAGCTATATAATATTATAAATTAAAATTTGCATTTCTAAGAAAGATCAATGATTTTAACGTTTGCTACTTAATTAAAATTAGGTACTTTTCTTAAATAATATGTAATTCGCCAAGTCAATAATTATAATTTTATATTTATTTCACCTTTTTACTTTGTATCATTTTTATTTGTTTATAGTATCTGTGCAGATTGAAACTTCAGTTAATTTGGATCTTAGTCATTATTAGTGGAATACTTTAGTCGATTAGAGAGACTATTCGAGAGTCGATACCTAACATCAATTTGTGTTAATTATTGTGCTCTTTATCGATTGTTAAACACAATAGACTATTATGGATAGAGTTAAGTCACAGCTATTTAAATATCTTTATTTATAAATAGTCATTTGTTTAATAGCCCGAAGGAGGAAATATTTCCAACCCGCAGAAAGCCGCAGCCAAATGGCAATAAAATGGAGCGTTCTGTTCCTGATAGTGAGGGCTGGTGCAGCAGTAACACAACACACACTAGCAAGGTACCCGTAACATCATATATAAAATGTTGAGAAATCTCGTGAGGATTAAACGTTTTCACTGGATTATTGCAAATGTGGATCTCAATAGTGTCACGGTGATAACAATCTCCAAATAGCTTATCTTTGGATGGATCCATTAATTTCAAGTTTCTCTGTTCAGGTTTTACAATTAATTTTTAATTTTATAATAGTTTGCAAAGTTTTTTTTGCATTTTAAATATTTTAGGGTTCCGTACATGAAGGGTGTCCGTTGCAAACGTGCCAATTAACGTCTGTCTGTCATCCGTCTGTCGCAGGACTTTTGCACTGTAATAGGTAATAATCAAATAAAGTTAAAATAAATGCGGGTCCTCATACAATAATTTTTATTTTTCAGCTTTTGTTTTACACTTTTTTGCGAATCAGATATACATTTGTCCGGTGTTTTCTCACAGTTTCCACTAGTAATATGTATAGTATATTCAAAATAATGTAAAAAGTTTTTAACTTCAATAATGTAATTAAACTTTATAAATGTATATTGTATTTAAACAACTCGTTCTGTACGCGCGAATATGTGCAAATATCGCGGTAGTTGAATGGGTCAACTTCACCTTAGCTGGCTGAATTTAAATTAATTGGCGGTGCCGATATACCTACCTACACATATGATATAAAAATACACACACATGACGGTGTGTGCTATATGTAGGTATATTATAGATAGTATTATTTATATTCTCGGAGGAAATTTCCTTTCAGTTTATATGCGAGTTCATATCACATGTTATGGGTAAATGTATTTTTACGTTGGTTGCATGTGTTCGTTAGTCTGATATAAATGTGTTATTTTACTTGCCTACACGCATGCATACTTGCATTTAGTATAATATTAGTATGTAATCATTATATATTTAGTACAATTATATATGTATGTATATCTTCACGCCAAGTCCCTTCCGGAGTAGGCAGAGAGAACCGAATTTCACTCGCCTCTTTAATATGCATAGCTCTTTTCATGCACGCTCGCCGGTTCCTAGGTCTCATAGTCGCTTACATGCACGAAATTGAAATAATAAATGCACTCGTAATGTGTATATATATAAAAAAAAAATTGTGACGATTCCAAACAAATGTAGCCATTTTTACGGAATAAAAAGATTTTGACTTTGACTTGACTTTGACTTTGAAGTATTATCCTCGGTTGTGAATTTATATTCCCTACTTAACTACAATTTTACTATTTCTGGCATAAAGTAATCGACATTAAAAACGAAAATATGCACTAAAATGGGCTACTGATATTTATTTTTAATGCGTTTTTGATACTCGAAGTAGCATTTTTTTTTAATATGTTCATGCAATAGCACATATACAGGCACTCAACATATGTACTGTACATGGCATTTGTGGGGTAATAAACCATTTCTATCTGTAATATATTATTTATTATCATTATTAATTTTTAAATTTCTCATTACCTGATTAAATTTTCGCAATTATACTATTTTAGTTCAACAACATCCAATATTTTTTCCATAAATATTCTTTTTTTTATATATACAACGTCAGGAGGCGTATAAGCATACGGCCTACCTGATGTAAAGCAGTTACCGTAGCCTATTAATGCTTGTAAGTGGCGTGCACTCCATATAGGCAAAAAGACACTGCCTACCCTATCAATTTGATAAATACCATTCGATGTTTCATTCTTAAACATAGTTTTTAAAAAATATATTGCGTATCAAAAACAAAAAATTAAAAACAGCTCCATCTATCGGTGTCGGTGCAAGTTATTAAAATCATCGCTAGTCATATTCAAATCGCAGCTAGGCGCTACACTACACTAGCGCCGCATTGGCAGCTTTTAACGGCAGAGACACTAACTATTTCTGTCTAAATTTACATATGTGTGCCGTGTTGTTAATACAAATACTGTAGTGTGCGTTCCTATAAATACATGCCCACAATAACACAAAAAACGCACACAATCGCATAATATAGACAATGTCTTTTCAGCTGAACTATAACGTAAATTATCGAAGTGTCGCGAGCATTTTAAAAAGCAGTTTGCTGCATATAATTATAGTGAAAGATATTGTCATTTCTTTTTTTTCGTATAAAATTGATGTTAAATTTTATTTTGATTTTAAAACGGCCGCCATTGTTTTTGTTTTGAATCGATTGACTGGTAGCAGACGAAATGAGATTTTAAAGTTTTAAAGTTGATAAATATGGATGATATTCACTGCGAAAGTTGTTCAGTGGTGTGTGTAGGGAAAATAAAAAATGATGCGTTTTCAAAACTATCTTTCGGTGAAAAAAAACAAGTGATCACATACATCATTATTTCTACAAGACTGGGTAACCAAAATCAACATTCTGTATTTTTTGGTAAGTTAACACCTTTAAAAAAATTCTGCCTACCCTGTCAAAAATCTCTGTGCACGCCACTGCTTGTAATATATTATGTATCACTCGCACGATGCCGCCTCTGCTGCTTACACAGCAACTCCTTAGGAGTTTACTGGTGACCTCATTCACACACAGGAACACAACAACCCTCTAGGGTGTTATTTGGCTGCGGTTTTCTGTGAGGTGGAGGTACTTCCCCAGACGGGCTGCTTTGATACGCCCTACCTCACTTAACCCTTCGAAACCCGGGTGGTCGTATACGACCGCGAAATGTATGTGAAAACGTATATAACGGGTTCTGACTGCTCAATTAACTTAATTCGGTCGGTGTAAAATCATGTGGGTATCTTTTACATGAGCTTATGGGTATTAATGATGACACATTTATTTATTAGGCACTGTAATTAAGTGTTTAAGGTGATTATATCGACCAACGCTCAACGACCTCGAATGGTGCATTATTACTATCGTTCTTAGGGTGTTATCAGTGCCGTGCGGATATTTTCACGCGTGCTGTAAATTCACAGGCAAATTCTCGCATACACGACAAACGGTATGATGAATTCAATTTGCGTTAAAAATCCGCACGACAACTTTAATGCAAGCGATGGAGAAGCACGTTGTTGGTAGAAGGACCCATAAAAAAAACACAAACTGTTTAATAGATTCAAAACGTTACAAGTAAATAAGAAAATAAAAAATACAACTTGTTAAGGAGACCTAGCATTTTTAGCACGACTTTGAAAATCATTTAGGCGAAAAATGTTCTAAGGACTAAATCACCAATGAACCAAATTTGATAAATGCACGTACGATTTTAAGCGTTGGAAATATGCAATTTGAAGGTGTTTTCAAGGCGTGGGTAATTTGCGAAACCTACTGTAAATAATGAGAGAATAAACGCGTCTTGTAAATAATAAATAAATGTATAATAATACACTTTATATTGTACGTTGACCTTACCGTGTTAAAAGTCGTTAGTATTATCAACTACTTCAAATATCAATACTTGAATATACTTAGAATTCTTGTTGTGTAAAATGGCAATCAGACTATTTTTTTATCTCTAAGATGGCAAACAGGCTTGCAGCCTGACCAGAATACCTATCACCCGTGCGGTGCCGACCCTGTTGAACCACTTAGCACTGTGAGACGATACTTCATTCTGTATTTGACCTCTTAGAAAAATCTAAGCAACTAGCTATATCTACAAACCCTACAAATCTATTATGTCAATCACTTATGGTTTCGAACTATCTCCTCTCAAAATCTTTATAATAAATAAATCTATAATAACATCTCATAATGCAGACAATTTACTTTGACGTTTGATTCCTAATTTGTAAATACTCGTATTAAACGGCTTGTAACAAATGCACTGTTATGTTTATTATGAGTGGAGATTAAAGTTTACTTTTCAAGATACTTACACAGCTTACAAAGTAAACATAACCTTACTAAATATGATTTCTTTATTAAATATTAGGTAGGTGCTTATGCTATATAAGTACCTAAATTTTATTAAAATTATATATAGATTAGGTACTGGTACAGCCAATATGAGAAGAGCTTTAGTTTTTACATGATAAAACATCAACGTTTGTAAATAAATTCAACGTCAATGTAGAATAATCTTGAAATAAAAAAAATACATTAAACCAATTTAAGGCCAAAATAATCAGTAAGTATACTATAAAATACACGTTTTATAACTACTTCTAATTTAGCTGCAAAAAGGTAGATTAATCACTTTGTAGGTATCACACATACTTCCCGAGGTTAATGCCACCAGCGACAGATAATGAAAATTCAGCTTCCGATTTTATCAGAGATATAAACCAGTATTTTTTAAAACGCAGTCACTTCCGTGCTAATTGTTTTACCAATTAACTTTGGAAGTATGTTAAAAAAATTGTAGGTACTTATAGAAATAATATTCTTCTAACTTAAGAGGGCATGTTGACGTCATGGGCGTTTTCAATGTTTTATATAATAATCGTCTCATCTCTAGAAACACGCTATGTATTGCACAGTAGAAAGTATAAACATAATAATTGTAGTCCACGACTTCTTCCTACCGAATCACGGTGTCCGGTTGTAATAGCTCCTAACCGTCCTCTTTATCTCCCTTCCTCCCCCTCCAATTCCCTTCTCATTATACTCCCCTTTCCCTTATATACCTCTATTACATAGATTTCCTCATCTACCGTCATTCTGTGTTAAAATTCAGTTTTTATTCCAGATATCTTAGAAACTGGTGTCTTTTTTTTAAAGAGGTCTCAGGAGCCTTGTAATCAGCAAATGGTCAAGAAAAAGAGCTATGAATATGAAAAAAAAAATAGTAACGTGTGTAAGGAAGGACAGAGTCATCTACTAAGGCCACTTAGGAGATTATTTACCAAATATATTGTCTTGATGTCAATTTACGTAATTTAAAAGATCTTTTGTCCAAATTTTATCATTTCTACACGTTGCTTAGCAATCAGCTAATCAGTTTTAAAATGTATATCTGTAATGAGTATTCATTTGATTCATATGCTTACATAAGCTTTCAACAGGCCAACGAATTATTAATCTTAATCATAATTAATTAACTTTTGCCAATGCGCCTCTTTCTTAATATTTTTAAGTGAACTGAACAGATTAATGATATTTGAATTATTGTGTATATTATATATATATATACCGACTCTTGTTTGTGAGGTGGGGGTACGTCCCCAGAGAAGCTGCTTTGATGAGCTCTACCTCTCTCGATCGGGGTGTTTTTAACCCCGATCGAGACAAATAAACATGTTCATATTTGTTCTGCGTGGGAATCAAACTTACAAGCGTTGATGTTAAAGTACCGTTATTAACCACTGCCCCACCGAGCTCGTCAAAAATTACCCATCAATGTCAACAGTGCTGACAACTTAGTTACCATAAGATAATATTGAAGTATTTTTGTATATATACCAACATCGTAACTGACAATTTAATTGAAGAAGATTACACGTCAAATCTGTTTTATAATGAGACGAGCAATGTTATCATGCTATTTGTTACTACTCACAGAGTCTCCCACCAAAGTAATATTTAGATCACCGGCCAATGGCACTGATTTTATGAGCTCATATTTAAATGCTGGTAGTAGGTGTTCTGTTGACGACAGTCATGTGGGGCAGAGACTAAGTACGTCATAATATATGATAGGTAATATAAACCAGGTGATCTACCTACTGTGTGTAAGGTATTGTGTTCAAGTATTATCTAAAATTAGACTCATTGACAAGGTAACGGCTAAATTATGTCTAGTGGCCATTCAACTAGTATTTGTAAGTTGCCAATTTGTGACGTGTAGCTGACGATTTGTGTTATCGTTATAATGTTATTGTAACGGTACATGAATAAAAGAGGAAGTGCAGTGGAATGTTCCTTTCTCTCTATTAGGTACGTATCTCTTTCACCCTTCTAGAATGAAACGACATTTGAATGAAGCCTGCCAATCAATACGCATATTCAATATATTAAACTTAGGTATACATATTTCAATTGAGCTTTAAAATGCTCAAAGTTTTCGCAGATTAATTAATAGTTACCACGTATTGCCCATATTAATTGAAATAGGATTATACCGAAAACTATTTAAATTTTGTATGAAGTTCAATTTACAAATAATATTTTCTATAATTTCGTTTCAGTTATATTTCAGTTAACTCCAATTACTCAACTTATTAAGGCGCAATTAAAGGTGTAATTAGGGAATTACCATATTTCTAACATATAGCATAGAACTGTGAACATAAACTGAAATACAACTCTGCAGGTATCGATATAGGAAGAAATGCAAATAAAACACATTTTAACTTTCAGACACCAACAGACAGAACTATGAGAAGAATAAAACACAGAAGAATTATATCAAGAGTGCTATCTAACGCTTTGTACTCGTACATGGAAGAGCAATAGAACGGAAAGATACCCACTACTCTAAATTATATAATTCTGTCTTCTCAATGCAATTGTCTAACCGTACTTAATTGCAAACAATAGTCAAGCTATTGTTTGCACACGGCTGATTGTCGGTTGATCATCCGAAATTGAATTCTTCTCACGTATTGTACGTTTAAAGCGGTAGCAATAAAACGCTCGAGTGTACTGTAAAATTAAATTATATTCGCAGCGAAGTCTAGAGAGTATACCACATAAAACATACTAGTTGTATAATGACGGATTGTGAAATCGATTCGCTCCTGAATTTTTTTACAATAGTGCCAATATTAAACAACTTTCCTAGTTAATAACTACTGTAGCAATTTTAAAGTTGGTATTCTTCTTAGCGTCATGCAATTTCCTCATTCATTAGGATTGGCGGGGTCCGCTATCTAAGCCTAAGGATTTGCCGAAGATACTGATTTTTATACGGAGCCACTGCCGTCAGATCTCCACGGTCCAAAGGGAACACCGCCGTACCGTTTCTTAGGTTCGGTCACACGTATTTCGAAATATAATTTGTTCGACGTACGGTTACTTCACGATGTTTTCCATCACCGCCGAGCAAGTGATAATTACAAACATGTACATAAATCCGAAAACACGAATTTAGTGGTACATGTATACCAAGATTTGAACCGGGGACCAGTTGTACAATTGGCCGGTTCTTCATCCACTAGGACATTATTGCCCTATTACTACTACTATAAGTATTCAACATTATTTTCTTAGATTAAATTGGCATGCCACAAACTTTCATTTTAGATATAGGTAGTCTTTCTCAGGAACTGTTTCGACCACCTTGTACTCTCCACCTCACAGAAAACCGCAGCCAAATAACAACTCCCTAGAAGATTGTGTTCCTGCGTGTGAGTGATGTCTCCAGTAAGCTCCTTAGGAGTTGCTGTGTTACCAGCAGAGGTGGCATCGCGCGAGTGATACATAATGTATTGCAAGCGTTTATAGGCTACGCTAACCGCTTTACATCATGTGGGCTATATGCTTGTATGCCTCCCGACGTTGTATAAAAAAAAATGATTCAAATTATCAATATATATCTATTAGGTATATTTTATTTATTAATGTACATTTTTGAGCAGTGTGTACCACCATATTTTGTATGATATTAATTTGTAAAATTATTCACAATGTTAATTATTGTTAATTGTGACCGTTTAAGCCAATAATTGTGACTTACACTGCTGCACGCACTTAATTTATTTTTGAATGTTGTTTTAATAATTTACATACTTAATTTAACATACCTGATTGAATATATTTTATTTCGTTAACGTATGTTAGTATGCTTAAATTAGGTCATATTCTTAGAATAACAACAATAGTTTGCCGTAAAGTATTTCTTCGAATTCTTCGGTTACATAAAATATATGATCCAAGGGTAGGTTACAGTCTGTTCTGTCTAGTACCAATTATGATTAGTCTAATATAACCATCGCGGAATATCTACACAACATAGACACGAGGACAAGACAATGCCAATATCAGTGTGTAAATACATAATAAATACATGCCAATGGGCTCGGTGTTTCTTTCTACATGCTTTCGAAAAGTGCGTTGTACGCCGTCAGTAATTAACCTATTTAATTTTCGAGAACAGTATAGTACTTACCTATATATAAGAACCGAAACAAATTTCTAGATAAATTGAACTTACAAATGTTATAGCCACAAATCATAACCTGAGATATATCATAGAATATACTAACAAGCATGTTCAAATGTACATTTGTACGTCTAAACTAAGCAATTATTTCATTTACGCGATTCGTTTTAGGAACATGTCTCTGATTAGGAACGTAGGTAAATCGAATAATTCGAACATAATTGCAAACATTGCTATTAATTTACACTGGTCAACAAAAAATACTTTTTGAATGTAACAAGAAAGCTTTTAACTAATAATTATTAGATTAGACAAAGGTAAAGGATGATAGAATTGATAATCGAAAATTTCGAATACGAATAATTTTATTGTGATCCGCACGGATATTTTTTTTTGCTTTTAAAACATATTATAAAATTTATGATCTAAATGAAATTATTTATGGTTCTGTAGCGTTAATACAGCGTTAATAATATAGCGTTAATATATATATAGTTTCTTAGCGTTAGGTTTCCTTATGATTTTATTCTGTTTTGCTTAAAGGTCCTGTTGTAAAGTTCAACAGTAATAATCCTCTAGTAGATACACGTGAGCTCTCCTTTCCCTGATGTCGTATTATATCGAAAAAAAACTTCTTAGTATCATTTTTATACTTTCAGGACATTATTCGAGAATCACTTAACTCGGAAAACATGAAACATAACGAAGCTAGTTAAAAACACAATACCCCGAATTAATAAAAATATGCTAATAGGCTAAAATAACCAAAGGCCTTATTACAAAATTCTGAAGTCCAGTGTTATCTATATAAAATCCTAAATACTTCAGTATTGTTGTTATATTGTATTATTACGTCCAATATATTTTTAATTGTACTGGTCATATACTTCCGTTTACCGCTTTTCAGTTTCAGTAATTTCGATAATTCGACCAAGTTCGATAGGCTACAAGCTACAACCTAGCGCCACGTTCGCAAACGTTGCGTATCGTCTAACTAAAATCGGTCGTGTATTCCAAGTGGCCTACGTGACTCGGGGCCCCCCAGGCATGGCGAACGGCGGCAAACGCTGCCGTATTGACATAAATATTGCTAGCGTATTAGATTCGGCAAATATGCGTACTTCCACTATGAATATTGGTAGATAATATAAAACCCGCAAATATTTATTGCTATGAAATATCCTTCTACTCATTACATAATATAATAGAAAAAATAGCACGTGTTCGAAAGTCACGCATCAGCTGATTCGGATACTTACCCCACGAATTAACGAGACCAATAAATGTTACGAAGACAGCAAAGAGACACTGTATATTACACATTTTATTTCATAAATATTGTTGTGCCCTTTTTAACTTGCACCATTTAGCGCGCAACGATCGGAGTTTAGTTCAATGCCGGATAGATGGCGGTACGGTATGCTACGAACGACCACGCGCCGCGCGTGTTTAGACCAAACTGACTTGACTGTTACGTACGTGCCTCAATGAAATATTTCAAACTGCTGAGCTGACTGCTTGACGTACAGACTGCTCTTGCTCTACGCACGAATTGAAGTTTGCAAAAATTTCTACATTGCGCATGTCTATGATAACCACTTAACAAATTGTTATCAGGTTATCACCCTTCCAAAAATGTGATTTCATTGATAGGTAACCGCTAGCTAAGGTTACCGTTTACTTGTTCGCGAAACTGAAACATTCGTATTTCGAATATGAATACATTTGACACACTTAGATATTGATACAATCTTACTGAGCAACTGAATATAGACTTTAAAATTTTTAATGTGGTAAAACAGATTGCAAAAATTAAATAAAAGTCTTTTTAAGTTAGAATGTATTTTACTATATCCTTCATTCGTACACAAATATACATTATTGTTCTGCATTTTATTTCTTTACAATTTTCCTATATGTATTAGGCATAATGGTATTAGTTAATATAAACATGCGTATTTCCATTTTGAGTTTCAGTATATTAGTACAGTACAGTATTATGAAATGCGTAGGTTCCTACAATAGATATCTTATTTTAATACTGTGTAAACCAGCGAACTTAAAAAACGTAATGTCACAATAATGCTTAAACACTGCCTTGGAAGAGTGGGACCTCCTGCCACAGGCTTTGTAATATCGCTTTCTAGGTTAGGTTGGATTCAGTGCACTGCATATTTCAAAATAACTAAAAATAAAGTGTGTCGACGTCAATTTAGATATACGAGTATAATTTAATACAGATAATACTTACGTCGACTTCAACAATGTTTGTTTCACATTCTACCAAAAATGCTTTTCTATTTTTTGATTATATGAGATCATAAAGGTACTAATTACTTTCATAAAGAAGAATCAAAATCGGATCATGAACAAAATGGACATGAAAAAAAAAATGGTTACATAAACATAAAGGTATAATACTTACATATTATAATACGTACTTACGTAGTACCTACATAATAAATAATAAGTTATTAAGATTTTTACAAATAATTTATTGTTAGTTATAGAAAGCTGAATAAACTTATAAATAGAAGTAAAACATTCAGGATCTACGTTATCAGTACACAGTTTAAATATTCAAGACCGTAGAACCCGTTCCAGACATATGTTAGCATATAAAAATTAAATAGGTACGCGACGAAGGTAACACACTACCTTTTTTTAACTCGGACTTTTTTTAATACACCTCGACCACTGTCCTACACTAATGGAGACACAGTACTAATGTGGAAGTAAGTATACAGCTATCTACATGTATACTTATATACACAGACATAATAAAAGCTTTCACTTAAAGAGTCTTTATAAAGAATAACTTGATATACAACAATTGTGAACATAACATCTAGTTAAGTGTTATTCGGGAGAAATTGTCCACCTACTGGTAATACTTTTATAATTGCAATTATTGCACTCTTTTTTTGATGTAAAATAAAGTGTATTGAATGTAATGAACTAAATATTTACTCCATAATATTACACATTATAACATTTAATATGTATATACTTACAAGTAATACCGAAAGTAGACAGTATTATTTTTTGTTTATACAACGTCGGGAGGCATAAAAAGTATGCTGCTGTAAAGCGGTTACCGTAGCCCATGAACGCTTACATTAACAACTGAACGGCATTTCGTAAAATACTTTTATTTGTAATAGTATACAAAATTATAACATTTAACTAATAGGCACATTATCGTTTATTATAGAAAAGAAATAAATGAATGTGCCCTTGCTGTAAAATTCTGTCTTAAATATACCCAATAAACACTTTACGTATAAATATACAATTATTGTAGCAAATATTTCGTAATAAAAAAATATTATTTTTTGTAATATAAATGTACTTAATAAATATTTTACACACTATTCTTTATATTTATTATTTTTTTAATTAAAACGCAATATTATTGAGGTTAAAATAGTACTCCAATTGCTTTTACAAATACTGTAAAGTAATAAAAATTAAAATAGAATTAAAAGTGAAAAAAAATAGCATGTAATGTTCAAAATCATACTTAATAATGAGTAAAATAAAAATACTTACTTGATTACTCGATTGACACGTTGTTTATATGTTGTTTATAAGTTTACATATACGTAGATATATTTTAATTTGTTAAATTCAACGACATCAGCGCCACCACGACACATTTAACCGTTAAAAAATATAAATTGTCAACAGATGGCGAATCATCTTTAAAATTAAATGTTTTTTAAAATAAATTTATGAAAATGTAAATTTTAAAATGTAATTTTTTAACGATAATGAACTGAAACTTATATTAATTTATTTTTCGTTATTAAAGAAAAAAATAATCTTTAAAATGGCGTATCAAACATTAAGTTTTATACAGTCAACAGTATTAGATATTTCATACCGACAAAAAAAAACACCTTTGAGTAATAATATATAGAGATATTTATATTCGTGTAGTGTATTTACTTAACTAGTGCGATTTTAAAAAGCAAGCAAGCTATTTATCTTAGTAATCATCCACGACGATGACTGAAAGTAGTTTTGTCATTTCGTGAAAGCACTAACGGACAATCTATCGAAAACATGTATTCATGATGACAATATATTTTTTATCAAATCGAGATTTTACGTTCGCTGAGGTCAAATAAGTGAAAACTGCAAGGCAATTGTTATTGTTACAATATAATAATATACCTATTGTAATCTATTCTTCTTCTTCTTCGTATTATCCTGTTTCCTAATCCATTATCATGGTTTATTTTCAAAGTTTAGGGAAATGTATTCAAATTTTAATAAAATATAGAGTGTCTAAAAACTTTTATTTCGTTTTTTTTTATTAATATTATGTAATTATATGTTTTCTTATCTCGAGTGGGATCTTCCGTAAGTTGTTATATTTAGCTACCAGTAAAACAATGATACAATTATTAAACATTGTATACCTACAGAGATTTTTTTTCTCAGAGAAGTATTATATAGACGTGCGTGCTTTTTGAAATAAAATTAACTTTCCATTTAAGTCTGAAATCAAAATATCAATAAATTATATTACACATTGTTTATTGCAAATTCAAATAACTCCATTTTATTGCTTTCATAAGACTACTTATACTTTACCAGTTACTTACCAGTATCCAAACAATGTCTGTCTGTTCTGTTCATGGAATCTTCGAAATGGCTAAACCGATTTTAATGGAACTTACTTTCACGGGAAGGTAAAGCAGTTTATAAGGCTATGCCTATGGTTATCGACAAAATGGGATTACTGCGTGAAAATTGAAAAGGAAGCTTATTGACTAAGTAAAAATGGACCTAGTGTACTAAACACTGAGTATAATTTCATTTGCATAATGAGGTCGAAAATATGATCTTTGTTCATAATAAATGTGAATTTATAAATACATATACTTTATAATAATGTAGTAATGTTATATAATTTTGTGATTGCATCCTAGTGAGCGTTGCCCCAACGGTTAAGTCGTGAATTCTTATCTTAATGTCGTGAAGTCGTATTACTCATTGATGGTATAAGCCGGCTTCAAATGTATTAACCTGATTATATTGTTTTATAACTCAATCCTTAACTACTACGTATATCCTTTGCCCTTTGATCGTCTACATCACGTGTTATTTATTGATGAATTCCTAAGAAAAAATGACAGAAAAATAATGCAAAAATCATATCATTTTAATATGTAAAATTATATAAATGGATGTAGATAAATAATGAATTGGTTTTATACTTTATAATAACTATACGCAAGTATTAAATATCAACTAATCATTTTATAAAAAAATATTAATTTATTACGCATAACGTAATGGAATGCGAAACTGGCTACAACGAGTAATGGTGGTGTAGCCAGTATCTGATTCCATATGATCTTTTACACTCATTACTATCCTTCATATTACGTTTACGTTATATATTACGTTTTCTTTCTGTCGAACTTCAGGCGTGACCCCAATTTAACACTATTCGACCCCATAAGTGTTTGATTACATTAAAATCGCGGTTTTAGATATCCTGTGCATGCAACATATGACCCAGGAGAGGACTTAGAAACTTACTGGTGGGTGACGTCACTCACTCGCAAGGACACAACAACCCTCCAGAGGTGGAGATACTTCCCCAGACGGACTGCTTTGATACGCCCCATCTCTCTTAAAAATCTAAATAATATTCAATATCTGCCAATGAATTTTACTGACCAAAGAACTATTATCCCTAATATTATGCGAGACCGATTGCCGAAATCAAACAATTCTAGTTTAATTGTATTTAGATTAATGCGACAGGGCCCAGGATCACAAGTATACAGATTCGATCTAGAAACGTAAGTGAATCTACATAAATGTCTCTACTGCACTAGACGTACGAGTAGCAAGCTGTCACCATCACCATTGTTGCCGTGCTATCCCACCCCATGAATGCGATTGTAGTAAGAAATTGCTTTTTGAAAGGCAATACAGGAACCCCGCCCCGGTGCAACTACGTCCGTCTGTCTTGATCAAATGAGATTCGCACTTGCGTATTGAGTGGTCTCCTCCGTGCGCAAGTCAGAGTCTTGCTCGACCAGTTTTTAGGGTTCCGTACCTCTAAAGGTAAATGAAAACGTTAAAATTATTAGTAAATTAAAAAAGAAAATCATGATCAGCCTGTTGTTGGTTTAGTATTGTCTTAGGTTTTCGCGATTGTTATACATTGAATTAAACCATTTTTAACGGAAATATCGCGTATTTTATATATTTATATTTCGCACGCTTTGCAGCGTCCGTGGTCGCAGGAAGAAGAAGAGTCTTTTGTAAGATAATAATAGTTTCAATATCAGCCAGTTTTACCCTACAACAGTATACCATACGATATACTGCTATGAAAGTAGCAGAAATAGACTAAGCGCGCAGTAGCCACGTCTGTCAATTGTCTAATTCTCCTAAATGCATTTGCAGCGGAGCTGAACTTATTGGCCAATTTGTATATGTCGGGACCCCACTGTAATTTGGAGACTATTGTAATTCCAAGAAATACAGCATCATTAATAAATTCTAGTACATTATTGTCAATGAGAACTTCTGTATGGGAGTAGCCATATTTGGTAGGCAAAATTTTATACATTAGGTTTTAGTTGAGTTTAATAAAAGATTATTAATACCAATTTAGGATGGTACATATAACACTATTTATCTTGTCAATATTTTCACACTGGGGAGCAGCACATAACATTAAGACATATTATTTGTAGCTACCTCTACTCAGTATTTTTATTATTTATTAATATTATTAATAAAAAAAATTAATTGAAAAATATAATATTTTAAAATGTCAGACGAAACAGTATATAAGGAAAATATAAGACAATATAAGACATTTCTCCAAAAACAGTTAAATATAATTCTTTATTAATGAAGACAATAAAATATACTAATTGTTATATGTACTACACAATAACTATTATATAGAGTATTATTAATAGCCATCGTGTAACCTATGTTGTATGAGTAGAATGCGCATTAATTAACAACAAAGTTACTAGCACATACTAGTTAATATATACCGTCAACAACATAGGTTACTCAAGACAACTATTAATAATATTATATGTAATAGTTATTATCTAATTATTTATATTTTTTATTAACTTTATTAATAAGAGTTATATTAGTCTGTTTTTGGATATAAACATATTTTATACTATGTTTTCCCGTGTGACTATTTCGTTCGTTCGGACATTTAAAATGATTACAAATTTTATTTATACTTGAGTTTTTCATTAATCATATTATATTATATTACACTAGGGTTTATGAATTATTTTATTCGTTAATTAATTAAGTTTTTTTATGTCACAATTTTCCGTTGTGAGATTTTAAATGATGTTTTATTTGTTTCTAGACGTACGGTTACAACGGTGCATTATCCCCAGAGCACGGGTGCTGCTCGCACTTGTGCGTTTTTTTGAACGCTAGTTAGGTGTTAAACGCCTTAAATCGTGTGTGATATTGTACCGAACCCACATTACCACATGCACTAACTACGTGTCTGATGACGTAGGCCACGTTCGTGTCATGGTCACGGCCATTCTAACTATCAACTATTCAATTCTAAGGGCAACAATCAATTGTTTCAATTCCTGCTTCGAATTAAGTAAGAATCTAAGCGAAATGCTTATTATATTGTATTTGCATCGGTTGAAAGAGTTAATTACTGAACAGAGAAGTTACTTTTAATGATTAAATCAAGTGCATATTATCAGTAAGCTCCTGGGGAGAGTGTTGGCAGCGGTAGCAATGCGTCAGTGATACTTCTTGTATTGTAAGCTTTCATAGGTTTTCTCTTGTGGTAACAATTCTTATAAGGCGGCAGGTACGCTTGTTTTACCTCCCGGCAATGTTTAAAAAACAATAATTCATACTCTTCACATAAAACATTGTCATTCGACAAATAGTCTTTGCACAATTAGGGCGTCCCCCGGAGGCGACGCGCACCGATCCACCCTCGTCGGTGCGAGATTATGTGTATGCGGCGGTAGGCGCAACACGCAACGCGCAACCCGGCGGGTCGGGGAGAGCTGAGTGTCGTATAGGCACATGGAATGTGAGAGGTGGATTACAAGATAAGATGAATGAGTTGATAGGTATAATGAACGAGAGATGCCTAGATGCTTTGTGTGTGCGAAAGCGAGGGAAGCGGCACCGAATATACCCGGTGGCATGATGGCCCTGTGGTCCGGGGTGAACCAAGACGATCATGCCAGCCCAAGACTTCTCTGGGTTAAAAAAAATGTAGAAAGAATGCAGGATGAAAGAATGACGAAACAGATATACCTACAATGCGAAAGTGGAAGCCGAGGAAGACCAAGACTAACCTACCACGACCAATTAGGCCGTGTTTTATCAGAATGTGAAGTCAGGGTCCCAGGAACCGGCGAGCGTGTATGTAAAGAGGTATAATGTTAGAGAAGCGAGTGAAGTGTGTAAGGACCGCGTCTTTTAGCGCTCCGTTCTCTCTGGCTACCCTGCAAGGGCCCTGGCGTGGAGATATATATATACATACATAGTCTTTGCTTCATTTTGAAAGAGATTATTACTAATAAGATTAATAGCGTTTTTTTATACTACGTCGGGAGGCATACAAGCATACGACCCAACTGATGTAAAGCGGGTACCGTAGTCTATTAACGCTTGCGATATATTAAGGATCACTCGCGTGATGCCTCCTCTGCTGCTTACACAGCAACTCCTTTTTAGCTTACTGGTGACCTCACTCACACACAGGAACCCTACAACCCTCTAGGGAGTTGTTATTTGGCTGCGGTTTTCTGTGAGGTGGAGGTACTTCCCTAGACGGGCTGCTTTGATGCGCCCTACCTTTCTTAAAAGCGTGTTATCAGTATAGCAGAATAATATTCTGTGATGTTACAGTGTTTGCAACGGGAGGTACTTTTTGTATTGCAAGCATATATTCATAGCCTACGGTAACCACTTTAGATCAGATGTACCTTGATTGCTCCCGTAGTTAAACAAAAAAATATATGGAAATAGGAAATAGTTTTCTACTAATACCTAATTCTGTGATTAGGTCCAGAGTGTGTAGATCTGCCATAGTACAGTTAAATATGATATATTCAATTGACTTGAGTGATATTCACATCATATTAGGTATAATTTATATTATCAATAATCGATGATTATGTATATTTATAAGCCGGATTTAGGAGCTACGAACTGTGAATTATTCCTACAGGAAAATCTTCCTTGTCAACTTGTCGCTCTCATGGCCGAAAAATGTTTTCTTGGTTTCAAAAAAACTAAATTAAGACATTCAGATTGTCGAATAAGTCAATTTATTAAGAAACTAGCTGTGCCCGTGACTTCTTCCGCGTGATCACTGTTGTTTCAATAATTTAATATGAATATTTTTTTAATTTACTTCCTCAATTGTGTTGCTCAGATGGACCCTACCTCCATTTCCTCTCCTCGTTTGTTGACTAGCAAACTGATCGGTTCAAGAAAGATTGGCTGAAATGACAGGACCATCCCTTCGCTCATCGCTGATGATTGGCGATGATCCATCAACGGAATGATGAAGGAAAGAGGATTTATTTATCACCACAGCCTAGTAACTCTCCATGTATTTTTGTCCTTAACCTGTCATTTTTAATTACATTTGATGGATTTCGGAAAACAATGTTAATTATCACGTTCCAGTGTTAGACTGCTCAGGCAGCAGCAAGGTCGTAGATTTCTACACGATTTTTAAACGTGCATAGTAGTAAAACGGATATTTCATATTTATTATTCATGTCAGATTGGTATCACTAACAGGTTAATATATACTATTTAACGCGAATTTTTTTTAAAGATCCTTAACTTATATATTTAAAATAAGGTTGTAGTTTGTTTTGCTGTTAGGAAGCCTTGGTTTATATGTCACAGACAAATTGTAGGATTAAAGATAAAGATAAAAATCATTTATTTGCCATTAGGCCCTTACGGGCACTTAGACACGTCTTACATACTTTAAATAAAATCATATTGTTTCATATTATTTTTTTCATATTTTTAATACCTCTTTATTAATCTACCAGCATTTCGAAAATGACCATTGACGAAGAAGAAATGCCAAAAGAACTTGCCAATAGGAGTCTTTAATTTCATCATTAATATGTATTTCAATAAATATATGTGAGTGTACATATTGTGAAATCAAGTGGTACAATTAAAGATATTAATACTCGTACATGTGCTGAATCATTTCCAAACATCTCTGTTAGATTAGATATTCATCGATTCTGTAATAACCCTTCTTGCACAGAGTATTTTTGATGTATCCTTTGAACATATAGTCACGCAAGGACAGAACTGTTTCAGGTAATTTATTATAGAATCGAATACAATTTACAATAAAAGATCTACTAGTCTTAACAAGCCGATGTACAGGCATACGCAATCAAAATTTTGAAAATGACTCTATATTTTTACGAGCATACATTATGTTCTCATAAATATACTGAGAGGTAATCGTGAGGATATTTATTTCTTTAAATCTCTAAGAGATGCCAGGGAATCTTATAAATAGAGCGGATGGCTCTCTTTTGTAATATAAAAATAGTTTTAATGTCAGCCACTTTTCCCCACAATATACCATACGACATAATGCTATGAAAGTAGCTGAAATAGACTAAGCGCGCAGTAGCCACATCCGTCAATTGTCTAATTCTCCTATCCGCATATGCGGCGGAGCTGTAATTTGGAGTATATTCCAAGAAATACAGTATCATTAATAAATTCTAGTACATTATTGTCAATGAAAACTTCTGTATTGGCAGAAGGCACACGTGGTAGACTAAATTTTCTACATTTGGTTTTGGTTGAATTTAATAAAAGATTATTACATGTGAACCAATTTAGAATGGTAGATAGATTGATAGATTTATTGATTGATTGGTCACCTTATAAGAAGTCTGGCCATAAATACCGTTACATAGACTTACTTATCAAGGAGCCACAAAATCCTCTTATCTCCGAACAAAACCAAAACCTCTCAACAATACACTTTTAAAAAGGTATCGTGGACTTTCCAGCAGGACTCTGCACCTGGTCACAAGGCACGAATTACCCAAGCCTGACTCGAAACCAACGTTCCGGACTTTCCGGAGGAAGCCAAAGGTTGCCATTTCGAATAGACCATTTTTTTTTGCTGAGATTTCCATAAATATGTACTTACATATAAGTTTTATTAAGATTACATTACTTCATAAAAAAATAAATGCATATTCACTTATAACAGAACTTATGGCTGGACCAGGTACACAGCGGGTAGCAAGTTATACGTAAGTTATAATATTAGCTGGTTAATGTTAATGGTTGATAAGCGCGGTGGCGGAGCGGTTAGCAATACTACTTTAACATCAAGGCACGTGGGTTCGATTCCCACACGGCATAAATATTTGTGTGCATGAGCATGTCTGTTTGTCTGGTCTTGGTGTTTTTAAGGAGGTAAGAAGAATCAAGCAGCCCGATTGGGAAGTAATTATACCTCACAGAAAATCGCCAAATAAGAACTCCTTGGAACCCTCCAAGGAGTTCTGTCAGTGTTCCTACGAGTGAGTAGGGTTACCAGTAAGCTCCTAAAGAGTTGCTGTGTTAGTAGCAGGGGTGGCAATGCGAGAGCAATGATTCCTGTATTGTAAGTGTTTACAGGCTACGGTAGCCAATGTACAAGAGGTGGGTCGTATGCTTGTATGCCTCCCAAATTTGTATAGAAATAACTATCCGATATATATTAACATTAAAGAAATGTTAAAAAATGTGCTTATATATGATACTTCACACAAACTAGTTAAAGAAATTAAAAAATTGACAAATTTTATCCTTTAAATAAGTATATGGATGTCGGCATCTATGAAGGAAAAGTGTGGATAACTGCTTGTGAAATGGAAACCTACCTGATGTGACGTTGTTAGCGTAGTCTACGAACGCTTGTAACATAAGAAATATTACTACCCCCGCTGCTAACACAGCAACTCCTCAAGAGTGTACTTGTAACGTCACAACTATACAAAAAATCCTTCAGGGAATTTGTGTACCTAGTTATTTAGTTGTGGTCTTCTGTGGCGGTAATTCACCAGTCGCTCTGCTTCGAGGCACCCTACCTCTCTTTTGTCAGAGCCTTGTTTGTTAGATTATTAGTATCAGAGTGCATTATGTGCTGGTGAGGTTCGCTTTGATTCGTAAGATGTCATTGAGGTACTTAGACTAAAATTTTTGAGTGATATTAATAATGTTCGCGGTAGTTTTATAAATTTAAAAAATACAAAGTTGTACATCCATAAGGATTTTAATACTTTCAGTTTGGACAGAAAAATCGCATCATATTGGACTTTGAGAAAAATCGAAAATATAATTTTTGTTTAAGAGTGAAAATATTGTGAGTGAAAGGGGAAGTACCTCCATTTCATAGAAAACCGCGTGTTCCTGCGTGTGATGAGGTCACCAGTAAGCTCCTAAGGAGTTGCTGTGTTAGCAACAGAGGTGGCATCGCGCGAGTGATGCATAATGGATTGCAAATGTTTGTAGGCTACGGTAAGTACCATTTTTACCAGATATTTTCCAGGTATGACAAACTCGCAGTGTATTTATGTGTCAAAATATTATTTACTCAGAATACCGATTTATTGTCTTTGCTTAGTGAGCTCAGACATACACGAAATCAAACAAACTTTTTAGGCTGGTATGTAGAATTATTTGTAGTTCATTTCGTTCGTACCTACAAATCTCTGTATTATTTTGTGTCTTATTTGTCATTCAATAATGTACGTAAATAAATATATCAAAATTGACAGTTTTAGGAATTATAAGATTACGGGGCCCATCTAGCTAGACTATTCAACCACTATCTTAATCATAATTTAAAACCTGTAAAAACCTATTCATGCTTTTTTTAAGTACCTCATGCTGGGGAAAACTTCGGGAGTTCATTCCATAGTATAAGAGTTCTCGGTAGAAAACTTCTCTGGAGCCGCACAATACGCGACGATTGCGGTTTCAGTATGTGAGGATGTATTCCCAGCCGTTCGTCGGCGAGCGGTGGAATTGTGAAACGAGGCCGTTGGCATAATACCCAACAACTTCTCGGAACACAAGCCATTGTAGGTACTATCAGTAGAACATACAAAGGGTGTAAAATGTCTCAAAAAGGAATCAGATGTTGAACTAATATACTAAACGACTAATAAACACGCGATTTAATAATTAGTTTGAAAGCAGTGGTCAAAAGAAACAATCATTTTTTAGTAACCGATTGTTTTCACGAATCTTTATAGAACGCGATTCGACTCGCACTTGACGGTTATTTTTAAATATATTACTTTATTGTAGTGTTTTACTATATAGTAACTAAGTATAGTGGTTGCTTAGTGATTTATAGTTTACATTTAATTTATTTCGTAGGCTAATTGTAGTAGTACATTATTTTTTCTAAATATGATTTTGTTATTCAAAATTAGCTTTCTGTTTAGAATGCATGCAGAAGTGCACTCTCGTATTGTCTATTCGGATGCCATCGTTCACTTTCTGCCGCTCGAACAGCGGATTAGGTAACAATTTGAAGCTTTTATCAGATTATTTTTGGAGGTTTTAGCTTAATTTATAATCATTAATGGTGCATGTAAACGGCGTGATTTGGTATTACCACGTCATTACTGGGTAAAATGTATTATCTCTAAACTAAGAGCGATCATGAAAAAAAAAATATGTAAAATACATCAATAATCTTATGACTTAATACATTTCTGTTCTTGTAAAACAAGCGAGTTGGGATTTCGATCATCAAATATGTCCTTGACATAAGCACGGAGAGAAATACTGCAATGTTTAGACAGGTTGTCTTTATTGAATATTATTTGTTCATACTGTTTAAAGATATTTGCTTAAACATTTTTTCACATTGATTCCAGTAAGTACCAATAAAAGATAAAAATTCTTTATTTGCCAGAGAAGTCTTACATTTTTTGAAATATAATCTTATTATATCTTATTTAATCCTCTTCATCCATTTTACTTTTTCCTTTTTTTTAATCTATTAGCATTTCGGAAATGACCATTGGCGAAGAAGAAATGCCAAAAGAAACTTGCCAACATAGGTCTCTTTTAAAATTGTCAATTAGAAATTACAAAAAAAAATACATAAGCATATTGGTACAATAATGATATCAAAAGGTAAAATTAAAGATTATTAAGGACAGGTAGTCTGTGCTGAATTATTTCCAGACATCGTTGTCAGTTACATATTCATCAATTCTTTGAAAATGACTGATAGCTTTTCTACAGAGAGTATTTTTAATGTGCTTTTTGAATACATAGTCAGGAAAGGACACTACTGTTTCAGGCAACTTATTATAAAATCGAATACAATTTACAAGAAAAGATCTACCAGTGCACTTACTAACTTATTTCTACTTTTTCACTGTAGTTTGAAAACGATTTTAAATTTTTATGGGCCTACATTATGTTTTCATAAATATGTTGAGAAGTAACAGTGAGGATATTTATTTCTTTGAACAGTTCCCTGAGGGATTTTCTGGAGCCCATGTTCTAAATAGAGCGAATGGTTCTTTTTTGTAAGATAAAAATTGTCTCAATGTTAGCCGCCGTTCCCCTCAACAGTATACCATACGACCTTTTGTTCAAGCATACGACATAATGCTGTTAAAGTAGCTGAAATTGACTAAGCGCGCAGTAGTTATTAACAAATTCTAATTTATTATTCGCAATGAGAACTTCTGTATTGGCAGAACTCACATTTGGGATACTAAATTTGATGCATTTGGTTTTAGCTGAGTTTATCAACAGATTAGTACATGATGATAGATATATGAATAGATACTCAAAAAAACAAAATAAAAAAAATATTATAAATAAGTATAAATCGAGTGAAATGATTAAAACTTTTAAAGTTATTAAGAGAGGTAGGGCGCATCAAAGCAGCCCGTCTGGGGAAGTACTTCCACCTCACAGAAAACCGCAGCCAAATAACAACTCCCTAGCTAGAGGGTTGTTGTTTTCCTGCGTGTGAGTGAGGTCACCAGTAAGCTCCTAAGGAGTTGCTGTGTAAGCAGCAGAGGAGGCAGCGCGAGTGATACTTACTACTTATATCACAAGAGTTAATAGGCTACGGTAACTGTTTTACATCAGGCGGAACGTATGTTTGAATGCCTCCTGACGTTGTATAAAAAACAAATGTTACTTCAGCATATCCGAATTTCTAAATGATACATTATAGTTATTGATTTTGCTGATTGGTCACTAACGACTTTCGGAGACGTCCATCTATCAAATTCAAATCAATCACACTTTTCAGTTCAATCAGTCTCCATGTGTACTTGTGAATATCATTGTGATGGAAGAACGTGTTCGACTTAAGGAGTTTTAGTTCCATAAATACGTCTAAAGGTAACTTACCAGAATTGTTCACTCTCTTATCTCCGTATGGACCAAGCCTCATAAATGCTTCGCTTGGACCCAACCCATCCATTTAGATCACCACACACCCTTACGGTCTCCCAAAACTTCTCGAGCTCCTGGGGACTAGAAGAGCTCACAGGAGCATATGACTCGCGTAATCCCCAATTTTATCTTAAGCCAGAGAAGTCTTAGGCCCACTAAATCGTAATCTTTCACAGCAGCGGCCAAGTGAGATTAAAGCACGACACCTACGCCAGCGCTGGCATGATCGTCCTGGTTCACTCCGAACATCATGCCACCAGGCAGATCTTCGGTGTCGATTCCCTTTCGCTTAGTCTCTGACAGAAACAAAGCATCCAAGCATGTCTCGTTCATTATATCTATCAACTCATTCATTTTATCTTGTAATCTCCACCTCTCATATTCTATATGCCTATACGACACTCAGCTCTCCTCGTCTCGCCGGGTTGAGCGATGCGCGGTGGGTGGCGGCCCCCACCGCCGCATGCAAATAATCTCGCACCAACGAGAGGACGACGGTGCACGTCGCCTCCGGGGGACGACCTAATCCGCGCGTCTGTGCGGTTTCCGTCCAGAATTGCAGTCCACACCCCAGTATTGTACTGACAGGGTCGCGGTGTCCACGCTTCTGGTACCGACCCCTTCAAATGTTTTTAGGGTTCCGTACCCAAAGGGTAAAACGGAACCCTATTACTGAGGCTCCGCTGTCCGTCCGTCTGTCACCAGGCTGTATCTCATGAACCGTGATAGTTAGACAGTTGAAAATTTCTCAGATGATGTATTTCTGTTACCGCTATAACAACAAATACTAATAAAATAGAATAAAGTAAATATTTAAGGCTCCCATACAACAAATGTGATTTTTTTGTTCATTTTTGCTCGATATTGATAACGGCAACAGGTAGACGCTTGAAATATTCACAGAATTTTTAGTTATATATTCACTTTAAGAATAAATAATTAAATTAAAATAAAACAAATATTTAAGGGGGGCTCCCATACAACAAACGTGATTTTTTTTTGCCGTTTTTATAGATAATTGTACGGAACCCTTCGTGTGCGAGTCCGACTCGCACTTGGCCGATTTTTTTATCTTCATCTTTATTTATACTTGAGGCCATTTTTCCCCTATGTAATTCCAAACGAAGTTCAAATACTGGTCACGTCTTGCGCACTGTGGAACGGCCCGCTCAATCCTTGCAACCTGGATAAAATTAATAATATTTTTTTTAAATCAAAAACAAGCTTTGGTTCAGAAATTCAGTTGTACTAAACCAAACTAAATTTTAGTTGAAACGAAAATAATAATTTTATTTGGCCAAAAACAAACAAGCCACTGAATTTTAGTTTGCTTTTTCTATTCCATGGGTTTTAAGTACATGTGAATTTTTGAATAAAAGCTTGTTTTTAAAAAAGTTTTTTTTATTAATAATTTTACTTTCAACTTTTTAATATAATAAATAAGCAACGCATCAATATTGCAAGGTATTTTTCATCATGTTAATATCTATTCTTTTGTTTAGTTCAGAAGTTGCTATATTTACCTTCCATCTTCATCTTCAGAACCTAGATACAACAAATGACCCCAAACTCAATTGGTTTAATTATTACAGAGTTCTTTTGGCCACTTTCCGGCTTTATCATCAGTAGGCTGATTCTACTAAAAAACTGCAACTGCACTGCAGCGCGGCGTGTGTCAAAATGTACGTACATTTTGACACACGCCGCGCTGATACATTTATTATACATTTTGACATTTAACGAAACGTCAAAATGTGTACATTTTGACGTTTCGTTAAATGTCACTGCTGTCAGATCGCCCAGAAACGTCAAAATGTACGCATTTTGACACACGCCGCGCTGCAGTGCAGTTGCAGTTTTTTAGTAGAATCGGCCTACAGGCCCATGGTCATCATGTACCACCAGAGTGTTTGCTACAGCAAAACAAATAAGCAAAAAATTTTCCTGCTGCGGTGACTTATCAGCGGTGACCATTATGCTTGTTAGCGACGTAGTAAAATATTTATTAAACATTATACCTATAATTAGACTAGGATTCACAAGTCGGCGTGAAGATATCGATAGATAGACAAGGTTTCATATATTGGCCTAATCTTGTCAATAAAAAGTTATAATAATATCATTGATTGTTTAGTGACTACTAAATGGATTATCAGCATGATTCAGTATTCATAGTCCAATGCTGATTCCGCATTATAACCCAATGCTGATTTAGCACCAAGACCAACTTGTCTACCTCCAACAAATTATTATGAATTTAATTATCAGGTGAATTTGCAAATTGCTTTTTGTACATAAATGTCAGGTTATGGCAATAGTTCCCCGTGAGACAAATGTCCGTGTTATATTTTACACTAAGTCGATTAAAAGGAGTACACTCCCAATTTGTGCTACAAAGGAGACAAATTTCGCCAGGTTCCAGTTTGAATGATGAGAATATGCTGTCTCTCGTACACTCGCGATAGCACTGGAATCCCTATTTTTTGGGGTTGACGCACTATATTTTCTTCTACCGTTCACTTTTGTCACTCGCCGATTCCTTTGTTTACGCCTAATGTAAACGCAGTCCTACAAAAGAAGGTCGTCGTCTAACTCACTAAAATCGTGCGATGGACATCGAGGCAGGGAGGTAGTGACTCCTCATGGATAACCTTTCGGCCGGCCGAACGAGTTATGTCAGACTCATACTGACTAAACACCACCTTGGAGTTGCCTTTAGCCAGGAAGGCTTAAAAGGCTTCATCTGAAACGATCGTCCCAGGAGTTACAAGACGACGCAGCGTCAGTTTCGTATCTGTTTTATTTTTACTCATCATGAACATCTCAACCTGCATTCGTCCACTGCTGAACATAGGCCTCCCCTCTAGAGTGCCACTTGTCTCGATTCTGTGCCACATGTATTCATCGACTCCCTACAAACCTTTTGAGTATAGTACCAGTACGAGGACGCCATTCGAGAACATTTCTTCCCCCGCGGTTGAGGATTTTACGAACTATATGGCCGGCCCACTGTCACGCTTGCGTATCATGTGGTCTGTGTCGGTTACCTTAGTTCTACTGCGGATTCATTTCTGCTTCTTCCACGCAGAGAAACCCCGAGCATAGCTCTTTCCATAGCACGCTGAGCGATCTTGAGCTTCCCCATATGGCCCGCTATGAAGGCCCACGTATCACTTCCGTATGTCATTACTGGCAACACACACTGTTTGAAGACCTTGCTCTTCAGGCGTTGAGGTATTTTGGACGAGAAGACGTGTCGGAGTTTCCGGAACGCTGCCCAGCCGAGTTAGTTGACCTCTCGGTCGAAGTTGGACTTACCTAACTGAATAACCTGCCCTAGGTTGACATATTCTTCAACAACTTCGAGCTTAGTGCTTCCAACCGTGGAAAATATTGTTGGAAATAAAAAGGCAAGCTATTATATTAAACAAGTCTTGATTGTATGTAGTCGGATGAGCTCGATGGCATTTTGATGAACACGCCATCTAAATGAATATGCAACTAAGGAGCTCCTTACCACTGAGATCAAAAATGCTCTAAAATTTAATTTAACTCCCCGTTCACGCCACCTTACATCGCCCGACTCGTATATCTCGCTTACCTCACACCGCTTGTTGAGTGTGTTGACAGACTTTTCTATTCTTATGCACACTTTCTGGTTCTTTGAGTTACTGTCATGATTGGTAGAGTTTAAGCCTTCCTCCGCTTTTTATTCTACTTTCACATTGAATATTTTTTATTACTACCCTATCTATATAATATAAACATACAACAAATATAAACTACGTAGTTTCGATGAAATTAAGTTTGACTTTCCATGAAAAACTACCATGAACCCAAGCGATTGTCTTACGTCATGCTCTACTTCCCTGGATGTTATGATATAGATAAGAAGATCAAGGTTTTAGCAGCAATTATTGCACGTAGAATAAAGTGCCGGTCTGTTACCGAATGTGATATAAATAAATCTAGTCATATGACAACAGCGGACTTCCTGCAAATAAACTTCCTGATATAGGTACTTCCGACCTGATATTTCCGAGAACCGATAAATCGAAATTAACTTACAAGATACATTTTAGTAATAATAAAGTTTTATTATATGTATGATTCTATTTACAAATAGTTCCTTATTGACTGGGTGAAAGCACATAAACATACACATGTTTAAATGCTTGACGCGTTACCGCCAAGACCTTTTGTTTTAAATTGTATTCAAACTTTTCTTTTTTATTCAAAAACTTCTTTAAAATTTTTGTTTGCTTTACTGATATCCTACATAATTTATGAAGGAACTAGTAAGCCTGATAGGGATAGTAGGTTACATAAATATTTTGTACCAATACGGAGAAATTTGAAAGATCTCCGACATTTTGAAAACTTTCGCGATTGTATAAATTATGTTAACTTTCAGTTTTGTTGTATCAATAGTCTCAACGTAAAATTGCGAACAAACAGAGATAGCGAAACTATAAGAGTCCATAATAAGCCTTCGAAGCATGATTGACCAAAAAAAGGAGTACCGAGTTGCTAAGAAATAAAACTGGGTAATATTGCTCAAGATGCTATAACAATAAATGTACGGACAGTAAACAGAACGTGAGTTGGCAGTGAAAACAGCAAGAAAGTCAGTGATTACGATTGTGATCACATGATTATAATGAAGAAATTATTACGATTAACATCATATACGTGGTGCCATGACGCAGGCACACAATATACTCGTAGGTATATCTCTTGTTCAGTGTATTCATGCAGAACCCATTTACCGAGCTTTTTATCTATCCAATTTGATGTAAATTAATCCGTCAATATAGTGTTATCACTTACATTAAACTCTGCTGCTAATGCTATCACTACGGCTTACAGTTCAACGTTCGTCTCCGGTCTGCCACGGGCTTATTGTTCAAATAAAAACTTACAGAACAGCGGCGGTCAAATAAAAATCGCGCCGTACATTCGCTTTCGGTACCTGGTTCATACACATTGTTGGTATTACGTGTGGTATATACTACATTGATGCCAGAATGGAACTAGCGTTCGAAAATAACCCTCAGTATTGATTTTTCCATAGAAAGGATATCAAATAAAAATCGAACGGCGGGAAACAAATGACAGGCAACAGAGGGGAAAGAATTAAATCGTGTTTCCTTTGAAATTCCACTCGCAAAAGGGGGCAGGGAAGGTGTTGAACTTAGCATATAAGTAGTGTAGGGATAAGAAAACAAAAACAATGTTAAATTCTGTGAGTAGAGATGTACGAGTGGGGCGACGTTGAAGACGTAGGAAGAAGGAGACGAGAGGGGATGAAAAGAAGCTAACACCAAGAACTTTGAAGTATAGTGACAAGGAAGACTTAGGGGAATATTTTAATTATATATATATATATTGTAATAATTTTGCTTATAAGTATTCCTAGAAGAGAGTAGGGGTATATACAATTCTAAATAAAAAGGCCCAATAGAAATAAATAGTTTGTAATTAACGCATGCACAACACCAAATCCATAAGATTTGTACTTTACGTCAGCAGAGGTGCGGGGAATTGCTGGCATTATAAAAAATAAGAGAACAAAGTACATTTTTTTTTAAATAAAATCATATAGTAATTTTAATTTACTTTATTTAATTATACCTTTTATTCTACCTGATTGATCATATTGGCGAGAAAGATATACTGAACGAAACCAGCAATTATATAATCGTCAATTAGATATGACAATAAATAAATCTCACATCGGTACAGGAACAGTGTTTACAAGTAGTAAGACATAAGTGTGCCTGTGCTGAATCATTGACAGGCATCATTGTTGGTTAGATATTCGTCAACTCTATAATAAGGCTTTTTGCAAAGAGCGAATTTTCATTTCTATTTTCGGGCAAGCACTAAACTGTTTCAGGTAATTTATTACAGAAATAAATACATTGATAAAGAACCTCATAATTCTAGTATACCGGTTTACTGACCTACGCGATTTAGTCTAAACCGAATTATATATATATATACACATGTAGTGCGGATCATGAAGGAAAGAACCAAAGAAAACAGGTTAGGTCACACGTCTTCCTAAAAAACATTATTCAACATAACAACGTGCGGGTTTCCTTCACCGCCGAGCTAGTGATAATTACAAATATGTACATAAATCCGAAAACATGAATAGTACTTGCCAGGATTCAAACCATGGACCTGTTGGTCACTAGACCGGTTCTTTATCCACTGGGCTATGCTCTAAGAAACATTAATTGATCATTATAATTTTTACATCTGAAAATCTGTTTTCTAAAGCTTACAACATATACAATCGAATTTAAGGCCTTTATCAGTTAATAACCTCAATGTTATACACACTTCAATGTTTTAAAATTGAAATGATCTAAATATAAAATTACTTTGTCTGGTCGTAAATACTGTTAGAACAACCTTGTGTTTCAATAATGAAAAATAATAGTCTATGTTACGTTTGAACTTGAAAATTCATTGTGTTTTCTTATTTTTACATCAATACAAAATACAATCAATCTTTGTTTAATATCCTTATCAAGTTGTAAATCTAATGGAGGAATGCAGTGGTAACATAGTGGTTAACGAACCAGCATATTACTCGGCTGGTTCGAATTATGGTGTTGTCATTAAATCGAAAATTTTCGAATTTTTGTACTCATATTTGTAATTTATCATTTACTCGACGGTGAAAGAAAGCATCTTGAGTAAACCCATACGTCCAAGACACTCTGACGTTAGTCACTATATGTCAAAAACAGTATCGTCGCCAAATCCTTAGGCTAAGGTAACGGACCCCACCAATCCTAATGGATTAGGAATTAGGAAAATACTAGGATAAACAAGGAAGACAATAGTTGTCGTGATACAGAAATAAGGTACGTACTTGTGCCAAATGCAATTTAAAAAACGCCATCCATCGTATTGTTTGTGGACTATCTACCGGCTATTAAAAGACACAACGGAAAGTCATCTGTTCATGATACAAATAGTATGTGGTAAAAAAAATACGCTTTTATGACACATTAAAATTACATTGGCACGTTTCTCGCAACAATCTTGTAGTCTATCTATCTATGACTTCACGCTAAATCCCTTGCGGGGTAGGCAGAGAGAACCGATCTTGTAGTAAATAGTACTAAACGCGTATGTAATGTATTGCTCAAATTGCCCAAAATGCCATGATTTCTTTTATACAACGTCGGAAGGCATACAAGCATACGACCTACCCGATGTAAAGCGCTTACCGTAGCCTATGAACGCTTGCAACATCTCAGGTATTTAATAGTTAATAAATTCGGGTGTTATTTTTCGAAAGTCAAATTTACATGCAAAAATATAAAATTTAAAGGTAAAATCCCGTTTAATAAAAATCCCACGTCTATAAGCTGTCCTGCGATGAGTGTGAACATTTGTAACTAACATCTACAGCGCCTAAGGATGCCTCGTGGAGAGGTGAAACACGTGTCCCAGAGACGACTTCTGATGGCGGGCAATCGCGGGGACGACCGCAGCAGCTATGGTAACGACGACGGCATGATGCATCTACTAGCAGTAGTGAGAGGATGCCGGCCGCCGCTAGTTTGCAAACTGATTCACCAATCATTTCAATTTGATCTAACCAGCTTTGCTTTCAATATTAAGTATTACCCCCCCACCACCACCTCTGCTAAAATCAAAAAAACTACTTAGGAAAGTAATTACTGGCAACCTCACCCACTCGCATGAACACCACAACCCTTCAGGGAGTTGTTATTGGGTGTTATTGGGTTTTGTGAGTTACTTCCTCAGACAGGCTACTTCGATACGCCCTACTACTCTTAAAAACACCCAGGCCAATACAAACAAACATGTTATTGCCCGCAAATGTTTTTAATATCGATAGTGGAAATATCAATTAATGTAAGTGACAAAACACGACTTTTCAGGAGAGCCAAAAAACGTTTTTTTTTTGTTCATCCCTCTGTATATTTTTATAGAGAGATACAATTTCAACAGTTTCTATGGCAAAATATCTTAGATTTTTCCATTATTTTATGTTATAAACATTAAGCTTAAGAAAATATTATAGTTTCAAAGATAGCTTGTCCCTTATATTAAAACTTTGAACTAGATTGTACCTTACATTGCCAAAATTTTACAATTTGATACGTTACATGCGATGTAAGGGATATCCATTTACTCGTATACAAAAATGGTATTAATATTACTGTAACTGACAATTTTTACACTAAAGCTTAACGTAAGTTACCCTATTTTGCAATTAATGTTAATTATGTTGATACTGTTGATTGTAGGCACTTAGTGGAATCTGTACAAGTGCAAGTATTAACATTAACGCGAATTAATGTTAATATTATTAATTGTCTTTGCCTGTTTTTATACCATTTTTTTAATATAAAAATATTTCAAAATAACCAATAATCATATTCTGAAAGATCATTGACATAAAAGTATGTATTATGTTTATTACATCAATGACCTTTCAGAATCTGATTAGCCTTTTAATAAGTTATCTAGAAATTTGACGATGAACAGAAAATGAACAGTAATAATTACTTGTTTATTATTCATACTTATTGGCTAGATACTCGTAGATTAACAGTCTTTCACAGTAACTAGAACAAATCAACATTTACTTGGTCAAATTATAAAATATTATATAATATAACAACAAACGTTCTCACTAACGATCAACAGTCTGTAAACTTCAAAAATGCAAAAAATACAGAGATAGTAAGTACTCGTTTATACAAATATAACATTTTTAATATCAAAAGACATTTAAATCTTTAAACAGTAACTAGAAAATACAACTTATTTTTTATATTATATTCATAATTATTCTCACAAACGACCAACGTCTGTTAACGAACTAACTAAAAAAGTACATATTTCAAATGCAGTTAAAAAACAGTTAATAATGAAGTCATTATTTACTGTTTTTCACTGCTTAGGTTTAACTGCTCTAACTTAGGTTATAGATTAACAGTCTTTTACTAACTATAATAATTCAACTACTGATAATTTTAAACACCTCTACAAACAATCAACAATTGTCTACAAAATAATATTAAATGTTTGCATTAAACATACTCGTATATAGACTTCCAAATCGATAATAATTCAGAAAGAACACTATGATCTCACTTTAGAAAAGCATCCTTGTCATAAAAGTACTCGTAATACTGTATTTTCATTTAATCTCTATGATCGGTATCATCCGCATCAGTGTCTGTCGGTGATTACTATTTAAAGTAAGGGACAGATTGGTTTATTAAAACAACTTATTTTAACTTCACATCCCATACATCATTTTTTTTTGCAAGAATCATACAAAAATAACCAAAAAATGTGTAAGGTAAGGGACATTTTTGTTACAATAATCAAATTTCAAGTATGCCAGTCGATAGAACAGAAGATTCTGAATCTAATGGTGTAATAAACTCATTTTGGCTAAAATGCCCCTTACATTAATTGATATTTCCACTATCGATGTGTGGGAATCGAACGAACGAGCGTTGGTGTCAAAGTAGCGTTATTGAACACTGCCACCAAGCTCGTCAAAAGTAAATTCGTTAACCGTAGACCTCCACTAAGAGGTCCTCTCTACTAATCACAATTCGTAGGTACTATGGTCTCTATAATACCCATAATTACTGTAAACATACATAAAATGCATGGAAAACATGATGCCGGCCATGATAAATAGACATGTTCAATATCACAAAAGTGGGAATCAATCACGTGACCAATGGGTACAATATAAGCAGTCATTGCTGGCCACAGGACCACTGGGCTAGACAACATCGTACATAGACCATAATTGATAAGGGTGCATAATGAGCATAATTTATTGTATTTGGCTCATAGCAGCCCCTGAGTTCAAAATCAAAATTTACAGCCGCACAGACTTAGATGGATTTTTTGGTATAATTAAATACAATTTGTCCCATCTTATTGACTATTGCTTCAATGCATTAAAATATGCTTGGTAGTAAGTAGTGCCTTATACAAACAAAAGTGACATCAAAGAGAAAATAATTACGTAAAATAAAACTTAAAATGCATCTTCACATGAAACTCACACTGCCATCTGTACTTTTATACATGAACTAAAACATCACCCAAAGCATTGAAATTCATTCTTTGCTTGCTACGTTGCTGCTAAGTTATCTCGGAAAATATTTTGTTGTTTATGTCGTTTACTTTATAGATGGCACTAGTAAATACAAAGTGTCATACAGACCAAGCTGAAAGCAAAATGTTAGTTTATGAAAATGTATCAGATTCAAAAATTTCAAACGGTCATTGTTTGAAACTTTAGAGTCAGGGAAATATATGATATCTGCAGCACAGCCAGATATATTTGAAGATATAAGTGTAAGAAGAAGGTGTTATGTAGCATTCGTTCGATTTTCTGAATTTTTTTCAGTATTACTGTCCACCTACATTTTTCACAAAACTTAAAGAAGCACTTAGTCGAAATGTTATAAAACATCATATCTCTTGAACTGAACTACAAAAGTTTGACTATAATTTACTAAAAATTATGTTTTTATGTCATATCACCACCACTCATGTCTTCATTTGGTTCATTCATTTATTTATATGTTTTTTATTTTTGGTATAATCGTGTTTTAATTTCAAAATTGATGTTTTATTATTTCTTGGTAGTTGAGGAAATGTATCGTTTATGGAGGCGATGAGTTTCCGCTAATCTTTTTTATGTACGAAAGAGTACAGGTAAGCTATAAACTTTCATAAAGTACTCTATAAGACCTTTCATTAGACACCAAACACAGTATATTCTTTTTTTGTAGTACCTAGTAGTGTGGCCACCATAAATCGCCATTGTCTATGACTATGACGTCACATAGCCTTTACCAGCGAAACAGCAAGAATTATTTGTTAATCTATATCTATGACAGGTGTAGGTATCACAGATGAATATATACGTACACACATACCTACGTACGTAGTATACGTACCCACTAAAATACCCATCTTTTCGGATACACTGTAGTTAGGGTAGGTGTAGTTAAGGTGTGCCCTGTTGCTGACAGATCCGGGGCACCACACCAACGCGGCCGATGGCATTTCGCGGGGTTGTTTAGTGGGTATACCGTCGGACAGCCGACGGGGAGTCCCACACTACCACCGGAGGCCACCCAGGCACCGGTGGTGTGCGTAACGCATTTTTCCCCGCGTCACAAAAAAAAAAAAAAAAAAGGTGTAGTTAAGGTTAAAAATATAGCTTTTAGCTAAATAATCGGTCTTTCATTCACGCTCGATTTCCTTCTTCATACGGTCTTCACCATACCCACCGCCTGGTGTCCAGCAAGCCGCGTCATCTAGCTTAATTTTGATAAAGTTTCTCAAAGTCGATTCACAGCATCCTATGGACGTATTCGCCTTTCGACATTGGCGGTGTATCGTCGATCCCTGCTAAAAGTGTACAACATCCAAGACATGTAGCATCTTATTCACTTGTAACAACCTACATCATCGACAGTAATCGTTTCGATCGTTCAGATAAAGAAAATCAAAATGAGTATTTCAAAGAGAGAAATCTTTTATTCATGATGTTCATGACTTTCTTCGTATATAACATTTTCCTGTCTCATCGTTTTTTTCTTTCTAGCGTTATCACGTTTCTTAATCCATTAATCCGCTACCTAAGTCTAAGAATTTGGCGAACATACTGATTTTGACATGGAGCAACTGCCATCAGACCACAGACCAGACCAGAAAGAACACAGAAAATCAGACCGTTTTTAAGTTGATCACACTCCTTTCGAAATATAATGCCGTAGACGTACGAGTTTCCTCACGATTTTTTTCTTCACCGTGGAGTAAGTGACAAATATGTACATAAATCCGAAAACACGAATTTAGTGGTACATGCCCACACCAGGATTTGAACCCGGACTGATCAATTAATAGTTAATGTTTTATCCACTGCGATATCACTGCTATTATAATTTCTCTATCATCGTTGTGATTAGAACATTCAGTCCAGATGATGTATGTGCCTGGAATAACGCCTGTATAAAGCAGACTAATCATCACTAGACCACCTATTCACAATCCTACATTTGTAATCCTTGTTCCCTGTAAACTTTTTGTTGTATAGATACAGAATAAACAGTCGAGTTTACAGCCCGTAACTGTCTAGCAGCAATTGAATCCAAACCAAAGCGCTAAGCTGCCATCTATGCCACTAACAATCCTCAGTACTGCACAGCACGCAGTAAGGTATTGTTTTGTATCCTATGAGGCATAATACAGGAAGTAACGCTTGCGTGTTACCTCTACTGCTAACATAGCAGCTCCTCGGGAGCGTACTGGTAACCTCACTCACGACTCGGTCCTTACACACCTCACACGCTTCAACATTCATAGTTCTTTTCATGCACGTTCGCCATTTCTTGGGGTAACTGACACCATATTTATGTATATTTTTCTCCCTTTTCAACAATAATGGTCGAAAAAATATAAACAAAGGATGCAAATGTAAATACAATAAAGAATAGTTAACATTCTACTATCTACTCTGGATCTGCTCAGCTCACTTCTACTGCATTGTACAAAAAGTTCAGTGATAATCTCATTTGCGCACGGCTTGCATAAATCAATGGATGCCAAATTTCAAATTATATCGAGTACTAAGCAGGCTTTTGTTGACGTCCCCTATTTTTCTTCCCTCGCACATCTGTGCAAATTACACAACATAGAATCTTTCTATGATTGATTATTTTAATGTTACCCCTTGGAATACACATCTGTGAAGTATTTATTATCTATAATTTTGTAATTTTTAGTTCACACGTGTAGCGCCACGTACATGAATGGGGTCAAGTTTTTTTCCATATAGCAATTTGGCCAAATGTCGATATTATCTTGTGGATGAAGGTAAACATTTCTTGTATGATATTATCAATTGGTAAGTAGATAATGTATATTTTTATATTTAATGGGTAAACAAAACAAAAGATCAAAATCTTTACTTGTCACTTGGGCCTTCGCGGGCACTTAGACACGTCTTACAAGTTTTAACTAAAATGTTATGGTATCTTCTTCATAGCTAATTTTTTAGTTCACCAGCATTTCGAAGTAGAAATGTTAAAAGGCCTATGGAGATCTAATGATACGATTTTACCCAGTAAATAAAATCGGCACTACGGGGGGGTCAACATAGTCAAAGTCAAAGTCAAAGTCAAAATCTTTTTATTCCGTAAAAATGGCTACATTTGTTTGGAATCGTCACAATTTTTTTCCCTACCGTGCAGTTCATGACTAGGTGAGCACTGATAAAAATACTGCCAAAAAACTCAGGCATCCCTCTTTTGGTATCCATACGGATCTACATCGCGGCACGTATCGGCTTATTGGTTAAAATGTCTTCCCATTGGTTCGTAGGATATTTAAGCGTTAAATGGCTAAGTTTTAGTGGATGAGGGGGGGGGGGGGGGGGCTCATGCTCATTGAAGGGGGTTTGCAAAAATTGGTATGTGCCTTCATTTAACGACAGTTATTTCAGGAGACGGTTTTAATAGGACCATAACAGATTTTTCCCATACATTTCGTTTGGACATACATGACACCGTTTTGTGGGTATCTACCGTTCGTAAGTTACTTGGAATAAGAGTTCGCGGTGGGTAAAACTCCCGAATAGCCTGATCTCGTATAGAGATGGGAACGCTGAGATGTATGCCCGTGAAAGTTAGTGATGCTCGAATCCTGTTTTGGAGCTATGTGTCACACTAAATAAATACTTGTCGCCAAATACCTAAATTTAATAACTGTCTCTAATTATTGAGCCGGAGAAACTATGTTGTAGTTAAATGCTATATGGGCAGCAAAGTTACATTCATATTAGTTCGAAGCCGGAGCAGGCCGCCAGTATACTAATAATAATAATGGCCAACATAGTAGGTATTATACATATATGTATAATACCTACTATGTTTGCCATTATTAACAGTTAACGTGATATTAATGCAATCAAACTTGATCTAACGTTAAAGGGCAATCCTTGCTTTTCCATTGTTTTCGGGTTTTATTTATTATAATACGTAGTTATAATACGAATTATAAACGACGAACAAATTCTTACTTGTTTTTTGCATATGTCCAAAATTACTATCTCAACCATTATTGGTAACCAATGCGTTAATATTACGTCTAAACTTGATGTGAGGTAAAGGTCAAACCTTCACCTTTCCTCTGTTTTTGGTTTATTTTTATCAAAGTATAATGACATATATGGGTTAAAAGGATATTAAATACAAATTGCATATTAAACACGCTCGCTCTCATATTAACCAAGCTTGAAAGAGCAACCCTTATTTATATTATTACCTTGTCATATTATTACCTACCATGACCAACTTGGTCGTTGGTCAGGTCAGGAGCCCCAGGAACCAGCGAGCGTGCATGAAAAGAGCTATGAATGTTACAGAAGCGAGTGAAGTATGTAAGGACCGCGTCTTATGGCGCTCGGTTCTCTCTGCTTCCCCCGCAAGGGACCTAGCGTGAATATATACATACATATATCTTAGCTTTAATGTAATGTTTTAGATATGTAATTTTATTTATTAATTTAATTTAGTGAACTTTATTTTTGTGGAATTTAATATTCAAAAGTAATGTCCATTACGAATGTCTGCTCCAATTTGATGCCTTTATAATTACTATTAATGTCGCTTCCCCTTGTACCGTAGGAATAAAGTTCAAATTCCTATCAAAATCCGCGTTCAAAATTATATTTTCCCACAAACATTTATTATATTGTAGCCGCGGGGTGAAATGGATCACGCATGTATTGTGTTAGGATGCAGCTCCACTTGTTTGTCTTCTCCCTACGGAATAGGCGTCGCTTTGGGTGATATAAAAATACTTCATTCAATATCTATCCTTTTAATTCAATCCCAAGTATTTTCTGATATAGCAATGGTTCACACCCTTAATACGCATTAGAACAGAATAAATATTTCTAATGATTTAATGTTCTTTTATAAGTAGATTTTTGCGTGCTCATAATGACAAGACGAAAACCGACAAGAAATCTTCGAATGACAAAATAGTAACCAAACCACATCATACAGTGGCAACTTTTTAAAATCACATATTCACATAACGGTAACTAATGTATATTTTCTACTTTATCAAGCTTATTTGAATGGGGCCCATTACCTGCAGGTTTAGGCAGGCAATTGGTAAAAATACCAATACATTTTTACCTCAGAATACAGAATAAACCAGAAACCGCAAACACGCCCAAAACTGAAGCCATACAAACTACTCTCAATGAGAGTAGTTTGACATTTGGACGACTAGTATATATTTGGCCACCGTGTCTATTACGCGTAAAAATTTCTCGATAGTTTTTATTAAATAATGCCGTCTTCTGCGGTTCTCACCTGCAAGAATGCAGTTAGAAGCATAAAAAAACAAGATGGGATCACATTTCATGTGTAACTAGCGCATTTACATCTCATTTTATTGAAATAATGAAATTCTTTTACTCGTTGATAGTGGTAAACAATTTGGGCGAGTCCATTTTGTATATGTTGCCAGTTTTACTGGTTTCTTTTCCCTACTTTTTTATAAAGTTGACATTGATGAAATAAATAATAAATGCATGTTAAGTAATTAAAAAATAGTTTGATTAATATAAAATATAAATTTTAAGGTATTTACGATATGATAATGTAAACATAGGCTTACATTATTTGAGATCTTTTAATATAAATATTGCCTGAAATAAATAATAATTATTGACTTAATAATAATGATTGAAATACTAAACTAATGTTTTTGGTACATAGTGTGCATATGGGAAATTGTGTAAATAGTAGTTTTTTTACAAAAATGTTTTGTGTAAAACTATTCTAATTATTATATATGGAATTTCAGTTCCCCACTGATGAAATTATAAAAGCAAAGAGCAAAACTTCTTCATTCGTCGAAACGTAAAAATGTATTGATTATCTCAGAATCAAAACGGCAATATTATTAGTACAACAAAATGTACCTAAGTATTTTTTGTAAATTACTTGTGTTTTATTTTACTAAAGCATTTTTTTATGCATAACAGTATATTAATATAACACTTTTAATTTACCCTAAAAGAGGCGAACTCTCACTAAGCTAGCAATACTGTACGGGTGGGAAGTATGAGGAGTGCGGGGGATTGCGAAATGTTTCTGGACACAGCGGCCCGCATGTATTATCGGCTGTAGGCTCCTTCTGGTTTATTCTGTATTCTGAGATTTTTACCTTTCAATCAATGAACTGTAAAGAAGAATGACCAAAAGTGGGCCCACCTTGCGTCTTCACCATTTATACTCTAAAAAACCTTTTCCAAATTGAAAATGTTCACGTATTTTTTTCAGTCCTATTGGAACAGGGGTTTAAAAGTTGAATATTAAAAGTTATTTGCATTTCCGCTTATGACTACAAATGGAGAATGACAGGTAAGTCATGAATGAGTTTAGGGTTGCGATGATTATGTAATCGATCATCGATTATAAAACATACTAAATAATCGTTTGTAATTAAGAACCTTAATAATTCATTGCTTATAAAGTGAATATGAAAAGATTCTATTCATTTTAATGGTTAGCCTTCATATAAAAATGTTTATAAACTATCATGATGCATGAATAACACCACTACTCGAAATATTTCTTTGACAAAAGTTGTTAATCATAACATAATCGATTTCACATATATTATTCGGTTAAAGAAGCGAGTGAGGTGTGTCAGGACTGTAAGGATCGAGTCATGTGGCGCTTGGTTCTCTCTGCCTACCCCGCAAAGGATTTGGTGTGAAGTTATAGATAGACAGAGGAGTCCTGTTAGTCCCATTAGTAGTAAGATACAGGCCTATGTTTAAGCTCCGTTCATACTATGTCAAATTGTTAGATTATTCGTAATTATTTAATCGTTCGTTTTTTTACTTTCAATTTATTAATAAGACGTAAGTATTACGTAGTTCTCAAAAGGTACATTATGTCATGTCATCATCATTATGTCATGTCACATGATAAACAAATAACTTGCAACATTATTGTATTTACGAGAGATCAGAAGTAAAAGGTAAAGGGATAACGGTACATTCCATTTTATTTCGTGGTAGCACTGTATAGAAACAATAACACAGTAGGTATTGAGATCAATGCCAGATATAATGAAAAACTGTACTATTATTATGTTTTTTGATGCGTACAAATAATTGTATATTTCAATGCCGATTGAATCGATTTTCTTAACCCATTGAAATCGATCTCCAATCGCATCCCTATACAGCGACGTGTCCATAGACCAGAGTCAAATCTTTAATCTATTGTATTTCATTTTTTGTAATAAATATTATTTTGTTTAATTTCTGTACTTATGAAATCAAAGTGTGTAAATATTATAAGTATCCATCCATTGATCATACCAACAACTAGTACATTCCTTGGATGAACAACTCGTACATTCCTTGAATGATGCTCAGTCCGGTAAGTGTTACGTTATTATTAAGTTCACATATATATTGGTAACCTTTTATTAAGTATGAATAAAAGTATAGACCGCGCCTAGATAAGAATTGTGAACACATATCTACACTCGCCCATGTTAGAAGCTGCACCACTGATTGTTTAAAAAATACAGCGGTATTATTATCTGGTATAGTAAGATTAAATACATGTTTTTAGATTATTGTGTTTATCAATTAAACAACAATTTTTAATTGTTACAGATCACAAGACGGTAGCATCTTATGCCGGGAATTATATACACATTAATATGAGCTTAAGTAATATTTGAAGTCAAACCTTCAAATGAATTTGGACATCCACAAATATGCCTTGAATGTGGGATATTGACATAATGATAATAAGATCACAATTATACAGAGTTATCACCAGAATATCAGAAATGGAATGTTATAGTTAGATAGATTCCAGTTCATATGGTACTTAATTTCTTAAACATATTTTTTTATGATGTTTCCCTATAATTATATATATTTTTTTATAATTTGTACATTGTTACTTTATCTTTATCTAGCTAGGATCTTTAAACTTCCATTCAAATCATCGGTATACACATATTTAATTTTCTCCACTTAACATATATTCTATTCTATAATTCTAGGTATCAAGACTGGAAAGAGTTTGTAAGGTCTGTTGACGAGCAGCTGAGTAATACAAAGACAACAGTACCATGATAATAATTGATCACTGCTATAGGAAATTAACCGGAAATTCATCAAGGCTGCACCTAAAGTTCCAGTGCCTTCATTATTTTTTTGTCAACCCACAAGATCTATAACTGCATGGATCTTAAATACATGTATCAACATGATTAAAAAGTAGAAAATGCTCCCCTCATATTAGGAAAAATAATTATCAGAGCACATATAAAGTGGAGGCACATCAGTTCAACAACACATTTGTTTAAATGTCTAGAGAGGTATTGGTCGGCTACTGCTGCAATTGCTTTGTAGGAAAATGAACAATACAGTGTGCACATAATGTTGGTAATTTGGTATTTAAGTTAGGGTAGATATAATGATGTACAGGCTCCTACTCTATTTTTATTTAATGTATTTATTGACGATAAAAATTGTAATAAACAATTTAAAGAAATATTTTTTTTATATATAAGAATCTAATAAATATAAATAAAAGTGTCAATATACTAGGTGTTGTTCTTATTTATCTCCAATGAATATTCTGTCATTAAAAACAATCTAAGTAAGTAATAAGCATACAATCCGCCTGATGTTTAATAGTTACCATAGCCTGCCAATGCTTACAACCAAGTAATGTATGTCGCACATTGCCACCTTGACTGCCAATGTAGGTGCTATATGGTTACCACACTCACCCGAGGGAACAACAATTCTCCAAATAATCTTTTGCTGCGTTCTTCCCCAGTCAAACTATTGTTCCATCAGTATCGTGGGGTGCACAATGTCCAGGTAAGGTTTGTTTCAGTCAAAAGTGATGTTAAAGGTGATGTTGAGCTACTTCGCACCGAATGAAATGTATAATACATATATGAACATAAAAAGTTGAAAATAAATATCTACTACTTATCTGTGGTTTAATTATTTGAAGATGCATTTAACGTAGGTGTATAGTGCGCTTGATCTATGCACATAGCATCGTATTTACAAATCCATATAATTCTTACTAATTACCTTACCAAGCCTTTTGGGTGCGCTAGTACTTGCTAGTAGATACTATTCTATCTTTCAGATCTAATGTCTGGTTATTCCTTCATTTGTTGTAAGTCTGGTTAAAAAGGCTAGATATTTAAAAAAAACTAGCCATAAAATATAACATGCCCTCTGTATATGTAGTTTACCTATGTAGTTTTACACTCGCAAAACATAACCTCAAAATGCCTAATTTGATTTAAAAATACTCGATAATCCCTGTTCGTATTGAAATAATATTTCTTTTGAGACATCTACAATATATTTCCTTTGTTTTGACGATGGTTTGGTCAAGACGCATGACTGACGCAAGTGGGCCGAACTCCCATACAAGTTTGGTCATTCTCCTTTGTATGTCTACATCGTATAGGAAAAATATTATCGCAACCGATAATTTAATTCAAATTAAAAAAAAGTCAAACGTTTTATGTACCTATGTATGTATATCTTCACGCCAGGTCCCTTGCGGGGTAGGCAGAGTGAACCGAGCGCCATAAGACGCGGTCCTTACACACTTCACTCGCTTCTTTCACATTCATAGCTCTTTTCATGCACGCTCGCCGGTTCCTAAGGCTCCTGACATCACCTTCTGATAAAACACGACCAATTTGGTCATGGTAGGTTAGTCTTGGTCTTCCTCGGCTCCTACATCCTTCCACTTTCGCATTGTATATCTGTTTCGTCATTCTTTCATCTTGCATTCTTTCTACATGTCCGACACTCTCTTTCAGTCCAACTCTCTTTCGTACGTCATCATTTCGAACGCGGTCAGCAAGCGTTATGCCACAAATTTTTCGCAGTGCTCGCATCTCGACCGCATTTATTCTACTTTCATGCTCTCTCTGCCATACCCAGCTCTCACTTCCATAAGTTAGCGTTGGGATTAACACCGCGCTGTGTACAGCGAGCTGTGCCTTCTGGCTTAGATTTCGGCTGCCAAACAGTTTACCCAACGCTCCATTCACGCTATTCCCTGCACTCACTCGTCTCTCCACATCAGCGGTGTACCTTCCATCGCTTCTAAAAGCGCTTCCAAGATATACAAACTCATCCACTTGCTCCAACACTACATCATCAACCGTAATCCTAGTGTTCGTTCTGGTTGTCTCTCTTTCAAATACCATTATTTTGGTTTTCTTCGCATTCAATTGTAAGCCTTTCTTCATACAATCGTCTTTCATTGTTGTGACTAGTGTTTGCAGTTCGGATGATGATTCTGCTATTAATACTGCGTCATCTGCATAAAGCAGGCAGTTAACCACTGAGCCACCCATTCGCATTCCCACATTCATATTTCTCATTCTGTGAAGACAACTGTCCAGATATATGAATAGTCGAGCCGACAGCACGCATCCCTGTCTGACACCAATATTGGTATCAAACCAGGGTGATAAGCTGCCGTCCACTCTCACACATGCTGTGCAATCTTCATAGGTGGATTGCACAACACGTAGAAGGTCACCGTCAATCCCATATCTGGGCAAGATGTTCCAGAGATTCTTTCGCATGACCCTATCAAATGCTTTTTCAAGGTCCACAAAACCGCAGAAAACCTTCTGGTCCGTAGCCAGATGCTTTTCCACGATATTGCGGAGCGAAAAAACTTGATCCGTACATCCTCTGCCGCTTCGAAATCCCGTTTTATGAAGTCGCCATTATAGGGCATAAAGGATTTTTGGTTAGAATGTGTCGAAGATATTGATGTAATGCCAAAAGGCTCAAGTGCAAAGGTCCGACCGACTTGCACTTGGCCGATTTTTTAATTTTCCAGTTTTCATTAACCTACTCTCTACACTGACTTAAAATGTAAATTTTACCGGTTAAGTGCACCCTAGCTATTATTAACGAAACTGACTATTTTAACTAACATAAATTAGGTTAAAGCTTAAAACTTTTCTTACTTATTTCTCTTTCAAACCTTGTTTGAATAACTTTTAATCACGGCCGTGAACCTTTTTGTAAAATAAGTGAAATAGAACCGAAAACCTGCTCTATGCATATAAAATGAAGATATTCGTTTTTATAAGAGTCAAGGTATTATGTGCAAAGTTGAAGGAAAGGCTGAAGTTTGTAAGAACGGTGCGCTTCTGACAAATGTCTATTATTTGCATAGTAATGCTATTTGCTACCATTGTTTCGGAGTCCATTATCTGAAGTGGGACCTTATGCGCCTAAACTTTGCAAACCTCAGGTCGCACAAAGTATTCTTTAAAAGAAATATAGTCACGAACTTGCTTACAATGAAAATCTAGTATTTTTTAATATATTATAATATTTCTTGATAGCAAATAAGTGTTAGCAATGCGTGGTAAGAAACCGTTAACGCCTTTTACATTACCAGCACCACCGGCATAATTTGTGTTCTCTTTTCACGGACTTTTGCTGTAGTCTTTTGAGAAAACCTTACCAGAGAATTCATGCCATAACCTTTCGGTAGCGGTAGTTCCTTTTTCATGATTTTTTTAAAGTTTTATCATCATTTTTGGAAGTCTACCACAACTACACTTGGTGTTCCTTGAGGAGTTGCTAACGACTTCTGGCGAAACAGTACTTGTACACAGATATATTCAACAAAAAGCAGCTTGAATGAGGTAAGGGAGAAGTGGCATGGTGGCCAGTTTCGATTTTTTTTAGTTTTTTTTTCTGTATGTGTTATAAAAGAGCCAAAAGACACATTTTTTAAAATGAATATTTCTTTGATTTTTTTATTGTATTTAAAGTATTTTTGTATGAAATTACCTACTTCAATAAATAAATATATTCATTTTAAAATATGTGTCTTTTGGCTCATTTATAACATTTAGGTATTGAAAGAGCCAGTTTGTATTATAAAGTGTAATTGCGAAAATTATAATAATATATAAAATAATAATTATTGCACTATTTAAATAGTGCAATAATTATTATTTTGTATAATTAAGTAAAAAACAAAAAAACTATTTTAGGAAATCCTTTTCAAAAAGTAATGACATTTTTAAGTCATTCCAGTCAGTCATTTTAAGTCATTCCAACAAACGTTTTAATCTTAACATATTATTCAGTCATACCTATATAACAGAGGCGGATTATTTTTTATTAATGACAATCTCGAAAATTAAACAAATTTACAAATAATATCTTCTATCAAAAACAATATAAGCCAGCCCTAGAGCTCCAGACGGACCATTATTTAAACGTAATATCTTTGTAGTTTATTCTAGGAAATATAAAAATAGGCGGTAACACCTGAATCTATTAACTATAATTTTATTATAGATTTATGGAGCTCCTAAATATCTAATCGAAGCGTTTACAATAGTAGTAACTAACTAACTACTTTTAATGCAAATCTTAAATCCGTAGCTCTAGAAATTACACATAAATTAAATACATTTTGTATGGGGACATTACAATATTTTTTGGCAAGCAAACACCCTCGTTTTATGTATTCATTCGGCAGATATATTCATTTTAAATGCACGACTATAACACTCGCGTGCCAATTTCGTGTAAAACTAAAGTTATGACTTTTTTAACATTTTTAATGGATTTTCGGAAAAGCTGTGACAATATTGCGTGTTAAAAAATAAATGGCTTTCAAAATAAACATACACGCTTTTAAAAAAATTGTTCGGGTTAATTTTAAGAATAAACACACGTGTTTATTTCAAATGACAACAAAGTTCCTAATCATATTGCATAAATGTGGTTTGAGGAATGTAAAAGTGAGCGAGAATTTGAATTCAAGCAGTTACATTTCTTTGATATGACTTTAACATCTTCAAAAAAGTTTAATATCCTTGCAAAATTCATGCAAATGAAAATTAGGTTTTAGTTTCAAAGACAGGTCTTGTCTAGGGCATTGTTTTCTAACGGGATATGTTTAAGTTCTTTGGTGTTCCTATTCGACATTTGCTTGGTTTGGACTCAATGAGCGATGTGCTTCAAAGTAATAAATCCTTTAATCATATAATTAAAGAGTCTAAATCTTAGCGGTAAATACTTCACGAAAATGCATATGTGTGTATATAAACCTTAGCTCATGGCTCAGCGAAGACATTATACTAGATTTTAAAACCTTTTTAATATGAGGTCCTAACGAAGACAATTGTTTTATTAGTTTTACTTTTTCAGAACTTCATATTAAAACAGTTTCTAGTTCTAATAAAGCACATGACAACACTATTATATGCTCGACTTACCTATAACTATATTTTAGCGATTCCTATAAACAAAGGTATCGCAACTATTGCCTATCCTCATTCTAGTTACAACTTCAGGAAAAGGGAGAAACTCAGAGTTCACGATTCTTTTATAGATTCTCTGGTTAATGAACTTCCACCTAAAGTAATCAAGTATACTCGAATTCAAAGGACGATCATTTAAAAGAAATTGATTCAAAGAATTGAAATGGGCCTTTTAAATTCAAGAATCAATTTTGCCTCCGAAGTCTAAAAAGGCAATCAAAATAGCAAATGTGACAATGAACTCAAATAGGGCCATAATTATACTCTAGAAGAGATAGATATTTAAGAGCACAATTTCTTTTAAAAGCCTTATTTGCTATTTTCGTTGATCTTTCTTCTGAGGCAAAATTCATCATCGCATCAAAGCAGACCACAGTGAAGTAACAAATCCTTGTAGTTGTTGTGTTCCTGCTAGTGAGTGAAAAAGTTGTGTTAGCAGCCGGATTTATATTATAGTGTTGGAGGCGATTATAGGTTGTTGAAACACTTTCCATCAGGTTGGTTGTATACTTGTTTGCCTATCGAAGTTATGACAATAAAAAAATATTTTAGCTTCATTTATAAATAAAAAACTGACTGTTGAAATATTTTATGCCACAAGAATTGAATTCGAAGGAATTTCTGGCTGTATTCAAGGTAAAGCAGTAATGTTATCCCGATAAGGTCTTATATAATTATACTTAGTCTGGCCATAAATACGGTTACAATTAAAAATAAACAAAATATTACATTTGAATTTGGAATTTGTCATTTTTAAATGATTGTTCATTGAAATTTCTCATTTTGGCGCCAATACATTGTATAATATTTTGCGATATTAAAATGGAGTGGGATGATAAAGAGAACCGAATCGCTGTGATTGCATTACACAAAGTAGGTATGGAGCCAAATGCAATTTTTAAAACTCTCCATATGCTTGGTATTAGTAAAATGTTTGTGTACCGGGCTATTAATAGGTACAATGAGACCTCCTATGTTTGTAACAGAAAAAGATCTGGCCCTCCACGTAGTGTTCGTACAAAAAAGGTGGTCAAAGCAGTAAGGGAAAGAATTCGAAGAAATCCTGTCCGAAAGCAAAATATTTTATCTCGGGAGATGAAGATAGCACCTAGAACCATGTCGCGTATTTTAAAAGATGACTTAGGACTTGCAGCCTATAAGAAACGTACTGGTCATTTCTTAACTGATAATTTAAAAAAGAATAGGGTGGTAAAATCGAAACAACTACTGAAGCGGTACGCAAAGGGAGGTCACAGAAAAATTTTGTTCACGGATGAGAAATTTTTTACAATTAAGCAACATTTTAACAAACAAAATGACCGTATTTATGCTCAAAGTTCTAAGGAAGCTTCCCAATTAGTCGACAAAGAAAGTTATAACAAACAAAATGATAAGGTGTATGCCCACAGTTGTGAAGAAGCGAACACGAGTATTCCGAGGGTCCAGCGAGGGCATTATCCTTCATCAATCATGGTTTGGCTTGGAGTCTCACATTCAGGCTTAACTGAGGTGTTTTTCTGTGGAAAAGGTGTGAAAACCAGTGCCGTGGTTTACCAAAATACCGTTCTAACAAACATAGTAGAACCTCTTTTTTAAACAATGTTCAAAAACAGACACTGGATATTTCAACAGGACCCTGCACCAGCTCATAAGGCACGAAGTACTCAAAACTGGTTGACCGCCCGTGGAATTGACATCATCGGGCATGAAGACTGGCCCTCTTCTAGTCCAGATTTAAACCCACTGGACTATAAGATATGGCAACATTTGGAGGAGGAAGTCTGCGCTAAACCTCATCAGAATTTGGAGTCTCTTCGAGCATCTCTGGTTAAAGCACTGGCAGAAATAGATATAAATGTGGTGCGTGCTGCGATCGATGACTGGCCGCGTTGATTAAGGGCATGTATTCAAAATGGAGGAGGGCATTTCGAATAATGTAAATATTTTTTATTGTACATTTAATTACCTTTCATTTCATATATAACTTTTCCATAATTATCAAAAAGTGTATCATAAATTATATCAAAAGTTTTTGAAAGAACTTATGACATGACTAGGTATATAAGACCCTATCTGTAAACAATAGTATAGATTCTGCTACTGCACTACGTAAGCCCAAAAGATGCCAAAAGCCTGATTTTCACGGAAAAAAGCGAAGTGAGGATTTACTACACTAGAAATAAAAACAGATAATGATTTCCATGTTTTACCTAGGCCTGCGCATTTTATGCCGGTAAAAATATGGCGGACAAACTCTATAGGTAGATGTCGTACTTAGATGCACCAAAAAAAGTGTTCAAGTACGAGTTGGACATGCGAAGCGAGGGCTCCGAATTTTTATTTGAACGATATGTCGAATTGTAGTTCTTATGTATTTTTATTTCACATTTTTCATCTACAGTTGAAATATATGTATTTATATAGAGCACTTAATATAATCTTTTTCAGTGTTCTAGAACTAACTTTGCGATTTATACGAAACTATTTTGGAACGGCACACTAAAAGTTCTTATCTGTGCTCGGTTCGCTTTCTTGTGCTTGAAATTTCTGAATGTTTAAGTTTATTTCTGAAAGTCAAAAAATATTTTCTCCTTAGATAAACTCAAAGCCATTAGAAATATAAATATAGATTCTACTTGAAGAAATCTACTTGTAAACAAAAAGAGGTAGGGCGCATCAAAGCAGCCCGTCTGGGGAAGTACCTCCACCTCACAGAAAACCGCAGCCAAATAACAACACAACGACCCTATTGGTATAGGGTTGTTGTGTTGTGTGTCCTGCGTGTAAGTGAGGTCATCGGCAAGCTTTTTTTTAGACTATGATGCAAACAAGCATACGGTCCGCCTGGTGTAAAGCGGTTACCGGCCTATGAGCGCTAGCAATAAAAAGAATGTCGCTAGCGCGTTGCCATTTCCGCTGTTAACACAGCACAACTCTCACAACTCCTCATCTTCTGGTGATCTCACTCACTTGCAGGAACACAACAACCCTCCACGGAGTTGTTATTTGGCTGCCGTCTTCTGTGAGGTTACTTCCCCAGTCGAGCTAACGACGTACCCTACTTCTCTTTCGCCAGAGCCTCGTTTGTTGATAAGCAGGGTGCACCACGTGCAGGTGAGGTTGGCTTTGGCTCTAAAGGTGACATTGAGCCACTTACATCCATAAGCTCCTAAGGAGTTGCTGTGTAAGCAGCAAAGGAGGCAGCGCGAGTGATACTTACTATATCACAAGTGTCAATAGGCTACGGTAACTGTTTTACATCAGGTGGGCCGTATGCTTGAATGCCTCCTGACGTTGTATAAAAAAAAACAAATGATATGATACTTCAGCATATCTGAATTTCTAAATGATAAATTATAGTTATTGATGTGCTGGTTGTTTAAGTGAAATAATTAAACGTGTTATAAGTGTGAAAGGTATAAAATAATTTGCATGTCTTATTCAGGCGAAATATTGTGATACTAGTACAACAACGTTAGTGTACCAATATTTGAAGCGTATAAATTATCTTTATATCTTACAATGTTTATTGTAAATATATAATCACTAGTTTTTGATATATCGTATTCCAAAACGTTCAAAATTTGGCCTAGACTTTGATTTTTACTTACAAATCTATCTTTACAGTTTACAATATAAAAAATCTAAACAAATTTATATTGTTATGGTTGTATTACATGTAGCAACAAAATGGACATACTATGATCGAAGTACATAAGGAATCAAAGAACGTTCAGAATCGCCGCAGTTGAAACGCGAGTGCCGCTAGACTATTTTTCTTAAGCTGCTTTTCCACCGACGAGGCGAGGCGAGACGAGACGAGAAATTAGTATAGAAAAATTTCAATTTTCTTCTCGCACATCTTCGGTGGAAATGGGTTGGATTAGCGAGGATGAGCGAGACGAGAATTTAAATATTTCTTGATGTAATAATGAACCGTATTATTACGTACATAGAGTGCTTATTCAATTTTGCAACGAAAACATTATTCTAATAGAATATATAATAGCGAAATAATGTTTTCGTTAGCACTGAACAGCACTGAATCTTCACTATACTACATGCTCAGAGCGATATCGCGAGAGCTTGCAATGGGATAGTATTATCAATCGCGAGTTCGCGGGGCACGCGCGAGCTCTAAACTCTAACACTGAATCTTCACTATACTACATTATGCTCAGAGCGATATTACTATTCAGCGCGAGCTCGTACAGGCTCGTACAGCATCCTCTGGTGTAAATGGGTCGGCGCGATTTCAATTCTCGTCTCGCCTCGCCTCGCCGATGGAAAAGCAGCTTTAATATCACAGAAGGTATTTAAATTGCGTATAATAAGAGTTGTATAAGATGTGTAAGAAATAGCCGTCAAGGCTATAGTACTACCGCCAGGGGCATAGAAAAATAACAGGCATATATTACTCAGCGACCAGGGTTCAAGATGATTATAGTTGTGGACAAGAATGTGTTTGATTACTTTTTTACATCATGGCTGGCCTCAGTGATTTCGGTTGTTCAAGATTCAAAGCAATTTGGTAAATTTCGAATGCATATTAAGTCCAACGTCGATAAATAAAGTAATAACTCTAATTTCATTGTATTATTTCTTTGGTATTTTTGTACACGTTTTCATAGCGGTTAATTCGCTAGCTAGTTCTGATTATGAAAAGTAAAATGCGTGATAGCTAGCGAGGAAATCCAAATGAGCAATGAACACACGGTTGTATTACGTTAAATGTTGTTTTTTACTCGGATGCGTTTTCAAATATTTTTCACGTATAACTGCCACAAAATAGAAAAGGCGCCCGCCGAATTACGTAGTTTGTGTAACTGTTTTGTTGATTATTTTTACATTCTAAGCGTACCAACGGCTAGTTGAGGATTTTATTAATGAAGTATCTATCGATTAGACAAACTTATAGAATATATTTTTTTTTAAATCGAAAATAGTAGAAGTAAAATATAAAACGGCGGAGATAAAACAAAATGATTGCCTACTGTATTAAGTTTCCATGTGCCTATATGCCTATATATGGAAATGAATTGGAATATGCATATATTAATGAAATCACATACATACATAAGTTTTGATGATAAGCTAAGAAATTATGAAATATATATAAACTTTGAAATAAAAAAAGGAAAATGACCTTATTGTAGTCTATGACTATTTCCATAGTTGTTTATTATTGCCGTCCACTTCAATGAAATCGGTTTCATTTTTTTAATTAATAGTTTTTATTTCACAACTTCTTAGTTTATCATCAAATTTTGTATTTGTATGTACATCTATCTATATATACACGCTAAGTCCCTTGTGTTGTATATATGTATGTAGCCTTCCTTATAAAAATATATGAGAGCTTGTACAAAGAAAAGAGAGAAATAATAGCGCATTTATGCCTCATTACAAATATAAAAATATATCTCAGAACATATTTTTTATATTTGCAATTGAAAAAAGATTTGAGTTTGTTGGTAACGTCAAGGTAACTTGTTATTAACGTTTCTGTGTTCAGTACTACTAAACTCAGAAACGTAAATAACAAAAGTACCTACCAACCAATTTCCTGAAACCGCTTTTTGTCGGAATTTTCTGAAAGCAGAAGTACGCAATCGATCAGCGAAACTTATTCCCACCTCATAAAAAAGGAATCTTATTGCTGGGATGCATAACCAATCAAACGTTTATTATGGTTCCCATCGGATTGGCTTAAATAAACGATTTTCTGGATAGCTATTCCTACTCGCAGTGAACATGATTTCCTCCTAGTCTTGGAGTAGGTAAAATAACTTACAAATCTTGTATCAGTTAACTCCACATCAACCATTACTCATCACACTGCAGGGATACGGGTCTCCCCTCAACCGAAGGGGTTTAGAGCATACTCCACCACGCTGCTCAAATGCGGATTGGCCAGTGTTTTCAAGCCGCCCGAAGGCCACTGACTTATCTTAACGACTGTCATCAATCGACAAAAGCCGGGATAGACGGCTTAACGTGCCCTCCGAAGCACGGAGAAATTCGAGATAGATAAACCCATCCATAGACAGGCTGCGGTCGACGTTGCTTGACCTGCGTGTTGGTTAGAATGACACGCGCAACGACGCCATCCAGCTCTTAGAGGTCAGTTAAGTTATCGCTTAACTCGCGGTCATTGATTTAAGTGAGGACTGTTTCTCATATGGACAGTTTAATGTGGCATGCTTGAGAGTAAGTTCTACGAGTAACTTACGAGATGAGCTCTATACCGGCCTTAAATACTGTTACATAGAAACTTTTCTTTTTTCAACTCTTCAATTATTTTGAATTTGGAACGCGTTCATTATGTTAAAAACTTCTATCGACTTGCCTTGCACAAAGTGGGTATTGCGCCGTCGGTCATATTCAAGACACTTCAAAAGCTTGGTATCAGCCGTATGTTCGTAAATTGTACTATCGACAGATATACCAACACTTCCTCTGTTGAAAATCATAAAAGAAAGAAAAGGGGCGACTGCGTGCTGTTAGAATGGTGAAAGCCGATCCGAGTCAAACTACCCAGGAATTAGCGGCATGGTTTAACGTTACCTTATCTACAATCATTGTTTTAACATTACTTATCTACACTCATTTGCATCAAATCAATATGATAAAAAAATATGAAAAATGAGTGCCTCATGATTTGACTGACCTGCAGAAAGAAACGCCTGTTGAAACTTGTGTTGCCTTATTGAATCGACACAAAAATTATGGAATATTGGATCAAATTGTGACAGGTGACGAAAAGTGGATTCTTTACGATAACCGTAAGCGAAAAATGCAATGACTGACCCCAGGTCAAACGCCGCAACATTGCCCTAAAGCAAAGCTTACCAATAAAATAGTAATGGTAACTGTTTGGTGGTCTCTTCATCGTTATTCACTATAGCTTTCTCAAGTCTGGTCAAGCAATAACAGCGGATGGTTACTGTGCCGAACTTCGAACAATGATGGCGAAACTGGCAGAGAAACAGTCACGACTCGTGAATCGATCTTCATCATTATTGCTCCATGATAGCGCAAGATCTCACACTGCACGAGAAATCGTTGTAACTCTACAGGAGTTGCAGTTAGATACCTCCTCCGTACTTGCCAGACCTTGCTCCAACTGACTACCATTTTTTTCGTGATTTGGTCAATTTTCTACGAATATAAAATATTTTTTTACAGGTTTTTGTTTCCAGAAAGAAGTTCTTGTTCCTTGGAGTTATCGAAATAAATCTCGTCTAATGTATATTTTTTGTTATATTTGCAAATGTATATAAATAATTACTATATATACATACCACGACACTGCTGATACTGCTAAAACCACTTCAGGCTTTTTTGGAGAACCTGCTCAAGATACTGCATCATGCTGCAGTATCTTGGGAAAACCTCTGCAGATCCATTCTACAACTTCGAAAGAAAAGTGTTTTCAGAAAAAAACATCTTTAGGATCGAATAGCAAGCGACTGTAGTTTCTGTGTGTGGCGATGATTTTCCCGCCGATGGTGAGCGGTGCGATTGCAAAAGGAAGAAAACTCATTGTAAAATCGGTAGAATACACAGAGAAAGGCTGAGTCTCTCCTTAAACTTAAGGTCTCTAAATCATGGGCAAGCTTAGAGTCGTCAATAATTCTCACAGTGCGTCTTTGAATTGAATCACAAGATATCCAGATGCTACAGTCCAAGATGACTACAGTAGGTACTCCATCTAACATAAGTATTTATCGTCACATTCTAACATAAAGGAGGAGTGGGAGAAGTGAAAATAGCTATCCGGGAGTAGAGATTTTTAAGAGAGGTAGAGCGCATCAAATTAGTCCGTCTGGGGAAGTACCTCCACCTCACAGAAAACCGCAACTAAATAACAACTCCCTAGAGGTTTGTTGTATTCCTGCGTGTGAGTGAGGTCACCAGTAAGCTCCCAAGGAGTTGCTGTGTACCTAAACGGCAGAGGAGGCATCGTGCGAGTGATTATTAATATATCGCAAGCGTTAATAGGCTACGGTACCCGATTTATAGCAGGTGAGCCGTATGCTTGTATGCCTCCTAACGTAGTATAAAAAAACCATTTTTCTGATCAGATCTGAAAAATGGCTGATTTTTTGGCGCTACTCCAGTGGCGTCGTTAGACGAAATGTAGACATCGGCGCCATAAGTCTTGCGAGGCCACTCTCATTCTTTAGTCAGAAAGAAATTGTCAAATTTTAAGGAGCTCAATTATAGTACATATTAATTAAATACTCATTTTATTTTATAAGTAATTGCTAATCAAATCATGACAATAATTGCAAAAAACTGTTTCGCGTGGCCCCCACAAGCGTGACGCCACGGCGGTTGCCGACGGTTGCCGACGCCTAGCTCCGCGAGAATTCTCGACCAAGATTTTGAAATTGAAGTTTTTAATAAAACATGATGTTATTTTCTAATTTTTGCTTTATTACAATTTAATAATTAATAAATAAATAAATAAATATAAATATTGTCGGACAAATTACACAGCGCCATCTAGCCCCAAAGTAAGCGAAGCTTGTGTTATGGGTACTAGACAACTGATAAACATACGTAAATACATTTTTTTTTTTGTAAATACATACTTATTATACATAGAAAATACCCAGACCATGACAAACAGACATGTTCATGCACACAAATGTTTGCCATGTGTGGGAATCGAACCCACGAGCGTTGGTGTCAAAGCCGCGTCATTCACGACTGAGCCACCGAGCTCGTCAATCCATAATCCCACTCTATATATCCAAACTATTATATTAATAACATAACAGTCTGTCCATTAACATTATAGTATACCAACTAAAAATACTCGCAAAATAATCAACTTTTCCTTATAAAATACGGAATTGATTTCTCGTATAATCGAGGCGTTGTGTTTTTTTTTCCCGTCTCGTCTAAAGGACAAATTTCTCAAGAACCCTACTCCCAACCGACCACTGTAGGCTCCGCCATCTTGAATAAATACTTCAGGAATATTTCAGGTGAGTGCATACTCAGGAAGTTTATGGATTCACTATTAGGAAAGATGACGTCGTTCGTGAGTATGGATAGGAACTTTGAGCACAAAGTAAAATGTATTTAAAACGTGAAACTTCGAGATGTATTATATTCTTCTAGGGGTAGCATTCCTAGGCAAGTGTTTGAGGGATCATGAGGGTCTGTACGCCTACAAGTAATCACAGTAAAAACAGTATCATTTCCAAATGTAGCAATTACTACCTGAGATCTGAATTGTTAGGGTCAATCCCACCACTGATTTATGTGGGTGGTACTCTTGTGATAGAATCTGGATGTCTTTTTACCGTCTTTGTCTTATATATATATTTTTTTTTAATTCATTAAATATGTGTATTATTATTACACGTTCATATATTGTTTCAGAGATGTGGGATTTTAACATCGAAAAAGAAATGGAATAGTAGGGTTATTATTTTACAAAAGAGTCCCTAACTGCCAGGTTTTATCAAACGCATTTTTTATATCTAGGATGACTGTCAAGAAATAGTACTAGGTTCTATGATTTTTTTTACTTCGTAGGCGACTTTGTCCATCTGATTAATGGTATCATGAAAGATCTTAGAAAAGGCGGCGACGGAAAAAAAAACCATTACTCTCATACCACTTGACTTACCTACTATTGAATGTCTATTGAATATCTGTATTGTTTTACTTGTATTTAGTATTTATTTTTAATTTGTTATTTATGTTTTATTAGTTAAACGATTTCTTTACGCTGCTGCGCGACAGATAAGGTTATTTGGGCTTATTTTTAAACTCGAAGTGTTCCAAGATTGAGGGGTAATGAGTGTTTATTGGTCGAAATTGCTCAGTGGTTTTAGGATGGGCATGGATGGATTTTTTTGAAATTATATTTATTGCGAGCATGCATGAAACGAACTATGAATGCTAGAGAAGCGAGTGAAGTATGTAAGAACCGCGTCTTATAACGCTCGGTTCTCTCTGCCTACCCCGCAAGAGACCTGGCGTGAAGATATACATACATGTTTCTTTTCGTTAGGGAAATGTGATGAGTAAATTTTTACGACACCAACACCTAAAACCGACATCACGAAGCTGGTTACACCCCGACATCTAAAATCGACATCACGAAGTTAGTTGGTAAATGTATATAAGTTAATATATATATATAATATTTTATTCATCATTTTATATATATAAGTTTTGTTCATGATTATATTCAAGATAGACAGTTATTCAAATACTTATTCATGAAGCTATAACACGTGTTTTATGTCAGAGCAGATAAAATATAACTATATAAGTACTTCTTTTATACACTTATTGTATAACACTTTTTTTATATAAAAACAATACAAATAAAATATAAAGTGGTGGCAGAATCGAGTCGCATAAAGTTGATCTTCCACAGAAGTCTTCGTTACTGGTAGTTGTAAAACAAACTCAAAATTATTAAATTTAAAAACTTGGGGCTTTTTAGTTGTCAAGCTGAGAGGTCTTTAAATTCCTATCTCCGTTTGAAGTGGTATGGTTTACGATGTAATCTAAAAGTCTTGATTCAGCACGCCATCTAGCTTAGAGTCAATGGGAACGAATGTTTGAGTCAGATTTAACAGCTTCAAATCAAGGGGACCGTAAAAATATTTTCCACGCGATGTAGTATAATATCGACGAAAATATTCGAAATTAAAATTATTTCTACCTATAAATATATTAACCTATCTAGACTAGTCGTCCCAGTTAAGTTATTTTACAAATCTCGTTCCTATTGTATTATCCAAGTTCCTTTATATTTTGAATACCGTCGGACCTTCCTTGTGAGCCAGCGACACAATAGTCTGATAGTCTGCCAAAAGGTGCCATAACTAACCAGGCCTCTGTTGAATTTAAACGAGCAATATTCGGGAACAGCAGATTCAATTTCTTCACTGCGTTTCCCACGAAATATGTGTACGTCGTGTATTTACATTTTATTCAGCATGTGGCGCCCTCTACCGGTTGATATTTGTTCCCCCCAGAATATAAAACAGGACAGCTATGGGGATTTTATTATTGCTGTTAAAATTTAATATGTCTTCTTGAAAGGCGTGAGAGAGATGATGATAGAAACTTTTTTATTTGGAAACTTATTTATACTAAGATTTTAAAGAGTAGTTGGAAATTGCTGATTTTGGATCTGAATAGCTGATTCTATCCCTGGAGGGGTGCCACGTGCGAGCGAGACACCTTTTAATGCAACATTCATAGGCATCCTCATCATGCAGCATTGTTTTTTCTACCGGTTGTATTATAAAAGCAATACATGCAGTAAAAAAAAACAAGTGTGCTGTAGCTGTGGGCATCATATTATATCTATCTACCTATGTATAACTTTAGGCCAGCCAAGTCCTTCACTACCTTCTGTTAACACTCTATGAGCCGCAGATTTTATCTATCTATTTATCTATAACTTCACAGCAAGCCCTTCGCAGAGAGAGAACTAAGAGACACTTGGTCGGTTTCATACACCCGTCACTCGCTTCTTTAATATTCATCTCTTTTCATGTACACACGCCGATTCCAAGGGTTTCTGTCACCACCTTCTATTAACACACAACAGACCTTACTTGATGGAGAAGAGGAAAGAAACGACGAAATAGCATCATTAACATCATGTCCCGTCAACGATATCGGCCTCGGTGAAACAAAGTCGGGAGGCATGAAAGCATAGCAAAGCTAACTTTCTTTCTGTACAATTGTGTTTTTAAAGTAGAAATTGTTGCATTTTCACTTTATATGTTGCTTCGATACCCCCTATCTCTTATAATTTCCCCCTATTCATTCATAGGACAACGTTTCACAGTTATCTCTCGTCACCAAGTAGTCCACCAAGTATTCGTGTACCAAGTAGTCTCTTAACAGTTCCTCCCAAATGACTCACAAACAACCTTTTTTTTTTATATATTAGTTCAGCATAGTGGCTCCACTTCGCCTAAGCGGCAAGCGAAAAGTGGACCCCAAAATGCAGCGGCAACTGACAAAAGACTACAGTGTCCTGTTAGTTGTCGCTGCCACGCTGCCCCGCAAGGTGCTATTTCACGCTTCGTTTGAAGGATCCTATACAGGTTGCTCTATCCGAAATGGGATCTCTGTTGCATCCATCTGTATTAACTAAATTTCTTTGCAGGTTCTTAGGGCAGGTTAGAGTTGATAACTCTACATCTATATCATCACCGCTATAATTATTAGAGACGCTTGTCGTGTCTTCCTCGCGTGGGAATCGCTTTCAAATACGCCTTGAATAAAGGCTAAAGAAAATCTCGGATGGTGATTAGTAACAGTAACAGTCTGATATAACGCACATAGCCGGCTGTACCACCCACATAACCTACCGCAAGTCCAGAGACTGTAGCATGTCATTCTAACGACAACCATCTGCAACGCCTGAGGATGCCCCGTGGAGAGGCGAAACACGTGTCGCAGCGACGACCAGGCCAGTCGTGGCAGCGACGTTGGTTGGGGCATGCGGTTTCTGTTCCAGGAGCCGGACGACCGCAGCAGCCGAGGCAGAGACTACCGGAGAAGTCATGGCAGCGACGGCATGTTGCATCTACTATCGGTAATGAACTAATTGATGGGGGAAGCACACAAACAGGTTAGATCCAATTGCAAGTCCAGAAACTGTTATAATTTTGGGCGTACAAAAGATTAGCATTTTTTGCATCTTGTCGTTTAGGACATGAACTTTACCGGTAGTTTATTAGGTCATACGATTGATTGTAACTTAGTTTTACTGTGATATGTTATAAAGTTATTTAGACTAGAATTTGTAAAAAATATAAGTTGTTTGTCTCGATTTCAAAGTTATATTAAAATAAACACGATTTTAAGTATGCGTGATACAACAGTCGATATTTCTGTTGCTCATTATCGACATACCAAATATTTGTGGCTGTGCTTGAATAAATAAACGTGATATATACGAGTGATTAGACGTAACCTCCGAAAGTGACATATTTACTTAACTGGCTGCACCTCGCAACTTCGTCCTAACGAATCACGGTATACCGTAGGAAGAGCTATTACGATGTTCGTCTTCTTCTTCCGCTTCTTAGGGTCATATCGTGATGTTGAACCTATAACCTACCTTAACAATAACAATACCATAACAACAATATCGAATGCAAAAATATTTTTTCAAATCCGACGGTTCCTGAGAATAGTGCGCTCAAATAAACAAACAGACCCTTTCGCTTTTTATTAGTATAGATATGGATTCAAAATGTAAAAATATATTATATCAATCTATCAAATGAAAAAAGTATGGGATAATGAGTATGTTGATTTTTGTATTATTATTGTGTATGTATATGGTCTAGTATTTGATTTATACGAGTATACTCTATAAACGTGCGTTACGTGTACATACTATGTACAATTCTATATATTTTTTTATACTACGTCGGGAGGCATACAAGCATACGGCCCACCTGATGTAAAGCGGGTACCGTAGCCACCACACGTAGGAACACAACAACCCTCTGGGGAGTTGTTATTTGGCTGCGGTTTTCTGTGAGGTTGAGGTACTTTCCCAGACGGGCTGCTTTGATGCGCCCTACCTCTCTTAAAACATCAGACCAAGACAAACAGACATGTTCATGCACACAAATGTTTGCCTTGTGTGGGAATCGAACCCACGAGCGTTGGTGTCAAAGTCACGACTGAGCCACCGAGCTCGTCAATCTCTCTATATGTCTACTAAATAAAAAAAATCGAATTTCTGTATTAAAATATAAAAGCAAAGAATAGTTTCACATTATCTATGTTGCAGTCGTTACTACTCGCTACGATCACCCCTACACATAAAGGAAGTAACCCATGCAGAGACCATGAGATTGATATTACGTAGTAACTCAATTCACTGCTACGGGTGGGGAGCCAATTAGAACGTGCAGCCCTTATTGGCTAGTTTGCAAATCTTACTTATCGTTTTATTGGTTAAAATATTCTCCCATTGGTCAGTAGGCTTGAATCGCTGCGATATATAAGTGCTAAAACACAACATTTTTGTGAGTCCGGGGCGCCTTTATGCGCAGGCAAGTGGTTTATTTGTTGATACCCCTATCCTTGTACACTCTAGGTCTGGACACATTTCTATTATGAACCATTAGAAGAATGATCTTTTAGTACTATTGATATGTTAAATGAAGATCTCAAAATACTATGTAGTGACATGCGGCAATTACCATGACGAGATATGACGAGTGACGGTAGCGTAGTGGTGAAACTAGCTAGTTTCACTAGCTGTTACGTTACTTTGACACTAACGCTCGTGGGTTCGGTTCCCACACATGGCAAACATTTATGTGCATGAACATGTCTGTTTGACTTGTACTGGTTATTTTTAACCCGCCGAGTTCCGCAGTTACCGTTATTCAGTATATATGTCATAAGCGAGTGGACTGATTTGACCACCCGGAACCCGTAGGTGGGGCGAATCAAAGCTGTCCATCTGGGCAAGTACCTCAGCTTTGCAGAAAACGGCAACCAAATAACAACTCCCCCTAGAGGGTTGTTGTGTTCCTGCGTGTGAGTGAGGTCACCAGTAAGCTCCTAAGGATTTGTTGTGTAGCAGCAGACGTGGGATTGCGCGAGTGATACATTAATTGCACGCGTTTATAGGCTACGGTAATCGCTTTAGCTCAGGTGGGTCGTGTGCTTGTATGCCTCCCGGTGTTGTATAAAGAAAAAAAATGAGTTGCACTCCGGGAGTGCCGGCAGAAGTGAAAACTTGAACATTAACTTTGTGCATTTTTGAATATTTTGGAATGATTAGGGAATAATTTCGTACGAATTGTTTTATTTATCAGTATGAGAGTACTATCATGTATGTAGTAAAATACAATATTCATTTATTGCGCTATCGTACACAAACATGACAATTTATATTAAAAATTACATTAAAAATTTAACACTTCAGAACTATTACAATTATTTTACATTAAAAAGTGTATCTCTTAGGAAAATCAACTTTCATCCATAATTTCAACTACTCTTTCACCATCATCATCATCAACAATCTCTAAAACTCAAACACACACGCACACTCGCGCAAGCCCTGCGCCGCTTAAACCAAACAGCGATGTTGATAAACTACGTTGAACGAAACGCGTAAGCGCCAAGAATTTCATGGCGCTTACAACGTTTTGGTCGCGAGAAAATAATGCCCTATGAATCATTATTTATTCGTAGCCTATGAACGATCTAGCGCTTCATGTTTTAATGGTTTACTTAGCATGTTATTCTTACGATTAACGTCTACAACGCCTGATGATGCCTCCTGGAGAGGCGAAACACGTGTCGCAGCGACGACCAGTCCAGTCGTGGCAGCGACGGTGGTGGTGGGGCCATGCGGATTCTGTTCCAGATGGCGGACGACCGCAGCAGCCGAGGCAGAGACTACCGGAGCAGCCATGGCAGCGTCGGCATGTTGCACGTACTAACAGTAGTGGGTGGGTGCCGGCCGGCGCTAGGCCGCATGAACTAATTAGTGGCGGAAGCACACAAAGCAGGTTAGATCAAATTACATGTAAATTTGACTTTCGCAAAATAACGCCTAAATCTATCCTATTAATATTATAAATGCGAAAATTTGTATGTATGGATGTTTGTTCCTATTTCACGCTTAAACGGCTAAACGGATTTGAATTAAATTTGGCAGGTAGACAGATTATGATCTGGATTAACACATAGGCTACGTTATTTGGCTCCACGCCGGCGGAGCCGCGGGCAGCACCTAGTTAAGTATAAATATGGGATCTTTTAAACGAAGCGTGAAGAAGCATCTTGCGGGTCAGCATGGCAGCGTCAACTGACAGGATACTGTGTAGTATTTTGTCAGTTGCGATTTGGGCTCCTCTTTCGCTTACCATCAGGCAAAGAGGAGCCGCTATGCTGAACTAGTATGAAAAAAAAGCTAAGAGAGGTAGGGCGCATATTATTAAGGTAAATTCGATATTATGGGGCTGTAAAGATCTTTACAGCTATAACCATCTTCACCAGACGCCACCGGTTTCCAAATGGGGTTCTGTTGAAAGAAAGGTAATGCGATTCGATCGCAAGTGTTGAATCACGGATATAGAGATACTGTTTGAAATATTCATTCAGTTATCGACGAGAACACACCGGCCGTGAAAAAGTTAAAATATTTACGTTCAGCGGCCTTACGGAACGAGCTATTTTGGTAGGGGGACAGGCACGACCGACCTCGCGGGTGTTAACAGCCACGACTGTTGTTCATACCTGTGGCAAATTATTGACTGAACGGTTTTATTCTGGTCTGAGTCCGAACACAAGGTTATGCTCATGTGCTTTGCTAAAATAATATAGTTTTTTGGGGTAACTCATCAATACCTCATTGCGAGTGCTAACCTGCATGTTGTGTATCTGATATCTTTAAATGAAACTCAAATTTTAAACTGAAACTGACTGAGGAAGTATCTCCACTTTACAGAAGACTCCTATTATTATGAGTAAGAGAGGTTACTAGAAAACTAGAGTAGATATAGACCGCGACCATTCTGGCATTGTTCGCTTTCAAAGGCTGCGGTATGTCATCAGGCAAACAGTGTATATTTGCCCTCTCAGATTTTTTTGTACCACAAGCATACGGCCTGTCTAATAGTAAGCTGTTACCGTAGCCTATAGACACTCGCAACATCCGGGGTTTTAATCGTCCATTCCCCATCCTGTAAAAACCTTTTTACGGCAGGGAGTTCATTTCACAACTCTCGTACAACTTCAACTTCAGAAAAGTTTTCTACCGAGAACTCGAGACGAGTTCTCGGTAGAAAACTTTTCTGGAAGGGCAGAGTACGCGACCATTGCGGCTGCAGTGTGCAAGAATGAATTAATAACTTATTGTATAAAATATATATCAGTCGATTGGAGTTAGTTTTAGTGTTTAACAGATCCCGATACTACTACCCACTGCTGATAACCCATAGGATGTCTCTTCAAACGAAGTGGTGTCACTTAGCGCTTGCTCGGATGTACTACACCTTGCGGATTGGCAGAAGCCGGTGTTTACATATCTACCTGCATATTGTCTATCATAAGCATACCTGTACGTATACGCAGTGCATCCCGCTAAGTAACAGAGGAGGTTCTGGTGAGAGAAGTCAGGCACATCAAAGTAGATCGTTCGGCGAAGTACCACTTCACAACCAATCAATTCCGGCCTATACATTTTTTTATACAACGTCGGGAAGCCTATAGGTATACGGCCCACTTGATGCAAAGCAATTACCGTAGCCTATGAACGCTTGAAATACATTAAGTATCACTCGCGAGATGACACTTGTGTTGCTAACACAGCAATTTCTTGGGAGTTTAATGGTGACCTCACTCGCACGCAGGAACACAACAACCTTCCAGAGGGTTATTATTTGGCTGCGATTTTCTGTGTGGGTACTTCCCCAGACGGACTACTATAACGCGCCTCAACTCTTTTAAAAACACTCAGACCAAGACAAACAGACATGTTAATACGCACAAATGTTTGTCCTGCGCCACCGAGCTACTCAAAACGCAACATGACACACAACACAGGCAATCAACTCCCTGAGCGTTGTTGTGTTCCTACGGATGAGTGTGATTACAAAACTCCTGAAGATTTGCTGCGTTGCGCGGCAATACGCGATTATGCTGCAAGCATTTGTAGACCAACTTATATTATTATACTACACACATATAAGTAAGTTGCAGCAAAAACATATAATGTAAAAATCTAGCCTGACTGCTTGCGAGCTCGGAGGCACTCTAAATAATTAAAGCTAACCAAAGACAGACGATCGATATTGCTTAACTTGTGTCTTTGATTAGACTTATAAGCTTAACGAGGTCTAGACTTCCTCTGGCCCCGACTGCTGTGCAGAGCTGCGTGAATTTATTAATTGTCCGGTTTGTAAAATAGGTTAGGCCTATTTGTTTTGCAAAAGCCTATAGATCTAAGGGTACTTGACGTAGAACACTATGATGTACTTATGTGATGAATGGAGTAACGTACCGAAATGGTCGTGCTTGTCACATTCTCCTAATTTACTGGAAACTACTATAAGATGCTTTATGGTTGTTTCTCATCGTGATATTTGCCAATTGAGAGTAATTCATTCTGATGACAATACAAAAATATGCTATGTATTATCAAGATGTTATAATCATCATATCAGCCGAAGGACTTCCACTGCTGAACATAGGCCTCCCCCTTAGAGGAGCCGATGGATGCAAGCGGCACACGACCGCCGCTTACATGTGCCATTTACATCCATCGCCTCCCTGCGATCTTCATAAGATCGTCGGTCCATCGTGTGGGGGGCCGTTTTCCTGTTCGCCATTCGAGAACTTTTCTGCCCCAACGGCCATCGGTTCTCCGAGCTATGTGGCCGCCCACTGCCACTTCAGCTTGCTGATCCTTAGAACCACGTCGGTAACTCTAGTTCTACTACGGATGTGTTCATGTCTGAATCTATCTCGTAGAGAAACGCCGAGCATTGCTCTTTCCATTGTACGATGTGAAACCTTGGGCTTCCGTATGACGCCTCTTAGTAAGCGACCACGTTTCTGTGCCGTAAGTCATCACTGGCAACATACACTGGTCGAAGACTTTTGTCTTGTGACATTGTGGTATTTTGGACGAGAAAATCTTTCGCAAATTTCCAAACGCTGCCCATCCGAGTTGGATTTGTTGAGAGACCTCTTTCTCTAAGTTGAATCTATCTACCTGGACTGTCTGTCGTAAGTAGATATACTCATCAACAACTTCAAGAACCGAGCTCCCAACTGAGACTGGAGTGGGTAGAACTTATATTCGACATGATCTTCCTTTTGTCTGTATTCATTTTAAGACCCACTCGTTGGGATGCTCTGTCGAGATCTCCAAGCATTGTGTTCAAATCCTCCAGCGATTACGCCATGATTACTAGATCATCGGCAAATCAAAGGTGAGCGATATACTCGTTGATATTGATGCCGTATCCTTTCCAGTCCAGTAGCTTGTAAACATCTTCCAATGCAGCCGTGAACAGTATCGGTGAAATAACGTCTCCCTGTTTCGCTCCTCTCTGTAATTGGATAGGTCTCGTACTCTGGTCCTCTAGTTAGATCGACATGGTTCATATATATTCCTTAACACTTCGATATACCTATAATCAACGGGGCACCGCTGGAGAGAATGGAGCACAGCCCAAGTCTCGATCGAATCGAAAGCCTTCTCATTGTCCTCAAACGCTAAGTATAATGGCTGGTTATACTCTTCAGTCTTCTGTATAACCTGCCACAGCGTATGTATGTGGTCTATGGTTGAGAATCTACTTTCCAGAAATCGGCTTATACGGGAGGTTGAAAGTCATCAAACCTGCATGCAAGACGATTCGTGATGACCCTTGAGATGAGCTCAGAAGAGAGATGGGTGTATACTTTTTTAATAAGGGTTTTTCGCTCTTCTTAAAAAACAACACCACCACGCTTCTGCCCCATGCTTGTAGCGCTTTGCCCTCCAGGATGACGGAATTGAAGAGCTTCTGAAGGACCTTAAGTATTTATTATTAAGATATTCCACCCAATTTCAGATGTTCCCATGTGATTCCGTCATCGCTCAGAGCTTTGCTGTTCTTGAGCTATTTAAGAGCCATCCTAATCTCGTACAGGCTGGTGTCCGGAATATATTGGGGTAACTCCGCGGACATTAACACCATCTTTTTATTGCAAAAGAGAGCCATAAGAGCTATCTACAAACTTGGTCCCCGGGAGAGCCTTAAAGAAAAATTCAAAGAAATAAATATTTTAACAGTCGCATCGCAATATACACACATCAAAAGTGTCTAGGGATCAACATATATTTTTGCAATAACTTTTCTCCTGATTGATATTAATTAAAATTTTCTTTAAGGATTCATCAGATAAAGTGTTTTCGTTTGTCTACAGTAACGATAAACCAAGTCACCTTTGCATTAATAAAGAAATTTGCCATTTTCATAATAAAGGGATTTTTGACATTTGAACCACTAACATTAAAGTTCGAAAAAAAGACTGAAATAACAGTTTTCTTTAAAATTTTATTGGGTAACTTAAACAATTAATAATCCGTGTTTCTACCGCGAACACTAACAACACAAGAACATCGGTTTGGCATACTCAAAATGAGTTCATCCAAATCACGCTGTGGAATGGCCGCCCATGTTCGTTGCAACAACAAAAAAAGGTCTTCTTGCGACTGGATACCCTCCATATTCGGCAGAGCTCTTCTCTGTAGCATATCCCATGCATGCTCAATCGGGTTCAAGTCTGGCGACTGAGCAGGCCAGGGCATGACATTGATGTTAGCTGCGGCGAGAGTCTGTCTAACAACTCTTGCGGTGTGCGGTCGTGCATTATCATGCATTAACTGAAATAAGGGACCGATTTGCACTTGTAGAGGAACGATGACGTCTGATACAATCGTCTCAGCATAAATTTGAGCGTTGAGATTGCCTCTGATCCAAATCAACTCAGTTCTTCCGCCGATCCAAATACCCGCCCATACCATGATGGTTCCACCACTATAAGGATGGACTTCCTGGCAGGATTTTAATCGCTGTTGGCGTCCAGGGGTTCTCCAGTGTCGTATACGTCTTGTATCCGGTCTCATACCAAAACGAGACTCATCAGAAAAGCACACGAAACGCCATTGTTCTTCTGCCCAATTTCTGTGTTCAAGAGCCCATTGATATCGAATCCTACGATTGTGCATTGCTATAGGTGGTACCCTTAGCGGTCTTCGGGAATGAAGGTTCACTTCATGCAAGCGGTTTCTGACTGTTTGGTCGCTAATTAAGTTCCCTGAAGAGTGATGAAGCGTCACGGCTAACATCATGGCGGTTATTGTTGGAGCTCTTCGAGTTGTGATTTGAATGTATCGGTCTTGTCTCCGTGTGGTGCAGCGATACCGTCCTCCATGGCGCTCAGCCACGGTACCAGTGCTTCGGTAACGTGTCCAAAGTCGACTGATAACACTCTGACTTGTATTCAGAGCTAAAGCCACAGTACGTTGCCGGGAACCAGCTTCTATCATTCCCACGTGTTGTTAGTGTTCGCGGTAGAAACACGGATTATTAATTGTTTAAGTTACCCAATAAAATTTTAAAGAAAACTGTTATTTCAGTCTTTTTTTCGAACTTTAATGTTAGTGGTTCAAATGTCAAAAATCCCTTTATTATGAAAATGGCAAATTTCTTTATTAATGCAAAGGTGACTTGGTTTATCGTTACTGTAGACAAACGAAAACACTTTATTTGATGAATCCTTAAAGAAAATTTTAATTAATATCAATCAGGAGAAAAGTTATTGCAAAAATATATGTTGATCCCTAGACACTTTTGATGTGTGTATCTATGAAAATCTTTTGTATGTCCATAAAAATATAGACTCATTTTGTAAAAAGAGTGATACTCATAGCATAAATACTAGATATCAATATAAGATAAGCATAATCTTGTGTTACATGCAAGCCGTCTCCACAAAATAAGTAATTCTTTTATGGGGCAATGTATACGGTTCTATAACAAACTTCCCAGCAATATAAGAGACTTGTCATTAAACAAATTTAAAACTACTATTAAAGCCAAATTGTGTAGCAGGACATATTATAAAGTATCTGACTATATTAATGATAAAAATGCCTGGGAGTGAGTCGATCCAATTATAATGTAATTAATAAAATATGTAAATTTGTTTGGACACCAAAAGAGGGATGCCTGAGTTTTTTGGCAGTATTTTTATCAGTGCTCACCTAGTCATAAACTGCACGGTAGGGGAAAAAATTGTGACGATTCCAAACAAATGTAGCCATTTTTACGGAATAAAAAGATTTTGACTTTGATCCTCGATGTAGTTTCGGCTTAATTTGGCTATTGGGTCTGATGTCGAACCAGAAGTGGGTTCTGGTTATTTGGTATATTACTATCCATAGAAACTCTCAATCTCCCTCATGATCTCTGGTTTGGACGAGACAATGTCGCCATTCTTGGTCAGCAGTTGCGTTAACTGGCTTTGACCAACAGACAGATTCCTTGCGAACACTTTGGAGCCTTTATCTGCTTAATGGTCTCTTCAATACTTTTTGTATTGTATCATATAGATGATATAATAAATATTTGGCAATTCGAAGATCAATCCAGCGAGTGGTGAGCGCCATCTGCTAAGTAGCAATCATATATAATCATCGATGTATATGATAGTCATGGCAGGCGCTTGTCTCTGTTCTGTAATAGTCTAATACCATGCTTCCTAAAGTGTCGATTAAAACAAATAAGAATCAGATTTAAATTTAGTTAGGCAGGGGGTCAACGGAGAACAAAAAATATGTAGGCAAGGGGTCTACGGGACAAAAACGATTGGAAATCTCCGGCTAATACAATAAACCCTCCATATGTAATGTCAGTAGCCCATAATTTTCAGATTTATTGGCAGTAGTCCATGCTATTATAATGTTGTTATGATATATTCCGGTTTATGAGACTTCCACATCGATGTAATTTGTAAATATCAGCGCCAACTAATTCCAATAAGGGTACTAGACAACTAAAAAATATACACATTATTTTTGTAAATACGTGCTTTCAATTCCGACATTGAAACTCTCAGATAAGACAAACATATCTTCATTTACACAAATGATGATCTTGCCCGAGAATGGAACCCACAACCTTTGTTGTCAAAGTCGTCATTAGTAGCCACTCGGCTACCGGTTTTATTATGGTGAGAGACCATCAATTGGTGGCGATAGGGTCTCTTCAATGGATATGGATGGAATTAACGCTCGGAAGATGATAAGGGACTCTTCAATGGTTGGCAAAAGCCCAATGATTGTGAGCTCATTTGATTTATTAAAGTAATTACCAGATCAGCTCTTTTAGCAATATAGCCTGTTCATTTATGTTCATAGAAATCATCATTTTTCCTTCTATCATGCGTAGTTTCCTTCTATACAGAACTGAAGTCAGTTCCTAAAATCGAATATCATATTTATATAGCCAATTAAACTATTTAATAACTTGGAATTGGCACCCAAAACCCATAATGTTCACTACATATAATTATGGATTATAAAATGACCATGGTTACTAAATCATTAGGTAGATAAACCTCAGTTGAACCCTACAACAAGAACCTTGAAAACTTCCGTCATGTAGCAACTGTTGTTATTTAAGTTTCGAAATATCAATTGCTTGTAATAAATAGCTGTGTATGTAACAGTAATTCGTCATGGTTTATGTAAACTGAGTGAGTAGATAAGGTTATTTTTAGTGTAACCGATGTGATATTATTGCATAAGAGGGGGATAAACATTAACCATGGGGAAAAAGGTCAATTCACCAAGACTGCGGGTCAGGTGATGATAAAAAGGGGCTATATTTATTTTTTGTTTTATACAACGTTATGAGCAGCAGCATCTACGTAAACGAGCAAAGTTTGCAATTGTGATTTTTTTCAATTTCGAAGTTTTAATGGAAATATGTGGTCATAGAGAGCGTTCATAGTTATTATTCTAAAGGCAGTCGCGCGTAGGGTTACCATCTGACTGGTTTTAAAAGGGACTCCGTCCGGATCATTTATCACTGGATTGTTTGTCAGGTTACATGATAAAGTGTGCAGACAAGTAAGGCGTTATGGCCTACCCCACGCAATTTGCCCCAAAGCAAAGTGTGGTTTTCGCCTTTGCTTTTTCATTTTTCTCAATGCTTGTTGTCACACCCGTTTAGCTGAATTACTGAAGAACTGTGAGTATACTTTTGTGCTGTACCTATACCCGAACATAGAATGGAGTTTTCCACTTATGACTTCGAAGGACAGAAATAGACTAACAAGTGAATCAATTAGAGCAATATTACATACTCAATACAACTTTATAGTACCTATGTACCGTGTGCCGAATTTCACACTGGAATATCTTCAGATAAAAGATCGTTGGTAACGGCCAAAAATATAATGTGCACAAAATTTAATAAATGTAATAATAAAGTTATAAATTTCAAACTATTACTTTCAGATAGGTTTTTTAGCAATTAGGATTGTTACTGCTTGGAATTGGCTTTTGGATTTCAAGCTCTTTTCAGCCCTAGTCGAGCGGTGATTACCTTAGACGAGTATTTCGTTTATATATATATATATATATATTAGTACATTGCGAATGTGTGAGAATTTAATGGGCTATTTCAATTAAATCTGGATGGATTATTGGTACTGGCCTATTACAGGAGATGGAGGGACGCCTGCTATAAGTATCATATATAATTGCTATTTCCGGCAATTGCTATTATATTTCAGTTTAACATTATTACAGTGGAATATCTATAACTCGAATGCCAAGAGAAATGCAACAAAAAAAAATAAGGTTAATGAGTATTCGACTTAACGAGAAATTTCGACATAGTAAGGCGTTATTTCTATAAGTAGTATAAGAAGTAAGAAGTATATGTTTTGACTTGTAAAGTCAAATTTAAATAACAATTCGACTTAAGTTTTTAAGACTTAAGATATTAAAAGAAATTCTGTACATATTAGTGAAGTGAACTGTACTGTACAAACAACTAAAAAAAAATTGTCATCATCTTTTAATTTAAGCAATTTGCAGATTTTTAATCAATTGTTTCAAGTTTAATCAAATAATGGATCGAATACATTGATTCGTATCCTTGCAAAATTTTGGCGTCATTCTTAATTATTGTAGACAAAGTGCTTGCTGGTAATACGTATTCAGCTGCCATTTATTTTCATGCCAGTCTTTACCGTATTGATAAAGCCGATTTTACACGTAGAGTTAAAAGTCTTTAGTTTCCTTTTAGCTAGAATCGTGACATTTGGTAAAAAGTAATGTCATATAGCACAAGTAAAGGAAAAAAACCGAAAACCGTAAATTTGTAGCTACGTTATAAAAAAAAATTTGCGAAAATATTTTTTACGGAACCCCCGGTGCGCGAGTCGGACTCGCACTTGACGGGTTTTATTTTAAATATGTATACAACGTCGGGAGGCATACAAGCATACGGCCCACCTGATGTAAAACGGTTACCGTAGCCTAATAACGCTTGAAATATATTAAGTATCACTCGCTCGATGATACCTCTGCTGCTAATATGGTAACTCCTTAGGAGCTTACTGGTGACCTCACTCACGCGCAGGAATACAACAACCTTCTAAGGAGTTGTTATTTGACTGCGTTTTTCTGTGAGATGAAGGTACTTTGCTGCGCCCTACCTTTTTTTAAAAATGTGCTATATTACGAGTATATTATAATAAAACCGCGTGGTCTATTGGAAACAAGGCGTGTTTTCCTGTGGGAGTAGGAAGTAGTAGAAGAAGAAGAACAAGTATACGACCCACCGATCTAAACGGTTACCGTTGTCTATAAACGCTTGCAATACATTAAGTATCACTCGCGCGATGCTATCTCTGCTGCTAATATGGTAACTCCTTATGGAGCTTACTGGTGACCTCACTCACGCGCAGGAATACAACAACCTTCTAAGGAGTTGTTATTTGACTGCGGTTTTCTGTGAGATGAAGGGGCTTTGATGCGCCCTACCTTTTTTTAAAAATGTGCTATATTACGAGTATATTATAATAAAACCGCGTGGTCTATTGGAAACAAGGCGTGTTTTCCTGTGGGAGTAGGAAGTAGTAGAAGAAGAAGAACAAGTATACGACCCACCGATCTAAACGGTTACCGTTGTCTATAAACGCTTGCAATACATTAAGTATCACTCGCGCGATGCTATCTCTGCTGCTAATATGGTAACTCCTTATGGAGCTTACTGGTGACCTCACTCACGCGCAGGAATACAACAACCTTCTAAGGAGTTGTTATTTGACTGCGGTTTTCTGTGAGATGAAGGTGCTTTGATGCGCCCTACCTTTTTTAAAAAATGTGCTATATTACGAGTATATTATAATGAAACCGCGTGGTCTAAGGGAAACAAGGCGTGTTTTCCTGTGGGAGTAGGAAGTAGTAGAAGAAGAAGAACAAGTATACGACCCACCGATCTAAACGGTTACCGTTGCCTATAAATGCTTGCAATACATTAAGGGCGATGCCATCTCTGCTGCTAACAGAGCAACTCCTTTGGTGCTTACTGGAGACCACCACTCACACGCAGGAACACAACAACCCCCTATATTTATGCACACAAATATTTGTCCTGTGTGGGAATCGAACCCACGAGCGTTGGTGTCAAAGTAGCGTAACAGCGCGTTTCACCACTTCATTGTTTCATTGCGCCACCACACTTGTTAAATACTTTATTTTGTGTGAATCTATAGGGATAAACACAATTTATTGGGACTATATCTAATGAATAGACTTTCCAGTAACGTTGAATGAGTTTTAGCCATGTATCCGAAACCAGTAATTTAAATAGACCAAGACTTCTCACTATTTATTATTCCATGTTTCTATTCAATCAATGGAAATTCTTTACGTATTGAGTACAAGATAATTTTGGTAACTACGTTGACGCAAGGATCCAACTACTCTTTATACTTTGACAGACATCTTAACCACAGCGACAAATGGGTTTATGTAATTTTGTTCATAACAAAGGGAGCATTAGCCTTTCTAAGAATCGGAGGCAGTTACTGGCAAAACAATAAATCTTCAAATTAATTTACACACGCCGATCATTTGAAACAATCGCTCCTGAATTTGATACTGTAATGTCCCAAAAATACATACAGTACGATTAAATATGACAAAGTACTCTATATGAAAAGCGTAGTTAACTCGCGAACACGCTGTTAACTTTTGGAACTCTGTCGCATTTATCAGGTGTGATGTAAGTGCAATGAAATGCAGTACAGTGGATGTATCAATTGGGAATGTATTCGTCTTTTTCTATCACATTGTTCTGTGTGATGTCGGAATGCGTAAGCAGTATCAGGTAGATTGTGAGCTACGGGCTCCGCTCGCCAGCGAGTGCAGTGCAGTCGGTTCAGTGTCGTGTTGAAAGGCAGAGGTGACGTTTGTGCGCTGCGGTGTAGTTTCCCATTCACGTATTTACAAACTTACGTGTATTTTGTTTTGACAGTGACATACTTTGTTTAATGTCTGCGGGTCTCAAACTATGTTGTAGTCGATATTTCTGACCAATAATTAATTAATTGTTTGGTTTAACTATAGTTTTAATTTCTGTGTCGGTGTTAACCTTGTGTTTGTTGATTGATGTGCGTTTTTCGGCGGGAGTTAATTTGGGCGCGTATGATGTAAGCGGCCGGAGTCCCGGGTTCGAGTCCCGTGTTATGATGGAACTAATGAGGTGTTGAACTGCGATGCATACTTCTATGATGATGGTAAGTAAGTCACGATGAAAACTTTTGACAATTTTCTCATTAATTTAAAAACGTTAAATATATTAATGTTTGCAGAGTATGAGGACTATATATTTACGTATATATTGACAAAACATTGCTAAGTAATACATAATACAAATCGACATTCATTAGACATGTCGACTTGGGCTTCCGTTCTCAGAGGCTTGAATTAGTCGGCGATAAGCGCTTGTATATTTTTTACTAGACACGATGTTTTTTTCTTCATATTCTTGCGTGGTTACGTCTTAGAATACAGAGTTACTGTAATTACACGTGTAGTAGTTTGTGATTCAGGTTTTTAATACACAGTTAAAACGAGTTTGGTTTAAATTCTGCGTAGACATACCTATTACCTGAATCGTGTTGTAGTTCATACTAGATAGTTAAACCGCCTTTACGTAAATTATTTGTATTTATCTGACTAGACTTAAGATACAAGCATACAGCTTAATTGGATACTAAGCTTGTGGACGTCTACAATACAATAAAGTGGTTGTCACTACTGTCGCTCACCCAGCAACTATCAAGAGTTTCCTAGTAACTTCCCTTCCTTGCAGGAACACTCAATTCTCCAAGGAGTTGTTACCTGTGGTCTTCTTCATGGTGAACTTCCCTAGTCGAACTGCTTAGTGAATATTGTAGTGTACTAATTATTTTGCTAGGACATCAATTCCATTGTACTGAAATTACTAATGCCAATGCGCTTCGCAAGGTTTAAGTTTCACGCCCCTTGCCCACGATTTTAGTCTATCTGCAGATAATAAAAAATAACTAGTCGATGCTTGCTTATCGAAATTGTTGAAATATTCTAAACAAATGTATACTAAATATCATCAAATAATACTGATAGTATTGACTGTATTTTGGCAAGAATTGATTATATTTAAGCTGAATACTAACTATTGAGGATTCCGTAGAAACACAAGTCAAAAACTAAAACTGCATCAATAAAAAAGATTTACAAGGTTACATTTGGCAGCAATTAACAAAGAGTAAGGATAGCCAGATCTCAAATCTTCAAACAATCTGAATGCTTTATGGCTAAATCGCATGCCCAGAAGGATTAAGCTAATTATATGAAAATGCTGCTTTAGGTGGAAAATTTCTCAATGAGCACATTATGGTTACTCAAATGTAGCCAATATATTTCATAAGGTAGAAACAATAAGAAGATAGTTTGAATATTTTATGAGACGAGTTAAAGAAGGCCCTGAGGAAGATTCTGTCTATGCTAGAGAAAAAAAATGGAATGCCAGCAATGTACGTAACAAGCAGCCGTGGCAAGGGATTTGTGGTACAAACACAGCGGCAGCACAGAGAGCTATGGCAAGCAAAAGGTCAAGGCTACAAAGAAGAAAATGAGAAAAGTCATGCTACAAAGTTAATATAACAAAAAATAATATCGATTTTCTTTAATATGACATGACACGTGCGAATTTGCTACTGTTTCGTTACTAAGGATGATGAATATGTCTAAAATTATCCTTTCATGGTCCTCTGTTCCCTACCGTGACCTACTTTCATTTACTCCTAGTTAATTTATATCTTAGTTCACATTCGTCCTCTTGTTTGGTCTTCCTTTCTTTCTGTATCCATACTCTTTTTCTAGTTGGATTTTGTCCTTCATTCGACACGTTTTTTCTGACCACGCATAAAATAAAGGTCCAATGAGTCTCTACGACAGTTTGCATGTTAGTAGCTATGTGGTTAACTTTTATTAATACCCACATAATTGTTTCATTACCACCATTGAAGCCAAGGTCTTTCCCATACAATTGTCCACAGGTGTATGCTATCCTATTATGAATGTTATGATTCATGAGACAAGGCTGAATTTAGTAAAAGTGTGATCGCGTAACTACCTAAGTATATCAATTTTGAATGGCCATTTGTGGATTATTTTCTATTACACACACACACTTATCTATGAGATCCTGCAAGTACTAAGTAATGTTTAAGAAAAATATAGTAGTAGTAATCTTTATTATAGAATTTATTAGGTTAGAATTAAATTAGGTTTTAGGGCTGCAGTTTTAAAAGCGATAGTCAAACGAAGTAGCTACCATAAGAATATCATGCAATTATTTACCAAGATTCTGATTTGAACGTTTTAATAAACGTTTATAAATGTATTTTATATCATGTCCTTTAAAAGTAAGATGAAACATCGTGAAACCCTAAAGAAATCATATTCACAGTCGTACGTCTAGGTCCAATTAAAGCGACCCAAGACTGTGAAGTCACCTCTCAGAAAACGTATCGAGCCAAGTAGACCGTCACTACATCGTAAGATTTAAATATCTGCATAATACAATACAATAAAGAAATCAAAAACGCATCGGACTGAGCTACACATATCTCAGTCCTTGAAGAACCAAGTCTAATGCGTTACCTGTATTAACCTACGACATGGAAATATGATTTATCACGGTGATTATATGATATACATTCTGTGTACTAAGTATCGGGAATTTGTCAATAAAACAAAAAATACAAATTATTCATCTAAATTTATTTTATCGCCTTCAAAGTAGGCCCCATCGCTTGCAATACAACATCTCCACCGCTTCACCCAGTCTTCCATACATTTTTCATAGGCTATTTGCGGTATGGCCTTTAGCTCATTCAGCGAATTTTCTTTTATGGCTTCTATCGACTCAAAACGTTTTCCTCGAAGTGGTAATTTTAACTTGGGAAATAAAAAAAAGTCAGACGGAGCCATATCAGGTGAATACGGTGCTTGGTCGAGAACTTTTGTTGAATTTTACGCTAAAAACTCTTTCACTATAATGGCTGTGTGTGATGGTGCATTATCATGGTGCAGCATCCATGAGTTGTGTTGCCACAAATCTGGACGTTTTCGGCGGATACTCTCACGCAAACGCTTCATGACGCCTAAATAATATTCTTTATTCACTGTTTCTCCCTCTGGAAGGAATTCGGAGTGAACCACACCACGGTAGTCAAAAAAAACTGTCAGCATCACCTTGATTTTGGAGCGACTTTGCCTCGGTTTTTTGGGTTTCGGCTCGTTTTCGAGACGCCATTCTGAAGACTGTTGGCTTGTTTGCATGTCGTACTCATAAACCCATGTCTCGTCGCCAGTTATTATATGTTTCATAAAGGTCGGATCCGTAGAAGCTCGGGAAACCATGTCTTCAGCGACATGCTTTCGCTGCGCTTTTTGAACAAAATTGAGCTCTTTTGGAACTAGTCGAGCGGCGACGCGTTTCATGCCTAAAATGTCAATGAGAATGTTGTGGACGGACTTAAAAGATATGTTCACCTCACTAGCCAACTCTCTCAGACTCATACGTCGATTTTCGAGCACTAGCTTCTTGATTCTGTCGATGTTTTCTCTGGTCGTAGCGGTTGAAGGTCTACCAGAACGAGGCAAGTCTATTACTACTTCTCGGCCTTCTTTAAAAGCCTTATACCATTCATAAGCCCTTGTTTTCGATATACACGATTCGCCGTAGGTATTTCGCAACATTTTTAGTGATTCACCACATGAAATATCATTTGAAACACAAAATTTAAGGCACACTCTTTGTTCAACAATATTTTCCATTGTAAAAATCGCCGAGGACTCAAAACTATGACCAACAAAAAGTGTAGTTTAAAACAAATTAAATGACAGATCCCGCTCAAATTTTGCGCGCTAAATCAGTACAGTGCTACCAACATGCAGTAAAAAAATTAGAACGACCTCTTTTACGCGGGTCTTTTTATTGACATATTCCCGATACTTTTTACACAGAGTAGTATGTATGATAATAACGGTGATGTTACATATAAAGGCCTGGAAAGGATGAGGGGGCTTTCCCTTTACATGGTACGTATGGCCTCAAAAGAGTTAGATATGGAAAACGAAGGACCTGAATATGGTTGAAATCCTATATCTAGCAATGAGTAGATGTCTGATACCAATGATTATGATTTTGCCATGACGTACTCGATGCGACATGCCCACTTCTAATGCAGCTTCCTCAAAAGCTTAAAACAGAAACGCAATAACATTTCAGGGCTTTGTTATTTAGTTGTAGCAACTGTGTGTCCGTTAATGGCTAAGGAGATTACTTGGTCCGTTTATGAACAAGTCTCATATTTAGCTTTGAAAATTAAACACATGCATGCGTACAATTAATTTAACCTAAATGGTTAGGCCATTCAGAATTCCCTCGGTAGGAGACGATCTTTGCTACAGCTTCATTTAGAAGTCATCAAAATAAACGTATAAAAAAACAATGTGTGCAATTGAACGATAAGGACATCCCATGTGAGGATACGATCGTGGCTGCAGCGTTAGCTCATGCAAATGAAGGTCATGTTTACCTATTAAACTTAAATGAATATGTAAAGTTTCGTGTCTGTATAATTAACTTCTGAGGCGATTCACTGTGAGGAGACGATTCTGGCTGGAGAGTCAGCTCGTTTCGTCCACATAATTAACTTTCAAACTAAAACGAACATACATGCCAAGTTTCATATCAGTGCAAATTAACAAAACTTGGCTGTAGCATTTAGTCATTTTCCAGTCTTCAGAATTGAGCGAATAGTCAAATTTCAGCTCAATGTAACAAATGAAGGTGGTTACAGTTGGATTGTAAAATGTATACTATTATTTTATACTATGTCGGGAGGCATACAAGCATACGGCCCACCTGATGTAAACCGGGTACCATAGCTTATAACGCTTGCGATATATTAAGTATCACTCGTGCGATACTTCCTCTGCTGCTTACACAGCAACTCCTTGGAAGCTTACTGGTGATCTCACTGACACGCAGGAACACAGCAACCTTCTAGGGAGTTGTTATTTGGCAGCGGTTTTCTGTGAGGTGAAGGTACTTCCCCAGACGGGCTGCTTGATGCGCCCTACCTATCTTAAAACATCCAGACCAAGACAAACAGACATATTCATGCACACAAATTTTTGCCTTGTGTGGAAATCGAACCCAGGAGCGTTGGTGTCAAAGTCGCGTCATTCACGACTGAGCCACCGAGCTCGTCAAATATAAATACTAAGTGTACAGATCAGCAATTAATTTCTGTGAAGTTAAACTAGAAAAAATAAATTACCTCTCTGATTGTATTTGTAGATTTAGTTTAAAGCAGATTGATTAGAGATGGGAATGGTAATCCCCAATTTCTTTAATATAATATTACAGTCATATTAGCCTTTATTTTTCCTATGAGACTATCTAAAGTGGTCACAGATAGAATGGCCATTACAAAACTAAAATATAATTGTAACTACACATTTACAATGCTTTAATGAATGTGTATCCATCTAACACAAAAAGACCAAGATCTGCTCTATAAAATACATATTACTTTATATGCAACACTAAATTATTATGTGAATGTAACGGATGAATAGATTTACGTAATGCTATAGCAAAGATACGCGTAATGAACGCTGGTCGCTGCGTAACGTCAGAATTGTTTTGGATCATTCGAGATCTCAACTAGCAATTTAATGGTGTATTTAAACCTATTCTTAAACTTGTAATCATAACGTTTGAACTTCTTAAACATGTTTTCATTACGGAACAAATAATCATAAGATTGCACAATGTACTAAATGTACAGATCAGCAACTCATTTCTGTGAAGATAAACTAGAAAAAATAATTACTCTCCGGTTGTAACTTAAAATTACTACATTTATGTGTTTGTTTTTTGATTAGGCAAGATAACTTCTGCCGCCATTTTAAAATTAGTTGTAATGTTTAAGATAATGCCTTCTGAATTTTGAGATATACGTACTTATGTTTAACGTGAGCATATCAGTGTTCAATTCATTCGGTTTTGCCATTCCAAAAAGTATACTCCATTTCAAAATACAGAAGCAATCGCTATAAGCAATAATTCATCGGAGTTCATACAATAAAATGTCTCCCGAGGGCCCCTTACACCATTCATGTAGAGGAGATTTCTTATCCAGCTGTTTTAAATGGTCTGCCTCGTTCAGTTTATTACTCGTATTGTTAGTTCTTCATTTATTGGATTTGTTTTCATTTGCATTCTCATAATTATTCCTTGAGAATATAATATGTTTAATTATGAGAAGAAATAAAATCCAAGTAGTACATATATATATGTACTACTTAGGTTTTATTTCTTTTTAAATCTTCATTTTGATTTAATATCTATAATCCTCGATTGAATAAAAATTCACAGGCACGGTAGTGTTGCATTACCAACTTGCTACTTTTAAAGGATTAAAACTAACCTTATTTTAAGGGATTTGTGATATAAGCATTATCATAAGGGTTAGTGTGCTTGGCTTTGCTGTGTGCTTCACAAAGCGACGCGAAATGTAGCATATAGGCACCGACTCCACTTTCGCGCTCTCTCTGAACTGTGTAGGTAATTTTTGTGTAGTAGATAAGTTCTATATGTACAACGCGAAAGCAGAAGGATGTAGGTGCCGAAAAAGACCTAGATTCATCTAGCACTTGAAATATCGTGTACACGTAACATGAGATGCCAACAAATAATGAATTATTTTATGTTATCAGTTACCTGCATGCCTTTGCCATCCTTTCTGTTAATTTGCACATTAAATCTTTCGAAGTCAGGTGTAAGAACATTGCATTTCAGTGATTTATCGTATCTGGTTTAAATTGAATCTACTTGGACGGTTTTCTTATTCAAGTAGGTATTATTACTAAGTCTTTTGTGTCAAGGGACACTGTGTCATCTCCCTCCCTTTGTACATTTGCCATGAGTACATTTGGTTCATATCATAGATTACTTTAGTATTTCTTTTTATCACGTTTTAATTCCTTTACTCATGTAATTTCCCTTACACTACGCTTCATCTGAACTACCATTTAATACTCGTAAGTTCTTTAATGTGTTTAATTGAGCATTTACGGCATACTAATGCACGAGGGTAGGAATTTCTCAAGGTATTATTACAAAGACTGGTTGGGATTCGTGTGGGGTTCGAATTTCTTATTCCACTTTTATTACCTGGTCCGGTTTAGTGATGAAATATTGCGTGTCGTAGGGTTGGGCACGTGTTTGGAGAGTTGCCGGTTTATCGTAAGCTAACAGTGCTGTGGTAACCTTTTTTGATGTTTTATTTGCGGTGAAATTTATCATGTCGCTTTCTAAATTTTAATTTTCTGCGACATCTCGTTTTTTGTTTATTATTTGGTATGAGTATTCTTCGCGTTAACGGTGTACCTTAACTTTACCGTAGTATATTTTCTAAAGTTCCTATTCCTATATTTTAAACTAGCAGTAGCCCGCGGCTTCGCACGCATGAGATTAGGGCTTTTAGTAGCCTTTATTTCTATGTAGACTTGAAATTGTTTCTGTTTAAAAAAAAAACAAAGTTCAGGGTCGTAGATGCAACCATAGAGCGATTCAATTTTCGTACAGCGCCATCTATTGACCTTTACAGGAGGCAACGTATATGTATTTTATTTATATTACATTAAAAATGCGTAGTTATTTTATGTTACAAAAAATACGTATTCTATGAAAATAATAAAAATTAAATTGCGAAGTCCCCCGAAGGGGAAGATATTTCCCCCTAATTTTAGCAGTTTTTCATTTTTTACGCAGGAACCCTAAATATTTACGGGATAAAAAGTACCCTATATTCTGCTCTGGACAGTCCTCTACCTACCAGTGAAAGTCCCGTTAAAATCGGTTCAGCCATTTCGAAGATTAGCCCGGACAAACAAACAGACAGACAGACAGACAAAAAGTTAAAAATGCGTATTTAGGCTTTGGTAACGTGAAAATAATAATATGAGCTTAAGATAAAAGCTTTATTTTGAAATCACAGACAGACACTTCAATTTTATTTATATGTATAGATAGTAACACGTTGCTCCTCAAGCGCGTCGTGTGCTTGCTTGCCAATTGTCATAAAATTACATGTCTAATGTGTATTTGGTTGTCATATTCATAAAATTAATCACTGACCCAAGAGTTATATATAATTTTGTTCAATAACATTTGCTGTTTTTATAGCAGTGATAGGCAAATGGTTAAAGAATGGACCTGTCCCTTTTAGCGGACCTGGTACCTGGTTCGAATGCATGTAGGTACTCAAATTAGAGGTACCTCGAAATTCGGATGTCGGATTTATCCGGTTAGAATCATGGCATCTATTACTAAATTCGTGTCCTAGGATTTATGTACACATATGAAATAACCATTAGCTTGACGGTGAAGTTAAACATCGTGATGAAGACCGCATGTTCGACAACGTTCACGGTTGACCCTTTAACATCGACTTATATTACCTACGGTAATACGGTAATATAAGTCCAGTATTTATGTCGTTTTCTTAGGCTTAGGCAGTGGACCCGCCAATCCTAATGGATTACGAAGAGGGTAACGCTAAGAAGAAGAAGAACATTTGCTATTTTTTTTTGCAATTGTGATTGGACCATATCTAGATTGAAATTCCAAAGTATCGCTTGTGTCTCGGCAATTGAATCAATAATAGATTGACTCAGCATTTGTGGAATACTAATCGAAATGCATTTGCCGCCAGTTGAAGTATTTTTAACTATTGAAAATGCACGCAAATCGTCGTAACAAACTGTTTCCACTTTTAGCAGTAAAACACCGAGTGTGACAGCCCGTCCGCGTTGATAACAGAACAATCGGTTGAATAACGAGTGAATTTTATTCTCTACTGCGATCGTAAAACCGTATTTTTATAAACTGTCAGTTTTGCATACTCGTTCATTTTGTTACAGGTTGTTTATATGGGTTTACATACCACTAATGATGTTAGTTACTAGTTCAACCACTTCCTATTTTTATACCGCTAAGGTGGCAAATAATCGTATGGCCTGACCGATGGTAAGCTGTTAGTGAGATGGTAGGCAGGTGCTTTGCCGACCCAGTAGAAATCGCTTTACGCCCTTTTTGCGCCGAAAAATGAATAATCTCGCCAGAGAGTTCATAGTTATAATATAATCAATAAATAAAATGGAAAATAATGCGCTTGAAAAAAAAAACGCATTATGTTCTATTTTTTACGGCCGAACTAAACTATTTTCTTAATTTTTATATTGTTGCAGCCACAGAAATAGGTACAAAAGTGCAGTTTCAATATTATTATAATGTTACTTCACGAATTTTGAACTTAAATTACCTACTCCTAAATCAGAAAACATTCTCGTATTCGGATGTCGGATTTATCCGGTTAGAATCATGGCATCTATATATGTATGTAAAAATCTCGTGTCACGGTGTTTGTGGACGCACTCGTCCGAAACGATTCGACCGATTTTTATGAATTTTTTTATGTAGATTTGGTAGGGATGAGAATACGTCGTAAAGGATAATTCATAAAAAAAAATGAAAATATAATAAGAAATAATTTATATGGCAGAACAACATTTGCCGCGTCAGCTAGTATATATATATGTACCTATTCGTACATCTCTTTTCAAATTATGAATAAAGGGAATCCTACTATAAATTCTTAGCTATCAAGAGATAAGTTTACAGGATCGAACCTATATCGTTCCTGCCCTATGAAATATGCAAATATATTTATAATTCAGACGCGGAGTTACGTCTCCAGTTAATCCGGAGTTAAGAAGATCTCTCGTCCCTCCCTTCATCCCCAGAATTACTGATACAATGTTTATCTTGGGTATTTGATGAGTCGCATATATAGTGTAGTTAAACATATGAGTATGCAATGTTCAAATACATCGAACGTAGACGTAGAGTTACCTGTATTTGATCGGTTAGTGAAGCCAAGGAGCCTTGTGTTAGACTTATCTGAAATCCTTGGCAGGATTCAAAGTTGTATTACTATAGTCGTCGGTGTACTAGAATTTACTCTCTTAGTTAAACCTTGCGGGTAGGCAAGAAGAACCGAGCGCCACCTGACTCGATCCTTACAAACCTCACTCGCTTCTCTAACATTCATTGCGCTTCTTTGGCATGCTCACCGGTTTCTAAAGCTCCGTCTTACATCACCTTGTGATAAAACACGATCAATTTGGTCATGGTATGTAAGTCTTGGCCTTCGTCGGCTTCTACATCCTTCTAATTTCGCGTTATATATCTGTTTCGTAATTCTTTCTTCCTGCATTCTTTCTACATGTCCGAACTAACGGAGCATGCCTCGTCTTATTTTAACACCGATAGTCTCTTTTAGACCAGGTGTGTTTCTAACATCATCATTGCGAATACGGTCTTGTAGACCGTAGTAGCATTATGCTCTTCTCGCGACAAATTTTGAGAAGAATTTCGACCGCGTTTATTCTACTTTTATGCTCTCTCTGCCATACCTAGCTCTCGCTTCCATAAGTAAGCGTTGTGACCAGCACTGCACTGTGTATAGTGAGCTGTGCCTTCTAGCTCTAACTTTTATTGCAAAGGACTACTTTTATTGGGAAAAATCCCAACGCTCCATTCACACTATTCCCAGCACTCACTCGTCTTTCCACATCAGCGGTGTACCTTCCATCCCTGCTGAAAGCGTATCCAAGATATACAATCTCATTTACTTGTTCCAACACTTCGTCATCAACCGTTATCTTTACATTGGTTCTGGTTTCTTCTCTTTCAAATAATCAAATAAATCATTCAAAAAATACCATAAATACAGATTTGGACTCAAGACATAGCTGCCTTGCCTATCTTGTATGGAGATTTCCTAACATAGAGTGCTAGAGATTTTGAAAACTGATAATAAGTGGTATTATAAGCAGTGTTCATAGGCTACGATAACTGGCCTGTATGTATTTTGCGACCTTAGTAGAAAAAAGCGGTATAGAAAATTATGGAATTTTAAAAAACCTTGTCAAAATTTTTATGTATAACTTAATGCAAGTCTATTCAGTAATAAAAACTTGGTCGGAATATTCACAAAAGATTTAGAAAACACGACCAAAAATATTTGGCACTTCCATGACTGTAATAAAAAGTTAATAATACACCTAGATTTTATTTTATTGCAGAAAAATATGGGAACCGAGCCCAAGTAGGTACTCAGGTGCCAATGTCATAAAGTTCCCGTACCCGTGCAATACATCTGCTAATTTTTACTGTTGGATATTTCACGTGTGCGTCTGACCTTCATCTTCATATTTGTTGCTTTGTCTGTGTCATATCTTATTTCTTTTGCCTGTAACTTCGTATGTTTTTTTATACAACATTTGATGCCAAGGCATACGGCACGCCCGATGAAAACCTTAGATCTTTATTCAACGCCGGGAGGCAAACAAGCGTACTGCCTACCTTATGCAAAGTGGTTACCGTAACATATGAACGCTTGCAATACTTTTATGATGCCACCTCTGCTAATTACAGAGCAACTTCTTAGAAGCTTATTAGCAACCTAATTCACTCGTAGGACAAAGATCCAGGGACTTGTTATTCGGCTGCGGTTTTCTGTGAGGAGGTACTTCCCCAGATATGCTGTTTCGATGCTGTCTACCTCTCCTAAAACACCCTGATCAAAACAAACACATGTTCATACGAGCCTTGGCCTAAAAGTAGTACTTATTACTAACCACTCCGCCTCCGAGCTCATCCAAGAGAGCACCGAGAGCGTTAGTCTATTAATTCTTACCATGACGTGTTGTCGATACTGCTTTTGTACAACTTCGTATAGCAAACAGGCAATAAAAGGATTGCCGATCACGTGTTGCTACACCCACAGCAAGGGTTGCCAGGCGTCCGAATAAAGCCGGACACAGTTAGGCTTTATCAAATTAGACGGTGTCCTGTACTGTCTCTGTTGAAAGGGGGTGCAAAGTGTGTTATGGTAGGAAAGCTACAAGCTTCTTCAGCGCGTTGCGGTATTCCAGACTAAATTCTGTATGTTTTCCGATCGTCTGAATGCCGATGAACAAATATGCGACTTCATTTCACTAACGTTCTATTACCACTACGTCTATATATTTCCTTGGACGAAGGCAAAGGTTTTTGCGGTTGAAGCAGTGATAGGCCAGTGGATAAAGATCAAGTTTTGTATCACTACTTTCGGATTTTCGGATTTATGTACATACTAGCTATCCGCCCCGGCTTGGCACGGGTGATATGATCGCTACCAAACTTCACAGGATCACCTGCTGGGCTAACCTGAAGATTCACTGAAAACTTCATCAAAATCTGCCCAGCCGTGTTTGAGTCCATAGAGGACATACATTCATCTATATATATATATTTATAATTATCTCTTGGTCGGCGTCGAAATAAAATATCGTGGAGAAAGCCGCACGTTCAAGGCATTATATTTCGATGGTCGTGTGACCTAACTTAAGTAAGGTTTTGTTTTCCCTCTGGGCTGTGGACATCTGACGGCAGTAGCTCAATATCAAAATCAGCCTCTTCTTCCTTAGGCTTAGGTGGCGAACCCCGCCATAGTGATAATTACAAATATGTACATAAATTCTAAAACACGAATTTTCATGATACGTGCCACGATTCAAACCACGGATTTGTTGATCAAAAGGCTTATGAAATACATTTTGACGAGCTCGGTGGCTCAGTCGTGAATGACGCAACTTTGACACCAACGCTCGTGGGTTCGATTCCCACTCAAGGCAAACATTTGTGTGCATGAACATGGTTGTTTGTCTTGGTCTGGATCTTTTAAGAGAGGTAGGGCGCATCAAAGCATCTGGGAAAGTACCCACCACCTCACAGAAAACCGCAGCCAAATAACAACTCCTTAGAGGGTTGTTGTGTTCCTGCGTGTGAGTGAGGTCACCAGAAAGCTTCCAAGGAGTTGCTGTGCAAGCAGCAGAGGCGGCATCGCGCGAGTGATACTTAATATATCGCAAGCGTTAATAGGCTACGGTACTCGCTTTACATCTGGTGGGCCGTTTACTTGTATGCCTCCCGACGTAGTATAAAAAAAATTTGCAAATTTTTGCTATGGTTACTTCATAATCGCGTACCAGAATAACCTTGTCTTTGTTTCTCTTCTCTGGTATATTTGATTTGTCTCGTCTATGTAACATGTTTGTTTGGTTTCCTTTGAATTTTATCGTGAATACGATTATTCTGTGAATATAACTCTTTGTATTTTGTTGCTATATTGCAATATACAGTACGTATATGTTACAGTATACTCTTTGTAAGGCGATTTTGCACATACATGCGTGCGATTGAAATAAACATTGCCACCTGATCAAACATTGTTATTAATCAAATACGATGTTTTTTTATACAACTTCGGAATGCATGCAAAATTACGGCCCATCTGATGTAAAGCGGTTTCTTGAGTTATTGTAATTCTGAGAGGTTTTCCAGGAAGCTCCTGAAAGGTAGCAGCGCGGGTGGCAACGCGATACTCTTTGTATTGCAAGCATTCATATGCTACGGTACACACTTTACATGAAATGGATCGTACTTGGATGATGCCCCATGACGACTTATAAAATTATCTCAAATAAACTGTTCGTTAAAACGTAGCTTTTTTTCCGAAGATGATTGTGATCAAAGTATGCTGTTTACTATCTATGTTTTTGTAATATGATTGTTAAAGATGCAACGAGACTGCACCACCGGCAGTGGTTAGTATCGCTGCGTTGACACTAACGCTCGTCAGTTTGATTCCCACGCAGTACAAACATTTATGTGCATGATATGTCTGGGTGTTTTTAAGAGAGGCATGGCCACCAAACCAGCCCGTCTAGAACTTCCTGGTGGGTTGGTGTGTTCTTGCGTGTGATTGAGGTCACCGGTAATCTCTTAGCTGGTTAGCAGCAGAGCTGGCATCGCGCGAGTGATACTTAATATATTGCAAGCGTTGTTAGGCTACGGTAACCGCATGTATGCCTCTCGACTTTGTTTAAAATTAAAGCAATTAATATGTATAATATTGTCTGACAAATTACACAGCGCCATCTAGCCCCAAGGTAAGCGAAGCTTGTGTTATGGGTACTAGGCAACTGATAAACATACGTAAATACATTTTTTTTTGTAAATACATACTTATTATACATAGAAAACACCCAGACTAAGACAAACAGACATGTTCATGCACACAAATGTTTGTACTGTGTGGGAATCGAACCCACGAGCGTCGGTGTCAAAGTAACGTAATGTATAAGGACCCCTATTGCGTCGTCCCGTTCCACTGGGGTTGCGTCGTCCCGTTCCTCTGGGGCGATCGCTTCAGATGAAGTCTTTAAAGCCTTCCCGGCAAGGCAGTCCCCAGGTGGTGGTTAAGTCTTATGCAAGATCTCACCACTGCATGCGGACCGCAGGGTGCCCCTCACGAAAGAATGACTAACGCCATCCGGGTGTGGGTTAGTCCTTCTTTTGTGGATCTACATTTTGAGGACCTCGTCAAGCGCTCAGTTCTCCCTGTGCACTCCATAAAGGACCTGGCACAAAGGTATATGTATGATATGAAAATTGCGACACGGGTATAGATAAAAATGACTTTCCTCCATTCCTCGCTCGTACATATAACACTCCGTCGATCAATGTTGAAATCTTTGGCAAAGGTTTTCATGTAAACATTATTTTTCCGCAACATTTCTTATCGACAATGACATGTCAGAAATAGCTGTCCCATTATGGTAATATCGCATTATGGCTTCACCGCCGTACCTACGTCAATTGAACTGCCAATAATATGGGTTTACTGACGGGAATTTATCAATATATTGTGTTTAACGTACACCCACACGACTGTTTGTCACAAGACTTTCTCCCACCGCGGCCGTTACAGCCACTATGCATTATATTTGACTTTTCTATTAATATTTTATACGCAGTATAACGTGTTAGAAGACAAGAAAATACAATTTCGGGAGGCGTACAAGTACACAGCAGGCCTGACGTAAAGTGGTTGCCGTAGCCTGTGAACGCTTATAATACTGAAAGTTTGCTCGCACGTTGCCACTTCTGCTGCCAACATAGCAACTCCTTAGAAGCTATACCTAACCACTCATTCGCAGGGACACAACAACTCTCAAGGGAGTCGAAAAACAAAAATCCTCAAAAAACCGCTGCCAAATAATAGGAGTAATTATTACTTACTTATTTAATTCACCATCAACTCGAAAGGCTCCACGATTGACAGGTTGAGCATCACTGACCTAGAGAAACTTAAGAATTCCGATTGGTCAATACATATCGGTTCTGCGATTCGACAAGTGTGTAAGTGGCTCAATGTCACCTTTAGAGCCAAAGCCAAATTCACCTGCACGTGGTGCACCCTGCTTATCAACAGACGAGGCTCTGGCAAAAGAGAGGTAGGGCACGACGTTAGCCAGACGGGGGAAGTACCTCCACCTCACAGAAGACGGCAGCCATATAACAACTCCTTGGAGGGTTGTTTTGTTCCTGCGAATGAGTGAGGTCGCCAGAAGATCGGGCTACTGTAACCGCTTTACATCAGGCGGACCGTATGCTTGTTTGCTATCCGTCGTAGCATAAAAAAAGGGACTAGACTAGAAAGTAGGAGGTGTTATAATTTTTCTATTTACTCTTTTTACAGCCGAAGACGTCAAATAACCTGGTCCTTTGCTTAACTGTGATAAATGCATTATCGGATAACATTTTATCATAACGCGTTATCAATAACGAAGTGTTCTGGTTATCGGTGGTGTGTGTTATGACCTCGTCCTATCACCATATATTAGGACTATAAAGTGGTTGACCATCCGGCCATATTTCTTTGTATATAACTGTGTATATATAATTCTTCTGTCTGTGCGCACATCAACGAACTTCACCTGAACTGACCGATTTTGATGAAATTTTTGTGGTTGGTTAAGTGGATTCTAGAATGGTTTTGATTCACATTCGGACCCAGCAGGTGGCGCTGCGATCTTACAGGACAGGAGTGATAACTTCTTATCCTATAAGAGTAAACCGCTTCGAGGGTTCGATTCCCACACAGGACAAGCATTTGTTTGCATGAACATGTCTGATTGTCTTGGTCTGAGTGCTTTTAAGAGAGGTAAGCTGCGTCAAAGTAGCCCGTCTGAGGAAGTACCTCCACTTCACAGAAAACTGCAACCAAATAATAACTCCCTAGAAGGTTGTTGCGTTCCTGTGTGTGAGTGAAGTCACCAGTAATCTTGATGCCTATGTACCCTACCGTAGCCCATGACTGCTTTCAATACTGATGTATTGCAAGCGGTCATAGGATACGGTAACCGCTAAGTTAAAAAGGTATACGGTTTTGAATAAAATTGAAAAGTTAAGTTTTTTGTGATAAATTATTTTACTTGCAAAATACTAATTAAGGTAAGAGTAAAAAAAAACATGATAAATAAAATATTCATTGTATGGAAACATTTCCATACGAGTTTAACTCTCATTCACATCATCATCAATTTTTTACTGGTACACTCAACCAAAGGATAGAAAAGAGAAGGATTTTTCAAGATGTTGAGGGTAGTCTGGCACCATAAACTAATCCAGCTTTTTCTAACATAAAAGTTTTTAGTGAACTTTTTGTAAGAATTAGGTGTTCTAGCTTCGTCTTCAACATCTAATAACTCAATAACTCCATTTTGATACCTGATTATTTTTTAATGTTTGTAAATTTAAAGAATTAAACAAGCACATAAGCACAACAATCACAGAGGAGTATACTTTATAAGTTTATTGGTAATAGTCGATTGTCTTAAAGCGTAGTCAGTCAGTACTAAGTTTAATGTAAATTGCTATACAATCAGAACTGCAAGAATATATTTATACCTATTGTAATACGCATCATAATTATCAATATTACACGTAGTGTAATTAATCACAGATTTCCGATTGACTTACTATATATATCGTAGACATATATATAAGATAAATATAACACTACGGAACCCATTCATGGGCGAGTTAGACTAGCACTTAGTATGTTTCTTTATTATTAGTCATCACCACAACCACCACATCAACCCTTACTGAGCTCACTGCAGGGTCTCCCTTCAACCAAAGGGGTTTAGAGCATACTTCACCACTCTGCTCAAAAGCGGATTGGCAGAGGGGGGCTAGTCATCAAATGTTTCCAAATTAGTGTGCGGAGTACACGCTGAAATCAGGGCTGTGATCAGTAGTCCTGTTGGTAACCTGATTTTTTCTCCGGCACACTCATAGTACCTACACATATCAAATCAAATCGGTTTTAACACATTTCAATCGGATCACTCATCTCTAATACATTATTATCGAATATTATATTCGATTATTATCGAATAGTGTCGATTAAAAATATCTACTAATCACCAAGAGTACGATTGATCATTATACCAACCAGCGAAGACTTGACACCATGCTTGACAGCAGTAATTTTATCTCCCATTAGTCGTTGCCCGTGTGGATTTTAGCTTTTCAAGTTTTACATGGAACCATAAATATTTTCGAAATGAAACCTATTTGTGTGCTGAATTGCATCAAAGGCCCACGGCCATTTTTGCGTGAGAAAGTCTCATCCATACATCCTCACAAATGTTCACATTTATAATATTAGTAGAATTCCGTACGGCATAACACCGCTACAAAGGCAGTGTCGACTCCAATGTGTTAGTAGGAACTCGGGAAAGTTTCTACTTTTCGAAGTGTCTAGGTTAATAAATTATTTGTTTTTTCTTATCACCGTCTAGCAACGTATATCATTTATATTTTAAGTGTGACAGATATCGAGTACCTATCTACGTGGCTTCGATAACGTGAACAAATGTTAGGCGCCACCAAGGACATTATTTTACATGATAAGCAGTTATTCAATTTATTTTAAATTAGCTTACAATGAATCTCGTGAATTAGTGCGATATGATTAATCCCCTTAGTAGGGTTGGCAGATCAAACTTTCAAAATTACCGATCATAGTCTCGTGACTGTAGGTAAATGCAGAAAAATACGAACATTAAACATATAAATAATATTATTTTCCGGACATATTACGCACATACCTACATTTCATGTAGATTCATTAGAGATTTAGATTATAGATAACATAATTTAGTTATTAAGCATTACTTTAACTATGGTAGTGACCAGACAACTGATGAAAACGTAATTTAATGTAAATATTTTTTCGTTAATTCATACTAATAACACTTATTACTACTTGTTCTTGAATCGAGCCCGCGACCTTTGGTGTTAAAGTGGCTATTACTAATCTCTCAACTTCGATTCTAAATAGGTATACGGGACAACTCTCACTTTGGTATTTTTGCCTTATCGAACACGTAACACGGGGCAAATATTGAACAATTTAGAAAAAAAAACAGAATACGTAAATATTGTAACAGGGTAAATATTGAACAATTTAGAAAAAAAAAACAGAATACGGAGTAGTCCTGACTGAATAGATATTATCTTCTCTGTTCCCGCACACTCATTTGCACCAATAGTTATAGTAGTAACTGCAAGTATTTAGCTTTCGCTAATGTGTGTTCATGTTGACCAATGCGTCTCTATGCAATTTACTTAAAAATATTCGTTCTAAGTCTAAGCTCAAGCGAAAAGTATTCGAGAAAACCTGACGCTTGCTTTGCGTAAAATTAGTTTAAATTAAAAACACGTTCTCAGTATTCTAAGAATATGTATTTTTCGTGATTTATTAACAAATGTGTTAAAATAAGAAAATTATTTTCTTTATCATTTATAACGGCATACTCCGTAGATTCGGCATGTTATCAATACAAGAGAAAAGAATGATGGAACGCACATTCAACATGAAAGTTGAAAGATGTAAGACTTGAGGAAGGCAGAGACTTAACAAATCACGACCAAATTGGTCGTGTTTTATTAAAAAGTGAGGTTATAAATCCATAAATCGGCGATCGTGCATGAAAATATAGTCAAGAACATTTCCATGTGGAGTAATCACCATATGGGTGATTACTCATGTGCTGGTACTACGCGTTCCCATATAGAATAAACATCGAAAGTAACTTTTCGTGCAATTCAAATAAATTGGTTATTCTTTTCAAATTATGGAAAGCTGTAATATTGAAAAAATAGTATCTGTACAGATGCATGGAAGTGCAGCAGACGTTACTAACACTATTATCTCATGTTATCGGTCAAAGGACTCTTATATGATACTCGCAGCAGGATGACTTAATCGTTGCGTAAGATGAGAGTACAAAAAGTTGAATGTTTATGCAATGTTTGCGATGTCTAACGTAACATACCTACGTGGTTTAATAGGTACTTAGAACTACTAAACAACTTATCGTATTTCATGAATTAAAATATATACTTTGATTTAATATCAAGATCAAATAAGGCGGCCAATCAGATGATAGTGACCCGGTTTTATGTATGTAGTCTTATATTACATTAATCGACGTTTTGCAATGTCATTGCTATCATTTTGTATTACCCATTTCAAATTAAAATTTAGGATTAACATTTGTGCCTACTCGCTGCCTACAATCTTTTGGTTTATTTTTTCTGCATCTGACAAATGATATTTATCATACATGCTTTGTCAATATATTTCGAAAATTTGTCACAGTTGCTGCTGTGTTCTTGTCTTTTGCGGGACACAATTAATTTTTATGAACTTTTATCTGCGAAAAATGTTTTATTTCTATTTCTTATTATACGAACTGGGTCATAATTTACACGAGAACACTTCATCGGGTGAACAGTTTGGAAGCGTAGTACTAGCCTCTCGCTACCCACGCACACAAGTCACTCCACTTTGACGAACTCGGTGGCTGGAGGGTGTTCCTACGAGTGAGTGAGCATACTAGTATGGAGTATACTGGTATGCGCACTCACTCGTAGGAAGGAGGAGGAGTTGCTGTGTTAGAAGCAGAGGTTGCATCACGCGAGTGATACTTAATGCATTGCCAACGTTTATAGACTACGGTAACCACTTTACATGAGTTGGACCGTATGCTTGTATCCTCCCGATTTTGGAATACAAAAACATATCTACATCCAAGATATTAGGCATAATGTCAATAGAATGTCTTCTATACTCGAGAAGTAATGTCAAATGGGAACTTTCTTGCGCTGAACGACGCAGTTGACCTTAGCGTGATATACTCGTAGCTGAACTAAGTTCAGTTTACCCCAATCCGAAAGATATTCTAGTCTAGGGTATTCAGAAAGAAGTTTTATCGGCCCTCATAGACGCAATCCCGAGTGATATTGACTTGACCATACACATCACTTCTGCAGTACTGTCATCTTCATAGCAATGAATATTGCGCACACGCAGCATTGCGACTCATTGATGTGCAAAAAGATAGGAGTGGATAAGTGGGACAATGGGACCATCGATGTAATGGGACAAATAAAATAATGACTGTACTTTATGTCCCACTTATCCGCTCCTGTTCTTGCAACATTCAGTAGCAACGGATCCTAGCAAACACTGGCATCAAATCATCAATCATACATCCTGGCAACCAACGCGACGCTGTTAAAGCATCTCCATGATTTTAAAACCCTTCGGAGATAAAGTCTCTGTCTTTGCTATGCGCAAGCTAGTACTCAAAACCCAGCCTTCGCTCTCCAATGACTGACAATGCTGCATTCTCTGTATTTATATTTCTAAGGGTAGAATTTCTTCTTGAAGTTTAGATTCGTTTATCCTACTGAAGAAGGAAAAAGTGAGGGATCATCCAGAGCCAGATATCAAACGAGTATGTAGAACATATGGATGAATTCAACACACAATACACAGTTTTATGGGGTTATGGGTAATACAATGAGTAACTACGTACATTGAATGTGCTCTGAAAATACAGTATTTTGGCACATTTGGCACCGAAATGAAGTAAAAACAATATTTGTTTTAAAATACTTGTCTGTTTACCTGTCAGTCTGTTTAAACGGGCATCACGAGGTCGCCGAAGACTATTTCAATGTAACTTTTGACGTGAATACGTGTTTAAGTTTATTTCCATCGTGGAAGACAATTCAGAAAACTGATAATGACAAATTCGGGGGATATAGTTTGGTGTTAAAATCTAATGTATATATCCAAAATTTAATTACATCACTTCTTGATAGCTGAAGAATCAAAGAATTCGTTACATTGAGTGAGGACTGTGAAGCATCGCGCGCGGCTACGGGGAAAGTGCTGCCATTTTGAGATTATATCGCCATTATATAATTTGTTTTTAGTATAACTTCCGTTTACCTGTTATGAATAGATACGTATTCGCGTAAAACTCACCGCCGTGTCTACGACACAGTCACATCCCGCTTTTTTGTTGTATAATTTTAATGTCTTAAGTATAATTTTAATGTCTTAAGTAGGTTTAAAAGTTTCAATCCGATCTGTTTAGACATTATATAATTAATTACTTACTTTTGTATTTATTTTAATGTTATTTGAGATGTCTTTAGGTGGATCCAAGCTAGATAATTAACACAGTATACGTTCTTTGTAACTAAAGAATTTTCTATTATAGTTCTGACCCATCTAATTGGAGCAAAAACCTTTTGTGACAGCCTGTCACCAATCGGTATGTAGTTCAAAGGGTTATAACTATGTCTTATTAAATTCATATTCACACACTTAGTACCAGCTAAACGTGGACTGTTTACGTTAGCTATTGGCGGCTTTTACACCACGTCATAATGTTTATATGTATCTAACAGTAAGTAATGTTTTGCTAACCGCCGATTAAAATACGCTCAAGGTTTTCCATTTTTTTCGAGTTACTCAATAATTCTCAATGTCTATGTTACCTATTCCAACTAGGATCCATATGCTAGATTTGATTTTACTTTAAAATTATAATGTTACGTGAAGCATTATTGCGACGTAGTACAAAAAAAACGACAAGATTCTTGGAGTATTTAAATGCATACAATCTCATATATTAGTTCCAGTACTTCAGTATCAACATGAATCCATTCTCTTTGAAAACTAAAACAACGATATAAATAGCCCTCCACACGTGGACTTCACTAAAACCTAAAATGGATTTTAGTCAAAGTTTCATCAATTGTTTAATTAAATTAGACAGGATACTCATTAAAAGGACAATTATAAAAAAAACTGCTTTTGTATTATGAAGGCACGGTCATTATCCTCTACTAAGATATGAATGAACCCGAATAATAAAAGTTTTTATAAATAGCACTTTAACTAATTATCATTTCCTCCCCAAACTTAAGTTAACAAAAGTAACGACCTTCAATTGATTACTTATTTTATTATATATATGAATTATAAGTACTCAAATTCATTAAATCGATTAATAACAGATCATAAATTATGCGATGAATATGGAACATCCCGCATTTTTGGTTAAATTTGAAAAAGTTACACAGCGCGACTTTTACTTGAATGAGGTATCTAGATAAGTGTAAATAAGCTAGGGTCTTGTGACATATTTCCTCGCCGATTCATTTAATTCTTATTTTAGTTCTCACATTCTAATTGTGCCAAAAATAATTGCAACAGCAAATAGTGCATTAGAAATTTCGAAGGAGGTTCAATTCAATTCTTTACCTGCATATTAGTGGAGATTTTCTCTCGAGCGCATTTCAAATAAGTATGGTTAATGTAGTAACTATAAATTAATCTGTGATTTGGTTCTTTTTTTAATGTTTTAAATAGAAATCAATAGTATCAAGCTTTCGCTAGTGTTCGAGATGGGAGATATTTGAGATTTCTACTCCTCTTATGTACGTAGTTATCTTTATCTACACTAACGTTATATATACGTGCGAATTGTTCGCCTGTCTATGGATTGTATTCGTTACTTTTTCTTGTCTGTAACCGGCGATGAGAACTTTACGCTACTTATTATCGCAATAATGATATTCCCATATGAGTATGCTTACGACCAGATGTTAGCATTTAAAATAATCCCTTTTAGATTTTATTTTAAACACTAGCTTTCTCATTCCATACAATTATTGTAATGTAGTTTATATAAATAATGTTATACTAACTAACACTACTAACTTTAGATTATTTAATGTGTGTATCCACATTTTATCGATGCAGTGCTCGAGCTTGCAATCAGCAGTTTTTAATAACTTGACTTACTGTTCGATACAGTAACTACGACGAAGTGTTAATTTTAGCTGCACACATGCTCCGGCGCATCCGCCTAGTCCCCTGCCAGCACACGATTCCTGATCTACGAGTATGCACGCTACTGGCGTTTGACGAATAGATTATTATATTGATTATTGGTGTGGTGTAGCAGATCCTTGACTGACTTTTCAAGACGTAAGATTAATGTTTGTAGAAAAGCCAAAGTAGATATACTAGTTTAAGTAGCCCACTTAGACTTTTTTTCGTCTCCTTGATTAATAATAATTTACTTTTTTATTTTACAAAAAAAGTGTGTAATAATAATGAAAATGAATATTGGAATATAACCGTTGCTCGTAAAAGGGATAATATAAACGTAATTCATATTAATTCAATAGTATCACTTCTCTAGGAGTCTTTTGAATTTCAATCATTCTCGTGACCTAAGATTATAAGACATTTCGCTAGCTCTACGCTTACTACACTTGAACTTACACATTATTATAATTAGTTCACAATTTATTATTTATTGTACCAAATCAAGGTACACGTGGCGACAAGACATGTTAGACATTTGCTGCACCATTATTCCGCGTTCGCGATAAGAACGGTACAAAAGTTAAACAGGTCTAGTTTGAGATAAAACAGGGCACAGCTTCATCTACGTAGTATAAAAAAAAATCTTTTAAGCAGCTCTACTGGAGAAGTACATTGGCTTTACAGGAAATCGCAACCAAATTACAACTAGGTATCTGGATTTCTATGAGTGGATTTCCTACAATGCAGTACAAAGTTGAACTGCATTGTATTATATTGTAAACATTAATAGATTACTTCAGTCAGGCAATATTCCCTCTACCTGATATAGTATGAGTATAATAAAATTGTTACCGTCCAGACAAAGCTCTAAGACAACTTGCTATGGGCAATTATTCACTAAACTTTTACATAAATACAATCTACTAAGGATCAGTTTATTGCTATGTGTATAGTTCAGTTGTGGTACTAATGGGTACTAGTCATGAGATTATGGGAGTGTTGATTATTCATAGTACATAATAAACTTCCTTGAGTGCTCCCTGACGTCTGTATTGGAGTTAATCGACGAAACCATTAACGGACATTGATAACATTGTATTTAGTTTGTAGTGTGTCGTTTACATGTTTACAAAACAACGTCGTATAACGTCCTGTTTTAATGTAAGATTAAAACATCTTTGCGTCTATTCGAGTTTATATAGGTTACCGGCGTAAACCGGCGGTTTCACTCTTTTAAAAGTGATTCTTGGTTGGTTGTAGAGTTAAGCCTAAATTGCGTTATTTATGGGTTAAAATAAACAATAAAAAAAATATATTTGCACGTGGACAAAGCCAAGCGAAAATTTAAATAACGTGTATCTCTAAAAAATGTCTGGCTTATAGCCAGGAAATACGTATAGGTAATAATATTCTTTAACCAATCAATTCATATGAATGTATCGTTAGATGTGTCGTTAGAATCCTTACATTATCCCGAGTAATTATGCTTCTCTCTACCTATCCCGCAATGGATTTGGCGCGAAGTTATAGATAGATTGACTATGCAATGTCATAAAAAATATAATATGGCGGGCATCTACTACTCTGTGCAGATTGAAGAAAAAACATTTCTGTTTCGGTTTTTTTTTCATTTTGCGCAGTATGGAATTTCAAAGTTATTTAATTGATTTTATTCTCATTTATTTTTTATTTATTAATCCTGTATACTTATTAGTTTATCACTTAAGGTACAAAGACAAACTTTAAGAAATAAGGATAGGCAGGTTGTTTGAAGGGATGTTTTATTAATTACTCATTAATTAATCTCGCGGTTACGAGATGGTTATACGGGAGGTTCCATATACAGTGTAGTTTTAATCATATCACTAAGGTGTCAAAGTGCGACTTGATTAATAGGTAACAGTTATCCTAGCCTATGGACAATTGCAATTGTTCGGGATCGTCACTAGTGCTTTGCCGATCCTCTAAAGATTTTCTCACGCCCTCCTTAAACAACCTCATTATGTAGTCTCTTATTACGTCGTAATTTAACCATAGCCGCAAGTGGTGCACCGCTCCTATATATTGAGGGGTGAGCATCACATTTTATGAGGAAAATCCCTTAAATTAAAATTTTGTAAACTAATCTAGTTTATGTCTAATTTGGTTCTAAGACACCATGCAGGTAGAGACCACAAACATTATTACACCATATTTAGTACATTTTGATCTTTGTACCGTTCTTATGTCGTACACGATAAGGGTTACAATCGTTTAATTGTCAACCGTGATCTTAGCCGTACACAGTTCTCAAGTGTGTTGCGCACAACTACAATTTTATTTCGTCTGTGGGCAGTAACTTCCTCTGCGTAGTACGACTGATGTCATTCATTAAACGTAATCCATTATTATTATTCATGTAGGTAATATATGGCACTTTCCGTTGACCTAGAATCATAAAATTTGGTAAGAAGCAATGTCATGTAGCACAAGTAAAGGGTAAAAGTCCGAAAACCGTAAATATGTAGTTCCATCACAAAAAAAAATACTTTTTTTGCGACAATAATTTGTTTACGGAACCCTCAGAGCGCGAGTCGGACTCGCACTGGACGGCTTTTTTGGTGTAGTAGCTATTGATAAGCTTTAGTGTTATGAATGAAAAAAAAAATCGTGACGTAGAAAAACCTCGGAAATATTCAAATTCGTACATGTTTTCCTCTTTTCACTATGATCTAGATCGAATTTAGACCATTGAGATGAACTCTATGTAATTGATTGAGAACTACAAAATCGAGGATTACTATACTATTACTAATAAATATAATATTACTAATGGTATAAAGTGAAGTCAGGATTATGTGACGATCGCATATAATTGAACTAGGTGCCAATAGTTAAGAAGTCAATAAATAGGTCATTCAAGGAGAAAGCAGCTGTTCGCTGTAACAAGGTCTCGAGTCAAATTACTGGATCACAGGAGGGAAATGTACGACGTGAAGCGAATTGTAATGGGAGGGGGCTAGCAGTTGATGATTATGGAGGTCACTTAATTTTATACTTTCCCCGATGCAGACAGATGCAGAGGGAATAATGATAATAATGGGTGATAGTTTTCTTTTTTAGAACCTTGTTGTCTATGTCCAGTGCGAGTTCGGTGTCGTGTTCTGTGTCGATATTTAATGACTTTGTTTAATATTTTATGTATTTAACAGTTTTCCCTTGTAAGTAGATCTATAATTGGCCTCAAGTGCCATGAAGGTTGATTAATAATTCAAGTCAATTACGTTGGTTCTAAATTTCCTCGAAGTTAAAATATTTACGTTGCATAGAACTGTCTTTCCATTTTCAAATTCTGATACATTACTAGACTTTTTCAATTTTTTGAGCTGTTTTGTATCAAATAAGCACTTTCTGTGCAAGGTAACCCGTACGTACATTCAGTTGAAAGGACCATTTTCAATTGCTTTATGTCGTTGAACCTTTCAATTAGCCCCAAATAGAATAATTGTTTTAATACGTAAACCATTGGGCAAGACAAGTGATATCTTGTTATGGAAGCACATGACAGGCGGACGGACACCTTTTAGGATTTGGGAAGAGATAAAACTTTACATACTGTAATTTTATTTAGGTATGTAGGTGCATATTCGAATGCCAATGCGTAATAATAGATGCTGTGATGAATGTAAAATTGCATGCATTGCATTCAAAGGAAACGCAATGTACTGGAACGTAGGTACACTTGGAATACATTCCACATTAATTTATGCATCCCATTTCGAGTTACAACTCATTAGATTCAGACTTTATCGCAATGCCTTGTTGGTATACCATTGCAATAATTGAAATGGTTTTCAATGATAGGTTTAATAAGTTGTAATGTGGTTTAAAAATACATGAGTTTAACTGCTGTGAACTGACGTGCCGGAGATAACTACCGAAGTTGAGTTGACTAGCCTACGTGTGTAGTACAAGAAGTATAGCTCGCCTATTGCCGTCTCTGCTGCTGACTCAGCAATTTCTTATTATTGAAGCGATTGTACTGTGTAATTCAATAGTCGTTGAAACATTCGTGTAAAATAAATTGAACTTCTTAGACTAGGTCATTACACACCTTAATAGATTATTCAATATTCGTAGCTCGCTTCATATACGCTAGTCGGTTCGTAGGTCTAGGTTCCACCTTCTGATAATACACCACTAATTTGTAGTAGGTGAGTATTGGCCATTCACTCCAGTCTTGCTTCTTGTACTAACATCACTCTAATGACATATTTTTATTCAACACTAGCTGCTGCCCTCGGCTCCGCCCGCGTGGAGTCAAATAACGTAGTCTATGTGTTAATCCAGATCATAATCTATCTACGTGCCAAATTTCATTGAAATCCGTTCAGCCGTTTAAGCGTGAAAGAGCAACAAACATCCATACATACAAACTTTCGCATTTATAATATTAGTAGGATTTGCTATATAGCAACTAAACAATAAATAAAAAAATCAGTTCTACGATTATTCAATACCAGCCAATTTGATCTAACCAACTTTGTGTGCTTCCGCCACCAATTAGATCAAGTGCGCCGGCCAGCCCACCGTAATTTTTGTTTAAAAGCCATAACATTGGATATGTTATAACCACCGTACTGTACTGTACAGAAACACCGTTCTCATGTAAATGGTACCTACATGTGAAAGTGTCTACCAGTAATTACTACGACGAAGAAAAGCTATTAATTATAATTAGAAGGCGCCTAGATAAATCTAGACCGGTCTTACGAAACACGTCTCTTCACGGTACACCGACGACACGGATCGTTATAGTCCGTGCGCTGTCCTTAAGTTACCCTACGTGATAGTGCTCCTATCGTCGTATTTTCTTATTTTTTTTTTAAATCTAAAAAAGATTTACGACGGCATCTTAAAAAGTCTACCTAATTAAACTTCTACATAAATTTTTGCTAAGATGATTTCCTGGAACTCAAATTTTATTTATGCAAATGTAGATGCAAACGTGTCGCTTTAACCATCAGCTTGTTAGAGTGAATATTCTTTTTACTCTGTTTTCGAGAAATAAACATCTTAAATCATATAATCGACGGTCGCACGACTCGGTCCGTTCACATATCCCTTCTTTAACACTTCTAACTCTAGTATTGTCTTAGGTTTTCGCGATTGTTACACATTGAATTAAACTATTTTTAACAAGTCAATTTCTAAGACCTATCAAGTGTAATATCCCCTTACAAGATGCTGGAGTATACAAATTAGACTGCGAATGTGATTTATCACACATAGGGCAAACAAATAGAAGCATAGGTAGGTTACTCGAGTGAAAGAACACATTGCTGACATGAAGAGTAGGCGCGATAAAAACTCTGCAGTATGTGAACATACACTGGACCGGCCAAACCATTACATGCGGTTTGATAAACCACAAATCCTCGCCAAGGAGAACCGCTACATGCCTAGAATGCTACGCGAGGCTATTGAAATAAGAAAACATCCCAATTTCAATAGAGAAGATGGTTGGCAAGTTCCACCTGCTTGGGGTTCAGTTCTAAAAATATCAAGTCACAAACCCAGAGATCTACTCAAAAACGTTCGGACACCGTGAGCGATTTTTGTGTGAATCGGAACATATATAAATAATTAATCCATCCATGTCGGTAGATGTAATAATTGAATAACCAATCTAAGACAAATGCCACCTTAGTCTTCCTGCGACCACGGATGCTGCAAAGCATTCGAAACATCAGGTTCAACAAAATAAATAAAACACGCGATTGTTCCGTTAAAAATTGTTTAATTCAACTTGTAACTCTTTTCATTACCGCTCCCTCGTCAGTTCCTGAGGAGGTGACGCTTGCCCTTCCACGGCTTCTATGTCTTTTTTCTTTCTCGTTGTATTATCTATTTTGTCATTCTTTGCTTTTGCATTATTTTACATTTTTTTACACAATATTGGGAGGCGTACAAGCAGACGGCCCACCTTATGTAAAGTGGTTACAGTCTTCTGTATCACATACCCACACAGGTGCAAATATGGTACATAAACCAGCTACATCTTTCTCTTTCTTAATATGGAGGATTCGACCTCCACGTAAATGTCCGATAGTAAGCAGTTACGGTAGCTTATGGACACTTGTAACGTAATGGGTTTTAATTCACATGATCGATGACGTCAGGTAACTTGCTACCGCCCGACTGACTCTTTCACTCGTCGGCAGTGCGGGCGCTGACGGCGCGGTTCGATTTCACTGCATTCTTACTGCGCGTGCACAATGCTCAGGATTGAAATGAAAATGTGAGAAATTGTTAATCATTGGTTAATGATGTTGTTTTTCATTCAATTTAAACACTGTTACCAATATTGTGAAAGTGAGAAGAGTGTCGATGGCCTGAGTTGTGCGTGCATATATCATAGATATATAGCGCGTACACCGAATATATCACATGATTACTCTGTGACGTGTAACATAGAGTATTTAAGTAATTTTACGGACAAAGTTTCAAGGACAAACGGTGGTAATGTTGCGAACTACTTTGTCTGTGAAGTTAATTTTTCCATCTATCTATTTACAACTTCACGCCATATCTCTTGCGGGGTAGGCAGGGATCCGAGCGCCACTGACTCAATCCTTACAAAACTCACTCGCTTCTTTAACATTCATTGCTCTTCTTCTGCACGCTCACCGGTTTTTAAGGCTCCAGACATCACCATCTGATAAACACGATTAAGTTTATTTTCGACAGTCTGTTTTGTCAGGCACGACGATGCATATCTCGTGAAACTTAAGAGAGTACAGGGTTGGACTGAAATTAGCTCCCTATCAACTTCACGGTCAAAGTCAAGCACTCGGTGCACCCACTATCTGTTAAACCAGCTTCTGATAAAAGAGATGTAACATGTTTAACAAGCATTACGACCTGGGAAGTACGTTCCATACGACGGCAAAGAATAACTTCCTAGTGAATTGTTGGGTTCCCGTGACTAAATGAAGATACCTGAGGATAAGGTAGATATGCAGAGAGGATATGCAATACTCCTTGTATTGCAAGTGTTCATATGTTGAAATGTTGTAATCAATTGCTCATAATCGATCTTTTACGTAAAGATACGCCACCCATTGCTATTTCTGTGTATTTTAAGAGAGGTAGCGCGCATCAAAGTAGCCCATCTGGGGAAGTACCTCCACCACATAGAAAACCGTTGTCAAATAACAACTTCTTAGAGAATTGTTGTCACCTGTAAGGTCCTAAAGAGTTGCTGTGTTAGCAGCAGAGGTGGCATCGCCCGAGTGATACTTAATATATTGCAAGCCTTCATAGGCTACGTTAACCGCTTTACATCAGGTGGGCCGTATGCTTACATGCTTCCTGCATTAAAAATACATTAAATTACTAACACTATGAAACTTCTTACTCTTCACTGCCCTATTTGATAATTGTAACCATTCTACAGAAGTTACGGATTATTGAATGTGAGTTGCATATCATTCTTATTGGAGTCTTGAGTAATATTTTTATCAGTTTTCACTCTCTGGAATTACGTGGTCAATTAACAGGTGAGTCTTATGAAGTAATGCCGACATTTTGATTTCACTGGCGCGCGTGCTAAATGCAGTTAATTGATTGAAGTTACATAGCATGGGAGGAATAATTGATGTGTGAAATTGTTAATGATATATTGTGTTGTTTTACTGCAAAAATGCATTTACCAAGTATACACACCGTGCTAAAAATAGAAACGCTTTTACACTATTCGTATTTGCAATTAGCTTAAATTTCATAAGTGCATCTTGTATTCATTAATGATGTACGCATTCTGCAAAGGCAGCCCGTTTGTCGAGATTTGCAACGGTTTCATTAGAGAATTGTGGGTTCAATTCCAGTTTATGGTAACCATTTGTGTGCACTTCTGTTTGTGATACTTTGTTTGCTTAATTTGGGAGTAGTTGATATAGTTATTATTTTTCTATATTGCTGTAACGAATTTATTATTATCTCCTTCGTAGCGTAATCCCGTTTTCCCGTAAAGGGTTGGCGGCGCCAAATTCGCCAAATCGCCAATGTCGCTAGCTAAGCCTATGGATTTGGAGAATTTGTACTTATATTATAGTGTAAATAATTTATAAAATTGAACGTGTTATTCTCAGTAAATACATGAAAGATTTGTAAAACACTTTTTTGTGATAGATAATCGGATCAGGGAGGTTTTAGTAGCAGATGCCCAGCCACAGGTGGGGGCGGCCGGCCGTAAATACAAGTATATAGGAATAAAACACATTCAATATATTGTTACGACTATGGTATTATAAGACGATTATTACCCTTATATAGCCGCTATACCATAAATAGTATTCATAAATATGTGTCAATGTAGACTACTTCAAGGGAATAATTAAAGCCTGTATTCAGTTATGATGTCTAGAATTTACGTAAGCAAAGGTTAAGTACTTTACATGCATATACATACATTCCGCCATCAATTAGTTCATGTGGCCTAGCGCCGGCCGGCACCCACCCACTACCGTTAGTAGATGCAGTATGCCGACGCTGCCATGGTTGCTCCGTAGTCTCTGCCTCGGCTGCTGCGGTCGTCCGCAATCTGGAGCAGAAACCGCATGCCTCCACCACCGCCGCTGCCACGACTGGCCTGGTCGTCGCTGCGACACGTGTTTCGCCTCTCCACGAGGCATCCTCAGGCGCTGTAGGCGTTACTCGTTAGAATAACAAGCTTAAGTAATTAAACTAAATTTTAAGTAGAGTAGAACACAGCTATTATTGACTAGTTTACGGATCAACATCGCCGGTAAGTGTCGGCTTATTGGTTAAAATAATCTCTCATCGGTCAGACAAAAAAATGTCTGTTTCTGTACATATATAGTTTTGTTATAAAAATTGCAAAAATAACACATCGGGAATGAGCACAAAGGCAGTTTTCAAATGCACCTCACAATTAGTGACTTAGTGACGAATGACATTCTCAATCGTATGGATATCGGTACTGCTAGGATATAAGTACGCAGCGGACTTTTTGACGGGAATTCGACGAGCGATCTAGTCAAAGAGTGTTCTAATCAAACGTTCACAATTAACTTATGATACTGACAATGACACTCTTACATAGTAGTGATAATATAATCTTCACAATAAAAAGCACTAATAGTGTGTAGTAACACTATAATTATATATAAGTGCATTTTATTGAGCCATTTTACAGGCCAAATTGGCCCAAATTTAAATAAGGATGCTCCTCGAAGTTTTATTTACATTAAATACATTACATAAATATACATTACATACACATTAAATAAAGGATACTGCCAAAATACTCTTAACTGAACACCAAAATTTATATAAAAATACAAAAGTTCGCATCTAGTGTCAAAATTGGAGTAGGAAGCATCCGTCTCCGGGGGAGAAACGAGGTCCGCACTTCTTGTGCGGGGCGGGGAATTCATCTTCATTACGTACTATTAAAGTATTTAAATTCTCTGACTGTACTATGCGTGTAATAAATTACAGTCCATTTTCCCTTTTATTATGCATATTGCGCGTAAAAGTGAATTTTCCCGCCTGAGTCAGTAATATTGGTTGTAGACAAGGAACCAAGACTGTAATTAGCTGCATTATAGGTATACAGTAGACAGTAGAACATTATAGGTAGTAATCGAGACAAGCAGTCGGCCAAACATGATAATGAGATGGTGCTTTGGATTTTTTACAGAAATTTGTGTTCAATTTAAATGATGAAAATATTTTTGTAGCAGTGATAGCCTAGTGTCATAGATAACAGAAACAACGGTTGTTTCTGTTATCTATGCCTAGTGTACTCGTATTAACAGGATCACAGTCCCGAAGCAATTTGAAACCTTCTTTCGGCACGTTTCCTTAGTAATAATGACATTTCACACTCATGAAGGTTCCATTATTGCCTTCAAATATTTATGATACTTTATGTGTCATAGTGATTGAAATTTATTATATCGATAACTTCCAAAGGAAATTAAATATTTACTTACGTGTTTATTGTTAGTAGATATTTATTTTATTTTTAAGGATAACTTAAAGAAACGCAATGAAAATTTGACGACAAAAGAAGCTGGAAAAAGGTATCAAGTGAATGTACAGTATGTAAAATTAGCGCACAATGTTTTTAAGAAAAAAATTCATGATTTAGGAAACATAACCTTACTGTATTTAAGTTAACTTTACTTTTTGTTTGAATAAGTTAATTAAGAATTTGATTGGTTAAAATGTGGTTCTTATATATTTTACTAATGCTAAAAATAAGTAATACACATAAAGTCTATAGATTTATTGAAAGATCAACTGCATTATTTACATCACTGGCCATGAGGCACATGTGCCGCATGGTCATACTAGTGAAACAATTCATGAGGCACATGTGTCTCATTGGAGAACCGACCTTACTATCCTAGGATCCTTGGTTCGAATGCTGTTGTAGGCATGTATCCCTAAATTCGCGTTTTCGAATTTAGGGATACATGCCACATGATGATACATATTTACAATTATCACTTGCTTGGCGTGATTAAACTATATGCCCAAGAAAGTATCTTCGCCAAATCCTTAGGCTTAGATGGCGGATCCCACCAATCTTACTTATTTAAGATTGGAAACGGGATAAAATAAAAAAATCGTAAAGAAAAGAAAATATATATTATTTTATCGTTTTGGGCAGTCACGTAAAGCACGTTATGTTATTGAATACAGAAATATTATAGAAATATAAATAGTATAGTATAAAAATATTGTATAAAATCTATGAAACCTCTGTTTTTAAAACAGAGTTTTAGGTTATATCTAATACTAGCTGTGTCCGCGACTTCGTCCGCATGGAATATTATTTATTTATATTAATAAAAATAAATAAATTTTCTAAAATAAAAGTAGCCTAAGTTACTCCTTATTATATCAGCTATCTGCCAGTGAAAGCCTACAATCAACAGTATCAACATAAAATAGTCAGTGTGGTCTTCCAGGCACCTGGAATTTACATTAATTATCTCTAATTATTATTTAATCAAGTAACTGTAACTTAAATGTCCTTGATCGTATTGCCGGTCAATTGAGATCTGTTTTTCATCAAAAACCCAAACTTTTCACAAAAAGTCGTTCTTACCAAGTTTTTGTGATTAGGGAGAACGTCAGGCGGCGTTATTATGAAGATAAGCATTATTTTATCTCCAATTATTTAATTGACTTTATCCTTAGTTTTATTACCACTTTTATAAGTTTCAGTTAATACATTCTCTGGTTTCTTCCTTAGCGAGGCCTCAAGGCTTGACTAAGAGTTGAAATTTCAGTCAGGCAGTCAGTTTCGTCATAAATTTATATGTAGCGGTAATTACATTCGAAACTACGAGTACTATATACTCATTTCGACGCTAATCTTTTCGATAGAGAAAAGAAAGGAGTTTCCCTGAAATTAAATTTGGAAGTCTATGCCCATTTCGTGTACATAATAACTACCGAATATTAATTTCACTATTACGAAGATACGATAAGATGTATACATTCAAAAACCCGAACGTTCGTTGGGAGATCGAGATAATGTCTACAGGAATCCTTATATACGAGTTTAATGAAACTGACAACTTCACTCGTGAGTTTTGTCAGCTTCGAATATATTGACACATTTACCTTGATAATGTGTTTTATCTATTTCATATTTTATTATCAAATTTTAGTGTTCCGTATCCAAAAGGAAAAATGGAACCGCTGCAAGAACACTTCCGTGTCCATATGTATGCCAGTCTCTGATGCATGTACTGAAAGTATTATACAAACATAAATGTTGATAACATACTATAGCGGTACTTTGCAGAAAAACTAGTAACTAGTATTTTACGTATACCGAATCTCTTGAGAAATATCTAATAGTAAAGGAACTGAGAGCGTACGATCCTTCAATCCACTCCCTGTTCGTCCGATTGCATTTAACTGTTTTTTTTTCGTTTCGTCATTAATTTATACACATTTTCTAACATCGCGAGTTGCACTCTTTTGTAAAACAATTATTTGTCCACTGACAGTAGATTCTCCCATCTAGAGCAGATGTAGTACATACGAGTATTCGAAATGTAGATCACCTCAACTTCAAAATCAAACCCCAGTCAAAATCATTTCAGCTTATCCTGATGGTGAATTGGCTAATTTTCATTAAATATTATTTACTCGTTACATAATATAGCTGGTCATATTGTTAAGACACAACATTCGTAAAATATTTACTCCAAACGTGGTGTTTGCAGTTTTTTTTTACCACCACTGTCATAAACAAGCCGGTCACGTGATGTTAATCAGATAGCCTCTGTAAGCTTACAATACCTAGCTGCGAACTACGCTTTTTAAAACCTCTTATTCAAAAAAAACCATCGGTTTTAAATGTTCCCCAAAACACCGTATTGAAATTACTGAATAATCAATTCGGAACCTTAAAAGTAGTCATAGTGCCAGAACTCGCCGCTAGAGGCGCTGCTGATACGTTTAGTATTTCTGTATACGTATAGTATAAGATCAATTTTGGGTTTCATACTCCAAGACAAAGTGCTGCAAACTCATATTTTACAGATGTCGTTTATACAATTTTACACTTGGGACTTTGGGACTATAAGAATCAGGTACAGCTATTTACAGCTCAAACTTTGCTTAATTGATTATTATTATGTGGCGTGGATAGGTAGACCTATGACGTGAATCTCAGGTGAAGGTTACGTGGGCAGCGTTATCAAAATGGGCCAGCCACGCCCCGGCAACGCACGGGCTGAGTAAACGACGCTAGATAAACGATAAACATCTTTGAGTTTCCTTTTTTTTTGCTGATAAAATTGACTATTTCATAAGTAGTTATTGCTACATCGGTTTTAGGGTTAATATAAGATTTTACAAATGCCTTTCCCATTTTAAATGGTTACTATTTAAAATGGTTATATATCAGTATATTCACGCTAAGTTCTTAAATAGTCTAAATAGGTAAAAAAAGTTTGTGAATTAAAGTACATATGCCCAATGTCTTTAAGAGAGGTAGATATTTAATAAGGAGCCTAACTAACTAGTAAAGTACAGAATTACTTCCATGGTATGGTATTTTTATCTTTTTAATATGAATTTACAAGCATACGTTGGTTCTAAATTTCCTCGAAATCTAAACATTCATGTCGCTGACATGAATTTTCCTTTATTTTTATTTTATTTTCTTTTTATACAACGTCCGAAGGCATACAAGCGTACGGTCCACCTCATGTAAAGTGATAATCGTAGCCTATGAACGATAGTAATACATTAAGTATTATTCGCGCGATGCCGCCTCTGCTGCCAACACAGCAACTCCTTAAGAACTTATGGTGACCTCACTCAAACGTAGGAACATAACAAAGCTCTACGGAGTTGCTATTTGACTGCGGATTGAATGATGAATTACAAACATTTATAGTATAAATGGTTCATTTTCTTATTTCTTTTTCTTATCTTATTATCCCGGAAGAGATTTGGAGTAAAGATATTAATAGGTACCATCCAAAGGGACTTAGTAGTAAAAGGTAAAAACAGACGAATAATAGAGTTAGTTTCATATCTAAATAAATAAATGAAATTAAGATTTTTAGACAAATTGCACAGCGCCATCTAGCACCAAAGTAAGCGAAACTTGTGTTATGGGTACTAGATAACCGATATACATACGTAAATATATTTTTTTTTTTGTAAATACATGCTTATAATACATAGAAAGCACCCAGATCAAAACAAACAGACATGTTCATGCACACAAATGGTTATCATACGTGGGAATCGAATCCACAAGCGTTGGTGTCAAAGTAGCGTTACTAACCACTGTACCATCGAGCTCGTCTATGACTATCTATAATGGGGATGATTGCTGATATCATGATATGCTCCATCGACGTAAATGAAGCTGCAAGCATTCACTAGCTAATCAATAAAAGCGTTTGTAAACAGTGAACGACCTTAACTTCGATTAGTACAGTATGAGTCAGAAAGCAACCGAATTGTAAAACAAAAGGTGAATGGTATGTCGAAACTGCAGTAGTATGCTAATTGCAGCGTAATAGATAAGCTTCTCTCCCACTAAAGCGTGGCAGAAAAAAAGTGAAAAGGTTAGTTATAATGTTTTTAGCTGATATATACTGGATTTTTTAACATAGATATATACTGGTTTTAAGAGGAGCTCGGTGGAGCAGTGGTTGGTAACGCTACTTTGACACCAACGCTCGTAGTTTCGATTTCTACACAAGACAAATATTTGTGTTTGCTTGGTCTGGGTGTTTTTATCTTCGCCAAATCCTTAGGCTCAGGTTGCGGACATCGTCAATCCCAATAATAACCATAAGAAGAAGAAGAAGTTGCGAAAGAGCGGTAAGGCGCAGCAACGGCCGACCGGGGAAGAAGCTCTAATTTACTGCAGACCACAGAATAACCATTTTCTAAAGAGCTGTTGTGTTTCTACGAGTGATAAAGGTCACTACTAGCTTCCTGGTGACCTTTATCACTCGTAGAGGAGGAGCTAGAGAAAAACACTATTATGTACTTACATACGTGTTCGACTGAAGCACTCAACAATAAACTATTCATCTTCAAAAAATGAATTTTCATATTAGTGGAAACCAAGGTCTTTTAGTAGAAAAGAAAAGTTCCCACGCTCGCCTCTGCGGAGATGATACATAGTAGAGAGCTATTTTACGTAGGCACGAGTTAATAATATATATACCTCTTGTTGTGTATGTAGGTAGTGAGAGTTATTACATACATGATAGGTTTAATAGTAGTGATAAGATAGTAAGCGTTTGCATAGTTATTGGAAAATGATATGTGGCATATTTTCAATGCATAAGACTATAAAACAAAACGAGCTTGACGAGCTTGGTTCAGCAAACCAGCGTAAACTAACCACTGCGCCAGTGGTTAGTGAAGCTGCTTCGACACCAACGTTGACGCTGGTGGGTTCGATCCCGCATTGGACCGTCATTTGCGTGCATGAATATGTCTCTTTGTCTTGGTCTGGGTGGTTTTTAAAAGAGGTGGGGCGCGTTAATGCAGTCTGTCTGTGGAAGTACCTCCACCTCACAGAAAATCGTAGCTAAATACCAACTTCCTAAAGGGCTGTTGTGTCCCTGCATGTGAGAGAGGTCACCAGTATGTGCCTATGGAGTTGCTGTGTTAGCAGAGGTGGCATAGCGCGAAACTTTATGTGCTGCAAGCTATAGCTACGGTACCCGCTTTACATCAGGTGGGTCGTATGCTTGTATACTTTTCGACGGTGTATATAAAATAAACAGTGTGGGTTGTTAGTTTGCGACAACATTTTTTAGAATATTTATCTGTTTGTCTATATGTATGGAAAACGTAAAATATTGCCCGAATGGATTTCAATAAAATCACTCGACGGACAGTGTCGAAAATGGGCTGAACGAATTTGTTATTGCTTATTTATATATAGAGATAAAGGTGTACGTTGGTATATTATCCTACACTGTCCTACACCTTTAAACGAGAATTTTTTTGTATAACTATTTAACTTTAGCTATATATAGGTGTCTTTTCTAAAACGAAAAACGCATTTATACAGAAAAATGCCGAGCGGCACTCGATCGCCCAGGTACAAAATTTAAAATAAGCCTAAACTTAAGTTTTATCCACGAATCCTAACGATGCGTCAGAGATCTATCGACATTTTCCCAACATACTAATAGGATAAGGTTGTTCAAAAAAGGCGTAAAATGATTTTGGTTTTTACTTAGATCGGCGCGTGTTTCGTCCCTGTAGTTGGAGAGTCCATATGCTACACAACTACTGTAAAAATGACGCAGTAAAGCTACATAAATTCACAAGAATTGATGAAAAATCTTATACAAGTTACGTTACGTACGTATTCAAGGTTTTAGGGTGGGCTTGTAAATACCATTAGACTGATGTAAGGGGCTGATAAACATCGTAAGCCGCACTGCAGACGAGACTACGAGAGGCTTATAGAGGATATTTAGCCTTTGTGCTGAGAGCAAAAAATACGACCCAAAGCGTAGCGACAAAAGCACGCCTTGCTTTTTAGCTGCTTTTACTTAACATGTAAAATCTTCCCTTGTATATAAGGGAGATTATAAAAAAGGAAATTATAGACCTGCCTTTCTGTACAAAATTTGTGCCAGTTGGTGCGACACGGCGCGCGAAAATGTGGTTCATTGTTGTCTTTAGAGTCAACCTCCACATGATGCATCGCATTCTGGTTAAAACATCTCTAACGAAATAAGGGTTAAAAGGAACAGATATCGTAGCCAATGGAGTCATGTAACACAGTGCAAGTAAGTTTACTGTGCCCTACCTCTTTTCCACTGGCACCCTGTGTTATAATCGGCAAGGTGCATTATGAGCAGGCGAGATCGCCTTTGGATCTAAATACGATATACTTACTCATACTGAAAGGGCTGAATTCAAATGTGTCAATATCCCTTTTTCCATTCATCAACTAAACCGATCAACTGAAAACTGATCAACTATTTGTTAATATGTATATGTTTTAAACCCTCCGGAGTCTTTCTATATAATTCTTGAGAGGAAGGCACTGTATGTGTGTTTTTTATATACTACGTCGGGAGGCATACAAGCATTCGGCCTACCTGATGTAACGCAGTTACTATTAACGCTTGTAATACAATAAGTATCACTCGCGCGATGCCTCCTCTGCTGCTTACACAGAAACTCCTTAGGAGCTTACTGGTGACCTCACTCACACGCAGGAACACAACAATCCTCTAGGGAGTTGTTATTTAGCTGCGGTTTTCTGTGAGGTGCACGTACTTCCCCAGACCGGTTGCTTATATGCACGCTACCTTTGTTAAGAGTGTGTGTCATGTATCTATGTAGGTACATATTTGGTTAAGTAAATCAAAGTTTCCGTTCAACTTTCTTCCGAACTTCTAAAGCAATTGAGCTACATTTTTATAGTGGTCGTTGTACCTTGATACTACTTAGCTCTGATTAGACTTTTACCTTAATCAGATGAGTAATTTTATGACAATAATACTATACTATACTATTATTGCAGGTACGGAACTTACCGTGATTTGTTTTGATATTTCCCCCGATAATTCGGCGACGTTGCAGGCGCCATGGTCCTATAATAATTGTGTAAAAAACCAGGAAAGTTTAATCATGTCCCACGCGGGGAGGCAGAGACGACCGAACGTCACATAACTCGATGCTTAGCTCTATATGCTCACCGGTTTCTAGGGCTCCTGACCCCACCTTCTGTTAAAACACGATTTGGTCTTTCACGTTGTTTATCTGTTTCATAATTCTTTCCTGCTGCATGCTGTCTACATGTCCGAATCGAGCATCAGAGCATACCTTTTCTTGTTTTAACACCGGTATTCTCTTTTAAATCAACTCTGTTTCTTACATCATCAATTACCACGCCATGCAAACGTGGTCTACAAGCGTTACGTCACAAAATTTGCGCATCGCTCGCATTTCGACCGCGTTTATTTTACGTTTAAATATTAGTGTGAAATTTATCAATGCAGAACAGTTTAAAATATGTAATATATTCGTTTCATACATGCATTTGGTCGACTGAGGCTACGGGTTCGGTTCGTATACAGTCTTCTTCTTAGCGTTATCCCGTTTCAGAATCCATTACGATTGGCGGGGTCCGCTATCTAAGCCTAAGGATTTGGCAAAGATACAGATTTTTACGTGGAGCGGTTGCCGTCAGACCTCCAAAATGCAGAGAGAAAACCAGACCTTTCTTAGGTTAGGTCACACGTCTTTCGAAATGTAATTTCTTGGACTTGCGGGTTGTTTCACCCTGTTTGTTCCACCATGTTTTCCTTCACTGCCGAACAGGTGATAATTACAAGTATGTACATAAATCCGAAAATACGAATTTAGTCGTACATGCCAGGATTCAAACCAGGGACCAGTTGCTCAATAGTCCAATTATTTATCCACTGGGCTATCATTACTCCAGAGAGTAGAGCCTCTTGATAGAAAAGCTCAAATTTGTTAATTATTTGTCGCTTTCCTACTGCTTCACTATTCACTAGGTAGTCGTATGTTTGCCAGTATATAATTATTATCGACACACATGCCAAGAGTGTGTCAGCTAGACGAGGCATTAAAAAGCGATGTTAACCTAAATACAACCCGTTTTCTGTCATCAATACGGCTTCAACTGACGTCACGAGCTGCAGTTTTAGTCAATTTCATCTTTTAATCTTTAGTTTTATGTATTGTATAGCTTCAGCATGCAGTTTTGTCCGTTGGGATCTCGGTATCGCTATAATATGAAGCCTTTGTCCTTATTTTTCTACTACCTCTCTACTAAATTTGATTTCGATCCGTGCACGGGTTTGACCGTGAAAAGATAACCAACAAGAGTACAGAAATACCTTCGCGTTTTGTATTACGATTGTGGATGACAAATACTAATAAATAGGTATTGAGTATGTTAGAGATATGAAAAATATCTTCGGTAATGATAACAGATTCGTTGAGAATGGAAATTCCGTTAAGGTACTAGTTTTTTTTTGTAACAGAATTCGTAAAAGTTTTGGTGCATACATAATCTGTGTCCTAAAGGATTCCTATTGATTGTGACGATAACAAAATCCCCACGCGGACGACGCAAACGGTAGTACTTATTAACAAATAAGTTTACGATAGGTTTGAAATTATATCTTGCGAGATGAACTTTACTTTTGCCACGGTTTCTCTTCCCCAAAATTTGTTGTTGTTGTTGTAATATCTTTATTGTACGATAAATTAAAAATAAATTACAATGAAATTAAATCTAGTGTTACAAAGGCGGACTTATCCCTAAAAGAGATCTCTTCCAGCCAACCTAGAGCTACTGACACGATAATATACATGAGTGAGAGAACACACGTACATCAATAACATTATCATAAATTTCATGAAGTTTTTTTTTTTAATTTGTATTCTATCAAATTTAATTAATGGACTGTTGCTAATTCTATCTAAGCAGGTGTTTTTTTTAATTACGTATACTTACAGAAATTGATTTTTATTATTTCAACTTCGTGGTCCTCAGCAGAACGCATAAAAATGCGATCAAAATCAAACTTTCACAACGAATTGCAACGATGTATAAGCATATTCAACCCTGAAGGCTATTATGGGAATTATTTTGGCAAAGGACACCAAATGGCGGGGTTGGCGAGGGCGCCTCGGGGAGGCGTTTCCACGGCCTACCGGTTTTATGGTGTTACTCCATTAAATTTTAACTCATTCGTGGAGTGCTTACTACGGTCGCACCTTCTATGAATATTAAAGTGGTGATAGTTTTTTTTCGCAAATTGGATTAAAATGCTGAATTCTGGATCCTATCTGCTTTTAGGCTTAAGTGTTATCATGGTCTCCACCCTTTTATTACCTCGATTCTTTCAGCTACATTGTATCTATCATATGCCTCTGCTATTGAATACATATGAATATGCATACGCCTACCTCCTATTGGTGTAGGCAGCGACTATGGAATGCCTGGTCCATCTCTATCTATCTATAACTTCAGGCCATATCCCTTGCGGGGTTCCACTTCACTCGCTTCTTTAACATTTATGACTCTTTTCATGCATGCTCGCCGGTTTCTAGGACTGTTGACATCACCTTCTGATAAAACACGACCGATTTGGTCATGGTGGGTTAGTCTTGGTCTTTCTCGGCTGCTACATTCTTTCACTTTTGCATTGTATATCTGTTTCGTCATTATTTCATTCTGCATTCTTTCTACATGTTCGAACCAACGGAGTATGTCTTTTCTTATCTTCCACCGACACTCGCTTTCAGCTCAAATCTCTTTCTTACCTCATCACGAACGCGGTTAGCATACGTTACGCCACAAATTTTGCGCAATTCTCTTATCTGGACCGCATTTATTCTACTTTCATGCTTTTCCATAAATTAGCGGTGGTATTAGCACCGCGTTGTGTACAGCGAGCTGTGCCTTCTGGCTTAGATTATGGCTGCCTAGAAGTTTACCCAACGCTCCATTCACGCTGTTCCCTGCACTCACTTGTCTCTCCACATCAGTGGTGTGCCTTCCATCGCTGCTAAAAGCGCTTCCAAGATATACAATCTCATCCACTTGCTCTAACACTACAACATCAATCGTAATCTTAGTTTTCGTTCTGGTTGTCTTGATTGTATGTATTAATTCTTCAGTGCTTAGTGATGTAGTGCAGTTTTTTGTCGCTATATTGTTTTTTATTCATATAGGTACGGTTAAACTTTTGGGTATCTGCTTTCAATATCTCGGATCGGAAATAAAAAATGCGAACAAGACGACATTCCTTGATAATTTGAAGTGACGAGCTCGGTAGCGGAGGGGTTAGCAATAGTACTACTTTAACACCGAGGCTTGTGTGTTCGAATCGTACACAGGGCAGACTTTTGTGTGCATGAACATGTCTGTTTGTCTTGGTCTAGATATTCGAAGAGAGGTAGGGCGCATTTAAGTAGCCGATCGCAACCAAATCGCAACTCCCTGGAGGGTTGTTGTGTTCTTGCGAGTGAGTGAGGTTACCAGTAAGCTTCTGAGGAGTTGTTGTGTCATCAGCAGGCGTGGTAACGTGCAAATGATACTTCATATATTGAAAGCGTTCCTCGGCTACGGTAACCGCATTACATTAGGTGGGCGCATGCTTGCATGCCTCCCGACGTTGCAAAAGTGCATGCGAGACATCCTTGTTTATTTGTTTATGTTTATCCAGATTAGTTTCCAATTAATATAAAAAAAATACATTAAATAATGAGAAATATAAATGTACTAAATACTTACATGTACCTATCCACTTTATATAACTTTATACGGGGTATATACTGAAAGATAACAGAAAATCGTTAAATGTTCATTATTTATTAGTAGCCGATTAGTACAATTCGAAAACGATCAACAACCCCGGCACGTATAGGTGAGTAGAAAAACTTATCTGTATCTATTGTCGCTATACTTTATTTATATGAAAACATGTGTTGTTTATGAAATGTGTTAGTGAGATTTGTAGTACAGATACATAATAGATTATCTGTATTTAGCTTTAGATAAATAGATTAATTGTGGTCTAATTACCATTTTATAACCCAAGAAATGATGTTAGTGTCTATCTATGTATAACTTCATACCAGATGCCTTGCGGGGTAGGCAGATGATGTTAGTATTATGGAGAAAATATTGTATATTGTAATTATCTTGAGCCTATGTAGTAACTATCTCTTATTTCTAAGTAAACTTATGGCTATGTACGAAAATCTAAGCATTACCAATTAATAGGTATTTAAAATATTTTTTTCTTGTACAATTCATGGCAGATTTAGCCTAACATGCTAACGTTGGGACCATGATTTGATTGTTTCCTTGCAATACTGAGATTTACATTGATGAAGTGTTTGTTCAAATATATAATAAGTATCTACTGCATTATGTGCTGTAATTATGAGTATTAGATAAAATAAACACTTGTACGCATTATTAATGTGACTGTTTGTCATTGTCTCTATTCTTCATATACAAATCGTGCGCGACAGAAAGGTTATAGGTACATTGTTTGTTTCGAAAATTCGATATTCGCAGTCTCAGAAGTAACATTTCGTTATTTCTGTTTCATTAATTACACCGTTTTGTATTTTATTTTTGAATTAATAATTAGTACCTTAATGATTGAGTTTTGTTCGGCTTTTTAATGTTTTTTTTTTTTGTAAAAAATAGCGTATTTTCACGAGATACACCTATATACGTGAACTTAAAAAGTACTAGAATTGCCATCTAAAGTAATAGGAAAAAATGTGCAAAAAGACAGTGCTGTCAGTGGGTTTCGAACACGAGACTTTTGCAACTGTATAAGATAGACAGTATATATGACGGGACCGAATACGTAATAATCAAAATGTCGATTATCGGTATTAGTGTTTAACACGATCCATAGATTCTTTTTCTTTTCGTAAAATCACGTTTTTTCAGGAAAGACCCATATAGACAAAATTAAAAAGCAAAACGTTATCTGAATATATAGTTTGATCCAAATCATTAGAATCGTTTCCGAAATACCTCAAATATACAAGAATTGCTCATTTAATCTTTATTACGAAGATGTTTATTACGAAAATGTAATAAATCAAAAAAAAATATTAATATTCAACAATGTCGCATTATTGTAATCCTACACAAATAATTAACATTTCTGTAGACGGTAGGACGAGTAGGCACCTTACTTAGGCTAACATCATTAAAACAACCAGACATCTTGTATTTCCCATTTTCCCCAAATTAGGGGTACATTTCGGCGTTCTCCTCAGATGTAGAACGAAACGGGATCCGTTAGCAACCTCCATATCGTACCAAAGGACACCCTAACGACTTGGCCTGTTCTGGTGTATAAAGATTATCGGGTGGTCGGTTATTGCATCTTTTTCGGGGGACGGAACGCAATTAACCTAACCCTTTTAGGTCAAGTTTGGAAAGGAGCCAGTGTGGGTGGCCGTGTAATAAGAATCTTCTATGTAGGTAAAATGTATATAGGGGTACAAACTTTTTGTGGTCCCAACAATCCAACAGCGCTTTGGATCACAAAAAGCTTTTGGGGAGCTCGCTAACGTCGACAAGTATGTCTATAATTGAACACACAAGTTAAACATCGTCGACCATAGCCTATCTATGACTCCCCCGTGATTTGTTTTGAGGTTGAAAGATTATATTAAATAAAAGCTTGTTTATATTAAATTAAAGTCAAGTTGCGAGTTGGATGCGTACACCGAAAATTACGAAATTGTTATACATGAAGGATTTTTTATTTCTATGTATCTATAACATCACGCGAAGACCCTAGTGGAATCGGCAGGGATAATCAACATATGTGTTTATTTAAAAAATGTTAGAAATACCGATATATTTTACTGTAATATTTTTATAAATTTTAGGCCACTTTATTAATACAGGCTTTGTACTATCTGTGATACTTAATAAGGACTGTGACAGACGTTTAGGTCTACTCATAAAACAGTGGCTCTGTTTATTTTTTCCGAAATCATAATAATCACTACTCTGTTAGTAAACAACGAACCATAGCATATTAATAAAATGGACAACGTCCCGCCTATGTTTTTACTAATAAAACTAATGTTAGTTTATCAGGGCCCAATCGATATGGCCTCGTTGAAACGGCCTCACAATAATCAATCACAATTTAACAAGACCTTCCTGCCCCTATTGACCGATTTCAATGTCCAGTATATCGAGACCTTTGCTAAAATGTCTTATAGTGACAACTGTTTGGGCGGAACAGCGAATGACGATTCAGCATACAGTGGAGATGTGAATCGACATGTGATAACATGAGCCCGTTTCAATTTGAAATGCAGTTTTGGCCCTTATGTTACTGTGTCTCCGAGGTATAACGTGACTAATGATGTCTATTGATACTGCGACCTGGAATGCGGTCTGATTACGTAGTCCATTTGGTTTGTCATCAATGGCTAATTGCTTTTGTTCGATAATGTGTATATAGCTTTAGGGAGGGTTATGTTTCTGCGAGTGAATGAGGTCACCCGCAAGGTCCTGAGGAGTTGATAAATTAGTATCGCAACTCGCGAGCGATACTTCCTGTATTGTAAACGTTCATACTCCCGGTACCTACTTTTCGTCAGGTGAGTACTTTGTTTATACGTCGGTAAACGATGAACTCCAATCATACAGGTTCACTAGTGAATTTCTGCGACTTCTTCCTTTTCTTACGTTAGTGAGTAAGTAACCTCCAAATATTGTGATTCAAGTTTTATATCTTGATCCATATAACGGAGGTTTCAAATCATCCCCAGAGATCTATTAACAAACTAATAAAAACAAACTTCTTTGTGTCATGTCTAAACATTAACTATACGATAAAACGTATCAATAAAATCGCTATTTTCCTATGATACGCGTTAAAACAGACGCATCCAAATAACAACTCGCTAGAGGGTTGTTGTGTTCCTGCGTGTGAGTGAGGTCACCAGTAAGCTCCTAAGGAGTCCCACGGGAAAACACGCTTTGTTTCCCTTTGACCATGCGAGCGAAGCTGCGGGTAACAGCTAGTATGTACATAAATCCGAAACGACGAATTTATTGGTACATGTCCACGCCAAGATTCGTACCCGGGGTTGTCCGAAAAGTAGATCAGTTCTTTGTCTACTGATCTATCACTGGTCTTTGAAGCTATCCATATATAATCACCTTATGTTCAAATAAATATTGTTACTTCGAAACTAATTGATATATTTGTGTTGTTACAGGTAACAATTTACGATGCACAAATTCAATGCTTGAAGCATGTTCACATAATGCTGCTAGTGAGTAAAATAGCGTAAGTCTCTTTAAGATGTTCTCCTAAGCAAGGGACAATGCACGAGTGGCAAGCATGGTGTTGTGTACGGTACCGTAACTATCGCATGTATATAGGCCAGTAATACTCTCACTGTTTATTCCAATGAAATATCCTGATGATTTTTTTTATTTAAGTTCCACTGTCCACCTCCTGACTCTATCGTCAGACCCTGACCAACAAATGTATTTTATGGGTCCGTCCGTCTGTCCGTCCGTCCGTCTGTCCGTCTGTCACCAGGCTGTATCTCAAGAACCGTGATAGTTAGACAATTGAAATTTTCACAGATGATGTATTTCTGTTGCCGCTATAACAACAAATACTAAAAAACAGAATAAATAAATATTTATCCCATACAACAAACGTGATTTTTTTGCCGTTTTTATAGATAATGTTACGGAAATCTTCATGCGCGAGTCCGACTCGCACTTGGCCGGTTTTTTTTATACAACGTCGGGAGGCATACGGCCCACCTGATGTAAAGCGATTATTGTAGTCTATGTACGCTTGTAATACGTTAAGTATCACTCGAGCAATGCCACCTCTGCTGTTAACACAGCAACTCCTTAGGAGTTTACTGGTGAACAACCTTCCAGGGATACTGCCTCATACTGCACTACTTTGATGCGCTCTTCCTCTCTTAAAATCAAATTCAAAGGGGTTAATAGTAAGCATTTCATAAACCTTTGCATCAAGTATCCAACTAAGTGAGCCCTGACTCGAAGAAATCACTTATAGCCATTGAAGAATGTACCATGTACCTCTTGGTTATATCATCAGATACTCGTCACAGAATATATTTTATGGGACACTCTTAATGAAGTTTCTGTGAAAATACTCTTTGACAATTGTGATGTACAAAATGATGATGGAGTCAAAAGATGGACAGAGAGACAATTATTTGATAGGCTCGTAGGTTGGTTACCTACGAGCCTATCAAATAAGTATAAACTCGAGGCGGTTCCTGGTAACGAAAGAAGAGTTTCTCTGTCTATCTTTTGACTCCATCATCATTTTGTACATCACAATTGTCAAAGAGTATTTTCACAGAAACTTCACAAATATTCATTACAATCTATTTGGTGGAAGTAGTTGTAAAGGCTGTCGCAAACTTCTGACTACAGGGTTAGAAGGGTGAGGTGCCTTACCTATGGTGTTCTTCAATTAAACGTCGATGTGTGTGTGTCTGTATGTGTCCCCTACAAGGGGTTGAAACTGAATAAAACCATTCAAAATAAATTTAAACGTATTGCTCAATATCATTATGTCACGCCGCTATAGAGTATTGCTAAAGTAATTAAAAATATTATATTTTAGGCAAAGTTGGTAGATGTTTTAATTATAGGATTTACATAACAATTAATCAAGAATTAGTTAAACTAAATCAGTTCATCCGATGCCGGAATCTCGCACGCTAACTGAGCTTGTATTAATATTCAAATTTCTAAATTTACACCTTCATGCCAGCCCTACGAGGCGGGAATAGCAAATTTTACTTATCCAGGGCTGTTACGCGTCATATAATTTACATCACATTACGGTCATGTTGAGATTTCGGAATTTGTCTACAAAATGTCTTCGTGATGGATTCGTAACCGAAACAACGATGATTTTATTAACAAATTACGAAATTAACTATGTGCGTTGCGTATTTATTCATTTAAATTTAACTGTAACCCAATAAAGTCTATGGTTATAACTTTACATACAATTATAATGAAATGATTATAATTATAACTATTCAGTATGATTAGATAATGACGATTGTAGATAATGATGAATGCAAAATCAAAAGCTGTTATTTTTGCTCTTATTTGAAAATAAGTTAAACTCACTCACTTCTTCAACATTCATAACAATTTAATGCACTCTCTCTGGTTCCTAGAGCTCCTGACGCCACCGTCTGATAGCAAGCGACCATTTCGGTCGTGGTAGGGTCAACCTTAGCCTTACTCGATATCTCCATTCTTCTACTTCCTCGTTGTAAATACATCTGTTTCTGCATTTTATATTTTGCATTCTTTCTACATGTCCGAACCAACGGAGCTCGCATCTTCTTATTGTACATCTTCGTTGCGAACTGGGTATACAAGCGTTACGCTACAGATTTTACTCAATGCTCACGTCTCGATGGCGTTTATACTACTTTCTTGCTCTCTCCGACAAACCCAGCTCTCTTATACATTAATCTAAAAATGTAGTGTAATGTGACGGTTTATATCATCTAGACTAAAAGTATATTAATAAGTCAAGCAAGCTTGTAGTCTCTACATAATTTGACATATACTTACATAATAGCAACCCTACACAGCGGGATTCAAAACATTTTACTTATTCAGGGCTGGCTCACGCAGCGAGCGGCGGCGGCGTTGCGTTATGTAGATTAGTTCACCTCGAGACGTAAGTTATTGGACCGAATAACAACTCCGCGAAAACACCGGCAGCTCTGCTCCGCAACGATGTACGCCTATGTAATGTAATCGGTGATTTGGACCGTGCCCTTTTTTACTCATCTAATATTGCTGCTCTATTACGAATAATTCTCGATGCAGCTGTTTAAAAATTGGCAGATTGATTTGCTTATTGGTGTAATCACCAAATCAATTGGAAACTTCGCTCTCTGGGTTCATGATAGAAACGGAAGATGAAAATTAAAAATAATTCCATTGTCCTTATGAACCGCTCAGCTGAGACATAATTTAACTAGTAAATAACAGCAAGCTGTGTAGGCAGAGCTGATATTTTTTAAATTTAAAAAATATTTTATTTTTATTTTTTTTTTAATATATGGAACCCTGTACGACATCTAGCGACGAGTGCTGTTACTTTTTCTGTTGATGGGAGTGCAGTGCAGACTCTGCACTGCAGAGTGGCCGGCCATACGTTTTCCCATATGTTTTTTTTCTAATTGGAACGATTTTGGACCGTTCTTCCTCACCAACGAACATTTAAATTTCAAATTAAAGGATACAAAACTACAATATGTTAGCTATTAGTGTGTCGATTTTGGAGTTTCTCACTATTACCGTCTAAACGCTAGCTGGATGACATCAGTCTACCCCAAACGGCAATTTTGAGGGTAATGTGACTCCGCTGGCTATCGCAGCTCTGCCAAATATTTATTTATTATAATTTTTATTATTTAAATTTTAAATATTGAACGTTTTTATTTGTTATTAAGCATCTCTTGGTTAGTTGTACAGTTTCAGTTAGTTGTACAGCTACTATGACTTGTAATATTTGAACTTTTTTTGTTTATCAATTGTCTACCACCTGTGTTACAGAAAAATAACCTTTTACCTACTTTCTCTCATTAGTATAAAGTTTAGGGGTCTCTCTTTTGACACAAAGTCGAAATGCCTCCCGCATACAAGCACACAACCATGAAGAAAAAATCCTCCATTCCTGCTAACACAGCAACTCTTCAGGGGCTCAATTATAACGTCACGCTATCGCAGGAATACAACCCTATGGAAACCCCAGGGAGTTGGAATTTAGCTGAGTCTTCATTGAGTTGTTACTTCCCCAGTTGGGCAGCTTTGATGTGCTCAACCTCTCTTACACCCAGAGCCTTATTTGTTAATTAGCGCCACATGCAGGTGACGTTAGTTATAATTTACACTTTGATTTCACCACGTTTATATTTTGTTAATAAAATCAGCATGTGCATAGTAAATATACATTTTTGGTTCCCAATGCTCTAACACTCTATAGGTTAAACAGAATGTAATAAATAAAAATATGAAATACGCCTTTTGGTTTAAATTTCACATATTATAGAAAAAACATTAGAGTAGGCCCGCGTGGAGTTGATTTTCAAACTTTCCACGAAACCTGAAACACAAAATTTGAACGTCGACCCAAGATGTAATCACCGTATCAAATTTCATTACAATCAGTAATTGTTAAGTGGTGTGTGTCAGACGCATAGATAAAAAAATCTAATAATTGTTTTGGCTTCTGTATCAATAGCGTCGCGATGCATCACTATTTAAAATTATAACATGTACAAACTTGACCTTTCTGCGATTCGGACAAATTACGCACCGTAATCCAGTCTCTAATATAACGAAACTTGTGCTAGAACAACTGATAAACACACGTAAAAACATTTTTATGTACTCATAAAAATACATATAAATGTTTTATTATATTTAATATAGAGCAAAAAGCACTCAGATCAAGACATACAGATATATTTATGTACAGAAATGTTTGTCTTGTGTAACAATCAAACCCACAACTTTCGTAGCCATTGCTAACTACTCGAAAAACGGGCTCAAGTAAATTTTAATATATATATAAGTAAGCAATATATATATAACTTTACTATGAGAAATTATATTGTTTTAATTGAATTCGAGAAAGTGTCAATTAGTTAATGTCAAACTGGCAAACCGGTTTACAAAATTCAACCTTCGTTTGGTATATGAACTACTTCTGATTCGCAATTTATTTTAATATCCAAAGTTTTGGTCACTGTTACATTATCGATATCACATACTTTTATAAGTTGAAAATTCAATTGAATATTCTTTTAACCTATTTCATGTAAAGAGAATGTTCTACGTCTGTCTATAAATAGTGAGGTTTAGTGCTAAAATGATTAATGGTCGTTATTACAGGAAAATACATAAATTATTAAAAAACCATTATCTTTTAGTATATTCACTAAATTCTAAATAATAATTATAAGTAATTTCTCTATTCACTAGCCTTAGAAACCGGCGAGCGTGCATGAGAAGAGCAATGAATATTAAAGAAGCGAGTGAGGTGTAAGGTCTATCCTTACACCTCACTCGCTTCTTTAATATTCATTAGTCAGTAGAGAGATAGAGTATAGTAGAGTCGCGCTCGGTTCTCTCTGTAGGCAGAGAGAATCGAGCGCTACGTGACTCGTGACGTGACGGGGTGGCAAGCAAGGGATTTAGCGTGAAGTTATATTATTCACTAAAAAAATCTTGAATTTGACAGTTGATTTATATTGTTGGATTATTTTTATATCTAATACTTAGCTACTACTCTTTATTCAGCTCTTGAATTTATAATGTTGAAAGTATGAATAAATAATAACAATTACACAAAATATTCGGAAATAAAGTACAACCGAACTGATCCAAAACATCTTATAGCATTCCTTTTATTTCGTCGCTAAATTTAATCCTAATTTGGAGTCCTTAAATTGAATGACGATCTAACGGTTCACATTTTATACATTTGAGTGCAATCAAATGGAAATACATCTCTACTGTTCATTCATCTTTTTTTATACGCACACGGGCCACCCGATGCAAAGCGGGTACTGCAGCCTATTAACGCTTGCGATACATTAAGCACCACTCGCGCGATGCCTCCTCTACTGCTCACACAGCAAATCTTTGGGAGCTTACTGGTCACCTTACTCACATACAGGAGCTCAACAACCCTCCATCGAGTTTTTATTTCGCTGCGGTTTTTTGTGAGGTAGAGGTACTTCCCCAGACGGGCTGCTTTGACGCGTCCTACCTCTCTTATGGAAAACAAGCGTACGACCTGCCTGATGGTAAGCTAAGCAGTTACCGTAGGCTATAGACATTTGCAAAACTCATCGGTTCTGTGGCAATTATTGGTAAATATATGCTGCTAAGTTGTAACATGTAAGTAATAATATGCAACCATTATGCACTACCTGTCTACTCATAAAAACACAAAGATTTACTGGGTTCATTGAAATACCATCAAAACGTTATAACAATTCTTCAACTTCGTCGTCTCTTACAAATTTGGATATATTTATGATTGATTGACGGACACAATAGTCTCAGTAAAATTGATTCAATAGATAATGAACCCGTAAACAAGTTGAAAAACCTTCATTAACATGCGTGCAAGCTGCAAAATGCAACTCCTTAATGCATGACCGACGCATGTCATTTGCATTCATATTACTTGCATTTTGTCGCACTGCGTTACTTCAGAGAAACTCGCTTTCAGAATTTAATGAGCGCTATACAATTTCAATACAGCTCTTTAGCTGTTTGAAATGTAAAACTATTCAGTTTCGTTCAGAAGAAATCAAACATTTACACGATTAAATACCATATCACCAATCACAATGTCTTAGATTTCTTTTGTAGTGTTCTCATGTAGTTCATTACATCACAAAGTATTGCACCCTATGCTAATTAGTGTGCGTTAAAGCAGTATTGACTTTATATATTATTTTTCGATGTTTGTTAATTTATATATTTCTAAAAACATACATTAGTTTACAGTGTGGTACTAAACACTCATATACACTCTCATATAATAATAGGGGTTAAAGTATAAAACTGCCGTTTTATAGTAATATCTAGATACTTTTAATTGACATTAAATCTTCATGGTGTGAGATTTCCGGGCGAAATGTTTTTCATATGACACCTATGACGTTTTTCTTTTTAAAAATGTGCAATATTAGATTTTCGAATTTCAACTGTTTTTTTATTCAGCTTAGACGGGAAAGATGGATACTTCGAAAATCCGAGTAGTTTTTCAATACGAGTTTTGACGCGGAACTAACGCAGCAGAAACGGCTCGCAATATCAATGCTGCGTTTGAAAACGAGACTGCTAATGAATGCACCGTGCGTTTTTGGTTTAAACGGTTTCGTAATGGAAACTTCGACTTGAAGTACGAACCACGTGGAAGACCGCTCACACAGGTGAATAACGCTGAATTGAAGGAGATGGTGGAAGCCGATCCGAGTCAAACTACCCAGGAATTAGCGGCATGGTTTAACGTTACGTTACGTTTACCAATGCTGTCTGCGAATACGTCGCCATTTGGACATCGCTGGTAAATACCACGTAGTATAGCAATATTTCGGGCCATAGTAGGTGTATTCTGTGCATTTGTGTGTTACCTACTATTGTTTTTCGCAGCAACAGCAAATGTTAATTACTCTCAATATGCATTAATTGCAAACTTTATTTATAATCTCGGCGAAAGTCACTGAAATCCTCTAGTAAATATCGTTTTACGATACTTTTAACATCATCGTTATCAAGATTAGGCCTAACTGCTGAACTTGGTGTTAGTTGTAAATAGATAGATAAATCACTATTATTCACCCTTTGTAAGATACAAATACACAAAAAGTTTTTACCACTTCCACTTTATTAAACGATTCAAAAAAATTGTGTAAACTTTAATCATGATTCCAATGGTGTTTGACTACGATATTAATAAATTATTTCGTCCCTCTAATGCTACAAACCAATTGGATTAAAATCGACAATTGATTGGGTCTAAAACCGGCTGATGGATTGGAATGCAAACCCTTTCCAATTGATGAAAGGGAGCGTGAATACCCTTAGCACTTGTGTATATTACATTAAATGAACCGGTTTTAGGATAAAAAAGTTACAGCACCTTTTTTATTCAGGTTAGTTACAGTGCTATATTTGGTTACAAGTTTATCCTAAGGAGTTAATAAAGGAGGTGGCAAAGCGACGGGGACCGTTACTCGACACAACGAGCTCTCCTTGTATTGGCTACGTTCATATGCTACGGTAATGGCATTACATCAGGTGGGCCTTATGCTTGTTTGTATTTTGACGTGCATAAAAATGGAATATCCCGTATTGTAACAATCAAATATAAAATTTGTAAGGATACATGATTAAGTTCTAATAATGTCGACCAAGTACTTTACCAGTATTGAAGAGAACTTGTTTAGAGATTTGGATCTGTGAAATAATGTTGTGACAATAAAATAAGGATGCAGTTAAGGTGCAAGCTTTAGTAGATCTATTAAAGCTTGCACTTCCGACATGTTCCAAAATGCGCATCTGTTAATATATTCAAGGATGGTGTCAATATATAGATAGATGGATAGACAGATATACAGAAAGACATATGGACAGAAAGAAAGACAGAAACCATAGGGTTCTGTTGACAATCTTTGGATACGGAACCCTAACAGAGGTAGAATAGGTAAAAACAATAATTATAACAACTAGGATTGAATGACCGATGACATAGAATGTAACAGAGAATAAGAAGGAAGAAACCAGGGAATAAAATCAAACGCTCCTTAAGGATAATTATTCTGCTTTAGCATTCCCTAAAAGGTAATTTAAGAATTTACTCCCCAGAGTTCATCTATCAGAAAACTCAGATCGTTTCTTTTTATTCTGGAATTCATTTTGTGAGCCACACAACTCTTAAGTTTAATATCTTCAGTGCTCTTTCATGTCATAATCTCATGGACAGGTTCTCAAGTTGTTGTTCTCAACTGTGCTATATCACATATTTTATGTAACGTGAGCGTGCACGAATAGATTATACCTGTCAGGCTGGAAGGTACTGAGACACAAACACGGCGCCCGGCGCGGTACTGCAGCGAAGAAGGCGGCCTTTGACGACGAGCCATCAAATATTTGATGACTGGAGGCTGGCTAAAAACGGCTACGACACCGAATGCTGTGGATTTCATTCTCGCTCAGGACAAACATAGCCAGTAAATACCTATATGTCCCAGTATGGGTACGGCGATGTGGGATTTGGTTGCTATTAGTTGTGTATGATTACCGTAGCTAAAGAACGTTTTAATTTCATTTTAGGTATAAATATAAACTGAATAACTGTTTAATTTATGTTCTGTTATTGTGCCATAAATAAATGGAGCCTAGTAGATAAACAACAATCTATTAACCCACTAGTTCGAATGCTTGTGTGTCGGATCACTTAATTGTGTTTTTGAATGTGTTTTAGAATTTATGTACATAGTATTGTCTTAGGTTTTCGCGATTGTTACACATTGAAATTAAACTATTTTTAACGGAAGTATCGCGTGTTTTATTTATTTTGTTGAAACCTGACGTTTCGAACGCTTTGCAGCGTTCGTGGTCGCAGGAAAGACTAAGGTGGTATTTGTCTTACATTAGTTATTCAATTATTACATCTACCGACATGGATGGATTAATTATATATGTTCCGATTCACACAAAAATCGCTCACAGTGTCCGAACATTTTTTACTAGATCTTTGGATTTGTGACTTGATTATTTTTAGGACTGGGTCCCAAGCAGGTGGTACTTGCCAACCATCTTCTCTATTGAAATTGGGGTGTTTTCTTATTTCAATAGCCTCGCGCAACATTCTCGGCATGTAGCGATTCTCCTTGGCGAGGATTTGTGGAACTGCGACCACGAACGCTGCAAAGCGTTCGAAACGTCAGGTTTGAACAAAATAAATAAAACACGCGGTACTTCCGTTAAAAATAGTTTAATTTCAATTTATGTACATATTTGTAATAATAATGGCTCGGTAATGAAGGAAAAACGTGAGGAACACACGTCCAGGAAATTATATTTCGAAAGAACTTAACCTAACCTAAAAAAGGTCTGGTTTTCTCTCTTGATTCTCGGGGTCTGATAGCAGTCGCTCCTTGTCAAAATTTTCTGTAAATCTTTTGGCCTAAGTAGCGGATCTCATGGCATAGTACAGATACGAAAGTACTCCAGTTTGTGACAAAGAATCAATAATAATAGTCCATTTACGCAAGTCTATTTTCACATTTATGCAAATAACGAAAGGCACTTGGAGAAAAAGTGATAAGGAATGGAATAGGCGTCACAGTAGTAACCTTCATTATAATCAAACAAATCACTCCATTTCTTCAACTGCGATTCTTAATTCAATCGAAAGGATGCTCGCTCACGATGTTGACAGTCACTGACATGATTTAACGACTGACTTTAATGACAAGAGAAAAATTCTAACATACGATTCTCGAAAATATTTGATCCATTGACGATATAGTCGTAGCAGGTCGAGATTAATCCAAGACCGATAGGGTTAAAAAAACTACTAAATTTCACTAAATACAGCGAGAAACCAGACACATTGAACAATTTCTATATTGTAATAAAATAAATAACAGATGACAAACGCACCGTGCCTCTGAACTGGGACATAAATCATAAAGTTCGCCAGATAACGAAACATAAAACAATTTATAATTTAAATCAGGTTTGACGTTGGACAGTAACCAAAAGTTGAGCTATTTCCGTAGAAAGAAAATAAAATAAATAAAAGTTAAATATATAACTGACGGCAATATTCAACGGAAGAAATATTTAAAAGCGATAATGAGATTTAGAAAGTGACAATAAGGTAAAGTTAAGTAGACAACGAAATAACTTAAAATAAGTCACTCCACTCTGATGTGAGGAGCTTGGTGGCTCAGTCGTGAATGACGCGACTTTGACACCAACGCTCGTGGGTTCGATTCCCACACAAGGCAAATATTCGTATGCATGAACATGTATGTTTGTTTGGTCTAGATATTTTAAGAGAGGTAGGGCGCATCAAAGCAGCCCGTCTGGGGAAGTACCTCCACCTTACAGAAAACCGGAGCCAAATAACAACTCCTTAGAGGGCTGTTGTGTTCCTACGTGTGAGTGAGGTCACCAGTAAGCTCACAAGCAGTTGCTGTGTAAGCAGCAGAGGAGTCATCGCGCGAGTGATACTCAATATATCGCAAGCATTAATAGGCTACGGTACCCGCTTTGCATCAGGTGGTCCGTATGCTTGTATGCCTCCCGACGTAGTATAAAAAAATGTACAAGATCGTCGTATGAGATCGAAATTAATGCCCTTCCACCTAAGCTTAATAGATACAGGGTTAGAAAAGAATCCATTTTGTATCAGTAGTAGTGGTTTTTAGCATATACGGTAGCTTATCTTGAAAACCTATTTAACCCCGTTGATTGGTTATGTTAGTAAGTAGTTAACGAGTTTGATTGATGGGTTCTTTGACAATTGACAATGTAAAATAAAAGACCTCATTGTTAAGATTTTACAAAATTCCGTTATTTAACAGTGACGATGGGTATTCCCCTTGTTCCTTTTTTTATCTCTTCAGAAGAGATTATGTTTTACTGCTAAATTCATGTCATACTAAGGCAATAAAATGGCGCGAACCAACGATCCCAGCCGGCTACAACTTCCAGCACGGCCACAATAACATGCAATAGAAATAAGAAATATGAACCCCGAACCTGACCCACTGTAACACTGATTTGCATCCACCCTGTAGAATATAAATGGCAAGTGATATTTACAACTGTTGTACAGTCACAGGGTCAAGTGAAGACGAAAAAAATACAAAATCGAATCTGCGGTAGCTAGTCTAAAAAGGCTAACTTTATTCCGTGGCGTCGCTAGCATGAGCATTTAATTATATGATCGTAATAAGAGTTATATCGTACTTCGAGCGTCATGCGTGATTTTTTTTCATACAACAAACAACGGCCCCCATGATGTAAAGCGGTTACCGTAGCTTATAAACGCTTGCAATACAATAAGTATCACTCGCGCGATGACACCTCTGCTGCTAACACAGCAATTCCTTAGGAGCTTACTGGTGACCTCGCTCACACGCAGGGACACAAAAAGCCTTCTAGGAAGTTGTTATTTGACTGCGGTTTTCTGTGAGGAGAAGATACCTACTTCCCCAGATAAGCTGCTTCGATCAATCTTTTCGTTTACAGGCTACGGTAACCGCTTTACATCAAGGGGGTGGTAAGCTTGCATCCCTCCCGACGTTGTATGAAAAAAAGGAGTTCTTTAAATGTCTTGTAACGTCTGTATTAAAATTTCGCAGTCACTCTACTCCTATGTAACTATCCCAGCGCCATACCTCTTCTTCGTCAATATCTCGGTTCCTATTTGGCAAGGAACACCACGTGCAGTTGAGGTTGGTTTTGGCTCTCAAGATGACGGTAATCCATTTACACTCAATGGTATATTCGTACAATGGATATGTATACTATTTTAGCAAATGAAAGGTTATCAAACATAGCCAATATGCCAAGATTCTAAATTGTATACATATCTTTGTGTGTGAATTTGATTGTTAGATCCCAATTAGCTCTGACTTCAAATACGTTAAATAATGATACAATGCAAGAATGGAATCATTCAGGAAGATATCAATGCAAGAATCGAAACGAAAATGAACGGCTCTATCTAAGAATGGGATCTTCGTGAGTGCGTGACAATTGGAAATAGCAGATTATTCGTGTATGGCATGGAGAGTTTTCTTTTTATACAGACTTTCTTTCTTTTGGTGTCGGACTAACTGCATACTTTTGTATTGCATCTATATTATTCTTAACATAAATTATATAATTGTATAAGGTTCTTTTACTTTATGTCATTATTTGCCACTTACCTTTATCTATGTTAATTCTCCTTTAAGTTAAGGTTGCCTGGAAGAAATTGCATTAGCGATAAGGCCGCCTATTGTACTTTCTTATATAGATTATGTATATTTGTATATTTTTATTGGTGCAATAAAGAGTTTTGTATTGTATTGTATTGTGGGATGGGAGCCAAACAAAAAAGGCTGTGATATGGCCCACGTGGTGTAAAAGGAACGCTTGCATTAGAAAAATTACCGTTCTTACGTTGCCAGATTTTGTCCTCCTCAGGAGCTTACTAGTAACATTCAATCGAAGAAACACAAGATTGTTATTTGGCTGTGATCTTGTGTGAGGTGGAGGTACTTTGACATTTGTAATATGAGTGTGAATTTGTATATCTTCTTTCTCGTATGCACATGTAAGTCCTGGAACTACCTTCTCCCCACTACTGTCTCTCAGATCTATGTCATTGGACTCTAAAAGCACAGGTCAATAATTTTGACTAACACTAATGCAGATCCTCTGATTGGCATGTTTCCATGTCCATGTACTGGCGGCAAATACTCACTAGGTAGGTCGTTTGCCTATTAACATCATATAAACGCGTACTAATCTAAAATTTCGTCACACAAACTTTTATTATACCCATGATGTAAAGAGGTTACTATTGCATATGAGCGCTTACAATGAGTACCGTTCGCGCGGTACCACCTCCGCTGTTAATACAACTACTACGCAGGAGTTTCTTAGTAAACTTTCTCAGTCACTTGTAGGAACACAACACTATTGTGCAGTGTGTACCACGTGCAGGTGAAATTGGTTTTGAATCTTAAGATGATAGTAAGACAATTACACTCTCAAACTCTTTAAACTTTGTACGGATAAATCTGTATTATTAATATTCGGCTTGGATATAAGTAATTAAATCTAGTTCGCAGTCAATTTTAAGATTCATAGTATGTACTAGTTTATTAGATTTTATACAAATTATTCTAGTCAGCTAAACCGACAAGAAATGAACTTATAATATAACTTGACTTTTATCATTAGGTAAACATTCCGTCTACGACAGTACCTTGTAACTCATTCATGTGCCCTGGTTGTATGAATGACCTAACTCAGGATATTTCTGTGTGCCTCGACACAAATTTTACGGCCCTGCAGCAATTACGCTGTGCGCTGTGTACGTTCTTGTTTTGTTATTGTAAGCCCTTTTGTTTTCGTATGTACGCGCGGCGGTCTGAAAGTTTCGTGCAAACAATAATTGTGTGACGTATACATACCTGTTACGAGTAAATGGATCACAATATTTGTGGCAAGTAACCCGTCTCATCCGAATGGATATTACAGTCGGCCTTGCATACAAACGCTTTAAACGTTTTACATTTCACTCGTACATTTCAATATTCATCAAGATTCTACGATGAATTTAGCTGCAATAGTTCACAACTGACTGATGTACAGACACACATTTTTAATGGAGTTATTTGTATTCTATAAACGCTTCTCAACATATTTCTATCAAGGAATTGGAGTCAAAAAATCGCGATCACCAATTTTTCTCTTACACTTCGTTCACTCGGACGCAAATGTACCACTTTAGACTATGATGCCATTCACTCTATCTTCACATAGCTACGAGTATATTGACGAGCTCGGTAGTGGAGTGGTAAGTAATGTACTTTCACACTAAAATTCATGGGTTAGATTCTCACACAAGACAAACATTTGTGTTCATTAATATGTAAATAGATAAATTCTTTATTTGTATCTCCAGCACACACATAACCATTTGTTCCAATTATGCTTATAAATGTAAGCAATACAAAGAAACATGTTCACTGTAGAGGGGGAAAAAATCATATGTGTGCCGCAGTAACACAAAATGGCAATAGCTCAGCCGCTTGTTTTGTCCTGATGAACAAAACGCTGATTATTCTGCTACAGACCAACCGCGAAAGCTAGGGGGTAAATAAATACGTGAATTAAATAAATCATCATCATTCATCAAAGTCGTAAAGTGCCCACTGTAGTAACCACAATAATACATAATTACAGTAATATATAGAATAGGTACATCATTGTATGTGGACTGTTACAATCGAGGTAAATTATAATATAACAGTAAATGAAATAATAAGCTATATACTCAGGGTCTATAAAAACTAGAGGATATTTTGTGGTCATGACGAAATATTGTAAAATATTTGCCATCTGACATATAAAGCAAAAACTACGAAACAAACAGATTCAACCTGTAAATATCAGGTATAAATGTAGTTTAATCAATAAAAACTTTTTGTACTCATTTTTGAATATAAATTTGGACTTCAATAACCGTAGTGATGGTGGAATACTATTCCAACACTTAGTGGCTCGGTACCGAAAACTACCCTCGCATGCCACCGTTTTATGGGCATGTCTCTTTGTCTTAGTCTGGGTGTTTTAACAGAGGTAGAGCGCATCAAAGCAATCCATCTGAGGAAGCGCCACAAACTCACAGAAAACCGCAGTCAAGTAACAACCCTCTGGAGGATTATTACGTTCCTGCAAGTGAGTGGAGTGCAGCAAGGGTGGCAACACACAAGCAATACTTACTGTATTCCTAATGTTCATAGGCTACGGGAGCCATTTTACTTTAGGTGGGCCGTATGGTTGTACAAAGGAGACATACACGCATATGGCCACATAAGTGTCCTGTATACATAGTTAGGTACACAACATAATAAGCAAAGAACTGCATTCCTATCTTGCAAGTACATTCGTAAACAGAACACCATTCGAAGGGTTTCGGATTGCGTATATGTCATGGCCACAACATTTTACTGACACGTGCCGCATTGTTCGTGAACTATGCCTGTATGAGTATACCCGTATCTAAATCAATTGCCGTGCATTAATTTTGCAAATAGCTAATATAAAATAAAAATAAACCAATTTAAATATTTTTGTATGTTCAACACATTATGGAGAGAGATTAGAAAAAAAATACAAAAAGTGTGTACTTATACACGTATAAAGTTATACGTCTCTCGCGTAACGAAACAAAAGTAACACCAAAAATTTTATTACTATAACCATAAGTATTGTTTTGTTATACTAACAATATTGTCACGACCAAAACTTAAGACATATTTTTATTTTATACAACGTCGATAGGCATACAAGCATACGGCCCACCGGAGGTCAAGCGGTCACTGTAGCCTATGCACACTTGCAATACATTAAGTTTCACGCGCGCGATGCCACCTCTGCTGTTAAGACACTCTATATGAGCTTACTGGTGTCCACACTCAAACGCAGGAACACAACAACCCTCTAGGGAGTTGTTATTTGGCTGCGGTTTTCTGTGAGGTGGAGGTACTTCCCCAGACACATCAAAGCAGCCCGCTTTGATGCGCCCTACCTCTCTTGAAATTTTTGACATTTACCACCCAACTTTGTGGTGTCGTTTTTAGATGTCGATGAGCGCGCGCGCGCATCGTAAAAATTCACTTTCATGATTTATACATAACGCGCCAAAAGAAGTATAACTTCAAAAACGCCCACAAAATTGCGGGATAGATCTAAAGACACGTACATTTACAAACAGAAAAAAGTTTATCTCCCGCTGGATATGAAGCAGCTACCGCAGCAAATGAACACTTGCAATTTAACGCAAGGTGTAATGATGGTATATTGGTACTTCAAACCAAATTAACCACTTGACTGCGCATGTAGGCACCCTGCGGTAATAAATCGTGGTTTAGCGCCTCAATACCTCAGCGATTCTAGCCTACTAACCAAAGGAGGAATATTTTAACCAATAAGCAGATAAATGCTGCGATTTTGATCCGCGGACTAGCCAACGAGAGCTACGCGTTTGACGGGAGGTATACAAGCACACGGCCCACCTGATGAAAACCGATCACCGTAGCCTATGAACGCCTGCGTAAGTATCACTTACGCGACGCCACCTCTGCCGCTAAGACAGCAACTCCTTAGGAGCTTGCTGGTGACCTCACTAATATGCAGGAATACCACAACCCTCCAGAGAGTAGTTATACCTCTCATAAAAACACCCAGACCAAGACAAACAGACAAGTTCATGCACACAAATGTTTGGTGTGCAAATCGAACCTACGAGATCGGCGACAAAGTCGCATTATTAATCGTTGCGCCAACGAACTCGTCATTAAAGTTTGTTAGTTAGAACCCAAAATTGTATTAATGTAGATGTTTATTTATTCAAATTCTTTTCGATTTTGAAAAATTTTCATTATTTCTTGTTCTGACATCAAGTAAGGAACAAGCTGGAAGGATTAGGCAGAATTAACCTAACACCTTTACCTCATAAAAAGCTGCACCCCATGTATATAATAACACCTTAGAGGGTTGTTGTGTTCCTGCGAGTGAATGGATTATCCAATAAGCTCCTAAGTAGTTTTGTATTGACAGAATGGGCGCCAAGACTCGGGCAATACTTCTTGTATTGCCAGCGTTCGTAGGTTACAGTTGGGTTACAGTAACCACTTTAAATCAGGCGGGTCATATGCTTGTGTTTGACCCGCCTCGCGACATTGTATAAAAAAAATGACTTTCTTTCACACTTCATTCGCTTTCTTAACTTTCATAACTCCTATAAAGCATGCTATACGATTTTTATAACTCCTGTCATTACCATCTGATAAAACACGACATAGACCTACAGATGTCGTGAAACCAAGTAAATAAAATTAATCCCACGTTGCCATAGTCGAGATTACATTTTTTTCTCAATTCCTCGACATTGGAACTGAATTGTTAATTGGAATTAGCGTCAAGGGTAACATTACTAACCTAAAGTTGGTCAAGAATTGAGTTGTTCTTGGGTCATTTTAAATATGAAAAATGAAAATATCGTGGAATATTTCATATGATTTTTTTAAAAATACTTGTTGAGTACCTATTTCACGAAGTATTGCGAAAAAATTGAGAGACTGGGGTTCCCGCGAACGTTTTTACAAGTACAATACAATGTAATGTAACCCGCGAAAGAGAGAGAGGTAGGGCTGGGGAAATACCTTCACCTTCCAGAAAAACCGCAGCCAAATAACAACTCCCTAGAAGGTTGTTGTGTTCCTGCGTGTAAGTGGGGTCTCTAGTAAACTCCTAAGGACTTGCTGTGTTAGCAGCAGAGGTGGCATCGCGACAGTAATATATAATGTAATGCAAGCGTTTATAGGCTAGGGTAACCGCTTTACATTAGGTGGGCTATATGCTTGTATACCTCCCGACGTTGTGTAATAAAAAAAACAAACATTGTATTTTTATTCGTACCCAAAGTAAAATCGGAAGCCTTATGATCATTCACGAGTCTTCGCCTATCACCATTTATCGCAGAAACTTTTAGAGCACCTTTCAATCGAAGAGGTTTAAAGTATACCTGCGGAGGTGGTGCCCAGTGTTTTCAAGTTACCCGAAAGCCACTGACTTAACGACTGTCATCTATTGACAACTGCCGGGACCAACAGCTTAACGTACCATCCAAAGTAGGAGAAGCTAGAAATAGATAAACCCATTCATCATAGACAGGCGGCGTTCGACGTTACTTTACCTGTGTGTTCGATTACAGTGACACACACAACGATGCCATCGGGCACGTCTTTGAAACCGGTGTATTTGCTTGGGAACACAGCTGAGGAAAAACAACGCCACGCAACACATACATACAGAAAATCCAAACGTCAAATTTGGAATAATTATATCATGCTGGTCTCCACATTTTTTATTTTTAATATATGTAAAACCACTGTTCTAGTACGCCAACCCCCTGTGTGATCGCAGCTTCACCGCGTAACTCATCAGCATTTGTGATACAGAGAGGTAATGTCGTCAGAATCTTTCAGGTTTATGGGAGCCCCTTTTGGACTACATTTAGTTTTTTTTTTGGTGATACCATATACCAGCTACCTTTAATTAGGGTTCCGTACCCAAAGGGTAAAACGGAACCCTATTACTGAGGCTCCGCTGTCCGTCCGTCCGTCCGTCCGTCCGTCCGTCCGTCTGTCACCAGGCTGTATCTCATGAACCGTGATAGTTAGACAGTTGAAATTTTCACAGATGATGTATTTCTGTTGCCGCTATAACAACAAATACTAAAAAATAGAATAAAATAAATATTTAAGGGGGCTCCCATACAACAAACGTGATTTTTTTGCCGTATTTATATATAATGGTACGGAACCCTTCGTGCGCGAGTCCGACTCGCACTTGGCCGATTTTTTTTTAATTTCGCTTCATTATTTTTCTAAGACGCATGCTAATTGGTGGCAAAAAAACATTAATTGAACCTTATTTTAATAATGTGTAATAAATTAAATAAAAGGTCAGACATACCTTGAATATTATTTTTAGGTTAGACTATTTTAGATGTAAGGTATCATACGAAAGATGTTATAATGAGCACCTTTTTAAACATATACCTATTTTATTTCAAAATTATATTCTCTTGTTTGCCAGTTATATTTAATTCCTCCCCATTACCATTCTTTGCAAAATGTAAAAAAAATAAAAACAAAATAACAAATATTATAAAATCGACAACGCATGAGTGACACTCCTACTACTACTAGGCTACGGTTACTGTTTACTATCAGGCAGGGCGTATGCTTGATTGCCCACCGTAGTGGTGTAATATATATATATATATATTTGTTTAAGTATATATCTAAATCAAAACAAATAAGGAACCTAAACTACTAGTGCTCTTTACAACTTGAAATGAGATTTAAGATGGACCAAAGCCCCACCTCCCGCCTCCTAAATTCCCATGAAACTATATTAATTAAATTTCTTATTAAATGTTTACTTTAAATGTTTATTAAATGTTTCTAGTGTTCGTAAATACTTATTAAGTATTTACGAACACTAGAAACATCACATAATATCTAAATTTTAGGCCTGCATGCCACTTTGTTTACGATTTGTAACGTAAGAATGATTACCGTTTAGCAGCAGTGAGCAGTGCTAGCCCAGTGGATAAAGAACCGGCCTATTGACCAACTGATCGTCGGTTCGAATCCTGGAATTGCCACTAAACCGTATTTACGGATTTATGTACGAGTATATAATAGCTGTTAACCGCAGCTTCGTTCGCGTGGCCAAAGGGAAACAAAACGTGTTTTTTCATGGGAATGAGCTATTTTACAGTGATAGTATGTAACCTATGTCACTCTCGAACCCTCGCACTATCTCCATACAAAGAACTACATATCGCTTGCTCGGCGGTGAAGAAAAACACTGTGAGGCAACACGTACGACCAAGAATTTGTATTTCGAAAGTGTGTGACCTTAAAAAAGGTCTGGATTTTCCCTCTGTGTTGTGGCGACTTGCGGGCAGTCGCTTCATGTAAAAATCAGTATCTTCGGCAAATCCTTAGGCTTAGGCAGCGGACTCTGCCAATCCTAATGGATTAGGTAACGCGATAACGCTAAGAAGAAGGATGATTCCCGTTTAGGTGTGGAGTCCCCGTTTCGCCCATCGTGTACGAAACTCTAGAAAAGTGATATTTTATTCAAATACTAATTACATTGTAACACGCCTTGTTGGGTGCGGTGCTCGGCGTCATACAAAACGTATAGTCTCTGACATGATTCACGTGCTACTTAATTATATCACTTTGTCATAGCTTTATGGCCATATTTAGAGCATAATTATTATGTTTAGCTACTTTGTTTTAGTTATTATTACACATACTAATATTCATAAGAAAAATTTGCTGAAATATTTATTCTGTGAATAATTCACAGTATATAACATTTATTACTAGTTGAAAGTTAACATTTGCAATTACCATTGCTTATGAACGCTTACATGCGCGTTTGCCACTCCCGTTGTTAACATAGCAACTACTCAGAAGCTTACCGGTAACCTCAATCACTCACAGAAATACAGGGAATCCTTAAGGGAGGGAGTTGTTACTTGGCGGCAGTCTTGAGAGTGGTCCTCCCCCAATCGGGCTACTTTGATGTGTTCTTCCTCTCTTTCGCAATTAATTCGGTATTCTGTGTAGTGGACGATATTTCTTCAGTCGAACTGCTTGATGCGTCCTAGTTCTTCACCAGAGCCTCGTTTGTTATTAAGCAGGATGCACCATGAGCAAGTGCAGTTTTAGCTCTAAATATGGTAGTAATCCGCTTACAAAATCGAACCAAAGATGTTATTCTATAACAGTGGTTATATATGGAATATAAGTGGAATATTTTTGATATTAGGTATTTTATTAACCTCTTTTAGTCATTTGATATCAAAAAATAATACGTAGGTATATAGTTATTAGCTGCAGCCTGCTTCTATTTCATAAGATTTTTTCGAGACGAGTGATATCGTTTTATGTTGATGATAATCTATAGTATAATGTTCACCATGAAAAAAATATTACTGGTGAAACACTACTCCGACTATTTTTTCGAATAAACCAGTAAGTTTGTAAGTCTGTATATAACCCCGTATGTCATCATTTCTGAGACTAATATGGTGTGTGACATCATAGTGATAACAATGAATAATATTTTAATTCCATAATTTATGAGGTCAATAAAGGTTTGTATTAGCGTTGCGAGTAATGCTGGGTCACGCAGTACTATGAACGTAAAGGGTACAAAATCGAAAGGACCCTGGAAGGACAGTACCTACAATAATATAGCATTTTTTTATATATTAGTTTTTAGAAATAAGAAACTGAATTCACATTATTTTAATAAACTTTTAATAAACCGAGAATCGAGTCCACTAAAATGGATGTATGTTTTGTAATAAAGCGTTCTGCCATGCAATTCTCTAAGCGACTCGTAATGGCTGTGTGCGTCGCTGTGATCACAGATGTCACGGCTTTGACATTATCTACTGCGATCACGGCTAAATTATTTGATATTCTATAAGGCTGTAAGCGTACGCGAGGCTGTTTGCCTTGTAGAATTCCAATTCCAAACGCAGCCTTGCGGCGCTAGTGTCGCACAACCATGAAAAGCGACACCAAAGAATTGCAATTTTGTGTTCAAGGCTGTAACAGCCGATGTTTCCGAGGATGTAAGGACGTTTGCTCTTACAGAATTGCATGGCTGATTACATTGTGTGACGTCTATTGTTTTTAAATTTGTTTATCACATAGTTGTAATGTTTTAAATGTAATCATACGTGTATTAAATTCTCTTTGTTGCTTCATTTTTACTAGCTACACGTCAATGAAATCCATTTTTCTTTTTTTATGAAATCTATTTATTTCATATTTTTTTTAGTTTTTAAGTAATTTTCGTTATATCTAACTTTTCACAAATATTTCGTGGGGTCATCAAAGGACTACACGAAAACTTAAAATTGAATCATAAATTAAACATAAAAAAAGGTATTCTTGGTTTTTTTTTGTATTTTAACCGATCTTGTATCTTTTACCAAATTCAGCTCGGAAAGTTGCCTAAAAGAAATTTATTTATACATTGCGAAATATCGATGTATATAGATTATACATATAAAAATAACAGAGGTGATGAACATAGTAATTTTCGTTATATCTAACTTTTCACAAATATTTCGTGGGGTCATCAAAGAACTACACGAAAACTTAAAATTGAATCATAAATAAAACATAAAAAAGGTATTCTTGGTTTTTTTTTTGTATTTTAACCGATCTTGTATCTTTTACCAAATTCAGCTTAGAAAGTTGCCTAAAAGAAATTTATTTATACAGTGCGAAATATCGATGTATATAGATTATACATATAAAAGTAACAGAGGTGATGAACATAGTAATTTTCGTTATATCTAACTTTCACAAATATTTCGTGGGGTCATCAAAGGACTACACGAAAACTTAAAATTGAATCATAAATAAAACATAAAAAAAGGTATTTTTGGTTTTTTTTTTGTATTTTAACCGATCTTGTATCTTTTACCAAATTCAGCTCAGAAAGTTGCCTAAAAGAAATTTATTTATACAGTGCGAAATATCGATGTATATAGATTATACATATAAAAATAACAGAGGTGATGAACATAGAACTTTCCCTTTTTAGAAGTTACTTACTAATGAACACTCACTATTTTATTGTACCGAACGATACTACAATGATGAGGATGTAATCTCTTATTAGGGTTCCGTACCCAAAGGGTAAAACGGAACCCTATTACTGAGGCTCCGCTGTCCGTCCGTCCGTCCGTCCGTCCGTCTGTCACCAGGCTGTATCTCATGAACTGTGATAGTTAGACAGTTGAAATTTTCATAGACGATGTATTTCTGTTGCCGCTATAACATCAAATACTAAAAAGTAGAATAAAGTAATTATTTAAGGGGGCTCCCATACAACAAACGTGATTTTTTTGCTCATTTTTGCTCGATATTGATAACGGCAACAGGTAGACGCTTGAAATATTCACAGAATATTTAGTTATATATTCACTTTAAGAATAAATAATTAAATTAAAATAAAACAAATATTTAAGGGGGGCTCCCATACAACAAATGTGATTTTTTTATAGATAATGGTACGGAACCCTTCGTGCGCGAGTCCGACTCGCACTTGGCCGATTTTTTTTGCTCGATATTGATAACGGCAACTGGTACACGCTTGAAATATTCACAGAATATTTAGTTATATATTCACTTTAAGAATAAATAATTAAAATAAAATAAAACAAATATTTAAGGGGGGCTCCCATACAACAAACGTGATTTTTTTGCCGTTTTTATAGATAGTGGTACGGAACCTTTCGTGCGCGAATCCGACTCGCACTTGACCGTTTCTTTTTATTTTATACAAATTTAGGAGAGAATCAAGAATACCGCTTACCTTATTAAGTGAATGCTTGCAAGAAGTATCGCTCATACTTTACCACCTCCGCTGAGAACAAAGCAACTCCTTATTCATTCGCAGAAACGCAGTAATCCTAAAGGGAGCTGCTATGTGCCTACGGTCTTTTGGGAGGTAGAGGTACTTCCCCAGACGAGCAGACCTCGTTTGCTAACTAACAAGATATAAGCCTGGATAGATTGGCTTTGATTTTGAAGAAGAAGATATTTTAAGTAAGGTTTTCTTATCATGACATTTATTAAATGGTACAATATATTGACTGCAAGACATGAAAGACACGTACGTTAACAATAGAAATAAGCAAATTACTGAATTACCGAGAATAAATTATTTATTTTTAAACCGTCGATAAATTATTTTTAATTTCAAAATTACGTGTTATTTCCTCCATGTTGTTCTAGAAGTAACTGATTTACGAATTGTCAGCAGTAGCGTCTAGCGACAAGAATAATAATCCTCGCCGCCTAGTAATCGGATAGTGCCACACTTCACGACGTGCCCCATATTTCAAATGGAGACTGCACAAATTATTACGTAATACCCACCTAGATACACAACCTAGTACATTGTTGCTTTTCTTCTAATGTTTCTTATGCTCGACTATAGAACAAAACAATGCACAGTAGACATTGGTAAATCAGTCTAGCTGTTGCTTAGTACCTGATGGTTTAAGCAGCCGGCGTATTTAAATCGGTATTAAACAGAATTAATAACTGACATTATTAATAGTCTCCATGTGGTTGCTTTGGTCTTTATTTATTGCAATTTTCCTCATTATACTGGTATTTCAGTACTTAATAAAAAAGACGTTTAATTCAAGTTTAAAGTAGCTTATATTTTTTAGAACCATTTAAAATTTGACATTGACGAGCTCGGTGGCTCAGTCATGAAAGACGCGACTTTGACACCAAACGCTCGTGGGTTCGATTCCCACACAAGGCAAACATTTGTATGCATGAACATGTCTGTTTGTCTTAGTCTGGATGTTTTAAGAGAGGTAGGTCGCATCAAAGCAGCCCGCCTGGTGAAGTACCTCCACCTCAGAAAACCGCTGCCAAATAACAACTCCCTAGAGGGTTGTTGTGTTCCTGCGTGTGAGTGAGGTCACCAGTAAGCTCTTAAGGAGTTGCTGTGTAAGCAGCAGAGGAGGCATCGCGCGAGTGAGATATGTAACAAGCGTTAATAGGTTACGGTAACTGCTTTACATCAGGTGGGTCGTATGCTTGTACGCCTCCCGACGTTGTATAAAAAAAAGAAAAAAAAATTGAGAATTCAGTGATCTTTATCATTCCCGATCCCGATATTCAGTCATCCTGTGACCATGGCATCAGGAAGTCGCTGAAATATCGTAAAATAGAAAAAAACGCGGTAAATCACATTAGTGACATAAAGAACCGTGAATTCCGAAAATTATACAACTTTATTATTATTTTAACAAGTAACAGAATCTAACGATGCATAATAATCATTAAAATTAAATTCAGAGTCATTGTGAAACAATATGCATTGAAATAACTTATATGGTATATTAAATAGGTAAATATTGATTTGCTGCCACTGTATTAAATTTCACCAATATTAATTAGTAATTTTTGAGTGATGCATGCAAATCAAAACACTGTTTTGGTTAATTAAAATAACGTTCCGTGTAAAAACATGACGCTGCTAAAAAAATTTAAAGGTTGGTGTACGTAATAAAATCATTAAATAAACATATTGTACGTTTTGAAATACTACTTATCGGAATTTATATTCAGAATTCACTTCGTTCAACGCTATATACCGTCCGCGTCGAGTTAAATTTTTCAATGTTTTCTGCTGTACAAAGCATGAATATTTTTGGAATAAATTGGATAACTATATCAGTAACGGGTACTCTCCCATTCGTAGTTTGCCTTCATATCCGTGACATATCAGACAAATTGTAGTGTAAGAGTGTCGCCAGCGCTGGTACGGTTACGTTTTACGGAAATCGGCAGGTTTGCTGGCTGGCAGCAGTGCTGGCACGATATCGTAAGGGAAGACATGCACGCTAATAGCCTCACACAGCGATGCCGAGAACCGTATGAAGCGTAAAAGGAAAAACAGGACCTTGGAAGCGAAAGGTTAGGACGCGAAGCGATGCTTGTAACAGTTGTAACTTGTAACTGTCAAAATCTCATTAAAGTCATTCAGATGTGATGTACAAAATTAAAAAATAATAATCTATCATTATTATATTAAGAATATAAGTTTAATAAATATGTCATCATTGATACCATTCCTAAAGGATTTTATTAAGGCTGAGTCTACATAATATTGTTTTACTAAATTAATCAAATACGAAATCTATTTAGACTATATATTTTCTGAATGTAAATTTGGTCCTCTCAAAATAAAATTTACAGCTTAAAAGAAACGTTTGAATAAACAAGGTTTATGTCTCAGAAATCTGCCTTTAATCTCAGCTTTTAAACATATTTCTAACTCAAGTAACATATACACGATTTGTTACTTTGTAAACTGACAGGACCACCACAAAACTCAGTCCCCAGACGAGCCGATAATTTTTTCGAAATCGATTCGGCGCCTCGTAATATCGCACTCCATTTTTGGAAGCTGCGTGAGCAGCATATTATTACGTGTCACAAGAAATCTCCTGCTCTCAGTTTCAAAATATTCTTAATTTATTGGAATTCAAATTACGGTGCTGCAGGCGGCAACTTTGTCCCGCCTTACTTACATTTACTTCGATGTATGGAATTTGTGGAGTCTATTTATTAAAATAAAAGAAGCCAACAAAGAGTTGCCTCAGGCCCCGTGACCAAACTGAGGTTTAAATTAAACTGAGAAAGTTTTTTTGATGGTAATCATTGCAGGTCGAGATTCTGTATTTTCCTATTGTTTCGTAAAAATGGTGTCACCCCATTAAAAAAAACAACATCCTATTGAATTGTGACTAGTAAGTATAACAGTTAGAGCTTCAGGAGAAATGTGGAGGCGGTAGAGGAATTCACTCATGTACTCAATTGTTTATTGATACATCACGAGCTTTAAAAGTGTATGGCTAATGTAAAAAATGCTCACTTATACTAATATAGTAATCAGAGAGATATCTTCCCATCGTCGCGTTCGTCGCGTCGCCTTCCAGTCAGTACCATATACAGACGCTGAACCGGTTCCGAGAAAGGGACAACTCACTTTCTCACATGAATCAAGGTTTTATGGTCTTAACGTTACTAGATTCCTCGAGTATGTCCAAGAATTAATAGGTAGTATGGAATGGTAGGTACGTTCTCTTGTTTTTCTATGTCCTCAGTATTCGCTCCGGGTAACGGAATATTAGATTTTTTTTATTAACCTTATGTGAGACCAAAAGGAAGGCATATGTTATTCGTTTATATGGATATGATTATTTATCATCACGTAATATCCATCCGTGGGATATATGTTAATGAATGATTAATCGTGTGATGTTTCGCATTTGGCCGTAAGATAGGTAAATTCACGATTTCGATGTAACATAATGTTGTATGAGTAAGAAGTAAATATTTAAAATCCTGGTAATACGGCCTGGTAATACGGCCTTTTTCAGCTTTTCCTTATCAAAGATTCATTGGTTTAGAAAATTACATATATTTCCAATAATTAAACACCTGCCATTGAATATTAAATATTTTTGAAACATATTTAGATATTTAGGATATACGGTATGATTTTGTTATTATGTAGCAAGTTTTGTAACATGTTTGTACTATTATTACCAAACTTGGAATTACGAATTACTCTTTACAGCTTACTATAAACCTGTAAATATGCATTTTATTGATAATAGAGATTAACCATTATGCCTGTCAATAACATCTACAGAAAATGTGTACTGTTCAATAGCCCTAATACGAAGGTCCAAACGAAACTACGCAAAAGTGACGTACAGTGTTAAAATAGCGCTCTGTAATTGATAAATATAAGGCAATCCTAGGAAAGGCGTATGGACGGTCTACGACGACACGAGTAACATAAATTACAAGTTACGAGAATTTATTTATATTCGCAATATTCAAGTAATAATCGGTGCATGTTTTACGCAATTTGCGGTTTTTATTTTCAAATTATCCACTTGTTACTACTTTCGTTCTAGGGAAAAATATGTAAGGTCTTGTTGCAAAGATTCTTATAGAATAATCCCGATGCCGCACTATGCAATAGTCACGAGTATATATGGAAGTAGTATATATAGCATATTTCGGTCCTCTCCGCCTATTCCGCAAGTGATTTGGCGTGAAGTTATAGATATATAACATAGCATAGACAAAAATGTTAAAAAATAAAATATTGAACACAAATGCTCTTTGTTATACTTTTTCAAGTCTTTTTTCAGCTTTTCCTTATCAAAGATTCATTGGTTTAGAAAATTACATATATTTCCAATAATTAAACACCTGCCATTGAATATTAAATATTTTTGAAACATATTTAGATATTTAGGATATACGGTATGATTTTGTTATTATGTAGCAAGTTTTGTAACATGTTTGTACTATTATTACCAAACTTGGAATTACGAATTACTCTTTACAGCTTACTATAAACCTGTAAATATGCATTTTATTGATAATAGAGATTAACCATTATGCCTGTCAATAACATCTACAGAAAATGTGTACTGTTCAATAGCCCTAATACGAAGGTCCAAACGAAACTACGCAAAAGTGACGTACAGTGTTAAAATAGCGCTCTGTAATTGATAAATATAAGGCAATCCTAGGAAAGGCGTATGGACGGTCTACGACGACACGAGTAACACTCCTGACCAAATTACTTGAAATATTAACTAAAGAAAAATGTTAGGCTATAAAAGTGCACATGTCACAGCTATTGTATTTGCAATAACTTGAGTATCTCATAAAGTTCAACTGAATTAATTACACAAGGGACTACAGCATGAGGTTGTTCAGACAGTTGAGAAGAGATTTAACGATCGCGTGACACGCCCGGTGCTGCAAATATCCTTCAGCTATAGTAGTTATAAACAAATATATTCTTCTTATTAGCGTAATCCAATTTCCTTTTCCGTTAGGATTGGCGAGGACCGCTACCTAAGATTAAGGATTTGGCGAAGATACTAATTTTTACATGGAACGACTGCCGTCCGACCTCCACAACCCAGAGCGAAGACCAGACCTTTCTTAGGTAAGGTCACACGTCTTTCAAAACATAATTTCTTGAATGTGCGGGTTTCCTTGCGATGTTTTCCATCACAAGAGCAAATGATAATTATAAATGTGTACATAAATCAGAAAACAGTAATTTATTGGTACACACCAGGATTCGAAACGAGGTGCCCTGTTGCTGACGGATCCGGGGCACCCCAACAAAGCGGCCGATGGCAATTCGCGGGGTTGTTTAGTGGGTATACCGTTGGGCAGCCAACGGGGAGTCCCACACTATCACCGGAGGCATCCGGAGACCATCCAGGCACCGGTGGTGTGCGTAAAGCATTTTTTCCGCGTCACAAAAAAAAAGGATTCGTATCGAGGACCAGATATAATATATGTATAGAATAGATCAAATATGCGTCTATTCTATACATATATTATGTCTTGCTTGTTTTATTCTATACATAGTTATATATTTGTCTGCCCCAAACTAATTTCATACAGCAACATCAAACATTGAACTGAGATCGGGATACGCCACATATGGTGTCCATCGATTGTTTTACAATTCTGCCTAAAACTGGGGCAACGAACCAGTTAACCTGGCATATTGTTATAGACGCTTTTTGGCTTCTATCCCAAACTATAAATAACATCACAGTTTCAAAACAGGCAAAAAGCCACCTGGTGGCGAATTACTGTAATAAATTTGCAGTAACAAAACACTCGTGCCACATTAGGCTTCTCCAATTTCATAGGTCCTATCGAAAAATAGGTACGATCGAAAAGGTGCGACTTTATCTGTCCGTCTGTATAAATTTGTACAGTAATTATTACAGTTGATTAAAGTTTATATAAAAATAGAACGACCTTTCAGAATATATAGGTGTACATAGCGAAAGTAGAAGGATGTTGAAGCCGAGGAAGGGCAAAGGTCACCTATCACACCGAATTGATCGTGTGTTATCAGAACTGGTGACCGTGCATGAAACCTTTGGGTTCATTTGATCAAATTTGCGATTTCTTAAATCTACGTAGAATTTTTGGTTTTTTGGAAATCAGTTATAAAACAGACTAACTGTAAGTGGGATTAATAAACCGACTTACACTTAGTTTTATAAGCCTCAGCCTAGAAGACTTATTCGTGCATCAATCGTTGAAGCGATCGCATGGCTGGATCGTATAAGGCTCGTCAAATGTTTTGTTATGAACAGAACAGACAATAGCCACATCACTACCACATCAACCCTTACTCATCCCACTGCAGGGATACGGGTCTCCCTTCAACCGAAGGGGTTCAGAGCATACTCCACCACGCTGCTCAAAATGCGGATTGGCAGAGGCCAGTGTTTTCAAGTCACCCGAGGGCCACTAACTTAGCTTAACGACTGTTATCTATCGACGGCAGCCGGGATCGACGGCTTAACGTGTCCTCCGAATACGGAGAAACTCGAGATAGATTAACCTATCCCTAGACAGGCTGCGGTCGACGTTGCTTAATCTGCGTGTTCGGTTAGATCCTTCGAGCTCTCAATTATGAGCTAGCAATTACATTAGTGTCTTAACAAAACATGTTAAATAATGTCGCTAATACGCAAGGATGAAAGTTTAAAATCTAATCAATTTTATTTCATATACATGAAAAACAATTTCATTCGATTTTAAACTTTCAAGGTTGTTTATTTCACTATTGTAGGTACGGGTCTTAGCGAGATTTGTTTTTATATTTTCCCGATATTTCGATCATGGCATCTGCACCGGAATATTGGGAAAATATACTTCCCCAGACGAACTACTTTGATGCGCCCTACCTCTCTTAAAAATACCATGTTCATGCACACGAATGTTTGTACTCTATGGGAATCGAACCCACGAGCGTTGGTGTCAAAGTAACGTAAAAGCGCCGCTATGCCACTAAGCTCGTCAAAATGTATTATATGTATAATAAATGAGAGCTCGATGGCGTGGTTGTGCGTGTTATTCTAACTGAACACGCAGGTTAAGCATCGTCAGCCGTAGTCTGTCTATGGATGGGTTTATCTATTTTGAGTTTAAACACGGAGGACACCGTCGATCACGGCTGTTGTCGATAGATGACAGTCGTTACCGTAGTAAATCAGCGGCCTTCAGGCGGCTTGAAAACACTGACCTCCGCCAATTCGCAGTTGAGCAACGTGGTGCAATATACTCTAAATCCCTTAGGTTGAAAAGAGACCCATATCCCTGCAGTGGAATAAGTTAGGGTTGGCATATCAGTATATATACTCGTAATATAAAGCTTGGTTTCAGTCAAGGTAGGCTTGTGTAATTTGTTGGGAAATATACATTAATTTATTACATTAAATTAACCCAAACCAATTAAGATATCGAAACAGGGACAAGTTTCAATGCTATTGTAAGTAAATAAAAAAAAATATTACCAAATGTTATTATTATAATGGCCCCGTTTTAATTCTGTTGGTCTCTCCCATACAATTAAGTGTTATTAAAATATTTAATAGCCAATTCTGATATCCGTTAATAATCTTTTATTACGGTAGCAAAAAAAACTGGATTGTGAAACTAAATCGTTGTAATAACTATGAACGTATAAGTAAAGGTGAGATGTTAAAGTTCCTACCAGTTAAGACGGTAGGATATATCTAAATGAAGGCAAATTGACGTCTATTATATTTGTGCTTTAGTCACCGCTTCACATTAGGCGTACCGTAAGCTGTTTTGCCACATGACGTGATATTAAGAAGTACAGGGTTAGATTGAAAACAAAAACCGTTTTCATTATTGTTTTCACAGTTTATCCACCTTCGCTGTCCTCGCTACCTCTCAAGAGTTCTAGCGAGTGATCTAAGCTACATACGTACAACCGAGGTATGTTTGTATGAATGACGGTTTATCTGCTATCAAGCACTTACCGTAACTTATGAAAGCTTGCAATACAATGTGAGCCACCGAGGAGCTTGCTGGTAAATGTTACTAACATTCCAAGGAGGTTTTGTTTGGCTGATGTGTTCTGTAACTGCAATTACATAAATAAATAAAAATAAATATTGTCGGACAAATTACACAGCGCCATGCAGCCCCAAAGTAAGCGAAGCTTTTGTTATGGGTACTGGACAACTGATATTACATACGTAAATACGTTTTTTTTTGTAAATACATACTTCTTATACATAGAAAATATTACGGGATTATATTACAGGATGTTCTCAATCGGATGCGTATTTCTTTACACACGATGTACGATAACTTTGAACATATTTCAAAAATTATTTCCTTGATCGATTTACCCCATATTTTTTTTACGAAATGTCTGGTGGCTTACTAGGCTACGGCCTACCTAATGTAAAGTGCCTAGCCTATGTACGCTTGCAATACATTATCGCTCGCGCAATTTTGTTGCTCTGTTGCTAACACTGCCACTCCTTAGGAGCTTACTGGTAACCTCACTCACTCGTATTTACACAACAATTCTCTAAGGAGTTGCTATATGGCTGCGGTTTTCTGTGGGATGAAGGTACTTCCGCAGTGGGGATGTTTTGATGCGCTTTACCTTCCTGATCCCATATAAATTCGACGTAATTGCGGCTTCTTTTAGTTTTGGGAATTTACAAACAATAGTTGTAATTATTTAATTCAGTTTTTGTCGTGAAAGATATATGAACCGTGAAATTGATATATACTTATTTGAATTTCGCAGTTCATAAATCTTTTATAAATATATATGTATTATGTATACATATGTGTAATAAAGTTATGTATGCACAACTGCATTGATTACTCTGACTTCATTGAAATTGAATATGACGGCTCATAAATCTTGTAATTTTCTTAAATCTCATTGACAGACATGCTAATTAAATAATGCTGCGCTGTAGCAGACAGGATTCACCTCGTATTGTCTTAGGTTTTCGCGATTGTTACACATTGAAATTAAACTATTTTTAACGGAAGTATCGCGTGTTTTATTTATTTTGTTGAAACCTGACGTTTCGAACGCTTTGCAGCGTCCGTGGTCGCAGGAAAGACTTTCCTTTAAAAACTTCCGTTAAAAATAGTTTAATTTCAAGGATTCACCTCATGCAGACGGTGATGCTTTGGCTCTATAGATGATGGACGAATCACTTAAACTATATTTTTTTATTTATACACCGTCGGAAGGCATACAATCATACGGTCCACCTGATGTAAAGTGATTACCGTAGCCTATGAACACTGGTGATACATTGCGTTTTACTTGTGCGATGCCACCTCTGCTGCTAACACAGCAATTCCTTAGGAGCTTGCGAGGAACTTAAGAGGAACACAACAGCCCTCCAGGGAGTTCAGACCTTTGTGAGATTGAGGATTTTTTTTATATTACTTCGAGAGGCATACAAGCATACGGCCCACCCGATGGAAAGCGGCTACCGTAGTCTATTAGCGCTTGTGATATATTAAGTATCACTCGCGCGATGCCTTCTCTGCTGCTTACACAGCAACTCCTTAAGAGCTTACTGGTGACCTCACTCACACGCAGCAACAACAGGAAGTTTGTTATTTGGCTGCGGTTTTCTGTGAGGTGGAGGTACTTCCCCAGACAGGCTGCTTTGATACGCCCTCTCTTAAACCAATAGTGTAATCTGTAGATACTATATGAACTCTCATGAACCCCCCGTGCCAATGTGCATTCACCTTATCAGTGCAGTGCAACGACCTATCAGACAATGACTCTTTTGTTTATTACGTTTCAGGTAAGCTGTGTGAATGCACTGAAAACATGAGACACCTGTGCACACTGCAGTGAATTTGCAAGTATATACCACATACTATTCATCCACTGTTGGGATACAAGTCGCATTTAAAAGAGTTTTTTTTTTGTATTTGCTATTGGACCCTCGCACGTCGTACATTAATAAAACTTATTGTATTTTAAGACTAACCTACCATGACCAAATTGGTCGTGTTTTATCAGAAGGTGATGTCAGGAGCCTTAGGAACCGGCGAGCGTGCATGAAAAGAACTATGAATGTGAAAGATGCGAGTGAAGTGTGTAAGGACCGCGTGTTATGGCGCTCGGTACTCTCTGCCTACTCCGCAAGGGACCTGTCGTGAAGATAGACATACATTTTATTGATTTCTCATATACATAATATTTCTTTTCTTAATTTACTTAAATTTCGGAAATTACTATGAATGAATTCAGTACTAATCCAACGAGGTTTTTCTTGAGTTTTGAAGGGCAAAACCCTTTGTATAAACTCTACTGTCCGTCTAGTAGGTCATCGAAATGAGGTGTAATTGGGTTTAAATTTTGTTATTTATTATTTATACAAAGTTCAGAGGTATCCAAGCATACGGCTCACTTGATGTAAAGTGGTTACCATAGCCGAACGCTTGCAATAGCTGTACAATAGGTACATCAACAGGGTACAGCAAGTGTTTGTAGAAACTCTTAAAATAATTCGTGTAGAATATTGAGAGAAATGGAATATTTGTTACTAATAGATAGTTGATTTGTTTATTCAACGTTGGAACACAAACTAGCTTACGGCCTGTCTGATTTACAGTGGTCAACATACGAGAGCAGCATTTAGGAGCAGTGATAGCCTAGTGGATAAAGAACCGGTCTAGTGACCAAGAGGTTCCCAGTTTGAATCCTGGCATGCTAAATTTGTGTTTTCGGATTAATGCACATATTTGTAATTATCATTTGCTTGGCGGTGACGGCAAAACATCGTGAGGGACCTGCACGTCCAAGAAATTATATTTCGAATGACGTGTGACCTAAGAACGATCTGGTTTACCCTCTGGGCTGTGGAGGTATGACGGCAGTCGCTCCATGTCAAAATCTGTACCTTTGCCAAATCCTTAGGGTTAGGCAGCGGACCGCGCCAGTCCTAATGGGTTAGAAAACGGGATAACGCTAGGAAGAAAAAGAAGACCATATGAGAACATAATGGCTTAGTCTAGTAGAATCAGCCTATTATCCGACGGTCGGACACCTCAGTGGAATACTGGCGTGTACTTTTTTGGATTTATGTATATATTTATAATTATCTCTTGCTCGTCAGCGAAGGAAAATATTGTGAAGAAACCCGCAAGCACAAGAAATTATATTTCAAAAAGACGTGTGACCTAACCTAAGAAAGGTCTAATTTACCTTCGGGGCTGTGGAGGTCTGATGACAGGTACTCCATGCCAAAATCTGTATCTTAGACAAATTCTTGGGCTTGGGTAGCGGACCCCGTCAATCCTGAATTAAGAAACGCTAAGAAGAACACCATATGAACGCTAATAATACCAACCCCGCTGTTAATACAGCAACTTTTCAGAAGCTTACTGGTAACCTTACTCATACGTGGGAACAAAACTAACCTTATTGGGATTGTCGTAGGCTCCGACTCAATAAAATGATAATGAGCCACATATAATCAATGAAGTATCAATCTCATAAACTTATATTAAAACGAGACATACTTTCGAAAGCTTTCATATTGAACTTATTTGTAGCATGACCAATTACGCCGCCATTTATAATTCATTTGAGTGGATCCTGTCACAATCAATATTAATGTCGAACATAACCGGACATATTAAGATGATATAATCAAAGCCGACTTGCTATAAGCACGATTGTATGGAGTACATAATAGTAATACGATTTATTACTATCATGATCTCCATAGGATCACTTCTGAATTAACATCATAACATTCGCTACGACTGTCAAGAGGGATCGTGATGTAAGTACACGTATTCTTTTACAACCTCGGGAGACATACAAGCCTACAGTCCGGCTGATTTAAAGCGTTTACCATAGCGTATAAACGCTTGCAATATATTAAGTAATATTCTCGGACAAATTACACAGCGCCACCTAGCCCCAAAGTAAGCGAAGCTTGTGTTATGGGTGTGCTAGACAACTGATAAACATACGTAAATACATTTTTTTTTTTGTAAATACATACTTATTATACATAGAAAATACCCAGACCAATACAAACAGACATGTTCATGCACACAAATGTTTGTTCTGTGTGGGAATCGAACCCACGAGCGTTGGTGTCAAAGTAGCGTAACAGCGCGTTTCACCACTGCGCCACCGAGCTCGTCGTATCACTCACGTGATGTGACTATGTATTGGAAGCTCATCGGTAACTTCACTTACTTGCAGGAACACAACAGCCCTCCGGGGAGTATTTATTTTGCTGTCGTTTTCTATGAAAGAAGGAACATAGAGGAACTTCCCTCTCTTAAAAACATCCAAACCAAGACAAACAGACATAGTAGAATTAAACATGGGCGTTAAAGTAGCTGTTACTGACGGACCACCGGGCTCGGCAAAAATCATTTGAAGAGTAATAGATAAATGATGACATTTACAATGTTTAATTCACGTTAACGTATGCAGCAAGTCGTATGGAACTTTGCGGCACGTCACACTATGCTACAAGGTGCCACAGTCTACCAACTTCTTCTCTATAGATGTCAGGCTACGTAAAGTTAGTTATCTGTATTTAACGCTAAGTTACTTGCGGCGCAGAGTGTGGATTCGGTTCTTACGCACTTCAACCGCTACTTCGTCTTTCTTCTTCCTAGCGCTATCGCGTTTAGTAAATCATTACAATTAAATATTGAAATAAATAAATATTGTCGCACAAATTACACAGCGCCGCCTAGCCCCAAAGTAAGCGAAGCTTGTGTTATGGGTACTAGACAACTGATAAACATACGTAAATATTTTTTTTTTTGTAAATACATACTTATTATATATAGGAAACACCCAGACCCAGGCAAAACAGACATGTTCATGCACACAAATGTTTGTACTGTGTGGGAATCGAACCCACGAGCGTTGGTGTCAAAGTAGCGTACCAACGCGTTTCGCCACTGCGCCACCGAGCTCGTCAAATTGGCGGGGTTCCCTACCTAATACAAAGGATTTGGTTAATTTATTCATTTTTACATGAAGAGACTACCATCAGACCTCCACAAGCTAGAGGGACAACCAGACATTTCTTAGGTTCGGTTACACTTTAAAAATATATATTTTTGAACGAGCGGGGTTTCACGATATTTTCCTTCATCGCCGAGTAAGTGATAATTACGAATATGTACATAAATCTGAAAACATTAATTTAGTGCTAGGTGCCTACCAGGATTCGAACTGGAGACCAGTTGGTCAATAGGCAGGTTCTAAATCCACTGGGCTATGACTCTTCATCAGTCGCTTCTTTATTATTCATTACTATTATAATACACGTTAGCTGACTTCTGTACCTCAGGTTAAGCAAAACATGCCCATATTTGTCGTGAGTTTTGACGTTACTTGGCTCTTACATCCTTCTACTCTCAGTTAGATCAGCTCGTTAATTATGAAGCCACGTAGCATTGCTAATGTCACCATAAGCAAATTGTGGTCTTTTTAGATACCTTTTCAGTGAGATTTAGCGATGCGGATATCTTTATTTTTATAACTCCACGAGAAAGAATAAAGAAGCACGCAGTGGTGTGCCCCGAGTGGGCAATTCAGATAATAAATATTTGTCTTAGGACCAGTAGCGCGGATATGGGCAGTACAGTGGCTGTTGTAGATAGGGTTACCGTTTCGAAAAAATCCGGATAAACAAGTCCAAATTATGAAAAAATTGGACATGTTGTGGCCTAAATACGAGTAGTTCCCTATCAAGTTTAGAGTCAATGCTAATCTCACGTAGTATGCTTTGTTAATAAACATCTCTCATTCGCCAAATACCCCTTGTATTTAGCAAATGAGGGGCGCATCAAAATGATAAGAATTACCTTCCACTGCTCAGAAAACAGCAGTCAAACAACAATTCCACGGAGGGTTCTTGTGTTTTTGCGATTGATTGAGGTTATCAGTAAGCTCCTAAGGATTTATTTTGTTAGTAACGAAGGACAACGTTTATAAGCCATTATAACCCACTTTATTATCAGGTAGATCCTATATTTTTTTTGTTTGCCTCTCTATGTTAAAAACATTTCAAATATAACCCGGACATGATAGTAAAAAAAAAGACCATTCGCTGCGCCGCGAATTCAGCCGCGGGCAGAAGCTAGTCAGTACATACGCGCATGGCGCGTAAGTACTGACTAGCTTTTGCCCGCGGTTTCGCCGGTGTGGCCTACGTCATTCTAGGACGACTTGAAGACCATGACATACTATACCTACCGCAGTATTTCTTTGTATCTCGTTATCAACAAGCATTTAAAAACGGGTTTGGTTGAGTTTACACGTTTACATACTTTACTTTACTTTAGGGGTTGATTTTCGAAAAATGCTAAAATGTGTTTCGTTAATTGTTTTGAAGAGTATTTATACCAAATTTCAAGTTGATACACACAGGGAATACGATTCTTCATACAAACTGTTACACCCTTTTTCACCCCCTTTGGGGTGGAATTTCAAATAACCCTTGTGGATACCTATACTTCACAAAGAACACCCTCTTCCAATTTCAGGTCTTTAGGACCAGCGCTTTAGGCTGTGCATTGATATATCAGTCAGTTAGTACTTTGAATTTTATGTGTACAGATAACTACGGTATTGATGGAATTAACTTTTGCTTTCGTCTAGTAAAAAGTCGATACAAATAAATAAGCCTGACAAAATTCGGACAGACAGCCGAATGTCCGGAAATATCTCGACAAATGGTAATCCTAGTTGTAGATTACAAGAGTGGCCTTAATGTTAACGATATTGGCCTTCCTTGTTAACTGAATGAAAGTACTATTGACTCAGAAAAGGTTAAGAACAAAACATTTATATGTATGTATGGTTACAGTGTTTGGACCACAAAATTCCATTCCTAACTAATGTACAAACTACTAGAGCCCAAGATTACATATATTATATGATCTCTTTAAGAAGTCGTGATCTCCGTTGAATCGGCTCCGAAAGAATATTATCACATTCGTCACGGCCTGTTCAATGCCAGGGGCCAGATGGTGTATAGATACGTGAGTAACATTCAGATAAGAAAACTGCTCTATCGGATAAGGCTTTCAATAGACATGTCTTCTTTTTACTTGAACATGTTGGTCTTAGTCTGGGTGATTTTATGAAAGGTACGGTACATGAAAGTACGTCTGGGGATACCATCACCTCGCAGAAAACCGCTGCCAAATAACAACTGAAGGGTTGCTGTGTCAGCTGGAACATAGCATCATATATTGCATGCGTCATGTACCTACCTGATGTAAACCATAGCCTATGATAAGTGTATGGTGCGTGGAGCACTACCACTTGGTTTGAGACATGTCTACCTGCATCCATGTTTATTGTAAATATGTGTGTCCTCTGGTACAAATAAAAACTTTATCTATCTATCTTATCTATCTATCTATGAAAAGCTGTGGTTAACGACTTTACGTCAAAGCGGTATGCTTGTACGGCTCCTGACGTTGTGTAACAAAAAAGACGCAAGAGATCATAAACATACAAAACTGATGTTTTATATTTTGTGCAAAAAACTGCATTATAATAGTACTCTGGAGCTAAATAGATCAAGAATTTGACACCATTAAAGAGTAGTTAAAATAAATTGAAGAGATAGTTTGTAAATAAAATTAGTAGAATCGATACATTCTTTTTGACATTCAAAAGCTTTCTTTGAAATTTCAATGTAAATGTATGAGAATTCGTCTTTCTATTGCAATTTGACTACTAAACTGTTGAAACGCTTTGATAAACCTTTCACTTGTTTAAGATATTCCCATGCTGCCTTTTCGAAATCAGCTGCTAACAAGGAGTAGAACCGAGTTCAAACACGACAAACTACCGGCAGCTTATACTAAATTAAGTGCTAAGCATCAATTAAGTTTCAAATTAAAATCTACTCAGCTAGACTTTACTAGGAAATTGTTAGATTACCACATCCACATGTTTCTTAGCACATCACAAGCCTTCAGCCACGAACAGACTGCGGTACGTCGTTCGTGCGCAAGCAATCGTCTCTCGATTGTTATTGTTAACTCACACGTACCTATCGAAATACCTATCAAAGCCCGCGGGTCAACGGCCGACGGACTTCCATTTATTTTTTATCTGACTATCTATCGTCTAGAGTTCTCGCGTCCTTTTGTCTGCAATCATTTTAAAAGTACGTCTTTTTTATATTGGTATGAGACGTATTAAAAATTCTGTTATTTATTCTGAGTATTTATTATGCAAAGACGCGATTTAAAAACATATACTACTCTGTGTAAAAAGTATCGGGAATATGTCAATAAAAAGACCCGCGTAAAAGAGGTCGTTCTAATTTTTTTACTGCATGTTGGTAGCACTGTACTGATTTAGCGCGCAAAATTTGAGCGGGATCTGTCATTTAATTTGTTTTAAACTACACTTTTTGTTGGTCATAGTTTTGAGTCCTCGGCGATTTTTACAATGGAAAATATTGTTGAACAAAGAGTGTGCCTTAAATTTTGTGTTTCAAATGATATTTCATGTGGTGAATCACTAAAAATGTTGCGAAATACCTACGGCGAATCGTGTATATCGAAAACAAGGGCTTATGAATGGTATAAGGCTTTTAAAGAAGGCCGAGAAGTAGTAGTAGACTTGCCTCGTTCTGGTAGACCTTCAACCGCTACGACCAGAGAAAACATCGACAGAATCAAGAAGCTAGTGCTCGAAAATCGACGTATAGTCTGAGAGAGTTGGCTAGTGAGGTGAACATATCTTTTAAGTCCGTCCACAACATTCTCATTGACATTTTAGGCATGAAACGCGTCGCCGCTCGACTAGTTCCAAAAGAGCTCAATTTTGTTCAAAAAGCGCAGCGAAAGCATGTCGCTGAAGACATGGTTTCCCGAGCTTCTACGGATCCGACCTTTATGAAACGTATAATAACTGGCGACGAGACATGGGTTTATGAGTACGACATGCAAACAAGCCAACAGTCTTCAGAATGGCGTCTCGAAAACGAGCCGAAACCCAAAAAACCGCGGCAAAGTCGCTCCAAAATCAAGGTGATGCTGACAGTTTTTTTTAACTACCGTGGTGTGGTTCACTCCGAATACCTTCCAGAGGGAGAAACAGTGAATAAAGAATATTATTTAGGCGTCATGAAGCGTTTGCGTGAGAGTATCCGCCGAAAACGTCCAGATTTGTGGCAACACAACTCATGGATGCTGCACCATGATAATGCACCATCACACACAGCCATTATAGTGAAAGAGTTTTTAGCGAAAAATTCAACAAAAGTTCTCGACCAAGCACCGTATTCACCTGATATGGCTCCGTCTGACTTTTTTTTATTTCCCATGTTAAAATTACCACTTCGAGGAAAACGTTTTGAGTCGATAGAAGCCATAAAAGAAAATTCGCTGAATGAGCTAAAGGCCATACCGCAAATAGCCTATGAAAAATGTATGGAAGACTGGGTGAAGCGGTGGAGATGTTGTATTGCAAGCGATGGGGCCTACTTTGAAGGCGATAAAATAAATTTAGATGAATAATTTGTATTTTTTGTTTTATTGACAAATTCCCGATACTTAGTACACAGAATGTATATTAACACTTATTGCGATTATTTGTGTAAACCATAATTTTAACGTAGTAGTAAACGGAAGCCAACAAATTGTCTCATCGCTCAAGCAGTCATTCCAAACAGGTTTTTAAAAATGCTTTATAATTAAACATACTTCTAATTGTATCATCGTGAAACTCTGATGATGAAGATGGAGTAGGATTTATAGTGTAGTTGAGATGACGACCCACTAACATAGTACATCAAGTCGGTCTAATCGTAAGCTTATCTAGCATAACTATGAATCCGGACGAAATGATACCTCATTTGTTGACTATACTTCCAATGATACCTTGTATTATTTTTAATATTTTTTTACCATTTATCCCAACATTTCTGTCACTTGCACAAAATTTGCTTCCGCTTACTTCTTGGCGACGTCTTGATTACACCATTCTAACCCATTTGCGTATTACCTTGTTCCTAACGACAAATATAATTTATCAGTAGATATTTACGTTTTTTATTTAAATCCCTATCGGCTTGTGTACTATTTGCCTGTCTAATCTTGTTGTATTATCGTACATTAGGATTATAAATGACCGATATGCTTACAGTCTTAATAGGCCTAATCTAAAGTCAGATAGTGAACACTGGTTTTAGTTCATTTATTTTACCGAAACTTAAAAATTTACAATTTTAAAATATTTAATCTTTAGAGACGTATTTGTATAATATTCTGATCTAGGACATATTTTTTGAGCTTTTTTTTCACAAAGATGGCAAATAATCAGGTACATCCACTCACATAGTAATCGGTTATTGCAGGCTAAGACCACGCGTATGCTCTAGATAGAGTCACCATTTTCTACCATTTTTGTACCATAGTGTCATATCTAGCAATGGTATGGATTCAGGCCATATCATATATAACTCAAGCAGAGCTGTGGTAGCCCAGTGGATAAACAACCCGCCTATTGACTAACTCGTCCCCGGTTCGAATGCTGGCATGTACCACTAAATTCGTGTTATAGAATTTATGTACATATGTGTAATTATAACTTGTTTGCGGGGAAGTAAAACATCATGACTAAACTCGTCCAAGAAATTACGTTTCGAGAAACGTGCGACCTAACCTAACAAAGGTCTGGTTTTCCCTCCAGATTGTGAAGGTCTGATAGCAGTCGCTAGTCGTCAATCCTAAGGGATTAGGGATAACGCTAAATAGAAAAAGTCACAATATTACACAAGTTGATAGAAGGCATATTGCGTGCCCTTGCGAGTATATTGATACTAAAGCAGAGTCAAAGTTTTTATCGATACTAAACCAGTTCAAGTCCTAGAGTAGAGGCCGCATATGGGAAGTGTTGGACGAATTTTTATAACGTTCTTTGATGCAAGTGTTGTGCGGTTGTGCGTATATCACAAAATCCAGTCACGTTATTTTATTACTATATAAATATGTACGGACAAATTTCACAGCGCTGTATAATTATTACGATAATATTACCGCGGTAGCTATGTTTATCAGTTATCTAGTAATATAGCTGACAATCATGCGTGTAACGAAATATATTAATACATGTTCCTAAATACATACTTACTGTACAGAGAAAATAGTACTTAAAGTTCCTCTTGAGCGGGAAAGAGTCGACTTAGTCACTCGCCCGCCGGTGAATTCTACATTTATTTACATTTAACAAAATATTTACTATTATTCCTATATTTGTTATGTATACAAAGGATCTAATACCGCATGAGTGTCCTGAGACAATAGCCGATTTGCTCGCATCACATATAAAAGAAGGGAATTTCTACCAATGATGATCTCTCAGGCTTTCTACAATCTTATTTTCTCTAGGCAATCGAATAAAATCTAGCCGAGATAGCATTGCTGTCTTACGCCAGTTACGGCTTTTGTGGCATTTCGGGCTTCAACTCTACCTACTCGCTCAGATAATCAGATTAACTGGTAAAATATCGGAGAGACAAAATTGTTGTTGATGTTTTCCATTCATTTCAACAGTTTAGCCTACCGTAGTCTGCAATAAATAATATATTTTTATAAAATACTGATATATTTATACCCAGTTAATTAATTATAAAGATTTATAGACCGTGATAACCTAAATAATGGAGACTTAACTTCACTATACATATCGTCGATTCAATAGTAGACTAGGCTAGAATGTTTTGATAAATCTGAAAAAAATTCAGTCATTCATCATTAATCACTTATAACATAATGAAATCATTTCATTTATTAGCTACAGTATGAATCAACAACTAAGTTTTATTTCTCTATTATTAAGTCGTAAATGCCAAAATGGCAGCTAGGTTAGTAGACTATTGGACCAATATATAGGACTATATCGAATGCCTAAAAGTTTCTCAACAATAACATTTTTTTTAATATGGTTTTGTTAATTGTTAAAACTAATTATTTGACTAATGAATGACTTCAATGGAGTGAAACATCGCCAAATATATTTTAATTTTAGATGACCAGTCGCACACTAGAAACTTCCTAATAAAAGCAATCGATATTGGCTCAGAATAGGTAAATATATTACGTAACTAAAATTAAACATAAATGAACTTAAAAAATAACAGAAAATATGGCGTAAATTTTTTTACGTCGGTTAAAAAGTAGGGTTTTCGTCGGAGAAAAGTTTATGTTATAGACATAAATTTCACCTTATTATTCATATCACAACGGGAAATTGTTATATTTATATACTATACATACACGTAACGCACAAAGGCGTATGTGTACATATATATATATACCACGAGTGGGATTGAATATTTTCGCACCGGAAAAGGTCAGTTAGTTCCGATTACAGATTTTAGGGACGGCATACTGAACTGATGTTTCTTACATGTCATACCGCAAATACATATGATTATGAATCATATTCTGAAATACCCGAAAATTAAAAAATATATTCCGTCGCTATTCTCACCAACAAACCCTTCGGCTAATTTACCGTGTCTTTAAATTCACAGTAAAAGACAAGAGAGTGAAACTGATCCGTCGTCACGATTGGCTGATCATAACGTAGACGAGACATCTAAAATAGAAAAGATAGTATTATTGGTACTCTAGACATAAAACTATTAACGGTAGATAAGTGGATGTCTGTTTCGATGGTCATTACACCACTTTCACTGGCCAGTGGGTGCTGGCGTTGATGGTTTGTTAAGAAGCATTCACATTTTGATTTGCTCTTTTTTGCACCAAAATAAGAAGATTAACAAAACGAGATGGCAGAGTAGTTAGCGATGTTATGAGTATGTTGTCTTAGTCTCGGTGTTTTAAAGAGAGGTATGGTATGGCGCATCGAAGCAGCCCGACTAGGGAAGTACCTCCACCTCATAGAAAACCGCAGTCAAATAACAGTGGGTTGCTGTGTTCCTGGAATTGTGTGAGGTTACCAGTAAGCTCCAAAGGAGTTGCTGTGTGTAGGAGTGGCAAAGCGGGAGCGATTCTTCTTTCTGTATTGTGTATCGTATTCTTCTTCCTATATCCTGTACAGCCTCCTCTGATGCCGTCGCACATCAAAAGCGTCAAAATGTGATAAATATAACAAGCGTTGTCTATGAATGCAGCTTTACCAAAGACAACCACTCCGGCACGTGCTATGTTCTTTGCGGTTCAGTTTCTATTTCTAACAGTTTATTGCGGTTTAACAAACCTTACTGCTTACACCCACCACCTATATAGTTGGGACTATTAAAGAGTGTTTGTGTTATTACGGCAATAAATATACGAATCGAGTGAAGTTCTGTCTAATAAGAAAATTTTTGAAATGTGGTTGGCATTTGTAAATCGATAAATAAATATATTTTATTAATAGAAACGACCGAAGTTTTAGATCGAGTTTCTTAATCGATTCCATCGATTTCTTTGTAAACCGCGGTTTCGAATGGTATTAAAGTAACTGCAAAGGTATAGAGCAATTTTTCAATGTGTGAGTTGTCTCTGGAGTCGCGGTTTGAGGTATTGTCATTATTGCCTTTCTGTGGAGACGTTTGGCTACGCTGTCGATGTTGACATGAGATGTATGTTTAGTATGATGTAAATTGTGTATGTTTTAGAGAAAATAAATGAATATGTTGTACGCATTATATATTTGGGATATAAAAAATATTAATTAGCAACCACGGAGGTGGACGCGAAAAATTATTCTATGTCAAGAGGGCAGTGCCATGAAGAAAGTTGAAAAACACTGATATAGATAGAGTAATGATGATAGTGCCCTATAGCGGACTGGCCGGTATTTTGAACTAGCCCAAAACCATTGACTTATTTAAGGAGCTGGAAGTCCGAAGTGTATCCAAAAATAAGCTAAAGCCGAGGTTACTTGCGTATTTATTTAAAAAGTAATAAACACAAGCAACAGTACAAGAAAGTATTGAAGCGAGTCACGTGATACCTCTAATAAAGTGATATTATGACCGCTCACGCATAATATATTCAAATTGTGCTAGTATTTCTATACGAATAAGGACAATTGTATGTAAATATGTTTGTATGTAAGTTGATACACCGTAGAATGCGTGACCGTGTGGAGCATATAAATAGACTAATTTTGTACTAACTAATTGACGGAAGAATTATAATGTATGTGTATTATTTTACAGTAGCCTTGCGTGCATATTACATATGTTATATACCTAACTTGTATTTGAACTAAACTAGATATGTTTGTTTTGCTTTTATTATATTGACTTTGAGTTTATAGTTCGGTTAATAACATACATATATGGTCAAAAACTTACTACTACTTTAACTAACCTAACGTTCATTTGTTTTTGATGACACTGGCAAAAATACTAAAAATATATTTATGCGCCTTATTTGTACTAATATATAAAGCGGAAGAGTTTGTATTTCTGTGTATTCTGTCTCTGGAACTATCAGTCATAGCATAGACCAATTCTTGAGGAAGCTTAGCTAGGCCATTCAATATCACGTTACTATCTTTAGAAGCAGCATACGCCCGAACGAAGTCGCGTGGTTTTTTTTTCTATACTACGTCTGGAGGCATACAAGCATACGGCCCACCTACTGTAAAGCGGGAACCGTAGCCTATTAACGCTTGCGATATATTAAATATTACTCGCGCGACACCTTCTGTGCTGCTTACACAGCAACTCCTAGGGAGCTTACTGGTGACCTCACTCACACGCAGGAACACAACAACCCTCTATGGAGTTGTTATTTGGCTGCGGTTTTCTGTGCGGTGGAGGTACTTCCCCAGACGGGCTGCTTTGATGCGCCCTATCTCAAAGTGGTGTAGCTATTGTTAGATAAAATTCAGTGTTTTTGCCCCTTCCAGATCCTACAATTAATTGCCCATGAGAAAGATCAGTGCTATTTGCGGCCACCAGGAGGATCGCTATTTAATAAATATATGACACTAGCTTTTACTCGCGGCTTCGCTTGCATTGATAAAAAATATTTTTTTTATTATTAAAAAGTATTCTATTTTACTTCTGATATTTCCAAGAATATGTGTACAAAGTTTCATGATGATTGGTTCAGTAGTTTTCGCGTGAAAGCGTAACAAACAAACGGACATTCACATTTATAATATTAGTAGGATATCTATCTGCATCTAATAGAGACACGATAAATCAAACGGTACATTGTGGAATAATGTGACTAAGCAAACAACAATCTATCAAGACTAATTTACCTTGCATAACGGAATTTACGTTACAACAATAGAATTCGATAACAAACACAGGATGCTATATAAAACAGTACCAGCTATAATAATGTCACAGTGGATACTTTAGACAGCAGGTACACTTTGTACAGGCTTATAATCTGTAGTTCCCTACGAATAAATAATAAGTCGTAGTTCCCGACTTTAAGTCGAAGACAATCTGCGATTTTAATATCTGTAAATACAAGGACAGAACAGTTTTACCTCTGTTTTTATAATATGCACTTCTGATTTTATTAATACCAGCAGATCCAACAGATGTTGTCACGTGTGCACAAAAATTAAAATCTCAGAACCCGATTGCAGCGCCGACTATTGTGTCGAATTGTGAATCTAAGCCATTTAGTCAAAATCTCAAACATACACAAAAAACAAACTAAATTATCAGCTGCTTAAGAAGAGTTCAGAGGCATACTTACACACATAAGATTATATATATCTAAAGTATGTATCTACCTATCTATAACTTAACATGCCAAGTCTCTTGCGGGGTAGGCACAGACAACCGAGTCACATGACTCGATCCTTACACACCTCACTCGCTTCTTTAACATTCACAGTTTTTCTAATGCACTTTCATATCTAAGGTAGTAATTCGCTCACAATTATTGTATATTTTAGAGCACGTGATGCATCCTGTAGTATAAGACAAAAGACTATAAAGGGAAGAAACGCAGAACAAAGTACATAAAAGAGAATGAAAAGAGCAATGAATGTTAAAGAAGCGAGTGAGGTATGTAAGGATCGAGTCAAGTGGCGCTCGGTTCTCTCTGTCTACCCCGCAAGAGATTTGGCGTGAAGTTACAGATAGATAGATAGAAAAAATTACTTAGATATAGAAATTATACCAGGAAAGGGTAGTCTAAAGGACTAAGGACCGATATATTAACCGACTGGACTCTAGTTCGAATCCTGGGATGGGTATGCAACAGTAAATTTGTGTTTTCGAATTTATGTATATATTTATAGTGAAAAAACATCGTGAGAAAACCCGCACGTCCAAGAAATTCTATTCGACTTAATTAATGTCTGGTTTCCCTCTGGGCGGTGGAGGTCAAGGAAAATCATACCAGTTCTCGATGTGTCAATTTAAATGCCACTCAATGTAATATATTATCGATTTACCCGTGCTTCGTCGAAATGTACTCAGTACAGCGGGAGACATGGGTTCGCTTTCAAACGGGGACGCGAATGGTCATTTGATACTATAGAGAGAAAATTGTTTAATGACAGTAAAAGGAAAGAAGTGAACGCATTCAAGATCACAGTGTACTGATGATAGTTAGTTTCTATTTTAAATTCATGTATTTTTTGCTAATGTACAAGTAGTAACAAGCGCACAAGTGGATATTATACTCGTGTAAGTTAGTTTTTTCAAGTAACGCCAAAAAATTCTAGGATAATGAGTAGCCTAAAGGTTGACTCGGCGTACAAACTATGACCATGAGAAAATATATCAAAAACGGATTTTGACATATTTTTTACAGTAACACATACACAAACTATTAAAAAATTATTGATTTTGACACCTGAAGTGAAAAAAATATAAATTACTTATATAATTAATATTTTTGACGAGCTCGGTGGCGCAGTGGTGAAACGCGCTGTTACGCTACTTTGACACCAACGCTCGTGGGTTCGATTCCCACACAGAACAAACATTTGTGTGCATGAACATGTCTGTTTGTCTTGGTCTGGGTATTTTCTATGTATAATAAGTATGTATTTACAAAAAAAAAAAATGTATTTACGTATGTTTATCAGTTGTCTAGTACCCATAACACAAGCTTCGCTTACTTTGGGGCTAGGTGGCGCTGTGTAATTTGTCCGAGAATATTTATTTATTTATTATTTTTTTTTTACTTCATTATTCAAGGTTTTGTGGACCCCAATAAACTAAACAAAAAAAAAGGTTCCATTTTGAACATTATTGGAGTGATTGGGTCGACGTCGATGCTTTGCATGCGGATCCCCAACGACCCTTGCTGATGCGCTAACCAGAGCCTCCTTTGCTCAAGTTAGATGGTCCGTAATCCACACGACCCTCTAGTAATCTAGTACATAAAGGTTGCTGATCGTTCCTGGAATTTTATTCCCACTACGGAACGTAATAGTAGCGAACACTAAAATAAAAATAATTGGTTTATTCAGCCGTTAGAAAAAAATACATCTGCAGATTTCATTGATCCTTGGGGCTCGTCTGTGATAGCCAGCATCTTGGGGCTCGTCTATGATAGCCAGCATTCAGGTTGATCAGGGCACGGCTGCTCCCAAACTCGCAGATGAGAACGGCTTAAATGTCTAGTTCACGGTCTACTACACGGAACATTAGTCTCAGAGAATAAACTACAAACAGGTCATTAGGTTAATCTTTAATACCCGAGAAATAAAGTACTTATGAAGTTGCCCTACTTTAACATATTTTATGATTTTTACTGCTCTGGCGACAGTTGGGCATAATATAAGCTACAAAAAAAAGAAGCGTTATCACTTCAAATATAAAGGAGACAAAGAGAATTAAATCGGAGGCCCGCAGGTTTGTGACTGTGTTTATTTTCCATTATTATCTTCTAGTGCAAGTAACGAATGTACTACATTATATGTATCAATCTTCTCGAAGGGGCCTTTATATATCACATGCCCTGAGTAAAATTTGCGAAGTTACTAAAGACTACAGCTAAATTTGTTTTTTATACAACGTAGGAAGGCACACTAGCATACGGCCTACCTGATGTAAAGCGGTCGCCGTAGCCTATAAACGCTTGCAATACATTAAGTATCACTCGCCCGATGTTATCACTGTTGCTAACACAGCAACTTCTTAGGAGCTTACTGGAGACCTCACTCATTCGCAGAAATACAACAACCCTCCAGTGAGCTGTTATTTGGCTGCGGTTTTCTGTGAGGTGTAGATACTTCCCCAGACGGATTCCCGTAACGGATTCTTGTATTCCTGCAAGTATATATCATTATCACTGCGTGAAGTCGACGAGAAGTTGCAGCGTTACAATTGCGAGTAACTTATGATTAGTAATTTCTTGTATTTCAAGTTTCCATAAGCTATAGCATAACATGTGCAGGTCACTAGTTTTTTAGCACCCGCCGTAGTATAAAAAAATAAACCAAATTGGGCTTCCGCGTACACGTTCATCGTTCCAGTTTTCCGCTCAGCACGCTCAGACATACGCTTGTCATAATAAAGCCATACTTACACGCCGTAAATCGTCCCATACATAATTCATGGCCGCTAAAAAGGAACAATTTAACGTGTTACTAACAAATTCAATATTCAAAACACTCGCGCGATATTTCGGTGAAGGGATTTTAACACGGCTCCTTATATTTAATAGGTAAATAACAGCAATAATATTAGTATTTCAAAACATTCTTTAAATATCGTACGTACGTACGATATTTAATTTATTGCATCCAACATAAAGCTTGGAACTACGTAGCGGAATCAGAACTGATTACACTTTTGGCATTGCATACCTAATCATTTGACGAGCTCGGTGGCGCAGTGGTGGAACACGCTGTTACGCTACTTTGACACCAACGCTCGTGGGTTCGATTCCCACACAGTACAAACATTTGTGTGCATGAACATGTCTGTTTGTCTTGGTCTGGGTATTTTCTATGTATAATAAGTATGTATTTAGAAAAAAAAAATGTATTTACGTATGTTTATCAGTTGTCTAGTACCCATAACACAAGCTTCGCTTACTTTGGGGCTAGATGGCGATGTGTAATTTGTCCGACAATAAAAAAAAAATTAGTTTGCTATATCTTCATATGTCTTCATTGTTAATAAAAAAAATCTAATACATTTAAAAAACTTTATAAAAAAAAAAATGTTAGAAGTGTTGATTCGCCATTAAAGAATTCTATTTTTGGTCGCATAATTCCCATCCAATAGTAGAACAGTGGATTGTTGATCAAGTAAAATATACGAGTAAAGGCCTAAACAACCGATCAGGGCCTTCTTATGCAGGAACGTGATGGTAGTATGCATTCAGTTAACCCATTGTTTGGTTTTCATGCTAATCTATACTGTGAAACCATGTCGAATGCGTTGCGGTGCATGTACTTCCACGCTACGTATATTTCGAAGTCCACATTTCGTGTTTGTTCGTTATTCCCTTAATGCCACCCAAGAGCGGATTTACTCGCTTGCTGAATCTTATCACGTCTACATTACTCGGCTATTTGAAAATGTCACACTGGACATAAAAGGCGGAAGGAATCGGCCGTCCACTGAAAACGTAGGATAGTATAAACTTCTTTGTTAGTATAACGTTGCATCGTGAATTTGCGTGACTTATTCGACTAAGCACTCCTGCTCCATTAAACCAGTCGACTTTGACCGATGTCCGGCCATGAAGTTTCTTGGTCTTTTGTTGATAACAATTCAGTGGAAAATTTAATAATGCCTACAAATAGTTCGGTAATTAAATAGAAATCTCTGATTAAATATGCAACTTACAGGAACTTTGGTTACAGATACAGTCTGTTGGTAGTAGAGTATAGTATTATTAACCGGCTAGTATCCGATTCGAATCTCGGTGTGGGCATGTATCTACCGCAAAATTCGTGTTTTCGGATTTATGTACATATTTACAATTATTCGGTGTTAAGATAAGAAAGGGCATGCTCCGTTGGTTCGGACATGTAGAAAGAATGCGGGACGAAAGAATGACGAAACAGATATACAATGCAAAAGTGGAAGGATGTAGGAGCCGAGGAAGGCCGAGACTAACCTACCATGATCAAATTGGTCGTGTTTTATCAGAAGGTGATGTCAGAAGCCCCAGGAACCGGCGAGCGTGCATGAAAAGAGCTATGAATGTCACAGAAGCGAGTGAAGTATGCAAGGACCGCGTCTTATGGCGCTCGGTTCTCTCTGCCTACCCCGCAAGGGACTTGGCGTGCAGATATACATACATACATTTACAATTACCACTTGCTCGGTGGTGAAGGAAAAGGAAAGCATCGAGAGGAAACTCGTATGTCCCAGAAATACGAAATATATCGTAAGACGTGTGACCTGGCCTAAGATAGATCTGGTTCCCCCTTTGAGTTGTGGCGATCTGGCGACAGTTGCTCCGTGTTAAAATCAGTATCTTCGTGAAATCTTTAGGCTTAAGTAGCGTACCGCGCCAGTCATAATGGATTCGGAAACGGGATAACGCTTGGAAGAATATGCAGTCTGTTGTCTTTGTCTATGGAATACCACTTCATATAGATGCATGTACTGTAATATTGTAAGCAAAGTTTCCCTAAGTTTCATACATACTTATTCATGTAATGTTTGATCTGAAAACTCACTGTAAAGAAATTAATTTAATTTTTGAACATACCTTAATATTATAACATTCAGAAGATATTAAGAAACATCCTATCAAAAATCAGCTAAGGGCCAAATATTAACGTAACTTTTGATATCAACTTCCTCTAGGGTTTTTTTATACTACGTCGGGAGGCATACAAGCATACGGCCCACCTGATGTAAAGCGGATACCGTAGCCTATTAACGCGTGCGATATCTTAAGTATCACTCGCGCGATGCCTCCTCTTCTGCTTACACAGCAACTCCTTGGGAGCTTACTGGTGACCTCACTCACTCACAGGAACAAACAACCTCTAGGGAGTTGTTATTTGGCTGCGGTTTTCTGTGAGGTGGAGGTACTTCCCCAGACGGGCTGCTTTGATGCGCCCTACCTCTCTTAAAAAGGGTCCGCGTAAAGTGCCGATATCCACCATTCTTACAACAGAATCCTTTCTTGAGATACACTCGCTCATAGCCATACATCTCGTACGACTTTTACAATAATGAGAACAAGGTCTCCTATTTGTAAAAATATTTAATGCAATTGCAATGTTGGCAGTACATATTTCCTTTGCTTATAGGATTCATGAGTCTAATACTTGTCATGTGTTTGTACCCCCGTCATTCAAGGGTAAAAAACAACAATCTTGACTATCTATTGAAATTAAATGTAAGCTATGTTGAAGACGTTTTTAAACTACTCAACACTTGGCATACAATGTACTCGCAGTCCACGACATGTATCACTTGACACGATTTCGTGGTGCACGTAGTGTACACACCGTCCTGGCGGTCATGGTTCTCCCTTCTTATGACTATATTTTTAGTGATACGGTGTCTTCTTATGCCTTAAGAATGTATAATGTCTGATGTCTGTGATAATAATACTTTTACATAGGATGGGTGGGGGGGGGGGGGGGGGGATCTAACTCTTAGCAGCAGTCGCATTAGGCACATATGCTTCCAACAAACACTGCGTCTATTCGATGTCATATCTTATCTCTTCCTTATAAGTGGTGAGCTGGAGTTATTTAGGCACCTAAAAAGCGAAACCACAGCCCTTTGAATTCATCACGTTGTTGCAAGAGAGCTAGTATTCGAGGAGCTTACTCGGCGCAACGCCCTGAGTCAAATAAGTAGGGATGATCATTATTAAGGACTCATTTGCAGACTATGCATTCAACATATTTGTCGTCACACACGGCTTTGACAGGAACCAGACCCAATCCGGAGCTGTAAGCGTCGGGTGAGCAGCTCTATACAATCCCCACGCGCTTAAAATAACCATTACGTGTTGAGTATCGAATAATTTTTGTTTAGCCGTTTTATAAAAAGTATTAAAATAATAACTAGTCGACACGTAGAGGTCGACTTTCGATCATAATTCATTCAATTTTTAAAAAGGCGTTTTGATCACTCTCTTCAACTGTAGGGATTGTCTCAGGGGTAAATGGGGTCTGTATAAAGGTTCAGCATCGAATATGGTGTTAGGCAGGGCTGTGTAACATCCCCCTGGCTATTCAATTTATTCATGGACAGTTATTTGACAGAATTAAGAGTATAGCTGTGAATTAAAAATGAATGAGTCAGTATTTAAAACTCTGTTGTACGCCGATGATCAGGGTCTCCTTGCATCTTCGGCGGAACAACTACAACAAATGGTTACTGTAATGAATGAGGCCTTTAAAAGGAAAGGTATGAAAATAAATGCAACGAAGATGAAAGCGATGGTGTTTGAAAGGAATGAAAGTATTACAGATTGCCAGATAACGATTGGAGATGAAAAAGTGACATATCCAGCAAAGCTCGCCTTGCTATCATTCAGGGTGTATTAACGGCAACATTAATGACCGATAGTGAAACATGGGTATGGCAGAAGAAGCATGAGAGCAGGGTGAACGCCGTAGAAATGAGAGCGCTGAGGAGTATGTATGGAGTGAGAATAATTGATAGAGTAACAAATAGCACGATACGGGAAGTTTGTGGAATTAAAGTTGGTGTAGAGACAAAATTTAAAAAGGGTATGCTGAGACGGTTTGGTCATTTAGAAAGAATGAACGACAAAAGAGTTACGAAAGAAGTGTATCAGGCAAGAGTGAATAGAGATTTCGGAAGGGGACTAGACGCACGCATGTAGATCAAATTAGTAATGTGTTGAAAAAGAGCCAAATCAAAAGCACCGAAAACGAAGACCATGCATGAAGAGTTTGATGAGTGTGGAAGAAGCGAGAGGGATATGTTTGCATCGGTGCACCTGGCGTTCCATAGTCTCTGCCTACCCCAATGGGAGACAGGCGTGATGATATGTATGTATGTATGTTTCTATGTAATAGTATTTATGGCTAGACTATATTTAATCATTGCATATACATTATATATTACAAAATCGTCATAAGAAAAAAAAATGTTTTAAATCATTGTACGATGGACTGGGAAATATGCATAATATTAATTAAGAAATATTTACATTTTAATATAATTTGAAAAATATATATTTTCAAATTATATATGTTTGAAAAATATATATTTTTCAAATTATATAAAAAAAAATAAAAAAAAACCAAGTCCATTATACAATAATTTAAAACATTAATTTGATCTAAGACCGGTAATACCTACTGCATTATAAAACCTGCATTCAGCGCACTTTTAATTTTTTTTATTATAATACGTCGAGAGGCATACAAGCATACGATCCACCTGATGTAAGGCGGGTACCGTAGTCTATTAACGCTTGCGATATATTAAGTATCAGTCGCGTGATGCCTCCTCTGCTGCTTACACAGCAACTCCTTGGGAGCTTACTGGTGACCTCACTCACTCACAGGAACACAACAACCCTCAAGGGAGTTGTTATTTGGCTGCGAGGTTTCCTGTGAGGTGGTGGTACTTCCCCAGACGGGATGCTTTATTGCGCCCTACCTCTCTTAAAAACATCCAGACCAAGACAAACAGACATATTCGTGCACACAAATGTTTGTGTGGGAATCGAACCCACGAGCGTTGGTGCCAAAGTCGCGTCATTCACGACTGAGCCACCGAGCTCTTCGAAATCAACCCTTCAACCCTTCTTCGTTATCGCTTTCTCCGACATGACAATATTCTATGCCGAGGCATACTGGAAGTAGGTGCAAATATCTGAATGTTAAAAATGACTGATATAAAAATTATACGAAATTTAATTTAAATAATAAAATGTACAACTTTTTTTTAACAACTACAATCAATGCTCGTCGTCCATTTTATCTGTATGTATGCATTGTTGAGTGTGACAGGGTAGCCTGACCTTGCCCGGGTCCCACTTGTTAAAACCATACGTGATACGCTTGCAAATCTTCCTTTCTTCGGTCGAATCGTGATCAAGATCTCTTTAACTAAGTCAATTTGTTTCTACGAAATTAAGGAGATTGGTACAGTTAACAAATTTAGTTATTCATCACGTTTGTTAAGAGGGCGCACTAAGCTAAGTGGCGCCCTCATTTTGTTTTTTTAATAACGCTGAATTCCAAAAAAAGCTCAAACTAACAAACAAAAAACAGGCATTGACTAACCATACTTATGTTTTTTTGAAACATATCTTGTATTTATTAACTATGTACAAGTAACGAAAATTTTAATTATTGCTTTTGTGCGCCCTATTAAACAAAGTTATTTTTGAAAAATATATAAGTAATTTCTTTATAAATGTAGAAATTAATGTTCAATAATTATTAGAAAACAAATTTAATAGTTACTAGGTATGGACATTTCATTGGGGTATCTTTTCCTAACCGTCTGATGTGACGGTTTCAGTAGTGTTATTAACGCTTGAACAAGAACTAATCTATTGCCGCTACTGTTCTAGCAAAACCTTAACAAATCGCGGATCTCCTAATCACTCGCAGGAATAAAACACCACTCCTGAAAATTGTTACTTGGGTGCGGGTTCTTTACCGCTGTACTGGATCCCTCTTCCGGCGGCTGAACTACTTTTACCAATCATTGGGGTGCACCGCATGCATATACGGTTAGCTTTGGCAGTAATCATGATGGAGAACCACTCCCATTATACAGACAAAAAATGCCTTAAAGCACTGTGAATATCTTTTACATTGGGACTTGTTCAAATAAACATTAAAATAAATATGTTTGTCGCTAATGACGTTTTACAAAAATCTTGGATTGTCTCGAATTATTAGTCACAGTGCTAACTCCCTGGAGAGATGTTGTGTTCCAGCGAGTGAATGAGGGTACTCGTTCCTATGGAGATGTTGTGTTAGCCGCAGGGGCGGCAACGCGTAAGCAATACTTGTTTTATTGCAAGCGTTTGTAAGTTACGGTAACCACTTTACATTCGATAGGCCGAATTCTCATATACAATTTAATATAATGGCTAGATCCCTTTGTTGATTGGTTGTATGTGTTTGTGTTGATCCATGGTTGGTTTAGATTAGATTCACTATTGTTATATAAGTTATATAGATTAGGTATATAGCCTTGCTGAATTGACAAACGTGTCCTGCCCGAATAAGACCGAAATCCCTAGAACTCGATTGTAGTGCCATCTACTGGGTCTAGCTATGAATCTAAATCATTCGGGGACCATAATAAATATAGCTGTATATATATCAAGAAGTCATCAAAATTAACATCTTGGTCACCGGTTCGAATCTAGACGGGGGCCTGAACCACTAAATACATGTTTTCGGATTTACGTACTCATATTTATCACTTACCCGCACGTTCAAATAATTATTTTGAAAGAGCTAATCTAAGAAAAGATCTGGTTTTCCCTCTGGGTTGTAGAGGTCTGAAGGCAGTCACTCCATGTAAAAATCAGCGTCTTAGTCAAATCCTTAGCCTTGTTTAGCGACCCCGGCAATCTTAATGGATTAGGAAACGGAATGACGCGAAAAAGAAGAAGATATCAAAAACCATTAAAGCAATTGAGCTGTTTTATTTATTTTGATCGAACGGACATATATATTTTAATTTATGTATATAGATAACTTTCACATCAGTCCACACTCAACCTTCTAATGGGTTACAATAGTTACAAGCATTCCTACAATTGCAGGAGTTTCTTTCGTATATTCCAAAACACTACCGTGAATTAATGTTGTACGACTTGCGTGTACGCTTAGAACTTGACTAACGGGCTCTATGGCGCCATTTCTAATATATTTAAATGTACTCGCTATATCTAACTGTAAAGAATTTGATTGCGCACTTCCCTACCGCCTATCTAGCTACGCAATACAATAAGAGGCGTAAGCAAACGAAATCGAGACCAGGGACAATATGCAATAAAGTTATGCCTAGAATTAATATGACCGAGTGCAGACAACCGAGACGCTACGTGATCGGAAGATATTGCCTTCAGAATACGCTTTATTACTTTCTTATTGGTGGCAAGACGTAGGCGTTTCTTATACCAATGTTAATAGGAAGCTAGCAGCAGAAGTCACATATTTTTACTGTAGTATGCCAAGGATATTCATGGGTTATTTGGTCGACGTCTTTCGTAGAGTCCAATAAAGAATAAAGAATATGTGTGATGGTTCTTTGCCTTGAATATGTACTGTTCTGATTAACTTGAACTTGTTTTTTGGAGTATCTTTGGTATGAGTTCTAATATACCTATATCATAAGTTACCGTAATCTATAATAGAACTGAATAATATAAATGCGTTCAAGACATCTTCAAAAACTTTTATTTTCTCAAATGTTACTACACTGTCGATGAGTTCTTATTAGATAAATGCCAAGGTTTTATCAAGGGACATGGGGTTCTTGTAAGGCATGAAGAGGCTTTTACAGGGTCAGAACGCGTGAGTGACACCCCTGATGTTTCAAATGTCCATAGGCTACAGTAAATGCTTACATGAGGCAGACCGATTGCTTGATTGGGTATAGCACCTTATACAAAAAAAAAATATTAATGTGTCTGTAATCTAACCAGTCTGGCCATAAATACTGTTACGCAGATCTATTCTTATTTACAACTTTTTAATTATTTTGAATTTCGAACGCGTTTATTATGTTAACTTCTTTTGATTTCCCCCCGTTTTACATATTTTTTCGTGTTTATTATCAAATTGCAATACTGAATTTTTTTAAGAGAGGTAGGGCGCATCAAATCAGCCAGTCTGGGGAAGTACCTCCACCTCACAGAAAACCGCAGCCAAATAACAACTCCCTTGAGGGTTGTTGTGTTCCTGCGAGTGAGTGAGGTCACCAGTAAGCTCCCAAGGACTTGCTGTGTAAGCAGCAGAGGAACCATCGCGCGAGTGATACTAAATATATTGCAAGCGTTAATAGGCTACGGACCCGAAATGAGCCGTATGCTTGTAAGCCTCCCGACGTTGTATAAAAAAAAAATACTGACGTCGGCACCAGTGAATATTAAAACAACTGGAATTAAATTTTTATGAAAAATTCATATCCATACTATAATCTCTAGAACTATTTATAATATAACTATTATATTTCTATAACGGTTCTCTCAGCCTAGCCCGCAAGAGACCTCGCGTGAAGATATACATACATACATACAATCTCTGGAACTACCGGTCAGATTTGAAAAAATCTCTTTGCATTTGATAACCCAAGTATTGATGAAGGTTATAGGCTTAACATTACGTTACAATCCTTGAAGCGGAGAAAAAAGAAAGTAAGTACACGTTTGCTATAGAAAATTATGACTAAATACGGATGTGGTTTTTGTAAATTTATAGATACTGTTCTTAAAAATAATGTTTATATCACTGACTGATCAGCCTTGCTCACCTTAACCTCGATACACAGTTTTTGGCCTCCGCTAATAACTTAGAGTAGCCCACTGGCATACATTAATATATAAATACAAAAACACGTTTATATTAACACTATGACAGAACTGGGTGCGGTAACGTTTTGGCCATTGATCAGTTGCAAAGACTTCCGATTTAAGGCGTTCAAAAAAACTTAATCTTTACTAATATATAAAACGGATGAGAAAAATACTAATTCTAATGACCTACTGAGACACTGAACAAATAAATCAGATCGATTGCTTCCGCAAAAGTTTACTTACGGTCATATACTCACACACGCCTTTCTTCTCAAAAGTCGTATAGAACATTTCAGGTGGCTTTGATACACTAACACCTTTCCTCTTCAAATATGTATTATACGTATTCGGAAAGACGAGTTCGGTTGTGCAGTGGTTAATAACTCCACTTTGACACCAACGCTCGTGGGATCGATTTCCACACAGGACAAACATTTGTGTGTGTGAAAATCTCTATTGTGTTGGTTTCTTGGTCTAGATGTTTTAAGACAGGCACGGTACATTAAAGCAGTCCGTCTGGTGAAGTACCTACGCTCACCGAAAATTGTATCCAAATAACAACTTCTTAAAGCGAGATCACCAGTAAGGTCCTAAGAGGTAGCTGTGTTAGCTGTATGGATGGCATCATGCGGGTGATACTTATTGTATTGCAAGTGTTAATAGACTGCGGTAGCCACTTTACATTAAGTGGGCCGTATGCTTGTATGCCTCCCGACATTTAATAAAAAAAAGGTGCCTTTGAAACATAACCATATGAACAAAATTTTAAATTCGACTTTTCGGCAATTACTATATATACATAACTTCCGCTAAAATGGGAACATTATGGTTCATACAATTTCAATTACTTACCTACCTGGAGTCTTTACTCCTAAAATAAGGCAAGCCGTATACTTGTTTGTCACCTTAATGGTATAAAGAACTTAAGTTAAATCCTACGCATGAATTTTAAAGACATATACGAGTAATTTGTATTTGAAGAAAATTCAATATTGTGTCATGAATCCCAATATGGTCCAACTATTTAATGTCGGCCTTATAAATATGACACTTCTGGTGTTGCAAACATAGGCTCGATTCCTGCTTATCATCTGGTGACCTATTTGCACCTGGTGGTATAAAAAAACTTATTTGCCATCTTGAATATACAGACATATAGTCTCGTTGGATGAATTGTATCCACTATAGAGAAACAGGTCAGTATGTGAATACTCGCAACGGAAACTCCTTGTTGCCTAGCGTTCAGGTGATACAGAAGCAATCATCCAATTACATGTTTATGAGATATCATGTTCATGAGAACAGACGTAGCGGCATGAAGGTCATATGTGAAGGTCTATGCATCAAATAATTACCTTTTATCATATCTACACCAATCCTTACTTATCCCGCTGCTGGGATACGAATCTCCCTTCAACCGAAGGGGTTTAAAGCATATTCCATCACGCTGCTCAACTGTGGATTGGCGGAGACAAAAAAACAATGAAGTTTAAGTTGTATTCTTATATATATATATAGGACATGTTACAATGCATCCATTTCCAATGATAAAATAATAAATGGGTTAAACAAAATGCGAGTGGCATTTTTCCCATTGGAAATTTTAAAGAATTCTCAGAATAAAGGGCAAAATAAAATTCATTATATATTAAGCTACTAAAAATCTATTGATCCAATTAACCTAGACATCTAATTAGGCTCTGGACCTGATTAGATGTCTAGGTTAATTCCTCACTCGCTCCTTTAGCAGTCATAGCTCTTCATATGATAAACCATCACCATCTGATAAAACACTACCTATTTATCATGGTAGGCAAGTCTTGTCCCTCCTCGGTTTCCAAATTCTTCTACTTTCATGTTGTATAATTTGTGTCTGTTTTGTAATTAGTTCCTCCTCTATTTTTTCTACATTCATCAACGTAGCGTCAGCGTGCCTCTTTCTATTTTAACACCGATACTCTCTTTAAATCAACTTTAGTTCTTACATTATAATTACGCACACGATCTGTAATCTAACATTAGTGACCTAATATATGAGATATAAACATAATCTATTATTACATTACTCGTACTAAGCGTGTATCTTATGACCAGTGTTACTAAATACCAATAGATTTTTGAAATTAATGATAACAACTCCTCAGAATTTTCTGTCGTCATTCTCATAGCCAGTCTCTCTCTATTCAGAAGGATCTTCAAACTCCAGTTGTTGTAAAAGCATTGTCGAGCATCCCTTTACATTTCTTTCGCTTATTCAATTTCTAACCCAAATCCGTTTTCCTTGCTTTAGTTCTTCTTTCACTATCTCGGTTACTTCCTCTAACAGTAGTAGTCATTGAACAGCTTTAAAACTATTTTCGACTTTTTGTAATCATTGTCACTACAGTGATACCAGTTGAACAGCTTTTACACCCCCTAAATAAAGATCATTTGGTTTGTTTTAAAGAGCCGAATACATCACAATCACAAAGTATTGAATGCTATGCATTAAAAGATATCACCTATGCCAGGGTCAGAAACGTGCTTATACAATTTTCTGTGCTTGATTAGTTTTTTTTAAACAACATTTTATTAATGTAAAAATGGAACAAGGTCTCACGAGATCATCTTATGAATTATGCAGCAGTACCTATATCTTTTTGTTTAGACTAAGACTGGAATAATGTAGTCCAGCACTAGACTGGATTGATTCTTTGGATTACTGAACTGGAATACTGTGAACCAACCATAAAAGGCAAAAACTGGTTAGGTGTTCCATATATACGTTCTTTGGTTCTAAGAAACGGATCCTTAAGAATGGCATATGATGTGGGTATCACGAAATTCGTGTTAACGGATTTATGTACCTACATATTTCTAATTATCACTTGGTGTCACTGAAGGAAAATATCGCAAAATAGCACCACAAACAAATTAACCTTAATAATAAATAAATATTGTCGGACAAATTACACAGCGCCATCTAGCCCCAAAGAAAGCGAAGCTTGTGTTATGGGTACTAGACAACTGATAAACATACGTAAATACATTTTTTTTTGTAAATACATAATTATTATACATAGGAAATACCCAGACGAAGACAAACAGACATGTTCATGCACACAAATGTTTGTACTGTGTGGGAATCGAACCCACGAGCGTTGATGTCAAAGTAGCGTAACAGCGCGTTTCACCACTGCGCCACCGAGCTCGTCATAACATGTACTCACGTCCAAGGAAAGATGTGTGACGTAACATACTCGTAAGAAGGGTCTGGAATTCCATCTGGTTTATGAAGTTCTAACGGCAGTCACTGAAGAATCTTTTTCTGCGTATATTTTTCCTTTTAACTACTATTTGACTTTTAAAAGAAAAAGATGAAAAACAGTTTATATTTTCACATTCAATACGAATTTTATTATTATAGTTGAACTGAAATTAAACCTTTACTATTTATTTAAATTTTGCAACGCTGGAATATAGAATAAACATTTAGATTTCATCCCATTAAGCAGTTTCTTTGCAGATACCGTTTTTATAGCGAAATTGTGGTTACGCTCGTTGCCAACGGCCGAGGACGCCCCAGATATCTTGTGGTTAGGCGTTTCGGCCAAGGTATTAAGCCTTTATCTGGCCAATAAATGAAAAGTATTTGTAATTTAGTCAGTATTTATTGTAATTACATTTGCCCGGGGTAAATGGCAAAAAAATTCAATGTAATTTTTCGGACTTTTTTCTTGTGGAATGTTTTTAAATTCTTAATTGCCTTCGGTGTAAACTAACATGCTGTTGACTGAACTGCTACGATATATAGCAGCTTGCATACATGTCTCTCACGTGATGCCACGCCTGCTGCCACTGCAACTCCTCAGAAGCTTTTCTGGTAATCGTACTCACTAGCAGGAATGAAGATGCTATTGAATCATAATATACATAAATGTAGTAAGAGACATTCAATCCTAGGAAATCTCGTACGCCTTTTCGTTGCTCTTATGATAAATGAGTAAATGGAATATATTACAGCTCAATACTTAGCTATAGCCAAATATATGATGAGGAGATCATCTTGATACGCGACCAAAGTCATATTCTCAAGTGACGCACCAAATCTAAGTCTGTCAATGAAAGGGGAACAGCGTGTTTTTCTCACCAAATGACATTTTTAAAAACAATCCATACCAAATGGATTCAAAAACGTAATTTTTCCTTCTCAATTTTCCTAAAAACTAATATTAAATGTTAGCATAGCGAGTGACGGTATCACATTCAGTACCTTCGCAGCAAAAAGCCGCATCTGCGCTGTACGCTCTTCTAAAGCTAAAAGGACATTCCACACATCCGTCAACAAAAACTCGGATAGATTTAACTTTGATAGAAAACAAAACCTGAAAACCTTTCCGCTGCTTTTTTTTTGCAAGGAAGGTGTTCTAGCGCCGCTGCCATTGTAATATTTCTTACGCCATTAGGACTAGGATCAAATTGAGTAAGAAATATCGTTATAATCTTTTCATTCTCTATTTCCTCGTTTATTGATCAGTATGCTTACCTTAATGACGTCAGTTATTATTTTCGCTATAGATTCCTTGTTAAAAAATGAAGTGTTGTTGTGTTCGACTGTGCTTTCAATTGTACTTTAGAGATTCCTGAGATAATGTCTAAATTACAATGACACTCAAAAACCAATGATTCGAATATAATGTGTAATAGTTTTTTTGTAAAGCAATTATGTACATGGGACATAACATTTTTATCTGTTACAGCCGACCGACGACGATAATTTGAAACGTTAATGGGAATTCCGACTGACTCTTTACTTAGTCCCAATTTGTTTATATGATATGGGACCTTGTTTGCCTAAAAAATAATAATGAAAAAAAAACTACTTAACTTGTCCTAAACTACATAGAAAAAATCGTAATAATTAAATTGATTCATTGATAAGTACTTCTGCGAATTGACTTATTGTATGTGGCAACTCATATATCTTGTTAACATTTCAGAACTAAAAAAATATTTTTATCGCTAATACATAGAATAAAACACCTACAACAACTTTTGGATACATATCCCCGCGCACGCCTGTCAAATGACCGTTATTCATGCCATATAATTGGAATAACATTAAGAGCAGTGATAGCCTAGTGGATAAAGAACCGGCCTAGTAATCAACTGGTCCCCGGCTCGAATTCTGGCATGTACCACTAATCGGAAATATGTACATAAATCCGAAAACAAATATTCGTGTTTTCGAATTTATATACATATTTGTAATTATCACTTCAGTCCAATGAGAGAATAGTGTAAACAATAAGTCAATAATAAGGGAACGATGCCGTGTTATTAGCAGAAACACCATCTGAACTGCAAACACTGGTCACAATGATGAAAGACGAATGTATGGAGAAAGGCTTGTATGGAGAAAGGAATGTATGGAGAATTGAATGCGAAGAAAACAAAGATAATGGTATTTGGAAGAGAAGAAACCAGAACCAATGTAAGGATTACGGTTGATACAATACAATACAAAACTCTTTATTGCACCAATAAAATATACAAATATACATAGTCTATATAGGAAAGTACAATAGGCGGCCTTATCGCTAATGCAATTGATTGATGGTTGATGTCTAATTGTTGGAACAAGTGGATGAGATTGTATATCTTGGATGCGCTTTCAGCAGCGGAATGTACACCGCAGATGTGGAAAGACGAGTGAGTGCTGGGAATAGTATGAATGGAGCGTTGGGAAAATTTCTTGACAGTAAAAGCTTGAGCCAGAAGGCACAGCTCGCTATACACGATGCACTGCTGGTCCCAATGCTTACTTATGGAAGCGAGAGCTGGGTATGGCAGAGAGATCATGAAAGTAGGATAAACGCGGTTAAAATGCGATATTTGCGCAAAATTTGTGGCGTAACCCTTGTAGACCGTATTCGCAATGATGATGTTAGAAACAGAGTTGGTCTGAAAGAGAGCGTCGGTGTTAAAATAAGTATGCAGGAATATGTATCATCCTGCATTCTTATACATACATAAGAAACTTATACTTATACATACATACATACGAAAATGAGACAAAGAATTACGAAGCAGATATACAATGCAAAAGTGGTAGGATGTAGGAGCTGAGGAAGGCCAAGACTTACCTACATGACCAAATTGGTCGTGCTCTATCAGAAGGTGATGTCAAGAGTCCTAGAAACGGGCGAAAAATGCATGAGAAGAGCAATGAATGTTAAAGAAGCGAGTGAGGTATATAAGGATCGAGTCATGTGGCGTTCGGTTCTCTCTGCCTACCCCGCAAGGGATTTGGCGTGAAGTTATAGATAAGTCAATAATTGTCGCGATGTTGATCCGTGATCTGGCCAATAAGAGTTGCACTTTCTATACTTTACTTCTCGACCCGTAATATCTCACAGCAACAACGCTTCGGTTCTCCATTTGTTATTCCCTTCATGGTAGTATCCTAAATTTTTAACAAGGTCAAAAATTAAACATTTGAAACACGTGGCTCGTGTAACATTCAATGTTCTTTAACATCGAGTTACTCCGTTCAACAAACCGTGAAGTTACCACAAAAAACTTACTGGTTTGTTTTTGTGTTTGTTTTTGTTGTAAGCACGCCCTTGGAGTTCGGCTGAGTCCATATTTGGCGCGACTTGAATCATTTCCATTTAGCAACGTATATTGTATTGTTGTACCGTGCTAATGGTGTTTGTACAAAATATAAATTATTTGCTTCAGCCTACGTCCACATATTCTCGCATTTCATTTACTCTGCTTCCGGTTCCAAGAAGCGATAGCCAAGTGGATAAGGAACCGGGCTATTCAGCAACGTGTCCCCGAATCCTGGAATGTGACACTAAATTCGTGTTTTTGGATTTATGTACAGTATCACTTGCTCGGCGGTGATGAAAAACATCGTGTGGAAACCCGCACGTCTAAGAAATTTCGACAGATGTGTGACCTAACCTAAGAAAGGTCTGGTTTTCCCTCTGCGTCAAATTCAGTATCTTCACCGAACTTTAGGCTTAGGTAGCGGACCCCACCAATCCTAATAGATTAGGAACCGGGATAATGCTAGGAAGAAGAAAACTTATTCTTCTTCTTCTGAGGCGTTCGGTTTTCTAAATTTCTTTGTTAAATCTCTTGCGATCAGTTCGGGGATTAATAAAAAATGTTAGTCATTTGTAATTTCAAAAGTTGATGCCTTTGATGTTGGAACCAAAATGAGACAATTTTTGTATGTTATAATTTTCATATTTAAAATTCGAAGCTCTATTGATGAAATTTTAATGGAAAGGTACGTAAGAAACATAAATTTCATATCCTGGCACATGGTGCGCTTGAGCGATTTTATGATACATTCTAGCATATTTCAAGGGTTCTTACGACAAACATCCAATTCGGTTTAGGCATTTAAAATCTACTTTGGAACAAAGAAATTCACATGACATGACACCCCTGCATGAACCCAAAAACATTACCATCCCTTTTTTGGGCAGCTGTGTGCAATACCTGCGATGATTATTTTCCTCCCAAGTAGGTACCTACGTAAAGTTGATTAAGTATATTGACGCACCAAAATGATTTCATGCCTTTTGTTTACTTATGATTTAAAACAATTTCTAGTAACGGCGGTGATAAATTTTTTGAGTCATCGTACTTAGGTATTTGTACAAAATCATTCATGTAACAGGGCTACGATTTTTGATAGTACTAAAGTAAATAACCTGCCTGATAGTAAGCAGTTAACTCTAATTATGTACTCTAGCTATATATCTTATAAAAATAATCAAATATGCCTCATAAAAAAACTAGCGTTAATCCAAATTATGTTTATTTGCTTTTAATTAGCGTAGTTTGCGAGATCACGCCCACACGAGGTCCGTCATCCACATGATTAACTTTAAGGTCATATAGTACAAGGCAACCACAGTACTATGAGACCTATTTCGTTCGTCTTACTGGCCTCCCAAGGGTCTCTTGAACGAAAAATTTAACGTTGTTTCTCTCATATAGTCAGAAAGTATACTTTACAGAAGAAGTTATAATTCCCCTTCTACAGTCTTGTCTTCGAATTACGAAAAGCAAAAACTTTGAATTAATTACAGTCGATAGAAGTTAATGTGTTGTTTGTGAAATATTGACGACCCTAAAGAAAAATTGTGCTAATTAAAATCTTTTTAGTTAGAAGTGAGAAAGTTAAGTTTTTGTAACCCCACGACGCAAAAAGAGGGATATCATAAGTTTCACCGGTATGTGTGTGTATGTCTATCTGTGGCATCGTAGCTCTTAAACGAATGAATCAATTTGGATGCGGTTTTTTTTTATTTACAAGCAGATTTTCTGTTAATGGTTCTTCGATATTTATCAAAATCAGTTCAGGCGTTTTATGATCATCAGCTCTTTTGTTAGCTGCGGTAGGGATCTCAAATGCATAGTGGGTATTTACTTTACTTTCAAAAATATCTTTCCAACATATGTGTGACTGTACCCTAGTACCCATATATACCATACATGGGTGTTTCAAATTTTATAACTATGCAAGATTATGTTTTTTTTTAATTTTCTTTCGTTCTTTTTGCTCTTTTTATGTCGGGATTTTTTTTAAAATTTTAATTATCTTGGATACGTAGCTTATAGATAGAAGGAGCGTACAGAACACTCGATGTGGAAAGCAGACTCGTAGCTGTTTTAACCATCGTGTGTATCGATCTAACATATAGCCCGTAACTTATAAGTGAAGTGATGGTAAATTCATTTTACGAAAATTCGAGATATCTGACAAACTATCCTAAAGAAAATTATTGAAAACAGTCAGCATTTTTCCCTATTTGATAAAATTACTACATTTTCTTACAATTTAAATGGACTAGTTCTGAGATCCCTTTATCTCTATAATAGGCAACCAAAGAACTTATTGAGACCCCAGACTGCTCCGCCTCTGCCTTTTTCTTGCAAGTATATATTAGCACAGTGAAAATTTATAGCCTGTGATGTTAAGAGTGTAAGTGTGAATTCGTTCTTGTTTCTTATTCTAAATAGAAATTGTTTTGTGGCGATTGCGTATGTAATAAATGCCATAATAGTAAACAATTTATCTTTATCTCGTTTTGGAACAAGATGAAACTGATTCGCATGTTAACGTACAAACCGCTGGCTTCAGAAACTTGAGATCTTTTACATAGAGATTCTTTAGCGAACTTAACTCTAGTAAGAAAAGATTCCCGAAAATTCCCTCGGGGTTTCAACATTTCCGCGGTTGGAGTTGAGCAACCACTAGTTACATATTTCCACACACGTAGCAAGCCTAACTTAGACCTGTAAGATTCAGAGCGTGTTAGTATGACAGAATAAAACAATAATGTGCCTAAGGCCCGTCTACATTATTACTGAGCAAAGTCGTTTTTTTATCTGTATGTATCATATGCCACCTATATTTGTTAACTTACAATATGGTTGCCTGGAACTGGAAATTACATTAGCGATAAATATTGAACTATTTTACAATACAATACAATACACTTTATTGCAGCAAAAGAAAAATACATAAAAAAAAACAACAATTAATAAAGTATCAGTACAACGGCGGTCTTATCGCGATGCGATCTCTTCCAGACAACCTTAGGGTAGAGGAGAAGTGAAGAACAAGGTAGGGGCCACCCTACAGAGCATAACTCAAAGGAAATATATATTATATAAATAGACATAGATAAATACATAGGTATATACACATATAATATTCATTAATACACACAAATTTATCAAAATAATACATACAATGAATATGCACACACTAAATGAATAAAATATTGTGTGTTGTGCCAATCTTTGTTTTGTGTAATGAAGAGTTGTTTATTATATTTATTAATATTTACAATTTTACAATAATTGCAGCGGTTAGTCCAAGTTCTAGAGTTATGTAGCTATGCGTCACAGAAACTGCCTGAATTCTGGGTATACGCTCTTTCATATCCTGTGGAAGGTTATAGCCTTCACGTACTCCACGCGGAGAACCTTACCTATTTAAGACGTACTGATTAAAAATGCTGTGCCCGAAGTTCTACCAGTAGACAATGATTTAACCTTGAAGATGAAGTTTTGATAAATAAGTAGGTAGATTTTTGGGGGCATACCTCCCCTACGACAGCGACCTTCGCAAAAGACATTAACCACGAATAATAAAATCTTAGAGAGTTATTGTATTCTTGCGAGTGGGCAAGGTTTTTTAAGTTTCCGAACAGTTGGTGGCAGGTGGCGGGTTGATCGGGTCGTGTGCTTGTTTGCTTCCCGGCTATAGAAAAAAATCTGTTGAACCGAAGGCTATAGCCAGATAATAATTTTATAGCTATTGTTTGGTCTTCGACTCATCAGGGAGTCGAGAAGAAGTGACTACGTTAGCTATGGGTTGGCAACAAGCGAGCGATATTCGTTGCAAGATTACTGAGCACAACTATGATAACTGCATCACATACATATCAATAGAGCTGTGTGTATGTGTTTGCTTCGGATATAACAAATATATTGCTTCATTTCTCTCGTGCTCGTTTTGTCTTCAAGTCGTACAGTGTGCACTCACCATTATATAAAGTCAGACACACTAAATATTTGTTCGCACCGCACGATTTCATCAAGAATCGTGTATAAGATATACGAGATTCTCGCATGAGCTCGCACGTTTTTCTAGTAAGGAAACCGCAATAGATGAAGTAAGATGTGAATGTATTGATTATTACATTGTGCTAGTATATATAACACTAGAAGTGTCCACGTAGCATTATCTAGTAGATCTTTCTTTAAGAGAAGATATCTAGAGCTTACACTATCACGCTGCTCCATTGTACAAGTAGATTGGCAGACGCCGTGTTTACAACCCTGAAAGCAATTCACTTGGTTTTACGACTGCCTTCATCCATATTACTGTCGAGGCTGTTTAACATGGGTGTTCGATTAGATGGCGATTTACAGGCGCCATGGCGCCATCGAGATTCTCTATATATAGGTAAAAACATCTCCAATTACTTGACGAGCCTGGTGCTCGAGTACTACCAATGGCTACTTTAGTAACAAGGGTTGTAGGTTTTCCCGCACAAAACGAACAATTTATATGCAAGAAAAGGTCCGTTTCGCTTAGCCAGGGTGGTTTTTATGCATTTGTATCTATTTAAGAAAAGTATTTACGTATGTTTCCCAGTTAGACTGAATTTTAATTTTAAATCTTACTCGCATGAATGTTCAAAATGGATGGTATGTTTAAAATCAGTCATCAGAGGACACTGAAATCGAGCGATATACTACTGACTGTTTTTAAATTATGATGAGACATTCGTTCTGTAGAAAGACATTTCTTTCTCTCCCTCTATGTAGAATCTTGAACATTATTCCTGTGCATTTTGTTAGTCATTTCAAGTTTTTTTTTTGTTAGTCAGATTCAAGCGCCCCGCCCTGTTAGCTAAACCGTTGATTTTGGACATGGACATGTGAAAAAAATCACGGCAGTATTATATATAATGAACTAAGAAGGAAAACTAACAGCAAAGTAGGCTTAATAAATGAACGAGTTTTTATCAGCCACTTAAAACCGACCGTTTGGCGGGGCCTGTATCGGATAATTGCACGTTAGCATTCAGAACCCGTTATATACGTTTTCCCATACATTTCGCGGTCGTATTCGACCACCCGGGTCTCGAAGGGTTAAATGACTTTTTATACAACGTCTGGAGCAAGCATAAGGCCCACCTGATGTTACCAATACGTTAAGTATCACACGCGCAATGCCACCTCTGCTGTTAAAATAGCAACTCCTTAGAAGCTTTTCTTAGAAAATGTTTTTAGCACCCGAAACCGAAGAGCAGGGGAGAAGAGGTTGATGAGTGTGGAAGTAGCGAGAGAGGTATGTTTGTATCGGTGCACATGGCGTTTCATAGTCTCTGCCTACCCCAATGAGAGACAGGCATGATGATATGTATGTTTATCAACAATTATAAGAAAAAAGTTTAAAATAATAAATAATCCGTTGATTCGAACATGTAGAAAGAATGCAGGATGAAAAAATGACGACTCATATACCATGACCAAGTCAGTCGTGTTTTAGAAGGTGATGTCAGGAGCCCTAGGAACCAGCAGCGCCATGAAATGAGATGTATAAAAAAAGCTATGAATGTTAGTGTGTAACTATCGCGTGGTATGGCGCTCGGTTTTCTCTGCCTACCCCGCAAGGGATCTAGCGCGAAAATATACATGCAGACATGACAAAAAGCAAAAGAAAGGTACTCACATACAAAATAACGAAGAGGTTGCACAATGCAAGTAATGCAGCTACTCGTTATGAGGTGTGTGTTGCACAACCCTACCCTTTGCATTCATGTAATGCAGGTTTTGTGTGATTGCATCATTTTCGCCGAATATTCGAGTTGAGTGTAGTGCATGCCCGTACAAGTTTTTCAAGTCGTGTACGTAAAGCAAAGTGCACGTCGGACTTGCCACTTTCGCCTTTGTACCGTTCTTGTGTCGTACAAAATAAGAGTTACAATCGAACTGGAGTATTTAGCGTCATCAGCTGATTGCTGTAGTTACTACAAAAGAGGCCGTCGACAGATTATCATACTTTGATACCACTGGTTCATAAATCAAAAAGGTAAATTAATCAATGATCAACATGATCTATTGATCATTGATTAATTTATCTGATATAATATCGATATATCTATCTATTTATATTGCGAAATTGCTACAGAAATCATCACAAACAGCAAAACAGCATTGTTGTTTGTGATGATTTCCGCAGATAACATGATGATTCTCGATATCATCGCAAAACTTATTAATATGCTATGGACTTTATATTAATACTTAAGTATTTAATTTTAATCTATATTACAACCATAACTATAATGGTGTTTTGTTTATTTGTGTTTTTTTTTTATGTATCGTTATAATCATATATTTCGGTCCGTGTTGTCTGTCTTTACAATCACTGAAAACCGGGACTGTGTGACTTCTTTGTGAGTTTTCAGCATAGAATCCTGAGTGGGTCAATTCTAACTTCACTTGTATGTACTTTATTGTATAGGTACTTATTTCTATCACATGATGTGAATATATAGACGATGCCGTTGATTTTGATAAAATCTCACTGACTATTAAGTGTCTAGACCCGACAGGCGGCGCTGCAATCGGGTTCTAGGAACTTATTTTCGGGCAGAACAACATCTGTAAGGTCCGCTGTAGTCCGCTATGCTCCGCTAGTATCATCTATACCCGTGCTTGCCAAAGTGGTCTTAAGGGTCGTTTGCAACATGTAAGGGATTCATCAGATTCAAACATTAATCAAACAGGGGTCTACGGAGACCAGAATATATATATATATATATATAGAAAGGCTTACTACTGAATGCGAAGAAAACAAAGATAATGGTATTTGAAAGAGAAGAACCCAGAACTAAAGAACTAAGTGTTGGAACAAGTGGATAAGTTTGTATATTGGATGCGCTTTCAGCAGGGATGGAAGGTACACCGCAGATGTGGAAAGAAGAGTGAGTGCTGGGAATAGTGTGAATGGAGTGTTGGGAAAACTTCTTGGCAGTAAAAACCTGAGCCAGAAGGCACAACTCGCTATACACAATGCAGTGTTGGTCCCAACGCTAACTTATGGAAGCGAGAGCTGGGTATGGCAGAAAGAGCATGAAAGTAGAATAAAAGCGGTCGAAATGCGAGCGCTACGCAATATTTGTGGCGTAAGGCTTGTAGACCGTATTCGCAATGATGATGTTAGAAACAGAGTTGGTCTGAAAGAGAGCGTCGGTGTTAAAATAAGAAGAGGCATGCTCCGATGGTTCGGACATGTAGAAAGAATGCAAGATGAAAGAATGACTAAGCAGATATACAATGCAAAAGTGGAAGGATGTAGGAGCCGGGGAAGGCCAAGACTTACCTATCATAACCAAATTGGTCGTGTTCTATCAGAAGGTGATGTCAGGAGCCCTAGAAACCGGCGAGCGTGCATGAGAATAGCAATGAATGTTAAAGAAGCGAGTGAGATATGTAAGGATCGAGTCACGCGGCGCTCGGATCTCTCTGCCTACCCCGCAAGGGATTTGGCGTGAAGTTATAGATAGATATATATATACGTACATACTCGGTGGCGCTGTGGTTAGTAACGCTACTTTGACACCAACGCTCATGGGTACGATTCCTACACAGGATAAACGTTTATATGCATGTCTGTTTGTCTTGATCTGGGACATTTTCTATATATCATAAGTAAATATTTATTAGTAGTAGAGTTTGTTTGAACAGATTTAATAACCCAATTCTTGAGGAAGATTATGTATAAGCTATTGAACATCACGATACGACCCTTAGAAGACGAGAAAGAAAGGTTCCTACAGGATACCGGGATACGCGCATACGGTCACCTGTTGCGGTATATTCACAATTACACTCTTGAATCACGACAGCATCGTCACCTTTTTTTTATTACGCAGTGATATCTAGCCTCAAAGTAAGCGAAGCTTATATTATGGGTAGTTATAAACATACGTAAGTACATTTTTTTGTAAATATTTACTTATATAGATATATAGAAAATACTTAGATCAAGTCAAGCAGATATGTTCATGCATATAAATGTTTGTCGTGTGTGGGAATTGTATCCACGAGCGTTGGTGTCAAAGTAGCATTACTAACAAATATTAGTTTGATCTCTATTTGATTACAATAATTTATTCTCTAGTTAGGCACTAGTAATTAGGTTCAATGATGGCTATGTTAACCAAATTATAGACGAAATATTGTCTATTGTCTTCCTTTGACATTGGAATTGGATTATCATTGAAATTAGCATCAAGTGCAACATTAATGAAAGTAATCAGAAAATAATGAATGCACTACAGCTGATTGTAGAATTTACATAAAGTTAATTTTTTACAACTCAAAGTTACTTATATAGTAAAAGTTGTTAATATTCACGAGTACATTTACATGCTTTCATAGTACCATACCGTACCGTTGTCACTTCCAATATAAAGAATACCATGGCACGTGCGTTGTCACTCCCGCTTTTAATACGTCAACACCTCAATAACTTACTGGTGATCTCACATCACATATTTGACAGCGGTTTTCTGCCAGACGGAGGTACTTCTCCAGGTTTTAATGCGTCCTACATTTCTCCTATTGTAAGAGATTAATTCCTAGTAAGCCCTGTGGATTAAGGGAGACAACGTAACACCGCCATTTCCTCATGTGTCAGTATAATTTGACGGAGGACAATAAAAACAGAAATATCGGCGCCTGTGACTCCGCAGTCTAGCTTACTCACTGTCTGAGATTCCCGCCTCTTTAAATTAGCACAACGACACACGACTTGTGAATAATTTTATGATTTTATCATGTTAAGACAATTGTACACTACGAAGCTAATATTATATCTTAACACTAGGCACATAGGCAAGGTTTTATTGTGCATATTGTTGAATAAAATAATTAAATCGTAATTGTCTACAGAATTAAATCCTTGCGCGGTAAGCAGAGAGAACCAACCGCAACAAAAGGCACACTTCGCTCGCTTCTTTTACATTCATAATTATTTTCGCCAGTGCCTACAGCTCCTGACATCACCTTCAGATAAAACACATCCAATATTTAGCCATGGTGAGTCCTGATTTTCGTCGGCTCCTACATCATTCAACTTTCTCGTCAATATATGTTTTTCGTGATAGCAATACTTATTCTGTAAAAAATCAGGTCTCGTACCATTACTAGACAACAGATACAGTCATAGATTCTGTGACAGACGGACCAGCAGCAGCTCAGGTAGACAAACTACGCGTCCGTTGTCTGTCTGCTTGAGCGAAGTGACAACGGAATCATATTACTAAGGAGTACCTAATAGGATTCCGTTGTCACCTTTTGGTGCGAAACCCTTAAAAATTGTTCGTATTGCCAAATACCTCATAGATTTACGTATACAATTAAGTCGTCCCTAGCTCCTTCAGAGATCTACGAGCTCTATAATCAGACGAACATGATTATTGTCAGATTAAGCCTTTGAGCGTTTGTAATACAAAAAAATATCGCATGCTTTTTTAACACAGTACTCATTAGTACCTTACAGGAAACTTCAGACATTTTTGAGTGTCGCGCGTCTTGTGTGACGTGGAGGTACTTCCTCAGTACAGTCTAGTTAAATCAGATCTTATTACCATGTATTATTTAACCGTATAATAGTGATGTTTTCGTCACTGCTGTCTACCTTCCTTTATTTACCTAGTTATTACCTAGTTTAGTTTTAGTTTGTTTTTATATCTTATTATTGTTTTTATATTTTACGTCGGGACGCATACAAGCATACGGCACACCTGATGTAAAGCGGGTACCGTAGCCTATTAACGCTTGCGATATATTAATTATCCCTCGCGCGATACCTCCTCTGCTGCTTACACAGCAACTCCTTGGGAGCTTACTGGTGACCTCACTCACACGCAGGGACACAAAAACCCTCTAGGGAGTTGTTATTTGGCTGCGGTTTTCTGTCAGGTGGAGGTACTTCCCCAGACGGGCTGCTTTGATGCGCCCTACCTCTCTTTAAACATCCAGGCCAAGACAAACAGACATGTTCATGCCCACAAATGTTTGCCTTGTGTGGGAATCGAACCCACAAGCGTTGGTACCAAAATCGCGTCATTTACGACTGAGCCACCGAGCTCGTCAAAATTGGTTGGTTTAACTATAATACTTAATAAGTGTCGGGTGGAATGACCTTCGAAGCTCTGGCGGCTATGAAAATGGATTTTAGCTATTACTACCTAAATATTACTGTAAGTATTAAATATAGGAAGTTCATTGTACTCTACTCGTTTTTTGTAACCCATTAATGTTAGGGAGAGTTCATAACCTAGATAAGGTTAGAAAGAAAAGAAAGAACCAGATTTCAACCATTTGTAATTGTATGATGTAAATTATATGTTTGTTTGTAAATTATATCTTTATCTAAAATAAATACGAGTATATATATATATACATATATATGTAATTTCCATAATTGCCTTGATAGAGTAAAAACACTGTGCACATATATTATTATTCTATTACTTTGAACGAGCAATTCTTATTTATATATAGATATAAAAAAATAATAGTTGTCTACAGAGAATAAGATCGACGAATGTAGGATTACGCATGGGTGACCTAGTGGTGAACTGTCTGCTTTATGCATACGATGCCGTACTATTACTATTAGCAGAAATACCAACTGAACTGCAAACACTGGTGACAATGATGAAAGACGAGGTTGTATGGAGAAAGGCTTACTATTGAATGCGAAAAAAAAATAAAGATCATGGTGTTTGAAAGAACGAAAGCAGAACCAATGTAAGGATTACGGTTGTTGACGAAGTGTTGGAATAAGTGAATGAGATTGTATACCTTGGATGCGCTTTCAGCAGGGATGGAAGCACGCAATAGTTAAAGAGGCTGTGTTAGCAGCAGAGGTGGCATCGCGCGAGTGATACTTAATATAGTATGCCTTCCGACGTTGTATAAAAAAACAGAGGACTTCCTGCATTAACTAAGTACCAGCAAAAATACTTCTGTTATTACTAGCATGTCATAGACTACGGTAATGGCTTAAACATTAGGTGTACAGTATGCTTGATTGTTACATGACATAGTTCAATACTCATCAACCACACAACAAAGAAAGACAGATGTCACTATTCACTACAAAACTTAATGCAAGATTTGTTACAACCAAAGGTTAAATAATGTCAGAGGGAAAATCACAGATACCATTTACACCAATTTACTGAACTGCAATAATAAAGGTCGCACTACTGAACTATACATCAATTAAAGCACCTATTAAATTGAGAACAGTGACTGTTAGAAAGTATGTGTTTGTTTTAATATACTCGCTCGTAAAGTAATGTGTTACAACTGAAATTTCTAGATGATCTTATATGCAATTTGATCTAAATTGCTTTGTGTGCTTCCAATTAGGTCATGCGAACTAATTGTGGGCTGGCATCCACACACTACCGTTAGTAGATGAATGCCGTCGCTGGCGTGGCTGCTCGGGTCGTCTCTGCTTCGGCTATTGCGATCGTTCCCGTGATTGCGCGCCATCTGGAACAAGAACCGCATACGTCCGCAACTGTTGCTACCATGGCTGCCCTGTATATTTTCATTATTATGTTTCACCTCTCCACGAGGTCTCCTCAGGCGCTGTGGATGTCAGTCGTTAAAATAACATGCTGCGATCGCAGCAGCCGAGGTAGAGACGACCGGAGCAGCCACGACAGCGACGGCATGCATCTATTGACGGTAGTGGGAAGGTGCCGACCGGGCTAGTTCGCATGAAATAATTGATGGCAAAAGTACACAAAGCACGTTGGATAAAATAAAATTACATGTAAATTTGACGATCGCAAAATAACACCTGAATCTATTAACTATAGATGATTTTAGTTTCATTTTAAAAGAAACGCTTGAAGGCTTTAGGTAAAATCAATGTAACTAAATTTAGTTTAGAACTAGTTAGCGCTATGTAGTTTGTCCGAAAGTAAAGTACCAGTTAGTACATGATTTTAACCAAGTTTTCAATTTGCATTGTACCTATAGGTACGTAAAATTCATACTTAATTTTTGTCCAGCAAAATGACTTTCTACGCATTTAGCAGAAGTAAAATCTTAAAAAAAAACGTGTGTGCTTTAGACCACACGACTGAAGTAAAACTTCTTTAGCTCCGTAGTGTAATACAGACAAATAGGCCTGCACTGTGTCTTAGATATACGAAACTCGCTATGAGAGAAAGAAAATGAGTGCTCGCACCTGTCTCTCTTGCCCCTACAGTAATATACTAAACGTAACTCTCTCTTTTTCTATCTTCGTTAACTTATATCTCCCTCTCAACTTTCGTTCGCCTCGCCCGATCACACTTTTCGTAACGCTCTCGTCACGCATTCACCAGCTTACACCGCAAGTCAAGCGTGCGTAGAGAAGTTTACTTCAAAAAGTGTGTGTACTTATGTATGTAAGTACGTAAGACGTTATATTCTTAATCCTCCAGTTAGATGATATTTGGCTGCACCTTTCTGTGAGTGAAGGCACTTACCCAGACGGGCTACTTCCGTGCAAAGTCGTTGGGAGTAGCGATAATAGGATATTTTATTTTGCACCTCTTATTTTCACAATCTAACATAAACGATATTTGTTTCAGGTAAGTGTCACATACAGCAATGCAGTACAACAGAACTACGTTGTGGGTTTGTATTTTAAGACACATAAGCTCTACATTACTCATCTTTCTCTCTTCTTATCTTATTTATACCATTAGGTACATTGGCAAACATCCCTAGTGATATAAAAAACATACATCCAGATGTATGATGTCTGTTTACAAGTAGTTACCGTAGCCTATGGACGCTTGCAATATTAGGCGTACCACTCGTGCGCGGCTGTTTCTAAAAAAGATATTGGTTTTTTCCTCACATATACAGTAGTGTTTTTGTATCTCTATGCCGCGTGGGCACGAACTACGCATTTGTCATACCACCGGGGAGGTAAAAAAAATGTGACGGGCAGGAGATACTGCGCCGACGGGGATGTGTGAAAAATAAAATGTGTTGGAAAATTTACAATAAGGTTACTAAATAAAATAAGGACTTCTAAATATGAATAACTAGCTGTACCCGCGACTACCACCGCGCGACATTTTTTTTAAAACAAAAAAGTTATTGTTTAGTTATAATTTTATTTATTTGATTTGATTATAAGTACCTAAATAAGCAAAGTAGAATGTGTACTATGTACTTCGTCCGCGCGAAATAGTTATTTTAAAAATAAAATAAATTTCTAAAATAAAAGTATTACATCAGCTATCTGCCAGTGAAGGTCCAGCGGTTTCAGAGATTAGCCGGAACAAACAGACAGATAGACAAAAATTGTAATAATATTCATTTTACCGTGTAGTACCGTGTATACATCCATATGCATTTAGTAAAAAGCGGTTACTTTAATATTACTAACAGACACTGCAATTTTATTTATCTGTATAAATAAATTAAATTAAAAACGAATTAATTACAAATCGTGATTTAAAAAAAGGGGACAAGCTTGTACAGAAATAACGTTCGGGCTCGGATGGGGTTTAAGGACTCGCCAGGATGTGTCTAACCAATGTTCAGATGGGGGCGGGCGCACTAGGAGGCTACGACTGAGGTCCACCACTGCAGAGGACTTGGGTGATAACAGGTCCGGGCGCCGTTACACATGGTGAGAGTGGAGATCGCCCTGCGACCCACCACTGCAGGAGACGGATGTCACCGTGCATCATGTACACCGCTCACTAATTCCCAGCGTGGACTGAGCGTATTTTTTTTGTCGTAAGTCTTGTGTTCTATAGGATTTTAACATTTAAAATTTACACAATATATTTTTTCGTAGAACTATCTACTGCCAGGAACATTTTTAAGAACTAAAGAATTGTATTTACAGAGTTACTAAATAGTAACTCTGTAAATACAGATAGAGTGACAATAAATTTGAAAGAAAGACTACGATAACCACTTGGGTACCCCTAGTATGAGTATTTCCGTACCTTATTGACGCTAGCAAATCATTTAACACCATGCGACTGTGCATCACTAGCACGTTGCAATCTCTGTTGCCGACGTAGCACCTCTTCAAAAATCGACTTTACTATTAGAAACACTAAAACAATCCTTTTCAGAAACACCGTTCCTATATGAAATCTATATATTAGTCTGTGTGTGCGTGTGTCAGTGTATGCGTTTGGCTGTGTGTGTGTGTCGCTTTTTTCGAATATTGGAATTTTGAGTTCAAATTCGGATTCAGCATAAAAAAGTAGAATAGGAATGTCTGAAAAACCAACCTATCTCTGGAACATGGTCAAAATGGCCGACAAATTAAAAAAAATATTCATTTTTATTTCAGATTCGAAAAGTAAATTAAAAAGTAGAATAGAAATGTCTTAAAAACCAATATCATATTTCTTAAGGAACATGGTCAAAATGGCCGACAAAGTTTTAAAATAATAATTAAATTGTTATATAAATGGCGAGCCAAGTGTTCCTCTGGCAATGCAAGCTTACGCATTCTCAACTGGTTTAGTTCTTATCTTTTAATTTCTTTGTAGTTCTATCGTATGGATACTCACGATAAAGGCCTAGCCGTATGTGGGCTCATAGTAATATGTCCATTACGTTTAATCTATGTTAATAAACATTTTGCTCACGTTAGAATTATGAAATATATATACAATGCAAAAGTGGAAGGATGTAGGAGCTGAAGATGGCCAAGACTTACCTACCATGACCAAATTTATCGTATTCTATCAGAAGGTGATGTCAGGAGCCTTAGAAACCGGCGAGCTAGCATGATTTTTTTTGTATGTGTATACCTTACTGTTAAAAGTCCACGAATCAATGGCAATAATGGATTATTGTCCGGTGTAGGATTAGATAGGTAATGACGGTCATCGGCCCGCGCCCGAAATATCCACCGAAATCTGGATAATACCTCCGTAATCCAGAATAATTAACCCGCTATCCCGCTTCCGGTCATTTTTGGCCGGCTGTTTGTTTTATCCTTTACATTAGCTTGATTTAGAGATCTGAGACAATGCATGGCAAGACAATGTTTGATCTACCGTTTTTATTTGCTATGCATGCGATTAGTTGGGATATTCAATCGATCACAGAGCCTAAAAAGCGAATAATTGAATTTTTTGAATTTCAATAAAACACCAAGTTTACCTAAGTACCGCTGTTGACAGGGTTCATCACCAGTTAAACTATGTAATTACTCATCTGGTAATTTCTGGATTTTTAATCGCCTTCTAACTCGTACATACCTGAAAAAACTTTTCAAAAACAACTTACCTTTTGGACATTAATTAACATTTATTAATTTAATTCCGTATATTTCGACGTTTATTCGGCGTTTTTCTAAATTTTAGTAAATTCTTCGCTTTTATTGTGCTTCTCCGTGTGCCGTGCAATAAAATTAACAGTAAATTAAATTAAACCAGATATACAACGTCTCAGACTTTGGTCCGAGGGTTCAGAAAAAAAAGCGATCAATTGTATCACGGTTATTTATGTCCTAGGTAATACTTAGCTAGGCAATTCTAATTTTTCTAAATCTTAAGCTATCACGTTTTCGTACCAGTATCAGGGATTTCATTGTGGTATGAGATATTAAGACCGATTTCCAACGAGCGCTCGAACTGCAAAACCGTTCTCTTCGGCTACGAAAACCTTTCATAAAAAAAACCGTCAGGAATCAGCAATTCGCTTGATATTATTTATGATTTTTCATACCTTTTGTTATACAACGTCAGGAGGCATACAAGCATATGGCCCACCTACTGTAAAGTTAACCACTTCACCGTAGGCTACGAACTTCTGAAGTACAGACAGTATCGCTCGCTGTTGCCACCCCTAATGCTAACACAGTGACTCCTTAGGAACTTACCAATAACCTCATTCACTTGCAGAACAACAACTCTACAGGGAGTTGTTATATGGCTGCGGTTTGCTGTGAGATTGAGGTGAGTTATATGTGTAAAGTGTAAAGTAGTCCTTGCTGCTCCTTACCTCTCTTAATACTGTTGAAAAATATACCTAATTACAATACTGTGTATTATAGTATAATAAAAACTGCAAACATGTTATATAGTAAGAATAGCTCCGTGGATAAGCTCGTGGGAGCGCGACCCGACTCCATTGTTTCACTTACATAATTCGCAGAAGATGAATCTTAAATACTTACTTATCGCAATGATGAATATTAAATAGTTGCTTATGTTTTAACTACGAGTACTAAAATGCAGAATACACATTGCCGATATAATTCATTTCCTTTCCTTCCAACTACACAGTTTTATCAACAGCTCTTAAAGCTTGCTTTCCAAATTTGTCACGTATTGCACGGTTCTAGATTATTTTATCTTCCTCAAACCATTAGGTTGTGGTATGATCTCCTTTCATAAGGCATGCTCGCCATTTCACCAAAAAAGTTAATAAACTAAATACACATAATATTATTCGGCATAATTTCTATGAGCATATCACACTATATACCAACGATGGTCTGTAGTCCTAGAAATGCTAGTCAGAATGTTTAATATAAGAAAGAAAATGTGTTACGCGTTACCAACTGACGTAAAAAGAATTGCGATAATCTATAGCAGGTCGACAGAGGCTCGACTTCATATTCTAGATATGTCTGGATCTAGGGTCTCCCTCTGTAAGTAGTAAGAGTTAGGAAAGTGAAGATATTTAAAATTATTTTTTTTTAGCAGGGAGTCCGCTTCCCAAGCCTTCCTGTAACTTTCTGAGACTAAGTTATTTTTTTCAGTAATTGTTTCTCAATCTGGGTATAAACTTAAGACTATTAAGAATTTTTTGAGAAGTGAATAAATGATACAAGAATTTGCTTCGCTTTATTCTGTAATTGTACAAATACTTTTTAGGGTATATTTTTTATAAATAAAATTTAGATTGATAATTACTACTATTCAAAAGATATAATGGAGCCTAACAAACACAACAAATAGATAAAAATATTCTAAACCAGCATTTACATTTAATAAGGAAGCTTTATTTTAATAATAAATCACATACATAAGCTACAGATTTGTCTACAGAGAATAAGATCGACGAATGTAGGATTACGCATGGGTGACCTAGTGGTGAACTGTCTGCTGTATGCAGATGATGCTGTCCTGTTAGCAGAAACACCATCTGAGCTGCAAACACTAGTCACAATGATGAAAGACGAATGTATGAAGGAAGGCTTACTATTGAATGCGAAGAAAACAAAGATTATGGTATTTGAAAGAGAAGAAACCAGAACCAATGTAAGAATTACGGTAGATGATGAAGTGTTGGAACAAGTGAATGAGTTTGTATATCTTGGATGCGCTTTCAGCAGGGATGGAAGGTACACCGCAGATGTGGAAAGGCGAGTGAGTGCTGGGAATAGTGTGAATGGAGCGTTGGGAAAACTTCTTGGCAGTAAAAACCTGAGCCAGAAGGCGCAGCTGGCTATACACAATGCAGTGCTGGTCCCAACGCTTACTTATGGAAGCGAGAGCTGGGTATGGCAGAGAGAGCATGAAAGTAGGATAAACGCGGTTGAAATGCGAGCGTTGCGCAAAATCAGTGGTGTAACGCTTGCAGACCGTATCCGCAATGATGAGGTTAGAAGCAGAGTTGGTCTGAAAGAGAGCGTCGGTGTTAAAATAAGAAGAGGCATGCTCCGTTGGTTCGGACATGTAGAAAGAATGCAGGATGAAAGAATGACGAAGCAGATATACAATGCAAAAGTGGAAGGATGTAGGAGCCGAGGAAGGCCAAGACTTACCTATCATGATCAGATTGGTCGTGTTCTATCAGAAGGTGATGTCAGGAGCCCTAGAAACCGGCGAGCGTGCATGAAAAGAGCAATGAATGTGAAAGAAGCGAGTGAGGTATGTAAGGATCGAGTCGCGTGGCGCTCGGTTCTCTCTGCCTACCCCGTAAGGGATTTGGCGTGAAGTTATAGACATACATAAGCCAGATAGACAACAAGGCAATCCTCTCATTACTATCCCATCGCAAGGCATCCCATTCCAAAATTAAATTACCGAGATTTACCGCCGTCTCTCGATATAATTAAGCAACAAATTACGCAGAAAGACTGGGAACACCATTATGCTTTTTCAATAGCATTATTTCATTTACGCGTTTAACGAATATGTTGGTTTTAAGGTTAGAAATTTATGAGTCTACCCTTTTAAGAAGTGTATATTTTTAATTAATATTGTATTTCTACTTTACGTAGACTTACTTAATTCATTAATATATGCATACATGATATAGGATTGTAATCGGAAATGAAAGTCTCAAATATAAATATTTAATGTACAAAACGTTTAATTTGATTTTTATGTACCTTCTTTATTAATTCAAAAAAGCAGTTATTAAAAGACAGATTAGTTAAAGTCGTACGGGTACCAGTGTACGTACTGTTTATTAATTAGCACGGTGAGGCTTCAAAAGACTTTTTGTTTTGATAATAATAGGGAAATTAAGCAAATAAAAATATTCAAATAGAATATTTATAAAGCTATAAATTAAAGTGGGAATAAAAATAGTAATTAGCTTAATTTTTAATACGGCAAATCAGAATGCGACTTAGCCAAATTGTAGGTAGGTTCGACTAGATCAAACCTACTCTTACTAACAAATTTCCTAGTATATTATATTTCTTTGGAAATTATTTAAAATATTACAACAGTCAGATATTCTGCTAAAAGTAAACAAAAATGTAAATTAATCAAGATTTATTAACGTAAACATAAAACGACTAACAGGCAATGAGTTAAGTGCAATGTCATATTCTATGACATTTGTACGTTTTCATAAAAGAAAATCCATTTTTATAAATTCGTGCCGTGATAGTTTTCCCTTTAAATTCACTATATAGACTACTACCATGTTTTTTTTTACATTTCCAAATACAACAGTTTCTCTGGCATACCCGGGGGTGCATACACTTGAGTCTAACAAAAAATTACACTTTTAATATAAATATTTCGCAAACGGATCCCTATATCAAAAAAATCGGCCAAGTGCGAGTCGGACTCGCGCACTAAGGGTTCCGTACCATTATCTATAAAATATCAGGTTTTTAGAGGGTCGGCAACGCATGAGTGACGCCCCTGGTGTTGCAAATGTCCATAGGCTACGGTGACTGTTTAACATCAGGCAGGCCGTATGCTTGATTGCCACCTTAGTAGTATAAAAAAAAAAAAAAAAAAAAAACGGCAAAAAAATCACGTTTTTTGTATGGGAGCCCCCTTAAATATTTATTTTATTCCATTTATTAGTATTTGTTGTTATAGCGGCAATAGAAATACATCATGTGTGAAAATTTCAACTGTCTAACTATCACGGTTCATGAGATACAGCCTGGTGACAGACGGACGGGCGGACCGACGGACGGACAGCGAAGTCTCAGTAATAGGGTTCCGTTTTACCCTTTGGGTACGGAACCCTAAAAATTATCTTCCCACGCCGTCAATGTTTCTAAAAAAACCTATGGGCGCGAATAAAAAAATTATCCCCACTTTATGTGTAGGGGAGGTACCACCAAAAAAATATATTTTTCAAGATTTCATTCTACCACTTTATTAGCATACATGCCTCTATTACTACAGCGACAGACTGACATGGCGAAACTATAAGGGTTCCTTGTTGACTACGGATCCCTAAAAATTTACTTACCGTTGTCCGTTCACAATCTTGCAAGTAGCAGTATTTTCAGAACAACAAGAGTAATGATTAAATCAATAAAAATTCATTAAGACAAATAATAAAATGATAAAACGTAGTAACGCTCAAAAACGACCGGCGCCTCCAATGGGTCAAAAAAAGCACCTCATCCACTGCTCATTCTAAAAATACAGGCAATGCGCTCACTTACCCACTGCGCTCTGTTACCCCGAATTCAACTAACTAAAATATGGCAATGTGGTGTAAAACCAATCCCACAAAAATCCGACTAATGCAAGCACCATAAAAGCCAGGGAATTACATCAAATGTGGTGTTGCTCAAAGTTTCCAGACAGTTCATGCACCTAGCACACCTCATATTGTCGAAGATAGCAATCACGACCTGACTATCTGCCCTATGTGAACAAGGCATACTCTGTATTTTTGCCATATTGTGAATGCAAATTTGAAAACATTTTTCGTTGTTGCCAACGCTGACGATAACAAATGCCTCATAAACAAGGTAAGGAATAATGTCAATAATCTTATAACGTGGTGAGAAATGCCGGCAATTAAAAACAATAGCTGGAAATAATATCTTCCGTGATGACAACTACCAACTACGATCACCAAATACAACCAATAAGAGCATCTCTATCTATTTGATTCGGGTGCCAACGGTTACTTTATTAATCACCTCTATCATTTTCTTTAATGCCACAAGATATAGAAAATATATTGGCGCCTTTTTCCAAAGGCAGTTAATTTCGACTATAAGGTTCGAACAACATAAATCGAATAAAAACGTTTCAAGATTGCCAATCTCAAGCAAATATAAGTAAGTTTTTTTGTTACACAGTGTTGTATTGAATTATATATTATTAGACGTAACTTATTTTTTTTCTGGGCCATTCTCTCACCTTCATCATTAAGGCCAACCTCATCACTATATGGTGCGGACCGCACTGGTAAAATTGTTATAAGCACTTAGATATTTATTTAGTTCGACTGGGAAAATCGCTTTTACACAAGACCGTTGCAGAATTACAACACCCTGGAGTGTTGTTGTGTTACTGGGAGTGAACGACGTTGCCAGTAAACCACGTGTACCAGTAACCGGTTACAAGTAGGGTCACCGCGTTAGCGGCGGGGGTTGTAAATCTTGAATGACACTTCATATATTTCAATCGTTTACGATCTACGGTAACCACATCAAATCGGCGGGCCATATGCTTCAATATGAAGAAAAAATTAAAAATTAAAAAATCTTTATAAGAATTTATAAAACGGAATAAGTTTTCTCATTCGATCTGTTTTAGTAAAAATCTATCTATCTATCTATAACTTCACGCCAAATCCCGTACGGGGTAGGCAGAGAGAACCGAGCGCCACGTGACTCGATCCTTACATACCCCACTCGCCTCCTCAACACTCATTGCTCTTTTCATGCACGCTCGCCGGTTTCAAGGGCTCCTGACATCACCTTCTGATAGTACACGACCAATTTGAACATGGTAGGTAAGTCTTGAGGATCTTATTCTCTGTAGACAACTATCGATTTACACACACAGAATACATGCAACCCTATTTGACACCAATTTTAACATCAAACCTGGGTGACATGTTGCCATCTATTCGCACACACGCTGAGCAATCCTTGTAGGTGGACTGCACAGCACGGAGCAGTGAACCGTCAATTCCATATTTCGGCAATATGCACCACAGTTCCTTTCGCACAACCCTATCAAATGCCTTCTCAAGATGCATAAAACTGCAGAAAACTCTCTGGTCTGTGGCCAGATGCTTCTCCACGATATTGCGGAGCGAGAAAACTTGATCCGTACATCCCTTTCAAATCTAAAATTATCAGTAAAAATACCGTTTTATAATTAAATTCTGGCCTAATCTGATTTTTTCATTATAACTTTTTTAATACCTTCGTATTATAATTGAACGGCATTGTTAAAACTTTATTTTAAGCTATAAGATATTTCGCTTCACAGTGCATACCGCACGGAGGCCCGTGTGTTTCTGCAAACACTTAATATTACAACCTTTTTCAATTATAAAAGGAACCACATTATAGGTTTTCCTTAAAAAACAAATTATAGTGTACTTTATGAATAGAGATTCGATTAATATTTGTTTGTGTGAATTTAGATATTACATATATCTATATTCATAAAAATATATTACCTTGGTAGGATACAAAATAGAAGTCTATCTATTTCAAGGCCTTACGTCCGTAGGCTATGATAATTAGTTATCATCAAACAATATACAAGTCCACTAACTAATCAAATGACAGCATATGAAATAAACTAATAGATTTTCCATCTCACTTTCTCTCAATCTTATTAGCTGTTCGTTCAGCCAGGTTTCATAATAGAGGGAATTTTCAGGGAAAATAGCCAATTTATTTTGATTGGACGGACGCTTTGTTTTCAAATCGATACCCTTCCTTCTGTACGGAGGCATAAGTCAAAGGTACATTAACAAACATTGTGTTCTAAGCAGTTCTAAGAATGTTTAATTTAACTTGTACACACTTTGTTTTAATTAGAAATGTTTCACAGATATTATCTTTCGTATTTATGTCAAGAGTATTTTATAATTAAATGTGAAAGAAAATGTCAGTATTATAAGGTGTTCGCGACTCACGATCTCTTTAGACCCTAAGGAAAACGCGTGTGGTATTAAGAAATAGTAAACAAAATAAACCTATCTGCACTTTTGGATTGATTAAATGTAGACAGTAGATGAGAATAAAGATGTTCACAGCACCTGCTCTTACTCATCTGCGGGTTCTGCAGGCAAATTAAGGAGGTTAGAGCATACGTCACCAATCTGCTGAACTGCGGATGCTAGTGTTTTCAAGCCGCCAGGAGGCCACTGACTAAACTTAGCGGCTGCAACCTATGGACAACAGCCAGGACTGACGGCCTAACGTGCTCTCCGCATGGAGAGACTCCACCTAGATAAACCCATCATCCAGACAGGCTCCTGTAGACGTTCCCGAACCTCGAGTAGAGTGACTGTGTGACTAAACAAGAAAACTCGATAAATAAATACTCTTTATATTTTGTATGAGTAATGTACATGAATGTATGTTGTATGAGGTACGTATTATTATTATAGATATTGGAGTTTCATACAAACAACTGATTTCTTTTGTGAATTTGTAGATGGTTCTATTGTAGAAATAATATTATTTATATTCAACTAACGATACTTATCCATGATTCTAAAAAAGCTTTTTATGTTGCTACTATAGGTATGTTTTGTTTTTTAGTCCTACTTTGCATACTCTCAAGGTACCGACAAATTGTTAACCATTTTAGTATAAAAATGTTTCTTAGTTTATTAGTTAATTAGGCTACTGACAGTGCACTTTATGGTCATTGCAGCAAAGATGCATGAAATTCTCTAGATTAAACTGTACTGTAATATATCGGTTCTCTCTGCCTACCCCGCAAGGGATTTGGCATAAAATTGTAGTAGTAGTAGTATTAAACTGTACTGTTACTGAGTATATGTTCACTTACCTGTAGATATACAGTCGATGACAGTAATAGTCAATTATTATTTAAGATATTATATGAAAATGCTTCAGTACTTGTTTCGATTTTACCACCCTATTATTTTTTAAATTATCAGTTATGAAATGACCAGTACGTCTCTTATAGGCTTCAAGTCCTAAGTCATCTTTTAAAATACGCGACATGGTTTTAGGTGCTTATCTTCATCTCCCGAGATAAAATATTCACTGTGTAAATTATATATGCTTACAAGATATATGCTTCACTGTGTAAGATATATGTTTCTTTAAGTGAGGTAGGGCGCATCAAAGCAGCCCGATGGGGAAATACCTCCACCTCCCAGAAAACCGCAGCCAAATAACAACTCCCTAGAGGTTTGTTGTGTTCTTGTGTGTGAGTGAGGTCACCAGTAAACTCCTAAGGAGTTGCTGTGTAAGCAGCAGAGGAGGCATCGTGCGGGATACCTAATATATTACAAGCATTAATAGGCTACGGTAACTGCTTTACATCAGGTAGGTCGTATGCTTGTATGCCCCCCGACGTTGTATAAAAAAAACTATCATTACATTACTAACTTTTTACTTAAACATTTATATTTGTTTTATTCTTCAAACCATATCAGGAATACAGAAACCAGGACAAACTGATAACCATAGCAGTTCCACTTGTTTCCAAGTTGTTCAGGCAGGAAGTCGTACAGACCAAGTGCCGTGAGATAAGGAGCGCTATTAGTGAGAGAGATAAATACAAGGTAGCTGCTGTTATTTAATAGGTTTCTAGTTGTGTCTATTGGAAATTCTATGGATGGATGCATGGTTAGTAATAACTTATATGTGCTAACATAAAAAGTAACGTGGTCCTGTCTGCATATGAAACATATATTATAGAAAAAAAATACTTTAATAAAAAAAAACCATAACTCGACGAAAAGTCTTTTCTGTCTTCTGTGTCTATCTGTCTACGTAGGCATCACTTGACACGAAAACCTCGTGACCCGACATTGCGTTTTCAATGTTTAACAACAGGTAACAATTTCACAGTTTAAAATGTACTAGAAATTGTGATTATCCTTTTCCTTAATAGAACAAAAGAATATTTTTATTTTAAACTAAATTATACATACTGCTATGGTCGAACTATAATCATTATTGAAATTTTGAGGAAAACATGTAGGTACTATTGAATTCGGAAACAGCAGAAGAACAACTTTCTTTTCGCTTAATTCTAAAATTTGTTTATAAATAACACTAAAGCTACTAAATAAAAAGAAAAGCAAGTCGTTGCCAATAGAGTAGCAAAAAAAGGTACTGATTACTTTTGTCTGTACTGTTTTATCTTTACCAATTTATATGTATATAGACTAGCGGACCAGACAAAGGTTGTCGTATCAGGACTAGTATTAAGAAACGACAATCCTAGAACTCCGTTGTAACGCCACATACCGGGTCAAATAGTGAATTAAATAAAGGGCCCCACTCAAACACACACCAAACATTTTATCTAAATCCGATGAACATAAGAAACTAAAACCGCAACCAAATAAAACTCCCTGTAGAGGTATTGCGTTCCTGTGAGTGAGTGAGATCGCTAAATTTCTGAGAAGTCGCTGTGTAAGCAGCAGAGGTGGCAACTCGAGAGTGATACTTCCTGTACTGCATCCGTTCACAGCCTATTGTAGCGACTTTACATCAAATGATTCTTATGCTTGTAGGTGTACCAAGTTTGTATAAAAAAACATATATGAATATTTTTTGGCTGGAATTTAAAAATACATAATGAAATCCAATCAAGAGCGAATTAGATTTGCTTAATTAGGGTTTTGCCTGCGTCATCACGATTTTTTATTTATTAATGCTAATATTCAAGGTACTTATTTTTCAAAAAATCTATTTGTGACAGACAAACAGATGTCACATGGACGGGCCACTGAATAAAGTTCATTAACGGGACCCGTCCGTCCATCCGTTTTGTATTTTATGGTACGGAACGAATCGAAAGGAAAATACATTTCCCTTCAAATTCCACAAGTTATACATGTGCTTCTGCTACTCGTACAAACACATTCACATTTTCTTCCATTTTAAATGTTGTTAACATATAAATCTCAGAAAATCATAGAACTGATGCAAAAAAGTTACAATGCTTACAACACCCGCATTAGTGTTGTAATAACCTCTGTCCACTATTTTATGTATGCTGTAATCATCTGTAGGCTCCTAGAAAATCTACTTTAAGGAACTCAACCATCAATCCTCGAGAATAATCCTCTGAAATGGCGCCCGTTTCTTTTTCGCAATGTTTTTTAAATATTTTTAGGTACATTCTTCTTTGTATGTATGAAACCGTGTATTATCTATATCTTGTATGTGTACAACTTCTTCTTCTTATTAGCGTTATCCCGTTTCTTGATCCATTAGGAAGGGCGGAGTTAGCTACTTAAGCCCGAGGATTTGGCGAAGATACTGATTTGTACATGGAACGACTGTCATCAGATCTCCACAGACAAGAAGGGGAAACCGGGTCTGTCATAGGTAAGGTCAAAGTATAATTTCTTGGACGTGCAAGATTTCTCACGGTGTTTTCCTTCACTGCCGAGCAAGTGATAATTACAACATAAATCCAAAAACACGAAATCAGTGGTACATGCCAGGATTCGAACAGGCATGTGTATCTTGTATGAATACAACTATTACAGAATATAGTACCTCTCACAAAGGTATACGCAGTGCACACGCGGAATGGGTAACGTGCGCTAAAATGCGCGAGTTATTATTACTTGTTGACTGACACCACTCACGCTAGAAAAAGATTTGATTTTTTTATACGACGTTGGTAGGCTTTGAACCATATGGCCCACCTGATGTAAAACGGTTACCGTAGCCTAACACAGCAACTCCATAGGAGCTTACTGGTGATCTCACTCACACGCAGGAATACAACAACCCTCTAAGGTGTTGATATTTGGCTGCGGTTTTCTGTGAGGTGGAGTTACTTCCCTAGACGGGCTGCTTTGATGCGTTCTGCCTCTCTTAAAAACTGATTGGACTGATTGATCTGGGATCAAGACAAACAGACATGTTTATGTACACAAATGTTTGTCCTGTGTGAGAATTGAACGCACGAGCGTTAGTGTCAAAGTAACGTAACAACGCGTTTCGCCACTGCGCCACCGTGCTCGTCAAAATGATGTGTATACTGCTTATACTATACATTCATACATGTATTATAAAACTTTACATTATTATGTTATCTAGATGTTCTTAACATTAATATAATCGAGCATTGTTCCATGACGTACGCGTCGTACGCCTTACAAAGGTGCAAATACGTATGATTTCTTATCTATCTGCTCTTTCATGTCTGCCCTAACGGCTTTAGATTAAATTTGACACAGAACTGTCTTTAGAACAAAGAATATGTTATTAAGTCAGAAGTGGCTGATAGGTGCCTGATAGCCTCTAGTCTTTGCCCAGTTCAATACCATTAAGCCACAAGGCTGTACGTTCACAGTTAATTAAACTCCATCGACAGCATTGGAATTCTTAGTGTCGATGTCTCCAGCGAAGTTCCATTATGAAATCCTAGCAGAGAAAGTCAAACTGACGTCTATGAAACTTGTGTGCTTAACGCGGCGCTTACATATCGCACGAGTTAATTTAGCCTCATTGCATAGGTTGAAAATGAATTAACTATCATGCTTTGGAGCGGTTTAGTTAAACCGGTAGTTGCCTCAATTTTCAAAATCCAGTCTTAGTCATTATAGAAAAGTTAAGGTAAATATGAATTTGCATGTTCCCATTTTTTTTTTAATTTTTCTAATACTTTTTATACATAAGCTCATCAACAGCTAACTAAGCAAAAAGAAAGAAAATCCGATAAAAGCATAGGAGATAAAAATACTATTTGATTTTTGCTTATTAATTTATAAATGAAGTGAAATTGCATGTTACCGTTAGATTATATCACGTATGTAAGATAGTCCCAGTATAAAATTCAAGTAGGTATACTCCTGTAAAACATTTTCTATCCATAGTTTCAGCATAGAAAAAGCATATTGAAAGGTTTAAAAATATTTATAGAGCGGTATAGTAAGTATAAAGTAGGCATTTTCCTGTCGTGATAGCATGTTGGGCTTGGAGCCGGCGGCCACTTCCGGTCGTGTCGCAGCCCTTATCAGAAGCCATTGTGTCCACGGAAATAATGGCGAAGGGCTGCGCTTGCACCTAGTTAGTTATTTAGCTGATCTAAATATCACGTAATCTGAGTTATTTAGTGCCATAGCACCATTTGAGAGATGTCATCGACAGACACCTGTTCTGTTATGTTTGGCCAAACATGGTTTACCTTTGACTCCAGTACAGTTAAGCTCACATTTTTAATACGCTTTTAGTAACGAATTTGAACCACTTAAATACTTGTATTTTCACGAAACTTGACATTCGAGAATGATAATGCTACAAATAAACAATATGATATTTTTATTCTAGCATTCTTGTATGCCTTTGGACGTCGTATAAAAAAAATCATACGGTTCACATTACGGAAAGTGGTTACCGTAGCCTATGAACGCTGGTAATACATTAAGTATCACTCGCGCAATGCCACCTCTGCTGCTAACACAGCAACCCCTTAGGAGCTTACTGGTGACCTCACTCACACGCAGGAACACAACAACTCTCCAGGGAGTTTCTTATTTGCCTGCGGTTTTCTGTGAGATGGAGGTACTTCCCTAGACAGATGCTTTGAGGCACCCTACCTCTCTTAAAAATATATGATATAGGAAATTGCTATTTTAGTGCAACATATATTTCAATGCTTGCACACTGGAAGTAGAAATAAATATTTACCTATCACTATGACTACTTAATATGCTTATCCTAGAAATATAAATGTAAAAGTTTGTGAGGGTATCTGGCAAAATGACTCAAGGGATTTGATTGAAGTTTAGCTTACAAATAGAGTATCTTCTGGATTAACACATAAGCTACTTTTTATCTCGAAATTACTTAGGCTTCCTGTGTGAAATTTGAAAAGCGACCCTCAGGCATTAGAAGCCGCGGGCTCATTTGTACAGTCAAAGAACAATATAAGTATGTAATTTTGTAAATTTTAGTGCTTGGGGTTAACGATAAAGGTAAAATCTTGTTCTTTGACTGCAGTATGTCAGGTGACAATAGCCATGCCGTCTTCTTAATATAAAACCCGTCTACGGGCGGCACTTTATTATTACTGTGTGAATGAAATGTATCAGCGCGCACTTTTTTGTCACTGAGCAAACAAACACGCATACGGCCTGCCTGGTTGTAAGCATCTACTGTCTGAAACACCAAAGGCATAAAGAGATAAAGATAAAGATATATTTATTTGTTAACATGTGTTTACATGCAAGGTGTTCAATAAATTAATTATATCAACATGTTATGCCTTTACAAGCGTACAAAATTTATTAATAATTGATTAACTAATTTATTAATCAGGATAAAAATAATGATAAAATTAATTAATTCATAATTGTCATAGAAATAAAGGCAAAAAATGTCAGGTAAAATATGCTAATGTTATTATAATTATATTGGGTTATTACAGTTTGTCAGTTAAAAATTCATCTACGTGATAGTAACATTTGTCGATCAACAAACTTTGTACATTTTTTTTAAATCTATTTAAGGTTTGATTTCTTATTGCTAATGGTAGCTTATTATAAATTATTGGAGCCATGTAAAAGACACTTTTTTGCATAAGGGTCGTAGTGCAAATAGGCAGAACTAACCTGCTGTTATCTCCTCTACTGCGAGGAGCACAATCTGCAAATCGAGTGAATAAATGGGGATCGCTTGCGTTTTTCTGAAACTGTAAAAACTTCATCACAAATTTTTGATAGGATCCTTTAATTAAACTATTAGGTACTTATAAACAAACAAAAACAACGTTCCACCTATGTAAAGCCCCGTTCTAATTCGTCAGTTAATACTAGCTGACGAATTAGAACTTACCTCACACTATACATGTACCTCAAAGATAATATTACAACTCAGTGTATAAGGGTCATCAAACAACTTTTAAATAACTTTCTTCCTTTGTCGTTGACAAATGCAACCTTAATGATTTCCATTGTCTTCACAGAGCAGAATAAGTGACAATTCCCGCTTCATAATGACGTCATATGTTTCTTCTGTAATCCAAATGCGACCGACTGTGACCCAAATACGCGTCGTGGGGATAAAAAAATGTTAGTGGATTATGTAGAAAACAAGAGCGCGGGTCAGACCTCTGGTCACAGTGAATATATCGGAGTCTGGACTATGCCCTGCCTTGGAAAACCTTTTTACCAGTGGTTCTTAATCTTAGTGATGACTGCATATTCTTTACTTCTCAATCCTTGGTTCAGTACTAGTCAAAACTATACACACGCATGTCAGCACTGGCATCCAATTAGTTTTTCATTATTGGAATCACCGAGAACTCCTATCGTCATAGATATGTCGATGAAAACAAAGTTAGGTAACGTTTAGCAATTTATCAAATCATTGGGAAAGAAAACGCCTTCAAGATTAATACTATTAATTAATAATAGTTTCACCCGAGTCAATTCTCGATCATTTCTGATTTTTAGAATGGCTTTGCAGACTACTTCTGGCACTTCCAGGGACCACCAGTGGTTCAAGGACCACCGATTAAGAACCACTGGTCTATACTAAAGTAAAATAAAGTTTGTTTACATGCATTGTTAATTGTCTGTATCCAATTTCGTGCAGTGGTTTTTGCATGATGCGTCTACAAACTAACAGGCAAACAAAAATTTAAAATTCTTACTGTTGGCTTCCACTGTTCTTCTAAAGACTCCTCATATTTATTTACCTTAAATATCTTTTACGTGCATATTGATCAGTTACAACTTTATTACCTATATATATAGATAATAACGAAGGTTACAAATATGCGAAAACGATTTCAGTAAAGTGATAAAAAATATGTTAAGTATCTGAGATCTCTTATAACCTTTATCAGGCACATACAGCTGTATTCCGCTACTGACAATATATCCCACTGTAGGAGGTTGGCTGGAAGAGATCTCTTTTAGAAGCTCGCCTTTGCGAACTAAATACCTTAAATACTGTAACTATTTAATTTGTTTTGTGCAATAAAGGATAATAACATCACCGAATTTGTACGGGACCAATTGGGAACTGAAAACTTCAATAAGAATTTTCAAAATCGGATCTCAGTACACAATGACTTAAAGTAGCATTCAGCCAAAAAAAAAATGTGGTATCTATTGTAAATTGAGAAGTCGATTAAAATGTGACCTTTGTGAATTTAATTGAAGATAATGTATAATTTTTAATGTACGCGGAAGTTTTAGAATTATATATAAGACGTATATATTAATTAATTATCATTTGTACTGAAATTATAAGTTAGAATTAATTATACGGAACAATGAATAATAACGATGAAACATCTTTAGAATATGTAAGTAAATTCCCCATATAAATGATTTATATTCTAATTTAACCTGAACCAATCCTTGCCTCCATTACCCGACATTGATTTGTGGCCAATTGCCTGTAATTGATGTCTGATTTTGCATAATCTGTCGCTCCAATTTAAATTTAATGAAATGGAGGCATTTATATTGTAGTGCCTATATGTAAGTATATCGTAAAATTTCTAAAATTACAACCAATAAATTTTATTTTCCTTTGAAGTTTATTTAATAATACAATTGCATAAACCGCCAAACATTTTTGTTTGAATTTGCCTCTGTCGTCAACATTGGGTACAGAAATAATCTTAACAAATTACTGATTGTAAACAATACAAAGACTATAAACAAAGAATTCCACATAATAATCATATCAGATATTATTATTTTTATAGGACTGTACCGGGAGCTGATATTCTGCGTCTATTCTAATCTATCTATACAGACAGTGGCAGCGATAATTCTGTGTATTATCAGACATTTTTTAAGAGACGAAGTAATTTAGAACAGTTATAGCCAAGTGGATAACGAACCAGCCTTTTAACTGACTGTTCCCTAATTCGAATCCTGGTTTGGGCATATACCTATACCACTAATATGTTAACAGAATCGGGATAACGCTAGGAAGAAGAAGAAAAAGTTGAAATAAAGTAATTTAAACACGAATTCTTTTGAACTAGTTGTTCCCATAGCTTCTACGCATCTTTCCCCTTCTTTAACGATTGTAAATCTCGATTTTCTAATTAGAAAATCGAGCGGAATTCCGCTGAAGAGTATTCATCCAAATTAAAGAGTATTTTGAACCGACCATTGCTCGCAAGTCGAATAATCTCGTTGTCACGCAATGCAAACTTCATATAGCCCAATACGTGTTATTATTATGATTACATTGTCTGGTGTTCGGACCACGAGGGTTGAATTTGCAATATTTTATTGTCACTTCTGTCCCGAAAGTTGTTAAAAAGGAAGTCAATTTTAAAAGTACCCTAATCTAAATATACATTCAACATAGATTTTGCCATTTCCTAAACTCGTACTCAAATGGAAAATTAACCCATATAAATAGGCTTAAGTATATCCCTCCACAAAATTAAATCACAGTATTAAGCAGCAGAATTGTGTTATTTTCACGTCTTATCTTAAATATGGGTGTAATTACTGAAGATTCTGTCTTGTAAGGTCTTTCTTTTATGAGGTTTTATGGTCTAATAATAGCAGAGTCGCCCAAGTTCAATCTTTCACAATTTCGCCGGTCGGTACAACTCCATTACACTATTCGTCTAAGACCCTAGGTCACCCCTTGATTCATCTAGATTAGTAATGTAGATAACATTAAGTAGATCTTGATAATTTTATAAAAAATACTTATATTTATATTTTTGTATTTTTTTTGAATTAAATTTACAAAACTAAATTCATATCATATATACTGAGACTGTCATATACTAGGCCGTAACAGTTTGTTGTAATACGTAATATATGCAAAATGTATACAAATTGACAATTTGAATTAATTGGCTTGCATATGCAGCTATGCATCCCTTTGTACGCGTAGTTGTTATAAGAAGTGGGCTATATACATCTCAGGGTTCAACTTTTCGCCATACTAAATCTTTCACGATGGATCTAGTCGTCTAATCGTGAAAATGTACCAGAGAGTGTGTAACGCACACACAGAATACACGCTTCCGAACATCCCTATTTTTTAATTCACCGTTTTCATACCTACCTAGTAAGTTACGTAAAACAATACTATGCTAAATATGGATACGCACAGGCGTATTTAGTGTTTAACAGAGGACTTAAACAACTAACAACTTTTTGTATTTCTATACTGTTACCGACCCATCGTGATACTAGCGGAACGCTGCGATATTATTCACTCGCAATAACGCAACAATATTGTTAAATTGTTATTTATGCTGAATCTTCTGTAGAGACTCTCATTTTGATAGTTCAGTATTGGTAATTTCTCTTTTCAAATGAAAATAATCTCTACTTTTATTATAGTACATCAGGTGGCGAACAAGCATACGGGCCGCACATGGGAATTAATTGTCATGGCTTATCAGCATCTGTTATACGAAAAGTATATTCCATAAGCTAATATCGCTGTACTTCTCGAGCTTGGTTTGCGAGCAAGCACGATGCGCCAAGTGCAGGTGTGGTCGGCTCTGGCACGAAAGACGATAGCCACTTAGACACCTTCGCCAATAGTTCACAAATTGATAAGTGTTCTTGTGTCAACCCTACACTCGCCCTACATCTGAAGACAATGAGACAATCGCAAAACAATGAATACACGTCACTACACTGACTCAGGGCACATCTGTTTTATAGTGTGCCGCCCGCATTGTATGCTAATGCACGCGAAATATTAGAATTCACGACAGATGTCTCGGTAATGACGTTTTAATAGCGATTGGCTATTTGTGATTATAATAGAGTTCAATTGATAACATTAGTTTGCAAAAGAAACCTGTCTTGTTGATGTTCTCTTTATATTAATACCCGTACGTAGTCAGTATAATTATGAAATTAGACTATTAACATTTGTCTTCCCGTACATTTTCATATGCTATCAGCGACTTAAACCTGCTCGTTTATGCCACATTTCTAATCACTCAGATTTAATCTACGTATATATAAATAGGCAAACACTAAGCCGATCAACCTTTCTGTTTTTCCGTAGCAATTGACGATATTTAGTTGTTATTAATAAAAACATTTGGAAACAGTAGAAAAATAAGAAGGTAATGGAAACATAAATGTGTTTTCTATAGATTTGCAATATTTGTTACATTATAATATTTATACAACGTCAGGAGGCATGCAAGCATACGGCCCACCTGATATAAAGTGTTTTCTGTAGCCAATGAACCCTTTGCAAACATTAAGTACCTATCACTCACGCGATGCCACCTCTGTTGCTAACATAGCAACCCATTAGGAGTCTTCCTGCGACCACGGACGCAGCAAAGCATTCGAAACGTCAGGTTCAACAAAATAAATAAAACACGTGATGCTTCCGTTAAAAATTGTTTAATTCAAAACCCCTTAGGAGCTTACTGGTGATTTCACTCGCACGCAGGAACACAACAACCCTCCAGGGAGTTGTTATTTGGCCGTGGTTTTCTGTGAGGTGGAGGTATTTCCCCAGACGGGCTGCTTTGATGCGCCATACCTCTCTTAAAATCACCCAGACAAAAAATATATGTTCATGCACACAAATTTGTTCTGTGTGGGAATCGAACCCACGAGTGTTGGTGCCAAAGCAGCGTCACTGACCACTGCACCACCGAACTCTTCAAAGTTACATTAACTTAACGATGAACTAGAAGAAGTAAGTAGAAACGGTAACTGAAATAAATGACAACGTAATATTTATTCGCTTTCTGAAAACCCTGGTTTATACATAAGTAAGTAGTTGTAAGATGTGCCTAAACATACAATCATATTTGTTCTTTCACGGGTTTTGCAATGTAGAATAAATAAAAATAGACAAGTGCGTCTTAAACTTGCGCACAGAGGGTTCCGTACTACCATGACATAATTCTATTTGACCATAACTTTCTGTATTAATCTACCTACCTACTTGTTGTTGTAAAACGATGTACAATAATAATGTTCCAAGAATTATTATTATTTGTTGTTTTATAACAACAAAACATAGAACATACGTTGACTGTATGTTCCAGGACTCAACAAGAAAAACACAGAATTCTTATAACTTTACTCCACTCTTTGTTCGTCTGTCTTTCGTGGACAGTTTTTTTTATCAGAAATCAGGGGCCCTGAGAAGCGACGAGCGTGCATGTAAGTATAGAGTTAGAAATGTTAAAGAAGCATGTGTATGATGAATGTGTATGATCGAATCATGTGACGCTCTCTGCCTGTCTTGAAATATAATGTAATTACTAAATAACATTTTCTGTGACAATATCAACCCGCTTAATATAATGGTTCCTTTAAAACGAAGACAGATACAGACGGAAGTTCAGACGTCCAGATGGACGTATAAACAGTTTAGGACGCTGTATATATAGCAGTAATGAAAGGACTCGAGGCTTTTAAGTCTTTAAAAAGAACTCGACTCGGTTATGACGGTTTGTACCTCAATATAACCCTAACTCTTTTAAGAGTCATCGACTCACGACTTGAGGTTTAAACTTAAGACTGCCGTTTTAAAAAGCCTCTTATTTTTAAACGACTCAAGCGCAACGAAAAGGTTCCAACCCTTTTGAAAACAACTCAGTTAGTGAGTCGTGCGTGCCGCCAGTCGTCGTATCATGGGTACAAAATACAAACATACATAAGTTATCCATTGAGACATTATTTACCTTACAAGTGGACCTTGAGAGTGCCTTATAGCCGTACAAAATAGAGCGCAATTCGTAGTGCAACTGTTACCCTTGGTGACTGGCCGTGTGTACCATTAAAAGTTTACTATTCTTATTAAGTACCTATGTAATAGTCATACACTGAAGTTTACATTATTATGGTCTCATGTTAAACGAATTGAGTTCTTTACTTAAAAAACTCGCGACTAAGTCTTGAACCTCTTAGTAAAGAACTCGAGTAGTTTTATCGACTCGAGTCCTTTCTAATGACTTAGTTCTTTCACATTAGGAACAAGCCTCAAGTCGTATTTTTGAAATCGAGTCTTGAAAATCGAGGCTAGTCAATAATAAAGGTTTAAAAGCCTCGAGTCCTTTCATCACTAATATATAGAATCCCGTTGGTCCCGACATAGCTATATATAGAACACTAGCAGAGCGAGGGTCGATTAGACTTTTTATTTTATACTACTTCTTGTGATACATAAGCATATGAAACGTCTTATGTGAAGAGGTTAACTTAGTGTAGCTTATTCTTCTTTGCGTTATACCATTTCTAATCCATTAGGATAGGCAAGGTCGGATACCTAAGATCAAAAAGTTAGCGAAGGTACTGATTTTAATTCTGATCTCCACAACCCAGAGGTAAAACCAGGCCTTTCTTAGGTTAGGTTAGGTTACACACTTTAAAATATAATATCTTGGACTTTCGGGTTCCTCACAATGTTTTCCTTCACTACCAAGCTAGTGATGATTATCAATATATACATAAAATTTAAAACACGAATTTAGTAGTACGTACCAGAATTTAAAACATAATGTACCTAGCCTATTGACATTAGCAATACAGGTTATGCACAATCGCTTATAATGCAGCATCATTTTACCAGCCTTGATTGCCACACTCACTGGCTGGAGCACAGCATCCTCCAGGGAAGTGGTATTTGACTGCAGTCATTTATCTTCTATTCAGGCTACTTAGCTACATTTTTTATATTGCTATTTTAGAATGGGACTTACCGCGATTTGTTTTTATATTTTCCCGATAAGTAAGTCCGCACCTACAATAGTAATGTACGAGTAAACAAACGTGAAAGTTCAAATTTTTTTATGTTCTCGAAACAAGTTTAGTTTCCAGAATTGTCCAGATAATCAATGTAAATCGTAACAAATAAAGAGGCAATTGGTAACATTTTGAATTGCGCAAATTGCGTCGTTCCCGTCCTCCCCGGCGCAGACCATTCCCTGTTATGAGTTTTTAGAAGCCTCGACGAACGGCCTAATGGTACAAAAATAGCTGTACTTCGTGATAACAACACCATAGACTACAAAACGGTTGGGAAATTACTGCTGTTAATCATTAATTTTTTTCTAATACTTTAACAGATTTTTAAGTCGCTCAAATATATATAACATCTCGACCTTACCAGGGGTAATATTGCCCATTACCATCTCAGCAGAGGCTCAGTAGAGTGCCAGTGGCGCCATGATCCTCCTTGACACATTAATTTTCATTTATTTTATATCTAATAATGAGAGTGGACGAAGCGAAACAAGTATGTAAGGATCGTAGCAAGTGAAAAGAAGTGGTCTCTGCCTACCCCTACGAGATAGAGGCGTGATTATATGTATGTATGTATGTATTTTATATCTTTGGTAATCAGCTTATACAGTATACCCTATCGTCGATTTAGTGCCAATACCTCCTTACTGACATTTTAGCTTAAATGGAGTTTTTTAATACAATATGCTTCAAGTTGGAATTTGGATCGGCAGAAATTACACCTAATCATCGATAATTACAAGAAATGCTCTAAACAGTCTGTGGAAATACCTATTAATACCAGTAACAGTAAACCACTAAGCCTATTGTATTAAAAAACTCAATTTAATCGTAAATGTCTGTTAGAAGGTATTGGCACTTTATCGATGCTATGTATATCAAGTCTTTAAAGTTTAGATTCCTCACATTAAATACGATACAACTTTTTTAAAGCGGCCAACTCAAACTACTGCCGTAACAATCTAAATACTCGTATATAGAAATAATTACCATTTCTGGGGCTATCCTGATGTAAAGCAGTTACCGTGACCTATTAACACTTGTAATATATTAAGTATCACTCGCGCCATGCCTCCTCTACTGCTTACACAGCTCCTTAGGAGCTTACCTCACCTGACCTCAGTCACATGCAGAAACACAACAACCCTCTAGGGAGTTGTTATTTGGCCGCGGTTTTCTGTCAGGTGGAGGTACTTCTCCAGACGGGCTGCTTCGCTACGCCCTACCTCCGTGGTAAAATATTAGTACTACTAGTACTAAGGTAACAAACAACCGTACAACCTACCTGATTGTAATTTGTTACCGTATGGACCTATAGACATTTACAATACCAAGGTCTGGAGTTCATTCCGTAAGAGTTCTCGGAACAAAACTTCTCAGGAACTACTCAGTACGCAACCATTGCGGTTATTATTCAATATTTTAACATTGGAATTGGATTGTCATTGGAATTAGCGTCTAGAGTAGGTAACCCAAAAAGACGCGCTACACATCTAAGTTTAAGTGACTAACACCCATTTGGTGCTTTGCACGCTACATAACTGTCCGGTTACTACCATAATTATCTGTCCGAGCCGTTGGTTAGTCCGAGAAGCACTTAATGTTCTATCGTACGCACATTTGTCCGAATCGTCCGTCCGGACGTCCGTATGGACCGTACTACAGCCTAAGAATGTAAAGCCTATCTCATTCACACGTGGGTATTTTTAAATAGGATTTGGTGTAGGACTTGTGCCGACAAGACCTGCACCACATCCCAGACCATTACGACGGGCAGAAACCCATATAAGGTTCTAGCGAAGGTATAACAAGGGTACATTTGAAGTCACCCGACTATAAAAGTACCCTTGTAGAGAGTTGTGTGAGATTTTGAGGCCACCAGTAAAATAGGCATTAGTCAGCAGTTGTAAGCGCTCATAGGCAACAGTAACTACTTTACATCAAGCGGGGCGTATACTTGTGTGTCACTCAGCGTAATATACAAAAACCTATATATGTGTATAAATTTTGATTTTTAATTAGAGGATTAGGAGTTCGTGTACAGTTATGAGCAAATCACAGTTGATAATCAAAGTGCGATTGTAGCTCCTATTACATACGAAATAATGGTACAAAGGTTAAAGTGTTAAGCTTGATATGTATTTAGCTGTACCCCCAAATTTACATATCAAGCAATTTAAAATTTCTATCTAGCGTATATTTTTCTAACCGTTTATTAAAGGTAGGTGAATGTACAAAAGCACCCGATACCGAAGAGCATGCATGAAGAGGTTGATGAGTGTGGAAGATGTGAGATAGGTATGTTTGGATCGGTGCACCTGGCGTTCCACAGTCCATATCTATCCCAATGGCAGACAGGCGTGATGATATGTATGTATGTAAATGTAAAGAGTTTCCATTTTTTTGAGAATCCTATACTTACTTGTGAAACTTAGGGTATCACCTCGTCGGTATCTTGATGAGTGTTGAAAGTTCAATGCCAGGCATTCACCACGATATTGTTAACGTTTCTGATACACGAAAACAATCAAGAAAAGATCACATACGCGATATACACGCGATTTATTTATATTTGCGATATTTTGCTTAGGAGATATATTTTTATAAAATGCGTATATTATTTTCACGTATGAAAGTGCACAAAATTTTAATGGCGGGTAGGTACTCGATGCCATTTGTTAAAGTGTCAACATTGTAATCACAGAACGCATGTTTCAACCTATTCATTTCGATTAGTTACAATTGCCTACACCGCCAGGGACTTGGCGTGTAGACATAGTAGTAGTCTGAGAACTCTTGAGCCGAGGTTTTTTTTCAAGGGACTATAGCATATAGTTTTTCAAGATAGGCGTGAAGAGGATCGGTAACATATGAGTGACACTCCAAATGCAGTGGCGGCGCTAGGCGTCGGCGATCGCCCCGACGCGACGGCCTGTGAGGCCTCTCAGAAAAGTGTTTTGTAATTATTTGATTAGCAATAATACTTGTGTAGTAAAATTTGTGTATAAATATTATTAGTGCATAATTGAGGTACTTTAATTTAACATTTACTTTCTGACTCGTAATTCCACGTTTCGCCTAGCGCCGGCACTGATGTTCATAGGCTAAGGTAATTGCTTACCATCAGGCAGGCCGTAAACTTGTTTGACACTTTAGTGGTATAAACTATAAAAGTAGTAGTAATAATAGACAGATAGTTTAATTTTAACTATCCAGTTCAACTCGTCTCATTTCGTTAATCAAATACGAATTGGGCCTCAGCCTATTACAGTCCCATGACTTAATACGAAACTCCTGTCTTAAACAATTAAAAAACCATTCCCGTAAAAGAAAAATGGAGTTTATACCTACGTGATACAATACAATAAAAGATTGTTGATTCATATTTATTAAACTACTGAAAACTCCGGTTAGGAATAATCAGGGCTAAATACGGCCACTGTCAATATACGGCCACCGTAACAACAGCTTTTTACCAGAGGGAGACTTTGTACAAAAGTCGTCTGCGTGGGTAACTCCGTCTCACCTAGTTCTACCGCCAAGCAGCTATATTTATATAGCTGTGTTCCGGTTTGAAGGGTGAGATATAGAGAGAAATTACTGGGTACTGTGACAAAACAGCTTCAGGTCACAAAAGTTCATGCACACTAATGTTAGTCCTGTGTGGGAATCGAGCCCACGAGTTGGTGTCAAAGTAGCGTTACCAACCACTGCGCCACCGAGCTCGTTAAACGCCACAAGAAAATACTTAATTAGCCTTCAAATTACATTTTCTTGACAAACAAGAAGAAATCCGTAATTATGTGGACCGATAGACAGCGGGGTAACAGTATTAGAGTTTCCGGTTTGACCTTTGAATAAACAGTCCTAAAAATCTCTATATGTACATTTTTTTATCACTAGAAATACCGTTTAATTATATATTTATATACCCGGGTGAACTCGGGCAAAATAAACAACTGAAGTAGATATACTCAGTCAAAAACATATGCTAATTACTAGTCTACATATTAGTCAGAATTGTCGTGTCTTTAAAAAAATATATCCGCAATACAAATGACATGTCTATTACATAAAAAGTTCTGAACAACATAGACCTCAGGGAGAGGGTATAAAAAAGTGGCTAATAATAATAAAAAAGTTACAAAATTTCAGATAGAGTACAAGAAGGGGAGACGTAAAATTTTATGCCACTATGAATCGATGTTCCGAATGCTCCATACGGGGTATGACTACTCCCAAAGTAAGACAATCGAATTCTTTTATATCTACAACAATTTATAAAGTTGCAAACGTGACTTGCTTTCGCAGTGCTTCTTGCCAAATAAGTCTCATCTATCTGGGGTTTTTACTGAAACTTTTCAAGTGCTTTAGTTTAGTAACTGCTAGGCAATTTGAATATCTTTCATATTTAGCTTCTCTGAAATCTTACCTCCCTTTAGCCAGAGTCTCGTTTACTCGGTAAGATCCATCGCTTGCAAGTGAAGTTTGCTTTGATTTTAAGATGATGGTAAATTACTTATACCGTATGTGCCAAGTGCCAAGATAATAAGTCATGTTTGTGTGAATGTGATTGTGGGAGAAATTCGAGGTAGGCATTGACCTTAGCGTGCAAAAACACTAAAACCAAATTTTTATCCATTTACAATGGCGACATTAAAGGATATAATCACTGCCACTGTAATCATAGGATTGTATTAATATAATCTATGTATTCGAAACATGCCTCATATGCCCATCGCCCTATTCAAGCCGTTGTTTAACACCAAAAATGGACAAGCTTACAAAGTTTAAATTCCATAATCCGTTTCGAAGAGAAGTAAATAAAAAGAAAGATTTTACATTTCGTTACGAGTACAGTGTACTACTAAATAAATAAGACTACTAAATAATAATAAAAAATGTTAACAATCAGATAAAATTTATATCGCCCTAATCGAAACTATTATATGCTTTTTGCCTAGCAGTAAATCTGGATTGCCTGGGATGCATAGCGACTTTGCCTTTGTCGGTCTAGCTGCAAATTCAGTAATAGATCTTAGGGGACATAGACAATATCACGCTGAGTTGACCTCATCATTACTCTGGATGACGACGGTGCATAACTTTGTTAGGACAGTATGTATCAGTTCTCTGTGTTGGCTTATAATTAATCCATCCATAATTACATCTACAGAGTGTATATAGTAAGAACACTGTAAACATTATGAAATAATTTACATTGTTAAAAAAAAACATTGTCTAATACTTTCACATATTGCTACCATCAGAATTACATCCCTACGTGATTAATATTATTTTATTCGTTGCATGCCAATGCTTTTAAGTTCAAATTTATCAAAATTTACACTTATGTCTCAGAATTAAATTGGTGAAATGGGAGCCGTCCCACTTCGGTCAAAGAAGGTCTATAAATTTGTCGCCAAGAGGTGAGCTTCATTCATCTCCCTATAAAGCTAGAAACGATTTGGTAACTTTATGAAAAACTTTTTAGTCTTTAATAATTTCCATTACATCTGCCACGCAACGTTTCTATAGAGTGTCATTTATAATTTATGAGTAGGTATAAAATATTCGGAAAAATCGTGGAAATACTAAATTTTTACCCAAAGCTGCACGCCTAGGCGCTGCTATGTGTTCTTTGAACCCTTAATGAACTTACATTTTTACTACATGTTATTTTATTGTATTGTATAGGTTTCTCTAAGAAATTAACTTTTATATAAAAAGTTATAAAATTTGGATGCGAAAGGACCGCGTCTGGCCGCATTCGGCTCTCTCTGCGTACTGTGCAAGAAATCTAACGAGAATATATAGATGAATAATAAAGCACGCAAATCTAAAGAAATTGATATAAAGAGTTTTGTATTATATTTGTAGTTCTTGTTAATATTAGTGTTGAAGCGGTTCACCGTATAGTCACATCAAGCAGACATAGATATATGTGTTTTTTTACTAAAGTGAGGTGATGATGCCCCTCTTACCACCTAGTTTCGTCCTGGCATAACCTAACCATATATTATTCTATTGATAGTGACTGATTCATTTACAGTATAACATATTGTAGCTATCTGTACACTTATGGCCGCAGTTAGACAGCTTTATTGATTCATTTCATTAAAGACGTCTGTTTGAAAACAATTGTAACGTTTGTCATTTTCATTTTTACGCAAGCGTAACTGGGCGACTTCGATTGTTTCATACACTTTATTATGTCTAGGAAGCAAATGTCCGTCAATAAATCTTGAGAGGCGGTGCAGGGACATAAAACAATAGTACGGAACATATGCGCGGACTCGCGTCGGCAACTCAATTTTATTAGGGTCCCTTAACCTACTTCTGTATTAGAATTAAATATGTTTCGTATTAGACAAGGCTGACAGACTGTTTTGAAATGTTTCTTGAACTTAGCTGAAGATTGATTAGAAATGTTTCTTGAAGTTGTCTTCGTAGTGGATGTGTGATCTCTCACATACACATCTTTTGATGAGCTTAGTGGCGCAACGGTTGATAGCGCGACTTTGACACGAACGCTCGTGGGTTCGATTCCCACACAAGATAAACATTTGTGTGCATGAACATGTCTATTTCGCTTGGTCTGGAAGTATTTAAAAGAGGTAAGGTGCATAAAAGCAGCCCGTCTGGGGAAGTACCTTCACCTCGCAGAACCGCAGCCAAATAACAACTCTGTGGAGGGTGGTTGTGTCCCTGCGTGTGATCACTCAGGCGACCAGTAAGCTCCTAAGGAGTTGCTGTGTTAGCAGCAGAGGTGGCATCGCGCGAGTTATACTCAATGTAATACAAGCGTTCATAGCCTACAGTAACCGTTTTACATCAGATGGGCCGTATACTTGCATGCCTCCCGACGTTGTATAAAATAAGAAATCATCTATGTACTCGGATAGTATATGGATTTGGAAAGATGAGCTTTCCTTTTATATGTAGGTAATGAAATCAGTTCATTAATGAATTCTTGGAGACCTCAGTCACGCGCAGACGCTTAATGACTCTCCATGAAATAAATATGTATTTGACTGCGGTCCTTTTTAAGATGAATGTAGGTACGTCGCCTATCTTGCTTCTGATTCAACGACAGTCTTATTCCAGTCAAAACCTTGTTTACCAATCGGTACTATGCACTACGTGCAGATGATGTCGGCTTTGGTTCTAAGTGGAATAGTGGGCAACTTACACCCCAGATTGTCTTAAGTTTTTAATAAGATTGTGTGTCACCATCGTTTTGCAGAACCAGTATGAGTGTTCTTTGAATATAGGCTTATATTACATCATTATAACAATTATTTGTGTAATATTAAAGGTAATCACGTAGGAATTAAAAACGAGAGTTTTTAATTAAGTATTCAAGTTTGCAATTCATGTACTACCCGTGTTCCAGACATTTTTTAATTAATAAAAAAAGTAATAAAAATATAGGCAAAGATCTCTATATGAAATATGTATGAAAAAATATATGAAGATAAATTGGGCGTAGACTCCAGCAAGTCTACGCCAACAAATAAAACAACAAACAAGAATAAAATTGTTTCTCGCGGAAATTGATCATTAAAAACTATACATTTTTGTACTCTCTTCTAAAAATTGTTAATGAACTCGCCGAAGCTCAATTGAATTAATAGTGGCAAGCTAACTGCACAGATGATTTATTTATTTTAAATAACAAATGACACAAAACTCGGTGTTTCAAGCAAATAATAAATTTGATAAAATATAGGATATAGGTGTGTAAGAACCTTATAACGTTCGGTTCTCTCTGTCTACCCGGAAAGGGGCCTGCGTGACGATATAGATAAAAAGATAGGCGTTAATTTTTTAATGAGCAAGGATTGAAACGAAAAAAAAAATGACTGTATTGATTTATTTGCAACCTATGCCGGAAATTTGATATTGAGATTGTGAAAACTTTTTTTTAAAAAAAAAAAGCTTTTAGGCCTCGGCGACAGGCACCAACGCTTTAAGTACACGTTATGTTATGAGACTGTTTAATGTGGCAATGTGTAATGAAAAATGTAGTAAGTAATTTAAAAAGCACATCGGTGGCTTTGCTATGGATACTAACTTATAATATTATATTGTAAATGTAACATGGTAGTGAAGTTTCTAGTGAAGTAATTTTTAAAACCTAAATGTTTGTATGAACTTATTGTATCATTGCTTATTACAAAATTTTAATAAAATATTCATGTTAACTACTTTGTAACAAACAGAAGGCACAAAGTTAGTAAACAAAGAAATATTGTAACTAAAGTTTACGGAGAACAAAGTTACAGAGAGATTCATTGATACATTATGGTTATTATTCCTATGGCATACATAATAATTACTGATCATAACGTAACTTCGAGTAAAGAATAATTTTCCTAAGTATCTGTTATTATCGTATAAAAAATCATTCATTCAATCATTTCTTTGTTATTACAACGAAGTGTAGATTAATAATATGATTTCGTTTTAATAAGGCACGCAGGTTATCGATACGTATACGAATATTTAAAAATATTATTATACAAAAATAACGAAAATTACATTGTAAGCCTTTGTTGTATTTCTCTGTAATCGGCGAAATCCTTTTCAACTACTTTCATATAGAAAAGAAAAGTTTAATGTTTAGTATATATATGATGTGTTACAAAGCTGTTTTATTTGAATTTTATAATTATATTATCGCATCTATACGATACGGTTATATATTGGCTGGTATCATACGCGATCGTGTTTGAACTTAAACTAATCATGAAACCTGATAATGAGAGAATTATGATCTTTTCACCTTCGAGATTTTGACGGAAACATGTTCCGAACATTCATATGGTCCAGGAATTAAAAGAGTGTGTCTGCGTGTTTATATATGAATTGGTGTATGTTTTTATGCAAAGGTATTATTATTATCTAGTAATATTATTATTGCTAGTGGTCGAAATGGTCGAATTTCGACTATACCTAATCATTCTTTTTCAATAATGACGATTGAGTAAATCAGATTCATATCTGATTTACTCAATCGTCATTACTGAAACGTCATTTAAATGTTTGCATTTTTTATGTATAGTTACTATTTTTTTTTTGATGATACTAAAGCTTGTCCTAGTTGAATAAAGCAAACAAAAAAAAAACAGATTGACAAAAGGAGGAGAAAATGGATTGCATCAATTTTGCACATTTATACATAGATCACTGGATAATAATTATATGCATTTTTGGCAAAATTTTAATTATCCAGATATAATTCTCATTATTAATTATCACCATTTAAAAAAAAACTGTATTTCAGCTGAATTAGAAGCGTTTCTGAACGGTGCTAAAAATGCAGGTTACTTCTTTTTGCCGCGTCGAATCCATTGTGCGACAAAAATATTTATCCATCTTTATAAGTCGTAAGTCTATAGATACTCGTATTTCTAACATCGAGAATACATTTTTTTCTGTTGAGCCACATTTGTAAGTAGTTGAGAGTTTCTGTGAAAGTTGCGCAGCTTATCCTATACCTATTGTGCAACTTTAAAATACAACTATTAGTATTCAATATATCGGTATTCTAAATTATTTACTAATTAAGTTTCATAGGCTAGCTACGTCTTCTCTTCTTCCTAGCGTTATTCCGTTTGCTAATCCGCTATGATTGGCGTGGTTCGCTACTTAAGTCTAAGCATTTGGCGAAGATACTGATTTGGCAGTCATACCCACACCAGGATTTAAGCCAGTAAGTAAGTTAAGTATACAAGTAAGTTAGGCTGGCTCTTCATTCACAAGGGTATCAGTGCTGTATGTATAGTTTATGTACTGTATGTTGTTTTTTTTTTAATTACACAACGCCATCTAGCCCCAAAGTAAGCGAAGCTTGTGTTATGGGTACTAGACAACTGATAAACATATGTAAATATTTATTTTTGTAAATATTGTATATACGTAGAAAACACGCAGACCAAGACAAACAGACATGTCCATGCACACAAACGTTTGTCCTGTGTGGGAATCGAACTAATGAGCGTTGGTATCAAAGTATCGTTACTAACCACTGCGCCACCGAGCTCGTCTATGTTGTTATTGTTGATCGACACGATCATAAAATTTCAGATTTGTGCCTTTACAACCTTTACAATACACGACGAGAAAATATTCACTTTTAAATAACTCCAATAGTATTAGAATATTCACAGAAAACACGAGCTGATTTTTTTCTTATTAGTATTGGAGATAATATATTACTGAGCGCACTTTTACAGTGGTGTTAAAATGTGGTTAAAAAAGGCTGAACCCACAACGGGAGACTTCGCTTGACGAGCTTAATTTTTCCTTCCCCTTTTTCCCCTCTTTCGTCCATTAAGGGAACGAAGGAAAGTTTACGAATGTTTAGATTTGTTATGCGAATCGTCTCACGTACGCTCGCTAAATATTTACAATCAGATATTTGAATGTTTTAGAAACGGTTATATCGGTATTTTAGTGCCTAACAACTTTGCAAAATTGATTATAACTTTTTTATATACCAACAAAGTTGGGAAGCGAATAAGTATTGTATTAGAGGTAGGGGGTATCAAAGCACTTCGACTATGAAAGTACCTCCACATCACACAAAATCGCAATCAAATATCCCTTAAATAAATAAATATTGGCGGACAAACTACACAGCGCCATCTAGCCCCAAAGTAAGCGAAGCTTGTGTTATGGGTACTAGACAACTGATAAACATACGTAAATATATATATTTTTTTGTAAATACATACTTATCATACATAGAAAATACCCAGACCAAGACAAACAGCCATGTTCATGCACACAAATGTTTGTACAAAGTAGCGTAACAACGTGTTTCACCACTGCGCCACCGAGCCCTTGTTGTTATATTCCTGCGAGTGAGTGAAACAACTAGTAGTCGTCCAGTATTGTAAGCGTTCTTGGGCTGCGGTAACCAATGCACATCAGATGGACCGTGTACTGGTATACCCCACGATATTTAAAAAAAAAAACATATGACGAGCTCGGTGGCGCAGTCGTGAATGACGCGACTTTGACACTACGCTCGTGGGTTCGATTCCCACACACGACAAACATATGTGGGCATGAACATCTGTTTGCCTTGGTCTGGATGTTAAAAGAGAGGTAGGGCGCATCAAAACAGCCCGTCTGGGGAAGTACCTCCACCTCATAGAAAACCACGGTCAAATAATAACTCCTTAAAGAGTTGTTGTGTTCCTGCGTGTAAGTGAGGTCACCAGTAAGCTCCTAAGGAGTTGCTGTGTTAGCAGCAGATGACGCATCCCGCGAGTGATACTTAATATATTACAAGCGTTCATAAGCTACGTTAACTATGCCTTCCGTCATTGTATAAAAAAACAAACCTAATTTTAGAGTTGCAAAAATTTATTGTATGTAAAGATATAGTATGGAAATATTGGAGTATCGTTACACAAAGAACATTGACGTAAATTGAAAAATTAAAATATCTATCGATATAGATATACCATATCCACCCCAAGTCAAAGTAGGCAAAGAGAAACGCGCGGCACATAACTCGGTCCTCACATACCACACCATACTACACTACACACCACGCTTCTTTAACATTCGTAGCATTTTTTATATATATTCGCCGATTTCTAAGGCTCATGGCATGCATAGTATATGTAAAAAAAATGTATAAAAAATACTTGTACGAATGTATATTCTCTGTTTGATTTTTGAAACAAATGAGTATACCATAAAAACTAAAAACCTGTAAATTTAAATACATACCACATCAAATTGTTTTACTAAATGCCACCGTTCCAGCGTCCGAGATTCGGAATTCATGTTATTATTCTGATTCTTCCAGCGTCCTGTTTGCCTTAATTCGGAAACTGTTTCTGGGCGAAATTACGCGCGCCGTGAACCGCCAAAATTTATGGGATAGAAGCTTTATTAAAGTCAAATTAAACGTAATGAGTGTGCCTTTTAAAATTTATGTGTAGGTGTGAACAGTGTGAACATTCTCGTTTGGTAATCGTGAGTAACGTCACCCTAGACTCAGGGCTGTCACACTTCATATATTTTTTTATCACAACCAATAAATCACTTTACAACGTATAAAGGCACCCCTCATTCACATGCCGACAGCTCCTTTTTATAACCGCACCGCTTGCCGACGGCGAGTAGTTCACCCTCACACGCTGGAACAGCAATGGTCGCGTACTGTGCGGTTTCAGAGAAGTTTTCTTCCGAGAACTCTCAAGCTGTGGAATGAACTCGCAGCCGAGGTTTTTCCAAGAGACTACAGCATGGAATCCTTCAAGAAATGCGTGAAGAAGTTTTTAGAGGTTCGGCAACGCATGAATGATACCCCTGGTATTGCAAATGTCCATAGGCTGCGGTGACTGTTTACCATCAGGCAGGCCGTATGCTTGATTGCCACCTTAGTGGTATAAAAAAAAACATAAACGTATGTACTGTTTTAGCGCCTAAATATCTCAGTCTACTGACCAATCGGAGCATATATTAACCAATAAGCCGATAAGTGACGCGATGTCGATCTGTGAACTAGCCAATCAAAGCTGCGCGTTCTATCTTTCCCCCCGACCTGTAGCTGTGAATTCAATAACTATTGGAGAATAGTCTCATCGGGACTCCATAGATTATCCTTTATGTTTTTATACTGTATCGCATGACAAAGAACCATAGAGCCCGACTGATGTGAAGTGGCTGTATTAGTCAATGGTCTATAAGCTACGAATTACTTGCAATATGAGAACCACAGCTCGCGCATTACTAACCCCGCTGCTGGCTCACTTTGGAGCTTGATTGGTTACTAGCATACAATTCTTCAGACTTGGTCGACATCAGGCAAGCCGTATGCTTGTTTACCATTGGTAAAAAAATATTTCTAGGTATTTCTAATTTAGCTGTGTTCTGCTGAAAGGTGTAATTCACCAGAGCGGTTGGAAAAATCATATGGACAAAGTTTGTACCAAAATAAATAGACAGACATACATATAGAAAAACGGTTCTATGCACAGATGCTGTGTTTTTGCGAATGAGTAAGGTCAACAGGAATCCTAGCAGATGCGTTGAGGGGTGTGGCAACGCGAACTACACCTTGCAAGCCTACGTCCATAGCCTACGAAAACTGCTTTGCATTCATATGGCAAGCGTATGGATGCAAAGCACTTTACATAGGCTGTGGACGAAGGCTCCTTCTTTCCTTTATTCTAGTATTGAAATACTCATTTATCGATACTACACCATATACTCTATATTACATTCTTACTAACTAGTACTATTAGGTTAGCGCTTCTATCCATATCTCATAACTGTGAAATTCATTTCTCACGAGCGCTTTATATAGTTGTGGCATGTCATGCAAAAACGAACCATTCGCTCTATTTATCACATGGACTCCACACAATCACTCAGGGACCTGTTCAAAGAAAAGTAATTCTCGCTCTTACTTCTCAGTATATTTATGAGAACAAAATGTACGCTCGCAAAAATATAAAGTGGTTTTCAAACTTTAGCGAAAATCTTAGAAGCAAAAATAAGTTACGTATGCCGGCACATCGGCTTGCTAAGACTACTTGTAGGTATTTTCTTGTAAATTATATTGAATTCTACAACAAATTGCCCGGAAATAAAAACAAAAAAAAAGTTCACGAAAAACTGTTCCGCCCTTTCCTAATAATGTCTTCACAAGGCCCTTCAAAAATACTCTCTTATAAAAAGCAATATTGTAGATTGATTAATATGTCCAAAATGTCCGGAAATAATTCAGTATTCCTTCTAAATCTTTAATTCTACCAATTGGCATTGTAATATTTGATTGTAATATCGAATTAACAATTTGAAAAGAAAAACAGAGAGTGAGATTCGCAAGTTTCTTCTTCGCATAGTAGAGTTAGGACGTATCAAAACTGCCCGAATGGGTAACCTCTTCACGCATTTCTTGAAGGATTCCATGCTGTAGTCTCTTGGAAAAACCTCGGCTGCGAGTTCATTCCACAGCTTGAGAGTTCTCGGAAGAAAACTTCTCTGAAACCGCACAGTACGCGACCATTGCTGTTCCAGAGTGTGAGGGTGAACTACTCGCCGTCGGCGAGCGGTGCGGTTATAAAACCTCCACCTTACAGAAAATCGCAGCCAAATAACAACTTTTTGGTGGCTGTTGTTGTCTGATTGCGAGTGAGTGAGATTATCAATAAACATTCTGTATTGCAAGTGTTCATAGACAACGGTAACCACTTTGCATCAGGTGGGCCGTATACTTGTATGACCCTCAACACTGTATAAAAAGCCAGACAAGTGTCGGGCCACCCACAATGTAGGGTTCCGTAGTTTGCCCATCACCATAATTCGGACTAAGAAGAGGACTTTTTCTTGTTTGATACTATGAAAATTATCACTTTTATTCTACCACTTTGTCGGCGTGACTTCAAATTATCCATGCCAAATTACAGCTTTCTAGTATGAACTAAGCTGCGGACAGTCGGACGGACAGGTTGAAATATAAAGATTGTTGACTACGGAACTCTAAAAAGAACCTAGACGACTAAATGTAATATCTGTACTACACAATCTCAGCAGTTGAACGGTCTTTATGAGTCGCCACACAGCCAGTGTCACCGCCCGTTAAACAGAGATTAACTTCGCAGCCTAGCCGTAACCATAAATTACGTTTATGAGTACCGCCACTTCTAAATTTTTGTCTCGCTGACAAAATTTGTTGTTGTTCAACAAGGAAATTTTAAGGTTGCCCTTCATCCGCAGCTGGCTGTGGGTTTATGAGATACCGTGATGGTACAGTAGAGATATAAGCGGATGGGCAATTGATATGATTCGATTCGTGCTTCTACTTAACGTTATCTCGTTCCCAACACATTTAGGATTGGCGAAGTCTGCTAGCTTTTTTTTTATACTACGTCAGGGGGGCATACAAGCCACAGCCTACCCGATGTAAAGCCGGTACCGTAGCCTATTAACGCTTGCGATATATTAAGTATCACTCGCGCGATGCCTCCTCTGCTGCTTACACAGCAAATCCTTGGGAGCTTACTGGTGACCTCACTCACACGCAGGAACACAACAACCCTCTAGGGAGTGGTTATTAGGCTGCGGTTTTCTGTTAGAGAGAGGTACTTCCCCAGACGGGCTGCTTTGATGCGCCCTACCTCTCTTAAGATCTAAGAGAAAATCATAACTTTCCTATTAAGTTAGGTCTTTCAATGATATTGATATAATTTCTTGGACGTGTGGATTTCCTCACGGTGTTATTCTTCACGCCTGCAAGTGATAATTACAAATATGTACATAAATCCGATTACATGATTTGAATCCGATAACATTTTGCAGCCCGTCTGAGGAAGTACCTCCACCTCACAGAAAACCGCAGCCAAATATCAGCTCCCTAGAGGGTTGTTCTGTTACTGCGTGTCAGTGAGGTCACCAGTAAGCTCCTAAGGAGTTGCTGTGTAAGCAGCAGAGGAGGCATCGCGCGAGTGATATTTATTATATAACAAGCGCTAATATGCTACGGTAACTACTTTACATCAGGTGGGCCGTATGCTAGTATGCCTCCCGACCTTGTATAAAAAAAAATGAATTTAGTGGTACATGGTTATTACGCTGGTTCTTTATCCACAAGGCTGTCAATGATTCCTGCAAAAGACAAATACGAGTATGTCTACGACACGTCGGTTTCTCTTGGACTGGGTGATTTATATACATTATAAATAATTATAATAGTATATTGTACAACTAGTGCGATTAAGTAAGTAAGTGAGTGCGCTCATTCGCTCGAGTGGGCAATCGACAACATCGCACGAGTTGCAGATACTATTTTTTATTACGAATATCGGAACTATTCCGTCTTCCAAAATTGGGGTCCAGGGGCGTTATTCTTTTATTTTTCTCGTAAATTTCCGTGCGCCTAGTTTACTTGTTGCACTCAAATGGAGTGTGGTTTACTCAAAACTCATGTTGTAATTTTAAAATGGGCAAATAGCGACTTATCACCCGTAACAACGGGCGCAAAGATATTACTTATACCGCATGAGTAATAAAAAAAAAAAACAGCGCGCTTAAGCCTTTTTATAATTGCCAACGCTCGAGTTATACGCTAGGGCTTGTCAGTGCAAGATCCCGTCCGGCGAGCGGTGCACTACATGACAGAACATAATCACTTCTTCCGAGGGTCTAGCCTCGACCGATTTCACTGTAAGTGAACTTTGCTGAAAGTCGTATATTGGCGAGTATTGGTCCGATTTCGAATGTTTTTTTACAATTTATCCTACTGCTTATATCTGTCAACTGTGACGCTGGTGAGTTAACTAAAAATTAATTCTGGCTATACTCGTAAATCTATTTTTGTCTGGCGCTGTCTTAGTATCACCATCATTCTATGAAGGACGTCCTTTGTTGTATATTCGGTATGCCATAATAAAGTTTACCTAGCCTGCCATTTTCTTGATATTAACGTTTGGGTTTCTTTTATAACAACACATCATCATTCGTTTATTTGAACACATCATTATTAAATATCTAGCTATATATTTATGCCGCGTCCCTTGCAGAGTAGAGAGATAAAATAAATTTGAATTGTAATTTATTTCTCTTCATGTATTATGAAAAAATATATATATTTAGCTGGATGTTGCCATCAAAGATTTCATGATCAATTCATTCAAGAACGATTCAATCATATACACGTCTTCTTCTTAGCGTTATACCGTTTCCTAAATCCGATGGGCGGGGTCCGCTACCTAAGCCTAAGGATTTGGCGAAGATACTGACAGTCATAAAGAGCGACAGCCATCAGGCTTCTTAGGTTACGTCCCACATCCTATGAAATATAATTTCTTGGATACGCGGATTTCTTCACGATGTTTTTTATCACCACCGAGCAAGGGATGACTACAAATATGAATTTAGTGGTACATGGATATTACGATACGATATGTATATGACGAGTTCAGTGGCGCAGTGGTGAAACGCGCTGTTACGCTACTTTCACACCAACGCGGATTCGTGGATTCGATTCCCACACAGTACAAACATTTTGTGTGCATGAACATGTATGTCTGTTTGTATTGGTCTGGTTATTTTCTATGTTTAATAAGTATATATTTACAAAAAAAAAATGTATTTGCTTCGCTTACTTTGGGGCTAGGTGGCGGTGTATAATTTAAATAAATAATAATTGGACCGGCAATATTAAAAAAAGAAGATATATGTACATAAATCCGAAAACGCCAATTCAGTGATGGCTACACCGGGTTTAAAACCACGGACCGTCGCGTCGCATATTAGGACGGTTCTTTATACACTGGACACTTTATCCACTGCTCTAGTAATAATATACATTCCAAGAGCATAATTGACGCGCTTAACCGTTGCACTCTCCTACCCACATGTCATGTTTGACTTGTCCTTAACTATACAGTTCCATAATTCACATCGTTTCGTCTTGAATATCAACATATTTATTGTGAGATATTTAAACAAGACAACAATTTCAAGAAACAATATGTACAGTCTCTGATCCTCCTCACTGACACAGAAAATTACAGAGAAAACAAAGAGAAAAAAGAAAGAAAAAAAAACATAGAAATTAACTAAAATAACTAAGGCAATTTGATTGGGCTACTCACTTTTGCTTCTGTTGCTCAATAATAAATAAATTGTGTTGATATTAATCATCAGCATGTGTAAAAAGAACACGCATGAATCCGTCAAAGTTGCAGCCACCTGTCGCCTGCGTATCCACCTCTGAAACACAATGAATTTTGTTTCAGTAGGTGGATAGGTTACTAAGGCTGTCCTGGTTGCTCTAATCGTCTCTGCGACCCGTGCTTTGCCTCTACACATCATTATGTTAGAATGTTATGTTACGAATATAAATTAAGTTACGGCGCATCAAACTAGTTCGTTTGGGGAAGTACCTCCACCTCACACAAAACCGCAGTCAAATAACAAACTCCCCGGAGGGTTATTGTGTTCCTGCATGCCAGTGAGGTCAGCAGTAAGCTCCCAAGGAGTTGCTGTGTTAGCAGCAGAGGTGGCATCGTGCGATTGATACTTGATGGTTTAACCAGCGTTTATAGGCTACGGTGACCACTGTACATCAGGTGCGCGGCTACGGGTCGACGGTTGAAGTTATTTACGACAATTAAGTTGCCTAATATCAGGGTCGTGATAGCCTAATGAATAATGCACGAACCTATTAACCGTGGTACCTGGGTCGTATACTGGTGTGGGTATGTACCATTAAATTCGTGTTTTCGAATGAATTATTGTACATATTTGTAATTACCACTTGCTCTTGCTTGAAAGCATGTTTTTTTTTATACCACTAAGGTGGCAATCAAGCATACGGCCTGCCTGATGTTAAACAGTCACCGTAGCCTATGGATATTTGCAACACCAGAGGCGTCACTCATGCGTTGCCGACTCTCTAAAAACCTCTTCACGCATTTCTTGAAGAACTCCTTGCTGTAGTCCCTTGGAAAAACCTCGGCTGGGAGCTCATTCCACAGCTTGAGTGTTCTCGGAAGAAAACTACTCTGGAACCGCACCGTACGCGACCATTGCGGTTCAAGCGTGTGAGGGTGAACTCCCCGCCGTCGGCCAGCGGTGCGGTTATAAAAAGTAGCTGTCGGCATCATTTCGAACAACTCTTCAGAACACAACCCGTTGTACAATCGGTAGAACACACAAAGGGATGCAAAGTCTCTCCTTAAACTCAAGGGTTCAATACTGTGTGTAAGCTTAGGATTGTCTACAATTCTCACAGCTCGTCTTTGAATCGAATCACACGGTCCAAGCTGGTATCCAGGTGCTCCCGCCCAAAGGTGACTGCAGTACTCCAAGTGCGGTCTGACTTGAGACTTATATAATATAAGTCTTTGCCCCGCACTGAAGTACTGCTTAGCCCTGTTGAGCACACCAAGTTATTTCGACGCCAGCTTGACCTTCTCCTCCAGGTGATTGGTGAGAAAACTAAGACGTCCAAGAACTTATATTTCGAAAGACTTGTAATCTAACCCAAGAAAGGTGTAGTCAATATGTTTACCAGTAACTTAGAATTAGTGGACTTATCTAATCCTAACTGGGAAACGCGATAACACTACGAAGACAAATGCTGCCTAATATTAAACTTTCAACTCATGTAAGAAATCTCAGCTACGCGTTGTATCGAAAAAGCTACTACCTACCGCTTATTTAAAAAAAATCTTGAACAAATTTAAGGCAGGAGTTAATTTATCATTCCATATTTTTCTTTTCATCTTTGCCATTGTAAAATATTACATTTTTGTTTCATCTTAGTTGTTCTCAAAGCTTTTTTTAATTTCCTCGCAGCTTTTGTCTCACGAACGCAACGCGACTATAAAAGTCGCTGCACCTGCACTCAACAAACTAGTTTTTCCATTGTCATTATGGAGCCCATAAAACAACAAGTAAAGTGCAAGCATAGTGAGTGAACCATCGGCGCAGAGCGGTGGCCGCATTAGTACTAATGGGCTTATGATGTCGGCCCTTCCTTCCTGTCTAGCCACAGTCACACCTCCGTGCAACCTTTTACACAACAATGACCTGGACATAAAACATATGTTAAGCAACTGTAAACAATGTTAGTGCTTATTTTTATACATCGAGAAGCATATTAGCATACGGCCCACCTAATATAAAGTGGTAGGAAGTGTCGCGTTGCCCTATACCTATACAGCAACTTCTCAGAAGCGTACTGATAATCTCACTCGCAGGAACACAATAACCTTCCGAGTAGTAAATTTAGCTACGGTTTTTTGGAAGATGGAAGTACTTCCCAAGGCTGTTGTACTTCACATTGCGTAACGGCTGTCATCAATCAATAACAGCCGAGACCAAAGACTTATCGTGCCCTCCGAAGCACGGTAAAACTCGAGACAACTAAACCCACCCATAGTACCTGCGGTCGGTGCTGCCTAACATGCGTTTTTGATTAGATATGCACATCGACCATCTAAGAATCCAAAATTGTGGGCCATCGAGCTCCACAATTTTATTATTGTATCCTGCCAAAGTGTTCTCAACTCGTATTATAGAAAAGAATTTTAGGGACTGGCATTATAACGCTCAAGATCTGTCTGAAGATCTGTCTGTGATCTGCTGACAACGACACTTTTCTTCACGACACCTTTTGTCACCTTGAGCACTAATGCAGGTCGCATTACTGCTTTTACGCGCTACGCGTAAGAGATCTAGTGTTAAATAAAGAGCGGAACACTGCACTCAAAGTTAATGTCACATAGATACGTGAAACTTGGTCTGACGGCATGAGTTCGACCGTACAGAAAGTACCGTGGTTTTGTATAATTTAACAAAGTGATGGTGATGGTATTACAAACTTGCAAGTGACTACACTCCCACTACAGCAATTCAATAGACTATATCATACATCGTTCTAATATTACATATTTTTTTCAAGCTTCTGGCTTTCTACTAGGAAATTTTAAATGAGTATACTGTATTTAAACTTAGCTGCCGGAATAGCAGCTGCATTAGCATTAACCCGCCCTCAGGAGCTCTTATGACCAACGTGTTGACAATCAACTTTTAGGGTCGGTAACGCATGAGTGACACCCCTAGTGTTGCAAATGTCCATAGGCTACGGTAACTGCTTACCATCAGGTAGACCGTACGCTTATAAAAATTAGTCATTTCTTATTTTTTTAAATGCTTCATTTATGCGTCACTTGAGAATTCTGATGATAAAAATGATAAAAAATCTTGAATGCATGCCAGTTGCATTGACGTAGGTAGATTTTAAACAATGCAAGGTTAGACCGGTTCATAACTAATAATTAGTTGACGTGTTGAATTTAAATCGCCAAAGGATTATCATGACCATATCGGTTAGGTGCATGGCAAGAACTCAATGTGTGTTTGAAGAGGCAGATTGCCTTGCAGAACTAGGTTGTATATAATGGGTCTAAACGGAGTAAGTAGAATTGTATTTTTTTAATGGCGAAATGTCCTTGTCCGGTTATACAAAACTAATCACTAAATAATAGGCCGGTTTAGACATCTCTGTTATTTTTCTGAGGACTACATTTTCTTTTGTCTCAAGTTATGGACTAGGGCAATAACATCAATAAAATAATAAATCGTCACAATGGTGTTTCATTAAAGTATATTCCTGTGAAAGTCACTATTTAATCAAAAAACAATTAACAGAATGTTAAAATCGGAACAGAATAAGGATGAAGAGCCAATTCATTATTTCTAAAAATGGTCTTATTTGTTTTTTTTTGTAATAATGCATTCCAAAATAATGCATTATATGCAAATAGTAAAAAATTGAAATAATAATAAAGGATTATAAATTTAAAATTTTTGAATTGATTTCTGATGAAAATTGTTTATCTAGGTGTCTCTGATTCCCGATTTGATTGGTTATACACAACATCCCTAGTTATACCGCGTTTACATGTGTTATAACAGAGCTATTCAATTGTGATAAGACGGGTTTATACTAGCGAAAAGGGCGACAGAGTTCAGTTATAGTCGCCGATTTTATTTTCTATTTCTGGATAGTTCGCGCTGTTAACATGAAATATTCATGTAAAATATGAAGCATATATCGACTAATCTAAAATATTGTACATTTTAGATTAGTCGATATATGCTTCATATTTTACATGATTGTAGCGCTTAAGGACGGACCTTTTCGAATTGTATGAAAAGAACTGTACCTATGTTCCGAGGATTTTTCTGTTGTCGTATATCTCGCGGGTAATGACGCCTTTTTCAGTCGTTTAAATATTTAAACGACTGAACGAGTTACACTCAAACTATTCTTATGCTTACACTTAAAATCGTGAAACTGTCACACGCGCGAGGATGCTAACAATACATACGAAAAGAAGCAGATTTTAATAGGTTTTAATTGGAGATTATTCTGACTCAACTCGACAATTAAATGACCAAAAATTAACACTAATCCTCATAATTTTAGCGTATTCGCTTAATAACAGTTGTTCAAATGACCGAGAACCCATTAAATGCATAGCTACTTGGTCCATTTTCTGTATACAACAGTAGTAAAAAAGATAATACTTTATTTAAATAATTATGTAAATAATAATGTTTGAATATGATTTTTCGTGTAGTTAAAATTACTCACATAGCGAATACAAGTTTAAAACTAACAATACACCATTGTTGATATCAAACGTGACTTAGTTATAAATATTTGCTCGTTTTCTACAGCAAACTTCTCAGACTACATAACAATAAAAGACCTTAGTTATTTACAATAAAAAAAGTGTGTCGACGACTGGAGTTTACTCCTTACTAACGATAGTTATGATATGTTCGAATAAAAAAAAGTGGGTAAATAAACGCATCGACTAAAATAATGAGAATAAAATTTATATTATTCATAAATGTGAACTATAGACTTACGAATGAATTTACGACGAGCTCGGTGGCGCAGTGGTGAAACGCGCTGTTACGCTACTTTGACACCAACGCTCGTGGGTTCGATTTGCACACAATACAAACATTTGTGTGCATGAACATGTCTGTTTGTCTTATCTGGGTATTTTCTGTGTATAATAAGTATGTAATTACAAAAAAAAAATGTATTTACGTAGGTATGTTTATCAGTTGTCTAGTACCCATAACACAAGCTTCGATTACTTTGGGGCTCGATGGCGCTGTGTAATTTGTCCGACAATATATATTTAACTAACTTCATACACGTCTTTTTCGGATTCTTCTTCATTACCACTCGAATCAATTTCTTTTATATTTTCCAATGTTGTTTTAACTTTAATCATTTGATGATTTGTTTAACGGTACATAAAATATACCAAGCTTTTTAATAGCAGGCACGCACACACGCGTACTAACACACGTGCAACGCTCGGTCCCTGTAATAAACACTGTATAATGCTTTCCATCTCATTCTCATTTTGACGAGCTCAGTGGCGCAGTCTTGTCAGCTCAATGGCACGACTTTGACACCAATGCTCGTGGTTTCGATTACCACACAAGACCAAAATTTGTGTGCATGAACAAGTCTGTTTGTCTTGGTCTAGATGTTTTAAGAGAGGTAGGGCGCATCAAAGCAGCACGTCTGTCTGTCAAAACCGCCGGTAAATAACAACTCCCTAGAGGGTTGTAATGTTCCTGCGTGTGAGTGAGGTTACCAGTAAGCTCCTAAGGAGTTGGTGTGTTAGCAGCAGAGAAGGCATCGCGCGAGTGATACTTAATGTATTAATGTATGCCTTGCGATGTTGTATAAAAAAAACTCAGTTAATTCCTATAGATACTTCTATCTCATTCTCTGTTACGTCAAATCCTACAGATGTATATGTAAGAAACATATCTTTTTAAGCGGACGAGCGTAATAACATTATTTTTTGTTAACGCATTCACTTGATTTTACTCCTCATAAAATTTCCGTACCGGGCCTTCTAACTCAAAATGGTTTTTTAAGGAGTATATTTCAATAACTGTACCGCATGCTCAAGAAACTATATTTCGAAAAACGTGTGACCTTATCTAGGAATGATCTGGTCTCCCCTCTGGTTGTGGAGGTCTGACGGCAGTCGTTCCATATAAAAATCAGTATCTTCGCCAAATCCTTAGGTATTGGACTAATGGATTAGAAAACGGAGTAATGTTCAGAAGAAGAAGAAATAGCTCCAATCCAGTCGCCATCTTACTTACTAAAACTTACTAGAAAATTGTATTTTTATTCAGATTATATATCTTTGATATAACTAGACGCCCTGTACTTCAAATAAAATATTCATTTCCGAAATAAAAAGAAAATAAAGCAACTTATTTCATTAAACACAATCAAATTAAAAATAAACGTAACTTCAAATGCCCGAGAGCAACCAATAAAGGAATAGGAAAAAATATTAAATAAATCTTCCCGTCATAACATCCCAGGCAGCCTTCCATTTAACTGATTCTGAACATCTACTGTTTACATTCTTACATAGTTTATGTTTGTAATTGTCACGAGACATACTACTTTTCAACTTCGGTAGAGAGTAAAGTTACGAGTATTTTAATAATAGTGACTCGACAGTCACTATTAAAATAACCTTATTAGTATTAAGTATACCTTAGTCTTCACTCAGACTTAAGCGATGACTATAAAGAGTTATTTAATAGTGATGAATCATCACTCAATCAATCATCAAAACCAAATCATCACTGATGATATAGTTTTATTGAAAGTCGTTGAAAGCGTTGCGTGGAATATATATACATTTCAACGTGCTTTTATTAGATCGGTCTTTGTGTATGTACTATGAAAAGAAATTAATCAATTCTAAATTGTTACATGATCATAAAACTTGGCTAGTAGTAGTTGACATGATAATACATTAGTATGGTATATTATTTAATGTACCATACTATTGTGTTATGACAGCACCATGTAGCTGGTCTGATGATGGAGACGAAGAACCAGTCATTGGTTAATAAATAAGTCGATTTAGCTTGAGCAGAGGCGAGTGAGGTATGTAAGGATCGAGTCACGTGGCGCCCGGTTCTCTCTGCCTACCCCGTAAGAGATTTGGCGTAAAGTTATAGATAGATAGATAGATTTAGCTTGATTCCAACTTGTCGAAATTCGAGATTGGTGTTTTTTAGTTTTTAAATTTATCTCCTAATATATGTAAAATTAGTGCGGATACATCAATTTTAAGATAAGGATAAATATCGTAACAATAAAATGTCTAATTGTGTGTTAAATAATTTCGGGTTTGCTCTATTTTTTTATTTATGAATTCTAGAACTTCATCCATGCTAATATGATACTTAAATGCGAAAATAGTTATCTGTTTATTACCTGTTCACGACTAAACGCCTGAACATAGTGGAATTTAAGAATGAGGTATTCTGGAACATGATTGAAAATTTACGCTAATTATTATTAATACTGGAGGAAAGATGGAATATATTTTGAAATTTTTTTTTTTATAATTATGTATATATTGTGTACTAATAGATTTTTTTGTCTTTCGTTCCAGGTAAGCAGATGTACTTACGTGTAAGAACAAGTTAAGGTTAAGTTAACATTCTCCCTGGATAGTTGTTTTGTTCCTGCGATTACGACTAGTACATACGGAGTTATTGTGCCAGCACTGGGAGTAATATCGCACTAGCGATACTTCTAGTATTGCAAGCGATCATATCATAATCGCTCACATTATGCGGGCCTTCCTATTGCTTGTTTTCTCCGTAAGTAGTACAAAAAGGTATTAAGAACAGCTGAGTAACTAAACACCTATTCTTATGCATAATTGAATGTGAGTGCGTAGATCATTGGATTCTCTACATCTAATTTCATATCAATCCATGCTCCCCCCATTTATTGGATTCGAGTCTCCCCTCTCCTAACTGGGCGTAGAGCACGCTACGCTACGCTGCTACAATGAGAATTGACGGTAGCTAGTGCTGTCAAGTCGCCTAAACGCCACTGACTTGACGTCACTTTCGCTTGAGATACTACCTATCTTATACAATACACAATTACAATATTAAATATATATATATATATACAATATGATAGACTTATTTATCATAAACTCTTCAAAAGTGACATCAAGTCATAGACAAGCTACGCATACATATTTGTCCGCTTATAACGTGCATCGACTCTATTAAGCTTCTTGATCGAGTTTTGTTCATACTCGTACTTACCCGATAAGTCTCACGTCACGCTGTGGACAGTACTTTTTGTACTGTCTTCAGCATGATGTGGGACCCACACCAAACATAAAATTTTAGACTGTAAGACTGACCGTCATCTTTATAACCCAATCCACCTTATTAGTTAGATAGGTAGCAACCAACTCACAAACAAACAAAACAATATAATCAACCTCACCTGCACTTGATGCACCCTGCCCAGCAGACGAGTTCTGGCAAGTGAATGCAAAATAACATTTAATAAACGACCAAGCTCACCTTCATCTTACTGAAAACCGCGGCGAAGTAGCAACTACCTAGAGGGTTGTTGTGTGTATGTGATACTTCTACATTACAAGCGTAAATAGGCCATACAGTAATCTTCCTATCTATCCAAATCCTAGTTTGCCTCCCACTCACACATAAAAACTTAACTGACTAAACCAATTAAGAAAATCGAGTTTACAATGTTCGCGAGTAGATGCAATGCCTTCCCTTAACCCTTCGTTGGTAAAATTATCCATCTACCTACAAACAAAATAAAGATAAACTATCCCCTGAAAATGAATGAAGGTAAGTTTAGCGAGTTTGCTAGGGATTGAGAAGTTTCACAACTTCTAATGCAGCCGAGTTTTCAAACGCTGCTGTAGTCTGTACTCCTTTGAAGTGCTCTGTACCGATACCCAATGTTATGTTAACTCTATTTGCAATATAAACTTTCTAAACAAACTTTGATCTATGAAGCTGTATCCTTTATTCAAAATTTTGCGCACTGGTTATTACGAGTGCTTACAGCAGTACTTACACTTCAGTTCTTGTCAATTGCTATCTCTGCAGATAAAAATGTAAATCACTTGTCCAAAAACTAAAATGTCTAAAAATTCTAATTTTTGACACTACAATACATTTTTTTTTTGTTTTTACGCCGGACGTAAACGACGACCCACAAAAGAAAGAGTAAACCACTAAAATGGTACATTAGTCATTCTTCTGAAGGGAGGCTTCTGGTACCTATCCGTTGGGAAGGAGGTGGTGGACTCTCATGACTACTTTTACGGACGCCGTACAAATTATGTCAGATACTTACTCACTAAACACCACCTAGACTTCCTTTAGCCGGGAAGGCTTTAAAGGCTACAACGGAGGCGATCGTCCCAAGGCAAGCGGGGCGACGCAAACGTCACTCAGTTACAGAGCATACGCATAGAAAAACGACGGTGTGCCTTGAGGAGACCGCCGCCACTGCTACCTATCTAACTAATAATAGCAACCACGGTGTGCTCAGTTGAAGAACTTTCCCCCTAAGGAGGCTTCGGTCGCTACAAAGAGATCCAAAGCTCTCGAACGTTGATTAGGTGGATCTGATAAGACACTTCGCGGCCTACGTACTTGGTATCTGGAAAAAAAGCGGCGAAGGCGGGTCATATACCGGTCCCCTTTAGATGAAAGGATTACGATACAATACATTAGATTCGGGGAGGATTGTTTATTAACCAGACTAAGCCGCAGCAACTCTAGAGCAGCTCTAAACCTAGTTTTGAGTAATTCAAATAATAATAATAGTACTGTACTAAGATCAAGAAACACGTTACATACTACCTAATGTAGTTGGAAATACATCATCATACATTCTAACATGACACTTTATTGAAGTATGTGTCAAAGTGTAAAGTTCCATTGATGGTGAATGTTTAGAGGACCCGTGTTATAGTTTATAATATTTTATCATATAAATAAATAAATAAATATTGTCGGACAAATTACACAGCGCCACCTAGCCCCAAAGTAAGCGAAGCTTGTGTTATGGGTACTAGACAACTGATAAACATACGTAAATAATTTTTTTTTTGTAAATACACACTTAATATACATAGAAAATACCCAGACCAATACAAACAGACATGTTCATGCACACAAAATGTTTGTACTGTGTGGGAATCGAACTCACGAGCGTTGGTGTCAAAGTAGCGTAACAGCGCGTTTCACCACTGCGTCACCGAGCTCGTCATATGAGAAGCTTACAATCATCTTTATAGCAAAAGAATTCGATATGTCACTCGTGTGTTGCGCTGCTAATGACAGCAACTTCTAACACAACAAACTTCCCGACAGTTGTTTTTATGGTGCGGTCGTATGTGACGTGGAGGTACTTTCCCACTCGGCCTGCTTTGGTGCGACCTATATCTCTTTTGTATATACGAGTATGTTGTGTATATAACACGCAATATGTTATAACATGGTAATACTTTTAGTGTAATTTAATCTAACCTGTTTTGTGAGTTTCCACCAGAAATAGTTGATACAAATTACGCCGGCCGGCACCCACACACTACCGTTACCGATGTATGTCATCGCTGCCACCGATTCTTTTTACTTCGGCTGCTGCGATCATCATCGCAAGCGCTTTTAATCTTGGAAATCTTGAGGGTTGCTATATATGAAAAACTTTAAAATCCAAACTCTACACGAGCAGCGGGAAACATCTATACCTATACAGATAAATAAAATTGTAGTGTCTGTTTGTAATATTAAAATAAAAGCTTTTTACTAAATGTATATGGATGTATACACGTTACATATACCAAAATGAATATTTTTGCAATTTTTGTCTGTCTGTCTGTCTGTGTTTACTCCGACTAATCTTTGAAATAGCTGGACCGATTTTGACGGGACTTTCACTGGCAGATAGCTGATGTAATACGGAGTAACTTAGCCGAAGTTTTACTTTTATTTTAGGAATTTGATTTATTTTTATAATTAAATAATAAAAAAATAATTATTCCGCGCGGACTTAGTACATAATACACATCTATTATTATTTTGCTGTTCGCTATTTTACTCTGCTTATTTAGGTAACTTCTAATCAAATCAAATAAATAAAATTATAACTGAACAATAACTTTTTTGTTAAATTCCGCGCGGGCGAAATCGCGGGCACAGCTAGTAATAAATATATACTTCAATTTTCTTTACTTTACTCTATTTACAATGGACATATGTTATACATGTGTATCTAGCTTAACCATCCGGGTCAGGCTAGAGTGCGTGCAGCCACACCCTCGCATGCCCTCACAGTGGGGTTTCTTTATCAAATATGCTTAACCCCAAGCCTACATATAATGCAGCCATTATATTACTGCGGTGAAATTTTATGTCTTTATTTTGAATCCGTTATTATCAAATGTACTTACGTGTTATATTTAGCGATCCGTACTGCAATTGAGTAACTCTTCGTGCTGAAGGACCTGTGCCAGTTCAGTCGAATATCGTTTAAATTTTGACGAGCGCAGTGGTTAGTAACGCTACTTTGACACCACTGCTCGTGTTTAGCAAACCTTTGTGTGGATGAATATATCTGTTTATCTTGGTGTGGGTGGTCAAATAAAACTCCCAAAATGGTTGTTGCGAGTGAGCGAGGTCACCAGTAAGCTTCTAAGGAGTCACTGTGTCAGCAGCAGAGGTGGCATCGCACGAGTGATAGTTAATGTATTGCAAGCGTTCATAGGTTGGGGTAACCGCTTGACATCACGCAGGCCTTATGCTTGTATACAAAAATGCAGTCGATGTATATAAAAATACGATTTTCTAGTAAATTTGGCCCCGGTAGTAGAGGAGCTTAGCTTCTTTAAGACTTGGAATGCAAATCAATACTGACTTTTCTGTTAACCTTACTAAATTACTCCATAAACATGTAAGGAGTCTACTTGCCCTACCAGAGCCTGAGCTCTTTTGCGTTTGCATGATAATATGAAAACATCTTGAAACAAACAGACATGTTCATCCATACAAATGTTTGTTCTGTGTTGGAATCGAACCTACGAGCGTTGGTGTCAAAGTAGCGTTACTAACCATTACGACACCGAGGTCGTCAATTGTTTCCATAATGAGGTTAAGACAGCCTGCAAAATCATCACTGTATAAATAAGCAATTGAATAGATTCTAAACAGACTTTTTTCCTAGCATTGTCCCTTTTGCTAATCCATTAGTATTGACGGGGCCTGCTACCTAAGCTGCAGCGACTACCGTCAGACCTCCATAACCGAGGGAAAAACGAGACCATTCTTTCGAAATATAATTTCTTAGACATATATATATTTCCTAACGCCATTTTCTTTCAACGACAAGCAAGTGCTCATTGCAAATATACACATTAATCCGAAAACATGAATAATTATGATAGATTAGAGAGCCGACCCGGCTTCGAATAGGTGGATAGATAAAATAACAACAAAAGAAATATAGATTATAGGCAGTATGATTTCACTTCCCACTGCGACCCGAGTTTCTCTCTGTGTTTTCGTCGCGTGCCACTCGTTGCGAATTACTGCAGTGCCCACATAATGAAGAGATATCACGACACGAAATTACTGAGATTTGCCGGCAAAAGCTGGAGATACTTAGTTCTTATATAAACAGCCTTATATATGATAGACAGGTTAAAATATTGACAAATTATATGTTCGTTTCCATTTCTATTATTTTAACTTACCAACTCTCCCCACCTTCATCGGAGCAGATTTCGCTTTCTCGGGAAAATATTCAAACAGGCTTGTACATTTCAGCTGAATGATCACCGTTTCACATCTCAACTTAATCTCTCTGCTTACACATTTAAATATCTATACAGATTGATATGCACGAAAAAAAAAATTAATACTATAAATAACATAATATTGAACACAACCAGGGATATAAATATGTACAAATCTGAAACCGATAGAAATATTTTGTACTTATTTGTAAAGAAGTAAGTATAAAAGTGAAATACGTTGATTGCGTCGTATTACTTCTTTTGAAATACTTTTTTATTACAATGTCGTCCTCTATTGTCATTATATCCAGCCACATTTACGTACTGTCAGAAAAAAAATAAAGCATACATTTTTTATTAATCCAGTGAGATGAATTTTCAGGTAATGAAGTCGGGGATGTGACAAAAATAACTTATTCCATGCATACATATTGTATATTTTTAACACAATAAGAGGCAATTAGCGGCATAATTATGCCTTTTGCAGACGTTGTATTTCAACAAATAATAATTTTAACATTTTTTAGCTCTTAGTAATTGCATTTACGAAAATATGAAGCTCTTTGTGTAGCTTTATAATTATTATTTCGTCAATGTAATTAATCGGAAAACATTTTAAACATGTCGAACAAAGGACTTGTTCATTCGGAACTTAATCAATTACATTATTTGAACGCGTCCGCATCGTTATAGACACAGAGAGGTAATATCGTCAGCATTTTCAGCTGGACGCCAGGATGCCACTTTTGGAGTATAGGTGCTAGATGACGTTGGCAGATGTTATCCTGTCTCAACGAAGATAAGAAAACCGCTAAAATGCTTTTCTATGAAAAGATACCTGGGTATTTAACAGTAGACTCTTTGCTGACTTTCATTTCAAATAGTTCTTTATTTTCGTTCTTTGTTCACTAGACTGTCACTGCTCATACCTAATATGAATCTTTGTAAATATCTAATTATTCTAATTATTGACGAAACGCGCTGTAACATTATTTAGACACCAACGCGAGCAAACATTTGTGTGCATGAAAATGTCTGTCTTAGTCAGGATCCAAAGTTCCAAATCAAAAAGATTAAAAGCAAAAGGTGGTATAGACCTTTCTTCATTGAATTGTACACGGTTTGTGTTAGAAGTACCTAAATAATATAATACTCGTGATAATGTTCACGCAACTACAACAAACACCTACCGCATTCTTTAAATTCAACTCTATACACAAATTCACGCGCCATCAAATGATTACTTTCCATGTTAAAGTCAGATATTTTAAAGGAGTTTCCGTGGTGCATTTATGACGATTCCTATGAAACTATATTATCTACGGAATGCGAGGATTGTTGCGACACGTATAGCACTAGCAAAGGATTTACGTTTCTTAACGACGATGAAGGAGATGTGCACAGAGTACATTGCTGCCTTCAGACAGCGTGATTATGATTAAATCATTAAACACAGCCTAGCGTTGTCAAACGCATATACTATATAAATTTTAATACCCTGTCGTCTTTATTTACTGTGCTTCTGTAGTTTTTGAGATACCTTCTCAAGAGCAAAGTAAAATGCAGAGCGAGATGGTGTAACCGTTTGGAGTACTATCTATCTATGTTGTGGCCTATTCCATATTTTGTGATGTACCTAAAAACCTTCATTTTATTTTTTGTCGAGGCAGAGTTTTTAGGTTGAATAAACAGAATAACTGAATTCCTGCGTCGTTTGCTCGATTTCTCGTCTGCTGTCCCTTTCCCATTAGACCTTCATTTAAATATTCATAGGCAATAAGATAATATCCATAAATATTTATTTAGGACATTTTTTATAGCGAGAAAGATAATTTCTGCAGAATAGCAAATCAAAATTTGACGCAGACGGAAGATATCGATAAATTAAAACAAGGTTAAAACCTGTTAAACCCAAAATCATTACAAATTATACAGGCATAAATCAATCTAAAAAGATGAATGGTGGTGAAGGTGTGTTCCGTTGCGTTCCTTGAAGCCGTTGACCCCTCAATCCATCTGGTGTACGTCAATGATATCGATCAGTATAGCGAGGATAGATGAGACAGTATCTGAAATCTATTTAAGTAATCGATTCGAGAAAACGCACAGAGAAACTACGGGTGCAACAGATGAAAGAAGCTAGCAGAGGAGGAACTAAAGAATACTAAAGCTATTTAAAATATTTGTGACTTTGTTTTTGCGTTTTAAATGTTATTAATTTGAAACATAAACGTGCACATCAAGCTTGACACTTTGATCTTTGCACCATTCTTATTCCATAAGCGATAAGAGTTGCAATCGCACTTTGAGTGTCAAGCGTCGTCTGGTCTTAGCTGTACAAGTAGTCTTACTTGATTTAATCTGGCATGCAATTCGGATATGTTTCAGATTAACAATCAGACTATCTATTTCGTCTTTCGTATTATCGTATTTGACTTCTTAGAGAACACATTCGTAGATAAATTATCAAGTAGCAAGTCTTTTTATTTAAAGGAGAGTAATAAAACTATGTTTAAAGGTTTCTTTATTTAGTAAATTATACCGTCCGTTCATCTGTCCTCCATTCTGTCTCACGGTAAAAGGAACGTATGTAGACACTATAAATTTACACTATAAAATAATAAGTAAAAATGAAAGGGCTCCCTTATGACGAAACATGCGTTTTTAACGTGTAATGTTAAATATTCCACGGAATACTTTGTAAGTGAATGAGACTCGCATTAGTCATTTTTTTTAAACCGCCTAAATCAACTGTGGTGATTTTTTTTATATGCAACGTGTTCATTTAAACATACGGCATACCTAATGTAAAGTGGTTTCCATAGCCTATGACCGCTTGCAATATATTAAATAGCGCTCGCATGATGACTCGCAGGAACACAATAACCCCCCAGGAGTTGGTATTTCACAGCGGTATTGTGTGAGGTGAAGGTATTTCCCCAGACGGGCTGCTTTGATGCGATGCTGGATAAACCACGTTTCTGACCAAAAACCGAATATAAATCTATCTATCCATCGGTCTAAAAACAACTCTAACATACTGTTACTACAAGATGCTATTACGACATAATCCCTATATGCACAACCAAACCCTATATTACGATGTTATCAATTCTAGGTCTTAAAGAACTCTGTTCCGATAGCACATTCGGCATATTTTAATTTAGAGTTCAACTCTACAATGGTCGGAAAGTAATCTTAAACATTTGTATTGCAATTAATTAAAAAAATATAATTAGAGTGGATTAACAGGGGATAATAGGGTAGAAAAAGAAATTGCGAATGGTTTTGTAATACGGATGTCTCGGGATTCTCGGGAAAATTCGACATAAAATAATATAAAATATACAAATAAAAAATAAGATAAAAGGAAACATAGTACTTTCTTTCTTTCTAGCTTCTCTTTATACCATTATGCCTCAAATAAACATACGAGTATACCTGTTATGAAGCACGCTTGCGACACCCTTTACTATGAAAATCTCCTAACACTATTTATAAATACACCACGCTATAATCACCTATAATTCCTCGACAAGGAGGTCAAGTATAAATCCAGCGTTCATGAAAGAACTGTTTAAAACCGCACATAAAGTTTTTTTTCATAATGTTATGTATACGACAAGCACATTCATCATTGTATGTGTATGAAATTTTACATCAGAAGTGCAGTTTTACAGAAGAAACTTTTTATAGGTCAATATTGCTAAGCAAGTCTAGTCAAGCTGAGTTTAGGAATTTGAATTTTTGTATGGAAATCAGCATGCTAAATTTCAATTCCCTTGTAAGACGTATTGACGTGTTAAAAAAGATATTTCAAAAATATCACAGGGTCATATCTAAAGATATTTATGTCGAGTATCTTTATATATATATATATGATTATTCTAAGCGTGTGTACTCAACTGAACTCCTCCTAAGCGGCAGACCCACTGGTCCCTCGTCACTTAAAGGTTAAGAACCACTGTTCTTGACCAATTGACTTAATTTGGAAGTAATATACAGGAAATAGTAGTGAATGGAAGATTGTTTTATATAAAAAACACGCATTATTACACGGGAGGCACTGGTGTCTAACAAAAATTTACAAACGCAAACAGATCACTATATCAAAAAGTGAGGGGAGGTACCGCCAAAAATTTTTTTTCATAATTTTATTCTATCACTTTGTCAGCATAGTTAATATGCATTACCACATCAACCCTTACTTATCCCACTGCAGGGATACGGGTCTACCTTCAACCGAAGGGGTTTAGAGCATATTCCGCCACGCCGCTCAAATTCGGATTGGTGGAGGCCAGTGTTTTCAAGCCGCCACTGACTTACGAGCTTAATGACTGTCATCTATCAACAACAGCCGGGACCGACGGCTTAACGTGCCCTCCGAAGCACGGAGAAACTCGAGATAGATAAACTTATCCATAGACAGGCTGCGGTCAACGTTGCTTAACCTACGTGTTTGGTTAGAATGACACGCGCAACGACGCCATCGAGCTCTCGTTAATATACATATACATGCCAAACTACAGCTTTCTAGTATCATGCGTCTCTGAGCTAGGCCGCGGACAGACGGACGGACAGACAGACAGCGGACATGGCGAAACTATAAGGGATCCTTATTTACTACGGAACCCTAAAAAAACAAACTTCTCACCACATGACAAACATTTAATCAATGTCAATTTCAGAATGTGATTTCCTTTAGTGATCACTTCATAGAAATGAGTAATATCTCGATAATAAATGTAAATATGTATTGTCCATATGTAGGCATTTCATATTGACTATTGCTAGAAGTTTGGTCACTGTTAGTATTCATCCCATCCCAAGGTATGTAACATCCCACGTAGTCGCGTGGGTGATAGTGAAAAATCAACTGTTTACGTTGTATTCTGGGACAACGGCCGTGTTATTGAGTCGGTACAACACTCTATAACTTCTGGCACTTCTGACCTGTGATTGACCTGTGATCATGTTTATTTACGTTATATTTTTTTTATATAATGCCGGGTAGTACAGAAGCATAAGGCTGACCTAATGCGCTCCAGGTGCTTAATGGTTAGCTCGGTGGCTCAGTCGTGAATTGACACCAACGCTCGTGGGTTCGATTCCCACACAAGACAAACATTTGTGTGCATGAACATGCCTGTTTATCTTGGTCTGGATGTTTAAAGAGAGGTAGAGCGCATCAAAGCAGCCCGTCTGGGGAAGTACCTCCACCTCACAGAAAACCGTAGCCAAATAACAACTCCCTAGAGGGTTGTTGTGTTCCTGTGTATGAGTGAGGTCACCAGTAAGCTCCTAAGGAGTTGCTGCGTAAGCAGCAGAGCAGGCATCGCGCGAGTGATACTTAATATATTACATGTATTAATAGGCTACGGTAACTGCCATACATCAGGTGGGCCGTATGCTTGAATGCCTCCCGACGTTGTATGAAAAAAAGGATATTTTTCAAAGGCGATCTCATGACATATTTTTTATTAATACGAGTATGTTTATTGCAATAATTGTCGCAATTGTTGCATATCAATGATATGTCATCAATTTATGGCATCCATTGTCACGCTAGGATAGTACAGATGACAATTATTATATAGGCCGTGCTAAGTGCATGTGTATCCTACCCTGTTTTGAGTAGCCCAGAAAAGCCTTGATCAATTGGTGTCTGACATTGAGCGTAATTTGACTTATCTTAACATATAAATGATTTAATTCATATTCAAGAATTAATGATGTAAATTCACGTCTATTAAAACCCAATTGGTCGAAGTTACTTAATTCCAAAACATGCTTCTTACCGTAGTGATTCAATTGGGATATCTGATGTTGAAATATACAGCGAAGTTCAGTTCTGTAGTCTAACAGAGCAAAGCAGTACTACAATTCGGGACTAAGAGTATGTATCTCAAGCCAATAAGTACTGTAGTCACCTATGGACGTGGGCAACTGTATACTAGCAAGTACTTGCCTAGGTAGTTTATGACTTTACGTTCATAGTAATGGAATGCTTTCATTAGGAGCTCGAGTAGTTCAAGTGTTGCCACCTAGTGCATAATGGGTCACGCGAGCCGCGGCCCACATTTCATGTTAAAATAACTTTAAAAATCAAAACCTACAGAGGCGGGAAAAGCGTGAAAGCGGCAGTGATCTGATACGGGATTTTTGGAGACTTTGTTTTTGTATGCGACTTGTCACACAAAAAGCGAGCGCCAACGTACGCGGTCCTGTCGCTTTTTCCGCCCCTGTGAGTTGTGGCTTTAAAATATCCCGTTACTTATATTTTTACACGACTGTCCCTAAAAGGAACGTAATGTTTTCAGGCTTCGTGTATGTTTGTAAGTTTGTTTATATCCCACGCGGTCCGGTCGCCTTCTCCAGCTTTATCCGCCCCTGTGGGTTTTGGCTTTAAAATATTCCGTTAGTTGTATTTTACACGACTGTCCCAAAAAGGAACGTAATGTTTTCAGGGTTCATGTATGTTTGTAAGTTTGTTTATTTCATCATAACTACTAAACGCCTTAACCGATTTAGATGTATGAGTTAATGTTAGAATCCTTATGTTACCCTGGGTGGCATAAGATGTCATACAACATTAAAATAAAAACAATAAGGTTAAAAAATCTTCCATGCCTATCGAGTTTGATAGGTGATCTCAGAAATATATACAACTAAAAGTTACTTTTTAATTAAAAAATTACAATATAATCAGATAATTTTATATTTAATATTCTCTTTATTTATATTATAATAATATTTAGTTTATATTTAAACGAAATTTGGTACAAGCCACACTTAATCTTGTATACATTATTACTTTAAACATGTTTTATTAGAAATAATGGCAGAAGGCATTTTTTTTTATTTATTAATTGACTTGTTCCTTAATTAGTCCCCAACTCCACACTGTCTTTATGTTCCGAAGTATCGCTAAATAACTGTTTGTATAGGTAACATAGGTGCTTCAGCTCGCAATCACTTTTTGTTTTAGAATGAACTCTTCTTTTATTCATAGGTATATTTAAAAAACGTTTATTGGCAGAGCTGCGATAGCCAGCGGAGCCACATTACCCTCAAAATTGTCGTTTGGGGTAGACTGATGTCATCCAGCTAGCGTTTAGACGGTAATAGTGAGAAACTCCAAAATCGACACACTAATAGCTAACATATTGTAGTTTTGTATCCTTTAATTTGAAATTTAAATGTTCGTTGGTGAGGAAGAACGGTCCAAAATCGTTCCAATTAGAAAAAAAAACATATGGGAAAACGTATGGCCGGCCACTCTGCAGTGCAGTCTGCACTGCACTCCCATCAACAGAAAAAGTAACAGCACTTGTCGCTAGATGTCGTACAGGGTTCCATATATTTTTAAAAAATTAAAAAATTAAAAATAAAATATTTAAATATTTTTTAAATTTAAAAAATATCAGCTCTGCCTACACAGCTTGCTGTTATTTACTAGTATATGTTTATCGGTTATCTATTCTATAACTTCACGCCAAATCCGTTGCGGGGTAGGCAGAGAGAACTGAAGGCCACATGACTCTATCCTTACAAAGTTTACAAACATCACTTGCTTCTTATTCACGGCTCTTCTTATGTACGCTCACCGGTTTATAGGTTATCTGGTACCCAATTTACAAGCTATCTTAGTTTGTAACTAAATGGCGCTGTGTAATTCGTTCTGATATATTTATGTAGGTAAGTATAAATTTATCAGTAACGAATTTTGTTATTTAAAAATATAAAAAATATAGATGAAAATATACATATATAAATACAATATAGGTTTAAATAAGTTCAACTTACATATTTTCATCCTATTTTTAAATATACAAAAACTAAAATAATAATTAATTTATATTAGCAAGTAGAGACGAAAATAAGTTGAACTTTTCAACATATATATTTGTATTTCTATTTTTTTAAATATACAAAAGTTAAAATAAAAATATACGTTTAAAAATATGAAATAATTGATACTCGCCGATATCGGAAAGAAGACCAAAGTACCGATCACGACTTCAGAGTGGGGAGCATTCTTATATTGCGGGCCGTGTCCAGACCTGCCTTCTGTATCTGGTTTTTGACCCCACTGCCTAACGAGAGCCTGAGGTAGTAATCGAGACTCTTCACTATAAGCCCGCTATCACGACTATGGAACCAATAATCGTTGAGTCCACATACCACATGGTGGTAACTTCGTGAGATATGCCCAAGTACTTAGTAGGTTTCTCTTTCTTGGTCTTCACGAGGTTTTCGTCTTTGAGGATGCTGACTTCAACGAATATTATATCACGTATCTTCCGCTCTATTCGCGAGATATTAGATCTACCGGCGACAATAGTCCTATCAGTGATAACAAACCGGTCCAAATAAAATAAAGCGACATTACCGTTCTCGAAAACTGGCAGTGTTAATGTATATATTTATATATCCCAAACGTTTAAATAATACTGGTATATATAATTAGAGACATAGTTATTATCTATTGAGTGATGAATTGTTGCGTTAAATGTATCTACCTCGAAGCAATACTTACGTAGAAGTACACAGCATGTTTCCGATGTCGTAATTCCATACAGGTTGGTACAGTTTTACACTTCGACGTTGGTACCGTTTTTATATCGTACTCGTAATTAGAAGTACACTCAAACTTCAAGTGTTAAGCGTGATCTGCTCTTAGCTATACTAACGCGATTGTGCTCAAATTAAAGTTAAAAAAGAATTATTTACCAACTTGTAAACTGTCTGTGGGAAATTTTTGTTAAGGTCATATTTAAAAGATTGATAAACTTACAAAATTGTAATTGGAACTTATATTTATAATTTTACTAAGGTTGTAATCTTATTTATTTAGGGACAGAAAGAGCGTTCTTGAGATTTTGGGCATAACGGGACTTCCTAGCGGAATATGTCTGTCACAAATGTTGTATAAATTTATTATAATTTTCCTACGAATAAATGATAATTTTCCGATAAAATGGAGAAAACCTTATTTTTAGTTTTTATTTCATCCGCTTGCATTAATAAAACTAATTGACATGACATTTCCTGACAATGCTCTTTTAATTGAATTTAATAAGCATTATGTTTTGGATTCTGTAAATCAAACACATTGTTAAGATAAGATATATATGTACAACTTTTCTTAAGATATGTACGTTTCTAAATTTTTTAAAAGCGTACAATTTTCCATGTAAAGAAATGAAAATTCCGTTTTAAATTATTTTTATTTTATGGTACTGAATATAATAGGTACCTATTTACTGCTAAATTTCAGTAAATAACTTGTCGTCGTAAAATTTATTTAGTAAAAGCTAGTAAAATATAAATAAATCTTGAGCCACGAAGAATTTAAGTTTCAAAAGGCAAAAATCACATTTTTATTTTGCTCAATTTTAAGCGGTTTCCTAAGAAAAAAACATTATATGCACTATTTTAAACTAGATATTTCATTAATAACCAGTTGAGAATGCGCAAGCTTGCATTGCCAGAGGAACACCTGGCTCGTCAATTATAAATAAATAAATAAATATTGTCGGACAAATTACACAGTGCCCCAAAGTAAGCGAAGCTTGTGTTATGGGTACTAGACAACTGATAAACATACGTAAATACATTTTTTTTTTGTAAATACATACTTATTATACATAGAAAATACCCAGACCAAGACAAACAGACATGTTCATGCACACAAATGTTTGTACTGTGTGGGAATCGAACCCACGAGCGTTGGTGTCAAAGTAGTAGTAACAACGCGTTTCACCACTGCGCCACCGAGCTCGTCAGTCAATTATATAACAATTTAATTATTTTTTTTAGTCTTTGTCGGCCATTTGGACCATGTTCCTTAAGAAATGTAATATTAGTTTTTAAGACATGCCTATTCTACTTTTTAATTTACTTTTCGAATCTGAAATAAAAATTCAAATTTTTTTTTTAATTTGTCGGCCATTTTGACCATGTTCCAGAGATAGGAGGTTGGTTTTTCAGACATTCCTATTCTACTTTTTTATGCTGAATCCGAATCAAAATTCGAATATTCGAAAAAAAGCGACAGACACACACAGACAAACGCACACACAGACAAACAAATAGATTTCATATAGGAACGGTGTTCCTGAAAATAAACTTCAATATTAATTTAATGTCAATTATACCATAGTGTCGAAGTACGAGACCAAAATCGTCCGTCATTTCCTCAACGGAAAGTTTTCGAGGACGTTAATAATACTTATCATTCTTTGTTAGCGTCACCGTCATTGAGATGAAAATATAATCGCACCTTTATTTCTGTAATACGGGGGGAATTCGTAAACAAAAATTCGCGCCATCCCAGCAATTCTGGAAATATGGGCTGGGATCTCTGGGACATTCCGAGATAGCCTTCGCACGTCCCTAATAGACCATTCTGTTTTAAGATTAGGGCATTCCGCCAGGATAACACTAGACAGTGTTATCTAGGTAGGAATTGTTTGGGCAAAGTTGTTGTTATTGTTTGTAAGCAGATAGACGTGTTATTGTTTCAAAGCTAACGTGCTAAGTTGTTCAATGATCTCAATATGCTATTTTCTGCAAAATTGCACACCCCGCAGCGCGTTTGTATAGATATTGTTACCATTTTGCAGACTTTTCTTAAGAAACCAATTTATAGTGTAGTTTTTTTTTCTGGAAAGAAGAGATCTTCTTTGTTATGAATACCATTTTCCAATTGTTAAAATTACAAATATTTATTTTATTATGATCTTGATTTGGATATGAAAACATATCAATATGTACCTTATGTATATACGTACGTATGTATTTATGTGTGATTGCCGCAATTGGTTGCAAAATTTACATTTTATAATTAATTAGAAAACTACTACAAATAGGACCCTATCTATATTTCATAATAATTCCTAACACAGTTTGTCATAAACAAATATCTGAACCCAGTTGGTTATTTTTTCCCATTTCACTTTTTTCGACTTCTCAAATTTTGAGGGATGATCAGAAGATGATTCAAGCGTAAGCAGTGACTAACGATTATAGTTGGCATTCTACATGAACCTATGAGACCGTTTTTGCTTAGTAACTCAACTCATCGCTGCGGCTCGGAGGGTAAAATAGAACGTCCTTATATTTTACCCTTTTTTTGCCTTGTTCAAGAATCGATATCGCATCACTTATCGGCTTATTCGTTAAAATATCCTTCCATTGGTCAGTATGTTCGAATCGCTGTCATACCTACATAGGCGCTAAAACGCACTATATTCTTATATATCAATCAACCCCTCACAAGTCTACTAACAATATAATTTCTGTTTGAACACGTCCCAAGTACTCTCATATGTGTATACTGACTGTGAGAAAGAGGATATGAGGGTAATTGATATTGACGTCATTGTACCAAATGTGTGGCTTCCGTTTGATTTCATTTCGTGAGACATTCGAAACCCTTGTACGTAAATGGCGTATTTTATAATAACGATTTATTTATTTCAAACTTTATTGGCAAAAGTTAGTTGGTACAAAAGGTAGACTTAATACTAACTACAATCTGTACCTCTCAATCATTATGAGTGGAGAGCACCACTATTGCAATTTTTATAAACAGATAAATTGATTTTCCCCATATTATAGTACTTCTTCTTCTTAACGTTATCCCGTTTCCTAACCTACTACCTAAGTCTAAGGATTTTGCAAAAATACTGATTAAGTCTCCCGTTGATATGTGAGAATTATTTTGTGACAATCTTATAAAGGTTCATAAGTACGGAACTCTATAAATGATATTCTATATGCAAATGCATGTGCACGTTGTAGGATGCACTGATGACGGCGAAGGAAATGAGTCAGTCCCATAGCTCATAACATTTGTATTTTATTAGAAATACGCCGATAGAAATATCACCACTTCCTCCCCGCATGAGAATGTTTTTGGTAAGTAAAAGCTTTGAGATAGTTAAAGCACTTTTTTAAATAATTTAACAGCATTGGATATTCGTGCTTTGAAGCCGTCACCAATAGTTTTAAAGTTCTATAGTCACCAAGGAACCCTTAACTCAGGCACTTTGAGTAAGTACTGGAAAACTGTAATTTAGCACGGCCAAGTCTGGAATAAAAAAAAATCTATATCTTCTTTATCTTAGATACGTCGTAAAAAATATTACGTATATATGAAAATCACTTTTCGATTCAGGGATCCGTCTGCGAAATAATAATAATAATAATAATAGCTACCCCGCAGGGCAGCTTGTGGCGAGCTGTTGGTGCGTAACGACACCACGGGTACCCGAGTGCTCCTGAGAGTCGATCAGGGCCTTCGTCTCCGGCGTGTCTTCGTCGGTCGGAGTGGAAAACTAAGAAGGCCCGCAGGACTCTCAGCTCTGGCTTGCCTTAATTGGCCGTCCAGAGAGGAGTCGATAGAGTATATCGCTCTAGCAGGTGATATGCTCCAGGGGTGGAAGTGTTAAAGGCCATAACGCCACGAGTAACTTCGGAGAAAGCGCAGCACACCTCTCAACACCCCTGAGTCACTCACATCGGTGTTGCCCCCGGCCGACTTTCTCTGGCATTTCGGGGGTCCATCTAGTGAGTGGCGAGCCACCGCCTGCCAAATGTAACAGTCAGATATGATAGTTATGGCAGGTGTCCGTCTCTCTTCTGTAATAGCCCAGTACTAATAATCCCTCCAAATCTCATTTCAATAGCTCAATTATTTCCGGCACATTTGCAATAGTCCCAATACCTGCCGTGACCTGTTCGTGGGTATATTCTCCCATTGACATCCCTTAGAACAGGTCACAGCGGGTATAATACATTACATCAATCTTTTCTGAGGGGCCTCTACGCGTTGGATCCATATCCCCGCACACGCCTATCAAAGGACCGGGGTTAACACCCGTGATTAAAGAAAAACATAATAATAATAAATATTGTCGGACAAATTACACAGCGCCATCTAGCCCCAAAGTAAGCGAAGCTTGTGTTATGGGTACTAGACAACTGATAAACATACGTAAATACATTTTTTTTTTATAAATACATACTTATTATACATAGAAAAATATAATATAATCGAACCCACGAGCGTTGGTGTCAAAGTAGCGTAACAACGCGTTTCACCACTGCGCCACCGAGCTCGTCAAATAACAAGCTATACTATAAAATTAATTTGAATTTGAAATTCTAATTAAATTTTGTTAACCATATGTGTATAAACGGAAATTACATGTGCCATATATTAAAATAAGATATCAATTACGTCCGTAGTGAGCCCTAACGTCTGTTGAGACAACAATATTCAATAAAGATTCAATGAAGCGTAATGAATCTCACTATAGCTGTTACAATCTTACTAAAGAACATTTTTTGCCAAGTGGAATTGTTCCGCCGAAACGCTAAAAGTTGCCAGAAGTTGAACACTGCCAAATGTTCATGGAAATAACACCAGCGACTAAATATAACCATCTAAATGCACAGTGGAGCACAGAAATGTAAGTAACATTAGCGCACTTAGGCCTTTTTTCACTTAATTAAAAAGCTTACCAACGAGTTACACAGAAAATGTATAATCACCACTCATGTTGAGGCACCAGTTCCGATTGATTGAACTGCAAACTTAATTTGGAATTGTTAGTGTATATACTACTACTGGAACTATTCAAATATAATTGGTACTGGGAGCTTTATCGCCGTACAAAAGTTTAGAAATCAAGTACCGTGGAAATGATATAGAAGCCGAGTATAATTAAATTGATCGTGTTTTTAGAAGCTCTAGAAACCGGCGAGCGTGCATAAAAAGTGTTATAAATATTAAAGAATCGAGTGAGAATTGGTATAAGGGCCGAGTCATGTTGGACTCGGTACTTTCTGCATACGCTACAAGGGTCTTGGTGTGAAGACATAGATAAATAGACCGCGTATAGTATTTATTTATTTAAAATTCAGCTAATAACAAGTAGAAAATCTTTTTGCGTGTTTGCATGATCCCTCAAACAACGTTAATGTGTTATACAAGCCATGAATTCTACATCTTAATTGTTATTTAATACAGAGGGACTTTGTTTCAGATACATTATACGCATCAATATTGTTCCTAGTGGAATATAATGATGGTCGTAGACAGTGGTGGTAAAAAACCTGACATGTCACTGACAGAACATCCGGTTAGTGTTAATTTCGTGTCAGATTAGCAATTGTTTTAGGCATTTAGGATAGGCTACTCTGATTTCCAGTTGTAAAAAGCACACCAACATCTCTGGATTCTAAGCTAGTCTTACCTGAACATGGGGCACGCCCGTAACTTGTAAACTAAGCTCGAAGAGTACTGAGCTGGCGTACATAGTAGTAGCCCAAAAACAAATAGTCTGTCCATGGCTTTTCAATGGCAGACTAAAATGTGACAAACTCGTGGAGAATATCTCTTCCTATGTACCATGACGTCTGCCCGCCAGGCAATACCTAACTGCATTCAAAACTAATATTAGTCAAAACGCCCCTCTCGTCCGATGTTGCGTGTAATATAATGAACTAACTAAAAAAATGTTACTAGTGTAGACTTTCTCCAAGACTTGTCATCCAAATTTTTTTTTATACAACGTCAGGAGGCATTCAAGCATACGGTCTATCTGATATAAATTGGTAATCGTAGCCTATGAACGCTGGTAATACATTATGTACCACTCGCGCTATGCCACTTCTGCTGCTAACACAGCAACTTCTCAGGAGCTTACTGGTGACCTCACTCACACGCAGGAACACAACAACCCTCCAGGGAGTTTGTTGTTTGGCTGCGGTTTTCTGTGAGGCGGAGGTAGTTCTCCAGATGGCCTGCTTTGATGCGCCCTACCTCTCTCTCTCTCAATACAAACAGACATGTTCATGCACACAAATGTTTGTTCTAGAGAACTAGAGAAAAGTGTGATGTTTATAAAAGGGTTCCGTACCACTGTATGGAATGTATCTATAGTAATATGTACAGCGGAAGGGTTTGTCCAAAAAAATCATTTTCCATTTGACATCCCAATTCTCGAAGAAGGTTATAGGTCAATATTTATGATACGACCCTCAGATGCCGAGGAAAAAGAAAGAAAATAAAAAAGCGGCTTCGTAAGGTTCTGGTATAGTCTATTTTATTTTAATCTGTACATTTTTTGACACTTTGTTATACCACTAAGGTGGCAATCAAGCGTACAGTCTGCCTGATAGTAAGTAGGTACCGAAGTACAACTGTCTAAAGCAGTTGCAACACCAGGGGTGTCACTCGTGCGTTGCCAACCCTGTAAAAATCTGTTCACGCCCTGTTCAACCACATGCTATAGTCCCTAGGGAAAACCTAGACAGGGAGTTCATTCCGCCACTTAAGAGTTCTCGGCTGAAAACTTGTTTCGAACCGCACAATACGCGACCATCGCGGTTCCAGTGTATGAGGATGAAATTCCAGTTGTCGACGAGCGATGCGATTATAGAACGAGGCTGTTGGCGTATTTCGAACAGCTCCTCTGAATAAAATCCATTGTATAATGGGTAGAATACAAAAACGGAGACAAACTCTCTCCTTAAACTAAAATTCTCAATGCCGTATGTGAGCTTAGGATCGTCAATAACTCTCACAACTCGTCTTTGCACCGAATTACAGGCCCTAGCTGATTCAGGTTCAGGTGCTCCCATCTAAAAGTGAGTACAATACCTACTCGATGTTCGGCCTGACTTGAGACTTATATAGCAAAAGGTTTGGATTGCCAAAACGAAAAAATAACAGTACCATAATATCAAAGCCCATCCAGCTATTTAGATAAACCCGGGTAATAGAACATATTACATACATACAATATACATGCCTTCACCTGTACCTGTCCTCCAGTCGGGCAACAAACGCATTCTTGATATTTACCTTTTTATTTTTTTATAATTTGTTGTTATAGCCGCCATAATAATACAAAAATGCAACCCTGTGACAATCGGACGGACAGGCACTTGGCCCGATATTGGAGCATTAGTAATAAGAATCGGAATATACATTTTAGGTACAGAACCCTACAAAACTTTAAAACATATAATTTATTTTTTCTTGTAAATTACGAGTAAAAGTTATTAGAAAATTGACAGATTTTGCGAATTACTAATTTCGAATCGGCAAATTGTAAGATAACTCATAAACTAAAAAAAATTATAGTAGCAATCAAAATGGTACTCAACTATGACTAATTAGACGTTTGTATAACTAACGCCTCCTAGATAAATAAATAATTGCCTGCCAATGGCCACAGGTATGGCCATTACAGGCAATATTAAAAATAATGACAGCAGACACGTTATGAAGGTATCCTGTAAAGTTATCTTATAAAGATTCTACTACGGTTTCAAGACCCTAAAAATACCTCTGTTAGGAGAGCTCGATGGCGTCGTTGCGCGTGTTATTCTAACCGAACATGCAGGTTAAGCAACGTCGACGACAGCCTGTCTATGCATGGGTTTTCTATCTCGAATTTCTCCGTGCTTCGGAGGGCACGTTAAGCCATCGGTTCCGGCTGTTATCGATAGATGACAGTCGTTAAACTAAGCCAGTGGCCCTCGAGCGGCTTGAAAACACTGGCCAATCCGCATTTGAGCAGCGTGATGGAGTGTGCTCTAAACCCCCTCGGTTAAAGGGAGACCCGTAACCCTGCAGTGGGATGAGTAAGGGTTGATGTGGCGGGCGGAGCCGCATGTATCAGTTAGTTTGTCAATTTGTGTAGTATCATACTGTTAATGATAGTTTATTGCATTTTTAAAATATGACTAGCGCTATGCACTCAGAACGAATGCCCAAGGGTTAATAACCACATATTTCACCTTGCAATGTTCAAAGTTACGCTGTTTGCGAATGAGAAATTTTAATTATGAAATACGCTCATTTTCGCATTGAGAGAGAAATAATTGGAAAATTATGAAAAGCTAATGTTGGCTATTACTTTTTCCACACACCAGTTCGTATTAATATTCGCATTTCCACACTGCCGTATTTAAAAATATGTGTTTCTAGCCAAAATTAGAATTAAAAACTGGTTAAGTAAGAGTCGGTTCTCTCTGCCTACCCCGCAAGGGACTTGGCGTAAAGATATACATACATACATAAGTAAGAGTCAGGATGACTGTCTCGGGGTTACGTAATACCTATTTCTGTCTTAATTCTTATATTGCATCAATGCTAAAAATAACATTTGTAAATATGTATGACAACTACATAAATAATAAAAGATACATATTTGTAAAAAAATCAACATTGACAAACAATATTGACAATTAGTTATACGGTGTGTAATTCTTATATTATATATTTAAATTAAACGGTGCTTAGTTACGTCAAGATACACAATAAAAAAAATGCTCTATTGAAAAAAATTGAGCGCATAATTTTGTACATTTTTACAGTCATGTACCCACATGCAAACCCATCCTCACGACATATTTCTAATATATGAAATAAAACTATACTCACAAAAAATGAATTCAGATTTTTAAGGTAACGTTTATTATTGCCCTAAATTTTTGCGTCAATACATAAGCAAGGGGTTAGAAGGTTTATACGGTTGTTTTAAGAATTTTAGCCTACTACTTAGAATGGTTCGAAAGATATAGAGGTAAAACAGACAGACGGCGTATGCTCAGTGACAGGGTCCTGTTGCCACCTTTTGGGTACAGAAGTATTAACATGTCTTTCTGATCTTTCGGACTGTTATTATGGGTGCTTCAAAGAGAGGTAGAGCGCATAAACCCAGCCCGTCTGGAAAAGTACACAGAAAACCGCTCCCTCCCAGAAGGGTTGTCGAGTTCCTTCTAATGAATGAGGTTCCTTCTAGTAAGCTCCTAAGAAGTTACTGTGTACAGGCTAAGTAACTGCTTTACTGCAGGTGGGACGTGTGCTTGTATATCTCCAGACATATATTTTCTCGTGAAGCACTGATAACAATTTTATAACCTCTTAATTCACCCAATTCAAAACAGAAAATTACTTTCACACAATCGTTAACTTGCTAAGTTTGGTCCGAGATAAAGGGCGACACAGACTTCTCCGTTTCCACAAACTTGTTAATGCAAGGTGTACAGCGAAAACAAAAGTCATGGGAGTAATGGATTAACTAAGATTACGGATTGGAGGCTATATTTAACGGCGCGATAATGGGGGCGTGGGACGAATGTTAATGTAACTTTATGTTACAAAACAATGGTACTTTCACCTATTACACTCTCGTTGTGTAATTTGGTCATTTTTGGCCATTTCTTCCGTTCAAGCGAGAGTTATAGATGTCAAGATTAGATTTATTAGGTTGTTTTAACATGCAGATTGAACTTTTTCCATATTTATGTTGCTACCCTTATTTTTAACCGATTGTGCAAGCGCAATACGAATTTTTCGTACATTAAATTACTTTTGTTAAGTAGTATTCAAAGGCTACGGTAACCGCTTAATATTAGGTAGGACGTTATGCTTGTGGTTCAGAGAGCCATTCTCCTTCTAACGCTCAGAAAACACCTGGGTTTTCTTGTTCAAATTTTCCAAGGGCTGCACAAGTTGTTTAACTTAGCTTCTTAAAGACTATTGTAATAAAACTGCCTGGTTTAGACTGAAGTTGGGTTTTTTGTGGCCTTTTCTTCAATGTTCAACAGCTGATCGAAGTTGAAACGATGGATTTTACTAGTCTCCATCTCACTCTATCACCATCGAGCCTGGTTATACGTTAGCTTCATATATAGCAAAAAGTTCTACTTACATAAAGTTACATCTGTTTCTGAGGACACACTCCCTCCTCAGAACCATTTGTAATGTAGTTATTTTACATTTTACAACATTTTCTTTTAACGTCCGATTCTCTCTGTCTACCCTTCCTAATATTGTATTAACAGAGGTAAGCACGTTACGGTATTGTAATTTTATCTCAATGAATCCAAAAACAATACTTCATATAAATCAAATAATTTGTTACATATTTATAAGTTTTTGGTTATTATTACCCACGTCAATGTATTGTTTTCTAGCTTCAATAGTTTCTGTTCTGAGTTTGTCACTAAATATCTACACCCATGCTACTTAAACTGTGAAACGTGTTAGATAATTAAGCACCTAATAATTAGGTCAGGTTTCATTTCAATCGATTAATTAAATATTTTGTCTGTAGGTATACAAAAGAAAATACTGAGACTGACCGACTGACTGATTGACCATTATATGAACTCCCCATCGAAGCCCTAGTATCACAAACGTAAATTTTTCATAGAGATACTTCAACAGGACTGTTTCATCTCCTAGAACTTGTGTCTACTTCGTATCTGAGAGACAAACATTCGATAAAACTTTCTCGTCTGTTATCCATATATTTTTATATCTATGTACTATATTATATAAGAACATTATGTGAATATTATTATATTTCTTATAGTAATAAATAAAATATAATAATTTTTAGAAGTGCTTAAATTAAAAATTGTGTTTCGTTTTCTAGAAACAGCTAATCATGTTATTCAAATTTAAGCATGCATAATAAAAGCACATCAAGGTAGGGCAATCTTTAAAGCATTTAACTATCCCGAATAAAATATGGGAGCCATTTGTTAAAACGATATTTTTCTCTCTAAAATAACGGAAAATTGCTACGAAATCGAATTAATGTCTCAAAAACCACCATAACCATTTGTTATCGACGTAAAAACGAAAGAAAGCAATAAATAAAGCTGATTCTCGAACGGAAACCCGTAGTTGTGTGTGACATGCGTCACGGTGTCGCGTCGAGACGTCACTCACATCAGTCAAGTGGATGGAACTCGAAGTCGAGGCTCGAGATTGATTGTCGATTGTCCCCAAAGTGACATTAGTAGGGGACGGAAAACTAAATTATAAATAGACTGTTATGAATTTCGTGAAACAGAATATTTTGTGAGAAAGTTATTTGAATAAATTATTTTGAGTACCTGTTATTTATTATATTCTTTTTTACTTCTCCAAGTACATTTATATTTTGCTTTAATACAGATTTAATCACTTTCTTAACATATTAACATGACCGCAATGTTGTATGTAATCTGAAAAATGTGTACTCAATTTTATCCAGGCTTCATTAAAGTTATTTTGATGCCAAGTTCCATCAACATTGTTTTACCGCTTTAGCCATTAAATGTGACCCGCAGAGACTCTTAACTTTATTTTTTTAAATAAGGACTAATAGCAAAAACTCTACATTTTAAACACATAGCTTATCCTCGTGACTCCACGCTTATTATTATATTATTATTATTATATTTTTTCTAAAAACCTATCTTAAACATATACGGCGATGTAAACGTGGGAAGAAATATTGTAAAATTACCCAAGACACTATCTGCGAAGAAAAATTGAATTTATTATGAAAAAGGCGAAAAGGCGAATTCACCTAATTGTGAGCAGTATGGGGTCGTAATGGACGTCCAACATTTGTTGATGTAGTGTTTAAGTACAAGCAAAAGAGAGACTAATGAGAAAGTTAAAAATAAATATTAATGACGGGCATTAGCCGAATTCATATTGGCTAAACCCAGTGTTTGCAAAAATGTTCTATGAACTGATTAAAAGGTCGACTCACGGAGTCTTTCTTTAGCATAGGCTACGATGGGGCTGCAACACGGATAAAAGCACCACTTAAAATGAATACTAAAAATGCATACATGGAATATTCTGTCAAATTTCAAGTCCAGTGTAGGTTTTGAGGAGCTCGATAGCGCGATGCATGCGTCAATCTAATTATCCATCCTTCTGATCCTTATGATCCATGGGTCATTAGAATCATCTCGAGATCCTCTGAGGAAGTATTTCCACCTTACAGAAAACCGCAGACAAATAACAACTTTTGAACCGTTTTACTGTTCCTGCAAGTAACTGAGGTTAAGTAAACTACAGAGGAGTCGCTGTGTTCACATTGGGAGTAGCAATATAGGACGTAAAGCGCGTTGATTCTCCTGTTGCTAACAAAGAAATTCCTTAAGGGCTTACTTAGAAGTAAAATAATTGATTCATGAATCAATTCTTCTTCTTAGCGTTATAAGATTGGCGGGTCCGCTACCTAAGCCTAAGGATTTGGCGAAGACAGGCACTGATTTTCATGAAGTGTCTGCCGTCAGACATATTTCTGAGGGAAAATCAGACCTTTATTAGATAACCACACGTCCTTCGAAATATAATTTTTGGACATGTGGGTTACTCACGATGTTTTCCTTCACCGTTGAACTATTGATAATTACAATGAACCCGGAACCAGTTGGTTAATAAGCCCGTTCTTTATCCACTGGAGTCTCACTGCCGCTACCATAAACAATTATTTTGGTCTATATAATCATACAGTCGGGTGCGTAACTGTGATAAACTCTTTACCTTCGACATTGAGGCTAATAGCCCATGTTACCACGCAAAGGTTGACTTCCTTATTTGTCCATCACGCATATGTCATGTAATGTGAGCCATTTTACATACACGGCATGCGTAGTATAATTTATGTAAATAATCCTAAGTCCATTTTGTCCATTCATTAACAACTCCCCATATTTTTTGTCAGGATTTGATAATTTACCTATACGTTGCCCGAGTGTGTAAGAAATAGGAAAACCATCAAATAAATAATTTTAAGTGCCTATTTTTAATCTTCGGGAGACATACAAGCATACGGGCCACCTGATGTAAAGCGGTAACTCTAGCCTACAAACGCGTGCAATACATGAATTATCACTCGCGCGATGCCACCTCTGCTGCTGACACAGTAACGTAACAGCGCGTTTCACCACTGCTACACCGAGCTCGTCAAAAAAAAACGTAGTCGTCGTGTTTGTGTGTATATCCATGGGTACCTACGCAACGTATGAGTTGTATCTCTAGCGTTGCAACTGCCCTTTGGCTATAGTAACTGCTTACTAGAGTTGTGCTGAGTATACAACTTACTGAGTAAAAAGTAAGTAGGTAGTGGTTTGAAAACTTTGACCTCCGCCTATTCCCAGTTAAGCAGAGTTGCGGAGTGTGCTGTAAACAGTGTAAACCCATTTTAATTCGAATGTGTTTAACTAGCGCAGTAAACGAACTTAGACATGCGGTGTAGGTAACGAACTGAACCCTTAGTGTGAAACTATAATTCCCAATTGCCTGGCTTTGCTTTTTAATATTTTTGTTTAACAACTTTTTACTTCATCAAATCTTCACCAAATTAACATTGGACCACCACGAGAACACATTTACGGGACTATAAAATGTAGTCATAATGGGATCATAAACACAGCGTTATGACCAAGAACAAATAATATAAACTTCAAATATATTAAATCGATAATAAAATAAAATTAAATAACCTTTTCACTAAATATTACACGTTCATCAAGTTTATACAAGACCACCCCGGGTCTGTTGCTTGTCACGCACAAAAATGATCAAGATTGGTTAAGAAATTTCATCTATTTAATATACTGAACTATTCACTGCCTGACACCACTATCATTAATCATTACTTATCCGATTTTTAATTTTAGTCGCGATTTGCTTTCGCTTCGTAGCCTAGGGTCAGCTTTCTGGCTTTTAATCCTCCGTTTCGCGCGGTCTTCGGCATCCCTTATAGTGAGACCATCGGCGAGCATGTCAACCTTCACGACGTCAAGCCAGCACTTCTTGGCTCTACCCCTTTTATCGGAACCCGCCGCCCAGTTCCCCACGTAAATTGCCGGTATTCGTAAGGCCGTACCAACGTAGGCGACAATTTTGCAGTTTGTCTGCTATGTCACGGACGCGAAGGCTACCGCGAATGCGGGAGTTCCTAACGCGATTCTTCCGTGTCACTCCGCACATCCAGCGGAGCATATTCTTCTCCGTGAGAACTCTGTCCTCCCTCTTGTGCCAATCAAGTACAGGCTACGCCCGCAGCCATATGAAATTTACTCACTGAGTGACATATCAACTACGACTCCAAAATACTTAGAACTATATAAATTTACATAGGCGTTCCTTACATGAAGTAAACGCCCGCTAATAAAGAATTTTCCGAAATTCCTAAGGGAAATCTAGTAGTGCATATGAAGATATGTTAGTTCGAAATGTATGTAGATATCAAGATAATGTATTATGTAAAGTTGCATTTTCAAAACTAGATAATAAATGATTTTGACGAGCTCGATAGCGTAGTGGTTAATAATGCTACATTAACACCAATGCTCATGTGTTCGATTCCCATACAGAGCTAACATTTGTGTGCATGAGTACATCTGTTTAGGTTCTGGGTGTTTTTAAAGAGGTAGGCATCAAAGCAGCCCGTCTTTCGAAGTACCTCCACCGCACAGAAAACCACAGCCAAATAATAAATCCCTGGAGAGTCGTTGTGTTTTCTGCGTGGTGATGAGGTCACTAGTAAGTAAGCTCCTAAGGAGTTGCTGTGTTAGCAGCAGAGGTGGCATTGTGCTACTGAGTACACACTTAATGTATCAGAAACGTTGGTTGCGATAACCGATTTAACTTCTTTAGTCAGAATTTTTCTGGAAGAATAAAAATAATGTTTTAAATAATGAGAGCAATGATTGTTAAAGAAGCGAGTGAGATATGTAAGGATCGAGTCACGTGGCGCTCGGTTCTCTCTGCCTTCCCCGCAAGGGATTTGGCGTGAAGTTATAGATAGATAGATAGTTTTAAATAATGTATTATTGTAGCCGCATGAAGATTCTTCTAGTGTGAAGTGTGAAGTATTTCTATATTTTCTATCATGTTCGTGTTGTAGCAAACTTATAATCAAATAGTCATTAAAGCACAAACTTATTCCTATATCTTGATCGCGATTTGAATTTATTGTAAATGGCGGCCTGAAGGCACCGTAATGGCGGCAAACGAGCAAAGGTATAGTAAAGGTATAATTTCTTATACGCGCTAAATTTTATCGCAGATGACTTGATTTAAATTTTTTTAATTAAGTGAGCCATTGACAATGTCCGAGAAGAACGCGTGGATAATTTGATGTGGTCAGATATCCTCGAACCCCCGTGATACAACATGCAGAGGTAGAAGTTGCTACTTGAGTAATGTGACTTATATTATCACTCGCGATACCACCTATGCTGCTAACACAGCAACTTAGAACCTTACTGGTAAACTTCACTCACTCGCAAGAACACAACAACCCTCTTGGATGTTGTTATTTGTCTGCGATTTTCTTTGAGTTGAAGGTACTTCCCCAGAAGAGCAGCTTTGATGTGCTCTACCTCTCTTAAAAACATCCAGACCAAGACAAACGGGCATGTTCATGCACACAAATATTTGGCCTGTGTGGGAATTGAACCCAAGACCGTCGGTGTCACAGTAGCTACTGAGCTACCGAGATCGTCAAAAATTATGTACGGCACTGCACTTGACTAGGTGTTAATTATTATATGCTCTTATGATATTTAAAAAATAGAGTTAAACGCACACTCGTCTTTATAATATACTAGTGACTGGACCCACTAGATAATCTGAAAATTGCCCAAAAATTTCATCAAAATCAATGCAGCCGTTCTTGAGTTCATAAGGAACATACATCGAATTTTATGTGTAACTTTTTTGTAATATGATATATCATTTCATAGTATTGTAAACAAATGTATTATTGGTAGCTCGATGAACACCCGCAATTAGACTATTTTTTAAGTTAGTTATTAGGGCACAGCTCCACTTGAATCTGGATGCTACAAATTGCACACTCGAACCGTTCGGATTGCAGCCGAGCCGCAATCACGGGCATAAATAGCTCGCCTGGGTTTGTTTAGCTCATGTTGCAACACTTGTACTACGCGTGCCCTTCGCAACATACTGATGACGGTGATTCGGAAGCTTGGAAATTTTTCTAATAATATCATGGACTTAAATAACGATGCGTCGTCGCTAACTAGAAACTTTGTGCTCCCGATATGAAGCGTCTATCATAGAATCAACTGAGACAATACAAAACTGGTGCTGAAAGGTTGAACTTTGAGATCAATCAATTCCCTAAGCACATAGAACACGTCCAAGCATATGTTTGATGATTTGAGACAATGAAGAAAACAACCTGCGTACCGATGAAATCGATATAACGTAATAACTATCTATCTATCTATAACTTCACGCCAAATCCCTTACGGGGTAGGCAGAGAGAACCGAGCGCCACGCGACTCGATCCTTACATACCTCACTCGCTTCTTTCACATTCATTGCTCTTTTCATGCACGCTCGCCGGTTTCTAGGGTAAATTATAAAATAATAATTATAAACGTAATAACTAATTAAAGTTAATAACTCAATTCGCCGGTACGGGTACGGTAAAGTAGCACGCGTACCTCTTATTACTACTAGTAGTAGAACTAGTAGTAGTAGTAGTACTACTAGTTCGCGGCACTTATTGGTTAAAATACTCTCCCATTCATCAGTAGGCTCGAATTGCTGGGATATTTAGGCGTTAAAACACATGGTTTTTGTGAGCTCGAGGTGCCTTCATGCGCGGTCATGTGGTATATTGGTTTGCGTGTGAGCCCTTTTAGTAAATTTATTTGCGTTTACTGTACTTCGGCAGTAACCTTGCCTAATGTAGAACAATCTGCCAGCTTTGCGCTATCAGGTCGTTCACTATAACTTTTGCTATAAAAATGTTGGCATCAATTTATAAATGTTCCTGCACGCAGTGATGCCAACATGAGGGATGCAGGGCATAGGGGCAAGTTATGTAAACGGAACTGTAACCTCGAACCGGTAGAGTATAAAAATTTAGATCTATGTCCTGTCCAGCCGCTCACACTGACTTTGTGTCCCGTCCCCCCCCCCCCCCCGCAATCTCAAATTGTGTCATTTAAAAAGGTTCAGGCGTAACACAGATCATGAATAAATGTCAATGATTGCTTAATCGCAGCTTAGGATGCTTATCTTTTATACTTGTTCTGTGTATCCCATGCAACATCATTCAGTGATAGTACGTCATAATTAGCGAGATTATTTTGAAAGGAAAATACCTTTTATTTTCGAACTCGAAAAGTGCAAGTTCCTGTGACCAGTGACGTTAGCAAGGGCTCTTTATTGTCGTTTGTAGTTTTAAATTGCAAAAGTTCGCAACTGGGCGGCGGCGGCGTGCCGCCTCGGAACTGCTAAATATAGTTGGTGAGCATTTTAGTTTCACTACATTGCAGTAACTTCAATGGTGACGTGTTGTTTACGAAAATGTTTTTCATGGCATTTTTTATTTTAATTTTTGTATTTAAAACTGTGCATCAATTAAAAGCTGTCCTGTCATAAATAACGGAATAACAATTTTTGTTCAACGAAACCTTTGAATATTAAATGTAAAAATGACTTCTTGAAGTCCCTACCTTGTTACTTAATAGATTTATCTTAACTAGCATTGACTTAAAAAATCCGTTCCATTTTAAAGTTTATGAAACTTTAAAATGGAACGGATTTTATTCTTTTTTTTACCTTTATATCTTCTTTATTTTTTCACGAAATTTGCATGGAAACATCAAACACCTTGTTAAGCTCAAAAAAAAACGAATCGTAAATAAAACAGTTAAAATAATTGATTAAGTTTTAAAGTAATAGACAAAATATGGTTCTGTTAGTGAAGATCAAACCGGATACGGCAAGAGCAAATACGGAATAGTCATGTCGAATTGTAGGTACTAATGTTTAACACCATCCGTAGTCATTTATAACTCTTGTATAAAATCGCGTTTTTTTTTCACCTATACAGAAAAACCTAAAAAGGAAAACCTTACCTAAATACAAAGTTTGATACAAATCGTTAGAGCCCTTTTCGAGATACACGTATAAATATATACCTATATACCTATATACCTACGACCCACGGCCCGACAAGCACTTGACAAGTTTATATTATATATTCTTGTTAAAGACCGTGAAACTAAAATCAAGCAACAAGTTCTAATGTTCGTATTTAAATAGGGATGAAGTGAAAATACTCTATTAATATAAATCTTATGTGAACTGTCCTATTTGTCCTATTTTTAACGAAGCGTTCGCAGCAGGAAGACTCGTCCATATTTCAGCATTAATTAAATAGTTTTCAAGATGTCGGGTTAATCTGTTTGGTGTCAGAGCCCGATACGGTGATCGGAGAGCTAAATATAAACTGACAACTCGTAATTCTTGTTTATTTTGAAACCAACTGTTGGAGATAGCAAAGCGGCCCTTTTCGTTTCCACAGTTCCGCATGCAAAGTTTATAAGAGTTTAAATAATTATGATCTTAATCACAGTTGAGAGATACAAGTGACAGAACGTCCGCGCAAGAAGCGGGCTCAAAGGACGTGTCGCGATTGATTCATCGAATTGCTCTTGTTTAGAGGATCCAATCGCCAAAAACATTTGGCTTTTACGAACTCGCATAAAATCGTATAGCAGCGCGCATCTATGTGAGTGCCCTGACTACGAAAGATCCTTAGAAGTTATCCAAATGGTTATATAGACCTCTTTATTATGTCTTAATTCATCCTTGATATTAAAAGTGGTGAACAAGGGTTCATTCGGGCAACCTAAATCTACATGGTCCATGTCAGGTGACTTAGGGTTTATGATAGATATTACAAAGCAGGTTTGATCGATTCGATCAGTAAATCCACGAGAATGCATCGAGACCTCCATAGTATGAGATTCATGGAATTCTTGCGAGTAACAAAATTCCGTCTCGATGCGCATGAGAGATTACGGAGTATGAAGTGACATTGTAGTTAGAATTGCCTAAATAATTATATGACATGAAAGATATGGACAGTACATCAAAGTGTCAATCCTGATATATTTTTAAATGTACTTGTACACATAAATGGGTGCCTACAACACTTGCAGTTTTATATTCCATATTCTCGTACATCAATTATCCATTTTTGGAATTTCCGAATTGAAGCATCATCTCTTTACGTAAAATGGTAAAAGTTAACACCAGAATAACGTTATTTTCCTTAGTATTTTTTCCTGGGTATTCGTATACAAATAGCAAACGTTATACAACAAAAAAGAAATTTATTATGATTTATTGGCATCTTTCGGCTGTAGATTATACGGATATATGAGCCTTATGTGTCTCGGGATTGATTCCTTTTGTATCAAACATTCAGGAAGATTCAGCCGTACAGATTTCAACTGAATTTTCTTTTGCATGAAAATTGGTTGTCTAACATTTTTATAGGTCAGTAAGAAAATGAACTTTTTTAGTTCGTCATGTTTGGCCATGTCCGTCTGTCCGCGGCCTAGCTTAGAGACGCTTGATACTAGAAAGTTGTAGTTAGGCATATATTAACTATGCTGACAAAGTGGTAGAAAAAAATCTTGAAGAAACATTTTTTGGTGGTCCCCTACACGTAAAGTGGCGATGTTTGTTTTTCGCGCCCACGTGCGTGGGGAGTCGTTAGAAAGGTTTTTTAAAAACATTGGGGGTGTAGGAAGATCAATTTTCGATATAGTGATCCGTTTGCGAAATAGAATATATCACGGCTAAGCAGGTTTTACTGGTTAACGAGTAATAGTTGATGAACTTTTAGAATGTATTTTCTTTCATGAAAACGAACAACTTGTCCGCACTAAGCGTTTTGCTTCCTAGTTTCTAATTTGAACGGCCAAGTAGTGGCACACTCCCCCCCCCCCCCCCTCCCTTTTTATTTACACTAATAAGCTTTTTCTAATTCCGTGGTGTTATATCGAATCGAATATGTATGTACTATGTACATATTGATCACTTTCTCCGAGTTGTCGTATGAGTCTATGCTCGATTCGATCTTTTGATTGCGATAATATTAAGTAGCCAATGTCTACCGCGAACACGAAGTAACGTACTTTTTATTATTAATTAAAATTATTAATTTTTGTGTTTACAAATATGGAGCACATTGATGCTGTGAATTGAATATTAACAGCAATTTGATATTAATCACAATCTTCAGTTTTATTATTATCTGTGTATATATTCATAAAGAAAATTACTTTCAAGTTAACCTTTGCACAGAAATATTTTAAGGAGATTTTTATACAGAAATAATTAAAAAAAAATAGATTTAACAGTACGTGCTTGTACGAGCAGCAGCTCTAGGTAATATAAAAAATGTATATTAATAAAACATTTGTGTGCATTAACATGTATTTTTGTCTTCTCTTCTCTCTTTCTTGTCTTTTAAGAAAGGCAGGGTGTATTAAAACAGCCCGTCTGGGGAGTTACCGTTTTTGCTTCTAAGGAGTTGCTATGTTAACAGCAGAGGAAGCATCGCGCGAGTGATATTTAATATATTGCAAGTGTTAATAGACTACGGTAACTGCTCTGCATCGGTGGGCCGTATGCTTGAATGCCTCCCGACATTGTATAAAAAAAACCTCCACCTCACAGAAAACCGCAGCCAAATAACAATTCCTGGAAGGTTGTAGTGTTCCTGTGTGAGTGAGTGAGGTTATCAATAAGCTCGTAAGGATTTACTGTGTTAGCAGCAGGGGTGGAAACACGAGAGCGCTCCTACCTTGTTGCAAGGTTTATTAGGCTACGGTAACCATTTAACATCAGGCAGACCGTATGCTTGTATGCCTCCCGACGTTGTATATATAGGCTATAGGTTGTATACTATAGCTGCTATAGAAATAATTATGTTCTGTAATAAAATTACATATTGAAGAAAATCATATGCAGTTGTTGAACTTCGCATCGAAAGAGCGACAAAACATTATGCCGTTGTTACCGCCTTTTCAATAGCTTTCTGTCGAGTTGTTTCAACTAATTGTGTTTCAGTCGCTATCTTGACGTGTTGCGTGTCTATTTCAAAGCAACACCCGTGCACTTGACTCATCTCCTGAGTTATATTTAGAGCCCCATTTCAACAATCTTCACTTCATTTGCTTAAAGGGAGCTAAGAATTTTTTACGCGCTAAGAATAATTCCCTTCGCGGTTTTGCATTATTTGCATTCCACAATTAGAAAAACGATAAAATTTGCCTGCATTTTTTTTAACTGTACTCCATCGGGTGACAAATAAATTTATGGCCCGCTTGACGTAAAGCAGTTACCGTAGCTTATAGACGAAATAAGGTTGCTATCCTCGCTGTTAGCGCAACGTGATCACTGCTTGCTTGCACTCGCAGCAATATAATGACTCTCGTCGTTTAGCAATGATTTTCTCGAGACGTGGAGCAACTTCCCCCGTCAGTCTGTTCGTTTTAAATATAACGTTTTCTTCTTTTGTCCAATGCAAAGACTTGAAGAAAAAAAACTAAGAGCATTATTGAATTTGATTAACTTCCAGATCCTTTAAATTAAATTTAAAGGATCTGGGTTTTAATCACTTATGAATGAATTAACAATATTTGCTACAATAATTATATATGGCCATACAAATTGGTCAATCAGCTTATTGAGTTTTGTATGGAGAAGCTGTTATCATTCACGAGTAAATGTATCTCCTTTCGTAATGCATGTGATTAACTCGCCACCAATCTATATATATAAAAATGAATGTTTGTCTGTATGTCCTGTATGGACTCAAAAACGGCTGGGCAGATTTTGATGAAATTTTCAGTGAATCTTCAGGTTAGCCCAGCAGGTGATTCTGTGAAGTTTGGTACCGCTCATATCACCCGTGCGAAGCCGGGGCAGATAGCTAATTGTAAATAAACTACTAAATACACTATAAGTTCAATATAAGCCATTAGTTACATTTGTAGTAATAACTAACACGTGTTGTGGTTTATACTTTGTGGATGTCGGCTCGAGGTCAAACTGTAGCATGTGTTACAATATACTTCACCGAAATCATTTGTAATTTACAGATTTAGCAGTTTAGTCAAATAGAAATTATTTCAATAAATGATCTGGAACCCATGCAATATATAAATGGTCCAATATAAATTTTACATTTATCTAATTCTGTCCAAAGCTGACGGAAACGCCGACGTGGTGTCGTGTATCGCTGTTACTCAAGACAACACGGACAAAAAATAAATCTATGAACAACTCTATATTTGTGTCAAAACACGCTTTTCATTCAAACGCATAGTTCTGAAACTGTTCCTTAATATGTAGCGAAAATATTCCGTGTTCTATTTATCCTAAGTCGCCGCTACCGGTAGGGATATATGAATTATCATGAAATAGACGCCAGTAAAAATCTGCTTAAGGTAAACGTTTTATTGTTCCTATATATACGAGTAAATATCTCGCTTACTAATTATAAAATATTACCTGTAATAATAATGATAATATACTTATATAAATTAATAAATTACCTGTAATAATAATGATAATATACAAAATAATTATAAATGATATATCGGGGGCGAATTACTTATTCAGTGCCATCTAGTCCCAAATTATGGAAAACTTATCCTATATAGAAAACACTCAGGCTAAGACCGACATGTCATGAACACAAATGTTTTTCCTTGAGCAGGAATCGAACGCATATCCTTGGTGTTAAACTCGACCGCTGGGCTCTTCAAATGTTGTTATTTTAGTATAAACTTTACAACAAAGAATTTAATCATATTAGATGATTCATGATTTGAAGACTATTAAATTTTTCTGTTGCCAAATTATTCCTTTAGGAATTTCTTCCTGCCAACCATAGAAAACACAAAAAGGGAGGACGAGATATAAGGTTAGCGAGGATTTTTACCTTCATGAAGCTATGCGCTTTTCTTTAAAGTAGATAAAAAATGGAGGTAATTTACTTTTTTGAGAACAAACTATTTTAATAAAGTAACTGCAGTCGTAAATTAGACAAACGAAGATTCCTGTCTCTGAATCGGGAATTGCATTTGAGAAAATAAAATGTTCTCTCTGTATAAATAACTGGATTTGTGGAGCACCGTTGTTATTATAGTGAGAATATAGGATATAGCTTGTAGAAGTAGTAAATATATAATGCAGTATGTCGCTTTATCGAACCCGAGAGTCATACAAAAAATAAATAAGTATTTCCTGAAACTCTACGTGATATTACACATATAATCTCCCCGCGCGAAAAATTAACTCATCACATTTCTACATCGCATATCTACAGCCCCATGATATAATTAATTGTTGAAACTGTCATGCTGTTCATGTTGACATTACGCGTCTCTCATTCTTACACCATTATATATTATTCCTATTATAGTTTTGTGTATAAAAGCTAATCATTCCAGAGTGCTAGTTTCCACCTTTGGACCGAAAGTTTTTAGTTATTTAGTTATTTAGTTACTGATTGTATAAACTTGTGGACGGGCCGAAATATCCCGTCCGGACCAGAACGACGCGGGAGTTAGTAGTTAGTCGCGCGCGTAACATTATCGAGAACTGTGCGCATGTGGACATACTGTGTTTTATCCACATAATCAGTTAATTTTATTATTTTTATTATTCATAGCCTCTAAACAAAAAATACTCTACACTTGCGAAGAAATGTAAAAACAACGATAAAAAGGTTACAATAGTGTGATTTTAGTTAGATAGTTATAGCGTTGAGATAGTCATAAACTTAAAAATAAATATAACAAGCTCAATTAGAAACGTTAAGGTAAATCTAAAACTATACTAAACCTCAGTAAATTAGCTACTAGTAGTAGTAGTTAGTAGCAAAATAGCTAAATAAAAGTGAAAAATATTAAATTGTGGAGGAAAAAATTCAAACTGCCGATATTTTTAGGTTTATTTACTAGTGATGTATAGTAATGTGTTATACCATAAATTACGTGGCAAAATATTTGTGAAGGTTGTCGTGCCAAAAGCATCCAGTGTGGGTGTCGTGGACTTGTGTACGTGCTTTAAATAAGTGTTTAGTGTTGTGACCATGATTGCCGTGATAGACGTCGGAGAGAGAACTAACAATAGTTTTTTCAAGTCTTTTCTTCCTGTAAGTAAAACATAGGAATGTAAAGGTTAAAAGTGCCAGCCAGAGTGTGACGCACTCCGCATACTAGCAAATGAGGCTCTAGTGAAATTGGGTCGGTTTTTTTTTTGGTTGACCTATAAAAGAATGACTGAGCTACTGGAATTGTATTTGAGTCATTGTACTAAGGGGGGCCCCCTCCTGGACCCGATGGCAGGGAGGTGCTAAACTCTTCATGAGTACCCTTACGTACAGCCGTACGGGTTATGTCAGCCTACTACTGACTGAGAGGTTGGCTTTAGCCGGGAAGATTTTAGAGGCGGCGATCACCCCTGGGGAAGCAGGCAATGCAAGAAATTGGGGCGGTGTACACCGATATTTAAATAAGAATAGCGTAACAGTGTATGATCTCCTTGCAGAACTCATTACACACACTAACAGATACATACACACACTACATGGAGAGAGAGATACTCGTACACATTATACAATACATTTATGAAATACCTCGCGACGCGAATGTGTGTCTCTTCTAAAGTTGCAGCAACCAGCCTTAAATTTCAACGATAAAAGTAGCCACAGTGTATGTGATTTCTCCAGAAATTTACGGATAATGTGGTTATATGAATACCTTTATCAATTATATTCCATTAATCATACTACCTCAATATTCATTTGAAAGGTAATTTAGGTCACACATTTGCGTATGACTCAAATGAACGAATGAATGATTCGTATTATTGTTTAGTTTTATTTAAGCAATTACTTGCCCAAACTCACCTAGCTATGTAACTATTAACGTTACGGGATCGTTTGTGTAATTTTGGTTTTACCAACAATTTTTATTCGCCACTACTTATGTACTTTTGTGGACGCTGAAAGCTTTCAAGGGAGCGATAAAACACGCCGTAAATTGATGACCCTTATTGACACGCTATCCCACCGATTAGAAAATTAAGAATAAAGTGAAACCATTCGATTTTCTGATATTTTAATTCCATCCTATAACGCAGTAGTGCTAAGAAGCAGCAATTGCTTTTGTTATTTTGAAAATAATGGTAATCCGAACAAGTTTGGGGGTGAAGACGTTGCAAAATATGGCACAGCCTATTGAAGGTCGTTGGTTTTCTGAACTGCTGAACGGATTTATGTTCTTAAAGATAACAAACTTTAATCAAATTTAAATAAAACTACACACTTTCATTTCTTAATATGTAAAATAATTTCACCAAGCGTGAAATGCCTGATGAAATTAATTTGCATGCATTGTAAAAATAACTCGCTCTCTATTATGACAATAACAATAATGACATACTATGAGTATAAAATTATGGCTATCTATATCTTCTATTTCTTATTCTATTTATATCTTCATGCCGAGACTCTTGCACTAGAAATAAGATTATAATTAACATTTTCAGGAACACTGTTCCTATATGAAATCTATAGATATGTTTGTCTGTGCGTTTTACTGTGTGTTTGTGTATCGCTTTTTTCGAATATTCGAATTTTGACTTCAGATTCGGATTCAGCATAAAAAAGTAGAATAGGAATGTTCAGGAACACCGTTCATATTTCTTAAGGAACATGGTCAAAATGGCCGACAAATAAAAAAAAAATTGAATTGTTATATAATTGACGAGCCAGGTGTTCCTCGAGCAATGCAAGCTTGCGCATTCTCAACTGGTTTACATTGTGTCTGCTGTTGTCATTAGATTAATTATACTTATAATTACGTATTATAGTTTGTTATATTACGTAAATATAAATCATGTGAATCGAGTCACGTGGTGTACGGTCTTATCTAGGACTTGATATGAAAATATATGTATGTATGTGTATCGTCACGTTAGGTCCCTTGCGTGGCAGAGAGAACTGTAGGCCAATTCTGCTAAATAACTGCAACTGCGCGTTTACGCCTGTCCCTTGACGTCGTGCAGAAATAGTACAGTGCCAATACGTGTATTCTGTTAAAGATTCCTGCACTGCAACTACGCTGCAACTGTGTGTATCCTGCAAATGAACTACTTAACTCCTGTCATGTTACCATATTTCAATCGAATAAATTGGATTTTTACTTAATGTTGATTCCTATAGTTTCACACCCGATTGCCCTACGTTGCCGGCGTGGAGGTATTTCTAACTGAAAAGAAGCTTTACTTCATCATACATTCCCACAAAAAGTTGCTTAAAACTAACGTTAGCAAAACTGCAGATAAACTCTTTTAAAACTTCTGTCATTGCTATACAAATGTCAAAACAATTTAACAGAATACGATTATATTCCGGAAACGTGCAGGTGCAATGCAGGTTTTTTAACAGAACAGCGAGTCATTTATTGCAGCGTTGCTGCAAAGCCACTGCTGTCAGATAACTTAACAGAATAACGAAACATCAAAATGTACACATTTTGACACACGCCGCGCAGCAGTGCAGTTGCAGTTATTTAGCAGAATTGGCGTACTGAGCGCTATAAGACACGGTCCTTTCCTCCTCCTCACTCACTTTTTACGAGTAACATACATTGATCTTTTCATGCACGCTCGCCGTTCCTTGGGCTCCGGGCATCGTCTTCTGATAAAACGCGACCAATTTGGTCATTTGACGATATATAATTTGTTATAAGGAATTGCACTTTGTCTTTGGCCTGCCATGGCTAGTTCAGTGAGATACAGACATTTGTGTTGTTAAATTGTCAAACCAACCTTATAAAATATTCGCAATCCAGTAATGATTTGTTCGATGGTTTTTAACTGGGTTTGCTCCGCCCGCCTGATGTGAAGCACTTGCACGTTGCCAACTCCGTCTTAAACGGACTAATCAATCAGGAACTTAGTAGTAACCTCACTCTCTCACAGGAAAAATCGGTTTCCTAAAAACTGAACGTATACTTCCAGTTGGCCTTTTATTAATTATGGTTGTACCGTATTCGCCAGACCCTAGTTTTCTGTAGAAATTAATGGCACTCGCAGTTTGAGACAGATGGACGGACACCAGGTGGAAGTCAATGGTCCTTTTTAATTTCCATGTTAGCAAAATTTGTCTTATTACTTTAAACGAGCAATATTTGTATCTTCTTATTCCTAGCGTTGTCCCGTTTCCTAATCGATTAGAATTGCCAGGGTCCGCTAACTAAGCCTAAGGATTTGGTGAAGATACTGAATTTTACATAGAGCGACTGCCGTTACATCTCCACACCCTAGAGGGAAAACCAGATCTTTTTTAGACGACTTTCGAAATATAATTTCTTAGACGTGCGGTTTCCTCACGATGTTTTCCAGAAAAAAAAAATGGAACAAACATCTGTTTGTTCCGTTTTCACGCCTCAACCGCTAAACGGATTTAGGTGAAATTTGATAGATAGATAGATGAGGTACTGGATTAATACATAGGCTACTTTTTATCCCGTTGATATGTTCCCGTAGGATAGTTTGGATGTTTAGATGAAAACAATTGTATATTTTTGCTTTCACGGCTCAGCGGCTTTCATCTACTACTATCCCACAGGAACATATCACCGGGATAAAAAGGGTAAAGGCTAAATTGACAATAGACGGCGTTATGTTTGTGCATCGAGCTATGGTTGCGTTATCCTGTAAGAAATATATTAACATTCCGTTATCCCTTCCGGTAAATCAGCAATGGCCTACAGGGACCAAAAAAAAAGTTTCGTTATATACTACAGTTCTTAGAAGTGGCAGGGATTCTTTTAGGCATCTCATGCTTCTCGCACTGTCAACTTCATGTGAGTTGCTCCCGAGTATCGAGTGCCAAAAATTTGCAGGTGCACGCCGAAAGTAATCGGTCTTATAATATCGTCTGCTTCTGTATATTGTAATTGAAATGTGAAGTTGCTTAGGATTACGATATTAACTGAACGGATTTGATGTTTTATTCCGGAAACATTTATAACTCCTGTAGGATAGCTATTTTTGTATAGCGATTGTTTATGTGACGCATAAATTGATAAGTTAAAACATGTGTCACTTTTATTCCGGGCAAATGCACGGCTCCTGTGGAAATAGATCTAGAGCGTAGAGAATCATAAAATTCATAGACTCCAAATGTGTTAGAGGGGTACGTACTGTAATGAATGTAATATTTATTTGCTGGTTCGTCCTGTTTTCAAATCAAAACGGAGCGATGGATTGATGTGTTCTTTTTGTATGGAGATTTATTTTGTGTGGAGCGCCCGTCAGTGACATAGGCTACTTTTTACCGTGGAAAAATACTCCCACACGAAAACACGCTTTGTATCCCTTTACCCACGCGGAGGAAGCTGCGGGTAGCTAGTGTGTAATAAATCATAAATCCGAAAACACGATATAGTGGTACATGCTCACACCAGGATTTGAAACAGGGAGCGTTGGATAAAATAAATAAATAAATATTGTCGGACAAATGACACAGCGCCATCTAGCCCCAAAGTTAGCGAAGCTTGTGTTATGGGTACTAGACAACTGATAAACATACGTAAATGCATTTTTTTTTTTTTTGTAAATACATACTTATTATACATAGAAAATACCCAGACCAAGACAAACAGACATGTTCATGCACACAAATGTTTGTACCGTGTGGGAATCGAACCCACGAGCGTTGGTGCCAAAGTAGCGTAACAACGCGTTTCACCACTGCGCCACAGAGCTTGTCAATCAAAAAAAAAAAAATCAGTTCTTTATCCACTGGGCTGTCACTGGCCTCTATCTCTGCGCTGTCTCTACATTTGGCTAAATGACGTCACCTACCCCTAATTTAGAAAATATCTTTTTCTTTAAGCCAAGCCTAATTATTTATGTAAACACGTGTAAATCTTTCCACTATGTTTTTTAGCTACTATATTTTATATTTATCTATCTATCTATAACTTCACGCCAAATCCCTTACGGGGTAGGCAGAGAGAACCGAGCGCCACGTGACTCGATCCTTACATACCTCACTAGCTTCTTTAACATTCATTGCTCTTTTCATGCACGCTCGCCGGTTTCTAGGGCTCCTGACATCACCTTCTGATAGAACACGATCAATTTGATCATGGTAGATACGTCTTGGCCTTCCTCGGCGCCTACATCCTTCCACTTTTGCATTGTACTACTCTGTGTAAAAAGTATCGGGAATATGTCAATAAAAAGACCCGCGTAAAAGAGGTCGTTCTAATTTTTTTACTGCATGTTGGTAGCACTGTACTGATTTAGCGCGCAAAATTTGAGCGGGATCTGTCATTTAATTTGTTTTAAACTACACTTTTTGTTGGTCATAGTTTTGAGTCCTCGGCGATTTTTACAATGGAAAATATTGTTGAACAAAGAGTGTGCCTTAAATTTTGTGTTTCAAATGATATTTCATGTGGTGAATCACTAAAAATGTTGCGAAATACCTACGGCGAATCGTGTATATCGAAAACAAGGGCTTATGAATGGTATAAGGCTTTTAAAGAAGGCCGAGAAGTAGTAGTAGACTTGCCTCGTTCTGGTAGACCTTCAACCGCTACGACCAGAGAAAACATCGACAGAATCAAGAAGCTAGTGCTCGAAAATCGACGTATGAGTCTGAGAGAGTTGGCTAGTGAGGTGAACATATCTTTTAAGTCCGTCCACAACATTCTCATTGACATTTTAGGCATGAAACGCGTCGCCGCTCGACTAGTTCCAAAAGAGCTCAATTTTGTTCAAAAAGCGCAGCGAAAGCATGTCGCTGAAGACATGGTTTCCCGAGCTTCTACGGATCCGACCTTTATGAAACGTATAATAACTGGCGACGAGACATGGGTTTATGAGTACGACATGCAAACAAGCCAACAGTCTTCAGAATGGCGTCTCGAAAACGAGCCGAAACCCAAAAAACCGCGGCAAAGTCGCTCCAAAATCAAGGTGATGCTGACAGTTTTTTTTGACTACCGTGGTGTGGTTCACTCCGAATTCCTTCCAGAGGGAGAAACAGTGAATAAAGAATATTATTTAGGCGTCATGAAGCGTTTGCGTGAGAGTATCCGCCGAAAACGTCCAGATTTGTGGCAACACAACTCATGGATGCTGCACCATGATAATGCACCATCACACACAGCCATTATAGTAAAAGAGTTTTTAGCGAAAAATTCAACAAAAGTTCTCGACCAAGCACCGTATTCACCTGATATGGCTCCGTCTGACTTTTTTTTATTTCCCAAGTTAAAATTACCACTTCGAGGAAAACGTTTTGAGTCGATAGAAGCCATAAAAGAAAATTCGCTGAATGAGCTAAAGGCCATACCGCAAATAGCCTATGAAAAATGTATGGAAGACTGGGTGAAGCGGTGGAGATGTTGTATTGCAAGCGATGGGGCCTACTTTGAAGGCGATAAAATAAATTTAGATGAATAATTTGTATTTTTTGTTTTATTGACAAATTCCCGATACTTAGTACACAGAATGTATATCTGCTTCGTCATTCTTTCATCCTACATTCTTTCTACATCTCCGAACCAACGGAGCATGCATCTTCTTATTCTAACATCGACGCTCTCTTTCAGACCAACTCTGTTTCTAACATCATCATTGCGAATACGGTCTACAAGCCTTACGCCACAAATTTTGCGCAGCGCTCGCATTTCGACTGCGTTTATCCTACTTTTATGCTCTCCCTGCTTACGTAACCTACCCGTAATTTAGAAAATATCTTTTTTTAAGCCAAGCCTAATTATTTATGTAAACACGTGTAAATCTTTCCACTATGTTTTTTAGCCACTATATTTTGTATTGAAGTATACCTATTTGTTCTCCTCATTTTATTTAATTATCTGTACCATCTAGTGCAGCCAAATAACTGAGATTGGATTAACACGGTTTATAATTGAATATTCCCAACTTGACATTGACCCACACCTTTCTTATCTAATAACAAAACATCATCACGAAAAAATATATGATGTAGATAATTCTCTTAGCAAAGACCAAACAAATAAAACTGACCACAATTCAAACATTTTTAAATTTTGACACGAAGCCAAACATTCGTCCTTGAATTATTATGTTTCTAGACAGCAAGGCGTGATCTTTGTCTGTAAATACATTTTCATTACACTTGCTCGTAGACAAGCTGATATCAAGCAGCCAAAGAGGAATAGTCGGCCTTCATTAAGCCCAAGGGCCGGAAACTTGGTTAATATAATGATTCTTACCTGTCAGTAAGCAGCATCATCATTTAAGTCGAAGGACGTTCACTGCTGGAGATAGGACTCCCCCTTTTATCTCACCTATATTTCCGTTGTCTCCTATTTCGGCTCTCTAGCCTATCTTACCTGTTGACACCATCTTTCATTACTTGCCTGTTATCCATTACACCTAATTGTTCTATTTTACCTAACTCTCCTGTCTTGCCTATATAGTCTTTCTTAGACCTAGTACAATATCGGGAGACATAAATGCATACGGCACACCTTTAGCGGTTACCGTAGTCTATGAACGCATATATTACGCAATACGTTAAGGATCACTCGCTCGATGCCGCATCTACTGCTAACACGGCAACTCCTTAGAATAGTACTACCTCACTCTTTAGTAGGAATATATATTGTCGGACAAATTACACAGCGCCACCTAAAGTAAGCGAAGCTTGTGTTATGGGTACTAGACAACTGATACATTTTTTTTTTGTAAATACATACTTATTATACATAGAAAATACCCAGACCAATACAAACAGACATGTTCATGCACACAAATGTTTGTACTGTGTGGAAATCGAACCCACGAGCGTTGGTGTCAATGTAGCGTAACAGCGCGTTCCACCACTGAGCCACCGAGCTCGTCGAAATACAACGTCCCTCCAGGGAATTGTTATTTGGCTGTGTTTTTCTGTGAAGTGAAGCTACTTCTTCAGACAGGCTGCTTTGATTCGCCATCTTAAAAACACCCAGACCACGACACAGACATGTTCATGCTCACTAATATTGGTTCTTTGTGGGAATACAAGCCCGGAGCGTTGGTGTTAAAGTGGTCTTACTAACCATTGCGTCACCGAGCTATAAATATCTTTGAATATAGATACTTAATTACAAGCGTTCATAGGCTACGGTACACGCTTTACATCAGACAGATCGTATGCTTGTATACCTCCCAACGTTTTATAAAAAAAAGCGAACCCGTACGCTTTTTATAAAATCCCTTCGTAGCGAGGTATACGAGACCACGCCTTATCGCATTCTGTACTCTCTGCATACCTACCTCGCTAGGGAACTAGCGTGAAGATATGGATAGATAGATCATTATTATGTTTTATATATAACTCTAAATAAATTCTTAATTGGGACTGCAAATTTAATATTGAGCAAAGCTAACAAATAACTAAGTTAAACCTAATTCTTAACGATAATAATTTGACCGAGAAAGGAATAGCATTGTACCCTACTTAGTCTTCTCTGTGCACAAGTTTAAATAAATAAATAAATAATCCACGTATCCAATTGAATAAACAAACTATCCAGGTCAAATAAACCAAATTCACTAACAAGAATTTTCCATTAAAAGCCGATCTATCATTCGATTTACCTTAGTAACGTAAACATAACTGATTGGAATAGTTCGATTGCATTCTAGTTTCAACAAAACCCATTTGCTTCATATATTTTACCGTATATTCATTTAAAATATCGTAATAAGGTATATATAGGGTGGTAACGTTATTTTTCTCTACATTTCAGGCTGTAAACTCACCACCGGTTCCTCATCGTGATGTCTCTGGGACGTCAACCACCACATACCGTCCCCACAATGAAGAATACGCTTCCGTACAACGACGCGTCGAGAGATCAGTTCAGCCAGAAGTTGACCATGAACGCACTAAGAAAGACAAGAAGTGGTCTATTGGCAAACTGTTCAGGAGAAAGAAGAAGGAAGAAGAAAGCCCATCTTCTTCAGAAAGTGATGAAGGAGTCAGTACACGATCTCCCTCTAAACGAAAATCGAAGAAGAAAAAGAGAACCACTGCTGTTAACAATTTTGATCACATAGTGGTTAGAGACACGAGACGAGCTCAGAGTTTAGCTAATCCTCATATTAGAGACATGAATGATGACGGAGTCCTCTCAGACCCTTCAGCTGGCTTCATTAACTATCGAGGCAGAACTCAGCTATGTGGGGTTTCAAAAGAATCCCTAAGCCTAAGAGATGATAATTCAAGTCGTTCTTTAAGAACAGGACCAGAAACACCAATGAGAAAAACAAGAAAGGGAAGATTGAAGGCTCGAGTCGAAGCTCTAAGAAATAGCATGAGAGGGGAATCGAGTAGCGATGAAGAATCACTGAAGTCATCTAATTCATCATCAATGGTACGATTCAGAAGTGATGAATCTTTGATGCGGTCTCGTGATAGTTCGTTAAATAAAAGAAGCAGAAGTGCTAGAAATGAGAGATACATTAAAAGGTTGTCACGGGACGAAGAAAATCAACTCAATAAGGAAGCTGAATTAATACAACAAGGCTATACAAAAGCTGAAGTCGAAATGCTAACCAGAACGCCTACTAGTCAAAGCAGTGGATATGGAACCTGCAAACGGGAACAAAATAATAAATCGAAACAAGATTCTCTACTTACCAGTGATTTAAGCCGTCGTCCATTGAAATCTGAGTCAATATCATCATTCCCTTCAACTCAAAGTTACCCATCATCAATTAATTTTAATGCAAAAGTTAACAACGAACACATTAACTATTCCATTCAATATCCCAACAGTAACATTAACAGAGAACCGCTTTATGCCAATAACAACAGAGAAGGAAGTGTAGGTAATCATTATGAGAGGCCAGAGAATGTAATGTGCGTTAAATTTCCTTTAGGAAATGTTACGAATATAAAACGAGAAGAACGAGCGCCACCAGTGCCACCTCCTCGTGACATGCAACGAAAGGTGGCCACCCCTGTTTCAATGTACTATGAGAATAACCCCATAGTAGCTGATAGAGTGAGCAAACAAAATATGTTACATGGCGTACCTAACAACGACTTTGACAGAATTATGAGACGAAGCCAAGAAAGATCAATTGGTCAAGGGTTTAATGGGTTACGACGACCTATATCGAATTCTGAAGATCATATTGCTATGCAAAACAACGAATATATGCAATGCTTTCAGCATAGGAATGAACAGCCCCGTAGACCAGCTTCAGTATCAGCTGAGCCAAATCATTATGGACTCTATGCAAATATACCACCATGGAGGAAAAAAGTAGAACCTCCACCTATTGTTAAACCCGAGCCTGTTCAATTAAGACAAGACTATTTGTATTACGCCGATGAAAGCCCTAGATCCCGGCGACCAATAAGCATCAAAACCAATCAAAATGGTTATGAAAATCAATATTTAAGTGACTCTCAGACATCTTTAGCTGATAATGTATATCGGAGACCCCGTAATGCATCTGAGTTTTGGAGAAAAATTGATGACGCTGAGAAACAACGGAGGCAAGAAGGGATTTTTGCTGCTTCTAGAAGTAAAAGTGAGTACTCTAGTAGCTCACAATTAAATAAACCTTCATTTGTAGATCAAAAAAGGGTCAATTTAAAGAGATCCGAAAATAAAGACATTGAAAATAAAAATAAAATTGAATTTAAAAGTCAGTCTGTAGACACAACTGATGGCGCTAAAATATGGAAAGCAACAACAGAATATAAAAGATCTATTACAGTAGATCCACCAATAATAGCAACATCACCAACATCTAAAACTCATGTCAGACACAAATCTGACACATTCGTTCCAAATACTTACCAAATACTATCCGATGATGAGAAGAGTTCTGAACGTAGAAAATCTACGAACCTTGATGATGCTCTTAATGAACTGGAAGCAATATATAACAGCTTAGGTTTAGGTGACGAAGATTTGTTAGATAGAGCAGAACGGCGAGAGTTAATGACGCCAAAGCTTAACGACCATTTTAACGATTGGAATGGAAATGATGACGACGTGCAACTACGTAGCCAACCGGCGACGCCTTTAAGGCGTGTGCCAAGACGATCCACTTTGCCCGATAAATTACAAGACGATATGGCATTCCGAAGGATGAATTCATCATCTAAAGAAAAGCCGAACTACAAAGATACACAGACACAAATAAGTTACATGTTAGCATCACCTGTGTATGTACCTTATACATCTGATGACGACAGAAATTCCGACCGTAATGAACCTGACATTGTACATGACGATGTTGTTTATAGAAATATAAAACAGACTAACAGTCGCTTGAAAACAATTGATCCTCAACCACCTTTTGGTATTCCGTTAGGTCCAGTATCCCCAGCTCCCCAAAGTGACTATCTGCACGCAACACCTGAAAATAAAGCAAGGTCTCGTTTTATACCACGTAGATCTCCTGATATAGTATCCGATGATTTAGCGTATCGAAGTTTGAGAAAAGATCATAGACATTCAGTTATAATTAATGGCGATGAATATAATGGTTACATGAATAACAACCAAAGCTATACAGAATTTCCATTGACCAAAGATGCTGTGACCAATTTTAAAAAGAAAAGAGCAGTAAGATCGCTGTCTGCAAATATATTTACAATGATCCAAAAAGAAATAGATGATGCGGTAAATATGAGCAAAATGGCATCATTGCAAAAAACACACAGTAATAGCGACGTTATGAGGCGCCTTCGTGAATCTTTTGATAATAATGACAACGAGCAGGATCACTATCCTCGGAACAAGGTAAAACATAGACACAATACAGTCAATCTTTTTGTCAATAACATACACACGCCTTCCACCCATTTTGCAAAAGATGATTCATTCGTTCACAATGATGATAAGTATCTTGCTAAACCTCCATCTTGTGATAAGTCCAAAAGTTCATCACCATCAAATAGATCACCTCAATCATCCAAGCGTTCCTCAAAAGATGAATTTCAGCATGTGCTTAGTATGCTCGCACAGGAAGCTATGGATACCAGCAATAAGTTAGGTGTAGCTTTAGCGGAATTGGATAAAAATAGAAATAATGCAGAAAAGAAATCAGATATTCAGACTAGAATATCTGACAGCCGGCAAAATTTTATGAATGGTCTAATGAGTAAATCATCTGGGGATCCTTTACCCGAAATAAAACATGTGAAAATTCATTCTGAAATTATAAATGACCATAAGCCCGATAAGTACATAAATCAAGTATCCAAAGCAAAGAAAACTGAAGATAGTCTTTTGGCTATATCAAATCAACTGCACAAAGTTGAAGATCAACTAAAACATAGTTTCGAAAAAGAACTAAATTTTGTCGATGAAAGTCCAAAACTTTCTAATTATACTTCAAAGGCTGAAGTAAAATTAAAAGCTGATGAAATAACAGTTGCAAATTCGGAAAGCAAATTGGTTCCTGATGTAGTACCTTTAAATGTAAAAAATGATTCTGTAAATGTCAAAACTATCGAAATGTCAGAAAATACGGACGACAGTAAAGTAAACCCACCTGTAATAAATTCACTCAATCCGTTTTTAAATATGGATGACAAAATAAAGGAAATAAATGAAATAAATGCTTTCAAGGAACTAAAGGATGGCATTTCTGATTTAATAGCTGGTATCACACAAGTAAATGAAAAAATATTTGTTCCTAAATCCGCAATAGTTGAAAATGAGATGAGTGGAAAAAATAGGATAACAGGAATAACAGAAGCTGGTGAAAGGCTAAATCAAGTCACACAAAATGTTGTCAAACAAGAGATACCTAACAGAGCCTCAGTTAATTTATCAATATATGAAGATGATTTAGAAATAAAAAAGGACGCGGCTGATTCGACTGAATACAATTCATCAGAGGAGCTAGCAACAATATTCAAATTGGACAGTAACATAAAACCTCATGTGAAAGCTATGAATGAAATTCATGCCGAACCCGAAGGTTCAGTTCGAAATGAGTTGAGTTCGCCAAAACTTGTTCAGTCAGTGAACCAACATTTGAGAAGGCTCTCAGTAGACCAAACAGACAATGCACCTAGTCAAAGCAGTTCACTGCCAACTAACGTAGTGCCGTGGAGAGCTAAAAGGCAAAATAGTTCACATAAAGAACACAGAGGTACGTGGCCTATACTCATGCATGGTGTTTGGTTTTCCGTTTAACCATTACGCATTTTGCTTTTTGTTATCATCTCACATTTTATTTCCTTTGTCATTTCACAAATTTATTGGAAGGCTGATTATTAATTACAAATTTATTTATTTTAAAACTTTTGTATTATACGACTGATAATGATTCACAAAAACTAAATTTATGTCACATAACATAATAGTTATCAGCCGAAACATGAGGAACGAAATAATATTACTTCCTATATGTTATCAGATAATCAGTCTTAAAATAAGCAAGTTATTTATTTAGCTAACCAACTAGTTTTATATTTTTTGCGTTGTTTTGTTTATTCCGACAGGCGATAACACGCAGTCGAAGCGCAGTTGGCACGACTCAGGCACGTTGATGTTAGCTTGTTCCTACACTCTGATGTTCTCCCAACACCTGGCCGACCTGGATTGGCTGACGCTGCTCGGCTTGCTACTGGCAATTGTCACAATTATTGCAATGCTTATTATTTAACCTGTAGCCGTAACATTCATAATTGTGTAAGATATCTCCCACATACGTGCAATTTGTTAGTATGAAGTGGTCACAGGCTAGTAGGCAAAACTGAATGGATAAAAATCATGAAAATTTTAAAATCCATGTCTTTTAATTATTGCATACTTGCAACACTGTTGGTGTGGTGTTGAGTTGTGCTGAATCAAATTTTATTCCATAACAAACAAGAAAATAATCAAATCATTTTAGGCAGTGCCCCAGTCACCCGTTCCCTTGGAGAGTAGAGCTTGGAATACTTAAACAATGGCATTGTAGTAAAAATGTACAACCAATGGCCAGTAACAATGGCAGAAAAAGGTATTTTGTATTTTTGTAATAGTTAATTAAAAATTCAATTTAAGTATATAATAATTTCACGAGAACTACTGCCGACAAACTGATGTAATTTTGGCAGAATATATAAAATAATATTGATACCTTACTGTCATATCTTATTTTAACTTCGCTATTGTAACACAATATAATTCCTTTCTTTTTTGCTTGTATAATTGTTACCATAGCATAGCAAAGACTGTAATCATTACAATAGCTACACTGTCCTGTGTATAGTGCCTACATGTATATGGTGTGGAAATACCTTGTAATAATTGTAACTTACACTACAATTTTAAATGTAGGTACATATTCATTTCCCTACACTGATTGTTTTACATTTTGTTAGAATTTACATTTGGTTTTCACCGAGAAAATTTCGTATTATATTATTTATAAAATTTTAGATTAGGAAATTGTTTAGTAATTATACAACGAATTAACTATAAAATACTTTACTTGAATTGAATAGTTTATATTATTTAGGTAAATTCAGCTAATTCAGTTTACCGCGTTCTATTCGCTTAATAATTTAAGACACTATTAGGTTTAATAATAGGAAATATTTAAGACATTTTCGATTAATCTTAAATGCCTATCTTAGCATTCTAAAATAAAGGTTACCTGTGATTTTAAACTTTACTTCGGTGTAATATGACTATAATTTTATTTTTTATTAACATCTGTGCCAAAATCGACGAACAAATAATTTGTAAAATGAAATATGTTTCATTGCATGCATTTAAAACTTGTTCATTCGCATGATTTGTAATGTGTTTGTTTTTTTTTTAATGTAGATATATTTAGTTTTTCAGTGCCTATTCACCCATATCTAATTTAATTTATGTAACTGCTAATGAAAGGTTAATCAGTACTATTTTGTTATATGTAAGTACTTTTTGTGAGAGAATATTATATAATACCAGTGTATGAAATAAATATATTAGCTTATAGAATAGAATCTTATTTAAGAGTATTCAAATGAACTATTATTATACATAAACATTATGACAGCTTTGTTAGAAGCATTAAGTTATATACTGGTAAACTGGTGACTTCACTGTAGTAGACTATGAAATGTCATCATTTGGAATATTACCGTATAAAATAAAAATAAAATTATACGATCGTTGTATTGCCCCAAAAATCGATACCAATGTAAAGTATTCGGATGAGAATATTTTCTTCAAAAATGTTACAGAACTAAAACCTGTAGTAACTTACTCTCGAAAGTTACGCACTTTCATTTAATTCAATTAGACGGTGTGATAGACTTTGTACAGGCCGAATAATTTGTGTCTACCCTGATTTAGGGGATATCTAAATGAGAATCAAAGCGTGGATGAAAGAGTTTTATCCCATCCCAAAGAAATACATTTATGGGAAGAGCAAATGAAATTAAAATATGTAAATGGGCCAAATAGTTTTAATTTACAGTTAATTTCAATTGGTAGTCGAATAAGCGCAGAAAACATCTGCAAATAACTTTCTATATAAGATCTTCAGATCTCCTGGTAAACTCGTATTTCAAGCGACTTCCTTGACTAATAATATTAATTTTAACTTTTCCTGTGATCAACTCTGGAAAAATGAAAGATCTTTTTGGGAGATTTCTTTTTTAAAGCAATCTTGGCTATATATTAAAAGCATTTTCTTTTACGCACCTACCTACATTTTTTTGTGTTTGTATATACATATTATTATTGCTATAACCAGTAAATTGATTTGTTTCTAGGTGAAAACTGATTGCCAGTACTCTGCCGGCAGCTTGTAATGGTCTACAATGCTTTATAAGTGATTTTATTACTAAGCTATTACTTATATATTTTACTCTTATTATATGTGACATACCTACTTCATTGTCTTTATGTAGAGGCTTCCAGTTACATTAACGAGAGGGTTATTTATATGAGAAAAGTTATAATTTAAATAAAATGTTTCAGTTTATTTTATTGTTCATTATTTACCTCTTTCATGTAAATACTTTAGTGGTTTACTTCAGCCCGACGGTAAGCAGTTATCATCAGCTAATGGACACTTACCATACTGGTGCGTTGATCCTGAAAATCCTATATCCCTTGTGACAAACCTCGTAGTGATGATACATTGTGTGTGCTTTGGGAACAATTCAGCAAAGTATTCATTCCATAACTTAAGAATTCTCGGAAAAATACTTCATTGGAACCACATGGTACGAAACCATTGCAGTTTTAATGTGCGATGAATTCCCAGCAGACGACTAACTGTGATGATGTAGAAGGTAGTTATGGTCATCCCTCATATCTAAGAATACTTAGAACGCACAAACAAGTATAAAAATAATCAACAAGTGGTCTCTAAGAAATCGTGCAATTGTAACTCTCATAAATATACCTATATATATGCCACTTTTTGAAGTTATACATCTTTTAGCGCGTTTACCTACTTCTTTTACGACACCGAAAATTAAAATCGACATCACGAACTTAGTTGGTAAATGTCTAGTAGTTACTCAAATACTTATATATCAATCTACAACATATGTTTTATATCAGTATAGATAAAATATATTTATATACAAATATACATGTGTGTGCATTTATATTGATAATTCATTATATTATAGGTTTGTTTTACATATGTAGTGTACTGGCACGCAGGATGAAATTTATAGAGTATTTTTTTGGTTCGTGAAAGAAATGTACGCTAGTATAACTTCTTACGTGCGTACATAAGTACACACACACACTTTTTTCAGAAATTAGGTACACTATTAACTTTCATAAATACAAAAATATTTATAAGAACACAACGTCATTTAGCCGCAAACTAGGCAAAGCTTGTATTATGGGTAGGTACTTGAAACCAGATAAATTGATGAATTTTTTTGTAAATACATTCTAATAATACGTATGAAACACCTAAACACAGAGGAACAGACACGCACTCAAATGTATGTAATGCACGGATATCGAATCCGAGACTTCATGTCAAAGTGATCGTTGTGACCTACCACCGGGGACAGCTGTTACAAATTGTCAGTGACAGACAGTAAAGTAAAATATAATTGTAATGAAATACGGATTGTTGGCCCGACTCTATAATTAAAAATATCAAACTGAAAAAAATTTACCGCGTACTCTACGTTTGTACGAGTACAATAAAGCGCTAACCAATTTTAGTTGTCAATTTTAGAAGTCTGTGTGCGACCAAATTCGTTGTGTCGATTTCAGATGTCGGTTTGCGCGCGCATCGTAAAAACTCACTCTCATAATTTTTCTCTAACACGCCGAAAGAAGTATAACTTCAAAAACATAATTTTATTACTATTATAGATTGTAATAAATAGTTTATGAGGAATTCAATAACGTCGGTTCCTTCGATAGCTATCCTCGCTGAACTGACGACTCACAACTCTCGAGACGTTAAATCAGGATTTCCTGTATTTAAGTCTTTTAACATAAGGAATTATTTCTTAATTACGATATACGACTAAACTACATTATACCAATCCTAACTCATCCCCATCCCACTGCAGGGATACAGGTCTCAATTCAACCGAAGGGGTTTCACTGCTCAACTCCGTATTGCCGGAGGCCAGGCTTAGTTTTACGACTGTCATCTACCAACAACAGCCGTTCAAGGCCAACTTAACGTGCCCTCCGAGTACGGAGATGATCTAGATAAATAAACCCATCAATGGACAAGCTGCGGTTGACATTGCTTATCCTGCCTGTTCGGTTAGAATTACACGCGCAACGACGCCACCGAGCTCTCAACATACTAAATTAACCTTCTAATCTAGTATTATCAAGGCTTTAAGGGTTAAAATAGGAGCCTTAAAAAGCATACAACCCATCTGAAGTAAAGTGGTAACTGTAGCACACTATCGCTTGCAACACAAGAGGTTGCGCAAGTGTTCTATAGGTAAATATTTTTTAATTTCTTTTCAAAGCGCTCTCCACCAGCCTCTGTACAAAGTTTCATGCGCCTGAACCAGTTTCCAAAACACTTATCCCAGTCCGCTGCAGACACCTCATTTACAGCCTGCTCGAACGCTGACAGCGCATCTTCCGACGACGAAAATTGTACCCCTTTGAGCTGATTTTTTATTTTCGGGAATAAAACAAGTCACATGTTGCTAGGTCAGGGCTGTAAGGAGGATGTCCCAGGCCCCCAAGCGTGGTCCGCTCCATGCTCGGGAGCGTCAGTACCTGGGAGGCAATGGCCTCCTTCTGTGAGACCGTCATGTCCCAGAAGGAGGCCTCGGAGCGGGACAGGGAGAATGATCCCGAGGCTGTCCCGCTCCGGAGACGGTGGACGGGAGTAACATTTACAGAAGATAAGTACACGTCAAGCTGGACGCCTTGACCTTTGCACAGTTCTTATGTCGTGTATCTACATTTTAAACAGATTTACAATCCAACTACGAGTATCAAGCATAATCTTTTCTAAGCTGTATTCGAACTATTCTTCCTAGCGTTATCCCGTCTCCTAATCTATTAGGATTATCACTGCTCATTATCTACTTATTGAATCTATACCCTAAATATATCTAGGTATAGATCGCCCCAATAACAGAATCATAAAAATCGGCGGGTGGGACCAGGTTTCACGTCCCACTAAAGCTAATATCAGTTGCACGCGGTGTGACCTGCCTATTGCTGAATGTACTATGTCTACTGTGATGTAGGCATATGTGATAGCCAAGTAAAGTACCTAATGCTACGCACATCGCGTTCGCAACACCTAGGCGCCACCACACAAATCAAATGATACTTTTGGATGGAATTACTGTAATACATCGATGCTGTAATATAGTATAATTTTAATGGTTCAATATGGCCATGGACAGCTCCGTATGTATGTTATTTCGAAGCGACATCTATTAGATTTTAGCCCAACTAGTAAAATGCATATTTCGCGGCGCTAGCTATGGCCGTGCCTTAGCAGCGCTTTGTTATGACTGCTAAGTAACACGCTAGATGGCGGAATGAGCAATTTTAATATATACTATAGTAAACAATTTTAAGAATTGGGAACCGCATGTTAGACACGCACACTGACCACTTAGCAGTGAACTTGTCGTTATCAAATTATTTATGAGGCCACCTGACTACTACCAAAATGATAGATGACCAAGGAACATTAGCGATCCATCATGTAACCCTGTACTACTAGTATTGAGAGTCACATAGATTTACTTCCTGGGTCTCTCTCAAATGGCGCTGATATTTAGCTGTCATATGTATGACCTGTTTATAGCCTATCGGGTGTCTACGAGTACATAAGTAATTGAATAAATCAGTGAGGTGGGGGGTTACTCACGGGAAACTAGAACTTAACTTTTTAGCAGTATTTTTATCAGTGCTCACCTAGTCATGAACTGCACGGTAGGGAAAAAAATTGTGACGATTCCAAACGAATGTAGCCATTTTTACGGAGTAAAAAGATTTTGACTTTGACTAACAAACAGCAAAGCCAATTATACAACGAATTTGGTAGGTAGGTATATTTGCGTCACATATCTAGTGTGTACCCAATATTCAAAATGTTTTAAGCCCGTCGCAGACGTATCTATAATATATCTTCAGAATACAGAACAAACGTAAGATAAAATGCTATCTCCCTCTACTAAACAAATAGTATTTGACATTTGGTTGGCAGGCGATTCCTGATGAAATTGGCTTTGGCAACAGCGAACTTAAAAAGCAAATAAAGACGGTGGCGAGGCGCTTAATACCCTGCCATTTATTGTATTGTGATGTACTCGTTTCAGTTTTTGAGTATTTTTTTAACATTTGTAGGTGTAGTAAGATTGACTTAAGTAAGCCGATCATAGAACGACTCTACTAAAAAAACTGCAACTTCACGACCGACAGGATGGGGTGTGTTAAATAAAATGAAAATGAGTACATTTTGACGTTTCGTTAAGCGATCTGACAGCAGCGACGTTTAACGAAACGTCAAAATGTACACATTTTGACATAAGCAGCACTGCAGTGTATTCTACAACTTTTTTAGTAGAAACTGCCTACTGGCCTTCTTTCGAATCTCAGAGGAAGTATACTACTAGAGTTGACAAACGCGTACACCCGTAAGGGACGGCAACAAAAGTACGTTCAATAACAAGGTTACCAGACTGTGGAAAATTTACCCCACTACATAATGCGTTTCGGCAATTTGTAATTTACAATGTACCCAGATAACTGTTTACCAGAAACTTGCATAGAATGTGTATTGTGTGCTATAATAATATACTCATAATATGATATTAGCAATGTAAAAAAATCGAATAAGTCGATACAGTCATTTCTACACACAAAGTAATAAAAGTTAATATTTACATACGTATGAAAACTACAGTATCTGAATAGACCAACAAACATATTTGCACTTTAATATTATTAGAAAAGTATTTTTTTACGCAAATCGAGTTACTGTATAGATCTATTAATTAATAGTAAGCCTGAGTTAGTTTCAGTAACATCTGTGAAATCATTGGAATAAGGATAGGAGATTGGTCAAACCTAGCAGAGTTATATAAATTAAACAATATATTTTTCTATTTTAGACATATATTTTAAAATACAAGTGATGACATGATACTAAATATAGGCATAGATATGAGATAAAAGATAAAAAACACTTTAGAGACAATTTTGTAAATAAAAATATTCGTGCCTTACAAACATATTAATGATTATTTTTTCATAAATTTTTATTATTGAAATCAATGTTATTAGATCGATTTTTCTACATCGTGTATTTATATAAATATCGTGAGAATGAAACAGCCGTCGAATATTGATGGTCACATTTACATACACTGTTTTAGTTAAATCTTCTTTATACAATAAATGCGGATTATTCCTTCTTAAAATTAGACATATTGCATAAAAAATTTTCAATAATTGTCATGTAAAAAAGATTTAGTGCCAGGGATGATTTAAGTGTAAATATTAAACAAAGGTAAACAATCTTTGTTTTTAAACATTTTGTATTGCGCGTCATGGTTTTCATTAGACTTAAACTAAAGCTACAATTGATCAAGGATTATCCTTTCACATATTGTACTCAAAAGGTGGTAAACTGCTACGGTCCCTTAATTCCCTAGTTCACTCTTTTCCTCTAACTTGTATAATGATATCTATTATCTATACATCGATTACATTAAAATTCTGTATAATGACAGAAAGTTCAGCATTTTTATTTAAAGTCGTTTAGTTTTTGACCTTAATATAGTTGATTTCTTCTTGCGTGACTCAGCCAGTAATGTTTTCAGCCTCAATTCAAAAGTAAGCTTTAATTTTCATGGTGTTAATGTAGTGTTCGTCGCTATTGAAAGCCCTGGATAATCGGTCTGGAAAATAGGACAATTTTAATTTTGTAGCATGTAATATCGACAGCTTAGTACTAACATTATATTAAAACTACTGTCAATACTATAATTTAATTGAGCTTTACATATTTAAAAGTTTACAAATTCAGACAATATAAAATGCTTGATTAACATTTATGTGTTGACACAAAAGCATGTGTGTGTGCGTGATTAACTTGATTAACGTGGTATAAATAATTGGTATAGAATAATCTACACGATTACCCTCCGTATCTTTCACAATTACCTGTATAAATATAATCAACCCATCAACATCATATCAACCCATACTCACTTCATTACTGGAGTACGGGTTCTTATTTCAAACAAAAGACCTTAGAAGATATGTCCCGAAACTACTCAATTACGGATTGTCGGAGTCGTTGGAATATTTTCATATGTTTTTGTACTTCAATTATACGCTTCTACGACTAAAATGTAACTATGTAAAATTTCAAGTCTGTACGTGAAACTTTCTAAGACAGACTAGCAGACGAACAGGCAGGTATGTAAATCATCTAATTTAGTTCCTTATTTTTTTTAATACCTATCATCATATATACTCGCCAACAAACTGTTATAACAGTTTGGCAAACATAATAATTTGTACTATGTAACTGTATCGTGTAAATAAATAAATAAATAAATAAAAACAATATAAATCAGTTGAGAATGCGCAAGCTTGCATTGCCAGAGGAACACCTGGTTCGTCAACAAAACAAATGTTGACGAACCAGGTCAACAAATGTTAACTTACGTGTATGGTGGATGTTGAAACTGACGACTTATCCAAATAAACTTCTTCCGAAAGCAGTGGTCTTTAAAATGTTTGGAACATATGCGACTGTACTCGGCTCCCAATTCTGTCGTCCAGTAGCAAAAATCCATGCATTACGCACACTGACGACTTTAGGAAATCTAAAAAATAAACATACATCTAAGATTAAATATGTTAACATTCTTAATTTAAAAATAAATAAATACATTTTGACGAAAAATTATAAACAAAGAAGTATACAAAAAGTAAGAAGTTAAAAAAAAGGTGTCTGTACCCATATAATTTACCCATAATTTCGGGGTGTTTTCCCATACTACATACTGGTAACCCTAAAACGCTCATTATACCGATAAATTGAAAATACAACAGAAAATGGCTGACGCATTACCCACAGACAACCTTCAAGATTTAGGCGGTTTTTACTAGAAATACTTTTTGTAAATTAAACCGATATTTTCATTGTTTTTACGTTATTATACAAACAATTTATATAAAAACTACATGTGTATCTAATTTTTTGCAAAATATTTGACAACAACTATTATAACTTTATACTTACGTATGAAAGGTTATGTTTTCGTATTGTTGCTAACTGAGGCTTTTACAGCCTTTTACACAGCAACGTACCATTGTTAAAGTAAATAGACAATCCCAAACAAGCAAAAGAACACAAATATGCACTAATATTTCGCTTATATTTAGTAACTTATGCAAACAATTTGTTGTACTACAAGGAACGAAATGATTGTTTGCCCCGAATTTGTTTTTGTGGCAAACACAAAATAGTGAAACTATGACAGGGACAAAAAATATTTTATCTGTCTCTTTCCTTCTTATGAGGAACTGTATACATCTATCACGTTTTATCTTGGTATTATTATTTGCTTGTCACCTCTAGGTATCCTTCCTCTGAGTTTCGAATAGTAGTAATAATATAATATATTTCCCCGAGGGGAAAGGCAAAGGGATCTAGCTCATACACCAAGTCTTCAGAACCATTTTAATATCTTAATTCCATGTTCCAGCTTCAGGAACTGTGCTGAAAAAATATTTGGGAGACTCTATTAACCTTGTTTAAATATTACCCGTAAAACGATAGTGATTTTTACAAAGTTTTCTTGATGAACTTATTCACGTGTTCCAAAAAGTGTATAAACGTGTTATATTTGAGTTTTTTCATTACTGTATAATTTCACTAGCACTCATGTCACAAATTACTATCGAAATTGTCACATAAAACTAATTTTATACTGAATTGCAAAAATTTCAATTATAACAACAATATATGCACAATGAAACTATGCGTTGTAAAGTATGCTTTATAAAATTTGGACAAACAATAATATAAATTTTAACGATTTTGATTTTTTTATTACGTCTTTCAACAATTCTGCGTTATTATGTTTATGCATTATAAAAAAAATGCTAAAAATCCATTTAAGTTCATTACAAGCCTGTACGGAAGTCTACGAGTTACAACCTCCACTCACACCGACTAATACACCTTTAGTTAGCCGTCAGTACGATCCGTTGTGAGTCTGATCGATCGTCAGTGTAAGTTGTATGTTGTACACATATACCTAATTTCCTACCCGATTTTCATCTGTTACCGTAGCTCTCTGGTAACAGATATCCTGAATATATCTATATTCATATACAACATTACACTACATTGTACGTCACATATTATATGGTTATGTTAGGGCCGATATTTGCAATGTTTTTTTTTATTTACAACGTCTGAAGGCATACAGCCACCTGATGTAATGCAGTAACCGTAGCCTATGAACGCTTACTAAATAAAGTATCACTCGCGCGATGCTTTCTCTGCTGCTAACACAGCAATTACTTAGGAGGTTACTGGTGACCTCACTCCCACGCAGGAACACAGCAACCCTCTAGGCAGTTGTTATTTTGCTGCGGTTTTCTGCGAGGTGGAGGTACTTCCCCATAAGGGATGCTTACATGCGCCCTACCTCGCTTAAAACATCTAAACCAAGACAAACAAACATGTTCATGCACACAAACGTTTGTGTGTTGAAATCAAACCCACGGGTGTTGATTTCAAAGTGGCGTCATTCACGACTGCGCCACCGAACTTGTCTACGGGACAAGCTCGGTGACCCCTTGCATATGTATATATATGTATTTTCAGTTCGCTATAGACCCGCTTAACTAATGTTTGAATCTGATGGACCCCTTACTTGTTGCTATCGATCCCGTGGAGCCGATATAGACCACTTTGGGAAGCACGGGGTCAGTGTGTTAGCCATGTTAGTGCATTATAGGGTGATAGGGAGTCAACTACATAATAGGGAGTTAGGGAAAACAGTCGTCACAATATCAATATAAGCCGTCAATGAAGCGGCCTCCTCCTCTGCCCCTCCACATACCAATCACAGGGAAATAGCTCTCTAGAGACATAAGAAAATTGTTTTAAAACAAAAGCACACTGCGTCAATTATGGACGTGTACGAGGTATCCCCGGGTTAAAATGAATTTCAATAAAATGACAGTGTTGTAAGAAAGGACGGTGGTGTTATCAGGTCATCTGGTTGGCACCAAATAAACCTTGAGCCACCTGACTTAACGAGTGCCGCTAGAGACATAAGAAAATTGTTTTAAAACAAAAGCACACTGCGTCAATTATGGACGTGTACGAGGTATCCCCGGGTTAAAATGAATTTCAATAAAATGACAGTGTTGTAAGAAAGGACGGTGGTGTTATCAGGTCATCTGGTTGGCACCAAATAAACCTTGAGCCACCTGACTTAACGAGTGCCGCCCGCGAACACCCCGAGTACGTGGCACACCCCTTAAAGGTATCGGCTTCACTACTCGTAGGTGATATGTTTATATCACCTGTCAACGTCGGGCGCATCTCGTGTCAATTTACTGATCCAAAGCGCCACTGCGCCGCCGCGCCGGAGCCACATAGCATATCAATAGCCATGTTGCAGCAGCGACACCTAAAAGGGATAGTGGCAGATTTAGTAGAAATTCAAACAGAATCTATAAACTGCTCAGTTCCCACGTATTTGTATTTTCGGGCGAGTCATAGTCCTGCCTAAATCGGGCAAAAATCGCCGCCACGTGGCTAGTTATAGGCCCAAAACCTCTCTCCTCGCACATAGTTCGAATTTTTATGAGCGTCTTGTTTTGTACTGCGTCGGGGCCTTCCTAGCACTTACGGAGGACAATTTGGGTTCAGAGCGGTTACTTGATTGCACTCCAATTGGCGCATGTGTTTCAAAACCTAACTGAGCAAAGGAATCGCAGTCGCACCTCGGTAGGCGCCTTCCTAGTTATAGAAAAGTTCCACTACCCGGTCACCCGGCACATTAGACTTATCTTTAAGCTCGTAGAACATATAAGCACGGCGCCCCAGCTTGTGCAAGTAATAGCATCCTTTATAAGAGGGCGGCCTTTCTCAGTATATGTGGAGGGACATGATTCGAGCGTTCATCCAATTGCCGCACGGATCCCACATTGTAGCTACCTGTCTCCGACGTCACACGCGGTGTTTACTAATGATATCCCCCTACTGCTCGAGGCGCAATGACGTGAGAGGAAAATAGAAGTATTGCTCGCGTTGTTCGCGGACAATAACGCGTACTTTACGGCATCTAGAAGACCACTGATTGTAGCTAGGAGGTTGCAGAGGCCGTTGGACGTACTTTGGAATGGTTTTACTTGTTGCGTACGGCTATCGATATTGGCAATACAGTCGCGTCACTTATCGGCAGGTAGCGCGTCACGCCTTCTCTGACACTGACGGGAAAACTGATTAGCTAGGACAGCAGAGGGAAAATTCCCAGGCAAAATTCACTTGTGGCGCTCTGTGACCGGTACTCAATTCAAGGCTCAATTCTTCAATCAAAAGCTCAACTCTACGAAACAACTATAGCAAACTTACGTACGCAACGTCTTTACTCTCACATGCAGAAGAAAAGATTACAAACCCGACAACATATTGCACTCAGGATCTGTCCTAATGTAGATAACAAATAGATGTATGAATACAACTCTTTAGTTAGAATATATTCATTTCTTTGCGTAACAGTAGTAATAATAAATTTATCTCAGGGACTATACCCTGAATGGGTGAATATACCTTTATGGATATATAAACATATTCACCCAATCCAAATTATACTGGCGTTTTCTCTGCCTTGTCGCCGATGGGTACAATACATCGGTGTTATTCCTGTATTAATCCGGGAACTACTGATAGTGACTATCCCATTGCAGTGCCATTGATGACGACAATGCATCAAGTCATATGCCTGACGAAATTGTTCTACGTTCTACTGTCCGGCGTGATTTTCCCGTTCTAAGTATAACCCAATCCATCCTTTCCCAGAACGTATAACATATTACAGTGTTATAATCTGTTCATTATCATCCCGAGAAAACTAAACCAACGTGGAGTCAGTCAGTCTACAAAAGTACCAAACTACAGCTGCGTAAGCGGGTCTGCGTAAGCGGGGTGAAATTCGGTTTGAGCAAAGAACCACTAGCTCGAAGCTCGCACGTACATACGTAGAGCCTACCTACGTACGTACGTACGTAAGGCCTACCTACGTACGTACGTACGTAGGGCGGAAAATTCAACGGACGAACTGACTGGAATTAGGGAGTTATAGATAATCTCTAGACTATAACAAATGACGATACGTTCTACCTAATATAAAATGTTACGTAAGGTAAGGTACTTACTTAGTCGGACTTATTATAACAGTCATAATGTTAATATCGGGGTGCCCCTGGGTTCTATTTTCGGTCCATTTTTATCCTACTAATATTATAAATGCGAAAGTTTGTATGTATGGATGGATGTTTGTTGCTCTTTCACGCTTAAACGGCTGAACGAAATGAAATGGAATGAAATTTGGCATGTAGATAGATTAAGATCTGGATTAAAACATAGGCTACTTTGACTCCACGCGGGCGGAGCCGCGGGCAGCAGCTAGTTTTTAATATATGCAAATGATCTGCCCTACATGGTGCAGAAAATAGCGGATATAGTACTATTTGCCGATGATACCTCTCTAATTTTTAATGTGTCCCGCCGGTGTGAAAATATTGACAAGGTAAATGGTGTTGTGTCTGCTATTTTAAACTGGTTCACATGTAAATAATCTGTTGCTAAACTCAACTAAAACCAAATGCATCAAATCTTCCTAATGTAAGTTCTGCCAATACAGAAGTTCTCATTGGGAATAATAAATTAGAATTTGTTAATAACACTGTGTTTCTTGGAATTAGTGTAGACTCTAAATTACAATGGGGACCCCAAATAATATACTGCCGGTAAGCTCAGCTCTGCTGCATATGCAGTTAGTAGAATCAGGCAATTGACGGATGTGGCTACTGCGCGCTTAGTCTATTTCAGCTACTTTCAGCATTATGTCGTATGGTATGCTGTTGTGAGGAACGGCGGCTGACATTGAGACAATTTTAATCTTACAAAAAAGAGCCATTCGCTCTATCTATAACATGGGGTTCAGAGAATTCCTCAGGGAACTGTTTAAAGAAATAAATATCCTCACTGTTACTTCTCAATATATTTATGAAATCATAATGTATGCCCGTAAAAATTGAAAGTCGTTTTCAAACTTTAATTTTAACAATTTTACTATTTGATATCATTATTGTACCAATATGCTTATATAATATTTTTTTTGTAATATTTAATTGACAATTTTAAAAGAGACCTATATTTGGCAAGTTTCTTTCGGTATTTCTTTTTTGCCAATGGTCATTTCCGAAATGCTAGTAGATTAAAAAAAGGAAAGAGTAAAATAAAAGAATTAAATAAGATACAATAAGAGAACCTTATATGTTAATGCTCCGAATTCATCACGTATAAGTAAGTTTAGATTTGCTCCTAAAGGCGATCGTGAATCAATTACGCCTTCAAATATTAAATTTAAATAATAATTGCGTAAAAATATACCTTAAAATATATTTTGTTGCAAAAAAATAATGATCCTACCGTTTATTTTGCCGTCATTTTCATTAAATGTGAGTGAAAACGGCTCAAAACCTCGAGCCGAGATATGTAAAAAGTAAATATTTTTCTAGCTATTAGCTAAAGTCGATTTAGTAAATAAGACCGTATAGCAAATTTCATTGACTTTAAATCGAGGCAGAAGAATGTGAATTCGATACGATTGTGGTATCCGTTGTCAATGTGAAACATCCGTTGTCAATGTATTAATCATTTAACGGAACTGATTGGCAAATTGAGCAATTGAAATACCACGTTTGATTAACGTTCCCAAATTTCTTTTGCTGGGAAGTAGTTATCTCTTTATTCATTCTTCTTCATGATCTGTATGTTTGCCACAATTAAACGAAGAATGAGAAGAACTTCGTACATTTTGCCAATTACCGTACGTAGTAGATGGAGTATTGTCTACGCTAATTACGTACCTAATTCATCGTTTGCGTACCAATCAGAATATTTGATCGTCGAGACACTAAATTCACACAGTACTTTATGAAAGTCATCTTATCGATTTATGAGTGCAGTGCCACAGGGATTCTTATGAATGTAAGTGACCTAAGTTAGTTGCTGTGACATTTCGGGTTTAAAGTTACCACAATTAACCAATCACAAAGCAACTTTCAACGGTGAAGAAAAGTCACGTATTACTAGACAGTGGTGTTTGTTCTGTTTTCCTCATTCAAAGATTACTTTTCCTATAGTCGAATGTTTGTAATATGCGATGCGTTTTAACAACAACAACAAATTTATAAAGAAATAAAATGCAATGCTTATGGTCAATATGTATGCTGTGGCTATCCGGTAATTTTATAAAAAATACTGTTTATCTTAAGAATGACGTTAATTTGAAAATGTAAATAGATTGTAGTATCAAAAGTTTCAGCTGTCTAAAATATAGTTCACTTAAAATTGTTTGAAACGGTCACGTTATTGTTTTGCTTTCAAGATTACACGTTATATTTTATCTTTTTTTAATTACCTTAAATACTATATATATACATAATAGAGCACATTCATTCGAAATATAGTCGATATAACCGATTCGAAATATACTCGATGGACTTGGATAGCTGATCGACTGTTACTAACCTACATAATCGCGGCACTGTCAGGAAACTCGTCGTCTGTCTTCCAATTGCGCCTTCTTTGCCATGCGATTGCGATGTCTAGTTATTTGTCACTGTCAAAAGTGTCAAACTGTCATACTTAGTTTTTCGCAAGTACCTAGTAAAGTGAATGTGTGTTGTGAACAATATTAACAAAATATTTGTGTTATTATTGTTTCAAGACTCTATATTAATTATGATGTAAGATCGTTGTAGTTTTTTGTACTTATAGAACTTAGTTCTGACGCGGAAAGTTCGTCCGCACATGTGATATTCATTATAATTTGTGATTAACAACCTACTTTTTCCTCCTGACCTGCTTGGTTTGACCGCGACTGCGTTTTTTAAAAGGTAACGGTTTTAAATTACCATTATTTTATTTATATTATTTCGCAAATTTTATTATTTATTATGTACTGCTGTCGTAGCTTTATCACGTTTGTGAATTTACTGTTTTATTTATTTTGTCAGCATTTATTGTACGACGACGAATCAAACACTTATTCAGGTAATTGTATTTTTTCTCATTAAGCCCTGTCTGTTAACATTGTAGTAATGAATAGTATTACCTTATCTTGACACATGTGCAATGTTTTGCGGTGTGATACGCAACCACCAAACCACTGGAACTACGAATACAGTTTAAAAATGTCTCATAGTATGCTCATTGCCGACAGTAGGTACGTTAAGTACCTATGAGCCCTGTGATCCTTATTTGGGCCATTAGTGTTTCGTGATTGTGTAGTAAGTACTCCTAAAGTTTTAAATATTTGAATCATCACATTGCTGCTGCCATGTTCACTCTAAAGTCGATTCACTAGCACTCTTTGTGTATCATCCAAACCCTTTGGTCTTATATCCTGATCTAGAGATGAGATGAATGTTAAATTTGCTATAATTATTGTTAGGAGTGTATAACAGTTATCTGCTATTTATGTCATGTCATGATGTGTTTTTAAATCTTTGAAACTATGCAGTATATCATGCAGTTTCAACCATAGTTTTCTTCCTTATTGATAATCACCATTCACCAAGCATGTCAGATGAGTAGCTGTTTAGGGAATTGATTACCCTAAAAAAATCATTTATTGTTCTATGACAAGCATTTGAAAATTTCTCATGTATGTACTTAGAACATTATGATACTTTATAAAGGAATAATTTCATATTATAATTATTTTATACAAATCTGCTGCGGAGTTAACTGTGCTATAGAAACAGTAACAATTTATAAATAGATATTTCATGATGATTAATAAAGATATTTTGCTGATATTTCATTGTTTTTGGTGTGATACACAACCACGAAACCATTGTGTTTTATACAAATATGCTGTTGTGTTAACAGTGCTGTAGTAACAGTTACAATTTATATATTTGATGATGATTAACAAAGATATGTTACGGATATAGCATTGTTCCCTTTTTCACAAACTTGTTTAACCTGTTACGTACCGAGTACCTTGATCGAACCATGCGCTTATGACATATATACTGAATAACGGTACTTGCGGGTTTTGAGGGGTTAATACTTAAATATCAACTCAAAACCCTGAATGTTAAATTACACTTTGTTGGCTTTTTAATTGTTACTGTTTTACTCAATGCAACAACCATTGATCTGACTACAGTGAAGTAAACCGGAGGCTATGTTTGTATGTTCATCTGGCATGCCTCCTAAACATTTGTAGATTAACAAATGAGGTGTCATTGGAAGCATTTCGCTATACTACTGATTGTAGGCAATGTGAATCATAGAAAATCCAACATGGCAATTTATTAGCCACATAGTACAACAAAAAGAATACACTGTGTTTAATTAACCCATTGAGTTCCGAGTGGTCTGATCAGACCTTGCGCGTTACGGAAACAAGTATATAATGGGACGCGACAGGTTAAAGGTCTTAAAGAGCACATTCTGAAAATATACAAGATTCCTAATATAAATTATGCTCAAGTCAAATGTAATAATGCTGTTTTTAAAAAGTTTAACGTGCTAGCGACATTATTTTTGTTGCTAGTGTTCATAGGCTGTATGCTGGTTTGCTATCTATCATAGTATAAAAAAAAACAATTTGGAGAGGTACTTTTACCATACCATAGAAAACTGTGGCCAAATAACTACTCCTAATAGGGGTGTTGTATTTCTAGTAGGGGGAGTGGGGTTACTAGTAAACTCGTAAGGAGTTACTGTGTTAGCAGCAGAGGTGGCACCACGCAAATGATACTTAATTAATTTATAATAATTTTATGCTTTGGTAACCACTTTACAACCAGCAGGCTGTATACTTGTCTGCCTCCCCATGTGCTAAAGCTAGTAGACAATTTGCGAAATCTTGTGGAAAGAAGGGTCTAGCTAGCAGCCAGCCGCTTGAAAGTACAATTAGAAACAAATGAATGTAGAATGTAGGCATCCGTTATAACAAAATTCTGTAAATTTTTGTGCTCAAGGTACACCTATCAATATTTATTTATTATTAAAATCTTTATAATATGAAAAGATATTTAGTAAGAAATGTTAGCATGCTTACTTGGCATAAGCAACCAAAATTTGGAGCAATTGTTAACTTCCGTATCTCGCAGCTATGTGTAGATATTACTTTAACTTTATAACGAAGATACTAATTTTTACATGGAGCGACTGCCGTCAGACCTCTACAACCTAGAGGGACAACTAGACCTTTATTATGTAAGTTCACACATCTTTCAAAGTATAATTTCTTGGATGTGCGTTTCCTCAACATGTTTTCCTTCACCGCCGAGCAAGCGATAATTACGCATTTAGTGTACATGTCAGAATTCGAACCGGGGACCTGTGGGTCAATAGGTTGGTTCTTTATCCACTGAGCTATCACTGCGTTTAAGTGTCTAAACTAAGAAGTAAAAGTTCATATATTTGTTTACCAATAGCAAATTTTTACATCCTTTGCCATATTTGTATTGTTTTTGTTATGCTCACAATTTTACAGTGGCTGACCCCTTAAGATGTTGAGTACAATAATTTACGAAGGCAATTGTGATTGATTGAGTAGGAAGTAATAAATCTTGGTCTTCACTGGGTTTGGACAAGGGACCTGTGACCCCATTTTATATTTAGCACACTACACCTTCTGTTAGACCTTTGAGAACAATTTTCTTATTGTCCAAGGGTCAGATGCAAATGGAATATTTTAAGTAAAACTTTTTTTTATACAACGTCGGAAGGCCTATAAGCATGCGGCCTACCTGATGGAAAGGTCCTAAGGAGCTTTACATCAGGAACACAACAACCCTCTAAGGAGTTGTTTTTTGGCTGTGATTTTCTGTGAGGTGAAGGTACTTCCCCAGACACAAACTTTTGTCCTGTGTGAGAATCAAACCCACGAGCGTTGGTGTCAAAGTCGCGTCATTCACGACTGCGCCACCGAACTCGTCAAAATTGTTATCTTATATTGTAACTATTTACAGGTATAGCACCGCCCGAAGTAATATGAAAAAATATGTGAGATTGAATATCAAAACTTGTCTTTATCTTAAAATATTAACAGTATAATCTCAAGTGTTATTAAAACAGTTGAGGAAGAGTTTAAAAAATAAGGATTAAGGTTACAGAAATCAAAAAATTAAAACCATTTTCTTCAATTTATTTTGGACACTTGATGTTGATAAGGTAACAAAAAAAGGTAAAACTACTTACCATCAGGCAGGTCGTATTCTTATTGGGCAACTTTTGAGAAAAAATTATGACATTGATGAGGATGCATGGATTCCATTTTTCATGCAAAGTTTCTTCTTAGCGGTATCCAGTTTCCTAATCCATTAATATTGGCGGTATCCGCTACCTGAGCCTAAGAATTTGACGAAGATACTGATTTTCATTGGAAATGACGGCTGTCAAAAACCTCCACAACCTAGGAAAACCAGATTTTTCTTAGACAATGTTCGAAATATAATTCATTATACGTGCGGTTTCCTCGTGATGCTTTCCTTCACCGCCGAGCAAGTGTAACACACAAATATGTACATAAATCAGAAAAAAATTAATGAACATGCCCGCAGTAGGATTCGAACCAGGACCTATTGGGTAATTGCTAGCTCTTAGCTTTATTAGATGATTCTGGGCTAACACTGCTCTAATATTCTTTTTACAGCAGGGTGCATCAAAGCAGCCCGTCTGGGGTAGTATCTCCACCTCACAGAAAACCGCAAACAAATAACAACTCCCTGGACGGTTGTCTTGTTGCGAGTGAGTGGGGTTATCACTAAGCTCCTAAGGTATTGCCGTCTTAGATGTATAATACTACAGGTTACATCACGTGGGCCGTATGCTTGTATGACTCTCGACTTTGTATAAAAAACATCTAATAAAACAAACAGTATAGTGTTAATCTGTTGAACTTGGCCTTGGAGTGATACCCGCGCAGCGGCGGCGGGCCCATTTCACTTTGGACTACTTCCTAAAGGCCATTCAATTGGGCAATCCAGCTTGATGGATTGCCATTAGTAATGAATAATGATCATTTAATGTTACACTGTCTGATTTACACGGTACATAAATATGTATCCATATATCTACTAGTTTTTACCCACTTTATGTATGTACCCGTTTCGTGAACTTTGTTTTTTTTTACTACTAAGATGCCAAATAAGCGTACTTCCTGCCTTATGCTAAGGGGACTATAACTTGCAACATCGTTCGTTGACGATGTTTATATTTATACTGTGGGCTAAAAAATTGACGATTTTTAAGTGTTAGATTCGTCATATCAACGTGTTCATTAAGCAGAGGGAGATTTTGTACTGAAGTTGTCTGCGTGGGTAACTCTGTCTCGCCTATTTCTACCGCCAAGCATCTATATCTATATAGCTGTGTTCCGTTTTGAAGGTTGAGTGTATAGTAGAGAAATTACTGGGTACTGTGAGTGACGAAACATCTTTAGGTCGCAAGAGGCAGCGCGTTAGTAACATCCCCGTGGTGTTGCGAGCGTCGATAGACTGCGGTGACCGCTTACCGTCTAATGCGGGCTCCAAGTTGTTTGCCAATCTAGTTGTATAAAAAAAGCTCTTTAATGTATGACCTTTGATTTAATACTACCAATTTCAAATAAAAAAATGGATTCTACTCTAATTTATGCAACATTATTTTTGAGACTGATGACAGACTTAGTAAGAGATCTATAAGGGTTTCGTTTTTCTAAAATTCCAAGACCTACCGTACGTAATTTTTTTTCTACGTCGGGAAGCATACAAGCAATTATGCCTCACCATATGTACGTAAAGGGACTGGCTGAGTATATATAGAAAATAGTTAATATTTAAAAGAAACTTATTTTATTTCATAAACGATATTAATTATAAACCTAAAATATTATAATTAGAGGGGAAAGACAATCAAAGGGACCAATGCAATGTGAGCTCGGCGACTCAGTCGTGAATGACGCGACTTTGATACCGACGCTCGTGGGTTCGATTCCCACACAAGGCAAACATTTGTGTGCATGAACATGTCTGTTTGTCTTGGTCTGGGTATTTTCTATGTATAATAAGTATGTATTTACAAAAAAAAATGTATTTACGTATGTTTATCAGTTGTCTAGTACCCATAACACAAGCTTCGCTTACTTTGGGGCTAGGTTAGGCGCTGTGTAATTTGTCCGACAATATTTATTTATTATTATTATTTAATGAAAAGCGACTGAGGTGGTGTATAGACCGAGTTATTTAGCGCTCGGTTTTCGCTTTCTACCCCGCAAGGGACTGACTGGAAGATAATAAAAATCGGCCAAGTGCGAGTCGGATTCGCGCACAAAGGGTTCCGTACCATTCATCTATAAAAACAGCAAAAAAACACGTTTGTTGTATGGGAGCCCCCCTTAAATATTTGTTTTATTTTAATTTAATTATTTATTCTTAAAGTGAACATATAACTAAATATTCTGTGAATATTTCAAGCGTCTACCTGTTGCCGTTATCAATATCAAGCAAATATGAGCAAAAAAATCACGTTTGTTGTATGGTAGCCCTCTTAAATATTTATTTTATTCTATTTTTTAGTATTTGTTGTTATAGCGGCAACAGAAATGCATCATCTGTGAAAATTTCAACTGTCTAACTATCACGGTTCAAGAGATACAGCCTGGTGACAAACGGACGGACGGACAGCGGAGCCTCAGTAATAGGGTTCCGTTTTACCCTTTGGGTACGGAACCCTAAAAAGTAGAAAAAAAAATGTCTCTTTAACCTTATAGTATTCTAGATGTCGATTTCAGTTGCGCAGTGAATCAGCAACCTTGTATACGGCATGCATCGATAGCCCCACCACATACTCGATGGCGGAGTGTTATATTTATGTTATTTTTATTTTATACCTGCACATAACTACACGCAATGAATTGGGTTAGTCATTTTGAGTTTCTCTGGGCAGCGACGGCATGTTAAGCCGTCAGTTCCAACTGTTTTCGATAGATGATAGTCATTAAGCTAAGAGCAGTGATGACCCAGTGAATTAAGAACCGCCCTATTGAGCAATTAGTCCCCGGTTCGAATGCACCACTAAATTCGTGTTTTCGAATTTATGCGACTTTATCGAAAGTACTCTACCCTACCCCGCAAGCGACCTGTAGGCCGATTCTGCTAAATAACTGCAACTGCACTGCAGCGCGGCGTATGTCAAAATGTGTACAATTTGACGTTTCGTTAAGCGATCTGACAGCAGCGACGTTTAACGAAACGTCAAAATGTGCGCATTTTAAGCGTTCTGACAGAAGCGACGTTTAATAAAACGTCAAAATGTACGCATTTTGACACACGCCGCGTTGCAGTGCAGTTGCAGTTTTTTAGTAGAATCGGCCCACTGGCGTGAAGGTATACTACTCTGTGTAAAAAGTATCGGGAATATGTCAATAAAAAGACCCGCGTAAAAGAGGTCGTTCTAATTTTTTTACTGCATGTTGGTAGCACTGTACTGATTTAGCGCGCAAAATTTGAGCGGGATCTGTCATTTAATTTGTTTTAAACTACACTTTTTGTTGGTCATAGTTTTGAGTCCTCGGCGATTTTTACAATGGAAAATATTGTTGAACAAAGAGTGTGCCTTAAATTTTGTGTTTCAAATGATATTTCATGTGGTGAATCACTAAAAATGTTGCGAAATACCTACGGCGAATCGTGTATATCGAAAACAAGGGCTTATGAATGGTATAAGGCTTTTAAAGAAGGCCGAGAAGTAGTAGTAGACTTGCCTCGTTCTGGTAGACCTTCAACCGCTACGACCAGAGAAAACATCGACAGAATCAAGAAGCTAGTGCTCGAAAATCGACGTATGAGTCTGAGAGAGTTGGCTAGTGAGGTGAACATATCTTTTAAGTCCGTCCACAACATTCTCATTGACATTTTAGGCATGAAACGCGTCGCCGCTCGACTAGTTCCAAAAGAGCTCAATTTTGTTCAAAAAGCGCAGCGAAAGCATGTCGCTGAAGACATGGTTTCCCGAGCTTCTACGGATCCGACCTTTATGAAACGTATAATAACTGGCGACGAGACATGGGTTTATGAGTACGACATGCAAACAAGCCAACAGTCTTCAGAATGGCGTCTCGAAAACGAGCCGAAACCCAAAAAACCGCGGCAAAGTCGCTCCAAAATCAAGGTGATGCTGACAGTTTTTTTTGACTACCGTGGTGTGGTTCACTCCGAATTCCTTCCAGAGGGAGAAACAGTGAATAAAGAATATTATTTAGGCGTCATGAAGCGTTTGCGTGAGAGTATCCGCCGAAAACGTCCAGATTTGTGGCAACACAACTCATGGATGCTGCACCATGATAATGCACCATCACACACAGCCATTATAGTGAAAGAGTTTTTAGCGAAAAATTCAACAAAAGTTCTCGACCAAGCACCGTATTCACCTGATATGGCTCCGTCTGACTTTTTTTTATTTCCCAAGTTAAAATTACCACTTCAAGGAAAACGTTTTGAGTCGATAGAAGCCATACAAGAAAATTCGCTGAATGAGCTAAAGGCCATACCGCAAATAGCCTATGAAAAATGTATGGAAGACTGGGTGAAGCGGTGGAGATGTTGTATTGCAAGCGATGGGGCCTACTTTGAAGGCGATAAAATAAATTTAGATGAATAATTTGTATTTTTTGTTTTATTGACAAATTCCCGATACTTAGTACACAGAATGTACATACATACATGAAAAAATATGCGACGAAGTATGTAAACAGAAAGTTAAAAACATGTTGGATATTTAATAGCTTTCTGTTACGGTGTCTTACCCAAAACCTAGTTAGGAATATGAAATTATTTATCTTGTTCTATACAAATAAAATTGGAGTGTCTGTTTGTAATATTAAACAACCGCTTTTTACTAAATGCATATGGATGCATACACGGTACATATACCAAAATGAATAATTTTACAATTTTAGTCTGTATGTTTGTTCCAGCTAATCTCTGAAACGGCTGAACCGATTTTGACAGGATTTTCACTGACAGATAGCTGATGTGATAAGGAGTAACTTAGGCTATTTTTATTAAAAAAAAACATTAATATAAATAAATAATATTCCACGCGGACGAAGTCACGGGCATAGCTAGTTGCATATAAAATGCATCGTAAAACTGTATTTAAACAACAAATACTCTTCATGTTTTCCTATTTCACATACTTAATCACTTATCTGGAATGCGAAAGTCTCTTTTGGTCTCTGTTTGTTCTAGATACGATCACAAGGCTCTCTTAGCTAATCACATGTTTTCGCCGATATTACGTATTCATACTCGGGCGGTGATGTCAAATGTTTGTTTGCATCCATTTCCTAGAAAACAAACTTTTTTTTTTATACTACGTCGGGAGGCATACAAGCATACAGCCCACCTGATGTAAAGCGGGCACCGTAGCCTTTTAACGCTAGCGATATATTAAGTATCACTCGCGCGATGCCTCCTCTGCTGCTTACACAGTAACTCCTTGGGAGCTTACTGGTGACCTCGCTCACACGCAGGAACACGACAACCCTCTAGGGTTGTTATATGGCTGCGATTTTCTGTGAGGTGAAGGTACTTCCTCAGACTACTTTGATGCGCCCTACCTCTCTTAAAACATCCAGACCAAGACAAACAGCCATGTTCATGCACACAAATGTTTGCCTTGTGTGGGAATCGAACCCACGAGCGTTGGTGTCAAAGTAGCGTTATTAACCATTGCGTCACCGAGCTCGTCAGAAGTACATTACGAAAATACTTTCTTTATCTCGGCTTATTTTGATATAATGTAGGTGCAGCCAGAAACCGAGTTGTACAAAAGCAACAATTTAAAAAATATTTGACGTATAATATTTAATTGATGATTTGAATAACGTCTATATTGGTAAGTTTCTGTTGTCATTTTTGTATACATTTTTTATAAAACTTTGGAGGGACAAACAAGCATCGGCCCACCTGATTAGAAGCGGTTCTCTATGAGCGATTGCAATACAAGATGTATCGTTTGCACTTTGCCAACCCCGCTGTTCACACCGCAACTATTCAGGAGCTCAACATTGGAAAATGGCATTGAGGCAATGGTCATTTTTAAAATGACTTGATTTTCGAAATAAAGACTCCAAAACGCAAGAGATTAAGACGCGACAGAGATTAACGCTCGCATGATAGTGGTTGCCATTTTCGAAATGCTGGTAAATTAACGAAATAAGGAACGAAAGCTATACGATATAAAAATAATTTGCTTTATAAGTATAACACGTGTCTAAGTGTCTAACCTATCATGACCAAATTGGTCGTGTTTTAAAGAATTAAAGAATTCGAGTCATAGAAATCGGCGAGCGTGCATGAAAAGAGTTATGAACGTAAAAGAAACAAGTGAAGTGTGTATGGTCCGCGTCTTATGGCGCTCGGTTCTCTCTGCCTATCCCGCAAGGGACCAGTAGGCCGATTCTACTAAATAACTGCAACTGCACTGCAGCGCGGCGTATGTCAAAATGTGTAGAATTTGACGTTTCGTTAAGCGATCTGACAGAAGCGACGTTTAATAAAACGTCACAATGTACGCATTTTGACACACGCCGCGCTGCAGTGCAGTTGCAGTTTTTTAGTAGAATCGGCCCACTGGCGTGAAGTTATAGATAGACGTGTCTAAGTGCCTACGAGGACTTATTAGCTAGTAAGGAGGTAAACGTAATTAGGAGGTAGGGCGCATCAAAGCGGTCAGACCGGTGAAGTACCTCCACCTGACAGAAAACTGAGGACAAACAACAACTCCCTGGAGGATCATTGTGCTCCTACGAGTGAGTGAGTTTACCAGTGAGCTCCCGGGGAATTGCTGTGTGTTAGCAGCCAGGGCGGTAATGCACGAGCAATGCCTTCTCTAACCACTTTACACCAGATGGGCTGTAAGCTTGAACAGATTCCGTTGTTGTTTAATACGAGAAATCTTTGTATCTTTTCTTATTAATTATTAATTTTAGTACTTGATAAGGGAATTAGCTATTTTGGGATGGGATAGTATTATTGGGTAGTCAACTATTAAACGTACTTAAGCGATTTCCTATTGTAAATACTTACTTGTACTGCATAGAAGTCACCTAAATTTAGACAAATATGTTCAAATAAACCAGTGTTTATCTAGTGTAGGAATCGAACCTGCGTCTCTTGTTGTTAAGGTAGGGTTGCTACTTGACCACCGAGCACGCCAAAGAAAATGTTTATGGAGTTTTCCTTTTTTTATTTTGTTATTTTTATAGTAACAATGTAACCAATACTATATATTAAGTTTTATACCGAGAACTATTAAGTTGTGGAATGAGCTCCCTGCGGAGGTTTTCCCAAGGGACTACAGTATGGGGTTCTTCAAGAAAGGCGTGAAGAGGTTCTTACAGGGTCGGCAATGCAAGAGTCAGACACCCCTGGTGTTGCAAATGCCCATAGGCTACGGTAACTGCTTAACATCAGGCAGACCGTACGCTTGTTTGCCACCTTAGTGGTATATAAAAAAAAATACCCATGGCTCACTATTCGTAGAGCCACGATGGGTATTACGCTATTAATAGAAACGTCATATACGCCGTCTTCACGTGTATATACAGCTTAACTAAACTTAATACGTCTGCAATAAGAGTTACAATCGTACGGTGAATGTTAAGCGGAATATACTCTTAGCAGTACATGTACAATATTCTACACACCAAAAGAAATTAGCACCCTCACTTCCTTTTTGACAAATGGCTCGCTAACTGTGTGACTGCGTCGGTAGTGTTCAAAATGGTAGTGTTGTTTCATTCTTCTGACGAGTTTGGTGGCACTGTGGCGAAACGCGCCGTTAAGTTACTTTGACACCAACGCTTTTGGGTTCGATTCCCACACAGAGCAAACATTTGTGTATTTGTTCTGTGTTCTGGTCTGGGTATTTTTAAGAGAGGTAGGGGGCATCATAGCTGCCCGTCGGGGGAAGTACCTTCACCTCACAGAAAGTACCGTACCTAAATAACAATTCCCTGGAGGGTTGTTGTGTTCCTGCGTGTGAGTGAGATCGCCGATAAGATCCTATGGAGTTGCTGTGTTAGCAGCAGAGGTAGCATCGCGCGAGTAATACCTACTTAATGTAATGCAAGCGATTATAGGCTACGGTATCCGCTTAATATCAGATGGGCCGTATACTTGCATGCCTCTCGACTTTGTATAAAAAAAACTTTAAAAAAACAGCCAAGTGGGAACTTTTTTGTACGTACTTGTTACGTTACAACAACCTGTGAAAAAAAAATCGTTTCATTTGAACACAGTTTGGTCAGATTGTTGTTTAAGATTGTTGTTTAATCTATCTATAGGTATATATCATCACGCCAAGACTCTTGCGGGGTATGCCAGAGAACCGATCGCCACATGACTCGGCCATTATACATCTCACTCGCTTCTTTAATTGGCAGAGCTGCGATAGCCAGCGGAGCCACATTACCCTCAAAATTGCCGTTTGGGGTAGACTGATGTCATCCAGCTAGCGTTTAGACGGTAATAGTGAGAAACTCCAAAATCGACACACTAATAGCTAACATATTGTAGTTTTGTATCCTTTAATTTGAAATTTAAATGTTCGTTGGTGAGGAAGAACGGTCCAAAATCGTTCCAATTAGAAAAAAAAACATATGGGAAAACGTATGGCCGGCCACTCTGCAGTGCAGAGTCTGCACTGCACTCCCATCAACAGAAAAATTAACAGCACTCGTCGCTAGATGTCGTACAGGGTTCCATATATTTTTTAAAAATTAAAAATAAGATATTTAAATATTTTTTAATATTTAAAAATATCAGCTCTGCCTACACAGCTTGCTGTTATTTACTAGTATTCATATCTCTAACGCTCGGGTCTAGGGATTCTGACATCACCTTCGGATAAAACATACCAATTTGGTCATGGACAGTGGGTCTTGGCCCTTCTCGGCTTCTACATTCTTCCACTTTAGTGTTGTATATTATCTCTTTCGTAATTCTTTCTTCCGCCTTTCTTTCTACAAACTAACTGAGCATGTCTCTTCTTATTTTCATACCAATACTCTTTTTCAAATCAACTCCGTTTCTTATATTATCATTGCGAACGTGATCAACAAATATTTCGTCACAAATTTTGCACAACGATCAAGTTTCGACCGCGTTTCATGCTCCCTGCTACACTCAGCTCTTATTTCCATTACTTAGTGTTGTTCCCAGCACACGCTGTACAATTGGTTGGTATTATATATTATACTAGCGGCCCGCCCCGGCTTCGCACGGGTGCAATGTAGATACTAATTTGTTTTCAGTGTGGAGTGATTGATGCACAACGTATATAACGCGTGTCATTTTATAAGGTATAATACTATTTTGTTTAAAATGGTATTGATTAAAATAACCTCGTAAATAACCCATTATTATTTTGTAATATGTAAAAGTAAAAAATAATTACTGTGGATTATCCTTAAGAGATAGACATATACCATCGCGGATTTTTTTTGTCGATCTTTGCAAGATTTATAATTCCGTAGCACATTATTATGATCTATCTCGTAAGGTTTAGCCAGCGTTTGCAATGTAAGCGCACAAAAATATGTTTTTTACGATAGCACATTACGAATCTTTAAAATTTTCGGCTTTTCTCTACTATAATATGCATGTTTTATACATATACATTCTGTGTACTAAGTATCGGGAATTTGTCAATAAAACAAAAAATACAAATTATTCATCTAAATTTATTTTATCGCCTTCAAAGTAGGCCCCATCGCTTGCAATACAACATCTCCACCGCTTCACCCAGTCTTCCATACATTTTTCATAGGCTATTTGCGGTATGGCCTTTAGCTCATTCAGCGAATTTTCTTTTATGGCTTCTATCGACTCAAAACGTTTTCCTCGAAGTGGTAATTTTAACTTGGGAAATAAAAAAAAGTCAGACGGAGCCATATCAGGTGAATACGGTGCTTGGTCGAGAACTTTTGTTGAATTTTTCGCTAAAAACTCTTTCACTATAATGGCTGTGTGTGATGGTGCATTATCATGGTGCAGCATCCATGAGTTGTGTTGCCACAAATCTGGACGTTTTCGGCGGATACTCTCACGCAAACGCTTCATGACGCCTAAATAATATTCTTTATTCACTGTTTCTCCCTCTGGAAGGAATTCGGAGTGAACCACACCACGGTAGTCAAAAAAAACTGTCAGCATCACCTTGATTTTGGAGCGACTTTGCCGCGGTTTTTTGGGTTTCGGCTCGTTTTCGAGACGCCATTCTGAAGACTGTTGGCTTGTTTGCATGTCGTACTCATAAACCCATGTCTCGTCGCCAGTTATTATACGTTTCATAAAGGTCGGATCCGTAGAAGCTCGGGAAACCATGTCTTCAGCGACATGCTTTCGCTGCGCTTTTTGAACAAAATTGAGCTCTTTTGGAACTAGTCGAGCGGCGACGCGTTTCATGCCTAAAATGTCAATGAGAATGTTGTGGACGGACTTAAAAGATATGTTCACCTCACTAGCCAACTCTCTCAGACTCATACGTCGATTTTCGAGCACTAGCTTCTTGATTCTGTCGATGTTTTCTCTGGTCGTAGCGGTTGAAGGTCTACCAGAACGAGGCAAGTCTACTACTACTTCTCGGCCTTCTTTAAAAGCCTTATACCATTCATAAGCCCTTGTTTTCGATATACACGATTCGCCGTAGGTATTTCGCAACATTTTTAGTGATTCACCACATGAAATATCATTTGAAACACAAAATTTAAGGCACACTCTTTGTTCAACAATATTTTCCATTGTAAAAATCGCCGAGGACTCAAAACTATGACCAACAAAAAGTGTAGTTTAAAACAAATTAAATGACAGATCCCGCTCAAATTTTGCGCGCTAAATCAGTACAGTGCTACCAACATGCAGTAAAAAAATTAGAACGACCTCTTTTACGCGGGTCTTTTTATTGACATATTCCCGATACTTTTTACACAGAGTAGTAAGCCTTCCTCTTGAATCATTGTCTATGGATGAAAACCGCATTCACATCAGTTGCGTAGGTAGTTTTTAAAAGATCTACGCGTACAGACGGCGGGAAGCAACATTTGTTTTATACTATGTAGATAAATATTGGAGTATTGACTCGTGCTTCGAACTTCGTACTGATTCCCTTTATATAGTAAATACTATGCACACATTGTATTCTTTAAGGTACCTTACTTACCTTAAAGAATACAATTTGTCCAACGTGGGTTCTATAAATTTGTTTAAAATTGATGATTACTGATTAGTTTTACAGTTTTATCATCTTTCATCAGCTGACGTTCTTTATGTGTGATTTAATTTTGATCATTCTTCATTCAAATAATTCTGTTCCAAATAAACATGAAAGCCTTCACATCTGTTCAATTTTACTTCTGCCTTAGAACATTGTAACAGCGCATTCGCTGAGAGAACCGTTGACCGCTGGTCATGCCCACTTTAACACTGACAACCGTTTTAATTACAATTGTGAGGATCTCTAATTAAAGTTTTACACGTTAGCTTCGCTTATTTTTTAGTTGTCTATTTTCTTTTTACATCTCAACGTTAAATTGTTTTTGTTTTGTTCATGTGTCTTTCAAAATGGTCGATAGAAATAACACCGTTTAGTGTTTAGGAATTACGTAGGTTGGCCTTTTAAAAAATAAAGTGACTTTCCATTATATTAAGCATACATAGTACTTTAGACATAGATTACAATCTATTTTATCTGAGAAAATAATGGTTTTACTGTTAGAAGCTCAACTGCAGTCACGAATATCTGAATTTAGTTTTCTTACTTGAAATATTCATTGAGATGGGCCGGGTATCACTGAGTATGGATAATATTTTATTAGTTAATAGATTCAGGCGTTATTTTGCGAAAGTCAATTACATGCAATTTGATCTAAACTGCTTTGTGTGCTTCCGCCGCCGCCGCCACGGTGGCGGAAGCACACAAAGCATGTTAGATCAAATTGCATGTAATATTTTATTATTATTTTTAAAAACTACCCCCATACTCTCGAACGTTGCGTTCACGTACGGGCTGTCAGTGCCGGGAATTAAGTCTCATGTCGCTGTATTGCATATACATACCGTAGTGCGGTTGTCTAAAAGTTATAGTCGCATGTGGTTACAACCTGCCTGAGCCTAATCGTTCAGAATCATTATTGAAACATACGCGAATTTACTTACAAAGTCATTTCAGTGCACCGCTCGTAAGGACCGGCGAACCGTGAATATGTATATCCAATTACATTACGAATAGCAGTATTCGTTGTAATTTTGTAGTTTCTAAATTCAAGGACTATATCGTAAACAAACGGTAATGAAAAAACATACTCCGTTAATCGGAGTTTCTACGCAATTTGTATCGCCGAAGTTTGTTACCACGGTGGAATTTTCATGCTGTTAACAGATTCAATTGTCCACATATAACTACTCTGGCCACAAATACAGTTACATAGAAAGTTGAATTGTTTTCATCTCTTTAATTATTTTAAATTTTGAACGCGTTTATTATGTTAAAAAGTTTTTTCGATTTTCGCCGTTTTACGTATTTATTCGTGTTTATTATCAAATTACAATATGAAATGGAGTGTTAAAGAAAATAGGATTGCAGTTATTGCCTTGCAAAAAGTGCTTGCTTGGTACCGGCCGTATGTTCGTATATCGTACTATTGCCAGATATACCAACACTTCCTCTGTTGAAGACCATAAGAGATCGAGGCGACCACGTTCTTATTAAATACAAAGGCTGTTAATGCTGTGAAAGCCAGAATTCGCCGAAACCCCATCAGGAAACAAAAAATCTTATCTTGAGAAATGAAGACTTCCGCTAGGACTCTGTCGCATATAAAAAAAACTAGACTGGAAGCTCAGCGCTTATAGTCGATATAGAGGACATGCCCTAAATCAATCTCTACAGTTGCAGGGAGTGGATCGATCAAAACACCTTCTGTTCCTAGAGAAATATCCTCTTTACTGATGAAAAAAAATTCACGATTGAAGATCACTACTACAAGCAAAATGACAAAGTGTACACACACACAGTTCTAAAGAAGCCGCCCAAGTGGTCGGAAAGGCACACAGATTATGGTCAGTTTTAGAAGACATGGCCTTCTCGAAACGACACGCTAACATTGTGTCTTTTAAGAAATCTCTGGAGCACGCAGTGGCTAAATTTCCCATGAAAACAGTGCGTAAATCCATAGATTCGTGGCCAGACATATTAAAGGATTGTATCAAAACCAAAGGTAGCCATTTCGAAATTTACCCCACAAATTACTACATCCGAGCTAAAATATTCCTTTGTCACAAGGTATAGTACGCAGTGGTGAAACGCGCTGTTACGCTACTTTGACACCAACGCTCGTGGGTTCGATTCCCACACAATAGAAACATTTGTGTGCATGAACATGTCTGTTTGTCTTGGTCTGGGTATTTTCTATGTATAGTAAGTATGTATTTACAAAAAAAAAATGTATTTACGTATGTTTATCAGTTGTCTAGTACCCATAACAAAAGCTTCGCTTACTTCGGTGCTAGATGGCGCTGTGTAATTTGTCCGACAATATTTATTTATTTATATCATACACTCGTATCTATATAAAAGCCCGTCTTAAGAAATTATGTACTCCCATACCTATTGTTATAAAAGATAAACAAACAAAACAAGGAAACTACTCATAAATTTTGTGTAACAATAATGTATTACATGAACAGATATACACGGCGACAGATGAAGCTATACAAGACCGTACTAAACTCAACTTTACTACAGCGATATACGACACATAGGTGTATAACGTGATGCGTCGCTGTGTGTACGTCGATACCTGCATGTACTTACGTGTCAACAGTAACTATTATGCCAGGAACATAAGTTTTACTCTTTTCTGAGAAAATCTAACGTGGTCGTGATTTGCATAAGACTTTTTGGTATTATTTCAATACTTAACTTCAACAATAATAAAGTTAAGTCAAATAGACACCGAATAAAATTTATGTTTTACTTACTATTGACAAATTCAATTATGTCAAACACAATCAATAGAAACAAGAACAAATGTTAATCATTTGTCGAATGTTAATAGTTCTTGTATAGGACCAATGCCAACCAAATCTAAAAAATATTACAAGTAAAATATCCTATGAATTTTTTCCTTCCGTTGGTTTTTTCGCAACCAATACACAGATTAAACCAATACTATATAGCGCTTTATTGAAGGACAACTTTCGCCAATAAAGTTTCTTTATCGATAGCTTTCCACAAAAGCAATCTCTACGCCTACACTGCAACAGCGATGCTATCTATTTTCATGAGCTCAGTAATGCGTAATATGACATAAAATAAAGACTTTACCGCAAATGGTGGAGAAAATAACGTTGATATGATTCAAATCGATTTACACCTTATTAGTTTCACTTATCGCTATAGGAATGAAAGCATAAGTTATCCAGTATAATAAATTAATTCTTTTCTCATTCGAAATCGATAACTTTTCCGTACAATAATTTCCATCACAATAATTTGAATTACATTTTAATTTCCGTATTATTTCAATTTCAGATTTCCAATTTACAAGGTTAAACTATTCACTTTTGTCTCTTCATTTTTGATTTTGTTTCTTTCGATTTTGTTTTCCATTAGGTGTGGGATCAATAACTCCTCGAACCTTTGGTGTGGAATAAACTCTCTGTCGAGGTTTTGCGAAGATACTATAGCATGTAATTCTTCAAAGACGTGAAGAAGTTTTATGGGGTCGGCAACGCGCGAGTGAAACCTCTAGTGTTGCAAGCGTCTGTGGCTACGGTAACTCATTACTATCACGTAGTCCGTACGCTTGTTTATTACCTTGAGTGCCTAGTAGAAATACTAGTATATTGTCTTTTATTAAATTTACCAAATAACTTTGTGTTCTGCCTTTCCCGCAAGGGACATAGCGTAAAGATAGATAGGTAGAACTTTTATCTAAATAACCGCTGCATTTAGCTTTTCTTCTAAAATTAGAATAGCGATAAAGCCAGAATCTAAATTGGATTTACTTGTTTATTTATGTCTTTCTCGGTGATAAAAAGATTACATAGATGTTACGATAATTGTTACGCTAAACAGCGCCGTGTTATTGTCGTTTAATCTCGAGAGACACGGTATTAACCACAAGCAATTTGGTCTTATCCAATTTAGTGCGCGCTCCAAATTACTGTGGAGAAGTTCGCCTATTTGCAGTTTTTCACAGCTTTTATGGTAATGAAAACAAGTTGCTTGAAAACATACATTTCTTCCTTAACTTTAGAAGTATATTTTAAGTACATATTCGGGCATTATTTTTTACATGCAATTTGCTCAACAACAAATACAATACACCATAAATACACTATTTGCGTGTGAGCAACTAAGCAGGTTCGATCAAATATATAAATAATATGTATAAATTGTAGACCAAATTGAATATTTTAAGTACTCTTGGCATTTAATATAATGGTAACTTTCTATGCTTTTAGGAAAGTAAGGAACTTAGCTCATGACATCTAAAAAAGGCCACATGCAGAGCCAAGTTCCTAACGCTACATTCTTACAATCTCTCAAACTCTACTAATTCTACATCTTGGTAAAAAACATGCTTGTAATACAGGTAGCATTACACACCTCTGCTGCTAACACAGTAGCTCCTGTACTCTTGACTTGCTGGTGACCTCACTCACACGTAGGAACACCGCAACCCTCCAGGTAGTTGCAACTTGTTTATATGTAAAGAATTAATTTATCTTGCTATCTATCTATCCGTGCGAAACTGGGCGGTTCGCTAATAAATAGGTGGTAGTTTTCTACTATTTTGGTAGATACGAAACTTAGAAGAGTGAGCATTTCATAAGAGAGGTAGGGCGCATCAAAGCAGCCCTTCTGGGGAAGTACCTCCACCTCACAGAAAACTGCAGACGAGTTGCAACTATACTATATTATAGTATATGCTTTTATGTATTCCGCTTATGTATGCGTAAGCCAAAAAATGACTTGCAGGCAAATTTGTGATACCTTGAGTTACATTTTGACAAGCTCGGTGGCTCAGTCGTGAATGACGCGACTTTGACACCAACGCTCGTGGGTTCGATTCCCAACAAGGCAAACATTTGTGTGCATGAACATGTCTGTTTGTCTTGGTCTGGATGTTTTAAGAGAGGTAGGGCGCATCGAAGCATCCCGTCTGGGGAAATACCTCCACCTCACAGAACACCTCAGCCAAATAACAACTCCCTAGAGGATTGTTGTGTTCCTGCGTGTGAGTGAGGTCACCAGTAGGCTCCCATGGAGTTGCTGTGTAAGCAGCAGAGGAGGCATCGCGCGAGTGATACTTAATATATCGCAAGTGTTAATAGCCTACGGTACCCGCTTTACATCAGGCGGGCCGTTTGCTTGTATGCTTCCCGACGTAGTATAAAAAAAAACATAGCAATTATCGTAGGGAGCTCTAGTTTATTGACAATAAAATATAGTCTATGTCACTCGCTCAAGCCTCCAGGTTCAAATCCCACAGCCGGTGTTCGCAGATTGTTAGCTGTATGTAATATTAGTAACTGTTCTAAATTCGTATTCAGTGCTGACAATTAGAATAATAAGGAATAATTGAATGAAGTTTTTTAACTTGTGACAAGAGTAATTTCTGTATGGTGTGATAAATAGCTGTTACAAAATGTATATATTTATTTACTTAATGATAATTGTTGTACTATATTTAAACACTAGCAGAAGCCCGCGGCTTCGCACGCATAAGATTTGGGATTTTAGTAGCCTTTATTTCTCTGCAGACATGAAATTGTTTCTGTTTAAAAAAAAAACAAAGTTCAGGGTCGTATATGCAACCATAGAGCGATTAAATTTTCGTACAGCGCCATCTATTGACCTTTACAGGAGGCAACGTATATGTATTTTATTTATTTTATTTATATTACATAAAAAATGCGTAGTTATTTTATATAACAAAAAATACGTATTCTATGAAAATAATAAAAATAAAAATGCAAAGTCCCCCGAAGGGGAAGATATTTCCCCTAATTTTAACAGTTTTTCATTTTTTACGTAGGAACCCTAAATATTTACGGGATAAAAAGTACCCTATATTCTGCTTTGAACAGTCCTCTACCTACCAGTGAAAGTCCCGTTAAAATCGGTTCAGCCATTTCGAAGATTAGCCCGGACAACAACAGACAGACGGACAAAAAAGTTAAAAATGCGTATTTAGGCTTTGGTAACGTGAATATTATAATATGAGCTTAAGATAAAGGCTTTATTTTGAAATCACAGTCAGACACTTCAATTTTATTTATATGTATAGATTTACAAGTAATACATTGTTGTATTCGATGTATATCGTGTATTTGTGTGTGCGTTGTTTCTGTATGTGTATAAGTATATGTATATGTGTGTTTTGTGAGTTGATATTAATTATGAGTAGCTGTCCCCGCGACTTCATCCGCGTGGAATATTATTTACTTATATTAATAAAAATAAATAAAATTTCTAAAATAAAAGTGGCCTAAGTTACTCCTTATTACATCAGCTATCTACCAGTGAAAGTCCCGTCAAAATCCATCCAGCCGTTTCAGAGATTAGCCGGAACAAACAGACACATAGACAAAAATTGAAAAAATATTCATTTTGATACATGTACCGTGTATACATCCATATGCATTTAGTAAAAAGCGGTTATTTCAATATTACAAACAGACACTCCAATTTTATTTATCTATACAGATTATTACAGATACAGATTATTATCTATACAGAGATTACAGATTAGTGTCTGTTTGATTGAGAAAGTGTGTTGTGTTATTGACTGAACAAGAGCAATTCCTCCTGCTTGTAATTTAGCGTATATAGCCACATTTTGAACCTAACATTTGCAGTTAAACATTTTGCTAATTGCCCTGCCGAATTTAATATGCCATTTATCTTGTTATTTTTTTTATACTACGTCGGAAAGCATGTAAGCATACAACCCACCTAATGTAAATCGGTTACCGTAGCCTATAAGCGCTTGTAACACAGTAAGTATCGCTCGCGCGATGCCTCTTCTGCTGCTGACACCTTCCTTAGGAGCTTACTGGTGACTCACACGCAGGAACACTACAACCCTCTAAGGAGTTGTTATTTGGCTGCGGTTTTCTGTGAGGTGGAGGTACTTGGCCAAAGAGGTTGTTTTGATTTTGATAATAACATCCAGACCAAGGCAAACAGACATGTTCATGCACACAAATGTTTGTCCTGTGTGGGAATCGAAATCACGAGCGTTGGTGTCATAGTCGCGTCATTCACGACTGCGCCACCGAGGTCGTCAAAGTTAGACAGGTAACTGAGTAGATAGCAGGAGTAGTTTCTAGTAAACGGTTTAATAGTGTGTTTTTTAATAAATTTTGTAATTACAATGCAGACATAAACAAACTTTTTGTTTATGTCTGCATTGTAATATTCTCTTCGCTTTTATAAAGTATTTTACAATTTTGCTTTATTCGTAACACTGTATGCAGTATACTGTTATAACCACTATGATGCGACATTGTCTGTCACAGTGAAATATTCCAGCAACTGATAATAATATCAAAATCTATGTAAATATTACAAGATAAATAGAATGATCTATCTATAACTTCACGCCAAATCCCTTGGGGGGTAGGCAGAGAGAACCGAGCGCCACGTGACTCGATCCTTACATATCTCACTCGCTTCTTTAAAAATTCATTGCTCTTCTCATGCACGCTCGCCGGTTTCTAGGGCTCCTGACATCACCTTCTGATAGACGACCAATTTGGTCATGGTAGATAAATTTTGGCCTTCCCCGGCTCCTACATCCTTCCACTTTTGCATTGTATATCTGCTTCGTCATTCTTTCATCTTGCATTCTTTCTACATGTCCGAACCAACGAAGCATGCCTCTTTTTATTTTAACACCGACGCTCTCTTTCAGACCAACTCTGTTTCTAACATCATCATTGCGAATACGGTCTACAAGCCTTACGCCACAAATTTTGCGTAGCGCTCGCATTTCCACCGCGTTTATTCTACTTTCATGCTCTTTCTGCCATACCCAGCTCTCGCTTCCATAAGTTAGCGGTGGGACCAACACTGCATTGTGTATAGCGAGTTGTGCCGTCTGGCTTAGGTTTTTACTGCCAAAAAGTTTTCCCAACGCTCCATTCACACTATTCCCAGCACTCACTCGTCTTTCCACATCTGCAATAGAACGATGCTCCTAGAATATACCATAGTTCCTGAAAGATCATCAAAGATCCTTTAGTTATGCGGTCGGCGGAAGACGGTTGTACGGTCGCGCGTGTGCGAGATATCTCCAGACGTTATTATTATTTTCATAGAACGGAACCTTCAGCGTGCGAGAAATGTAATTGAAATATAACGGACGGTGGCATGAACATGTGGTAAGGAATTAGGTCAGTAGTCTTTAATGTTGTGTCATGCAATAGTTCCACGAAATGTCCAAGTCATACTATTTGACTAAGATGTAAGGTTTGTAGGGCTAGTACTTGTGGGCTTGTAGGCTTACCGACGTTGTATAAATGTCGCTACTTTTGTTGCTTCATGAATTCGTCTAAAATAGAAGTAAACTTGACGAATGAAATGTTTCTCATATTACATTTTTACATTGTTCTCAGCTTCAGGTAGTATATATATCCAAGAAGAACCAACGTTATTTCCTGTATTGCAAACGTTCGCAGCCCATGAACGATTGCAAAAAAGGAAGTATAGTATTCTCGTTGTTATCATGTAGCCACATCTGCTAGAATAGCAAATCTATTCCAGAGAGTTTTGTAGACGCGCCCTACCTCTTAATAATTATTACTTTTTATGACTCTGAAGAGTCAGTGTCTTGGGTTATTAGATTTATTAACGAAAGTAAAAGAGTCACTACCAAATTTTTACATATTATTTCTTGGCGATCGATATGACTCTTATCATTTATTCGTAGCTCTTATCCCGTGTTTACCAATTTACTAGTTCTGATTTATAGAGTATACGAAGACATTTAGCACATAGAATTCGAAGGGAGGTAGACCTAAACGATATTTAATCCGGAGTTGTTGAACTGGCGAGGTACAAACTGTAAATTATTTGTACTAATATGACCAATCCGAAGATCGTAGCTAAACCAAGATTCCTTAGGGGTTTTGTTGTGCTCATGCGTTTGATTACTAATCAGCGGAGTAATCACGTGTAGACGAGGTGGGCTGTAGAAGGTATAATAACCGAACCAACTGACTATCTGACTTATACATTGTGAGACTTCAATAATATTCCCTATATCAATAATGCTTTTCGGGTCGCGGATGACACAGTGCAGGACTCTGGTAAATTATTAGTTATCGGCGCACGAGTATATATTCTTTCTTTTTGTAACCAGTGACGTTTACCCTGAATAGAAGAGAGATAAGAAAATTAAAATAAGATTTGAACATTTCGGTAAATATATTGAAAGAATTGAATTACAAGGAAACTCCAGCTTTCAGGGATGCGATGAGTATATAAATGTGGCATCTTAATTTTCTGTTGCACTGAAAATTTAGTTTTTTTCTTGGGATTTCAGGGATGAAAACAAACTTTTACAAATTAATTTTTCAAATATTTGATATCTCTTACCAAGAAAATGCGCGCCTGTTTTGGGAATTTATTTCCTAACTCGGAAATAATGTTTACCTTGACTTGATAATTAAAAAAAAAGCCGTCTAGTGCGAGTTCGACTTGCGCTCTGAGGGTTTACGTAATAAAATATTTTCCCAAATTATTGTTGCAAAAAAAGTATTTTTTTTATTGCGATGGAATTACAAATTTACGGTTTTCGGATTTTTTCCTTTACTTGTGCTACATGACATTGCTTCTTACCAAATTTCATGATTCTAGGTCATAGGGAAGTACCCTATAGGTTTTGATTCCCTTGCGAGTGTCAAAATAAACGTGGCATTAACAGCCGTATCTTTTGGTTGTATTGACTTGGAAGTTAAATTTTTCACTGCTCGAAGGGATTGCAGACCCCACCCGTTCCTGAGAAAAAAAGCTCAGATAAACAGACGGACAACAAAGTGATCCTGTAAGGGTTCAGTTTTTCTTTTAAAGGTACGGAACACTAAACAGGAAAAAACATATACTGGTATACCGGGACTGCAGAGTATCCAAAATTCTGGGACCGCATGTGAAACTCTGGTATTTTCTCAGTTTTTCACGGGACAGTTTTTCTCGACACTTCATTTGATCAAAATTCATATTTTCATAATTCTCGCTTAAATAAATATGAATTGCTGTTGACCATAGAGAATATAAAATGATATTAACAAAGCTAAAGGCCTTGTGTCGCCGCCACGCTGTCCTAAACATAACTTATTGTATTACGTCTCAGCTCAAGCACAATAGAGAGATATAACAGTAGGTTCCTCACTGAGCCCTTTATGACAATGCTTACGTGAGCGTCTACCTACACAGACGTGACCTGTCGTTGCGAATAGCCAGTGACGACGAGTGATTTGACAGCAAACTTCGCTTAGAATCGTGTAGACTTTTGACCATCGATGGCTACTTCTGGATTTGACGCCCTGTGTGAATGACAATTTTAGCTAAACGTATGTGCATCTTATAATTGCAAACGTACATATATGTTCGTGACCAATAGTCACAAGACTACTTTCTTAAGGCGACACATCGAAAAATTAGACCAACTTTCATCGAATAGTATAGGCTAATGACTAAACTGACGGATCTAAGATTTTAATATAAATAACTTCATTTCTTTATCTTGAATTTGCTTGCTCAAATACGCGATTGTGTAAAATTGATTCGATAATAATTACTTTCGAAAACACCTCCTGAAATTCATTATTTTTGAAATTACAACGAAGTTGTTCTGTTTATACGCTTCAAAATTACTTAAATCTATTAGTAATATCTATGTTTATAATATGCTTGCTGCATATTTTGATAAGTGAAACATGAAATTTTTTAAAAATATTTTAAGTTTCTGACAATTTCTAAGCGATCACATTCGTCTTGGGTGCTACGTGTTTTCGACCTTATTGTGCGGTAATGAGGATTATAAACGCGTTGACTAACTACATCCAGCCAGTCCGGCTGCAGCCCGCTTCGAGGTAGGACCTATGTCGACTGTCTGCTCGAGCTCGCTCCATTTACATCGCGACACCGAAGTTTTTATAATTAATAGTTGTAAATATTCAATATTATAGTATTTAGCGTAAGTGTATTATTATTAGATATAAGTAGTAAATAATATTATAGGTTTATATATATTTATTATACTGTTGTAATAATGGGGAACACTAAAAAGAAAATATATAGAATAAAAATACAAAGAAAATGTTCGTAGAATGGGGGAGGCGAACAAGACAAGGTATTTATTTTTTTTAATTATTATATTCATTAAACATATTATAATAACATTGTGTAGACATATTTCTAGTTTTTAGAACAGTTCCTAGGTATGGTTGGCCCAAGCTATTTAATTCCTCTTCAAACTTTTTTTTAATTTTGATTACTTAATAACTCTATATAAAACTGCATTAATTAAATAAGAGTTATTTTTTGCAGGAATAAACAGTAACATTTGATAATTGGTATACATTATCCACAGGCTGACCGCGTACCTATATAGGACGTCAAACTCCTAAAATGTCCATTATAATCTGACCGAACTCCGACTTAGAAGTTGTACGTCGGTGGAGGTCAGGTTACGTTGGAAATTTATACCAATAAGGTTCGCGTTCTCAGCACATAGCAACCAGTGGAGACTCTTTATTTCTTTGTATTAAAATAAAAACTTATAAAATAGAATATTTTTGCTGTTTTGTTTTTTAGGAGAAACTTACTAAATAAACATATTCCACTAGAAGAATCACTACTCGATTTATATGCTACTTTAACGTAAGTGTCATACGGGACGACAAACTCATAGTAACCATTATAAGCTCACCGAACTCCGACTTAGACATTGTACGTAGGTGAAGGTTAGTTTACGTTGGAAATTTATCCAATCAGAAGATAGAAAACCAGTGGAGGTTTTTTTTTTTTTTGTATTAAAATAATTACTGGTAAAATAGTATATTTTGATAGTTTTTAAAAAAACTCGGTATGTTTCATGTTAAAGAAGCGAGCGAGGTGTGTAAGTACCGAGTCATGTGGCGCTCACGAGGGATTTAGCGTGAAGATATAGATAGATAGTATACTTATACCCATGGTACTCGTGAAAACAAATAATATTTACTATGAACCAACACTGAAAACACAAAAAAATCATCTATTCTATACATTGTGGTTAGTATTGAACTATTGTACGGATTAGATTTATTTTGCAACATCAGAGATGGTCCTGGTTCTTTCTTCTTGAGAGTTTAATAAATAACAAGGAAACGTACAACAATACAAAACACAGAGTATACATAAGTAAAATACAATAAATGTCATTATACTGAAGTTAAAGTTATGAAACAGCAAGAAAATCATTTGTCACATGTTTTTTTTAAATATGAATAGATTATAAAATCTATTTGTATATATGTATATTAGGGTGTCCCTTATTTTTCAAAGTTTTTATTTTCTAACGCATATGTCTTAGTTTTGTTCATTTGCTTTTAAAACACTCGGAAATTAATTTTTAACTTATTTGGATTACGATAATCCGTGCCGAATTACATCGAAACATGTTCATACAAGTTGCGCGGCAGTGCCGCACGTACTCGCGGTATTCATTTGTTCAAATTCAAAGTCAAAATCTTTTTATTCCGTAAAAATGGCTACATTTGTTTGGAATCGTCACATTTTTTTCCCCTACCGTGCAGTTTATGACTAGGTGAGCACTGATAAAAATACTGCCAAAAAACTCAGGCATCCCTCTTTTGGTATCCAAACAAATTTACATATTTTGTTAATTACATTATAATTGGATCGACTCACTCCCAGGCATTTTTATCATTAATATAGTCAGATACTTTATAATATGCCCTGCTACACAATTTGGCTTTAATAGTAGTTTTAAATTTGTTTATTGACAAATCTCTTATATTGCTGGGAAGTTTGTTATAGAACCGTATAATTGCCCCATAAAATAATTACTTGTTTTGTGGAGACGGCTTGCATATAACACAAGATTATGCTTATATCTAGTATTTATGCTATGAATATCACTCTTTTTACAAAATGAGTCTATGTTTTTATGGACATACAAAAGATTTTCATAGATATATTGCGATGCGACTGTTAAAATATTTATTTCTTTGAATTTTTCTCTAAGGCTCTCACGGGGACCAAGTTTGTAGATAGCTCTTATGGCTCTCTTTTGCAATAAAAAGATGGTGTTAATATCCGCGGAGTTACCCCAAAGAAGAATTCCATATGACATAATACTATGAAAGTAGCTGAAATAAACTATTCTAGCCGTATCAATATCAGTGAGCCGTCTAATAGTTTTCACTGCATAAGCTGCAGAACTTAGTTTTCCTGATAATTTTTCAATTTGTGGGCCCCTTTGTAGTCTGGAGTCAATTGTTATACCCAAGAACACAGTTGTCTCCACAGAGGCTAAATTAGTTCCATTAACATGTACATTGGTAGCCACCTGCCTTACATTAGGTGTTGAGAACTTAATTACTTTAGTCTTTTTATCATTTAAAAGCAGATTATTAACACTAAACCAATGAATAACTTTAGAGAGAGCATCGTTAACTTCGTCATAATTACCTAACCGTCTATTAATTTTGAATGTCAGTTATTCTCGTGATTAATACGTAATGTTTTAACTTTTATAAGATGGCAGTGGAATTGAGAAGCAATAAATCAAGTATTTTCTTAGTTGGAGACGTAAATTATCAAATAATAGGCGCAAAATTACCGTCTAACCGTCAAGTTCTTCCTGTACTTTTTTATAAAATTCGCGAAGTTAAATTGACTGTTAGTGAAAGCGCATACCTAGTCATTCGAGAGTGTATTATATTTAGGGAAAAAGCTAGGATCCCTACCAGAGCTATACCTAACTGTGTAAAATAACTTGTGAATCTTCACCAGGAGGGAGTTGCAAAAAAATTCCAATTTTCTATTTCAATTTCAATCTAATTCAATCTGATAATTTTATTTCTCTTATTTATTCGAAATAAAAAAATCCTGTGTTTACTCGGCGCTATCAGCCATTATGACACTCGAACATCTATAACTTCAAGCCAAATCCCTTGCGGGGTAGGCAGAGAGAGCCGAGCGCCACGTGACTCGATCCTTACATATCTCACTCGCTTCTTTAACATTCATTGCTCTTCTCATGCACGCACGCCGGTTTCTAGGGCTCCTGACATCACCTTCTGATAGAACATGACCAATTTGGTCATGGTAGGTAAGTCTTGGCCTTCCCCGGCTCCTACATCCTTCCACTTTTGCATTGTATATCTGCTTCGTCATTCTTTCATCTTGCATTCTTTCTACATGCCCGAACCATCGGAGCATGCCTCTTCTTATTTTAACACCGACGCTCTCTTTCAGACCAACTCTATTTCTAACATCATCATTACGAATACGGTCTACAAGCCTTACGCCACAAATTTTGCGCAGCGCTCGCATTTCAACCGCGTTTATTCTACTTTCATGCTCTTTCTGCCATACCCAACTCTCGCTTCCATAAGTTAGCGTTGGGACCAACACTGCATTGTGTATAGCGAGTTGTGCCTTCTGGCTCAGGATTTTACTGCCAAGAAGTTTTCCCAACGCTCCATTCACACTATTCCCAGCACTCACTCGTCTTTCCACATCTGCGGTGTACCTTCCATCCCTGCTGAAAGCGCATCCAAGATATACAAACTCATCCACTTGTTCCAACACTTCATCATCAATCGTAATCCTTACATTAGTTCTGGATTCTTCTCTTTCAAATACCATTATCTTTGTTTTCTTCGCATTCAGTAGTAAGCCTTTCTCCATACAGTCGTCTTTCATCGCTGTGACCAGTGTTTGCAGTTTAGATGGTGTATCTGCTAACTAAACATATGTGTCCGAATCAACAAATGGCCCGCTTTAGCCTCTCGATAAACAATGTTGTATTATGTAGCTAGTGTTTCATTCTTCTTAAGGGGGATACATGCCGTCCAGTGGCGCCTCAAGGAATAAAATATCGTATCTTAGCGTGGAAGATAAACATTATAAAGTCATGTGTTGCGTGTGTTACAAATACAATAACGCACTTTTACGTCATTAAACCAACAATTGAAATGTTTTGCTTTCGTTGTTATAGGCATAATTGCCAAAAAACGGCCTCTTTTAGCACTTTTGCTTATAACAACGATAGTGGAATATTTTGAGTGTTGGTTTAATGACGTAAAAATACTTTACTATCTTCGTAATAAATGCAACATAAGATTTCATAATGTTTATCTTCTATGCTATAATATGTTTTTTTATTCAATGAGGGCGCCACTGGACGAGACCTAAGTAAGAACAACATAGATACCAAGACATGTTAACTTATAGAGATATAAACATAAAACGATGTCATTGATTTCTCTTTCAATAAACTTTTAAAAGTGAATACGTTTCTGTAGTTTTTTATTACTATTATTACTATTGTTTTCCGTCTAGCTTAAATAAATATGTTTGGTTTAGTATGTATAAAGCTAAATAATAATTAAATCAATAATTTTTATTAAACATATTTTCTTTCTTTCTTTCTTTCTTTAAATATTGATATTATAAATTTTATTTAAGTGTGACGCGACTCTGTAGCTTTTCTGTTCGTTTGCATTGACTATACGTTGACCCCAGGTTACCTATTAGGCGCTAATTTCAAATTTTACAAATCGAGCGTCGAGTGTCAATTGAGGGGCGCGGGGTGATTGGGCGGAGCCATTTTAAAGCTTCACGATCGAGGTGTCGCCTTAATGTGCAAACCATATGACGTTTGAAAGGTTCAAGAAGAAAAGGCAAAACTTAAAGAGTAAACAATATTTAAAACAGTTGGTTTTTACTATGCCTTTTTAATGCCATAATTTATACAACTATGTCGATGTATATACTGCAGTATTTTATATTGTTATAATTGACATGTGTATATTTTACGTTATCTGCTGAGATCGTGATGCGGAAATGTGTTTTTAGTGTAACTAAATTAGAGTGATTTCGAAGTTTTCCTACGAGGAAAGATAAATATTATTGTCAAGTATTTGTCGTGTATAACGACGATTCAAAGCCACTTCCTCTCCCTCTCTTCACAAATGGTGGAAATTTCAACATTTCTATCGAGTAATAGACGTGTTACAATTTTAACTGGGTAAGATTTTTTCGCCTTTGTGTCTCATTGCTATACCGTACGTTTTTTTATTAGACTGATGGTAAGAGGTTACGTAGCCTATGGATATTTGCAACACCAGTATTGACACTCTTACATTGCCGACACTATGCCTTTCTAGAAGAACCCTATGCCTTATAATTTCCTTGGGATAACTTCAGTACAGAGCTCATCTCTACAATTTATGAGTTTACGGTAGAAACTTTTCTGGAACCGCACGATGAACTCCCAGTTTGTGGTTAACTGAAAATTCCTTATTAAATATGGTTAAATCTCAACCAATTCCCTAACACTAATATGCCACAGATTCTCACATGTTTCTTAATTATATGTAACAATATGATATTAGAATAGACATATATTATATGCTATGAATAATATGAATATGAGCTATGAATGTGAAAGAAGCGAGTGAAGTGTGTAAGGGCCGCGTCTTATGGCGCTCGGTTCTCTCTGCCTACCCCGCATGGAACCTGGCGTATATACATACATACATACGTATATTAAAATGAGCTGATAACTTTTGAAGAGCAAAATTAAAATCTATTAGTTTTGTTCTTAAAATTAAGTGTACTGTAATAGTTATAGTAATGTTTTAATTTTATATAACGTCGGGAGGCATACAAGCATACGGCGTACCTGATGTAAAGCGGTAACCATAGCATATGAACGCTTGTAACACATTAAGTATTACTCGCGCGATGCCACCTCCGCTGCTAACCCAGCAACTCCTTAGCAGCTTACTGGTAACCTCACTCACTAGCAACGCACCTCCAGGGAGTTGTTATTTGGCTGCGGTTTACTGTGAGGTGGAGTTACTTCCCCAAACAGGCTTATTTGATGCGCCCTACCGCTCTTAAACACATCGAGACCAAGACAAACAGACATGTTCTTGCACACAAATGTTTGCGCATCAAAATCCTCTGTTAAAAATCCACTCTTAAAAATATAAACTTTTTAAACATTAAATGGCGGTGTTTTGGCACAATCAATAAACCTGGCAACACGCTAGTGATGTCTCCTGTAATGCAAGCGTCCAAATGCACCTCTGTAACATCATAGTCAGACCCTAAGATTATTTTCTGGTACTATGTTATTTTTTTGAAACAGATATATAATGCGAAAGTGGAAGGATGTAGGAGCCGAGGAAGACCTAGACTAACCTACCATGACCAGATTTGTCGTGTTCTATCAGAAGGTGATGTTAGGAGCTTTAGAAACAGGCGAGCGTGCAAGAGAAGAGCAATGAATGTTAAAGAAGCGAGTGAGGTGTGTAAGGATCCAGTCACGTGGCGCTCAGTTCTCTGTGCCTAACCGGCAAAGGATTTGGCGTGAAGATATAGATAAATAACATGTATGTATGTATGTACATCTTCACGCTAGGTCCCTTGCGGGGTAGGCAGAGAGGACCGAGCGCTATAAGACGTGGTACTTAACTCCTTACACACTTCCCTCCCTTCTTTAACATTCATAGCTCTTTTATAAATACGATCTATACGTAATACGACTAATTTGGTCATAGTAGGTAAGTTTCGGCCTTCCTCGGCTCGTACATCCTTCCACTTTTGCGTTGTATATAATATATATATATATATATTATAATAATACATAGATAGGAATTTTCATTTACTTAACGCACTGATGATTTCTAGAGTTCCGTACAAGAAAGGTACAAAAGAAAGCGGCTTTGTGCTCTCCATCCGTCTCTCAGACAAACCGTTCGATCCCCTTATCGAAGTTTGCCGCTCAAGGAGCGGGTCTCTTATTAGTAACTGCTTTACATCATTTATATAATTATTATAAAACATGATGGAGCTACAATCAATATACCGTATTAAATTATTTTAAGCTGTACGAAAGTTATTAGATAACATATACATCGGTTCATATTATTAACCATATTACATAAACAAATGAATGAATAGTCTACATTTTTAAAGCTTACACGATTTTACTTTTTTTTGCAAACCCTTTGGCGAAGTGGTCAATAATGCTCCTTTAACACGGAATCTCGTGGATTCGATTTCCACACATGACAAACATTTACGTGCATGAGCATGTCAATTTGTCTTAGAGGCTCATCAAGCAGCCCGGGAACTGGGGAAGTATCTCCAGCGCCTAGTAAGCCGCAGCCAAATAACTCCCTGGAGGGTCATCACATTCCTGTGAGTGGCGTTACTAGTAAGCTCCTGAGGAGCTGCTGTGTAAACAACAGGAGTGGCATCGCCCGAGCGATTCTTCCTATATTCTAAGCGAGACTGCGGTATCCATTTTACATCAGGTGGGCCGTATGATTTTTGGAATCCCGATGTTGTATAAAAAAATAACACAGCAGTCAGAACCCGTTATATACGTTTTCCCATACATTTCGCGGTCGGATACGACCACCCAGGTTTCGAAGGTTAAGCCTATTTTTTAAAGAAAATCATTTGATAGTAGATTGTCGTGTTTGGATATCAGTACAAATAGAAAGATTTTAAAATGGAATATGAACTCCTTGTTCAAACTGTAGCACCCGTTAATCCCTCTATCATTTATTATTGGATTACGTAATGATAAAATTTATAACGCTTAGCCACGATACCGTTCAAGATACGCACACACACACAAGACCAACCAAGTCGACTCAACCCCTAAGTCTACATAAATTGTTTGTACTAAATGTATTATATAGATATATAAAGATATTTATGAAAACAATGTCATTAGAAAACTTGGAATTTCAGCTTTAATGAGATACCGTCACTGCCAATATCCATTCATTATTTTTTTTATAAATGATATCTAAACATAAATATAGAAAAAATGGAAATTTGGGAAAAGGTGTTGTGGTCAGGTATTTTAAAAATTAAACAAAGACTGTTCAAAAGCACAATAAAATTTAATAATACGAGTACAATACTTTGTATTACCGATTAGCTTTCTATATCCCCAGGCACGAAAGCTCGGGGCGTAGTATAATCAAACAAGTAGGCCGACTCGGCCCCCGAGCGAAGGATAATAGCCTAAACACGTAGGGCAGTCGCTTATAGTTTATACAATCGTCTAAAATGCATAGTCTATCTAATACAAAACAATTTTTCCCTGTAGGTGAATCATCAGGGATCTATAATACAAAGTTTTTCTTAATTATTTTTTGTACATAGACCAGGAGCTGACTATTGTATTGAAGTTATATACTTATACTCGTTATATCCCAGGAATTGTTATTTGGCTGCAGTTGCCTGTGAGGTGGTAACGTCACTTACTCGCATGAACACAACAATCCTCCAGGGAACTGTTATTCGGCTGCAGTTTTGAGCATATTTTTCGTGAGGTAGTAACGTCACTCACTCGCATGAACGCCACATCTGTCCAACGAATTGTTATTTAGCTGCAGTTTTCCGTGAGGTAGTAACGTCACTCACTCGCCTGACCACAACAACCGTCCAGGGAATTGTTATTTGGCTGCAGTTGCCTGTGAGGCGGTAGCTTCACTCACTCGCATGAACACAACAATCCTCCAGGGAATTGTTATTTGGCTACAGTTTTGAGCATATTTTTCGTGAGGTAGTAGCGTCACTCACTCGCATGAACGCCACATCTGTCCAGCGAATTGTTATTTGGCCGCAGTTGCCAGTGAGGTGGTAACGTCACTCACTCGCATGGACAACATCCCTTCAGGGGTTTGTTATTTAATGATGTCAGAGAAGTATAACTTCTCACGCGCGTATTTTTTTTTTACACAACTATTTTTTATTTTTCTCTTACTACACTTATCAAATTTATATTTTTATATTCAGAAATTTAATATTTTTACAGTAGCCTAAAATGATAGACATTAAAAGTACTGTTTTCTGTAGTTTTCCTTGAGCAACGATAAATTTTGTCAGTCTGTGCGTGCGACGACGCATTCGTGTACGTACGTATGCGTCGCACACACATACAAACCGAACGCGGTGCGTATCTATGAAGATAACCTACTTATTTGATTTTAATATCCTCGGGGTTTCCCCCCAAAGAGATACCAGCCCACATCAAGTTTCCCCCCAAAGAGATACCAGCCCACATCAAGTAGGAACCGCCAACGTGTGCAATCTTTTTAGCGAAACAGCATTATGTTAATCTTTCGGCCTGACGCCTGTAAATCCGATTTCTCCTGTCACTGGACTGCCAATTGTGATCAACTTTCCAGTCCCAAATCAATTTTCAGCCCGTAGCAGGTATTTTTAGAGCCAATAGACCAATTCTACTCAAAAACTGCAACTGCACTGCTGCGCGATGTGTGTCAAAATGCGTACATTTTGACGTTTCGTTATTCTGTTAAGCGTTCTGACAGCAGCGACGTTGCAGCAACTCTGCAGTAAATGACTCGTTATTCTTTTAAAAAACCTGCACTGTACCTGCACGTTTCCTGCAATATAATCGTATTCTGATAAATTGTTTTGACATTTGTATAGCGGTGACAGAAGTTTTGAAGGAGTTTATTTGCAGTTTTGCTAACATTGTGAAATTAATAATAAATAAATAAATATTGTCGGACAAATTACACAGCGCCATCCAGCCCCAAAGCAAGCGAAGCCTGTGTTATGGGTACCAGACAACTGATAAACACACGTAAATACATATTTTTTTTGTAAATACATACTTATTATACACAGAAAACACCCAGACCAAGACAAACAGACATGTTCATGCACACAAATGTTTGTACTGTGTGGGAACCGAACCCACGAGCGTTGGTGTCAAAGCAGCGCAACAACGCGCCCCACCACTGCGCCACCGAGCTCGTCTAATATTCTGACGCGGTGTATTATATTAGTAAATATTTGTTTTGTTTTGGGAGATATTTGTGGGAATATATGATAAAGTAAAGCTTGTTTTCAGTTAGAAAAGAAACCTCCACGCCGGTAACCAAGGGCAATGGGGTTTAAAACTGTAGGAGTTAACATTAAGTAAAAATTAGATTGAAATATGTAACACGACAGATGTTAGTAGTTCATTTACAGGATACGCAAAGTTGCAGCGTAGTGGCAGTGCAGGAAATTTGAATAGAATACACACAGATGGCACTGCACTATTCCTACACGACTCAAATGACAAGCGTAAACGTGCAGCTGCAGGTTTTTATTAGGATTGACTACATCTCGGCTTCCTTCGAGCGCCTTTTTATTCTCCACACGCTACCTACCAGGTATCTCTCGATCACGTCTCAGTTGCTGCTAAAGTGCAAATTCCACAGCGACGTTGAAATAATAAGACGTCTCTCTGTCTCCAGTAGCAGCTGGTGTTTGGTCTTCGACTGAAGTCACCAATATTTATCATTATTTTTTTATTTACACAAATTCTCTACGTAGTGATATTGAGAATGGCAGTTGAAACTTAGCCTTGAATCTGAGATTCTATATTCAGTAGTATCATATTTAATCAAATTTCTGCTATTTTGAATATTTTTTTACTTGTATGTTCATTTAATACTAGCGTTTTATTTCGATTGTATCTACAATATACTACTACAATGTAACTGCGTATCTAAGTAGTAACATTTATTCGATACAACCTTTTCTTCCAGCTTTCATAATAAATTAGGATTTTTTTAATGAGGTTTTTATCTAGAAACAGCAGTAGAGTAAGGAAAAAGGAAGCGTGAGGCTCCTCTATACGTCAGAGAATAGGCTATGTACTAATCAGCTTATCTGATAGTACACAAGTATCTGGTTAGCAGTTGTCAGCTTACTGCGTAAACGGTCTGGAGATCTAGCGGACTGAAGACGATGTGAAGTCGTAATTTCACGTAAAATTAATATGGCAAATCTGAACTAACGAAGACACTAGAACTTTCCAAAATAAAAGAATTTTTAAAATCAGTTCATAATTATTAATATGCCAGGTTCAGAATTATAATAAAAACTTTGAGTAGAATTGAGAAACATAATAAGATAATGTCGAAAGGATACGTGTATTTTTTTATACAACGTCGGAAGGCATACAAACATACGACCCAGCAGACGTAAAGCGGTTACCGTAGGCTATGAACGCTTATACGCAGCAGCTTACTGGTGACCTCACTCACCCGCAGGAACACAACATCTCTCTAGTGAGTTGTTATTTGGCTGCTGCGGTTTTCTGCGAGGTGGAGATACCTCCCCAGACGGGCTGCTTTGATGAGCCCTACCTCTCTTAAAACATCCAGACCAAGACAAACAGACATGTTCATGCACACAAATGTTTGCCCTTTGTGGGAATCTAACCAACGAGCGTTAGTGTCAAAGTCACGTCATTCACGACTACGCCACCGAGCTCGTCAAATAAACATTGCATTATTACCTACCTACTACTTATATTACATATTATTATCAGGCAAGTCGGACCTTTGTTTGTTACCTTAGCGGTATACATAAAACATGTCATATATATTCTGCGCAATTATCGTAACAAAACGAAACAACTTTGAAGTGTGAATCATTAGCTGATTCTGTGCCCAATTCTCAGCTATGCCATTTGATAAACATTTCAGTTTTTTATACGACGTGCTTATTTATTCCAAATGGTAAATATAGGTCGTTGAAAGTAATAATAAATTCTCTAAGGATATACAGCGAACACCACAGATTGCCAACAGTTCCCTAAGGAGGTTTTCACTGGCCGCGAATATGATTTCCCTTTTCAATTCGAAGTCTCTCTAACGGAACAAAAAAAATAGCGCAGTTCTGGCCAGTGATTTCTTTGGTCTTAAGTAGTGTTACATCATCCTTTGAGAGATATTTTGAATAATAAATGAGATGTATTTGTCATTAATATCTCCACACCAAGACCATTACGGGGTAGACAGAGAGAACCGTAGGCCACGTGATTCGGTCCTTTCACTACTCCCTCTTTCTTAATATTTTTCACGCCTCACCAATCCTATGTTATAAATAAAATAAATAAAAAAAAAACTTTCTAATTAAAATACTCAGGTAGTTTGTTCTTGGTTCCTCCATCAGCAATAAGATAATGAAGCCTATATCAATTCTTTGTTGCCTTAGCGGTTTGTGGACGCCGTAATAAGATGTATATTTGATATCTGACTTACCATACCCAAGTGAATCGTTAGCATCGATTGGACCTTCTTTACAAACATGTCGGGTTTCTTTCAGTAATATTGTTTTCTATTTTCACACGTATCGCAGCTAACAATTTACTCATAAACGCTGCAACCTTACAGACTCGATAAGTAAATAGATTAGCTTCAGTTTCAAAGGATCCTCAAAGTCGAAATTGATTGAATAAAATCTCGAGACGAGATTCTTTGAGTGTCTTTTTGAAACGTTATTTATTGTACTTGGGCATTCCAAATTTTTTCGTGTATTGTTTTCTCTCTGACTTGTATTATTTTCTAATTTGCCGGTCTAGTGTATACCTGAATAATGTATGAGGTGACGCCTTATGAAATAACGTTTTGAACAGACTTTGTTTTATGATGAATCTTTCAAATAAATATCGAATGTCGTTTAAAGTGTTTCCTAGAATTGTTATGAATATACTTTATTTTCAAATGTATGATACACGATCAAGATGACTAGTTATTTTAATGTCATGAGGTTAATAACATTTTGTATAATGGAATAATCTTTGCAATTGAAATGAAGCGTCTTAAGTTTTTATCGTACAAACATATCATTATTTACCTGCCTACGCTAACAGAACTAGATATGATAATCATTCTGCATTTGCTTCGCTATGTATGGCCTACATGTGAACCACAAACATACTTTCACCATATTTATTTATATATAAATCTATGATAAAAATATATCGGTCCCTAATATTTAATTACGTAACTTGGTTATGTTCCAAGTTCGTTAATTTTGCAATTATCTTTCTCAGTTAGAAACAATTTGCTTAATTAATAAATTGCGTAACTTTACTCTTTATATCCTTCCTTTAATTTATTTTGCCTGTAAACGAATGTATCGTCCCGCGATTCTCTTGAAGTTGATGTCCAGAAACCGGCTTCCGTATGACGTGGTCAGAGTGAGACTAATGGGCCGCTTCATCGTGCCAGTAACGTTCCTCGCGTCGCGCAAACAGGTGCACTACGATACCTCTTGCTTGACTCTGCTGTCTTGGTATCCTAGTATTTACTGTTTTATCGTACACATGGACATAGTGCTGTGTTTTGTGTGATTTTTGAACCGGTATCGGAAAGTTTTAGTACTTCCACTAATTACATCAAAAAACAAGGTATACTTCATATGTTGATTTCACGTTTTTTATTATTTCATGTCGGAGTTTACTTAATTTGGTTTAAAGTCTTTATTTACGTAATGACTGAATCGATATAGACCAATTTATCGAAATAAGAGAAAGTTGTTAAGTGAGATAATTTTATCGTCTCTTCCGCTAACAGAACAAACATCGAGTCAATAATATCTGCATTATGTTTTATGCTGGCAATAAAAACCGGTAAATTATTGCTAAAAATTTCTCAAGATAATTACTTCATTCAGCTGTCTTTTTGGATTAAGCTTTATTACTTTTATCAAGATAATAATAATTTCTATTCGCACGTGTGCTCCAAACTTACGTTAGTGAACTTTTCTGTATTGAAACTCTTATAGAGTTAATAGCAAAGTTTGCTATAAATTTTGTAAAAAACTTTTTGTTCAACTGTTGTTGAAATATTTCAATTAATATACTGCAGTTTATGGTGTCGTTCATATGAAATTAACCTAAAATTTATGTTTGCGTGTGTACGAGCTTATTTGTATGGCTGTTATATCCATTAATGTCTTGGGCCTGGCCTTAAAGGTTACGTATACAGTAAACATTACTAAAACGGAGATGTCGCGTATTTAAATAGCCGTGTCGTTGAACTTTATTGTGGCTTGTATGCATATGGATACTAATGTCAATATACAAAAAAAAATACAATATTTTGTATATTGAGTGCCTATCGATCTATCTTTTATGTTATTTGTTGATCTCTTAAGGCACCCTGCCTAAAAAAGATTCGTAAAACGTCGATCCATCCCTCCCTTACATATTATGCATTCATGTATTATTAGTATGTTTTCAATTCGACCACCGACCCTATATCGCAGATCTGTCTGTATAAAAGCATCTTAGGTACTGTTACAAGTGGGGCATGGCCTATTTGAATTAAACTAAAACAAAAATTGCTTTTAGATTGCCCTGAAAAGATATTCTGTTGTTGGAGCCTGCGGATTGGTTGGCTGATCCTCACCTAAATCCTCAATTCATGTAAATTTGTTTTCGTGACTTCAATCATGTTCCTCAAAGTTGGAAATAACATTTTCTGAGAATCGAAGTGATTTAGAAAACACAGTGTTATTCCAATATAGTCTCTCGTGGAAACCGCTATCGCATACACGTAGAACATGCTACTTTTTATCTAGGACAACAGAATATATTTAAGGTTGACATAGAACAAGATAGTATAATTAGGTTATTTAGCATTATTACAGATTGTCTATCGATTGTTTCTCTCATTTGTTTATTAGAAATTTTTACGTTTATGGGGAATGTTATACAATTATAGGCTGTGCTCGCCCATTTTTCCTGTGGCCGAAAATATCCCAACATTGTGTTCATTACAAAGCAATTCGTTAAGAAATTTAATAGATTTTAGAACTTAATGGTACGATCGTTTAATTTTTTTATTTATGTGTATGTAGTTTAGAAATCTGTGTCTTTTATGAATAACCGTTATCTAACAGGACTTGTAACAGTTTCTACAGCTGTTCTTATCATCTAACATGACCATGTTTTCATATTTGCAACATCATATGACACGTGCAACACTGATAACCGGATGACCCACCTAGAAATATGTGACTCTGAAATAATTGCCGCCGGTACAAATTTAAATATACACACGATTCGGCCACTGTTGAATCATTCTGTTGTTTTAAAATACATCTGCTGTATGCCTCTACAATTATATCTGTGTGCAAAGCTCTAATAAAAGTCGAACAATTAAAGTGGATTTATGAGTAGGTATCATTGGCAATCCACAAAACAATTTTCCCCCACATTCTGTTTGATTTGACGGAATTAATTTATTGTTCAGGAACTAAAAGTTATCCTTGGTCGCAAACCGACTTGTTACAAATTATGTTCGAGTCGATCCCCATTAGAATGAAAATGTTGTTGTTGTGTGTCTATATCCGCGATGTTCTGTAACAATGTTTTTTACGAAGCTAATTAGTATTTTCTTCGTGTTTTCATTCAATCGACACGAGCAATTAAATTAATTAAATAAAATTTAAATATTGTTGGACAAATTGCACAGCGCCATCTAGCCCCAAAGTAAGCGAAGCTTGTGTTATGGGATACTAGACAACTGATAAACATACGTAAATACATTTTTTTTTTTTGTAAATACATACTTATTATACATAGAAAATACCCAGACCAAGACAAACAGACATGTTCATGCACACAAAATGTTTGTCCTGTGTGGGAATCGAACCCACGAGCGCTGGTGTCAAAGTAGCGTAACAGCGCGTTTCACCACTGCGCCACCGTGCTCGTCAATTGGTGTTCTTTTATAGTAATTAAACTTTCCAAGTGTATTATTTGATTAACACATTTTTGCAGAGCTAAAACTAGGTCACGTGTGTCGAACTTTAATCTTTCAAGAATTAAAAGCAAACCACCTTCGCATGCTTGCAGTGCTAGAACTAGTCGCTATGAGACTGTTTAAATTCAGTGCACGACAATCTTTAGAATCGTGTTTCAGATGAATTGAGATCGTGCAGAAAATGTATTCCGTTAATTTGGCTGATTCGTTTCCTAATAAAGGCAACGGTGATCGAAACCCAATGTCGTGTGCCAAAAAAGTCCGAGCCACTTGGCTATATCTTCTCGTATAAATTAAGTGAGATTCTCGAAGGCGACTGAGACGGGCTTGCGTTGAAATCCGGTCCGTCTTAACTTTTATTTGCCGTTGCTTCGGTTGTCTGCGTGTGAGGCATCATTACACGGACCAGAAATCTTGGACAGTAAAACTCATGTATCTACGATAAACAATAGAGCATAGAAATGCGTGTGTTTTGTTGGATTTCTGAGATCATTTCTTTAGTATTTTTACTCGAGCTACATCACAATTTCCGAGACGCGAAAACACGTCTTTTGTATTCTCCGTTTAATAATTTTGTTAGTAGCGAATTATTTTTGGATGTTTTGTATATTTGCCCTTTTTGTATTGGATACGATTTCAGGTTTTGATTGGCGTGTTCGGATAACGGTGTTGAATGAATCTCCAATCAACATGACTCACGTGTTTAAATGAGGTACACTAAAACGCCGTCCATAATTTCCTTTCGGTCAAAGCTTTAAGAAGTGTTATTTTATTTCACTGTCATTATATTACAGGCTCGCAATCACTATATTCACAACATTTTCTTCCTTATCTGTGCAAAAGTGTGTGCTTTCCTTTCGATAGTTCCAGTCATATGACTAGGAAAGGATGTGATATGACCGAAACTATCGAAACGAAAGCACATACTTGTCTATCACTTCCACACCATACAATTGCCATCCCAGGTACTTATATATCATGGTACTATCACAAGCGCTGTCGTTACCAGTAAATATAATTGTTTTTAAACTGTAATGCGATTTGTTTTTCGGTGTGTTTTCTTTCATTGCCTTTAATCCTGTTGTTGTAGACAGACTTAAAGTAATGTAAACACTATGACTTATTCACTTGGCATCCTTGCATCACGTGAATGTTGCTACCTAATATTTTTGTAGAATCATGTGGTGTGCAATTACTTTTAAAGATTTAGGGACACATATACGAAGAGCTGGCAACTTCCTCGCACAACGATCCAGCTTAGCGATTCCACTATTCCCAAAATGTCTGACGACAAATGTCACATCCCACGTGTGTTATTTTGCAAATTCAAAAAATATGTTTTTGATTATTGATTTACATCAAGTTCTCATTCAGAGAAAGTGTGATAATTTTCTGGATTGATTGACACATGCGGTCACGACAGCCCTAGTAATGACCTAAGTAAGCCAAGCCTTTCGACGTCTAAAACGGGCCTGTGGCAATTTTCATTGGAGGAGCATGACGAAGTACTCTCCTAGGCCCTTCCATCGATAAGACGACAATGGAAGGTGTTTGTCCAATGACTACGAAATACTTGTATCCCAGCGGTGGGGCGCTTATGGTATGGTGAGTGATTTCAACGAATAGCATTTTGAACATTTTTATACACATTTTTATTTTGTTTTTCATATTTTACAAAATCATTAGGCCTTTTCTATGTTCTACTACGAGTAAAAGGAGTTTAGCAAACTCACTTCAATTCTGTCGCATCCTAAAAATACATTTTCTGAACAAAGAATTCGTGTTATATAAACTGAGTTTATATAAAGCGTTATAATAACTCGAGATAGGGAGAGGAAAGTCCACAAGCGGTCGTTTGCGTCGATCTTTACTTTTATGAGCCGTGCAAATATTGACATCGTGCATTATCGTTGGTTACGTGGCGCGAACGCTATGTTTACATATGTTTCACTTTCAAATGGATTATTGTTCAGATAACAGGCACATTTTTCCAATACGTTTTTAGGGCTCCGTACCTGAAGAGCAAAACAGGTATTATGTTGCTGTCACGTCCGTCACGGGTCTCTAGCCCGTAATGAATTACAGTGCCTTGTGCAGAATGTTAACCCGAAACAGAATATTTAGTGAGAAGTCCAACAAAAGCGTTTTTCTTGTAGTTATTCGCTCGAAGAGCTGCATGGTGTGAGACATAATCTTTATACCACCGTAACTACCACACTTCTGCATCTGGAACTGCAGGAAAACTGGAGCTGGAGGAACGTTCAGGCTCCATAGGTCCGGGATTTTTCACGTGAGGAGTATGCGGTTACAGGTTGGTCAAGATGCTCACTCAACGAGGCTCTGTTGCATTCAAGACTTAGATGGGGACTCCTGCTCTGACTTCCTTCCGATTCTTCATGTGATGAAGAAGTAAATTCCTGCTTAAATAAAGCATAACCCTCCTTTTTGCTTCTTCGTAATCATATCGTAATCGGTTAAAAATCGGTCAAATTAAACTAATGTCCGAATCTTGATGAACTTTGTCATATAGCTATATTTTGTAAATATCAATAAAGGTTTTATGACATTTTCTGTAACCTTAAATGGGTTTTCATACAAGGGCGTTCATAGAAAGCTTTTTTCTCAAAATTGGTAGTAGGCACAAATTGTAAAATTCAAATTCACCTACCCACTACCGTTAGTGGACGCATGACGCTCTGGTTATCTTTACTTCGACTGCTGTCGTCTCTGCGATTGATCGCTATCTGTAACAGGAATCGCATGCACCCGCCACCGTTGCTGTCTTGACTGCTCTGGTCTCTGGGAGACATGTTTCGCCTCTCCATAAGACATCCTCGGGGGCTGTAGATGTTAGTCGTTAGAAAAATAATAAAAATATTATTGTTAATTTCTTTATTACTACAAAAAAGGGCAACTCTTGATTGCCAACTGATTCATTGGCATCGTTACATTTTTTCTCTTATTTTACTCAAATGTGAAATGGGGGAAAAATGTAATGACGCCTATTTCACGATTAAGTACTTGCTGTAAAAATGCCAAAACCTGAATTACTAACAAACTCGTACGAACTACTCATCCAACAATTCTAAAATAACTAGCATACGATGCGCACCGTTTCCGTCCCAGTAAGGTTAATCCGATTACAACTGCAAATAAACAGGTTTTTATGTAAACCGTACACATACACGTTGTATGTACTTACACGTACATACGTGTAATCATATATCTAGTATATATTTATTTACTAATGTGACGAATAAATATCAAAGTCCATCGTATGTTTATTCCAATACGGTGAAGCTAAAATGAGGGTTATGTTTTCAACAGGATATGTATCTATGCATGTATGTTCATCTGTCACGACTAGCTAAACTACTCGTCGTTGATTTCGGATCTACTGTGACAGGATATAGTTTAAATTATTCAAATCCGTTCAGCTGTTCACGGGCTATCTTTGAAAATACAAAAAAAGTGTAATCTAAATATCTTTTCACTTTTCTCCAACTCTATAAACGGGACGGCACTGCGACGGACTTGTCATTGCGTCATTTGTAGTATCTTACTCTAATGAGCATCATCTCATGACATCTCCAGCGCTTGAGGATGTGTAGTGGAGAGACGGCACGTGTGTCGCAGAGGCTACCGCATGGCATGCGTCTACTAACGGTTACTGTGTGGGTGCCGGCCGGCGCTTGTTTGCAGTATCTAATCGCCAGCAAGCAAAGTAGCTTATAAATTCGAATTTCGCAAAATAATACCTGAATCTATTAACTATTTAGAAAAGAAACAAACGTGATGTACATAGAGCCTTTCGTTTTTTAAGCCGGTTGTAAATTAAAATAACTGCTTACATTTATGTCTGCCATATTAATTTTACGTATGCCATATTATATAATGCGGATGTCGCATAGCCCGTGCCACTGCGGGGATAAATACAGTTTTCTTCCGAGAACACTTAATTTGAGGAATTTACTCCCTGCCGAGGTTTAAAAGGAGAATAGTATGAGGTTCTTAAAAAAAAGCGTGAAGAAATTTTAAGAAGTACAGCTACCTGCTTACCACCAGGCTGGTCGTACGCTTGTTTGTCACCTCCATGGTATAAAACAACATTAATCTAACGATACACTTCAAATCGGTCACATTTTTATGTAGATGGAGCAGGGCGAAAGCCTTTCTAGCTATTCTAGCGAATGAGGTAGAACCTAGCGCTCTAGCCTTTGTGATGCATTTCTGACCATAGTTAATAAAATCCGGCGTTATTTTGCGAAAGTCAAATTTACAGGCAATTTGGTCTAAACTACTTTGTGTGCTTCCGCTACCGATTGTACAACGGGTTGTGTTCTGAAGAATTATTCGAAATGATGCCGACAGCTACTTTTTATAACCGCACCGCTCGCCGACGGCGGGAAGTTCACCCTCACATGATGGAACCGCAATGGTCGCGTACTGTTCGGTTCCAGAGAAGTTTTCTTCCGAGAACTCTCAAGTTGTGGAACGAGCTTCCAGCCGAGGTTTTCCCATTGGAACACAGCATGGGGCTCTTCAAGAAAGGTGCGAAGAGGTTTTTAGAGAGTCGGCAACGCATGGGTGACATCCCTGGTGTTGAAAATGTCCATAGTCTACGGTGACTATTTACCATCAGGCAGGTCGTATGCTTGTTTGCCACCTTGGTGGTAAAAAAAAAGATTAGTTCATGCGAACGAGTGTCGGCCGGCACCCACCCACTACCGTTAGTAGATGCATGCCGCCGCTGCCATGGCTGCTCGAGTCGTTTCTGCCTCGGCTGCTGCGGTCGTCTCTGCGAGTGTTCGCCATCAGTGCAAGCACACGAAGTAGTTTAGATCAAATTGCCGTTTCTAACCACTCTGCCACCGACATCTTCAAAATTTAATCAGGGGCATCCCCGTATAAGAACTTATTTTCAATTTACAGAAAATATTATTCTCTTTAGGGTTGTTATGCTCCTGTGAGTGATATAGTCACCGGGAAGCTACTTTGAAGTGAACTGTTTCCACAAGCCATCACGACCGTTACAGGCAGGTTTCCTTTTCGCCATCCAAGTGCATTAAAAAAATAAAAGCAAACCTAAATGAAAGTTGGATGCGATTTAAAATTCGAAAACAAATTAATTTATCTGTTTCATTACGTGTGCCGTATGTATAATGGCAATAAATCATTCATTCTTTCAATTTAATTTTCTTTCACTAGAGTACGTTGTGAATTTTGATTAATTTTATTAAAAATCACGACTCGTGTAGCCGGTACGTTTCATTTCCGGAGTCGTAAATTGCATTTTGATATTGGATGTGCATTTTATTCATGTAATGTTTACTTTAATCTGTATAAATTGTATTTTAAGAGAGATAAGGTACAGTTTTTAATAACCAACATGATGGAAGTACGCTTTCATTAAAGAAGACTCGCTAAATAATAACTCCCTAGAGAGTCGGTGTGCTTTTATAAGGTACCCAGAAAACTTCTGAGTAATGGTATTTAATTACTACAGCATTGTGTTTTAAGAGGGAAGGATAGGGATTTGCCAACGAGAGATTAAAATATCGTTGCGGTCTTAGTACCTGTGTCAGTATTGGTTGGTTTTTAGTACAAATTTAAATATATATGTCAAGTCCATTGATCATTATGAAAGGTCGTCTCAGTGTTGACGAAGACATTTTTATACTTATTTACAAAAGTTATAAGGAAATTCGTTAAAATTCAATTTAAGTATTAATCGATATAAAATAAAAGGCTTAGTGAAAAACGATTTTAAAATCAACAAAAATACATCTTTGATCTTTTCTTATCTGTAGTGTTGTTAATAGATTAGAAAGAGATTAATAGGCTAGAAAATAGCTTGTAATAAGAAATTATAGGTTAGAGAGAGAAGCTCATATTATTGACTTGAATTTGTCAGACTTATTGCATACGTAATGTAAAAGCTTCATTTCATACCGTGATCGATACATAGCTATGAATATTGTGCCAAAAATAATGTTATGTTACCAAAATTTTTAGATTTGTTTTCATTGAAACCGTTTACAAGTCGGAGACACTCAGACGAATATTACTTTTATTTTATTAACTAGTCCTATTTTTTGGAAGCTAATGAAGTAGCTTTCAAAAAAATGTTCCTTTTTGGACTATGAATATTGTGCCAAAAATAATGTTATGTTACCAAAATTTTTAGATTTGTTTTCATTGAAACCGTTTACAAGTCGGAAACACTCAGACGAATATTACTTTTATTTTATTAACTAGTCCTATTTTTTGGAAGCTAATGAAGTAGCTTTCAAAAAAATGTTCCTTTTTGGACTTCGAGATTACATCAGAATCTCTATATTTCTTACATTATCTTCGTTCACTTGAAAAACCAAAACACGTTTTTAAGTCTCAATTTGCATGTAACTCCAGAAAAAGAATAGACATCTCGTCGATGGTGATTGGAGCTAATCATATTGTTTATCTTAAACAAATGAAAGTACGATATATGCACGATCAGAGGAGTGAAATCAGGGGCCCAAAAATCGGTGATAGTCCGTGATGTCCTGTCCGTGATGTGATGTTACATTCGTACCTATGTATGTGTGTAAGCATGTAGGTAAATAATATTACGAGTATATTAGCAACAGTTACTACTACAATAGAACATATGATTATGACTAGTGTATTACACGTGCGATGGAAGCCGTTTGACATTGAAAGGGTGCGTAATCTCATTGTGTAATAACATTTTTTTTCCTCGTAAGTTGTGATACAAGGTTACGAGATTTTTTCCAAAGATAAGCTCATCTCATTTTATTACACTAATCGTAACAACTCTTCTATCAATCTATCGGGAAGACAGATTTCGGAGACTCGGTCCTTACACATTCCATAGCTTTGTTACTCGAATCTTTAATATTCATAACTCTTCTCATACATACTCTGTTTCTCGGAAATCAACTTCTGATAAAACACGATAAATTTGGTCAAGGTAGGTAAGTCTTGGCCTTCCTCAGCTCCTGCATCCTTCTACATACAGATTACTGTATTGCTTTGTAAGAATTGTTTACAAAGCAATACAGTAATCTGTATGTAGAAGGATGCAGTTAAAGTAACAGGATAAGTTGTACTTTAGTGAGAACTTACTCGTATGGTGCGTTCATCGACCGCTCTTCAGATCTTGCGTGGCTCTTCGTAATAGATGCACTAACGTGTGAACTAGACTGTGAGAGAGGCACGCGATTATGTATGGCAAAAACGGACAATCGTGAACTATGTTACGGACAAGTGTTCCGTGTTGGCTTAATGGAGACATTCCTCGTACGATCTCAATTACATGCGTGAGTGAGTATAGAGGATATAAATGTAGAGTGGTTTCTCTCCCAAATCCGTCGATTTATCAACTATATGCGGAGATAGTTTATTACTATATTAACAATCTCCGCATGTAGGTGTTATTTTACGGATGTCAAAATGATATTTGATCTAAACTCTTAAGTGTCCCTTTGCCACTATACGAACTAGTGTCAATCAAAAATCACTCATTCCAGTCAGTTACTGTCATGGCTGCTCTGGTTGCCAATGTACCGGCTGCTGCGGTTGTACAACAGCGAGGGAAGCAACTGTGGTAGTTGGGCATTTTCTTATACAGGCTATACAAGCACCATCGTTTAGAGATGATCCCTTCAGGTGGAGCAGAGAGGGAGTTAAGATACATCAAGGCAAACTCCTTGAAGCGTTATTGTGTTCCTGCCAGTCAGTGAGGTTATTTGTAAGCTCTTGAGGAGTTGCTGTGTTGAAAGTTGTTCGTAGGCTTTGGTTCATAACCACTTTACATAATGTGGGCCGTATGCTTGTATGCCTCCCGACATTGTATAAAAAATGACGGAGACGGAGGTGGCTTCCATCTGCTAACGTTAGTAGGTACTGATCGGCGCTAATTCGTATGAACTGACTGATGACGGAAGCATACAAAGTAGCCTCGATCATGTCGTATATATAAAAACTAGTTACAGATGCTGGTTGCGGAGCATTACTGTTGTCAATAGATGATAATCGTTATCTAAGTAAGTGACCTTCGGACGGCGGCAGGTTACTGGCTATGCCAGTAATAAAACTATCTCTTCATATATAATGCTGATTAACGCCCTCTGTTTGTTATAAAATGCGGAAATGAAAATTTTAATAAAAGCTCATGGACTAAAAACTTTCAAAACAACTTAGTTATCAAATATATCGCATATTAATCTCATCGGCTTCCTGTAGCGTCTACTACGACATCGGTTTCATTCGTCAAAAACGTGCCAAAGAAAATGTTAATCTTATTCACAATTAGAATATGAATATATTGTATTAGGAAACAGTAAAATACAAGCTACAGTTTTGAAGCTGACCTTATCATGACTGTTATTATTTATAGCTGTATTCTGCGACATCGTACGCGCGTATCCCATAGGAACAGCTTTTTCTACTTTCTTTCTTTTTCCTCGGCTTCTAAGGGTCGTATCGTAATCTTGAATATCTTGTAACTTTCCCTAAAAATTTGGTCTATCGAATTTGAATTTGGTCCAATTCAACTCTATGTAGACACATACATAATCGCGCATTCATGGGTAAAAAAACCACATTTGCTGTAATCCCTCATTTCCAGAACATGTCTCTACCGTTGCTAAAATATTCAGTGAAGTTCAGTTCCGAAATCACCTGAAAGAGAAGGTCAAGCTGGCAATCTCAAAAACTTGGTGTGCTCAACAGAGTAAAGCAATACTTCTACCTATAACTTCACGCCAACTCACTGGCGATAAAGGTGAGTCTTAAGTAAAACCGCACATGAACACTATTACTTGTTACTGTGGGTCGGCAGTACATGGAGACCAGCTAGGGTCTTGTGATTCGGTTCACAGACGAGCTGTAAGATTTCTCGATCCTAAGCTCCTTTCTGTACTACCCAGTGTACAAGTAGCTGTATTCCGAGGAGTCGTTCGATTTAATGCAAACTGCTTCCTTTTACAACCACACTGTTTGTTGTCGCAGGGTAATTCATCCTCACACACTAGAAACACAATGGATGCGAACGGTGCCCTTTTTTTATACAATGTTAGGAAGCATATATGTATACGGCCCACCTGATGTAAAGCGGCTAATTCAACATCGCCTTAGGAGTTTACTGGTGATCTCATTCACTTTCCGGGACCCAACAGTTCTTCAGGGAGTTGTTATTTGGCTGCAGCTTTCTGTGGGGTGGAGGTATACTTCCCTAAACAGGCTGCTTGATGCGCCCTACCGCTTTTAAAACACCCAGACCAAGACAAACAGACACAAACAGACATATGCATACACACAAATGTTTGTCCTGTGTGCGAATCGTACCCACGAGCGTTGGTCTCACAGCAGCTTTATTAACCACTGCACCAAAGAGCTCGTCAAAAGGTTTCAGTGAAGTTTTCTTTTGAGAAATCTTGTTGTCAAATGAACTCCATGACAGGTTTTTTCTAAGGGACTGCAGCAAGGTTCTTCAAAAATGGTGTGTAAATGTAAAAACATACTGGGTTAACAACGTTCAAATGACAGCTCTGGACTTGCAAGTGCATACACGCTACTGCTTACCATCACCGATAAATGCTTACGGCACGCTGTACATTGTTACTTTAGTGGTATAAGCAGATATATTCGTAGTAACCTTCGAAGTAGTTCTCGGTATTCAATATTATCTGCGTAACAGATTCCTGAATATTCAGACAAAGAGATAAAGCTATCAGGCGATAAATAGGTCATATGACAGTTGCATAGCTATTTAGGCTACATTTTTGTTTTTCTTTGTTCCGCGGTGATAAACCAGACTGTATTTGTTTAGTGAAGCGAAGAGTAAGTTAATCGATAAAAAATATCTATAATGTTTAAACACGGATGAAATATACAACCTTCGGAACGGGAAAAAGTTAAGAAGGAGATGCATGATTTTAAAGTTAAACATTCAGAGATTAACTGAAACTGAAAAATATTAGGTAATATTTTGTTTTCCTTCACGCTGTTTGTACTAAATAGCATAGTTTTGGTAAAGTACTTATACTAATTATTTATATCCTCTTACATACTATTATTAAACGATGTTTTCGACGATTTATGTTGTGTCTACATAAAGAGTACACGTGAGTGTAATGTATCGTTTTACGTCGTAGTAACTGATGATTTCATTGTAGGTGATAATAATGTATTATGAAATATGAATGTAGTAGATAAAAATAATGTTATATTAGACAGAACGTTATGTTTTCTTTATATTACTCTGTCTGTATATTAATATTTACTACCGGCTTATTTCCAGCGGCGAAAATACCTAAGGCATAAGGCTGTATTTATTATAGGAAAATAATTGACAAATGGGACATTTATTATTTATTAGTATATTTTCTTTAAGTCTCGTTTGATTTCAGCTCGGCGGTAGAGCGGTTTACAATGGCTACTTTAACATGCAGGGTTGTGGGTTCGATTCACTAACAAGATAAAATATTGATGTGAATGAACATGTCTGTTTCTCTTAATCTGGGTGTTTTCTATGTATCATAAGTATGTATATAATGTACCAAACAAGACGTATGTTTGACAGTTGTCTAGTGTCCATAACACCAGCTTCGCTTTATTTGGGCTACGTGGCGCTATGCAATTTGTCCAGAGATATTATTTGTTTATTTATTAGATTCCTTCACCACGCGGTTCGAAATGGCAGCAGTTTTTGTATTACTACCATATGAAGAGAAAATAAGGTCGACTCCAGATGCCGTAGTGATGTTTAAGTGTATCGATAAAAGAGTATGTTCTTCTGAAAATTTAATAACACTGCATAAAATACATTTTTGAATCCGATAATTCATATATTTTACTTATTGCATATCGATATTATTTCATGATATTGAAATATAGAAAACGTTCACGATCACAGAAAAAAAAGTTATTTCGTTTCGCATCCCACCGAATCCAAAACCTCCGCATTCTGCATCGCCCGCTTAGTCTGTCATCGACCGTCATCACAAGTAGTGTACTCTTCACTCCATGAGTGAGTATCCTGTTATTCTTCCAAATACATTAGTTTATAAGAAACGGTAAATGAAGTGTTTTATTTTATACACGCATAGTTTTGAGCCTGGCAGAACGCGCATATTGGCGTTGATCGACACTAGCTTGATAGGTATGCGAGTATGTATTTTGAGAGTATAGGCAAGTGATACAGAGTTTCCGCGCCTTGAAAAAAGGATAGCTATATCTCTAGGGAGCTGCTGACGCCGTACGGTCGTGTGCCGTATGGTGCGCACACTACCTATCGCATTTAGCTATTGACTGTAGTATGACATGTGGTATTTCTATTTTTTTTTCTTTAAACAAAGTAATAGAGAGGAAAACAATAAGAACATAATTGACGAAGGTATAGTAGTATTGTTTTCCCCTATTAGATGAATTACACAACTAATGTTTTTTTTTTTGCTTATTATTTTATCGGGATTTGTTAAGTGGCCTCTTTGGTGTTATATTTTTTGTGTGAATATTATTGCGCATCTTAAGTTTAAACCACTCTTATCCTTACACTGTTAACTGTTTTGGAGACTTAAAAACTGATCCTGGTTCGATTTCTGCTGTGAGCATGTACTAAATTCGAGTTTTCGAATTTATGTAAATATTTGTAATTAGAGCTCGATGGCGTCGTTGCGCGTGTCATTCTAACCAAACACGCAGGTTAAGCAATGTCGACCGCAGCCTGTCTATAGATGGGTTTATCTATCTCGAGTTTCTCGGTGATTCGGAGGTCATGTTAAGCCGTTGGTCCCGGCTGTTGTCGATAGATGACAGTCGTTAAGCTAGGCCAGTGGCCCTCAAGCGGTTTGAAAACACTGGCCTCCGCCAATCCGCATTTGAGCAGCGTGGTGGAGTATGCTCTAAAACCCTTCGGTTGAAGGGAGACATGTATCCCTGCAGTGTGATGAGTAAGGGTTGATTTGTGGTGGATGTGGATTTGTAATTATCACTTCCTTGACTGTGAATGAAAACATCGTGAGGTAACGTGTACGTCCACGAAAATATATTTCAAAGTCGTTTGACCTAAGAAAGATCTGATATTTCCTCTACTTTAATTGTGGAGGTCTTACGGCAAAATTAGTATCTTTGCCAAATACTTAGGCCTAGGTACCGGACACCGCTAATTAGTTGGCTAGGAAAGAGAATAACGCTAGGAAGAAGAAGGCTAAATTTATTGAAAAAATCGGCCAAGTGCGAGTCGGACTCGCGCACGAAGGGTTCCGTACCATTATCTATAAAAACGGCAAAAAAAATCATGTTTGTTGTATGGGAGCCCCCTTAAATATTTAATTTATTCTATTTTTTAGTATTTGTTGTTATAGCGACAACAGAAATACATCATCTGTGAAAATTTCAACTGTTTAACTATCACGGTTCATGAGATACAGCCTGGTGACAGACGGACGGACGGACGGACGGACAGCGGAGCCTCAGTAATAGGGTTCCGTTTTACCCTATGGGTACGGAACCCTAAAAATACGTATTTACCTAATTTGTGGCGTAACACTTGTAGACCGTATTCGCAATGATGAGGTTAGAAGCAGAGTTGGTATGAAAGAGAGCGTCGGTGTTAAAATAAGGAGAGGCATGCTCCGTTGGTTCGGACATGTAGAAAAAATGCAGGATGAAAGAATGACGAAGCAGATATACAATGCAAAAGTGGAAGGATGTAGGAGTTGAGAAAGGCTAAGACTTACCTACCATAATCAAATTGGTTGTGTTCTATCAGAAGGTGATGTCAGGAGCCCTAGAAACCGGCGAGCGTGCATGAAAAGAGCAATGAATGTTAAAGAAGCAAGTGAGGTATGTAAGGATCGAGTCACGTGGCGCTCGGTTTTCTCTGCCTACCCCGTAAGGGATTTGGCGTGAAGTTATAGATAGATAGATAGATAGACGTATTTACCTAGAGCATTCCTAAGTATTAACCCTGTATAATCAATGCTTATGGATAAAAATTAGGTAGAAATATAGGTAACCTAGCCCACATAAGTTCCGCATGATGGTAGTCAGAGTTGCCAAAGCCTGTGGACGCTCGAAATACCAATATCATAATAGCACAAACTCAAGCCTATTGTAAAGCCTCATATAGAAACGGTGGATATTTTTAACTAATTTTCAAGAAACCCATGAACGTGACTAGTAGCCTATCAGCATCCCTTAAGTAACTAATATCGTATCTACGATATGATTACGTACTTTGTATTCTACAAAAAATATCGATACTTTTTCCCCAGTACATCTCTATCACGTTTACGGCTATGCTATCGAGGCTACAGTATACTTACATAGAGATATCCATTAAGAGCGTCTAGACTGCAGAATTACTTTCTCGATGCACCAGTAACAACAATATTAGCATAACATCTATGAGAAACTATCACAGTGTGTTTAGAAGTTGTCTGTTTTACATATAAAAGTAGTATGATTAAAGGACTTTAAAAAGGACAAGGTTCTCACTTCCATTACATTTCTATTATATATGTAAAGACATCACTTCATTTTCACATTCACGTGACTAAATTCGAATTTATGTACATATTTGTAATTATCACTTACTTGACTGTGAATAAAAACATAGTGAGGTAACGTGTACGTCCACGAAAATATATTTCAAAGTCGTGTGACCTAAGAAAGGTCTGATATTTCCTCTACTTTGATTGTGGAGGTCTTACGGTAGTCGCCCAAAATCAGTACCTTCGCCAAATCCTTGGGGTAAGGTAGTGGACCCCGCCAAGCCTAGTGGATTAGAAAACGGGATAACACTAAGCAGAAGATGTTCCAACATGACTTCTAATGTTGAAAAAAAAATATTTTTTTTGCTTGGAATCTCAATTGGTCCCGCATGTTAGTTACACATTAGTTCAGGTTCGTTGTCACGTTATTTATAAGAATATGAAGCGACTGATTTTATGGTTAATTTTCACATGCATTGTGAGAAGCATCATTTCGCGCGTTGCTAGTACCTCGCCAGCTTTCTGGTCCCTTGCTCAATACCAAGAATGCTTTTTTTTTATATAAGCTTAGCATAGTGGCTCCGGTTTGCCTGATGGTAAGCGAAAGAGGAGCTCAAATCGCAACTGCAACTGACAAAAGTCTACACATGGCCCTGTCAGTTGGCGCTGCCATGCTGGACCAGCATGCTTCTTCACACTTCGTTTGAAGGATCTCATATTGTAGGAAGGAGGAAACACATGTGCAGGCAAGGCGTTCCACTTTTTAATGGTACGACAAAGTTATGAGTTGCCGACCTTTTTGGTACGCGAAGAAATGTTCTGTCCCGCACCGGGTTGCTTCTTATTAAAAATAGTTGTGTAGTTTAGTAGTGTAGTACAAGTGCAGTTTTTTTGTTATTAGTGTGGATTTAACTATAGGGAATCTGTTCTACTTACCACAATAATTGCGCCATTAATCAACTTCCAGTAATAAATTGCTCGTCTCTGTCAAGCCTTTCTGAAACTATTGCTTGTCATTTAAACTCCTTTGACATTGTCAACTTATCCGCCACTTTGAAGAAGGTTACAGATTAGTCTCAAGTTAAGAACAATTAGAACAGCGTGAAGCAAAATATTGAATTATGTGTGGATGTATGTTGCTACCCGTCGTTACAGTCAAAGTCTATCTCATATGCACGTGGTGCATTCTTCAAACGACGCTTTAGCGAAAGAGGGTTAGGAATACACGCGCAAATCCACAGGGTCAGTACTTAGATATTAACCCTTCGAAACCCGGGTGGTCGTATACGAGCGAGAAATGTATGGGAAAACGTATATAACGGGTTCTGACTGCTCAAAATCGGCAGAGTATTGGTAAAAGCTGTTTAATTATAAACACCAATCAAACTATCATCATTTCAATCGAAGGACGTATACCGTTGAACGTACGCCTCCTCCTTAGACTTCCACAGCAATCGGTATGCTGTTTGTATTTATCCGCTTTGACAACCAGTTTGTTGGACGATCATATGAAACCATATAATTAGGTATGTATAATCAAAATATATAAATACACACATACTATTGTTTAACGTAAATAAAACTTTGTTTAAATATTTTCTGGGTACAGTGGATGTAGGAATTAAATGTCAATTCATGGAGTTGAAAGTCAAATTGTATACTTACACACGTTTCTAATGTATTTTATTCGCAAACGTGCTAAAGAATTATCTTCAATATACGTAGTATACTCAGTGCGAAACAAGCTTAAAATGCAAGCGGAAGCGCGAATAGTTTCTGATAACTCCTTAACTTCGTTGCTTTTCTTGATATTTGGGATTTCAAGCATTTTCATCATGCAACCCACCACAGAGCTATAATTATGCGGAGTAAGATATCCGAAAATTTAAACAGAAATAATAAGGAATAGACCGCAGCGTAGCTTACGCTGCGGTGAGCTGTTAGTGAGGCGAGCAGCGACCAAGGGCACCCTTCTGTGCTACATAGAGTCGGTTATGGCTTTCATCTTCGGCATACCTACCTCTGTAGAATATAATCCAATAAGATCCGCTAATTTCACAGCTCTGACTTACCTTCACTGTAAATCTAAAGAGGAGTTGTTAGCGGTGTATCCAGTCTGAAAGTGGAAGTGTTAAATGAAAGGCATAAATGCTATGAGTGACTTGGAAGAAAGCGCAGTACACTTCTCGACATACCTTTATTAATCGAAAATGGCGATTAAAATTGAATTGATGGACCGTGTCATGTGGCACTCTGTTTACTCTGCTTCACCCCTCAAGAGACTTAGCGTGAAGTTATAGATAGATTACAGTATAAATACAATACAGTCTAAAATAGACCTACCCAGTTGAGAAGCATTTGGGGTAAAAAAGAGAAAAACATTAAGCAATATTAAATATAAAACCGTACTCAATTTCAAAGTCGTTTTCCATCCCATAAAAAGTGTAATATAATATTCAATCCTTCTATTTACGATCTTAAAGGATAAATTTCCGAATATTTCATTACGCCAACTGTCATCTGAATTCAATTTTACGGCTGTATTCCGACCCATAAAGTTTCATAGAAAGTTCCATACGGGGAGTGTTGGGGTTTGGGACTATAATCCCTTTGAAATGTTTATTCTTGCAAAATTTATGCTATTCCAAAAAAAACTCTTTTACAATAGATAGTAACCTCTCTCGAATGTGAGTAATACACGTAGATAAAATGCTTTAATTTGGTTTCGCAATTCTTACACAATCCATTTCATACTTTCACACTTATACTGTGAATGCTGAGGTATCTTTATAGAGTAGTGATAGTACAGTGGATGAAGAACCGGCCTAGTGCCCAACTGGTCCCCGGTTTGAATCCAGCATGTACCACTAAATTAGTGTTTTAGGATTTATGTACATACTCGTATTTATAATTATCCCATGCTCGGCAATGAAGGAAACCATCGCGGCATCGTGAAAAAACCTGCACGTCCAGAAAATAAAATTTAACCAGTTGAGAATGCGCAAGCTTGCATTGCCAGAGGAACACCCGGTTCGTCAATTATATAACAATTCAATTTATTTTATATTTTTTCGGCCATTTTGACCATGTTCCGTAAGAGATAGGAACGGTGTTCCTGAACATTCCTATTCTACTTTTTTATGCTGAATCCGAATCTGAAGTCAAAATTCGAACATTCGAAAAAAAGCGACAGACACACGCACACACAGACAAACATATAGATTTCATATTGGAACGGTGTTCCTGAAGACGTTTGACCTTTCTTAAGAAGGGTCTGATTTTACCTCTGGCTTGTGGAGGTCTGACGGCAGTCGCTCCATGTAAAATCAGTATACTTGGGCTTAGGTAGCGGACCACGCCGAGCCTAATGGTTAAGGAGACGGGACTACGCTAAGAAGCCAAGGTAGCTTTGTCGGTACGTCATCTTTTCACGATTAAATCCCTAACTCATCATAAACGAAATTTGCAAGAACCAAGACTAGCTAGTTATTATCGCAATAAAGGGTACATCATGCCGGAATCTGCACGTACAAACTAGTTCTAAATAACAAAAAAACATAAACAATATATTACTAATTACTTTTGGGGAGAATTACGAAATTGTTCTAATGGTGATTGCATTTTCCGTTCTACATAACATAGTCCTTTTTAACTAATTGGATTCCCAGTAATGTATGTAAAACGTAACGGCACTTGTATTAATTGTTCACACGCAATTAAACACGAATCGTTCATTCCATAACTAATAAGTACACGCTGAGATTAACAACGTATACGCACGGCATACTCACTCGTGATTTTAATGAAATTACCCAACTTGGCGTGGAGTTACTGTAAATGAAGTTGTATGTTTTCAAACGCAGCTACTATTCGTCCTAGCATTATCTAGCTTCCGTTTCCCAGTTCATTTGGCGGTGACCGCTTTCTAAGCCATATGGTTATGGCGAACATAATGATTTTAAGATGCCGTCAGAGTTCTACAGTGGGGAAATTAAACCTATCCCAGGTCACATGTCTTTCGAAATATTATTTCTTGGACGTGTAGGTTTCCTCACGAAGGAAAATATCCTTCAGCGCGTCGCAAGTGATAATTACAAATATGTACATACATTCGAAAACATAAATGCAGCTATTTAATATTGAATAATGAGTACAGTTCTTCCAATATATCAACTACGATTGTTCATCCATTGAAAACCTGGTATGTATAGATACCATTTATAGATAACCTGTTGCATATTAAGATATGTATAGATAACCTGGTGCTACGTAGGTAATTTAGATGAATGTATGGAGATTTACTGATAAACAAAAAGTTATGAAAATCAACTTTTTAAATGAACAAGTGGAACAAACTTTAATGAAGTCGGATCCATTTTTTATTTAAGGGTTTTATTATTAAGAGATAAAATCTTATCATGTATTCCATCATCTGAGTCGGATGCATACGATATGATAATAAAAGATATGATATACATGATACCATCTTGTTTCTTAAAAAGCTGATTCATACTGAGAATGCATAGCGAACTGAAGAAATCGCGAGTCCTCGATTCATTCACAAGAAAATGTATTTGTATTTATGATATTGGTGATCTTGGTTAGGAAACCTTACTTGCTTCGCTTTTTTTTAGATTTTGGATAGGAAACCTTATTTGCTTCGCTTTTCAAGATTAATGATGACGAAACCACAGCGCGATGTAATTTGTGAACAGTGCCATCTAGTGTAAAATATCGGAACTAAAATTATGGATGAAATACAAATGAACTATGATTGCCTATGTATCGCAGGGGGAGTTCCAGTACTTGGCCGTTTAAATTAGAAACTAGGAAGCAAAACGCTTAGTGCAGATAAGTGCAATATCATTCTATGACATTTGTACGTTTTCATAAAAGAAAATACATTTTAAAAGTTCGTCGACTATTACCCGTTAACCTCTAAAACCTGCTTAGCCATGATAATTTTCCTTTTACATTTACTATATGGACTAATACCACGATTTTTTTTACATTTCCAAATACAACAGTTTCGCTGGCTGGCACTGTCTAACAAAAATGTACACTTTAATATAAATATTTCTCAAACGGATCACTATATAGAAAACTGATCTTCCCAAACACTCGATGTTTTTGAAAAATCTATCTAACGACTCCCACACCATGGGGTGGGAGCGAATAAAAAAATTCATCCCCACTTTAGGTGTAGGTAGGTAAACATCCAATCCAATAATGTATATTTTTTTTTATACAATGTAGGGAGGCATACAAGCGTACGGTTCACCTGATGTAAAGTGGTTACCATAGCCTATGAACGCTTGTAACACATTAAATATCGCGTGCGCGATACTATCTCTGCTAATAACATAGCAACTAATTATTAGCTTACTGGCAACCTCACTCACTCACAGGAACTCAACGACCTTCCGGGGAGATTTTCTGTAAGGAGGAGATCTTTCCTCAGATGGGCTGTTTTCATGCGCCCCACCTCTCTTAAAACACTTAGACCAAGACAAACACATGTCCATGTATAGAAAGGTTTGTCCTGTGTGGTAATCGAAACCACGAGCGATGCTGTCAAAGTAGCGTTATTAACCACTCCGCCAATGAGGTCATCAAAATATGTATGATGATAGTGATCGAAAGTGGCTGTATATCCATCAGATAGACTGATGGTTAGTTCACTATACTGTGAATGTTTAGCGTCGTTCGACTTGTGAGCCCTTTAGTTTTCCTTAAGAAACCAGAGGTATTACAGTCAGATAGATCTATGTCACACCAAGCTCCCTTGTAGTAGACAGCTTTATCCCGTTTCCTTTTCCGTTAGGATTGGCGGGGTCCGCTACCTGTGCATAACGATTTGGCGAAGATACTCATTTTTACATGGAGCGATTGCTGTCAGGCCACCACAATCACGAGAGAAAACTATACCTTTCGAAATGCAATTTCTTTGATGCGTGACTTTCCTCACGATGTTTTCCTTCAACGAGTAAGTGATAATTACAAATATGTACATAAATCCGATATTCGATATTCCAGGATTCGAACCGGCTACCAGTTGGACAAGGCCGGTTCCTTATCAACTCGTTCCTTGTTACTGCTCTGGTACCGAGAGAACCGACAATACCTTACCCCACAATAAAGATAATTATAATTATTGTAAAGTAACTTAATGATACCTTGAGTTTCTTTCAAGACGTGGTTCTATATAAAAACGAATAGATTTTATTCCATGACTCAACGAGGCGTGTTTAATCTTGAATAGGGTTTCTCAATCCAGTTGCATAATGACGTACATCGGTTGGCGTTTACAGGACAATTAGTTGTTGCTGTAACATTTCCATACGTGTATACACAACAATGGAACAAAGACGCATCGCTACGAACGCCCTGTAGTCGCCTTACTCGTTATATTAAACATCATTGTGTGATTAATTCTCCGATCCCACTGGTCATAATTGAATCATTAAACATTTTGCACATAGTACGTACACATATAATACGATTCGTATGAACAAAAATATCTTGAAATATTCTTTATGCTGCTTCCAGTGACTAACAAGCATGTGGTAGCTATAAACGCTTGCAATACAAGGGGGATCTATCGCTTATTCTTCAACTCGTCAAGAGCTTCCTGGTAATTAACTCATTCGCAGAAACAAAAGAGAGAAAGATTTCGGACGTGTAGAGGTAATGCAGGAAGAAAGAATTACGATACGGTTGTACAACGCGAAAGTAGGTTGTAGGAGCCGAGAAAGGCCAAGACTTACCTACCATGACCATATTGATCGTGTTTTATCAGAAAGTGATGTCAGGAGCCCTAGAAACCGGCGAGCATGCATGAGCTATGAATGTATAAGAAGCGAGTGAGATGTTTAAGGATCGAGTCATTTGGCGCTCAGTTCTTTGTCTCCCTCGTAAGGTTGAAGTTATGGATAGATTGATAGATATTCACTCTAAAAGTGTTTTTTTTTATTTAATGAAATTGAAGACAATGAAACAACACTTACTTTTTTTTTATATTTTTGCGTTTCATAACTTCTTGTCTTACTTATATGGACGCACAGCTATACAGCGTATTTTTTCTTCAAACTTACATGAGGAATCATTAAGTAACGGAAGTTAAATCTCAGTCTTTTTCGTAACCGCCCGAAATTGCACCACCCACTTTTCGCGACGCTTATGTATTTATGACCCAACGTGTCTGTGCTATCTCCTCTCATTATCATTATGCGGGTTCGATGACATAAAATCTACATACACGACAGCATATTTCAGCTTTGAACTTGTGATTGGGGATAGAAATGAATCCATTATCTTTCGTCAAATGTTGTTGCTGAATTTTTGACATCAAAGATCCGATCTGACTACTTCAGTTTAGACCAGTCTTTCTCAAAGTGGATAATAACGCCCCTTATGGGGGCTGAATGCCTAGTGGGGGGCGGTAAGGAGCCCAGAAAAAAGGGGAGGGGGGCGTTGGCATGGTCTGGGGGCGCGATGGTTGATTTGTAATTTAATTTACTTTATATTTTATAATTCACTGAAATTAAAACCTACCTACTACACATGTCGATTATTTAGTTTATATTTCTGCCCTATATGATTGTATAAAAACTAAAAATAACATTGCTTTCGTAGGATAATATATCGTACGCAATCAAATTGTGATATTTTTTTGTTAAATAACGCGATTTGTGCATCCTGTAGCAATCGGCTGGTTCATCGATATTTGTTCTAACTTGTTCAGTACGATTGAGCGTCGAAAGAGATAAACGAGTTCGTGTTTGTCTTATTCCTGTTGGTGCGTGCTGTATTTTAATTATATATATTTATGCTCGTAATATTTCTTATATTTTCATTAGTGGTTTCGCGCGCAATCATTAAACAAGTACTTAAGTTCAACACTTGCATATTTGTAAAAAGAAAACCAGTGCAGAATATATTAAATATGAATTCAAAATTCCGGAAATCCATCTTTACCTTTCTGCCTTCTTTGTTCAAAAACATTTTCAAACGAAGCGATGAAGCCTTCAAGATTTCAAGATCCAGAATTAATGTATCCAGATAAGAAGGACAAAAATGTACGCCTATTTTCAAGACCTGGAGAAAAGCATATTGCTCAGCCAAGTGTATCAAACCTTTTTTCAGCGGCTGCTAGCAAGGCGATGACGGACTTCGACCTTCATACAATATATCTTTGTTAATTGCTTAAACCGGTAAACCACACATCATCGCAGAAATGTTAATTTTGCCAGCAATAAAAGAAATTATAACTACTGTGCTCCATAAACCGGCGGCAGATATTGCCGAAAATTTCCTTCGAGTAATAGTTGTGTGCAAAGACGAATTGATGTTTTTGGCGACATAGGACTGTTTTTGACTAAAATCGAACCTGATATCAACAAAATTGTTAAAAATCATCAGATTTATCCTTCTACTTTTAAAATTAAAATTGATTACCTATATTGCTTCTTTTAATTTTAATAAAAGATATTCTTAATATTATAAAGTTGCGTTTTAATTGCTCTCACTGGTAAAAATGTCTCATTTAGAATGTAAGTTTAAACTCCGGACCATGCTAATATAGCACACTATAATTAAATTAATTAAAGTAATGAATATCATAGTGGTTTTTAGTTTAAGGAATGTAAAAAAAATGAGGGCGTTGAAAAATAATTAAAACGAAATAAGTTTGAGAATCTCTGGTTTAGACTGCAGCCCCCTAGATTAACTGGAATTGTTTTGGTTTAAGACCATTACTCTGATGTCCTCGTGACGTTTTGCTCGTAGCTTACCCACTCGCAGGAACACAACAATCCACCAGGGAGTTGTTAATTGGCATCAATTTTCTGTGAATTGGAGGTAGTTCCCAGTTTCCCAGCTTTATAATCATATAATGAATTTAACGTATTACCTAAATTCATAGAAAGGTATTTTTGTTATGCCACCGAGGCGGAAACAAGTATACGGCCTGCCTAAAAATGGTATATAATGGTAAACAGTTACCATATCCTACTGCCACTTGCAACACCAGGGGTGTCACTCGTGTCTATATTCATAAAGGAGTGTCCTACTCCTTTTTTCCAAAAATAAATATATGATTATTATAACAATAATAAATTCATAATTGAAATTAAGTATGTTTCAAATGAGATTAAGTGGCAAACAATCGTGCAGCTTCGTACAGATTTGTATCGCAGTAGCAGGAGGAGACATGTGTCACACCGACGCTCGTACATTGCCAACGCCGGTCGGTGATAACGCAGCAACAATGTCTGGGAGCATTCGTGTGCTCTTTTACTTGCACTTTAGTGATATATTTTTCTTTCTTTGTTTCCAGGTCATCAATCTCAGTATCAGCCTTTGCCTGTATATATCACTGCCAACTATTCCGCCCTAAATGTCGCCATGCTAGACAAGATTTTGGCCATCTCTACCAAGAAGTGTCAAGCTCATATGCAATTGGAAGGGTGGTGGCGCTCGTGACGGCATCCAGATCGAGGAGGAGAGCGCGATGAGCCAACAAGAGGAGGCCCGCCTGGCCAGGATACTGAAGTATAAGGAAGAAAGGAGGAAGCAGTTGACTGCCAGAACGGCGACTTTGTTTTCTGCCAATGTTACCGAACGGTAAGTTCTTACTTCAACCCTAACTCATTGCAGGGATACAGGTCTCCCTTCAACCTAAGGGGTTTAGAGCATATTCGACCACGCTGATTAACTGCAGATTTGCGGAGGCCAGTGTTTTCAAGCCGCTCAAAGGCCACTGACTTAGCTTAACAACTGTCATCTATTGTCAACAGTTGGGACCGACGGCTTAACCTGTCCTACGAACAGCGACGAAGCTCAAGATAGATAAACCCATCCACAAATAGTCTGCGGCTAACATTGCTTAACCTGCGCGTTCGGTTACAATGATACACGTAACGACGCCATCGAGCTCTCGTAAGTTCTTATGGTCACAAAATGGTTAACATTTTATGGTATATAGTATAAATGACTTCTAAGGAGTAGCTGTGTTAGCAGTAGAGAGATGGTATTACGCAAGTGATACTAAATGTGTAGCAAACGTTTACAGGCTACGGTCTCCTCTATACATCAGGTGTGCCGTATTAGAAAAAAAAAAGTTCGATAGGTAAAGAACGTACAATTTATTGCTGCAGCCAAATGAAAATATCCGGGAAATTTGTTGTATTCCTTTGTGTGAATAAGGTAAACTGGTGAGAAGCTGCGTTAGCAACAGGGGTGGCAACATGGTATCCATACCCTTATGTCGCAAGCGCTCATACCAGGCTGGCTGTACGACTGTTTACCACTAGAAGGAGTATTTAAAAATATATATATTTAACTATGTATATCATACTTAGACCCTTACGGGGTACACACAGACAGCCGAGCGCCACCATGAATGAATCTTTACACGCCTCACTCGGTTTAATATTCATAGCACTTTTCATGCATACCCTATGGTTCTAAGGCTCCTGTCATTCTTCCTGACAAACCTGGTAAAATACGATAAATGTGATCATGGTAGTGAGTCTCACCCTTACTGCTGCTACATCGATTCACTTTCGCGTTTTATATCTGTTTCGTCATTCTTTCCTCCTGCATTTTTTCTGCATATCCGTACTAACGGAGCATGCCTCTTACGTTAACACTGATACTCTCTTGCAGACCAACTATTTTTTGCGTCATCATTACAAATGCCGTCTTCTATTTCGTCACAATTCCGAATATTGTGCAATTGTGGTGAAATGATGATGGCACTATTGAGTGATTTTTTTTTTGTAAAGCCTACTAGTAGTAGCCTACGTATGCAATACAAGAAATACCACTCGTTTGTTGTTTTCACTCCCATTGCCAACGCCACACTGCCTCATGAGCTTACAGGTTATCTCACGCACTTGGAGAAACACAACCCTCCACCAAGTTGTTATTTAACTACGGTCTGTGAAGTGAACATACTTCCTCAGTCGCGGTGCTTCGATGCGCCCGACCACTGTTTTTGTCTATGAGTAGGAGTGTATCCTACATACTTTAACACTGGAGGGGATAACGAGGCACTTGCACCATCTAATTGTATCTCATAATAATAAGATAAGCGTCGTATTTTAACAAGGTATACATAAATTGTTGTATTGATTTCAGGCGTCCGAGGAGACCCGTCGACCGATCTCAAACCGATGATACAACTGACGATCTTAAATCTTCCTCGGAACTTAATCTTAATACAGCCCCTACTTCAGTGCCTATTAGAACAACTCGTACTTCACGCTTAAGAGCAGCTGCCTCGACCCACTCCGATTCATCTCAAAAAAAGTCAAATAGAAGTTCTTCAGTACAATCTCTATCAGAAGATGCCAAAACGAAAACGTCGGTGGGGTCGAAGGTTATCGACAGAGATAAAACAAGATCCACAACGCAACGAAGGGAGAGTTATGAAAAGGAAAACTTGAAGAGCGCGACTCCATCGTCTCGCTCCGACAAAGATATTGGTGCTATTAAAACGAAACCTAAACATTCCACTAATAAAAATATTTTAGAAAAAGACAAAAGCAATGTTTTAGTCAGTAGTTATAAAGGAAAGAATGTAGACCTAAAACCCAGCTCGAAATTAGAAGAAAGAAGGATAAGAAATTCCGTAACAGAAAAAAAGAAATTAGATAGCTTACAAATTGAAAAGAACAAGAAAGGTCCTTTACTTGTAAACGACGAAGAAATTTTCAATGATATTCTTGGTGACAAAGGTCTTTCAGGTGGTCTGGAGAAAGAGAAGATAGAAGATTTGTTTAATGACCTAGTTGTGGAAGACAAAGTACCGCAAAAAACCTGTATTGACGACAAGAATGGGCTCAAAGATAGTCACAAAGCTTCTTCAAACATTCCCGTTAAGCCAGAAGAAGCCACGTTCAGTAAACTTGTTAATATTGTGAAGTTAGAAGATAGTGGTGTAGTGCCAAAAGTTGTGAAAGATGAGGAAGTGGGAGGATTGTTAGGAGCAGTGTGTGTTCGCAAAGTAGAAAGATTCAGTGAGCTCCTCAGTAATTTATGTTCTCCGTGTGAAGCCGATATCTTGTTCGAGGACATCTTGGTCGAAAATGGGATTGACGGCAATCCGGTGAGTAATTGAGGGCATTATTAATTAGAACAAGCATGCATTAAGATTTATGCTGAAAATTTACCGTGCTTATTATTTAATGATTTTCGTGATAGTAGCATACATGGCAATACATATGCCCAGAGTTAAAGCGGTGTCGTTCACATAGCCTTATCATATACCTTGACATAAAAGCAGGAAATTGTCAGGGCATAATTATAAATTTTATCGTTAATAAATAACCAGTTGGTGTAATAATAATTGTGTATATCAAGGGATAAATGAGGAAGAGTGCGTGATAAATTTGTAGCCTTGTTTTCTTTGCCAATTAAGAGTGTAAGTACGCGCTAGTTTATAATTTGCCATAAGCTTCCCTTAAAATTGTTTTGTAGATTAGCATAGTACATTAATTGTGTAGGCAGCGAGTGAGGTGTAGATCGAGGTGAAGAAATAGTATAGGTTATCATATTGCACAAGATTTATGTTAATAATGAGAAGTTACGATGACAGCGATGACGGAAGCCTAAAATATTTAGATGTTAGTTTTTCTTTGCTTCCAGTTTCGTGACATTTGTTGCATTTGACATGTCATAAAACATATTGCAAAACTTGTCAATTTGACATGGTGCAGGGTGTTACACCAAAAGCTTATTAGCATTTTCTTAAATTTTAGATATTGTCAGTAAATAGTTGTTTTATTGCATTGTTGGTGTTTTATTTTCGTACAATGTAAAATAGATATTGTCAAAATTATGCGTTCCTTTTTTTTCATATCATTAAATTACTGCGTTACGTATATATTTACTTTTTCGTAAAAATTGACTTCATTTGTTAATATGTGTTAGGTATGTTTGGAGTAATTTGAAAATAGCAAGGCGTTGGTTGAATCAACGAGTCAGTTGGAACTTGCGACAACGACGAAATGATTTACTTTAGTAATAACTTTATTAAATATTTTAATAAACATCGCGATTTGCTTTTTATAAATAAAATCATTGGGTAAGATTTCACTACATTGAGCTACACGTCTTTTTGTCACTCTTGTTCATAAACAGCTTTATAATATGCACACAAAGCGGGACGCAACCCGGCTTTCATAACGCCCACGGGTGATAAACATATAATATGGGTGACGTTGGTTGAACCAACAAGTCAGTTGGGGCTTGCGGCAACGATGAAATGATTTAATTTAGTAATAAATTTATTACATATCTATATAAACATCGCGCTTTGCTTTTTATTAATAAATCATTGGGTAAGATTTTCACTACATTGAGCTACACGTCTTTTTTGTCACTCTTGTTCATAAACAGCTTTATAACATCCACACAAAGCAGGTCTCGTGTCTTTCATAACGCCCACGGGAGATAAAGCTTTATTTAGCGGGTAGAAGCGGTTTAGGTATCTAAGGGCCAAGTCTAGTGGCGCTCGGTTCTCTGTGACTACTCTGCAACGGATTTGACGTGAAGTTATTGATAGACCTTTTCACATCTTACATGTGTCAAATTATAGGAAACTTTTCTTATTGAGAAATTAAATGTAATACTTGATATGAAAAGTAGCAAAAAATCCCGCATTTTACATAGCGTTATTTGCAATATATAAATATGTCTATATATAGATCCCCTTTAGCCTTCATTTTTATATTGTAAAACAAAAATATATATTATTTGTGCAGTAACCGTCTACATTAATCGGTTACTGCAAAGTAACAAAGGAAAATATGTTGAATATTGTAAAATAATGGATGCGGCAAAAGACAAATTGTTAAATGATGACTAAGGCATGGTGCTAGGTAAAGAACAAAGTGTGGCTGTATTAGGTATCTTTACACATAAGTAATACTTTAAGAGAAAGACGTTGAAAGATATGTACCGTCAATGCAAGAATGAAACATAAGTTTGACGAGGAAGAAAGACTTCGAGGCTAATACCAAATTCTTCTGATGGGAGGTAAGAAACACTGGAAGGCATTCGTTAGCATTCAGAATGGATACGAGAAAGTGTGACATTCTTGATAATACACAGGAGCTGTGAGAATGGTGGAGCATATTTTGGGCAAATATATGATTACTCCCAGGACGTTGACACTGAGTGTCTGGGGTTGAATCTACTGTGTCAACATCCGACTCTAGTCTCTGTCATCTGACTCTAGAATATAGTAAAAAAATAGCAAAATGTTCTGGGTACAGGGTAAATTCGAATTCAGTGCCTTAGGAGGCAAATGGAGGAGTCCAAAATGGAAGAGGTTAGACGGATCAAGTTTTTTCGGGCTGCAATGTTGAACCAGATGATTTTCTGTAATTTTGTGAATCTTAGCAAAGCATTTGAGGGAGTTGTGTAAAAGAATCTAAGGAACAAATTGCTTGGATGCGGGATTGATGGTGCCCTATTCCGTGCTGTACAATCCCACATATTTGGATTGTTCAGTATGTGTGCGTCTACTCGACGGCAGATTATCGCCCAGGTCGGACGCCAGTATTAATGTTACGCGGGGATCTGTCGGCTAGGCCATTATTTATTCTGTATGTCTACAATTGTCTATAGAGTGAGATGTACGAATATAAGACTACGTATGAGTAGTGTTTTCGAAATTCACCACTAAATGGGGAATTGTCTCTTTACGTAGCCCGTCCATATGCTGTGTCATTAACAGAAACACCATCTGGACTGCAGACACTAGTCACAAGGATGAATAATGATTGTATATGGAGAATGCCGTAAGAGTGTATAGGTATTAATATAAGAAAAGGGTGCTCCGTTGGTTGGGACACGTAGAAAGAATAAAGAATGAAAGGCTCACAAGCTAGATGTGCAACAGGAAAGTGAAAGAAGAGAAAGATTCAGCCTTGCTTATCATAACCAAGTTGGCAGTGTTTTATCATAAAATGATGCCATATGAACTGGTGAGTCTGAATAAAAAAATATCTCTGAATTACAAAGAAGCGAGTGAGTTGTATAAGCACGCAGTCATGTGGCGCTCGGTTTTCTTCGGCGACGCTGCAAGGGACTTGGCGTTTTGAGCATAGTTCATAAATATAGTTTTTTGTTATTTTTATATGGAGGCGCCTAACAAACGCGTTTTTGAAGTGAAAACTTCTTTAGCGGCGTTGTGCACTTTTTGGGATGAGTAAAAAATGCTAAACTCGCGTCAGGCCGTCAGGACACGTGACCCTGACCGTAAGATTTTGGTGAGAATTAGAACTTAAGTTCGCTGCAGCGCTAAAACATTAGTTAACTCTAATTAAACAATTAAAACATGAAACGCTAGATCGTTCATAGGGCATTATTTTCTCGCGACCAAAACGTTGTAAGCGCCATGAAATTGTTGGCCTTTACGCGTTTCGTTCAACGTAGTTTGCCAACATCGCTGTTTGGTTTAAGCGGCGTGGTGTGTTTGTCTTTTAGAGATTGGATCGCCATCATCGGATGATCCTGGTAATGATGATGGTGAAATTATGGATGAAAGTTGATTTTTCTGAGAGATAAACTTTTTAATGTAAAATAATTGTAATAGTTCTGAAGTGTTAAATTTTTAATGTAATATAAATTGTCATGTTTGTATACGCTAGCGCAATAAATGAATATTGTATTTTACCACATACATGATAGTACTTTTATACTGATAAATAAAGCAATTCATGCGAAATTATTCCCTAACCATTTCAAAATATTCAAAATGCAACGTTAATGTTCAAGTTTTTACTTCTGCCGGCACTCCCGGAGGGCAACCCGTTTTTTTTTATTTCGATAGGCGGCACACGAACGTGCAATTGACATGAAGTAGTTACGGTGTTCTAACACGATAAATATACGCTGCTAATGCAGAAACTCTTGAGTGCTTATTCTAACCTCATTCACTCAGAGGAAGATATCAACCCTCCAGGGTAATTGGTGTGCTCCAGCTCCACAGCGAAGCTGTACTTCAATTTCAGGTAAAAACTTTAATAAATCTTAGCAACCTTATATGGACAATATTTCTGGGTAGCTGGACATCAGCATGGATCCTGTGACTCCATTCTGGAACAAGCTTGTTGACAGCCCCAACTTTACATAATGTGTTGATATCTTAATTTTGCTTCTCTTTCTGTAATCTACCGATTATACACGGAGTCGTGTACTATGAAATTGAGATGATGTTTTGGCCGTCTAAAACCCCATTGCTTACATTTGACATTCCAAAATTTACTGTTATTTCTTGTCTAATTTGTAAAAGGAATATAAAAAAAACATTTTTTCCCTTGCTCGTTAACAATCAAGGAAAGTGGACCGTATGTCCTTAACGCTCACGGATGTTTTACATAGCATTTTTTAAATTTAATTACGTCTTATCTTAAGCTTAAGTTAAATTCTAAGCGGAGGCGTTTTAAATTAAAGAAAATGATAATGTTATTACTTCGTTTTATACTTTACTTATTAAAAAATTAAATCCAGTAATTTTGAGTGAGCGATATAAAAATTATATATAAAAATTATTCTCTCTAAAGTCACATGCATGAACATTATTAGTAATAATAAATTAATATATTCGTCGTTTATAGAAGAAACAAGAACCAATGTCGTAATCATTACATTTGATGATGAAGTTTTGGAACAAGTGAATGAGATTGTATATCTTAGATGTGCTCTCAGTAGGGATGGAAGGTACACCGCTGATGTGGAAAGACGAGTGAGTGGTGGGAATAGTGTAAACGGAGCGTTGGGAGGGAGAGTGTCGGGTGTTAAAATAGGAAGAGGCATGCTCCGTTAGTTCGGACATGTAGAAAGAATGCGGAAAGAAAATATTACGAAACATATATACAACGCGAAAGAAGAAGCATGTAGGAGCCGAGGAAGGTCAAGACTTTCCTATCATGATCAAATTGATCGTCTTTTATCACAGGGTGTCAGGACCCTTAGAAACCGGTGAGCGTGCATAAGAAGAGCAATGAATGTTAAATAAGCTAGTTGTAAGGATCGAGTCATGTGACGCTCGGTTCTCCCTACCTACCCCGCAAGGAATTTGGCGTAAAGTTTTGGTTTAGACATTGGTTTTACGCCTTATCTATGTATATTTAAAATAAACAGTAATGTACAAAAAGTCTCATGAAGACATATTCCATCAGAATAAACCTGAAAATCAAGAATCTCAAAGAACATCTAAAAAAAAGAAATTGTATTTTTTTCCCTTTTATTTTCTTGCAAGTATAGTAAGTGTATACAGTAGTATTTATCACTCATCACGCTTTACTTAGTGAATAAATGATGAAGTTCAGATGTTGTAAGCAAATACCTTTAAAAAGAACTTTTCTACGAAGTTAGGTACGAGTTTATCTATCCTTTTATGTTCAAGTCCATAACAGTTAACTGGTTCCTTGTAAATTTTTACGTTGAAAAACTAGTTGGAAATGTCATAGTTCAGCTTTTAGTATACGGAATATTTTAGCGTTCGTGGAGTGGAATGCGGTTTATATGCAGTTTGCTTTATACCTACCGTTCAATAAAATATAGATAGAAATGCTTATTCTCACCCCACAATAAGGAGATAAGATAAGATCGATAAGAGAATGACGAGCTCGGTGGCGCAGTGGCGAAACGCGCTGTTACGCTACTTTGACACCAACGCTCGTGGGTTCGATTCCCACACAGTACAAACATTTGTATGCATGAACATGTCTGTTTGTCTTGGTCCGGGTATCTTCTATGTATAATAAGTATGTATTTACGTATGTTTATCAGTTGTCTTGTACCCATAACATAAGTTTCGCTTACTTTGGGGCATAAGTTTTGCTTACTTTGGGGGTAAAATAATAATGATTTTAAGTGGTAGAATTAAATATTGTCAAGAAATGGTTGCCTGTGCTGAATTATTTCCAGATATCTTTGTCAGTCACATATTTATCAACGTTATTATAAGCCTATTGGCACAGAGTATTTTTGTACATATTGTCAGGAATGGACAGAACTGTTTCAGGCAATTTATTACAGAATCGAAAACAATATCCAAGAAATGACCTACCAGTCCTAGCCAGCTGATGTACTGGCACACACACAAACATAAGAGAATTCAGAATTGGTCCAGACTCAGGGTTCTATAATGGGGCTCACAAAGGATTTTGTAGTGAAAGTGTAGCAACACCTTGGTTGTAAGATCGTTTTGGCAATGATGGTGTAAGGTACAAAGTTTGTCTAAAGAGAGTATCGGTGTTAAGATAATAAAAGGCACGCTCTGTTGGTTTCGGACATGTAGAAAGAATACAATAGGAAATAATGACGAAACAGACATACGACGCGAAAATAGAAGGACGTAAGGAGGAAGGTCAGGACTCACCTTCCATGACACATTGTCAAAGTCAAAATCAAAATCTTTTTATTTCGTAAAAATGGCTACATTTTATTTGGAATCGTCACAATTTTTCCCCTACCGTGCAGTTCATGACTAGGTGAGCATTGATAAAAATACTGCCAAAAAACTCAGGCATCCCTCTTTTGGTATCCAAACAAATTTACATAATTTATTAATTACATTACAATTGGATCGACTCAATCCCAGGCATTTTTATCATTAATATAGTCAGATACTTTATAATATTATAAACAATTTGGCTTTAATAGTAGTTTTAAATTTATTTTTTAATTTATTGGTCGCTGTTATCAGAACATAGTGTCAGGAGTCCTAGGAACCGGCAAGTGTGTAAGAAAAGAGCTATATAGCTGCTCGTAAAAAGCCCTCATAAAATTTAAAACTGTTGGTATTATAAATATGTAATTGTTGATTATTAGGGGTATGTCTGGAAATGATTCATTGCTGCCATATCCAGACACTTACTCAATTTTATGTAAAATTATGCTTGACATGTAAATTTATTGTATTTATTGTAATGTCTCAAATTTTTTGCTTTTCATAATTCGGAGGTAATATGATGGGTTGGAATAGGTTAAGAGTCGCCAACTAAAAAGGAAACTTTTTGGGTTGGCAACTTAGCCGATACCGGTTATCCGGCGGCCCTACATTGAACATTGCCATTGGCGTGACGCGTGTTAGTCAGTACGAGGCCGTGGGTGACACTACGATTTCGGGTGTTATGAAAAAAAAGTCGGCCAAGTGCGAGTCGAACTCGCGCACCATCACGGCAATCTAGTCTCGAAGATTTTTCTCGTGTTTTCTATTTATATTTCATTAGGTACCATTAAATTTGAACCGTAATTATGGTAACTGAAAAAGGAATTAATAGTACATTGAACTGAACTGTAGATCGAAGTTGAAAAAAAAACCATATCTATAATAATAATTAGATAACATTGCTGAAGTTCATAAAATAAGAAAGCACTGAATATTCCTCTAATGAAAAGATAAACTTAACTTTGCCGTTGGAAAACTGTTGTCTCCATGCATCGACATAGGTCGCGGTTAGTTTACTAACTACAAATAATTTTGTCGTCGCAAAAAAAGTATTTTTTTTTGTTTTGCATTGCTTCTTGCCAAATTTCATGATTCTAGGTCCACGGGAAGCATCCTTGAGGTTTTGATTTCCTTGTAAGTGTCAAAATATGCGATATAAATGGCCGTATCTTTTGATTGCGTTGACTTAGAAGTTAGATTTTTTCTCTGCTCCGAGGGATTGCAGACTTGAGTATTTGATAAAACTTGACAGACGGACAACGAAGTGATCCTATAAGAATTCAATTTTTCCTTTTGAGGTAATTTAATGTGCAATACCAGTTTTAGGGCGAAACCCTAATCTTACATTGAAAGTTCATCTTTCAACGGTGAAGAATAAATTGTAAATTTCAATTTATTCTTGTTAAACTACCTATGTTAAACTTAACATCGATCTTAATCGGCTCAGGTAGATTATGATGTTAGGTATACATATGCTAGAACGATCACTGTTAAGACAGCATCTGTTACACGATCTGTTTCATGTCAATTTCTAACGTTTTAATGTAAATATTTATTTTTATGTCAAGAGTAGTGATAGCCCAGTGGATAAGAAGCCGGCCTATTGAGCAAAAGGTCCCTAGTTTAAATCCTGGCATCAACTAAATTCGTGTTTTTGGATTTATGTAGGTACATATTTGTTGTTACCACTTGCTCGGTGGTGATGGAAAGCATCGTGAGAAAACACGTACGTCTTAAAAATTCAAATATCTATAGACGTGTGACCTAACCTAAGAAAGATCTGGTTTTCCCTCTGGGTCGTGAAGGTCTAACGGCAGCCGCTCCATGTCAAAATCAGAATCTTCGCCGAATCTTTAGGCTTAGGTAGCGGACCCCGCCAACCCTAATCGATTATGAAACGGGATAACGCTAGGAAGAAGATTTATTTGTCTGTCATTTTGATTCGAATTTACATTATTAGCCAATGGGTTGCTGGTAAATTTAAGTTTAGTGTATTAATATTACGTTTTTTTCACAACAACCAACATAACTAGATTAGAGATACTCCGAGAATGAGAAAACAAAATATCTATCTATATCTTCACACCAGGTCCCTTGCGGGGTAGGCAGAGAGAACGCGGGAGGCATACAAGCATACGGTCCACCTGATGTACCGCAGTTACCGTAGCCTATTAACGCTTGTAACATATATGTTTGTTTTGTGTGGGAATCGAACCCACGAGCGTTGGTGTCAAAGTCGCGCCTTTCGCGACTGAGCCACCGAGCTCGTCAAATACCACTAAGGTGGCAATCAAGCATACGGCCTGCTTGATGGTAAAGAGTCACCGTAGGCCATTTGCAACACCAGGGGTGTCACTCATGCGTTGCCGACCTTACTATTGGTGATTTGCTGAAAAAAGGCCAAATCAAAAGCACCCAAAAACCGAAGAGCATGCATGAAGAGGTTGATGAGTGTGGAAGACGCGGGAGAGGCATGTTTGGGTCGGTGCACCTGGCGTTCTATAGTTTCTGCCTACCCCAATGGGAGACAGGCGTGATGATATGTATTATGTATTTTAGAGCCAGTTTTATTCTATGTTCATGGTGACCCCATTTGTCTATAGTCACAGCATAGGAAAGGACAGTAGGTTAACTAGCGCACTTAGGCTTCTTTTGATATCATCCATGCTATACCGATAGAACACTTATAAAAGATGGCAAATAGCAGTCATACGTAAAACGTCACTAGTCGTTTCAAAGGACTACGGCTGATTCGGCTGCTAATTTCGTTCAGAATGGTATGATATGTTACCATGGCGAGTGCTCTGAAGAACTGTTTTCCTTACCCCACCCTCTCCATTCCGTCATAGAACCACACGTGCGGGCTTGCGATGTCATCGTTCCACTGTTGAGAATATTTCTTCGCGTACCAAATAGTTCGGCAACTCCTATCTTTGTCGTACCATTAAAAAGTGGAACGCCTTGCCTGCACATGTGTTCCCTCCTTCCTATAATATGGGATCCTTCAAACGAAGCGTGAAGAAGCATCTTGCGGGTCAGCGTAGCAGCGTCAACTGACAGGATACTGTGTAGTATTTTGCCAGTTGCAGTTGCGATTTGGGCTCCTCTTTCGCTTACCATCAGGCAAAGAGGAGCCACTATGCTGAACAAATATATAAAAAAAAGATATCACGGCTATGTGTTATGCTACTCTGTGGAAGGTTGTGTACCTGCGATTGAGCGGGGTTATCAGTAAGTTTTACAATCGCACAGCTCGCCGACAGCTGGGGGTTCATCCTCATACACTGGAACCGCAATGGTCGCGTACTGTGCGGTTCCGGAGTTTTCTACCGAGAACTATTAAGTTGTGGAATGAGCTCCCTGCAGAGGTTTTCCCAAGAAACTACAGTATGGGGGTCTTCAAGAAAGGCGTGAAGAGGTTCTTACAAGGTCGGCAACGCAAGACACCCCTGGTGTTGCAAATGTCCATAGGCTACGGTAACTGCTTACCATCAGGCAGGTCGTATGCTTGTTTGCCACCTCAGTGGTATAATAAAGTTTTTAAGGAGTTTCTGTGTTAGCAGCAAGGATGGCAACGCGCGATTGATACGTCCTGAATTACAAGCGAGCAATAGCTATCGTAAGGTACTATACATCAGGTGCACTGTATGCTTATTGGCCTCCCGACGTTGTATACAAAAATCGGCCAAGTGTGAGTCGGACTCGCGCACGAAGGGTTCTGTACCACTATCTATAAAAACTGCAAAAAAATCACGTTTGTTGCATGGGAGCCCCCCTTAATTATTTGTTTTATTTTAATTTAACTATTTATTCTTAAAGTGAATATATAACTAAATATTCTGTGAACATTTCAAGCGTCTACCTGTTGCCGTTATCAATATCGAGCAAAAAAATCACGTTTGTTGTATGGGAGCCCCCATAAATATTTATTTTTATCTATTTTTTAGTATTTGTTGTTATAGCGGCAATAGAAATATATCATCTGTGAAAATTTCAACTGTCTAACTATCACGGTTCATGAGATACAGCCTGGTGTCAGACGGACGGACGGACGGACAGCGGAGCCTCAGTAATAGGGTTCCGTTTTACCCTTTGGGTACGGAACCCTAAAAATCGGCCAGGTGCGAGTCGGACTCGCGCACGAAGGGTTCCGTACCATTATCTATAAAAACGGCAAAAAAATCACGTTTGTTGTATGGGAGCCCACTTAAATATTTGTTTTATTTTATTTTAATAATTTATTCTTAAAGTGAATATATAACTAAATATTCTGTGAATATTTCAAGCATCTACCTGTTGGCGTTATCAATATCGAGCAAAAACGAGCAAAAAAATCACGTTTGTTGTATGGGCCCCTTAAATATTTACTTTATTCTATTTTTTAGTATTTGTTGTTATAGCGGCGACAGAAATACATCATCTGTGAAAATTTCAACTGTCTAACTATCACGGTTCATGAGATACAGCCTGGTAACAGACGGACGGACGGACGGACAGCGGAGTCTCAGTAATAGGGTTCCGTTTTACCCTTTGGGTACGGAACCCTAAAAAACAAACATTGACAAATTGTTGTGCAGGTATGTTATATAGATAGCTTAGATATAAAGTTGGTATACATTAATTTAATTTCGACGCGCCGGCGCCGTGACCCGTGGGTCTTTAGTCTTTATTATAACATAATTGATAGTGATGTATTGTTATGGTTTCATTAATGAACACTTACCACAAATGTGCTAAATTAATTGCGGCAACACTCAATTTAGCGTGTTCTATACATTTTTGTGACTAGTTATCTATTTTAGAAATTGACTTTGTTGGGAAATGTATTACTTATTGTAATTTTTCTTGTTGTTTATGAATGAGAATATCCTCATGCCGTCGCGGGGTAGGCAGAAAGAATGAAGAGCCACATGACTCGGTTCTTACATGTCTCACTCGCTTCTTTAACTTTTTATGAAGCTATAATGGCAGACAGCATGCGGCCCGCATTAGTTATTGACGCTCGCAACACCACGGTGATGTTACTCGCGCGCTGCCAATCTTATGTCCTAAGGATGTTTCGTCCCAGTACCCAGTAATTTCTCTGCCATATCTCACCCTTCCAACTGGAACACCGCTATATAAATATAGCTACTTGGCGGAAGAAATAGGTGAGACAGAGGTACCCACGCAGGCGACTTTTGTATAGTCTCCCTCAGGTAGAACTTAAGTTTCTAGGGCTCTTGACAGTCACAACTTTCTGACAACGCACGAACGATTTAGTCCTGGTATAGTAACCTTGGTTTTCCTTCTAGTTTTCGTGTTGTATATTAGTTTTGTAATTATTTCCTCTTACATCCCTCCTACATGTCCAATAGGAGAATGAAGGAATATAGTACGAATTTGCTATTTGCTATTGGTATTTTTTTTTATACTACGTCGGGAGACATACAAGCATAAACCCGGGTGGTCGAATACGACCGCGAAATGTATGGGAAAACGTATATAACGGGTTCTGACAGGTCACCGCTTGCGATATATTAAGTATCACTCGCGTGATGCCTCCTCTGCTGCTTACACAGCGACTCCTTGGGAGCTTACTGGTGCCCTTACTCACACGCAGGAACACAACAACCCTCTAGGGAGTTGTTATTTCGCTGCGGTTTTCTGTGAGGTGCAGCTACTTTCCCAGACAGACTGCTTTGATGCGCCCTACCTCTCTTAAAACATCTTACTGATATATAGAGTAAGGTTAATTAAATTTTGTGTAAATATATTCGTAAGTAGCAAATTTATGGCTAGTTGGACTGGACCTCGGCAACCTGTTGTAATCGCTCCAAATAAGGTGAAACCTTCATTTTTATGTGTTGATTTATCAACAAGATTGTACGACTGAGTATATCTTCAAGGTCCCGTAAAAAGTATTGTTTATTTATCCATGCATTTTTTTACTGCCAATAATGGTTAATGTTTTTAGAATCTACATATTGTGATCGATAGATAGATACTGTGATAGACGTTAAGTCTAAAGGAGGATATCTCTCCTTCCCCCTCACACACATACAAATACAAAAAGGCTTTCTGTTTTCAATTATACAGAATAGAATGTCATACATTCTATTCTGCTATGTTATAAACGAGGTTGTTTAACGCGTTGTTAGCTTACCTTAATTCAATACATTTAACATTTATTTTATTTATTAAACTTTATGCTCAAATATATACAACAGTTGTCTTAATGTGATAATATTTTTCAAGAGAGGTAGGACGCTTCATAGCAACCTCAGGTGTTGACCCCAGGTCAAATGCCGCAACAAACAGTGCCCTAAAGCAAAGCGTTATTCACTCTAAATTTCTCAGTGGTCAAGCAATAACTGCATATGTTTACTGTGCCGAACTTCGAACACTTATGGCGAAATTGGCAGTGAAACAGCCCCGACACGTGAATCGATCTTCATTATTATTGTTCCATGATAAAGCAAGACCTCACACTGCACGAGAAACTGTTGTAACTCTACAGGTGCTGCAGTTAGAAACCGTACGTGATCCTCCGTACTCGCCAGACCTTGCTTCTACTGAGTACCATTTTTTCGTGATTTGGACAATTTTCTACGTGGGTAAAAAATTTCTTCCCAGGAGGCAGTACAAAATGCTTTTACACAGTTTGTCGACTCTGGATCCCCAGAGTTCTATCGCAAAAGCATAAATAAACTTCCGATTAGATGGCAGCAATGTATAGATCAGTATCTCATCGGGCTATCCACATATTCAACGCCGAAGAGGTCACAAAAAATCTAGAACCTCTGCAACTTCGTAGGGACATAGGCTCGCTAAGTATATCTTACCATGGTGAGTGCTCTGAAGAACTATTTTCCCTTATCCCACCCTCTCCTTTCCTGCTGAGGACATTTCGTCTTGTTCTAAAAAGTTCGGCAACTCCTATCTCTGTCGTACTATTATAAAGTGTTTCCTCCTTCCTACAAAATGGGATCCTATGGGATAAACGAAGCGTAAAGAAGCACCTTCGGCCAGCATGGTAGCGTCAACTGACAGGACACTGTAGTCCTTTGTCAGTTGCCGCTGTAATTTGGGCTCCTCTTTTCGTTTACCAACAGGCGAAGCTAAGCTGAGCCAATATATAAAAAAAAACCCTTGAGCAGTCAGAACCTGTTATATACGTTTTCCCATACATTTCGCGGTCGTATACGACCACCCAGGTTTCGAAGGGTTAATAATTAAATGCATTTTCTATCAGTAAACCTTATTATAATATTTTACGTCGTAATATTGTCTATTCTAGGAGTGTTTTAGATAATAGAAAGTTTCTAGACTTTTGTGCCAGGAAGTCTTCTTTTCTTGTTAGCATTGCCCAGTTTCCTAATCCAATTGAATCGGCGGGGTCCGCTACCTAAGCCTATGGATTTAGCAAGGATATTGATTTTTTAACATGGAGCGGCTGCCGTCGGACCTCCACAATCCACAGGGTAAACCAGACTTTCTTATGTTAGGTCACACGTCTTTCAAAATATAATTTCTTGGACGTGCGGGTTTCCTCACGATGTTTTCCTTCACCACCGTGCAAATATAAATATGTACATAAATCCGAAAAAATCCGAATTCGAACCCGGACGCGTTGATCAATAGACCGGTTCTTTATACAACGAGCTATCACCGCTATTTACTTTTGTGACAGAAAGTCGCTATTACATATATCGAACCCGTCAAATCGCAATATATAGGTATACACATAAGTTATTAAAACAATACCAATATTATATGTCTAGACATTGTTTAATCTTTCACTCGGTCTGGGGTCCATTATTAGAATAGCTACATCGATCGCATAATCTAGACACTTCAGCATCCCCGCCGCGAGCAGCTGTCTGCAATGGCTAAACTTTATAACGTTCAATGAAGTTTAAAGTATTTTTATTTGGCTACGGTATTCGTCATGTACGTACCCTGTAAGGTAGCTATAATACATTTTCACGCCAAGGCCTTTGCGGGGTAGGCAAAGAGAACCGAGCGTCACACTACTCTGTTCTTACAACACCAACCTCGCTTCTGTTGCATTCATAGTTCTTTTCTGGCACGATTAAAACCAAAACCCACGGGGGCCGGGAAAAGCAGCAGCGATCTGGGGCGGGATTTTTTGTAACATTCGTATTTGTATGCAACTTGTCACACGAAAAGCGATCCATCGCGACATATCGCGTCCGAATGTTACAAAAGTCCTACCCCAGATCGCTTCCGCTTTTCCCGGCTTGTACCGATCTAAACATACCTCTGTCGCCTTTTCCCCACTCGGTCAACCTCTTCTCTCGTGCTCTTCGGTTTCGGATGATCTTGATAAGGGATTATTTTTCAGCACATCAGCTATTTGAACCATATGTGTGCGTATATAAAATAAAACACAGTTTTATTCGGTGAAAATCTACATGCTCCACCCTCATAATTTCGCCAATGTGCGGGCTTTGCTACAACCTTGACTGTAATTTTGCGGCAATCCGATGTCATAATTATTATCTTTATCATAATTTTGGACACCGTTTGGAGGGAAACACGAAAATAAATTGCCGAAATACGGGCTGACCTTCATAGGTAATGTTTACAAATTACTCTGCTTCGTATATTTTATCTGGTTGGCCGGTTATGTATGCTTTAATTATATTTTATCGGGTTGGCCGGTTATGTATGCTTTAATAAATTATTTTATATCCTACATTCATGTTCGGTACTACCCTATTGTCAGTCCCGTAGCTTAAAAGTAAAATAAGAACAGATGATTAGCTTGTTTATCTGTCTTTCCGGCAAGGCTTAAGAAGAAAAAAAAAAAGAAAAGACAAAGACAGGTCGTATTGTCACACTTGTGCTTGTCTGACTTATGTAGTGTTTTGGAATAAGCGCACGTGATGTCACTGTAGTGCAACACGTCACGAAATGTCTCTTTGCTTCGCATGTGGCGAAGCTTTATGTGTCATCATGTCAAAGCCACATCTGTCAACTGCACAAGTGCAATATTTCAATATATTGTACATGTCCACATTCGATAACTGAACTGTGCTACGTAACAGCTAAATGTTGAAACTTTGTGTAAGTATTAAGATGTGTGTATTCTGTAAAAAAATCCTAATTTAGTAAAAGGGTATGGTCCATCAAACGTATATTTCCGAAGTAACTAGCGCGTGGTGGTTACCCTAGAATTTTGAAATTAGCCATAAACGAGAAAAATGAAAAATCATGTAAGGTGCCCTGAACCCAAGCCGCAGCTGACCTGCTTCTTCAAATAACATTAAACACAGAGCACTGTACTGTTTTATTATATTTCACGTATAAGATTTTATGTCCTGAATCATGCCCCTCGAGTTGCAATTGCAACCAGAAGGTTGTCGATAATGTTTGTTGTCAACAAGAAATATTTTTTTTTGTACAATTTCGGGAGGAATACAAGCATACGGCCCACCTGATGTAAACCTTTATTGTAGCATTGCAACTCGTTAAGTATCACTTGCGAGCGAGATGCCACCTCTGCTACTAAAAGAGCAACTCCTTAAGAAATTACTGATGGCCTCACACTCGCAGCAACACAACAATGCTCCAGGGAGTTGTTGTTTAGTGATTTTCTGCGAGGTGGAGGCACTTACCCAGACGGGCTGCTTTTATGCGCCCTACCTCTCTTAAAACACCCAGACCAAGACAAACAGCCATGGTCATGCACACAAAGGTTTTTCTTTTTAGGGTCCACGAGCGTCGGTGTCAAAGTATCGTTACTAACCACTGCGTCACCGAGGTCGTCTAAATTAAATTTAAATTAACTGAAGTTAACAACGGCTAGCGAAGTAAATTATTCGAAATATGCAGATTACCGCCTAAGTAACAACTCTTGTACACCTGGTAGTGAGAAAGGTAATCAGTAATCATGACAAAAATTAAAAGAAAATGTATGTATGTATGTATATCTTCACGCCAAGTCCCTTGCGGGGTAGGCAGAGGGAACTGAGCGCATTAAACTCGACCAATTTGGTCATGGTAGGTTAGTCTCGGCTCCTACATCCTACCACTTTTGCATTGTATATCTGTTTCGTCATTCTTTCGTCCCGCATTCTTTCTACATGTCCGAACCAACGGAGCATGCCTCTTCTTATCTTAACACCGACACTCTCTTTCAGTCCAACTCTTTCTCTCACGTCTTCATTAAGAACGCGGTCAGCAAGCGTTATACCACAAATTTTGAAAAGAAAATGGTGGACCAAGTAATTTGACAATCCATGACTAATATTACCCATTTAGGATTTAATGTTTGATGAAATAACAATAATCGCCTTTTTCAACGATGCGTGAATCATCCCCTCACCACGTAATCATCGTTTGCCCTCCGCTCCTCATAAATTATAAAAATACAGTACAGTCACGTCCATCGTGCTGAGTAATATTATTATTTCCACAGAACAAAAGTTTTTGTCTACTGTTTAATTTTCATTATCTGACCTCCCACGCTACTGAGCCGCACCTTTGACCTTCATTCTTTTGACCAACTTACGTAACCCCTAAGCTGAGTATCCAATGGTTCGGACCACCGAGTCGAGCATATCCAAATATCTCTCGATACGTCGATGGCTTATTGGGAATTTAACACTCGGAGTCAAAAATCTACAACGGTGGAGACTTTACAAAGAACTAACCATTGTTAAAATTGTTTTAATTAAATAGTTAAAATTAAAAACATTAGCATCAAATCTTCACCGACGGTAAATTCATGAAAAAAAGTAAATGTCTCATCAAAAAATTGGGAAAATCACAAAAAAAAATACGAATGCTTTTCTCATAACTTTTAATCTAATCAATCGATCTTCACCAAATTCAAATTAACCTTAACGGAACGCAGTTTGAGTTATTTAAATCAAACACATGCGAAAACATAGGACCTCCTCTTTTATTGAAGTGTATTAAAAATATAAAATCGATATTTTTGCGGTTTTATCCTGGGCCTTTTCCATAAAGCTTTCTTTATTTCTTAGTAAGAAACCGGTCTGCAACTCTTTCCATATTATAATTAAACTTTTGACAGGTAATCATTTTAACAAGTCAGAAAGAGACATAACTATGAAGTGTTGCGTATCTCTCAAATCCGAAAGAGATAGAATGATCTATCAAAAGTAGTTTTATTAAATTGACGCAGTATATAGTGATATGTACGAAGGAACAGCAGAATAGGGTTCCCGTTTTCCGTTACGGAATCCGAAAGAAATATAAATAAATAATAAATAAATATTGTCTCACAAATTACACAGCGCCATCTAACCCCAAAGTAAGCGAAGCTTGTGTTATGGGTACTAGACAACTGATAAACATACGTAAATACATTTTTTTTTTGTAAATACATACTTATTATACATAGAAAATACCCAGACCAAGACAAACAGACATGTTCATGCACACAAATGTTTGTATTGTGTGGGAATCGAACCCACGAGCGTTGGTGTCAAAGTAGCGTAACAACTCGTTTCACCACTGCGCCACCGAGCTCGTCATATAAATTTAATATATATGATATATAACACCAACACCAAGTTTCCCTAGTAAGTAAATTAATATACTAGCTGCGGTCCACTACTTCGTCCGCGCGTATCCCGGTCCCGGTATCATCCCGTGGCTTTTTCGAACTTTCCTTGTTTTCCACTACTGCTATGGGTCGTGATGTTGAATAGCCTATATCCTTCTTCAAGAAATCTATCAAATACAAAAAGATTTTTCAAGCTAGTTCCAGGTTTGTGAATTGTCCATACTGACGAGTGGAAATATACCTTTTGAGAATTTTTGGCAGCATTTTTTTAAAGCCGCAAGTTGCAACGCTGTGAGGTCTGACTATATTAGTCCTGAACCCAATTTTGGTAGTAACCGCTTTAATCGATAGTATTGTATCAGGAGTCTAGTTAACATGGAGCTGACCTCGTATGCCATCGAGATCGCATCGTATTTGGTTATGGTCTTCGAAAAGCAGCCCCGTGTGATGAAATAACGTGCATATTGCATTCTCTTTTTATAGTCATGCATTGTCTTGTTTAAGGGTCGGTTTAATAACGCACCGCGTTTTTGTATTTCTACTAATAATAATAAATTATGACGGTTCGGTGGCGTAGTGGTTAATAACCCTGCTTTGACACCAGGGCTCGTGGGTTCGATTCCCATACAAAACATACATTTGTGTGCATGAATATATCTGTTTGTCTTGGTTTGAATGTTTCTAAGAGAGGTAAGGCGCATCAAAGCAGCCACTCTGGGGAAGTACCTCTACCTCACAGAAAATCGCAGCCAAATAACAACTCCCTAGAGAATTCTTGTGTTCCTGCGGGTGAGTGAGGTGAGCAGCAGCCACATAACAACTTTCTAGGGGTTGTTGTGTACCTGCATGTGAGTGAGGTCACCAGTGAGCTCCTAAGGAGTTGCTGTGTTAGCAGCAGAGAAGGCATCGCGCGAGTGATAATTAATGTATTACAAACGTTCATAGACTACGGTAACCACTTTACATGAAGTGGGTCGTATGCTTGTATGGCTTCTGACATTGTGTAAAAAAATATTTAAACAAAAACCAAACTCTTATTAGATTAGTCATGTGTCTACATGTCTCAGAAATATATTTATATGTGAAATTTAGTTATTTAATATGTTAACTTCCTTTATTTCAATATTTTCTTAAATGTGACAAATTAGGGGATGATCAAATATTAATTGTTTTGTTTAGACGTAGAGTAGCCCGTGATATATAAAATTTGGTCGTTCCTTTCATCTATCTCCAGATTTGCAGTTTGTATTTAGAAAAATATAAAGATTCTATATGCATTGTCGGCAGGCATATAAGCATACGATCCGTATGATGTTAAGTGTTTACTGTAGCCTATGAACCTACCTACTTAATACCTTGGGTGTCGCATATGCGATGCCAACTCTGCTGTTAGCACGGTATCTCCTTAGGATTTGAGTGACGACCTCACTCACTCGCAGGAACACAACTCTCCAGGAAATTGTTATTCGGCTGTGTTTTTTTTTTCTGCGAGGTGGAGGTATCCCAGACGGGCTTTGATGCACCTACCTCTCAAAAATACCCAAACCAATGTAAACAGACATGTTCATGAACACAACTGTTTGTATTCTTTGGGAATCGAACCCACGAGCGTCGGTATCAAAGTAACCTTCTTAAAGGTGTAGACGAACCTGATCGGATTATTGGATGTCAAAATTTTAACGTCACTTTAGATTACACTAATGGTTAATCATCTACGGTTATCTCTTTCATCAGGTAGACCGTATACTTGCATGGCTCGTTGTATAATAAAAAAATTAAAATACATTTCTTTCTCGATCGTCTTATTTAGTGTGACTAGGTTATTTATACTTATACTAATATTATAAACAGAAAAGACTTAATTTATTGTATGTTGGTTGTAATGGACAAACTCAAAAAATACTTAGTCGATTTATAAAATCCTTTCCCAACTTTTAACCCAAGCTATAAAAAAAGGAAGCTTTCTGTCTACGTGTCCGAAGCAGGGGCTGGTAAAGAACGGAAGAAATCTAAGAGCGTAGAGCACCTTCAGAGCGAGAGTTCGAATGAGGTTGACCATTTTTTTTATCCCGCAATGCGTGAGAAACAATTGACGGAGAGTAAATTGTGTCTTCGTTGGTGGTCTTAGTCAATTAATCAATGGTCAAGTCAATGGTCACAAGTATTGTATAAGCACAATTCGTGTGTTGCCACCCGCGCTGCGAACACAGCAACTTATTTCCTTGCCTCGTGTCCTTACCCACTCATAGGAACTCAATAAAAATTGCCAGGAAAATATTGTGGACCTGTGTGAGGCACAGGACCACTAAGTTGTCCCTTTGGCCAAAGCCTTGTTTGTTAATCGGCAGGACCAGGTGAAGCAGTGATAGCCCAGTGGATAAGGAACCGGCTTATTGACCAACTGGTCCCCGGTTCAAATCCTGGCATGTACCACTAAATCCGTATTTTAGGATTTATGTATATATTTGTAATTATCACTTGCTCGGCGGTGATAGAACACGTCCAAAAAATGGCATTTTGAAAGACGTGTCACCTGACGACCTTAGAAAGATCTGGTTTTCCCCCTGGGTTGTGGATTTGACAGCAGTCGCTCCACGTCAAAATCAGTATCTTAGCCAAAACCTTAGGCTTTAGGTAGTGGGCCCTGACAATACAAATGGATTTAAGAACGGAATAACGCGAAGAAGAAGAAACCACGTCCAGGTTGGCATAGGCTCTAAAAATAACGGTGAGCTATTTACACTCCATGCTTTCCTAGTATATTCGTGTTCGACGCGCCTTACCTCCAACCATGGATTAGGGAATTTCACTTAATCGCCGAGATTTCATTGAGTTGTTAATATTAGTAATCGGTTGATTTCCCTCTCACATCATTCATCGGCTGTCGTGATCGACAGCTCGGTATTCGCACGGTTGAGATGATTTACTAATTGCCGATTATCCGAACAACGTGAACATCGATTAGGCAGCACGGATGTACGTACATGAATATTTTCACGCTATGTTTCACTTAAAAGTGATTATATTATTTGGTCACGTCAATCAATTATTAAGTCGATAATTCGTAAATTGTGAAATATCCGACTGAATGTTCTAGACCGAACTCGACCATCGCTAATTTCAATTTACGCCATTTTCAATTTACTAATTTATTTTCGTTTGAAAGTTGATTGATGGAAGTAAATCTGGCGGTTTAAATGTTTTCTATTTCTAAAATATTCATTCGTATTGTACTTTTACAAATTACGCTGAGAGATGCCAAAACCACACGCATAAGTACCAGATCTTCTGAACAATATTTGCTTAAGTCGAACTTGTACGATTAATTCGGACGCCAACATTTACTTGGTAATAATACGCATTTTCAAATTAGCGTGTGCAGCTCTTTATTGTATCACGCATTGAAACGCTGCAATGTATTAATTTGTCAGAATAATGACAAGCAAATCTCTAAAATTTGCTGAGTGAAATTTTATAGCCACTAAGAAGAATAAAAGCAGATGTGGGCGCAGATAAAAATAATGAAACAATAAAGGCGGTGTACAATGTAGCATTCGATGCAAACAAACCTACTACCATAGTAAGTATGGGTCCAAACGCGAAGTGAAAGACGTTGGTGGCTAAACTGAACGCCGCGACGCGCCGACAGCCAGTTGCAAACAAGTCGCGCTTGCTTACGCGCACCGCGCATGTTTATTTCGGTATTGTCAATATTGCGTGTGTTATGCATAAGAAAAGTGCGAATATTGTCAGTGCCTGTTTCATGGTTGTGATATATCCTAGTTCCTAATCGAGTCGAATCAGAAACAGTTCGGCTGCCTAACGTTTCCTTATACGTCATAGCGGTAGCAATTTGCGTACAAGGATAGCGCAGATTTCATTCTTAACTACAACTGTATGTCACAAAGGCATATTAATTTAAGTCCATATCTTCGATTTGACCTAAAATTTTCAAGGCATAGAATGTAGTCGGATGTTTGCTGCAATACAAAGGAATTCTCTTTCAGGATTACTGTAAAGTTACTTCATAAGAAATATTTTCTCTTATTCGTGTTCTGTTATGCTTAGGGGCATAGATGAATAATAACGTGGTTTAAATCAGTCTTGTTATTATGAATCCACTTAATGAACTTACGCAACACAAGATCCTAAAATTCTTACGTACCTATTTCTTATTAAATTCGTTTTGTGAAACTACGCAAAATTACCTCGATCAATACCTACTAGTATTATCTGCAGAAAAGGATAAACATAACCAAATATAGGCATAAATGCGAGTAAATGGATTTGTTAATGGTTCCCTCTCTCTCAGTTAATTGGCTGAAATGTCGTTGCGGTTGATAATAGATAAAACCCACATCCAAACTTCGTTTACTGTCACAGATATTGGCGTTAATTGAACTGAACGTTTTGGTAGGGAAGGTTTTGTTCAAATTTTATATTTTATTATACGGACTTTCGTAAATATGTTTTATAATTGTTTATGGCACATCTTTAAAGAAATTTTCTATAAATATTTAATATTCAAAGTTCACCTTCAACACCTACGTGGGCGAGGTGAACGTTTCCATTTTTTAAATTTATATAAAAGTCTGTTGAACACCTTTTGGACTAATCCTATATTCTCTAAAGTGAGATCTACTCAAGCCTTCAAAGTTAAATTTGATAGTAAATGGTGATGTGCTGAAAAAGGGCTAAATCAAAAGCGTCGGAAACCAAACAGCATGCATGAAAAGTGTGATGAGGAAGAAGCGAGAGCGAGAGTTCCATAGTCTCTGCCTACCTCAACGGGAGACAGGCGTGATGATATGCAAGTAGTTATGTTATATAGACCGTCGTTATAGCAGTGCACTTGTTTTCTAAATTAAAGTATCGAGAAAAATAGAAAACCTGATTGTGATAAGATATAATAAAGAAATAAATTGCAATTATTTGTAATAAAATTCCATTTAAACTAATAAATACATCTATATATCTATATTCTCAGGGATAATGTAAGGATTCTAACAATACCTCGTACATCTGCATCAGTACATATATGAACCCTGAAAACATGACATTCCTTTTTTGGGGCAGTTGAGTAAAAAGCGAATGTGGCGCCTCTATATCTTCAGTCAGGCATAGTTACTAAATTTGAATATCGACAATCGTTACAGTATGCACAGTACAGCTTATGATAGATACGCCGGTTTGAATATTGCAAAAAATCGCAAATGAATGTGAACTATGTAGTTTGTCTAACAAATCTTAGCGTTATCCTATTTTCTATATGTACATAAGTAAATCCGAAAACACGAATTTGTTGATATTTTTTTTTTATTCTACGTCGGGAGGCATACAAGCATACGTCCCACCCGATGTAAAGCGGGTACCGTAGCCTATTAACGCTTGCGATATACCAATTACCACTCGCGCGATGCCTCCTCTGCTGCTTACACAGCAACTCCTTGGGAGCTTACTGGTGACCTCACTCGCACGCAATAACACAACAACCCTCTAGGGAGTAGATAAAAGCCAGGATTTGAACCGAGGACCAGTTGATCAATAGGCTGGTTCCTTATCCACTGGGTTATCATTGCATATAGTTTGTCTAAAAAGAAATATAGGCTTAATCGCAAATTTTATTTGGTTGAGAAATCACATTTAGCAGTAAGGGCAGCTTTCTCATTTAGCAGTCACAAAAACTGTTTGCGACTTAGATCATCATAAAAACAGACTGTTTAAAATGTGGCGTGACAGTCATTGCAATATTGAATTAAACTTTTCTATCAATATGACCTTTTAATTTGTCTGAAATAAGCTTTTAAAATTATTATGGCTATATGAAAGAATTTTTAGATATGTGCAAGCTATTTCGATTTTTTTTAAGTTCTGGAACATTAATGATATTTAGATTAGGATGTTTGTTAATAGCTGTCTTATCTCGAATGTTACCTTGAACCTCAATTACGTCGTGTACACCATCGGCATTGAATGGATGGGAATTAACCGTCTATGGAAGGTTTGACTCGGAAACGAGCGTGTAGCCTCGCACAGCATACAATTATTCCTTTTATGGTACAAAAACTTCGGTTCATGACTTTGATCTCTATATTAATGCATGCTTAAAACAAGGAATGAGAATTGTTGAACATATCGAACAAATATATTATTATATTCGAGTGCATTATGAGATTAGATGTTACATTCAGGTACGAGATATTTAGGTGCATTACGCGAAATTGACGCCTTATCGAAAAGAAACCGTAACCCGTTAAATTTAAAGCACAGTTGTTTAGAAATACGTTCAAAATATAATCTGCGCCTTAAGTTTGGGTCAGATATAGGTCAGATTTGTGTAAAGATTATAATTTTGTCACTCAGGAAATCCAAAGCAATGGCTGGCTGGAAGAGATATTTCGAAGGAATAATCCTTTGCAAATCATATTGATGAGTGTAAAACATTATAAACATCTTAACAGTGCTTTATTGTACTGTACACACAATATTTTTTTAATATAGTATCAATTTCAATATTGCAACAATTAATAATGTCTCTGTACAAAATATTTGTCAGCTAGTTTTTGTCTACGTTGTTTTTTTTGCTTACGTTGACAGATTCATAGAAAAAAATGTTAATATTATTGAGTGGAATCATTTGTTCCTGGGACGTCCTTTATTCCCTATTAAATTTTTACTTAACATGAATGTTTAAGAAGCTCTCCGCCAACTTTGTCTCTGATTCGGCGTGAAGTTATACATAGATTTTTTTACTTTACACCGGGACCTTTAGAGACATACCTTTTAAGCAAATATCGATTGATCTTTGGCAATAAAAAAATCTTAAAACGAAGATGCCAGATAGGTTTTATCTTGTTGACAAACTGTCGGGTTTATCACAATTTGTTGATGAAATTCAATCTTACGTTAGCAAAATTATAGTCAAATCAATGTCATTGGGTTTAGTTTCAACAGTAAATCTGGAGCGGATGGCGGCCGGCATACCACATCAATCTTCTCGAAGAGGCCTCTGCGTTTTGGATTCGCACTCCCTCGCACTTCTATCAAATAGCCGGTTTTACCCGTGATATAAAATTAGATCTGAATTTATGGGTTATTCATGAGTGCCTAATGGATACTTGATAATTAAACCGAATGGATCCAAATCCCAGACTGTATATTATACTGATTAAACTATTGAAACTTTAGACAAAGAGATCATTAGATCTGCGTTTGCAAATTATGAGCTCCATTGAGCCATAGGACAATCGATACAATTTGTAATGACAATTGTTTTAATGTCCAGTAACTCTTCCTAGAATCAATTAGTGTTTGATTATTGTAATAGTCTTTTTATAAATATTGAGATAGCTATTACTATTTCGCTGCCAAATTTACTAAATTTGTGGATTCAATAAAGAGATTCTAGAAACATAAAATCCAGGCCAAAGTTTTTTCTTATTATTTGAAATCAGATAAGAATCTCATGAATAAGTAAGCAGTCAGATTATTAAGTTCCATTTTATCTAATAAGCTGCTTGATAATCTTACATGTAATATTAAATTGTCGTTTATTATCCAGTTAGTAATATATGACTATCATATTTTATTATTACGTTGTTACGTTGCGTTGGATATAAGAAGATGTTACTCTCCACATATTCAGCGGTTTCATTAAATAATGGGTATGTTTCCTTTCCTACTACATGATTTGTTTCACGTCGAGAAATATTTTTGATTTAATTAAATAAAATAAATTTTAATTGACTAAAACAAATTTGATCCGGTCACGCTAACATGTCCACATAGAGGGAGAAAACAAGCAGCAAAAAGTCATGTCTTTTGCATATTTAAAGTAAAGATTCTTGCCACTGAAAAGAACTCGGCACCACTTTATGATCAAAAATTCTTATGAGTTTGTCTCTTCTTCATAGCGTTATCCCGTTATCCATTATTGAATTGGCGAGGTCCAATCCCTAAGCCTAAGGTTTAGGGGAGGATACTTATTTTTCATAGAGTGACTATGTAAAAATTAGTATCCTCGCCAAATCCTTTAGACCTCACGAACCCTGAGAGAAAACCTTCTTCCTTAGGTTCATTCCTTAGGGTAGGTCACACGAAATACGATTTATTTTTAACGTGCAAATTTCCTCACGATGTTTTCCTACATCGTCGAGCAAGCGATAATTACAAATACGTACATAAATCTCAAAACACTAATCGAACGAACCGTCGGATAATTAATAGACCGGTTCTTTAGGCACTGAACTGTCACTACTCTTATGCGTTTGTCTGTCTGATAAAAATCACGTCACGAGAACGACTTCGCTAATTTCCGCATACGTTTTTTTCCCGATACAATTGCTAATTGTCTGACTTAGGAGTACTCAGCAGCGTTTCCGTATCCATTCAGAGGATCCATAGGAATAGCTTTTTGAATCCTTTTGGGGATGGGCTTCTATAACGTGTCATGATATCTGATGCGTCGAGCTAACGGAATAATTCGCTGTACATATTTTTGATTGGAAGAACCGGCATTTCTGCTATTGACGCAATATTCCTAATTTATTCAGTCTGTTAATGCAGTGCTACAAATTAGCATTGCGTTGGTGTTTAAGTTCTCAGGTTGCCTAGATCGCGTTCTGTGTGGTTGCTGAAGGTTAACTTGGTGCTTTGTGGGTTGAGATCTAGGTGTTATTATTGTTTCGTAATAACTGGCCTGTTTTGATTGTTCTTTGATTTTACTAAATTGACAGTTTATCTGAAACATGAAATCTAGATTAAACTTGTCTGTCTTTAATCATATTCGAGATATCAGAATTAGATCTGAAAAGATTTGGTAACAATAGGCAAAGTTTTAAACTATTATGAGATTATGGAAACGTTTTTGTGTCCGACTTAGTTGTTTTTTTTACTATCGAAATATTTATTTTATCGTGGATATTAATTGTGTTATGCCTAATAATTAGGTAATCGACATTAATATTTCAAGCAGAATAAAAAACCCGTTCAATACATGTTGATCGTGTGCACTTAGAATTCCGTACGTAGATATGTATTCTTCCGTAGGGTATGTTGATTTACATATAGTTATTACACTGGGAAAAAAAATACTAGTCGTGGAAAAATTGATAAAGACAGAAGATTAAAGAATAAATGTATTTTTCATTTTTGTCAGAATACATTTAGGCACATTTCGTCTATATGATTTTTTAAAAGTATAATTTAAACTATACCTTTTTTGGGTATTTCAGATTGCAAACATTAAATTTGTTAAAACATTTTTTTTAATTATAAAATTGACAACTCTTGATGGGGTGCCGAATGGCTAATATACGTCGTTTTTTTTCTATACATCATAAGTATTACCCACTGTTTAGTTTATTACACTGGTTCGTACTGTACCCACTAATGAGCTCTAAACAATGATACCTCACATACTGGAGTAAAAAAAAATATCGGCTGCAATTTGTGGATGAAATAGGTACATTTATTTTCTATATTTCGGTTTTGATTCAATTGATTCTTACACGAAATCGTTACAAAAAATTTCAAGATCGTACATTATTTTCGACAATGAGAAATACCCGTAATATTTTGATTTTCATCCTAAGAAATATTGTAATTCACTTATTCAGAGGAATGATACAAGGGAGACATTTTCGTTCAAATGTCTCTTAAGAATAGACTTCAGAGAGTTCGTAATGAATATTATCCGACATAATTATAATTCTAATTGTGTTTCGATTGCAAATTCTTGCTTTTACGAGTACCTATTAGATTTTGCTCGATTTTCTTTTGATAAATCACTATTAGCATTTCTTTAAGTGCTCTTACTAAATACTTAATTTGCCCTGTTATTATAATAATAATTTATTACAAACTACTTTATTATTAATAAGTTTATTATAAAGTCTGTTATCTCTCTTAGCCACGTGCTATGTCAAACTTAAAATAAAATATTAAAATATTTATACTAAAAAGAAAATGGCAGCATGTCATTGTGAAGCCCGTGTATTTTATTGTAAGACGCAATGTAGTATAAAAACGTAGAGCTATTGTTAATTCTGGGAGATGTAGAAATGTGATATTCTTTGGTAAAGATATATATAACTTTAGGTTACCTATGTCAATAATTCAGAGTTTGTGCAAGGTTTATAATAACTTAATAACTATGTTGATACTTTCTTTTGATAAATAATTGGAATCATTCCTTCGGGACCTCGTAGTTAATTGGTTATTTATTTTTGGTATTGGTAATTTGATCTAAACAATGTTCAAATAGTTTTGGAGCTTCGTACTCTAAAATATACCAGAATTCAAGCGTCGTCAAACGAGAGTATGTTTTGCAAGAAATTACATTTATTATCACTGTGACAGTTTATTGTTAGGTCAGGACTCTTGATCAGGGTCTTAGGGAACAAGTAACAAGAAACACGTCGAATAAATAACGTGTTATGTGTGGAATATTTCCTCGCGAGTACGTATGTAGCTTAACCGGATTATTCCGAACATTCAAGTTTTTACTAATTTACTCGAATAGGTATTTTACAAGATAGGTACTTAAAATCTTTTGTTTTTAATTAATCTGTGCCCTGTGACTCTGTTTCAAAAGTTCAAAATTGTGAAACGACAGTATGCGCTCTTGTGCCTTATGTGAAAACATAAAATTCATGAGTTGATTACTGCAAGTGTCTAAGATGCGGATTTATTTCAAGGAATATAAAAACAAATCGGTGAGTTTACATAACTATGACTCGATTATTAATTTAGGATTGCGAGTGGTTCGCTAAATTAAATATGTTTTTTAGGTATTTTTAACAACTAGTAATTAAAAACATCTAAATATTTTATACAAAATGAAATTAATATCTCTGCCCTCAATTCGATCATTTAGTAGATTTTAGTATGTTTGATCTGGTCGCATGTCGCCATTGCCGTCGCGCTGCATAATCGCGCGACCGAATAACTCAGGACCGCATCTTAAACCCAAAACCGACCTCAAGTGTGCATAGTAGCTCTCTTTATTAACGAACGGGATACGTATTAGCGAAAGAAAATTGAAATTAACTCAGATTACGATATGATGTAAAGTATAATCGGTACATTAAGCCATTGCTGCATCTTTAGTCCCTACTATCGTCGACACATGATACTCGTTAAGCCTTCAGGCGGCCACTACTCCTTCGAAAACAATAATGATGTGCCGTTACTAGTAGTTAAAAAATAGCAATGGCCCGAATTAGCTGGATTTGAGAAAGGTTTACTTTAAAAGGGATATTAAATATTTGTTTTAGAAAAAGTACGAAATGGATGAATGTATTTTGATGAAATTTTGATATGCTTGTTTGTTTTTTTTATTTCGTAAATCTACCCAAGTACAACTTTTGTGCAAGGCCTTTAACTTGAAGTTAACATTTCCGCTCGTTGTTAACAGCGACAGCTACCACCGGAGTGCACAGCCCCGTGCCGCCGCGCGCAACCCTCGCCCCGCACCACCAGCACACCGAAACGACCACACGCACAACCCTCCTCACCATCCAACGATGCATCAGGTAAGCGGACATTGACCTTTCTGACATTCAATAATTTTGATTGTCGTCATAATTGGCTGTAAATTGGCAAAATTGCAAAACTTCAAAATTGGCAATAACGGGCTGACTCCGCTCACCTACACTGGGACTAATGAAAATGCCTACTTTCATCAGTCCCAGTGTAGGTGAGTGGAATCAGCCTATTATTGCCAATTTTTTGAAACGGGCTGATTCCACTCACCTACACTGGGACTAACGAAAATGCCTACTTTCATCAGTCCCAGTGTAGGTGAGTGGAATCAGCCTATTATTGCCAATTTTTTGAAACGGGCTGATTCCACTCACCTACACTGGGACTAACGAAAATTCCTACTTTCATCAGTCCTAGTGTAGGTGAGTGGAATCAGCCCGTTTCCGATTAAAGTGCGGCCTTTAGTTTTCGAGTCATCCTTATTTTTTCGAATTTTAAGGGAATTATGTTAGCAAGCATTTACATTATCTAAAAGGCCCGATTAAAACTCGTCTGTATTGCACAAAATTTTCAGCTAAGGCAATGATCGAATCTTGATGAAATTAGTCATAAAGTTAAATTTTATAAATATTTAGGTAGTTTTTTTTTTATTCTCTCGAACTTAAATATTAATGGGGCTTCCATATTGCAAGACTTTCCATATATTTTACATCCTTTATGTAATCCAAAATGTAGAATACAAATCTGCTTTATTGTTCTTCGAAAGATAACAGTGGAGCAAATCTGACGTCATCGGTACTGAAATGTAGATTATGGATCATTAGTAAAGTGATAGAAATGCTTATATTATAATTTGTCCGTACCGCAGTCGACCTTCTACGGTATGTATGTATGTATCAACCTGTATATCGTTAACAAAGCAATACGTTGTACAAGTCAGATGGTATTGGTTTCGTGTGTTCAGATAGGCTCAATGCCAATGGTATCGATTTGGTGAAGGACGTAGGCATTTATTAACCCAGTCTAAAGGTCTAGACTACGTATTGGTTACAAATCAAATTTGCTCTGGCGTGAATTCGAGCGCTGTTCCGTTTGTTACGACCGGTACGGTAATTGTGGCAGCGGACATCGTGGACATATGAGAATAGGACGGTCTAATGACACCCTCAATTTAGGACATTATGCCAACAATGTTTGCAATATCTGCATTCGTGCGTGGACAAAGTCACGATCAAATAACAAATAAAATGTTAGTTGACATGATATTAAATGTCTCATGGTATTGCCAAATAAAAATGTATAATGTTTTTACTTGACATCTGTCACGATGTTTATACTATTTGTATTTGACATTTGTCTTGTCTGTAATACATTCTAAATGAACATGATGGCTTCAATGTGAACGACGTTTTAATTTTAATCCAACAAACTTCACCGTCCCTCCGAGCAATACATCCATCGCCCACAATGCTATTGCTATGTCCTTTCTTGTATGTCCATGATGAAGACACTGATGAGACAGAGACAGGTTTTACGCGTTTACAGCACTCTAAAATGTCACGTTTCTTTAACACATCATTCAACGAACGACAAACTATATAGTAAACGTATCTTCCCTTCTCATAAATACTACTACATTATAAATATCTATTTATATCTTCACATCGAGTCCATAGCGGGGTAGCCAGAGAGAACCGAATGACTAATAATTTTATTGAAATGCTATTACTAGGAAAAGTTACTAGTGAAATTATCTGTTCTTTACGTCAGTTTTAGAACTATTGTAGTACGCAGATATAAGAATAATTAATATTGGGTATGTTTAGGCTTGACAAATGTTATTATAAGAAAACGACAACAATTTCTATGTAAGAACGTTATTAGTAGAGATAATTGAAATCTTTATTTATATGTGAGTAATATTATTCGTTCACTGTGTGTACAGTTTCGAGATACGGCCGCTTGTTTCTGCCGCTTTATAAATGTAGTAGTGCGTGCTTACTTGGGTGTTGTTTAAATAAACATCCAATGACAGCGTCTTAACAAATGTGTGTCGTTGTACTTGTGTGCGTAGAATGATATTTTTTATTTATTTAAGTGTGTGAGTGTTTTATGGTGGGGTGAAACTCGGCGACAACCGTCCCTGTGTAAACTCGCGTGGTATGTCACATCTCCCATTGTTTCTGTTATCTATGAACAGAGCATTTCCCTTCTTTTTGACACCGGCACTTTCTTTCAGATTAACTCTGTTTCGAACATTATCATTGCAAATACGGTCTACAAACGTTACGCCACAAATTTTGCGCAACGTTCGCATTTCGATCGCGTTTATCTTACTTTTATCTCTGCCATACCCAGCTCTCCCTTCCATAAGTAAGCATTGGGACCAGCACTACACTGTGTATAGCGAGCTGTGCCTTCTGACTCAAGCTTTTACTGCCAAGAAGTCCCAACGTTCCATTCACGCTATTTCCAGCACTCACTCGTCTTTCCACATCAGAGGTGTACCATCCATCCCTGCCAAAAGCGCATCCAAGTTATACAATCTCATTCACTTGTTCCGACACTTCATCATCGACTGTAATCCTGCCATTGGTTCTGGTTTCTTCTCTTTCAAATACCATTATCTTTATATTCTTCGAATTCAATAGTAAACCTTTCTCTATACAATCGGGTTTCATTTTTCTGACCAGTATTTGCAGTTAGGATGGTGTTTCTGCGGTAATAGCACGACATCGTCAGCATACAGCAGACAGTTCACCCATGCGTCCACCCATGCGTAATCCTGCGTTCGTCGACCTTATTCTCTGTAGACAACTATTGAGATACAGAATAAACAGCCGAGCAGATAGCATGTAAGTTTGACACCCATTTTGACATCAAACCAGGTTGACATGCTACCATCTATCCGCACACATGCTGAGCAATCCTTACAAGTAATCTGCACAGCGTGTAGTGCACCGTTTATCCTATATCTCGGCAATATGTACCACAGTTCCTTTTTTACAACTATGCAATACTTTTTCAACATCCACAAAACCTTACGACATTGCAGAGCGAGAAAATTTGATCCGTACATCCCCCTCCGTTTCGGAATCCTCCCTGCGCCTTCCACAGCATTCTATCGGATTTCACTCTCATTCTCCTTTCATTTCATTACCTTTCCATAGACTGACTTTCATTGCCAGCGTCAGAGGTTCGATTCATACATTTCTTCAAAATGTTCACTTTTCCGTTCTAACACTTTCTGAGTATTAACAAAAATGACACCTGCTTTAGACTATATCTTGTTCATTCTTGATGCCGACGAATCACCCCGAGACTTCTTTACCTCTCTCCAAGAGAGTTTGGTATTTGCCTCCGTTTTTCGTTAGCCTCTCTCCCTCGTTCATGCCTTTCTCGCTTCTCTTTCACTGAAGCCTTGGTTTCAATCTTGCGTAAATGGTACATTTCTTTCTTCTTTACCTCATACTTTCATTTAAGGACACAGATGATTACATAATCTAGCCACGCTTTCCTCTTTCTTGCTACGGAGGATTCAACCTCCGCATCCCACCAGACCGTACGATATTGTTACTATAGTATCTCCTGATGGAATAGATATAAGCTTGTTCAGAAACAACCCGTCCGTCCGTCTGTCCATTGGTGAAAATCAAATGAAAATTCATGCAGTACTTTATACACTACTTACAGGAGGAGTCTATAAACTTTCTGAAATTGCGATGAAAATATAACAGACAGATATACAGGCGAGCTCGGTGGCGCAGTGGTGAAACGCGTTGTTACGCTACTTTGACACCAACGCTCGTGGGTTCGATTCCCACACAATACAAACATTTGTGTGCATGAACATGTCTGTTTGTCTTGGTCTGGGTATTTTCTATGTATAATAAGTATGTATTTACAAAAAAAAAAATGTATTTACGTATGTTTATCAGTTGTCTAGTACCCATAACACAAGCTTCGCTTACTTTGGGGCTAGATGGCGCTGTGTAATTTGTCTGACAATATTTATTAAAAAAAAAAAAAAAAAGATATGTAGACGGGAATTTTTTGAATGTAGTGCTAAGACAGCATTGTAAACTTAAGGTATTTAAATAAAAAACAATGTATACTTACATTGAAGGACCTCTGTGGACTCCGAAACGTCTGGACAGATTTTGATGAAATTTTCAGGCAATCTTTAGATTAGCTCATGGGTGAGCCCGTGAATTTCGATAGCGATCTGATCACCCGTGCGAAGCCGGAGCGCAATAATAATAAATATTAATAAGTAATAAATAATATTGAATATTGTCGGACAAATTACGCAGCGCCATCTCGCCACAAAGTAAGCGATACTTGAGTTATGGGTACAAGACAACTAATAAACAATAACAATAAATACATGTTTTTTTGGTAAATATGTACTATGATACCTAGAAAACATCCAGACCAACACAACCAGACATGTTCATGCACACTAATGTTTCTCTTGTCAGATGAATCGGATCAATATTTATTAGAGATGTGAATGGACGCCTTAGGGCATTCGACTACTTAGGCAGAACGTATATAAAACACGAAAACCATTAGAAACTCCGAATTTGTTTTGTAAAAAAAAATATGTATATTTAATTCATAAATAAAAATACGTATTTACATATTAAAAATATGTAAATACGTATTTTTATTTATGACAAAATTCTATTGCAAATTGACAACCCTAATATCGCGAAATATTCGACCTTTGTTTATTTTTAACAGCCCTACCGTCCGGCCGTGACCGAGGTCACGACACGACTTACGCAAAGACAACACCTGTATTGTCTTGGCATCGATAATAAACCTTGCATTTCTTATTGGTGATTGTAGGGTTAATAGGTGAAGGAACAGATTGATTTGTTGCTTTGATAAAATTGTATTGGTTATCGGCTGTTGTTTCTGAACAAGCTTATATCTGTTCCATCAGCAGATACTATTGTAACAATATTGTACTGTGTTCTGTCTGTCACTGTCAACTCAATTGTGCAAAAAAATGTTTTAGAATTGACTTACAAAATTTTGTAGAAACGCTTTTGAAATAAATCCGACCAACTGGAAATGCAATCAAACTCAGATCAGCCAGATTGGCTTTGGTTTCTGGAAGCAATCGTTTCCTTGATAGATAAATTAAATACGGTTTATGATATTCAATCTCACGTATTTTTTCATATTACAGGTGCTATACCCGTACATAGTTACAATATAAGATAACAATTTTGACGAGCTCGGTGGCTCAGTCGTGAATGACGCGACTTTGACACCAATGCTCGTGGGCTCCATTTCAACACAAGACAAACATTTGTGTGCATGAACATGTGTCTTGATCAGGATGTTTTAAGAGAGGTTGGGCGCATTAAAATAGTCTGGCTGGGGAAGTACCTCCATCTCACAGAAAACCGTAGCCAAATAAAAACTCCCTAGAGGGTTGTGTTCCTGCGTGTGAGCGAGGTCACCAGTAAGCTCTCAAGGTGTTTCTGCGTTAGCAGCAGAGGAGGTGTCGCGCGAGTGATACTACAAGCGTTAATAGGCTACGGTAACCACTTTACATCAGGTGGGCCGTATGCCTTCCGACGTTGTATAAAAAATGGAGCAAATCTGACGTCAATGGACACAGAAATATTTAAGATCATTAGTAAAGTGATGGAAATGCCTATTTTTTAAAGCAAACTTTCCATACCACAGTCAACCTTCAACGGCATGTACGAGTATATGTATGAGTCTCGTTGGCTTCATCGTTGTACTCGTACTACAATTCCGAACTTACCTATAATGTTTGACTTTAAATTTTTTTTATTTGGTCTGAGTTAATAAGTATATCGCTCGATATCTGTGGACATTTCATTTTACTCCCAACATCAACATAGCTGCCCGATAGCTTTAAATTCATATTATTTAACGTCAAACGTAGGTACTTAATATCTACTTAAATAATTTAATTTGACGTCAAAAGTCGACGTAGGTGCTCGATATCTATTTAAATGATTTAATTTAATGCAAACGTAGATGCTCGGTAAAATGTATATTTCAATGAGCGACAAGGAACAAACTTTCTGTACATTTATGCACTGTGATGTTAATTTGAGTACTTACCGTTTTCAGGAACACCGTTTTTATATAAAATCTATATGTTTGTCTCTGTGGGTGTCTCTCTGTGTGTTTATGAACAAATGTATTGCACAATTGTAACTGCCCTCGCTATTAAATATGCACGTCTTATAAAATCGTCTTTTTATACAACCTCTCGAGGACGCATACAAGCAGACAGCCCGCCTGACGTAAAGTAGTTACCGTAGCATCTGAACACTTGCAATACAGGAAGTACAGCTCGCGTGTTGCCCTACTGCCCTCTTGCTGCTAACACAGCTACTTAAGAGCTTACTGGTAACATCACTCACTCGGAGGAACCCAACATCCTTTCACGGACAACTGTTGTCTGTATGGTTGAGGTACTGCCCCAGTCGGGCTACCTCTTTTAAGCTCTTTCTTAAGATGGCTAGCTCGGTGGCGCAGTGATTAGTAAGGCTACTTACTTTGACACCAACGCTCGTAATTCGATTCCTGCATAGGGCAAACAGTTGTGTGCATGAATATGTCTGTCTGTCTTGGTTTAGAGGAGGATAGTTGTGATGCTGCGAGCGAGTGGGGTCTCCAGTAAGCTTCTATGGAGTCGCTGTGTTAGCGACAGAGGTGGCTTTGCGCGTCTGACACTTAATGTATTCCAAGCATTAGTAGGCTACGGTACGGTACCGCTTTACATGAGATGGGCCGTATGCCTCACAAAGTTGTATATAAAAAAAGCTGTTATATACGAGATATTACCGTAACAACCCAAACATTGCAACCTGTTTCAGGGTATTGACATTACTTTTTTTCTCTAGTTGTGAATGTAAATGTTTAAAAAATGCCTCTGCAGTATTGCCGTGCAGTTCGTGAAACGTTCCGTCATTTTTCTTTTTATTGAACTGTCGGCTCACTGTTATAAAATCATCGACTTTTTTGGTTATGCGTGTCTTCAATGATCGTATCGCTGATGATTCATCGCCATGATATTGATCTCGTTGTCCGAAAGTGAAATTGTGACATATCAGTAGTTGCGTATGCCTGCCTATATGTACTCATCGTCAAGTCAACAAAGTTTCTTGAAGGATCAATGTGTTCCTGTTAGTGAGGAACCCTGTGAGATAGTACTGTACTGTTGTTGCAAATTTTGAGTTGGCTACAGTAACCATTTCTCATTGACCATGAATATGCTTGCTTATTAACTGAAATGGACAATGTCTATAAGCTTTGAACCATCCAGTAATAGCTCACTGAGTCCAGAAACCTTGGCCCTAAATATATTGTAGAATGACGTGACACCTTAAGATTGTCTGGATTGAATGGGCATTTGTAGCATGACATAAACAGTAAAAGAACTAAAGTACCAGTCCAGGCATAAAATAAGCATAAAAATTGCTCCTACTTTCAGACTTTAGATGCGAAATCCTGCAAGGTCTGTGCCAGGGTATATAACAGATCAGCATACGAGTAAATAAGGCCATGGGTGGGCAAGGACGTGCGGGGTCCTACACACTAAAAAACTTGGCGCAATTTGTAGAAAAATATTAGGATGATAGACTCCTGATGAAACATTATGTCTGCCTATACATAATTTGAACTCTGCGATATGACACTTCTTTTATTTTTAATATATTTAAATGTATGTAATGCTATTATAATCGACTGCAGCCAAATAACAAACCCCTAGAGGGTTGTTGTATTCCTGCGTGTAAGTGATGTCACTGTCACCAGTAAGCTCCTAACGAGTTGCTCTGTTAGCAGCAGAGGAGGCATCGCGCTAATGATAATGTATTACAAGCGTTCATAGGCTACGGTAACCGCATTAAATCAGGTGGGCCGTATGCGTATGTATGTATGTGTGAAATCGAGTAATAAGATTGGTAACTAATGCTAATGTGTACATATGTATACTACTCGTACACTTTATCTTTGAGGTCTTTCCGTCCTGAGCCACTCACGATTCCAATGCTAGGATAAAGGAAGATTATCCTTTGAAAGTTATGAGACTTCATTATTAGCGTAATACCGTCATTCAACTTAATATCCGTCGGAGTACTCTTTCATATAAAACCCTAACGATGTTACTTACTGTACTTGGCATTTGCAATATCCTATATTAAGCTCGCCATAAAATTATCCTCAAAAAGGGACGCTTGCGAAAATGTACCTACCACGAGCAAACATAAATTTTTATCCTCTATCACTTGATATTATCGAATTAAATGGCGAAGATTTGGGATATAAGAGGCTTGCAATCGGTATATTAGCGGCTTACAGTCATCATGAGAGCTGAAAACATCGCACGTGGTGCACGCGGCTTGTGATTACAAGCCTCTGTGTAAGAGATTTGTGGCACAGCGACATTCTTAGACATCCCAACTGGCATTATTTCCACCTTATAAGCAGCCAAATCATTTCTTTAAGACGTGTTGTGTTGCTGTGAGTGAGCTAAATTACCATCGAGTTGCGACGATAACAGTGGTGATAGGTGGTATCGCGCAAGCGATGCTCTTTCTGTACAAACGTTAATAGGCATTTCGTTTATTACTCAACGTAAGTAGAATTTTAATAGAAGTTAGAATAAAGAAGTAATTTACTGTAGCTTCATATTGAAGTTTTATTTTGATCAGGAACACCGTTCCTATATGAAATCTATATATTTCCTGTGTGTGTGTCCTGTGTGTGTGTGTCTGTCGCTTTTTTCGAATATTCGAATTTTGACTTCAGATTCGGATTCAGCATAAAAAAGTAGAATATCCTGTGAGACCCCGTTATATACGTTTTCCCATACATTTCTTGGCGGAAAAGCGGCCCGCGGGTAATGAGAGATTAAGAATGTCTGAAAAACCAACCTCCTATCTCTTAAGGAACATGGTCAAAATACCCGACAAATTAAAAAAAATATGGATTTTTATACTTCAGTTTCGAAAAGTAAATTAAAAAATCGGCCAAGTGCGAGTCGGACTCGCACACCAAGGGTTCCGTACCATTATCTATAAAAACGGCAAAAAAAATCACGTTTGTTGTATGGGAGCCCCCTTAAATATTTATTTTATTCTATTTTTTAGTATTTGTTGTTATAGCGGCAACAGAAATACATCTGTGAAAATTTCAACTGTCTAACTATCACGGTTCATGAGATACAGCCTGGTGACAGACGGACGGACGGACGGACGGACAGCGAAGTCTCAGTAATAGGGTTCCGTTTTACCCTTTGGGTACGGAACCCTAAAAGTATAATAGGAATGTCTTAAAAACCAATATCATATTTCTTAAGGAACATGGTCAAAATGGCAGACAAAGTTTTAAAAAAAATAATTAAATTGTTATTTAATTTACGAGCCAGGTGTTCCTCTGGCAATGCAAGCTTGCGCATTCTCAACTGGTTTCTTTTTGTATTATCTACGCGAAAGTAGAATATAGAAACCGGGGAAGATAAAGGCTGGTCGTGTATCATTAGAAGGTGTTAGTTATGAGCCCTAGGAACCATCGAGCGTTTGTGAAAAGAGCTATGAATGTATCTTCTGCCTACCCCGTAAGGGACTTGGCATGAAGATGCATGTATGTATTGTATCGTCTATTCTATACTGGTAATAACAATCGTAGTTACTAGTTCTCCAAATAAATCTTAGTAGGTGTTTTGCTTTCTTCGGAGGAGGCGGATGAACGCCTTATTTTTCACGCTTTTATATGAGGTTTGGTAGCACTTTTATATCTGACGGGAAAAGATCATCTCAAATAGGGTTGAAAGTCAAGACAACAACTACTAAATTAATATTAATTAGGCAAGCAGAGTGGCTTAGTGTATTTACAGAATAAATAAAAAGAATTAAATATTTGTTTTCACGCCAGGTCCCTTTCGGTGTGGTCAGAGAGAACCGAGCGCCATAAGACGCGATCCTTACACACTTCACTCGTTTCTCTAACATGCATAGCTCTTTTCATGCACGCTCGCCGGTAAAAAATATTTATTAAACAGATAATAGGATTTCTTACAGAATAAAGTTCTAAAGAAATATTATCTTCCACCAGGGTATTATAACTACTAAGTGATCACATACTCCGGAGATATGCACTAAGTAACGACCTTGCTCCATATAACAGCAGGCTGAGAGGCCACGTTGATAATATTTCTGTATGAACACCAATCCCCAGTCGACTGTTAAATAATTCATACAGCTTACACGTGTTAGAGAACTTCGTACGATGTATGCTTACCTGGTACTTGCCTTGCGGTGCTACAGGCTGCCTAGGGTAATGGGAGCATTTGAATAATTTATCATCATGTCACAGGCATACGGTGAAATACATTAGGATAACATAAAAATAAATAACTGGTGCAGGGCAATCTACACAACTGTATCCCTTTAGTACATTTAAATTATATTAAACCGCAGTCCTGCTGCTCTTATTGAATAATTATACCGCTTGTTGATCAGAGCTGCGTTTGCTAATGGCAAAATGCACCACACAACTGAACTTCGGAGTTTGAAGAGGATGACGGTACGGAAAAAGCCGTATGTAATATGTTAAATTTCATATTTTTTTTATATTTTGTAAGAGGAAATGAATACATACCAATTTTAATTTATAATAGCAATTTATAGAACGTAATAATTCCTTATAGGTGTGTAAGGGTTGAGTCACGTGGCGCTGGGTACTCTCTGCCTACCCCGCAAGGGATTTGGCGTGAAGTTATAGAATAATTCCTAACTATAACAGTATCAGTAACTTTTGCCAACAGACTGGATGGACTTTCTTAAATCAAGACTTTTGGACGTTTTCAATTCCAAGGCGAGAATGTTATGATCTCAAGACCTTCTCGTTTCCATCGATTCGGTACATGTATGATATGGAAATAACTATAAGTCGCTAGAAGTGCTTCTTCCATAGCGCATTAATATTAATCATATTCCTTAAGACATACGCAGTAGGAGAGAGATAATATTTAGATATTTGACGTTTCAAAAAAAAATAGTACGTTATCATTGACATGGCAGGTCCGTCTATATAAGCTGAGCGACCGCTTTACATCAGGCGAACTAAATTTTCGTTTATCAACCGTCTTAGTATAGAAAAACACTTAAATGTTCATATTTAAAAAACGTACTTGGATGCAATAGCTAGACATATGTATATTTATATTATAAATATATATGTATAGATAGATATATGTATATAAATCGTCTCAAAGTTATATAAAATATAATACCTCCTATAGCTGTTTCTACTGTACATGCTCCAAAGGTCAGGTTCAGCTATTTGCACATATAGGACAAGGTTGGCACATCGGAGCCTTCACCTGCGTAAGTCCTTCACAATATAGAGTAATTAAGGGATGGTATGGGGATATTATTATTTACTAACAAATTATGTTCTATGATAGAATGCCTGCAACTTCATACGGGGATTCGCCGTAATCCGTATATTTTCAGGAACACCGTTCCTATATGAATTCTGTATGTTTGTCTGTCGCTTTTTTCGAATATTCGAATTTTGACTTCAGATTCGGATTTAGCATAAAAAAGTAGAATTGGAATGTTCAGGAACACCGTTCCTACCTCTTAAGGAACATGGTCAAAATGGCCGACAAATTAAAAAAAAAATTGAATTGTTATATAATTGACGAGCCAGGTGTTTCTCTGGCAATGCAAGCTTGCGCATTCTCAACTGTTTTTTTTACGCCTACGTATAAGATGACCCACAGAAGAAGGACTAAGCTACTGAAATTGTATCTTAGTCATTCTACTGGGCAGACACCCTCCATATAATCGAAGGAAAGAGGAGGTGGTGTATCCTCATGCACCCTTACGAACGGCCGTACAGGTTATAGCAGACTCTTACTAAACAATCCATAGTCCTAGGGTCTGCGCTGGTAGGGGTTTAAAGGCTTCATTGGTAGCGATCGCCCAGGGTATGCGGGACGATGTAAAACCGGCAGAAAATATCCAAAACCTTTATTCTGTTATGGAGGAATCTCCGTGCAAAATTTTAAATTAAGGCTAAGAAGACTTGTGTTGTACTAGTTGTAATGGGTCGTGTTTGATGGTGATGTTGTATGCCGATGCGTACGATCTCCTCTAGTCACACCGCTCGCCATCGACTAGCAAACCATCGCTACATTTTAATGATCACACACGCTGCGGTTCCAGGTTTTTGTCTCTATGGAGGGTTTTTGAAAGAGGCTGCAAGATATGGTTCTTTAATAAGAGCGTTTTTACGAGTACATTGCTTGCGTATATACAGTCATATATCTGGGCTGCTTGTTACGGTAAAGGTGTAGCAAAACCAACGGTGTAAAAAAATATCTACGAATCTAACTTGTGGATAGAAGAAGAAAAAGAAATATCCATACACCTTTGGATTGAAGTGGAGATAAAAGTATCCAAGGATTCACATGTGGAGCTAGACTGTGGACCCTAGTGCACGGAGGGGATATACGCAAGTGTTGTACGTGGCGATGATGAGATCCGCGCCAAAAAGCACGTAGAACGTAGCACAAGTTAGCACTTGCATTCGAGAAAATCAGATTCGCAAAGACACACCAACGTTGGGCCTTCGGCGATATCCAGACCAACTATGTGTCAAATATTTTAAAATTACTTAGTTTTAAGTAAACTACTCATTGACATATCGTATGTTGCGAAATCAATCGACCATCAGTCGATTGATTCCGCAACATGCGATAATGTTTTGATGTGCTTTGAAGTAGGTACACTTTCATTTAAATGGGCATGCCATCAAGGTATTTAGGTACTGGAGTATAGAAAACCTTGGACTATTATCAAAGGCCTTGCAATTTTTTTTTCCTCGCGCGCTCAAAATATGAACGTAAGAACAACTGCTTCTTCTCCTTAGCATTATCTCGTTTCCTAATTCTTTAGGATTGGCGGGATCACTACTTAAGCCTAAGGATTTAGCGAAGATATTGGTTTTGCCATGAAGCGACTGCCGTCAGACTTCCGCAATTCACGAGGGAAAACCAGACCTTTTCTTAAGTCACCAGTCCAATATCTTGGATGTGCAGGTTTCCTCCACCGCCGAGCAACTGACCATTACAAATATGTACGTAAATGCGAAAACACGAATTTAGTGCTTAACATAATGCTTAACGTAAGGTATAATTTCCCCTATGAGTTTAATGCATTAGAAAAACGGGATAACGCTAGGAAGACGTTGGTAATGTAGGTCTTTTTTGGATTGGTATTACAATAAATTTACGTCAGTATAGCAATACAATAACGGGACAGGCCCACCACTCATACCCACCACTGTGTCTCCTGTGTAGCCAGAATTAACAGCGGCGACCACAAAAAGACAGTGAAGTTCATTGCTGTCCCGGGGGTTAAACTACAGCTGCCTTGGAACTCACAACGAATTTAATCACAAGAAATTTGTAGGAGTAGGAAGTTTTGGAATTGACTTACAATACAATACAGCAATACAATAAAAATGATTTCAATAACGCTCGAAAGAAGAAAGACCCACGCCAGAATTCGAACATGGGATCAGTCGGTTAATAGGCTGGTACTTTATCCACTACGCTATCACTGCTCTAGTAACTACTGAAGGTATACATATTAAAATGCTTTTAAAATGTATACTCAAACGGAACTTGCCGCTATTTTCGCTATTGTTACCTAACCCATCATTAACTCCAAAGATCATGGTGAGTCACTCATACACTTAGCGATATAATACAATGTTACTAAGTACCCTTTTTGCAAAACCATTCATTTTAATTTTCCTATGTTCGTTACACCCACCCCTCCGCTCGCTTTGTGAACATCCTGCACGGGCGCACGGCATCCTGAACAGGTTCGTAGCGTCAGATTTTCCTATCCGCAATATAGAGCAAGGCCGGTACCCTCGCCTGACCTGCCATTGAGACCATGAGCCGCAATTAATTTGAAAAAAACATTAACAGTTAACTTTCTCATTAGAATTCATAATTTCGTGTTCTAATGAAGCCTTTACTTTTATCTTATCTTTATTAACTTTGTCCCTTTGACAATTACAGCTATTTCTCATTTAATTGAATAGGTACTTTCATTTTATCACCCCTTAAAATATCTTTGCAGACAACCCTCCGAAATTTTTATGCCTCTTCTATGATAAAATGCCGCTTAATTCGAAATGGTTATGTAGCGTAGCGCCCCGTAGTATATAGGAACGCTTGGAACACAAATTGGCATTTACTCGCATTTGTCGGTCTCGCTGCCAACACAGCACCTAATCAGATATTTTCTGGTGATATTAGTTAGGTTCAAAAATACAGGTAGTATGATAGCCAGTTTCAACTGATCTAAAACTATGCATGTAGCCAATAAACAATATGGCACCATATTGGCTAAAATCATTTTTGTAACTGCTAAAAACTATGTGTCGGATGTAATAGGTCTAAATTACATCTTAGATTTTCCACTTTTGGAACAGTTATAATATCTCCTAAATTAAAGTTAATAAAATGGGAAATTTATTTGACGAAAAAAACTAATTTATTTGACGAGCTCGGTGGCGCTGTGATTAGTAATGCTACTTTGACACCAACACTCGTGGGTCCGATTCCCACGCAGGATAAATATTTGTGTGCATGAACATATCTGCTTGTCTCAGTCTGGGTGTTTTCTATGTATCATAAAAGCATTAAAAAAATGTACTTACGTATGTTTATCAGTTGTATAGTACCCATAAATCAAGCTTCGCTTAATTTGGGGCTAGGTGGCGCGGCGTAATTTGTTCGACAATATTTATATATTACTAGCTTTTACCCGCGGCTTCGCTCGCATTGATAAAAAATATATATATTTTTTAATAAAAAGTATCCTATTTTACTTCTGATACCTCCAAGAATATGTGTACAAAGTTTCATGATGACCAGTTCAGTAGTTTTCGCGTGAAAGCGTAACAAACAAGCGGACATTCACATTTATAATATTAGTAGGATTATAATATATTAATAAATTTTATATTAAATTTGTCAGTCGGCCTATGTAATATACTAATTATTTTCTCCGCTTATATTCTCTTTGTAGGAAAATTTACGAAAACCTTATTTGTTTAAGTGTCAGTTAAATTAGCGCTACAGGAGCTTATCTCAAAATCTTTACTGCTTTCGTAAACCGAAACACCTGAACCATTAGGGTATTGCTTCAGGCATCTGAGTCCTTAAAGTTGTAATTTTCGTAGGAGATAAAACCGGTATCCTTAAATATTGTCTAAAGCACGCTTATACACCTCGTAATACGTAAGATGTCAAGGGCTGTTCACACTCTGTCAAGTGTAAAAGATAAGGGTCGATTCATACGTAGTGTCTATTCGGTTGAGAAATTGCTTCTATATCATTTAGTTTAGTTTGTGTCATGGCTACATTTTCATGTTCATGGTCAGTTCATGGGTTTTAATTTCTGCATTTTCTATCAGTAATCTCAATCATAATTTGCCTAAATCCTTTTCCACCTCCAGGTCTGTCCTACTACTTCTATTTCTTTCCAATGTTATGCTGAAGCTGAAACAAAATTTAACAATATTAAATTACCTAGTCCGGCCATAAGTTCTATTACAAATTAATATGCATTTTTTTTTTTATGAAGTAATGTAATCATAATAAAACCTAATATGTACATATTTATGGAACTCCCAAATTAAAAAAGAATTATTCGAAATGGGCATCTTTGGCTTTGATACAGCCTTTTAATCTGTATGGCCACGAATCTATGGATTTACGCACTGATTCCATGGGGAATTTAGCCACTGCTTGCTCTAGAGATTTCAAGAGACACAATGTCGGCGTGTCGTTTCGAGCAAGCAATCTCCTCTAAAACTGCCCACAATTTGTAGTCTAAGGAGTTTTGATCTGGGCTAGACCAGGCCCAGTTTTCAGCTATTATAAAGTCCGGAACGTTGGTTTCGAGCCAGCCATACCTTGGGTAGTTCGTGCCTTGTGACCAGGTGCAGAGACCTGCTGAAAAGTCCACGGTCCATTTTTAAAAAGTGTATAGCTGAGAGGTTTTACAACACGATCCAAGACAGTCTCTTGATACACTTTGGCTGAAGTCTTTACTCCTTTTTAGGGTTCCGTACCCAAAGGGTAAAACGGAACCCTATTACTGAGGCTCCGCTGTCCGTCCGTCCGTCCGTCCGTCCGTCCGTCTGTCACCAGGCTGTATCTCATGAACGGTGATAGTTAGACAGTTGAAATTTTCACAGATGATGTATTTCTGTTGCCGCTATAACAACAAATACTAAAAAATAGAATAAAATAAATATTTAAGGGGGCTCCCATACAACAAACGTGATTTTTTTGCTCATTTTTATAGATAATGGTACGGAACCCTTCGTGCGCGAGTCCGACTCGCACTTGGCCGATTTTTTCATCCCGATCTTTTATGGTCTTCAACAGAGGAAGTGTTGGTGTATCTGTCGATAAGCATATATATGAACATACGGCTGATACCAAGCTTTTGAAGCGTCTTGAATATGACAAGACGACTCCATACCCACTTTGTGCAAGGCAATCACTGCAATCCTATTTTCTTTAACACCCCATTCCATATCGTAATTTGATAATAAACACGTAAAAAATATGTAAAACGGCGAGAAATCAAAAGAAGTTTTTAACATAATAAACGCGTTCCAAATTCAAACAATAAAAGAGTTGAAAAAAAGAAAAGTTTCTATGTAACAATGTTTATGGCCAGACTAGTTACAATGTTTTATTTAATAATGACTAATTGTTAGCTGTATCGCGCTTGAGTGTTTACGAGTAAAGTAGTTTAAGTCCAATAAATACCTGCGCTTCACTAATGCGGATTTACGTGTCGATTTATTATCGATGTTATATACGGCAAAATCGTAAAAAATAATGATAAATACATGTATGCAGGAAGGGTTCGTCTATACATGCTTTAACTTGAGCAATGTGATTTTCTTAAAAGATTTAGTTTATCAGAAACTAATTAATTACACATCTATCAGAAAAATAGTTTTATATTGCTGTGGTGATTCTTTTTATTTTGTATTTTTGTCGATTTTGCGTACTTATGTCTAGTGATGTCAATTACATATAAGATTTGTCTCAATAGATATCTTAACATATGTGTCCTATTTTGCCTGCCTTCGTCGAACCCTCGGGGTAAATGTGAAAACAGCTTTATTGTCCGTGTTCTTTGAACCATGGCTTAGTTTGACTACAAAGGAGTGCTCCTTTCGTTGCCAGGTTGAGCATAGCTAATCTTACGGGTAACTTCACGTTAAGTGATGTAATTTTATCATAGTAAATACTAGCGATTGTCAGAGTGTAGTGATAGCCCAGTGGATGAAGAACCAGCCAGCCTGCCGAAGGTTCTGGGTTCGAATCCTGGTGTGGGCATATAACCACTAAATTTGTGTTTTCGAATATACATATTTGTAATTATCACTAGCTCGGCGATGAAAGAAAACATCGTAAGGAAGCCCGCACTTCCAAGAAATGTAGAAAGAAATATTTCCGTATAACTTAACCTAAGAAAGTCTGATTTTCCGTCTGGGTTGTGGAGCCAAATCTTTAGGCTTAGTTAGCGGATCCCGCCGAACCAAATGGATCAGGGAACGGGATAAAACTAGGAAGAAGTCTAGCGACTGTCCAATGAGGTGAGTTCTCATTCAGAGTCCGGATTCAGTGTCTTTTTTTTTATACACTACGTCGGGAGATATACAAGCATACGGCCCACCTAATGTAAAGCGGGTACCGTAGCCTATTAACGCTTGCGATATTTTAAGTATCACTCGCGCGATGCCTCCTTTACTGCTTACACAGCAACTCCTTGGGAGATTACTGATGACCTCACTCACACGCAGGAATACAACAACACTCTAGGGAGTCGTTATTTGGCTGCGGTTTTCTGTGAGGTGGTCCCAGACGGGCTGCTTTGATGCGCCCTACCTCTCTTAAAACATCCAGACCAAGACAAACAGACATGTTCATGCACACAAATGTTTGCCCTGTGTGGGAATCGAACCCACGAGAGTTGGTGTCAAAGTCGCGTCATTCACGACTTAGCCACCGAGCTCGTCAAACTCGTATATGTCTCTCGTGCAGGTTGACACAGCTGAATGCAATTGTTTGTAAGCCAAACATATGTTGCGTATCGATATCTAGACTTAACCGTGTGTTGTGCGCTAATACGACTACATCGTTTATTACATCGCGAATGAAACGACGAAAGGTAATCACAATCTATATCAACTAAAGTTGATTGTAGGAGCCCAAGAAAATACCGTCTGTGATATCCGCACGCTATATCCGCAGGCCAAGGCCTTGCTGATACAAACAGTCTGGATCTATGTAATTTGCGCGCAATAAAGGTATGTGCGTTTACAAAACAGTCTCGTATATGTATATCACGTCGCAGTTAGTCAAATTACGGTAATTTCTTTTTTATTATAAAAGCTCCAAACACAACGCGCCTACTTTGTGCTTTTGAGAAACTGGGGCTGACTGCATGCAGCACATGTAGGTTTTTTTATACAACGTCGGGACGCATACAAGCATACGACCCACCTGATGTAAAGTAGTACCGTAGCCTTGCATACATCAAGCGTCACTCGCGATTCCACCTCTGCTGCTAAGCTAACACAGCAACTCCTTAGGAGCTTACTGGTGACTTCACTCACACGGAGGACATTAACCCACCACGGAGTTGTATTTTGGGTGCGGTTTTTTGTGAGGTGGAGGTACTTCCCCAGACGGGCTGCTTTGATGCACCCTACCTCTCTTAAAAACCCCCAGACCAGGACAAACATACATGTTCGTGCACACAGATGTTTATCTTGTGTGGGTATCGAACCCACGAGCGTTGGTGTCAAAGTAACATAACAGCGCGTTTCACCACTGCGCCACCGAGTTCGTCATTTATAATTAAGGTTATACTATTATTGCGGGGTCCATTATTGCTGTGTACTTCATTTGAAGTCGATCACACGACGAAATAACAGAACATTTAATTTCCATTTTTGGACGACTGCCCCAAAAAAAGGAGTGTAATGTTTTCAAATGAAATCAAAATTTCAATGTCAAAAATGAAAATACATTACCGTATGACAATGCAACTACGACAATAAAAATATCGCCATCTGCTAAGGGCAGGCCCCATGTTCAGCAGTGGACGTCCTTCGGCTTAAATGATGATAATATATATATATATGTATGTCAGGAGCCCTAGAAACCGGCGAGCGTGCATGAAAAGAGTATATATATATATATATACCTTAGGTCACTGAAATATTGAATAATATCAGCACTAAAATAACATAATAATAAAAACAAAAATAAAAACACGACAGCCTCTGTGTCCATAAAAGAACTGAAAAGCCAAAAACAATGTATTGATTACTTTCTAGATGAAATATTCAGTATCACAATTACAATTGTAACTGTAGTACACATTGCATTTTACACATACCTCTCATGTATTTTGATCTGTGTGTTATTGCAGTCGGGGTACAACTGTTGTGAAATAAGAAAAAAGTACCCCGACTGCAATAAAGCACAGAAAATTAAATTATAAAGCAACATACTCGTATCTGCTACATAAAAACCCTAAAAATAAAATTAGAGGCGTGGTTTAGAAAAAAAATAATGTAATAACCCAAAAATCGACAATTTATATATGTATACACACACACCTATACTAGCAACCCGGCCCCGGCTTCGCACGGGTAGATAGAAAGATAAATACTTGCACAAATAAAAATGACAATAGTTCTGTGTAGTTGGTTAACGATTAATATCATGATATGAATGCCATCATCTTTTGATTTTACCCGTGATTTGATAATCATAATAGTTAGCCAAATAGGACTTTTCTCTGGGTAAAGAAGAGTACTATATTCATGTAGCGCATTCTTTTAAGTATTATCAATACTTTTTGCAGCGAACGCCAAATGACCATATGACATTTGCAAGCAAATTTTTGATACCATGGGTTACATTATTGTAAGTCTCGTAGAGAACTCAATTTTTTATAAAATGTTATACAGCCTATGTTACTCGCTTTCTATAGTGAGATCATTTGTAAAATCGGTTAAATATTTTTGTGTTTATCCAATATAAAGAAACATAAAAAAAATCACATATTTTCTCATTATAATATAATTCTTTATTGCACAAACAAGTAGTACATAATAATCATTGACTAATACAGTGTACAAAGGTGAGCTTATCTCTTCAAGAGATTTCTTCCAGCCAACCCTAATGAATGTGGAACGAAATTGTGCAAGGGCTATAACAAATATATGTGCCTACTAGCTACTAAGCTAACTAGCAAAATAAAAACAGATACTCACAATAAAAAAAAATATACATACATACATACGACATACAACCACATACATATATACAAATATATATATACATATATATAGCTACATACTATTTGTCGTTAGATGATAACATATTTAGATAGTGCGTCTTTAGTCTTCTCTTGAAACTAAATACAGAAGGACTCTCTCTTATCTCTGGTGGTAATTTATTCCAAAGTCTAGCAGCACATACAGTAAACGAGTTAAAAAAGAATTTTGTGTTTGCTAGAGGGAAATGTAAAGTTTTTATATGGCAGGAACGTTGGGATCGAGTTGGCGGTGGAAGGAGTGGAAAACGTGAACAGAGGTATTGAGGGGAATTGGGATTGGTAATTAATTTAAAAAGCAGGGATAGTATGTGCACATTTCTGCGAAGTCGAATAGGAAGCCACTTCAACTGTACACGAAACTCCGAAACATGGTCGTACTTACGAAGACCGAAAATAAAACGTATAGCCAGATTTTGCAATCTTTCTAGCTTGTTGAGTAGTTCCTCAGTTGCATCCAAATAGCAAACGTCTGCGTAGTCGAGAATGGGGAGTAAGAGAGATTGAGCCAACATAACTTTAGTTTTAAAAGGCAAAAAGTTCTGAAGTCGCTTGAGAGAGTGAAATGTATAATACATACGTTTACTAATGTCATTAACATGCGCAGTCCAGGACAGTGTACCATCAATTATCAGTCCAAGATTCTTGGTTTTGTCGACATAGGGAATCTGTAGACCATTGTAATAAATTTTAGACAAGCTATTAAAATTGAGCTTACTACGTAATTGGTTACTACCTACGACGATAGCCTGAGACTTCGATGGATTTACTAGCAACCCATGGTTATCAGCCCATATATGGATAGCTCGTAGTTGGCGATTTATAGCCGCAATAGTGTCATCAGCTTCGGTAGTTGAGAAATGGTTGTAAATCTGTAAGTCGTCTGCATATAGGTGGAAGGGAGAAGAGAGAACTTTGGATATTTCATTTATAAAAATGGAAAATAAAAGTGGAGATAAGATACCGCCCTGTGGCACACCTGCAATCAGATCAATCCACTCCGATGATCTCTCATCGAGTTTGACGCATTGCCGGCGACCACGAAGATAAGAGTCGAACCATGCCATCACAGAGGGAGAAAAATTAATTGAGCGAAGTATACCTAAGAGAATATCAAAATCGACTGAATTAAATGCATTGCTAAAATCTAATAATATAATTAATGAGAGTTTTTTATTGTCCATGGCGTAACGAATATCATCCGTGACATTTAGCAACGCAGTGACCGTACTATGATTGGGACGAAAGCCTGATTGATAAGGGCTGAGAAGATTGTTGCGAGAAAGGTACGTGTGAAGTTGTTTATGGACAGTAATTTCGAGAATCTTAGAGAGTAAAGGAAGTATAGAAATAGGACGGTATTGAGAAAAAGACGACGGATTAGACGTCTTAGGAAGAGGAACAACTTGAGCCATTTTCCAAGCAGTTGGGAACACGTTGTGAGTTAGAGAAAAATTGATTATATGTGTAATCACCGGAACAACAAGGTCAATGATAGGTATAAGCATGTCACGACTCAAGCCATCGCTGCCCACAGCTTTTGTGGAAATAGAGACAATGCTTTTTTTAATTTCCTCCTCTGTGATATTGCGAAAACTAAATGAATCACTTGTGGGTGAAGTATGTTGTGAAAGATTATGTAAGGTGGAGAACTTTTTTGCCGTATCAATTGAAATTGGAGGAGTAGAAAAATGTTTATTTAAGGAGTTAAGATCAATATGATCATTGATATTTTCAGGAGGTTTTCCCACACCCAGTGATCGTAAAAATTTCCAAATGTATGGCGTAGACATATTATCAATGGAGGAATGAATATAGTGGCGTTTTGCATCCCTGCACATCCTATTGCAGACATTGCGCAATTTTTTATATTCACGAATATTAATTTCCGAAGGAGATTTTTTAAGTCTGATCTTCGCTTTGTCTCGTTTAACCATAACTTTCCTAATAGACGAAGACAACCATGGTGCAGGCAAGTGTTTTATTCTAACTGGTCTCAATGGGGCATGTTTATCAAAAATCGATGTTAAAGTTGAGTTGAAAAATTGCACTTTATGATCCACGCATGTGGCAGAATAAAAGTCAGACCAATTGACATTACAAAAATCATCCCTCAAGCGATCTACATCAAGATTTCTAAAGTTACGCTGGGAAATAGTTTTAGCTGTTCGTTTTGAAGGACGCACCTTATATGAGAGGAAAATTAAGTCGTGGTATGAGAAAGGCGCTGTAAGTTGTCCATGACTTACGATTGAATCAACGTCAGAAACCAACATTAGATCAATAAGAGAAGGCCTGCAATTAGGAAAGTGATGTGTTGGAGAGAGTGACAAAGGTTGTAGATTAAATTCAGAAACTAAACTATTGAGTTTATTTGTCCTATGATCAGATTTTAAAAGGCAGGTATTTAGGTCACCCAATAAAATAATATGATGGTACATAGGACGAAAGTGTTGTAACGTAGATTCAAGAGTGTGGAAGTAATCAATTTTGTCACTCGGGCTGTATACTACTGCCAGTAGAATTTTTGTATGGTGGAGAGTGACTTCCAGAAATAGATGCTCTAGGGAAGCAGAATATTCGGAAGGCGAATGTGAAACTATAGCGCAAGGGATATTTTCGCGGAGATAAATACATACGCCGCCTCCACCAGCTCCCGTTCTATCATTTCGATACAGTCGGAAACCGGGAAGAGAACACAGAGTAGAAGGAAGCGATGGCTTAAGCCAGGATTCGGAGACTAAAATACCGTCGACGGCAACATTACTAAAGGATGCAAGAAAATCGGAGTAATGAGCTATTATGCTCTGAGCATTAATGTGCACAAGATTGAGATAGCGAGAGTTACCCTCAAACGTAGATTGTAATTTACTTTCAAGAGAAGACTCAGAACTTGATGAAGTATCACTTAAAGCACTTTCATATTCATCAGAGGAACACGACAGGAAGCAGTTATCAACGTTTTCACCTAAAGACATAAGTAGACAAAAATCAATAAATAATAAAATAAAATAAACACAATAAAGTATATAAATAAGTACCTAATACTCGCACCACTGAACAATCTGTACACAAACGGGACTAGTCATATTTTAAATACAAAATGTTTTCTATTCCATTCAATAGAGTTGGTAACAATAATTTTTTCATATCCTAGGGTCACAGAAATATTCACAGTATACAGTGCAAAAATCTGAATGTAACATTTAACATTGACAAAATTAATTTAAAGAGTCATAGCCACAACTGAAGTAGGAAGAAGAAGAAGAATGCCATGTGTTACAATTCACACGTCACGTCATTTACAGTAGGTAATTTGCAATATATATTTTTGTTTGTAATAACATTTATGAACGGTAGAAAACAAAACTAAATTTATAAAACTGCCCGAAACTAACATTGTGTTATCATTGTATGACAATAAACATCAAAAGATTAAGTAAGGGGATAAGAAAACGAGTATACCGTGAACGGAACCACTACTTGACTCTGGCTTTCCTTCCTGCTGCGCCGGTACGCCGAGAAATGTCTTCCTGCTGCGACTCACTAGTAGGGTAGCGAGATTGTAGTTGGCGGAGATCCTCTAGCGACGCTACTTTGGTTCTTGTGTTTCCACAGAGAACAACAATATTGCCGTTCGTCGACCAACAATTCCTTATGCCAAAGTGCTTCCTAGCCGCAACAAAAATTTCCTGCTTGTACTTTGTTAAAAATTCCGAGACGGAAATCTGGGAACCTTTTAGTTTTGTTTTGGCATTCCATACAGAGGTCCGAAAAGCCTGACTCCCAAAACGAACCAGCACAGGTCGATGTTGATCCCTCTTACCACCGAGCCGATGACAAGCCTCCAACGATGAAGCATGCCCCAAGCACCAAAAGAACTGATATCACCGACGGGTAGATTGAGATGGTCACCCAATATTCTATGTAGAACATGTGACAGAACTTCATTTTCTTCCTCCGGAATCCCATGGAACAGGAGGACCTTCCTACGATTATGGGTCTCAAGATGATCCAGGCCTTTAGACATCACCTCAACCTGAGACTTCAACATCGAGATGGCCTTCCATATGAAAGTTTTAAATGATTGGAAGTCTGCGGAGAGTGTTTTCATGGTCGGAGGGGCCGGCGCAGAAGATTGGTGTTGCAGATTTTGCTCAAACTCAACCATTCTGGTGTTAAATAGTGATGTTAGTTCCTCTAAATTCTTGTTCAGTTGTGATGCAGTGTCCATGTTGTGAAAGATGTTAGAGATTTATGTGTCAGCAGATGCAAGAACAATACTTAATACATTTAGTTTATAATTTTATATGAAAATGTAAGTAATCTATTTTTAATAATTAAATTTCTTATAAGCACAGAAAATCGCGTGTTGCTTATTTTGCAGCTACCCACCCTTTTTCAATATTATTATTACTTTAGATAAGAAATGCTCTGTAAAGTAATAAGATTGGCAAAATTCTTAACCGAACTCCACATCTTAAATAAAAGAAAAATGTCGTATAAACCATGTACGAGTAGGTGAAGCAGTATTGGTGTTCAAGGCTAATCTCATTCTGACCTTTTATGTTGGTATCCAAAAGTCAAAAGGTGAATCATTGTCATCGACCTCGATAGGTTTATTGGTGCGTGGGCGGTATTTATAGATGATTTATGTTATGTTTTACTCGGTACGATGACGATTTTTGTACCTATAACTTTTTTTATATATATTTGAGTCCAGTTCCAGCCTCTAATTTTATTTTTTAGAACTTTTGTGTAGTAGATAAGTTGCTTTATAATTATCATCACATGGGTCGAAGAAGATGGTTAATTTTATTGTTAAAAATAGAAAACAAAATCACATTTCTTTGAGGAATATTGAGAAAAAAGTCTATGTCAGTAACACAAAATTTTTGTAATGATAATTAAGAGAGGTAGGGCGCATCTAAATAGGGGCCGTCTGGGGAAGTACTTCCACCTCACAGAAAACCGCCGCCAAATAATAACTCCCTAGAGAGTTGTCGTGTTCCTGCGTGCGAGTGAGGTCACCAGTAAGCTCCTAAGGAGTTGCTGTGTAAGCAGCAGAGAAGCATCACTCGAGTGATACTTAATACTACTACTAGCGTTAGTAGGCTACGGTAACTGCTTTACACCAGGTAGGCCGTATGCTTGTATGCCTCCCGACCTTGTAAAAAAAAAGTCAACATCCGAAATTCGACACACCTAATACATATAAAGCGCTTACTAACTCGCATGTACACAACAGATCTCTGAAGAAATGTTGAATGGAAATAACCTATGGAGGACCGATTAGACCGATATTACGTAGTAACTCAATTCGCCGCAGCGGGCTGGAGGGCAAAACAGGACGCGCAGCCCTTATTGATTAGATCACGGATCAAAATTGCGGCACTTATCGGTTTATTGGTTACGATAAACCGATAGTGCAGCAGTGTTAAGTACAATATTAAATAAGTTACAATATTCTCCCATTGGTAAGTAGGCTTGAAACCCTGAGAAATTTAGGCGCTAAACACGTTTTTGTGAGCGCAAGGCACCCCTTCATGTGCAGTCAAGTGGTTTCCTGGTTACAAACAATTGTACGGTCTGTCCGACAGTAAGTAGTTAACCGTAACATAAGAAAAACTTGTAATACCAGGTGAATCACTTGGGTTGCCGACCTTGTAAAAATCTCTTTACGCCTTTTTGAAGAACCTGCAGCTGGGTGTTCATTTCACAACCTAGCGGTTCTCAAAAGGATAGTACCTACACTCTGAAACCGCTTAGTATAATTATTGTGGCTCCAATGTGATGAATGAGTTGCATTATGCCGATGGAATGAATTGCATTCAATTCATGTTCCATCTAGTGTTTAAAGGAGAATGCCCATTCATCGTTTCAAGTTGTGCTCAATTAAAATTAACATTAAAAACCAAATCATAATTTTTCACTACGTCTCCAAAAAAATTAAGCCCTAATTTCTTCGTAGAATAAATTACATAAAATTAACAATACTTTAATGTCATAACGTAACTCAAAGTTCCGGTTCGTCATTGAAATTAAATTATTGCCAGTACTCAAAGATAAATGATGTACTCGACTGAATAAAAGCTGTAAATTGAAAATAAATATCACATAATCTACCATTGATTGCGCAAAACTTATACATGTTTCGTATATTTCGATGACAATTGATAACTCTTCGTGTATATTTTCACTACTTACGTGTATTTGAAAGAAGAAGAGTTTAAAAATGGATAAACTCGGTTGTATTAATATACGGCAACATTGATGGGAGTCTTGAATTGACAAATGTACAATATGTTTGTTGTTTCCGCTTTTGTTCTGTTCTATGCGAAAGTATACCTATAGTTCGTTTCGCCCGTGTTTGAATGCTTTAATCATTTCATATTTCTTGTCGTAATATGTCGAGATAAGCTTCTCGAAATATAACAATAAACACATCAACCCTTACTCATCCCACTGCAGGGATACGGGTCTCTCTTCAACCAAAGCGGTTTAGAGCATACTCCATCACGCTGCTCAAATGCGGATTGGCGGAGCCCAGTGTTTTCAAGCCGCCCAAGGGCCATTGGCTTTGCTTAACAACTGTTATCTATCGACAACAGCCGGGACCAAGGGCTTGACTTACCCTCCGAACCACGGAGTAACTCGAGATAGTTAAACCCATCCATATACAGGCTGCGGTCGACGTTACTTAACCTGCGTGTTTGGATAGAATGACTCGCGCGACGACGCCATCGGGCGAACAATAATATCAAATAACAATATAGTAACTATATATATGATATGCCTGAATTATGACGATGATTGTTGAAGATTTCGAAAATTATCATGCTGACTGGGAGCTACGTACGTTGTTGATTCCAATTTTGGACTACGTAGTTCCAGTAATTACGCACATAATAAATTTTTCTCTCTCTACAAACGTTTTTCCAAAAGCTTGGAAGATGGCTCAAGTCATTCCGATCCCTAAGACTTACAACCCTACATCCTTCTCCGAGTATCGGCCAATTTCTATTCTTCCACTATTATCTAAAATCCTCGAAAGTGTTGTTCACAAACAACTAAATTCATATCTCAGACATCATAATCTTCTTAGCCCCTTTCAGTCGGGTTTCCGTCCTCATCACAGCACAACGAGTGCGTTATTGAATGTCACAGAAGACATACGACATGCTATGGACAATAAAAAACTTACCCTTGTTATTCTGTTGGACTTCAGTAACGCATTCAATTCTGTCGATTTTGACATTCTCCTTGGAATTCTTCGCTCTTTGAACTTGTCCTCCTCTGTGATCGAGTGGTTCGATTCTTATCTTCGTGGACGCTGGCAATGTACTAAAGTTGATGAATATTCATCAGATTGGGCTCTATTGACTGCTGGTGTACCACCACAAGGCGGTGTTTTATCCACTACTTTTCTCGATCTTCATCAACGAATTATCTAAAGTAATTACTTCACCTTACCATCTTTATGCGGATGATTTGCAAATTTACAGTCATTTTTCCTACTCTGATGCATCCAGGGCTATTTCAGCCATGAATGATGTACTTTGTGCAGTCCGGGGGTGGGCTGATAGCTTTGGACTCCTAGTCAACCCATCAAAATCTCAAGCCATTGTTATCGGTAGTCGCCAGATGAAAAAGAACGTTAAATTTAGTGATTTGCCGCAAGTTTCCTACAACGGCCTACCGATTGCTTTTACAAGCAAAACAAAAAACTTGGGTTTGATCATTGATGAAACTTTATCGTGGACAGCGCAGGTCAATGACGTCAGTAAACGTATGCATTACAATTTTCATTCACTCAAGCGGCTTCAGATTTTTTTACCATTCTAAACTAAAGTTATGCTTGCTCAGTCTCTTTTACTCCCTATTCTTGACTACGCTGATGTTTGCTATTTAGATGCGACTGAGGAGCTACTTAACAAACTAGAACGCCTACAAAACCTGGCTATTCGTTATATTTACGGTTTGCGAAAATATGACAATATTTCCGAATTTCGTACAAGATTGAAGTGGCTCCCTATCCGCCTTCGCAGAAATGTGCACATATTATGCTATCTGTACAAAATCCTAAATAACCCTGAAACTCCCCAATACCTTCGATCCCGGTTTTCACTTAAATCAACTCCTATCCGTTCCCAACGTCCTTGTCTAACCAAAACTTTGAATTATCCATCATCCAACACTATCTTCTACTTTCGTTCTTTCACTGTTAATGCTGCACAGCTGTGGAATAAATTACCGCTACAAATACGAGACAGTTGCACTTTAGTTACTTTCAGGAAAAGGTTGAGAGAGTACTATCTTACTCACAATAAGTGATATTATATGTATAGTACTTATATATTTATATGTGTAGTTATTTATATGTATTGATATTATTAAAGACTATCTATGTGTTTTATATACTTATATATTGTATACTTAATTTCGCATAACTTTTATTTTTTAATCCCAGCCAAAATAAAATTACTGCACACACGCTACGGCTAGCTGGAAGAGATCTCTTAAAGAGATAAGCTCACCATTGTACACTATTTTTAATGTAACAAAATCTGTGTGTAATGTTATGCAATAAAGGATATATACGTACATGCTCGGTACCCGTATGAAGCCAAAGAATAAAATTATTTACCCATTTATGCCTCAAATACATTATATGTAGCAGCTACCTGTAATCCAACCGAAAAATGTAGGTAATCTTACAATGTAGGTAAAATGAAGAATTTTATTAGCGTTTTTCTTGTAATTCCGGAGCTATTTATAAACAATGTGACTTTTATGCGGATAGATAGTTGAAGCTTTACAGATTGCAGCCGGTTTCATTTGTCCACAACAAAAATAATATTGAAATCATACTCCATGCAACAATGGGCATTCTCCTTTGCCCAAAGTACGCAATTTTTTTCTGTTTGTTTCCATATGATTCGGAAAAATCATTACGGAATCATTACGCGACATTCAATATGCACTTGATATGTTGTGGCATTATTTATTATGCGTTTAATGTTACGTACACACAACGACACCTCAAGCTAGACTGTTTGACCGTTGTAGTTTACTGGCGACCTCACTCACACGCAGAAAAACAACCATCTAGGGAGATGTTATGCGCTTTGACTACGGTTTTCTGTGAAGTGAAGGTACTTCATTCACACTCTCTTAAAACTCGCCTATCATGACCAAATTGGTCGTGTCTAGAAGGTGGGGTCAGGCGGCCTAGGAACCGACGGGCGGTCATAAGAGCCATGAATGTTAAAGAATCGAGTGAGGTATGTACAAACAGAGTCATGTGACGCTCGGGTCTATCTGCCTACCCTGCAAGGGACTTTTGCGCAAAGATATAGAGGTAAATAATATATCGTGGAGTGTATATTGTAATATTCTTTTCTCAAATTGAAATAAAATGCAAATGAAAGTAAAAACTGAATAATAATAAATGAATATGATTAATAATTAAAAAGCATTACCCGTATTCGAGACTACAATCAAATAAGGCATCCACATCATGAAGTCATGAACCCCGTTTATTTCTAAACGGACACTGACATCTCGTGTGATCTTGAAACATCATCACTATAAAAATATCCAAAAGTAAATTTTAGAGAAATTTTTTTGCCCATTACTACTCGGGAGGTGAACTTTATTTTTGTTATCATTTACCGCTTGTGTTGTAGGTACCGCAGTTTCGACAGATGTTCCGTTCAGACGTTCAATAGACAGAGGCGTGCGCGGGCGCATACAAGAAATTTACGTGTTCCATCGATGATCCGTGAGAAAATTTGTAATTCTCCACAAATTCTATCAAAATTCGACGCAACTGAAAACAAAAGTGGACGTCGTTTTTAATTAGCAACTGAAATTCGTGATTTCTTGTCGTGCATTAATAAACCTGTCTCTGTTTTTTCGAGGTTTTCGAAATTTAACAACGGGTAATTAATTCGTAATTTCGCCGGTTATTTGGATCGCGGCGCGTGCGCATGTGCCAAGCGTTCGGCAGCGCATTACTTTAGTGTCACTCCGTGACATCGACCTGTGCGCGTCTACCCCACATGCGTTTTACACCACAGAAAACAATGGAACATCGTGGTTTTTGGTCTCGTGTCGATATATTTTCAATTCTGTGTTCCATAATTGTTTAAAGTGTTGCGGAGAAGTGAATAAACACGCGGTTGTTGTTCTCTTGTAAACTATTCTAGTGTTGATAAAGAAAACATACGAACAACGTGTTGTCATATAACTTCTGTTAACTCTTGAGTGCTAAGTGTTGCTATTATGATATAAAATTCTTAACTTTTCTCTTATTTCATCCTAATTCTTCTGTTCTTAATCTCTTCTGTGTTGAGTCGGTAATACTTTATTGATAATGGACGTGTTGTTAGTGCAAGACGGGCCCATAGTTATATCTTGGATAATATTTTTGTTGCTGATATGTCGCTGCTATTATCAAATAGCAACGATCAATATCGGTAAGTGACTTTTTTATATATTGATAAATTTAGAAAGTATAGAGTAGAGGATGTAAGCTGTTCACTGACATCTTTAGAGTCGAGGTAAGCCTGGATCTGGTGAATAAAAGGTACGGTACATCGAAGTAAGCCGACTGACGAGTACCTTCACCTTACAGAGGAACTGTACCGATCATGTTTGTGTGAGTTTAGTCGTAAGCTCATCACTTGTGTGTTAAGCTGAAATAGTCCTTGTTTTGTTAGTGTTCACGGGCTACGGTAATCACTTCGGCTTATAAACTTGTTTGCCTCTCTACATACCATAAAGAAATAGCCAAAAATTAAATTGTAATCCAGTAAAAACTAAAGAATTTAAATCAATGCAACCAACCGCGTGACAAAGAGATTGTAACCGCAGAGATTTTATAGAAACGAAATATAAAAAAAAAGCTGGCATTGATAACCTAAACTGTTACCAATGCCAGCCAGGGTGTAGTTTGAACTTGTAACGTTTTAAGTTCTACAGGTGCTAAGAAATTAGTTTCGTTAATTCCTTCAGTATTCCTTCAAACGCGCGGGCCAATTTGCGGCGATCTCTAGCATATATACGAAATAAAATTTATATATTTTCTATCGTTACCGGAACTATGCCAATGCTTCGCACATGAATAGTTTGTAAGTATATTTAATTGTTATTATATTGCCTATTCAACGAAATAGTCATGGATAAATCATGTACCGCGCTTAATGAAACTGTCATACGTTTTGTGCATGGTATATTTTGACATTAAAGAAGATTTGAAGAGGTAAACACACCTTAAAGTAATTTTTTTATACCAGTGACCAGTTACATATAGACCTTGCAACCCCAGGTTCACACGTGCGCTGCAAGCCCTAAAATAGTTATTATTTATTCACAGAAGCAAACGTCCTTTTATAACTTTTCACCGTCGACGGGAGATTCATTCTTATGCATTGACACCACAATGGTTGCGTACTGTGCGGTTCAAAGATTTTTATTTCTGGGGTCCGTTTGGTTGTGGAGTATGTACCTATCTAGCAGTAAACTAGTGATGTCTCTGATGGTGTATGCTTTTTGCCACCTTAATAGTATACTATACTACCCAGTTGGGCTGGTTTTGTTTTTGAACTATGTCTTTAGGGCAATTTAATAATCCCATATAAATAATGTGAACTCGTGGTATTTTTGTCAAATTATTTTGTTTCTTTACTTCGTCGTGCCGAATCCATTGTAAAATTTAATTTATCTTGTTTACTAAGCAATTGCCAAGTTTTCTAAATACATTTTTATAATTAAACAGAGCGTTTACAATTTCTAATTGTCTAGTATTGTTTGAATTGAATTTAATAAGGAATTTTAGATGCCAGGCCACTTTCAAGTACGAATTTCATGTGCTATTGTTAATGTTCAAAATTGTATATATTAAATAAAGTGTAGCATAATTTTATTACAATAAAATAACGAGTACCTGGGGTTCGAACCGGCGACCTATTTGACCGTATAATATACAACGTACACACGGCGGGACTATATACGCAATAATCATAATGTCCAATAGCTGGCATTAGTTTAACACGATCAGTAATTTATTACGAACACTGGGATTACGGTTGATTATGTAGTGTTGGAGCAAGTTGATGAAATTGTACTCGTATATCTTGGAAACCTTTATAGCAGCGATGGAAGTTACACCGCTGATGTGGACAGATGAGTGAGTGCAGGGAATAGCGTGAATGGAACGTCGGGTAAACTTAAAGGCATCTGAAATCTAAGCCAGAAGGTTATGGAAGTGAAAGCTGGGTATAGCAGAGAGAGCATTAATGTAGAATAAATGCGGTTGAGATGAGAGCATTGTGCAAAATTTGTGGCGTAACGATTGGTGACCGCGTTCGTAATGAAATGAAAGGGAGTTGGTCTGAAAGAGTGTGTCGGTGTTAAGATAAGAAAAGGCAAGTTCCGTTGGTTCGGACATGTAGAAAGAATACAGGGTGAAAAAATGTCGAAACAGATATACAATGCAAAAGTGGAGGAAGACCAAGACTAACCTAGCATGAAAATTGGTCGTGTTTTATTTGAAGGCGATGTCAGGAGTCCTAGAAACTGGCGAGCGTGCATGAAAAGAGTTATGAATGTTAAAGAAGCGAGTGAAGTGTGTAAGGACCGCGTCTTATGGCGCTCGGTTATCTCTGCCTACCTCGCAAGGGACTTGGCGTGAAGTTATAGATAGAGTAATTTATTATGTTATTTGTGTAAAATCGCGTTATTTCTGGAAATATACCTATACAGATCTAAATACAAAATTTGATCCAAATCGTTAGGACCGTTTTCGAGATACTAGAATTCTATTCATACCTATATATACATATATACAAGAAAATGTGAAAAGACAGTGCTGTTTAATATGATGTATATAATGTATGATTGTATGATGATACGAATGATGTATGTAAGGTTATCTGTACTTTTATGAGATTATTTTTTTGACATTACGGTTAATGAACTTGTAGATCGTGAGCCCAAGGATAAAGGGAAGCTTCTGCTAACGAGCAAGACACCTATTTTCCACTGTGCTATTGATCATGCCTCTAGTTGCAAAGTCTGCTTTTTATTTCGATTGTGAAGGAACATTTTGTAATTATATAGTAATCATTTGGGGATTACTATAAAATTATACGTTACGCCTACTACTTCGTACGATACAGCTTTTACTTTTTATTATATATACTTTAATGATCCTGGATACTAGGTATTTAAGGCACGCACATTGTCTTTTATTCCTTTCTCTCGACTACATGGACAATAACGAAAAGTATCACGAGAAACATTCTATTCGTAAATTTCATGTAGTAACTCAGTAAGTAAAACGATACAATTTCTCTATTTTGGATGGGTTCTTGAAGCAATCCGAGAATCAAAATTTTGCAGTTTTGTATTTCGTTTCTGTTATATATCAATACATAACAATAAAAAAATGATACTTTCTTCCTCAGGTGGATTCATTCACCCGCCATTTAACTCATGAAACAAAAGTTACAAGTTTTCTACATTTTGCCCGTGGCTTTGGGATATCGTTGTCGCAGTAATAAGGAACTTCTGTCCTTGTCCCGCGCTCAGACTACCCGAGGGCATAACCAGGATTTTGTCAGGGAAGCGCAATCTATGGTAAATTGTTATTACTAACACAACAAGTTAGAAAAAAGGCAATTTGTATCCTCTGAGCAGCGAAAGATTCTTTATTTCACGAGTTATCTTCTTACTTTTATTATTGATTATGACAAAATAAATTATATTTTCTCTCTACCTCCCAAATTTCTTATCCAAAATATTGTAAAACACCTTGTATTTGTGTCCAAGAGAACGATAGCGTATAAACATTTTTAGTGGATCTCACAAATAATTCAAAATAATAATAATTCCTTTTTTTCTTAATTCTTTTACATTTTCCTTTTAAAAGATAAAAACCTAAAAATGAATACATGGATAGAAACGTATAAATCAATACTCTTACCACTTGATCGGATTTATTATATAATTCGGTTATTTAATATATTATTGTGCCACTCACCATTTCGTTCACCACTGCGCCACCGAGCTCGTGTGACGAGCTCGGTGGCGCATTTGTGTGCATGAACATGTCTGTTTGTATTGGTCTGGGTATTTTATATGTATAATAATTATGTATGTACAAAAAAAATGTATTTACGTATGTTTATCAGTTGTCTAGTACCCATAACACAAGCTTCGCTTACTTTGGGGCTAGGTGGCGCTGTGTAATTTGTCCGACAATATTTATTTAAACATATTTTTTGATAGTCATAGGCGAACCATATAGTTTTGACCTTTGCGTGTAAATGTAACCGAATTTCCGATGAATAAATTAATCTTGTTAATTCCTGTATATATATAAATATGTTTAGTATATCTCAGAAATGTCGCTAACAAATATTATATTTAGTTATGATTTTCCTTTTTGAGTTTATCTATATACGTGTATTTCCTGAAAAACCGTAATTTTTATACAAAAATGCCGAAATCGGTCGCCTAGGTACTACTTACTAAGGCATAGATTCACAATTACTCAAATTTTATTCGCAAAGAGACTTGACTCTAAAATATTCGTTCTAATTTATTATGCGGGATAACGGTATAATAATATATGATATATATGTATTTATAAAACTCGTGTGGCACCTGTATCAGGAATTCATCTAAAATATGCATACATATTCACAGACGTAATGTTTTTTGATAAGGTTATTGACACTATGTTAATGTATACAGCCAAGTAGCATAATAAATAATTATTGCGGCACTAACTGTGTAAGGCGCAAAAAGGGATCATTATGTTTATGGCGCTAGTGTCAAATCTCAATATATATGAAACTTAATTAACAGAAATTTAAAAGTGGAAACGTTTGGATATCTGGAATCTACTATTTACTCCAATCTATAATACTATAGAAAGAGTTTGATTGTTTGTATGAAAGCGCTTATCTCTGGAACTGTCAGTCGAATTCGAATAAATCTTCTTGCATTGGACAGCGTAATTCTTGAGGAAGGGTACAAACCCTCAAAAGGTCTTATCGTTATGGTCAATAGCCTGGGGAAAAGCAAGAAAGTAAGCAAGAAACCGGTTCTTGGAAGATTAATACTTTTAAAGACCCTGAGTGGGATGGGTAGGCATACGAAGGGAAGGCGTATAGGAAGTACTAGACCTTAGTGAGGGGTAAAGACTCAAGACAGACATACTTTATTATATCTTCACACCAAGTGCCTTGCGGGGTAGGCAGAGTAGACCGAGCGCCGAATGACTCGGTCTTTGCGTAAATTACAAGTAAATGTAAGTAAATTAGTCTTTCTGGAGTCTGCTAATCCATTAAGATTGGCGCAGTCCGCTAACTGAGCCTAAGGATTTTGCGAAGATACCGATTTTCACATGGACCTACCACTATGGGACCTCCACAACCTAGAGGGAAAATAAGACTTTCTTAGGTTAGGACACTGGATGTTTTCCTTCACCGCCGAGCAAATGATAATTACAAATATGCACATAAAATCGAAAGGACAAATTTAGACGTCACGCCAGGTTTAGAACCAGGGACTGCAGGTTGGTATTTTATCCACTGAGCTATCACTGCTGTAAGTAAATACAAGTACACTGTTACTTGAGAAATAACATTTGCGATATCGACGCAATATCGAACTTGAGACTATGTTAAGTAGCTACTTATAGACACTCGACCACATACTGGTACTTCTCTTTGTACACTTGTAAAAGTCCATTAGAAACTTTTACATGTTTGTTTGTTTTTACATCACTCGAACGAATTGATATTCAGGGGTCTTTTGCAAGTTTTACTTCCCTAGAAGAAATTCGTTTAATTAAATAGTTGGCGTTTTTTGTTGCCTTTCTTCAGGAAAGTAACCTATATTGATAAACTTACTCGTAAAATGGAAAACCTTGTCTAAGTACAAAAATTGATGAAATTCGTTAGAGCCGTTTCCGATATGTAATTTATTAGCCTAGTGGATGAAGAACCGGCCTTGTGACCAACAGGTCCCCGGTTCGAATCCTGAAATTTTTCGTGTTTTCGGATTTATGTACATATTTGTGATTGTCAATTGTTCGGCGGTGAAGGAAAACATCGTGAAGAAAACCGCACGTCCCAGAAATTATATTTCGAAAAAACGTGTCACTGGTTTTTCCTCTCGCTTTTGGAGGTCTGACGGCAGTCGCTCCGTGTAAAAATCAGTATCTTAGCCAAATCCTTAGGCTTAGGTAGCGGACCCGCCAATCCTTATGGATGGAAACGGGATAACGCTCAGCAGAAGACGATATATAATTTATACAAAAATTGCTCGTTTATAGTAGTAGCCCTTGGCCTCTTTTTTTATACAACGTCGGGAGGAAAATAATCATACGACCCACCTGATGTTAAGTGGTTAACGCAGCTTTTGAGCGCGTGTAATACAGGAAGAACCACTCACGTGTTACCACTCTCTCTGCTAACACAGCTACTTTTAGAGAGGTAGGACGCATCAAATCTGCCCGTCTGGGGAAGAAGTACCTTCAATACACAGAAATCTGCAGCCAAATAACAACCCCCTGAAGGGTTGTAGTATTCCTGCGTGTGAGTGAGGTCATTAGTAGGCTCATAGAGAGTTGCTGTGTTAGCAGCAAAGGAGGCATCGCGCGAAGGATATTTAATGTAGCAGGCGGTCATAGGCTACGGTATCCGCGTTACATCTGTTCCCGACGTTGTAAAAAAAAAGATGTGTGTTCAATCAAACTAACACACACATCGACTCCATCGAACTCTTCAGTAGTTCTTCATCTGAACCTTGTTTGCTCATTGGAAAAGTGGACCACATTTTATAAAAAATAGTTACGCTCAACTCGTTCTGAAGAAACAATGTTTTTTCATGTCCCCCATCCAAATTTCAGTACGCATGTTTTCCCAATACGGGTCGCGTTACAAATTCCTGCAATATAAACGTTCCGATATAAATCAAGTATGTACTGTATTGTTTTATGGCTATAGTTTAGTCGCAAGTAGGTCGGGCAGACGCAGCGGTGATCTAATTTCGATAATATGTCGCGTTAATTCGGTACGGTTCATGTAGGAAGTGATAAAGTTGATGTTTATAGTGAGCTGGGTTTTATATGCAATTAGATTAGTTATGAGAAGACTTTTTGGAATAATTCCGTACATCAAAACAATGACATTGAACAAGGCTTACCTTCACGCTAAGTCCCTTGGGGGGTGGGGTAGGCAGTGAGAATCGAGCGTAACATGGCTCGGTCCTTACATACCTCACCAGATTCTTTATCATTTATAGCTCTTTTCAGGCTACATTCTGGCAACACACGGACAATTTTGTCGTGGTAGGTTAGTCTTGGCTTTCCCGGCTCCTACATCCTTCTACTTTCGCATTGTACGTGTATACCGATTCTTATCATTTTTTCATCCTACATTCTTTCTACACGCCCGTATCAACGGAACATGCTTTTTCTTCTGCTAACACCGACGCTCTTTCAATGCATACATAATCATTACTTTCTTCTTCCAATTTTTCACTATAACATCACTAACATTTCAGGATTTCCGAAAACTACTCACCAGTGCCTCTACTTCTGGAAAAGGCCTAGAGACCGCCTTACCGCCAGATAGTAGTCCTGTTCAAGAGTGGGACCTTTGAAGGCTTTTGTATCCATTATTTAATTTTGGTGTCGTACATCTATCAGAATCAAATCTATGATACTTTTCTGTTCTTTCCATCTCCATATATATGTGTAAATATCCTTGTGATAGAATAACGTGTTCGACACAAGAAGGTTTCGTTCCATACTTTTAGCTTACTTGCATCGTTTACTTATCTCCGTATGGATTATGCACAGCCTCGTAACCAACATGTCTCCAGTTCTCGGCGATTGGCTGAAGTCGCGTAATCCCTAGTTTTATTGTAATCCAGAGAAGTCTAGAATCTACTAAACTGTAATGTCTCACACCAGAGGCTAAGAGAAATGAAAGCACGGCACCTACTCCAGCGCTGGCATGATTGTCCTGGTTTATTCCGGACCATAGGGCCACCGGAAAGATCTGCGCTGTCGCTTCCCTTCCGTTTAGTCTCTATTATACACAAAGCATCTAGGCTCTCGTTCATTATATCTATCGGCTCGTTCATCTTGTCTATCAATCCACCTCTCACATTCCACGTGCTTAAACGATACTCAGCTCTGCTCGAGCCACCGGGTTGGATGCTGCCTGGCTGATCCCCCACCCCATCTCCGCAACCTAGATTGGCATTTATGGGATGGATAGGTAGGTATGCATCGCCTAGGGGGGACGCCCTAAACCGCTCCTCGGTGCAGTATTGGTCCTGAATTGCAATACTGGTTTGCTGAATTGGTAGGTTCGCTATGACCACGCTTCTGTTGCCGACAAAATTAAAAATATTTTTCTTATAAACAGTACGAAGGGTAATTCTGAAATTTACAAACTAAATATAATAAACTTTTGACTTCGTCATCCAATTTTTGTTGGATGAAAAGAGAGATAAATGATAATCTAATTATTTTATGGGATTATAGACTACTAGCATCCGCCCGCAACTTCGTTTGCGTTTTCCCGTAGGAATGAAGCATTTTCCCGCGGTAAAAAGTAGCCTATGTTCATCAGGGATAATGTCGGCATCAAATGGTAAAACAATTTTTCAAATCGGTCCAGTAGTTTTGGAGCTTATTCAATACAAACAAACAATCAAATCTTTCCTCTTTATAATATTAGTATAGATTTCGTCATCCAATTTCTGTTTGAAAAAAGAAAGATATCTATCGAAATATTGTAATTATCTGTGCGAATGACTCTTTTTATATCGCTATGGTTGCCAACACTTGCCACTTGCAACACCAGCGGCGTCACTCGGACGTTGTAGACCTTTGGCTTGCGTTGCTGAGCCTGACCCCTGCGTGCATTGCTAAATAAGTAAGCACGTGAACGATGTCACAGCATATTATTAGTATCACACAATTTCTTTGGATTTATTCGCGCGTTCCAATAAAAGTCGCCGAGTTATTTTAGCAGTAATTTCCCTATTGGCCGAAAAACACAAACTTTGGAATCTCGTATGATCAGTAAGTTTATGTCGCTGTTTCGAGCCGAGCCAAGTGTTTTATTGTTTCTCGAACCGTTTTGTTTATGTTACCAAGAAATGTGTAAGTTTACGTCGACTTTGTTTTCAGTAATATAAGAATGAATTAAAAGAAAACCTGGCGAATTACTCAGAGGGTTGCGTATTCCGTACATTCTTTCGTAGGTACGCATTTAGTGTGTCGTCTTCTTCTTCCGGGCGTTACCTCGTTTCCTAAACCTAAGGGTTTACCGAAGATACTATTTTTAAATGAACCGACAGCCGGTCTGTAGGTCTAACCTGCACGATGTTAGTGGGAAAACCATGTATTGCTCAGGTTAGTTTACACGTCTTTTGAAATATAATTTCTTGGACATGCGGGTTTCCTGTGTTCCTTCATCGAGCAAATCATAATTACAAATATCATATGCGCATGCTAGGATTCTAACCAGGGATCGTTGGTTAATAGGCTAGTTCCTGATCCACTGGGCCTATCGCTGTTCAAGAAACATTTAATCTACTTTCGTATACGGATGTGTGTTTAGTGCGCCTGCTCTATTTCAGCTATTTACGCAGCATTATGTCATATGACGATATAGCGTTGTGGAGAAAACCGCTGACATCCGCTCTTTTTATAACATGGATTACAGAGAATACTGAGGTTACTTTTCAATGAAAACATTACGCATCTTTATTATAGTATCGTAGAAATTTAAAGTTGTTTTCATTAGTTACAATTTTATAAGCTGGAGTCAGTTGCCTATACGCCTGCATATAAGCTTGCTATTACTAGAAGCTATATTATTTTAAATTGTATTAAAATTCATAATAAATTGTCAAAAACACTTCTGTCTCAAGTGATTCTGTTCATCCTGTCTGTTACGGATATATTCCCCCAGAAAAAATCTGTAACAGACAGGATGAACAGAATCGCTTGACTTTTATGGTGTATAGCGGAAAGCCCTCATTTAAAGTTCTGGAACCTAACTTGTCGTTTTCTTTTAGCCCTTGATAATTAGTAATATCCAGAATTTAACGATTGGGAGCTGTTATACAAAAAGTTTGTGTTTCTTCATTTCTTACATTAGTTTATTAACTGTTAACTGTTAATACTCTAATCCATCAGTAGGTACATTAATAAACCACTATATCGTATTAAAAATACGTAAAAGCATACAACTTTATAATGCACATTGCAGTGAAACTACTAAAACCAGGTGACCCAGTTGCCAAGCGTGGCACCGTCGAGACGTGGATAATATACTGCAAGCCACATTTTATACTGATGGTTGGGCGACTTGTACTTAAATACATGTACAATAAAGAAGACTTTATACCGTATCAAGTATTTTTTATGTAGCAGTCGACATCAGCAGCAGCTCTAGCTCAGTGGATTAAGAACCAGTCTATTTACCGAACCACGGACCGCAGGTAAATAGACTGGTTCTTAACCAGTCTATTTACCTACGGTCCGTGGTTCGGATTTTAACGTGGGCATGTACCACTAAATTTGTCTTTTCCGATTTATGTACATATTTGGAATTATCACTTGCTGGGCAGTGGAAGAAAACATCGTGAGGAAACTCGCACGTCCAAGAAATCATATTACTAAAGACGTGTGACCTAATTTAAAAAACATCTGATTTTCCCTGTGGATCTGATGGTAGTTGATTCATGTCAAAATCAGTTTCTTCGCCAAATCCTGGGATTAGGCAGCGGATCCTGACAATCCTAATTTGTTAGGTAACGGGATAACGCTAGGAAGAAGAATTTAGAAATCCGTCATATGTCCTGGCTAAAAAACCTCTATGCAACTGCACAATACGCGACTATTTTGATTTCAATGGGTGAAGATGTATTTATTCCTTTTCGATGCTGTGCGATTAGAAGGGAATATAGGTACTAAATAAAGACACAAAAAAAAATGTTCGTGTCCGAATTGCTGATTTGGCGTGCATTCGAGTAATTGAAATGTACATTAAATTTTTTTGTAAATTTTGTTTTGTGACCAGTTAAATACAACCCTTTTAGAAGAGCACTCCTCAGAATTTAACACTATGTATGCAAACCGTACACAAAGAGATACAGTAGGTATCTTTTTAGATTTGTGGACTCAATGCCGTGTGTAGACGTGAACAATATACCAATATACCTGCGTGGAGTATTGCTCGCATCTCTGGGACGGCTCCGCACAGTATCTTCTCGAGGCTCTCGATAGGTTGCAACGACGGGCTATCCGCATAATCGACGACGAAGAGGTCACAAAATACCTAGAACCTCTGCAACTTCGTAGGGACATAGGCTCCCTAAGTACATTTTACCGCCTGTACCATGGTGAGTGCTCTGAAGAACTATTTTCCCTTATCCCACCCTCTCCTTTCCGTCATAGAACTACACGTGCAGGCTTGCGATGTCATCATTCCACTGTTGAGGACATTTGTTCTCGTACTAAAAAGTTCGGCAACTCCTATCTCTGTCGAACTATTAAAAAGTGGAACGCCTTGCCTGCACATGTGTTTCCTCCTTCCTACAATATGGGATCCTTCAAACGAAGCGTGAAGAAGCACCTTGCGGGCCAGCATGGTAGCGTCAACTGACAGGACACCGTAGTCCTTTGTCAGTTGCCGCTGCAATTTGGGCTCCCCTTTTCGCTTACCAACAGGCGAAGAGGAGCCACTATGCTGAGCCAATATATAAAAAAAAAAAAAAAAAAAAAACCATGTGCGGTCGGACTTTAGGCTTGTGTAAAAAAATGCATTGCACCGGGCAGAAGTATTGCTTCGTTCTATTGTTCTTTGATATTGAGTTTTTTAGACCCCAGCTTTACCATGTCCTATGGCTGTGGCAATATGCGGATTCTGGAATTGTAGAGAAAATAGAGCTATATAATGTACTTTTAAAAACTGAAATCATGTTTATCGGTAAATTTAACAAGTTTTCAATCAATCAATGTCAACTTCGGTTTGTGTTCGATTCGTATATCTACTACATTTATGGTGAGCATGAACAAAGGTATATCAGGTGATGTCAGGATCCTTAGAAACCGGCGACCGTGCATGATAAGAGCAATTAATGTTAAAGAAGCGAGTGGGGTGTGGAAGGATTTAGTCATGTGGCATTCAGCTCCCTCTGCCTACCCCACAAGGCATTTAGCGTGAAGTTATAGAGATGGATTGCATTTATTATGGTTTTATTTTTCAAAGTATTGCCTCATGAACTGATTAAGTCAAATTTACTGATTAAGAGCACAGAAGTATGTAGTGACAAATAAACGCTACTCCAAGTCTATAGGAATAAAAATGCAGTTTAAAAATACCAAAAAAGTCGGCATAAACGCCTAATTGGTTTCCGCCGCAATCTATACCTAAGGATTTAGCTAAGATACTGATTTTGTCACTGAGCGACCGCAGTCTGTAGGCCGATTCTACTAAACAACTGCAACTGCACTGCAGCGCGGCGTGTGTCAAAATGCGTACATTTTGACGTTTCGTTAAGCAATCTGACAGCAGCGACGTTAACGAAACAAAATGTACGCATTTTGGCACGCCGCGCTGCAGTGCAGTTCCAGTTTTTTAGTATAATCGGCCTGTTGAGCTCCGAGGAAAAACCAGACCTTTCTTAGGTAAAGTCACTTCTATCGAAATATATTTTTTTGGATGTGGGGGTTTCCTCACGATGTTTTTCTTCACTGCCGAGCATTGATAATTACAAGTACAAGTATGTATACATACAAGCAAGTGATAATTACAAATATGAGTATATAATTATCACTTGCTCGGCTCGGGTGAGATCTCATAGTCCATGGCACTAAACGAGCTATAATGTATTCGACTCAAGACGTTGGGTTTACTAGTAACCATTAATGATTATACTATTCTTAGGAGAATATCTCTAGGAGACATCATCAGATCCTCGTCATTAAGTGTAATATATTCGACTGGTGTGCTTTGCCACCCCCTCCCCGCTTACTAATTCTTGCTAGTAATCTTATTCACTCACAGGAACACATCAACCCTCCGACGGTCTCGTTTTAGGTAGAGGTACTTATCTTTATTCTTTTTTATACAACGTAGGAACCATACAAGCATACGGCCCACTTGATGTAAAGCGGTTACGGTAGCCTATATACGCTTGTAATACATTATCACTCGCGCGATGCCTCCTCTACTGCTAACATAGCAACTCCTTAGGAGCTTACTGGTGACCTCACTCACACGCAGGAATACAACAACCATCTAGGGAGTTGTTATTTGGCTGCGATTTTCTGTGAGGTGGAAGTACTTTCCCAGACTGGCTACTTTGATGCGCTCTACCTCCCCTAAAACATCCAGACGAAGACAAACAGACATGATCATGCACACAAATATTTGTCTTGTGGGGGAATCGAACCCACGAGCGTTTGTGTCAAAGTCGCGTTATTCACGACTGCGTCACAGAGCTCGTCAGAAATTCTCTAGTTAAGCTGCTTCGATGCACTTTTCTTTTGTTAATAAGTCTCATTTGTTACTAACCAGAATGCAACACGTACAGGTGAGGTTGGTTTTGGCCCTACCGATGATAGTAAACCACGTACACACATACACATGCATATCTTGCTTATATTGCACAATATTTCACATTAAATTGACTCTATAAAAATTATGTAAGCACATGCATGCAAATAGGCCGAGTCTATACAGAAACGGAGTAACTACCGGCATCAAGTAGCCAAATGGGTCTCTAAAAATATCCTATGCATTTTATACATCGGTATATATGAGTGGAAAAGTGTCCGTTCGAGATACAATTTAAAGATTAATATGTTTATTTTTAAATTAAATTTTGTGTTGGACTTAAAAAGTACGGGGTCAAGATGTCTTCACTCTATAGATTTACCTATAGAGTGATACAGGCGGAAAAATGAGGAATGTGTAGGAATGTAAAGTGAACATTGTGAAAATGAAGGCTTAGTGCAAACGGATACAGTCAGAATTTTAATTATATATTTGATTTGAAAGGGTTAAAATTGAAAGTAATGTGCTAGAACATTGTTTACATGTTCGTCTATATGTGACGGTTAATCAGAAGATAACTAAATTGCTCTTAGAAATACTTCATTAGCGTTTATTAGCTAATGACAAGTAACATCTAGTATGTAGGTACTAGATTTTTTGGAATGTACGTGGATTTGGAATGTGGTGGAATGGAGTTATATGTATCTATACATATAACTCCAGTGATTGTCAAGAATTATAAAATAAGTGTTGAAAAAAGTTTAAAATGTGACGTAAGAAACATAACATTAAAAATCTTCATTTTTTTTAAATGACTATATAAATATTGCATATATAAATATTTTTTTGGACAGTGCTCAGCTGTTATAAGAATAGGAGGAACATTTTCTTTCGAGCAGTATGTGGAATAGGAGCAAGGGTTCCAGTTATTTTGGATTGAGGCCAAATATGCCTGCAGCAATCCATTTTATCGACAAATGAAAATTACATTTCCTGAACAATTGTTGTTGGGTCAGACTAACAGTGAACCCAGGTTTATTCGCATGTTTTAGTTTTACACTTTCGCTTAAAATTAAATTTAAAGCTATGACTTGTATATAATAAGTAAGAATTTTTGCCTTTACCACCACTGACATCCTAAATAATAAGTAAGAATTTTTGCCTTTACCGCTTTTGGCATCCTTCCAAATTTCACTATGCACGATTATAATTTACTAGTAACTAAAATTAAATAAATACACAATAAAACTAAAACTAAATTACATCAGACATTAAATAATAGGTACCTAATAAATCTAAAAAATAATAACCTAAAATAAATCTAAAAAGTGTGGCCCTCGCGACATTGTACCTACGATACTGGCGGCATTTCCGCGCTGAATCGCAATATTTAGAATTGAACTGAGCGAGAAAGCTGCCAGCTCTTTGGTCACCAGTGACATCGATCAGAAATCTCGCTAGTTCTTTAAAAAGCGACTGCGCGCCTGGACCCACGGACCAAGGGTCTCTACTTCGAAAGGAACAAAGTTGTAGTCGGAGCCAAGACCCCTGTATTTATTTATTTTTAAAAGTTCAGCCACTTGAGCCGCCCAGCCTGTCTTGATGGTAGTGCGATAGAGGTGAAAAGAGGCTAGCGTGTCAACGTAAGTTGCGTCCCACACTAAAACCCTACCCATCTTCAATGGAAATAACGACATCCCGTAGGGTCGCTTACTATCGTCCCTGGCTAGTCCGTTGGGTTCCAGAATAGCTAGAACGTTGACAGAGGCGAAAGTCCGGCGTTGAGGCGGCATGATGGGAGAAACGACCTGTACTTTTTTGACAAGAAAGTCCGTGGTGTCCAAACTGATCGACATCACTAACGCAGGGACATTTGTGTGGAGCGCATATCGGGACTTCCAGCCGCAGACAGACAGCCAGCCTGAGGGTATCAGGTTCGACGAACGTGCCCGTATTAAGCGACGGGTAGGCTTGTAGCCAGTGGCCAGCATTGGTACACTCTGCCGCCCTTAGTCGCGCTTGTTCAAAGTCTGAAGCTCTGTGGAATAAATCATTATATTGAATTTTGCAGATGCCATCGTCCCAGCTCCTTTTGCGAGCTGGGATCTGACGGAAATTTTTGACCCGGGCAGGTAATCGACCAAGCATTTCTTGCATCTGCCAGTCCTGCCGCATCGTAGTTTAAAGTGAATTCCCTCATTTTACCTGTCAGAAGATTAGATCTGTGAACAGACGAGAGAAACGCCGGTAGAGCTACACTGGAAATTTTGCTCAACCCTAAACCACCGTGGCAAATAGGAAGGGAAGCTTGTGACCAAGATTCTTCGCTTAGCTGTTCGTTAAAAATACGTTCTACGGTATATTTTAAAATAGTGCCTAAAGGAGTGAGTAAATTTATATATTTTCAAAAATCGCAGCTACGAAATATATTCGTTAATTTTGGAACGAAAAGACAAAATTTTAAAATGAAAAGACCTGAATGGGATTTAATTTCCAATAGGCGTTCAGATCAAATTTAAAATTTATTATCATATTATTTATAAAATCCTGAAATGCTTCTTGGAAAATCGGAGGCAGAGCGATGTTTTATTAAGAATTTTTATATTAGGAGCCAAATCTTTGAATAATTTTGTCAATGTTTTTATTTCTATTTTGAATATATAGTTATCAAAATTTAGTTCTAGACCGATTGAAATTTATTTTTGATTTCCAACAGGTCAGAGCACTATGTCTAAGTCCCGTCGTCAAAGTATTTTATTTGGATTGTATTATACATATTGTATTTGGATTTTAAATTTTGTATAATCTGATTAATGTCTAGACTAAAGATTGCCGGGCCGAGGGGATCACTTTACACACAACCAACTTCAGAGGATAATATGTTAGTTCGGTACATTAATTTTGTGGGCTCAGAGTAACAGTGTAAAAGATGCAGAGTGCCAGATGTATGTCAGCAATGTCTCTCTATTTACCCAATTAAACGCATTTTTGACATTAGTTTTGAGTAACTGTCAATGTAAGTGTCATTTAAGTAACGAATATTTCTTATTTATGTACTCATATTAGTATAGAATGTGTAGATGATTATTTTCACAAATTTTTTTCATCTCGCTAACCACCTTTAAACTCGATTTTAATATCGAACTTGATGAGTAAAATAAGAGCGGACACACAAACACAACATACGCCCAGATACTAATATCTTACGAGTCGTCTCGATTTCCTTAGTTCGATTCCTGTCCTACGCTGAACTCGAATCGCTCTAAATGCAAATTACCTACTTGACGTGTTGCCATTTCAACTACGTCATGTTTAATATATGAGAGATTTAATGTCATACTTATTGTAGTACATTTGAGGGTAAGATTTTTCTGTACAACATCGAGAGGTAAAGAAGTATACGGGCCACGTTAAGTGGTTACCGCAGCCTGCGACCGCTTGTAACGCAGAAAGTGCTACACTCGCTGCAAAGACAACAACAGCCTGAGTAGTCTGAGGATATTACCAGTAACATCACTCGCTTGCAGGGACAACAACGAAAGTAGTTGTTATTAGGCTTCGGGCTTCTGTGAGGTTAAGGTACTCATTTTTTTGCACCCTACTACTCTTAATTTTTTATTTTTTTTATTTTCGCCCATGAAAATTGAAGACCCACAAAAGAAGGACTAACCCACACATGCGGGTGTGCATTAGTCATTCTTCCGTGAGGGGCACCCTTCGGAACACGGGAGGGAGGAGGTGAAATCTTGCATAAGATACTGTTTCGTGCGAACGAACCTAGTTATGTCAGATTCCTACTGACTAAAACACCCCCTGGGAACGCCTCTGGCCGGGAAGACCTCAAAGGCTCCATCGGATGCGAATGCCCCAGGGGAACGGGACGACGCAAGCGTCACTCTAATCAGAGCATACGCTTAGAAAAGTGCCAACTATCCTCCTGAGGATGTCGACACTAGTACCTAGCTACGCGAAGCGACCAGAAGGGTGCTTATAATTTTAACAGGGTTCAGTAAACACAGACAGGAAGGAAGGAACTAGGAAGTGGATTGAATGTAGGTAGGACTAGGTAGGTACCTATGAGCGAGCAGCGCTCTACTCGGCGCAAGCCGCTAACGACTCGCTAACGGGGCTAGTGATAAGCTACAAAGAGCTTAGAAGTTGTTCATGCTCACAGAGCGCTAAAAGTCGCTCCTGTGGGCTGCGGGCAGCTCTAAGCTTGCCCGCAAGGAGTGAAACCTTCCAGTTGACTCCCTGAATGGCGGTAATTACCGTCTTCAGGTCGTCTCCTAAGGATGGAGATTTAACGCCCTGCTGGGGCGGAAGTGGGGCCGCCTTCGGCGGGTTTGCATTTCGCGGGCCCCATGGTGGGGCCCGCCCGGTCGGTGCCGGGCCCGATTTTGAAAAATCGGGGAAATGTATTGACGATGATATGGGCGGCGGAGCCGCGCGCCTCGGCTTGGGACCCTCTGTTTGTCCCTTAGAGGGCTTGCCAGAGGGCTGGGGTGCACGAGGGCACCCTCTGTAGTTGGCTGTGTGGCCAACTTGGCCGCACAGCACACAGCCGGGAGGAGTGCTAGGGTCGCGAGTGCAATCCCTAGTATGGTGGTCAAGTGGACACTTGACGCACCTGGGCTTGGCCGAACAGTTGACAGCTGCATGACCATACAGCTGGCAACGATGGCACTGCCCCGGAATTCCACGTGAACGTGGAGGCTCGGCCTTGACATTAGAGAGGCCGCACACCGTGAGCTCTCTCTTAAAAATGTCTCGGGCAGTCGAGACGTTCGCTAGTACGATCAGTGCTAGCGGGTAAACCTTCCCATTGCGACTGTGCATCCTGTGCACAGCCTCAACAGGGAAGCCCTGAGCCAGCAGGTCGTCCTTAACGGAGTCGCAGGAGACCTCAGACGGCACTCCGCGTAAGACCGCACGTACTTTGCGCTCACTGGGGAGCGCGTATGTATGAAACGGAATATTTTTGTTAGATAAAAGTCTTGTAAGACTTTTGAAATCATCAATAGACGGTACGTCTATTTTGATTGCAACACCTGTGTTGGTAGCACGGGTGTAATGCACCTTTTGATCGGCGCAAAGCTTCGAAACTTCGACCCACTTGCCTTTTTCACGAAGGAAAACAGGCGGCGGGGCGTTAGCTCGGATCGGAGCGGGGGTGCCGCGCGGGACGGGCTTGCTGGCGGCCTTCTGAGAGGCAGGGGGCGCTTTAAGAGCGCGCGGGGGTGAGGTAGGGGGGGAGAGGGGAGTCCATGTCGAACGACGAGGGAGCTACCTCCATCTCTACCGGAGCAGGAGAGGGCGGGAGAGGTACCTCCTCATCGTGAGACGAAGAGTCACCGGACTTGCCTGTGTCTACTTTTTTGGCGTCCTGTTGACGGCGCAGAAGGCGCCGTATCCGCTTCCTAGCGAATTTGGACGGGACTTTTGAGTATGCTGAGCCACTAGATTCAACAAGTGTGTACGTCGACTCTTGGGAGTCGCCGGTGGAATCGGAGTCCCGCTGGGAAGCGGTCCTCTTTGACGTTGAAGACTTCGTGGATATGGTGTCTGACTTGTCAGCAGCACTTTCTATGGTGTCTATGGTATCTCCCTCGGGAGAGGCGGGGAAGGTGAGACCGAGGTCTTTGAATACATCCCTAGCTAACTCTTGAATGTTGAGGTCGGGTTCTTTACGCAGAATCTGCGCTATTGACTGAACAATGTTCAGGACAAACTGCAGTTGGCTGCTTGGGGTTTGCGCCATATTGGTGAAGTAGACCTCCCTGCCTTGCGGCAGGGGGGCGGGGGGAGTGAAGTTAGACGGGTATCACTAATTTGGATAGCCGTTCAAAAGGACCGTCACCCTTGGCGAAAGCCAAGTGCAACATTCATCTTGTTATAAAAGTCTCCTCTCATCTCTCGAATAGTTACTATTGTAGGGATACTATTGTAGAAATACAAATCGCGGTGTAGGGAGGGGACACCGTGATTTGTATTTCTACTACTACCACTATAACTTCACGCCTTATCCCTTGCGGGGTAGACAGAGAGGACCGAGCGCCTGATGACTCGATCCTTACACACCTCACTCCTTTCTTTAGTTTTCATTGCTCTTTTCATGCACACTCACCGGTTTCTCTCGGATAATTTCCTAGACCACCGATGGCAATTTAATAGTCCTTAGGTTTTGTGAATTAAATGGACTTCTGAATGAATGAAGAGCGCTGATAAGTCGGTGAAAGATAATATCGCGAATAACAGTTAATTATCACCAATGCCATGTATCTCCTTTTAAATATATATATCTCTCTACAAAGCCAACTGATTCGGTTACATTAATTATTGTTCGCGATATTGTCTATCACCGACTCACCAGGGCAATTCATAACGTAACCAAGAATAGAACAACACAAAAGTTCACGAAATTCATTCAATTCACAAAACCAATCAAAAGCGACCGCGTTTCATGAATACACAATCAAAAAAATGTTTTCCTATAGGTATATGACGTCACGGGCGACGGGTGGCCTTCGCGGCCGGTCGTTGACATCCGTACCGTTAGCAAGCAATGCAAATGCTGTTTGGAATGTCAGATTGCATGCAATCATAAATCGTTGCTTGTCATACATCTTTACAAATAAATAACGTTGACTGTTTGTGTATTGTGTGTATATATATAGGTGTATATCTTCCCGCCATATTCCTTGTGGGGTAAGTAGAGTTACGCTGTCCTTACCTCACTCGCCTTATTAATAGTCATAGCGCTTGTCATTCACGATCGCAGGTTCCTAGGGTCCCTCACGTCACCTTTTGATAAAACACGACCAATCTGGTTACGGTGGGTGAATCTTGGTCTTCCTCGGCTTCCACATCCTTCCACTTCCGCATTGTATATCTGTTTCGACATTCTTTACATATAAAAAACTATATGTCTGTATGCTCCGGCTAATATACGAAACGGCTGGACCTTATTTTGACGGGACAAATAGCTGATGTTATAAGACTTATAAGGAACAACTTAGGCTATTTTAGAAAAATAATCTGGGTTGGTTTCGTGGGAATAAAATAAAACTCATGAAAATTGTGACAAATTAGTTTTTCTAAGACGTAGGTACATTTTGATAAATATTAATGTTGTCCGCGGCTTCCCCCACTCCCCTGTCAGTGGTCATCAGTGTTACTTTTGAGCCGGCTAATACTAAACTTTAATATGCTTCATATCATCACGCTTCTTCATATTTTTGATGTACATCATTGGGGTCATACAAGCATAGGGTACACCTGGTTTAGATTGGTTACCGTAGCCAATTTTGTATCGTAGCACTAAGTATCACTCGTGCGATGGCACCACTTCTGCTAACAATGCAACTGTAACTGTGAGCTTACTGTAGACCTCAATCACACGCAGGAACACGACAGCCCAACAGGGAGTTGTGTCGGGACACACAGGCTTTCTGATAAGCCTCAAACTTCATCGTAAATCTGCTCCAGTACCAACATATATAAGTACTCTACATATACATTCATTCGTTCAGATCAGCCGAAGGACATCCACTGCTGGACATAGGATTATACTATGACATAGGCCTCCCCCTTACACACACACACACACACACACACACGCTCATACATACATTATCTGTTACATTTGTTACATCGTGACGAATATTTGCCGGCAAGTTGAAAGAAAGTTTTGCTGAGCAAGTTTTTTTCAGCAAATTCATCTGGGAAGTTGGCGTTATACTCAGACAGTAAGGACTACTACCAAGTTGGCTACAGATAGCGGCCGTAAATTTCACTTCGGCAGAAATAAATGCAAAGTGTACAATGGTCGTCGAGTTGCCATTAGGTTGATCGCACCTGACTTACTGCAACTAAATGCTGTGCAACCCATCGCTGTCGGGGTAGGCGTATTATGACGACCCGTATAGTACCACAGACGTTTTTCTTTGTCGTTTTTGACAGTCAAATGAGGGATGCAGGAAATGTTATTTATGGGGGGGGGGGGGGGGGTCTAAATACTGTAGCCACCTTTGGGCGGGAGCACCTGGACACTAGCTTGGAACTCTGTGCAGAGACGGGCTGTGAGTATCGTCGATGATCCTGAACTCACACACGGCATTGAGCCCTTGAGTTTGAGAAGAGACTTTGCCGCCCTTTGTGTGTTCTACCGATTGTATAATGGGTTGTGCTCTGAGGAGTTGTGTTCGACATTATGCCAACAGCCTCGTTTTACAATCGAACAGCTCGCCGACGGCTGGTAGTTCATCCTCATACACTGAAACCGCAATGGTCGCGTACTATGCGGTTCCAGTGATGTTTTCTACCAAGAACTATTAAGTTGTTAAGCGAGTGAAGTATGTAAGGATCGAGTCACGTGGTGCTCGGTTCTCTCTGCCTACCCCCAAATGATTTGGTGTGAAGTTATGGATAGATAACTATTAAGTTGTGGAATGAGCTCCTTGCCGGGCTTTTGCCCACGGGACTACAATATACGTTCTTCAAGAAAGGCGTGAAGAGGTACTTACAGATTCAGCAACGCAAGAGTGGCACCCCTGGTGTTGCAAATGTCCATAGGCTATGGTAACTGCTTACCATCAGACGGGCCGTGTGCTTGTTTTCCACCTTGGCGGTATAGAAAAAAAGCATTGCTAACCACTCCGCTCAGCTCATCATGCTAGTGCTCCAAGCACAAATCAATAAACCACTTGACCGCGCAAGACTGCACCCCACGCTCATAAATACGTTGTGTTTTAGCGCCTAAATATTTCTACGATTCAATTCTACTGAGCAATGGGGGAATATTTGCAGAGCTGCGTTAGCCAGCGAAGCTTTATAACCGAGGAAATTGTCTTTTTTGCAGTTTTGCAGTTTTCGACTGTTACACGTGTAACAGTCTTTCAGTTCTCGTGGTAGTAGTAGTACTCCTTCAGTTTTGAAGCTAGAGAGCTGATTGTTCGACGTGAATGTACCTTAAGTATTGTAGATTCCCCTAAAATATATTAAATTTCGATTAGCTCAATAAAGGATATCGATAAGTGATGTTATCGCCCGAAAAACCGTTCCAATACAAAGTCTATTGGAGCGCGTATGGCGAGCTCATTTTAAGTTTTGCAAATTTATATTCCAGGTCAAATTAATTGTCAAAGTATTTATTGACACAAGGGTCAGGGTTAGCAGCTCTGCTTACGCAGCTTGCTGTTATTTACTTATTGTGCAAAAGCAGCTCTGCCAATGCGCCGCAGGCCCAGCTCCCCTAGTTTAGGCCGACATAGTGCCACAATGTTGATCCAAACTAGCCAATAAGAGCGTTCTACTTTACCCTCCGACCCGTAGCGCTGAAATGAGTTACTATGCAAAATCGGTCTCATTGGTTCTCATTAGGTTACTTCCTTCATGGCTCCAAGCCTACCTTTTCAGGAACACAGTTCCTATATGAAATCTATATGTTTGTCTGTGTATTTGTCTGTCGCTTTTTTTTTCGAATATTCGAATTTTGGCTTCAGATTCGGATTCAGCATAAAAAAAGTAGAATAGGAATGTTCAGGAACACCGTTCCTATCTCTTAAGGAACATGGTCAAAATGGCCGACAAATAAAAAAAAAATTGAATTGTTATATAATTGACGGGCCAAGGTGTTCCTCTGGCAATGCAACCTTGCGCATTCTCAACTGGTTACTCTTCCAATGTAATTTAATAGTCACATTGTTTGCTGTTGTAGATATTTTTTGACTTCGGATTGAATATTTTTTGACTTCGGATTGAATATTTTTTGACTTAGTGTTGACTTCGAACGCCACTGGAGGGGCAGATAATTGATCGAGGTACTTCTTGTATTGGTACATAATTTGTCAATGTTTATTTTGTACACTCAGCCCATTTCAGTAAAAAAGGGTATCTAAAGTTTCACCATTTAACAGCTTAATTGTTAAACATACAAAGATATCGAGGTACAAATTCGTTTGAAGCTAATTTGGCGTGAATTTGCTCAATTGAAGCTTTTATTTATGTTTCATCAATCGTTAACCCACGCATATTATGCTGCTAAAGAGAATAACAGTTGCGCGATATTTAATACCTATATTATAAACTAGCGACCCGCCCGGCTTCACACGGGTAGTAAAGCATATTATGCTTCCACAATCCCAAGCTGCGTCTGTCGAGCCCATCTTTTACCTCCAAATTATAAAGAAGAACTTTAAAATATCACTACTTTCTAATCGTGTAATTTGGTGATGTTTCGTAATTAATTAGTTACCTATTCTTCCATTTCAGGTATGTACGATTAATGCCGAGACAATGCGTTGTAAGTAAGTTAAGTATGAACTGACGGCCCTAACAGTTAAGCTTAAAATGGTAAATGTTTTTAATACACTAGTAGAATAGAGTAGAGAATGTAAGGCATTGATTTAGTTTCGAGTACCAATGCATCAAGTGACGATGAAGCTTACGTAAGAAATTTTACTTTCGGGTGACTGCAAGTATATGACCGACCTAATGTAAAGTGGTTGCCACAGTCTATGAACGCTTACAATACAGGGAGTGTCGTCGGCGAGTTGCCATCTCTGCTGCTAATACAGCATCTTCTTAAGAGCTTATTGGTAACCTCACTCATTCGCAGGAAAACAATAGCCTACAGGGACTTGATATTTGGTTGAGGTTTTCTATGAGATGGAGATACTTCTCCATTCTGCTGTGATGCGCCCTGCTCTTTTGAAAATATTCATTCTATTTTATCAGCGTTTCTAAAACTTGTCTAAATCAAAGTATAATAATGAATATGTTTATTCATTAGTGTTTTTGTATAATATATTGTGTATTACGATCGAGGTCACCTTTTAAGTATACAAAAATGTTAAAAGACTGCAATCTGTATATATTTATATGTGTACCTATTGTATCAAGCAAGAGTGAATGGTGATGTCGGGAGGGCCGCCCTAGACGCACATATATAGATTAAATTGGTGATGTGTTGAAAAAGGGCCAAATCAAAAGTGCCCAAAACCAAAGAGCGTGCATGAAGAGGTTGATGAGTGTAGAAGAAGCGAGAGCGGTATGCTTGGATCGGTGCACCTGGCGTTCTATAGTCTCTGCCTACCCCAATGGGAGACAGGCGTGATGATATGTATGTATGTACCTATTATAATTGACATCAAAATTCTCGTACTGAAAACGCCTAATTATGTTTTTGCTACCCTTACTGACACTGCATTTAGTACATAAACGTCATAATTTTTTTTTATGCCTCTTTTAATAAACTTTAAAATGGCGGACAGAAGAACAATAGAAAATGGTAGGATGTCGTTTTTCCTTTTTATTTTTCTATTTTTAAAAGGTAATCTTCTTAATTGTATCAACACCAGCTAGATACAAACATTACAACCAAAGTGATTTTACAGCAACATTTTACTTATCTATCTATAACTTCACGCCAAAGCCCTTGCGGGGTAGGCAGAGTGAACCGAGCGCCACGTGAACATTCATTGCTCTTCTCATACACGCTAGCCGATTTCTAAGGCTCCTGACGTCACTTTTTGATAGAACACGACCAATTTGGTCATGGTAGTTAAGTATTGGCCTTCCTCAGCTCCTACATACTTCCACTTTTGCGTTTTATATCTGCTTAATTCTTTCATCCTGCGTTCTTTCTACATGTCCAAACCAACGGAGCCTGGCTCTTCTTATTTTGACACCGACGCTCTCTTTCAGACCAACATCACCTAACATCATCATTGCGAATATGGTCTACTAGCGTTACGCCACAAATTTTGCGCAACGCTCGCATTTTGAGCGCGTTTATCTTACTTTCATGCTCTCTCTGCCATACACAGCTCTCGCTTCCATAAGTAAGCGTTGGGTATAGCATTGTATTGTGCATAGCGAGCTGTACCTTCTGGCTCAAATTTTTACAGCCAAGAAGTTTTCCCAACGCTCCATTCAACTATTCCCACCACTCACTCGTCTTTCCACATCAGCGGTGTACCTTCCATCCCTGCTAAAAGCGCTTACTTATAAAATGTACCTATATATAATAGATATAAAGGCTAACAATGAGACACACTATCTAGCTTATGCCAAGCCATATCTTTATATAAACAATGCGGAAAAATGTGTACAACCTTTTAAACAACTGGACCAATTTTGATGATTTTTGTTTATGTGTCTGGATGATTTAGACTCATTATTGTTAGGTGGCGTTGGAAACGGTTTACAGCTTTTCTTCTTCTTCTCAGACCAAGACAACATCTTTCGGGTACGCAAGTGTACATATATAAATGAAATAAATAAATGAAACGTTTATACTCTTCTCACAAAGGTTAAAGATCAAATACACATAGAATTTATAAGAAAACCATAATAGATACGGAGGTCCGTGCTAGGTTTGGAACCTGTATTACAGATCTCCAAGCTCACTGCCGATTAGATTTGGATAAGATCGACTGCCATCGGAACTCTACAACCTATAGGGGAAACCAGGCCTTTCTTTTAGTTAGATACGTCTATCGAAATATAATATCTTGGATGTGCGGGTTTCCTCACGATGTTTTCTTAATATGTATTCAAATCCGAAAACATCAATTTAGTCGTGCATGCCAGGATTTGTACCGGGCCCTTGTGACCGCGACGTCTAAAACGCAAAATGCCTATATAGCATAATAGAGCACGTACTGCCTGGAACGTGGTATGTCTAAAAAGTAAAATACCTAAGTAGCGATATTTCTGAAGCGCATATTGCTTGTATCGTATAATATATAAAACGCAAAATGTCTAAAACAGTCGTAAGATCCAAAACTCGTAACGTTTAAAATACCTAAAACGAAAAATGTCAAGGAACTGATAACGTCTAAAACACAATGTCGTAAAATGGTTTCAATAATTTATTAAAAAAATAAAATATAAGTTTCTTTAACTTAGAAAATGCGTATCCTACGGACAAACAAAATAATTAACTCAAATTCCTATTATTTTATACTCGTAGGTTTCCTAAGCTAAGAAACCTCTCAAATCGTACTCAAGCAAACAAACTTCGTAAAATGGCGTAATTTTGCAATTCTCTTAAATTATTTCTGCCAGTTTTGAAAACTTGGGACGTAAGTTACAATTTTACCGGTAAATTAAAAAAATGTATGTACAATACACGAAAATATAATCATTAATATTCTAGACAAATGATTTTCAGGCGTTACGTTGTTTATATAATGTAAGTTTAAATATTTAGGTCAATTGCTTTTTGGATGTCGAGTCTTAGACATTTTGCTGTTGCGGCAAATTGCTTTTTGGACATTTTGCTACATAGGCATTTTGCGTTTTAGACATCGCGCTCACGGACTATTTGATCAACAGACCGGTTCTTTGTCCACTGGGCTATCATTGCTTTGGTGCTAAAGTAACTATTACTGGCTATTCCACCACCGAGCTTGTCAATACAAATGGAGGTAAAATCTTCTAAATCCGATTTAAGATTTGTTTAACATAAGCCTTTGCACAGACAGATGTATTTGCATTTTCTGATTACAAGTCTCTGATTTACCATTTAACCAACGTATAAACCGTCTAAATTCTAAACGTGTTAAATAGAGTCTGAACTTAGTCCAACTTTATCTACGCGTCGTCTCTTTTCACTCAATTAGTGTTTCTCTAAATTAAACGCCCGACACATTTGCATTTCTATGCATTGTAGGTAGTCTAAGCAGTGTACAGTTGACAGCAATGTTTATAGAAGTAAAACTTTATGATAAGCTCGATGGCGGAGAGGTTAGTAATGCTTCTGGTATTAAACCAAGGTTTTCTCTAATGCATGAAGAAAATAACCTGTAGATAGCCGTTGAGACCGATATTAGGTACGTAGTAGCTCAATTCACCGCTACGGTACGGGGGGCAAAGTAGAACGCGCAGCTCTTATTGGCTAGTTCGCAGAACAACATCGCGGTATTTATCGGCTTATTGGTTAAAATATTCTCCCATTGGTCAGTAGGACCGAAACTTTTTACTTAAAATCGAATTCTAAAACAACAACATTTTTGTGAGTGCGGAGTGTGTCTTCATGCGTCTTCAAGCGGTTTATTGATTTGTGCCTTAATGGGTTTTTCTAATATTACGTTGCATATGACGACGGTAAAATTTAGTAACGGTAATATATGTTTAGTACCTAACTAATAAGAGAAACATTTAGGTAGATAAACCCAAGTTCTAGAAAAGATTTTCCTGTTCAATTCAACAAGTATTAGTTTCGTGCAGTACAACCAACCTGATGTAAAAGTGGTAGCTATGCCGCTGCCAACACAGCAACTCCTTCGTTTTGTAATTACCTTCCAAAGAGTTATTATTTGGCTGCGGTCTTCTCTGTGGTGGAGGTACTGCCCCAGTCAGCTCAGACAATCCCTACTCTCTTTTCAGAATCTTTCATTCGTTCGTTAAATAAGTGGAGGTCTCAGTAGGAGGTTGGTTTGTCTCTATAGATAGGAAACTTCTCAGTTCTCTCTGTCTACATTGTAAAGGAGTTGGCGTGAAGATATCGATATAAATAAAAACCAATGTAAATTCTAAAACGGCGGGACCGAAACTGATGATATTTTTGGGCTATCTTTAGATTAGCCCAGCGGGTGATCTTGTGAAGTTTAATAGCAATCGGATAGGAGCGTCCGAAGCCGGGGCCGCTCTAATGTAGATTTCAATTTAGTTCAGTGATTCATAGCCTTTCAGTGATGATGGTAAGGGACCATTTGACAAAATTTCTGTCCTGGCCGTTCAACAATTTGAGTGCACAGTAAATTTAGTGAATGAAGGTTGCTCTAAATAAAAGAAAACGCATAAAATTTTTCCAAATCTATTTTTTTTACGAAAATTAGACTACAAAGTATATTATTTTAATGCGAGTTTTGTGATTGTATACTCTTTACTAATTTCTAAATCCTTGGTTCAGTGCTGGCCAAAGCCAAATACATGATTGCCAAAAGAATTGCTTCCCGGACCACTTCGGATGCTTGAGTGGACCACCAATGGTCCGCGGATCATTGGTTAAGAACTACTGAATTAGATGATGATGAAACTCTTATAGAACTTAAAATGAAAGCAACGTTTCATCAACTTTATTTAACTACATGTTAGACATAACCGAATACTACAAACTATCCATTTTAAATTGTTTACTCCATTTTACCCACATCAAGTGTGCACCGTACCGTCAACTGCATAAAGCTATTGTTACTGCAGAGTGCAAACAATAGATTAGGCAAAGAGAAATAAATACCACAGTACATCAGATTTAACATGAAAACTGCGTAACTATTCCTATGTATAACATCATTTAAACTTTATGTATAGGTACAGGTAATCTGGGGTTTATAGCAATAGCAGGATGAATGATAACTTCTTCCTAGCGTTATTGCGTTTCTAACATTCCTTGATGATTTATTTTGCAAAGATATGTATATATATATATATTTGTCATAGAGCTACTCCCATCAGACCTCCATAACCCAGAGGAAGAACTAGGGTTTCCGGTTTCATCACGAAGTTTTCATTCAACGCAAATTAAGGGGTAATTACAAATCCTACTATTATCCTACTAATATTATAAATGCGAAAGTTTGTATGTATGGATGGATGTTTGTTCCTCTTTCACGCTTAAACGGCTGAACGGCTTTGAATGAAATTTGGCACGTAGATAGATTATGATCTGGATTAACACATAGGCTACGATATTTGACTCCACGCGGGCGGAGCCGCGGGCAGCAGCTAGTAATATTATAAATGTGAGAGTACGGATGTTTGGATGTTTGTTCCGTTTTCACGCATCAACGCGGATGAAATTTGATAGGTAGATAGATGAGGTACTGGATTAACACATAGGCTACTTTTTATCCCGGTAATGTGTTCCTGTGGGATGACCCTTCGCGAAGACCCTGCTTTACCCAGAGATTCCATGTGCTCACCGAAAGTAATCGGTCTTATAATATCGTCTACAGAAGCATATTGTAATTGAAATAGTTGCTTAGGATTATGATATCAACTACGATTATCGAATTAACCACTGAACGGATTTGATTTTCTGGAAACATTTATAACAAAAATAGCTATCCTACAGGAGTAGGATAGCTGTTTTTGTATAGAAATTGTTTATGTGACGCATAAATTGATAAATTGAAACATGTGTCTCTTTTATCCGGACAAATTGCGCGGCTCCTGTGGAATAGATCTAGCGCGTAGAGAGTCGTAGAATTCATAGTCATGAAGTCCAAATGTCTTAGCGGGATTCTTAATATTATAAATGTAAAAGTGTATTTATTTGTCGGTTAGTCCTTTTTTTTTTCAAATCAAAACGGAGCGACGGAGTGCTGTGTTTTATTTTTGCATGGAGATTTATTTTGTACTACTTTTACAGCGGCAACATATCTTACTTACACAGAAAAACACGCTTTGTTTCCTATTGACCACGCGGGCGCAGCCGCGGGTAACAGCTAGTATGTACATAAATCCGAAAAGACGAAATTAGTGGTACTCGTACATACCCACGCCAGTATTTGAACCAGGAGCGATTGGTTAATAGTTGATTCTTTATCTACTGGGCTATCACTGCTCTTTGCATGGTGAATGGTAACATTAGTAAAAATTAAAATACACATACTGAATGGCCTTTGAAGAAAAAATAATTCACATTCCGTTTTTCTTTTATAGACACAATAAAAAATGTCGTTTAGATTAGAACGCATACAACGGTAATATATATAGTCTAGGGAGACTAATATTAATGTACCACATCCAAATTAGTCGAGTTTTATCAGGTGATGACATAAGCCCTACAAACCTAGCGAGCATAGGTACGTGAAAAGAGCGATGAACGTTAAAATCACTTGCTCATCGATGAAGGAAAATAACGTAAGGAAACCAGCACGTCCAAGAAATTATATTTGAAATGACGTGTGAGTTACAGACAACAGACTAACAAAGATGTTTTCCTTTTAGATTGTGGAGATCTCACGGCAGTCGTTGCCATGTCATAATTAGCATCTTCTCAAAATCTTTAGGTTTAGCTTAGGCAATCCCAATGGACCGGCATAACGCTAGGAAGAAGAAGATATATACATATATCTGTGTATTCAGTATCAAGCGTGCAAACTCCCTTCACAACGGAACATAGCTAGACTGACAAACATAGCTATGTAGTGTAACACAGGTCTGGTGGCCTTGTGAACAATCGCCTTGTTTTCTATTTAGTATTCAATTGTGTACACATTTTGTTGGGTTCGTCTGACATTAACACCTATTGTATTCGTTTTTGTAGTTCCGTGCCTGAACGGTAAAACAGGAACTATTGCTGTCACTCTGTTGACTGTATTTAGCTCGGATTATAAGTTACACATCTGAAATGTGGATATTTTTTTGTAAAATAGTGACTTCGAAGTGCGCACTTAGTTATAATTTATTCGAGGCAATTTTAATGCGAGGTATGCAATAATATTGTATTAAAAAGAAGGTATGGAACATAAAAAGTCGCCGACAATACTTTTTTACCCTACTTGGGTATCCATTACATATAAGGTATATACTTCATTTGTAAATCTAACAAATTCGAAATACTGGCCGAAGTGAAAATACACATTCGGACATGTCTCGGAGTAATCAAGCTCTCTGGCCCTTATGAAGAAGGGCCGAGAGGCTACGACATTCAAAAGAGTGACAACGGATTAAATGAAACAAATAAGCAAATCCAAAGGATGGTACGGCGAGACTATCGCGTTATCAATACTAAACGCATTGAGGACGCGATAACCTGTAACAGAGGGCTGAGATTCATTTCTCGGCCTTCCGGTCTTAGAGACTTTGTTGGTTCACAGCCATATATACCAAGGTAGACAGATTTCATGGCAATTTTACATTGCACACGCACCTGCTTCACAGCACTCCCTGCGCAAGTCCTCCAACCGAGCGTGTTATTATACTACATCGAAAAGATCCCTGATGCTGCGTTAGCATGATGATGGATTTCTCTCAGGGTCGTGGAGGTCTGACGGCAGTCGCTCTTTGTAATCAGCATCTCCGCCAAATTCTTAGACTTAGACTTAGCGGACTCCGCCATTCGTTCATATGGTTCGGACATGTAGAAAGAATCACGAAACAAATATATACACAACAACCCTCTAGCTAGGGCGTTGTTATTTGGCCGCGGTTTTCTGTGATGGAGATACTTCCCCAGACGGGCTTATTTGATGCACCCTACCTCTCTTAAATTGCATTTGATAGCCCAATTCATGAGGAAGGTTATAATGTTATTCAACATTCAGGGAGTTGTATTTGGCTCCGGTTTTCTGTGAGGTGGAAATACTTTCCCACATGAGCTGCTTTGATGTGCCTTATCTCGCTTAAAAACACCAAGACAGACACCGACATGTTCATGCACACAAATGTTTGTCCTCTGTAGGAACCGAACGCAAGATTTTCTATCATTTAGTACTATTTATCCAACATGCGCCTCCGTCAGTATGTCTTCATGTACGTATACCTATATACGTATTAAGTACAAGTGTGCGAGATTGTGTCAGCTGCTTCTAATTGGTCTATCAACACGAAAATACAAATTTGAGCGTAGTTCTGATGATAATACAATAATGTATTGGGTACCATTAAGTTAGTTAGATGACGGAGGGCGGAAGTTAAATCTGTGTAATGGATCTAAAGAAGCCGTATTACAACCATTTCTAATTGTTGTAACATCATGAAACTTAATATTATTTAGCGATGTTTTGATAATAAATGCCTGGGCGACCAAACTTCTCACGGCGTTTATTTTTTTTTTGTATATATACATTCATATCATCACGCCTGTCTCCCATTGGGGTAGGCAGAGACTATGGAACGCCAGGTGCACCGATCCAAACATAACTCTCTCAACGTGTATGCTCTTCGGTTTTGGGTGCAAGGGATTTAGCGTGAACTTGTAGATGACACATAATATAGTTGGCTGGTTGTTTCCTGAGGTACCCAGTAGTGATAGCCCAGTGGATAAAGAACCGGGCTATTGACCAACTAGTCCTCGGTTCAGATCCTGGCATGTACCACTAAGTTTGTGTTTTCGGATTTATGTACTGCTAGCTATCCGCCCCGGCATTGCACGGGTGATATGATCGCTACCAAACTTCACAGGATCACCTGCTGGGTTAACCTGAAGATTCACTGAAAATTTCATCAAAATCTGCCCACCCGTTTTTGATTCCATAGAGGACATACAGACAAACATTCATTATTATATATATAGGTATTTGTAATTCTCACTTGCTCGGCGGTGAAGGAAAACATCGTGAGGAAACCTGCAATTTCTGTGTGCGCAGGTCTAATTTTGGCGACGGCTTATTTCTTGTATTTTACGTTGTTTTTTTTTGTTGTACTGATTCTTGACTCATTATTACACGTGTAATCAGTTATATCAATAATTAAATTTGGACGTATTCATGAACTTATGTGTCTGTAATATTTCCAAAACCGACTCGTCTCAATTATTATTCCTTACATAGCGTGACTGGTATCTGGGTAATTTGACAATCACCGTCTTGATACGAGTTACGATATGACTCGATGCAACCTCTAGCGTTTCAATAATAAATACTTACAGAAAGATCTCTTCATATATTAATATCTGTGAAAATATACTTAGTTGGTCTGAAAAAGTGTCGATGTTAAGATAAGAAAAGTTCGGTTGGTTCGGACGTGTAGAAAGAATGCAGTAGGAAAGAATGACGAAATAGATATACAATGCGAAAGAGGAAGGATGCAGCCGGAAGATCAAGACTCATCTATCATGGCAAATAAATCGTGTTTTATCAGAAGGTGATGTCAGGAACCCTAGGAACCGGCGAGCGGGCATGGCAAGAGCTATGAATGTTAGAGAAGCAAGTGAAGTGTATAATCACCGCGTCTTATGGCGCTCGGTTCTGTCTCCCTACCCCGCAAGGGACCTGGCGTGAAGATATACATACATACTTGAAAGTATAGTTAGAAAACGGGATATCACTAGGAAGAAGATAGCTGTAGACGTTCTGTATATATTTATATTTTGATTTTAATGTGATCCCCAATCATATTGAATCTATGCCCCTTCGTGCCGTAAGCAAATTAAGTTTTTAGAGTCCCGTACCGAACAAAAATATGTGTTTTCCCGGTTTTCTCGGTTTTACCCCAATAGCGCTATTAGAATCTCAATTGATTTTGTAAAATTGTAATATTGATAAACCATAAAATATTTGACACTACTCGGGTGGCAAAAAGCGTGCGTCGCGCGTGGTGCTAAACGGCTACACTTGTGCCATTTTACTAATCACACAGCGGGGATACAAGTCTCCCTTCGACCAAAGGAGTTTAAAGCATAGGTAACCCCCACGCTGCTCAACTGTAGATTGGCGGAGGCCAGTGATTTCAAACCGCCCGAAGGCTACAGACTTAGCTTAACGACTGTCATCTATTGACAACTTAACGTGCCCTCCGAAACCGGAAAAGCTCGAGATAGATAACGTTGTCATTGAGCTCTCAAAAAAAAAGATCTCACTAGTAGAAAATTAACAAAATACTAGGGAATTATCGTTTAGCTGCAGTCATCTGTAATATGTACCTACAGGTACTTTTCCAGTTGAGTTCTGCTTGTGTGTGCCACAACGAACGAAGCCACGAATACTATATTGAACCCTTACGACTTCAATCCGATGCACATTTTGTTTGTTTTCCCCGTTGTTTTTTCCATTTTCCATTAAAAACTCGCAACAATTACCCATGTCAGTCCTCGTGCCCTAGTTTCAAAATGTCTTCAGAAAATGTATCCGTCTTTATGTAATATGGTTTACCGACTTTGCGTCATTACTGGGGGAGTTTCTTGGAAGTTTTTATATTTTGTTTACCCAATATAGAATAGAACATCTGATGTGATATTAAAATTTTCCCTTCGGAAAAGGCAATATAAAATGACATGAAATATGTTGAGTGGGAAAACAGCTTCCGACTCGCCTGATAAGATGTGAAGCGGTTACCGTAACCTATGATCCCATTGCATTATAAGGAGTCCAGGGTAGAGCACCCGATTTGACACCCTCTCTGCTACCGCAGCAGCTATACATTGTAAACGTTTCCGTACAAATCACACAGCGAAATTCAGTACCAATCCATGCAAAGCTGTTACACAGTTGTTGTTGTACAGTTATCATGTAGACAACGGGCTGCATTGATGCGCTCTACCTCTCTTAAAAACTCCCAAACGAAGACCAACAGACATATTCATGCACACAAATGTTTGTCGTGTGTGGGAATCGAACCTACGAGCGTTGGTGTTAAATTAGTATTACTTTAAAATACCCACCAAGACAAAAATACATGTTCGTGCAATCAAATGTTTGACGAGCTCGGTGGCGCAGTGGTGAAACGCGCTGTTACGCTACTTCGACACCAACGCTCGTGGGTTCCATTTCCACACAATACAAACATTTGTGTGCATGCACATGTCTGTTTGTCTTGCTCTGGGTATTTTCTATATATAATAAGTGTGTATTTACAAAAAAAAAAATTACGTATGTTTATCAGTTGTCTAGTACCCATAACACAAGCTTCGCTTACTTTGGGACTAGGTGGCGATGTGTAATTTGTCCGACAACGCATTAAATGTTTGTCTAGCTAGATGGCAATCGAACCCACGAGCGTTGGTGTTAAAACAGCATTGCCATCTACTCCGCCACCGGGGTCGTCAAAAGTTGTTCGTCATTAGTTTTCTAGCTGTTAAAAAAATATCAAACTTCTTGCAGCAGTACCTAGTTAAGATCTACTTATCAATAGATAAAATTTCGCATCACATAGTTTTAAGTTAATAGTTAAACTTTACTAAATCTTTCAGCTATATAACCTATTGCATTTGCAGTCTAATACACTCAAATAAAACTGATTATTAAGATATATTTTTAAACTATTTTTTTTTTGTATACGGCTAATCAAGCATACACCTCACCTTAAGTATTCAACGTAGTCTATAAACGCTCACAATTGACGCGTGACTTGCGTTGCTACCCGCGATGCAAACTCAGAATCTTCTCAGGTGCTTCCTAATGGTCTAACTCGCATTAATTAAATCCAGGAAATTGTTATTTCGCTGCCATTTTCTTTAAGGAGTAACTTTTCCAGTTGGGTTGCTCCTAACAAATAACGCTTTGCCCTATCTTCCTTTTGTTTCGTGCTAGAGCTTTGTGTGCTAATCGGCAATGAATCATGTGTATGTATGGCTTTGGCTATAAATGTGGTTGTGAGCCGTTTATAAATATTTATAATTCATCGTATTTCAACAGAAAATGACAATATTTGTTTCTTCTATAAATGTACTAATATATAGATTTATTTGTTCTTTGTATATCTTTGAGTAGTCATGGTCCAGTGAATAAAGAATCATCCTTTTCAGTGACGGTCCCTGGTTCCTGGCGTAAGCATTTACCACTAAATTCGTGTTTTCGGATATAAGAAGGAGGAACGAATATTTCGTTATTATCGTGAAAAAGTAAAACATCGTTAGGAATACTCACGATGTTTTCTTTTATAATATTATATGTATTATATAATTTTGAGCATCATATTTTAGAATCACATCACCAACTACCATTAGTAGATAGAAATGATGCAGGAGGAAAGTATTACTTAATACTTAAAGAGATACCACGCAAAAGTTATTTGGTACAGGAGCCGAGGAATGTCAAGATTCAGCTACCTTTGTTTTATCAGAAGATGTCAAGGGCCCTAAGAACTGGCGAGCGTGCCTTTAATAAGCTATGAATATTAGGACGCAGGTGAGGTATGTAAGGACAGCATCATGTAGCGCTCAGTTCTCTCTGTCTACGCCACAAGGAACTTGGTGTGAAAATATAGGTAATATAATTGCGATGGAGCTGACTAATACAGACAAAAAGGCGCTCCTAAAAGCTAGTGGAAAGGTAGCTGTTTTCCTGCTGTAATTTACCTTTTATTAGAAATATGCCCACGCACCATCAATGCTCAATCATGCTTATAATTCAGCCTTTACTAAGCAATATAAGGTTTTTATTAAATTTGTCTGCGGAGAAAACATTTCCAATATGAAATAGACACAACATTGTATGAGGTAAGAAACCTCTTTGTATCGGCTCACAAAAGATTTCATCTCAAAGCTTACGTTTTATGACGACCCGAATAGATGGAAAGTTACAGAAATGTACGTATAGCACACGTTACTAACCCGAAACAAATTGAATAATGTGTGCTCCCGGGGTAGGATACAAAACTAGGACCTTAAGGGATGATGGTAGGAACCTATTTGTAGGCACTCGTTTTAAGTTTTCCAGCTAAGCAATCATAAGATACACTAGGTACAATGCTACCTACGACTTACCCGTGTGGCCCTTTGTTTGTCAAGCTTTAACCTTTTTGTTATACAACGTCCGGAGGCATACAAGCATACGGCCCACCTGATGTAAAACGGTTACCGTAGCCTGTGAACGCTTTCAGTACATTAAGTATCACTCACGTAATGCTTCTCCGCTGCTAAAAGAGCAACTCCTTTAGCAAGAATTACTGGTGACTTTACTCACACGCAGAAACACAATAACCCTCCAGGGAGTTGTTATTTAGCTGCGGTTTCCTGTGAGGTAGAGATTCACGAGATGAGCTGCTTTGATGCGCCCTACCTCTCTTAAAAACACGCAGATCAACACGTTCATGCAGACAAACGTTCGCCCTGTGTGGGAATCGAACATACGAGCGTTGGTGTCAAAGTAGTGTTATTAATCATTGCGCCACCGATCTCGTTAATATAACCTAAAACATTTCCGAAATAAATAGTAGCCAAATATTGACCCGGCATCGTCTTAGTGATAAAACTGCTGTATAACAACAAGCATACGGTCTGCCTGATCGTAAACAGTTACCGTACCTACTTGTAACATCAGAGACATTACTCGTGCATTACCGACCCTGTAAAAACTTCGTCACACCTCGTTTGATCATGGGATGACGTCACGAGCATCCCCTTCCAAATTAAAAAGTGATATTACTAATTAACAGACATTTACTAAATTAAAATGGGATCAAATCGGACATTATCAGAACATCATTACAATTGTTCAAATCTATTCAAAACAAAAGCAAAACCTTTTTTCTATTCGGTGAATGAATCTAATATGAACACTGAGCGAACAGTGAAGACAAATAAAGCCTCTAAAATTCATTCTCATATGTTAATACTACGCAACCCATTCCCATATGTTGAGTTACTAAATCGTAATTGAAGTGTTAATTTTAGTAATAAAATATAGGTATAACAGGGCAGTATGAGATAACCGTATTCTCCATCTAACGTTTGTACGCTGCGGTTCCGTTTAGTCGACTTTTGAGAGATTCTACATTTGACAGATTCTATATTTGATTGATTCTACGTTTGACAGATTCTATATTTGATAGATTTAGAAAATCGCGAAAATTGCGCGCTGAATTCTTAAGTGCTTTTCCATACGGCTAGAATAGGGCTAGAATTATTACCACACATTCTTACATTTACTCCCATAATGTCCTGCTATTATTGCATAATCATGCAAGATTAGGACATTTTGAAAATCCTTTGTGTCTAGACAGTTTCGCCGCAAGTTTAATTCGGGATTTTCTTAAATGATAATTTAAAGATTTGTGCCATATACATATATTTTTTTATACAACTTCGGGAAACGAGCATAAAATGGTCATCGAAGTCTATGAACGCTGATATTACGAGATGTGTCACTAGCGCGTTGCGATCTCTGCTGCTAACATTGTAACTCCTTTGGAACATACTGGGAACCTTACACGCTACAACCCGCCAGATAGTTGTTAGTTACCTGCGGTTTTCTATGAGGTCGTACTTTCCCGGCTGTATTGGTTTGATTCGCCATACCTCTCTTCAAAGCAACTGGATCAAGACAAACAGACATGATCATTGCACACCAAATTTGTTCTGTGTGGGAATCGAACCCATGAGGCTCGGTGTAAAAGTAGCCATTGGTAACCATTCAACCTACTCGTCAAAATATCCTCCAATTATTTCATACTGAGCGTGAATGGCATCGGTTATGTATTGCGTTGAAATGTACGTAAATTAAATAATCTAGGATGACCTTAATATGATCTGTCCAGTGGTTGTCAACACATGTTATTGTTTACACATGTTTGAGACTAAACAATCGCTACTTTAGATGCAGACTGTATGTTTGTAAATATTTTTAATGCCTTGATCTCAATAGAATACTTTTCTTTCTTTCTTTATGGTAACGGTCTTTCAAATAAAAAATACATTTGACATTTTTGTGTCCATTACTGACGGAGAAATGGAGTTGTTGAAGTTGAAACAATCTATATATTTATATCAAAGATGAGCCAATGAGGCATATTTATCTAAAACTTTTTTAAGAGAGGTAGGGTGCATCAAAACGACCCGTCTGTGGAAGTATCTCCACGTCACAGAAAACCGCAGCCAAATAACAGGTCCCTGGTGGGATGTTGCGTTCCTGCGAATGAGTGAGTCACCAGTAAACTCCTAAGAAGTAGCTGCATTTAGTAGCAGAGCTGGCATCGCGTTAGTAATACTCGTACTTAATGTGTTTCAAGTGCTCATAGTTACCGCTTTATGGCCAGGCCCTTCCTGGCCCCCTGATGTTGTTAAAAAAAGAACAATTTCGTGTTTATATTGATACTACGTATGTATACTTGCTACACACATGCGCGGGGAACAAAAACTAAGCTGATGTAACGTTTCAAAACATTGTCGGAAACGACAGTCATGTGACGGACAATAAGAAATAAACTTACACCTACTTGTATTGATTTTGATTGACGGATTTTAATTATCATGTTTGTTAGGTTTGATCATATTTTTGCGGTATAAGTTGCTCAGAATCACTTTTAGGGTCAACGCCTGCATGTAGAGCACCCTACTAAAGCGTTATAGCTCATTCATTATGCCGTGAGATAAAGTGTAAACATAGAAAACATAGATTTTTGAACTTACGAATCGGTACACTGAGGCCAAACCTCTTCTACACGCCTTTATATGTTAATAACCGTCTCCTCGTACTTGAAACGATTTTTCATCGGCAAAATAAAGGGAAAGCACTAGTCGGTCCCGTTTCATTCATTTTCACCTAGAACAACGTTTTGATAACAAAATAAATAAACAATTTATGCACATTCCTCACATTGCTAGAACATTCCTTTCATGTGATACTGTTTTTTGACCACACCCGCCATCAAACCAGCCCGACTCATACAAGGGCAAATAACACCTTGGAGAGTTTTTGCGTTCCTGAGAGCGCTTAAACTTACCGCTTAAGCTCCTGTTAGTTAAGAGTTGCTGTGTTAGCAGCGGAGGTGGCTACACGCGTTCTCCTTATTTTGCAAGTGTTAATAACCACTTTACGATAGATGGGCGTCTGCTTTTTTGCTTTCCGACATAGCATAAAAATATATATGCACCTAACAGTTTGTTTATTTTATCCGTCAATCATAGCTGTCAATATCTATATTTGGCTGTCAATTTCGACAATGTTTATCAAGTACATGTGTAATAATTTTGAGGGTATTCAATTTGCAGGCGATAGAGAAAGGGTAAGTGTGTCAAATAATAAACATTGATGCCCCTTGATGTAGCATGTCCATTGATATAGTACGTCAATGTTCAATAATTGATGCCACATCAATTAAAGAGTACTCAACTTATAACTCCTAGTACCTGATAGCTAGCTTGCACTGGAATACGACGTCAGCTTCAGTTACAAACGAACCGTCAACGGAGACGCACGCCCTTATGTCCTCCGAATCGTGACAACCGCGAACTCTTATGAATATTTTTAGTCTACGGAAATCGCGTGTCTAAATAAACCACTGTTTTATTGTACCATCGAATGCATAGAGGAAGTTTATGGATGATTCCTACGTCCGTGGCTTTGTGTTGCATGAGGTGAGTGCGTTTGAAGAAGTTTGTTTATATCAGCTGAGTGAATGTTGACGTTGTTCAAGATGGTTATTTTGCGTGATTTTATACTACGTGTAAATGTGGTAAAATAAGCTTTGCGTCAGTGGAAATCAAGAGGCATCAGTGAAAATAAAAATACATGCGGTGCATTCTCGTACTGGTGGCATGTTTTCTGTGTTGCTAGGTTATTGTTAAATCTGTCCGTAATTAATTTTGATTGTAAGTAGTTTTAATTGTGATTTGATACGCAGTTTTAAATGACTACGGTGATTCGATTATTGTTACGTTAGTGTTTTGAATCAATTTTGTTACTTACGTAACTTATTTGGAACTTGTTCTTGCTGTTGAATTTGCCCACGTAAGATTTGTAAAATTGCCATAAAATTTTGTTACAGTATATAATTGTTGCAATCATACAGAAGACGTATTAATGTATCTACCAGGTCCAGCTACTAGATAGTATTTTAGACATTTAGTTAACTCTATCCGCCTTTTGCACCGACACACCCCTAGACTCTTTTACCTAGATTCCGCATTTAAATTCGAAGTTAATTTTTATCTGAAATTATTCTCAATTTTCGCCCTCTGTTCTCTTTTATATTAATTCTATTTGAAGTTTTCCTGAAGACTACAGGATGCTTAACTTCTACTCTTTCACAGTTAGCGATCATGTTACGTACTTTTATTTTCATTATTTATTTGTATACTGAGTGTCTCTATGTATATTAGGAATTGGATATATAAAATTTCTGAAAAGGTATCCATCTCTTTGTCGTTGTGCCTTGTAGTAAATTTTGTTATGACAAGTTTACGTAAAGATTATACGAAAATAATTGGTGAAACCACATGGTAAAAAGTGTCGTGATAAATTGTATTAAGGCTTATTTGAGATTGATGGTTATTGTTGTGTTTTTGTGAAAACCATCGACGTTATTGCATGGGGGACCAAAATTCGTATACGTCTTGTATCAATCAAATTCCCCCCATTGATAATTCTCGATCAGAATAATATTAATAATAATATCTACAAATATCAGTTGCCATTATAACAACCCTCCATTTTGATAATGGTACTACGGTACGGTCACTTATGTAATTAGTAGCTTCTGCATGCAGCTTCACTCGTAAAAATTACATTATGATAAACTGGTGAAGGAAGAAAGGGCTGAAGAATTTTAATTAATTTGCAAAAAGTCATAAAAAGTTTACAAATAAACAGATGCATACAGGTTGAAGGTCTGCTTTTAAAGATAATTTAAATTATAGCCTACAGTTTTTTTGTGCACGAAGCTGCACATACTTCTGGTGCCTTAAGAACCTCATGAATCTAGAAGAAGTAAAGTATACTATCAGGATTTTATTTTATTTCGTACAGTGGGAGACAGCATACGTCATCATCAGCTACTGATGTGATGAGGGTACCCCATAGACGCATGCAATGCAAGCAGTATTGCAAACGTGCAACCTGAGCATTTCCCTAGCGACCCATTGGCGTCGCGTTTTCATTAAAACAAATTTCATTTATTATTCCTTGGTTATCGCAAATAATATTTAACATAGTTTGACCATGAACATTACCTATGTTAATGTAAGCTTTACTTGCGAATAAAAAAGTCTTAGTTCGTAATAAAAAATAAATGCTAAGAAAGGGCATTATTTAATGTGTAAGGATTTATTTACAAATTTCATTACATTCCAATAATTTATTACTATTTGTTCTAAAGTTACGGGAATATATTATTTGTAATTATCACTTGTTCGGCGGCGAAGGAAAACATCCTGTAAGACCCGCGCCTCCAAAAATTTATATTTTAAAAAACGTGTAATCTACCTAAAGGTCTGGTTTCCCCTCTGGGTTGACTCACAGCTGTCGTTCTATGTCAAAATCAGTATCTTCACCAAATCCTTAGGCTTAGGTGGTGGACCTAGTCAATCCATATCGACGAGCTCGGTGGCGCAGTGGTAAAACGCGTTGTTACGCTACTTTGACACCAACGCTCGTGGGTTCGATTCCCACACAGTACAAACATTTGTGTGCATGAACATGTCTGTTTGTCTTGGTCTGGGTATTTTCTATGTATAATAAGTATGTATTTACAAAAAAAAAATATGTATTTACGTATGTTTATCAGTTGTCTAGTACCCATAACATAAGCTTCGCTTACTTTGGGGCTAGATGGCGCTGTGTAATTTGTCCGACAATATTTATTATTATTATTATATCGATTAGGAAACAAGATAGCGACGTAGATTAAAGTTACGGGAAATTTTATCGTACTATTTATGTATTTCCGTCGCATGAACATGCGAACTAACGCCGGCCGGCACCCACTCACTACGCCTCTACGCCGGTGTAGCCTCTGCATTTGTCTCTGCGTATCCCCACTATCTATAACAAAAACAGTACGGCACGTAAAGGTATTTGGTATTTCGTGAACTAATCAGTGGCGATAGCGGTAGTATAACAACGTAGGATCTATCAAATTATCGGTAAATTTCCACAAAACACACCGAAATTTATTAACAATAATATAACCATTAATTGTTAACAATACTAGTTACCAAAGAGTTCATGTAAGAGAGATCATAATGAATATATCATAATGAGATCATAATAGAATATACTGGTATCATAGACATGACCTCATAATAGAATCTGAAGTTCAGTGGAAGTCCCTCGTCGATTTAAAAGTATTGGACCGACTTAGGTCATTTACTCACTCATTTAAATGCATTACATTATTTATATACAAATTAACATTGCAAATGTTTAATTGTTTATATTTAAACATACAATCAAAAATAAAACAATCAAGCTATTTTTTAATCGACAAATATCTTTCCTTTTGGTCAGACACTAGGTAGGGGAGTCATTTTAACAATGTGAATTTGGTACATTATAAGGTCTCCACGCCTTTTCTTCGAGAGGCTCATAGTTTTGGGTCTTGGAAGAAATATTTTTGCGAATTTACAAGTACGCCAACGATATTGCCGAAACAAGGCAGGGCTCTGATGTGTGTATAAGTAGTTAGTAGGTAGTAGTGCGTATACATAGATACGTACGCTAGTGAAGTCCTTCAAATTATCAAAACGTTGAATTTATTTAATGAATGTGGTGGTTATTAGACTACCATGAGTCATGAAAGTGATATAGCATATAATAGTTCGTAGTAATATCTATAATAAATACATGTTATATAGCGGTTGTCAGGTAATGCAGTTTATTTTTTATCGAGCTGTGCGACAGCAAAAAGATTTTTTCATGCGTATCTGAGTATGGGTATGTGGGCTTTATTATATCCTCGAAGTACCCTAACGGCTGGATGGATTTTAATCAATGAGGTGTCTATCATATCATCTATACCACGCAGAGGTTTGCTTTTATAAAAGCCAAACGGTAAGCGTAAAATCCTAAATGGCAAAAGAGAAAAATCCCAAAGTATCGAGTGGTATATCTATAATATATCGCTGAATAGGTATGTATATCTTCATGTCAGGTCCCTTGAGGGGTAAGACGCGGTGCGGGGTCACTCGCTTCTTTAACATTCATAGCTCTTTCCATACTGCATGCCGCATGGTATAGATAGAGAGATAGGGTTTATGTCTGTCATTATGAAAGAGCTAGTGTAAATGATTTCGAATATATATAATCTATTTGGTTTGCCTTTCGACTAAAAAAATAAAAGAGACTTATATCCTTTTAGCCAGAGGGCGTTCCAGGTAGATTAGGTAGCATTAATACGGCGTGTGTTTTAATTACCAAACTACGGCAAAGGTAAAAGGAAGGGTTATGATTATGATAAGGGGTTTATGATTTTAGCAGTCTATGTATATGGGTGTGTTTGTATTTACGTGTACTTCATCGTAACATCTAAACTATACTTATACGATTGATGGTTGAGACATCAATCCTAATCATCAAATTCGAATGAGTAGTTTATATTTTGCGCTTCCGAGCAGTGGTTAATACTTTGACACAAACGCTCGTGGGTTTGTGTGCATGAACATGTCTCTTTATCTTGGTCTGGGTATTTTATAAAAGAGGTAGGGCGCATCAAATTAGTCTGGTTGGGAAAGTACCTCTATCTCACAGAAAATCGCAAGCAAATAACAATTTCTTGAGGGTTCTTGTGTGCCTACGTGTGAGTGAGGTCACTGGTAAGCTTCTAAAGAATTGCTGTGTTAGCCGCAGAGGTGGCATCGCGCGAGTGATACTTAATGTATTGCAAGCATTCATAGCCTACGGCAACCGCTTTACATTAGGTAGCCGTATACTTGTATACCTCGCGACATTGTATAAAAAAATCTATTTGTTGTACATATATTTTCACGCCAGGTCCCTTGCGGGGTAGGCAGAGAGAATCAAGTGCCATGAGACGCGGTCCTTACGCACCTCATTCGCTTCTTTAACATTCATAGCTCTTTGCATGCTCGCCGGTTCCTAGGGCTCCTGACATCACCTGATAAAACACGACCAATTTGGTCAAGGTAGGTTAGTCTTGGTCATCCTCGGCTCCTACATCCTTCCACTTTCACATTGTACATCGATTTGTTATTTTAGAATAATCCATTTGTTATTAAATCTCCATGTCATGACATAGCGTCTTTACCCATTGAGTTGTATGGCGGTGTTCGTTAATAATATTATATTAAATTAACCGATGACAAATCGCACATATAAATTCTTCAATGGAAATGATGTCACAGTAAAACCACTTTATTATTCACACGTATTATAATTGCTATGAAAAACATCTACTTAGAGAAATATGGATCACGAATCTTATAGCAACCTAGCCCCCCCCCCCCCCCCCCCACTTCGTCCTCCCGCAATTGGAATTTATTCATAATTTCGTGGTTTTTATTTATTATGGATTATGGCATTAATCCTTTTTCTAAAATGAAAGTAGTTTAAGTTACTCATTATACATCAACTACCTGCCAGTGAAAGTCCCGTCTAAATCGGTTCAGCCATTTCGAAGATTGGTCGGAATAAGTAGACAGACATTTTATTTTAAATTAACACGAATGTACACACGGTGCTTACACCGAAAGATTGGTGTAAGCACATGTATATTGCAGGAGTACATTCATATACATTTATTAAAAAGCTGTTATTTGGACATTACAAACAGACACCTGAACTTTATTTAATAGCGTAGATTTCCTCTAAGTATTTAAAAAAGAAATGCAAAATTATTTCCCGTTTATTAAAAGTACAATATTTTATAAACACAAGCGGATTTCGCAGCTGTTGTTTATACGTTGTGTTAAGTGTAAGCAATTTGCGAGTACGATGAGTGTTATTAAATACGAGATTTTGTGTAAATTTTCAATGTATAAATTTTGTTTATATTAATAGTTTTATGATAGCACAAATAGGTAATCTTATTTGGTACAATAAGTTTTAGACATCTGTAATACGGTTGCGTTTTTTTTTAACTCTTTCTCATGTCACCTTGTTTAATTCTGGCAAAGGAGAGGGTGGGACACAACCTTATTTTATACCAGTACCTAAGTTTTTTTATGCAACGTCGGAAATAAGAAGAATATAAAGTAGTTATCGTAGTCTACGAACGGTTGTCACACAATGAATGTCACTCGATCTTTGCCACCTCCGCTGCTAACACAGAATCTCCTCAGGGTGTTGTTATTGGCTGTAGTCCTCTGAGACGGAGCTACTACCCCGTCGGGCTCTTTCGATGCACTCTACCACTCTGTCACATTAGAGAAACGATGGTTAATGTTAAGTCTCGGTAACTAAACTATGCCCATTTTATTATGAAGCTATGGACAGCTCATTCTATCTCTTTCAGATTGACTTGAAACACAACACGTAATAGTTAATTGTCCCTTTCGAACTTATTAGAAACATAACCCCAAACTGAATAATATAATGGACAGAATATATAGTCCACATAATAAATACTGAATATATTGATGAATTTTAAGAGTCTGGCCTGTTTTAAAACAACCCTACTGCGGAAAATTTACAATATGTACGGTAAGAATGGAATAGATGTAAAAGACTTTTGTCTGAAAGAGAGCATCAGTGTTAGATAAGAAATGATATGCTTCATCGATTCGGAGATGTAGAATGAATGCACGAAAGTAGAAAGATGTGAGAGCCGAGAGAGGTCAAGATTCATTTACCACAACCTAATTGATCGTGTGTTATCAAAAGGTAACAGGAGTCCAAGGAAGCGGTGTGCCTGCACGAATAGTGCTATGAGTGTTAAAATAGTGTGTTTGGTTCTTTCTGCCTTACCCCCCCGGACTTAGCAGTAAAATATTGAAAAATACTGATATATTATATATATTTTTCTTTTCGGGCTGTAATGTCCTCAAAGAAAAACCTTTACCTCTGAATTTAGCTTATAAATTATATTACCTACTTAACATAATTTACGACTATACTCTTAGTGACTGAAGTCGGTGTTATTTTTAAGACTTTTTCGTATATCTGAAATGTGTATATATTGATGATGAATTATCATGACGAAATATACCGTAATCTTTGACAACATGTATCCCTTGAATGATAGATGAATTTCGCACAGATAAACACTATTTCTGTCTCCCATTTGTTTCTCTCCTTCTTATCTCTAATCGACGATGGTTCGATTCCCGTACAAGACAAGAATTTGTGTGAATAAACATAATGAGAGAAACAGACGTTTTCTCTTGTTCTGATTATTTATATGTCTGCAATTACAAAAAAGCTTGTTTTTTATACCACTAAGGTGGCAATCAATCATACGGCCTGCCTGATGGTAAACAGTAGCCTATGGACATTTGTTTATTATTATTATTTTTAAGAGAGGTAGTGCGCATCAAAGCAACCCGTCTGGGGAAGTACCTCCACCTCACAGAAAACCGCACCTAAATAACAACTCCCTAGAGGGTTGTTGTGTTCCTGTGTGTGAGTGAGATCACCAGTAAGCTCCTAAGGAGTTGCTGTGTAAGCACAGCAGAGGAGGCATCACGCGAGTGATACTCAATGTATTACACGCGTTAATAGGCTACGGTAACTGCTTTCCATCAGGTGGACCGTATGCTTACATGACTCCTGACGTTGTATTAAAAAAAACGGGTTGCACTCCGGGAGTGCCGGCAGAAGTGAAAACTTGAACATTAACGTTGTGAATTTTGGAATGGTTAGGGATTAATTTCACACGAATTGCTTTATTTATCAGTATAAAAGTACTATCATGTATGTGGTAAAATACAATATTCATTTATTGCACTATCGTACATTATACTATTACAATTATTTTACATTAAAAAGTTTATCTTTTAGAAAAATCAACTTTCATCCATAATTTCAACGACTCTTTCACCATCATCATTACCAGCATCATCATCGCCAATCTCTAAAACTCAAACACACACGCACACTCGTGCAAGCGCCCTGCGCCGCTTAAACCAAACAGCGATGTTGATAAACTACGTTTTACGTTTTCACTTCAAAAATCCTATAGTCGACAAAGGCTGCGGAATCAAATCAAAAATAGACCATGGAACCTGAATTTCGCAGTGGCCCTGAAGACTACTTGATAAAAAGAGTACTGGGAGAGGCTAAAGTTATCCTTTGCAAATAATGCGTATATTTGTCACCGTTTATAAACCAAAACAATTTAAGCGCAAACAGCCGCGTTGGACGTAAAAATTTAGGCTTCAAAGACTATGTACATTCTTTGTTAGAATCATCGTTGTGTTTTTCCTGTAACATTTACATAACATTTCATTATATAATGAAACCGAAAAGGAACCGGCAAGTGTACATGGTAAGAGAACAGAATATTAAGGAACCAAGTGAGATGTGCAAGGGCCAAGTTATGTGACGTTTAGTTCTCTCTGTCTACCCCGCAAGAGTTACAGTAATTATTACATATTTTTCGCTTTCCAACGTTTGTAAAAGCGGGCTTGGGGAGACAGATTCGTCCACATGCTATATTATATTCTTCTCCTACGAACATCTATAGCACATGAATTGACACCGTCCGAATTATATTCAGGAACACCGTTACTATATGAAATCTACATGTTTGTCTGTGCGTTTTTTTCGAATATTCGAATTTTGACTTCAGATTCGGATTCAGCATAAAAAAGTAGAATAGGAATGTTCAGGAACACCGTTCCTATCTCGAACATGGTCAAGATGGGAGACAAATAAAAAAAAAATTGAATTGTTATATAATTGACGAGCCAGGTGTTCTGGCAATGCAAGCTTGCGCATTCTCAACTGGTTTTTATTGAACATTGTGTTGGTAGACGGTCGGTGGGCACCTCATGTAAATTGGTCACTGTATCTTATGAAAGCTTGCAATACAGCAAGTATAGCTTGCGTAGTGCCACCGTTGCTGCTAATATATATTCGTAAACTTACGAGCTTACTAGTAAACTTACTCCCTTATTGGAACACAACAATCCTTCATACTTCCCCAGTCGTTTTGATGTGGCCTTTATTTCTTGCGCTTTATTGCAACATAATGTTTATTTATTGCAACTCTTTTATATGTTTGATACGGAATCCTAAAAGACAATACCTACTTTCTGCGACTATCTTGAGTTTATTTTAAGAGATAATTGTTTTGGCATAATGCGCATCTAAATGTCGCGGTGACAGTCTTAGATATACAACCGTCAGTCTGGCGTTTTGTATCTGGTGTGTTGAGCGTAAATCATTTTAAAATGCATCTTTCTTCATCTATCATCATATCCTGGTAATGTACAACACAACTGCCAAAAATCATTGTATCCAGAAATATATTAGAGTCGGTGAGGAAACAATATCTGTAATTGAAATATGAACAAAACATATACAAAATAATTTATCACTACAAGGCGATGGTGACAGTATAAGTATATTATTTTTTATTAGAATAAGTTATAGCACCGCATTGGTGCAAACTGTAATACCTTATAACTTCACATTATAAAAGCTGCATTCTGAAACTAACTCTGCCTTACTGATGCCTTATTGTTCAGGAGTTAATTATGAACTGCGACGTTAATCAACTTGACTTGCCCTAATAATAAATCTACCGTCTTCTTTTTCTAGTGTTATCCCGTTTCCTAACCCATTAGGATTGACAGACTACTTAGGCCTAAGGATTTGGCAAAGATAGGGAAATCCAGATATTTCTTAGGTTAGATCACATGTTTTTCGAAATATAATTTCTTGGACTTGAGTGTTGCATCATGATGTTTTTCTTCACCGCCAAACTAGTGTTAATTAAATAGGTATATAAATTGTATTTTACAAATTTAGTGGTACATGCCAGGATTCGAACCAGGGACCAGTTGGTCAATAGGCCAGCGGGTCACTGTGGGTATTTTAACGGTACATTACAGCGATCTTCTTCGGGCTCTCTACGCGTTGGATCCATATCACCGCACACGCCTATCAATGACCGGGATTAATGAATACAAAAAATAGAAAAATATTTATTTACAACAAAACCAGGTCACAATATTGACTACGTTTGACATACTATATAACTTATTACACTATAATTACGTAACAAATAATGAGTATTCCCTGTAGTCGAGTTGTGCGAATTATCGGTATATCAATAATAAAAGATAATAAATAATAAATATATTGCAAATGACACAGTGCAATCGCGAAGTTTTACAGTTGGGTTTTGATGACCTGTGACAGATAGACGGACGGACGAAAACGTGAGCCTACTGTCAATTTCGGCAAGGCACTAAGTGATAAAAAAATCATTAAGCTGACTCTAAATGCGATCACGTTCACGACATACCGATAAGTATGTATAGAAAGAAACCAGTTAGTTTACGCCCTTATCCTAATGGTTATAAAAGCTACGTCGTACTCGTAACACACTGCGCGCTTTATTTATATTATTGTGCCCAGCAATAAACTTAACTAACTACCAGGAAAAGGCTGGCTATTCTACCATGGAATGAACTATAAACACTTCTTGCAGTGTTTGATAGACGTTTATTTATGCTTATTGCTTCTAATTTATTTTATACGTCACAAAAGAATAAATATTTATTCACGTGCTGAACCACATACTCGATAATTAAAATAACAAATACATAATATACCTTACATTTTATTATTTAAAGTGGGCATCTTCATAAGTTCCTTGTGGGATACATGACAGAACCGAATGGCACATACGACAGAACCGAGTGGCACATCACTGCGTTGTACACCTCACTCGGTTGTTTAACATTAACGACTCTTTTCATGCACGCTCTCGCTGTGACCTAGGGACTCCTGACATCGCCTTCTGTTACTTATGAATAAATAATTTGTAGACTAAATATTTTATTTTAGTCGATCGATGTGTATATACTATTAATAATTAAAGAAATAAAAAGTAGGTGCATGTTGTAGACCCAAATCTGCTACGATCTTCTTTTTTCTTCGCGTCATCCCGTTTCCTAATCCAAATGGATTGGCGGGGCCCGCTACCTAAACCTAAGGATTTGGCGAAGATACTGATTTTTACATGGAGTGACTGCTGGCAGACGTCCACAATCCCGAGGGAACCGGATCTTTCATAGGTTAGGTCACACGTATTTCGAAATAATTATATTTCCTCCTCCATCCTGGACGTGTAGTTTTCCTCACGATGTTTTTCTTCACCGCCGAGCAAGTGATACATATGTACGTAAATCCGAAAATACGAATTTAATTTCAAACCAGGGACCAGTTGGTCAAGCCTGTTCCTTATTCACTGGTCTAATCTGCTACGATGACGCGTACGACGCGCGTTGACCAGTTGACCAGCACAATAGTTAGGGCTTGGAATGGCTACTTCAAAATCGAAGGTTCGTGTTCGATGTCTGTACAAGGCTAACATGTGTGTGTGATGAACATATTGGTTGTGTTAGTGTTTTCTATATATTATAAGCATGTATTTACAGAAAAAAAATCACTGTTTATCAGTTATCTAGCATCCATCATATCATAATACAAGCTTGCTTTGTTTTGGGCAAGATGGGATGTGCAATTTGTTCGGAAATATATCTTTATTTATTTAATAAACTTGATATCTTTATCAAGACAATATACTATACGCACTAGTTCCCCTTCGACATTGAATAATCTAAACATCTTCATTTGAAATAATACAATTTACCACAATCGTCGTCTCTCGTTATCGGAAAGCGCCGGATGTTCCTTTTCGATATCGAGACCGAGATATTGTCATAAGAACGGTGTAAGTTATGAATTCAGCTAAATAATTTTCTGAACAATGGTCGTTTAAAGCCTCTTGAACAACAAATTTACTGTGATTTGTAATTTCATAATTGTTACATATTTGTTTAATGTTCTTCTAACAAGTCTACAATCTTAATTGATGGAAAACGCGAGTGAAAATAAAGATAGACATCTTCAATGTCCTTTGCACGCTGGCGCTCTATTTTTGTATTTTATGTTTCTTTATGTCCCATTGAAAATACCCTAAAATATAAAGGACATGTAATTATTTTTTTATTAAAGGTAAACAAGCATACAGCCCGCATTGCATGGAAAGCGGGCACCGCAGCCTATTGATGCTCGCAACACCACGGGGATGTTACTCGCACGCTGCTAATCTTGCGATCTAAGGTTGTTGTCACAGTACGAGTAATTTCTCTGCCATATCTCACCCTTCCAACCGGAACTCATCTATATAAATATAGCTGCTTGACGGTAGAAATAGGTGAGACAGAGGTACCCACGCAGAAGACTTTTGTACAAAGTCTCCCTCTGGTAAAAATCCAGTAAATCCGATGAAATATTTACCGATTTCTTTTGTACATGAAGCTACCTTCTTGTCCTTTGAACGTGATCTCAGCAGCACGAGTTGCTCTCAGGAGGAATTGATCATTCGTTGATTCCGTACACCTGGGTTTTGTAAGCATTAAACTCCCAAACCGATAAACCTATTGACTGCGCATGAAAGCACCCACGGTCGCAAAAACGTTGTCTAGCGCCTAAATACATATGTCAGCGATTCAAACACTCTGACGAATGTGATACTATTTGAACCAATACTAGTAAGCTGCGCGTTCTACTTCACCTCCCGACCCGCAGCGGTGAATTGAATTACTACGTAAAATCGGTCTCATGGTTCTCCATAGGTTATTTCATATTGAACCCGATCAAGTTATCAGTACCGCATTCGGATCACCATTAGAAATGTTAACTACCTTATGGTAGACAATGTTACTAAGTCAAATATTATATGTATGTTATGTCAAGAGTTAGACTTTGCCCATGTGAAAGAATATAATGTGATATGGAGCAGAAAAAGAGTCGGCGATGTGGCGGATCCCTGAGGATCTTCAACGTGTCCATGCTGTGAAAAGGATCGTTCGTCATACAGAGCATGTTTGTCTAAGTCGAACGGCCTCTACAGAAATTCAGCTATTTGTCTATACAACCTAGATGGCCATATTCCTACATTTGACGAACTCAGTGGCGCAGTGGCAAAACGCGCTGTTACGCTACTTTGACACCAACGCTCGTCGGTTCGATTTCCACACAGGACAAACATTTGTCTGCATGTGCACATGTCTGTTTGTCTTGCTCTGGGCATTTTAAGAGAGGTACGGCGCATCAGCCCGTCTGGGGAAGTACCTCCACCTCATAGAAAACCACAGCGAAATAATAACTCCCTAGAGGGTTGTTGTGTTCCTGCGTGTGAGTGAGGTCACCAGTAAACTCCTATGGAGTTGCTGTGTTAGCCGCACAGGTGGCATCGCGCGAGTGATACTTAATGTATTTCTAGCATTTATAAGCTACGGTAACCGTTTTACATTAGGTGGGCCGTATGATTTTATGCCTCCCGACGTTATAAAAAAACATTCTTTGATATACTTGTAGTGAAAGAAACGGTGCCAAATTTGGTCTCAACGATGTCTAAGCTAATAACCAGCGATCCATAAAATATTTACGCATTCGAGGAATAAATCATGATAAATGGCATACATAAAAGGACAAGAAAGTATAATTGGTAATTGACATCATGTATTGAATTCCGTCAACCCAGGAGACAGGAGTACGTCCTTGGTACGCCTCGCCTTGTCGAGTTTATTTTCATGAAAAGTTCCTTTTGAGCGGTATGTTATTCGGGCAAATAACATTTGGTATGTAATGAATGATATACAAATGACAAATATTTTCTTTATACGACTGCTGTAATTTTGAAAGCTAAAGTTGTTTAATAATTGCTTTTGATTTACCTACCAGCTATATTCGCCTAGACATCTGAGTACAAACGTAACGAAAAAATAATTGACGCACTCCTTCAGAACTACGTTTTTGTAGTCTCTCTTAGTTGAAGAGAGCTAGAGCGCATTAAAGTAGCCCGTCTGGGGAAGTACCTCCACCTCAAATAAAACCTCAGCCAAATAACATCATCCTAGAGGATTGTTGTGTTCCTGCGAGTTACTGAAGTTACCAGTAATCTCTTAGGGAGTTGCTATCTTAGCAGCAGAGGTGTGCGCGAGCGAAACTTAATATTTTGCATGCATTCATAGGCTACGCTAACCACTTTACGACAGGTGTGTTGTGTGCCTCCTGACGTATTGTCAGCAAGTATTTGTCACAATGTCTCTATTGGTCTCTCTTCTCCGTCTTCATTTTCTTGATTGATTTGATATGCTTGGCATTATAGAAAATAGATTAAGCGCGCGTTAGATTTGGGCTCCCTGGATTTCGTGTGTTCTTTTATTGCTTGCGGCAATCTCCACCCCGCGATTTAGTCTGCGCGTATCCCGATATGCTTTTTCTACTTTCTTACTTTTCCTCGACTTCGAATCCTGTAGTTTCAGAGATTAATGCGTACAAACAAACTTTTCCGCTTTATATATTAGAGTAAATTTATATGCAGTTCCCGAGCGACTCAGCTTCAAAATTTAATTTCGAGTTTCGGGGCAATTTCAATAACTTCCTTGTTTGTTTCCCCGTTCCCTCTCTGCCTACCAGGCAGGGACTTTAGCGTGAAAATAAATAGCAACCGATAATTTTCCCTGGAATGGGACCTTAAACGATAAACAGCTCTTGACTATTTTTCCCTACAGCTAAAATGATAGTACCATATCTGCTAGGGCTGGGGCATTTTTAGTACATTTCGAACTAACTAAAACAACTGAAGTTGAAACTGACATTCTCAATGCATTCAACAATTCCTTTTTAGACTGGACTATTAGCGGCTTTTTCTGCATTTTCGTCTGAACAATGCCAAATATCCTAGATAACACAAAATCTCGAACCGGTGTGTGGCTTTCTTTATTTTGACCACTATGTTATATGCGCATGGCAAGACTTACGATTACAGAGTACCGGATCAAAGTGTGTCACGAACAGAGTTTAAATACATTTGTTTTATGTCGCACACTGACATTTTACAACGCCTATAAAATTGTGATAGACATCACTACTTTTCTACCATCCATTTTAAACGTTTTATAAGATTGAGTTTAAAGTATTTCTTCAATGATCACTCTTTTTTTAATATTAGTATTACGGAAAGAGTCATCATTGAAGAAGTCTATTAACTCAGGGAAAAGTTTATAGACGCAGTTTAGTTGCCTCAATAAACTTTTTCCTGAGAACAAAGATATGCTTTTTTCTTAAATGGTGACGCTATTGTCGGATGACTAATAAAATTCTTATTTGCCATTGAGCCCTCGCGGGTACTTTGACACGTCTCTTATTTTTTAAACACAATTTTATTGTATGTTTAATTCTCTTTTTATTACTTTTTTTTAATCTAATAGCGTTTTGGAAATGACCATCAAAGAAGAATCTCCAGCGTAGGTTCTTAGTGTCGAGATCTCCAGCGATGTTCAGTACCGACGTCACCTGGAAGAGAAAGTCAAGCTGGTGTCCATGACTTGGTGTGCTCAACGGAGTCAATCAGTACTTCAGTTCGGGGCAAGACTCTTGTTATATAAGTCTCAAATCAGATCGCATATGGAGTACTGTAGTCACCTTTGGGCACGGGCACCTGGATACCAGCTAGGACCTTGTGTCTCGGTGCTCAAACGAGCTGTGAGAATCGTTGATGATCCTAAACTCACACATGGTATTGAGCCCTTGAGTTTAAGGAGAGATTTTGCCTCCCTTTTTGTGTTCTACCGATTGTACAATGGGTTATGTTTCGAGAAATTGTTCGACATGGTGCCAACAGCCTCATTTTGTAATTGCACATCTCGCCGATGGCCGGAAGTCCATCCTCATACACTGGAGCCGCAATAGTCACGTACTGTGCGGTTCCATAGTTTTCTACCGAGTACTCTAAAGTTGTGGAATGAGCTTTCTGACGAGGTTTTTCCTAGTGACTGCAGCATGGGGTTCATCAAGAAGGCGTGAGACGATTTTTACAGGGTCGGCGACGCAAGAGCAACTGCTTACCAGCGGGCAGGCCGTACCTTTATCTGCCATCTTGATGGTATAAAAAAAACGTCGTGACGTCAAGTGGTAGATTTGAAGATTATTAACAAAAGGTGGCATGTGCTGAACTATTTCCCGCCATCTTTGTCAGTTACGAGTATTTTTGATGTGCCTTTTAAAGACATTGTTAGACAGACAAACAGATCTGTTAGAAGAAATTTATTATAAAATCGAACACAATTTACAAGAAAAGATGCTAGTGATGTATACGCAACATATTTCTGCTTGTTTGAAAACGACTTTCTATTTTTAAGAACGTACATTGTGTTTTTATAAATATACGGAGAAGTTGTAATAGGCCATTATCATTCAGTTTTTAAGGGTACATACGTCGTAAAAAGAGATAGGGGAAGGCTATACGTGTATGATAAGATTAATCAAAACCTCTAGGATAGAAATTTACAATCGTTTTAGTAGACCCCTTGCTTGTACATATTCTGATCTCTATAGACCCCCTATCTAACTAATGTTTTAATATGGACACCTTTCTTGATCAACAATCGATGCCATGGGGTCGATAGAAACTACTTTGGGAAGCACGGCTCTCGAGTATCGATTATGACATTCAGCTACAAGCAAGTTCACATAGCACAGGTATGTTTGTTTTGTTTGAACGCGATAATGTCTGAATCTATCAGTCGGATTTAACAACATTTTGCATTCGATAGCCATATTTGAAGAAGGTTATGGACTATTTTACGATACGAGCCTTAGAAGCCGAGGTAAGAAAAAGCGGATCCTACGGTATACCACAGGGATACGCGCGGAGTAAGTCGCAGAGTGCAGCTAATTATGTATAAATAATTATATTTTCTTTTTTCCTAACTACGGTTATCCTAATGTTTAAGAAACATTATATTATAATCTCATAACGATATTGTAATGTTCGTAAAAAAATGCATCCGAAGTATCTGCATATTTGTCTGTCCTTATTTTGGTTGTTCGTATACTACGAAACAACTAATCTTCTTTTTATCTCAGCAATATATAGGGTACTTGCGAGTAACTTGATAAATTAATCACTCTTACAAGTCGCGGGAACCCGCTAATGTAAAGTAAGCATTTTCGCGGCTAAAGGGTGTCGACCCCTGCCGCACCGTAATTATTACACCATTCATTGTCTCAGTGTAGTCAAAGTCATATTTTTATACCACTAACGTATCCAATGGCTTGTCTTAAACAATTGTATAGTATACGTCTTTGCCCCGAGCTCAAGTACTGCTTCGCTCTGTTGAGAGCACATACTTTTTTGAACGCCATTTGGACCTTCTCCTATAGGTGATATTCGATATAATACCTCCTTTATTTTTCACATTCAAATAGCGCTCAATAAATATTAAAAGATCCTAACAAAAATTGATGCTACTTATTGGAAGGATACTATGCGATATATTATAACAGCGCCTGGGCAACCGAGCTTGGCTCGGCGTTTTGTTCCTCGTGTTTTTTAGACACCTATATATAAATATAGATGAACTTGAAAAGCATAACCTTATCTAAATGCAAAATTTGATTCAAATCGTTAGAGCCGTTTCCGAGATACGCGAAATATTTATATGTATAAAAAAATTTCTTGTTTAAAGATTATTTCTTTATTATGCGATTCAAAATAAGACCGAAAAAATATAGCGCAAATGATAGTTATGTCTACATAAACAGTATGTCAACGTATTCTTACGATATTAAAAATACCACCTAATCCATAAAGAATTAAAAATTACGTTTTTACCCATCATTTGACATGTCATAAAACCACTCACCAAAATGTAATGCTTTAGTGCCTAAATATCTCATCGAGCCTACTGACCAATAGGAGGATATTTTAACCGACCGTCGATAGTGGCGCAATGTTGATCTGAGAACTAGCCAGCCAATAAGAGCTGCATGTTCTACTTGACCCCCCGTCCCGTAGTGGTGATTTTTTTTTACTACGCAAAATCGTCTCATCACCTCTCCGTAGATTTTTTTATTGCCTTCATTATTTCCCCGTTTCGGATTTTAATGATTGGTGGATAGATATGTGTGAAATGCAAATTTTAAATGCTGACATGAAACCTTCGCTGTCCGAGACTAACTTTTTTTAACGCATTTGACTGGTTATTTAGGTATATTTATTTATATGTAAAGATATGTTAGTTTATATCGACACATATTTTAGTATCTCAGCAGTGGGATGAGTATGGGTTGTTGTAGATGTTATGTCATTATATACAAACATAATTATGGATGGTAACTGAGCACTGATATTAAATTATAATATCAGTGTATAATTTGCTGCTTTGTAGCCATAAAGGTTTACAGTCTGGTGCCAATGTGAAATTGAAATTGTCATTGCTATGTCTTTCAAAGAATAATGTGGCAACACCCTGACGACCTATATAATTACAAATGAATCATCTTTATTTACAGTCAAGATGTAAATGCGTATCATTTACATCTTGAGTTATTTATTAACGCATATGAGTGAGTGAGGTTACCAGTATACTCCTAAGGAGTTGCTGTGTAAGCAGCAGTATTAAAAGCGTTCATTTGCCTTAGAAACCGGCGAGCGTGCATGAGAAGAGCAATTAATGTTAAAGAAGCGAGTGAGGGGTGTAAGAGTCGCGTCACGCTCGGTTCTCTCTGCCTACCCCACAAGGGATGTGGCGTGAAGTTATAAATAGATGGATAGATAGAAAAGCGTTAATAGGCTACGGTAACTACTTCACAACAGATGGACCGTATGCTTGCATGCCTTCCGACGTTGTATAAAAAAATGTAGTTTATAAGTATTTTATGTACTTCATGTTTTATCAGATTTATGACAGGAGCCCTAGAAACCAGCAAGTGCGATTCAGGAGGGCTATTAATATTAAAGAAGCGAGTGAAGTAGGCAAGGAGCTACGAGTAGTCTTGTGGCGTTCGGTTCTATCTGCTTACTTGTTAGATAAAATTACAGTTGTTGATGATAGTTAAACGTGATAATTCAATTACACGCAGTGGTAATAATCAATCGATCCCACATTTGGTTGTATGCTTCACTGCTCTGACCCAGTTAATTTGATTCAAGTTTCATTAGACAACATGGTCAATGAAGAATTTATCGCCCTATAAGTTAGGTAAACTATAAATATTGCTTTTGTATTGATTTCTATTCACATACGTTGCTTCTAAGATTTGACCAGCCCGGTGTTGAAATGGTTAGCAATGCTATTTTAACACCAAGGTTCGTGGGTTCGAATCTCACATAGGACAAACATTTCTATGCATGAACATGTCTGTTTGTCTTTAAAATGAACACAGGTGAATAAGATATTGAGTTTCCTATATCATTATACTTCGCAGCTTCGTAAAAGCAGGAGATACTACGTTCGTCGCATATTTTTTTATGTATTTTCATCTATATATCGGGAGCGACTTTACATATTTTTGCACATTAACGATGTTTCTTCAAGTTAAAACCGAAATTAAATTTGGTGACTATATGATGATTACTTAACAGCTTTCGTCGTCAGATTTTCGTTGCATCTATGTTTAGTTCATGATTCGAATACATTTTTTGTTCCTTCATGGATACTTATTTATACTTCCATGACGATCCCATCTAATATTGCCATAAATTTGGTGATAAACTAGTCATGAATATAAAATCGAAACCGATTCGATTCGAAAGTAGAATCGAAGTCATTGAAGTACGACGACAGTAAAAATTAAAGTAACTACATGAATGGTCGTTGAGTTCAATCAGGTTTCACGTGTGGGTCGGTGTAATTTAAAGTTTTTATTACGAAGTCTGTCTGTACTTAGACTTAAAGTTTTCTAGCCACTGCCCCTCTCGAAAACAGTATCGGAATGCATTCAAGGAACGGTGGAAACGATGGATATTGCCTCCTATGTTCACCTGGGTAAAGAAAGTGAAATCTTTAGCGTTTTCATATCACCCAGATAATATCATCTAGGTGAAATGATTCGACATAAGCGGAGTCCTTTATTCGCCCAGGTGAACAGAGCGACTTTTTCAAATAATCTTGTGGACTTACCCACATACCAGTTACCCACATAAAGCATGCTAGAAACTCTCAAATTAACAGACAATTTAATATTTAACGTTAAATAGACACACAAGAAAACAACAACAGTGTAAGTCATGCTACGTAAAAAATATTTCTACAATGATTTTGTTAACTAGGATATAGTAATTTATATTCGGCAACACTTACTGGTGTAATATAAAAATAGTTGAAGGTTAGGTTACTATAAAATTATTTTACAATTTTGTCGTGTTTGGTAGTGATCGAGATAATGACTGAGTTTAAGATTATTAAAAAGGGTCATGGTAAACATTTATTATACAACGGTTATTATTATTATAAGAAAAAGACATGAATCTGTTGGCATTTAGTGGTGATGTTGTGAACAAGTTAAAAAAAATCAAAGGGAAACATAGCGTGTATTCCTGTGGGTGTAAGATATTTTGCCGCGGTAAAAGTAGCCTATGTCACTGTCGGGCCATCCATACAAAATAAATCTCCATTCAAAAAAGCACACCAATCCGCCGCTACGTTTTGATTTGATATGACATACAAATAAATACACTTTTACATTCATAATAGTACGAACCCCTAAGAGACATTGCAGTTGAAGTAATACATAATGGAATTTTAATAAAAAAATTTATGCCCCTAAGATGTCAATCAAGCGTACGGTCTCCCTGATGGTAAGCAGTTACCGTGGACATTAAATACCGGGATAAAAAGTAGCCTTTCTTTTTTCTTGTGGGATAGTAGTAGAGGAGAAGCCGCTGAGACGTGAAGGCGAAATAAAACATCCATATTTAGTAAGATTCAAACATCTAAACATCCAAACTTTCCCACGGGAACATATCACTGGGATAAAAAGTAACCTATGTGTTAATCCAGTACCTCATCTATCTACCTACAAAATTTTCGAACAAACATCCATACTTTCACATATATCCATATGATCAACTTAACTTTCCAGACATATAAAATAAAGTTAAAGACCTTTTGCTAGCGAAAACAGTTTGTTGGTATCTTATTTCATGTCGTCTATTCCACGACTGAACTGCTCAATAAGTGTTAATCGCTAAAAGGGATAGTTCACATTTGATACGAGTACGTTTCAATGATTTTATATATGATTTTATAGAGCTACTAGCTGCTGCCCGCGGCTCCGCCCGCGTGGAGTCAAATAACGTAGCCTATGTGTTAATCCAGATCATAATCTATCTACGTGCCAAATTTGATTCAAATCCGTTCAGCCGTTTAAGCGTGAAAGAGCAACAAACATCCATACATACAAACTTTCGCATTTATAATATTAGTAGGATATAATATTAGTAGGATATAAATCCGGGTTATAGCAGTTTTAAAATGCAGACTTTTAGAGTGCAGCAGTGAGTTCTTTATGTTATTGCTGTATCTACCTTCTTCTCTAGCTTCTATTTGTAATATCTCCATAAACTTCAGGTTGTGTTCTTGTATGTGACTTATTTAATAATCCATATCTAATATTTGCATCCTGTTTAGTATTAGTATCAATAATTATTTCTGGGTTGAATGTTTATTTGTCAAGGCGAGCAAAACATAGCTGTAGGTACCATTCTTAACCTACTTAACTCATAAGCTAAAACCTTTGTACACATTAAGGATGCAATAAATGATTGATTGATTGATTGATTCTTTTCTTAAAGCCAGTCAGGGTACTTTCAACAACCCTGTAACTTTGATGTGAATAAAGCTAGAAGGAAATTGGATAATTCGCAATATCAAATTATCTGCTATTTATATTTTACGAGTTATTGCCGGGGTATCTGGCAATAACTGGCAGCCACACAAACCGAATTTGGTTAGTGAGTCCAGGACGATGTTATCAGAAACAATAAAATACTTTTGGGCAATATTTCCACTCGCCGGTTATAAAACTAATTACCCTTATGATAAAGAATGTATTAAATGTGTTAGGCGCCAATAAAATGTTTTATAATAATTTAATTAATTCTTGGTAAGTTCTCGAAGTGTGACAGCTGACACATTGTTAGCAGTCGTGTTTGGGAAGGCAGTCTGTTTCTATACAACGGGTACAATAGTGAAAATTGGTTGCAAACTTTCCCATCAGAAACTCTATGATTAAATACCAAGCTGTTACTAGTGGTAAGATAATAGAGCAATTATTGTATTATAGTACCAAGCTCGCACGACCTATGTTGCGGTAAATACTTTAAAACCATGAATGGAATAACCTATGGAGACCTAATGACACAATTTTGCATAGTAAAAAACTAACCGCTACGGGTTGGGGGGTAAAGTAGAACGCGCAGTTCTTATTGGCTAGTTCGCGGATCAATATCGCGGCACTTATCGGTTTATTGGTTAAAATATTCTCCTATTGGACAGTAGGCTCAATTTACTGAGATATTTAGGAGCTAAAGCACTACGTTTTGATGACAGAGGGGGCCTTCTTGCGACGGCAAGTAGTTTATTGGTTTGTGTTTAAAACACATATGGATCAACGTATTTGAGTTGCTGCTTCGGATTTCTGACTCGGTTTACAGTCGAGCTGTAAGAATTATCATTATATACAAGTTGATTCGAACCGTTACTGACAATCTATTTATTCAGCATACACATAGCATTTGCATACCGAAAATAGAAGCGCGCGATCGATTTTGAGTCGTATAAATATTTAATTCAACCGAAATAGAAGCTAAATTCGTTTACATTGTGATTCAACGTTATTTACTGTAGAGACATGACGACACCGCCACTGTTGTGCATTGAATGAATTTATTTTTATTAATATTACAACATCTGGACCGAACGCTCAAGAAATCCTATATGTGATGGCAAAGAATTTTCTCGATTTTAAAACGTCACAAAGGATCAAACTTCACAGACTGGCAATATATATATGGCTTTGAGAAATGTTTTGCGCATGTGTGCACTGTATCGCTGACGTGAACTTTCTGTATTCAGCTTAGTAAATATCTCTCTAGCATCAGCATAGTGTCTGAACTCTATGGTTGTGTTTTCAACACTCAAATGAGTGTGAGATAATGCGTGCTTCTTATTGGTTAATCAGTCAATCTGTTGTGTTCCGTTCATGAAATATTCTCATTGTCTATCGATCTACGTACTTGCTTCTTTAAATGTCTCACTAGCATCGAGTCTAAACTCTTTGTTTATTATCACTTACATGAATGTGGTGAGTAAGTACGTGCATCTGTGTCGGTCAATCTTTCGATCTACCGTATTCATTTTTTCAAATATCTCATGCACATTGACTCTGAACACTGCAATTTCTATCAATCTATATGAGGATGAGCTAGTGCGTGCTTCTATGTCGGTCAATCTGTCTATCTATTTATGCTCACTTCTGCAAATGTCTCAATAGCATCGAGTCTGAACTCTTTGTTTATCATCACTTACATGAATGTGAGTTAATGCGTGCATCTGTGTCGGTCAATCTGACGATCTTGTGTTCATTTCTTTAAATATCTTACTACCATGTAATCTGAACACTACGATTTCTTTTGTTTATACGTATATATAAACTTTGTACGTATGTTAGTGCGTGCATATATGTCGGTTAATTCTCATTACAGTCTTAAATATATATATCAAAAGGTATCAGGAATCAGTTCCAAAATATTTTATTTTATCTCATTTTAATTCCGAAGAACTATCAAATACTGTACGAAGTCAAGACCGTATTGTATTGTTGGCTTGTAGATTTGTTTTCAATTTTACTTCTTATTACGGGTAACGAAATAGGTGGATAATAAAATGTACGTTTGAGTGCGGGTCCGAGACGGGCAAGTTTGTGGTGAATGCTCTGAAAAATAAACGAGTCTCCGACGCAGTCTATCGATTTCCTAATCCTTACCTGTCTGCAGTTTTAGTTTTGTTTTCATGTAGGTAGCTAAGAAAGTAAAGCATATTTTATGTATACTTACCGAAAATCAGGGTAGTTATAATTACGACGTTAAAGAAGCCGTTCTTGAAGCCCGGCTTTAGTGAAGTCGTAACTATATTATATCTTTACAGCAAGTCTCTTGCAGGGTAGGCAGAGATATCTGAGCACCATAAGATGGGGTCCTTGCACACTTGGAAGAATTTTTTGGGTGTTGTGCCTAAAAGGAAAAAAATAGATAAGGTCATAATATATTTATTTCCCCTTGTAAGATTAGTCATAGAGGCAACAATGTAAAGTTTGATATGATTACGTAACACACTAGCACACAAATACTTAAATATTAATTTTTCAAAAAAAAAAATATGTATATAAATTTAGGGGGTAAATAAGAACAAAGTTATTTTTAGAAATGCTTCCAGTGGATACCTCACACGACCCCCTTAGGAAAGAGCTTGTACGTTGTAAACATTGATTTTATGTCCGATGTCTGTATGTAAAAGATATTCGAGAAAAAATAAAATGAGCGGTCTGCTGAAGAGCAATAATAGCCAGAATAATTTTCTTTAAAAATTTTATTAGTTGCGCGCCACGCAAAAGCTATTGCGCGAAATTAGAATCGAATAGATTTATTTACGATTTAATTAAATTCCGTTTTCACATTGGAAATCTAACTTAAAATTTGTTCAATGTTTTATCTGGATTCTTTCGACGAATCCAGATAAAACATTGAACAAATTTTAAGTATATTGTAACTGACCATAGGAGATATTTAAAAAAAAAACTGGTAAATAAGTGCGAATTTAGGTAAAGTTTATCACACAAGTAGAGTACGTTTTAGCTTAACACACAGGCTGCTTTTGTCTCGAAATTATTTAGGTTGCTTGTGTAAAGAAAAAAAACATTTGAATGCATAAACATGTTTGTTTCTCTTAGTATGGCTGTTTTTAAGGCGGGTAGGGTATATCAAAGCTTTGATCGTCTGGGTTAGTACCTCCACCTTACGGGAAACCGCAGCCAAATTAGTCCTTGGAGGGTTGTGTTCAGCGTGTGAGTGATATCACCATTAAGCTCTAAAGGAGTTGTTGTGTTAGCTGCAGAGGTGGCATCGCACGAGTAATACTGGATGTGTTCATAGGCTACGGTAACCGCTTTACATCAGCTGGACCACCTCCCGGCGTTGTACAAAGAAAACTTCAGCAACAACTAGTTCCACCAGGTATAAGTCAAAGTAAGAAGCCTCATTCATTCTCAGCGCCAGCTACCAGTATGAACGTAGTATAGATTAGGCTAAGTTATCAGTTCGATATATAACTTCCTTTCATATGGTGGTAATAGATAGTAATATTTGGCCTTGTATCAGCTGACAGGCAACGTGTTAATAAGTATGTATGTACAACTTCACGCTAAATCCCTTGGGGGTTAGGCAGAGGAAACCGAGCGCCACATGACTCGATCCTTACATACCTCACTTGCGTTTAACATTCATCGCTCATCTCGCCGGTTTCCAAGGCTCTTGACATCACCTTCTGATAAAACACGATCAATTTCGTCATGTCATAACGTGTTAATAAGTGTTCATAGATTTTTGAATTATTTTGAAAAATGTTCAAATCTTGACTCTTCTTAAATTTTGATCGGTGTGTCTTACCGTTTTCACCAGTTTTATAAACGCAGGTGAGTCGGGACAATCCGCTGGCTTAAGTACGAGTATACACTGTAAATTATTCTTGATATCTATCGCTCAGTTGCATTTACCGCTACCTCACCACAAACGGTATCATACATTTCCCATACGGCGGGAGATCTCGATTACCAGCGACATCAGTACACGAAGGTCGAGGTATTGTTCGTGACAATAATTACAACGTTCTAGTAATGTTCACTGACGAGGGTAGCCTTTGTCAGTGCGGTAAGATAGTCATAACATGACACTTGATGTTCTCACGGATAGTTGTGTTTTTATTTGAAGATGAACTGCCTTATTTTATACAAGTACATTGTTTGGATACACTAGGCCATTTTAATAGCTCAGTCGGGTTACGCTGGGAGAGTGTGTGAGTTGGGCAATGGATGTTAAAAGCAAGTGAGTTATAAAAGAGTTTATAAGAGAGGTAGGCGCATCAAAGCAGCCCGTCTGGGGAAGTACCTCCACCTCACAGAAAACCGTAGCCAAATAACATCTCCCTAGAGGGTTGTTGTGTTCCTGCGTGTGAGTGAGGTCACCAGTAAGCTCCCAAGGAGTTGCTGTGTAAGCAGCAGAGGAGGCATCGAGCGAGTGATACTTAATATATCGCAAGCGTTAATTTAATAGGCTACGGTACCCGGCTTACATCAGGTGGGCCGTATGCTTGTATACCTACCGACGTAGTATTAAAAAAAAATCTACTACAAACTCCTAAGTTGACGAGCCGATGACGGAGTGGTTAACAATGCTGCTTTGACACCAAGGTTCAAGGGTTCGATTCCCACACAGGTCAACATGAATGTTTTATACATGTACATGTGCATGTGAATATGTCTGTTTGTCGTAGTCTTGGTGTTTTTAACAGCGGTAGGGCAATATAACAGCCCGTCTGAGAAAGTCCCTCCACTTTACAGAAAACCGCAGCCAAATATCAAATCCTTGGAGAGTTGTTATGTTCCTGCGAGTGAGTTAGATTTCCAGTGAGCTCCCAAGTAGCGAAGCCTTCTCGTTTTAAGGACACAAAAAATATATACACTACATAAACTGAGGACTAAGTCAAGTTCCTCTCACTATTAAAAGCACTTGGGTTTTTCCAGCGCAAGTGTGCAAACTTTTGTTGACTGACATACACTCGTCCAACATACGCACACATACACACACACACACACACACATATACATGCACAAACACCGCACAGGTGTATGCACTTAGACACAGCCACACTCATCCTCGTAAAATTAAATGCGAACTCACGCGCGCTTATGTATGGTAATACTTGTACATACCCATCGTCGTCGTTGCAAAAAATGGCAGAGCGACTCAAGGGGGTTTGAAAAGTAAGCATATCAACGAAATTTTAAATTTTATTGTTGGGACAATTAAACTTTCCTAGAATCGGATCGTCTACAAGGGGAAGTTATAAAGTAGAATTAGGGTACGTGTGATATACGTAATAGAATAGACGGACAAACGATGGATAAAACATCTCGTGGCCGACTATGAAGGAGAATCAATTACATTGATATTACGTATGTATGTATATCTTCACGCCAGGTCCCTTGCGAGGTAGGCAGAGAGAACCGAACGCCATAAGACGCGGTCCTTACGCACTTCACTCGCTTCTTTAACATTCATAGCTCTTTTTATGCACGCTCGCCGGTTGCTAAGGTTTCTGACATCACCTTCTGATAAAACACGACCTATTTGGTTACGGTAGGTTAGTCTTGGTCTTCCTCGGCTCCGGCATCCTTCCACTTTCGCATTGTATATCTGTTTCGTCATTCTTTCATCCTGCATACTTTCTACATGTCCGGACCAACGAAACATGCTTTTTCTTAACTTAACACCGACACTCTTTCAGACCAACGCTCCATTCACGCTATTCCCTGCACTCACTCGTCTCTCCACATCAGCGGCGTACGTTCCATCGTTGCTGATATTACGTCGTATCACAATTTACCTTTACGGGTCGGGGGTGAAGTAGAACGTGCAGCTCTCATTGGCTAGTTCGCAGAACAACATTGCGGCACTTATCGCCTTATTGGTTAAAATATCCTCCCATTGGTCAGTAAGCTCGAATCGCTGAAATAATTAGGCGTTAAAAGACACCGTTTTTGTGAGCGCGGGGTGCCCTCATACGCAATCAAGTGGGTTTTTTTTGTTGGTTTGTGTGATTGACTAAAGAACAAAAATTGTTATTAGAAAATTACAGTACGCACATTGTTTACAGTATTTCATGGTTGGTAATGATTAGAATCTCCGAAAATCGATTTATGGGCTGTGGTTATCGTCAGTAAATAAGATCTGACGGCTTCTTGGTACGAGTTCCATGTAATATTAACAAACACCCACTTTTACCTATCGCGGAACGTAGTACTGTTTGCACAAGCATTAGATGATCTGATTCAGCTTTGACCGGGAGCCGCAAGACTTAACTACAGTATATATAACACTTCACAGAGACATATTTCACTAAGGGAGGTAGGGCATAAGGATTCCTTCGAATAGTGATTTATATTTAGTACATCTGGGGAGGACTTGCTAATGACATACTATCTTAGACTACGGCTACGGTAACAGCTGTATATCAGACGTGTTGTATGCTTATTAGCCACCCAACGCAGTATAAAAAAGTATGATAACTTTTTTACACCACTAAGCTCGCAAGCAAGCGTGCGCCTTACCTGAAAGTCGGCACTTACCTTAATCTATGGACTCTTGGCTCAAAAAGGGTATTAGTCACCGATTCTGAAGCTTTGAAACTCTTTGTAAAGAAACCTACTGAACTGCTCCAGGTGTGACAGTAATCCGTCTGACTTTTTTGAAGCCAGTTCTAATAAAATGTAAATGTTCACCATCGTCTTTAGAGCCAAAACCAACCTAAACTGCATATGATGCACCGTGCCAATCAGCAAATGTGGCCCTTGCGAAAGAGTTACATTTATCAACAACAAGTCCAAATGACGTAGTACCACTACCGTAAAGAAGACCACAGTAAAATAAAAATTCTCTAGAAAATTGCTATATTCCTGCGAGTGAAAGTGGAAGAGAGGAATTGGTACAAAAGCGATAGGGATGGACGTGTACTACCGCGATCTCTGTCGCTTTCACACAACATCTACCAAAATTGGTAAACGACTCGGGTGGCCTTAAAACTTTAATAGGGGTAGACCGCATCAAAGCAGCGCGTCTGGGGAAGTACCTCCACCGCACAGAAAACCAACAGCTAAATAACATCTCCCAATACGGTTGTTGTGTTCCTGCGTGTGAGTGAGGTCACCAGGAAGCTCCTAATTAGTTGCTGTGTTAGTAGTAGACGTTGCATCCGCTTTACATCAGGTGGACCGTATGCTTGTATGCCTTCCGACCTTGTATAAAAAAAACATTCACGTAGTCATCCTCAGAAATAGTAAAGGACTAAAATTCAATCATCATAATTCGAATTTCGATTTATGAGACCTTCACAAAGAATTCCCCAAGATGGAGAGTTAATAAATAATAAATAAATAATATTTTTTCATGTATATATAAGTAGGTACTTTAAAAACATTATGGAGTTATTTTATGAGTTAATCATCCACACGTCATTTATCATTGCGCGAGTTCGGAGATTTTATAACTGAGTATAATAAGACCGCCTTAGATGACGGTTATAAGATTGATTATAAAATGGTGGGTAAATGACGTCGTTCATGCGAGAGAGCACTTTTTCAACCGATGTTGATGTAAACGTCTTTCTGAGTGTCATACATCACCTACTTAGCTGAATCGGAGTTTAATTCGAAAAGATTCAAGAGAGGTAGGATGCATATATATATATCCTCCACTTCGCAGAAAACCGCAGTCAAATAACGACTCCCTAGAGGTTGTTGTGCTCCTGTGTGGGAGTGAGGTCACCAGTTATCTCCTAAGGAGCTTCTGTGTCAGCTGAGGTGTCATCGCGCGAGTGATATTTAATGTATTGCAAGCGTTCATAGGCCACTGTAACTGCTTTGCATCAGGTGGGCCGTATGCTTGTATGCCTCCTGACGTTGTATTAAAAAAAATGTGTAACGAAAACCTTCAAAATGGTTTGTGATTTCAGTCCAAAGAAAGAGAAAATATACCAATCGCATATGTACACATGTTATACTCACGTCTGTATTTGCACAGCCGGATATTGTTTGGCAGTTTCATACGTAACGCTTACTTTGCCATGCAAATATGATTCTTACAAAGAACAGGTATAAAATTATACCCTACTTACCCTAAAACTTTTATATACTTTCATGTTCAAGTAATGTATTTAGTTTGTTATCGCAAAGTGGTTCCTAAACTTTGATGCTTATTGATATCACCGGTATACTAAAAGGTCCTACTTTATTCCGTACCTACATAAATTGTTTCCATTCCATTAAAGTTATCATAGTTATATTATAGCCTTACCATACATCATATATTACATAAAAATTGCAGTACAGTCGATTTCATAATTTAAAGCTTGGTGGCATAGAAACAAAAATTGCCAAGCAGTATTTTATTAACCTCCAGCCCTAAAAAGGGGTGTTCTTTACATTTAGTTTGTAAGTATGTAAAGCCAAACTCAATTCTGGACGTGTTACTAAATAACAAATGAAGAATAAGGGCTATGATATATAAAAGGCACTATGATATTTAGTTAGGAGTAGCTGGAGTGATAACTACCACCTCACTGAAGACCGCAACCAAATAATAATTCCCTTGAATATTTTTGTGTTTTCACGAACAATTAAAACCATGAGGAAGCTCCTGGAGGTGGAGGAGGTGTTTTGTTACGAGCGGTGACAAGAGCGAAGATGGTATCGCGCGAGCGAATCTTGCGTTACTAGCGTAGACTATTGTGATCAGTTTACATCAGGTGCCCCTCATCTTGTTTACCGATCTATATAGTGTTCAAAAATATGCTAAAGCCTATGTCTGTTTGTTTCTATGTATGTCAATGCGTTTTGTTCTCTTTGCTGTTCGGGTCTGGTCGGATTTAGTACCGCTGAATTTGTATCGTGTAGGTAATTCATTTAGGTAACCGCCTTAATTACCAATTTATCCATCACACCGCTACCGACTCACGCAAGCACTTTTCAACAACTTATTCTGATGGAAAGGAAACCAAATATACACAAATGCGGCTACATTTGTATAATTAGAAACACAACGTATCATTGAAATATTAATGTTGTATTTCAAATTAACAAAATGTAACAAACTTCACTAATATACGCATTTTGACGAGCTCGGTGGCTCAGTCGTGAAAGACGCGACTTTGACACCAACGCTCGTGGGTTCGATTCCCACACAAGACAAACATTTGTGTGCATGAACATGTCTGTTTGTCTTGGTCTGGATGTTTTAAGAGAGGTAGGGCACATCAAAGCAGCCCGTCTGGGGAAGTACCTCCACCTCACAGAAAACCGCAGCCAAATAACAAGTCCCTGGAGGGTTGTTGTGTTCCTGTGTGTGAGTGAGGTCACCAGTAAGCTCGTAAGGAGTTCCTGTGTAAGCAGCAGAGAAGGTATCGCGCGAGTGATGCTCAATATATTACACGCGCTAATAGGCAACGGTAACTGCTTTACATCAGCTGGACTGTATGCTTGCTTGACTCCCGATGTTGTATAAAAAAAAAATTAAAGATTAAAACTACGTAATAGCTTTCACTTGCGTAACTGATAGTCAAATATATCAAAATGTATTGACCTCACTCCGTGGTCTAAAGCCCGCCGCTGACGGAGATATAATATATCGTAAGATAACATGCTGTATCGCTCTAAATATGAAACAAAGTGAATCTGTATTTCTTCTGTTTCAGCATGGTCCGTACATATATATAGAGTAAGACAGCACATTATTTTACCACATATTATCGCCAAATAAGCACGTCCGTGATGGTCTTAAAGATCACAGGATCAACCTGTGATCTTTCTAGAATACTTTTTAAACTGTCCAGATTAGATAGGCCCTTCTTGAGATGTCGGTTTAAATAAACATATGCGTCGGCCATTAATAGAATCGCTCGTGAAGGCAATGAATGAAATAAAAGCGGGCAATTACGAATTAGTTCCAGGTATTAGGAGTTAGTTGTGTTCCTTCCGCGTAATTAAGTTTGTTGTATGATTATTCTGATTGATGATGATTAAGATTTTTGATGAGTCCTAAACAAACTTTGCTAGTTAAAGTACGTCATTAGAATAGAATATTCTTTATTGAACCACTATAACATGTAATTTATGTTTTAATAAATTACCAGCAGCGATAGCCCAGTGGATAAGGAACCGGGCTATTGAGCAAAAGGTCCCTGGTTAGAATCCTGGCATGTACCGCTAAATTCGTGTTTTCGGATTTATGTACTATATTTGTAATTATCACTATCGGCGGTGATGGAAAACATCGTGAGGAAACTCGCACGTCCAGGAAATAATATTTCTATAGAAATGATAAAGTGTGATTTCTTGAAACGTGTGACCTAACCTAAGAAAGGTCTTGTTTTCCCTCTGGGTTGTGAAGGTCTGACGGCAGATGCTTCGTGTCAAAATCAGTATCTTCGCGAATCTTTAGGTTTAGGTAGCGGACCCCGCCAATACTACTGGATTAGGAAACGTGATAACGCTAGGAAGAAGACGACTCTTTATTGAACCAATGATAAATACATAAAAATCACACGTCGTAAAAACGACGAAAGTACAATCTGTATAAGAGGTAGGACGCATCAAAACAGCCCGTCTGGGGAAGTACCAGCACCTCACAGAAAACCGCAGTCACATAACAAACTCCCTGGAGAGTTGTTGCGTTCCTGCGAGTGAGTGAGGTCACCAGTAAGCTCCCAAAGAGTTGCTGTGTTACCAGTAGAGGTGGCATCGCGCGAGTGATACTTAATGTATTACAAGCGTTCATAGCCTATATATAGGTATTTATATATATATATATAAAGAATAGAATAGGTGATAAGACACAGCCTTGTAGTATGCCAGTATTTAAGAGTACATATCCAAGCAAGTACCGCCAACCGCGACTTTGATGCTCCACATGCAATTAATGCTGGCGATCGATGTGTAAAAATCAAGTCTGTCTCACGACGCAGTACTATTGAAGTTTCTTTAACGTCATAAATAGCGCCTTTTGCCACATCCAATTGAATGCCTTTGCTAAGTCTAAGCTAGCGGCTAAATCGTTACCTTCGTTTTCAATGGTAAGTATACTAGAACATTCCAACTGAGAGAACAGAACGTATGTTTTTCACTATGTAACAGTATTTGTTGCCAGACTAGTTATATATAAATAATATTGTCGGACAAATTACACAGCGCCACCTAGCCCCAAAGTAAGCGAAGCTTGTGTTATGGGTACTAGACAACTGATAAACATACGTAAATACATTTTTTTTTGTAAATACATACTTATTATACATAGAAAATACCCAGACCAATACAAACAGACATGTTCACGCACACAAATGTTTGTACTGTGTGGGAATCGAACCCACGAGCGTTGGTGTCAAAGTAGCGTAACAGCGCGTTTTACCACTGCGCCACCGAGCTCGTCATATGTAATAAATTAAGTTTAATTATGTAATTTTCTTGAGTGGAAACATGACAGAGAACATAAATATATATTCATTCTATTTTTATACGAATTTCCCTACGAAACTGTAATGATATTCTTATAGGCAAACGTAGGCAAGAAATGATTTATCTCGTGTTAAAAATATTCGCTATATGGCCAAATTGATAATATTTATATCAAGTAACGGAATCGCTCGCGTGATTGATCACTCGCTCAATCCAACAATCTTGCATAATTATTGTTTGCGGTAGCAAGAATACATCATCATTATTTTGATCGTGTATAGAGAAGTAAGTTTACATTCTCCAAGGTTAGTTTTAATCGACATCAAATTAGTAAATTAGGGGCAGCATTTGTTTATATATTTTCAGGAACACCGTTCCTATATGAATTCTATATGCTTGTCCGTGCGTTTGTCTGTGGCTTTTTTCGAATATTCGAATTTTGACTTCAGATTCGGCCTCAGCATAAAAATATAGAATAGGAATAGTATTGTCTTAGGTTTTCGCGATTGTTACACATTGAAATTAAACAATTTTTAACGGAAGTATCGCGTGTTTTATTTATTTTGTTGAATAGGAATGTTCAGGAACACCGTTCCTATCTCTTAAGGAACATGGTCAAAATGGCCGACAAATAAAAAAAAAATGAATTGTTATATAATTAACGAGCCAAGTATTCCTCTGGCAATGCAAGCTTGCGCATTCTCAACTTGTTCTAAGTATCTACGTTTGTGCAACGTAATTGTTTCTACATAAAGACATCGTCACGCCAAGTCCCTTGCGGTGTAGCCAGAGTAAACCGAGCGCCACATGACTCGCTTCTTTAACATTCATTGCTCTTTTCATGAATGCTTACCCGTTCTTCGTGAATAGATTTTAATTGGAGTCGTATGTGTATATCTTTTTATCATTTTGATTTTTAAGATTAATATATTTATTTATACTTTTCAGCTGATAAATGATATTATTGTAAGTAAGTCGAACCGAAATCGTTACGTGATCCTAAATATTATCTGTTCTTAAATTAGAATTTCTATTGTTACAATATTTGCATGTCGCAAAAACATAACACATATATGTATATATATTTAATCTTTTAATTTTGCGACATGCAAATATTGTAACAATTGATATTCCAATTTAAGCACAGATAATATATATTAATAGTTTGAAAGATGTTACGACTGAGTTTTAATTTGGCTCAAGAGACAATTCAGTGAAATCGAAAAAAAAAAATAACAATAAATTTAATATCTGTAATAAATATAATAAATTCAGTACCGTGACAGGATTCTCTATCTACCGATGGTACCGAATTTATCAATATTACAAGCAAATTACAAGGCAAGTTTAAGGCTTCTATGCATCTACTTTTCTACTCTTCCTCCAGTCTCAAACACTCCGAATTGTTTTATAAACTCTCAAATTGCCATGTTGATCAAGCTATTTGTAACATTTTACGCGTTGGTTTTAAATACAAAGCTATTTAAAACCAATCCGTCGATAGCAGGCGGAAATCGAAATGAGACTAAATAAGAATCAGTATCAAGAGGTCACATCTTCAAACAAATTGAAAATTCTACGTACCAGTTAACGCCAACCTGTCCTTTTGTTTTTCGTTCCACAGCCTTCAAGCCAATTTGCAAACGAACCTTGCTACAGTCTGTGGATTCATGACATTTTCAGGCAGATTAAACCCAACCAAATACACTTGTCTCAAGGGTGAATTAACGTGTAACTCAATTGAATTTGTTATATTAAACTTTACACTCCCCTTAATTTCTTCTGTACAGCGTCAGGTAGCAAACAGGCGTACGGGCCACCTTATCATCAGCAGTTACCGCAGCTTATAGACGTTTGTAATACAAAGATGTTCGCTCTCAATCACCTGTAGTTATTTTATTTGCTCACGTAGTGCTTAAGAGTTTCCTAATGAACTTATTCACATTTATTGCAGAAATATAACCCCCCCAATGAGCTATCACTATTTTCTATAAGGTGAAGGTATTTTCTCAGTACATCAGCTGATAATTAAATATTTCCGCGGTTCCCTACATTTTCGGTCATTATTATTTGCTAGTAGGCACGGTGCACTGTGTGCACGTGACATCTGCTTTAAATTGTGGCAGTTAAACTTCAAAAAACCTTCAATTTATTTTATTAGCTGTTATGGTTCAAATTAATATAAGAAAATAAATAAAACTGGCATGCTCCGTTGTTTCGGATATGTAGAAAGAAGGCAGGATGAAAGAATGACGAAACAGATATGCAACGCGAAAGTGGAAAGATCTAGATTTACGAGGAAGACCAATACTTACCCACCATGACCAAATTGGTCGTATTTTATCATGGATGTCATGAGCCCCAGGAACCGGCGAGTGTGCATGATTAGAGCAACGAATGTTAAAGAAGCGAGTGAGGTGTGTAGGACCGCGTCTTATGGCGTTCTCTGCCTACCCCGCAAGTATGCTACATACATACATAAAATTCATAACTATATTTTATGCGGTAACTGTAGTTAGGTTTACAATATGTATGTGTATGTATATTTTCATGCCAGATCCCTTGCGGGGTAGGGAGAGAGAACCGAGCGCTATAAGACGTTACACACTTCACTCACTTCTCTAACATTCGTAAGTTTTTTCGTACACTTTTCACTTTTCTTACAATTTGTAAGAAGAGTCTTTTCGTCATAACACAGTTGTAGAATCTTACCACCCACTCCCATCAAGCTAAATATCGGGTTGTTGTGTATCTATTATACGCGTCTTTACTCAGTCACATGAATACGAGCAAAGGCACCATTTCACATCATGTTAGCGATGTACTTGTTTGTCATTCGGTGTTAGTATAACAAAAATATTATAAAATATTAATAATACCAAAAGCAAAACTGAAATCAGTCAATCCAGTCGTAGTGGCATTTAATCTATTAGCAAATAGAAACACATCAAAATAAGATCAAGCTATGATTAAAATATATGTACCTATTGAAATTACTATTTACTATTCATGGTTAATTTTAGTTAAAATGATCCTTTTATAAATTTCCTAGTGGTCGAAATTCGACCATAATTCATTTAATTTTTAAGTTTGATTAAATAATATCGACGAGCTCGGTGGCGCAGTGGTGAAACGCGTTGTTACGCTACTTTGACACCAACGCTCGTGGGTTCGATTCCCACACAGTACAAACATTTGTGTGCATGAACATGTCTGTTTGTCTTGGTCTGGGTATTTTCTATGTATAATAAGTATGTATTTACAAAAAAAAAATGTATTTACGTATGTTTATCAGTTGTCTAGTACCCATAACACAAGCTTCGCTTACTTTGGGGCTAGATGGCGCTGTGTAATTTGTCCGACAATATTTATATTTATTTATATATAAAGTACAAATATCTGTCAGACAAGCTATGACATTATCATAATTATTTTTGACATTCAGTAAGACTAGACAAATAATATTATAGTCCAATGACTTTAATCTCTTCTCAGTTTGACCACAGACTTTAATCATAAACAGATGAGTAGGTGTATATTTGGGTACCTACATATGTGTTTGTGTGCCAACGCCATGGCAGATTGTGTTATGTCTTTTTTTAATGTATGTATGTATATCTTCACGCCAAGTCCCTTGCGGGGTAGGCAGAGAGAACCGAGCGCCATAAGACGCGGTCCTTGCATACTTCACTCGCTTCTGTGACATTCATAGCTCTTTTCATGCACGCTCGCCGGTTCCTGGGGCTTCTGACATCACCTTCTGATAAAACACGACCAATTTGGTCATGGTAGGTTAGTCTCGGCCTTCCTCGGCTCGTACATCCTTCCACTTTTGCATTGTATATCTGTTTCGTCATTCTTTCGTCCCGCATTCTTTCTACATGTCCGAACCGACGGAGCATGCCCTTTCTTATCTTAACACCGACACTCTCTTTTAGACCAACTCTTTCTCTCACGTCTTCATTACGAACGCGGTCAGCAAGCGTTATGCTACAAATTTTGCGCAATGCTCTCATCTCGACCGCATTTATTCTACTTTCATACTCTCTCTGCCATAGCCAACTCTCACTTCCATAAGTTAGCGTTGGAATTAGCACCGCGTTGTGTACAGCAAGCTGTGCCTTCTGGCTTAGATTTCGGCTGCCTAGAAGTTTACCCAACGCTCCATTCAGCCTATTCCCGCCACTCACTCGTCTCTCCACATCAGGGGTGTACCTTCCATTGCTGCTAAAAGCACTTCTAAGATATACAATCTCATTCACTTGCTCCAACACTACATCGTCAACCATAATCCTAGTGTTCGTTCTGGTTGTCTCTCTTTCAAATACCATTATCTTGGTTTTCTTCGCATTCAATTATAAGCCTTTCTTCATACAATCATCTTTCATTGTTGTAACTAGTGTTTGCAGTTCGGATGGTGATTCTGCTATTAATGCCGCATCGTCTGCATAAAGCAGGCAGTTGACCACTGAGTCACCCATTCGCATTCCCACATTCATATTTCTTATTCTCTGAAGACAACTGTCCAGATACAGGATGAACAGCCGAACCGACAGCACGCATCCCTGTCTGACACCAATGTTGACATCAAACCAGGGCGACAAGCTGCCGTCCACCCGCACACATGCTTTTTTAATGTATTTTCCAAGTATTATTATAAAAAATATATATATGTGCACTTCTTCTCCATATAAAATTTAACTGTGTCTCCGTCCGCATAATCTTCGTAAAAAGTGGTACAAAGTTTTTGCTTCACGTTTGAATATTATTGATTCCTCTAAAAACATGGCTCAATTACTTCAGCGGTTCGGAAGAAAATGTATGACAATGTTACAATTTAATACAGCTACCCTCTTATAATTAGCGTACAAGACTTGGACTTTTACTTTTGGAGCAATTACTCAATACCTCCTCCTAAAATAGGAGGTTAATAAAGGTAAGTGTTTCCGTTAAAAATTACTGTTGTAAAAATTACTTCCTTTTAAACAAAATTTTTGGCTGACATTATTTGGTACCCTATTTATCCCTTTTCGGTTCAAGCAGGGCCTTGTTATGTCCGTCACAGGTAGTCACTTAGTGAATACAAAATTATTAATAGACTAAATTCGGTCGCCATTTTTGCTAAATTACAGCGGGGTCATCGTCCGCTGCACAGGCTACGAACCTGCGACCCCGCGTCATTGGTCTCATTATTTGGTGAATAGGCCACTACTACATGTAACTTATTCACATTTATCTCGATTGTAATTATAACTTCACGTCAAACCCTTGCGGGCTAGGCAGAGAGGACCGAGCGCCACATTACTCGATCCTTACAAACACTCGTTTCTTTAGCATTCATTGCTCTTCTTATGCACGCTCGCCGGTTTCTAACACGATCTTGGCCTTCCTCGGCTCCTACATCCTTCTACTTTCGTGTTGTATATCTTAATTCTTTCTTCCTGCATTCTTTCTACATGTCCGAACATGAGCATGCCTCTTCTTACTTCAACACCGACACTCTTTTTCAGACCAGCTCTGTTTCTAACATAATTGCGAATACGGTCTAAAAGCGTAACGCAACAAATTTTGTGCAACGGTCGCATCTCGCCCGCGTCTATTGTACTTTCATTCTCTCTGCCATACCCATCTCTCGCGTGCATAAGTAAGTTCTTTACCTCTCTCTCCAAAAGAGTTTGGTATTTGCTCTGAAGTTTTTCGCCAGCCTCTCTTCCTCATTTTTTTTTCATTTTTCATTCATCATTCCTCATTCCTCATTCATATTTTGTATTTCACTCTTCTCTTTCACTAAAAGCTTGATTTCATTCTTGCATAGACGGTACAAATAAAGTCCTTTTTAATAGAATCCGTTAAGTTTGCAAATAAATCTGGCCGACTGACATTACCACCGGATTATCTATGTGTATACCCTAGTAACATGAACATGTCTCTTTTAATGAAAAAGAAAGTGTTCAATGTATATGAAATAATAGATTTTATATAGGTTGTAGTGTATTAGTAACCACTTAAAGTGTCGCTTAACTGGGCTCCATCTGCTTGCTTCTTTGCTCTCTTTTGTTCCATTACATTATAATAAGATTACTTATATCAAAATGATTGAAAGTATTAACTAATACATGCCTTAAATATATAATTATAAATGTATGCATTATAAGCAAGATATACAGACACATTCATAGTGCCAGCGCCCTGGACATAATCATATATTTCTCTAAAATATTCACTCCACCGTTCTAACACTTCCTAAGTGTTAGCAAGAATGCCACCAGCTTTACATTTTATCTTGTCCATTCTGGATGCTGACGAACCACTTCAAGACTTCTTTACCTCTCTTCAGAAGAGTTTTGTATTTGCATCGTAAATTCTTCGTCAGCCTCTCTTCCTCATTCATAAGTAGTCATTCCCGCTTCTGTTTCACTAAAGCTTTAGTTTCATTCTTGCATCGACGGTATATTTCTTTCTTCTTCTCTTTAATACCATCACTCATGTGCAAAGATACTCTCGTCTCTAAGTATATATGTTCCGTATAAAACTGATGTGGATATTATAACACGTAATTACTTATATATTTTAAGACAATATTAATGAGGAACAATCTTGATTACAAGAGTAGTGATATAGCTCAGTGGATAACGAACCAGCCAGTCCTTGGTTCGAATCCTGGCATGAGCATTTACCACTAAATTCGTGTTTCCGGATTTATGTACATATTTGTATTTATAGCTTCCTCGGCTGTGAAGGAAAACACCGTGAGGAAACTCGCACGTCCACGAAATTATATCTTGAGCAGTCAGAACCCGTTATATACGTTTTCCCATACATTTCGCGGTCGTATACGACCACCCGGGTTTCGAAGGGTTAAAAGATAACATAACGTTAATAGCTAACTTAAGAAAGGTCGGATTTTTACTCTGGGTTGTGGACGTGTGATGACAGTCGAAAAATCCGTGTCGTTTTCTAAAGCATATAAAATAAAATAAAGTAGTGGAACCCTGCCAATCCTAATGAATTAGGAAATGGGATTGGGATTTAATTAGGGAATGGGATGGGATTATACCACTATAAGTAGGTATTAATATCAATGTAAATATATTTAAAACTATATAATTATGTCTTCCACTATTTTGTTTGAAATTGAAGTAATTATATTCCTAAAATGCCTTAATGAACAAGTTACGTAGTAAGGGACAGGGAGTAAAGAGATGAGACAAAAATTTCATGTTGTTTTGTTATTTAAATATGGCTTGCGAAACACTTTCAAGTGTAAGTTTTAAGTATTATAGCCACATTTAAATTGAATTTTAATAGCCATGATTAGTGATTCTTGGACTTTTATGTAAAACTTTTTATTAACGAAATGTGTCGTAAATAATAATACTTTTATGAGAATATGAGCAAGTCTCCATTGGTCGTGTTGGTATAAAATAATTGTGTATTACTGATATTGCATTACTTTTTGAGGGTTGTTTTTATGAACCTACTCGTACCTAAATTCGGTCGTAACCTTTTATGAAAGGTTGGATTCGGTTCATCTGACAAAATGTTGCTAGTTTATACATAAAAGCCAACATCTGCTTCCATAACGGTACTTACATACAAATACCATTTCCACTTACGTTTGTCTAAGTTTAAAATAGTCATCCGTATTTTTAATGTCGAGAATGCATGATTTCTCTACTTCCGATGATCTCATGAACTCACTGTCATATCTTTTAAATATTATGTCAGTATGTTTTCTTGTTACTGTCTATGCTTTTTAAAGCCGGGATTAGAAGTTAATTCCTCCTGTATCACAATTACACTTGATAACAAGTGTAATACACATACAGTGATAGTTTTTTACCTATGCTATCTATCACTTCGAAATCCTCCAAGATTCTATTGTTTATTTTGTCCCCTAATAATATGGGAATATTCCAGATTGTTATGACAATCTGGAATATTCCCCGATTCAAATGCTTTATGACTGAACAATTTATGTTTCCGACTCCCTCCTGTTTAATGTTCATATAATTTCGCAAAAGCTTGTCCGGTTGTTTCGGATGAAATTTGCTACCGCTATAATTCATATTTGATCTCTGTATGCAAATGTTGTTTGCATCGTTTTCATGTATAAATCTGTATTGCACTGTTTTACTTATCGTGAATGTAACTTAAACTCAACAAGTGGCTAAAGGTAATGAAAATATGTATGGACTGTTTCGTTGACAGATCATTTACGACATTGTTAGTACTTCGAATGTTCATTGTTAATAGTCTTTAAAAATGTATGCTGCCTACAATTAAAAAAAATAGGCCTAGAAGTTTTATGTATGTATATCTTCACGCCAGGTCCCTTGCGGGGTAGGTAGAGAGAACCAAGCGCCATTAGACGCGGTTTTATGGCGCGTAAAATAAGAACGTATTCTTTCTATGATTGTTATTGGTCTTATATCTTTAGTATACTTTTTATACCACCATTAAGCACACAACTGGCTGATCGTATACATTTCAGATCATGACTCAGGCGTTGTCGACCTTTTTACGTCTGTCTTAGAACGCCATCCGCCATGGATGTGGAAAACCTTATTCGCGGAAGTAAACCTCTCGGGAAACGCATAGTATTTACAACTTTCGAGGTTACATGTACATTAACAATTTGAAGGTTCGTGAGACGTGTGTTGGTGGTTCCACAACAAAAGTTGAAATTAAATAGCGTTGTACTAAAGTTTTGTGCAAAAGCCAAGAGTTGATGACCTGTAATTTTACTAAATGGTTGTTCAATTTGCGTTCACGCAACCCATCCGAGAAAACGGCATAACTAATCTTACATCATACTTTACTATCTTTGCCCACAACACTAGACAGGTAAATACCACAGGACTTGAAAAGAGGAAACCCAATAATTTACACGCAGCAAAGTTTATCGCCGACCCTTGAGAAAAAGCTGAGTCAATTCAGTAAATCTAACTTTTTGCTACTGCTCTGTCATTAATGAAGTATATACTTTCCAAGAGAGGTAGCGTGCATCAAAGTAAGTCCTCTACCTCACAGAAAACCGCAATTAAATAACAACTCCCTCTAGAGAGTTGGTGTTTTCCTGCTAGTGAGTAGTGAGTGGGGCTACCGGTAAGCAGTGCTGTATTAGCAGCTAGGGTGGCTACGCGCAAGCGATACTCCCTATATTGCAAGGGTTCAACGGTCAAATATAACATGTATATGTATATATGCCTAATATGTCTATGAAAATATACAACCCACTTGATGTAAAAAGTTCCCGACATGGTATAATAAAACAGAGAGATTGGTAATTTTTAACCTATATAGTAAATGGGTGTTTTATGTTCATCGCGTATATTTTTTTTTTTTGGATGTAAATCACTTTGTGTAGCTGCCACTACGGATTAGTTCATGGAACTAGCGCCGGCCAGCACCCACCCACTACCGTCAGTAGATGCATGCTATCGCTGCCATGGCTACTCCGGTCGTCTCTACGAATGTCCGCCATCTGAAACACGAACCGCATGCACCCGACACCATTAGTGCCCGGGCTGCTCCGGTCGTCTATGCGACACGTGTTTCGCCTCTCCAACTGGTACACGCCTATAGATTGTGCCGGCCGCTGCTAGTTGGCATGAACTAATCGCTAGCGGAAGCAGACGAAGTATTTTATATCATATTGCCTATAAATTTGACTTTCGCAAAATAACGCCTGAATCTATTAACTACTTTTTTTTCTTTTGTGTTTAGCGATATTTCGGGAACAATGAGTCAATGTATTTGTATAACTCAAGCTGGGTTTTATTGAAGTTCGTAATGATCTGGTTACTAAAGATATTTGGGACGAAATCTGATGAGTAACAACAGTTGATGTGCGAATTGGATCGCGCTACGAGGGTTCCGTTTATTTATTACTCTGTAAATTTGTTCCTTTATTTCATATCACTTTCATTAGTACATCTTACGAACAGTGTTTATAATGTTAACTAATTTGATACCCCAAATATTGCTAACCAAGCTGAGTGTGCGCTGGTGCACTGCGGCGATCGTCTCCTAAATTTATAGCTGCTATTTATAAAAGCAACGGTTCCTTTTTTTTTGCTTTCCTTTTCTTGATATCCCGCGCCAAAAATAATTTCTATAGAGCTGCTTGACGTTAGTTTGCTGCACACGCTTGTCTGGAATTTAAAATATCCTCCTTGTGAGTATATATGGACGAGTACTATCGACTTGATAATAGTGCATATGATGGGAATATATTCTTTGTATATTTTTATACAATGTTGGTAAAGTAAAGTATGTCCATGAACGTTTGCAATACAAATGTTGCTTACGCCGGCTAACATGGAGGCTTCCAATTGCATCTCTACATCTTCCAACTGCCAATTGTAACCTTAAGCACCCTCAGGAAACAATCCCTCACGGAGTTGTTATTTAGCTGCGTGTTTGGTGAGATAGAGGTACTTTCCCAGTACGTTGATACGTCCTACCTCTGTTTCACCAGACCCTCAATTGTTTATTATCAGGGTGCAGCATGTGCAGGTAAAGTTGCCGTTAACTTTAAAGAAGGGTAATGAATCACATTCACCTTAAAATTAAACACCTTGCAAATAGATACCTTAGTCTGTGGATCGGTGTTGGATTCCAAGCTTTAAAGTCACACGCAGGGCATACGAGTAGGTTTGATGGGCACCAAAATTGTCGACAACAAGCTGTATTGATAGTGTAAGGCTAATCAATGGGGTAGCAAACTCCTTCATTTGCGCCCGTGCATGAGAAGACGAAGCGTTGCCATTTGGGGATCCTCCTCTATGTAAATGGATGCTTCAAGGAGAAGACTGGTTTAGCGTTCTTATTTATTGATATCTAAAAATATGCTCTTTTTCCTACTATTTCTTTGCCCTTCAGCTTCCGTGATGTCGTGTCTAATTCCATAGGTTCCTCCACAACTCTTCCGTGCGAAGCTGGCTGTGATTTTACACCTATCTATCTATATCTTCTCACCAAGCCTCTTGTCGGGAAGGCGAAATTAAATTTGCGCTACATTACTTGGTCCATTACACACCTCACTCGCACCATTAACGTTCAGAGCTCTTTTCATTCTTTTTCCTTCCTCGGTTTCTACATCCTTCCTTCGTGATATCTTCTCTACGTAATCCATCATCAGCAATTTATGTGACTATTTTCGTCTGCCAAGTATGTAGTTATAGTCCTAATGATACAAATTTAAGGATGGCGACTATATATTAAATATAGCCGCATCCTAAAATTTATATCCTCAGAGACTACAATTTCGCTTATTTTAGCAATTAACGCTAACTGACGGCGCTATTAAGACGAATGCTAATAACGAAATATTTAACCGTATCCCTTGAGTATATACCATCTTATGTTACTTAGCACTAAGTCGTTTGCATGCAGCATAAACACACTTATTCTTGTTGTAGAAATCCCAATACGACAATATTATGCTGTTTATGCCCCTGAATTATGTGCAGCGATGAGCAACGCTTTCAGTTAATAAAACTGGCCAAGTGCATGTCGGGCCACGCACAGTGAGGGTTCCGTATTTGCTTCGCTTTGCTTGCTTGCGAAAAAATTAAATAGTTGCCTAAAATAATAGGACATCAAGAATTCCTAACACCTACACTAATTAAACGAATACGGCTAATATTTTTTTTACATGACGTAACTGATGTGAAGTGGTGTACCTCGTAGCCTATAAATGCTTGCAATACATTAAGTATCACTCTGTGATACTTGATGCTGTGATACTGCTAACACAGCAACTCCTTACGAGCTGCTTACTGGTTACCTCACTCAACGCAGGAACACAACAACCCTCAAAGGAGTTGTAATTTGGCTGCGGTTTTCTGTGTGATGGATGTACTTCCCCAGACGGGCTGCTTTGATGCGCCCTATCTCTCTTAAAACATCCAGACCAATACAAACAGACATGTTCATGCATACGAATCTTTATTTTGTGTGGGAATCGAACCCACGAGGGTTGGTGTCGAAATCGCGTTATTAACCGCTGCGCCACCGAGCTCATCAAAATACCTACCTAAAATCCAAGGTAATATATTAGCTTGTATATTACCTGAATATTATCTATATATTACCTGAAATCCAAGCACCTTACAGGCGAGTGAAAAGCTACTTATGTTTTAATTATCGCGTTAAAATAAAATAGATATGTTTCCCGTTTTTCTATCAACTTTGAGAATTTTGGCAAACGTCCAAATTGTAGTTCAATGGTTATGATGATCCAATTAAATATGTCAGAAATATTATGGCAATCAATTACGTACCAGCATCTATTAAATATGTCTTTCCGTTTCTTGTATTAGGATATTTGTAGAGTATGTACAAGTATCTTGTTCTATGTAAGTTTAAATTAAAGGATTTGGAAATAAAATTAAGGTAAGAAATTGTTTGAAAAAAATCGTTGGGGAATATTCTGGCACTTATTTTAAGGATCTGAAGGTAGTATAAAATAAATGTACTACGTGAAATTACCTATACAATACGTATTAATAACGTTTTGAGTAATTCTAATATATGGCTTTAATTAACATGTGAATCTGACTTGTGTTGATGTGCGCCACTGGGTAGCAAATTTGAAAGATCGTTAATATTAATGCTGTCTTACGTATCATTCCTACCACAAATTTGTATTGTGCAAACGACAGTTAAGGTATATTAATTTCATAAGTATTGTTTTGAAGTCGTCCATATTCTATACCAATAAGAAATGTGTGGTGACTGACCGACTAAGTGACGTCGAAACTACCTAAAGTCAGAAACAAGAAATTTAAGCCTTAAAGTTCATGAAAAGCTTTTAGGAGAGCGTTTTGCAATTTCGCAACGGTGATAGTTTGAATATAGCGCATGAAAGTTTGTCCGAAGATTTTTTCTGTGGTCGATTCACTCTAATTCTATGTATATATATTCTACAATACTAATACGTATTTCAGAGTTTCGAAAATTTTCACCTTTCTTTAAGTCCATAATTTGAAATTTAACCTAAATGTTTTAGGTTAATTATGAAAGTAAATTTTAATATATTGTTCAAAGAAGTTTATCGCAATTTTCTCAAACTTCGTCTCGTAAATGGCTAAAATAGTAGACGAAATTTGGATGAAAGTTCGTGATTATGTTCGTTCTTTAGAAATATGAATATCGGTATGTATGTTTGTACGTAGTTAAAACCTCAACGTGCATTTGAAATTACTGTATGGACTTAACATTTTGCGTAAGCAACCACAAAGTGGCGTAGGGTGTATAGAGTAGCTGGCGGCGGCGTAGCTACTGATTTATTTAAAATTACAGCAGGCTATAAATCAGGTATGGGCAACCTTTGACATGTTGTGGGCCAAACTTTAGCATGCAAATACGTTCGCGGGCCGCGTTTAAAAGTAGTGCATATATATAAGTAGATTCCGTGAGTATATATAAGTAGTGTACTTAATTTTTTTTTTTATTGGGTTTTTTTCAAAATGTCTCGCGGGCCGGATCAAATCTTACAGCGGGCCGGAACCGGCCCGCGGGCCGGGTGTTGCCCACATGTGCTATAAATAATAAAGTGTACACTAAATAAATTTAACTAAACCAGAGACTATAAAATGTATACGTATGCAGGCCAACACGTGTAAAATATTGGAACCCTAGGAGAAACTAATTACCAACAATGTCAATCGGCCGGGTCAGCTGGCGTCAATGTCTTCAAGCAAACAATTAAAACGGGTATCTTGACCTCACCCTGGCGCCTGACTCATGTTCACCGTTTAGTCAGGGCGATGGCACAAACTGACCTGATTTTTATTTTCGCCAATTTTCTCGTTTGTTTCGTTTAGCGGAGAATGGTTAGAAATTATGCTTCTTTACGCTAGTAATAAATATGCCAAGTTTGGCATTTGTTATTCCTTGTGTGAAATAAAGTTGTCAATTGCAAGTATTGAGTGTTCTATATCCCACTTACGACAGGTGGATGAAGTTGTTTATTATTTTGTCGAACAAATTTCCTATCATTTTAACGTTAATCCCCAAAGTTAAATTATTAACAAGGTATAAATATTATTCTCTTTGCTATTTTATATTATAACAAACTTATATGATTATTTCGAACAAAACGAATTGCATAAAATTTAGTCCTCTAAATGTTAGACTTGCCAATACCTGACACGAAATGTCTTTGATTTACTGTAGATTCAGAGATGCTATGGGTCACACAACTTGCAAGTAGTATTATGCTGCAGCAGAATTCGCTAATTGATGAATGTCACTACTGCGCGTTTACATCTGATTCAGCTACTGCCACAGCATTATGCCCTTTTGATATATGCATTGTTGTAGGAACAGCGCTAACTGGAATCAACTTTTATTTCACAAAATAATGTTATTCGCTCCATTTGTTATATGGGTTTTAAGGAATCTCAAAGGGAATTTTTCAATGAATAATATATCGTCGCTGTGACTTTTCAGTATGTTTATGAAAACTGTACGTAGGTGTGCTTGTAAAAATGTATGCTGTCATTTTCAGTCAACTATTGTAGAATTGCAAATCTGAATTGGAGGAATATGTTGTGTATGCTGATAAACCGAATTGACAGGACTGGGAAATCCTTTGTTTTAAATTGCATGCGATTTTATAAACTGCTTGTAACTGTTATTGCCTTGGCCGATTCTCTACTCGACGATTATAACTTGTAAAGATGTCAAGAAAATACACGGGTGTCTTAAAATTACAAAGGAAATTTTTCATAGAAACAAATTTAATATCCTCACTGACTTTTCAGTATGTTTATGAATACATCGTACACACGTATGTGAGCTCGTAAAATTATCAGGTCATTTAAAAAAATACTGATTGTAGTTTTGTTAATAGTAAATGTATCGCTGTATTTAAGTAATAAGATTCCAAGTAGTATATGCATCGGCTTGCCAGCACTGGCAATTCCTTTAGTATAAATTGCGAGATTAAGGAACCTTGTTAAAATAGCACTGCCAAAAATACTTAAGTCTATAATTATCTTACTTATGATGCGGTTGCATATGACAGTACCGGGAATATTTGTTATACAGGCCGTGTTAACATTCTTCGTTCTCTAGGAGAGGAAATCCGCGGTCAACATATGCCTGAAATTGGTGATACTTTGACAAAAGTATCACCATTGCCTAAAATTCAGCTGGCGTCCAAGAAACTTCATGTGCTTAACAGAGTGACGCAGTACTTCAGCTCTTCATGGAGACTTGTTGCTATTCAAGTAGCGTACATTTGAAACTGTAGGCACCCTTGGACGGAACCACCCGGTTACCAGCTAGGAGCTCTGATAACTCAGCTAAGCTTACACACGATGTTGAGTTAAAGTTTCAAGAGAGACTATGTCTTCCCTCGTGTATTCTACAAACTGTAGAATGGACTGTGTTCCGAGGAGTTGTTTGATATGAAGCATCCTTCTACAACCGCATCGCTCACCATAAGCAGGGACTTCATACATACAGGGACACCAAAATACTTCTCTGGAATTTCGCTAGGTTCCATTGATTTGTGTGTTTCCGTTGTAGAGTAAAATCCTTGCCGATGTTTTTTTAATGGACTACAGGATAAATTTGGTCATAAAGGATATTCTATCGAGGTGCTTAGCCACTAGGGCTATTAACTAAGTAAGTTGTTCCTAACGTTTCTTTTGCCAGAGTCTCGTTTTCTAGATCGCAGAGTGCACTATAGGCACGCGATATAATTTAACTCCTAATAATTTTGATTGAAATAAAAACAACATACGTGACATGTGCCCTATATGAGAAATTTCATGTCCATAACCTGATGTGTCTCGAAATACTTTTGTTTACTCGGGTTTATATTCAATTAAAAATATTTACGCTGATGTAAACAAACGCAATTTTAAAGCGGCTTAGCATCGTTTTGTAATTTTTTGTGCGACATTTTTTTGTTATGTTAGGTGTATTTGATTACTTTAAACGGATATTTTACCGGACACTGTAAACAGGCATGCTGCTTACAGTGTCCGATAAAATATTCGTTAAAATTACGTTTTTAACAACTCTCCAGGTAGTTGTAAATTGGCTGTGGTTTTTCGGTCTTTCCCAGTCGGTTGTGTCCTAACTCTTAGTGTGTTCTAACTCTATTGCTTACATACCTTTTCAATATTTAGATTACTATTTATCCCGGAATTTATTAGGGGTTCTACATTAAACTTGACAAACCAAAGGCGGAGAGTAGTTTGACACTTGAATTTATTCATCATAATCATTGTCAGCTTGTATTTGTTTACCGCTAGATAAAGACCTTCCGTAATGGTTTCCACCATTTTCATCCGATGTGACGTTTGTGAAAATTATTGTTTTTACAAAGACGGACTTATCCCATCCTGGATCTCTTCCAGTCAACCATAGAATACCTGATAGGAAATGACAATTTATTGAAATATGTATGAGCACTGAGTCATTCTTACTATATTAATAAACAAACAAAATAATATCTGTCACGCATATAGATAAACTCCAACGTATATAAACATCATACATACAAATACTAATATGCATAAACAATTTTAACTTAAAAGATTGGACAGACTGGGCTATTTTCCAATCAACTGGAAGTGAATTCCAAAGACGCGCCGCCTGAGCAGTAAAAGATATCTCATAGGAATGACAATTGTACATAGGAATAGCCAATATCAGATTTACTAGTCTACGTAGTCTACTACGTAGTCTGCGATGTCTGATAGGTAGTAAATTTAGTTTGTGACGAAATTCGCTTTGAATGATCCAACTTTCGCACAATGAAGACATATCTGATGCACATATTTTGAATAGCCAATATCAGATTTCTACTAGGACGTAGTCTGCGATGTCTGATAGGTAGTAAATTTAGTTTTTGACGAAATTCAGTTTGAATGATCAAACTTTCGCACACTGAAGACATGTCTGATGCACATATTTTGAATGCGTTTTCACAGCGTATGCCAAATAATATTTGCAGGCAAATTCTCGATACCCTGGGTTACATTATTGCAATTTTCGTAAGAATCTCTAATTTAATTAAAAAAATATACAGTTTATGTTACTCGCTGATAATGTAGTTTCTGTGGATGACAAAATAAGTATTGTTATTGTTTATCCATTTAGAACAACTATACAAAAAATCAAATCTGTTTTCAGTAATCAAATTATAGAGCTGTAAGTTGTATAGAATGTTGATCTGAAACGAATATGTACTATTTTAATATTTTTAGAGGCTTTACATACATCAAACGGAGTTATAAGTTGTATTTTTCACACATTTGAGGTTATTTAGAGCTCATCGAGTAGAGTACAAAGAGATTTGTCTTCAAAAATTTTTGTTGGAAATCTATCCTCGAAGTATACATAGGTGCTTATGTGTCTTGAAATATTTTAGGGTGGCTTGAAGCACTTCAAGTGAGAATCGCACTTGGTTGATATTGTGGTTGTGTTTACTCGTAATATAGTGACTATTATAGTGACAGTAGTGGTGGTATATATATATACAGTAAGTAATGGGCATGAAGCAAATAACTTACGATGACTCAAAAGCATGATTTTGTTTAGTAAAAAATCTTACCGCTACGGGTAAAGTAGAACGCGCAGCTTCTTATTGGCTAGCTCATGGATAAACATCGCGTAACTTGTCGGCTCATTGGTTAAAACATCCTTCACTAGGTCAGTAGACTCCAATCGCTGAGATATTTAGACGCTCAAACCCTACGTTTTGGTGAGATAGCTGGGTCTTTATACGCAACCAAGAGGTTTATTGGTTTATGTTCCTGGTCCTTTAAATTGTAGGTACTAGTCCTTTGAACGGTAGGTACAGGTCCTGTAAATAGTAGGTAAATTCAATTTTATAGCCAAGTTTGTACCTAGACAGAAAACTCATGTCCCCTGGGCTTCCTCAATCAGCAAAACTGTGTATTAGTTTCACAATAACAATTACCAGGAATAAGTTGGATGGAAAACTGTTTAGGTAGTAGGTGGCACTTTAAGGGAAAGGGTATTCAGAGCCTCGAGTACTTAGGGCACTGCGAAAGTTTTGTGAAGCTAAATTAAATGTATGGTCAAAGTTTTATATTGCATGGGATCGTAGGCTATGGTAACCGTCTACGGTGCCTTCTCATTATTATTTATATACATTATTATTTGTGTATACCTTCACACCAAATTCGTTGTGTGGTAGGCAGAGACAATCGATCCCCTCAAGACTCGATCCTTACACACCTCACTTGTTTCTTTAATATTCATAGCTTTTTTTAGCATATAAAAAATATAATTTCTGACGAGCTCGATGGCTGAGTCGTGAATGGCGCGACTTTGACACCAACGCTCATGGGTGCGATTCCCACACAAGGCAAACATTTGTGTGCATGAACATGTCTGTTTGTCTTGGTCTGGATGTTTTAAGAGAGGCAGGGCGGATCAAAGCAGCCCGTCTGGGGAAGTACCCTCCACCTCACAGAAAACGGCAGCCAAATGACAACTCCCTAGAGGGTTGTTGTATTCCTGCCTGTGAGTGAGGTCACCAGTAATCCTCCAAGGAGTTGCTGTGTAAGCAGCAGAGTAGGCACCGCGCGAGTGATACTTAATATATCGCAAGCGTTAATAGGCTACGGTACCCGCTTTACATCAGGTGAGCCGAATGCTTGTATGCCTCCCGACGTAGTATAAAAAAAAATATTCCTGGCTCCTGTCACCACTTTTTCATAATGAATCTTTTTCTTAGCACCTTAATTTTAGTACAGACCACAGCCAAATAAATATTCCCTAGAGGATTGTTGACTTCCTAAACAAGGCCGCCATGAAGCTGAAGACTTTTACATTAGCAAAACGAGTAGGCGACATGCGAACTTTATTTACGTCGCAAAAGTGTAGGTAACGCTTCATATTAGGCGTAAATCCGATGCTTATTTGCAGAGGTGACGTTATGAATCCTGGCCTTAACTAACATAAATGTAGGCTAAGTTACGCTGCAATTATTGTGGCCCCACCTGTTAGACTACCGCGAATATTAAAGTGACGTCCACAAAAGTGGTGTATGAATTTGCATAACCCCATTAGAAGGCCATTAGTCAAAGTTTCATTACTTTAACTGATTTGTATATTTTTTTTTTTAAGTGTGTTGTACTTTTATACAACCACAATATATATTTTAATAAATTACTAAGAACCGGCCTTTTGACCGACTGGTCCGCGGTAAGAATCCTGCCATGTACATGTTTGTAATTTTTTTTTCATACTACGTCGGGAGGCATACAAGCATACGGCCTACCTGATGAAAAGCGGGTACCGTAGCATATTAACGCTTGCGATATATTAAGTATCACTCTCGCGATGCCTCTTCTGCTGCTTACACAGCAACTCCTTAGGAGCTTACTGGTGACCTAACTCACGCAGGAACACCACAACCCTCTACGGAGTTGTTATTTGGCTGCGGTTTTCAGTGAGGTGGAGGTACTTCTCCAGACGGGGTGCTTTGATGCGCCCTACCTCTCTTCTTCTTTATGCATGGTAGTGAAGGAAAACATCGTGTGGAAACCCGTAAGTTTAATAAATTATATTTCTAAAGCTACGTGTGACCTAATCTTAAAAAGGTCTGGTTCACCCTCTGGGTTGCGTGGTCTGACCGCAGTCATTCCATTTAAAAATCAGTATCATCGCCAAATCGTTAAGGCTTAAGTAGCGGACCCTGCCAATCCTAAGGATTTAAGGTGTAGGTATAACATTCCACGTGGTCAGAATCACGTGAGAAAAGAAATCAGATAAAAGAGATAAGTGAATAGGGCAAGAAGAAAGGGAAGAAGTTTGTTAAAGTCTTACAAATGACTATTTTTGGTAGTCCAGTATAAAGAGATCATCGAAATAGGTTCATCCAATAAAAATACCTTATGTATTCATACATACACATATATACCGCTGCCTGTGAAAGTAATAATCTTCTGCATGAATACGTTTTAAAGCTAAAATTATACGTAACCATGGTATAATGTAACCCATCTCAAGTTGTCAGTTGATCTAATCAACAAGTCAGACTAAGTGCTGCATGCAAAAATAACTAGAGCTCAGGTGTAGTTACGTTAATGGACGGGCGGGATATTCCGAAAGTGTTGGTAAATGTTGGTAAACATTACTTCATAATGCACTGTTATCTTGATCCAAACGAGTGACTGATAGACAATGAGGTGATAGGCAAACACGCTGATATGTAACGGTCGGAATTTTATTATATGAAGGACACTTGCGATATACTCATACTTGATAAAATGTCTTTATTATAACTTCCCCAAAACTGTACGTCATCATCATCATAGACGGTAGGGCGCAGCAAAGCAGCCCGTCTGGCGAAATACCTTCACCACACAGGAAACCGCAGCCAAATAACAGAGGCTGTTGTATTCCTGCGAGTGAGTAAGATTACCAATAAGCCTATGGAATTGCTGGGTTAGTTTCAGGGGTGGCATCGCGCGAGCGAATAATGTATTGCAGGCATTCATATGCTCTGGTAACCGCTTTACATCAGGTAGGCCTGGTTTTCCCTGTGGGTTGTGCAGGTATGACGGCAGTCTCTCCATGTAATAATTTGAGTCTTTGTCAAATTCTTATTGTTGGGTGGCGGACTCCGCCAATCCTGATTAGGAAACGTAATAACGCTAGGAAGAAGAAGATTGGACGTCCACTGCTGAACATAGACTTCCATAATAATCGGTCCTGTGCTGTTTACGTCGATCCAATTGTGACCAGATCGTCGATCAATCGTGTAGGTTGCCATCCTACTCTGGATTTCCGACCCTTGACCGTCATTTGAGAACCTGTCGGTCCCAGCGGCCATCGATTCTTCGACTTATGTGACTTGTCCACCGCCATTTGTGCTTTGCGATCCTTAATCTCTCATTACCCGCGGCCCGCTTTTCCGCCAAGAAATGTATGGGAAAACGTATATAACGGGGTCTCACAGGTTAAATACACATTGTTAACTCAAGTACTACTACAGATGCACACATTCCTGAATCTATCACGCAGTGAAACTCCAAGCATCACTCTCTCCATCGCACGCTGTGCAACCTTGAGCTTTCGTTAGAGACCACGTGTCTGTGCCGTAAGTCATCGCTGGCAATGCACAATGGTCGAAGACTTCAGTCTCGAGACATTGGGCTAATTTGAACGATTTGTTTAGAAAGCATTATATATGTTTGTTAGTAAGTATATATTTTGACGAGTTCGGTGGCGCAGTCATGAATAAGGCCACTTTGACACCAACGCTCGTGGGTTCGATTCCCTCACAGGACAAACTTTTGTGACCGTGATCTGTCTGTTTGTCTTGGTCTGGATGTTTTTAAGAGAGGTAGGGCGCATAAAAGCAGCCCGTATGGGTAAGTACCTCCATCTCACAGAAAACCGCAGCCAAATAACAGCTCTCTAGAGGTTTGTTGTTTTCCTGCATGTGAGTGAGGTCACCAGTAAGTTCCTAACGAGTTGCTGTGTTAGCAGCAGAGGAGCCCTCGCCAGAGTGATACTTAATGTATTACAAGCGTTCATAGGCTACGGTAACCGCTTTACATCAGGTGGGACGTATGCTTGTATGCCTTATGACGTTGTATATAAAAAAAAGGTATCTCTGAGGTACCAAATTGAAATTAGGCATAGTTAAATATGGTGAAATAACGACTATCTTGAAGGAGTGAAGTCAGTTTCTACGGTTTTTAAACCATTATAATAATCCTTTAATTGTGTAGCTATTTACTATATTTTTAATAAAGTTGCGTGCATTCACCTAGACACAGTATCTAAATCCATACGTCCATTATACATAAAAACAAAGACAACAAAAACCATATCATGTTGTTTTTTAATGTCTATTAACAGAACAATATATATGTATATATTTATTAACTAACTTGAACATGTTTTTTCCTAAAATTATTAGCCAACTTTGAAGTAGCGTAAGAAAGTGCATTATGATATCTCATCGCCGCTCACTAACTAGCCCAATAAAATCGCGGCAATTTGCTAGAATTAAATATTAACACCGTAAAAAATAAAAGAATGTAATCCTCACAAGAAATGATAAACTGTTATAATAACGTGAAAAACTTAGAAAAACACGAAGTACTGTAATGCACTCAAAAAATGAAGGCGGCTGGTTTATACGCGTAGAGTTTGATGTGTATTTCTAGTGCTCTGCATAATTTCAATCATGATTATAATAAATATTATTTAATTTCAATTTGCAGCAACGTGTAGCAAATAATCGTTTTTAATATTATACATACTTGAATGAACGCTGGATGCCACAATTTCAGCTATGCATATGATATAAACACATGGATGTGGCAGATTTAAACCACACAGACCACAAGCCTTCGTGTGAAGCACGTGCTTACAGATCATGTGGTTAAGACAGGCCGGGATAGGAAATTATCTATTGATGTTAATAGCCTTGCTGATGAAACGAAAATGGTGCGGATACATACATTGGGAACTAATGGAGTGCCAATCATTGGCATAGAAGGTTTAATGGCACTAAATAGTTAGCTTATGAAGTAAACTTCATTAAAGGGATTTATCAAATATATATAAAATTATCAAGTCTTGTTTTTCATTAGTTTGTATTGTGTATTTTGTAGTGAACAATATTTCCTTGTTGTTATAACAATTCTTGAGTAACGATACGGCGCTCGACCTTATTTATGATTTGATTTACTTAATTTTACCAAATGACGTAATATGTTGACATTAAGTTTACTGTTACAAAATGTTGAATTTGTGGGCGCATTGGTGAAGTACCAATACTTCATGTTTATTAATACAATGCATAGAGCGTTACGTATAACAATGGCATCAGAGGCTATATCGCGCAAAATGTCACGCCAATCAGTGTTTGCGCAGTCATTGAACCTGCTTAGAACAATACACACGTGCAGGTCAACAGCTTCCTCTTCCGCTTGACTCCATGGACCGTGATTTAGTTTATAACTATCATTTGTCGATATATACTATTATGTGTTTTTTTTTCTGTATGTAAACTACAAATTGTATATTCAGTAGTTTTATTTGTTTGTTTCAGGAACTGCCACTAAAACACGAAATCGCCGATCTCTCGATTCATCGCACTCCAAGACTGAAAACTCACTGCCGTCTTCCAGAGTATCTCCCAAAAGCACTTTCAATTTATCCTTCGGAATCAAATCTCCTCTTCTTATAAAATGTTCACCTACTAATGTTTCCAAGTCTAATGAAAGAAGACGAAGTTCTGACAGTGGTAACAAGCCTAGTTGCATACCTTTATCAAAAAAGACTACTGATAAACCCACTCGCCATTCTGCATCTCCCATTAAGCAGGATTTGATAAAAGATTCAAAATCAGAATCCAAGTCAAAGCTAGATTCACCTCGAGTAAGAACTACAAATAAAACTCCAGAAAAAGCTAAGAGTGATACCGAAAGTTATCGTAACGATAGAAGACATCGAGCTCAAAAGGATAGTGAAAGTCTTAGTGAAAAATATCATTATTCGAAAAAAAGACTGACTAGTTTAGAAAATAATTCTCCAAGAGACAAGAATGACACAAAAGATACATCAGGAAAAAAAATACTGAAGAATAGTCCTCACGCAAAACAGAAATCTGAAACTGGAGTAGAAAAAACAAAAGACACTGCAAACATGTCTACTCTTCATGAAACCGTTAGACCACATACGAGTAACTCTAGACTTTCTCAGGAAATGGACAGCTTAGCTGCGTTGACTAAACAGACTTTAGATAGGGTTAACAAATTATCAAATAACTTAACTAGTAATAAGTTAAATATAGACTCAACTGAGCCAAATTTCGAAACCTTGTTTGCATCGAAATCTGAACAAAATATTAACAATCATAATTTCAATTATGGTTTGACAAACGAGAGACCAGTTCCCAATAGAGGAGTCTCTGAAAGACTGCAGGATATAGACAGGGCAGCACAGAGGCTGATAGACTTTGAGAAACAAAGTGCAATGTTTTCTGATCTCAATAATGATACGTCTAGTCAAAACCGCCGTCTCGATATTCCGTCGACATCCTGTAGTCATACTCCCGTGTCTATTTTAAAAAGGAAATCTATCCATGAAGACAGTACTACGTCTACCTTAAATCATGCCATTGCTTCTCCTCCAGTGACATTTTCGCCTAATGTTATCGAACCTCGTAGCTGTCGTTCAGGAAACAGACAACGTCAAGGTATATTAAAGAAGCGACGTAGTTTAGACGAGTCACAAGTTGCCAGAAGAAGGTCATGCAGTCCTGAAGTGTCGTTTGCTGATGACGGCTCTCTAGATACAAATAAACCAATTCTTAAGAACAGAAGATCATCTTTAGAAGATGTTATGAGGAACAGATCGCCAGATGGCCAAATTCAGGGTATTTTGAAGAGAAAGATGAGCAGAGAAGAAGAACATATTAATGAAGTTGTGTCTCATGGCTCGCCCGAACCTCATGGAATTTTAAAACGTAAATCTAACTCTAGTTCTAGTAGCAGCACTACTTCATCTCATGTGTCAATAGCACAAGCGGTTCTCTTAGCTGCCGCTGGTGGCGCTGAGTTAATCGAAGATGATAAAGAAATTGTAAGACCGATTCTAAAGAAAAAGAGTTTCTCTGAAGAAAGACCCTGTCTTGATATATTGCCTCCTGATACACCTAAGCCAATATTAAAGAAAAAATCTATAGAGCATGACGAACATGACTTTGACTTACCCAAGAAACCGATCCTTAAGTCTTCGAAAAAATTATCCGGCGACGAAGGACATACATCCAGTTTCGATTTGAGCGAAGAGGATAGAAGCTCGCGGAGACCTTCACTACTTCGGACGCGAACATCTGACCATTCTGGATCGGAATGTGAGACGGCCGTTAAGCCTATTTTAAAGCAAAGAGGTTCGAGTCTCACCAGGGAACGCAGCCAATCGCCGCGCCCACGGCTCTCATTTTGCGCGGAAAACGATTCGAACATTAGTGTGACGAATTTCAGTTGCGACGCGAACGACTTGTCGGCGGCTGGACCGCGACGAGTACTGAATCTCGCGCCTAACCAGGAAGAAAGTTATCCGAGTGCAGTCCTTCGAAGGAGAAATCTTCGACCGAAAACGCGATCAAAAAGTTTAGCATGTGATGTTAACGATGAATTACTCTCTATATTAAACACAAGAAGATTAAAAGTGGATGAAAATTGTGAAAACGGACATTGTGAACCGTGGGAGCTAAAAAACTTTCTTGAATCAAGCGACGATAGCAAACCTAAATCGTTTCCATCGATTGCAGCCCGAATAAAAAGTATGGAGCAAGCCCTTACTAGCACCGAGGCGAAGGGGAAAGATCAGCCCTCGACATCGAGATCAAAAAATCGTGACAAAGAGCGCTTTAAAACTCAACCCATCACTATAGATGAAATGCGGTCTGCTACCATTGCTTCTAGGTAAGATGTTTATTATTTATTTATTGGCCACTTTCATTTATATCATCACGAAAGTCATGTAGAAATGCACAATAGAAATATGTTTATTTATTTCTTTGATATATTTTTAGACTTCTGAACACAGTGTGTACAATAAGGAAATTTATGAGTTGTTTTTCTGCTAGTAACGTTTCAATCTCTGTGGGGCAGCGTCCTTAAATATGGCTTTTCTCGTGCAAAGGTGATTGTGCTCTGTAGCGGCCGGTGAGTTAGTAGTCACATATTGGCTGCTCGCCATTATTTTGATGGGCGGGCGTGTGGCGTGGGCAGCTACCAAATGTTTTGTTTCGAACTATGCACGTTTTACTGATGTGAGGTTACTCATTAGAATCTGTTTAGCGGCTGTGTAGTGAACTCAAACTCGGAATGACATAATTTCTTATTAGCGAAATAACTTTTCTTTTTGAGACTATTGTATGTACAGGACTTATCCCGATTTGTTCTTTATTTTTCAGAAAATTTAGGAAAATGGAAAACCAATCGCCTACAGTCCCGTACGCGATTTGTTTTCCATTTTCCTAAATTTTAACCTACAATAGCGATATAAACAACTGTGAAAGTTTAAAATTATACATTTCTTTTTGTATTTTAGTACTGATAACAATAAACGTCTGAGGTTAAGTTTGACAAAATTTAAATAATATTGACCTGATCGATCAGAGATTGGTGCAGCTCTTTGCAATGTTCATTCTCTTTTCTTTCTTCCACATCAACCCTTACTCATCCCACTGCAGGGATACGCGTCTCCCTTGAACCGAATGGGCTTAGAGCATACTCCACCACGCTGTTCAAATGCGGATTGGCGGAGGCCAGTGTTTTCAAGCCGCCCGAAGGCCACTGACTTTGCTTAACGACTGCCATCTATCGATAACAGCCGGGACCGACGGCTAACTTGCCTTCCGAAGCACGGAGATACTTTTCTTTCTTACATTTTCGTTAAATATATTTTTATTAATTACACATTCATAATATAATTAATTTTCTTATAATATAATACACAATAAAACTAAAACTAAATTAAATCTAAAATTTAATAAATCTAAAATAATAATAATAACCTAAAATAAATCTAAAAAGTGTGGCCCCCGCGGCATTGTACCAACGATGTATATATATATTTTTATTTATTTTTCGAAGTAAGTAAAAACTTTCTACGTTAAGTCTACCACAGAATTAATTTAACTTTCAGGAGAACTGACTATTTGTTGACTACGTAGACTACGTTTTAATCATTCATTAAAGGTTAATCCTGAGCTGTAATGAAACCTTCAGTTGTTTTTTTCGTAATTAGTACGCAATAGGTAAACAATCTTGTGTTAATTTTGGCGTTGCAGATTCTGACATCACGTTCGTCTCAACTTACAAGTTGAATCATTTAGTGGTTGTACGCCGTAAAATGCGTGTTTCTTCTACATTGTTTTTAATGTTGCTTTTTTTTGTTTTGTTTATTTTTGTGTATAAAAAGTGTACAAACAAGACGCGATGTATCGCTGCTTCATTATGGATCGTCCAGTTTTAGACTAGTAAGTAATCCGTTAGTTCTCCTATTACCCGGAACTAGGTTAGTATACCGCTGGCTTTTAAGGATGCAATTTGGGTCACGTATGCAGAGGTGTTTTGAGGCTTATGTAGAATGTAATGCCAATTCATTGAAAAACAAACATTGAGCTATCATATTATGTTATTTCAAGATAGATTATGCATTTGGGACGTTACAGCAATTGAATCTGTTTTGTCGATATAGTAGTCTATGTGTGTGCCATATTAAATATTCTTATACCTTTAAATATATGCTTACTTGATTTAACCTTTGTTGGGTAGGTAAATGATGAAAAAATTTCGGCTGTTATTATACACATTAAATCTATATACTCGTAGTATTTAAAAACCGAACACAAAGGATTCCGTACCTTCGTAAAATATTTCAGACTACATATTTGATTACTTTACTTTAACTACATTATGAATCGGCGTTTTCAGTATTTTGTGTTTAAATACAGAAATACAGAAAATTTCTACCTAATTTATAGTTTTTGAGATAGACCCCGTAACAAAAAATCAAATTTAGCGTCCTCTGTTTTCATTTTTGAAGAAGAGTAAAAAAATATACTTGTTATATATTGATGAGTTCTAAACAGTGACACCTCACATGCCAGGTTGAGAAAAACTATAAAAATAATTCAATAAATTTGCTTAGTGAATATTCGGTTTTGGGTCAATAATCTATAAAACATTACTAAATTACTACTATGACAAATTTCCTTTTCGTGTCATAAGACACGAACATGACACACTGACAGACGAACGGAAAGGTAGCAGAGTGACAGCAAAAGAGTTCCGTTTATACTTTAAGTAAGTACGACACCCTAAAAATATAAGAAATACTTTCCAAATATTTGTGTGTATTTTAGTTTGAAAAAGTATACAATATTGAAAATGAAAATTTTTAAATCATATTTTAGAAAAATAAACAAATTTTGTAAATTACGATCTAGTATTCTTTTTTTTTCAAATATTTTTTTTGTATAATTTTTATTTGTTTTATATTAAATATAGAAACTATCACATAAAATCAATAGATGTTTACAAAATAAAGATACCAGTAATACTAAATTTTTTAAATTCGGTTGTAGATTTTTGGTGAAATGTTGGAATCGTTGACAACGGTCTGACACACGGGCACACAGATAGACATTTTAATGGAGTTATTTGGAGACTTTAAATTAATGCTTCTGAATACATTTCTATCAAAGTCTAAAAGTCGGGAATAATTACGATCACTATTTATAATTAGGTACCTTCATCAGGACTTTAGTTCATTCCAATATAAATGTTATTGTTACATATCATATCCTCATCTACCTAAACACTTAGATTAGAATTGATACATTTCACTTTAATATTATTTCCATTTTTTATACATTGATCTCCCGTTTACACTGAATTTGCATTGCTTAATTTACAATGCTTCTTTTTTGGTTATTTAAATAATTATCCAATAGCTAATACATATTATGTACAACGTCGTTAAAACATTCGCATCGCATTTCCATAATGATCGCGTGACCGCCGCTGATGGATTTCGAATTATAAATATGTCATTTTGTGTCAGAAACATTAACGTAAAACGTTCGCAAAATGTCATATTGTAATAAGAATAAAAACTTAAAAAAGAAAGGTTAATTGAAACTGATACCCGAAAAGATTAAAATGACGATATCGCCAGATTATACTTACGATATCTATTAAAACAGACAACTCAAAATAAACCAGTTGAGAATGCGCAAGCTTGCATTGCCAGAGGAACACTTGGCTCGTCAATTATATATGATTTTTTTTTAAATTTGTCGGCCATTTTGACCATGTTCCTTAAGAGATAGGAACGGTGTTCCTGACCTATTCTACTTTTTCATGCTGAATCCGAATCTGAAGTCAAAATTCGAATATTCGAAAAAAAGCGACAGACAAACACACAGACAAACATACAGATTTCGTATAGGAACGGTGTTTCCTGAATATTGAGATAATACGTAATTAACTGTAAAAATCCTCAGTTAATAAACGGTCGCATTGCAGCAAGTTTATTGACTAAAATAAAATTATGTTACACTACAAAAGAAAAAAAACTAAAACTACGTTTTCCTTGTTTACTGACTGAGAGACAATCATTTTTGAGTTGTCCGAGTTTTAATCTAGGTGTACGATATATGGACATCACTTTTTTATCGAAGTTGGTTTCACCCTTTTATAAAAGTTTTTATAACGTAACTTTTTAGTTTATCATCAAACCCTAGTAACATTACACAGGGCCATCACTAGCCTGTAAATGGAATAATAAACCAACGGTGTTATGACAACAAAGATAACGATAATCTCGTTTATAGAAGTCATGTTAAATTATTTTTTAACTATTCATACAGTGTTCATTACATAATGAAGTCACATCGGGACATACCGCAATAGAATATTGTTGTTTATTGTTGTTTAGCCATTTAATTAAGATTTTTTTTATTAATACCATTTAAATGATTCTAAACCAAATTCGAATCTGCCTTTAGAAAACAGTTTGAATTATCCTAATCGGTTTCCAAGCCGTTTCCGGGATTGGTGAATGAATATACATAAAAAAATATACATTCACAAAATATAATCATTCAGGACAAACATCGAACTCCTTGTTTTTTGAAATCGGTTAAAAATAGGTATAGCCTTTCGTCGTCGTCGTTTATTTCGAAGTTATTTCCACGATTAATGTTAATACCTAGTTTTATAACAATAGTTTATTATTGTTTTACCATAGCATAAATCAATACAAGAAAACAATGTAGGTATACGATCAAAAAGACTTCAGTGACCGAGAAAGTAGTTTGTAGTTTAAACACGATTCTGTAGTTCTTCTATCTATAACTTCACGCCAAATCCCTTGCGGGGTAGGCATAGAGAACCGAGCGCCACGTCACTCGATCCTTACACACATCACTCGCTTCTTCAACATTAATTGCTCTTCTTATGCACGCTCGCCGGTTTCTAGGGCTCCTGACATCACCTTCTGATAGAACACGACCAATTTGGTCATGGTAGGTAAGTCTTGGCCTTCTTCGGCTCCTACATCCTGCCACTTTTGCATTGTAGATCTGCTTCGTCATTCTTTCATCCTGCATTCTTTCTACATGTCCGAACCAACGGAGCATGCCTCTTCTTATTTTAACACCGACGCTCTTTTTCAGACTAATTCTGTTTCTAACATCATCATTGCGAATACGGTCTGCAAGCCTTACTCTAGTTCTTCCAAACGTTTTGTTATTGAAAATGATCCTATACCGCAATAAATTACAAATTATATGGTTTGTATTCTTCAATACCTTTTAGATCTGAGGTGACATAATATTAATCATCGAAATAAATTGTCCCACTGTTGGTTAAATTGATTCGTTGTATTATGTAATTGAATCTCATCTCAATAGCTTTCACACTGACATCATTCGACTGGACCGTTTTTTTTCTGTGTTATAAGAAATAATGTAGTTATAAACATCTATTGAGCGGTGGATAAAAACCATCCTAATGTCCTACGGTCCGTGGTTCAAATCCAGATGTGTACATGCTAAATTAGAGTTTTTGCGGTTTTCTGTAGTACATATTTGTAATTATCACTTGTTGGGCGGTAAATGAAAACGTCGTGAGGAAACCCGCATGTCCAAGACATTGTATTTCGGAAAACGTGAGATCTAACCTAAGAAAAGTCTGGTTTTTCCCTCTGGGTTGTGTAGGGCTGATGACAGTCACTCGTTATAAAAACCAGTATCTTCGGACCTCGCCTGTCCTAATGGATTCGGAAACGGGATAATGATAGGAAGAAGAAGTCATAAGCGTTTATAGATATTAAATAAATATCTCAGTCTCAAAATTTCTAAATATGAAATTCGAAAATAAAGCACTCAAACACGAAATTTTAGATCTATCGAATAAGAAACAACTTAGCATTGAATTTGAATTTCATGATTATTGATATTATATCTGTGGGTTATATGTGTGCCTGTCATATATAGTTAATGAGCACTATGTCTTGACTAACTTATTGAAACTTAAACTTAGATTAAACTATTGAATTTTACAATAATTTCTGATTACATTCGCGAGTTATTTCATTTATGTCTGAAAATATTGCGGAATATTATTTATTGAGTGTTAATATATTTTCTTTTATAATTTATATCAACTGTTTAAATTTAAGTCTAACACTATATGACGGCAGGTCATGAGTTTACATTTGTTAGAAAATTTAAATGTTTTTTTTTTACCACTTTTACAGCTATTTTTACAGGTTGCAACCTAATACAATAGTGCAGATTACCTTTGTTCATAACATATTATGAACACTGCTATCTTATTGAACTCGTTCAGATTATGTTTGTTTATTCTAACTAGATTGCAGAACAAGGCATCAAATGTAAGTGTAATTTGCCAAAAAGAAAAACAGATCATTTCGTTGTCTGTCTGTCGACAAAAATCGTTTTCACGAACGCGTGGAGGTCTAGCTGAAATTAATGTCAAATACTTAGTCTGCAATCCTTTGTAAAATAAACAGTAAAAAAAATCATTTAAATCGACACAATCAAACGATACGGTCATTTATGTCCCGTCTATGCCTTATATTTTGACATTCGCAAGGAAATCAAAATCTATTCGTTATTTCATGTTCACCTATAATCATGAAATTTGGAAGGAGGTAATGTCATGTAGCACAAGGGAAAAATTCGAAAAGGGAAATTTGTAGTAGCATCACAAAAAAATGCGAATACAGACTTATTTTCAGTTGGTAAACTAACGGTTATGTCGTTATATGTGGACAACAGTTTCTTCCTCAATCCAGTTCACCTTTTCGTTAGACCAATGTTCAGAGTTTTCATAGTTAGAAGGAAAACTTACAACATAATCGGAAACAACGGGGAAATTTTTCGAGGCTCGATTTCCATGATGAATGAGCTATTTACATCCTTACATATTTTTACGGAACCCTGAATACGCGAGTCCGACTCACATTTGACCAGTGTTTACTAAAATGGTTTCAGAATTCGGTTTCGCGTGCTGATTTTCAGCCGTCGTTCATTTCCGTTATTCGACAGACACTCGCACGACCAATTTTCACAACACGTCATTGGTTTTGAAGCGTTAGTTTAAAATATAATACTATGTGTATAATGTTTATTTTGTTATTATCTAAACAATGCCTATGCTGTAGGCACAGTGGATGCCTAAGGCACAAGACCTCATGCTGTAGGCACAGTGGATGACTATAAAGCACAAGGCAGGTCGCTAAGAAAATTTCGGAATAGATTCGAGTTCCTAGAAATGCTACAGGAAACTGATATGTCAATTCACAGCCCAAATAGCGGGGTCATCACTGGCTTTTGCCCGTGGTTTCCCATGCTTTATGTCGTCAATATCTATATAAAGTAACCTGTGTCTTCTAGGGGGTTTAGGTCAGGGTTTTAGCTCCATGTCAAACTGGTTTTACGAATTTGTGACTGCAACTGTAAGACAAATATAAAGTAAATATGAAAATAGAACGTAGAAATAGAACTTTCGACTGAATTGAGAAGCTTCTCCTTTTTTAAGTCCGTGTAACTCCTGAGACTTCACCAATAAAAGTAATCTTGTTATAGGCAATTCGCTAAAAAAAATACTTGTAGTAGACTATAGATTTTGATTACAAAAAATATTTCTCTATCAATTTAGTCTCATGTTCTTATTATTTGAATTTGTTTATTTTGAGCTCCTATAATTTTGTAGGTCTAATGACAATGTTGAGTGAGGCTCTGATGATAATACTGAGTTCTGCATTCTGGTACTCCAAAGCAATGGTCGGCTACAAGTGATTCCTCGAATTAGCCCGCCTTTACAAATCATGTAACTTTTATTTTAATTATGGATAATGCAGTAAAGTTATACAAACAAAATAAACAAACTGTGTCTAGCAATGATTATAATACTGAGTGTTTTTACATTCATAGATATTTTCATGCACGCTTGCTAACTGTTAGGATTCCTGTCGTAACCTGATAAAATGCCATCAATTTTGTCGTGATAGGCGATAACATTGGTCTTGGCATTGCTTCTACAGCCTTTGTATAAATATACAAAGGCTGCTTTATTGCCATCATTATTATCACGTGCTTTGAGTGCTTTCGCCACCAATTAGGTCATGCGTACTAGAGCCGGCCGGCACTCACCCACTACCGTTAGTAGATGCAACATGCCGTCGCTGCCATGGCTGCTCCGGTAATCTCTCCCTTGGCTGTTGCGGTCGTCCGCCATCTGGAACAGAAACCGCATGCACCTGCCGCCGTCGCTGCCACTAATGTTCTGGTCGTCGCTGTAAATAAAAAAAAGTCTACAATTTTTTTTTATACTAAGTCGGGAGGCATACAAGCATACGGCCCACCTGATGTAAAGCGGGTACTGTAGCCTATTAACGCTAGCGATATATTAAGTATCACTCGCGCGATGCCTCCTCTGCTGCTTACACAGTAACTCCTTGGGAGCTCACTGGTGACCTCACTCACTCACAATAACCTCTAGGGAGTTGTTATTTGGCTGCGGTTTGCTGTGAGGTGTTGGTACTTTCCCAGACGGGCTGCTATGATGCGCCCTATCTCTCTTAAAACATCCAGACCAAGACAAACAGACATGTTCATGCACAGAAATGTTTGCCTTGTGTGGGAATCGAACCCATGATCGTTGGTGTCAAAGTCGCGTCATTCACGACGGAGCTACCGAGCCCGTTAACGCCTGAGGATGCCTCGCGGAGAGGCGAAATACGTCTCACAGCCGACAGAGACTACCGGAGTAGCCATGGCAGCGACGGCGTGTTGCATCTACTAACAGTAGTAGGTGGGTGCCGGCCGGCGCTAGCTCGCATGGACTAATTGGTGGCGGAAGCACACCAAGCAGGTTAGATCAAATCGCAAATAAATTTGACTAATAACGCCTGAATCTATTAACCATTATTATCATCTCTTATTGTCATGGCTTATAACACAATAGATGTAGTTTAGTTAATGTAGGTATTTATAAATAACCAAAGTCAAACCAGTTCAGTACCGATTCCCCTCTGTTAATCGACCGATTTTCTTTTTTTGCTTAGTAATTGTTGACGAGCTTTAGTGTTATCCATAAAAAAATATTGAAAACAGTAGAAAACGAAAGATAGAAATGCAAATTAGTGTATGTTTCCTCAAATTTTCATTAAAGGTTATGGTCCATTGAGGCGAACCTTTGTAAATGAATACGATACAATTCACAGTTACGTGAACATTTCATGAGGTAACGAAATCAAAGTCAGTCAAGATATACATAGGGTAATAAATGAGTTTCCTACACTTTATTGTATTAAATTCGACATTGAGAACGAACTACCAACCCATCTTCCTACTTGTTTTCCAAGTGATTGACATCAGTAGCTGCATTAACTAACGTATATGCCAATCGGGGCGGTGTCTTCATGACGGAAATACACTCCAGTCGTTAGTGGGTCAAACATTATTTCTGGATCTGTTGTGCTATGCTCATCGAAGATTTTGTATCCAGCCGTACCATTTCGTGCCTTAAAGAGGACAACTCTGTATATATCCCTACAGAGTTGTTGTAGTTGAGTTTGGATCAAACATAGTTACGAGTCTTGGGGAAATGTGTTTTTACCTTTGTTTTAACGTAAAAGTGGAAAATTATTTATAGATATTTTTGTCTTTGTCTGACTTTTTAGTGAAAGTTCAAGAGTTTTTAGCGTTGTATTCTATTTTTGGATTATAACTACTACATGTAATTTGGGCTTGTTAGTCACACGAATAGAAGAAACAAGGAGATGAATATAGTATTAATTTCCTTATTTGTTCTCAATATATTTTCCTTGCTTCTATTTCGGAGAGTATTCCTTGTTTTTATAACGATTTTCCTCACTAAATGCTCGATAGGGATTCAACGGAATAATGCGAAGGAGAAGAGGTCGTCCTTCGCATTATTCCGTTTCCTAATCCATTAGGATAGGCGGGGTCCGCTACCTAAGCCTAAGGATTTGGCGAAGATACTGATTTTTACATGGAGCGACTGCCTTCAGACCTCCACAACCCAGAGGGAAAACCAGATCTATCAAAGGTTAGGTCACACGTCTTTCGAAATATATTTTTTAGGACGTGTGGGTTTTCTCACGAGATGTTTTCCTTCACCGCCGAGCAAGTGATAAATATGTACGTAAATCCGAAATGGCGAATTTAGTGGTACTCACATGCCCTCGCGAGGATTCGAACCGGGGATCATATCACTGCTCGCTGATTCAAATAACCTATATGTTGTTACAAGTCCAAAAACCTGAAGTGTGAAAATAGACATATTTTTATATTTTTTTGCAGAGTACCGAGGACAAATAAAAGAAGTTCTAGTTTCAGTAACAAGGTGTCTTTAGTATTTTCAGGAAAACCGTTCCTATATGAAATCTATGTTTGTCTGTGCGTTTGTCTCTGTGTGCATTTATCTGTGTACGCGTTTTTTTCGAATATTCAAATTTTGACTTCAGATTCGGATTCAGCATAAAAAAGTAGAATAGGAATGTTCAGGAACACATAATTGACGAGCCAGGTGTTCCTCTGGCAATGCAAGCTTGCGCATTCTCAACTGGTTTATTATTATTTGAAGACGAAACGCTGACTTCAACGAAATGATCTGATGATGAAGGTGATCGAAGCAATATGATACTTTTTACTATAAATGGAGCATATAATCTCTTCGCTTCATGATATTGTACCATGAAATACTCTCATCAAAACTCTACTACTGTAGATAATTGCACCCCAATTGGCTAACTACTCAAATATTACATTGCAAGATTTGAAATAATCATTCAAACAAATATTTACTGAAATTATGGGAAAAATTGTTTAACTATTGTTTTTCGAGGTTCAAGAAGTTCGTAACGGTTATTTATACAACTGCTGCGTAATGTGGGTTATTAAAACACGAGTGTTGAGTTTTCTCGTTGACTTTACATGCGATCACCATAGAAAATAACTTGCTGCGTTGTAACTAACATTTCATTCTGCTTCATTTTTTAAGTTATGATCTTCTTGTGGTAGATGTAAAATAAATATTGTCTTTCTTTGACATGATGTGCTCTCTTTTTTTTACATACAGGCGTGATGATATGTATTATCATCACGCCTGTCTCCCATTGGGGTAGGCAGAGACTATATAGAACGCCAGGTGCACCGATGCAACATACCGCTCTCGCTTCTTCCACACTCATCAACATCTTCATGCATGCTCTTCGGTTTTCGGTACTTTTGACGTTTTCTTTTTTTAAATAATATGTTAACAGACAGTGACAGAAGGGGGTTCCGGATGCTTAGTTTACATATTTTTTAGGATTTAAAAGTAAAAAGTACTGGCAAATTTTAGGATCAGTGACATCCTTTACGCAATGGACTTTACGTGATGTGATGTAGTAGTAGCAAAAGTAGAAAGGAATTCTTAGGAAATGTCAAGAATTACAAATCAAAACCCTTCAGTAGTCCTAGAATCGAGAAAGTTGACAAGATGCAATATTATGAAGCAATGATGCAGATCAAAAGGAAATATAACCAACGCAAAAGTTGTTCCATTTCTCGTTTGTTTTTCAAGAAATTTGAAATCAGCACCGATCAGAAGCGAGTGAGGTCATCAGTAAGTTCCTAGGAGTTGCTGCATTGGCAACGCACGAGTGACATTTCTCATACGTCTTACAAGCGTCCATAGTCTACGCATCAGGTGGGCCATTTTGCTTGTTGACTTTATTTAAAAAAAACTTACTTAAACTAGATCTTTTATCACAAAATTAAGCATAAATCTTACGGCAGCAGTACAGGAAAAACATGCAAAATTTTCACTTTGAATTGTATGTCTATCTGCCCTTAGCCAATAAGAGGTGACCTAGCATCTTCAGTACAGGGAAAGATTTTAAAAGTGCCTTTTTAGAAATGACTATTTAACATTTATGGACTATTTGCAGTTCCCCTTAGATCATAAAATTTTGGAAGGAGAAATATTTACTATTATATTAGAACTATGAAGAATAAAAGGTGTGTTTGGATCAGTACACCTGACGTTCCATAGTCTCTGCCTACCCCAATACGAGACAGGCGTGATATGTATGTACATACATACATATCATCCCTATAGACAATTATCCAAAAATCGTCAATTTGTAGTCATAATTGTCCGTCTGTTAGTTCTTCAAGAAATTACAAATCATCTATAGGTAATTATAGTTTCTTCCAGGTGATCGTAATGATAGGTAATTGCAAAATTCGTTAAGAAGCAAGGTCTCATACCGTCAGTACATAAATGATAACATATAGGCTATCTATATTTGGCAATAAGCTAGGTCTCATAGCAGAAATATAGTATCTGACTGTGATACAGTAGGTTCTACTCTATAAGATCGCGAACAGTAGCCGGTACTATACACAGAATGTAAAATACGCACAGTCGTTACGACGCGCAAATCATCATTGATTTGACTGCGAACTTCGCCGAGGATTGGTTAGCGACTTGTGTCTGTAGAGTGTAGTAGATTTATAACGTTTCCTTAAGGTTACCCTAAGGCGTTATATCTCTAATTTGCCATAACTAAGTGCCTTCTTTCTTGATCTTATTTTTGAGACGATCTCGCTATCTTATCAACTTAACAAAGGTCGTCATTAAAATGCGCGGCAAGGCTTCAAGAAGCGTGTGTAGGCTTACATATATAAAGGTCGTGAGTTCATGTGTGATTATACTGGTCTGCTTATTCATATTCTGCTAATTGAGATTTAGCAAAATCTGCCGTCTGAAAATTCCGTTATTATAACAATTATTTTTATTATACCAAAGTTCTAAAGTCAATCCTATGTTGAATTCAAAAGAAAATGTTTACTCTATTATAATATAACGTCGGGAGGCATACAAGCATACGACTCAACTGATGTTAAGCGGTTACCATTGCCTATGAACGCTAGAAATACATTAAGTATCACTAGCGCGATGCCACCTCTGCCACTAACACAGCAACTCCTTAGGGTTCACTGGTGACCTCACTCACACGTAGGAACACAACAATACTCTCGGGAGTTCTTATTTGACGTAAGTTTTCTGTAAGGTGGAGGTGTTTCCGGACGGATATTTGAAGCAAGAGTCATGCTATGCCCCACCGCAACAAATAAAAAATCGGAGGGAGTCGAGCATAGCACGACCTCTCGCTGCATCCTACATCTCTTAAAAACGGTATTCCATGTACCTAATATATATATATATACATACACACATACATTATTACTACTATATATTCACGTAAAGTCCCTCGAGGCGTAAGCAGACAGAATCGAGCGCATGACTAGGTTCTTACACACTCGGCCCTAGAAACTGGCGAGCGAGCACGACAAGAGTTATGAATGTTAAACAAGCAAACGAGGTGTGTTTATATAATACAGCGATGGGAATTTTTTTGTTTCAGGGTAATGACTTAGTTTTCATAGAATGCTTTTGTGAAATCTCATAGAATTTCATAGAAACTGATTACCTTATAAATAAATAAATTATTTTAATAAATTGACATGCAATTGCCTTGCAATAAATAGTACATCGTGATATTTAGGTCAATGTCTCAATTATAAAATGTACAAGTCATTGTAAACTCACAAGTAGATATTACATAGTAATTGTATTCGCACCGGCGTAATAATTGATCATAAATGTTTTTATAGCTGTATTGTCTCCTATACGTCTGCTGATCCCGACCTTTTTTGGGTTTCGTACCCCAAAATGTAGAATCGATAAGAATTTTGTTTGCCTTTTTTGCTCACTCACGCTTCTGTCATTCTGTAACTTGGGAAGATCAGACATACAACTACACCGTGAAATTCGGGATCGTTGACATGGTGACCTCCACTCTATATACCAGTTAATTTCACAAAAATGATGTGTAAATTAGGGGGAGATCTTTGTGAATGTAAAGTTTAATTTGTTTTTTAAATAGGCCGTGTAAGCTTATAGAGATTAATGAGCACATTCATTAACATTATTTTCATTTTACTGTTAATTGTTGTTGTGTGTTGTCTAGTGAGAGCTCGATGGCGTTATTGCGCATATCATTCTATCTGAACCTACGTGTTAAGCATCTCTCGAGCTTCTCTTGGTAGTAACGTTAAGCAGTCGGTTCTGGCAGTTGTCGGTTGAAGACAGTCGTTAAGCTAAATCAGTGGCCCTCGGGTGGCTTGAAAACCCTGACCTCTGCCAATTGAGCAGTTGAGCAGCGTGATGAAGAATACTCTAAATCCGCTCGGTTGTGGCTGTTTGAGTTATGTTTGTTTTTTTTTTTAATTGGAAAGTGCGTAATGATCCCGTTTTAAGGCGCTCGGTTCTCTCTGCCTAACCCGCAAGGGACCTATCGTGAAGATATAAATATATATATATATATATATATATATATATATATATATATATATATATATATATATATATATATTCAAAATTGGACCCCGTTCACAATCTCCATATTTTGAACACTATCCATATTTTACAGGTAAATTATAGCGGTCAAATATATTATCTCGTGAACAATCGATTTTTTTTTTTGCTTCTTTACTTTCATTGTGAGTGACAATAATGTACAATATAATGACGATAAGAATTAGATAAGGATCTTGTTCATATTACAGATAAGGAAGGTCTTTAAAAACGGGCTTGCATCGCAAAGTGCAATTTATGTTTGTTGGCTGGGAGAGTCTAGAGATAAAATCGCCTTTGCGAACTATTTGATTTGATTACAGTAATCTTACCATGTTTTGGGGGTAATTATGGACAACGGTTTTTCTGATGGCACTATAAGTTTTCTAGTTTTAGTTCTTCAAAGCCAATCGTTAAATTATCTATCGGATCTCGATCGATGACTTCAAATTCGGTCTCAGACATTTATATTTAGATTATATTGCCGATGGTGTCAAACTTCCCCAACACGATGGATCGGCGACGCCAATCCAATCACTCATACCATAATTCATCGAAAATTATGAACGCGGCCCGAAACGGCGACCGTCTCTTTCTTACGTATTGCCGCGTTCTACATTGACGCGTTTCTTTTCTCATTTCGCAGTTTGGAGCCGGGCCAAGCGAGTTTCCAAGCGTTTGGCCCCGCCAGCTATAGTTTTCCGAGACGCCCCGTCGAGTCCGGTGTTGCTCCCTCAAACAGGGCCCCCTGTTCGGGGGAACCAGCGAGAGATCCCTTTGCAGACCTTGCGAAGACATTGGATTCGCCTCCATTTGGCGTTAGCTCCTTCAGTGTCAAGTCACCGGTTGTCAACGGAATCTCTGATGTCAAGGATGATAGTTACGGCGAGGCAACATTTCTAGACTTTGAAAACATATGTTCAAATGTGGAAAGACAACAGTCAACATTGGACGAGATAGAGCAAGAAGTGAACAAAGTCCGTGTTGCACTTGATGAGGATTGTCGTGCTTTGGATGAGGACGAGAGGCAACAAGCAGAACAAGCAGAAGCCGACAATTGGAGTTTGAATGTGTCGTGCGACAGCGGAGTATACAATCGTGCGTCGTCCAGAGACTCCGGCCCTCATTCCGGTAAGCTCCATCGTCGTTGTTACTCACCGTAAAACAGCAATTTGTCCAGTTTATGGATGCGATAAAAATATTTTTATCGGTTCATATTCGCGTAATGGAAATGTGCGCAACAACAAATTTGGAGTTGTTTATCATGCAATGAAAACTGGTGCGATGTCATAAAGTAAACATGTAGAAGTAAACGGGCGAGCGGACCTGTATTAAGCGGTGGTTTGTTTATGTTGCCGTTTGGTAAATTTAGATTAACCCAATGTGCCGCGATTCATATTTGGATCGTTAAGAAAATACACTGTTGTAACCTTGTCGACGTCTCACGTCTATGTGGGTCAATGTAACGCACGTGGACATTGTCACAACGCTGCAATTGTTGCACTTATTACAAACACTATTAGCCGGTTAAGTTTGCTTACTATTTTATAGGCTTTCTGACATTGATTTATTGAGAAAAAGCGGCATTGTAACTTTTAATTAAATCATGAATAAGAGCCTCATTTCGTTTGCTATGACGTAGTCCCGGTTTGTATGCTTGCCAGTAATATACTTTGTTTGTTCCCTAAGGAAGTTGCTATTAAATTCTTTATGTTTTGTAAACATATTTCCAAGCTACAATCAATGTATGGCACCTCGAGGCTTTACAATACTCTCTGGTTGTTTGTTGCCAAAGAGTCAATATCAACCTTACGAGACAAGTGACTATGAGTTGCCAAAATAAAACACCTGTAATTTGTGCCAATTTACATGGTTTAACAGTGACTGAAGAATGATGTAACTAATTATATACCAACTGGTGTTACAACTGAAGTATTTTCGCCAAATCAGAATTAATCTTTACTTGTATACTTTATTTTGTGCGACAAAGAACGTTCATACTGGCGGATATTCAGTTATATCGTATTGAAAAGCTAAAACAATTTTCATTACGTGATCATGTGTATGAATAGCTTACTTTTAAATTTTAATACAATGTGCATTTATATTATCTTAAATATTAAAATACTAACTACAGAACTACGAACGAAGGAATAATATGTTCAAAGGTAGTTATTATAATGGATGCGCTCATGTTTTCATTGGACATAATTGTATTCTTTCTTACTTCATTTGTTGTTCGAGTTTTGTACAATAAAGAGGTACTATTGCAATATACGTATTACAGTAAATACTGTCAACGTAATAACGTTGATACGAAAATAAAGTCAACTTACATATTAGCAAATATAGCGATGCCATATATTTGTAAATTCATCTGTATTTACTTTGGAACGTTATTGTGGTGGTGCATTGTGTATAATACATAAAAACAGAAAATAATAGTACTTACTGGAAGAATACATACAAAAACTACAAGTACGATAGACGATAGAGTCTTATCGTTAAAGCAATCATGCGGGTAACCTTATGGTAAGAAGATCAGCGATTAATCAGAAAGAGATATGTGAGACATTACAATACAAGTAATCACGATTATATGATTTATCTGCCTTAGTCTGTACAAATGTTTAAGTTCTGCTTAAAAATACATTAGACTGTTTATTACTGTTTGGTAGGATACTAATTAATAGGAATAATATTGAAATTCCAGGCGAAGAGCTAGGACTAATCGAGAGCCAAGAGATTAGAGAGAACCACGCGACGAACAGTAGCAGCAACGAATGGTCTTCATCGTCGATCGAAAGAGGTCTACTGAACATGGATCGAGAGAGAAAATCGACGGAGACGGAGGCTGTGGCGTGTCCTGAGGACCAGGCGAGCGATGAAGAAATCAATACCGATACGTTTGCATTGGGACTGGTAAAGAGCAACAGCGTTGTTGCTAGAGCGAGCATGTGGCAACAATTGCAGCAGCAAGCTAAAGGTGACTTAAATATCTCTTTTAATTACAAGAATAGCATGCAAGAACCCAGCCGGTAGGGATGTGACTTGGAGTTCTGCTCCTTGACGCCGATCCGTTGTTGGCATTTTAAGGGAAACTGTTTTCTCGGAAGCCTTGATTATTTGTTCAGGAATACTGTCGAAGAAGGCTAACCGTGGTGGAACGCCAGCCATTAAAATAGTTTGATGAAAAAACGGTGGATAGAATTTTGATTTTTAAATCTAATTTTGGGGTGTAAGTCTTCGCGGTTATCTTTAGAGTTAAAATTTGCCTCAACTGCACGTGGTCCCTTGGAATCTAGACTGTGGCGATCTCTTTCGCCACAGTTGATTATTGCCTTATAAACAGCTCTACAGAGGATGCACTTCTTCTTCTTCTCAGCGTTATCCCGTTTCGTAATTCATTAGGATTGACAGGGCCCGCTATCTAAGCCTAAGGATTTGGCCAATATACTAATATGATATCGAGAATGAACCTCATCTTATAGTATATCCCTAGAGGTCGTTGTGATGTTCCTCGTGGGTGTGCTTCTCAACGTTAATTCTCGTAAACACAGTGTGTTTGTGAGTACTGTTAAATTTATATTAGAGAAGCACTCAGAACTCGCCCACAGTAACTCAAAGACATTCGGTGAAATAGTTTCAATTAATGACTCGGTCTCTAATCACAAATGGCTCTCGAGACAAAGTTGCACAATTATTTTATTGGCATATACATAATTCTAACTATCTATGTATCACGTTAAAGCTATACATTATTAAATTATTGTAATAGGAACTGGCCGCCGTATGCGACTTCATTAACATGTTTGATTTTTCGAGTTCAACTTTAAGTGGAAGTAATACTTTGTGAAAATTTCAAGTGTTAACCTAATACGGTTCATAAATTTCGACCTTCTGACAGACGGAGAGAGAACGGAGCTTTACCCAATGATATGCCGTTGGTACACTTTGGGCACGGAATCCTGTAACAAGGCTGGATATAGAAATGATGGATAGAAAAAGTTTTTTTATTTTATTAAACACGTATATAAGGCATAAATATATATAGGTAGACAGGTCAGTAGGCGTATTGCGTGAATTTCTATTACACAATTTGAGCCATCCTTGTATGACAAAACAAACAATGAAAAAAAAAAAACAAGAAAAAAGCCAACAAAATACGTACAGACCAAGGTGAACTTGGCCAGACAAGACCGCAAAAACGTACTCTGTCTGAGTTCCTCCGGACAGATGGCTGCGCTAGTTGTATAGAATATCCACATTAATCACACCATGTAAGAGTGAAGTTACTTTTTCAATTACCAACGCTCTCGTTGGAGTGATTGCACATTCCAGTCTGTAACACGCAGATTTATAAACGTCGCCCTTAGTCTGTCTAACGAAATAGTTTATCGGGCTTCTCTGCAATCGGAACGCACGTAAAGCGGTGGGTCAAGTTTGTTGTCAATAAATTACAGTTGTTAAGCTAAGCAAGTCTGTGACCTTCCTTCGGGCGGCTTGAAAACACCTGGCCTCCACCAGTTCGCAGTTCGACATCGTGCCACGGTATGGTCTAAACCTTCGCTATCCATCTAATCTGTACGTTTATGTTGTGGTCAATAATGTTGACGAGCTCGGCGGCTCAGTCGGGAATGACGCGACTTTGACACCGACGCTCGTGGGTTCGATTCCCACACAAGGCAAACATTTGTGTGCATGAACATGTCTGTTTGTCTTGGTCTGGGTATTTTCTATGTATAATAAGTATGTATTTACAAAAAAAATGTATTTACGTATGTTTATCAGTTGTCTAGTACCCATAACACAAGCTTCGCTTACTTTGGGGCTAGATGGCGCTGCGTAATTTGTCTGACATTATTTAAAAAAAAGAAGCCAAATTGAATTAAACAATTTTTAACGGAAGTATCGCGTATTTTATTTATTTTGTTGAACCTGACGTTTCGAACGGTCGGTAGATGTAATAATTGAATAACTAATGTAAGACAAATACCACCTTAGTCTTCCTGCGACCACGGACGCTGCAAAGCGTTCGAAACGTCAGGTTCAACAAAATAAATAAAATACGCGATACTTCCGTTAAAAATTGTTTAATTCAATGTGTAACAATCGCGAAAACCTAAGACAAGAAGCCAAATGTTCAATAAATATATTTTTACTTCAAGCATACATACGACCCACTTGATGAAAAGTAATCTGGGAATAGTTATAGTTCTATATGATTTATTATAAAAAAAAATTAAGTAAATGATAAGTAAATAGGTGTTAAAGAAATATCATTTTCAATTCTAGGCACGCCGAAGCCGCTGATCCGCCATAGCCGTTCGAGGAACAAAGACGGCCCATCGGTCGGGGACCGATTCAAGACCCAGCCCATATCTTTTACTCCTGACGTACCAGCCGCTATCGAACCCGCTAAAGAGGGATACTCTCTCTCTCAGTCCAAGAGCATTGCAAATGTGTTGGATAGGGACGAAGATGGTAAGCAAATTATACTTATGAGCGTCCGTTAATATTTAGATAGTGTTAGGTTATTGTTGCTCTAGGCTTAATTGTAAGAGGCAGAAATGAGTAGCTCTTACTCTGCCTTTGTTTTTAATATAGCAAAAGACAATGTGCAAAGCTGTTCTCGCACTCTAAGCAACATTTGCTAGGCTGATAAATGAATCTTTACTAGCAAAGTTACTGTGGACTCAGTGGTTGTTGACAGGTAAGCTGTCAGTGGTGATATACGGTCATATTGTGTCCACTTTCTTTTAATTCTCGCCTCTGGTCTTTTTACATTCCTGTATAGTATTGGGCAATTATTCTGTGAAAATTCAAAAATAAAAAATAATCAGTGTTTACTTTTGGAAGAGGGCTTTACCTGTAGCATTCTGTTAAAAGTGTCCATGTACATCACCGGCAGAGCGGAAGAGTGAACTTTGGTTTGCGTGTCACACAGCTAGCGGCACAGAATATAAGTCATGTTACAATTTACGGTCCCATTTGACGGGGCAGGACCGCTATGTATATAATCTCTCACGTAGCGAATAGGTGTGACATTTCATAGTCCAGTACTTAACAAATTGAGTAGTTGTATGTACTAATATTTATATGAGATTTTCTGCAGTACCGTCTGGAATGATGTGACGGGATTGTTCAGCTACAATCTCTACAGATGCTTTTTGGCATCTGTCATACAACGATATTATAATTTTATTTCGATCCTTTCGCCCATTGCCAAGCGGTTGGGCCTTAAACAAAGGAGCTACATAATTCTTGGTGTTAGATTGCCCTGCACTTTAACTATGTTAGAAAGGATTCAATTATCTCGTGGGTAAAATTTGTACGCTCTGAATATGTTCTGCAATTTTCAGTTTTTATATATAGTAATTATGTTCTGTTGCAGTCCATGTAATGTTATATAGAAGAAATAGTAAGCATGTAAATTTGCATTATCGAGAGGAAAAAAACATAAAGCTTCCTGTCTTTTGATTGTCGGCTTTTGTTTCTTTTTTGCATGTCCTCGACTCTACTTGTGTATGTTCCGGGCTCTATCGTAAACACAATCGCACAATATTATGTAAATACGCACACACTCACTGGTGGCAGCTAAGTTAGACGAAGATGATCCGGCGAAATTGTCTATTATGGAAAAGATGAAGATGTTTAATGCAAAATTGACGCATAAACCGCCTATGGCTGGTTTACCGCGTCCGAAAGAAGAGAAAGTGCCACGGACATCGCGACTTCGAACTATGCCCGTATTAGCCAGCCAAGTTCAGGAGGCTATGGAGCAGAATGAGAGGTTGACGAAGTCGCTCACGCACGAAGAAGTACCGCGCAATCCTGATTTCAAATTGAAAATGGAACTATTCCGTTCAGCGAGCGCCAAGAATACATCACTAGAATATCTCATGAGGCAGAATTCAAAGTTTAGGAGCTTAGGTCTGATTTGTTCCTTATTTGAGTTTTGATATTGTCGTTTTTTTTTTGCTTGAGTTGTTGCTTCGGGTTCAGCACTAATATTTTTTAGGTTGGCAGGTAAGATTCTATTTGCATGAACTATATTGCACTTTGTATGTAGATTTGACATAACACTTTAACATTGGATTTTGCATGGAAATGTATTAGTTTTTAATAAACACGGACGCTCGATTGTTTGTTTCACATTATATTTTAATAATGCCGGACATTGCAAAAAAGTACAAGCAAGTTATAGTGAACAGAAAATACCGTGTGTTACCGTCCATTGTAGAGGAGAAAGTTTTAAATGACAAAAACAGTTATATGCTAAATGAATTTACAGGATTCAGAATTGGCGAGTGTCAAAAAATATGAGAAGAAAACATACTACGCCTATCCCCAATCGACATGCACAAAGTCAAAACTATTTGCATAGAATAATGTGTCGTCCATATAGAATGCGTGAATAGTTTGGTCGGATATCCAAAAAGTACGGCAAGCCCGCAATTTTTGTATGGGAATACATTAAACTCTTTCTGATTCTCATTGACCTGTAATTGAATATTTGAATAGTTTGGGAGTAACAAGGATACCTCGTATTGATACCTGGTATTGATATGATGGAATAGTAACTCACTGGTAGAACCATAAACCCTTCGAGTTTAGGCTAATATACAACTAAATCTATTTCATTTTCTGGACTTCACAGCTTTCATTGAACACACATAATGAGTGAATGAGGTTTTGTCGACAGATTTATATTCAAATTTTACTTATCTATAGATGTTTGCCGTTTCTAGTAGTAATGGGGCACTGTCCACTTTGAAATAATTTCCAAGTTTTATATAACTGTACATTTTGTATATTTGCTGTTTTTTTTTTCAGATTTTGATACGCACAAATAATTTACAATGTAGTTGGGTTTTACTAACTGTTATTTTAGTTTTAATTCTAAGCTTGGGCGTCTCACACAACTATTGCATGCATTATTACGGGCCGACCTATGGAGTTAATTTTTATGGTATTATTAATAAGCACTTATAACTGTATAGATCAATATCTAATACGTAGAATAAATTATATTATATTATAACACAATTATATTTATTAGATTAGAACCATAGATTTTAAGCGGTAAAAAAAGTTGATGAGTTATGATCTTGTTCTAGTCAAGTTAAAGCGTAATCATAAAAATAAAAATAAATAACTTGGCTAGGCTGGTCATTTCCTTTTTCACAGAAACGCTAGGAGTCATCACACTGTGTTAATGCGCGAGCGACGATACTCCTTGTACTACTTGCATCCATAGGCTACGACAACTTGTACACACTTAGCCGGCCGTATGTAGTATAGAAACATCTTAGTCAATGAACAAAAACAGGGGTGATCAAACGCTGGACTAGTTATAAATCATCAGTAACTGCCGGCGCGGCTTTCTTGTCTAATATTTATTTTGGGCCGATATTTAGTCATCTGTTTATTCAATAGGTTAGTCATGTAACGTGTGTGCGTGTGTAGAAAAAGTAGATCCACTCGAATTTCCCCTTCGAGTAGTCATGAAAAACGATTTATAGGTCATAGGTTTTCGTTTCTAATATCTAGATAGAAGTGAAATATTTCTTTTTCGTTTTTTTATTCTACTCGGTAGAGTACTATTAGTATTTATGGTTGTTAGTGAAGGCCAGGAAAGTAGAATATAGGGCACATGAAGCATTTTTTTCATTTTATTTACCTATTAGCTACAGTCACGATAGGAGATGAATGTACCCACCGAGTCGGCGCGGGTTCGTGTTATGCATTGGAAATAATATCGTGCTTTTATCCAATGTTTGTCTAAGATATGGCCGGTAGTGGCTTCAATATCTTGGTACAAGTACTTCAAATGTATTTTTGCGGACTTCGTTCCCACTAAATACATAATCAGCCACCGGCATGACATATGAGTAGGCATTATGTAGTTTAGTGTATAGCTACCGGTTATCGGGCTCACAGCGAGTATGCTCAATATTGACGTCTGACTAACATATACGTTTTGGTGTAAACACAGCTTAATTATTGGTCCCACATTGTTATAAGTTGTTGTTATTATTCATGAGTAAATTTACAAGATTTTGTAACGGTGCGGTTTAAAAAAATCACTATGTATTGTGTTTCGTTACTGTAATACTATATCTACAATTACTCTGCTATTACAGTTTGCCTGAGGGCTATTGATGCAGCAGATGCATTAACGCTATTGTTGATTGAAGCTATTTTGATAGCATAGTCATCAATACTAGCGTTCCGCAAGGTTCAGTGTTTTACCCAGGTATTTCTGCTTCATATCAATGCTAAGTTGTCAATTAATGGCATACATCGCTATGTGGATGATAGCACCGGGGACAAATATTATACTCTTCGAACATTCCTCATTCCTTTGCGAAGAAATTGGTAAAACTTATTTGGTAGAGCTTTTTTAACCTAGTAGAGGTGGTTTCGAGATCTCCAGCGAAGTTCAGTTTCTAAATCACGGACGAGAAAGGTCAAACTTGTGTCCCAGAAACTTGGTGTGCTTCAGCTAGGATTAAAGACTTATGCTTTACAAATCTCAAGTTAGACAATAGATGGAGTATAGGTATAACAAACCTTGAGCCGGGACCTAGATACAGGTATCGGCAGGAAATTGACAATCCCAGACACACTGAATACCTTGTGGGTGTCTGTTTGCTTTGATCAGTCACTGGGCACAGAACGTTTTCAAAAAGTTTTAGACTGTGTTCTTAGACCTTTAGGCTGTGTTCACAAATACAGTTACTAGCGTCTTACGAGAAAAAAATGTCGTGTAAATTTTCCCGTAAGGTAGGAGAAAATTCTATTACTTTAAACGAGCGAATCTTGTATATATATACTCTCTAACGATTGAATCAAATTTTATATATAGATAAGGTTTTGCTATTTGATTTTATATGTATGTAATTACACACATTATACAGATAAAATCAAAAAGCACAATCTTTAAAATCAGTTAAAATCTTGAAAAAACTTGATTTTACACAATTAACGTAACAACACCAAGCGAAGCTCGGTCGCCCGGGTAATCTAATAAGACAGTACATAATAGTGTGACAAATTATTTTTCTATAACTGCTTCTTCTGCCGAAAGATATTTATAGTATTCATCGTTAACAGAGATTTAATCACTAAATCATCTTAGACGTACAAATAATGTTTGCCATTGTTTTCCAGACCTCGATGACGATTCGCCGTCGGAGCGAGCGCACAGGATGATCACTCCCGAAGTCCGTGGCATTCTGAAGTCAGGATCTACCGTGGTACCCACTAAACAGAAAACCTTGGCAAAGGGAGAGAGCTCTGAGGTATATATGGCAGCTACTTACTATCATTGATTTAAGATTTCTATGGAGATCTATAGGTTTCATGGAAAAAGGTCGTGTCAGGTTATATTGACGTCTGATGAACCATATCTGAATTTAAAAGTACTATTTTGGTCCGTTCGCGACTTACGACCGCGGGGACAAGCTGAATTACTACACAATGATACATAATAGACGCTTGTAATACTAAAAGTATCACTTCCTATTATTTTGGTGACTTTAACTTGGTCAGGCTATGTGGCGCCTTTGATAGTGGGAACTTGGCATGTACTAGTGTAATTTATTATTTGATATTTGACTACAATTTTCTACCAGACGTCATCAAAGCAAAGTTACTATCATGGATGCTATATAACTGACACTACACCAACTATATCCTCTTGCGCGGTTACTTGCGGGGTATATAGAAAGTGCCGAGTGCAACATGAGTCTCTCTGTTTGACACGTAAATACTCAAGTAATAGAACACTGTTTTATACACTAGTGGTCTGATTATCTCTGCGTATATAAACTCTTATATTGATTCACTCATAATCACACTGGTGCATATTAGAGATTTCAGAACATTTAAGTCATAATGAATGCTGTAGGTACTGTGCTAGACACACACCACAATTGTAATGTGTTAGGCATTTATAAGCATTCTCATTGCTGCAGCCATGCAGCTTTTAGTGTCTTCTGTTGCTGGCTGAATTATATCAATTTAGTAAAGAAGAATAATTTATGTGATACTTTTAAGATTCTATGAAACTTAGTATACTTAGCTTATGACTGAATTTTTTTATTTCTAAACAGTCTCTCTATTGCTTTTATAACCAGTGATAGCCCAGTGGATAAGGAACCGGCCTGTTGACCAACTGGCCCCCGTTTGGGATCCTGGCATGTACCACTAAATTAGTGCTTTTGGATTTATGTAGATATTTGTAATTACCACTTGCTTGGCGGTGAACGAAAACATCGTTAGGAAATCAGCACGTACAACAAATTATTTAGGAAGATGTGTAACCTACGGATCTAACAAAGGTCTGGTTTTCCCTCTGCGTCGTGGGAGTCTGACGGCAGTCGCTCCATGAAAAAATCATTATTTTCGCCAATTCCTTAGGCTTAGGCAGCCGATCCCGCCAGTCCTAATTTACGAGGAAAAGGGATAAAGCTAAGAAGAAGAGCCTCTGTATTGCTTTTGTTGGTTCTACATAGAAGCTGTTGAGCTCAAATGTGAATTATTATGCTAACAGATGTTGAATTCTTTAAAATGTTGACAAGTTCTCGTGATCCCCACTAAACACTTTCAGATAAATTTCGTGTATTAAATAACGCGTAGTGTGTACTCTGAATCTGAACATGATCTGAATATTATAATTAGTTCTTAGCTAAATGATTCGCTCCGTGTATCTTTTTACAGTTATAGTTCGTTTTTTCGAAGATTCCGTGCAAAGCAAATGTTATTGATTTGCTAGAGAATTTAACAAACACACCGCGAATCTTTGTAACATTGTTACAGCTTTTGTGTCAACTAAGGAAACACCTTATGGTAAATAATACTTGTAGCATAAGGTTGTATAAACATCTTCGCGCTTTTAGTACGTAGGTAGTAGGTGCGTAGTAGGTTTTGTAGATGACAGAGACGATTGAACACCCATGAATAGATGAGGTGATGAGGAAGACCTCACTATGCATGTTGGCCAACTGTATGATAGAAATAAAAAAGAAATATTAAGAGAGGGCGCATCAAAGCTGCTCGACTGGGGAAGTACCTCCACCTCACAGAAAACGGCAGCCTAATAATGTCTTTCTGAAGGGTTGATGAGTTTCTGCTGAGGTTACCATTAAGCTCCTAAGGCGTTGTTGTGTTAGGAGCAGGGGTGCCAACGTGCGAGCGATATTTTCTGTATTGCAAGTGTTCATAGGAAACCTCATTACATCAGATGGCTCGTATGTTTGTAGGTCTTCCGACGTTGTCCAAAGAAAAACCTTGCCTGTTTAATACTATATTCTCATATGTCACTCTTCTCTATCTCCAGGGTCTGAAAGACGAAGGCATCGACAGCTCATCAGACGATGAATCTGCGTCCGCATCCAGTGTATCATCATCAGAGAAGAGTTGTTCGTCATCAGACAGTTCTGAAGCCATGCCCGATCCCAAACCGAGGAGATTCCAACGCAAGAACAACAAACTGAAGTCCTCCAGGACCGATTCGGATCTAACTAAACTGCATGACCAGTACCCTCGCAAGATACAGCTACCAGGAGCGAATGAATTGCAGGAGCGTCTTAATCAAGTTAGAAATCCTGAGATGAAGCCCATATTGGCAAAGCTTGGTAGGAAACCTTCGGAGGAGAAGAAGGAGGATGATAGTTCTAGGTCAGTATTTTGTTAACTTATGTTTATGCTATCGCCTGAGACCTTAATGTCAAATATTATTTATACTACTCGGGTAAAGTTACGTCCGAAAGCATACAAGCATACGGCCCACCTGATGCAAAGTGGTTACCGTAGCCTATGAACGCTTGTATTAAGTATCATTCGCGCGTTGCCACCTCTGCTGCTAACACAGTAACTCCTCAGGAACTTACTGGTGATCTCACTAACACACAGGAACAAAACAACCCTCTAGGGAGTTGTTATTTGACTGTGTTCTGTGTGAGGTGGAGGTACTTCTCCAGACGGGCTGCTTTGATACCCCCCTACTTCTCTTAGAGGTTTAAAGGAGTAATGTATGTTTATTGTCTGACTGCACCAAAAAAGGCGTGTATTGTTTTCGAGTTCGATCGTAGCTTCTAAATGCTTTAACCGATTCAGATGTATGATGTATATAGAACTTTTTGCTAAATGTTTGTCTGTTTATTTGTTGGTCCAGCTGTTTCGGAGATTATCCATTACTGAAACAACTCGACCGATTTTGACAGGACTTTCGCTAACAGATAGCTGATGGTATAAGAAGTATCTTAAACTACTTTTATAGGGCACGTTATGAATAAATACAGTTAAACTGCGACCGCTGAGAGAAATCATTCCTGAATACATACATACATACATATAATCACGCCTCTATCCCGTAGGGGTAGGCAGAGACCACTTCTTTCCACTTACTACGATCCTTATATACTTGTTTCGCTTCGTCCACTCTCATTATTCTCTTCATACATGCTCTTCGGTTTAGGGTACTCTTGACCTGGCCTTTTTTCAGGACGTCCCTGATTTGATCTCGAAACGTCCGCCTAGGTCTACCCCTTCCAACAATTTCATTCACACTCGCCTTATACACTTTTTTCGTCAATCGTTCTTCGTTCATTCTCTCGACATGGCCAAACCATCTCAGCATACCTTTCTCAATTTTTGTCACTACATCTTCTTTCAGACCACAACGTTTTATTCCTGAATAGAATAGAATATATTTTATTTGCGTTAAAAGTGGTTACAATGTTACATACGGTGGAATTAAATATTAATTAATTATTAAATTATAAGGCTCACACTTTTGCAATGCAAATGTTTTCCCATAAATTACAATTAAAGCCTGGCAGCTGTCTCTTGAATATTATATGTGATTATTGTCATAACTTGCCATATTATATCGGGTCAACTAGAAGCTGTCAAGGATTCTCAACTCAGCTCATTCTTTCAGCGTTCTCTGGCGGAATACAGTATTACGGTAAAAATGCGAATCGCTAATCAGAATCAGAGCGCGTCATTTCCCCAGCTTTAGACCCCAAAAATATTGTAGAAAAACTCCTAATAAAGAACAGCGCTATTGTTATAATTATTCTAAGGATTACTCAGGTAACAAACTGAAATAATTATTATTCATATTTTCTAGATACAGAAGATTCGTGAAGAAACTAGATGAGCCTATTCAGTTGGGAAAGTTGAGGAGGCCTACTGAGAAGATTGCCCAAGTAGAGGAGAAACCGCCTCAGGTGTTGAAGATATCCGCTTTAAACCAGGCGGCAAAAAATAAGTTCTTTGGTGTCGAGGCTCCGAACCCGAAGAAGGATAGAAATATTGAGGAGTTGACAGCGGCTGTGAGGAAATACATTCCACCTGTGAGTACATTCTACTTATATAAAAATTATTTTTATAGATTTTTTATATGTTTTACATTGTCGTGAAGGAGTTCTCCACGACAAGTTCCTTACGAGATAGGCAGAGAAGATCGAGCGCTACATGACTCGATCCTTACACACCTCACTCGCTTCTTTAACATTCATGGCTATTTTATTCTCGCTGGCCGATTCTTTGGTCGTCTGTTAAAACACGACCAATTTGGTTGTGTTAGGTGAGTCCAGATTTTTCATGTTTATTTAAAAAAAAAATAAGAAATATGTATTGTATTGTTAGGGTTCCGTACTCCGCTGTTCGTCCGTCTGTCACCAGGCTGTATCTCATGAACCGTGATAGACAGTTGAAATTTTCGCAGATGATGTATTTCTGTTGCTGCTATAACAACAAATACTAAAAAACAATAAATAAATATTTAAGTGGGGCTCCCATACAACAGTCACGATTTTTTTTGCCGTTTTTATAGATAATGGTACGGAACCCTTCGTGCGCGAGTCCGACTCGCACTTGGCCGGTTTTTATTAATTATTAAGATTTGCTGTGTCTCGACAACTCACAGGTTTTTTGGAACTAGTCCTTTATATAATATATAATGATTTACTTACTTCCACTGTGCTTCTCTCTGCCTATCCCATAAGGAATTCGCCGTGAAGATACGTATGATGATGTATGTAGATGTACATTTATAAAACATCATACAATTTTTCGTGTAATGTTTGCATACACCGCTACAAAAGCTTCCGAGATGGAGGGCATGGATTGGCTCATCTTAGAAGTTTTTATAAATAGTCAAGAATCATAGATGGAACTACATGCTTCCTCGAGGGTTCCTTTTACCGTTTTACTACCGATCCCTAATAAAAATAACTAAATTGTTATAGGTAAGCAAGTCTATGTCGATACACAGCATGGAAGTGCCAGGCTCTGGAAGCGATGGAGAAAGCAGTGGTGGCCGGGAAGTGCGGCATATCAACACCAGAGTGCGACACAGGTTAGTGTTTTTACGTTGTTTTTTGCAAATTTTTTTATACTATGTCAGCCACTTAATTACTTTACTTTTTGATAAGTTCTTTCAGTTATATGATGATGGCAGTTTTGATTTTCCTTGTATTTAGATATATAAGAAAGTATTATAGCGCGCCTTACTAAGTATGAACCATAAGTACACGTATGAATAATACCACGTGCAAATGTCGCCATTTATCAGTAGTACAATGTGCTTTCATCCAGAGATAATAGTGTTTTTGGGAATTATACTTGTAGGAATTTCTGTATTGAAGTATCGATATCCTAGAAATATCGTGACGCATAGAACATCACTATAAAATTTTGCTTTCGGTCGGCACACTCGACAGGAAAGTGGCTTATGTATACTCTAGTCTACAAGTAGGATCTTAATTTATCTCATTGGACATATCTATCAAAAATCGAATAGCCTATTGGACATAGAGTAGGGAAGTTCTAGAATGGTTCATCTATGAAACATCAAACGCGGTACAATTGTACGTATTTTTTTTTCTTTTCCGTTAAGTCAAAATACCGATTAGTTGTGGATTTTTCGTGATTACATTTTGGATCAGTTGTTATAGATTGTTTACCCTGGATACACTTTTAGCAGGGATGGGAGGTATAATGTTAATGTGGAAAGGCGAGTGAAAAGTGTGAATTGGAGCGTTGGAAAAACTTCTTGGGAGTAAATAAACTTGAGCCAGAACAGAGCGTTGCACAATATTTGTAGCGCTTGTAGATCGAGTTCGCATTGATGATGTAAGAAAAGAAATAAGTATGAAAGAGAGTATATATATATATATACCAGAATGCATAGTTCGCTGTACACAACGCGGTGCTGATTGCCACGCTAAAGTTATAGTAGCGACATCTGGGTTTGGCAGATAGAGCTCATGTTCGTATCTCAAGAGGGGTTCTACTTTCATACGAAATACCTCGCTAGAGATGCGAGCGTTGCACAATATTTGTAGCGCTTGTAGATCGAGTTCGCATTGACGATGTAAGAAATAAAGTTGATATGAAAGAGAGTATCGGTGTTATATAATACCCAATGCGACTTATAGCTAGAAAGCTAGAGCTATGAATGTTAAAGAAGGGAGTGAGGTGTGTAAGGAACAAGTCATGTGGCGCTCGGTTCTCTCTGTCTACCCCGCAAGGGACTTGGACACGTAGTTATAGATTTATATATTTCCGTTTTAGTCGAATGAAAAAGTGTTATTAGAATATTTTTTTAATTCACTGGAAATGCCAATATGATGAGACGAACAGTGGTACGGTATTGCTAAATGGTACTGTTTAGTGGATCGTGGCCGTAACCTATAGTTCATTGCAACACTACTTAATATACCTACTCATCTTAGAGCGTCGTGCGTAGTGCACGTGTGTTCATGAAAAGCCGAAGTGTTCTAGTTAGCCAACTGCTTATGTCTTTAATTTTATAAAATTAACTTGTAATATCTGCAAGTCATCATGCTCGCAATTATTAGGAATTTCATTTGTACGTCTTCAGTTTGTATGTACTATAATTTCCGAAATAAATTCCTGTGCCTGATTACAGAAATTAGGTATATTATATTTTTTATACCATTAAGGTGGCAAATAAGCATACAGCCTGCCTGAGGGCAAACAGTACTCTATGGACATTTGCAACACCAGGGGTGTTACTCATGCGTTGCCGACCCTCTAAAAATCTCTTCACGTCTTTCTTAAAGAACACCATGCTTGAAGAATGCATGAAGAACCCCCTTAGAAAAACCTCGGCTGGGAGCTCATTCCACAGCTTGAAAGTTCTCGGAAGAAAGCTTCTATGGAACCGCACAGTACGCGACCATTGCGATTCCAGCGTGTGAGGGTAGACTCACCGCACCATCGGCGAGCGGTGCGGTTTTAAAAAAAATGTTGTCGGCATAATATCGAACAATTCTTCAGAACACAACCCGTTGTACAATCGGTAGAACACAAAGTGAGGCAAAATCTCTCTTTTAACTTAAGGGTTCAATGTCGTGTGTAAGCTTAGGATCGTTGATAATTCTCACAGCTCGTCTCTGAATCGAATCACATGGTCCAAGCTGGTATCCAGGTGCTCCCGCCCAAAGGTAACTGCAGTACTCCAAGTACGGTCTGACTTGAGACTTTTATAACATAAGTCTTTACCCTGCGCTGAAGTACTGCTTTGCTCTGTTGAGCACACCAAGTTTTTTGGACACCTGCCTGATCTTGTCCTCCAGGTGATTGCGATATTGCACTTCACTGGAAACCTCGACGCCAAGCATCCTAATACTTTTGGTGGCGGGAAGCGGCGTGTTCTAGAATTTAGGAACCTCAGCAAATGGATTTTTCTTAGCGGTAAACGCGCAAAGTTGTGTCTTCTTGAGGTTGAATTCGACCAAGTTAAGCCGCCCCCAGCCAGATACTTTAGCTAAAATACCCTCCATTTCATACACAAGTTTATCATGACTTTCCGCCACAAGGGATTGTCGTCCGCATCACAATTAATGTCATCAATTAACAACATATCGTTGATATGCAGCAGAAACAGCGTCGGTGTACATAGACCTGAGGGAGGCATTGATCCATATCCATACTATTGGAGCATCCACCGTTAACCACTGCTTTTATGCATCTGTTGGATAAAAAGCCGGCAACCCATTTGCACTAACCCTCGGGCAGCCCGTATGATGGTAACTTCGATAAAAGACCCCGGTGCCAGGCCCGATCGGAACGCCTTCGCCATATCTAAGCTGACTGCCAATGCCTCACCATGACTCTCTATAGCCCAGCGGTGTGTAAGGTACACTAGAAGAAGACGTTTATCACACGCTCCATCACATTGGAGGGAAGGGAGATTAGAGCAATATGTATATATATTATAGCTTTCCGTTTTTGAATTTTTGGGTTTGGAACCTTAAAAACTTGTTTCGGTCATGTAATTTGTTAGTGTTGTTATCTCACTAAATCCCATCTAATTAGATTAATATAATTACATTGTCACATAAAAATAAAAATAAATAAATGTTGAATTACTATATAAACCCAAATAATTTTCTCAATTTATAATTCTCAAGAAATTCAAATAGTCATTTATTGCCATAAACAAATACTGCTTATTTTTTTATAAATGTGATGTGAAATGTGTAAGAACGTGTTCGAGTAGAAAGAGTCGACGACGATTTACCATCTTTGCCAATTTATTGTTATTAAAAAATCACAAATAGACTTTCTTAGTTAATAGATTCAGGCGTTATTTTGCGAAAGTCAAATTTACAGGCAATTTGATCTAAATTGAAACTACTTTGTGTGCTTCCGCTCCCGATTAGTTCATGCCTAAGGCTGGCACCCAGCCACTACCGTTAGTAGATGCATGCCTCTGCTGCTTACACAGCAACTCCTTAGGAGTTTACTGGTGACCTCACTCACACGCAGGAACACAACGACCCTCTAGGGAGTTGTTATTTTGGTAGCGGTTTTCTCTGAGGTCGAGGTGCTTCCCTAGATGGGCTGCTGCCCTACCTCTCTTAAAACTTCCCGACCAAGACAAACAGGCACGTTCATGCACACAAATGTATGCCTTGTGTGGGAATCGAACCCACGAGCGTTGGTGCCAAAGTCGCGTCATCACGACTGAGCCACAGAGTTCGTCAAAAGGTCGCACATCTCTCGATATATAATTGAACGTGCGGGTTTCCTTGTGGTATTTCCGTCACTACCGAGATAATTTCAAATATGTTTACAGCAAAAAACACGAATTTAGTGGTACCTGCCCTCACTAGGTTTCGAATGAGAGGCCTGCCGGTTAATATAATGGTTTTTTACCCACTAGGCTATCACTACTCCTAGCTAGACACTTATCCGCTAATAAGTCAGTCCTGTTATTGGCGTTATCCCGTTTCATAATCCATAAGGAATGACGGGGTCCGCTACCTAAGCCTAAGGACGGTAGTAGCTCAATGTAACAATCAGTATCTTCGCTAAAGAAGATACTGATTGTTACATTGAGCTACTGCCGTCAGATCTCCACGTTCCAGAGGGCAAATCCAACCTTTCTTAGGTAAGTTCATACATCATTCGAAATATAAATTTTGGAAGTGCGAGATTCCTTCAGTGCCGAGCAAGTGATAAATAAATCCGTAAAGAATTTAGTGGTACGTGCTAGGGTTCGAACCGGGGATCAGTTAGTCAATATGCCGGTTCTTTATCCACTAGGCTAGAGAACCAGCCTATTGAGCAACTCGTCCCCGGCTAATAAATCAGTCTGTAAATAATAATAATATAAATAAATAATAAAAATAAATATTGTCGGACAAATTACACAGCGCCATCTAGCCCAAAGTAAGCCAAGCTTGTGTTATGGGTACTAGACAACTGATAAACATACGTAAATACATTTTTTTTTGTAAATACATACTTATTATACATAGAAAATACCCAGACCAAGACAAACAGACATGTTCATGCACACAAAATGTTTGCCTTGTGTGGGAATCGAACCCACGAGCGTTGGTGTCAAAGTCGCGTCATTCACGACTGAGCCACCGAGCTGTAGATATAAATGCAATGAAGGAGTCGGTTGATGTGCGGCGGCACCAAGCCGTTTGTAAACTAATGGTGAGATTTCTAAACTGTCGGCGGGTTAAAGAAAGTTATCAATTACTTGGAGACTGAACAGCGTCGGGTAATCAGGTGTAGCGGTGCATTAAATGTGACACGGCGAGATTAGAGAAACTGCAATTTCACTGTTCGCGTTTATTTTAACTTCGATTCGGACAGGGCACCCAAACCGTTTATGTGTAGTTACGCCGAGCTCGGTGACTCAGCGGTTAGTAATGTTACTTTGTCACCGACGCTTGTCGGTTCGATTCCCACACTGGACAAACATTTGTGTGCAAGGTAGAGAGGTAGGGCGCATCGAAGCAGTTCGTCTGGGGAAGTACCTCCACTACACAGAAAAACGCAGCCAAATTACAACTCCTTGGAGGTTTGTTGTGTTCCTGCGTGTGAGTGAGGGCACTAAGTAAACCTCTGAGTAGTTGCTGTGTTACAAGTAGAGTTGGTGTTGCACGAGTGATGTTTAATGTATTGTAAGCGTTCATAGGCTACGGCACCCAGTTTACATCAGGTGTGCAAACATACGGCCTACCTGATCTAAAGTGGTTATCGTAGCCTATAAACGATATCACTAGGAGGGACGCACGCGCGTTCCTCTGCTGCTAACACAGGAAGCCCTCCAGAGCTTATTGGTAACCTCACTTACTCTCAGAAACACACTATAATCGGAATTGTTATATGGCTGCATTATCATGTGAAGTGCTTGACGAACTCGGTGGCTCATCCGCGTCGCAATGATGAGACTTTCACACCAACGCTCGTGAGTTCGATTCCCACACAAGGCAAACATTTGTGTGCATGACCAAGTCTGTTTGTCTTGGTCTGGATGTTTTAAGAGAGGTAGGGCGCATCAAAGCAGCCCGTCTGGGGACGTACCTCCACTTCATAGAAAACCGTAGCCAAATAACAACTCCGTAGAGGGTTGTTGTGTTCCTGCGTGTGAATGAGGTCACCAGTATGCTCCCAAGGAGTTGCTGTGTAAGCAGCAGAGGAGGCATCGCGCGAGTGATACTTAATATGTCGCAAGCGTTAATAGGCTACGGTACCCGCTTTACATCAGGTGGGCGGTATGCCTCCCAACGTAGTATAAAAAAAAGGTGGAAGTAATTCCTCAGTGTGTTATATACGCCCTACGTATATAACACACTGAGGAATTACTTCCACCTTTTTTTTACTTAGCGACTGACATCTATCGAAAACAGCCGCAAGCGTCGATTAGACGTTGCCTCCGAAACTTGGCGAAGCTCCAAATTCATCCATGGACAAACTGCGGTCGATGCTGTAGGTACCACTTGCGTATTCAACTTGACAACATGACATCTAACTTTTCAAAATTAAATATTTATGTCATTACATCTATCTATTCATAAGTTCACGCCAGCTCTCGCTTCAATAAGTTTGCTAAATTACATAATTTTATGTATGTATGTATGTATGTATGTATGTATGTATGTAATATCTTTTTTGTATACAATAACAACAACAGTTTACACAAAAAATAATGTAAGACATAAGTACAAAGCGGGCTTATCCCTCTAAGGGATCTCTTCCAGCCAGCATTAAAGTATTTGAGAGGATTGTAAATACGCGAGGGTGGAATATAATAATTACAGTCAAAAGAACGAGTCAAACTTTGATATTACACCATACAAAGCCATAAGTCAAAATTTTAATTACTTGTTTTAAGTATCGTAAGTATGAGATCGATCATTATGCGAAGACGGCATAGAATTTGTATGCATTAGTCATTTTTATGCGCGTACTTCATAACATTTGTTGGTCTGATAATAAAGTAACATAATCTGCGTATCAATGAATCAACATAATTTATATTCACATAACGTAACCGTATATAATTTTAATAATAAAATAATTATATAACTTAGTCAGACATGTGAGGTCCGTAATACAAAATATCTGTCAAGATATCGTCGCACACTAAGGGTTCCGTACGATCTTACAATATTAAAAACTACATAATCTATTCATGATTTTAATGTCAGGAGCCCTTGGAAACGGCGAGGGTGCATGAAATGAGTGGTAAAGAAGCGATTGAGATGTGCAAGGACTGCGTCTTATGGCGGCGCTCGGCTTTTCTCTACCTACCCCGCAAGGGATATGGCGTGAAGATATACATACAAATTTTTCAAAATAGTAAACAAATCGCTAAAAAATACCCGTTTTTTATGGGTACAACCTTCAAATACTTTGTGAAAATTACCAAAGACTACCTATTACGGTTCAAGACAAAGATAACATAATACTACAGTAGTACAAGAGATACAGCCCTGTGACAGATGGATGGATAGAATGATAGAATGACGCGAAGCCTTGGTAATGGTACCATTTTCTAATGTACGCCATCGGAACCTGTTCCGATAGCACCCATTGGAAAATAATAATACAATAAATAATTCCTTTTGTTGTGTTTACATATCATATATACATACATAACATGAGAAAACAACATTTATGTATAATGTCTTTTATATAAATGTCGGGTGGAAAACCTTCCTCTGGCAATGGAAACTTGCGTATTCTCAACTGGTTTAATTATTTATTTAGATCATGTTTCCCACATTAACTAATTATATGTGTATAATCGCCTAAATTTGTCTAAACGCTAAATGTCCATCCGTCCGAGCAAATCGCAAAATGTCCGTACAATCATGGGTGACCAAAGTTTTATAAAGGAAATACAAATGACCTTACTGAATTTAGAAAAATTACATAATATCCGAGGTGTTAGTACAGTAGGCAGTTACATATCTATTGTTACTTCCTATAACATTTAACTGACCGTTGCAACTACTTGTGTTATTATACAATACCATATAATTATTTATGGTTCACTTCTGTACATTTTATTACCCACAAAATGGACGTAGAGCCGGTAACAAAAGACACAAGCCATTACGGCTAAATTTAGAGAAATGGCGAAATATGCTCACTATTATGTTCCGTGACCACGAAACAAAACATATCTTTATTACTAAAAATGGTAATTTCTGCTGCGTTACGATCAATGTTCTGTTAAAGGGAAATTGTGTCTTGCGTTTTAAAACTGTATGTTTAAAATTGAATGGCCCGGAAGCGTAACAGTCTGCGTACAGTTGCAAAATGGCTAGGAAGCCCAGATTCCGCCATGTATGGAGAAATAGAATTGCGGGTCAAGTACAGAACGACGACCGACATTATAATATCTGTTCCGTTGGATTTTCAACCTTAATCCATTGATTATAGGTTGGGTTTAAGAGGGTATGTTTAGCAAATGACTCTTCAGGTAAACTGTTGTCCTTTCTGCGAAGAAACATCCGTTGTTTACAAGTAGCTCTTGTGCGTCGAGTCATACTGCTTGTTTATAAATGGATCGCTTGTTATAATCTAATTTAATCACTAATTGTGCAACATTTTAAGATAGTTGGAACGATAAGATATCTCTTTGCTTGTTTTTGTGTAATAAACTCTATGCGTATAGTTTTATGGTTTATAAAACAGTTATCAAAATAGTTACATTGTAAGACTTTATAAAAATCCATTGAAAAATTTTATTTGTAAGAATATTAGTTTACGTTTCTACCAAAAGTAATTGTCGCGCAATTATTAAATTTCACTAGTGCAAGCAGTAGTCATCCTTCGCGCAGATGTACTAATATTTCATATTCAATTTCACAATAATTATCAACGGAATACAAGTCAACAATTCATTCTAAACCAAATAAAAAGAAATATTTAATGTCATTAAATCAATTATCAATTATATGCCAATAAGTGTATTATATCATCACGCAATGTAAGTGCCCTTTTTAGGATTCCGTAATAAACAAGGAACCCTTATAGTTTAGCGTGCATCATGCGTTTTTATATTTTTTTTAAGTCTAGTATTTTAATATATGTAAATAAAGAAATGTAAACATGCAGTCTTTACAAAGATGTGCTAGAATAAGCTTAAGAATTAAAGCCATCTGCTGTACTTACATCGAAAGTTTATTTTGTTGCTGTGAATAAGGTCACTTGTAAATAGCTACAGAGGGTGCTGTCCTCGCGGGGGTAGCAACACACAAGGGAAAATATCATTTTGTTAGAAACGTCTAGGTTGTATATAAAAAGCAGAACCTTTCTACGATTTATTTCAATCGCCATCAATATCCATCACAAACAGAATTTCTCTCGCTTAATTAAAAAACTCATTATTCTTCAATATTGTTGATCCGAGATCATGGCAACACGTTCGGCAAGCTTTCACTTGTGTGGTAGATACCGCGTGGTCAACCTCTGTATTTGGGTATGAGTCATACCCAAGTACGCTAGCGGGGCTAGCCCGAAATAATGATTTTCGTTTGACCCAGTATTTTGGACAGAAGGGATACGTATCTCAATTGGCAAACCACATTGCTCTTAATTGGGAGGTTTTTAAATAATTTGTTTATTTTTTAAAGATTCCGATCATTTTGGATCATAATAAAAATGTTGTCGTGGGTCAATCGTAACACATAAAATCGAATTACACTCCAGTGAAATAAACAGTTCCCTGTAGCGCTTTAGGGCTTATTGTGAATCATTTTTAGGGTTCCACACCGAAGGATACGAACTGAACCCTATTGTTAAGGTTTTGCTGTCTGTCCATCTATTATCGTCCGTCGTTTGTCTGCCGGTCCGTCTGTCATAGGCTTGTATCTTTTGAACCGTAATAAATAGACACCTGAAAACTTCATAGCGCCTAATACTATGACCGCTACTACTAACTAAAAATAAAAAAGTTAAAAAGCGACATGTGCCGTAGGGCGTCCACTGCTGAACTTAGGCCTCCGCCTTAGACTTCCAAGGCGATTAGTTATGGTGGATTTACTAAGCAGGAGTTCATATTTAAGAGAGGTAGGGTAGACGCAGCGCATTCTATGCACTCTACCGTCTGGGGACCTACCACCTCGCAAAAGACCACAGCCAAATAATGGCTCCCTGGAGCGTTGTTGTACTTCTGAGTGAGTGGAGTTATTAGAAGAATTAGAAGATGGGGATTTGCTGTGATAATTGCGGGAGTGGCACGAGCGACACGCCCTATACATTAAGTGCGTCTTATCTATGCCGTTTTGTTTCCCGACGCTATATATCTTTATATAGTCCTCTCACGACTTAATTACTGGACGAATCATAATGTGACCTGATGGTTGCTTCGGGAAGCCGTATTCGAATCGGAATCGAAAAGTTATCAGCCAAAATGTATAGATCTGAGAGAAAACTTTCAAATCCGTGGGATAACTTCAAAAAACGTATGAAATAGTCGCACTGATGTGCGCCGCTAAACCCTCTTTCTTACGCGAGCCTTAGTGGTTATGTCAAAAAATACCTACGCTTGTTACCCTACTAAGAATCAGAATCCTCTCTCCCTCTACTCACGTTGGCTTATTCGCGGTTGACATGATAATAATTTTCTTTACATAACTATTGTAGTTATTGGTTTCGATTATAAAACGCCTATTTTTAATAATATTAACTTAGTATGCCCAATAAATGTCAAATAATTTTAAAAGTCGAGAAATTATACGTACATAATTCATTAGTCTAGGCCCATTTCCGGCCTACGCTGAGAACGGGTATGCAAATTTTTGATCTTAATTTCCCATGTTGAATAACGCGTCGGCAGCAATTACGATAGTATTAAATTCGTTGCTTCTTAATAAATGTGGTGATTAATTGCGTATAATTCGAATAAAATAAATTTAATTGTTTAGGACATGAATTGATGTGTTGGCACAGAACACGATACAGTATATGCAGAGAACCGAGCGCCATAAGACGGGGTCATTGCTCACTTAAAACTGTTTTTAATGAAATTTGTCTTATGGTGACCATACTATGACCAAACTGATCGTGTTTCATCAGAAGGTGATGTCAGGAGCCTTAGATACCGCCAAGCGTGCATTAGAAGAGCAATGAATGTTAAAGAAGCGTGTGAAGTATGTATCGAGCGAGTCATGTGGCCTACTCCACAAGGGATTTGGTGTGAGTTATAGATAAATAAATAAATATTGTCGGACAAATTACACAGCGCCATCTAGCCCCAAAGTAAGCGAAGCTTGTGTTATGGGTACTAGACAACTGATAAACATACGTAAATACATTTTTTTTTTGTAAATACATACTTATTATACATAGATAATACCCAGACCAAGACAAACAGACATGTTCATGCACACAAATGTTTGTACTGTGTGGGAATCGAACCCACGAGCGTTGGTGTCAAAGCAGCGTAACAACGCGTTTCACGACTGCGCCACCGAGCTCGTCGATATAAATATAAATAGCGTAACCTGAGTCTTAACGCTAATTCCAATGACATTCCAAAGTTTGAGAATAGTGTCAAATTAGACAATCGAGGTGATTTAAACTCTTCCTTCTAATTTTATTGATTATTTTGTTAGAAAAAAAAAATCGGCCAAGTGCGAGTCGGACTCGCGCACTAAGGGTTCCATACCACTATCTATAAAAATCGGCCAAGTGCGAGTCGGACTCGCGCACGAAGGGTTCCGTACCATTATCTATAAAAACGGCGAAAAAATCACGTTTGTTGTATGGGAGCCCCCTTAAATAGTTATTTTATTCTATTTTTTAGTATTTGTTGTTATAGCGGCAACAGAAATACATCATCTGTGAAAATTTCAACTGTCTAACTATCACGGTTCATGAGATACAGCCTGGTGACAGACGGACGGACGGACGGACGGACAGCGGAGCCTCAGTAATAGGGTTCCGTTTTACCCTTTGGGTACGGAACCCTAAAAACGGCAAAAAAATCACGTTTGTTCTACGTGAGCCCCCCTTAAATATTTGTTTTATTTTAAATTCATTATTTATTGTTAAAGTGAATATATATCTAAATATTCTGCGAATATTTCAGGCGTCTACCTATTGCTATTATCAATATCGAGCAAAAACGAGCAAAAAAATCACGTTTGTTGTATGGAAGCCCCCTTAAATATTTATGTTATTCTATTTGTTAGTATTTGTTGTTATAGCGGCAACAGAAATTCATCATCTGTGAAAATTTCAACTGTCTTACTATCACGGTTCGTGAGATACAGCCTGGTGACAGACGGACGGACGGACAGCGAAGTCTCAGTAAAAGGGTTCCGTTTTACCCTTTGGGTACGGAACCCTAAAAAGAATTAAAATAGTTATGAATGACACAGAAGCGAGTGAAGTACGTAAGGACCGCGTTTTATGGCGCTCGGTTCTCTCTGCCTACCCCGCAATGGAGTTGGCGTGAAGATATACATACATACTCGTACATTTTGTTAGATACGGAATTAGTGATTTTATAAGATTCTCTTTTAACATTTTCCTATGAATTGAACAGTTTACAAAACTTAATTAATTATAAGGAATATGTTACTAAATATGTCAAATAAACATTATATACCAACTTCTTTTGTGCTAGGTAAAAATTACGCCAATACTTAATGTTATTGCGGTTGACAATAATATAACCAACCGCAATAACAGTAATTAGGTACTTACGTAATATTTACTGTACATAAGTATGTATTTATTTTGAATGATACGTCTCCCTGGTGACCGTATAAGCCATTTATAATGTAGACTATGATAGCCGCTTTTTTTTATAGTACGTCTGGAGGCATGCAAGCATACGGCCCACCTGATGTAAAGCAGGCACCGTAGCCTATTAACGCTTGCGATATATTAAGTATCACTCGCGCGATGCCTCCTCTGCTGCTTACACAACAACTCCTTGGCAGCTTCTCATCAAGCGGGCCGGAAGTTCGTTTTGTAAATCACACCTGTATAGAAATGAAACTATTCCGATTTAGCCTGCTTCTAAATTACGTTTCGCGCACGACCCACTGTCATACAAATTAATCATTACACAATAACGCACAATACAATAGGCGCTGTATTGCTGCGTGCGCGAGAGTGGCCCACAAACTCGCTCGCAATTAAATAATTTCTACCATGCAACCGATGTTACCCTACTTTTTGGATAATGCTTTTTAGGGTTCCGTACCCAAAGGGTAAAACGGAACCCTATTACTGAGGCTCCGCTATCCGTCCGTCCGTCCGTCCGTCCGTCCGTCCGTCTGTCACCAGGCTGTATCTCTTGAACCGTTATAGATAGACAGTTGAAATTTTCACAGATGATGTATTTCTGTTGCCGCTATAACAACAAATACTAAAAAATAGAATATAATAAATATTTCAGGGGGCTCCCATACAACAAACGTGATTTTTTTGGCGTTTTTATAGATAGTGGTACGGAACCCTTCGTGCGCGAGTCCGACTCGCGCTTGGCCGATTTTTTACGTGATTTGTGAGTTCGGCGGCAATTTTGTTAGCTAAAAGCGAAAACCCATGATTTTTTTTAAAGTTATATAACATCCCATACCGTAACAGCTTTTTACTCTGGCTGTCTGATAAAAGCAGGTTAGATTTCTTGCCATTGTATTTTCATTTTGCCCAAACAGAAATCCATAGAATAGTGATGGGATCCATTCATGTCTTCTTTAGGATTATCACCAAAAACTTTCAAATTGAATGTAATTGAAGGTAACGGACATTCGAGTACCTACGCGTTCCTATATTTTACTGGTGCATTGACTCATGTACAAATTATGTAGGATATTTCAGATGTCCAAAAATATTGTCAATTGTTTTTAGGGTTCCGTACCCAAAGGGTAAAACGGAACCCTATTACTGAGGCTCCGCTGTCCGTCCGTCCGTCCGTCTGTCACCAGGCTGTATCTAATGAACCGTGATAGTTAGACAGTTGAAATTTTCACAGATGATGTATTTCTGTTGCCGCTATAACAACAAATACTAAAAATAGAATAAAATAAATATTTAAGGGGGTTCCCATGCAACAAACGTGATTTTTTTTGCCGTTTTTTAGGGTTCCGTACCCAAAGGGTAAAACGGAACCCTATTACTGAGGCTCCGCTGTCCGTCCGTCCGTCTGTATGTCACCAGGCTGTATCTCATGAACCGTGATAGATAGACAGTTGAATTTTTCACAGATAATGTATTTCTGTTGCCGCTATAACAACAAATACAAAAAAATAGAATAAAATAAATATTTAAGGGGGCTGCCATACAACAAACGTGATTTTTTTGCTCATTTTTGCTCGATATTGATAACAGTAACAGGTAGACGCTTGAAATATTTACAGAATATTTAGTTATATATTCACTTTAAGAATAAATAATTGAATTAAAATAAAACAAATATTTAAGGGGGGCTCCCATACAACAAACCTATTATTATTTTTTTTGCCGTTTTTATAGATAATGGTACGGAACCCTTCGTGTGCGAGTCCGACTCGCACTTGGCCGTTTTTTTATTTTATACATCGTCGGAAGGCATACAAGCATACGGTCCACCGCAAGAACACCGGTAAAGCAGTTACCGTAGCCTCTTAACGCTTGTAACATATATCACTCGCGCGATGTCTCCTCTGCTTCTTACACAGCAATTTCTTAGGAGCTTACTGGTGACCTCACTCACACGCAGGAACACAATAACCCTCTAGGGAGTTGTCATTTGGCTGTGGTTTTCTGTGAGGTGAAGGTACTTCCCCAGGCGGGCTGCTTTGTTGCGCTCTACCTTGTAAATTAAATCCATCTCACACAGTAAGTTAAGGCAGAAATCTACAATGTTTTGATGATAATGCGATAAAAAATCATAATTACTTGGCAAATACGCGATCCTCAAAGATAAATTCGCACTTCGCTTTATTTGTCGTTCTCTTCACGATATAGATAGTTCACGGGAACTGTATTTTTTTTTTGTACAACGTAGGGAGGCATACAAGTATACGGCTCACTTCATGTAAAGCGGTTACCGTAGCCTATGAACACTTGCAAAACGTTAAGTTATATCTCGTGTAATGCGACTTCTGCTGCTAACATAGCAACTCTTTACTGGTGACCTCACTAACTCGCATGAACATTGCTGAAAGCTGCAGTTTTCTGTGAGATGGAGATACTTTCCCAAACTTTCCTTTGATGTTACCCTACCTCTCTTATGCCTTATACCTTATGTTGTAAGGTACAAGATAAGGTATAAGGCATAAGAGAGGTAGGGTTGTCTACACGCCAAGCCCTTTTAATCATATACATATCCATAGATCAAACGAGTCCACAGTAAAAAATGACATTTCTTTGAAGAAAACTAATATTATTTAGGTAAGATGAAAATATCTGAACCTGACAAATGCATATTCATTATAATTAATACAATGCATATAGAAAGCCCATAAGAAAGTCTGGTGCAAAAGATCAACTGCTAAAAATGTTATTTTGAATATCTTAAATTGAATATGATAATATTATGCATAACTCTATTGGCCGATGGCAAACAATGACTAGTATTTTTTATTTATTTTTAACCGACTTCAAAAACATAAAGAAATGTCCGATGCATTTTTTTTTTCTGTAGATTGATTCATTATCATGAGAAAGTGTTTTAGGAAGTTATTTTGGAAATGTATACAGAAACTTTCGTAGAGATGAAATTTAAAACTATGTAACTGTATGACTGATGCCTACATCTATACATAGCCATTAACTATTCTAACAAAACCAATTATAGAACGTTCATTATTTCTCTTTATAGCTGTTATTTTACATAGGAGTCCCAAATAAAACTATCCCATAGTATTCAGGTTTAGGAATAATTAGCTTCCTATTTATTTGTGAAATTTTTTTTCGAAAACGGATCCATATTTCTAGAATATTAGTCCGTCATCAAAACAAACCAACAAATAGACTTTGCTTGTTTATAATTATAAATGGATACATCTAGAATGCGTTTATGGATTTTTAAACTCAACCGGTGTAAATATTGCCGATCAGGCATATAATCTAGTGATATTTATGTTTCTATTGACAAGTCAGCAGAACTTGCTACATCACTTACGCTAAATCACTTGCAGGGTAGGCAGAAAGAACCGAGCGCCATAAGACGCCGTCCTTACACACTTCACTCGCTTCTTTATCGTCTTTTCATGCACGCTCGCGCGTTACTAGGACTCTTGATATCACCTTCTGATAAAACACGACCAATTTGGTCATTATACAAGTATATGTACATAAAAGATAAAAATTAAAAGGGATTAAGCTTCTGATATTATTTAATTGCGATATTTTTCGGCAATTATTTAAATTTAATTTAAATTTAAATATTTAAATTTAAATATTATCGGACAAATTACACAGCGCACTCTAGCCCCAAAGTAAGCGAAACTTGTGTTATGGGTACTAGACAACTGATAAACATACGTAAATACATTTCTTTTTGTAAATACATACTTATTATACATAGAAAATACCCAGACCAAGACAAACAGGCATGTTCATGCACACAAATGTTTGTACTGTGTGGGAATCGAACCCACGAGCGTTGGTGTCAAAGTAGCGTAACAGCGTGTTCCACCACTGCGCCACCGAGCTCGTCATTATCAAATCAAATCAAACAATTTATTTGCAAGAATACAAGATTACATTCGTGTTAAAACGCAATTGTCATACAATTATGAAAATTCCTTCATGCTTGCCGTATTCAACCTGCGCGCAGGTGTGCAAATATTTCATATTTAATTTCACAATAATTAATAAATTATCAATAAAATAGTCTAGCATTAAGTCAAGTGATGATGTCTATCATGAAAAATATCAAATTGTTTGAATCGTATGAAAATTTAATTAAAAAAACATAATTATCTAAAAATTATTCCTCTTAGTTGATTTGTATTTTATATACCAACATTTTTTTTCATAGGCATAAAAAAGAAATGCAAAACAAAGCATAATTACCGTGTTAAAAAAAATCAAATGTAATAAATCCCACATCAGACGGGCAAGAATATACAACACTCCGCTGCTGAGTCACCGGCCGTGTTAATTTCGAACCCGTTACTGAGGCGATAATGACAATAACCTCACGCCTTGGACCTGTTAACTCGGGCTTCCGATGACCCCTGGTGAGATGCAGTTAACTGTAGCGAGTCAACTAATGTTTCCTGCAAATCAACCAGACTTAAGTAGAGATTGCAATAAAGCTATTCTTGTACGTGTTTTTTATAAAAAAAAGTCGCTTGAGTCGTATAAAGTTCGTATAAAATCGTATTTTTTTTATGAAATCACCTTTTTACAGATGTACTAGGTGTACTTCATGAAAAATACGTGATTATATTGTGATAGGATGATACAAAATTTGGTCCAAATCGTTATAGCCGTTTCCAAGATACACGATATATATTTATAATATATATTTATTTTATTATACGGCCCGCCTGATGCGAAGCGGTTACCGTAGCTTTTAATCGCTTGCATTAAGTATCACTCGCGCGATGTCACATTCTGGGAGCATACTAGTGACCTCACTCACACGCAGGAACATAACAACCCTCTGGAGAGTTATTATTTGAAGGTGTCTCCACCTCACAGAAAACCGCAGTCAAATTACTTCCCCAGACGGGCTGCTTTGCTACATCTCTTAACCAGACCAAGACAGTCAGACATGTTCATGGACACAAATGTTTGTTCTGTGTGGGAATCGAACCCACGAGCGTTAGTGTCAAAGTAACGTAACAGCGCGTTTCGCTACTGCGCCACCGAGCTCGTCATACATGTAAGAATTGCTCGGTTAAGTAATATGCCGCCATCTGGTCGAAACATTTTAACACACAAGCATAGTGTAATAATTCCTAATTGTTACACTATGACACAAGCATACGATCCACACGATATAAAGTGGTTACTGTAGTCTATGATCGCTTGAAGCTATTATAATGCCCCTGAAATATCAATACATTTTTCTAAATATGTTTCTGCCGACGATACGTTATTCCAGCGACGTTGCAGACTCCACAGATTTGTTTACGACTGTATGAATGAAAATTAAAAACAATATATATTAAAAACTAATCGATGTAAATCCCGTTTTTACAACCAGTCGAAGTGTAAAAGTGGGATTTATATGGCGTGATTGCACAGGCAATTTGGATGGGTATTTTGCACTGCATCTCTGTATGAGGTATCCCTTTTTCTCAAGTAATATTCAAATCGCTGGATAGCTTTTAAGGATCTATCAACATCAAGTATTGTAGGATAAATATATATATATATATATATATATAGTTGACTGAATGATCCTATCAGGATAAAACGTTTTTTTGTTTACAGAAAGTTTCCTTAAACAATAACAAAAAAAAATCTATCTATCTATAACTTCACGCCAAATCCCTTGCGGGGTAGGCAGAGAGAACCGAGCGCCACGTGACTCGATCCTTACATATCTCACTCGCTTTTTTAACATTCATTGCTCTTCTCATGCACGCTCGCCGGTTTCTAGGGCTCCTGACATCACCTTCTGATAGAACATGACCAATTTGGTCATGGTAGGTAAGTCACAAAAAAAAATATTTGCCTTTAGAATCAAACATAAATAAAAATAAACAATAAAACCAAACATCACAGGCACTTAGACACGTGTTACACTCTTCAAATCAGTTCATATTGTATCTTATTAATTTTCATAGCTTTAATCTCTCTTTTTTCATCCACCAGTATTTCGAAAATGACCATTGGCGAAGAAGAAATGCCAAAAGAGACTTGCCAATATAGGTCTTTTTCAAATCATTAATTTCTATTGCTATAAATTGTTGCGAGTGTACGGTAGTACGGTGATGTCAAATGGTGCAATTAAAGATATATTAGTACTGAATCATTTCCAAATATCTTCGTCAGTCAGATATCCATCGATTCTGTAATAACTCTTCTTATATAGAGTATTTTTGATGTGCCTTTTGAACATATTATCAGGCAAGTACAGAACTGTTTCAGGTAATTTCTTATAGAATCGAATACAAATTACAACAAAAGGTTTACTATCATAGCAAGCCGATGTACTGGCAATTGATTCCTGGTTCTAAGATTTTCACAAAATTTTGAAAACGACTACATGTTTACGAGCACACATTATGTTATCCAAAACTACTGCGATGTAACCGTAAACAATGAAATTCTAAAAAGGAAATATATATCGTTAGTTTATAATGAACCCTAATATAATCTATTGATATATTCATCAAATTCAACATTGAGATAGGTCAAGTATTTCTGTGACCCAGGCGATGATCAAAATACTGTTTAGTAAACAATGTAGACGTATCTCATTGCAATCTCCAGAGCTCGCCACTTGAGGTTAGGCAAACGGGGTATGTGAAAACATCTGGCTTGTGTGAAACTTGTGCATTGCTGAATACTAACAATAAAATAACATTAAACGTAAACCAGCAGTCCCTGTATCAGACAGTAATTTGCATCTCACAAATATACCAGAAACATATACAGGATGGAAACATTACATGTGTCCCGCTTATTACTTCATTTACATATATGATAGGTACTTGCTCATTCACCCTGGTTTTGCGCTATACGTATAAATTTTCCGTCGGATGTAAATTTTATTGTAATTATAAATTAATTATAAAAAAAACCTAAATCCTTTGCGTAGTATATGAGAACTAAACCAACAAATAAATAATTAAAAATGGTGTCATTAATTTATAGAATTCATTATGGGAATGTTTTCAGTTAGAATTAACTCATATTCTAAAAAAATACATAAAAAGCTTTTCATATTTGTTAATTACTCACTAAGGAATTCATTAATATAAGTAATTCTATCAGCTACATTTGAATTTAATTCGAGTTAACGCAATCGAACATTACAATTTAGCATTTCAAGTGTGTGTTTAATAATATTAGAGTAATACGAGTATAGTGATGCTCTGATTAAGTATATACGTCTGTTAGTTCGTGCAATACGCATGAAAGTCCCAAACTACATTTCAAAATTCTTCTTATTATTCTTATTATTGAACGAAGTGGACGAAAAATAAATACAATAATTATAGTTAAAAATAAATTATGGTTGTATATAAATGTAATATAATAAAATATAAACACACTTTATTACCAATGGACTCAATGACAAGTCAAAGTCAAAGAATTACAAGTCAAACGAGTCTACTAGAGGAACTTTTAAAATATTCATAATTGGAGTCAACTATCCGAAGATCTCATTCCAATGTTTAAAGCATCTTTAAATCGTTCGTATAATTCATACATTAGTTACCTCTAATAATAACGAAATCCAAGCCCAGCAATTAATCCCAAGATGGCTTATGCATCGAATGCATCCCATAATAATGTAGCCATAAATAAACCTATACTTATTTATGTTCAATTAGCAACCGTCGCCGTATACGGTCGGGACGTGCTAGACATAAAACTATGAGCTCTTCCGTTATGCCCATAATCAATAACAGGAAACGAACATTATATAAAACATCTCGTCTGTGCACAATTAAAGGAGCCGCTGGTTTATCACACGTATTAGCATCATTAAAATTATACCTAGTCATTTCTGTGTTTCTACACCACACATTACCATGTATATAAAAACCTGTCTTTGAATGAAGTAATTAAAACTAGGATTCTTTATAAATGAACACATAGTTTTGATAGATTAGAAAAAAATATGAAATTAACAATTTCTATTATTTTACTATTTTTTTAGCATCTGCGAAATGTAAATGTATTTGTTATCGCTTTCGCGGATTTCTCAAATATACGTATAATGTGGATATGTTTATATTGATATAGGTAATCTTTATCGTCATTATAACGATGCCAAAGATTTATAAAATTAGCTTTATAAATTTAAGCTAAGTTCTAAAGTTTATGTAATTCAACCAAAGTCCTAATGCACCTGAAGGTAAACAAATTTTCCTTATAAGGTTTATATTCCAGCACACGGTAAGCTATTAAATGCAGGTTTAAAATCCAGACCACAGGAGCTCGGTTGCAGACTAGTACATTTTTTATTCGTTATTGCACACTTTGCTGTATACGTTTGGCTTGGCCTTGGCTCTGGAAAGTAGCGCGGTACTTGCATTCAAAATATTGTAGACATTCAAACATTTAATTTGAAATTGTGTCTGTTTGTATGTGTATTGATTTTCTAATTTCGCTGATTATGACTAAAGGAAAATTATTATTTATCTGTTAAATTTAAGAGCACCCACTATTTTTTATGTAATTAAAACTTTCTTGTCGATTTACTTACTTAGCTGACTTTACTTGCGTGATTTGAAATATTTTACCACGTTCTGTTGTAAAGATATAAATTTGTTGGTCCATTTCGAAGCGACTGAAAGAAAACCACACGTGCAGGCTTGCGATGTCATCATTCCACTGTTGAGGACATTTGTTCTCGTACTAAAAAGTTCGGCAACTCCTATCTCTGTCGAACTATTAAAAAGTGGAACGCCTTACCTGCACATGTGTTTCCTCCTTCCTACAACATGGGATCCTTCAAACGAAGCGTGAAGAAGCACCTTGCGGGCCAGCATGATAGCGTCAACTGACAGGACACCGTAGTCCTTTGTCAGTTGCCGCGGCAATTTGGGCTCCTCTTTTCGCTTACCAACAGGCGAAGAGGAGCCACTATGCTGAGCCAATAAAAAAAATAAAAAAAAGAATAGAAATTATACGAACAAATTAGCATCCGGTATAAAATCTGGATTATTGTTTATGAAAGAATGTCTACTCTAAATATTTTATTTCTAATCTAATCAGGGCAGGCATAAAAACCCAACGCTAAAGTTTGTTTCGCTACGGTACCATATTCTTGTAACCCATTTCGTTCCGATTGAACCATCTTCCTTCATTTAACTGGCAAGACTACAATTTGATTTGATCACATTTAGAAAGAACTTTATAGGGATGTGCGAAAGGATCTTTGAGACATATTGACGGGGTATGGAATTGGTGATGCGCTACTGCTGTACGGTTCATTTATGAGGACTGTACAACATCCGTGCGAATGGGCGGCAGCTTGTCGCCCTGGTTTAATGTCAACATTGGTTGACTGTTTATTCTATATTTTTATAACTGTTTACAGAGCATAAGATCAAATGTAGATTATACAGACTATGCTGTACCTGCTATAGCAGGCACACTTTTTGGACAAAACACTCAGAAAGCATTACAACAACTCAATACGCAAAAACATTGATAATAGTTTTTGAGCGTTGGGATCAAGAGGGTTCTTGGCAGTAAAAATTGAGCTAGAATGCATAGCGCAGGTCCAGCGCTAATGTATGGAAGGGAGAGCTGGGTTTGGCAGAGAGAGCATAAAAGTATGTAGTAAGAACGAGAGAATTAGTCTCAAAGAGAATATCGATGGTAAGATGAGAAGATACATAGCCCGTTGGTTCGGATAAGCTGAAAAAATGCAAATAAAATAGTGACGAATCCACCACCAATTTTATCGTACGGAGAAGGTGTCAGGAAATGGCGAGCGTGCACGTAAAGAACTATAAATGTTAAAGAAGTGAGTGAGATTTGTAAGGTCCGAGCCATGTGGCGATCGGTTTTCTCGGCTTACCCTGCCAGGGACTTGGTGGATTTACACCATTCGCATGGCTGATGTTAAGTTTTACTAAATCGACCAACATTTACATTAGCCGTAACATACGTTTAAATTACGAGTATAAGGTAGTTGCGTTGCGATGCAAAATCGATTAGTCGTATACCATAAGCCAGGGTCGTCTAGACTTAGTCTAGACTACCCTTATTGGAACGAATAACATTTGCGTCTACATCTAGTATTCCACGCAACAATGGGGTCTGAGAATTTTCAGATCACGTTCCAACCAAATCTCGAAGTTGTTTCATTAGTATCTCCGTTTTAAATTTCTAAAACTAGTTTTGTTTTGTCTAGACAAACATGTCGCAATTCTATTTGACTCGTTTACAGTATATTGACTTCCATTATATGTTACGATATAATGCAAATGTAATTTATGTTGTAACTTTTGTATGTCTCTTGTAACATCTATAATTTCAGAAAGTATGTTTTTTCTCGTTAGCCATATTCACTTAGTTAAAGCTGTTTGAATTCTTCAGAAACTGAAGTGCACGTTATGAATATTCGATAAATCAAAGAAAATATTTTTTAATCTACATATATGGACTGCCAAACAAGAATACCGCCCGCTGATTTTGAGGCGGTTACAGTAGCCTGTCTATGTATCGCTATACGTCCCTTGTTCGATAACAGATGGAACAATAAATTGGCTAAAAGCCATTTATATGGCTTTCTTTTTTAATATTATTTACTCACTGTTACCTGCAATTTATTAGTATACTGGTATATCGTAATATTGCAAAGTACTCTTTGAAGGATGGCTCCACGCTGGAGAACCTCCATCTTCGGAAGAACACCATACCCCTTTCTTAGACTTTTATTTAAATATTTACTTGCGGTCTTTGCTGTAGACTGTGTAAGCTGATAATCGTTTAGAAGAAATTTGAGATTGAGAAACTTAGCTGATAAAAAACTGATGAGGTATGTTATGATCTCTTGCAATTGAAATTAAAATATCTATTAACATACCGAGCTCGGTGGCGCAAATGACGCGACTTTGACACCAACGCTCGTGGGTTTGATTCCCACACAGGACAAACATTTGTGTGCATGAAAATGTCTGTTTGTCTTGGTCTGGATGTTTTTAAGTGAGATAGGGTGCATCAAAGCTGTACCTACCGTGTGCCAAATAACAACTCCCTAGAGTGTTGTTGTGTTCCTGCGTGTGAGTGAGGTTACCAATAAGCTCCTAAGTAGTTGCTGTGTTAGCAGCAAACGAGGCATCGCGCGAGTGATATTTAATGTGTTACAAGCGTTCATAGACTACGGTAACCGCTTTACATCAGGTGGGTCGTGTGCTTGAATGTCCTCAGACATTGTATAAAATAAATAATCGGGCGACTCGTATAAATATACTCTCTTATAAAATGAAGAAGCTGTTCTGTAATGGTCCTTTTTCTTCCGTTCGTCCCGCACAAATTGAGCTTTATTCATGAGTTATGTCCTGACTATACGTCAACTACTTGCGTTTATACTTCATAAGCCCATCAAACGACATTCTATTCTGACATATCATCCTTAACACAGTAAAAGGTAAAAGTAATTTTATTCAAGTTGTCTTCGAATTACCACTCTATTCATCAAGAGAGACTGTCTTTCGATGATTTACTGCGAGCCTTTCTTTATAATTTATTTAAAAACTGTGAAACCGTCTTCTATAGAATCGAAGATTACACCATGCTTATATGGATTTATTCGAAAGGTTCACATCAAAACAGAATTTTCATGTTTACGAAGGTTGACGACATAAAATTGAATTAGCGGCTGAAGTTAAAGACTTTCTATGTATACTACATAGTAGTCAAGCCTTTGGCGCTCGGTTCTCCGGCTATTTCGCAAAGGGTCTAGCCTGAAGTTTTAGATAGATAGAAAATTTGCTTCAGCGAAGTTATAACATTACCCAATTCACATGGGACCAACCAGACACTAGGGTCTTTTCATAAAAAAAAATGTAAATCAATACACGTGCAACATAAATAAAGATATCGTGCAACATAAATAAAAAATATATATATTGAGCTATTAAGTTTAAGGAGAGATTTTATCTTCTTTTTTTATGCTCTACTGATTTATACAACGAGCTGTGTTCTGAAGAATTGTTCTATTTGATGCCTGTACCCAGCGAACTTTTTTAAGTTCGCTGCCTGTACCTTTTTTATAACTGCACCACTCGCCGATGACAGACAGTTCACCTTCACACACTGGAACCGCAATGGTCGCGTGTTGAGTGATTCCAGAGAAGTTTTTTCTCGAGAGATTTTAAGTTTTGGAATGAACTCCCAACCAGGTTTTCCCAAAGGCTACGGCATGTGGTTCTTTAAGAAAGTAGTGAAGAAGTTTTTACATGGTCGGCAACACACGAGTGACACCCCAGTGTTGCAAATATCCGTATGCTATACATATAAATACTAATTTTTCTTTTTGAATTTTGAAGGGTTTAGGTAGCTGACTTACGGGATTAGGAAACAAGATGATAGCATTAGTAAGAATAAGAGTTTAGTGAAAAATAATAAAGTAGTGAGTTCTATCTATTTATTCAAACTAAGTACTAAGCGAAGAAGCCTGAGAACATCTAGAGTCAGATAACTCTGTTCATACTCAGGTTACTCGCTTTTTTCATATCCATACTTTATCAAAATTTATTACTCGTAGCAAAATTTTTGAGTTTGTGTTATCACTTTTTGATAATATGAGTGTGGCCATAAATACTGTTAGGTATAAATTTTTCATTTTTTTAATTATTTTGAATTAGGAACGCGTTTATTATGTTCAAATCTTCCTTCGATTTCCCGCAAATTTTCACATTGTTTTCGTGTTTATTATAATTACAATATGGAATGTAGTGTTAAAGAAAATAGGATTGTAGTGATTGTCTTGTACAAAGTGGGTATGGAGCCTTCGGTCATATTCAAGACACTTAAAAAGCATGGTATCAGCCGTATGTTCGTATATCATGAAGTATATGAAGAGGTTGATGAGTGTAGAAGAGGGAGGTATGTTTGAATCGATGCACCTGGCGTTCCATAGTCTCTGCCTACCCCAGTGGGAGACAGGCGTGACGATATGTATATATGTATGTAAAAGTAAGGAACAGTAGAGTTTCTTCGATTTTTCAGTTACCTTCTTCCATCTCAAATCTAATACTCGGCCATTATAAAAAATATTATTTAATTGTTGTATATAGCTTCGTTTTATATTATCTACAATCATCAACAATGTCGTTTTTAAGCCTCGTAATCGATTTTATAGCCGTTTATGCACATCCGTTCCAAACAATCGATGCGTCAGAATCCACAGACCGTACTATCAGTCAACCATGTCTAAATGAATTTATTACGTCAGGATTTTTAAAATAGCATTTATGTTTATTTCCATAAGTGCCGCAAAAGTGTTGCTTTCGGTTTCATCAGAAGCACTTATTAATGCCAGCTCACGGTGCACTGATTTCGTTCAAAACGTTGTACGCAATCTGTTATGACTCTGTGAATTACGATTCGGATGTAGGTTAACGATTCTCAGATACTGTCCGTGGCTGATGGAACTACCAGTATTGCGACTGAAATGCGTTCTGAGCATGAAACTATATCAAACGGAGGTTTGTTTCGGTACTAAATTGTGTAATTTGTTGTTTCAGGTACGTACTTATGTTCCAACCGAGACGCTTCATTTCTATCAGTATATCTGAGTAAGTGTAAAAATAATTTTATCATCACCTATCTTGCGAATTAGGATAGCGTTATTCATTAATCATATGTGTCACCGTAACTGTTTATTATTTTCCATTTACACGTTCTTATTTTATTTATGAGACGTATATAAATATAGTGTTAAGTGAGATCCATAAGGGGTTAACATTTGCAGTAGGGGTGGCAATGCGTGGGCGATATTTCTTGTATTGTAATTGTTCATGGGTTACGATAACCAGTTTACTTCGAGCGGTCGTATGCTTCCCGACATTGTATAAAAATAAATTAAAAAATTGGCCAAGTGCGAGTCGGACTCGCGCACTAAGGGTTCCGTACCGTTATCTATGAAAACGGCAAAAAAATCACGTTTGTTGTATGGGAGCCCCCTTAAATATTTATGTTATTCTATTTTTTAGTATTTGTTGTTATAGCGGCAACAGAAATACATCATCTGTGAAAATTTCAACTGTCTAACTATCACGGTTCGTGAGATACAGCCTGGTGACAGACGGATGGACGGACGGACAGCGGAGCCTCAGTAATAGGGTTCCGTTTTACCCTTTGGGTACGGAACCCTACAAACCCCATCCACAGCTCGTCCAACTTAATTTATCTATATCGTCATGGCAGAACCCTTGCAGGGTAAGCGGAGAGAACCGTGCGCCACAAGACGGCCTTAATTGCTCAACTTAATGCTTCCCAGATTTACAAGGCATCAACAAAAAATCAATCGTGGTTGCTTTTTCGTACCCACGCATTTTTCCCACGTACCTTATCGCAGGGATAGTCACGACGCCTCACGATTGCTCTGGTTTTTTTTTATTAAATACTTTTTATAGGAATACAAAAGCTCCAAGGCGCTTAATAATATAGGTCATGATAACGTCTGGATATTCTCCGAAAGTGAATGCAGTACTAGTATCTGTCTATAAATTATTGGCAGTTGCAGTAAATGCCAAAACCTTTTGCTATTTAAAGGTTTCCTTTATTTCATAAGAGCACGTGTTCATCCGTAGCGAAACGATGCTCAAAGGTCACTCTCTGTTAATAGAATCGCCTGCAGATGCTACGATTACACAATGCATTCTGTTATATGATAATAATTTCACTCGTTTGGCACACACAATAGGTATTGACGTATCGTTGTCCTTGTTGAATTCTCGCCGTAATACAACGTGTTTTCTTTCATGCCTACTATCGTACCAGGGTTTGGTTCTTTAATTTGTAGCATACATTTATTCATTATTTCACAGTATGTGTTGGATGTCTATGATTTCTTCTATGAATAAATGCTACGTAATTTACATATTACAGTTTTTCCTTGTAGAAACGTCTTTGTCGTTTGTTCATTGTTAAGAGTCAGTAAGCAGCATATTAATGTTACAATATGCTGCTATGCCATCATTATATTATATGATTATATCAAACAGAACTCTGTTCTTTCTTACTTGAGTTTACATTATACCGCGTAGTTGTTTTGTCATAGGTTTCATGTGTGCTGATTCTATTTTGTAATATTACGTATTGAATGGCTTCATAATGAGCGTATTCTTTTTTCTTCATTTTTGTATTCATCAAGTACTCATGTATTAAATTTAGTGTATGTTGAAATATACCAGAATAGTGTCAGAAATGTGGCACAGTGTTGCGTCCCGGTTCACGGAAGCCCGTGAGATTTGGGCATTGTTTGCATTGTTCCCTAAACCGGCTAGTTTTGTCATAATTTGTGTATTGTTACATCGGCTCGTTTGCTTCAGTGGCGAAATTGTAGCCCTGCGACATTGCAACACCAATTCTTATTTCGTGGCATTTCACATAACGAAACGACTTGACCATGACCATTTTTATATCTTTGTATATAGCTACGTACAAATAAAAATTAATGTATAATTACATAACGTGAGTGAGTATTTATAGCTAAAAGCACTTAACATACGTACGTAGTACACAGCTTAAGAACGCTTGACAAAAAGTACACTTAGCTGCACTGTAAGTACAACAAAACACTAGTATGCTGATACAGGTATATTGTTCAAGGTTCTACGTGATGTCATAAACTTATTCTTACTTGGGGTCTTAAAGTATCTTGACACAAAGTTTTAGTAAAGAAGCGCACGAGTACCCGAGGCGTTGTTTGTTTACATATCTTCGTAGTACGTCCATGTGTAGGTAACGGGCCGTTAAGAACACAGCGGGGAGCCTCCGCTAGTAACCGGGCGATGCGATCGAGACGGACGAACAGTCAGTCGCGCGCGGTACACCCGCACGAGCGTGCCATGCTGCGTCGGATAACAAACAGCTGATCGTAGCCTTTCGTACCACATACAAAAACGAATACATAAACGAATATTAATAATCGATTGTATGAAAGTTATCAGATAGAACAGTGGTGAACCTACCGGAGGTAGCATCGGGACTGCACCGCGCGAGGACTCTGATCGATATCCCGAAAACGCTCCTACGACCTCCTACGACAGAGCTCGGCAGTCAATGTGCAATAATTTTGTAATGAAAGACTGATTTTAAAGTGTTGAATAACTGCGTAAACCGCAAATAGTTTATCTTACAAGTGCAGTGTGCAATGGATTTCCTTAATTGACTCGAGTGTCAGGTGATTTTGCTGTATCTTCAACGGCATTGTTGTAACTCTAGTGAGTATTGTTTACACGTAATATTTACAGTTTTGTTTCTGTTTCGTCGTTGTTTACATCTTAATCCTTCAGTTATTGTCTTGTTTATGTTCTGTAAGATATGTACAATAGATGTTATCACTTAATTTATTTATTTACGTGTCTTTCTTATTATATCTATTGTTTTTTTAAAGACGGTGACATGTCAATAAGTTCTTATTAATTTTATTTAATTCCTATTTAAATCAATTATGTCGTTTGAAGTATTTGCAATGTTGTTAGTGATTATTTGTGTGTGCAGTCTAGCAGTGCCCTGCCCCATTGCAATGTCGCGCCATCCCCGGGCCGACTGTGAACTTGAGGGGTGCGTTACCCCCTCTACGAATGTACGAATGGAGACACTGAGGTCGTCAAACCCGATTTATTTCTTGCTATGATTTTACAATGGTAAAATCGAAATTATTTGCTGAATTGTACTGCTAATATTAAAGGTATATAAAATAAAATAATTTTGAATCACAAATTTAGAAATAATCTGCTATGACGCCGTCAGTATACCTATACAGTTCGTCATATATTATATACGGTATATATAAGCTGTTTAGAATATTTTCTGTAATGATCTTCGTGTGATTTGACCATACACATGCTGTTTCTTTTTTATTTCTAGTTACTTCTATTTCACATTTCTTTTTACTATCGTGTGTGATTACCTACTAGAATCGCAAACAAATACACATATCAATGCAGTTGGGTCTCTAATAGAAATAAATGTTAAAACAACATTATTTTGTGGTCACACAAAGTATTGGCCACTCGAATGATTGGAATCATTCCTTTCGACGTAACTGTCATCTTTCTGTTATACTATATTTTATTATCGTGTTTGTCTCATCAGTCATATTATTATCATAAACACGTGTGCCATAATTATTACCTCAGATACGCGTGATCGTCGTTGCTTCATTAATAACAATTACCAATAATCTGTTCTATTATATACCCGTTCAGTGTAATAATGTTTTTACACACTGTATACATGTATGCAGCGGATTCAACTACGATGTTATTTTTTTAACTTCCCATTTTAAGGGAAGTTTGTAATTGTCCCAAAATTCAAAAATATATTGCCGACACTTTTAAGTTTCTAAAAACTGTTTAAGTGTGTAACATATTTTTACACTTTTTTTTAGTATGTGTATGTCCGACCGATCCCATGCAAAAGAAATTTGGCCGATTTCTTTACAGATTTACTTTAACGTAACTTACATCTGAATAAATTTAGGCTTAATCGAACGCTAACTACAAATATTATATCTTACTTTATAATGAGAATACTGGTAATATTTTACACATTTGAGATTAGAATATCTATGATTCAAATATGTTCAAATTCAAATAATTCGTAGATTTTGTTACAGAATTACACTTTCATTTCTTATAATTCGCAATCAAGTTATTTGGCCATAGTATTGACATTTCGTAATAAATTATTGAAATAAGATTCGGCCTAAACGGTTGTCATTCTAAAAATTATCAGTTAAAATAAATTATGTTGTATATTTATCATATTGCACGGTTATGGCTTAACTAATTACCATAACAATATTATCTTGCCGTATGTCACGCGATGTTGAGTAAGAGCAAGGACTTTCACTATCGACGGTTATTGTTAGGCAGGAACCGGTCATACTGTACCTACTACCGATGAATTAATGTCAGCTTTAGTCTTACTGACATAATTTCTATACTCTGCTTGAAGTTTTATTATTGTTACTGACACAGACAGAAACAAAAAAATAAATTGAAAAGGACAGTATTCAATCATTCAAAAATGTTACCTTATTCTAGTACGAAGTTTTTGAGTCTTTGAGCGAATCTTTCGGTAGATCAGTAAGTGTATTCACATTGCTTCGAAACACTGTATTCGAGTCGGAATCGAAAAGTTATCTTTCAAAGTGTATGAAGAGTGAAAACTATTTGGATCCGTTTCGAAAATAGCTTTCCGTGATGTTTTTTCCCCCATTTCCCAATAATGATGTATTTTGGTTGCCTCAAATTTTTGTGATATTATGATAGTAAAAGCGTTTTGTATGTATAATACCGTTTGCAATATTACGAAGGAACACAACATTTACATTGCCGTATCCATGGCAGCAATCTGAGATCGCTGCGCATGATAAACATGGCTTACATTTAAATATGAAAATAAGTACCTAACTACAACTACATTGATAGAATCATATAGAATCTACGTTAATAAACAGAATCAATAAAGAGATCATGAAACCTAAGCCAATCAACCTGCATTATTTTAAATGCAAATTAAGAAGTACGAAAGTAATCGCGGTGTTTTAATTAAAAACGTTTCACCAATTTCATCTGATATATCACTGATGCATAAGCAGAGTCGAAATCAAATTGATTTCCATTCAACGTGCCGAGTGAGCCTCATTTCTAACGGAAAGCAGTCAGATCTATCTGATTTATATTATTGAGTTTCACCTTCTTTTGTATTCCAGGAAGCGTTAGTGAAAGAAAGTGCATTTCCCATAGAAACACTATCTCCGATTTTGCGTAATTTTAATATGCATTATCTTATTTATTATTTCCTTGTGTTCCGTTCCTGTTTTCTTTTATATGTAGTAAATTATCTGCAGATTGTTGTGTGATTCATAATTGTTTTTTTTAAATATAAATGTCATTTATTATTCTAATTGGTTTTTATGTACCAAATTCAGATATTATATAGTGTCGTTACATTTTACAATATCTGCAAATATGTTCATGTTGTAATGAGTATTTCATTATATTATAGTTCATGAGTACTCACAAGACTAATTTTAAGAAAATACTAAAATCTTATATAATTTATTGTGCTTTACAGCCTTGTTATTTATTAAAGATTTCCTCCAATACAATATAAATTTAAAAACTTTTTGCTTGTTTGTTTGTAGCCTATTAATATTCCATTGTATTAGGTTTTTATGTATCACGTTGATTAGAATGATATTACATTATTGTTGTATAATTACTTCATTTATTCGTTTTCAATAACTATGTTTGAGCAAAAATTTTTTTTAATAGATATAACTCCTTATCTAAATAGTAGTACGTGTATGTTTCTAAATTCGGTACATAGTTTGCTATCAAATGCTTTGTCTCCAAACGTTGAATACATACGTTTTATAAAGCGAAGGTTATTTATTATTGCAGTATTTTTTTTTCGCTATCAAAGTTGTTATTTTTATGTCTTAGTCATGGGGTGCCGTGCAAATGATCCACGTTGCGAGGTTAGTCACGTTTTGAGTGAACTCGATTTGCGAGCTGATTGTATTTATTACAACCTTGAAATGATATCGCAGTTGCCATTTCTGCTTGATTCAAAACTATTTTATACTTTAGATAACTGTGTTGACCACTGTCAATAAAAAGTTGTCTATTTTTAATTTAGTCATGTCATTTTGCTTTGCTACAAAACAAAATATTTGGTGATTTCTGATATTTTCGGTTTTGTTTTATAAATCATCACGCTTTATGTTATGGCGGCAATTAAATGGGCATTATTTCAATCGGTATATTTTTCCCTGTGAATTGTATTGCATAACAAATCTCATGTGATTTTTAGGATTTCACGTTTCAAAAATCCCTTGATTGAATTCGAAACTGATTCGAGTATAAAAATAATATACCTTATATTCAAATCAATGTCTTCCTAAACTCGTATGTTAGTATTTTTCTCAGGTAGTGATTCTCGTATTATGTATACGTAAAATTTGGTTGACTTGCCTTCTGTTAGCCACTATAGTAGTATAAAAAATAATATTATTACCGTTCGGTAGGAAAGAACCTATTTCACCTACGCATAAAAAGTGGTAGAATTATATATATCTAGAAACTTTAATTACAAAGAACATATTTCGGTAAAGAACCCTCAGTTTGCGAGTTTAAGTTTTATTTGTCCGGATTTTTTGTTGGTTACAACTGTCAAAACAAGCTTATCATTACGATGGCAATCTTAGAACTATTTGTGATGAAATAATATTGATATACGATTTTGTTATGACTATAATTTTAGTTTCCTTGAATTATGAATCGATTTGTTAACATCTGCGGTGAATTGAATCTTAGCGAAAAGCGATGGCAATATTAAATTTGTATTCGAACGTGCGCTTTGCACAACCTATTTCCTTATCTGTAATCTTAATATAACGTATTATTAATGCTTTATGCATTGTAATTTTTTCGAATGTGCTTATTTGTTTTTTTTTATAAACAGTTGCTAACGCTAGCTGCAGCACGCAGTTCAGTCCGCATTATATTAAATGTTATCCGTGGAACCTAAATACTCCGGGTATAAAAAGAGAGAGATTTTTAAAAAATCTCTTGTAATGCGTGTGAAATCTTCATCGAGAATTTCATTCTACTATCATGTTCCATACGTAAGAAAAAAATGTGTCTGGGATAGAAGTATTTGTACTTACAGAAGTCAACTGGCAAATAAATCTACGGGCCTCTTGATTTGCGTATGTAAGTACGTGGTAAAGTGGGAATGAAATTGTAAATTAAAAGGTTGACCATGACCTCTCATGGGTTCCTAGCTTTCACCGCCTCATTCGTATATCAGAAAGTTCGTTCACATCCAAATAATTATAGGAAGTAATTATATCGCTCATGTTCATCTTAATGCAAATTGTTCTTAAATCATTCAATGTTAGACAATGTTCTTAAATATATAACCTTAACAATTAATGGTTTATTGATTTCAAGAGATATTGATTTGATTTGATTGAGCTCCAAAGGATTTGTTGTGTTAGCAGATGGGGTGGCAATATGCGAGCTATATTTACTTGATTGCAAACGTAGTAGGTTATGGTAACCACTGCACATCAGGCGGGCCGTATGCTTGTATGTCTCCCAATGTTGTACAAAGAGTGTTTCCTGAAAACATAACAGTTCAATTGGAGTCCAACCATGAAGGAACCTATGGACAACCGATGATACCCATATTATATAGTAACTCAATTTACCGCTGCGGGTCGGGGGGTAAAGTAGAAAGTGCAGCTATTATTGGCTAGTTCGCGGAACAACTTCGCAGCACTTATCGGCTTAAAATATTCTGCTATTGTTCAGTAGGCTCGAATTACCACGATATTTAGATGCTAAAACGCGTTTTTGTGACCGTCGGGTGCCATCATGTGCAGTCAAGTGGCTTAATGGTCTGCGAATTCAACACATGCAGATCATGTTAAAAAGATTTTTTTTAAATAATCGAACGCGTTTCTGTTCTTAGTGTATAGAGTCGGTTTTATCTTGAATTATGTTCGCGTTCGAAATGATGACGTACGAAAAAGAGTTGGACTGAAAGAGGGTGTCGGTGTTAAGATAAGAAAGGGCATGCTCCGTTGGTTCGGACATGTAGAAAGAATGCAAGATGAAAGAATGACGAAACATATATACAATGCGAATATACAATGCGATGTAGGGGCCGAGGAAGACCAAGACTAACCTACCGTGACCAAATTGGTCGTGTTTTATCAGAAGGTGATGTCAGGAGCCTTAGGAACAGGCGAGCGTGCATGAAAAGAGCTATGAATGTGAAAGAAGCGATTGAAGTATGTAAGGACCGCGACTTATGGCGCTCGGTTCTCTCTGCCTACCCCGCAAGGGACCTGGCGTGAAGATATACATATACATGTCTTTTGAGAAGTGCTGGTATTTCAAGAATCTCAATACTGAAAGCAATATTCATTGTCTTTAGTCAGTTTGACGATGGTTATACGTCATGAACACGTGCGGTGCTTTGGTGACTTTCCTTTAACCTGTTTACCGTTAACGACGAACATATAACATAGGTTAACCGTCAAAGACAGATCAATCCCCCATTGGTAACAACACGGTGATAGCAAAATTTCTGAATGTTACAAGAAATTGATGTGACCTTTACCGTGTACACGAAATGCTACATTGAATGTGTATTCCGTTCATATGCATTGTTTGCTATTAAATTGTTTAAATAAATGGAATAACTGTATTGTATTGTGTTCTAATGGCATTTTACGCCAAACTTGCTTGGCGAGTGACTAGCGATTTTGTATTTGACATGGCGGTAAAAAGGTTAATTATGTATGTACGTTTATATATTTTTTTGTACAACGTTGTGAGGCATACAAGCATTCGGCCCACCTGATGTAAATGGTTACCGTAATCTATGAACGCTTGCAACACATTAAGTATCAATCGCGCCAGGCCATCTCTGCTAGCAGCAACTCCTTTAGAAGCTTACTGCTGACCTCACTCACACGCAGGAACACAAGAACCCTTCCCGGAGTTGTTATTTGGCTACGATTCTCTGTGCAGTGGAAGTACTTCACTAGACCTACTGCTTTGATATCCAGACCAAGACAAACAGATATGTTCATACACACAAATGTTTGTCCTGTGTGGGAATCGAATCCACGAACGTTGGTGTCAACGTAGCGTTACTAATCACTGCGCCACCGAGCTTGTCAAATATAATATAACGGCGAAACGGAGATCACAATATAGTCAATATGGTTTTTTTCCGTCGGGCGTTGAACAAGCGTATACCTCGCCTAATGTGGAGGGCGGGCTACTATACCCTGTGATCATTGCAATAAAAGGAGCATCGCTCCCAAGATTACCTCATTCGTTGTTGTTACCAGCCCGAGGGTTTTATTCCATTATGTTGTATTTACCGAAACATTGGGCTGATTATAGTAGCTAGCTGGGGACGCAAATAAGACTTAAATATAGCGAGATATTCTATGCTACGGGATTTGGACGTTGCAAATGTATGTAAAGTTCTAGTAACTGTTCACCATCACGTCTCACGCCTGTTTACCTCCTCAGTGGTATATCTTTGTGTGCAATTAACTCTGTTTGTCTTGGTCTGGGTGTTTTATTAGAGAGGTAGGGCGCATCAAAGCAGCAGCCGTCTGGGGAAGTAACCTCTGTCTCACAGAAAACCGCAGCCAAATAACAACCCCTGGGTTTGTTGTGTTCCTGCGTGTGAGATCATCAGTAAGCTCATAAGTAGCAGCAGAGGTGGCGTCGCACGAGTGACACTTAATATGTTGCTAGCGTTCGTAACCACCTGAGGTGGATCATATGGATTGTATGCCCCCCGACGTTGTATAAACAATATTATTTTTCATAGGGAGATATTTTGAAATGTTATCTGTCTACGAGTATATCTTCACGCCAGATCCCTTGCGGGTAGGCAGAGAGAAACAAGCGCCACGTGATCGATCCTTGCAGATCTCACTCGCTTCTTTAACATTCATTGCTCTTCTCATACACGCTCGCCGGTTTCTAGTGCTCCTAACATCACCTTCTGATAGAATACGACCAATTTGGTTATGGTAGGTAAGTCTTAGCCTTCCTCTGCTCCTACATTCTTCCACTTTTGTATTGTATATCTGCTTCGTCATTCTTACATCCTGCATTCGTTCTACATGTCCGAACCAACGAAGCATGCCTCTTCTTATTTTAACATCGACGCTCTCTTTCAGATCAAATGTTATACTAATATAATAATAATAAAAACTAAAAATAATATAGCAACCACATACCACATCAATTCTTACTCATCGGGTCTCCCTTCAACCGAAGGTATTTGGAGCATACTCCACCACGCCGCTCAAATGCGGATTTGCGGAGGCCAGTATTTTCAAGCCGCCCCAGGGCCACTGACTTAGCTTAACGACTATCATCTATCGACAACAGCCGGGACCGACGGCTTAACGTGCTCTCCGAAGCGCGGAGAAACTCGAGATAGATAAACCCATCCATAGACAGGCTGCGTTGCTTAACCTGCGTGTTTGGTTAGAATGACACGTCCAACCACGCCATCGAGCTCTCATACATCATATATAGCAAACAATAAAAAAGTCATACAGGCGTATAGTAGTCCATTTTTTATTATCTAATTGCTGTAGTTATATGTCATTAAATGAAATACCATCGTACTATATTTATGACCTAAAATGTCCAAATCCATTAGGCGGTGGGTAGGTGTGGACCAAATTTAGGATAATGAGCGTTGCGTTCTTGTCACGGCAATTAACTGACTAGCTTCTCTTCCGGGACGTCTATTTCTGGAACGTTGAATGATAGGTACTGTCAAGAAAAAAGTTTGTATGTCTATTTTTTAGGGTAGTTATTTCCTCGTAGTTTCGTATACAGGACTAGTAATAAAAGTTTATGAAGTTTTAGTTTTTTTAAGGTTCCGTACTACAATACTAATGATATGTTGTCTCTCCGTACATATGTCTAGTCGTAGAGCTATCTTTTAAATGTTAATAGGTAGAGACGTTATATAACTACAAATTAAAAAAAATCTAAATTTGAAGCGGTTCCTTTACAAGAAACATGCTTTTTTTTCGTCATTTTTTTCTTCACATTGGTCCCAAACACTTCTACTTCAATCCCATTTGTGGCCATCGTATTATTATGAGTCTTTATTATTATGATATTATACCGAAAAGAGAAATGAATGTGAAATAAGCGAGTGAGGTATGTAAGGATCGAGTTAGGTATGTAAGGATCGAATCGCGTGGCGCTCGGTTCCCTCTGCCTACCCCGTAAGGGATTTAGCGTGAAGTTATAGATAGATAGATATTATACCGCTACGGCAGTACGGCCTGTCTAATAAGCTATCACTGAAGTCTGTGGACATTATCATCACCAAAGGTAACAGTTGTGATTTGGCACCCGACTTGGCAGTTTATGTGAACTTCTGGTGACAACACAATTATTCTGACATCGAGCTGGTGGAACTGGTGACTGGAATTAAAAGGTTTTCAGATAAAACTTTAGGCTTTCAGATTTGCTTTCTTAGCGAGTCCTAGAGTCCTCCTATGATTAAGATGACCCTTGATTTATTATTTTATATTTTACTTGCTGCTGCCCGCGGCTCCGCCCGCGTGGAGTCAAATAACGTAGCCTATGTGTTAATCCAGATCATAATCTATCTACGTGCCAAATTTCATTCAAATCCGTTCAGCCGTTTAAGCGTGAAAGAGCAACAAATATCCATCCATACATACAAACTTTCGCATTTATAATATTAGTAGGATTTTGAACTTGTTAATCACGGCTTGTTTATTAGTTACTTTATGAGTAGCCCTACTACATATATCTGAGAAAATATATATTCGTACTTCTTTCTATAACCTTTAAAAATAATGGCCACGGTGACAGATTAAGCTATACAAAACCATTCAAACTTACCTGTATTGGCTTTATTATAACTACACGTGCATATGATGTGTCGTTGTAATAAAGCCAATAAAACATAGCTCATATATTGTGTTATGTGCAAATCTTTTAAAAATCACAGTTTATATCAATATAAATACGAAAATCTGCGCAAGCGTCATAGTTCGTAGATGTGTAATATCAAAGTTTTACTAATAAGAAGAATACGAATGTATAGCTAAAAATTTACAAAATTCTTTATATTATTACTTCGTCATTCATTTCATAAAGGCTTTGTAAAAGAAATCTTGATTGTCAACGTTCGTAGCTGATATAATTATCCGTAAAGTTATAATGGTATAGAAACTGTATGTCGTCGTGGATGCCATTTTGAAAGAAAAGAAAAACTATTTTTTTTTTTTTCTTTTGTGTCTGGGTAACATCATGGAACTCTTTCAAAGAAATATGATGTTTGTAGAACAGTAAACTTTGAATTAAAGCCTAATAAGCATTACTGCCACCAGTTTCATGTGCTAACCCAAAATATTACAAAATTGATCGTCTGGTTAATAAGCAGACATTGTAAAGGAATAACTAGCAGTAGTTATATATATACTTATGTTAACTATCTGTTACAATGAAATCATGTTCATATTTCATGGGCGCGCGCTGTGTAATTTTATAAGGAATATGTTAGGGTTGGGAATGAAGAAACTAATTTTACATTTTTTTCCTAGATAGCATGTAGCCACTCTGTTTGTCCAGACGAGCTATGCAGTTAATTTGAACAAAAAGCTGTTGAATTAAAGAGAAAATACAAAGCTATTTTAGAAATCATTGTAAACCGTACCATTTGCGAAGTTTGTAAACCGGTAAATATTGAATAAGTGTTGATAAAACTAAATTTAATTGAAAAGGTGTAGTAAAGTAACTTTAAACCAGACATTAAAAAATATTTTAAAAACTTAGGCTTTACCAAGTTCTTACCAAGTATTCTCCTTCACAAATAATCTTAGTGATGCGGGTGACGAAACGTAGGCTAGTCAAACTCGCTCTTGACCATAGTCATATTTAGGTCAGGTTTCGGTAAACATGAAAAAACATGTTATACAGACTTAGTTATGTGATGGAATTAAGGTATGGATCCACCGGGTGGGAGTTCAACTGCCATGTGATCTTCTTTGTATTTGTGTGTGTGTGTGTGAATATTGTATGTAACTAGTGGTCTCGACGATGTATTTTTGACTTCACGTCCCTACGTAGCTACTCGTTTATGTGTTGCGCGTATGTGTTACGCTCTGATGGCGTGTTTAATATGACTTGCAAACAAGATCGTCATTTCTTAACCTAATTTGTTTGTGAAATTAACATTTACACAACAACGGCTTTCGTGTTCGCTATTTACTATAATTATTTTAATAGGCGTATTGTTTTACAAACTCGTGGCATGGTAAGGTATTGATTAATGTAATCAATATGAATAACGAAACTAAAATTTCGGAAGGTTTATTATGTTATACTACCTTTTATTATTAGATAATATTCTAATTCGCAATGATGATGTTAGAAACATAGGTGGTCTGTAAGAAAGAGAGCGTCGGTGTTAAAATAAGAAAAGGCAGGCTCCGTTAGTTCGGACATGTAGAAAGAATGCAGTATGAAAGAATGATGAAGCAGATATACAACGCGAAAGTGAAAGGATGTAGGAGCCGAGGAAGGCCAATACTTATCTACTATGACCAAATTGACCGTGTTCTACCAGAAGGTGATATAAGGAGCCCTTTAAATAGGCGAGCGTGCATGAGAAGAGCAATGAATGTGAAAGAAGCGAGTGAGGTGTCTATGGATCTGGTCGCGTGGCGCTCGGTTCTCTCTGCCTTCCACGCAAGAGATTTGGCGTGAAGTTGTAGAGAAATAGATAGATATTAGATAATGTTGTATATAGAATAGATAATATCAGTGGGATTAAAAATGGTAATCGATATCTCGTCCGAATATATAGTAGAGGTCGTCTGTGATGAAAGTTCGACCGTAATTCCTCAATCTTTAAGTTATAATGTTATTAAAATTCTTTTGTCAAAGAATATATCTCTACTATCATTGCACATATATTTTTTAAAATTTTATCTTTTAATTACATAAGCTGCCAGTATCTACAAATACGTCATAGGAAAAATGTGATAAGCACTATTAAAAAAATGATGTAGTGTTGGGGCAAGTGGATGAGTTTGTATATCTTGGAAGTGCTTTTAGCAGCGATGGAAGGTACACCGCTGATGTGGAAGAGACGAGTGAGTGCAGGGAATAGCGTGAACGGAGCATTGGGTAAAGCTTTTTAGCAGCCGAAATCTAAGCCAGAAGGCACAGCTCGTTGTACACAACGCTGTGCTAATCCCAACGCTAACTTATGGAAGTGAGAGCTGGATATGGCAGAGAGAGCATGAAAGTAGAATAAATGCGGTCGAGATGCGAGCACTGCGAAAAAATTGTGGCATAACGCTTGCTGACCGCGTTCGAAATGATGACGTACGAAAGAGAGTTGATCTGAAAAATAGCGTCGGTGTTAAGATAAGAAAGGGCATGCTCCGTTAGTTCGGACATGTAGAAAGAATGCAAGATGAAAGAATGACATATATATACAATGCGAAAGTGGAAGGATGTAGGAGCCGATGAAGACCAAGACTAACCTACCATGACCAAATTGGTCGTGTTTTATCAGAAGCAGACGAAGCAGATATACAATGCAAAAGTGGAAGGATGTAGAAGCCGGGGAAGGCCAAGACTTACCTACCATGACCAAATTGGTCGTGTTCTATCAGAAGGTGATGTCAGGAGCCCTAGAAACCGGCGAGCGTGCATGAGAAGAGCAATGAATGTTAAAGAAGCGAGTGAGATATGTAAGGATCGAGTCACGTGGCGCTCGGTTCTCTCTGCCTACCCCGTAAGGGATTTGGCGTGAAGTTATAGATAGATATAAATAACTATTATGCAAACTGTGAGTATGACATTATCATAATTAGGATTATTTTTGATATTCAGTAAGACTATAGACAAATAATATTTATATACCTATAATATTCATCTCTTATCCGTGTGACCACAAACCTTTAATAATAAATAAAAGAGTAGGTATATATATTTGGGTATATTATGTGTTGTTGTGTGTCAAACGCATGGTAGTGTGTGTAATGTTAGTAAAAAAATTTTTTTTATTTAATATATTTTCCAAGCATTACTATAAAAAAATTTAGCTTTCTGCGTTTCTTTTCCATATAAACTTCAACTGTGCCAAATTTCATACTCCTACGATCGCGTAATTTTCGTAAAAAGTGCTAATATATTTATATAATGCTCGAAAGTGGATTTTGAACTATTATAATACAGTAAAAGCGGGATGAAACTGAGAAAATACTTAATATATAATTATTGGGTAATCGAAATAGCTGACATGTTAATTCCTGAGTCTAATTGAAAAGAAAGAGTATTCAACATGAAAAACAGTAAGAACTTTTTTTTTATACAACGTCAGGAGGCATGCGGTCCACATGATGTAAAGCGGTTACCGTAGCATATAAACGCTTGCAATATGTTAAGTATTACTAGCGCGATGCCACCTCTGCTGCTAACACAGCAACTCCTTAGGAGCTTACTTGTAACTTCATTCAGACGCAGGAACACAACAACCCACTAGGGAGTTGTTATTTGGCTACGGTTTTTTATGAGGTGGAGGTAATTTAACTGCTGCTTGGATACGCCCTACCTCTCTTAAAACCAACCAATACAAGACAAACAGACATGTTCATGCACACAAATGTTTATTCTGTGTGGGAATCGAACCCACGAGCAGTACAGAAACGAGCGTTGGTGTCAAAGTAGCGTAACCAGTGTGTTTCACCACTGAGTTTCTTTCACACCATCGAGCTCGTCAGATAACTAGCGCAGGTACCTATGTTCGAAGATAGGTATCCTCGACATACAGACATATTTATGGCGATAGAAAATGCTCTCTCATATATCTGGTGTAATTCGTCCAAATTATCTACTACTATATTTGATTATATTAAACAAACAAGTTTGATGCACAAACTTGTTTGCTGTCCATTTTATTCATATATATACCTACTACGACGATTATAGTATTATCAGTATTCCGCAGAAAAACAAGTTTCTTAGTCGCTAGAAATTATTTAGCTAGAAATGTATATGGGTATACCACGTGTACCTTTTGATTTTGAGATTTGTCACACCTGCGTACATAGTAACGTCGCCGATAATATTTACTTGCCACGACTGGCGTCTACGTACGACCGAGTTCATTATAGGAACAAAAGTTGATTCAAATTGTGATTGTGCGGTATCATTTGAGTAGTTTTGTGCTGCATATGAAAATTATTTGTACATTTGGTTGTATTGTATTTGTAATTAAAATGTTATACTTCTAATATTGTTGATTTTGCATGAGTCAATTCTAATGATATTTTACAAAAATAATAATGAAAATAAAGTAATCATTTTTATTTTGGGTTAGGTACATTATTTTATATCATTCACTATTTACAAGAACATATAAATTGATTTTAGATAAGGAACGCGGCGTATTTAATAGATCTCAGAAACAGTTGTTACAAAATTGAGAACGAGAATATTTTATTTTGGCAATAATAATGGAATTCGTAAAATTGTTTTGTGCGCATTGTGACAAGTGACAGCCCTAACGCCTTCCGACCTCTCAACGTCGAAGGATTTGTAACAACTTTACAAATTACAACTATTTCTATGGCAAAGTAAATTCATTTCATCATAAAACTAATCTTCACGTCGATGTTTAGTGTAGCATATTTATCATGATTGTTTTAGTTAAATAAGTTAATTTATATTGTAATGTATGAATTAATAATAACAAATTTTATTCTACCAATATTATTTATATATAATAATGAACCTGAAACTACAGTATTATTCAAGTCATCCATGTATTTGGAGTTTTATTTATTCATATTTGATTCCTCTAATAAATTATTAATATACCAAAAGAATTCAGCGCTTTTTATTATAATTTCTCACATAATTATTTATGTTCTATGTTATTATATGATCTATTGCACTCAAGCTATGTGGTGAAATTGTATAGCAATGAGTTTGACACTTAACCAGGCATCATAGCTGTTTTACTTTTTTCCCGACTGTAGGAAGACTATTGTTTCCGCGCGTACGCCAGGGGTATCACGCATTACCTAGCCTAAATTTTGTGTGTATGATCTATTCTTTGGCATTATAAGTATTAAAAATACCCTTTATACCTTCACGTTACTCCAGGACCTAGATTACCTCTGACTGCCTGACTTAATGTGTATTCACCGGTTTAGGTTTAGGTTATAAGTCAGAATTATTTCGCATTTTTATTGTTTTTTTTTTACAACGTCGGGCATTTATAATATTCATGTGTGGATGCAAGAATTTAACCTCCTACACAGTGTTTATCTGAACCATCAAACTAGTAATTCAGTTTCTTAATATGTGAACATTGCACAGTGCACGATTTACCAATGTTGAATAAATTAGTATAAAGCGTGTGCGATGTAACGGGTTTGCACAAAGAACGTGTGAACAAGGTCAATTAGGCAGATAAAATAGGTTTACTATCTTTGTAATTTTTTTTTACTACGGTCCATGGAAAACGAGCAAACGACTCACCGAGTTTGAAGCGTATAACGTAGCCAGTGGTGACCGCCTGGTATAAAAGGATTATCGATCGCGCTTACCACCCTCCTGCTAAACATAACACTCATCGGCAGTAACACAACAATAAGAAATAAAAGAAAGAAAGAAAAACATTTATTCGTACATAACACAACACTGAACAACAATATATACACAGCAAAACATATACATAACAATAAGGGGCATCAAGTATCTCAAAAGATCTTTAATTTCCAAGCAAAATATAAAATGTACGAGTTTGCGCATATTTTCGTAACGGCCTCTAGGTACAGCCCTATGTCAATCCTATTTCTAGCATTTTATTATGAACACAATTGTTAGCACTATATCAGAATATTCGGCACAGAATCCGGATTCTGCATATAATAGATGAAAAAAATGGACACTAAAATTAAACTAAACGAAGAAAAAAAACTAGGAATTTTATATTCATCCATAATTTTACATAAGCTGATAATATCGCTAGTTCAATTAGATCTACGATCTAGAATGGGCTACGCAATAAAAAGTACAAAGAATCGTCTTTCTGTCTTTGTTTTTTCTATGTAAGTCCTATACGAGTAGGCAGAGAGAACCGAGTGTCACATGACTCGGTCCTTACACACCTCACTCTCTTCTTTAACATTCAATTTAACATTTTTTAAGAATCGTCACCGAACTTATAATTAATGAATTGATCACGAGAGTATGCTCTTGCAAATAAAAACAGTTTCTCTTGCCTGTCTGTCTGTCAGTATAATATAGCTATATAGTGATCGTGATACCCATTTGCCCTTTAAAATTTATAAGACAACAACGAGCTTAATTTTATATAATTTAATTAATTAAATTAAAATGATGGGTCGCAATCAATCGTAATCAAATAAAATTTTAACCTTGATTCTTTCTCAAACTGTTAAATTGTAAGGAGTTGACATTTTCGGTCTGTGCAAATATCATATATATTATTTTAATTACTCAAAAACTAGTGGAAATTTACTACTTACACCACTATTAAAAAATCATACATAGAAATACATACACGTGTTACACGCGATACTGTAAAAATCTCTTCACGCCTTTTTTGAAAAATCCTATGCTGGTATATTATATTATATATCCCCTATATTATATATCCCTTGGTAAAATCTCTGCAGGGAGTTCTCAGAAGAGAAAATTTCTGGAATATATTGAAGATCTCAAAGTATTACTAAAAAGTATTACAAAAGTATAAAGTACGAACAATCAAATCTTAATTTTTAAAAAGTATATAAAATTTAGATTTGTTTGTTCGTACTTTATACGCTGTCATAACCATCATCCGATTACGATAGCACTTTGACAACTCACTCATACTAGGCTGAAGGTTACAGGATAAATAAGGATAAAATTTAAAAAGAATCAATAAAAAAAAAATATGTCAAAGACAGGAGCAATACACCTGGTATTAGTATGCAAAATTTTATAAGGTAAAAAAAGTGTACGAAGATAAAAAATATATTAAAAAGCACAGCATTACACCTGGAACCAGCGTGTAAAATTTTATCATCATCATAATCAGAAAATTTTTGTTTGAAAGCGTGTTGAAGCGTGTGATAATTTATATAGAAAAAAAAAAATACATTAACATAAAAAATAAAAAACCGGCATCAATGCGGCGGGCTAGTTAGTAAATAATAGAAACTGGCGTACTGTAAGTCCGGCTTGTACTAATGGTTTTATTGTGCGGTGGTTCAGATCAGCGACGGATGTGCGATGGATATTCGACGGCTCGCACTTGACAGGTTTTTAAATGAAAAAATGAGTCTAATTAGTTTAATGGAAAATCTGAATGGGAATTAATGAGATAAAGGTGAGCAAGCGTGTTAAGAACAATATGGTTAGCAATACAAATTGAGTACAGCAATTAATTACTTAGATAAATAGTGAATCCCATTGTTTGCTAGATAAACGAATGGGACAACCGTTTTTGTACTTATTCCGTGACTCAACCAATATCAGTACATAAGTATGTAATAGTAAGGGTTGACAAATACAGAACGCAGTTTTATGTAGAATTATGGTAAAAGCTGAAAGTTTATATGTATATGAATACTATTACAAATGAATATCCTTTATTTTTTTATGAAGTAACGTAATCTTAATAAAACTTATATGTACATATTTATAGAAGTCTCAGCAAAAAATAAAAAATGATTCTATTCGAAATGGCCACCCCTATTACTATTATCTATGGATTTACTCACTGATTCATGGGAAATTTAACTGCTTGCTCCAGAGATTTCTTATGAGACACAATGTTGGTGTGTCATATCCTCTAATAGTGACCATAATTTGTATTTTAAGGGGTTTAGATCTGTGCTAGATGAGGTCCAGTTTTTATCTCTTATAAAGTTCGGAACGTTGGTTTCGAGCCAGCCTTGCCTTGGGTAGTTCGTGCCTTGTGACCAGGTGCAGTCCTGCTGGAAAGTTCACGGTACATTTTTGAAAAGTGTATTGCTGAGAGGTTTCAAAACACGATCCAGTCTCTTGATACACTTTGGCTGAAGTCTTCACGCCTTTTTCACAAAAATGAAGCTTTGTGACTCTTTAACTAGTCACCCCTCACCAAACCATTACAGATGATGGCCACGTTGTACCTTTCCGACCATTTGGGCAGCTTCTTTAGAACTGTGTGTATACCATCTTGTCATTTTGCTTGTTATAGTGCTCTTCAATCGGGAAAACTTTTTCATCAGTAAAGAGAATATTTCTGTGCCTTTCACCTGCGTATTGGGACATAAGGCATTTTGATCGATCCACTCTCTTCAACTGTAGGGATTGATTTAAGTCGTGCTTCAGGTCTTATTTTATAATACGCGACAGAGTCATAGCGGGAATCTTCATTTCTCGCGATAAGATATTTTGTTTCCTAATGAGGTTTCGGCGAATTCTGGCTTTAACAGCATTAACAGTCTTTGTAGTTCTAACTGCACGCGGTCGTCCCGATCTTTCATGGTCTTTAACAGGGGGAGTGTTGGGATATCTGTCGATAGTATGATATACGAACGTACGGCTAATAATACCAAGCTTTTGAAGTGTCTTGAATATGACAGACGGCTTCATATCCACTTTGTGCAAGGCAATTACTGCAATTCTATTTTCTTTAACACCCCATTTCATATCGTAATTTGATAATAAACACGAAAAAAATATGTAAAACGGTGCGAAATCGAAAGAACTTTTAACATAATAGACGCGTTCCAAATTCAAAATAAAGAGTTGAAAAAAATAAAAGTATCTATGTAACAATCAGTATTTATGGCCATACTAGTTATATCTGAGACATATTTTGGATAGGTAGAAATATGTAACAATAGAATTCATGATGATACTACGAGTATAAGTTAAAAGTGGTTGAAAATCGTTTCTTTTCGTATATAACGTTAGGGGGCATACAATCATACGGCCCACCGGATGTAAAGTGCCTAAGACTATAATCGCTTGCAATACTTATTTAATAAAGTATCGTTCACGTGATGCCACCTCTGCTGCTAAAACAGTGACTCCTTAGGAGCTCACCGGTAACCTCACTCACTCGCAGGAACATAACAACTCTTCATGGAATTGTTATACGGTTTTCTCTAAGGTGGAGGTACTTGCCCAGACGGGTGCTATGATACGCCCTACCTCTTAAAAACACACAGCCTAGACAAACGGATATATTCATACACACAAATGTTTGTCCTGTGTGGGAATCGAAACCACAAGCTAACGAGTTCATCAAGACTTCACATAACTATAGGTAGTTATTTACATCGATGTAATATAAAAATCTCCAATAACGAAAAAGCATCTTGTATTGCCGAAAAACTCATTTAAGACAAGCCAAAAGAACCAAAATCAGTTGGGCTTAGTGATAAGCCATATAGGGATTAAATCCTGGGCCTCAGATTCTATTACAGGCTTCATTATATACCTACAGGCTTAACGGTTAATAAAATCTCTTTGAAATAATCACAGGTATGGTATATCGAATTATAACTTGCCCCGCGGAAAATAACAATTTCTATTCAATACATTGCCGTGATGTTGGTATTCATTGTACTCTGTTCAGTCAATACAATAAAAGAGTGTACTTTTGTTTGTCTGTACCGCACTTCCGTCGTGAAAGCGGCTCTCTCTGTATTATGGTGGGTCAAGGGTTCATACGTTCTGGTCTAAATTATAGCGATAAGTATCAAAGTAGAGCAGACTTAATTATGATTCATTTTATAGTGTTATTAATTTGTTCGTATCGTTTGTTGTCAGATATTTTGTTAATTGGAACACTTTGTAACGCAACGTTATGAGATTTATTACGTTTGCTTTTGTTTTTATATGCCTATGCGTAAACGTATAGGTTGTTCACATTTACACACATTTCTTAATACTGACTATAGTATATACTAGATAAAGTCATAATTTATCGTTTTTGGCATTTAATTTATCGTTTTTACCCACGTACGATCTGAAAGTTAGAAAATGTTTGCTGACTTTTAATCAATTTTACTTCATCGTATTTATTTGTATACTTTAAATCTTTCAAATACATTTTCGAGCACTTGTAGGTAGCTGTGTTGAATATTGTCTTGACCGCAAGCAACTCTTGTATAATACATTTATCTATCTATAACGTGGTTGTATATACATATATAAATATATTTCGTGTATTTCAAAAACGTCTCTAACGATTTAGACGTAATTTCGTATTTAAATAAAATATTGCATTCTAATGTTATTTGTTTGCATCGTTGAAAAAAAGTGACTATATAAAATGAAAATAACTGTATTAAGATTGCTGAGCTGAGTCAGTGTATCTCACGTGTGATATAGTATCCCTAACTGTTTTGTCTCTGCCTTTTCGAACGTTTCGAATAGCCAAAGAGTAAATTCTATTTAATTATTATCAGTATAAGCAAGACAATCCTGTCTTTCATCATACTCGTTGGTATTTTGGCTGTCGATGGTTTGGTTTGATGGTTGGTTGGCCTCGCTGATTTTACTGAACGAGCCTTTTAAATTGCGGAAACGTGTTATATGCGTTTAAGATTTATTACTGGGAACATAGGTTTGAGTGTTCCTAACTATTTTACTACGGCAGTCTTGGTAGGGGTACGTGCAATGCACTTGAAATTATCTATATGAGCATATATTCATTGTTTGTTTTACTAATATTGGAAATATACCAAAATTACCCATTAATTTTATTTACTTTAATCATTGAATTAGCATCTTTCGCTTCGCTTATTTGACTTCTTTATTAACTTTCTTCTTGTTCTTCCTGAATTTGAACTTGAATGTCACATCTTTTCGCGATGTATTCCAACGCAAGATTTTTTTTACATGAGTTACATGAAACATAGGTATTGCTCACGTATGCATAGGATCGGCAACGCAAGTTGCCTGATGTTGCAAATATCCACTTCGGCTACGGTAACTGGTTACCGTCAGGCAGGCCATACGCTTGTTTGCCATCTTAGTGGTAAAGAAAACGTGCAGTGGTTATATATTGCACTTATAAAAATATTCTACGGTAACTTAACTTTCTTGTTAACTTTCCTCTTTCTCAACTTAGAATTGTATATCACTTCTTGTTCCAATGTATCTCAGGGCATCATTTTTACATGATAACTCCTATGTGTTAATTCGTTTATATGGACTTAAGTAAGTCAGTGATGCAACCATCGTGCCCATTCACCTAATACCTGTTTATACGGTATGAGGGCAAGTTGTACTTGAGTGGTAATAGGCTGGTGGGAAGCGGGCGTCCTCAAGTAACGGTGCTTTGAGGACTGTTAACATATACTTAGTAAAATTCTTGACTAGCCCTTAACTATGAATTTGTCCGATTCGAGATCGAAATTGAATAACTATTCATTAAGTGTGCTCTTCCTTCATACTATTCCTTCTCAGATATCTCAGGAACACTTCTAACATATGTATACATTGTTAAGCGCGGCCATTATTTTGATTTAATTGTTTTAAATGTCATTCTAATGATAGAATATTTCATAGCTAATATGTCGAGGTTCCATAATCCATTTTTCCATTCCAATCAACTGAAATCTGTTCAGCTAATCTTTGCAAGTGTGTATACCTATGTTTATTTTCTTTGATTTATTTTATTTGTTTCTAAAGGTACTGCTAATTTCTTTGCTAAAATTCCCCGCAATTACAGATACAAAGCATCTCTACTGAGAAGTGCCGGAATAAACCGCTGCAGTCGCAGCTAAAACTTTCATAGAAATTGTCGACTTAAACGCTAATGGAGTAAAGATGGGAGAAGTTAGAGGGCGAATTTCATGATAAAGTATATCTATCTTAGTATTTTTGTGAAATAGAATACAGACATAGATACCATACATATCTATCGGCAATGCAGCATCTCCTTTGTAGCTTCCTCGCGATATTACTAGCAGTAAAACAATCCTCCAGAGTGTTAGTTGAGAGATTGCCAAGCCCGGTAGAGATTGTATTGGTGTTGTGGGTTCGATTCCCTTACACACAGGACAAACATGTGTGTACATGAAACTGCCTGTTTGTATTAGTTTGGATGTTTTAAGAGAGGTATAACGCAGTAAAGAAGCTCTACTGGGTAAGTCCACCTCGCAGAAAACCGCGGCCAATACGCGTGATATTCCCAGGAAGGTTGTTGTGTTCCTGCGATGAATACGCTCCATTAATATCCTAGCGAACAGCCTACTCTACATCAGGTATGCTTCCCCCCGACATTGCATAAATAAAATTGGAATTTGGTTTTGGTCGTTTGCTGGGTAAACATAGGTGAACTTACCCAATCAGGGTGCTCCTAACTAAGTATTGTTGTGCCTTTCTTCTCCAGAACCTTTTTAGCTGCTTGGAGGTATGCACTACTTGTAGGTAATGTGAAGGTGAAATGACAGTGAGCTAGGATTTTGAGAACAAAAGCCGATATTGTGACGTGAAATTGTTTTGTCTTAAGTTTTGACTATGTAGCAAGAACCGTTTAATTTTTTTTTATAGAATGTTGGGAGGCATGCAAGCATACGCCCCACCTGATATGAAGTAGTTACCGTAGCCGAAGAACGCTTGCAATACACTAAGTAATAATCGCGCGATGTCACATCTGTTGCTAACACAGCAATTCCTTAGGAGCTTACTGGTGACCTCACTCACATGTAGGAAAACAACAACCCTCCAAGGGGTTGTTATTTGGCTACAGTTTTCTGTGTGATGGAGGTATTTCCTCAGACGTCCGAACCGCTCTTAAAAGCACCCAGAAACCTTAAAAACAAACAGATATGTTCATGCACACAAATGTTTGTCCTGTGTGGAAATCGAACCCATGAGCGTTGGCGTCAAAGTAGCATTAATGACTGTGACACCGAGCTCTACTAAATCAATTATTACCCACAGTCACCGGTAAACGATATAAATGACTCATTTGGAAATGGGTTTATCCTGCGTGACTAAAAGTTTTTGAAAGGCATTTCGTGTAATCCTCAGATGTTGTCAACGTCGTGTTGGATTCTCAAGCTACTTTATCGCGAACGTGTTGCCAAAATTGGATTTAATACATTTTTTTTATACAACTAGATTGGCAAACAAGCATGCGGCCCGCATCAGATGGTAAGCGGTCATCGCAGCCTATTGACGCTCGCAACACCACGGGGATGTCCCCTGGGATGTACCCAGTAATTTCTCACCCTTCAAACCGGAACACAGCTATATAAATATAGCTGCTTGACGGTAGAAATAGGTGAGACAGAGGTACCCATGCAGACGACTTTTGTACAAAGTCTCCCTCTGGTAATTATGCACGCTTCCTTCAAATCTGCTCTTAAGGTGACCAGTCCAGAAGTTTCGAGTATACAACCCTCCAGGGAGGATCGTCCTACTCATATTCCCTCACAAGACAAACATTCGTTTGCGTGAACATGTATGCTTGTCTTGGTTTGGTTATTTTTAAGAGAGATAAGCTTGGCTGGGGAAATACCTCTACTTTACAAAAAACCGCACCCAAATAACAACTCCCTATTATGTTTTTGCGAATAAGTGAGCTTATACTAAGCTCTTCAAGAGTTATTATGTTATAGTTAGTTATTTATAGTTATAGTTGACTGTATCATGGGAATCCGCTTCCCTATATCTAGGTAACAATTATTATGGGGTTTGCGTATGAATGCGATAATATGCGTGCACATGTGGGTGTACAGTTTGTGAGTGTGTTTTAGTATGTACATTCTGTGTACTAAGTATCGGGAATTTGTCAATAAAACAAAAAATACAAATTATTCATCTAAATTTATTTTATCGCCTTCAAAGTAGGCCCCATCGCTTGCAATACAACATCTCCACCGCTTCACCCAGTCTTCCATACATTTTTCATAGGCTATTTGCGGTATGGCCTTTAGCTCATTCAGCGAATTTTCTTTTATGGCTTCTATCGACTCAAAACGTTTTCCTCGAAGTGGTAATTTTAACTTGGGAAATAAAAAAAAGTCAGACGGAGCCATATCAGGTGAATACGGTGCTTGGTCGAGAACTTTTGTTGAATTTTTCGCTAAAAACTCTTTCACTATAATGGCTGTGTGTGATGGTGCATTATCATGGTGCAGCATCCATGAGTTGTGTTGCCACAAATCTGGACGTTTTCGGCGGATACTCTCACGCAAACGCTTCATGACGCCTAAATAATATTCTTTATTCACTGTTTCTCCCTCTGGAAGGAATTCGGAGTGAACCACACCACGGTAGTCAAAAAAAACTGTCAGCATCACCTTGATTTTGGAGCGACTTTGCCGCGGTTTTTTGGGTTTCGGCTCGTTTTCGAGACGCCATTCTGAAGACTGTTGGCTTGTTTGCATGTCGTACTCATAAACCCATGTCTCGTCGCCAGTTATTATACGTTTCATAAAGGTCGGATCCGTAGAAGCTCGGGAAACCATGTCTTCAGCGACATGCTTTCGCTGCGCTTTTTGAACAAAATTGAGCTCTTTTGGAACTAGTCGAGCGGCGACGCGTTTCATGCCTAAAATGTCAATGAGAATGTTGTGGACGGACTTAAAAGATATGTTCACCTCACTAGCCAACTCTCTCAGACTCATACGTCGATTTTCGAGCACTAGCTTCTTGATTCTGTCGATGTTTTCTCTGGTCGTAGCGGTTGAAGGTCTACCAGAACGAGGCAAGTCTACTACTACTTCTCGGCCTTCTTTAAAAGCCTTATACCATTCATAAGCCCTTGTTTTCGATATACACGATTCGCCGTAGGTATTTCGCAACATTTTTAGTGATTCACCACATGAAATATCATTTGAAACACAAAATTTAAGGCACACTCTTTGTTCAACAATATTTTCCATTGTAAAAATCGCCGAGGACTCAAAACTATGACCAACAAAAAGTGTAGTTTAAAACAAATTAAATGACAGATCCCGCTCAAATTTTGCGCGCTAAATCAGTACAGTGCTACCAACATGCAGTAAAAAAATTAGAACGACCTCTTTTACGCGGGTCTTTTTATTGACATATTCCCGATACTTTTTACACAGAGTAGTATATACATACAACATATATAGTCTATTATGAATTCAATAGAAATTCTATATATCTGTTCGACGAGCAGCGGTGGCGCAGCGGTTAATAATGTGACTTTGACACCGACGTTCGTAGGTTTAATTCCCACCAGGACAAACATTTGTGTGCATGAACATGTCTGTTTGTCTTTGTCGGGGTGTTTTAAGAGAGGTAGGGCGAATCAAACCTGCTCATTTGGGGAAGTACCTCCACCTCACAGAAAACCGCAGCCGAATAACAACACTGTGGAGGTTGCTGCGTGTGAGTGAGGTCACTAGTTAGCTCCTAAGAGTTGCTGTGTTAGTGGCAGAGGTGGCATTGCGCGAGTGATACTTAATGTACAAGTGTTCGTAGGCTACGATAACCGCTTTACATCAGGTGGGCCGTACGCTTGTATGCCTCCCGACGTTTTATATAACAAAACATTATCCACCATTCCACGACTAACGCTCATAACTAATTGCAAAGAGGTTTTGTAAAGCTTTGAGTTAAGACCTGGAGAAGAATATAGACCATAGTTATTATGATCATAACGGCATCTCCACGCTGATGAAGTCGCTTACAAGGAACTCATTATTCATATTAAGTACTTGTGTACTTAATATCCATTTAAAAGCGAGTAATGTATGTAAGGACCACGTCTTATGGCGCTCGGTTCTCTTTGCCTACCTCGCAAGGGGCCTGGTGTGAAGATAAACACACAAGTACTTATACAATATTTGTTAAATTTCATCGTTAACAGCTAAGCGCATCGTTCACTCATTAGGATGCAATAATGCAGTGAGCAATTACGGCGAAACACCGGGTTAAATGACCGCAGCCCTGATAACACCGTGTCTAATGCGTATGTTGTAAAAAACTTGTTTAGAGCTATAAAAATATATGATCTATAGCATACTAATTGGCTGTAGAGCTAATAACATAACATACACAGCAGGTAACGTAAGATAGGATATTGTAAATGTGATGTAATAATAAATGTGGAAGGTGTTAGTTGTCACCATGAAGATAATAAACCTATGGAGAACCGATGACCGATATTACGTAGTAACTCGATTCACCACTACGGTTTAGGGGGTAAAGTAGAACGCGCATCTTGTTGGCTGGTTCGCGGATCGATGTCGCGGCACTTATCGGCTATTGGTTGAAATATTATCCTATTGGTTAGTAGGCTCGAATCGTAATTGCAGTTTGCGTCGGTTATGTAATGGAAGGATTATTATTATTGTGTAAATTTTCCGTTTCCGAAATTTCCGAATTGTCAGTTAAGCAGCGTTACCCGTAGTCTGTCTGTGGATGGCTTTAATCATATCGTGGCCGTCTCATTGACGACAGTTGTTTATCTAAGAGAGGAAGGGAAATAGCACGTAACTCACAGAATTCCGCAGCTTAATCCTCTTTGGCTGAATCGCGTTTATGTGATTCAGTGAGGTGACCCGTAAGCTCCTGATGAGAGTTCTGCTAGCAGCGAAGGTGGTAACACGCTAGCGATACTGCCTGAATTGCAAGTGTACATAGGCTACGAGAATCACTTTACATCTACGTGGGCTGTATTTCAGACCTATAAAAAAAGAGAGACTGTTGTAAACAGACAGAAGTAAATTTATATTCATCCAATCAACATTTTCCCATAGTAATGAAAAAAATACACCCATATGTCCCGTTGAGTTAACTACGGTAAATTACTTTTAGATCGACAATATTTTGATTGATCTATGAAGAGAAATAAAAGGTTTTAATTTCCGACAGATCAGTTCATTCTCATAAGTTCATGTGCAAATAATTTCAATATCGGAAATTCTTCAAAATATGAGCAGTGCAATATTCCATTTACTCGTAACAACCACGAAAGGAGTCGCGGACTCTACAACTCTACATTATGTTACACCTAAAACCCGTATAGGGGTCGCTGTACTGTGAACGTGTTTATTATTTTTTGTAGAACCTATCTATGGTTTTGACAGTGCATATGTATGTATGTAGGATAGGGTTTTGAAAACAGCGAACTTATATTTCTTTACTAACATGTGACAGCGTACAAAACGATGTTTTACAGATGTGTCACTTTATATACCTACATTGACAATGCTTTCCTTCTTATTTTTCTGAAATTTCCAGAGATTAACAAAAAGGTTGAATGATTACACCCGCATACATATATTGGCTATCAAAAATAAACATTTATTAATATAGTTGTAAGAATATACCTAATTTTGCAGCCTACACTACCCTATCATTACTATTACTTATTATGTGCTAATATATTGCAAGATGAGATAACAGCAGGATGCCGTCCACCTGCCGAGCTAGGGAAATGGGTTGTCTGCGCCTTTATGACGATAATTATACCCACAGGATTAGTTTACCCTTCTTACAAGTTGTACAAATATTTTAATATTATCAATAAATTTATCAAATTTGTGCATCGCAGTATAGGGAGAACGAATTAGTTTTCAATTTCAAAGTACCTAATATTTTTCTATGTGTTAGATATATAGTGTTAGATGTGATGTCACCATTATTTAAATACTACTCTAAACTTCGGAGTCGTGTTATCGTACTACAATACTGTGATTGCTAAACCGTGATTGTGGTTGCTTATTTAACTTTTCCTGAAGTTAAGCTTTCTTTTTTGCATCCAAGTTGTTAATTAGTAAATATGTTTGTAGCTTGTACAGACAATACTTGTTGATTACTCATAATGTCTGCTCGCTGTAATTTATTTCGTTCATTGTATTCTAAAACGATTTGACCGTAAACTTATTACTTGTATAATAAGTTTCTAGTTAGGACACAATATTTCAACAGTGTGTTCCTTTGATGGCCTGAACAAAGAATAAGAATATAATCTATATTTTTCCGGTTCAATATAAACTTTGTACCTAAACATTTGTTTATTAATCAAAAAGTTATTTAAAAAATATGTATATAAGTACACGCTAGTAAGGATTAGACCAACGGTAACTAGGAGTAGGCTTCAGTAAAGTTGATTATTCATTTTTATTCAAACGCTTTTTCTACATGGTTATTATAATATAATACTCATACATAGACCTCAGACAGAGCGCAAATATAAGACTGATATTTTGTTTGTATTACCTCAGTATTAGTGGACATATTCCTTTTTGTGTATTCAACTTTGTATGACAACACATTGTGAGTTTCATTCTAGCAATATTTGAACATAATAATTTATGCATGTGCCAATTGTACATGGTCGGTTTTTTAACAGGAAAATGGAAGCTCTCAATGTGACCTGATACATTCTACTTGATCCCCCGTTAATGCATGACCTAATGGATAATACTATAATTCCTTTTACAATAAACTAGATAATATATCTATATACATAATATATCAAAGGAGAGTGCTAGTTTGTTATACCAACACAGAGAGACACAAACCCAGGCGATGGGAAAGATAACTCAATATAGCTGTACGAATAAGTAGTGCTATTTTTTAAACGAATCTTATATATATTGTTGCCTATTTCGTTACGGAATAAGCTATACCGAAAGAAAAAATAGCCGCTACATCCGTTTCCTTTCATTTTTTTTTTATCTTTCATTTTCTCAACGTTTATCAATCATAACGGCCATAAGCAGTGTAACAGGTATATAATTTATACCATCGAAACCTCAATAATAACCAAAGCGGTTGGCATGGCATGTAGGTGTCTCATAGACTTGCTAATAGTTGAAAGGTGCCAACACCTGTTTTGAAACTGGCGTGGGACGGCGGGAGACGACGGTACATTTACTTCTATCAAACTTAAGTATAAACATAAGTTAACTTGTACACGTAATATCTTTCTTGAGAACTTTTCGTTTCGTACTGCATCAGGCGGCAAAGAACCACACGACTGGTGATGTGAAGCTGTTACCGCAACACACGAAGCTAGCGTGTTGCCCCGTTTCATGAAAGGTAGTATATCAATAGTCGGTTCGTTTAAGGTCCGGGTGTACATTTGATTTCCTTTGCTATTTATTACTCATATGTAGCAGAATAATCAGCGTTTTGTTCATCAGGACAAAACAAGTGGCTGAGCTATAGCCACATTGTGTTACTGCGGCACACATGACTTTTCCCTTGGAGTGTACAAATTTCTTTGTATTGCTTACATTTAGAACCATAGATGTTATTCGAAACAAACTGTTATGTGTGTGCTAGAAATACAAATAAAGAACCTATATATCTATCTATGTACCGTCTTGTATAGAAAGTTGATGAGGGCAAGTACATACGAGCTGTATGTATATATAGTAAACTGGATGCTAATTAAACACACGAGACTGAAAAGGCTAGGCTTACATCTTACAAAATTACGCTCGATTTGTCATCGCGCTTAGACAATGAGTTGATATTAACATGACTGTCATTTCGTCTATTATAGAAAGAGAGAGTTGGTGGCTGACTCACAAAGTACAACTGAAACTATAGAAGTTAGAAACGTGACATTTTTAATTTGAGCTTTGTCAAGGAATATAAACACGAGTTTCGGACATTCGTCCCCTAACAAACAATATAAAATAGGGAGAGAGAGAGAGTTAGTTTCTTCCTTCGAAAATGTTTATAATCTTGTCCTACAGATCAGTGTAGTGCAAACATTCTCTGCCATCATTGGCGTAGGAATTAATATCATACCTAATATTCATTACGTAAAGTCTCGTCATTGTTTTAATAATTGTACATTTCAATTCGCATTACAATAATATCATTATACATTTATATTATTAATTACAGTATTATTTTAAAATTAAAATAATGTCAAAACAACATTAATCTTGCTAATAATATACAATATATTTATTTCATTCTTTTGTATTATTGCAAAGTGTCATAACGATATTCTTGAATATTATAGTATCGTTTTTCTAATAAAAATGTGAACAATTCCCCTTTGAAGTGATTTATACTCCAATTATGATATTTGTCTGGAAGGTGATTTATAAATCCTTACAGCCATACACTACGAATTATTAGAGTATAGTTGCAGTTTCTGTGTCGGAACTGTAATATATTCCGCATATAAACGTATGGCGAATATATTCTGTGGTCGATTTATTCAAAATTAGCTCATTTATTTTACAATACATATAATGCCGATACAAATTTCAGGTTTCTTCGAAATTCTTTCTCCAAGGGTGTAAAATAGACGATGAAAGTTTGTAGATATTTATTTCTTGATTATATCAAAACTTAGCCTAAATATGATACAGTAGATTAATAAAAAATAATTACAACAGACTTATTGTTGAGAATAAGGTATCTAATTCTAACATTCACCATTATTGACTTAGAATATATAGGGAATCGATCATGTTCCTTCTGTTATCATATCCCTGCTACATATAAATATTTATGTTTTTTATGTATGTATATCTTTACGCCAGGTCACTCTACACCCTCTATCTTTACACCTGTCTGCATTGGCGAAGATAAGGCACGGATCGATGTAGATACTTGGGATCTCTCCTCTACGCTTCGGGGAATATTGATTGCGACGTCAGGGCACGTATTTCTGCGGCTTGGGCCATGTGGCGTGAGGTGACTGGAGATCATTTGTGACCCTAAAACGCCTGTTAATCTGTCAGCGCCCATTATATACTTTTTTCCATACATTTAGCGCCTCAAAGGAGGCATTAGGCCTGTCCTTTTATATGGCAATGAAGCGTGGCCTGTACTTGAGCAACACAAACACAGGAGCTGTGTATCCCGGAGATGAATATGCTGCGCTGGATGTGCAGAGTGACACGGCAGGATCGTATAAAGAACTTCTTCATTCGCGGTAGTCTTCATGACCGTGGCATAATAGATAAACGTCAGAGTGTCGCCTACGCAGGTACAGCCACGTCTTATGAAAACCGGCAAAGTACGTGGGGAACAAATGTCTAACCATGCCGCCTCCACCGGGCCGCGGTAGAAGGGATAGGCTTAAGAAACGTTGGCTTGACGTCGTAAGGGATGACATGCGTGCCAATGGTCTCACAGTTAGAGGTGCCAAGGACCCCGCGAAGCGGAGAAATAATACTCGGAAAGCGACCCCGGGCTCTGAAGCGAAAGCGTAAGACGCAACCGGGAATAACGCTCAGATGATGATATTTATCTTTACGCCATGTTCTTTGCAGGGTAGGCAGTGAGAACCGAGTCACCACATCACTCGATCCTTACACACCTCACTCGCTTCTGTAACATTCATAGCGCTTGTTATGCACGCTTGCCAGTTCCGGGGACTCCTGACATTACCTTCTGATAAAACACGACCAATGTAGTCTTGGCAGGTGGGTCCTGGTCTTCCTCCGCTCCTACATCCTTCCACTTTCACTTGTATATCTGTTTTGACATTCTTTTATCCTGCATTATTTCTACATGCCCGAACCAACGGAGCGTGTTTTTTCTTATCTTTTTGTATTTATAACAATTAATCGAATTCTCAAGAAAGGTTGCCTACCAATTAACTTGTTTGTACCATTTAAAAGCAAGCTCAACATACTTGAAATTAATTTCGTAATACTAACCACATGCCAGGATCATTCAATGTACTGCGTACGGTTAAACGATAAATTATGCTTCAGAATCTACTCACATCATTTGAACGCAAATACATTACACTACTGGGCACAATAAAGCGCATAGAATGCAAACATTATTATTATTTACTATTATTTTTTCACATGCTTTAGTACTCGTAGTATATATTGAATTGATTTTTATGAAATGGATGCCTGATGTGAAGCAGCACTGAAGCCTATAGATGTCTGTAATCTGAGAAGTACACGCCACGCTACCCTCTGCTATCCTATTCACTATTTGCTAACCTCTTTTAATAATCACGTTCTGTGGTGGTTGGCACTGTCTTTAAAGACATGGTGTGCCCTTAACACTAGTAGTAGTTCTCGAGACATTGGCGATAAGAAGCAAGAAAATAAAGTAGGGGTTTTTTTTTAATAAACATTTACTGTATTACTGTACATTGAAATACAAATATGCGTCATTTCAAAGTGAGACAATTAGCTTGATTTGATGGCGTAATGCTCGCAACTCAACTCAAACAAGGAAACAGTGCATTGCCACTAAAGCTATTTTAATTTCAATGCACATGTCTATTAGGACGGCAGATTAGGCTGTTATCAAAATTCGCAGAATGTTCAATATGCCCTTCGAACAGCGGTCCTTGCTATCTCCCATCGTAAATACTATGCCCGACGTATGAAGTTCACTGCCCAGTATTGTATATTACTGAGTAAATGCAACGTGCTTTAATAATCCTGCCCATAGTTACTGCGCGACCGGCCTTGGAACGTCTGCTTATATGCCATAAAATGTTTAAGAAATATCAAAAGCGCAAAGCGTATTCATATGTATGCATACACATAGAAGACTAAGTTCTGACTGATACATCAACCATAAAATGGCTCATCGTAGAAACTTCAAAAACTGTTCGTTTTATTAGATAAATGTGAAATAAGAAATAATTTTTGCAATTCCTGCAAATGAGGAACTGGTGAACATGATCAAACGCGTATTATTTTTCACTCTTCTCAGCTTTTAAAATGCATATCTATGAGATGTATGTTATCTATGAGAGACTGTTAATCAAATCCCGGTGTATCTCATTCAAAATTAATAAAAAAAAAATACAATCTCACACGAAAGTGGTTTGACACAATTAGTTGTTGGCCAGCTTCTCAAATTAGAATCTTACGCTTGTTTGTGAAGAAAAATTCTTTCCCGAAAACTTATTACATATTTGGTCACTATTTGTTGAATTTTATAAAACTATGTGGAAATTCTATTATTAACTGCATGGGAATGGTGATACCTGAGACAGACAAATGTATAGACGGCGGACTAAGTGGTGCTATTCAAACTCGGTATACATTTGGCGGAAACTAGGTGTAAGAGACTCAAGAAAAAACATACAGTCGAATTATGAATCTCTTCTTTTTGTAGTCTTGTTACAAACGTATTTATATTGTACAAACTTTGTTAAGTTTGAATACTAGATGGCGCTTGACTTTTTCCGGAAATATTTACTTCATTGTTTGGACTCTTTTGTATGACTTACATTAGTCTCGCACTCTCAAAAATGGCTTGACGGTTTCGAATATTTTTTAGGTTGTAATAAAGGCGAATGAAGTCGCGCTGTATTTAAAATTTCAAATCCATATTTTAATGTAAGATAAATAAAATATGTATACGTACCTGATAATTCTATCTGTCTATCTATAATTTCAAGCCAAATCCCTTGCGAGGTAGGCAGAGAGAACCAAGGACCACATGACTCGATCCTTACACACCTCATTCGCTTCCTTAACATTCATTGCTCTTCTCATGCACGCTCGTCGGTTTCTAAGGCTGCTAACATCACCTTCTGATAAAACACGATCAATTTGATCATGGTAGGTAAGTATTGGCCTTCCTCGGCTCCTATCCTTCCACTTTTGCGTTGTATATGTCTTTCACATGCCCGAACAAACGGAGCATGCCTCTTTTTATTTTTACGCCGCCGCAAAAATGTTTTTTTGTTTGTACAAAATGGCAATCCTCTTACGTCATGACAGTAAACGGAACAGTGGTATTTATTAAATATTAAATAATTATTTATGTAAAATATTAATATACAGTATTTTAATATAAAATAACCTTCCCAAAATCAATGATACCGTTGGATAGTATGTGATATAAACTGACTAACTACTAACTATCCTTTACCTAGATAAAGATAGTATAAAGGTACTATGTGCTCAATGATAATGATACGTAATACTACATACTTTAACATTTGAGGTATTGTACTTACAAGTCTTCCCTATGTTTGCGTATCAGTAACTAAGGGATCGCTTCATACAACGATATATTCCAGGAATGCACCTGTACCTACCGAGTCCGGCGTTTATTGATTTTATACTCCAGCCTAGACGAAGCATTGAAGTGATGGTACTTCAAATATGCTTTGACATGTTTTACGTGACTGCGTCTACATGTTTAAGAATCTATACAGTTGATTTCTCCTCATTAAAACTAAGATAAAGTACTCGTAATGACATGATTATTTTGATAGTCTATCAAACTACAACTTCACGATAAGTCTTTTGCAGGGTAAGCAAAAGGGAAATGTCATATGACTCAGGCCTTACACCTGAGTCACTTTTTCAACATTCTCAACTCTTTTCTTTTATTCTTGTCTATAATGATACTACATAACTATGTTACTTTGTATGGCAGTCTACCCTAAGGCAAATAACGGATTAAAGACTTGTTTTTTTAGAATAGGTATTTATCTCAGAAAGACTTCAATTACGTCGTCAAAGAACAAAACCGGCATGAAGACATCTGTATTTACTGTACATTGTTTTCGAAAAGATGTATTTTCATTTCATCTCTGTCTATCAAAAGTCTATCACAAAATGATAGACACAACATTTTTTTAAAACAATTTCTTAAAAAATGCGAGTTACAAATTTGATAATTATGATATAATGGTAATAATTATACTTAATCAATGCGAGATTCCTTTTTACTTTGTGGGCGGAAAACCATATTGACTACATGATTTTTAAAATGATCCATATCTATTCTATCCCATGTCCTTAATTTACATAGGAACTTTTTGAGGAAGTAAAAAATATATTTTGAATGTATAACTGTTATCTGTTCTTATTAATCGACTTAAAAAAAAGGATGTGATTCTAGCCTCATCCTAGTATTTGGGAACTGGTCAACGGATTTTATATAACTCAAAATATACATTTTGATTCGAGTTTATTCATTTATAAATTTCGTCAATATATGACGGTTTATTTACTTAAAATATTAAATAAAAAAACGTTTCAAGACCAAATGTATATTTATCGTTTTATCGTAGAGTATTCAGATTTTTTTTCATTTGTCTATTTAATACAATGCAGATGCAATATGATGCAGATTTCTTGATAATCTAAAACGTTACGAACATAAATGTTTAAAAATAAAAAGTGGAACACGCTAACCTATTTCATTGATAAATATTTTCGGAAAAACAAGGGAATCGCTGCCAACATTTGGCATAATCAGCGTGATTTCGACATAGGAGTCCGTACTATAAGATAGGTTGCCGACTAGCGTTATCTTTGCTTATAGGGCGATAACATGGCGCTAAACCCTGTGTTTGTTAAGCGGAGATTTACGACGGTATTTAACTATGACTCAGGTACAGTGAGCTAGCGGGGCGGCCCACCTGATTTCAAGTTAACCTATAAATGCTTGCAATATGGAAAGTACCGTCACGTGTTGCCAGCTCACTTGGAACCAAAACTAATCTGTTGCTCCAAGTTTTTTGACGAGCTCGGTGGCTCAATCGTAAATGACGCGACTTTGACACCAACGCTCGTGGGTTCACAAGAAAAAAAAATCAACAACAAAAACTACGATGAGGGCTGGAAGTGGCCCAACGCTATCTAAGATAAAGCCAACCTTTCAACACGCAGTACTTATATTGCAAGTTGAAGAAATTTTGATAATTTTATAATTTTCTGAAGAGCAGCCATCTCAGGATGTGACTGTTTGTCCTGCCCATTAGTAAGGCACAGTAATCTTTAATATGTATGGATTTAACTGTACGCTGAGCAGTAATAGCTTAATAGTTATAGAACCGGCCTATTAACCAACTTGTCACTGGTTCGAATCCTGGTGTGTCCATGTACCATTGAGTACATATTTGTATTAATCACTATTTCGTCGTTGAAAGAAAACATTGCAAGGAAACCAGCACGTCCAAGAAATAATGGTAAACAACATTAGGCGAACGATTTCTTGTTTACCGCGCAAAGTAGGCAGTAAAAAAAAATACGAATATTTCATAGCGAACTATTTCAAAAAGTATTAGAAACGCCATTTTTTAAATATTATTATGTTTAAAAAATATCTTACCCGTGTGTGTTTGTTCAAGTGTGTTACGTTTGATAAAATAAGCTTTTTTTCGGGGGGAATATAAGCATACGGCCCGCCTGATGTAAAGCGGGTACCGTAGCCTATTAACGGCTGCGATATATCAAGTATCATTCGCGCGATGCCTCCTCTGCTGCTTACACAGCAACTCCTTGGGAGCTTACTGGTGACCTCACTCACACGCAGGAACACAACAACCCTCTAGGGTGTTGTTATTTGGCTACGGTTTTCTGTGAGGTGGAGGTACTTCCACAGCTGGGCTGCTTTGATGCGCCCTACCTCTCTTCAAACATCCAGAGCAAGACAAACAGATATGTTCATGCACACAAATGTTTCCCATGTGTGGGAGTCGAACCCACGAGCGTTGGTGTCAAATACGTGTCATTCACGTCTGAGCCACCGAGCTCGTCAAAGCTATACCTACAAAGGTGGTCTTTCTACGATACGCCTTGAACCGGACGCTGACTAGATCTGAGGTAATCTGAGGTCACGGTAAATATTACAAAGTAGTCGATCTATGGACTACCTGACTTCCTATGTTGAACGATAAGGCCATACTGTTACGTTCACAACTAATAAGGTCACTATGACTCATTTAGACATCGCTGTGGTATTGAAAAATGTGATGTGTGCGGCAGTGTCTCAGCCAAGTTACGAGAATAAAAGTGCGACACGCCAACGAGAAACAATAGAGGATGCTACTCGACAATGTCAATGTTGCTTCTCGTACTGTGAAGCCGGTGATAAATTGCGATAAGATAAAACTTATGAACAATGATTTCGTCATCGCTAGACAATCAGACTAACGATGACGAAATGCTTGTTCATGACATGACAGGATTGTCGTCGAAAATGCGTTCATTGGAATGACTATGTTTTGCATCTGCCAAGCAATGCTGAGGATTCAACAAAGAGGTCGATAGACGTATCTGATTGAGTTGGCCAATATTTGAGGGATACTGCACACATTTACTGCACAAATTACTCAATACATAGCGATATACATCATCAATAGTGTTCAAACAGAGCGTACTCCCTACTTTGGACCTACAGTTCGAGAGACATGAATTTTGTGGGTGATCTACAGATTCAAGTCATACAGCGACCGCTAGAGAGACTTTCTGTAGAGGGATGGAATCCGAGACGCGTAATTTTACGAAGAAACTGTCACAGTGTGAAAGCTGAAGTGGCGGCTGATGTATGCCGAGTTAGTGTTGAGAGACGAAGAAAGAACAGTCTTACATGTCGCGTATGGGATGAAACGACAAGGCGTTAGACGTTCTGCTCTAGATCGACTGATGATTTCAAATCAATGACCGGAAGCAGCAGGATAAAAAACGGAGGATAGCAATGGCGGAAATGGTGAAAGGTCTACCTACTAGCAGGTAGATACAGGGCGTGATATTTCTTTACTAAAGGTCGGTTCTATGAAAAAACTTCGTAGCGTTAATGCAATACAAGAGAGGTAGGGCGCATCAAAACAACCCGCCTGGGGAAGTACCTCCACCTCACAGAAAACTGCAGCCAAATAACTATTCCCTAGAAGGTTGTAGTGTTCCTGCGTATGAGTGAGGTCTCCAGTGAGCTCCTAAGGAGTTGCTGTGTTAGCAGCAGAGTTAGCATCGCGCGTTTATTACTTAAATTGCAAACGTTTATAGAGTACGGTAACCGCTTTACATGAGGCGGGCCGTATGCTGGTATGCCTCCTGATTTTGTATAAATAGAAATACAATGCCTTTTCCACGCTATTCACATTCCCTTACGCTTATGGTACAGAGAGTACCGGTGAGAGCAGTAACTTATAGACCCCAAGCAATGGTGTAACATGGATCCACGAGCATTCAATATCACGAGCATTAATGTATATACATTGTTACATTTCCAAAGTTATGTAAACTTATAACGTTTCAAAAATATTTACTCAACAGTGTATTTTAACGTACGTTGCCATCAAATGTTAATTTGTAACACATTATTGAGTAAATATTTTTAAAACGTTTTAATTTTACAGATTTCGAAAAGGCTAAGCAATATTCGTGACCAGCAACGATTCTAACTAATCTATGATTATGCATATGCTCTATGCTCTAAAGTAACCTATGACTAATGCCCCCACAGTCATGATTACATCAAGGCCGCATTTCAAATTAGCTGTGCAACGAGCATGCCTAACTTGAATCGTTGCATCCCCTATTAGAAAACGACATGTAATCCTGAACAAAGAGAAAATACAATACTTTCTAATTCGCTTCGCCTTACTAGAGAGCTTTCATATACGGGGGATATAATATATTTTATAAAGATATAACATTTTTTAGGTCGCACAGGTAGCGCACGAGAGATGCCATTGGTGCTGCTAGTATGACGGGTTAAGATATGACTTTCCATGAGGCAAACCGTGTGCTTGTGTGCAATCTTGGCCGCATAGTAACACCACCTCAAGAATTCCCTGAAGGGTTGCTGTGTCCTTGCAACTGAGTGAGATTACCAGTAAGCTCCTGTAGCCTCTGTGTTAGCAACATATCGTATTTTTGTATGCTTCCCGACGTTGTATAAAAAAAATTAAATAGCTTTAAACGGTGTAAGTGACCCACTATTAGCTTCAGGGTAAAAACTAGTCTTACCTATACGCCGTATATCATGCCGTGATAAAACGGGGTTCTATCCAAAGAGCGATAATGTAGAGCACAGCTAACTAAGTAGTACAGCTGGGATAACTACTTTATTGACAACTACATCTGTACGAGTATATATAAAAATTTAGTGTCACGGTGTTTGTGGTTGCACTCCTCTTGAACGATTCTATCGATTTTTGTGAATTTTTTTTGGTATATTTGGTAGGTATGAGGGATCATAAGGTATATTTCATTAAAAAAATCATAACATAATAATTAGAAAAAAAATAATAAGAAATTATTTATATGGCAGAACAACGTTTACCGGGTCAGCTAGTAGTTTATAATATAGAAAGCAGAGTAGTTTGTTTGCTTGAACGCGCTGATCTGTGGAACTACCAGTTGGATTTGAAAAAATATTTTTGCATTTGATATCCCAATTCTTGAGGAAGTTTATAAGCTACTCTTAATCAAGATACGACCCTTAGAAGCGGAGAAAAAGAAAGAAAGTAGAAAAAGTAGTTTATAAAATGAACCTTTGCCAGTTCGTACGTGCACACAAGCGGGGACATCCAATTCGTCTGTACATGACAACCGCATAAATCAGTATGTCGTTCGTTCTCCACCAGTGAGCATGCCACTTAAATCATGCAATATCGCCTGACGGATTTCTTGCTTGCACGACGCTGCGCCAGATGCAGTTGGGTGCAAAGTGCAACCATCCGCTAAGGCTTCGAGAAGCCGCATCGATGCATCGGGGAATCACTTCGGCGCGGTTGAGGAGAAAGCAGCACAAGGTGGTTTGCGTGTAGCCAAGACCACATGAACTTTAGTATAAACTCAGCATCTCTTAGTTCGTACTGTCAAATCAGTCGAAAATTCGATAAGTAGATGCCAAATTATAACTTGAAATATATAGCCTATGTGCCGATGTTCATAGAAAATTTGTCGATATCCTGAGTACGTACGAGACCTGTAACGTCTCATACGGCATTTGTATGTAATTTTATTTCTATTATTCTCCAAAAAACAGATTTTTGTTCACTGTACTGAATTTTTTGCGTCGAGCTTTTTTTATATAACGTCGGGAGGCATACATGCATACAACCCACCTGATGTAAAGTGGATATAACTATAGCTATTTCGTAGCTTAAGAACGCTACCTGAAGTATCGCCGGCGATGACATCTCTGCTGCTAATACAACAACTCTTTAGGAGCTTACTTATAACCTCACTCACTTGTAGAAACATAACAAGTGTTTTAGGAAGTTGTTATTTGGCTGCAGCGTTAGCTTAAAGTACATCCCCAGTGTTTCTCTTAAAAAAAACCCATGCCAAGAAATCCAGACGTGTTTATTCACACAAATATTTGGCCTATTCGGAATCGAATCCCCACCAGCCTTTGTGTTAAAGTATCATTGCTAACCACTCCGCCACAGTGCTCATCAATAATTAACTCAAGCTGGGATAAAAATTAGGTATATATCATGTTGGCATTATAAAAACTTCCGTAAATACGTGTAAATACATTTATTTATAGTTGCTTTTGACACTAAAATAGAATATTAAAATTTTGCCTATCGATTCTCCGTAATATACTATCTATATATATATAGATATAATTTGTTGTTTTTAATATATCTAAAGACATATCAAAATCCATAAATTATATCAATTTTACGAGAAGCTTATCTTCATTTACGAAATTACGCAGAAAGTGTTTTTTTTTACATGTTAGACAATGTTTAACGCTTTATCATGTAAATTAGGTGTTAGGTACACCTATCCTGAAACTCCATACTAGGGTTCGTAATGAGTTTCTGAGAGTCTATGTAATACATAATGTATGAAGTTGCGTGTACTTTGACCGTGTGGACTTTATTCATGCGCTAATTACTGAGTGCACCTGTATTCACGTATTGTGCTTAGTGCATTACTGATTTGCATTTGTTTTGTTGCAGGTATGTATCTGCGGTGCATATGTTGAGTAGATAGATTGTTTCAAGAGTATGTCGTGCGGGAAATTGTAAGTACCTATTTAAAATGTAAGATTTATGTTTTTTTTGTATTACGTGTTCAGGCAGTTTTCGTTGGCACGTTATTAGGATGGACTAATTAATTCCAACACTAAAAGTCTTAGATATTATTAAAAATAGTTTGTTACCATTGTTTTAGTTTAGATCAGAAACTATGTTCTGTTATAGTTTTAATCTTTTGTGAGTGTGTAATATATTTTCTTATTTAAAAAAAAAATCGAAGTCTTTTTTAATAAAAAAATAAATAAATTACGAGTATCACATATCAGAAAACTTAAAGTCGGTTCTCCTAATAACAGTGCACGTGAGACCATAGCTTCGAAATACCAAATTCAGTATATTTCATAATCGTATCAATCAAGTTTATATACCAAACGGATAAGTACATTTCTTTTCTAGTCTAAATTCCGCAACACAAAACACATAATCACATAATTCCGACACGCCGTTTAAGCAAAAGCTGATTGAGCAGTGGGGATGCTATTTATAGGTATGGGAACTAAAGAAGCCTAATATACTGCGGGAAGTAAGGGTGGATAGTTTATTTTTGGCGTATTATTTTAAGTATATTTATATCCTGTGTTATAATAAGACCACTCTTCCTTGAGTAACATTGAGGTGTTCATAGAAAAGTAAGACACAATATCAAAATAAAACAAAAGTAATCAAATTTAATAACATAACGCAGGAAATTAATTACGTGCGGGTAGATCATATAACATTATAATTATAGAATTACATTCACAATTACAGGGTTGAAATAATAATTGTAAAAAAATATATAATTGTAACTTCAATTTCACACTTAATTATTTAATAAGGACAAATTATGTAATATAATTGTAGGAGTGTGACAGAAGTGTCAGTTCATGCTCTATGGTAATATTATATTCTTGTAAAACGAAAACGTTGGATTATTTCAGTAGCATACGGTTTGAATTTCCCAATATTTCGTAATGTGTGCATTAAGAAAGAAGCGGGTACGGTCGGGTCGAGTGTGGACAGCCATGCGGCGATCACACGTTTCCACTCCATGAAGAACTTGTCGCAGATAATGAGTATACTTCTGTTTATTATTTTAAAATTAGGCATTACTTAGTTCGTATAACACTTAAAGCGAGACGACTTTTAATATTTTTTATGAAATTATATATTTCGTTCGAGGTGACTCAAACTTAAGTGTACTAATACTGATATAGCCATACAAAACACCCCTGATTACCTGTTATTAGTAAGTGCACAATTTGCTTGAAGTATATTACGCGAAATGCACATTCGGTAGTCCCTGGGATCCTCGTGTATATATGAATATAAAAAACTCAAGAAAAATATCTCCTTATCTGTTTTCGGTACTTCCTGGAATCTCTCGAACCACTGATGACGTACTTGGTCTGCTTCTTATCAGCACACTTATGAATCACGTAGCCAGCACCCGTTTTAAGTACTTAGCATATTTTTATATACGCCTTAATCTTTATTTTAACACAATAAATTTATTTTATACGAAACTAGTTGATGCCTTGGTGGGGGTTATAATAATATGTACGAAATGATAAAGAATACGATTTTTATTATATCTATAACTTTACGCCAAATCCCTTGCGGGTTGGGCAGAGAGAATCGAGACTTATTTTTTTTTGAGTCTGCAAAGTATGAGTGCCACTAGTGATCAAATATCCATAGGTCGTACGCTTGTTTGCTCCCTTATTGATATAAATCAATAAGTGAAAAAGAAAACAGACGCACAAACAGATTTACTTTCGCATATTCAATACTAGGCACTAATTGAGTGTGTGTATTCGTTATTCACCTCCACATAGCATAACAGGATTCAAAGTTAATGATACAAAATTAACAAAATACATAAATTAATAAAATGATAAAATTCATATGTTTTCATTTTATTATTTTATGTATATAAGTACTGTCAAAAAAGTGAAATATTGGAATGACAGGTATTATCGTGCAAAATAATCTTAGCAAACTATTACTATTGTTTATCTGATTACGACAAAATATTGGCGTCTAAAATCTAATAAAAAATAAAATAAACTTCATGTGGATAAAACCACGTGCATAAACTAGCAGAGCAACTAGTTGAAAATAAAATTATACAAATATTTTTGTACCTCAAATATGTAAGTATACAATTGTAAAGAAACATGTGTTTAATGCACCATCGTATGATGTATCGTCGTGCTTATCTGAATTAATTTTAGCTAATCATTTACAGAAGTCTAGATTTTTACCAAAGATTTCATCGTTCTTGTTTTAGTATTGTGTGTATAAACATGAATTAATTCTGACGTGTGCCCATGTATTATGATTTCTTTTAATTAACTGTTACTTTATGAAAATTACAAATAACTACGCACTTTATATAATATATAACATTGTAACATACATTGAGATAATATGTACGACAGTACATATTACATTGAGATAATATCTACGACAGTACATATTATCTCAATGGTAACAAATGGACGGATATGCCGAGGGTGCAGTTGTACGTAAATCACAGGAAATTAATAGATATACCGTTTGTGGGAAGATTGTTTTGTGGCCAAAACGACCCCTTAACGTCGTTTTGGCCTAAAATAAAACATAGATAAAAACTGGTCCCAAAGAATTTCCGAGACTCGTTTTTTTTACACTAGCTACGGATTCGGGAAACAAAAAAGAATGGAGTATTTAAAAAAATATAGACGGATTGTGACAGTGTTTACATGTAGGGTCATAGACCCAAGCGGTTAGTTACATCACCATAACTAATTACCATAAATGCGTGCTTATGTAAATTTCATAGCCTCTGTCTTGTGCATATGAATAGAGAAAAGAAAAGATCATTATGTTCAAAATGGACCCGGTTGCCGAGTGGTTAGAAGTCGGTGATTTGGTCAGCTGTGTTGCCACACAGTTCACTCGCGAAAGCTACTAATCTGTCTAGTCTATTAGTAGTTTTTGCGAGTAAACTGTGGGTACTTAGGTCCTATTAATTGGTATTGGCCTTTCATATGCTGCAAAGTACTTACAAGTGCATAAACCCTAAAATTGTACAACCAAAAAGCGCATACTTCATAAAAGTATATACAAACTAAACTACAATTGCATTTATATTATTAGAAGTTAACGAGGTATCTCGTCTGAGTTGGTTCACAGCTAGATAGAATTATTCACACTATTTTAAGCAGCGCAATTCAATTCCAACATGGTTTCAGTACAGGATATTTAATTCAAAATTAAGTACGGATGTATTAAGCCCATGTTGTAAAACATGTTTCGTAACATGTTTTCTAATTATAACCGGTCTTTTAAGAGGATTTCGTATCGGATAGTATTTGTTACTCGATTGACCAAAAAAGGAGTGTAATGTTTTCAGTGTTTATGTATATACGAGTATAGTATGTTAGTTGTTTCCATAAATTCTAAATGAACTAAAATTGGATGTGTGGAATACCGATAGAATCCTTATATCACCGTTATGTAGCCTAAATTTTATTGTGCCTTAAAATAATTTGGGGTGGTAATGGTACCTAAGTACAAATGAAAAATAGATTTTGGAATCGAGATGTCTTTTTCCTTTTATCTATACTAATATATAAAGCGAAAAATTTTGTTTGTTTGTTTGAATGCGCTCATCTCTAGAACTACCAGTCGGATTTGAAAAAATATTTTTGCATTTGATAGTTCAATTCTTAAGAAAAGTTATATAGGCTATTATTCAACATTACGATACGACCCTTAGAAGCAGAAGAAAAAGAAAGTACATAAAAACACGTTTCCCACGAGATATCGGAATACGCGCGGGCGAAGTCGCAAGCTGCAACTAGTATTGTTATAAATATATTGACCAAGAGAATAAAAAAATATACAATACCAAGTACTTATTCATTTATGGAAGTAATTTATGAGAAATACTTATTTAAACTCCTCATCACTCAGGTTATACCATTTTTATGGTTCGGTAGTAAACAAGGAATCCTTATAGTTTCGGCATGCTCGTCTGTCTGTGCGTGTCGGTCCGTGCGTCGGTCCGTCTGTCCGCGGCCTAGCTCAGAGACGCTTGATAATAGAAAGCTGTAGTTTGGCATGTATGTACATATTAAATATGCTGACAAAGTAGTAGAAAAATATTTTTTTTTGGTAGTACCTCTCCTACACTTAAAGTGGGGATGATTTTTTTTATTCAAGCACATATAGGGTGTGGGAAGATCACTTTTCGATATAGTGATCCATTTGCGAAACATTTGTATAAAAAGTATAACCAACCAACCGGGTGTGGACTTTAGTATTCATATGCCCATGCGTTTAATGCGTTTTTGATAGTGAAAAAAAATTAAAATATATTTATTTCCTACAAACACATATTATTACAATTTAAAAGTACAGTAATAAAGTGGATGTAGATTTAAATTAAATAAACAAGATTTGCATTGGTTTCTCCACTAGGCAAGCCTGTATCGGAGAAACCTTTATACCAGTTTACACTTTTATAAATATAAAACGTTCGCCTCAGCACTTACAGAAACTTATGCATAAAATAATATACTAAAATTAACAATGAAATGAAAATTAGGAAATAATTTTCAGCATATCCTCTGTGCTCTCGTATGATAGTGACTTTAACCATGTGCGTATGATATATTTTGCTTCATTAATATTTTTATTTTTAATGTTACATGCCTTTATAACTACACCATAAACCTTTGAAATAAGAAAATCTCCAAAACGTTGAGCAAAACTGGTTTTGATGACAGGTTTAGGTATTTTATACACTCGGCGATTTGCGATCAATTCATAGTTAGGAGAAGATAACAATGATCTATGTGCCTTCAACGATGTCTGAAGAATGAAAAGTTGCCTTACATTAAGTACATCAGCCTCTTCATATACGTTTTCGGTTGGATATAAAAAGGGTTTTCGAAGCATTACCTTCAAAACAGATCTTTGCGCTATTTCGGCCCGAATCATGTGAGATTTAGCTGCACTCCCCCAACATGTTATGCAATATATTATCAAAGATTGGCATAGTCCATAGTATACTTGTTTTAAGGTATCCCTGCATGCGGCATTGCGTAAATTTCTCATGATATTGACGACCTTCTTTATTCGTGCCGATAGATTGACAATGTGTATTCTAAACTTCAAATGTTCATCAATATATACACCTAGGTATTTTAAAACTGAAGTGCGATTCAACGATTCACATGAACATGCCAGGGCCACACTGCACGTATGTAATTTAATGTTTGTAGGGAGTTTAGGGGCTGACGCAGCAGTCTTGTGAAAACATATATACATAGTTTTATTCGTATTTAACGTGAGGAGGTTTTGCTGTAGCCAATTGGAGATTAATGCCATACCCCGTTCTGCAGAAGAACATACTTTAGGCCATGTTGATTCCTGAAAAACAATCGCGGTGTCATCTGCATAACATAAAATTTCAGCATTTTCAATTGGGATTTCGTGAACATCATTAATATACAGGAGGAACAATGTGGGCCCAAGGATGCTGCCTTGCGGTACACCGAAATGAATAGTCTGGAAACTGCTAAAGGTTTGGCCAACTTTCACACACTGTCTCCTTTCTGTTAGGTAACTTGTGAACCATTCTAGTGCCACACCTCTTATGCCCATAAGTTCTAATTTCTTTGACAGAATGGGAATGGAGACAGTGTCAAAGGCTTTAGCCAGATCTAGGAAGACGCCAATACAACATTGTTTCCTATCTAAACATGATGATACTGTTGATGTGAGTAGTGTAACAGCATCCTCGGTGCTTTTACCTTTGCGGAACCCAAACTGCCTCGGCGATATTAGATTATTTAATTCAAGATATTTAACTAGGCGTTTATTTACTAACGTTTCAAGTAGTTTTGAAAAAACACCTAAAAGAGATATGGGCCTATAATTATCTGGAGAAAATTTGGATCCGTTCTTGAAAATTGGGCAAACTGATGCGATTTTCCACTCGTGTGGAAAAACTCCATTTGAGAGACTCAGATTAAAGATATGCGTAAGTGGTATTGTAATTTAATTTTTAATGTATTTAATTAAAGAATTTGTGAAGCCATCAATACCAGGTGCTTTATCATTTTGAAGGTTGACGATTAAAGTATAAACCTCGTTATTACTTGTGGGATACATGAAAAACGATTTTACAGGCGAATTAGAGATATGTGCCGCAGATGCTAAGTCATTTTCGGTTTTATCCATTTGGGAGAGGATATTATTCACAAATTTTTGCCCAACAGAGGAGAAATGTTTACTAATCAGTTCTACCGATTCTTGACCATTTGAACAGCCGTCTAGTATTAGTAATTCGGATGGTTCGTTGTTTCTATTTGTCGTAAGGTTGCAAATATTTTTAATAGTTCGCCACAGTTTTGTGGGATTGTTTTTGTTTTGTTGTAGTTCTCTCTCTTCATGTTCCTTTTTTAACTTTCGCAGAAGGTCTACAAAAAAGTTTTGATAACGCTTGTATGAAACTTCAATAATTTTATTTTCTGGATCATTTTTTGCAAGTTGATGTAGTCGGTCACGGTTACGCATGCATTTCATTAATCCTGGGGTAATCCAAGGTTTCAAATTATATTTTGTTCTACTAATTTTCATTTTCCTAGTATGTCTGGCCAGAACTTCAGAGAATATTTTTGTGAAAATTTCAACAGATGAGTTGACATCACTTAAACTACAAACACTGAACCAATCTATTTGAGCGAGGTCTTTTTTGATGGCCTCAAAGTTCCGTTTAATTACAAAGCGCTTAGGTTTAATATATTTAGGTTTGTTAATATTCATACCAAATAAAACCGGATAATGATCTGTGATGACAGTTTCACATACTATTCCCAATAGATTTTTATTGATTTCCACTTCCTTCACGTAGATGTGATCAAGACATGATGATTGCCTTGTGGGCCGAGTAATGGATGGGAAAAATCCATGTTCCGACATGAAACAGTGGTATTTTAGAATTTGCTGGTCACTGTCAGTAGTATCTATTATGTTTACATTCAAATCACCTGCCAATACGAAAGGTAGCTTACTTATATTAGACATAAAAGTTTCTAGAGAAGATAAAAATGGATCTAATTCCCTAAAAGAAGGAGATCGATATATTCCAAGAATATTAATCTTTTTGGGAATATGAATAGCCAAACAATTTGCCTCATCAATGACTGGTTCCGAAACCACAGCAGACCAGGTATCTTTAACAAATGCAACCACCCCTCCGTTTTGATTGATAAACCTATCTGTTCTGTAAGTTATAACCAGTTAGTTGTGGAACAATTGAAGAAGCCGAGAGCCAGCATTCACTCAAAATAAGAACATCTATCGGCACGTCCAAGCATTTCAAAAGTACAAGTAGTTTATCAAAATTTCTGCCAATGCTTTTAATGTTCAACGCAAGCAACTTAAAATTATGATCCGGTATAAACACATGTTTGCAATTTTCTATATCGTTAACCATATGACACTCAATGCCTATAGAATCCAATTCTGACCCAAAATCGATCGTGTGCATCATTTCTGCCCAAAATAATTATCCAGGTTCCTGTTTTCCCCTTCCCAAGTTCCAAGGATTGTGCAAAAATAACTCCCACGCAAGCCTGATGACAAGGTCAAATTGACGAAATAATATAATTGTTTCAGCCAAGTATGTATTCTAGCAAAAGCTACTGAACCGAGTGTGGTGACATGACCGCAAGACAAATACGAGTAATATAGTTTAATTGCATAAAACGCTATGGAGATTTGTAACCGTAGCACAGATTTTGTACTCTCGAACTTATTAAGTAACAACAGAGAATAGAATCTCAATATATCCCAAAAATATCCAATTTGTCTTGACCATAATTGGTAGAAAACAAACTCATGATTGATTATAATACTAGCATGGTAGATACAAGGATTCAATAGACACATTATCATCAGTATATCTTGAAAGCAATAGTTAAAAATATAATACGGAATCTTATCTATATCATCCAAGCAGTTAGACATTTTCCATACTTGCATCAGTTGGAAGCATATTATCCAGATCTTTACGAGACTGTATGAGCATTGCTGATTTCCCTTCCCGCTGCCTGACGTAGATTGAGCCTTGTGTGCACCAGCAAAAGGCATACCCAAGCTGTTTTGATCTGATCCGCGTGTCTCGAAATAATACTCGATTCTCTTTCGTCAGTCTTTCGTTAAAAAAGACTTTTCGGATGACTCCAGGAAGTCCTAGATCAGCGCTGTTCATATTCTTTCGAGATTTAGTTGCCTTTAGAAATTGATCACGCTTGATGCGACGAAGAAGACGGACTACCACTGGACGCGGCATTTTGGCACCGTCCTCGGGCAGGGCCGCTATGATCGGCGGGCGACGAGGCCCAACGCGGGATACCCATTCAATGTCACTGTCCTCCAGCTGCATGCCTATTTTCTTAGCAGCCACTAGCACAGTATGATGAAGATTTTCTGAAATATTCTCTGGAACCCCAACTATTTCTATCTCATTTCTTAGATTATACTGCGCTTGTGCTTTCAGCTCACTCTGTAGTTGGTTCACGGTAGCCCGTAACAGATCAACCTCTTTGTCCTTTTTCGTAGCTTAGTCTTTTTTTTTTTTTTTTATACTACTAAGGTGGCAATCAAGCATACGGCCTGCCTGATGTTAAACAGTCACCGTAGCCTATGGACATTTGCAACACCAGGGGCGTCACTCATGCGTTGCCGACCCTCTAAAAACCTCTCCACGCATTTCTTGAAGAACTCCATGCTGTAGTTCCTTGGAAAAACCTCGGCTGGGAGCTCATTCCACAGCTTGAGTGTTCTCGGAAGAAAACTTCTCTGGAACCGCACCGTACGCGACCATAGCGGTTCAAGCGTGTGAGGGTGAACTCCCCGCCGTCGGCGAGCGGTGCGGTTATAAAAAGTAGCCGTCGGCATCATTTCGAACAACTCTTCAGAACACAACCCGTTGTACAATCGGTACACACAAAGGGAGGCAAAGTCTCTCCTTAAACTTAAGGGTTCAATACCGTGTGTAAGCTTAGGATTGTCGACAATTCTCACAGCTCGTCTCTGAATCGAATCACACGGTCCAAGCTGGTATTCAGGTGCTCCCGCCCAAAGGTGACTGCAGTACTCCAAGTGCGGTCTGACTTGAGACTTATATAATATAAGTCTTTGCCTCGCACTGAAGTACTGCTTAGCCCTGTTAAGCACACCAAGTTTTTTCGACGCCAGCTTGACCTTCTCCTCCAGGTGATTTCGATATTGCACATCACTGGAGATCTCGACGCCAAGCATCCTAATACTTTTGGTGACGGTAAGAGGTGTGTTCTGGAATTTAGGAACCACAGCAAATGGAGTTTTCTTAGCGGTGAACGCGCAAACTTGTGTCTTCTTGGGGTTGAATTCGACCAAGTTAAGCCGCCCCCAGTCGGATATTTTAGACAGAGTACCATCCATTTCAGACACAAGTTTGTCGCGGCTTTCCTCCACAAGGGAACGAGGGATGTTTGCACGGCCTGTATAATAAGTATCCCCGGTGCTGTCGTCCGCATAACAATGAATGCCATCAATTGACAACATATCATTGATATGCAGCAGAAACAGCGTCGGAGACAGTACAGAACCCTGAGGGACGCCAGCATTGATATCCATACTGTCGGAGCATCCACCGTCAACCACGGCTTTTATGCATCTGTTGGATAAAAAGCTGGCGACCCATTTGCACAAACCCTCGGGCAGCCCGTATGATGGTAACTTCGATAGAAGACTCCGGTGCCAGACCCGATCGAACGCCTTCGCCATATCTAGGCTGACAGCCAATGCCTCACCTTGACTCTCTATCGCCAAAGCCCAGCGGTGTGTAAGATACACTAGAAGATCACCAGTTGAGCGACAATGGCGAAAACCGTATTGACGGTCGCTAATCAAGTCGTGATCCTCTAGGTATCCTAGGAGTCGTATATTTATCACACGCTCCATTACCTTGGAGAGAAGGGAGGTTATGGCGATAGGCCTGTAATTCGATGGGTCTGATCTATCGCCCTTTTTGGGCACCGGGTGCACATTGGCGGTCTTCCATGAAGACGGGACTTGCCCAGTGGAGTAGGAAAGCACGAAAAGGCGCGTTAGTACAGAACACAACTCAGGAGCACACAGCTTCAGCACCACTGCCGGTATACCATCCGGCCCACTCGATTTATGAATGTCGAGAGAGAGTAAGGCCCGCCGGACATCTCGCTGGGTAATGGAGATTTCCGGCATTGAGCTACCGCACCACGGGATGGTAGGTGGCACAGCTCCCCCGTCATTCATATTCGAGTTAGACGCAAAGAGATTACCAAGTAAATCGGCTTTCTCCTTAGCGCTATGGGCCAAACTGCCATCCGGTTTTTGCAGTGGTGGCATGGACGGTTGACAGAAATTTCCCTCGGCAGCTTTAGCGAGCGACCAGAAAGCACGGCTCCCAGAGGGAAAGCTCGCAAGTCGCTCGCCAACTCTGCCAACGAAATCGAATTTTGCTCTAGCGACCACCCTTTTACTGGACCTCGAGGCAGCATTCAGTTTGCGCTTCAAAACAGAGACTCTAGGATCCCCATTAGCATGCGCCGTGGTCCAAGCATCGTAAGCAGCCTGCTTAACAAGAATGGCTTCCTTACAACGCCAATTAAACCACGGCCGCTTTTTAGCTCCCGCAGTAGCTACAAGGCGACTGGGAATGAAGCATTCCATGCCATCCAATATCGCCGCAGCCACTGCGGTTGCGCAGGAATCAATGTCGTCTGATTCGAAGCACAGCTGCCTCCACGGGTACGATGCGTAGAATTCACGCAATCCATCCCAGTCTGCTGATTTATAGTGCCATACGCGACGACATCCGGCGGGCCGAGGTGGATTGCGTCTGGCACAAGGCACTTGAGTCCGGATGAGGCAGTGATCCGACGAGCCAAGCGGCGCATCCACTGAGATGTTATACTCATCCGGACGTGTGGTCAGCAGAAGGTCCAGTAGAGAGCTTGTATGGTCCTCTACATCTGGTATTCTCGTGGGAGAAAGAACGAGTTGAGAGAAACCATAGGCCAGAGCAAATTCATGAGCAGATCTCCCCGCGTAGTCAGTGCACCGAGAGCCAAGCCACTCGGCGTGGTGGGCATTGAAGTCTCCCAAAATCACTAACTCCGCGGAGGGATACTGTTCGATAACGCTGTCAGTCGCCCTTTGCAGGCGCTCAAATAACCAAGTTGTGCCTGTATCACCGCTATGAGACCTGTAAAGGCACGCATAGATTCGGGTGTGGCCGCCTTGATCCACTCGCACCCATAATATCGACAGGTCCCTGTCTTCAAGGTTATGCAATCGGCGACAACAAATATCTTCCCGGACGAACAAGCATACCCCGGCATGACGCACAAACAAGTGCTCCAGTTTGTACCCGGGGTAATTCAAGTAAGAAGTGTCGGCCGGTGAGGATATTTGTGTCTCCGTGAGGAAAAGAATGGTCGGCCGCGCGGTTTCCAAGTGATGATGGACCGCGTTGATGTTCGAGTGCAAACCCCTGATGTTGCAAAAGTCCACATACATTGTGGAAGGGGTGGCCGCTGTGAAACCATTTTTCCGTTTTTTTTGCTTTTTCATGATGAGGTAAATAAAATAAAATAAGAGGTCGATGAACAGACAGAGTGAAGGACAAAAGCGCGGTGTTTTTCACCACAGTACCGTGCGGGTAATGTAGCTTTTATTCCACTTTGTATAAGTACCTTTGTACCTTTGGATATTTAGTTATATTATTTAAATAGGTATGGTTATAAGTACTAAAGTTTGGTTTGGTAAAAATGGTAAAAAAATCCAATAGGCTCGATTTCCTATTATTTTAGGCAACTATCTAATTCTTTCGCAAGCAAGCAAAGTGAAGCAAATACGGAACCCTACACTATGCGTGGCCCGACATGTACTTGGCCTATTTTTCTCAAAAGCAGTCAGTCAAGCTGACATATATGCCAAGTATCTAATAATGTCCATACCCTTAGGCATGTAAAAAAAATCAGATTTGTAACTGAATTTAATGTAATTTGAAAACGGCATCTATGTTTTTGTTTTTCAAATTATGACTTCCTTGCTTGTGTTTTTAGAGCCCCAGGGCTCATCTAAAATAATTTATTTTTTCCCTTCTTAGCACTAATAAGACGGCAAACAGTTAGACAGCAGAAACTCCGCTGATGGCAAGCAGTTATCGTATACTAAACGCTTCGAACACTTGGAGGATCACACTCGGCTTCCCTAGTTGATGTGTTTTTAATAACATTGCGTTTCTTTACGCCAAAGATAATTTCTACAGAAATATTTAAATTTTCGTATTATATTACGTTATACAACATCAAATCAAAACATGAAATATGAAAACAACCCATTAAGTTCCATATCATGGGTGTCATAAAGTTGTAATGGGTAGCTGTCATTTTACTTTGAACGAGAACACGTTGGAATGAAATGAAAAGCGCCATCCGCCGATTCCGCCATTTATGGCATAAATGATGCTCCTGCCAATGGCGCTGCACATCCGGTGTACACTCGAACGTCATGTTATCTCTACATCCTGTCTGGGCTTTTGTTCGTTTTCATTTCGGAAATTTGAATAAATATCTAGATTTTTATACGGATCGGTGAATTGTGTATGATATTCTAGTTTAGTGTGATGTTACGATAGTAAGAATGCCGATGCGTATTAGAAATTTGGAAAGCATGATGAAAACCATGGAACCATTATCATCAATGTTTATATGACCCTCTAATCGTGTCATTTAGATTCTATTGTAGTTTGAATTAATTAATGGACGTGCAAAAATGAAGAGCCCTAGGAACCGCCGAACGTGCATGAAAAGAGCTATGAATCTTAAAGGACCAAGCCTTCTGGCACTCGGCCCACTCTGCCTACTCTGCAAGAGACCAGGCGCGGAGATATTGATAGACGTGCAAAAATGAACCTGTGACTAAATAGGTGTATGGTTTATTTTTATGCCACAAAGAAACAAATACGATAAGAGTTTCATGTACAACATTTAATAAGCAAATTCATTATCGTTCAACCCTGTCCACTGCATAAACTAATATCTTAAGTTTTGTCTTGAAAATATTACTTTAAACAATAAGGCTGTTCAAGTATATGTAGTCAAGTTTGTAACTTATCAACCATTCTTTTTCTAAACACCTATTTTGGGTTGGGCAAATAAAGACTGTTTTCTCTACCTATGTATTTGCAGCCTATGCAATGTATTTGCAGTCCGCACATATCAGTAGCTCTTTATCACGGAAGAAAATACACACGGTAATTTTCCTATTTGGACGATTTTAAAATCTTTTATTTAACTTTACTCCGTAGCAATATTTGTTACGTATTGTTATTGTAAATATTGCACGTTATTTTTGAAGAATGTTTACGAGAGATGGGGAATGTGAGGGAGATATTGAAAGAAGAGTGAAAGCAAGAAACCATATCAATGGTGCGTTATACTCGGTTTCGACGAGCGAAATTATATCGAGCAAAGCTCGCCTTGCTATATTATTCAGGGTCTGTTAACGTCAACATTGACATATGGTAGTGAATCATGGGTATGCCAGAAGAAGCATGAAAGTAGGATCAACTCTGTTGAAATGAGAGCGCTAAGGAGTAAGTGTGGAGTTGGAATGATTGATAGAGAAGAAGTAGCACGATACGTGAACAATGTGGAATGAAAAATGACATAGTGACAAAAATTGAAAAGTGTATGTTGAGATGGTTCGGACATTTGGAAAGAATGGATGACAAAAGAGTCATTAAAGAAGAATATCGAGCAAAAGTGAGTGAAGATATCGGCAGGGGTCGCCCGCACACGTTTAGGTCAAATAACTGACGTGCTGAAAAAGGGCCAAATCAAAAGCATCCGAAACCGAAGAGCATGCCAGAAGAGGTGGACGGGTTTTCTTTTTAAGGACTATCGGGAGTCAAACAAGCATATTGTAAAGCATATAACAATTGTATCAACAAAAAACATGTTCCGCTGAATTATGTATATTTTATTACACCAAATATTGCTTGCGGACTCAAATAGTCGGCGAGTGAAATGGATACGACATGCATAAGAATAGACAGACAAACAGACTCAACAGAACTATAAAAGTTCCCTGTATACGACGGAACCGTAAAACTGAAATGTTCGCTACGTATTCGAAATGCTTAAATGACCGCTAGACAGAACGTACACTATATATCCCAATTTGCAATATATATCCGAATGTTGGATAATATTATAAAAACATCCAAAACGCAACAACCGCAAAATATATCACCAGAATATACTCAGGTAGATGAGTAACTTATTTTCGCTCCAGCGAGTCGGAAGCGTACGGGCGGCTGATGCAGTTTGCACTTGCCACTATGAACGAATTTCCGTGAACGTTGAGCTCGTATCATGCGATCGATAGTGAAAAGTACAATGATACCGCTGCAAGTGCTTTGTTGTGTCCCTGCGAGTGATAGTGGTCACTATTAAGCTCATGATGATATTTTGAACATCGTCCAATTGCAAAAAGCTTACGGACCATCTTATATAGACACAATGGTGTGTAACAACCCTCCCGGGCGTTGTTTTCTGTGTGGTGAAGGTACTTCCAGTCAGGCAGATTTGATTTGCCCTACCTCTTTTAAAATACCCACATCAATATAAACAGATATGTTAACAAAACACTTTTATATGACTTTATTGCAATACTTTGCAAATAAATTTCACATTAATGTATAGGAACTTGCCTCAATAGACCTTTCAAGCTTGACATTAACCCTTGCTCTAGCTGCAATTCGGTAAAAAAACTTATGAATACTTTCACGCGATCCGGTTACCTGTCACGTGATATTCACAAAGTATCATAGTACTTTGATACCGTGGGACCGCGGCTATATTTGTTCCACTTGGTATACTATGTGATCCTTAAACTGACTGTGAGTGATATAGTTCAACAAAATAATGAGACACACGTGACAATGATACATAGTACTGTCGCATTTTTTTATAGGTACGTATAGCGGGAATAACAGACGGTATGTAGTTTGCGTAGTCTATTAATATCCATAAGGACATAACAACATGAGGACCGTAATATTATTTTGTGTGTCAGTCTAACAAGTTAAGTAACGTTAGCCGCATCCTGTTTATTGATTAGTTTTTTTTATCTCTATGTCTATCCCTGCGTTGTCGATAAACGACAATGATTAAGTCAGGAACCTTTGGGCAGATTAAAGACACTGGTCTCTGCCAATCCGCAATTAAATATTTGAAACCGCTGCTGAGGAAAGCCTCGTATCCTGAGCAATGGAGTAAGTATGGGTATCAATCCAACCATACTAATTTCCATGCTTCGGTTTCAATAATTGAATAAAAAAAATTAATAATTGATGAACAATTATGAAATAAAAATAATATAAAACAAACTCGTTGATTAACTCACATTGCTTATGCCAAACTGCTGGTTTCCTCAGCAAATCTAGTCATCGGAACTGCTATGAAGTATTAAAGAGTACAGTATTTTTTAGATTTAGGTAATATAGTACTGGGTTCCTAAACCTGACAAACAAACAAATTAAATAAAGTTTTCTCAATGTAAATGGTGACAAAAATGTGTTTCTAACTAACTAATAAAAACAGGACGTGGCTATGTCCTGGACACGGCCGTGAGTTACTAAAAGGACATTATATGATGCAGGGAAATATTCTCATAATGGCGGCCTTTACCCCCGCCGCGCGTGATGCTTCACAGTCCTCACTTAACAACGAATTCTTTAGCTATCAAGTGGTGAAATTAAATTCTCGGTGTTAACAATAGATATGCAACAACAAACTGTATTCCCCGACTTGGTTACTATCAGTTACCTGAATAGCCTCCCACTATGGAAGCAAATTTAAAGTTGTATTCATATCAAAATGAATGATCTCTTCGGCCACATTCGGCCTTGTCTAATTATTCCTTGACTTATTAAGACAAAAACATAACAGAGTACAGTGCTATTAATACTCTCATATATGTCGATAAAGTTGAAATAATATTATCTCTGTATGTATATCTTCACGCCAGGCCCCTTGCGGGGTAGGCAGAGAGTACCATAAGACGCGGTCCTTACATACTTCACTCGCTTCTGTGACATTCATAGCTCTTTTCATGCACGCTCAACTCTCATGTATGTCGATAAAGCTGAAATGATATTATCTCGCGTTTCAAAGAACTAAAAAGCTTTTTACGTCTTGTAATGGTCTTACGAAATGGTACATGCGTAAGTGACAATTCATGCGTACTTACATAATTTAATCCGCACTTGATGAAAAGAAGTCATCAATCATGGCACGTTACGTACAACGTGACATAATAATACTTATCATCGTAAAGTTCTTTGTAATTGCTGGTAGTATTTTCATTACTCATATATCGTGACATGAAGTGTGTTATGTATAAGACCTTATGATTATCGCTCGCTAAGAAGTATGAAACCCAGGAAATAGTCGGCTTTCCAACTTTTAGTGAGCCATATTAGTATTATTATAACTGCGAGGATAAATATCCATTTGCATACCAGAAGTAAAACCTTCTTCTATATCCATAACTTCACGCCAAATCCTTTGCGGGGTAGGCAGACAGGACCGAGCGCCACGTGACTCGATCCTTGTATACCTCACTCGCTTCTTTGATATTCATTGCTCTTCTCATGCACGTTCGCCGGTTTCTTGGATTCCTGACATCACCTTCTGATAGAACACGACCAATTTGGTCGTGGTGGGTAAGTCTTGGCCTTCCTCGGCTCTTACATCCTTCCAATTTTGCATGGTATATCTGCTTCGTCATTCTTTCATCCTGTATTCGTTCTAAATGTGCGAACCAACGGAGCATGCCTCTTCTTATTTTAACACTGACGCTCTCTTTCAGACCAACTCTGTTTCTAACATCATCATTGTGAATACGGTCTACAAGCGCTACGCCGTAAATTTTGCGCAACGCTCGCATTTCGTCTGCGTTTATCTCTCTGCCATTCCCAGCTCTCGCTTCCATAAGTAAGTGTTGGGACCAGCACTGCATTGTGTATAGCGAACTGTGCCTTCTGGCTCCAGTTATTTCTGCCAAGATCTTCTTAGCGTTATCCCGTTTCCTACTCCACTAGGATTTATGGTGTCCGCTACCTGTACCTTTTGGCGAAGACACTGATTTTTACACGGAGCTGCTGCCGTCAGACCTCCATAACCAGAGGGAAAACCGGACCTTAGATGAGGACACACGTCTTTCGAAATATAATTTCTTGGATGTACGAGTTTCTTCACGATGATTTCCTTCACCGCCGAGCAAGTGACAATTACAAATATGTACATAAATCCGAAAACGCGAAATTAGTGGTACATGCCAGGATTCGAACCGTGGACCAGATGGTCAAAAGGCTAATTGTTAATCCACTGGACCATCACTGATTTTTTAATTATTGAAGGAAGGTAATTAATTAAAAAAATCGGGATCTAGTTTAAAAAATTCTGTTCCGCCCAATATATCGATTTTAGGGTCCCTTTTTTCACTATGTAATAAAGAAATCCTTATAAGATCCCTCACTGGTTTACCTGTCATAGGCTATTATTTCAGATAGTTTGTAATGTACGAACATGAAATTTGCGTTACATGTTAGCATATCAATATCAAAACAGGTACTCATAAAGTAATGTACTGTGAACCAAAAACTAAAGGAGGCAAAAAGTAAACGTTGATTTTTTTTTCAATATAGTTCGCTGGGCTATCAAAGAAAGAGCTTATAATATGAAATATAAAGAATATTGAGTATATTCTTTATATTTCATATTATAAACTCTATATATAAAATAAAATAAATATAAAGAATATACTCAATATTCTTTATATTTATTTTATTTTATTATATTTTTGACTAGTTACAATTTGGCGTTCTTCTATTTGTGACATAGCAATGCAAAAAATTTGGAAACATTCGAAATATATATTTTACAGGAAAACAGTAACTATAGCGGGCAAGTATATTTTAATGGATATCAAAACAACCGTTTTTTTTTTCCGTCATTGTAAATGTTAAAAATGGAAAAGGAACCTATTGAATCAAAGAACATACGGAATCCTTACAGTGCAAGTCGACTCGCATTTTGCTGTATGTAAATTTAATTGACATATTTTACTTTTAACGTACTACGTAATAGTTTTGAGCGTGTTAATTACTAAACTTGCTAATATTGTAAATAAGTATATATTTTAAAGGAATTCTAAAGAACAATTTCAGGTATCTAAGCTCTTCCTGTGTTACGAAAGCATAGTATACCAATACTGCAGAATGTTAGTAAGAATTTTATTTTGATTGATCCCCAATAGCGAGCGTTTTCTCCCCAATCCTCAATATCGCAGATTTTGTATTATTTCCTAGCAGGACCACGTCTCCCTCGGAGCTTACTGAAAAGGGCGGGTTATAAAGCTACACTGCTTTTGACTAATTGGAAAGATGAGACGACGAGAAAATGAGAAAAGAAAAAATGAAACACGCTCGTACAAGCCAGTGTAAGCATAACTAAAAGTACGATCTCTTCAAAAGATGTGACGGGGAAGGAATAGGTTTGATGATATTTGTTTTTAAGAATTGGGTACGATTTTTGTATTACCCACATTTAATATTATAAATCCGATTATGTACAAACTTGACTGGACAGCTATGTTCGCTGATAGAGAGAAGAGTTGTTTGAATTTCGATTTTTAATATAACTCAATAAAACTAAATTAAAATGAAATAGACGCCAGTACATATGTAGCAACTATGTAAATAGGCGTAGACTTCTGTGAACTTGGTCACACTTTTTATTTAAAAAGTTTTATTTCATAACTTTTAGTGTATTATATTAAATCTTCGTCGTATCTACATAAAAGCTTTTATAATGGGATAAAATACATGGGATCGAAAAAAATCACCTCGTAAACAAAATAAACACTCGAAGATAAGCATTTTTAGAAAGTGTTTTTCTATAATTAGTCCAGCAGCAATGATGAGTTCTAGATACAAGCTCCACAGTAATTGGAGCACACATGGAGAACAAAAACAAGCACACTGCATATGCCAGTAAAATTTGAGGATTTCTCCTGATTTCCAAAGGATTTTGATGGGCCCTACCTCTCTTAAAACACCAGGCCAAGATTAACAGACAATATCATACTTCTCACAAATGTTTGTCCTGTGCGGAAATTGGACCCACAAACCTAGGTTTTAAATATTAATACAAGCGTTGCTAATAACATCTCCACCCGGCTCGTCATATTTCTGAAAAATACAATATATTTGATCCGCCTCTATTCTGTTACACATTATTTTCTAGTGATTTTATTTAACATTATATCACCTTTTGTCACTCTTTCAACTCCCTAATTTTCCGTTCACAATAGAAGGACAAATTACGCCTTTTGAAAAGGGGGAAACTATTTTTCTTGTTACTCTATGGGGCTGTTTTTGCACTAAAAAGACGCCATTAACGAAGTCGCGCCATTTGAAGCACTATTTGGAAATTGTTGGTTAAAATAGCGAAAATGTAATAAGGAAAACCGCAATGTCGTTTAACTTCGGCTTAGTCTGTAGGCAGAAAATAACTTAAGTATTGCGAGTAATTAAGATATTTTAACATATTTCTTTTTTTAGGTACCACTAAGGTGGCAAACAAGCATATTGCCTGATATTAAACAGTTACATGCAACACCAGAGGCGTCACTCGCGCGTTGCCGACTCCTAAACGTTACGTCAGTTTGTCAAACACTATCTAGGTCTAAGATAAACGCCTGTAAAAGATAAATAAGTAACCTTCCATGCTCCATTGGGAGATTCCTTTCCTGGGTAATAAAAATATTTCTGCTTAAAAATCTCATGGTGTATAGAAAATATTCATTTTGATTCTGTCATTAGTAGGTTAGCGGTTGAGATTGTATACCATAGTCAGCGGCATAATATGTCCTACTTGGATACCTAGAACGGTCAACAACTATCATACACATTGAACCTGATTTCAGATTGTCTGCATGAACATGCTTGATTGTCTTGTTCATGATGTTTTTTTAGAGTGGGCGCCTCGTCATAATTCGCAGTCCTTGTGCACCTCAATATATTTCTTAATAATATTGCTTCTCATAGTTTAAAGACTTCATATAAACATGCCCCAGAGTTCAAGCTACCGCCTTTTTAAGGGAGATCTCACAATAAACAGCAGTCAAATAACAACTCTCTGGCGGGTTGTTGAATTCCTTCGTGTGACTAAGGTCGCCAGTAAACTCCTAAGGAGTTACCGCCGCTTTAGATCAAGTGGGCCGTATGCTTGTATGTTACATGACGTTAATAAAAAAAATTCAAAGCAATGTAATGCAAGGCTTTATAGTTATCCTGTACTTTGAATGTACTAAGACGACAGTCTCAAAATTATACCGCGCTTATTGTCCTGCACAGTCCTGGCAACCGGGTGGTTTTTAATCTTGGATTTTTTCCATTTCAAGACGAAGTAAGTCGTAATCAAAAATCCTCGGGCGAACCGCAGCCTTCCGCACATTTTCAAGCGTCTCACGTAGGTCTTAGAAATGCTGGATAAGAGAAAGCGGGCTTATATATATCTGAAAGCGAAAATTTTTTTTAATTGACTTGTTTTCTTCCGCAAGGCTTTATGATTTCTTTAACTATTCAATTTCGATAAAGTTTTTTTCTTTAGATCAAAAGTATCTCCGGATGTACGTTGCTCACGATCATCTTTACCAATGTTATTTATATATCTATACATATCACACAATCGCAGCAGGATTGATTTTGGAAATAGTATGACTGACTATAATATCGATTCAAATTCGAAGGCATTATAAAGTTACCTTGTTGAATATTTGTGAGAATTTGTAAAGTTAACGAATATTTTAATATTTGTAGGAGTCCGAGAATCGATATTTCTAGAATTCGCAAAGTAAGGCTCAAAATGTCATTTACAATAGATATCAATATTATATTTATTTTGAACTACCTGCGCCAGCAACTACATTTGTTCTTTGTAGTACTATACTACAATGAAGAAACGTACAATTCATTATATGTTCATCGATTTATAGGGAATAATGCACAAAAGGTTAGCCCGAACATATCGCATTGTATTGTAGTGGCTGAAAACCGTGTCTAGATTTGTTCACCCGTTGTTCAGATCAGTGTAATGAAGCATTACGATTTTAGTATTAATATTTATCTACAAAAGTTTCGGTTACCGTAACATATGAACGGTTGCAAGACAGCGAATATTGCGTTGCTCCCGCCCGCTGCTTAGCAATGCAATATGAACTTAACTCGTTCGCTGGAGCATTACTACGCTCCATGCAGTTGTTTTTTAGTTTGGTCTTCTGTAGAGTGTGTATTGTTGCCGCCTACGTCCCTTATCCTAGATCTTCCTCAACTGATTGGTTGAGTGTACTATATGCAGGTGAAGTTGTTCTTGACTCTAAACATAATGTCCAATCACTTACTATCCAAAACTACATATTATAACGCCTGTCATGACTGTATAGCAATAAATCGCATTTCTTCACATTTAACATTTATAATAAAGAGGCGTTTCTTCAACACTATTGTACGCTGATCACGTCCCGCTTTCATCGCTAATTTAAAATATTATATGGACCTGCCGCCATTGATTGCGGTATAGACCACCTGGGAAGAGGTTGTCAAGGTTTAGCGGATTATATAAAGATCAAGTATGTAGTGTCTTGAATAATAATAGGATTTCTGTAATCATTACTTCCTGGTTATAATAATTGCAAAAACAAAATATAGTTACTATGATGATGGTTTGTAATGAGACTTTGCGTCTGTTTGTGTCTTCCACTGATTGCCTAATGACTTGCGTTTAGTTTTTTTTTGATATGCAGTCGCCTCATTCTACAATCGCATAGTTCGCCATGCTCGCCAAGCTAAGAGTTCGATGGCATCGCTGCGCGCGTCATTCTAATCGAATATGCAAGTTAAGCAACGTCGACCGTAGTCTATGGATGGGTTTCTATCTCGAGTTTCTCCGTGGTTTGGAGGGAACGTTAAGTCGTCAGTCCCGGCTGTTGTCGATAGGTGACTGTCGTTAAGCTAAGTCAGTAGCCTCCGGCGGCTGGAAAACACTGGCCTTCCCTAATCCGCATTTGAGCAGCGTGATGGAGTATGCTCTAAACCCGTATCCCTGCAGTTGGAGAAGTAAGGGTTGATGTGGATAGGTTGGGAATTACTGGACTACAGAATAGGGTTCCACAATACCGTGACCTCGTCAAGGCATGATGAAGTTTTCACAGAGACGGGCAACGCGTGAGTGATGGCACTTGGTGATGACCGTGTTGCAAGTAGTGTTGCAACTACAGTGTCTGCTTAGAATCTGTCATGCCAGTCAGGAATTATTGCTTTCGACTACTCATGCACTACTGGCATGATATTTATAAATAGGTATTTGCTTATTGTTTTGAACATCAAGGTATCTTTCAAAAAATGTTCCGATTAAAAAACGCAGATACTATTCATCATCATCATTATCATTACAGCCGAAGGATGTCCATTGCTGAACATAGGCCTACCCCTTAGACTTCGCTGTGGAAGCCTAAGGGTGAGGCCAGGTTACACATTAAAAATGTATTACACATTAAACACGTAACTTCAATTCTATTCATGTTATTTTTCCTCTTTACATTTACCAAAAAGTATGTTATGGTTTTTCGCATAAACTACATTATTTTCTCCCCCCAAAGTACAAAGGCGGGATAGTCTGAAATTTCTATTTTCCCGCACGTCTAGACGAGGTGGGGGCGCTGCTAAGGGTTTATGTTCCGCTGAATCCACTGTTGCTATACCCTAGAGCATTTAGAATGGAGAGAGCACATAGCTGGCGGGAACAAAGTGTTCATGTTCGCGAGTAACTTTTGTGAGAATATTTTGCTTGAGAAGTTTCCTTTCACTGGTTTTGCAACTCCTTTTACTCGTAGCATCAGGTTGTGAGCCTGTTTTTAACGGATTCAAAAAGAGGAGGAGATTTTTAATTCGACTTTAAATATTATATTCTATATAGTATAAACTACTATATATATGCCATAGCTTCGCTAACTATGAACAGAAAAAAAAACATTTTCAAATTTTGTAAATACGGATGTGCTCATGTTTGTTACCCGATAATTATGATAACGATCATCATTGTTGATCGTATTAACAGATTATTATACTGGCTTTTTAATTCGGTCTTTAAAAATAAAGATACTTTCGTTGAGTAGGAAGTCTAACAAAATTAAGGAATTTCTTCCTAAATGTAACAACGTTTAGGGAGAAATTCCTTTATCATATCCTAATATAATATTATAAATGTGAATGTCCGTTTGTTTGTTACGCTTTCACGCGAAAACTACTCAACCGATCATCATGAAACTTTGTACACATATTCGTGGAGGTATCAGAAGTAACATAGGTTACTTTAAAAAAAAATGCGATCGAAGCCGCGGGTAAAGGCTAGTAATATATAAAAATTTCGTCTCACGGTGTTTGTGTTCGCACACCTCCAAAACGGCTCACCGGATTTTTAATTGTATGTTTGGTAGGTATGAGAATAGGTCATAATGTGTATTTCATAAAAAAGTCATAAAAATATTATTAGAAAAAATTCATAAGAAATAATTTATATAGCATAACAACGTTTGCCGGGTCGGCTAGTTCACTTAAATAAAGGAAATACATTTTTCATTTTATAAAAGTACAGAAAAATTACGAATAGCTCGTCCTATATTAAATGCTCCATGGTACCGTTTTGTTATTTTGTTAAATAAAATGTTTTGTTTCGTTGTTTGAGAATTTCTCGTTGTCCTCTTTCCGCTAGATTATTGCTGACACGACGTTTGAAGTAAATATGATGTAGTATTTATTATCTCTGCTTATTTAAAGGAAATGGAGGCTTTGATAAAATGTTTCCGTTGAAGATTTTCTTTAAACGGGATGTTTGACTTTATGATAAGTACCTATTTATAAATTATGATATAAGATGAACAGTTTTATGATTCACGTTCTATTCTATAATGATAAAATGGTAAAGTTTTATTCTTTGACTGTGATAATTACAGAAACTACATCTTCTTGATTTCAAATATTTTGTTTAAAATGCATTTGAGGAGCAACATGAAAGGTACATACATTTTGTGAGATATTTCTAGTTTTGAAATAAAGTCAAATTGTCATTTACAACTGGCTTTCAATCGATTAATAACCGTGCCGTGTGATCAGTGATCCTCATGTTTTGCAATAGGTTCACAGTGCCCAATCTGCAATTTGTAGTATTTTTTTTTATACCACTAAGGTGGCAATCAAGCATACGGCCTGCCTGATGTTAAACAGTCACCGTAGCCTATGGACATTTGCAACACCAGGGGCGTCACTCATGCGTTGCCGACCCTCTAAAAACCTCTTCACGCATTTCTTGACGAACTCCATGCTGTAGTTCCTTGGAAAAACCTCGGCTGGGAGCTCATTCCACAGCTTAAGTGTTCTCGGAAGAAAACTTCTCTGGAACCGCACCGTACGCGACCATACCGGTTAAAGCGTGTGAGGGTGAACTGCCCGCCGTCGGCGAGCGGTGCGGTTATAAAATATTTCGTTTAGTATAGCCTAATATTAAATTCTAGTTGTTCTTCGGCTGAACTGATGATAATAATACGGTAATTTGACGTCGAGCCGAGCGCCGCCACATGACTTACACACCTGGCTTGCTTCTTTAATATTCTTAACCCTTGACATGCACGTTCGTCTGTTTCTAAGGCTCCTGACATCACCTTCTGATAAGACCTGATCAATCTGGTCATGATGGTAGGCAAGTTTTTGACTTCCCCGGTACCTACATCCGTCCAATTTCGCATTGTATATCTGTTTCATGATTATTTCTTCCTGCATTATTTCTACATATTCGAGCCAACGGAGCATGCCTCTTCTTATTTTAATACTGACGCTCTCTTTCAGACCAACTCTGTGTCTTTGCGAACGTGGTCTACACTAGTTACGTAGTTCGACGTAATAAGTGTTAATCACTGATTTAAACGACACTAGCCGCCGCCATTGAATAAAATTGCTTGACCGTCAAGACAAAATGTTAATATTGACGAACCATTAAGGAGGCAATTACGGAATTTTACTAAGGCAACATTTAAAGTTATAATTTTCTTAAATTTTTCCATTTCTAAAATATTCGAGACTGACCATTTTTGTTTATGTTTACTCTGTGACATCTCATTACAGACAGATCTACCCAATAAAAAAGTTTTAAAAATTAACTGCGATTTTGATTAGTAAGGAGTGCTTTGTCTTTTTTATCAAAGGGAAAACTCGAAACAGCTTTCTTACCTCGGTCAAAGGACAAAGGATGTAATTATTTTCAGTGTAAGTACACTGTGACTTACGTTGGATTTTTATTACAAATACAAGTACTTCTTTTTGCATTTTTTTTTGTTGTATCATTAAGGCAGTTTATGAGCTGTTTTTATCTTCACCACCTAATATCTTCTTCCTAGCGTTATGCTGTTTCCTAAACCATTAGTGGGATTCGCTACCTAAGTTTAGGCAATTAGCGGAGATACTAATTTAGACATGAAGCAACTGCCGTCAGACTTCTACTACCCAGAGCGAAAGCCAGACCTTTCTTAGGGTTCACGTCTTTCGAAATATGATTACTTGGACGTACGGGTTTCCTGACCATGTTTTCCTTCACCATTGAGCAATCAGAACCCGTTATATACGTTTTCCCATACATTTCGGGGTCGTATACGACCACCCGGGTTTCGAAGGGTTAAACAAGTGATAATTACGAATATGTATATAAATCCGAATTAAGTGGTACGTGCCTACGCCAGAATTTGAACAGGAGGACAGTTGATTAATAGGCCGGGTCTCTACCCACCGCTCCATAGTGCGTGTGTTATTATTCACTGAACTACTTTTCCAACACATCATATTTGGAGGTAATAACCCTAACTTCGTATTCATGTATTCCATGACGGCTACGCAAGTAGACGTTTCCTTTGCAAGCAAGCCTCTTTTCCATGCCTCAAAATGCTTATTATCTACTTTCAATTTCACGTATGTTTTGTTTGTCAAAAAATAAACGGATTTCGAATGTTTATTATTTTTCTTCTTTCTTTATATGAAAGTTATCTTAGAGTAAAGCAGAAATAGTAGCAGTATCACCATTTATTACACCATACTCAATCTACTGGTGAGACATGGTTCTCTTTTGAATCAAAATTAAACCAGATGAGAATGCGCAAGCTTGCATTGCCAGAGGAACACCTGGCTTGTCAATTATATAACAATTCAATTTTTTTTTTAATTGGCGACCATTTTGACCATGTTCCTTAATAAATAGGAACGGTGTTCCTGAATATTCCTATTCTACTTTTATATGCTATTCTACTTTTAATATTCGAAAAAAAAAACGCACACACAGACAAACATATAGATTTCATATAGGAACGGTGTTCCTGAAAAAAGGTTAGCACACATATGCACGAAATATACAAACATACATACGCCTGAAATTACTTTCTGAAAAAAAAAACATTACTTTTCTACCTACGCCACAATTACCTGGCGTCAAGTTATATACATAGGTACATTTATAGTAGGTGCAGATCCATTTTTGGTCTTTTTATGGCTTAGAAACTAATAATTGCAAATAATTGGCAAATGAAAAATAGGTGACGTTGTAATATATCGTAGAAGTATCTTCCTCATTCATACCTTCGTCACATTTCAACCCTTGTTCGCATTGACGCCTAGATAGCAAAGTGGCAGTTGATACTAAGTCCTTTCATATGGCACGTTCGTTATATCTAAAGGAAATGTTACAGTTAACTGACGTGTTATGATTTCAAACGTTTAGTACTATTGCACTAGTACATACTCTATTTGTTTATGGAAGTTTTGGCATCCATATCATTCAGATAAAATATCTAAAGTCACTGTATATTAATCTCGTGCTATCTCGTTTGATTTCATAAGATATGTTGTTATCTGTCCCTTTCTGAATCATTAGACATATCACCTGCAAATTGCTTGATAAAATGAAGTAGTACATCCGTACTAAGTACTTCTGCGTTCACTTATTTTTCATACACAATACAGTTTGTAAAGATGTATTATATTTAACAAACTGCCGAATAATATAAAGTGTTTAAATAAAAACAAATTCAAAACTACTCTAACGAATTGGTTACATGATAAATGTTTCTACAGCGTCAAAGAATTCATGGACACTAAACATGAATGATATATTTATTGCATAATTAAAATTTAACGGAATTTATACTATTATATATTACAATTATTTTTTATATCATTATTTCCCTATTTTCAACTAACTATATCAAAAATAAAACGAAGAATAATAATTTTGACATACTATAAAATTACAGTGACTATAACATAATACTTTATTGACTAAATTTTAGACTGTTTAAATGATGAATGTTATATTATTTTAATTATATTATTTTAATCTTGTCAAGTCGTGCTTAAAATCCAATTAATATTTGTACGCCTGCGAGCAGGCTGAATACATTAATTACATTATTAAGATCATTATATGTATTGATGTACTCATTGCAAATAAATGATTATGATTATGATTTGATATTTTACTTTTATATATACTTACATAATGTCGGGAGGGAGACAAGAATCCGGCCCACCTGATGCAAAGCGATATCCGTGGCCTATGAACGCTTGCTATACATCAAGTATCACTCAACGATGCCACCTCTACTGCTAACACAGCAACTTCTTAGGAGCTTACCTTGGTAAGCTCATTCCTATATTCTGTATGTGACAGGAACACAAGAACCCTCCAGGGAGGTCTTATTTAGCTGCGGTTTTCTGTGAGGTAGAGGTATTTCATCCGTCGGACTGCTTTGATGCACCTTACCTCTAAACAGACGTTAACGAAATTAGCTTTGTAGTTTAGAAAATATGCGAGTTTAAAAATCTACGGTCAGAAAATAAAAGCTTTCTGAAACAATTTTTTATTTTTCTACGAATATTCTTCCAGACACGTGCGTTCATACGCTATGTTAACCACTTTACATCAGGTGGCATGACAATACTGTTACTGCTCTCTGCTACTGCTACTGCCTCGCGATATTGTTTATCCAAATATACATGAAAGCGCGGTGGCGCAATAGTTAGTAACGATAATTTGACGCCAACGCTCGTGGGTTCAATTCCCACACAGGACTAACATTTGTGTGCATGAACACGTCTGTTTGCCTTGGTCTGGGTGTTTTCTATGTTTTATAAGTATGTATTAGTATCCATAACACAAGATTCGCTTATTTTAGGGCTTGATGGCGTTGTGTAATTTGTAGGACAATATATATTTATTCCTTCTTGCATGGTCTTCGGTTTTGGGTGCTTTTGAATAGACGTTTTGTAGGTATGAGCATTTATATAAATGTGCAATATTTTACATAAATTTTTGACACAATATTGTATGAAATAAATGAAAAATGGATGATCATTCTTTATAATAAGTGAGTGCCTATATCTTCGTTTTATCACGCTACGCCATTAAACACTCGTTTAGATATCGGAACCAAGTAAATCTATCGATGCTATTAATTCTCTCGTTAAATGCTCCTGTTATATATTGCTCGGGCCTGTCACTTCCTTACCGGTCATAATGGCAGCTATTTATAACGGTTATTTTAGGTATCGCTAATAACAGAGGGGAACAACACTATCGGCGTTTCCGAACGATAAACCGCAGTGAAATTACCGTGTGTTTGGACCATAGACTTGGGAGATTATTATATCTGGTTTGTACTTCCATTTTGTGAATGTGACGGATAAAATTTTTGTTTTTTCTTTAATATCATTATAGGTATATATATTTTCTTTCATATATATAAGGTATATATGAAAGAAAATATATATAGACCTTCTTATGGAGATATGGGTCTTCTTTCTATCGTTGCCCTGCCCTTGCCCTTTAAGCTTGGAAGGGTGAACGATAAAGTAAAATACTATGCAATTTTGATTAGAAGAATATACCTATTGGCTGATTACACCTTGTTGGGTTTCATCAACTCATGCACTGATAAGCAACGTATGACGCGTTTCATATGCATGTTCGATTATAATCACAGTTTTTTTTATACAAAGTCGGGATCATACGGCCCGCCTGATGTAAAGCGGTTACCGTAGCCTATAAACGGATACAATATATTAATTATCTAGACAGAGATAACTCGTCTGCTGCTAACACAGCAACTACTTAGGAGCTGACTGGTGACCTCACTCACTCGCTAAAATACCACAACCCTCCATGGAGTTGTTATCTGGTTGTATCCTGTGAGGTGGAGGTGCATTCCCAGTCGGTCTGTTTTGTTGAGCTTCACCTCTCTTAAGACATCCATACCAAGACAAACAGACATGCCCACAAATGTTTGTCTTGTGTAGGAATCTTGGTGTCAAACTAGCGTTACTAACCACTGCGCCACCGAACTCATCGAAATGTGTGTGTGTATGCTTGAAATTCCACCTCGTTCCTAATAATCTGTGTACCATGAATTATTGCTACCTAGATAAAATTAATTTTATCTCATTCTACTAGCGATGCCTGTGTGGTTATGCGTTTTATATCTTTATTTGATATTAATCTTTTATCATGTAAATCGTAGCCCTACTTATCGCTGTAAATATTGCTTACAATTGATATCGTATCATCCGATGTTTTCTTAGTGCAATTTTGAATAGTGTGTGGAAATTACGCGTCAAATGTCGCAGTTATGTTTTGAATTGTGAATATATAAGTTTTAAGTGTGTTATAGGTAGTCCAGTGTCAAGTTAATATCACGTGATAGGGAAGGGTAAATAAAAAAAGTGTTATGAAAAAGAAAAGGATTTTAGCAGTGATAATGTGTTTTTTTTTTGACTACTTTTAGGTTACCTAGTAATTTATATAAAAGGATTTAAAACTTATTAAATAATTCAGTTTAAATATTTTTTTCAATGCACAACGAAACAAAATATCACGCGATTAAATGTTCTACAATTTGATCCTACGAACAGTCAAGTAGTTAGTAGTAGTAGTGTTTAACATTTTAAATTGTTTTCCACTATCCATTTTAGAGAAAAGTATATCTAGTTCCTAGAGTAAAAAATCAAATTTTGTACATACGTTTACGCTTGAAGGCTTGCTGATTCTTTCTATATGATTTTTGTGAGGATAGCTTCGTATATTCGTACCTACATAAACACAAGATTCGCGCTCATTTTTTCCCGACCCGCAGAATCAACCGATCTGTTTTGTTTCAAATACATGTATCATGTCATGACGTAACTGTAGCCCCATTTAGATTTTCAGTTTAATCTAGTTTCAGTTTTAAAACAAAATACGAAATTTTAAAATAACAATTGTTACTTAACCATAGACAAAATGCAATCTGATGGTAAAAATGATTACGGTAATAAATTATTTATGTATTATTGTTACAACGAGCGTACAATGGCGAATACCGCCAACATAGCGTTCATAGTATGCATAATATCTCAGCTAGTTGATTTATCACCACATAAAAGCCGGCCAAAGTTATATGATTGTTACTATTGATCTATTATAAGTAATTGACGATGTCAATTTAAAGCAGTCGTATTTTAACATTAACGTATAAGCAACCAAAGTCAATTGAACTCTCTTGCGCTGTTAAATGCGTGACTATGGAAGAAATACTGGTTTCAAACTAAATTGGTTACTCATTAATTTAGGAGGACGACACACGCGAGTCGATTCAATTACAGGAATGGGTTTCAAATTGACAGAGCAAAATGAGTCTTTATATAGGCGTCATACAAATTTAAACGATATGTGCATCAGAATAAAGTTAATTATGTTTGTTAAGAAACAATTATGTATATAAACATTACAAGAACTAGCAATGACACTGATTGATACTTCGATTATTGATGAAGTAAATAAAAGAACTGGAAGTAAATAATGACATATCAAACAATAATTGAATGATAGTTTTTAAGACTTTAAGACTTTTTTACACCTAATTTAACATTCGATCTAAGCTGTCAACTTCAGTTCACAGTTGATTTTGGAAACTGAAAACTATTCATAACTACATCAGTATTTAAATACATTGTATAACTTATTTGTGAAATAATATATCCAAAATTACAAAACAACTGTTGTTTTTTTTATTAATTTCAAATAGTCTAAAAATTACCAGCGGAAAAAGTATTACTTTTATAGCCCAAGAGCCCGCATCTCCTCCAGACTTTCGTTACAATATAAAAGCTTAAAGTTTCTCTGCCCATGTCCCCAACAGAGATAGGAATGATGAAACTATGAAGTTTGGACCAATCATCGTTGCTTTGGCAAAGGCGTATAATAAAATAGGCAAAGCTACTCAAAACCGTCAAAGTAAAAAGCGTGATTTGTTTATTTTCTCCGGAATAATACTAGAAATCACATCTTCCATGGCCAGACACTTTGGCTTTATCCTGGCGATCTCCCGCCGGATACTCTTAAACTTTAATAAATTAGGTAGTAGGCGTAGGTTAAATATTTATTTTTAAAAATATTGTGTTTGTAATATCTTTAATGTACATAATAACAATCAATACACAGAAAGCCTATAGGTATAGTGAATACAGGTAGTATAAAGGCGAACTTATATTTTATACATTTGACACATTCATGATTCATATGAATGGTCAATATGAAAAACTTTTACTAGAGAGAACAATTCGAGCTCTATTAAGGGGCGAATAAATCCCTGCAATTTTACAGAAACGTAAAAGTATCTGCCCTGCCGTGCATTTTAATATTGTAGTGATTTCAATAAGCTACGTGATTTAACTCCTATAATATAGAAGGATAAAGGTAATAAATCACGTATATTAATTGTCAAAGACATAGTCAGAATGCCCGTGGTCCGTTATCGCCTCTCGTGTTTTGTCCGCAAAACCCGCACTCGCCGTATTTCAAGCACGAGAGAATTATGCGCTGCGGCACCCCAACTGTTCGTATTCGGTTGCGGCACTGTAATTGTATAGGAAACTATATTCATGGGTAATTTCTTCATCACGCATTAGAATCGAAATGGTGATGAGTACGCAGTTTTTGACTATATTTCTATTTCGCTTAGGTTATATAATACGCTTCCTCTCGTGATGAGGAACTACCTCCACCTCACAGAAAAATGCAGCCAAATAACAACTCCCTAGAGGGTTGTTGTGTCCCTGCGTATGAGTGAGGTCTCCAGTAAGCTCCTAAGGTGTTGCTGTGTTAGCAGCAGATGTCTCAGAGTAATACTTAATTATTGCATACGTTTATAGGCTACGGTAAGCGCTTTACATCAAGTGGGCCGTATGTTTGTTTGCCTCCCGACGTAGTATAAAAAAAAACATCATCAAGTTTATATGACCCTTCAATCATGTCATTTAGATTCTATTGTAGTTTGATTTAGTGAATGGAGGTGCAAAAATGAAGAGCATTAGGAACCGCGGAACGTGCATGAAAAGAGCTCGTTGTATAAAAAAAATATATCAAGATGGGATATCAAGATATCAGGATGGGATATTCGATATGGTCGTAAGAGTCCATAAGCCATGGGAACTAGTCCATAAGCCATGGGAACTACTGTACAGGTTGAACACTCAGATTGTGCCAAATTTACATGTTTATAATTCTTTCAAGAACACATTCTAGTAATCGTTATTACTGTTAATTCGGCGAACAAAGTACCTAATCTAAATAGTGATGAGGTAATTATCTCCTTTAAGCCCTTGGCGTACGATAATGTATTTTGCTCTGAATGGTCGTCGAATACCGTATTTAAAGAGCGGATTTAGGGCTATCGACCCTTAGACTATGTACATAATTTCGTTCTATACGCGATCAAGTCGTACCGGAGGAGACTTCGTAGTACGATGTTATTATAATTTCAACTTCGTTCATAATTACTAATTCGTTCTGTGTTCAGATCCTAAAAGACTTAATCACTATGCTGGTTTACGAAACATTGTACAACCCAGTAAAATTGAAAGTAAAAGAATAGTTTTGAAAAACACAGCATAAAACAAACAATTGCCATCAAAAAATCATCATAAGTTTGTACATGGAATATCCAACCAGTAGAACTGGGCAAAATACAAGCATTTGGATATTTACTGCGGCGGCGGCGGCGGCGACGGCTGCATTTATGATCGATTGCGAACCTCGGCTAACTGGAAATTGATAGCGTACCTGCCACAGTCGCATTTCCATTATTTGCGTGGTGTCTGTGGTTTTCGTTTAAACTTGTTTGTCGATTCCGTAACGGTGAAATATATTACGTGTAATGATAATGACACATCTGTGACTGACGTAATAATGATTTCGGTGACACCTCAAGCTAGACTGTTTGACTTTTGTACCGTTCTTATGACACACGGAATAAGAGCATAAATGGTGCTGCAACTATCTAACATGATTTGTCGCTGTGCGTACGTGTGACGGTTGCACAATGCTTCTAATAATGTATTATTATGCGTTATTGCGCAGTAAAAGAGCACTGTACGATTACACGTTGTATTTTCGGTCACCTAATTATGGTAAGCAAGTATGTCGTTTTACTTTGTATAGGTTTGCTTCGAAAATAGGTATAATCTGTATTGTTTATCTAATTAGGTCTATAATTGATTTAATAATGTGTATTAGTTTTTCACTTCTGATTTTTTAGAACGCGTAAACCCGGATTTTGTGATTATGATGATGATAACATATGATAAAGAACTGTAATATTTGTAAATATACATGTTAAACTCACGCTGTTATTTGTTTTTATGTAATTTAAGATTATTTTCATATATTAATAGTCTGAAATTTTAGCACATTTATATGTTAACCTACGCAGAGTTATATTTCAAACTTGATTTGATTGCAACGAACATTAGTGCGTAATAATTTCATACGATATTTTCCCTATACGTTTTATTCGTTCATTTTTGCGGATGTTGTATAGTTAATCTCCTGTTTTATCTGTATATAAATAGGTTAAAACTAAACCGTTCAGTACATTTTTTCCTATGTCAACAGATTTTTTTAGTACGTAGCTTTACAACAACTTATACGTATGATTCTCAAATATTTATTAAAAATTAATTAACGTTAACGATTTATTCGATCATTGAGGCGAACATATATATAAACTACCTAAATATATAAAATACCTAAATTTAGTTACCTAAATACGTAACTAAATTTCATTAAGCCGAAACAGACAATAGTGACTCGTAAATTTATTTTTAATATTAAATTAATATTGAAGAGTTCTTTAAAAAGAATTATAGAAATGATATACACCTAATTTATTATTAGTGTGGATATATACAACAGTATGTTGTATGAAGTTGTATGGTACCTACTCTGGAGTGAGTGCCGCAGGTTTAATGAGCGTGATGTCGACGCCATCTCCTTTGTATGCGCCTACAGTGCAGTCTGAGTACAATCGCCAACAAAAGTGAATTGGAAACTGAAAGTTTTAGCACAATACCGAGGGGTGGTGCTGAATATTAGATGCTGTATTGTTAAACTTTGTAGAGTGTATTCTGTGTTGACTGTATTGTTAAGTTACTTTGCACCTGAAGCTTATTTATCATTTAGTTATTTAATTATAGTACGGAACATTTATTTGTTCTACCTAGCGTTATCCCATTTCATAATCAATAAAGCCTAGGGATATGGCGAAAATACTGATTTTGACATGAAGCGACTGCGTCAGATCTTCATAACCCACAGGGATAACCCGATCTTTATTAGATTAGGTTGAGTGTTGCTAATTTAGCAAACAAATATCAAAAACAAGCGACATTTCATTGTGTTGCCATATCTTATGAAATATTTTTCTTAAAATACATATTAGAGGCAAGTCAATGAGTTGTAACAGCAAGAAATCTTGAACGTGAGAAAAAATGACGTCACACGTAAATACGAGAAACTCCATTGTCTGATAAATTTAACTAATAAATAATAATTAACAATAGTAGGTTTAAATTTTAATGCATTAACTAGCCGTGATAGCCAAGTGGACAATGAACCCTCCTCTGGACCGTAGTCCTCGGTTCGAATCTTGGCATGTACCACATAATTCGTGTTTTCGGATTTATGTACATATTTGTAATTACCACTTGCTCGGCGGTGATAGAAAACGTCTTGAGGAATCCCACAAGTTCAAGAAGTTGTATTTCGAAAGATGTGTGACCTAACCTAAGACAAAACGGGTTTTCTCTCTGGGTTGAGGAGGTCTGACGGCAGTCGCTCCATGTAAAAATCAGTATCTTCGGCAAACTCTTAGCCTTAGGTAGCGAACCCCGCCAAACGCTAAATTAGGAAACGGGATAACGCTAAGACTAAGAAAAAGAGCTAATTGAGATCGAGGTTTGGAACAGAAGTAATATCTGGCTTTGATTGTACACAACACTCGTTGTTCATGCCCTGTATATTATCCACACTGTGTATTTACGAAAGATTAATTAAGTCAGAGCATGAAAGTGGCATAGTAGGTTCCTTAATACATACATACACGATGGTAGCTATCTTTCTTTAATGAGACTATTAAACGCCTAGTGTACTGACAAACATACATTCTTGTACATTAATCAACATCTTCATGCACACTGAATATGTCCAACTGTAAAATTGAACAGATTTATGTTATTTCTGTTATTTTAATTAGAAACGATGCATGGGGGCCGCACTAGATGCACACATTTAGATCAAATTGATAATGTACTGAATAAGGCCCTAATCAAAAGCATCCAAAACCGAAGAGCGTGCAGGAAGAGGTTGATGAGTGTTTAAAAGCCAGAGAGGTATGTTTGAATCGGTGCACCTGGCGATCGATAGTTTTTTGGCTAGCCTAATGGGATACAGGCGTGACGATATGTATGTATTTCTATTATAAATACCAACACTCTTTGTTATTATGTTTTGGTTTTTGTTGTTTTTTCGGAATTGATTATAGCAATTGCATTAATAATTCGCTGAAAAAAATCATGAGAATAATCTGAACGGGAAATAAATATTGATTCAAATGAACGCATTAAATGACTGTCGGATGCGTATAATGTATAAATCCATTATGAAGCATACATTTAATGTAGGTAACTTACAGTAAAATTTATAAATACACCAATAAAAGTTATATAAATATTTTAAATAAAATTTAAACGACGTAAAAACCTCGCAGTAATCCAAGCCCCACATAACACGTAAAACTGGAATCCTTTTTTTTACCAGTTTCAAGGAATGATGCATTATTATTTTTTTTGTATTCGTAGTATTAATTTCTTTTTTAAAAGAAATTAATATTTCGAATAAAAAACCTGTTATGTGGGGCGTGGATTACTGCGAGGTTTTTACGTCGTTTAAATTTTATTTAAAATATTTATATAACTCTCATTGTTGTATTTATAAATTTTACTGTAAGTTTCAACGTTGCAACATTTAAACGATACCAAAAATAACAATGAATACGATCATGAAAGCAATACATTTGTTTGCCTTTATTCGTCGAATAAAGCTAAGAAAGATTTGAAAATATCTTACGTACATTTATTAGTGTTTTTGATGTTGAAATTATATTGAAGTTATATGTATGTTAGAAATCGTAAATTGCTTGCCATAGCACTCTTTACCGTTGCCGTTAAGTTTGTTCCGTTAATTCTGTCCACGAGGGTATCTATTACGTATTAATTGCTAAGTCGTTAATCGTTACGTTGCCATCGTAATACGGTATTGTATTAGTAGAGTCGAATGACCGAGAAGCACTAAAAAGTACAATTAATTGAACCGAGTGTAAACAGGGAAGCCAGTGAAACTGCGTCTGCCTGGCGCTGGTTCTCTCTTGACTCCAGCTCCACTATCTGTATTTAAGTATGTGAAATATAATTGACTGACTGACTGTTGTATCAAATTGAGTCAGAATAAATCCAAATCAATCTCGAAAATTTAGGTAGAGCTTCCTTAAGAAACTCTGTTTAAATTCATTGTGATATTACGTAGAGTGATGATGAACAAGTAAATATCAATGTTGAAGCACAGCAATTGCTATTGCTATAGCAATGTACCTTTGCTGCTAACGCAAAACTTACTTAGTTATATTAAGACCTAATTCTCTCGGCGGAAGACAATTAAACATAACAATAAACTGTTATAAAGATGCGCCTCTTCAATTGAAATTGATAGAATTGAGATTGCCTCATATGGTTAAAGATGGAATAATTGGGATTAAGTATGTAATTCCGTGTTAGTCTGTTTTATAGTGAAATTGGTTAGTCTAATTGGACTGTCCTACAAGGTGCAGTTATCATTGTGCTCTATTTTTCCTCCGCTAGAATATTGATCGCTATCAGGAGGCACCACGTACATGTAACATTAATCACATTTGATAAGTAAATTCATGTGTAAATATTGAAGCAAATAATAACCTCTTCTTGCGGCCAGAGCTTTGCCGTCTGTCTAAGAAACTTTGCAGTATAACCCTACTACGAATATCGACATCGAGATATGTCCATTAGAACTCACAACATTCTTGTCTATTTTAACATGTGGAATTCAATGTTCCGTATTTATAAATATATAAAAAAACACATTATTGTCATAATGGTTTATTGTATTACGTGATGGAAATTGCTATCATTATGCGTTAATCGGAAGTAAAAGCATTATACTCATCACACAATCGACTTAATTTCGAGTTAAATTGGTAGCGATACTGCGTTACCTCCGAACAACGGCCGCCCGCCCGCCCTACAGTCGCGCCACGCTCTCCGTTCAGCGAACTCGCGTCGAAGCCTTCGCTGAAAATATAACGGCATTGTATACACGCGCTCTTTGTTTTGTTTGATACGGTAGGTACTACGTCTTATACGTGTTTTGACTAATAAATAACAGATTTACGTTTTTTGGACCTTTAAATTGGGTATTAATTTTTATTCCATCAGATATACTAATTTCAAAAATATATATCTACATTAGAAGTATTTTATCCGACTTTATGAAAAGAGGATGCTTTACCTTATATGTTTGACCCGTAGGTTTTTTTATGTATGCTCACCGTATTCTTTAAAATCATCTAACTGATATCGATAGTGAAAGCTATATTAATTAAAAATATTTCAAAATGGTCCATTAAAATTTGATGAATATTTGGGTATTAACTGTAAACTTGTTTAAAAAATTTTCATTAGTCAATTTCTTTTGTTTTTGTTTAGGTACAACTCACGCCAATGAAGTCAGTGGACACTTATTTTTTTATTTGTTTTATTCATTTGTAATTTGAATGAGCTGAAATTAATAATATTATCATTAATATCACCTAACCATCAAGAGAAATTTAATATACCTGCTTCATAGGTCTGATGATTTTGTTAAATATACCTATTTAAAATACAAGGTAAAATACTAAAAAATACGTCAGTATCATTAGTTGATGTACTATATTTAGAGTTTAATGTTTTTTCTTTTCAATTTATCTGAAGTACACTCGCGGCCACATTAACTGACCATTAACCCTTCGAAACCCGGGTGGTCGTATATGACCGCGAAATGTATGGGACTGGTCACAATAATATTTCAATTTAATTTATTTCGTAAAATGTGCAATAGCCTGAATGTGGCGCTTAGTTCACTCTGTGTACCTAGCAAGATCGTAAAGATATAGATTATAAGTTGTACTTGATATAAGCTATTATCGTGTATAATTTTATCGTATTCCGTTAAAAATTGTGCTGTTGGACAAAAAAGCTTTTAAAATGGCTGTTTTGACTTCTGTGTCGATGTAGATGTATGTCTGTCTAGCTGCATCCACATCAGCCCTTATTCATCCCACTGCAGGGATATGGGTCCCCCTTCTATAGAAGGGTTTTAGAATATACTCCACCACGCTGCTCAAATGTGGATTGGCGGAGGCCAGTGTTTTCAAGCCGGCCGAGGGCCACTGACTTAGCTTAACGACTGTCATCTATCGGCTTAACGTGCCTTCCGAAGCACGGAGAAACTCGAGATAGATAAATCCATCCATAGACAGCCTGCAGTTGCCGTTGCTTAACCTGCGTGTTCGGTTAAAATGACCGCGCAATGACTCCATCGAGCTCCCTAGCTAGCTGCATCACTATTAAAAATATATATTTCATGTCCAAACTTTCTCTGTCCCTCTATTATATTAAAACAGAACTTTAATTATTATTTTTAGATTTTTACATCGTCTACAAAAAAATCAAATTTCACGCAAGCTTGCCCTCGGAACAATTTAATTCTTTTAATTTTTCTTCATTCTAGCATTATCCTGTTTCCTAATAGACTAGGACTAGTCGGGTCCGTTACCTAAGCTTAATAATTCAACGAAGATACAAATATTTTTTATAATATAATATATAATATAATATTGTCGGACATATTACACAGCGCCACCTAGCCCCAAAGTAAGCGAAGCTTGTGTTATGGGTACTAGGCAACTGATAAACATACGTAAATACATTTTCAATACATACTTATTATACATAGAAAATACCCAGACCAAGACAACCAGACATGTTCATGCACACAAATGTTTGTACTGTGTGGGAATCGAACTCACGAGCGTTGGTGTCAAAGTAGCGTAACAGCGTGTTTCATCACTGCGCCACCGAGCTCGTCAAAATATATATTATTATTAAAATATATATTATTATATAAGTTATATAGAGCGACTGCCGTCAGACCTCCACAACAATCCAGATAAAAATCAGACCTTTTTTGGGTTAGGTCAGGTCTTCCGAAATATATATTTTTTACGATGTATTCCTTCACCGTCGAGCAAGTGATAATCACAAATAAGTACATAAATCCGAAAACACGAATTTAGTGGTGCAACCGTAATTCGAACCCACGTACCGTCGGATTAGGTCGGTTCTTAGTCCACTGGGCAGTAATACTGCTCTAAAAAATGTCTCACTAAAACTTCAAATTTCACACAAACCCGCGTAACAGCTACTTATGACACTTGTGAACAAAAAAAAATGAAGTATTTCATTATCTGTTCCATTAGTCAATAACACGAGCTCAAAGTATTTTCGCTTTGAAACATTGAACGCGTGTTTCCTGGTCGTCCGAACTGTGAATACGTACTTATCAGTCGGAAGCTACTCTTTGTGATGCTACCGAGGACCTAATTACATAGATAACTGGGTATTATACACGTTTAAAAAATATGTATGTTAAGTTTTTTATTGTATACATTAACTTATGTATCAACAAAACAGTAGATACCATGGCTTACTGACTAAAAGACAAAGTTCATCCTAAGTCGCTGTATTTACAGACTTAAAACATGGATTATACTCTATGCACTCTTGGGATCTGTATTTTGGGAAATATCCACAGTTATGGGATGAGCGCTAGCTTCGAACTATAACTGAAATAATCCTTGAAATAAAACGTCTCCTGCGGTAAATTATTTTCATTACAATAAACGTAATGAGACTATAAATAACATGTTCATGCACTTCATATTATTAGGAGATATGCGTACTCGTATATTACTCGTAATTTTGCACAGACAGTATTAGGAATTAGGGTAGGGTTAGGAGAGAGCCTTAGTGTAAAATACGCTACTTTAACTATAAATAAGGGAAATATACATGAAGAAACTAGATGTTTATAGTCAAATCTGGCGTAGTGGTTTATGTTTTTGAGCTCTGTTAAATTTATATATTTTTTCGATTGTCAGAAATTTGTTATAATCGACAAAAAACAATTATCCATTCATTAAATGAACCGCATATTCGATCGGATACGGAATTATAGAAATATGGCTGCAGAGACCGATTACCGAATGAATTACATGTCTTCGGCTCATCAATAACGTGACTATAATACCAACCTTAGACTTTGTTTCGATGATACCTCTATCAGTTTTCTAATCAACAAACCCCAATTACAAAGCGCGTCCTACGCATTTAGTAATCTACATTATTTGTTTGCTAACAGAGCAACGATACAGAATAACTTTGTAACTAAACATGGACAGGATAACAATATTTGTAATGTAAAAACATGAGGAACCGAACACGGACGAATGCGTTCAGTTATCGTATGAACGCGACCAGTAGTGGTGCAATTGAATTTGACATTGGCAGTCATATGTCACTTTATCACTGCTATACGACGTCTTGAATATGTATTCCTCAATATATTATTAATACAACAGTTCTTAATTATACAGACCAATGAGTATTCTATTTAAATAGTGTGTAAATTATATTGTAGATTATTACAAAAATTTGTGTAGTGATTGTCATTAAAAAGAAGACAAAATGCTATCAATAAGGCCTATGGAAGAAGGGCTCTTCAATTTCAAATCTCTCAAGGAGAAGTTTGAACATCACAGGTAATTTACTAGAATTTCTTTGAACCTCATATTTACTCATTACCATACTGTCTAAGGGAACCTACCGGTTGAAATTGTCGGAAAAGATATGCGATTTTAAATAATAATAGAAAGCTTTCTAGCCAATTTCTTCATTGTGGCAATATGTACTCTTATTGAATAGTAGTGCGTGCAGCAAGATGTTAGGATAATAACACGTTCATTGGTGTTTGAACAAATCTTTCTCGATGGTCATTGATATATTTTGAAAACTACTGATCCGGTTTTCAACAAACAAGCCAGGGACTATACATATACTGATTAAAATGTTGTAAAATATTGCACTGATTGACAGAAGGACTTCAAAGTTAAAAGACCTAGCTTTTTACTCGGTGTTTGAAATAACTAATAAGTTTCTCATTAGTTCCTAAACTTTTCAATAATTTGTATAGTCCATAATGTATAGGTACGGAGTCTTTGATCCTTTGAAGAGAGGTAGAATGGATGTAGCTCGATGTATAAAACCGAACAACTTTAACAAAGAGTCATGAATCAAAGGTAATATCTTCCATTGTGGTTTGATCAATTAGTTTATATGCATGGCCAATTTGTCAAATATGTTTTTCGATTTATATATTTTAGTATAAATAAATAGTTACTAAAGCATATAATGATGGACTAAAAGCAAAGCTTGTCCATACATTAAGTGGGGTTATTATATTACGACTGATAAACATTCTGTTATTATCTAGGCTGAACGAAAAAAGGAAATATGCGTATTATATATAAATATGTTAATGTTGAATGTTAAAGAAGCGAATGAAGTGTGGAAGGACCGCGTCTTAATGCGGTCGGTTCTCTCTGCCTACCTCGCAAGGAATTTGGCGTTAAGTTATAGATAGATATGTAAATATAGTTTTCAAATTAAATTTCAAATCAAAATCATACAATAAATTGTTATTAGACTCTGCTTGAAAGTATAAGAAATGTGATATAAGAAATATGGAGTGAAGATATACATACATACTCTGCTTGATGTTTGTAATATCATACTTAATGTTGTTTTAGAATGTTATTTTGGCTAAGAAAAGTTACTTACTTCTTTTGAATTTGACATTTTTTGAGAAAAGTTTTGCCACAAACCATGATTATAATACATATATAATTTTGTTATATTTATGTTTTATTTGCGTACTATAACAATGTCTTATTTTGTTCGTAGGTTGGGCGGCGGTGTTCAACGAAGCGCGACGCATGCCGAAATGCCGCATCGGGGGGGCACCATTGCCGAAAGGTAATATTATTTATTAGTGAATCCTGCAACGTCACTTGCTTAATTACTTTTAAATTACTATACATCATGATCTTCCATTTGTCAAGGATCCTATAGCAGGGAGAGCTCATCTTCTCCATGGATCTAAAGAACGGATCGAAATGAAACCCGGCTCAGTGTACAAGTGACTGCAATAGAAATCGGGCCAAGCTTACTCTTGAATGATGCCTGACAAGCTCTGAATACAGTTTTCAACACGCTTTCATTACTTGTATACAACCATGTAATACAATCTATGAAACATAAATTAAACCACGTCAAGCCTTTGTATCATCATACAAATTCGCAATACTTTATATGAAAATAACCGCATTGTGATTTGACACCGTTTTGGATTTTTCCATCCGTCATTTTTCTGGGAGGTAATATGATACCACGGAACTGGTATGGTGAGGCTGGAGTGGCGATACGTTGATAGGCATACAAGCATACGGCCCACCTGATGTAAAGTACGGTTACGGTAGCGTATAAACGCTCGCAATTCATTAAGAATCACTCTGCTGCTGCTGTTAACTGACCTCCATAGATTACTGGTGACCTCAGTTACACGCAGGAACAAAACAACCCTCTTGGGAGTTGTTATTTGACTGGGGTTTTCTGTGAGGTGGAGGTACTTCCCCAGACGGGGTACTTTGATGCGCCCTACTTCAACTACCCAAATGACATGAGAGACATGTTCAGTGACAATCGAAGCCATGAGCGTTGGAGTCAAAGTAATGTAATAGCGCGTTTGTCTACTGCGCCGAGCTCGTCAAAGTGACATATTTTCAACTACATATAAATTTATTATCGTCCATTTTTAGGTCGTGTTACGAACCAAATTTCAGTCACATCGTATGATTGGTTCAAAATAAAACTTAGCTATTTGAGTGTAGTTCATCACATAACGCTACAGTAATGAGTACCGCCGAGCTGAGAGAGGTCTCGTCTCTTCATTTAATAGTACCTAAGTCTTGGTTAAATTGTCTGAGTAAGCACATCTGTCATATCGCGTGCTTTTTTCAAATCTCCCTAGCGTTATCCCGTTTAGTAATCCATTGGGATTGACGGGGTCCGGTAAAGCTTAAGGATTTGGCGAAGATATCGATTTTTACATGGAGCGACTGCCATCACACCTCCGCAATACGTAGGGAAAATCAGACCTTTTCTTGACAATTAGGTCCCATGTCTTCTATTTCTATTATATATACTCGTATAAAAATGAATGTTTGTCTGTATGTCCTCTATGGACTCAAAAACGGCAGGGCAGATTTTGATGAAATTTTCTATTTAAAAATTAAAACGAAGACCGTAGGTTGGTATGGTGGTTTTTTATCCACTGGGCTATCAGTATTCAGTAATTATTTCAAACTTATATAAAAAAAATCAAATTATTATAGGTATATAACGAAAAAGAAGTTAATTTGCCAGTGATTGCGGGCACTTTGAGACGACACATAATATTGTATTAAAAATATAGTAATTTTTAATAACATTTTATTGTCATTTCTTTCTCATGGTTATCATTTTTTTTTTATAAACAACGGTACTCGGTCTACCTGACTAAAGTGGTTACCGCCTACTACCAAAGTATAGTGCCATCCTCGCTGATAGTATGTTATCTACCAGCATTTTGGACAGAACGTTCAATTTGCAAACTTAGCTCCCGCTATTGTTTCATAGATAATGTACATGATGACCGATAGTTTAAAAAAAATAACATAATCACTACATTTGCAAAGCAAAGTCCCACGCTGCGTCTGTCTGTCTGTCCGCGAGCTCAACTCAAAAACGGCTGAATGGATTTTCATGCGGTTTTCACCAATAGCCTGAGTGATTCTCGAGGAAGGTTTATATGTATAATCTGTTAAGTTTTTATGTAAATCGGTTAAATTATGACGATAATTGTTGAAAATGTCGGAAAAAGTCAAGCCGCCTGGGAGCTTTCATCGGATATTATACGGATATACAGTATTAATACAGGCCCAACTAAAAAAAAAACACGTAGGCATAATATGCCCCCTTATCCCTGTAAAGCTGGGGCGAGTCGCTAGTGTTACATATATGTTACACTTGCGACCCGTCCCGACTTCGCGCGGGTAGATAGAAGGATAAATTTTTGATACCTTGAAAAACGTTATTGTAATTCTCGCAGGGATCTCCATTTTTTATGAAAATAAAATATACCTCATGTTACTCACTAATAATGTAGCTTTCTATAGGTGAAAGAAATTTTTAAATCAGTTAACAATTTTTTGTGTTTATCCATTACAAACAAACATACAGAAAACGTTTTTTTTTTTCCGTTGTTTAGGTAATAATCATAATGAGACTATCAATCTGTCTAAACCCACGTGTTCATATTGAATATTACTGTTACAACATATAGGGCTACATTCTGCTATATCAATTCAAAAGTATGTACACTTAATTAATCTATGGTACATACCTACAATAACACAGAATTATCTAAATAAATAAGGAAACAAGTAATCCATGCAGTCGCCTATTAGTCACACGTGGATGTTATTATTTGCTATTTCCTCTTTCCTCGCTTATTTAAGAGACAAATCATTTTTAGGTCGTTGTACTGTACATATACTGTACACCTGTAAATGAAATTATCAAGTAGGGTAATTACTATGAAGGTGTTTGTGTCTAGTGTGTGTACGTTTACTGAAACCGCCGGCAAAAGTGACTAAGTCCACATTATCATAGGCAAATTGTATAATTATGTAACAACTTACAACAACAAAAGTCAAACTTTCTGTATCACATTCTAAACTAATGTTCGTAAGTTCATACAAACTATGAAGATTTTTTTCTTTTGCTCTCGGCGGTAATATCAGTAGGCGTCGTACGCGTAAAATCTTTCCATCACTCTTACTTCGTCTGATCCTGTTTCTTAATCTATTAGGATTGGTGGGGTCCGCTACCTAAGGCCAAAGATGTGGCGAAGATACTGACCTAGACATGGAGCGACTGCCGTCCGACCTCTACAATCCAGAGAGAAAACCAGACCTTAGGTTACGTCACACGTCTATCGAAATATAATTTCTTGTACGTGCTGATTTCCTCACGATGTTTTCTATCACCGCCGAGCAAGTGATAATTATGTACATAAATACGGAAACACGAATTTATTGGTTAAACTCTTATTACTCATCTACTGTATGTCTATGATTTCGAAATAAATTTTCCATTCATTTTTAATCCACTTCACAAATGAGGATTTTGTGATCACTTTACAATTTACACCATATGTTTTTCTTTTTTATATCTTCGCCAATTGCGAATAGATTTAGAAAATTACAATATAATATTCTTCATTGCACCAATAAAAGAAATATATAGAAAAGTGCACATAAGTATATAAAGAAAACTTTTAATTAGGAAGACATTTTGGTCTCAAATAGTGAATAAATTTAATCAAGTTGCGCTGAAGTTAATTTTGAGTACTTTATTTTTTTTCAGTACCTAATACATTTTTATTTTTGTTAGTGAAACTAGTAGCGTTCGATTAGTGTGATGAAGTCACGACAACATTGAAGTCACTTGATACGGTTATTGAACCTTTGCAATTTTTGAATTACGAGTATACTCAGACATGAAAATTTATAACAATCTATTTAGCCGCTTGTCATGACAGACATTAATAGAAGTATTTCCTTTTTAACATTCCCGCTCCATGCGTGTATTTGACCAGCAATTTTGATGTACATTTAGTTTCTTAGATATAAAGTGTATATAATATATCTTCACGCCAAATCCCCTGTCAGTAGGGAGAGTGAAGCGTCACATGACTCGGTCCTTACACATGTCACTCCCTTCTCTAGCTTTCATTATTCTTATTCCTTGTGTAAACTTAAATACATGCAATTTGATCTAACCTGCTTCCGCCACCAATGCCACAAAGCAGCAAATTTGACTTTCGCAAAATAACGCCTGAATCTATTAACAACTTAAATAGGTGTAAGTGGCTCAATGTTATCTTTAGAGCTTATCAACAGACGAGGCTCTGGCGAAAGAGAGGTAGGGCACGACGTTAGCCCAAATGCGAAAGTATTTCCACCTCACAGAAGACGGCAGCCAAAGAACAACGCACTGGAGGGTTGATGTGTTGACAGCAGGGTTGGCAACGTGCTGGCGACATTCTTTTTGTGTAGGCCGTTTGCTTGTTTGCTATCCGTCGTAGTAAAAAGTAACATTGTTTTGTAAATGTAAGGGCATTATTACGCTGTATATATCAGTACCTTGTTCAAATTCCTCCGCATGGTTCTGTCCACAAAACAATTAACTCTAATGGGCTCGGATAAGATACCCTAAGGTCAAATGGTACTGAATAGCTATATGTCTGTCCATATTTGATGTTTCTTATCGTTATTTACTGGTTAAGTAAGTATAGTCAGAATATATTGTTCTATATGCATAGTCTGGTGTTATTCTGAAAGGGACAAATAATGAGAAAGATAATGAAATATTTATTAGGATGTCTTTGCTTTTTACTGTTTTTTTTTTTTATACAACGTCGGAAGGTTTACAAGAATACGGACCGCCTGATGTAAAGCGGTTATTGCAGCCTGTGAACACTTTTTACATGAAATAGGTGTCACTCGCACGATGCGTCCTCTAATGCTAATACAACAACTCTTTAGGAGCTTACTGGTGACCTCACTCACACGCAGGCACACAACAACCCTCTAGAGAGTTATTTGGTTGTGGTTTTCTGTGAGGTTGAGGTACTTCTCCAGGCGTGCTGCTCTGCTGTACCCTACCTCTTTTTAAAAACATCCAGCCTAAGACAAACAGACATGTTCAAACACACAAATGTTTGTCCTGTGTGGAAATCGAAGCCACGAGTGTTGGTATCAAAGCTGCGTCATTGACGACTGCGCCACCGAGCTCGTGAAGGGCTCACACCATGGTGGTTCTTCTTACCTGTATTGTCCGCTTTACATTTCAACGAGATAAAAATCTAACTGCAACTGTGATTCAATTACACTATGTATGCTGAAGGCATATTTAGATTCACTATTAGTTTTTAAAAATTGTTGTTGTGTTTGTTGGTAGAAGAAATATTTTCTAGCTACAAAGCTACATTTTTTTTTATACCACTAAGGTGGCAATCAAGCATATGGCCTGCCTAATGGTAAACAGTCACCGTAGCCTATGGACATTTGCAACACCAGGCGTGTCACTCATGCGTTGCCGACTCTCTAAAAACCTCGGCTGGGAGCTCATTCCACAGGTTGAGAGATCTCGGAAGAAAACTTCTCTGGAACCGCACAGTACGCGACCATTGCGGTTCCGGCGTGTGAGGGTGAACTCCCCGCCGTCGGCGAGTTTTATAACAAGAATTTTTTTTCTTCTAGTTTTTAATTTAACAAAACGAAACGAATATACACACAAAAAAAAGCAAACTAATTGTTTAACTTAGCGTAGTGGATAAAGAACCGGTGGTATTGACCAAGTGGTCCTCGGTTCGAATCCAAGTATGTACCACTAAATTCGTGTTTTCGGATATATGTACAACATATTTGTAATTATCACTGTTTCGGCGGTGACGGAAATCGTTGTGAGAAAACCCGCAGGTCCATACGTACGTCACATATTTCGAAAGACATGTTACTTTAAGTAAGAAAAATCTAGCTTTCCCCTCTGGCGTGTGACGGTCTGACGGCCGCCGCTCCATGTATAAATCAGTAGATATCATCGTCAAATCCTTAGTTGTAGGAAGCAACCCTAATGACATTGGAAACAATATTACGCTAAGTAGAAGGCTAAACCAAAAACGGAAGGTACAGTTGTTTGAGAATCCAGTTTCTAATATATAAAAACCAGGTTTTAATCCCTTAGGTAAATGCCGCCACTCGCGTAACTCACGTTTTAGCGCAAATTGTCTTATCTTATCAAATTATATATCGTTAAAAATTAAGATGTTTTTATAAGGATCTCGTTATTCCGGCAATTGATGCAAGCAACACTTTGTTTCCAGGTTGGCGGCCCTCCACGCAGCCGGCGCGAACGACTGGCGAGCGAGGGTCTGCCGCCTCAGCCCCGACAGGGAGGATAGCAAGGCGATAGAGAGAGCCAAGAACAAGATCAATGTGAGTACACCGTTTTGCTTGTTGATCTGCTTCGTTCTGTAATAGGTCTAAGGTCTCATCTACAATTTTCGAAGTATCTTTACATTTTCAGGGCATTTCCCATCACCCTCCAGTGCATCCAAATTGTCGCGCAAGTCATTTTTAGGAATTGTTTTTGTACAATGTTCATAGACTAACAAGCATGCGGCCCACCTGATGTGAAGTTCCCACAGCTTGTGAACGCTTGCAATGCAAGAAGTATTACTTCAGCATTGCAACTCCCGCTACTGAAACTCCTAATGGTAACCTCACTTACGTATAAATGTAACTTCTTTCCTTGGCAAAATGTGCAGCCTAGTTTGATAGTCGGCTGATGAGGTTAGATTTAGCGTCACAGACGGTGAATACCTCACGTCCGAATTATTATGTTGCAGTTATTTACATGCCACTGTTACTGTTTCCTATCTTGCTATACTGTTCGCTGGTTTGGTAGCCGAATGGTTTATAATACCATACTGCAGGGTACATATTATCACCTATTACCCCTAAGTGCTAGAAGGCGAGTGGCTGATTCAATGCTATTAATTAATACAGCTAAAGGATTGATTGACAGCCCCCTTCTGTTGAGTAAGATTAACTTAACAGTTCCCAATTCCCATTCGCGTCGATCTAAAACTTTTAGTGTTCCATGGACTCGTACCCAATACAGGAAAAATCGTTTTTTTATCGAGCCACATCGTATTTCAACGAATTATGTAGCAATAATAAGCATATTGATATACTTTGCAGTAGCAAAACATATGTAAGAAAACAGATACTAACAGAAACATTTAGTGATGATTGTGCTCTATAACAATACATTATTAGACAATAAGTACATATTTCCTGTTTATTCTTTACCTTTAGTTTGTAAAGCATGTACAGTGATAATTTGTTAAGTATGTAATCAATTGATAACTATCTGTGGTAGCTTGTAATTGACTTATATTCATAAATTTAGATGTTCATTTTGTAACAATAGCTGTAAGCTTCCCTCAAAATAATAAAATAAATAAATAAATTATTCCCATGAGAAAAAATCAAATATCTTCGGTCTATGTAATATAATTCTTGTTTTCATTGGATATTCTGTATTGATAAACAACGGTTTCGTTTTCTCAGAAAAGCATATATTATTACAAATCATAGGTATAAAATAATGCTTGTATGCTAAAATTATGAAACCGTGTGACTATAGCTGGAAAATCCACCTTTGATTTAATTATAATCTATTCATATGCGTAGTCTAATTTATATATTTTTTTATTGTTTATATATAATAAATAACATATCTAAATGCCTTTTCGGTGGGCATTTCGATCGTTGTCAGGTTTAATTTTAAACTTTAAATTGTTGTTTAAAATGTTTCATTTAAAACTTTTTAACTAATCCTCAAGTATTTATAAAATTTACTTTGATCCAAAGTCGGATCTATTTTACTAGATTAACAAAAAAGCTCTTTAAATTATCCTAATCTGATAGAGATATCAGTCTGTTTTGAAGTCGGTTAAAAATGGCTGTAAACTGATAACGTTTTATTGTATAATGTGATGCGAACGTAAAGGAAAATATGTAATATATTTATTTTAAAGAGCAACGATATAAAATACTGTAAAACTGGTTAAAATATTTCAAGTATCATCAATAAGTAGGACATATTAATTTAATCCTTAAATAAGCAAAGACTTTGTATAAATGTTGCTTTCTTTTGACGTTTATAAATTAATGCTAAGAAAAAGCTATTATGACGGCCACATGGCCCGCTTTGCGTGAACATTATAAGGGTGTTTACGAGCAAGTGCCATAAAAAAAAATATAACGTGTGTCAGAAAAATAAACAAGTTTAATTTAAAATCGCTGAATGAATTGTACGACAGTAGTCATTAGTTCTAAAGAATTTTTTCCCCAAACGAGTGTATATTATAATTTGTGTAAAATAATTTGTGCGCTTATGCCCCCGGTTAGGTGTTAGTCGGTGCTAGTTCACATTTACACTGTTATCACGCAAAGTAGTACAAATTAAATTGCCTGTTGTTTTAGTGACAATAAGTAATAAGCTGATCTGTTCGTCAGCATCGATACGTACATCTGAAATACACCGGCCGCGCCGGCTCGTTCGTCTGACTGAACAGTGAACAGTCGCTGCGGCTTGCCATCAAGTATAATAACGCGTTAACATGTTATTTGTCCGCGATATTTATTTACCGGCGCTGGCTGCATCGATTATCGAGCACGGCGATACAAAATGTCGACTAATCGATTGTGAGCACGCGGCGTTCTTACTCGCTGCGAGCGTTTAGGCAATAGATTCGTATACCCGTTGACATTTCGAATTTATAAGCAGTGATTGCCCTGTGAATAAAGAACTGGCCTATTGATCAGTTGCTCCCCGTTCAAATCCTGGTATGTATTACTAAATTTGTGTTTCGGATTTATGTACATATTAGTAAACATCACTTCCGTGGTGAGGAAATTCGCACGTCCTAGAAATTATATTTCGAAAGCCGTGTAACCTAACCTAAGAAAGGTCTGGTTTATCCCACGACCCACGAGTCGTGGAGGTGTGACGGTATTCGCATGTCAAAATCAGTATCTTCGCCAAATCCTTAGGCTTAGGGAGCTGACCCCACCAATTCTATTGGATTAGGAAACAGGATAACGCTAAGACCGCGGATATTTCGGTTGCGGTATGTGGTTTGGGTAAATATTGCTTGTAGGGTTACAAACAATATTTACCCAAACTTCAAGTCTCTGGATCATCTCTAGATCTAGTGGTTAGTTGGCTATGCATTGTCAGTCGGCTAGAATACCCCTTTTTATATTTGTTTTCTCGGACATCTGTATACAGAAAGTAATACTCCACTCATGATATTGATTATAATTATAATACTTATAGCTTGTTGGCTTGTACACCAAAAAGCTTCGAACGCTTATAATAGACGCACTTCACTTTTCGAGTGGCATTGTGTACTCGAACGGTTTTGTTATATAAGGCTCGAGTGGTTACCATCTGTTATGCTGGAAAGTGTAGTTTGCTTGGAAGACTTGATGCATTCATTGTTTAGAATGTGGGCTTAGTACTTTGTTGGGGCATATATATATGATGTAAATATGATATTATGTTCATTTGTATCTTATTCGTATGTTCTTATCTTTGTATTGTTTGTTTTTTATGCATTCTCGATGTGAAGCGGTTATGGTAGCCTATGAATGCTTGTAATATAAAGAGTAGCGTTCGCAAGAACGCAACCTGATTTTTAACAACGAATCTTTTTTTTATACTACGTCGGGAGGCATACAAGCATACGGCCCACCTGATGTTAAAGCGGTTACCGTAGCCTATTAACGCTCGTAAGTCATTGTGTATCACTCGCGCGATGCCATCTCTGCCGTTACGAGATATCTCTGGCCGACACGGGGTTTGCCCTTGATAACCAAAATCGATCGCGTCTGCATTGATTTGTAATATGCGAAGTGTTTTGTGAAATAAGTTTCCATACTATGACGTTTAGCAGTATATATGACTCGCCTGATTGAAGCGGATTTAACGTCGGCAACGTATGAGTTACACCCCTGGTGTTGCAAATGTCCATAGGCTACAGTGACTGTTTACCATCAGGCAGGCCGTATGCTTGTTTGCCACACATGGATAAGATGCCCTGTAAAAGCTTGCTTCAAAAAATATAATTATGCAAAAAAATATTCCACTTATTATAATTTAAGAGAGGTAGTGCATCGCGCGAGTATATTTAATGTATTGCAAGCGTTCACAGGCTACGGTGACCGCTTTCCATCGGGTGCGCCGTATTCTTGTATGCCTCCTGACGTAGTATAAAGTGTACGTAAATACTATGGGAACCAAGAATCATCTAATCATAGGCACCACAATCTATATTCATTTTAGTATAGGTATATGGTACACTTACGGACATATAAACGGAACCAAAGTATAGTATTACTTTCAAATAATACTTATTTATCGGGAATGATTCACTAAACAATTGCATTTAAAAGATAATGTACACATAATCTCAGATTTACAGTGATCACGGTGTTTTATAAAAGCAATTAATTTTATCATTACTAATTGAAATATTGTTAGTAATTGAATAATTAATTGCCATGTCTGAATAATAATAAAATATTACTGTTAAACAAAAATTAATATCAAAATGTCTATAGGCTGCCACGACTGTTTCAAGCGGGGGGCGCATGATTGTTTGTCCTCAGATAGATGTCTGGAAATGATTCAGCACATGTTTTAATAATACCTAACAGTGTATATATAACATATTTGTAATATATGTTATATATATACTGACATAAATTTATTATACTTAATAGATATTGATCATTTGAGAAAAAAAATCGGCAAGTTTCTTTCGGCATTTCTTCTTCTTCACCAATGGTCATTTTCGAAATTCCGGTTAATTTAATTAAAGAGAGAGATTAATGCTATGAAAAATTAATAAGATTTTTTTGACCTGACTATGTAGTTGGCCCCCGTGGGCCCATACTACGTACTTATGACAAATAAATATTTTTTATCGTTTTTTATCTTTGTCTAGACGTATTATTAAAGGAAGATCGGGCAAGTGCGTATCGCACTCGCGCGCTGTGGATACCTACCGTGTGTAATGTTTATAAGCGGTATACGGTAATCGCTAGTTTGACCAACGATCTTGTTAATAAAATCATGACAATGACTCTTATTTTTAATGCAGTGATAACCTAGTGGATGAAGAGCTCACCTATTTTCGACGGTCTCTAGATCGAATACTAGTGTGAGTATGTAAGTACCACTAAATTGGTTTTTGGGATTTATGTACACATTTGTATTTATGTCTTGTTCGGACGTGAAGGAAAATATCGTGAAGAAACTCGCATGGCAAATGTACCCCGCCAAATCCCACCCAAGAAGAAGATGTCAAATCATTTTATATTTTTTTCTATTCTTCAAAGAGTTCCCAGTTTATGTGACAATAAATAAAGCAATATACGTACAATCCTACCTCTGTATTTGACGAAATTTTAGATCTCTGATCGTACATAATAAGAGGTAGATGAAATCGCGTGTAGCTGAATGGTGTGTGCGTGGATGTTGATCGTTTATTAAGCCTTAATGTTGTTTGCAGTAACGTATAACAATATATTTATTAAGTAAATTGTGTTTATGAGAGTAATAACGTGTTTTGTCGTATTTATTTTGCACAGAATTGACACCGTCAGTGTCGAAGTACGGTAGTACGAGTACTATATCATCTTTTCAGCGTAATGTGAAAGTTGTATCAAAATAATGAGAAAGATTTCAAGAATATAAAAATTTGAGTCATAATTGACGAGCTCGGTGACGCAGTGGTGAAACGCGCTGTTTGACATAACGCTCGTGGGTTCGATTCCCACACAGTACAAACATTTGTGTGCATGAACATGTCTGTTTGTATTGGTCTGGGTATTTTCTGTGTATAATAAGTATGTACACAAAAAAAAATGTATTTACGTATGTTTATCAGTTGTCTAATACCCATAACACAAGCTTCGCTTACTTTGGGGCTAGGTGGTGCTGTGTAATTTGTCCGACAATATATATCCGACAGTATTTAAATATATAGTTGTTTACTTATTTATTTTGAAAACTTATCTTTAACAAGCATTACAGTATTAACTATTGTTAGTATATAGATAAGTAAAACTGCAATCGAAGTATTAGTTAATGCATTAATGAAACTGAAAAACCGGGTTTTTCATGAAAAAAAAATATATACATATACATACATATATCTGGTTTTTCTGATTGTCGGTATTGTCAGATGTGAATTAATCAACTCTGCCTGGGTTCTGCATTTTACTATGCTCAATTGAGATTGATCTATCGTCTCCTTGATGGTCTGAGGTTAAGCATGGGATTACGGAAAAGAAAGAGGAGAGGGCTCAGTAGCAGAATATTTACAGGCAGAAATATTGCAAAAGTGGAAGGATGTAGGAGCCGGGGAAGGCCAAGACTTACCTATTATGACCAAATTGGTCATGTTCTATCAGAAGGTGATGTCAGGAGCCCTAGAAACCGGCGTGCGTGCATGAGAAGAGCAATGAATGTTAAAGAAGCGAGTGAGATATGTAAGGATCGAGTCACGTGGCGCTCGGTTCTCTCTGCCTACCCCGCAAGGGATTTGGCGTGAAGTTATAGTTAGTAGTTATAGTTAGAAATATTGCCAAAATACCTATGTGCTGTTTTTACAAGCAAATATATTAGATTTTCATGTCGCAGGATCGTGTAGATTACAGCAAACACGACACTTCCGCCATGCCGCTATTATGGCTTTAATATTTTTAATATTTTCACTAGGAGTGGCCTTACACCTTGCTAAAATTAATGGGTACTATTCGTAGTTATCCAATTTAATAAACACTCAACGTCACTTTGAATTAATTACATTAAAAAGCTGAATCGCGCTCACTAACTACTTCCTCAAACTTGTAAAGGTTTTTTGAAATTATTATTTTCAGCAGCAACAATGGCGCCTCATTGTTCACATACAAGTTTATTATTTAAATTGACACCATTCCAATTACGATTTTCGATTAAAAATGTGTTGATTTACTAGAATAAACTAACTATAATATATATGTCTAATTAGCAATATATGTACAACCTCTGAATGTTGCTTATTAAAAATAATGAGACATGCACTTCACTTTTCAGGAACACCGTTCCTATATGAAATCTATATGTTTGTCTGTGCGTTTGTCTGTGTGTTTGTCCGTCGCTTTTCGAATATTCGAATTTTGACTTCAGATTCGGATTCAGCATAAAAAAGTAGAATAGGAATGCTCCGGAACACCGTTCTTATCTCTTAAGGAACATGCTCAAAATGGCCGACAAATTAAAAAAAAAATTGAATTGTTATATAATTGACGAGCCAGGTGTTCCTCTGGCAATGCAAGCTAGCGCATTCTCAACTGGTTTTTATTCCACTCTCTTACTGAGTGAGGGGGTTAGATTGAACTATAATGGAGCGGTAGATTTGTAGAAGGTAGAAATCTTGCACAGAGGCCTCCTTTATGATGTAGATAATATATGTATGTAAAATAATAATTTGTAGCATATATAAGATATAACACCACCTTTTTTTAAAAAATTTCGCAGGATACTGAAATGTAAACGAGGTTCTTTGGTATCCTAAAACATGGTAATATTCGAGGTAAACTTAATAAATGCAAAATCCATATTATATTGCAGTCCGATTCAATTTGGTATTAGCATTTTCTTGTAAATAAAGCTGATTTTAAGCTGACGAACACTTTTTAAGTTAAATCTGACAAAAACCGCGTTAATCACGGTACTTCACAGAACTTATGTCATTTTAATCCTGAGTAATTCTAACAGAAAATATTGAAATACACACTAAATTATTTCACTACATATTTATGAAGAAAGGGAGTGGCCGCATTAAATTCATTGATACTTATGTGTAGAAATAGGAAGTTTCTCCATTTTAATATCTCCCAGTTTATGTAATGTGAAATGGTAAATAAATATCATCTGCAATTAATAATACAGGGGGAAAACACAGGATTGATATAGACTAGACAATTCTAAGTTGAAGAGACTAAGACCATGTCCAGAAGGAGCGAATTTACCGCGAATCGTCTGCTGGGAATTATTACGCGCGTCGACGAACTTCTAAGCATCAATATATCACAAATAATCACAAGTATTGCGTGAGTTCTAAATCAGCGCGTAAATCGCGTGCAATACAATATGTCATCTCGTGACTTGTGTACATGACACGCGCGAAGCAATATATATGTAACGTCCCAGTTTACTCGCGAACTACGGAGCAAGGACGCACATATTGAAAATCAAATAGCAAAATTTTGCTACCGAATTACTTATAGATGGAATAGAAAAAAAAAATAGACAACATGAGATATGGGATCAACTAAATATTACAAAAGAATTTTAAATTGGAAGAATTGGCTTCAATATTGTCCGAGTGTGAATATACTACGTATGTGTCATTTTACCACGAAGAATTTCGTGCACTAATTACGTTTTAGTTTCCATTTGTTTTTGTCTCTTCTAGTAACGATAAGCTAACTATAACTCGTTTGCTTTTTTTATACTACGTTGGGAGGCATACAAGCATACGGCCCACCTAATGTAAAGCGGGTTCCGCAGCCTATTAACGCTTGCGATATATTAAGTATCACTCGCGCGATGCCTCGTCTGCTGCTTACACAGCAGCTCCTTGGGAGCTCACTGGTGACCTCACTCACATGCAGGAACTCAAGAACTCTCTAGGGAGTTGTTATTTGGTTGCGGTTTTGTGTGAGGTGGAGGTACTTCCCCAGACGGGCTGCTTTGATGCGCCCTACATCTCTTAAAACATCCAGACCAAGACAAACACACCCGATCGAACCCACGAGCGTTGGTGTCAAAATCGCGTCATTCACGACTGAGCCACCGAGCTCGCCAAAAAACCGATATCGCTACATCCGAATTCATATTTTGTACTTAAATCGTCCTCAAATGTTCGCGTGTGAATGCTCCTTTCCGGACGCAACGTACGCGCGAAACGATTCGCGGAGTATTCACTGCTTCCGGACAAGGTTTAATACAGTATCCCGGAATGAGTCAATTTCATGATTGAAATTCTTATGACACTTGTCTGAAATAAGTTTTTAAACGGCATTTTGCGTCGTATTACACAATCACATAAATATTCGTAATATATTAAACCCTTATTACCTTTACGATATGATGATCTGATATGATCTGCGAGATAATAGTAGACATTATCTTGTACCGTCCTGCACTTTGACCGTTCGCAATTTATTTATTTTTTATTACTTTATTTAGGTAAACAAACAACGACACAATATATTTTACTTAAAGATAGCATTGTGATAACAATAATTGTGCCATCAGCACCGTTCACCACAGATTACTTTACAAATTAAAGGGAAAATGGATATAATCGGATTTACTAAATCTTGCTCAAATCTTTAATTACTGTCAATCTGTCAAAGGGCATCAACTTCGTAAAATTGTAAAGAGACTAATTTGTTTAACATAATGGCTGCAAGAAAATCTGTTAAGAGCTTTTATAATAATCTTTTTGAAATTGATGTTGCCATCCCGTGTACTGTATTAGCATAGGTACAGTAACACGTCAGGAGCTTATTGGTAATTTCATTTACTCGCAAGAACACAACTCTCCATAGAGTTGTTATTTGTCTGCGTTGTTTTTTTAGGTGACATACTTCCCCAGTCGGGCTGCTACGAGTATAAACATCCTGTCTGTCTTTATATCTTAACTGGTATCTCCATCCAGTAAATATCTAAATTAATAGCTCGGATACTAAATAAATAACTATTAACTCAAAATATCAACCCAAAGGGCCAAATTCGATAGTCTAGATAGACCGATGCCAAATATAGTTTATTGGCATATTGATTGTTTAGTTATAGAAGAAACCTAGGAAATTATCTGATTATAGTATGTTGCGTTAGTTATTCTAGTTTTTAGGTTTGGACATGAATCATTTTTAGGGTTCTTTACTCAACGGTCACCTATAACTAAGACCCCACTGTCTGTCCCTCCGGCAAGAACAGAGCTGTTAATCTTGAACCACAATAGCACTTGAAATTTTCACAGAGTATGCATTACTAAGGGCGCTATAACAAGGGGGACCCTTTAATTTTTGACATTTTCTTATGATATCAGAAACGTGTTTATTTAGCTTATATATTTTTGGAAAATATTAAGTGTTAATTAGTGTTCATGACCAAATTGGTCGTGTTTTATCAGAAGGTGATGTCAGCAGCCTTAGGAACCGTCGAGCGTGCATGAAAAGAGCCATGAATGTGAAAGAAGCGAGTCTTATAGCGTTTGGTTCTCTCTGCCTACCCCGCAAGGGACCTGGCGTGAAGATATACATACAGATACATACATTAAGTGTTAAATTTTATGCGTTGATATGGTACCCTTTGTGTGCGACTCCAGCTCGAGTATATAGGTCGCCAGATGGTAAGCGTAAACCGCACGTCTTATCAGCAAAACCCAGAAAGTTACTAACGCATTGTCACCTTTGTAAAGAAAATAAATGTGCTCGTGCTTGTACAGGTCTATGTCGTAATTGTGCTGGATCACTGTTTACATTGAACACATTTCTTTAAATTATAAACTCTATGAAGCGTGTAATGGTGTACAGGCGAGTGAGGAGTTGACGTCTACGAAGTAGATCACCTGCAAGGTGAACAAATGTTTTAATATATTACTACTTTGCGTGTGTGTATACTACTATTTATCTATATTTTCACGGTAGGCAAGGCAATCTCTGAACCAACAGAGCATGCCTCTTCTTGACATCGATTCTCTCTTTCAAATCAACTTTATTGTTTGATCATAATTGTGAACGCGGTCTGCACGCGTTAAGCACGCTAAATTTACAGGGGTCGCGACGGGTACTATTCTGACATATGAGTTCCAAACATCCGCAAAATATCATCTCCGAATCCGTTAAATATATATTTTTAAATCTGCGACTGATTGCTTCTTAGATCCATGTTGTCTTAGCTTAGGTTAGAGAAAGGTGAAGAAAAACCTAGCAGTCTTCAAACCACCAAAATTCAGTCACAGATATAGTTTGCGGAGTATAGAACGTCCGGAACCCTCATGGAGCGAGTCTAACTTTCAGGTCACTTATTGTTTTATTGCCACTTATGTATATGACTCTTTTCTCTTGAAAATAGGACCATGTTTCCACTTACGCTCGAGTGCTATAGTCGTGTTCGGTCATATATCTTCCGCTTAGTTTCCCCCGATGACCACAAGGTAATAAGATCATTCGAGTGTGTTCTCGCCCTTGGGATCCCGACAAATTGCTACATGGGCACGCTTGACCTCCAAATTAGGGATTGTTATGAGGTAATAAGTGAGGAAATAAAATGTTTACGACTATATAGTACCATATAGACCATATAGCAAGTAAATAAAAAGAAAATTACTCTATTCGCGTTGCAAGTCGAAAGATATAAATGTGTAGCCTTCATGAAATAACCTATGGAGACCCATTGACACGATTTGCGTAGTAAATAAAATCAACGTTACGGGTCGGGGGGTAAAGTAGAACACGGCAGCTCTTATTAGCTAGTTCACGGATCAATATCGCGTCACGTATTGTTTTAGGCTCGAATCACTGAGATATTTGGGCGCTAAAACACCATGTTTTGGTGAGTAAGAGACGCGCGGTGAAGTTGTATGTTTGTGCTTGTCTAAATTATTTCTTTTAGGCACAAATGTAACAGACTTGGTGTTAAGTCTGTTATATACTTGGGGTGAACAAGTATTCCTGGTGACCCTGAAAGGAGCACAACAACCCTCCAAATTTTTGTTTTGATTTTGTGCTCCGTAGAGAAATTTACAACAGTTGTAAACAGTTATGTCATCTGCAATATTTGCTATAGTCGGAAATTTCGAGACTACCCTCTCAACCTTTAACCTCGTTTAACCTTCCGAAGTTACCTTTCCAAGGGATCGTGTTGAGTCAGCGATTAAGGCTTTTGCAAAGTTCAGCTTATTTTTAACCAAATGACAATCTATTTATAGCTGAAATACCCCACTGCGACCTTTCATGACATTTTGTTTTAGTTGATATTGTTATAATCAAGGGTTTGAATAACCTTTAGCAAGATGTATGTATTGTTTGTTAAGTAGTTCTTTCTGCTTTCGAGAGCTTAAATTGTATATAGAATTATATTATTGCTACAATAATATAATTCTATATACAATTTAAGCTAAAGTAGTAACAAATACAAACATGGTAGAAAATTTCAATAGAGAAGATGGTTGGCAAGTACCACCTGGTTGGGATCCAGTCCTAAAAATAATCAAGTCCCAAACCCAAAGATCTAAAAAATGTTCTGACACTGTGAGCGATTTTTGTGTGAATCGGAACATATATAATTAATCCATCCATGTCGGTAGATGTAATAATTGAATAACTAATGTAAGACAAATACCACCTCAATCTTCCTGCGACCACGGACGCTGCAAAGCGTTCGAAACGTCAGGTTCAACAAAATAAATAAAATACGCGATACTTCCGTTAAAAATTGTTTTATTCAATGTGCAACAATCGCGAAAACCTAAGACAATACTATGGTAGAAAATTATGAACGACGTTGGTTTTACTTTTGAATTTCGAAATTATTCTCCATCTTTCTCTATTTGAAGTAGATATTGTGAGAACATTGAACTAGGGAACAACCTTATGGTGATGTAATATTCAATTATTCAACAGGATTAATGAAGCTTTACGAAATTCTAACCGCCTTTACCGCCAATGATGGCGTGAAATTAACCACGCAACGTAATATCAAAATTCCATTTGCCATTGCTACAAATTTCATATCACAAAATAAATCTTTTCCTACGCCACGATGCAAACAATTTTCAGCATATTTGCTGAAGCAAGAAATTGGATTTATCCCTTCCGTAGCAGGTTTATTCAATTATAATTCAGCGCCATCTATGTTTGCGAGTGGATATTAAATGCCCGCGCTACGCTCGCTGTGGCGCTTTCAGGCGGTGATCTCATTAACTGACATAAGGTGGCGCTAGCGTCGTAAATAACATTATCTTCGTATTTATTGCATGGATGTTTTTGCTAAAAATACTTAACAGTCTTTAAGTAGGATTTCTGAAACATGTTGCTTCACGCCACAGTTCAGTTTACCAGATAACTGCAGCCTCTTAAAAACAGTGAAGAGGACGACCTGTTGCAAAAGCATTAAAGAGACAGTTGCTCTCCCGCTTGAGGGTTTTGTACGTTTCTTGAACCAGTAAAGTTTAGTTTGAATGACTTTGTCAGAGTTTTGAAAAGCAGTGCTTGTTAGCAACATCATTTTATTTTTAGTCTAATATTTATATAACTATTTATCATTTCAAATATTTTCCACTTTAAAGAAACTATTACGAAAACTAATATTACATTGGTAATAGATATAAATTTCCTTTTCATTCCTTCCTTTCATTGATTTGACTTTCTTTGTGTCTTCTTCTTTAACGAACTCTATTATTTCCATGATACATATAAAATCAAAGAAAGTAGACATTTTACAACATCACAGTTTTATTAATAACTTTTTAGTTAACGATACTTTTAAAGTAAGGACCACTATCGTACACATTAATAAAATACAGTTTATAACATATTAGTGAAGTAATTCAGCTCTATTTTTCATCGTATTTGACGTCGAATAAGCATTGATCGCTGTTTTCAGACAAATTTGCTCAATTTCAACATCCATTCTTTGTGTACTAAACTAATAGTTTAGCAATAGATTTTGACATAGAGCTACTTTTGTCAGCCCTCCGCAACTTAGAGGGAAAACCAGACCTTTCTTAGATTCGGTCACGCCTTTCGAAATATATTTCCTTGGCTTGGTAAATATGCATATATCTACTAAAATAAGTAGATATGATTAAACTTTGCATTTAGTAAACACGTATCAGAAATCCTATCACTAACTAACGGCGCAACATTCTGGGTCGCATTTGACTGCATAATTTTAATGTACCTACCATACCTGCCACCATATTTGGTTAAGCATAGCTCTTCGTAACCCTTGCCATAAGTGGATGTTATGAGGTCAGACCTCATTCGTCCATGTGCCCGTTGTAATCAGATTAGCTTCCGAACTGAGGCTAAGCGAGAAGGCTGCGTATTTACTATTTACATATTCTTGCTTTGCAGCCTGTAGTGGGGGTGGAAATTATCGAAATTTATGTTTATGTAGCCGTCGTTGACGAGGACAATATATTTTTTTATACAATGTCTGAAGGAATACAAACATGTGTTAGTGATTTAGGAGACAAGGAAGGCCAAAGCTCACCTGTCACGAATAGTAGGTAGTGTGTCAAGCAGAAGGAAGTCAAAGAAGCGAGTGAGTGAGTGAGGTGTAGTAGTGGTATGTTATTGTGTAATGTTTTTTCCATGAGGGACTTCAAAAAAGGCGCGAATAGCTTTTTAAAGGGATGGTAATGCTCTTGGTGCTGTAAGTGGACATAAGTTATGATAACTGCTTACCATCAAGCACGCTGTAACTTGGTTGTCAGCTTAGTGTTTTAAAAATGTCTCGTATAAAGTGTGCGCTATGTGCAATTGAACCAACGTATCAACCAGTTCTCCGGTCGTGATGCAACACAGGTTCGTAGTTATCTGCGCAGGCGCATGCATCTCGCACAACCTGCAATTTATATTGCTCATGCTTCACTGCACTTGGATTTTCATTAAAGCTCTTCTATATATTTTAAGTCGTGCTAACGCAAGCCTTTTATTTATAGACTCGTTTAGAGTGTTCGCCTGTCTGTTCGAATACATGGAAAATTATGTTTTTTTTTATACAACGTCTGGAGGAATACAAGCATACGGCCTACCTAATGAAAAGCGGTTACTATAGCCTATCCACGCTTGCAATATATTAAGTATCACTCGCTCAATGCCATCTCTGCTGCTGCCACAGTAACTTCTTAGAAGTTTACTCGTGACCTCACTTCACACTGCAACACGACAATTCTCCAGGGCTGTGGTTTTTTGTGAGGTGGTGGTACTTCCCTAGATGTGCTACTTTGATGCACCCTACTTGTTTTGTAAATACCCAGAACAACACCAACAGTCACGTTCATGCACACGATATGTTTGTCCTGTGTGGGCATCGAACCCACCCACTGTTACAGACCACTGCGCCACCGAGCTCGTCAATTTTTTTTTTTAATTTCCTGTAATAAATTATAAAGCAGTTGTTGGGAACCCTTGCATACTTCCTCAAATCGGTTCGTACAGTGATATGTGTACAACTGTACTACTATATATTATATGAGTAGATGATTTGAATGAAAAAAATTGCCTTGGGTATTTAATTTTATTTCCCCAACTGAGAAAATTACGAACGCGGTAAAACACAAAAAATTACTAAGTTTTCCTTGCGTACAATATATTTTTTACGCCACTACTACGTAACGTATGTTACGTAAACTATTAAGAACTAAACGTCCTGTGGGTCGTAGTTTACGAAAGCGTACCAACATCATTTTTCTAAAGATAAAAATTATATATTTGCAATTGGGCCCCCGCGGGCTCTTAGACAAGTCTTACATTTTTTTTAATATAACCTTATTGTATCGTATTCAATTCTCCTATGCTACTAATGAGTCGATGGGACGAAGGTGATGAACTCTCATGAGTGACCTTACGGTCAGTGGTACAGGTTACGTCGGACTCGTATTGACTAAACACCACCTAGGGTTGGCCTTTAGTCGGAAAGCCTTTATATACATAGCTTGTAACTAACAAGCACTTTCATGACGTCCCTATAACTTTTAATTAAGACAGTTATTGGAAACCATTTTTCTGAAATAGGCTCTAATTGTTTTTCTATCTAGTACTTCACGCCAAATCCCTTACAGGGTAGGCAGAGAGAACCGAGCGCCATATGACTCCGTCCTTACACATCTTACTCGCTTCTTAACATACATAGCTCTTCTCTTGGGCGCTCGCTGATTTTAGGGCTCAGGATAAAACACAATCAATTTGGTCAATAGAAATAATGTAGGAAGAAAGAATTACGAGTACGAAACAGTTAAGGCGACAATTACGGTGTAGTTGTCGTCTTTTGTGTTTCGTAATTGTTTCTTCTGCGGTGTAATTGTTGTGTTATCTGTTTCGTAATTGTTTTTCCTACATTATTTCTACATGTCCGAACCAACGGAGCATGCCTCTTTTTATTTTTAATACCGACACTTTTTTTTCTAACATCATCATTGCGATCGATTTACAATCGTTACGCCACAAATTTTTCGCATCGATCGCCATATTTTATTTTCCTTGAGGAATGCTAATTCTTTTCTGTGATATCGTAACAAAATTTAATCTAAGCGAACTTTTGTAACTACCCTAGCTTATGTCCAAGTTCCGTAATAAGAAAAAAATATGTTGCTGTGTTTGGGTTATATTATGTCCCTAGGTATATATTTTTCTTTTTATGTATTGAACAGACTATGCGTAACATTATTTTGAAGGAACCGAGCGCTACGTGACTCGGTTTTTAAAAACTTCACTTGCTTTTTTTAATTAATAGCTTTTACACGCCGATTTCTAAGGCCAGAAACCCTAGAAAATAGTTCTTCACCTTCTGATAAAACAGCCAATTTGGTCGTGATGAGTGTTGGTCTTCCTCGCCTGCTACATTCTACTACTCCGCGATGTACATTCTGTGTACTAAGTATCGGGAATTTGTCAATAAAACAAAAAATACAAATTATTCATCTAAATTTATTTTATCGCCTTCAAAGTAGGCCCCATCGCTTGCAATACAACATCTCCACCGCTTCACCCAGTCTTCCATACATTTTTCATAGGCTATTTGCGGTATGGCCTTTAGCTCATTCAGCGAATTTTCTTTTATGGCTTCTATCGACTCAAAACGTTTTCCTCGAAGTGGTAATTTTAACTTGGGAAATAAAAAAAAGTCAGACGGAGCCATATCAGGTGAATACGGTGCTTGGTCGAGAACTTTTGTTGAATTTTTCGCTAAAAACTCTTTCACTATAATGGCTGTGTGTGATGGTGCATTATCATGGTGCAGCATCCATGAGTTGTGTTGCCACAAATCTGGACGTTTTCGGCGGATACTCTCACGCAAACGCTTCATGACGCCTAAATAATATTCTTTATTCACTGTTTCTCCCTCTGGAAGGAATTCGGAGTGAACCACACCACGGTAGTCAAAAAAAACTGTCAGCATCACCTTGATTTTGGAGCGACTTTGCCGCGGTTTTTTGGGTTTCGGCTCGTTTTCGAGACGCCATTCTGAAGACTGTTGGCTTGTTTGCATGTCGTACTCATAAACCCATGTCTCGTCGCCAGTTATTATACGTTTCATAAAGGTCGGATCCGTAGAAGCTCGGGAAACCATGTCTTCAGCGACATGCTTTCGCTGCGCTTTTTGAACAAAATTGAGCTCTTTTGGAACTAGTGGAGCGGCGACGCGTTTCATGCCTAAAATGTCAATGAGAATGTTGTGGACGGACTTAAAAGATATGTTCACCTCACTAGCCAACTCTCTCAGACTCATACGTCGATTTTCGAGCACTAGCTTCTTGATTCTGTCGATGTTTTCTCTGGTCGTAGCGGTTGAAGGTCTACCAGAACGAGGCAAGTCTACTACTACTTCTCGGCCTTCTTTAAAAGCCTTATACCATTCATAAGCCCTTGTTTTCGATATACACGATTCGCCGTAGGTATTTCGCAACATTTTTAGTGATTCACCACATGAAATATCATTTGAAACACAAAATTTAAGGCACACTCTTTGTTCAACAATATTTTCCATTGTAAAAATCGCCGAGGACTCAAAACTATGACCAACAAAAAGTGTAGTTTAAAACAAATTAAATGACAGATCCCGCTCAAATTTTGCGCGCTAAATCAGTACAGTGCTACCAACATGCAGTAAAAAAATTAGAACGACCTCTTTTACGCGGGTCTTTTTATTGACATATTCCCGATACTTTTTACACAGAGTAGTATTAATACTTCGTCTGTCTTTCCTCCTGCATTAATTCTACGTGTGTGAACCAAAAAAATTCTTATCTTAACTCCTATGTTCTCTTTAAGACCAACTCTATTTCTTACAGGGTAAACGAATTTTATATTATACATAAAACGCATTTTCTTGAAAACCAAATACAATTGTCATAAAGTATACAAAATTACTATAGCAATTTTACTTGTTCCATAATAATTATTGTGCAATTACTTCTTAGACGAACTACTTTATATGTATATTACCTACTTATTGAGGAGCTCGGTGGTGGAATAGCTAGTGATGGCTATTTTAGGACCAAAGCTTGTGCATTCGATACCCAAACAAGGCAAATATTTGTATGCTTGAATATGGCTGTTTGTTTGGATAAGTATGTATTCACAAAAAAAGTATTTATCTACGTATGTTAATCAGTTGTATATTGCCCATGGTACAGGCTTTACTTGATTTAGGACTAAATATTGCTGTGTAATTTGTCCGACAGTATTTATTTATTTAATACGTAACGCTTGTAGACCGTATTCGCAATGATGATGTTAGAAACAGAGTTGATCTGAAAGAGCGTCGGTGTTAAAATAGGAAGAGGCTTGCTGCGTTGGTTCAGACATGTAGAAAGAATGCAGGATGAAAGAATGACGAAGCAGATATGCAATGCAAAAGTGGAAGGATGTAGGAGCCGAGGAAGGCCAAGACTTACCTACCATGATCAAATTGGTTGTGTTCTATCAGAAGGTGATATCAGGAGCCCTAGAAACCGTGCATGAGAAGAGCAAATAATGTTAAAAAAGCGAGTGACGTATGGTAGGATCGAGTCCCGTGGCGCTCGGTTCTCTGTCTACCCCGCAAAAGATTTGACGTATACTAGACACTAGGCAACTAGAGTACTGAGTCAAAATCTTTTTATTCCGTAAAAATGGCTACATTTGTTTGGAATCGTCACAATTTTTTTCCCTACCGTGCAGTTCATGACTAGGTGAGCACTGATAAAAATACTGCCAAAAAACTCAGGCATTCCTCTTTTGGTATCCAAACAAATTTACATATTTTATTAATTACATTATAATTGGATCGACTCACTCCCAGGCATTTTTATCATTAATATAGTCAGATACTTTATAATATGCCCTGCTACACAATTTGGCTTTAACAGTAGTTTTAAATTTGTTTATTGACAATTCTCTTATATTGCTGGGAAGTTTGTTATAGAACCGTATATATTGCCCCATAAAAAAAATACTTATTTTGTGGAGACGGCTTGCATGTAACACAAGATTACGCTTATATCTAGTATTTATGCTATGAGTATCACTCTTTTTACAAAATGAGTCTATATTAGAGACTAGAGTACTAGGTATTTTCGATAAATCTCGTCAAACGAAGCAAAACTTGTCTACTGTACTGAATGAAAAAATACATACGCCTAGTCTATAATTTATTTGTATAATACATAGTTGTTTTTTACACAATTAAATTATAGACTAGGCGATCAGACATGTTTATGCACACATTTTTTTGTGTTCTGTGCGAATAGTACGACTATTTGTCTATAGTCTAATAATAGTGCGACTATTAATGTTAAAATACCTTCTGAACACCTGGGCTAAATTAAAGAAATAATAATAGCTACATTTTAAGTGAGTGCACCCATTTAAGTATGTAGTTTAAAAACTAGTTTATTACTAATCTGTGCTTTAAACAGCTAACGATCATAAATTAAACAATATTAGAATTAATGATAATAAAATGCTAAATACTCTACATCTAGGCCTCGTTATTGAGATCGCAGAACAACACTAGTTATTATTAGGTATTATATCATATTAGGTTCAAACTGTGCCAGAGTGCTAGTTGATTATGAAATTGCCCCACATAAAGTTTGGCTGTGGGTGTGACAGCTAATTATAAATGTTGGCCAGCACTGCTCCTGCTAATTTGGCTGGAGTAAAAATATATGACCCTTTTTATATATAATTTCTATTGAGTAGAGAACTTGAGTGCTGAATGATTTTGACGAGCACGGTGGCTCAGTCAAGAAAGACGCGACTTTGACACCAACGCTCGTGGGTTCGATTCCCACACAAGGCAAACATATGTGTGCATGAACACGTCTGTTTGTCTTGGTCTGGATGTGAGTTGCTGTGTAAGTAGCAAAGGAGGCATCGCGCGAGTGATACTTAATATATCGCAAGCGTTAATAGGCTACGGTACCCGCTTTACATCAGGTGGGCCGTATGCTTGTATGCCTCCCGACGTAGTATAAAAAATGTATGTAAGTCTTAATGTATGTAAGAAGTCCTAATAGATTTTTTTATGTTAAAGCTAAATGCAGTAATGCTCATGAAGTTTTTTGGAGGAATCAGCGAGCTTGCATGGGAAGAGCTGCTATATATAATAAATGTTATAGAAGCGCATGACTAGTGTAAAGACCGTGTCTTATAGTGTTCGGTTCTCTCTGCATACTCCGCAAGAGACCTGGCGCGAAGATATATTCGTACATACATGTATGAAGTTTTCATTTTATAAATAAAATTGTGGAACCTTCATTGAAGACCTATCTAGAACCAGATTACAGATCGATTTGTATAAGATTCCACTCCCGAACTATTTTATAGTGCGAGCAAATCTGTTCTCTATCTATCAATATCTTCACGTCGTATCACTTACAGGGTAGGCAGAGAGAACTGAGCCCTAAATGACTCTGTCCTTGCACCTCAGTACCTCTATCTTATGCTTCTATAATATTTATAGCTCTTTTCATGCACGCTCGCCGATAGCTAGGGCTCCTGATATCTGTTGTAATCGTAAATTTGCTTTGTCTGCATGGATTTAATATGCAAATAGATAATATTGATCGATTGAAGTACGAGTGTGTACGTCCATCCAGTGAAAAATATTTTTGACCCGCTGAGTGCCGGGCGATTTGATCAAACCTTGCGCGTTACGGCAACAAGTATATAACGGTATTTGACGGGTAAAGTAGATCTCACAAAATTTACTCCTTCTTAGCGTTATCCCGTTTCCTAATCTAAGCAACCTAAGGATTTGGAGAAGATACTGTTTTCTACATGGAGCGATTACCGTCAGACCTCAGGAACCCAGAGGGAAAACCAGATCATTCTTAGGTAAGGTTGTACGTCTTTCTTGAATGCGTGCGTTTTCTCACGATGTTTTTCCTTCACCGCAATCTACATAAATCCGAAAACACAAATTTAGTGGTATATGCCGAGATTCGAACCGGGGACCTATTGACCACTAGGCCGGTTCTTTATCCACTGGATGAGCACATCCGTAGCAAAACTAGATTTATCGACGTGGCTCTAAGGATGAGCAAGCTGAAGTGGCAGTGGGCAGACCAGATAGCTCGGAAAACGATGCAGAAAATTTCTCGAATGGCGGCCACGAACCGGAAAATGCAGCGTAGGACGGCCCCTTACACGATGGACCGACAATCTTGTGAAGATCGCAGGGAGCCGATGGATGCAAGAGGCACAGGACCGGTCGCTGTGGAAATCTTAAGGGGGAGGCCTATGTTCAGCAGTGGACGCCCTTTGGCTGAACCCTTCCTTCCTTTGTGTATTTGAACAATATATACTAAGTATAGGCCACAAGAAAAGAAAACGATTACTCACAAATTCGGCTTGCGTTTTAGTTTATTGTGTTTAAACTGATTATATCTAGCTGTGCCCGCGACTTCGTCCGCGTGGAATTTAACAAAAAGTTATTGTTCAGTTCGTAGAGTTTAACTTATTAATAAGCAGAGTAAAATAGCGAACAGCAAAATAATAATAGATATGTACTATGTACTTAGTCTGCGCGGAATAGTTATTTTTTATTATTTATTTATATTAATAAAAATAAATAAAATTTCAAAATAAAAATATCCTAAGTTACTCCTTATTACATCAGCTATCTGCCAGTGAAAGTCCCGTTAAAATCGGTCCAGCCGTTTCAGAGATTAGAACAAACAGACAGACAGACAAAAATTGTAAAATTATTCATTTTTGTATATGTACAGTGTATACATCCATATACACTTAGTAAAAAGCGGTTATTTTAATATTACAAACTGACACTCCAATTTTATTTATCTGTATAGATTTCATTTTATGCTTATGAGGGAGCTAAGTCACATACAATCTAGCACGGTCTTTTCTTAATGTCATATATTTTATGGTTTCTTGGAATTATATGAGTGATACATACATGATCATGTGTAATGTTATTCAGTACCCACTAAGGTAGGCAATACTATATAATATAAATGGAATAAACTTTATTATCATAATAACGGAGGTAACACAGTATAAAAGATTTCTTACGAGTACTAAAACATACATATTACGCAGCAAGTCGGTCTGGTTGGTAAACGCAATGTTTCGAAGGTAATTTTAAGGTAACGAATCGGTATATAAGTAGAGTTAACAAAGTAGACTTTTTTTAAGTTAATGTTCTTATCTTTCAAAGAAATTAGAAAGGAAGAAGTAAAAAATGAGCAGTTAAAGAACGCAGTACCTCTGTATCGTCAAGACAGAGGAGTCGGGAGTCAACGTAAGAATGAAGTTACTTAATGCATTAACTTGAAATCAGCAAATTAAGACTCACGGTTAGTATAGGCACAACAACCTATACTAACCGTGAGTCTGACAAGTCGCGACACTACCCGTCTGTAGAATCAGCACTTTATTATAATGCTTTATGCTATTTTTCAGCTTTTTATGAATTGTGTTCATATAAAATTTATCATCTACAATAAAAAAAGAATAGGAAGCACATGTCTCGTTATTTTTAATAAGCAAATTGCACACGATCACAAAGTCGTTTATAAATTTCATAAAAAGTTTCACAGAACGATAAACCCTAATTAACCCTTTTAAATAGTAAAGTAACAAAATGGATTCTTTATCTCTGTTTCCTTATCTCTGTTTCCTTTATTACTCAACCTGTCATATGAACTCAATTTAACAGTCTTATTCCGTCCTGCCTTTCCCCCCATTTTAATGTTTATTTTCAATACATTCTTAGCTGGCGTTTCCTACTTGCAAAATTTCAACTTCACAGGTCAAGTTATTTTAGAGATTTTGTGTTTAGTGACTGAGATGACCTTTCGCCATTATATATATACATATTGCATTAACGCGGGTACTAAATACGTATGCCAAATATCGCTATAATCTCTCAACTGTTATCTAAAAATCGATTGCATTATTTGAAACAAAGATACGGAATAAAGATAAATAAAACCGTTTAAAAATACAGACGACGTTGTATTAATAACGTCGTCTGTATTTTTAAACAGCGTCATCTTTGGACGGTCCGATTCCTTTGTGTTTCAAAAATATTTCTGAATCTTTCACATTATTTTCGTAAACCAAAATGTATTTTTTTTTGATAAAATAATATAGTCGGCTAAAAGGTATGGAATACGAAAGTAATGCAATTTCCCCTACACAATTTACGAGTATGTATCCGTTGGATATAGTCGCATAGCATGTATTCGATCCATCCTAAGGCATTTTTTGTCCATGGTCCTATGCGAGTCGACACTTTTGGCAATGATTTTCATTACAATTTTACTTACAATAATGCGTGCATAATGTTTTTGCATCTTTGTTTAATACATATAGACAAAGACAAAACAATTCAGTACACTTTCCTCTTCTGTTTGTGCCAATTGATTTTGTTTTGGTTTGTAGTTATTGACGCGCTGTATCGAGTTGTAGACATAAAGTCTAACTCCATACATTTGACAGATCGGCGTAAAGCGAACTGAAGTTAGCACGGATAGTGTTAGCAAAATGTAATTAAAGTTATTATTATAAAGTTATTGATTTGAATACATAGCAGAAAAAAGTAGAAAATATCCATCAATGGAGCGAATATTGGTATATAATGGATATATATATATATATATAAATAGTTAAGTTAAATAAACTGTTAGGTACCTTTTTCCTTCTCTATTCGTCAACCTCTTTTTTTTTTTCTTATTAAGTAGCTATTGATGAGCTAGTGAATAAAGAGTTTGGAAGAAGTAGAAAAAGAAATTGCTAACGTGCAAATTCATACAGGTTTTCCTTAAATTACAATTATATAATTATATTTTATAATTATGAAAACAATTGTCCGGTAATATTATGAGGCATACATTCACATTTCAAGGGCCACCGAAATGCGCGTGCGCTTCGAGTGTATTTACCTTGCATTACATGATTTATGTATATTTTATTGTTTACCTGGTCAATTATGCCAGTGAATTTAATAGTTTCCTAATTTAATTGTGTTAAATGTATTACATATCCACGCGTATGATATTTACTTATATCGCTGATAAGGAAATGATAAGGATTTATATTTTTTGTTAAATAACGTCGGAATGCATACAAGTGTACGGGCCGTGACCTAGCATACGACATGCTTGTCGTACAACGAGCATCGCTAGCACGTTGTCACTATCGCTACTAGCATAGCAACTCTTCTAGAAGGTCAACACAGATAACTTCACTCGCGCAGGAACACAAAATACCTTCCAGGGAGTTTGAGCTTTTCTGTGAGGTGGAGGCACCTGCCCAATTAGGCTGCTTTAATGCCCTCTACCTTTCTTTCAGTCACGTTTATCAATTAGGAGGTTGCACACACAAAATATATTAATATATTTAATTTTATTTATTTAATTTTTGTATAGTACAGAGCTCTTACATAATGGACCTTCTTACATGCAGACGTAATAAAGAAACTGCTGGAATAATATTATGATTATAACAAGTACAAAAAAATAAACATACATGACTGTTTGCCTTGGTCCCCCAGGTATTTTTTAAGAGAGATAGGGTGCATTAAAGCAGCCCGTCTGGGGAAGTACTTCCATCTCATAGAAAACCGCTGCAAATAATAACTCCCTAGAGAGTTGTTGTGTTCCTGTGAGTGAGTATAGTCACCAGTAAGCTCCTAAGAAGTTGTTGTGTTAGCAACGTTCATAGACTACAGTAACCGTTTATTTAGTGTCAAAGATGTAAAAATAGTGTAATATGGTTATCTAATAAGACTTCGCCGAAAGAGAAGTAATGCTTAGCTATATGTGTTAGTACTAGTTACTGCTCATGGTTACAACTTTCAAGTTTTACATTTTACTTATACATTTCCGGGTTAAAAAGTAGGTCGAGGTATAAGCAATTATCATGTAATACAACTAATCTATTGCGAGTATTCATAGGCTACGGTACATCGGCTTTACATTACGTGGCCCGCATGCTGGTATGCCTCCCGACGTTGTTTAAAAAAAATGTTAAAATTCATTAAAATCTGTTCAATAGGTTATGTATGATGTGTGCACAATGGATAGACAGACAATAGTGACTTTTAATTCGGTAATAGTCTAGTCCAGTTCAGATATTATTTAAAAAATATATGTTCCATGTTCAAACTCGACCCTGTTTCAAAGAAGAAGAAGCCTCCGTTGTATCTTCATTTTACAGAAGACCGCAGCGATCAATTCCCTGGAGGTAGTGTCCCTGTGAGAGAATGAAGCCGCCAGAAAATTTATTAGAGTTTCTTACGTTAGAAGCGAGAGCGAAGCGCGAGCGTCCTTGTTTCTTGTGTTACAAGCGTCATGGGCAACAATTATCGTTTCACTTCAGACCCTCAATATGCATATGTGCCACGTAAATTTTGATAAAGCTTATAATTTAATCCTTGTGTAAAACTGATGTAAATTACCGTTACCTTGGCTTATTTTGAGCCATATACTAAAAGTCTAATTATTATTTACAACATTAGAGCATAAGGACCTCAGAAATTGGGAAGAATTGTCAATGCCACATGACAAAACTAGAATATGTTTTCATGAAATGTTCAAAATCGTTTCATAACGAGGATACTCACAAATTTCCGGGAAGTTTAATACTGGCAATTAACTTTTGTGTATTGTTTAACCAAAATTTGCAAACCAAAAGTGGCAAAGATTGCACATGTGTCTGACACTGACCCAGCTGGCTAACGAGACGCGCCGGCACCGCCAGTTGTTTGGGCTGCCTCGTACCGGTCGCGCGCGCAGCTCTCGCGAATATTTGAATGGAAACAAACTCGCAACTTTGAATACTTGCTAGTGGTGTAATTACCGCGATTTTTCCTTCTATGCCCTTTTAATCCAACAATTGTATAGCTTCGTCTCGAATTTACCATTTCTTCGTTCTTTGTGCATTGCTTGGGTCATGCGAAGAAGCGTCGGATTTTCGAGATGTTTATCGCAATAAAGAATTCTTTAACCCTTTATCGTTAGCCAACGTTTTAAACGATACAAGCCATTATTGTTTCGCATTCTAGAAGGATTATCTTGTGATACCGCGTCGTTTATCTGTACCGTAAAATAAATATTACTCGTATCTGTATTATCTTCTCGATTGTCCTTGATATAATCATCGACCGATACTTTTGCAACGGAAGCGTATTTGTGTGGTTTTATAAGAGCGCTTTCATATTTCACACATGATTCATTAAATAATTTTTGGTAAATGAGACGGGAATACATTTTCTTTTTCAGTTTCTTTAGAATTTTGTCATGTTATCGTAGTTTTCGTTTGAGATCTATGAAAATAAAGTCACTAAAGTATTTTAGAAATGACTCGAAAGTTTGTAGACAGCTTTTATTGCATATAATGTTAGCTGATCTTTGATGTATATTTGAAAATGCTTGTACTTTGATCAGTTCAATAAAAATAATTTAACAACTGTCGTAAACAAAAGTAGCTTTGCTTTTTGTATGATCAAATATTATTAGATCCGTGGTGTCCATTGTTTAATGTTATAGTATACATTGTACTTTCACATGTCACACACATCCATTTCCTTTTATATTCGAACAATAATTAAACGTGTTTATATATTTGGTGTTGATATTGGGAACGTAAGAATTCGGGTCACATTTTCTAGTCTAGTGTACAATTTGTATTCAGCGTAAGCAACTTCAATTTATTGCTTGTTCAGTCCTTATTGTTGACATCATTCTTTATTGATATTTATTGGGTCGTACTAAACAATCATTTACTTACTTAATCTTTGAGGCACTGCTATTGAGATTTTAAGTACTTATCAATGTCATTCTACGTCTATTACTTACTATACTTATATACGGTATGTACATCGTATTAGGTTGTACTGACTGTTTAAATTCTTTGTTACGAATTCTAAAATCAAATTAGTTATGTTCATTTGATTACATTGTTAAAATTTAAACATCATTTTTTGTCGTGTTCATCATTAGTTCGATCAAGGTGACATATTTGGTGTTCGGCCGTATGTTATTATATTGAAGAGTGAACATAAATAACCTGTCGAGGAAAATAACGCAGTGTTTAATTCGCGTAGAATTTAATTGTAATAAAATTATAATATTATAACCCAATAGACCGGTTGATCTAGTAAGTATTGCAAAACATTCGGTGACCCATAGTATTAGTTTGTGTTACATTACGTCTAAACATATCATCTTTGTCAGCACACACGCGTTGAAGGGAATTCCAGTTTTGAATCGGTATGTGATGTGGGCGTTAATTTGTCTTGTATTATTTTAATAGTCATTGGCTTCTAAAACATAATTACGTTTTCCTATTTGTCCTCGTTGTTTCGTCATAGTATATATTTAGTTCGTATTGCGACTATTTTTTTTATACTAGTGTTCTACAATCTTTATTACGTCCTTGTTACAAAATATTAATCTACTTACACGCTATTTATAATTATGAGATCAAAGTCAAAAACGAATGTAATAAATTTGTTATGATGAACAATTATTTTGTCATTTTTGAATTATGATTATTTATTGTGTGTGGCGATTTTTAAAACGAATGCTAATATCGAGACAAACTTACGATCTTGAACTATAAAATTGCCGGTGTCAATATGAGATGTGTCATATTGTTGCTACTGACTGACCAACGATGTTTACACACAATCTAGGACCTTTGCGCGCATGAGTCATTTAACATGTCCGCAGGCGGATGATAATGACGACTGATCAGCATGATCCCTCAGTACACGTTTGTGTTTTGATTGGTACACTCGCTTGCGCGGATAATTGTATTCTTTTTTGTGGATTTCGAGTTGTTGCCTATAATTGTCGGATAAATTTCAGCGGCGATGATTGGTCACGCTCTCTATGTTTTATTCATAACCGATTGATTACACACAGCACATCGCGATCGTGTGATTGTTAACAGTGCAATAGCATTTATTGCTCAATTAGCTCTCAATTATAAATGGAGCGCAAAGTTTTCAAGGATTGCTAGTGGAGTATACACTACATCCTCAATTTGTTCTAGTCAGTGATGTGATTGGACATATACAAAATGTTTTACGAAGTGATTATTGGTTTCGGGGTGCTACTTTATTTATTTTGGAAATATATACTTCAACCACGAGATTCACATGCAGATTGTAAGGAGCCATCTCAATTAGATACCAAGGAAAAAGAAGCTTTTATCTCTAATATCGAAAAGTCAGAAAGCCATGTGCTGAAAAAAAATCTACAACAGAAATCGCCTGAGATTAAACAAGAATTATTATTTAATGATAGTAACAATAAGCAAACAGTACCTGGTTTAGATTTTTCCGAACATAAAGACATTATTACGCCAAGTACATTACTACAACAAAGAAAAGAAAAGGATTATAATAATAAGTCTACAAAATTCAGAGATAACAATTTTATCGTTAACTCCAAATTTCAAGAAGAAATCTTAAACGATATATGTAATAGAGATATTAAAACATTTAATGAAGATGATTACGAGAGGAACACAACATCGAATATATTTTTAGAACAAAGAAAGGAAAAGGTACTTAATGAAAAACTTGGCAAGCGAGAAAGCCCGCCAAAAGAAAGATTAGCCGAATTCCTCGAGAAGTCTATTTTAAGCAATGACAAAATACAGTCAATTATTCAGAACCTTTCATTGGACAAGTCAGATGAACTAATAGCAGAGGAATCTGACTTGTTAGATTACGAAGTGCAACCAATACACTGTGAAAGAAATGTGAGTGAAAACGCTGCAAAATTGCAAGGTTCAGTAAACCAATTCGGAAACAAAGCTTATAGCTTAGCAGAAGTACCAGTAATTGAGGCCGAGTCCGAAGTAAATAAACCTCTACTGACTCGAATACAGAAACAATCTGGATTCCCGATTGGTCTTAATTTTGGATCAGTGATTGGTGAATTAAAAAGCAAAACAAAGAATGGTGGCCTGAAACCGGTGTTTAAGAAGTTCGATACAGATACTTTGGACAGCAGCCAGGCACGTACATTTCAAATATTTTTATAACATAACTGTATATTTAGAGCTTCAAAATATGAAGCATTAAGTATTGTAATTTTTCAATAGGTCAGGTAGGCAATCATTGTTGATCTAAGTTTTAGTAAATTTAATTACGTTTTTTACATGAATGACTAATAAGGAGGGTAATGTTTTTCGAGAGTATGTTTGTACGTCTATAGCTTAAATTTAAGGTGTGAGATGTCGTAAGATTCATCTTTATCCCAGGAGAATTATGAGCTATGCGACTTGCGTATAAAATGGATATGGTGTACGTGAACTGCCTAACGTCCCGGAGTAGGGTGTTTAAATTTCTGAATTATCCACTTGTTAAAAAATTATTTTAACTTTCTGACACCTCGGTATATTTATGAAAACATTGTGAAAATTCGAAAAGCAGAACTTAATTACATTCGCTTGCTAAAACCAGGGAGTTTTTTGTATCCGATTTTGTATTAAATTGCTGTAATAAATAGTAATATGTACTTGTCTGAAAGTGAACATACGTTCAAGGAGTATAGCAAAATACTTCTCGTAAAAAGGCCTTTTAATTCAATTTATGACTAACTAACAAACAAAGTTGTCTGGAAATTAATCACCACAGGCAACCAAGTCATATCGTAAAATCTCTATTTTACATCATTTATTTATTGTAAACTAATTGTGAATTGATAAAAGAGACCTATATGAGCATTGTTTCTTTCGGTATATCTCTATCGCTAATATTCATTTCACATATGCCAATAGATTCAAAAAATATATGAAAGCTACGAAGAATGAATAACAAATAAGTAAAGCAAGATTTAAAAAATATGTAAGATGCATCTAGTTTCACACTTTATTTTATTTAATGCCATTAAATACTATATTAATAGTACTCGTATATATAGTTAAGAACTAAACACCGTTACTTCGTTCGCGCGTATCACTGTATCCCATGGCTTTTTCTTATTTTCTTACTTTTTCCTCGGCTTCTAAAGTACCGTATCGTGATGTTGAATAGTCTATAACCTCGTGCTATCAAATGCCAAAAGATTTTTCAAATTCAACCGGTAATTCTAGAGATTAACAAACTCTTCCGCTTTATATATTAATATAGATGTGTTAATTCATAATCCTACTTTTACATATTTATGCAAATGTGATTCTGCTATATAAACGATAAAAATGATCAATTTTCTCAAGTTCATGACTTGTGCTCTCCATTCAGGCTTTCCGTATTATTGATTCACCGTTTCATTCGTTTATTGTAAGCATATCAAGGCTCGAACTATTAACGCTTACAATCAAAACGAGCTTGTTGAGTATTCAATTGCCTCGTGGGTTAAGTGTTAATAATGTGTTGTTAGAAGGCAGTTTATTTGCTAATCGGTCGTTCTTTAAAGCACCAGATTATGCATCCTGACTTTCTTATTTGCATTAGGATTGAATTTCCCCAGTAAGAGGTCGTACTTTTTAGACTCTCTGACACGACTACGATTTATTTATAGTGAAAGTTTTGTTAGACTTATTTCTGAATATCCAACCAAGGTAAACGAAGTTGTGTATTTTGAAATTATTAGTAAATGTCTGTGGTTGACAGACACTCACTACAATTTTTTTTCAAATAGTGCACACCGCCAAAACAGAAATATTTGATGAAACATTTTTATTGAGATTTATAGTTTAAGTGAAAAGCCTCAACGTGAACGGATTTGGATGAAATTTCACACAGGAACATATCCCGGTGATATGTTCCTGTGTGATGATCCCTTCGCGAAGGCTCTGCTTTACCCTTTAGATTCTCCGCTATTAGTCAACTTTATGTGGGTTTCTCCCGAGTTTCGAGTACTCAAAATTTGCATGTGCTCGCCGAAATTAATCGGTGTTATAATATCATCTGCAGAAGCATAATGTAATTGAAATTTGAAGTTGCTTAGGATTATGACATCCACTACGATTATCGAATTAATGACTGATCGGATTTGATTTTTTATTCCGGCATCATTTATAGCTCCTGCGGGATAGCTATTTTTGTATAGAGATTGTTTATGTGACGCATAAATTGATAAATTTAAATATATCTCACTTTTATTCCGGGCAAATGCGCGGCTCATATTCATGAACAGACCTAGAGCGTAGAGAAACATAGAATTCATAGACTCATGAAGTCCAAATGTCTTAGAGGGGTTCGTACTATTATGAATGTAAAAGTGTATTTATTTGTCGGTTAGTCCTATTTTTTCAAATCAAAACGTAGCGACGGATTGATGTGTTTTTTTTATATGGAGATTTATTTTGTATGGAGACCCGACAGTGACTTAGGCTACTTTTACTGCGGCAAAATATCTTACTTCCACCGGAAAACACGTTTTACTTCCCTTTGACCACGCGGGCGAAGCCAACTTGTATGTACATAAATCCAAAAACACGAATTTAGTGGTACATGCCAGGATTCGAACCGGAGACTAGCAGGTCAATAGGCCGGTTCTATATCCACTGGGCTATCACTGCTCCATATTAGTCACTCTATATTATACAATTATTGCTATATTTAAAAAAAAAATTGAGATACAATTATTAGGTCGAGATTTGATTCTATACATTTCATTACATAGATACAACCTTCAACCTTCATCATCAGACCAACATTGCCATTTGAACAACACTCACTTGCCAAATTTTGTGACGTTAGAGCAATTGGGTGTGATGGCCAATGATAGAGCTATTTTATGCCTATTAAATATTGGTGGCGTGAACAAGTGTGTTGAGAGTTTAACAATGATTCCTTTAACTAAATGACTTGTAGCTCGATTCCCACACTGGACAAATATTTGTGTGTATGAACATTTATATTTTTCTCAGTGTGGGGGTTTTAATAAAGGTAGGGAACATCAAAATAGCCCAGCTGGGGAATTACCTCCATCTTCTCGGATTGTTGTTCTATACCGACTAAATGAGGTTACCAGTAGGCTCATAAGCTACTCTAACTATTTTATAGCAGGTGGTCCGCATGCTTGTACGCCTGCCGACGCTGTATAAAAAAAAAGACTGATATTAATAGCAATAATTCTGACAAATAATTGTTCCATTGACACTTTTTAATATATTGAAAAAAGAGCTGAGTACTTTTTCATTTCTCAATTACTACATCTTCAATAAACTATATTAATAATTAGAAAATACTATTAATCTATAGAACAAGATTATTTTCTCTTTTGAACTACGAACTCTTCTGTCCGAAAAACTATATCAAAAGTTACTATTGTAGGTACGGGAAACGAGACTTACCGCGATTTGTTTTTATATTTTCCCAATATTTCGGCGACGTTGTAGACACCATGTTCACGGGATGACTGGAGAGGGCGAGTAGTTATGTTAAGGGCAAACATATCTGTCTACCCTTATTCTGCGTTGCTTATTACTCGGATTCTTACACACTATACTCACGGTGTCCTGTTGGAGATTGCTATTCGAAGCCCACACATAACATTTGCTTAACTCGACCACTGGATTCCACGTTCCCGACTACTTGATACCGTCTTGAATTGAAATTACGATGCTTTCTTTATTTCAATCGCTTCCCTGACTAGTCGTAAAAACATATAGCTGTATGGCTCGTACCTGCAATAGTAAATGTAAACAACCATGGAAGTTTAAAATTATGTATATCATAAGCTAATTTTTTAAGAGGTTACTTATAATGTCGTCACTTTATCGTTGAAATAAAATACCTACTTTTTCATTTAGCCTTCATATAACATGCTGGCGCTGCGGGTGGTGCGATAGCAACCAGTATATACCGTCAACTATAGTTACAGGAAACGTCTCGAGTTATACAATATCTTTAACGAGCTCAATAGCCCGTGATGTGCCACCTACCTCACAACAAATAATGTGTTAGTGTAAAAATCATTTATTGCGTATGTGATGTTTGCGCTTCTGAACTCACACTCTGTATGAAAATCATCGTTATCTTTTGCATAGTATTATGCCACAATGACTCGTGTAATAAATCTTCAAGTGTGTCATATTGATATTGGTCAATGTGAACATAGTATAAAACTCTTTTATTGCGTAATCACTTGGAATATTTTGATGTCTTTGTGGTTGTCCCTAATTCCGTTCAGAGACGAGCTGTGAGAAATGTCGCCTAAGCTAGCATTTTGTATTGAACCCTAAGTTTAAGGATACTGCCTTCCTCTGTGTGTTTTATCGATTGTATAAAGGGTTTGTGTTCAGAGGAATTCGTTATTTGCCCACTGATTTTTCTGTAACCGCACTGCATCTAAAAATTTGGTGCATTGAAACCAAAAAGTGACTACATGCAACAGCATTAGGTGAAGGGGTTAAGGGCGTGAAAAGGTTTTTATATGGCAACACAAGGGTGAACCTCGCCTCTCGTGTCGCAACTGTCCATAGGCTACGCAGTTATTGCTTACCATGAAGCAAACGTACACTTGTTTGTCACCTTAGTGGTATAAAAAAATGTTTGTTTGTTTTAAAGAGTGTTTGTACCAAGTTTCAAGATGATATATACAGTGGAATACGATTTTTTATACAAATTTTTACACCCCTTTTCACTCCATTCCCCTAATGGAGTGAAAAGGGGTGGAATTTCTGAAAACCCTTTCTTAGCGAATACCAATACTTCACAAAGAACACACCCTCCAAATATCATGTCTGTAGACCCGGCGGTTTAGGCTGTGCGTTGATATTGAATTGAATTGAATGAAGTGCGTTAGTGAATTTTTCATATTTTATATATTTTCTTACTATTCTTAATTTTCATTTTTATTTTGTATATGTGTAAAATAACGTATATAAAATATTCAACATCATTAATACAAAAATATATAAAAAGAATCGCCATTTTCCCTAGACTGTGTGGTCAAGACGACAGACTTATTATAAGTAACAAGTTATCAAAACGGCCACCTTGCACTTGTAATTGCTATCCGTTTCTCTTAAACGTAAGAACTTTTAAGTAGGTACTCATTATTATTATATTGCAGATCACTTTCATGTATTTTTCCATGATTCCATTTCCTCTCGCAATAAATTTGACTAAGGTATTATTGGCCATATCACATTGGATTCGTGCCAATGACGGTTCATTGACACACAACCAAATAATTATTCACACAGTTGTATAGTCATGTGAATAATGTTTTAAGTACTAATATTAATTTAAAGAAGTGCCCGACTACAATAATCCTTCCTTACTGATCAATGTAATCACATCTGGGTCTTGTCGCTGTAAATTCTGGTTACATAGCCGACACTACTGTGGTTTTTGAGCGGTTGACTGTTCCATTTATTTTAAAGAATCGGGATAGTGAATCGACTAGTAAAAATAAAATTGGATCATTACATCTCTGTGATCTCAAAGTCTTTCCTTCATCAAAATTTTTTTTTTGCAACGTTGGGAGAAATACAAGCGTATGGCCCAATGTAAAGCGGTCGCCTATAAATGCTTGCAATATATTAAGTCCACTCGCGCGATCCCACCTTTGCTGCTAACACAGCAATTCCTTAGGAGCTTACTGGTGCAGGAACACAACAACCGGTAGTTGTTATTTGGTTACGGTTTTCAGTGAGGTGGAGGTACTTCTCCAGACGGACTGCTTTTATGCATCCTACGACACCCGGACCAAGACAAACAGACACTTTCATGCAAACAAATGTTTGTCCTGTGTGCGTTGTTGTGCACTTTGGCGTTGGCGTCAAAGTAGCGTTTTTAACCATTGCGCCACCGAGCTAGTTGTGCGCCACTGTGTTCGTCAGTCTCTGGCAAAGCTTACCTTTCTGTGAGCACTGCCGGTGCGTTTCCTTTGTCATCTCTATTTGGTCTTGATCATTATGCATGCCAATTTAGTATCTAAAAATACATAATACAAATACACATATTATTATTTAACAAAGAAACACGTGTCAATGTTCCTGTAAGCCCACAATAGTCCCAGCCTGTACCTTGCGAGTAACATTAATTACGGGTATAAACTTGCAGCGATCAGTATTTGAATATCAATTAATTACTAGGGTAATATTTATGTGACACATAAATACAGTATCTACTGTTATAGTTTCATTATTGCCTTTCTACCAACAACATCTTACTGTCTTTCATCTTAATTTGATACAATGTGCCATACGCAACCTGTTTTACGTAATTTTGTAATTATCTTTTAACTTATGGCAATCTAGAAAAAATCTCTTAACTAAGGGATACTTGTTCTTAAGGGTTTAGGCTGTAATTTTTTCTTCGGTACAATTAAGAATGTTTTATTGTTGTACTGATTCGTAACGCAAAAGTATGTTCCTTCTGATAACACTCGACCAAATTGGTCGTGTGTTATCAGCGGGTTGCCGTAGGAGCTCAAGGAACCAACGAGCGTGTATGTAAAGAGTTATGAATGTTAAAGAAACGAGTACGGTATGTAAGGATAGTGCGGCGTTCGGTTCATTCTGCCTGCCCGCAAGAGACTTGGCTTATATATTTATACTAATTCCTAGTACTAGTATTTTTGACGAGCTCGGTCGCTCAATCGTGAATGACGCGACTTTGACACCAACGCTCGTGGGTTCGATTCCCACACAAGTCAATCATTTGTGTGCATGAACATGGCTATTTGTCTTGGTCTGGATGTTTGAAGAGAGGTAGGGCGCATCAAACCAGCCCGTCTGGGGCAGTACCCTCCACCTCACGGAAATCCGCAGCCAAATAATAACTCCCTAGAGGGTTGTTGTATTCCTGCGTGTGAGTGATGTCACCAGTAAGCTCCCAAGGATTTGCTGTGTAAGCAGCAGAGAAGGCATCGCGCGAATGATGCTTAATATATAGCAAGCGTTAATAGGCTACGGTACCCGCTTTACATCAGGTGGGCCGTATGCTTGTTTGCTTCCCGACGTAGTATAAAAAAAAATGTACAGGCAATGGGAACGTCAAAAGTATGTTATAATAAATAAAACACTACAAATAAATTGTTGTAGTGAGTAAAGTAAATCACGTGTTTTGATTTAGATGGTAAAATAGCATATACACATAATTATTAAAGGCGTATCTCCTTTGTTACAGGAATCTTTGAATGCTGGAGTCGACGACAAGAAAAAGGTTCATATAGAAGAGAATGAAGTGGGATCAAATATCCTAGCTGACAGGCGAAACAAATTAGAAACAGCGGCTCAGGTATGTAATCAGTATTAGAACAGTTACATAGTTTTAGCTATTGCATCATACGATAAATCATGAAATTACCAATCCCATGAACAATCTCGACATTCAGAAGTTTTATAGGTGGTGCGCTGTGTCATGCGACAAGGAAACCTGACGGAAATGTCCAGTTTCACTTAATAGACGGAACTATTCTCAGAGTCTCACTGCTGAACACGTCTTATCTTTAGCTCTTTTGTATTTGTCGCTCGCAATCTATATTCCTTTCTTATTTTTCTTCTACATTCTGTCATAGTAATAGTCATTTCTTTACTCCTTTCATATCTCGCTTACACAGTCTTCCTAATTAACTATAGATTTACAAAGAATGCTAGAATTCGATTAATTCATTCGTTCTTCATTGGTAGTAGTAGTAATAATCATTTCTTATCCATCCACAATTTTCCTATCGATCAATGTCGGTATCGTCATAATGTCAAGTTTAGCCTTAAAGGCGAAGAAGCTATGAAGGTCGACGAGTAAGGCCGTATATCCTTTGAGAATCAAACTTCATATCCTGTGGTATTTATTGTGCTGTTTTTGTTATTTATGAGTATTGGGCTTATTTTGCAAAACTGTTTACTTTATTTTGGGGTGTTAATGTTACGATTATCTTTGTCAATATCAACCACATCGTGAAGTGGTGCGTTACATTGGTAGTGTGGGGTGCAACCGTACGGTACGGCCTTTGACACATCAGGCGGGCCGTATGCGTGCACCCAGCCGGTTGATAAACAAAATACTATTTATAGATTATTTACCTCATCGTGTAGAGTTAGGGATTGCTGTTTCAGGAACAGTTTAAGAGACTATTTTGATAATTTTTGTAGAATTTATTTTTAGGGTTCCGTACCTCAATAGGAAAAACGTAACCCTTGTAGGATCACTTTGTTATCCGTCTGTCTGTCTGTCAAGACCTTTTTCTCAGGGACGGGTGGAGCTATCAGGTTGAAATTAATATCAAATACTCAGGTCTGCAATCCCTTCGAACAGTGAGAAAATCAAACTTCTAAGTCAATGCAGTCAAAAGATACGGCCGTTTATGTCTCAGTTATGCGCATATTTTGACACTTGCAAGGGCATCAAAACGTATAGGGTACTTCCCGTTGATCTAGAATTATGAAATTTGGTTAGAAGCAAAGTTATGTAACACAAGTAAAAGAAAAATCTGAGAACTGTAAATTTGTAGTTCATCACAAAAAACAATGCGAAAATAATTAGTGTAAATAATTTCTTACGGAACCCTCGGTGCGCGACTCGGACTCGCACTTGACAGTTTTTTTATATTTTTTTAGAAAGTAGACGGTAGTAGTAGTCTTTAAGTCTATAAATACATATGTAATAGATAGGTGTTATTTTACTTAAATGTATATGCAATTTGAATCGTTCGCCGAGTATCATAAATCATATTGATTATAATTGTATTATTATTTATGGTAACATTACCCTCGCTGATATGAATATGTCGATGAGTCCATCAGACAGTTGTGAGAGTGACGATAAATAAAAACATTCATTATTTCTTCCGATAATGAAAATTGGTCCATAAGTTTTATGGTCAAATGGACGTTTTGAATCGTTTATGATTTGCGTACCTTAATTTGATTTTATTTTGCTCCAATTAGATATTTTTTTATGTATAATGTAATATATATTGAATACTCAAATTTATTCGGTACTCCATCCAAGAATAAAAAAAGCAATGATTAACTGAAGAGATTCTTCAAAGGAATAAGCCCATCTTTGCAAACCGTATTCTTGTTACAAACGAATTCACTTGCCTATTTATTATGGCTACGATCTGCGGATATCATATCTGAATTTAGTAAATTTGATTTGGTCTTCAAATAAAATGGGCATTATTAAACAAAAAAAATAAAGATATTGCTTTGGTAAATAACAAACATTGTTGTGATATAAATTTTTGTTTAAAAATGTCTATTCCTAAAGGAAAAAAAGCTGCGATAAAATTCTGTCATCAGACAGTATATAAACTATAGAATTGATTTATATATTTATGCATGTCTTTCCGAAATATTTGAATATTTTTGTTTTATTGGATGATGTTAAGCTTTGTTCGCAAAGATTGCGCGAGTTTTAAAGTCAAAATCCACAGGTGAAGCAAAATCAGAAGAGCGGCAACGCTTAGGGACGGGATTTTTTGTAACATTCATGTTTTTGTAACATTCAAGGGATACCTGAATGCAGAAATACCCAAATCTTTACTGGTAATGTTAGTAAGTTCCATTCTAAACCATATATTTTAGCTAAATTTGTTTTGAGTTAAAGTCAGAAACCTAAAATGTGATCAATATAAAATCTATAGGTGTATATAGGTATCTCGGCACAAACAATGCACTGTAGTTTATGCACTTCACTGTACAGGTGTGGTTGCCACTTTAAGCTTAAGCATTTTGCATTGCGCAAGCGTTTAACATAAAACCGTCAGGCATGCACTCGGAATGTCGTTTAAATCATTACGCGACCTCAGTCGGCCCTTTCCTTACCGCTGCCATGAAAAACTTAGTAAAGCTTAACCGTAATTTGTGTTAATAAATATAGCCTTAAAGCTGTAAAGGCAACTTAAAGATCAAGGGAGTTCTCATTGTTTGTTTTTAATGAACCAGTGAGATATTGATTCTGGTAGGTACACACAATAAATGATATTGACCCGCAGGCTTATATACTTGCCATATTTCCTTGGAAATTTTTCAAAGTTTAAAGTATCAGTTGTTAAGGTTGTATTTCTTGGAATAGTCTGATAAGATATAATATAAGTTATAAAATGTTACTACTACCAAATAGATACTATATTTTGAAACCTCGTTCCTTACGGGTTGGCATAGAGAAATGAGTATCAAGTGACTCGGTTCTTACACAGCTCATTCGCTTCTTTAATATTCATAGCTCTTTTCACGTGTACACGCCGGTTTCAAGTAGATAAAGACCTCATATTAATCAAAAATTACAAAAGAATTTATTCTCATTTAGCGCTTAAAGCATATTATATTAGAGACTCGTCCGTACTCCGTGGTGGGATATGATTAGCAAATTCTTGGTTAAAATATTCGCTGTTCTTTGAATTTCGTGGAATATGAGTAATTGTATGTACGTTGTCCGTCCAGTAATGATTCACCAGTGTTCCTTGTTTATAGTTGTGACGTTGGTCGCGCCCACGTACTACCATAATATGCACTCTGCGTTCAGATGCATTTTATGCGGTTGAGATATAAAGGATTCCTTGTATGAATTGAATGTTATCGACTTAAAGATATCTATCTAAGACTTATGTTTGTTTGTTATGTTTGGTACACAGCAATAGTCCTCTGTTTTAAAGCGGCTACCGTAGCCTGTGAAAGCTTACGCTATAAGGGGTATCGTACGAGCGGTGCCACATCACAGCTAATCGTTTCTTATTAGACTGCGGTCATCTTATGGTAGAGATAACCATCTTAGTTGCAAAGCTTATTACATACCGCCGTGGTCTACCTCTCTTTTGTCAGAACCTCGTTCGATTTGCTCACTTACAGGATACTAAAGAACACTCTTTACCTGTACATAGTGCCCAGGATCTTCAGAGTGAAAGTTAACTAGTGCACCCAGCTTTTTAACAAATCAAACTCTTAAAGATAGGTATGACGAATTAAAGCTACCAGATTGGGTATATACGAGTATCTCCACCTCGCTGGAGACCGCAGCCAAATAATAACTACTCGATGGCGAGTATGTGACAGTACGAGTGAGTGAGGTTACCAGTAAGCGCCTGAGGAGTTGGTGTCTTAGCAGCGGTGGTGGCAACGGAAGAGCGATACTCCTTATGTGGCTAGCGTTATGTAGCCCGTATGATTGTTTGCCCATTGATGTCGTATAAAAAATGTTGACTTTGCCTTAAATTGCCCATTACGCCCCAAACATACAAGCTTGAAATCTTCATTCTTTTTCATTCTTCAGTCTTCGCTGTCAAAATTCATCAAGATCGAACCCTAATGGAATCGAACCATCTATCTCAGAATATGCGATCAGATACAAGAATTGAAGAAAAGCTTTAATTACTTTTCTATATGCTGATGAATACTGTTTGTTAATATATATATAATTTAGATTTCTACAAGCAAAATTACAATCAAAACTTATGTTTCTTTCGGGAACAAGATCGTTGTATATTTTAGATTTCTACAGCCAAAATTACAAGTTTCCAATCTAAACTATGTTTTGTTCGGGAACCAGCTCGTCGTTGATCGTCGGGACTGAATTGCATCGTGAATCGTCTACGATAGTACATCTTGACGGACCTATCTAACTGTTGATGAGGTATATAGACCTTCCCTGATGGTTATCACAATGTTGCGATCCTTCGCTATCCATCCAGCCGATTCCTGTCGCCCATTTAAGATCATCGATCTATCAAGGAAATGAAAAGGAAAGGAAAAAGCTTTACTCCAGAACTTTATCTGCTGTCATATAGAAGGACATCAGGACTAAGGAAGGATTATTCCTCTAAGGAACTAATACTATAATTAACTTATTTTTAGGGATGGCGCAAACGGGTGCCTCAAAGCGACGCGTCGCTGTTCACGGTCGCTGGGCGACTGGAACGCGACAAAGTATCGACGGCGACGCCTCCGATTACTCCTCCACCTGTCTCCACGCCCCCTGCGTTAGCAGTCGCATCACCCGGTGTGCCTGCACCCAACAAATTCAGGTATTCTTTAAGCTATGTATTATCCAGGAAATGAGGCTTTTGCGAAGGAAAAATACAACATGTCTCACTGCTCAAGGCTTTCCGAAAAGAATTTCTTAAAAAAGTAGTTCCAGCGTCAGTTAAAAATGAGTGATCCATTAAGTATTTACACGTCTATCATACCTACGGCTATGGTAACTGCTTGTTTGCGAACTTAGGCTTGGTTCACACGACATTATCCTGCACGTTTTCTTTGTATTCGTTTATTTAAAGTGCAATCACCCGGGTGTTCACACGGTAGATTTTCATTCGTGTAAAAAACGAATAGCCGCAGTCTTTACACAGTTGTCACAGTGAATAGACGTCAGTGATGGATCCACGCTTAGTTGTACTTTTATATTGGTATAATCGAAGACGCCAAAGGTTTCGCCGCCGACAAAGCAGAAGGTTTTGGGTACATCCTATAAATGAAGAATCAGTGCGTACTAAAATATTTGAGAAGTTATATGATAAACTTAGAAACGATGAAACGAAGTTTTTTAATTACTTTCGGATGTCTATTGATAGTTTTGAAAACTTATTAAATCGACTGGAAAATTCAAGCCTGCCAAAAACAAATACAAATATGCGGAATTGCATCAGTACTAAAATGAAATTAGCCATCTGTTTAAGGTTAGTACACAAATAAAAATACACAGGTGGAAATTATTAATTAAAGGTTTATTAATGTAAAAAATTATGAAAATATGTTTTATTTGACCAATATAATGTCTTCGTATTTCGTATTAAGTCATTAAAATCAATTTCTGTATAGTTAGAATAGGAAGATTCAACAGAGGCTGGACTTTGAAGGGAATATCGCTTGTTCGTTTGCTATTCGATGAAAAACGTATGAACATCGTGCCGTGTGAACGAGACAGAGCTATACTATGTGCCACTGCAAACCGAATACGTTACAGTTCATTCGTTTTGCTTGACAAGTCCGTTGAGTATTCGTTTAAACGCATAAACGGTGTACGATTATTTGCAGTACAAACGACGTGTGAATGGTTCAATACTCAATGTATGAACCACTATTAATTCGGTAAGATTCATCCTGCAAAAAAACGTGCAGTACAATGCCGTGTGAACCAAGCCTTAGTGGTAAACAATGAGACGTGTTAGCTGTAATAGTACCAGTCTTATCATACAATGTACCTATACTTGTACCCATAAATATGGTGACAAATTTCTCAAACAACCGCAAATGCGTCTACTACGTCTATGTATGTAAAGAACACATAATTAGCAGACAACATAAAATTGATTTTAGTTTTGAAAATGTTGTCTGTTTGGTAACAAATAACTTCTAACAAATAACTTCCTGTATTTACAGGACATTGATTTTGACGAACCCGGTGGCACAGTGGTGAATAACGCTACTTTGACAACACTACTGAATTCGATTTCCACACCGTATAAATATTTGTGTGCGTGCATGTCTGTTTGTTTTCGCCTGAGTGTTATTAAGAGAGCTAGGGCGCATCGAAGCAGCCCATCGGAGAACGTACCTGAACTTCACAGAAAACCGCAGCCAAATAACAACTCCTTGGTTGTTGTGTTTCTGCATGTGAGAGAGGTCACCAATAAGCTCCTAGGGAGTTACTATATTAGCAGCAGAGGTGGTATCCCGCGAGGGATACTTAATGTATTTCAAGCGTACATAGTTGACCACTTTACATCAGGAGGACCGTATGCATGTGTGCCTCTCAACGTTGTATAAAAAAAAAATTGCGTAGAAAATTTCATTATTTAAAGTTGTTTAGTTCAAAAATAGTCTATAAATATGTAGTCTTATATCGTGATAATTACGAATACTTCTGCATTATATATGTTCTAAGTCTCAAGCCGCATACACAGTCATATTATTGATCAATAGATTGTGTGATAAAATATGTATCTGTTCCTCAATTGGGCACGTTCATTGAGATTATCTCAATATGGAAGATGTAAGATCATTAAGCTACCCACGTTTGTCTGCCTTCGTTCACCATCACCATTTTGATCAACCTATCTTCGTTTAGTAGTCTATTATTTTGAATAGCAAGCCTTTTCCTCATCCCCCACCGATGTTTCTTAATTCTACATCATACATAAAATATCTAATAAGATATCGCAAGTAGGTAACTCAAATCTATATATATAAATACCCAGTGTTTCTATATTTCCCTTGATTCGTGTGAAAATGTAACATGTCACTTTTCCAATATATATAATGATACTTCGCAAGAGGAAATAGTGATCAGAAGTACTTACATTTTCCACAGCGCAAAAAACTAATAAAGGTATTTGACGTTACTTATGCTGGCTATATTTGGTTTGTGTTTAGCCACTTTGTTCGCCCTGGCACTTTTCGCTCCTCATAGGAGGGCCACTTTGGAATGTTATGTATGGTATGTGTAATATTAGGCATGACTTCAATTTTTACCTCGTCTGAGTTACTCACACATTGAGAAAAATGTTATTGCAGCATATATATGCGTGCACGTCTTTTGCACTAGGAGAATGATTCTTTGTGGTAGTAGAAGATATGATCATGGCATCCCAATCTCCCTTTATCCGATAGTTCAGGAATTTCCCATTCTACGAACTGGAAAATTCCTGAAATAGCTGAAAGTAGAATATAACCCGTAGGCCCCCCATATCCTTGTCGCTTTTCAAAGTCCAAAGTGCATGTAACATGCCATGGTCAGTTTGTGGTGGTGGCCATTTGACTGGCAATTCACACTGGTTGCATCGAATCTGGCGCCGACTCGACTCGCGATTTCAACATAGCATTTGATGCCGCATTTTAGTCATATGCCGGCGGCAAATAGTTGAGGCGCAGCGTAGATCAGTCATTAATATAAGGTTGGAACACTTTCGTATCCTTTGTTCACCTGTTGTTGATACCCCTGGCTTGGGTTGAAGAACTTTGATTGAATTATTATAGTAAATATGGGACTTACCACGATTTATTTTTATGTTTTCCCTATACCAGCAAAATACAAAAACAAATCGCGGTAAGTTCCTAAGTGACAATACTTTATAAAATAACTGAGTAAATTGCGGTAAATCGATAGTTTGAAATAAATACATACTCTGTCGGCCACATTTTCTTAACCTATCAAAACCCGCTCAACGACTTACATTGTTTTAGTTTTAATTTTTAGTTCGTTATTTCTAGATCTCGCAAACAAAACTCGCCTACTAATGGTTTCGCTTCGGGACCGCTTCGCTCAGCGTCCTGCGCAGTAGTCAGCGCTGCTGCCCTCGAATCGAAGCCCAAAGAAGCAGCGCGTATCGATAGGGAGTCTTTCAAACGCAGCCATTCAGTAAGCGAGAGTATCAGCAGACTGGATGAGAGTGAGTTGCATTTTTTTTTATCTTTATACTGACTTTGCACATTTCCATTGTTTTTCATTCAAGAATACTTGTCGGAATTGATGCAGCCCCACTGGCGTAATATCTAATTTGCAAAGGAATTCAATGTGATAACAATGCAATTCTTATTTTTTCATTGATAGTTAAAATTTTACATAATTTGATAGCAGTGTGTATGGACAAGTTGTAGATTTTAGGGACTACATTCAATTTATTAACCCGATGTTGCTTCTTGTTCGTAATCAATGTTAAACTACTGATATAATATTATGTAAAATTTCAATTTGTAAAGCGCTCCGTGGCGAAGTTGTAATGCTCTTAATTTAACGGATTAATAATGGCATACCCACTATGATGAAATAAAGACCTCCTTTTAAGTCACAGTGCACAGTCGCATAGGCTGTCTCCTCTATGGTGTTGTTACAAGGCTCTAAGTGTGTAAGATCCCTAAACCTGGTAAACGATTAGTGGGGTGGTAGGATACCGGCAACTATCGATCGAACAATCTCCTGCCAAAATTATCAGTGTTATTTCTTCACCTTGTGTCCTAATTTTGTACTAATGGCAATAATGTGATGGTAAAGAAAAATTAATAATTGTTTGTAGAAGAAGAAGTATCACCAGGCGCAGAGAAGATTGGGTGTCCCGTCCGCGTACCTCGAGCCGATGATGAGACCTTCCACGCCTTTTTCGCACCGCTACAGCAACAGGAAAAGACGATTGATCCTGGTGTTGAAGTAGACCTTGATGCCATCGACAGCGGATCTCGACAATTGTAAGTTTCGCATTGTTGTGATATAATCCTGTATATCATGATAATGTATTCATATAAAATGTATATTTTTCGCAAATATGAAGTCAACATCTATCATGAAAAATATCTATATCAGTAATCATTTACGTAGCTGTTACGCAATAAGTAGTATTTAAACGTGCCTAAGTCTTTGAGAAATAATTTATTTATTTTAGTTATTTAATTTTTTTATTATTTTTTATTAAACATATATAACACCTGCACCTAACTTCGCTCAGCGTATTATATGTTTGTTTTACCGTGTTAATCGCGTTTTTTGTATGTATATGTAGATAAACTTAAAAAGCAAACCTTATCTAAATACAAAATTTGATTCAAATCATTAGAGCCGTGCCCGCGATAAACGAAATATATTTATACTTTTACGAGAATTGATCGTTTAAAGTAAAAATATAAATTCGCATAACATTATTTACTAGTGAACTTTTGGGAAAATGTAAAAATTCATAAATGCTTAAGGAGAGAGAAAGAATCTGCGACGAATCTGATGAAAGACTTTTCGTTTGTTTCTTATAAACTAAAATTACGATGGTGAAGTTGAATTACGCAGTTTCATAAACAACTCGGTCTCTCGATATAATGGAGTGTGGTTTGAATAAATAGCGTTGTGTGTTGTTATTACGTGTGTCAATTTTTCAGATTGGCAAGCGATTGGGCGCGGCGTGCTAAGCGAGAGCGGCGGCAAGCGGGCTCGCGAAATCCTCTCAAGGCACTTGCAGCTAGAACTGACCTGAGGGAGGAATATTTAGCGCAACCCTCCACCATACGGGAACAACTGCTCAAAGAAAAGGGTAAGCTACTTTTGTTACTCTTATTTGGTACGAACAAGGGTAAACTTTTTAGATTTATACTTGTTCAGTGTTCTGCAAATCCCTTCGCGTACGACGCAATGGTATGGTAAAAACAGAGTTCTTGTGATGCCCATGCATCCATGTGGTTCATCTGCCACAAGTTCTTAGAAGCAAAAGGTACACGCTAGAGACTTGTTTGGATAGATATATTGTGATTGCCCAATATTGTGAATTAAAGGGAAACAAAATGCTGATATTTTAGGAGAGTCTTTGAACTTACTTATTAACGTGCTATCATAATCAAACAAGTTATAATAAATGATTAACTAGTAAATAAATGACCATTTCTATTTATATAAAGTTTTATCCTTCACCGATGATCAATAATGATTCCGGAAGAACTTATCTCTTGCAACGGCAAAAATAGTTTTATGAAATAGTAATGTGTTCTATTCTCACTTATACCATAAAAGGGTATTTGTACATAAAGTAAAAATATTTCCCAAAAAACCATTTCGATATTAATAAACCACAATAATTTATTTCATATTTAATTTTGAACCCCTTCCAGTAACTGCTAACTGCGGCTTAGCAGCTGAAGCTCTTGCAGCGCTGGCGACGAAAGAAGATTTTTCGAATGTAGCGCTTCGGAGCGCTTCAACGACTTGTATACCATCTCACGGCACTAAACCGCTGATGTTGCTTCAAGTGAAGGGAAGACGGCGAGTACAGGTAATACTATACTTACTAGAGTTACGTAGCTAAATGGCAGCAACGGTATCCCTACTGACGATTAATGTAACAGATATATACTAAAGAAGTTATCGAGCCAGTGTGAGTGAAGATATCGACAGGGGCCGCCCTAGACACCCTCATGTGGATCAAATATCTGCTAATGTGCTGAAAAAGGGCTAAATCAAAAGCAGCCGAAAAGGAGAGCATGCGTGAGAAGGTTGATGAGTGTGGAAGGGGCTAGGGAGGTATGTTTGAATCGGTGCACCGAGCGTTCCATAGTCTCTAGTTACCACAATGGGAGAGAGGCGTGATGATCTGTGTATGTGTGTGTGAGATTTTGTGTGCTTTCGCCACCAGTTAGTACATATAAACTAGCGGCGACCAGCACCCACCCGCTTCCGTTAAAAGTTTCGGTCGGAAACTATTAACGGAATCGGTGGAGATGCTTTTAGCATTCAGAACAGTGTGCTGATTCTTCAGAAACGATTTTACAAATGATCCCTTCTGTGTTTCAGACTCGATTGGTGGAGCCAGTACATACAAGCGTGAACCGCGGAGACTGCTTCATACTGGTCACTACTGACCAGGTGTACCTCTACATGGGATTCTACGCTAATGTCATTGAAAGGTGCGTGGTATATTTTACAAGGAGTCCATTTGGACCATCCTCCATCATTACCCTCACGGCCAATGCAGCATCCAGCTTGCTGTTTATTTTAATACCGCTAAGGTTGCAATCTCGGCCTGCCTTAAGCACTCACCACAGCCAATATGTACACTTTCACTAACTACCCCGTGCTATGTTCCCTAGTTGAGATGTTTGATACACCCCTCTGTTTCTCGTTTGTTAATTCACCAGCAGAGGTTAGCCTTGACTGTAAAGATGATAGTGAACGCCTTATACCGTAAACCTAACCTTAAAGTCGGGTTCGTGAACAACCCTGCATTTAAAGTAGAGCTTTCATTATAGATATAAAAGGTTTGCGGGGGCAAGATAGAGGCCATATTGAATATTTTTTATTGTTTTTTTTTGTAGACACAATAAACTTTTTTTGTTTTATCACAGTATAATTTGTATTAGAGAATATTTTATTAATATTGACCAATTTTTCTTGAATTAATATTTTTCTTACGATATGACGAATTAAGCCAATCCGCATTTAAAAACAATACTAAATTTTATTAATTTTATTGAGAATTTTAACATGACTATATGTCAAAATTATCTTCATAAAAAATATTTTTCATACTGCAGTCAAATATGCTGTCCTCTATAAGGTATACGTATCCCCAGTTAGACGGCTAATAATTACATATTACTTATTACATATTACTCCCCTTTCGCCAAATACTCACTTGCTTTGCTTTGACTCTAAAGGCATTACCTCTAGAATAACGGATACTCTAAATACTTACTTTTGTTCTTACTCTACAAAGAGTAGGTATGATAGGCTCAAAATTTTAACAAGCAAGCGTTTTTAGGATAATGAATTAATCTTAAGAAATTGCCAACAGGAATCGCAGCACCGATATCGCCACGCACATCCATAACACGAAAGACCTCGGCTGCAAGAACTCCATGAGCGTCATCAAAATAGACGAACACTCCAAAAACTACTCCAACAAACACTGGAACCAGTTCTGGACTCTCCTTGGCCTCACTGACAATATAGAGGATCATAAACCAGTGGAAACTGGCAACGCAGATGAAGATGAGATCTTCGAATCGTGTATTATACAAACTAATATGTGCTACGAGGTGATGGATGACGAATTAGTGCCCATTAAAGAGTACTGGGGGCAAATGCCAAAGATCGCTATGCTGCATCAGTCTAAGGTCATAGTATTCGACTTCGGATCAGAAATGTATATCTGGTACGGAAAGAATGTTCCACTCGAAAGCCGAAGACGAACTGCCCAATTAGCTCAAGAGTTATACGACGAAGGTTACAATTACGAGGAATGCCATATAAATCCACTAAATGCAGCTACATATCAAGGAGCCAGAGAAACAACTGAATCTCCCATCAAAGCTTCCAAAAACCGCCCAGAATGGGCGATATTATCCAAAGTAACTCAACATATGGAAACCATACTCTTCAAAGAAAAGTTTCTAGATTGGCCCGATTACACTCGCGTGATCAAAGTGAAACCTCAAGAGAATAAGTCCAATAGTGTCGATATTACTCCTTGTGATGCTGATGAAATGTGGTCGAATGAATACCAGGATCCAGATCTCATTTTAGAAGGGTCTCACATCGGCCGCGGCACCCAATATTATGACAAAGAGGAGATGAGGCATTACGATATTAAAACTAAGTCAGTCTGCAAATGGCTTATACAAGAGTATGATTATCAGAAAGTGGAAAATGTTGCCGAGATCGGCGAATTCTTCTCTGGGGATAGTTACATTATCCGATGGGAATACCAAATCACGATGACCGGTCGGGAATTGAATGGTAAGCCTTCGAAGCATAACGTCACTGGAAGAGACCGTTGCGCATACTTCTGTTGGCAAGGCAGAGATGCCAGCTCCAACGAGAAAGGCGCTGCGGCTTTATTAACAGTCGAGTTAGACAGAGAGAAGGGGCCACAAGTTCGAGTCGCACAAGGTAACGAACCTCCAGCATTCCTGAACCTTTTCCAAGGCAACCTCGTAGTTCACCAAGGAAAGAAGGAAACTGATAAAAACCGCTTCAAACTGTTCGTTACTCGTGGCAACCTATCTAATGAAGCTTACCTACTACAAGTGCCATGCTCAGTAAGACAGTTACGCAGCCGTGGATCTCTGCTTCTAGTTGACACCGAAAAAGGGTGCCTTTACATCTGGCACGGAGCGAGGAGTATGAAACATACTAAAAATATAGCTATAGAACTGGCAAACAAGTTAATAGCTCGGAAATCAGGTTACCTGTTTGGGGATAAAGCCTGTGATGTGAAGATCACTGAGGTTAAAGAAGGAGAGGAGCCTAAGGAAGTGTTGGATGCTCTTGGAGTGGCCAATAAACAGCATTACAACTCCGTTTTGAGTGGAGGAAGGGAGACTGGTGGCGACGAGACGCCAAGACTATTTCACTTTACGGACCTGGGTGGCCATTTTGAAGCTAACGAGGTGTTGTCGCCCCTTCGCCATGAACATCTGGTGACACCCTTCCCTTTTGAACAAAAGGAGTTGTATACGGCTTCGCAACCAGGTGAGACCATGTTTATATATGTTTGAATATGAAGTATGTTGGTGTTGTTCAAATTTATTGTTTAGATGATATTGTCTAAATCACTTAGTTTAGGATTGTTTTTTAGAGCAGATGACACTACTGACAAACTTTTTGAAGATGTTTTGTGTTGAAAGCTCATGATTTTTAAATTGACGAATATCTTGTCGAGAGTTAGATATATAACAATAGCCTCAATTTCTTCCCAACTAAGTTTAATGATGATAAATTGACTTCCAATCTTTATTTATTGATCATTAATATTAAAGAGGTTCAGTTTTCTGTGTCTCTTGACCGGTTGCTTAGCAGACAGTTCGAAAATCACGCTGATTGAAAGTAAAGCGAACTGTCGATCAGCGTGATATTTGGAATGCCTGCATTGAAACTGGTCAAGAATCACAAAAAACTGAGCCCTCTTTAATATCTATTATTAATTAATTAATATTAACATAATGATTATTATTACATGCATTTATAATCACTCAGCATAATTACATACTTTGGCACTGGATGGCGCTTCGAATTCATTCAATTCCAGAACATATATATTTCATTTAAAGCTTGTCTAGGAACGTGGAAGTATTTAATGAAACCTTAAAAATTATAATTCACCTGGAATATACTACAAGAACTGCTTTGTTGGGAGCTAGATGGCGCTTTGTGAAATACTCTAGGGCATACACATAATATTTATTCATCTAATGTACTTTGCAGCTCTATTCCTGTTGGACGATGGAAAAGAAGTTTGGCTGTGGCAAGGCTGGTGGCCTCGCGGCGAGGATGGCGAGCTGGAGCCAGCGGAGAGGAATACTGGTGAGTTCCTTCTCAGTTGTGGTCGATCTCCGTTATTTAACCCACAAACTACATGTAAAATACATGCAATGCATTATTTTATGAGAGATTCATATTTACTGTCTCAAAGTTAATCCAATAAAACTTAAAAAAAAAAGTATAATCAACCCCTAATCATAGTTTGCAAAAAGTCCCGTTTGTTTTATACCACTAAAAGGTAGAAGAATAAAAGGTCTTTATTTGCAATTCAGCCGTCGGGCACTTATACACGTCTTACATTTTTTAAACAATCTAAGTGTATCTATTTCAGTCGAGATGAGATGCCGAAAGAAACTTGCCGATATAGGTCTTTTTTTTTAATATTTTTTTTAAATTATTAAGAAAGAGTTGCCTGTACTGAATTATTTCGCAATTAAGGTTGCTAACAAACGACTTATTTCATCATAATTTTGAAACACGACGATACGATTGTATTTCGCACGTTTCTACCCTCTAGTTCACTCTTGAAGTTGTTGAAGCGTTACTTCTATCTTGTTGGTAAACTTAGGATGCTCATTTCAGCCCGCTACATGCTTTACCTAATATAGTAGTTATTATTGTAGGCTCCGTGGGCTCAGGAAACGAAAGTGTACAACGCGACCGGTATTAACGCTCGGATGATGATGACTAGTTATTATTGCTACTGCACGGCAATAAAAAATAGAATGAATTTTCTATTTAGGTACGTAAAGATAGATACAGAACACGACTATAAAAAATCGGCCAAGTGCGAGTCGGACTCGCGCACGAAGGGTTCCGTACCACTATCTATAAAAACGGCAAAAAAAAACACGTTTATTGTATGGGAGCCCCCTTAAATATTTCTTTTATTATATTTTTTAGTATTTGTTGTTATAGCGGCAATAGAAATACATCATCTGTGAAAATTTCAACTATCTAACTATCACGGTTCAAGAGATACAGCCTGGTGACAGACGGACGGACGGACGGACGGACGGACGGACGGACGGACGGACGGACGGACGGACGGACAGCGGAGCCTCAGTAATAGGGTTCCGTTTCACCCTTTGGGTACGGAACCCTAAAAAGAGGATGAACGTGTTTATAAATTATAACTTTTCATCAGAGCTAGAGCACACACTTTAGTCATTTTGACCGTCAAACCGAGACGTTGAGTATGCATAGCGTAAGAAATTCCAAGTGAACCTTTGCAAGCTATGGTGAACTCGGTGGCAGTTTCTGGATGGAGGGCATTTTAATGTGTTAGACAAAATTTATTTAGAAACTTTGTTATAAAACTGATTGAACAGTTATAATATTTTTGTTTTTTATATACTTCAATGCAGTATCTCGCGGTAATTAAAAAAACGTGAACTATGAATTCTACCCTTAATTGCGATATCCGTCCATGCAAAAATTAAAAATGAAGTTCATATATAAATATTGCGCAATAATTCGTTATTTCATTTGTACGCGTTCTGATATTCATTCCGAAACCTTTGAGTATTGAATACAGTGTGCTTCGTAGGTGCGGTATGTGCCCCGATTTATATATAATTGCCATTAGTAAATTGGCCCATATAGACAAAGTACGAGATGTATCGCACGTGCATTGCCGCCTTGCTTTTATTGGGCTGCTTATTTAATATATCTGTATCCTTAACCAGGTGTAGGAGCATTCGCGGCGCGATGGCAAGCGATGCGAGCGGCGGCACTACGGACGGCTGAAGCATACGGGGCGGCGGCACATGCCGGCCGTCGCCTCGACGTGCTCGTGGTCGCCGCGGGGCTGGAACCGCAGTCCTTCACCGATCTCTTCGACACGTGGCTCGAGCACGACGACGCTGCTGAGGCTAACATTGCGGTTAGTGGATGTCTTGCGAATATTGAGGTGGCGGTGGTGACGTGATGTAAATAAAGCGATATTATAAGATGGCAAAGGAGATTTTAATAGCGGTAGACCCGTGCTATACTTACTAATAAACTTAACTCTTCATTTATCTAAGGGTCTCGAGTCGTTTTTAAAGCTAGGCTATCAGGAAACCTGCCCAATTGGTTCTAGTGTAAAATAAAACATATATTGTTGTTGTTAATAAATGAAAAATTTTAACAGAGTTTTGGTATTACCATTTGTGGTTTCGAGTTTCAATGATCTATGCTTAAAAAAGAACTCTGCTCTGGTTAAACGCTTTTTTAAAAGAGGATTAAATTAAATAGGTAAAAGATGAGTGTTTGGAACATTAAATTGAGTGATTAGTACTTACTTCCTCCGTGTTAACTTTGTATAGGCATTGCTATTTCTATTTTACGTTATTTTAAAGTTCGTCAGGTTTTATTTTCGTTAATTTTAAGGAGTTAAAAGAACGCCGTAATGTCACTTCAAATCAAATTTTTGGAAGAGCATTAACAGTTAACACACCGCGATTTAAGATATATTTTTATGGTCCTTAAGAAACAATGTATTTGTGGATTTGTCTGCTTCGACATTTAAACTTTAAGGCGACTTGCGTGTAATAAACAAATCATTCATTTTAGTCGAATAGTAACATTTTCTTGGAAACATTTTTTTGCTATTTCACAACAACACAAGTCGATGAGATTATGATGAGTACTGTCAGGTCACTGTCAAAGGAGTATTACCCGTTAGGGTACAACTGGTCGGAGTCCATAGAAGCTCTTATTGCATTTACTAAAGAGCGTCCAGCTAACTGTATCTAAGAACATGTAGAAAATTTACAGTTGTTCCCACTTTATCACCGCTGGCGAATTAAAATTTAAAAAATACCCAATTTGTCACGTCAAATTCTTATTATCTTCCGTATGGGTCTGTTATCCTAGTATTTCTAGATGGAATCATTCACAATATAATTGACATTGGGAACAGAATTTGTGATTCATTGTGGTGAAGACATTCTCGGCGTCGATAACTAGGATTCTTTTAAATTTAAATTCTCACTTGTCGCTATTTGATTGGTGGTAAAACTACTAAACAAGTGGAAATTTACTCTACCACACTAGAACGCCGTAAGTTATTCATTAAAACGTACTAATACGTGTACTCCATATATGTGGGTTAATGAAATGCATATGTTATAGTTGTAAAATGTAAAAGGAGAAATGTAGGTATATTAATTTATTACAAAAATACAAATTGAAATTCAAGCACAATCACTCTGTAGTCTGCGCAACTATAGATATAGTTCGTTGTAAGAATTCCTTCACTCATATCTTAGTTCATCGGTCAACCAAAAATACCAATAATAATGCTCATATTTCAAAATGTAGTCAATATCGACAGTTTTATGATTTAGCTATATTTCAACGCGAGATAAGTATGTTCTAATTGAATTCCTAATTAACTCGCGAGGTACCGGTAATCTTAACGCTTCTCAATCACTGTACGTATTAGCACCAATCGCTTATTGCACTGTACATTGCAGCACGGGTACAAGGCCGGAGAAGTGCTGTCGGGTGCTTGCGAGTTATCGAGGTTGACCAGTTGCGATGCTGTGCTTCCACTCGCAGCCTTACAGAGACGTCCGCTGCCCGACCACGTGGATCCTCATCATCTTGAGAGGCATCTGACCTCGCCTGATTTCCTGGTATGTGTAGGGTTTACTGCTTAAAACCTTTCTAATAGCGGTAAGGTGAAAATTGCAAGAAAGGCGACGATGCTGTGATATCGATTGCCTTCGCAATTGATGCCAAGCATTTCTTGTATTCATCTGATTATAACTTTTCATCCATTCTCCTTCTTCGTCCTCCTTAACCACTCTTCTCGTCCATCCTCCTCATTCAGAATTATCCTCATCAATCCTTCCTTCCTTGGTGCTTGATAATTTCCTTGGTGAACGTACATAAGACATTGGCTTTGGCTCGAAACATGATGGGTGAACCATTTACACTGTTATTTACAACCAGTTTCCTTTTTGTAATATTAATTTACCAGCCTATTCCTGTGATTTCGCGCCCATGGATATTCCGTTATTGCGTTAAAGAGTAGTCTATTATATCCTAAGAGATGTAGGAACAGCCTGACTGGAGAAGCACCTCTTCCTCACAGAAAGCCAAATAACAACTCCCTGGGGGCTTGTATTCCTGTGAATAAGTAAGGTTAACAGTAAACTCCTGAGGAGTTGCTGTCTTGTAACAGGCATGGTAGGTGGGACGTATATTGTATGCCCAGGACCTAGATTACTTTAGCCAATTTTATAACTTCGTTCATGACCTGGCTCCAGTAATGTTAACAACAAACATAGAGGAGATCTTGTAATGTATACCACACGTTTATACTTAAAAGTTATTTTGTGTTCTATAGGAAGCGTTCGGAATGACCAAAGAAGAGTTTGGATTATTACCCGCCTGGAAGCAAACAAACCTGAAGAAAGACGTCGGCCTGTTTTGACCGGTACGCCTCCGCCATTTTGTAGTGATGTATACTAAAATCGCGCGCCGATCCCACTGAGCGAAACGCGCCGACAACAACTCTCGCCTTGCTTAGGATATAAAATTTTGTACAATCACATCTATTTCGTACTTTTTTACTGAAACGTTGAAGGATTTGATACAATTATTGTTAAGAGCACGCTTTAAATTCAATAGTAATTCGAAACAGTTGTTTTTACTAACGGAATGTAACTACATTGTATTCGCTCTCGTGATATTTTCATATAACCGCCGTAGAAAGATAGATGTAGTTTTCGATAATGGAATTTGTATGTTGGAATTGTCTGTTGTTATTTGTCGCATCCATGGCATGGCATGCTGTGCTGTACATAGTTGTTTTCGCCTTTTATTTATTTATATTTAATTATCGTTCTATATTTCCCAAACTGATATATTAACGGTATGATTTATTAACTGATTGTAATTTTTAATTTTAAATATTGTTGATTTAAGTTTTGCCAGCATGGATATGACAAAATTGCAATGATTTGGTGATATTTTTCGACTTTATTATGATATATGTCAAATAATACGTTATAGGAACATACGAGTAGAAGTCACAGATGACGTATTATTTGGCAGTAATGAATGTAAGGTGTTTTGTAGGGCAATGTATCTGGTCAAAGTACGGTTAACTTGTTATAAACCGCTAGATATACAAGCTTACATATATTATTATACGCTTTAGGGGTAGGCTAATGGTCTGTGACGGTTAGAATTTTACACAAATTGTACAATGTCTAACCCGCGATTGGATAACACACCATCTTATATACGTGTTTTGTATAAAATTCTTGCCACCACAGATTATCTATATTTTAACACATCACATATCTACTCATTGCTACTTTTTATACTGTGCGTTAGGTGGACCATGTTTTGATATATTAATCTTTAAACTATACTGTATTTTGTTCAGGCTTGGCATCGTAGCGAAGTGTAACAATGACCATTGGTTAACTTGACATTTTGTTACTAAATGCGTGGAGCGTTTTTCGACTGAGGTATTTAAAAAATAAGTACAGACTACCGTTGGTTGTGCATAGATCGTACTGCGTTTCTTTGTGACAAACTACGCTAGTCTGTACTAAGCTCAATGTCTGTACTTTAATTTTAACGCTGTTGCTATATTGTGTACAATTTTAGATGTTTATTTTTTATAACTAGCAGTATTGCCTTTGTAATTCGTGGAAAGCCGGGGTATATCTAGGCTGAGATCATTTAAATCGGAATGTTTAATCTGTAAATCTGATAAAGGTTTAGGTTAATAGTAATAAATATTAATCCTGGCATCAGTCTGGTCCATTCGTTTCGCACTCTGCTGCCGATCTATTGAGGATTAATCGACAGATGAGCACAAAATCATATTATTTATAATTCGACTATCGAAAGAATAACCAATCGATAGTTTCGTATACATGATATCGATATATAACCACTTGTAATATGAATGGAACTGAATGTACTCATTATTATTGACAGCTTCTGTTATAGGGCAAACAAGAAAATCGGTTAAAAGTAACATTATCTTTTTCATGATTTCGAAGTATGTCCCATACTTATTATTAATTATGAGTACAGACACTTCTTTTCGTGTTGCATCCAATTAACTCACCGTCTGTATATAATATAAAATGGTATTAGCTTTTGCTATGAAGGATAACAGCGTGACTGTAGGTAATAATAATAGCCTTTAGTTCACCTGTTAGGGATCCTAACGCCTAAGAAACTCTGCTATCTGAACTGCACACGGTCACCGCTAACATAAATCACAATAAAAACATTAACAGTATGTCAACTAGTTTACATAGATCTTTTTGATGCCAACGCTTGCGATAGAGCGTCTTCGCTTATAGCGAGTACCGCGCTACACGTAAAATATGACCAGTAGTGTTGAAGGAGCATTCGCTACTGATTTGAAAGCGAACTTCGCTCGCGATGCGTGTCTGTGCGACGATGACGAATATTTCTTTGAACTTCCCTCTGCTATGTCTGAACTCAACTCAGATTTCCAAGACATAAACGTCCGATTTGAAACTTCATCTTAGCCTGCACATCTCTGGTCTGAAGCAAAATTGCGAGTATCTGATACGGTATACTGCCAATGAGTAGCGCTAATCGTCGAGTCATACCTAATATGTAACGTTATAAATTAACCTACAATGTATTATGTCCTAAGATGCATTTACAGTGGAACCTACACGTGCCTGGCGCGACATAAACGTATCTCTCAAATCCAATGTTTAATGTTTTGCTTTGGTTGTGTTACTTATACCTATATTATAATTATTATTGTATTTGAGATTTATTTTGTATAATAATGTAATAAAGTGCTAAAATTGATTTCTAAGATTTTATTTTATTTTATTCTCGCTATGGGCTTGAACTTTTCTACTGAACATAATATATATACCTATATTTTAAGAGAGATATGTCAATGGAGCAGCTTGACTAGGGAAGCATCTCCTACTCACAGAAAACCGCGGCCAAATAACTCCCTGAATGGTTAATGTGTTCCTACGAATGAGTGACGTTTTTGAGTAGGTGCTGTGTTAGCAGCAGTGGAGATACTTCGTCTTTTTAGCGTTATCCCGTTTCCTAGTTCATTAGGATTAGTCTTAAGGATTTGGCTAAGGTACTATTTTTTAACCGACTACAAAAAAAAGGATGAGGTGCACAATTCGGTTATATTTTTTTAGCCGATTTGAAATGTACGAGTATATTTTTTAATTGATAACGATATACCGTCAGATTAGTCCCTTAAAAATTTTGCCAAAATCGGTACCATAGTTTGGTTTTTAAATCAAAATAACTGGAAAAAATATGTCATTCAGTGGTATTCACGATTGCTATTTTTTTTATACCACTAAGGTGTAAAACAAGCGTCCAGCCTTACCAACCTTAGCCTATGGACATTTGCAACACAAGGGGATCACTCATGCGTTGCTAACCCTGTAAAAATCTTTTCTTGAAGAGTCCCATGCTGTAATTCCTTGGGACAGGTAGGAGTAAATTCTACAACTTAAGAGTTCTCGATAGCAATTTCTCTGGAACCACACTGTAGGCAGACATTGCGGCTTTAGAGTGTAACTGGAAATCCTCGGTGTTGGCGAGCAATTCTTCAGAACAACCCGTTGTGCAATCGGTAGAACATAAATGGGCTCGCTACTTAAACTCAATACCTAGGCTTAATACGGCGTGTAAGTGTCGTTGATAATTCTCACAGATCATCTCTGATCACCGATGACATGGTCCTAGATGATATCTAGGTAGTCCCGCCCAAAGATGACTACAGTACTCCATGTACGGACTTGGGACTTGTACAAGTCTTTATTGCTCATCTATCTCATTTCATAGACGCTCGTGAATCAAATCTTGTTAGGCCGTATGCTAGTATGCCTGCCGAAGTGTGTATTTATATCTATAACATAATATTGTATGTATATACCTAGTTGGGTCATAAGCTCTGTCAAATCCTTATTATTTTAATATTGGAATATTGGCCAGAAATACTTTGTCTAATTTAAAAAAATAGAACGTTTTAGCTTGCCGAAAAGAAAAAATAAATTCACTTTTTAAATATGGAGTGGTCGAAGAAGGAAGACAGTCGCGTTGCACCGCTGTGGTTACGCGCCAAAAGAGATTTTCAACATTCTACAATAATTGAAAATAACACTACGGTTTATTTATCGCACTATCAAACGATATACTAAAGATTCAAGCTTCGAAGATCGTAATATGAGCGGCCGACCTCGCACAGTTAGGACACCAGCGGTCATCAAAGCAGCGAAGGCGCGAATCCAAAGAAATCCCGTGCGTAAACAAAAAGTCTTAGCTCTTCAGATGGGATTATGCGGAACCACTGTCAAAAGAGTGTTAAATGAATGATCGTAAAAAACCGGACATTTTTTGAATGAGCATTTAAAAAAAAATAGGATGGTAAGATCCCGCACTTTGTTACGGCGGTACGCGGGAAAAAAATATCGCGAAATTTTGTTTTCGGATGAAAAAGTTTAGATAAAAAAAAACCCACGGAAACATAAAAATTGGTTCTAATAAAACTTAGCGGATGACTTCGCGTGCATAGCTAGTTAGTAATAAATCACAAAGTAATAAATATTATATTAGGTTCACTTCCTCTGACTTTTGCTTATTTGTTACAAATTAATGTGCCATGCATAATTAGGACTAAAACGTGTCATATGTGATAATACTCGTACAATCATTTTTTTAAATTTTAGAATATGCCGCGCCGAGCGCGTCATCGGCCTCTCTGAATGTTTTTCATTTTCATTTCATGACCCACCTATTTCATGACCGCCGACTATGATCTTTTTCGCATTTTCTAATCGTAAGTAATCCATTTTTCATCACCAGTGATCAAACTTTTCAAAAACGGTTCGATTTCATTACTTTTCAATAGAGAATCGCAAATAAGTAAATGATTCATTAGGTTTCTTTTCGTGAGCTCATGTGGCATCCATATATCGAGCTTTTATTGTATAGGTATGCATAATTTTCTAAAAGAGCTATGTTGTAACAACTAATATGCCGATCTTAGATCTCAGGATATAGATAAAACACTATTCGATACTGAGCTAATAAAATTGACCACTCATGCGCAATAATACTACATTCGTAGATTTTTTTCTGGAGACGGGATATTGAATAAACATCCGAGTCGACAGCATGTAACTATGCTTTATTTATTTATATGGTCAACCAATATATTTACAGCACGGCTTAATATATATTATATAGTTTGTTACATGAAATAAAAGAATTGTGTAAAAACAATTACAGGTAGTCACAGCGTGATAGTGCAATAGTTTAATAATTGCGAAGGTACTTCGAGGTTTGAGTTGAAAACAAAAAAAAAACAAAATACAAAATAAAAAATGAGAAGATATTAGGAGTCGGTCTGCTAGCTTATAAAGGAATAGAGTGTTTTTAAAGTTTCTTATTGAACATGCATAGTGTTTCACGATCGAAACTAAAATTTGTTATGTTCGTCACAGAGTCTGTTAATGACACACTTTGTGCTCAAATTAGCACTATAATACTTCAAGAGAAATAGTGTGAAAATAATAAATTTAGAATTTTGTCGAGGTATTCTGAATCTTATTTCACTCAGGAGTTGTGGACAGTCAATGGAATCTCGCACAATTTTAAATAAGAAAACCTGATCGGCGACCCAACGACAGTCTTCGAGTGGAGCAATTTTAAAATAAGTTAGCCTGTCTTTGTAGGAGTACATCTCGTACTTTTTTTTGTGTACTGTTAAGAAGAAAGCAAACCTGCTTTGGATCCTTTCAAGTGTTTCGATGTGGCACTTATATTTTACCAAAGAACTTATATTTTACCAAGGTTAGGAACCAAGGAAAATTACGCGAACGAACGAACTTCAGTATTTTTAATTTATTGCAGTTACACCATATAAATCCAAGTAGTTTCAAATTGTTGTATATTATATGATCAAAATGATTGGCAAAACTAAGCTGTTTAATAAGACATCTAAATCACGAATATACGTAACTTCTTCAAAAGGTAACGAGTTAATGGTATACATGGTGTTAAGACGAATTTGATATGCTTACATTTGTCCGAATTTAATGGAAGTTTGTTGGTTAGCGATCAGACCTCAACTAGATCAAGATCTTTTTGCAATAACAGCGATTCATTGTAGTTACAAATAGCTTTATAAATTTTCAAGTCATCTGCAAAAAGCAAATATTCAGAATTTTGTATTTTTAAATATAAAAATTCTTTATTTGCCATTGGACCCTCGCGGGCACTTAAACACGTCTTACAGTTTTTGAAATATAATCTTATTGTATCTTATTTAATTCTCTTTCTACTTTTTCCTTTTTTTTATCTACTAGCATTTCGGAAATGACCATTGGCTAAGAAGAAATGCCGAAAGAAACTTGCCAATATAGGTCTCTTTTACAATTATCAATTAGATATTACAAAAACAAAAAATACATAAGCATATTGGTACAATAATGATATCAAATGGTAAAATTAAACATTATTAAGAACAGGTAGTCTGTGCTGAATTATTTCCAGACATCTTTGTCAGTTATATACCCATCAATTCTATAATAAGCCCTTCTAACTACAGAGAATATTTTTAATGTGCTTTTTGAATGCATTATCAGGAAAGGACAGAACTGTTTCAGGCAACTTATTATAAAATCGAATACAATTTACAAGAAAAGATCTACCAGTCCTAGCAAGCCGATGTACCGGCATACACAACTTATTTCTACTTCTAAGTTTTTCACTGAAGTTTGAAAATGACTTTAAATTTTTACGGGCGTACATTATGTTTTCATAAATATATTGAGAAGTAACAGTTAGGATATTTATTTCTTTGAACAGTTCCCCGAGGGATTCTCTGGACCCCATGTTATGAATAGAGCGAATGGCTCTTTTTTGTAAGATAAAAATTGTCTCAATGTCAGCCGCTGTTCCCCACAACAGTATACCATACGACATAATGCTGTGAAAGTAGCTGAAATAGACTAAGCGCGCAGTAACTTATTTATTATTATATTATTACTCGTGTCATATCGTCGATAAATATTAAGAAGAATATAGGACCTAAATGAGAACCTCGGGGGAATTCTGAAGGAACTTTAAAAGATTTAGACTCATAGCTGCACGTAAAGACTTTTGGAGGCCCGTCTGACAGATAAGAACCACACCAGCTCAACAGAGAACTATGCACACCGGCCAATGAAGCCTGTCAATCAATAAAAATATTGAGTGTTCCACCTTATCAAATGCTTTGCTTATATCAATTTATACAGCGTCCACTTGACGACTTTTATCGATCATTATTAGCTGTGTCAGATGCATAACAGATCAAATTTCTAACAGTGGAAATCTTTTGACGAAAACCATGTTGTTGGGGGGCCCGCATCGACAAATGCCAAGGGCGACATACGCCAGAGTGACTAGTGGTTGCTGGCACCCGCACCCTACATTAAAAGTGAGTGTTCCTCATGAGTACAACTTACTCTCAAAGAATGTAACACACGTCTGTGGGCACCACTCGCCCCGCCACGGCACCATGTATTGTGCTGCGGCCTGCGTCGTTTTGCCATAGCCCCCGCTCAGCAAACGAAGCACGTAACGACAACTCGGCAATGCTTTGACCACTTTGTATACGCCACGCATACCGGAATCGAGCTTTCCTATAGACTGAGAAAATTTAATCACGAACACACAATCGTTTATGTTAAAATGACGAGGCGGATGACGTCTTTGGTTCGCTCGCTCATCCTGCTTGATCTGATTGTCTTGTAATAACTGACGTGTTCGACTCCGGGTAATCTCCCGCAGGGCCTCTTTGTAATGGGGCGCGTGGAACTCGCTTATGCGAAATGCAAATTAAACAGTGACTTATGTACTTACTAACAAACTGCTTGAGGCCAGGGAACCAGAAATGTCTCAAAATTAAATCTAATGCCATTTCAGAGCCGATATGTTCGTGTTCGTTATGGAACACTCTCAAAAGACTAAGCCGGTGGCCCTTGGGAATGTAGCACAATAGTCGCGGTTGTTCACCAACTGGCGTGTACTTGTAAAACAGAACATCGTTCTGAATCAGATACCGACTAGGATCGAGATTACCGTCGCAAAGTTTTTGAATAAGGTCTCGAGTCTCAGTATCAGCTGCCTGAGCTATTTGAGCCCAGTTACGGGGTCCACTAATCAGATTAACGTTGATTGCAGGATTACGACTCAAGTAGTCAGTATGTGGAATTAATACTCCCTTGCGATATTCGATAGTGAAATCGAAATCCTGAAAGTAGATCCACCACCGAGCAACGCGGGGAAGTAAGTCTTTCTTATGTTCTGTCGCTTTGAGAGCGTTACAATCAGCGACAATCAGAAACTTCAGGCCTACTAGATAGTGCCGAAAGCTCTGAAGTGCCTTTACAACAGCAAGGGTCTCGAGCTCACAAGAGTGATACTTGCTCTTAGCTCCGTGAGTCGCTCTACTAAAATACGCCACGACATGCTTCTTGCCATCAGAATGTGTCTGTATGAGAACCGCCCCGTAACCCGCACTGCTAGCATCAGTATGGAGTTCAGTATGAAGCCTAGGATCGAAGATGGCTAATATAGGTTCACCCGTCAAGTGTTTAATTAATTCTTGACGAATGGTCTCGAATTCAGCAGTCCAAATGAAGCTTACATTCTTGCGAGTTAAGTGCGTAATAGGAGCAGTTTTCGTAGCATAATTCTTTATGTACCGTCTAAAATACCCGGCTAATCCGAGAAACTGCCGAACTTGTTTAATATTCTCGGAGGGCGATGTATTAATTAAATCTTTCGCCTTTCGAGGACTCGGTCTAACCTGACCTCGGCTTACTACTCTGCCCAAATATTCTACTTCAGTTACTAGAAATGAACATTTACGCAGGGTGATAGAAAAACCGGCTTGAGTTAGGGTACCTAGTACTTTGCGTAACAACTCTATCCCTTCAGCGACCGTATTGCTTAAGAGAAGAACATCATCCACGTACACCAAAATATTACCCTATTAATATGATCTCGTAAGGTGTCATTTATAATTCTTTGGTAGACGATAGGTGAATTGGCTAAACCATAAGGCATTTCGACATATTCGAAGCAGGGCCGGATTAACAGTCTGTGGGGCTCTAAGCAGTGAACGGTATGGGGCCCCCTATGTTTTTTGTTACTTGATCTTTTTGTAAATATTTTTTTTTGTTCATGTATGAGTGACACAGAAAATTTTGATTTATGTTGTACAATTTATTAAAAAAGCAATAATTAAACTAATTTCATTTTTTTTTTAAGTTATTATCCCAACTTCTTCTGATTGACAAAGAAAGACTCATGTCATGGAAATTAAGATGTTGTTTTGTTTGAAAATTTCTTATTAAAACTTAAAAAAAAAAATTACACGCTTGATCTTGGGGGCCCCAATTTTTCGGGGGCCCTAAGCAGCTGCTTAGTTTGCTTATGGGTTAATCCGGCCCAATTCGAAGTGGTTCTCGGGTGTAACAAAGCCAGTTAGATGAATACTATCTTTGTTGAGGGGAATCTGGTGAAACCCAGTGGCCATATCGAGACTCAAAAAGTACTTATAACCGCCTAGCCTATCTATGTGATCATCTATTAATGGTAAAGGGTATCGATCTTTAACAGTTATCCTATTCAGTCTTCTAAAATCAACGCAAAGCCTGTCTGAGCCGTCACGCTTCTTTACTAGTATGATCAGGCTCGCGTAATCCGATCGAGACTTCCGAATGATGCCGTTTTCTAAAAGATCACTTGTTATTTCCCGAACCTTAAGTTTTTCTTGATAGGAAAGCTTGTAAGGCCGATATACTACTGGCGTAAAATTTGAAAGTTTTATTTCCATTTCACCTGTTTTGGCAGTAGTGGTCGCGATACCAGAGATTAGAAAACCATCAAACTCTCGTATGACAGACATAAGTGACTCGTACTCATCACCCTGAATTGTATTTACTATAAGCTGGTCATCTAACCGTACCGAACTGACTCTAACATAGGTTTCATCAGAAGGAGTAAGATACTGTCTATCTTTAGTCCGTACATAAGTGATCCCATCCCGATTAAGAACATCGCTACCTATTACAATCGGTGTGTTCATGAAGGATGACGGAACCACCACTAAATCGACCTCGATAGATATATTGCAAAACCAAGTGTGACGGTGACATAGGAGGTGGCAACTATTTCTCTGTCACATAGACCCTTCAATACACAATGTTTCGGTTTAGGTTGACATGAAATGAATTTGAGCACGTCCGAAGAGATGAGGGATACACCGAGGGCACCGCTATCAATAAGGACGTCAATAGGTATTCCGTATATTACTGCAGACATTACGTCATTGTTCGGAAGGTCTGGCCGGTGAGAGCAAAGATTAACATTACGATGATTAAGAGTCTCTGATCGTGTTTTAGCGAAGCAAGCGTCCTCGGTATGCCCCTGTTTCTTACAAAATATGCATGAGACACTTGTACTAGGTTATGTATTGAAAGTTGGATTATGTTTAGGGCGTTGGCATTCACGTCTTATATGCCCGCGACGACCACAGGTAAAACATTTAGAGCCAAGGCGTGAATTGCGTGGAAATTGCTTTTTGGGGCCGCTTGTAATCCTACTCTCTCGTCTCTCGCGGTTAGGCTTCGTATAAATTGATAGAAAAGACACTAGGTTATCGGGAGTCAAGTCTGCATTAGCAGCAGCTGCACGAACCTGGGGATTATCAATCCCTCGAATAACGATAAGGGTCCGCAACTCGTCGCTAATACCTTGGACTACTCTAAGACGCAACAAAGTACAGCGAGCATATTCCGCGGACGTAGAATATTTATCCGATGTAACATTCATAGCTTCGAATAAAATGTTAGCATAATCCAATTTATTAGGACACAGAACCTTAAGCTATCCGTGATTTACGCACCGTACGTTGCTGTTCGCGGCTTGCACGCTCATTTTAAAGTTCACCGATCAGGACAACAAAATTACCAAGCAAGTCAGTAATAAAAAATGAGGTTAATAAAAACAAAGAAATATGTGGGTACGTACCGTATATCCAACTTCTGATTTTGTAAATAATGATGGTAATAGTTTAAAAAAATAAGCTTATAAAGAGAAATAATTTGTATTAAACAATTAATTAAATGAGACGACAGACGGTTGAATTCCGCCATGCGTGTTATGGCAACAAGTATATACTCAATGAATTAATATATTACAAGCGTTAATAGGCTACGGTACCCGCTTTACATCAGGTGAGCCATAAGATTGTATGCCTCCGGAAGTAGTATAAAAAACACGCAACGTGACCTGCGACATCACGATCGACGCATCAGCGGCACGGTGTTCAATTAATGTTTTTTTTTAATGTTTTGATTTTTTTGACTTTAGACTTACTTTCATTTCCTAACTTCGGAAAGAGTACTAGGCTAATTAGTAGTAATAAACTATTGTAATTTTTTTGTTTAATAAATTACTTGTAAAATTATTTGTTTTTTCTCCATCCTCCGGCTGGGACCTATATATTTGGCGCAGTCGTGGTAGAGTACTCGAATCAGCGCGCGATCGGTCTCCAGCAGGCAAGCATACACGTTTGTTCGTTACAAGTCTACGTTTATTACTTATACAATTATTTTTTACTTGTTTTCAACATTTATTTTAAACATTGTGTTTTTATTAAAGCTCTAATTAGTCAGGCTATAAATAATGTTACATAGAAACTTTTCTCTTTTCAACTCTTCAATTATTTTGAATTTGGAACGCGTTTATTATGTTAAAAACTTCTTTCGATTTCCGGCTGTTTTACATTTATACGCCGTGTTTATTGTCAAATTACAATATTGAATGGGGTGATAAAGAAAATAGGATTGCAGTGATTGCCTTGTGCAAAGTGGGCGTGGAGCCATCGGTCATATTCGTGACACTTCTAAATCTTGGTATCAGCTGTATGTTCGTATATCGTACTATCGATAGATACACCAACACTTCTTCTGTTGAAGACCATAAAGTGCTGTTAGAACTATAAAGGCTGTTAATGCTGTTAAACCCAGAATTCTCCGAAACCCCATTAGGAAACAAAAAATCTTATCGCGAGAATTGAAGATTCCCGCTATGACTCTGTCGAGGATAATAAAACAAGACATGAAGCTCGGCGATTATCGTTGATATACAGGATATGTCCTAAATCAATCCCAAAATATAATATAAAATAAAATATAAAATAAATATAAAAAATACAGTTGAAGACAGTGGATCGATCAGAACGCCTTCTATTGTAACACACAGGTGAAAGGCTCAGAAATATCCTCTTTACTGATGAAAAAATTTTCACGATTGAAGAGCACTACAACAAGCAAAATGACAACTGCGGGTGTCTTATCAAAGTGTCATAAAGCTTCATTTGGTGAAAAAGGAATGAAGACTTCAGCCAAAGTCTATCAAGATATAGTGTTGGATCGTGTTGTGAAACCTCTCAGAAATACACTTTTTAAAAATGTACCGTGGGCTTTCTAGCATGACCTTGTCACAAGGCATGAACTACCCAAGTCTGGCTCGATATCAACGTTCCATACTTTATAAGAGCTGAAGACTGGCCCTCGGTTAGCCCAGATCTGAACCCATTAGACTACAAATAATGATCAGTTTTAGAGGACACGGCCTGATCGCAACGACACGCCATCATTGTGTCTCTTGAGTAAGCAGTTGCTAAATTTCCCATGGACACAGTGCGTAAATCCATAGATTCGTGGGCGGACGGATAAAAGACAAGTTAAAATGTCATACATTTTAACCCAAAGTTTTTTTTTTCATTTCGAACATATTTTTTATTTTTTGCTGAGACTTCCATAAATATGTACGTATAAGTTTTTAAGATTACATTACTTCATTAAAAAATAAATGCATATTCATTTGTAACAGAACTTATGGCCGGACTGGGTAATTTAATATTGTTGGAACCTTAAACTTATCGTAGGCCTTTATACCTAATAAAGGCCTTCGATAAGTCGATGGTTCCAGTCATCCAAATTAAATTAGATTTTTAAAAAAATAATATCATGCATTATTCTACGAAAAATTTGGTTACGAATCTAAACTTACCATCCTTTCGGAACTGACACGGTGATGCGATACTATTATGTCACTTGTATTAATTTTTTACAATAGTATTTACAAGGTGATTATCAATAACGTCCGGCGGTACATTCTTTATATTTTACTTTCCATTACGAGAAATGTTAAGTTTTCTAGATAGACAGATTTATAAAATAAAGAATTTTATACTACGCCAAATTAACAATAAATTAATTGATAGCTAAATGAAACTAGTTAAAAAGATTAGATCGATGATAAATTAATGTACCAAATCATGGAAATATAACAGATAAAACCACTGTAAAACAAAAAATAATTTAATATCTCTCACACTATTTACAAAATTGCACAAAGTGATCCTATAAGTAATGTAGTCTAATTACAACTATATACTACCCTAATACATTACGCATATCAAGGTAGCATTCCAATTGGAATGCCTCTGAATGCGCTATTAAACGGCGAACCTGCGAAAGCGGCGAAATAATCTCCTTTTCTTCATTTCAAAGTCTTCAGAACTGTTATCATTTTCATTGCTTTCTTCCTGTTCTTCAAGGTCATCGTCAGATTGCTCATCATTCGTTTCTTGCTTAACTTTCAGTTCAGTGCTCTCGTTTCCGGATTCTTGATCATCATCACTATCATCTACGTCTTCTTGCTTAATATGCAGTTCAGTATTGTCATCTTCGGAATCTTGATCACTGTCACCATCTTCTAGTTCTTCTTGTCTTACTTTTATTTCAGTATCATCATCGTCGGACTCTTGCTCATCATCACCATCGTCTACTTCTTCTTGTTTTTCTTTTAATTTAGTATCATCATCTTCGGTCTCTTGATCATCATCACCTTCTGCTTCTTCTTGTTTTACTTTTAACTTGTCACTATCATCTTCGGTGTCTTGATCATCATCACCATCGTCTACGTCTTCTTGTTTTGCTCTCAGTTCATTATTATCAACGCTGGAGTCTTGATAATCATCACCATTATCTACTTCTTCTTGTTTTACTTTTAGTTCAGTGTTGTCATCTTCGGAATCTTGATCATCGTCACCATCTTCTAGTTCTTCTTGTCTTTCTTTTAGTTTAATATCATCATCATCGGACTCTTGCTCATCATCACCATCTTCTCCTTCTTCTTGTTTTACTTTTAGTTTGTCACTACCATCTTCGGTGTCTAGATCATCATCACCATTGTCTACTTCTTCTTGATTTGCTCTTAGTTCAGTGTTGTCATCTCCGGAATCTTGGTCATCGTCACCATCTTCTAATTCTTCTTGTCTTACTTTTAGTTTAGTATCATCATCGTCGGACTCTTGCTCATCATCACCATCTTCTGCTTCTTCTTGTTTCACTTTTAGATCGTCACTACCGTCTTCGATGTCTTGATCATCGTCACCATCTTCCAGTTCTTCTTGTCTTACTTTTAGGTTAATATTATCATCTTCGAAATCTTGATCATTTTCCCCATCATCTACTACTTCTTGCTTAACATCTAGTTCAGTGTTATCGTCTTCGGATTGGACATCTTGTTCATCATTTTGACGGTGTATGTGAGACGTAATAAGTTTTTTTACAATATCCTCGTAACCAATTTCTTCTTCAAGTACTTCCTCTGGTTCTTCTATTACTTCTTCAGATTCATTCACATCTTCCTGCTCTTGATCAGCTTCTGGTTCAGGCTCCGGTTCAGGCTCAGGTTGTGGTTCCGGCTGTGGTTCTGGTTCTGGTTCGGGTTCTGGTTCCTGTTCTGGTTCGGGTTCGGGTTCTGTTTCTGGTTCTGGTTCTGGTTCGGGTTCTGGTTCTGGTTCTGGTTCGGGTTCTGGTTCGGGTTCTGGTTCGGGTTCAGGTTCTGGCTCTGGCTCGGGTGTGAGTAAGCAACCTGCCGGTGGCTCAGATCTGTCGCAGACCTAAGGAAAAAGGACATCAAATGTTTTATTTGTCTCTTCTAACAGGTTCAAAATTTGATTAGTATGGGTATCGGTTACATTAAGCACTTAGGTATGAACTAGTACTATATTTTTTTAATGCATTTTTCTATAGAAAATATATTTTTTAGAAAAAAAACATTACTTTATTTATTTGTATAGATGTATAGACTTGTAATACTATGTAATATTACTTATATGTATGTATATACATATGGACTGTGCCAACTACAGGGCGATCGGTTATATCAGCTTAGCCGCTAAAGTGTGTGGAAAAATCATCGAAAGGAGAATAAGGGTGAAATCCAATGGAATGATTTGGAAAGCACAGGATGGATTTCGAAGCGGCAGAGGATATACGGATCAAGGTTTTCCACTCCACAACATCTGGCTAATGGATCAGAGGATTTTCTGCAGTTTTGTGGACCTTGAGAAAACATTTGCTAGGGTCGTACGAAAGAATCTCTGGAACATTTTGCCCAAATATGGGGTTGACGGTTACCTGCTCCGTACTGTGCAATCTACGTATGAAAATTGTACAGTATGTGTGCAGGTGGACGGCAGCTTGTCGCCTTGGTTTGATCCCAACTTTGGTGTCCGACAGGAATGCGCGCTGTTGTCTCGGCTATTCATCCTATATCTGGACACATGTCTTCAGAGAATAAACTATATGAATGTGGGAATGCGAATGGGTGACTCAGTGATTAACTGACTGCTTTATGTAGACGACGCGGTATTAATAGTAGAATCACCATCCGCACTACAAACAAGTTACAGAAATGAATGATGATTGTATGAAGAAAGCCTTACAAATTAAATTCGAAGAAAATCAAGACAATCGTATAGGAAAGAGAGACAATCAGAACGAACACTAGGATTACGGTTGATGACATAGTGTTGGAGGAAGTGGATGAGATTGTATATCTTAGAACCGCTTTTAGCAGCGATGGAAGGTACACCGCTAATGTGGAGAAACGAGTGAGTGCAGGGAACAGCGTGAATGGAGCGTTGGGTAAACTTCTAGGCAGCCGTAGTCTTTGCCAGAAGGCACAGCTCGCTGTATACAACGCGATGCTAATCACGACGCTAATTTTTGGAAGTGAAAGCTGGGTATGGTAGAGAGAGCATGAAAATAGAATAAATGCGATCGAGATGAGAGTATTGTGCAAAATTTATGGCACAACGCTTGCTGACCGCGTTCGTAATGTTGACGTTAGAAAGAGAATTGGGTTGAAAGAGAGTGTCGGTGTCTTAACACCATTTCTATATGCCTTTTCTTATCTTAATAAAATAAGGCATGCTCCGTTGGTTCGGACATATATAAAGAATGCAGGATGAAATAATGAAGAAACAGATATACGGTGCAAAAGTGGAAGGATGTAGGAGCCGAGGACCAAGACTAACCTACCTTGACCAAATAGGTCGTGTTTTATTAGAAGGTGATGTCAAGAGCGCTAGAAACCGGCGCACATGCACGAAAAGAGTTATGCATGATAAATGGTACCGTGTTTTACGGCGCTCGGTTGTCTCTGCCTACCCCGCAAGAGATTTGGCATGAAGTTATAGATAGATTACTTATGTGATTACATCGCGAGTGTAAAGGCGAATGATCTTTAGAGCCAGTGGAGCAAGTGACAAGCTCAGCGATTTACGAAAGAGGTTGAAGTAAGACGAGGTGGGACATAGCGATATTGAATAAAACCAGTCACATTCAGCAGGAAGCCGATGAAGTTTTTCACATTAACTTAGCGAAACCCATTCTCCTTGTATATGAGAACTGCTTACGTCAGGTAGGCCATATTCTGGATTGCCGCATGAAGTGGTTAAACAAAAGGGTAAATATTATAAACCATATAACCATTTTTGCCCCAGCTGAAGCCGGAAGTAAGATTCCATATCAAACATTTCACAAATTATGTATGTTTTATTTACCTGCTCTGCTTCATTGAACCATGCCTCTGGTGGGCACTCCATTAGGTACGATTTCCCGGCATAGCATTGATAGTACTGTGTGCAGCTGTTCACGAAGGCAATGCGCAGGAAGTTCTCCTGTCCAGCACATAGTGTCTCTGGGTCTTGTCTCGAGTGGATCGAGTACGTGGAGACGGTGCTGATTGCCACCGCAAGACATAGGAGTCGGAGTGAAGCTGGAAAATGGCAATAATGATTAGTATATGTAGTAGTAGATGACAGTACAAGAAACACAGACGTTTTGAATTTTATTATCTTTTAGAAAAAGGAAACCTTATCGTGTAACTTTGTCAGTTGTCACAGTGATATTTCAGCAATTACTAATGCTAAACATTTGAAATCTGTATATATAAAAGGTAAAGGTGACTGACAGATACACGCATGCACAGCTCAAACCACTGGACGGATTGGGCTGAAATTTGGCACACCGATAGCTATTATGACGTTGGCATTGTCTAAGGATTTTCGAAAATTCCAACCCTAAGGGTGTAAAATGGGGGTCTGAAATTTGTATGAAAATCTGGGAGATTTGAAGTTAGAATGCTGAAATTTTGTATAGAGGTTTCTTTTATGATGTAGACAAGGGATAAGGAAGGGTTTTCAGAAATTTGTATTTTAAGAGGGTCAAATTTGGGTTCAAAGTTAGTTTAGTAAAAAAGTATTCCGTGGGCTGATTAAAATGAAAATTGACACAAATATTCTACAAAGCAAATAAACAAACATGTATTTGATAAATTTTTGATTTTTGCTATAACTTCACGCAAATCCCTTACGGGGTAGGCAGAGAGAACCGAGCGCCACGCGACTCGATCCTTACATACCTCACTCGCTTCTTTCACATTCATTGCTCTTTTCATGCACGCTCGCCGGTTTCTAGGGCTCCTGACATCACCTTCTGATAGAACACGACCAATCTGATCATGATAGGTAAGTCTTGGCCTTCCTCGGCTCCTACATCCTTCCACTTTTGCATTGTATATCTGCTTCGTCATTCTTTCATCCTGCATTCTTTCTACATGTCCGAACCAACGGAGCATGCCTCTTCTTATTTTAACACCGACGCTCTCTTTCAGACCAACTCTGCTTCTAACCTCATCATTGCGGATACGGTCTGCAAGCGTTACACCACAGATTTTGCGCAACGCTCGCATTTCAACCGCGTTTATCCTACTTTCATGCTCTCTCTGCCATACCCAGCTCTCGCTTCCATAAGTAAGCGTTGGGACCAGCACTGCATTGTGTATAGCCAGCTGCGCCTTCTGGCTCAGGTTTTTACTGCCAAGAAGTTTTCCCAACGCTTCATTCACACTATTCCCAGCACTCACTCGCCTTTCCACATCTGCGGTGTACCTTCCATCCCTGCTGAAAGCGCATCCAAGATATACAAACTCATTCACTTGTTCCAACACTTCATCATCTACCGTAATTCTTACATTGGTTCTGGTTTCTTCTCTTTCAAATACCATAATCTTTGTTTTCTTCGCATTCAATAGTAAGCCTTCCTTCATACATTCGTCTTTCATCATTGTGACTAGTGTTTGCAGCTCAGATGGTGTTTCTGCTAACAGGACAGCATCATCTGCATACAGCAGACAGTTCACCACTAGGTCACCCATGCGTAATCCTACATTCGTCGATCTTATTCTCTGTAGACAACTATCGAGATACAGAATAAACAGCCTAGCAGACAACATGCAACCCTGTTTGACACCAATTTTGACATCAAACCAGGGTGACATGTTGCCATCTATTCGCACACATGCTGAGCAATCCTTGTAGGTGGACTGCACAGCACGCAGCAGTGAGCCGTCAATCCCATATCTCGGCAATATGCACCACAGTTCCTTTCGCACAACCCTATCAAATGCCTTCTCAAGATCCACAAAACCGCAGAAAACCTTCTGGTCTGTGGCCAAATGCTTCTCTACGATATTGCGGAGCGAGAAAACTTGATCCGTACATCCCCTTCCATTTCGGAATCCTCCTTGTGCCTCCCACAGCATTTCGTCAGATTTCACCCTCATTCTCCTTTCAATTATCTTTCCATATACTTTTGCTGCTAAGCTGATCAAACTGATGGCCCTATAGTTGGCGCAGTCCATGCGTGATCCCTTGCCTTTATACAAGGGTACGATGACTGCGCGTCCCCAGTCCATTGGAACCCTTCCAGTTCTCCAGCAAAGGTTGCATAAGTACCAGAAGGCGTCCCGGACGTAAGTGCCACCTAGTTTGATCATCTCAGCTGTAATCATATCAATTCCCGCAGACTTTCCATTTTTCAAACTTCGTATCGACCATTCTATCTCATCCATAGTTATACCTTCATCGGACGCCGTCAACGCGGAGTGAGCATCAGACTCACTCTCATTGTCAGCGTCCGAGGCATATTCGTACATTTCTTCAAAATATTCACTCCACCGTTCTAACACTTCCTGTGTGTTTGCAAGAATGATACCAGCTTTAGACTTAATCTTGTTCATACTGGATGCCGACGAACCACCCCGAGACTTCTTTACCTCTCTCCAAAAGAGTTTGGTATTTGCCTCGAAGTTTCTCGTCAGCCTCTCTTCCTCATTCATAATTTGTCTTTCACGCTTCTCTTTCACTAAAGCCTTGGTTTCATTCTTGCATTGACGGTACATTTCTTTCTTCTTCTCTCTCATACTTTCATTTAAGGGCAAAGATGATACATAATCCAGCCACGCTTTCCTCTTTCTTGCTACGGAGGATTCAACCTCCGCATCCCACCAGGCATCCCCTTTCAATGTTTTATGCCTCTTTGCGCATCCACATGCTTCTTTTGCACTATCCACCATACTTTCTTTCAGAACTTTCCAGCAATCATCCACATCTGTGCCGGAAAGACTTGCATTTGCAAGTCTTTCGCTTACCAGATGTACATACATTCTCCTTACACTTTCATCTTGCAATTTTTCACTCCTTATCCTTTCATGATCTCCGAAAGGGATACGCACTCGCCAATGCCTCCCCTTCTTGAAAAGTCCCACAAACCGGCTTACCACCAGGTAGTGGTCCGTTTCAAGAGTGGGACCTCTAAAGACTCTTGTATCCATTATAGTATTTCGGAGACGTCTATCAATTATAATCAAATCAATCACACTTTTTTGGTCATTCCGTCTCCATGTATACGTGTGAATATCCTTGTGACGAAATAAAGTATTCGACACGAGGAGGTTTCGTTCCATACATAAATCTAGAATCGACTTACCTGCTTCGTTCACTCTCTTATCTCCATAGGGACCAAGAGCAGCTTCATAGCCGTCTCGTTTGGTCCCAACCCATCCATTCAAATCTCCACACATAATCACTCTTTCATTCCCTTCAGCTAAATCCAGAACATCCCTCTCAGACTCCCAAAACTTCTCTAGTTCTTGGGCACACGCTGAGCTTACGGGAGCGTATGCTGCAACCAGAAATACTCGCGTGATGCCCAGTTTTATACGAACCCAGAGAAGTCTAGGCCCTACCAAACACTAATCTTTCACACCAGGGGCTAAGCGAGAGGAGAGTATGACACCTACACCAGCACTGGCATGATCGTCCCGGTCTACACCAGACCATAGGGCCATCATCCCATCGGGCAGATCATCGGTGTCGCTCCCCTTGCGCTTAGTCTCTGTCACACACAAAGCATCTAAGCGTCTCTCATTCATTACGTCCATCAGCTCATTCATCTTATCACTCAGTCCACCTCTCACGTTCCACGTGCCTATGCAGCACTCGGCTCTCTTCGACCCGCCGGAATTGGCGCTGCGTGGCGGGTGGCGGCCCCCACCGCCGCATGCACCTATGTTCGCACCGACGGGGGTGGATCGGTGCGCGTCGCCTCCGGGGGACGCCCTAATCCGTACATCGGTGCGTTTTCGGTCCAGAATTGCAATCTACTCGATTGGCAGGGGTCGCGAACGAGCACGCTTCTGGCACATGACCCCCCTATGCTCCTTAAGGTGGCAAAATGGAGATATTAACTCACATAAAATCGAAATTGCTAAAGCTAGAAGCAAAATATTTGGATACAGGATGAAAAATAATAAAAGCTATATATTTTTATTTCTGTATATATAAAAGGTAAACGCGACTGACTGATATATCAACGTATAGCTCAAACCACTGGTCGGATCGAGCAAAAATTTGGCATACCGATAGCTATTATTAATTAGGGGTCCGCTAAGAAAGGATTTTTGAAAATTCAAGCTCTAAAAAAATAAAAACAGATGTTTGAAATTTATGAAAATCTGTCAGAATTGAAGTGAGACCGCTGAAATTTTGCAGAGATGTTTCTTTTATGATGAAGAGGATGAGGACAGACTTGTAGAAATTCGTATTCTAAGGGGGTCAAATTTGGTTTCAAAGTTAGCATGGGAAAAGAATATTTCGTTGGCCGATTGAAACGAAAATTGGAGGCACAATTACTCTACAAACCAAATATATTTTTGGTTTGGGCTCCTTGAGGTAGCAAAATGGAGATTAAATTGAACCTATTTACTTAAACCAACTACTTAAAACAATACTTTTGTTGTTATTTTTAAATTCTATTTTCGGAGAAGGCCCCTAAAATATTTATATATTTATTCTAGCTTCGCTCGTGGTTTCGCTTGCGTGCACTCTAGGCTTAAAAAACCAGCCTCGTCATACAAACTATTTACCCCTTACTGAGGTGGAATTTCCAGACACGCTGAAACACGTACCTTTTTATAAGACCCAGTGCCATACAAACTCTGTGCCTTATTTTATCCCTTTGGGGGATGAATTTTCAGAAATAATCCCTAGGTGGTAATATTAACAATCGGTAAAAAACGTATTCTGTTATATTCAACACGACTTTGCATTCGAAAATACAACAACGAAATGGGCCTACTTATATTTTAATCTAAGTTTGTAAGAAATTCACTTTGAACCCGGATCGACAGATGGCGTTGTTAGGATTTTAAATCATGGTATATAGCCGATGGTAAGTTGCCTTAACCTATATGATATACCATATCTATACGTTATTAACAGATTATTTCCGACGAATTTGACTCGACATGATTTGTATTTGGTATACGTTTTACTTCGTGTTTCGGATTAGGTGATTGGTTTTATTTTTATTAGGTTTAGGTTTTGTTGTTATGTTAGGAATATTTCTAGAGCGTTTTTTAATTTTTTATACCTAATTCTAATTGTTTGGTTTTACTTTGTGCTTACTTTGTTTCGTGTTTAGGTTTAATTGTCAGGAGTATTTCTTTACGTTTGTTGCCCGGTGGCCCTTAATTTCATAAAAATCAATATGGCTTTACCATCGGCAAGTCTACAGGCTATACAAAGTATAGCCGAGGTATACTGCATTAGTCCTAGGTGGAGCTGCTCTGCTTGTTACGTCTATGACAGCCGTGGCTAGACTCACGCAGTATTTTAAAAATTTTGTTCTCTTTTTTCCCATCACGACTTCGGAGACTGTAGTTTCGGTGACCCGCATTCCCAACTCCTGCTTCAAATCGTACCTCTGTTTGGAGAATGCGGGACACCGAAAGAATATGTGTTGCACTGTCTAGTCCACGCCGGGCTCGCAGAAGCACGATGGGTCATCCGCGCACTTGAATCTGTGCAAGTAGGCGGAGAACCCACCATGCCCCGAGAGGACCTGCGTACTGATGCTCGACGTCACCATTTTGCCCACGGTGCCGTACGCCGCCGTCGCTCTGGGGAAGAACAGCTTCGTTGTCGAAGCTATTGTTCCCGATTTGTACCTTCTGTCCCATTCGTCAATGGTCCCCTTGCGGATCATACCCTTGACGAATGAGACAGGGCAGCGGCCGTAATCTGGCCTCCTCCGCAACCCTAGTGCAACGGTCCTGACGAGTTCATAGGCACGTTCGTTCCCCTCCAACTCCGCGTGTGCCTTAATCCAAAACAACGAGACGCTCTTACCCTGGCTTTTGCACAGTTTAAGAGCGTCCCGTGTTTGCACCGCCAGGGGATGGGGGAACTCGATGTTCGCCATCGCCTGGAGCGCCGCCATGGTGTCGCTGAAGATGCCAATGCTGGGTCCATCGCAGCTCAAAGCGCACTCGGCCGCCGTGCAGATAGCCAGGAGTTCCTCCTAGTAGACGGTACAGTAGGACGACAAAGCAAGCTTGAGGGCCTTGATTTCTGCGTCACCGTTCCATATGGACACAGCGGCGCCAACCCGGCCCTCACCCTTGCTGCCGTCCGTGAACATTCGCAGGGCAAATACGGCTGAATATATGGTCTTCACTACTTCAGGATTGAGTCCCCAACTGATGCGGGCCGTACGCGCAACGCGCCTGTATATGGCTATTGCCATTTTACAGACAATACCCACATGCGCAGCAGTTTGATCTACCGAGACATGCCAATGTCTATCCCGCCCATGGTAAGCCGCGGGGTCTCATACCGAAGTTTGCGCGTGACCAACATAGCGCTGGTCTTATGCGGCGCAAACTTCAACCGGTTTTTGACACCCCACGGCTTCACATGCTCGAGAGCGGCATTGGCATGTCTCTCTATATCCAGCGCAGTGTTGCCGTCGAACATCAGTACGACGTCATCGGCGAAGGCCTGACAGTTATCGGTTTTGATGACTTTATTAGCCTACCCTTACCGGAAGGGTGCTCATTACCAGGCTACGCCGATGACGGCCTCTTATTAATAAAAGCTAATTCCAGATCAAGTATAGAAAAACTAGCCAGTACTTGCCTTGGCGTGATTTCAGACTGCGGCTATCGTAACCGTCTCGATTTCCACCTCACAAAACATCAGCTCTTACTCAAGGGAAATTTGCAGATTCCACCACAATTACGCTTCAAATCAGTTGTAAATAAAAACTCGGTTTGTTACTTGGAATTGCTGTTAGAGAAAGGTTTTAATTACATTGAACACATGAGCAGATGGAGAAAAAGTCAAAAAGAAGTTTTATGCGTTAACTCGAATTTCCACCTCGACGTGGGGCTTAACCTAAAACGTTAAAAATTATTTGCACAGCCACATATTTAAGATGTATTTACGTAGGGTTCATGTGCATGGGCTGATAGGACTACCATAGGTGCGTGTCGTAAGTTGCTGCGAAGTCAGCGTCTTGCTTCAATATTTTTATGTAAATCGTATAGAACTGTGAGCACCGAGGTACTACCAGTGTTGGCAGGCGTGTTACCAGTTGACTTAGAATACAACGACGCGCTTCAATGTACTACACCTCTAAAAACATACACCCTGACTTTCTAAAATACCGCGATCATGATCATGAAACTTTGCTGTCTGAATGGCAAGAAAGATGGGAAACTTCTACTAAAGGACGCCACTTGTATCTGTTCTTAGTGGTTAGAAGTCGATCATCCTGTTGCGCAATTTTGAACTAGGCATAGTAACTTTAGAGCTAAGCTCTTTTCTTGTAGATTTGTAGGATTTGTGGCGTCGGAAGCGGGACGATATGTTAAACTCCTTGCATGTCATATCTGGGGTAGTATACTATTCTGATTTGGTGGCAACAAGGGAGAATTGCCAGTCGTTTAGGCGGTTCTGCAATCTATATTATTGGAATCAATGTGTTAGGTACTCACAATTTAGTTCCCAATAGTGTTAGATATTTGATAAACCGTGGTGCACGGCAGTTGAGCTTCACTTGACTAGCTATCTCTTTGAGGATTTTAAATGCCTTATTTTTATATTGCTGTCTCTCACTTTGCCAAGAGGGGAAGTCAATTCACAAAACTTCCTATTCCTACAAATTTCTTCTGATTAAATTCGTTGGGAGTTCTAAGGCAGCTGTAGTTTAACCCTCGGGACAGCAATGAACTGCACTGTTCATTGACTTTTTGGTGGTCGCTTTAGTGTTAATAGGTAGCAGTTTGATGGAAGATATTATCCTCCAAAGGCGAATCATCTCTACAGCGTATCAGTGAAATACATCGAGCATATGACGCACTGCAGTATACATTATTGTTTTGCTGGGGGATGATGGGTATTCAATCAATATACCACAATGCGACCCTACAACTAAAAACCCATCTTTCTTGCCATTCAGACAGCAAGTTACGGTTCTATAACAAACTTCCCAGCAATATAAGAGAATTGTCAATAAACAAGTTTAAAACTACTATTAAAGCCAAATTGTGTAGCAGGGCATATTATAAATAAAGTATCTGACTATATTAATGATAAAAATGCCTGGGATTGAGTCGATCCAATTATAATGTAATTAATAAATTATGTAAATTTGTTTGGATACCAAAAGAGGGATGCCTGAGTTTTTTGGCAGTATTTTTATCAGTGCTCACCTAGTCACGAAGTGAACTGCACGGTAGGGAAAAAAATTGTGACGATTCCAAACAAATGTAGCCATTTTTACGGAATAAAAAGATTTTGACTTTGACTTTGACTTTAAATTGCCGCCTAAAAAAACTGTCTCAGCTGTAAATTTTTATGCATACAGAATAATGATCAGAAAAGGAGAAGACAACTATTTAGTCAAATATCGTGCTATTCAATCAATATTTGATAGACGAATACGCCAAAATCGAAATCGAAATACGATTCGCTCGAAGTCAAATTGCTTAAATTTAGTGATTAAATAACATTTATCCTTTGCTCTTTGTACTTTTCCCTAACAAAATATCTTGTTTGTTCTATTGACAGTCAGTTTCTTAAGAAGTTCGACGTGATTTAAAAAGCTTAATAGGTGAGTCCATAAGATCTATCTATCTATAACTTCACGCCAAATCCCTTGCTAGGTAGGCAGAGTGAACCGAGCGCCACGTGACTCGATTCTTACATACATCATTTTTTTATACCACTAAGGTGGCAATCAAGCATACGGCTTGCCTGATGGTAAACAGTCACCGTAGCCTATGGACATTTACAACACCAGGTGTGCCACTCATGCGTTGCCGACCCTCTAAAAACCTCTTCACGCATTTCTTGAAGAATTCCATGCTGTAGTCCCTTGGAAAACCTTAGCTGGGAGCTCATTCCACAACTTGAGAGTTTTCGGAAGAAAACTTCTCTGGAACCGCACAGTACTCCACCATTGCGGTTCCAGCGTGTGAGGGTGAACTCCCCGCCGTTGGCGAGCGGTACAGTTATAAAAAGTAGCTGTCGGCATCATTTCGGACAATTCTTCAGAACATAACCCGTTGTACAATCGGCAGAACACACAAGGGGAGGCAAAATCTCTCATTAAACCTAAGGGTTCAATACCGTGTGTAAGCTTAGGATTGTCGACAATTCTCACAGCTCGTCTCTGAATCGAATCACATGGTCCAAGCTGGTATCCAGGTGTCCCTGCCCAAAGGTGACTACAGTACTCCAAGTGCGGTCTGACTTGAGACTTATATAACATAAGTCTTTGCCCCGCACTGAAGTACTGCTTTGCTCTGTTGAGCACACCAAGTTTTTTGGACGCCAGCTTGATCTTCGCCTCCAGGTGATTTCGATATTGCACTTCACTGGAGATATCGACGCCAAGCAGAATAATACTTTTGGTGATGGTAAGAGGTGTGTTCTGGAAATTAGGAACCACAGCTAATGGAGTTTTCTTAGCGGTGAACGCGCAAACTTGTGTTTTCATGGGGTTGAATTCAAGCAAGTTAAGCCGCCCCCAGTCAGATACTTTAGCCAAAGTACCATCCATTTCAGACACAAGTTTATCGCGGCTTTCCTCCACAAGGGAACGAGGGATGTTTGCACGCCCTGATAATAAGTGTCCCCGGTTCTGCCGTCCGCATAACAATGAATGCCGTAAATTGACAACATATCACTGATATGCAGCAGAAACAGCGTCGGAGACAGTACAGAACCCTGAAGGACGACAGCATTGATATCCATACTATCGGAGCATCCACATGGCTTTTATACATCTGTTGTATAAAAAGCTGGCGACCCATTTGCACAAACCCTCGGGCAGTCCGTATGATGGTAACTTCGATAGAAGCCCCCGTTGCCAGACCCGATCGAACGCCTTCGCCATATCTAGGCTGACAGCCAATGTCTCACCTTGACTCTATATCGCCAAAGCCCAGCGGTGTGTAAGATACACTAGAAGATCACCAGTTGAGCGACCATGGTGGAAATCGTATTGACGGTCGCTAATCAATTCGTGATCCTCTAGGTATCCTATACCTCACTTACTTCTTTAACATTCATTGCTCTTGTCATGCACGCTCGCCGGTTTAAGATAATATGATATCCATAAGAAAAAAGTACCCCTATTTACATATTTAATGTTATGTGTAAATGTAATTGCATTTCAAGTAGAGCTGAAACAAAATTTCGAACACGCGTTCACATCAGAGCACAAAGAAAACCGCAACCTTTGTTACACAAAACTTGATTGAATATTGTTCCACGAAAAATTTCAACGTATTTCAAGTGTTGCATAACTGCAACATTGTGGTTTCTTTTATCGATATTAATATTTAGTTTGCTGTGGCATTTTCACTTTTCTACTTAGAAATATAAACAGAAATGAAGATGGAAGACGAAGAAATGAAGATTTCATTTCTGTGTCCTTATTTGTTTACAGAGATTAGCCAAGTGAAGGTAGACTGTAACGCAATTGACGTGAATTGCATACGGATAATTCATTCCTATTTAACACTAGCTGAAGCCCGCGGCTTCGCACGCGTGAGATTTGGGGTTTAGTGGCCTTTGTTACGTTCCAGCTTTCAAATGCTTTCTGTTAAAAAAAAAAATCAAAATTCGGGGCCTTTCTTTATAAGTAAAGTAAGTAAAACTCTACACTTCTTCGCGTGGCATACATATTAACAAACATACTCGTATATAAAATATTTCGTGATTCAATTTTATACTGCGCCATGTTTTGACCTTTACCGGAGGCAACGTATATTTATTTTATTTTTATTACATAAAAAATGTGTATTTATTTTATGTCACAAAAATACGTATTCTGTGAAAAAAAAATCGCATAGTTACCGATATTGCCCCTAATTTTAACAGTTATTCATTTTTTACGCAGGAACCTTAAATATCTACGGTGTAAAAAGTGAAAGTCCGGTCAAAATCGGTTCAGCTATTTCGAAGATTAGCCCGGCCAACAAACAGGCAGACAGACAGACAAAAAGTTAAAAATATATATTTAGGCTTTGGTAACGTGAAAATAACAACATGAGCTTAAGATAAAGGCTTTATTTTGAAATCACAGACAGACACTTCAATTTTATTTATATGTGTAGATGTACGGAACCTATGATTGTTATTTATATCAATCTAACAGATTGATTCTGGTAATATATAGCAGAATCGCCTACATGAATGGTTATTATTTCTAGTTGTACCTAGTTTACCGTCATAACAATTAATAGTTTTTTTTAATAATTTCATTGACCGAACAAAAACCACCTTGCTTGTAATTATTAAACTAAAAATTTCACGCACAAATGTCTGGTTCAAATCAGAATTTTCGGAAATCCTTCCTTAGAGGATGCTGACTTCCTCTATCCTCCATGTTAAATATTAAGCTCCTAAAAAGATGCAGGGGTTTGGGTTATACGTAGATACGTCTGTCGGCTCTCCTTTTACAGTGTGAATCTTGTATACTCGAGAATTTTCGCAATTTATTTGGTGTGTTTATTTTGTAGTGACAGAGGTCAGGACGTTGCGTTCCATCCATTTTAATGAAGGACTTACTGTTCATACAACTGCACTGAGGATTCGACATGATATTAACCAGCTTCCATTCATGCCAGGCGGCCATAAGATATATTGATGTACTTCCTAATCATAATAATGTGTATGGAATGAGGACATGGGCTTATTTATCACCTAAGACCCTGAACGATTTACCGCTGAACATTTTGAATTTAGCGATAAATCATTCAAGGCCCGACTCCAAAATCCAAGCTAAAAATGTAAGTAAAAAAAATCGTTTGTAACATTGAGTAGATAGGTATCATTTGTGTTTTCTAATCTTTTATATTTATTTATTTACCACTTTTACAGCTATTTTTACAGGTTTCAACCTAATACAATAGTGCAGATTACCTTTGTTCATAACATATTATGAACAATGCTATTTTATTGAACTCGATCAGAGAACAGGAAACCAAATCAATTTCCTCCGCTATTTGGTTCAGAGTGCGCAGCGCGCGTGTCCACGGTGCCTTGCCTAGTAGGTCTGTGCGCTCGCGCGGCACAACCAATATTTGCGGCCGGCGACGACGCCATACGTATTTATCTGGGATGCAAAAGCTCGTAATGCATAACAACCAGTTCATTATTTTGCCCCTTATTAATTTAAATATATAAGACGCAAGACACAATTCCCTACGCACACGCAGCTCATTCATCCCCCACCATGCCCAAAATAAATAAACTAGGACATAAGGGGACATAAGGGGATAAAAAGGATATACCCTATACTTCTTCGTGTGAATTTATTTTGAATGCATTCCAACATGAGACTGTATTTGGTTTCATGTGGAGATTAATGTAACAATTGAATTGAGTTATGTAAATACATTTAATCTAATATCGAGCAAGAGTGAGTGGAGATATCGGCAGGGGCTGCCCTAGATGTGCACTTCGGTTTCGGGTGCTTTTGTTGCCTGCCCTGTTTTACTAAAAAGTGCATACGTGAGGAGGTTGATGAGTGTGGAAAAGAGACTTTGTACCAAAGTCGTCTGGGTCTGTCTCACCCATTTCTACCCCCAAGCAGCTATATTTATATAGCTGTGTTCCGATTTGAAGGGTGAGATATGCAGAGAAATTACTGGGTACTGTGACGAAACATCCTTAGGTCACAAGATTGACAGCGCGCGAGTAACATCCGTCAATAGGCTGCGGTGATGGCTTACCATCTAATGCGGGCCGCATGCTTGTTTGCCAATCTAGTTAAAAATAAGGGGCGAGACAGATGTGTTTGGATCGGTGCACCTAGCGTCCATAATCTGTGCTTACCTCAATGGGAGACGTACGTGATGATATGTATGTATTATTAAATATTAATAGTAGTGACATAGAATTATATAGTCACATGCGAGTACAATTTATTATTTAAAACAAAAAGATACCGCACAATTTTTCCGTTTTCAGTGGGACAGACACTTGAGATATCAATGTCACATGCGCTATAATCACAGATATATAAGATGGTTATGTTTCTATGGTCATATGATAAGATAGTGCTATTTGAATCGGAGTCATCCACAAGGGCATAACACTGCAATTTGTAGTAAAACCGATTGTCTTTTGAAATATTTAAATGATTTTAGATATAAAGAAGTCTTAAGTTTCTTATGTTATTTATGTCTCATAGAACCGGCGATTTTAGTTAATTCAAATATATGATATTATTTTATTAAATTACTTTAGTATGATATGTTATAATTATTTGTGTAACATACGGTTAATAAAATAGTGCTTTAACTAAAAATACAACTAAATTTAAACTATTAAAATGTAAAAAAAAAATTAAAAGGTTTTTTAAAAAAGGCTTTCCTAAGCAATCCAGCGCGGGAACGTTGCCTGCGTTATGGGCACTTTACCTAAAGGACATAATTTTTTATAATAGTTTATTATAAGTTATTTTTGTTTGTAGTTATATTTTTATTATGGTACTATATATTGTATTAAATCTACTTTTTCATAAATTTATTAATCAATTTTTATTACAAGGACAAAGAATGAATTAATTTTAACTACTTTACTGGCTGTAACTCTAATTTTTATTACAATTCAGGTAGGAAAAGAGAGAGAAGGCGAAAAAATATCACCATTTAATTAGTATTCCTCTACTTATTTCTGAGAAGAGATAATATTAAAGACATAAGAAATATCATTGCAAATATATATCCGGCAAGCTACGAATGAATAATAAGTCGGCAAGGCCCTTGTGTTCTGTCACCGTTTACTTGAAAATAGACTGGAAGTTCAAGACGTACTCAGGCTGGGTCATGGTCACGCAAAATTAAAAGTAATTTAAAGGAAGGACGGAAGAGACTTCGAATGATAGAAATGAAGAGAATGGAAGGAAATCTGTGCATCAATGTTGAAAAAAAATAACATCATAAACCGAGAGCGAGGCGAAAAATTTCTTAACAGAAACAAAAGGGAGGAGAAGAATGCATTGTGATGGAATCATCATTATTATTTCAGGCCGTAATCATCCACTGCTGGACATAGGCCTTCCCTCAAGAGGGTCACTCGCCTCGATCCTGAGGCACCTGCATCCATCGACTCCCTATAAATTTCTTCAGGTCGTCGCTCTTTCTAGTGGGGAGTGGTCCTACACTGCTTGCACCGGTATGGGGACGCCATTAGAGAACCTTTTTCTCCAGCGGTTTGGACTATGCCAGTAACTTTAGTTCTACCGCGGATACCCTCATTTCTGATTCTATCACGCAGCGACACTATAAGCGTAGCCCTTTCCATAGCACGTTTAGCGAACTTGAGCTTCTCCATACGGCTAGCAGAAAAGGGCCATGTCTCAGGTGGTGGAATGGGGAGGTACAAAGTGATTTGAAAGAATAGTAGAATCCTTTAAGGAATTCACAATTGTAAATGGAGTCAGTGCTTAAAAAAGTAAAATCCTAAGGAATCTTCAGCGACTGTTCCCTATTGTTGTTTTTTAGAACTCAGTGGACGAACTCGGTTTTATTAATTCCGGTATATCGATTAATCTATAGTACCTACTTTTTACTAATCATATGGTTTTGATCTTTCTATATAATTTGTATTGTTAAAGATATGGTTTATTGGATAGATATAATTTATATTCCTAAAACTTGTTTTTTGTGCTAAAGTGGTAATCGATAAGTCATACCTAAATGCTAGTCAAATCTCTTGAATAACGATGTATTTAAAATTTAAGGGACGCTTCTCATACTTCTCTATTTTGTGTACATATATTAGCAACGTAGATATCTTATTTTCATAATTTTCCTGACTATTGAAAAAAAAAAAATCCTTTTTGCTTGCTTGAGAACCCCTAAATCTGGCAAGCGGATCAGAGGTCAGAAGAGCTATGAATATTAAAGAATCAAGTGTATAAGGACTGAGTCATAAAGCGCTCGGTTCCGTCTGCTTACCCCGCAAGTGAGTTTCCTCCTGGCACTTCCCTTTCCAATTTAAAAAATGTACAGTTATTACACGAAGCTATTGCGCTGTATGTAATTAAATAAGTGCTTCCTTTTTATATGAATGTATTGCTATTTTTTTATTTATATTAAACTAGCTACCTGGCCCAGCTTCGCATGGGTGATCCGATCAAACTGCACAAGATCACCCGCTAGTCGATAAAATCAAAATCGATATCGATACATTGATTTTTATTTATTAGTTATATATTTTTTCTTGCCCTTTGTTCGTTGTCTGATACTGAATCCATGGGAAAAAATATTGATGGCCCTTACGTTTTATTGCGAATAAATCCTATATGCACCACATTAATTAATTGCCTAGGTAAGAACAATCACACACTCAGAAAAGAATACTGGAGAATGATAAACTTAGTGATTGTATTTGAAAGTTCAATATTTCAAAGCATTTAATTTTATTACATTCACAATAAATATTATGAAAAACATAACTTACTGTTCATTTTGGTCGCGCCGACGCAGTTACAATGACTGGCGACAGAAGTAAGAAAAATATCGAGAACTCTTCAATTTTATCGAGATCGTATCAGAGGCATTTGTGATAACGTCAGTCGATACTGCGAGATTATACCGTACCAAACGTTAGCCTCCACCTACCGGTTGCGTGTTTAAGTATGAGTTTCATTACTGCGACTGTGGGTAAATATTTCTTTATATTAGATATCTAATATTTCTTTTATTTCAATACTCAGCTACGTGTTGGTATGTAACTCTCTCGCCTATGTACCAGAAGGTTTTCTTATTGAATCTTGAGAAGACTACTTATGATGGCAGCTTGCAGGATGGCACTAGTATTACGTTATTTTTTTTTTTTGCGGCATGCTGTCGGTACACTGCAGATGTGGAAAGGTGAGTGAGTGCTGGGAATAGTGTGAATGGAGCGTTGGGGAAACTTCTTAGCAGTAAAAACCTGAGCCAGAAGGCACAACTCGCTATACACAATGCAGTGCTGGTCCCAACGCTAACTTCTGAAAGCGAACTTTTAAATCCAGCTGTCATAGACTGATCTTCAAAAATACTATTGTATATTTCGCAGAAGAGTGCGTTTGTTTGAACGCACTAATATATATATATATATACATATTTTATACTACGTCGGGAGGCATACAAGCATACGGCCCACCTGGTGTAAAGCGGGTACCGTAGCTTATTAGCGTTTGCGATATATTAAGTATCACTCGCGCGATGCCTCCTCTGCTGCTAACACAGTAACTCCTTGGGAGCTTACTGGTGACCTCACTCACATGCAGCAACACACCAACCCTCTAGGGAGTTGTTATTTGGCAGCGGTTTTCCACAGAACCAGCCCCAGACGGGCTGCTTTGATGCGCCCTACTTCTCAGCAGCCGCCCTACCACTCAACATCCAGACCAAGACAGACAAACATGTTCATGCACACAAATGCTTGCCTTGTGTGGGAATCGAACCCACGAGCGTTGGTGTCAAAGTCGCGTCATTCACGACTGAGCCACCGAGCTTGTCAAATATCTAGTATTGCCAGTTGGATATGAAAAATTATTTCAGCATTTGATAGCGCAATTCATGAGGAAGTTTATAGGCTATTCAATATCACGATACGACGCTTAGAAATAGAGAAAAAAAAGAGAGTAGAAAAAGCGGTTCCTATAGGACACCAGGCAAACGCGCGGACGAAGTCGCGGGGTGTAGATAGTGTTTCTATATATCGTCGATAAAATTACTCTTCCGGCCTCACATAAGAGTTTAAAGTTTTAAGCTTTTAAGGCCCGCCATTTGTTGGTGTCTGTTAATAATAATAGTAATAGTAATAATATGTACAGATACAAATTTGGGTAATACACTAACTGAAACGAATTATTCGACAAATGCGCTTAATATTTGTTAATTGAACATTTAAATTGTAGAAACTACATATCTGAAAATTATCTGTAACGAATAAAGTTATTTAATTATTGTACCATTGTAAATCTAAATTTTTTGCGGTCATTATGGTAAACTGTTGCACGTTTCTAACTAGAAGCCGTTTCTATAATGTAAATATTAACAAAACATGTAACATTTTTCTAGTATTATACTGTTTCCTAATCCATTAAGATTAACTTTAAGGGGTTAGTACCTAATAAGCTTAGGATTTGGCGAAGATACTGATTTTGACATGGAGCAGTGGATAGCCAGCCCAGTGGATAAGAAACTGGCCAATTGACCAAATTTAATCCAGGTGGCGGCATGTATCTCTAATTTCGTGATATAGGAATGATGTACACGTTTATCACTTGCTTGGCGGTGAAAGAAAAACATTGTTAAGTAACCCACACGTCCAAGAAATTATATTTCGTAAGACGTGTGGCCTAACCTAAGAAAGATCTGGTTTTCCCTCTGGGTTGTGGAGGTCTGACATCAGCGTCATTGCTAAATCTTTAGGCTTAGGTAGCAGATCCCGCCAAACCTAATAGATTAGAAAACGGGATAACCTAAAGAAGAAGACCGATTTTGACATGGAACGACTGCCGTCTGGTCTCCACAATCCAGAGGGAATACCACTCCTTTCTTTGGTTAGGTCACTTGTCTTACAAATTATAGTTTCTTGGACTTGCGGTTGTTTTTCGTCACCTCACCATATTTTGCTTCGCCGCCGAGCAAATGAATTAAGTAAAAATATAGATCATTCACCATCACAGATTTTTATAAAATCAATTAAAAAATGTTGCAATAGAACCGACCACTGTGCAATTTATAGGTAAAATTACTAGTACATTGTTAGATAAAATGGTCTTCTCTTATAAGGTATGCATTTTGCGTAAATAAATGATAAGATAATGAACGCAATTTTATTCGCACGTGAAAAAAAGTTCATGTTACATTGTCGGTTAGCGGCGAGTACAAATGAAACCGGTTTCATTCAACTTTTCAAACGAAAAGTTAATATTTTGTTCTACCAGGTTTTTGGCACGTTTGTTGGTTTAACTATCAAGGAAGAAGACCGAAGTATCAACGCACAGCCTCGCCGCTGAATTTAGTAACTTCACAGCGCGGTTATGAACATGCAGTGTATCATTGCATCGAGGTTTCTTTAGATCAGGCATCCGCTAATAAGTATTTTGGGAAACTTCATAGGGTTACTGGGATAACAAATTGCTGGCCACCGTTGGCTTATAAATCAGACACTGCCTAAGACTACTCAAAGAAAGAGATAATTTTACCTAATCAGATACACATTATTTTATTTATTAAATAGTAACGAAATGGAGTTTCAAGGGAAATATAAAATAGGAGTTTAATTACAATTAATTTCTTATTAAATTAAATATATCTTGTGTCGCATAACTATAGTTAATACGGTACATGTGCTAATATTTTTAAGAGAATCGAACGAGTCGTGGTACGAGAGAACTTCAAAAATAGGCTTTTAAAAAGTTAAATTAGAAGATCAATCGACGTTGCGAGTTAAACGTTACTTTTTAAGCTTCTTTTTCGTAAGACTTAAGCAGGTATATCAAGACCGTGACTTAAACGAGCTCGCTATGATTTATAGAATTACCCTTGAACGATATAATTGTACATAGAAATCACTGTTCACCGTTTGTCGGTACAAAGAAACAATTTTAAGCCGCTACCTTTTCTTACCGATAGCTCGGTTCGCCGAAAGAATGTTAAAAATAAAAATTGCTTCACCGATACTACTATCTGCAGATAAGGCGATTCGCTGAAAGCTCCACTGGGCGAATTAGTATCTTATCGATAGAAAGCATTGCAGAAAGCACTATAATATAGATGCCGACAAGGACACTAGGCCGACTCCATAAGTAGCTGTAGGTATCATGATTTAAAAATGGAAAATAAAAAATAAGGTAAAAAATACTAAAACGCAACTACTATTTAGTTATTATTTTTCAGAATAATTATTACAATTCCTGAGCATCACTATAAGCGAATCGAATATAAACAAAAAAATACTTCTTCAGAAAAAAAATTATAAATCAATGATTTAATATATATGTACGTATTTTCATGATTGTTTTAATTAGTTTTTCTTAATGTACAAAATGTGAGCCAAGCCACCGATGAATGCTTCTAAGTCCATCTCACTTTTTTGGGCCAAATGCATTTGCAATCTTTCTTCATACTCAGCTTGCGAAGAGCGACGTCGCTTTTGAATCGGCTCAGATGCATTGATACGCTCAATTTCGCACTCAGTGTGTTTCTGCTCTTTATGAAACTCTATGATCGTCTTAAAGATATTCCATTTTTTACGGTTTAGAAGAGTGGCCCAACGTTCATGCCATGACTCTAATGCGTTTTGTGTCTTCGGTATCGAGTAATTACGATCAGCCACTGACCACATCCTCGGTGGGAATAAAGGTGGAATTTTCTTCAGAATAATTTTCGTATCATTGACAGATGTTCTGGAATGTTTCTCAGTCACGTAATATTTGTTGAACCATTCTGCTAATCCTGAAGCTTCAGCTGGCAATACTCTGGCTTTTATAAGTTATCAAAGCCGTAAAACAACAATTTCCTCATTGTGCACATAGACTGTGTTTGTTCCATTTGACACAAAATATTTGGCGGCATGTACAGACATTTATTTGCTTTGGCATTTCTTGAGCCCCATGAAATACCGGAAGCCTTTGAACTTATAAAAGCCAGAGTATTGCCAGCTGAAGCTTCAGGATTAGCAGAATGGTTCAACAAATATTACGTGACTGAGAAACATTCCAGAACATCTGTCAATGATACGAAAATTATTCTGAAGAAAATTCCACCTTTATTCCCACCGAGGATGTGGTCAGTGGCTGATCGTAATTACTCGATACCGAAGACACAAAACGCATTAGAGTCATGGCATGAACGTTGGGCCACTCTTCTAAACCGTAAAAAATGGAATATCTTTATGACGATCATAGAGTTTCATAAAGAGCAGAAACACACTGAGTGCGAAATTGAGCGTATCAATGCATCTGAGCCGATTCAAAAGCGACGTCGCTCTTCGCAAGCTGAGTATGAAGAAAGATTGCAAATGCATTTGGCCCAAAAAAGTGAGATGGACTTAGAAGCATTCATCGGTGGCTTGGCTCACATTTTGTACATTAAGAAAAACTAATTAAAACAATCATGAAAATACGTACATATATATTAAATCATTGATTTATAATTTTTTTTCTGAAGAAGTATTTTTTTGTTTATATTCGATTCGCTTATAGTGATGCTCAGGAATTGTAATAATTATTCTGAAAAATAATAACTAAATAGTAGTTGCGTTTTAGTATTTTTTACCTTATTTTTTATTTTCCATTTTTAAATCATGATACCTACAGCTACTTATGGAGTCGGCCTAGTGTCCTTGTCGGCATCTATATTATAGTGCTTTCTGCAATGCTTTCTATCGATAAGATACTAATTCGCCCAGTGGAGCTTTCAGCGAATCGCCTTATCTGCAGATAGTAGTATCGGTGAAGCAATTTTTATTTTTAACATTCTTTCGGCGAACCGAGCTATCGGTAAGAAAAGGTAGCGGCTTAAAATTGTTTCTTTGTACCGACAAACGGTGAACAGTGATTTCTATGTACAATTATATCGTTCAAGGGTAATTCTATAAATCATAGCGAGCTCCTTAAACGAGCTCGCTATGATTTATAGAATTACCCTTGAACGATATAATTGTACATAGAAATCACTGTTCACCGTTTGTCGGTACAAAGAAACAATTTTAAGCCGCTACCTTTTCTTACCGATAGCTCGGTTCGCCGAAAGAATGTTAAAAATAAAAATTGCTTCACCGATACTACTATCTGCAGATAAGGCGATTCGCTGAAAGCTCCACTGGGCGAATTAGTATCTTATCGATAGAAAGCATTGCAGAAAGCACTATAATATAGATGCCGACAAGGACACTAGGCCGACTCCATAAGTAGCTGTAGGTATCATGATTTAAAAATGGAAAATAAAAAATAAGGTAAAAAATACTAAAACGCAACTACTATTTAGTTATTATTTTTCAGAATAATTATTACAATTCCTGAGCATCACTATAAGCGAATCGAATATAAACAAAAAAATACTTCTTCAGAAAAAAAATTATAAATCAATGATTTAATATATATGTACGTATTTTCATGATTGTTTTAATTAGTTTTTCTTAATGTACAAAATGTGAGCCAAGCCACCGATGAATGCTTCTAAGTCCATCTCACTTTTTTGGGCCAAATGCATTTGCAATCTTTCTTCATACTCAGCTTGCGAAGAGCGACGTCGCTTTTGAATCGGCTCAGATGCATTGATACGCTCAATTTCGCACTCAGTGTGTTTCTGCTCTTTATGAAACTCTATGATCGTCTTAAAGATATTCCATTTTTTACGGTTTAGAAGAGTGGCCCAACGTTCATGCCATGACTCTAATGCGTTTTGTGTCTTCGGTATCGAGTAATTACGATCAGCCACTGACCACATCCTCGGTGGGAATAAAGGTGGAATTTTCTTCAGAATAATTTTCGTATCATTGACAGATGTTCTGGAATGTTTCTCAGTCACGTAATATTTGTTGAACCATTCTGCTAATCCTGAAGCTTCAGCTGGCAATACTCTGGCTTTTATAAGTTATCAAAGCCGTAAAACAACAATTTCCTCATTGTGCACATAGACTGTGTTTGTTCCATTTGACACAAAATATTTGGCGGCATGTACAGACATTTATTTGCTTTGGCATTTCTTGAGCCCCATGAAATACCGGAAGCCTTTGAACTTATAAAAGCCAGAGTATTGCCAGCTGAAGCTTCAGGATTAGCAGAATGGTTCAACAAATATTACGTGACTGAGAAACATTCCAGAACATCTGTCAATGATACGAAAATTATTCTGAAGAAAATTCCACCTTTATTCCCACCGAGGATGTGGTCAGTGGCTGATCGTAATTACTCGATACCGAAGACACAAAACGCATTAGAGTCATGGCATGAACGTTGGGCCACTCTTCTAAACCGTAAAAAATGGAATATCTTTATGACGATCATAGAGTTTCATAAAGAGCAGAAACACACTGAGTGCGAAATTGAGCGTATCAATGCATCTGAGCCGATTCAAAAGCGACGTCGCTCTTCGCAAGCTGAGTATGAAGAAAGATTGCAAATGCATTTGGCCCAAAAAAGTGAGATGGACTTAGAAGCATTCATCGGTGGCTTGGCTCACATTTTGTACATTAAGAAAAACTAATTAAAACAATCATGAAAATACGTACATATATATTAAATCATTGATTTATAATTTTTTTTCTGAAGAAGTATTTTTTTGTTTATATTCGATTCGCTTATAGTGATGCTCAGGAATTGTAATAATTATTCTGAAAAATAATAACTAAATAGTAGTTGCGTTTTAGTATTTTTTACCTTATTTTTTATTTTCCATTTTTAAATCATGATACCTACAGCTACTTATGGAGTCGGCCTAGTGTCCTTGTCGGCATCTATATTATAGTGCTTTCTGCAATGCTTTCTATCGATAAGATACTAATTCGCCCAGTGGAGCTTTCAGCGAATCGCCTTATCTGCAGATAGTAGTATCGGTGAAGCAATTTTTATTTTTAACATTCTTTCGGCGAACCGAGCTATCGGTAAGAAAAGGTAGCGGCTTAAAATTGTTTCTTTGTACCGACAAACGGTGAACAGTGATTTCTATGTACAATTATATCGTTCAAGGGTAATTCTATAAATCATAGCGAGCTCGACTTAAACTTTTATAAACCAATTGGAGACTACTCTGTTTTAAAACAGAGTAGTACCCTATTGATTTTTAAAAGTTGACCTGTATGCCAAATCTAAACCTATAGGGTATTTCCAGTTGATCTAGGATCATAAAAATTGATGTTAAGCAAGGTCTCATAGCACCAGTCCAGGGAAGTCTACAATAGACATTTTGTGGTTATACCTGTCTGGGCGAACGCAAGGACTACGGTTGATGATATACAATCTCATCCACTTAAACCAACTAGTGCTGGATCGTACATCTTGGATGGCTTTCATGAAAGGTATGCTGCTGATGTAGAGAGACAAGTGAATGTAGGGAATTGTGAAAGGAGCGTTGGGAAACGTTCTTGGCAATAACACTTGAGCCAGAAGGCACAGCTCGCTATACACAACGCGATGCTGATCCCAAAGTTAATGTACTTATGTAAGCGAGAACAGGGTATGGTAGAGAAAGTATGAAAGTAGAGTCAACGCGGGCGACATGCGAGCATTGCGCAAAATCTGCGGCGTAACGCTTGTAGATCGAGTTCACATGTGATGATGTAAGAATAGAGGTGGTCTGAGAAAGCGTATTGATATTAAAATAAGAAGAAGTATGCTATATTGGTAAGGATATATAGAAATAATACCGAATCAGATTTACAATGGGAAAGTAAAATGTTGTAGGAACTGAGAATGGCCGAAGTTCATCTATTACAACATTGGCCATATTTTATCAAATGGCGGTGGTGTCATGAGGCTTTAGGTGTCGACGAGCAAGCTTGAAAGGAGCTATGACTGCGAAGGAAGTGGATTGAGTGTGAAAAGACCGAGTCAAATGACATTCAATTCTCTCTGGATTGGTGTGAAGAAATAGATAGATAGAAAATCTATGATATTTTTTAGTTGTCACAAGATCATGATATTAGAAAGAAACAAGTTGTATTAGTATCAATCAGTATACTGAAAAATTAAAAAATGTATCTTTTTTATTTGTGTAAAAAAAGAAATCATAAATCATAATCTACACGATGCTTGCAATTGCCCCAGGATTATAAAATTTGACACGAAGTAATAATACGTTTTATTTCTAAAAAATATCCTTCCGCACATACGACATACAAACGGTTGTGTGTACTTATAGCTTTTTCAGTCATTTTAATTTTATCCCATTAGGTATCTTGTGCAATGATTTTAAAGTATTGAGATGGGATTCCATAAACTCTTCGAAAATCCACTTGTTCCCAAAATATATTAAGTCTGTTTAAAATGTAGCTATAAATTGTATCAGTAAAGTAATGACAGTAACTAAAAGTTAGATAGAACACAGTCAGCCTTTTTGAAAAAAAAAGACACGTATTTCTTATGAAACTTTCACGCTCTGATTCTCACTTAGCATGTAGTATGAAGTACATGCGGCGACACAGTGTAAGCTTGTTTGTCACTCGATATAGTGTATATAATAGTATTTATTGTCATTGTTTGACATCCTCGGCAGGTTTGATAAATCTATTATAGAGAGCAAATTATAAGTTTGGAGGCGCAGGGCATGTACGCAGTAATAATGAACCTGAATTTTAATACATTTTAAAATAATATGTTGAAGGTCGATGGCCTCACTTTGTCTTTTCTCACTTATTTATTGAAGTTTGTAATTGATCGCTCACAATCATCGAAGTCCTATGAAAGAAAGTACGCGTAATTTAAAGAAAAAATTCCAAACGGAAATATCCCATTCAAGACTATCGCCGTATCAATAGCTTAGATAGGTATTACAAGACAAGCATATCCGACACATATATCGTTCAGAAATACGCGATATTTTTCAAGCGTTCATTTCTACTTTCCAAGGATTAGAGATTTACAAAAACGTTATCATTAGTTTGATTAGTTCGTCATAAGTGAAAGGCTGACAGCCAAAATGACATCTTGATGATATAGAAAGATAACAAGTTTGATTATTGGGCTCCACATATTCCCTAAACTCACTGTCACTGAATATTATTCTTTATGGGAGTTAATCATAGGGTTCAAGGATGTATCGCTAATTAGTTCTTTGGACACTAAAAAATATCAATTAAACTGTTAACGTTTCAGAAGGCTTATTGACAGATATTTTCCAATGATCAGACCAAAAATGCGGTGGGGTAGCTCTTTACCGCGTCAGACTAGTCAGACAGTCTAGTCTTTATAAACCTTTTATCGTCTGTAGACAGTAGTTCAAAGGGAGAAGTTTCCACAAAACGGATATTGAAAAAAATATTCAGAAAGAAATATGAAAAACATCTTGATCACATAGAATTTCTATTAGAAGTTCAGTATTTTTTTTTATCCACTGGGCGATAAAAAAATAGCCTATTAACCGTCTGGTCCCTGGTCAAATCTTGATGGGAGAAATCCCGCACATTCAATAAACCATATATCTTGTTGAAGTATATTTCGAAAGACGCACCCGTTTTTTTACCCGCAACGGTGACGGAGACGATATATGCGTTTGGGGTAAGAGGCTTTAATGTGTGTGTCAGGTATATTTTATTTCGAAAATGGCTAGGCCGATTTTGGAATGGTTTCCTGCTTTGTGCAAGTCTTATTTCGAAGTATGTTCTTAGCTAAGTTTTAATGTTACAGACCGCCAGGGGGTGCGCTTCAGTGTTACTTCAAAATGAGTCTTTTATTTAGTTTATTTTTAAACGTATTATGAATATAAACGGAAACGTTTCCAATGCTTTTACTGTAAACAAAATATTAAGATTTAAAATAAGAAAACCAGAAATTTAATATAAATTAACAATTATAAAAAACTCACGACGGTATATTGTGACATGAAAAATACATAAAAAAAAATCAGCAACCTTCGACATTGTTGTTAATTAATGTGCATTCTGCAACACAGGTTACGCACGACGCGATGACTATTAAAAATATTTTATATAATAATCATATTACGCTTTAATGTCGTGGGTTGTTGAATTTTTTTTCACGTCGTAATATTTATTCCGTCGTGGGTTTTTGAAATTTTTTATTTATGTTTTATGAAATATAATTTCAGCCCGCAGAAATGCTTATTTACTCAAATTATACTATACATTGGTCGTCGAATTCGAATTAATTAATCATAAATTATGACCGTAGCAGTGATAGCTAAGTGGTTAAACGACCTGTTTACCAACTAGTCCCCGGTTCGAATCCTGGTGTGTCACTAAATTCGTGTTTCCGGATTTATCCTGAAACTGGGTTTTCAAGCAGTTATTCTTAACTGATTGAGATGAAATTTTGCATACACGGTTAGTTTGGATGACAATGCATGGTTAGCTAAGTGATGTCATTCTCAATTCAATATGGTGGACGGCCCAAGATGGCAGACCAGTTACTTCGTGTGCTCTAAATGTAAAAAAATATGTACTTTTTATAAAAATCTCGTGACAAGCTTTTATATGATATAAAAGCTTTGATTTTTATAAAAAGTGTAAATTGTGTAATGTAATAAATTGATGGATTTGATTCAATTCAAAGTTTATTTTCTACTTTTTATAGCATTTAAATAAAAGTTTGTTTTTAAAACAAAATTTTTGTTATTAATTTTATTATTAACTAGTAGGTATATACAAACCAATAGTTATATGCGAGGCGATAGTACCTAGATATTCCTGTGTGTTTAGTGAATGGTTGAATCATAAAAGAACTTGTTGCACCAGTTTCAGATTTCTATTGAAATGCTGTTTAGGACCACACTGAAAAATATTTCCTATTGGCAAATTGCGGACTTTCCATTTTCAATATTTTTTTATTATCTTAAAAAATAATTTCTTAGATAAGTGACGTTAAGATACAGTCATAAAATCCGCTGAATTGCTGAAGTAATTCGGGAAGAATGAGTGTAATTTTATATTTATATATGCAAGTTCATATAGATATATATCCTCGTTCCCTTGTGGAGGAAAGCCGCGATAAACTTGTGTCTGAAATGGAGGGTACATTGTCTAAAGTATCTGACTGGGGGCGATTGAACCTAGTCCAATTCAACCCTACCAAGACACAAGTTTGCGCGTTCACCGCTAAGAAAACCCCATTTGCTGTGGTTCCCCAATTCCAGAACACGCCGCTCACAATTTCTAAGAGCATTGGGATTCTCGGTATCGAGATCTCCAGCGATGTTCAGTATCGAGGTCACCTGGAGGAGAAGGTTAAGCTGGCGTCCAAGAAACTCGGTGTGCTCAACAGAGCTAAACAGTACTTCAGCGCGGGGCAAAGGCTTATGTTATATAAGTCCCAAGTCAGACCGCATATGGAGTACTGTAGCCACCTTTGGGCGGGAGCACCTGGATACCAGCTAGGACCTTGTGACTCGATACAGAGACGAGCTGTGAGGATTATCGATGATCCTGGACTCACACACGGCATTGAGCCCTTGAATTTGAGAAGAGATTTTGCTTCCCTTTGCGTGTTCTACCGGCTGTATAATGGATTGTGTTCTGAGGAGTTGTTCGACATTATACCAACAGCCTCGTTTTACAATCGCACAGCTCGCCGGCGGCTGGGAGTTCATCCGTACACACTGGAACCGCAATGGTCGCGCACTGTGCGCTTCACGAGAAGTTTTCTACCGAGAACTATTATGTTGTGGAATGAGCTCCCTGCCGAAATTTTCCCAAGGGACTACAGTATGGGGTTCTTCAAGAAAGGCGTGAAGAGGTTCTTACAGGGTCGGCAACGCAAGAGTGACACCCCTGGTGTTGCAAATGCCCATAGGCTACGGTAACTGCTTACCATCAGGCAGGCCGTACGCTTGTTTGCCACCTTAGTGGTATAAAAAAAAAAAAAATAGGTACAAATCGGCTTGAATTACATTGCACTAACTAAACACATTTGAATTTGGGTAATTCGTCGGGAGGCATACAAGCATACGGCCAACCTGATCTAAATTGGATACAGTAACCCATGAAATGCCTTAATTATGTATCGCTCGTGCGATGTCACCTCTGCTGTTCTTTAGGAGCAACTCCTTAGAACATAACAACCCTCTAAGGAGTTGTTATCTGACCGCGGTTTTCTGTAAGGCGGCGATACTTACCCTGACGGGCTGCTTAGATGCGCACTAATTCTCTTAAAACACCCAGAGCAAGACAAACAGACACGTTCATGCACATAAATGTTAAAACATTATTGCTCTGCTACCGTGGTCGTAAATTTCACCACCGCGAAAATACAAAAATTCTTCCTAAAATATAAAATTAGTCACGGTGCTGTTTTACACACATCGACAACCTTCTGGCCAAATCATTATTTTATTGTTTCAATATTTGGGTGTACACCATTAACTTCAGTTGCTGGTAGCAGTACTTTTGCTATTGATGTATTGCTTCGAAAATTTCGTAATCAACTGTTCAACGAAACGCAATTCACCAAGTTCGGGAGAACGGGTACCATTGTTATATTTTAGACAATGCTCGACGATGCCCCAGGTGTTGTAAGTGTACATAAGGCTGGGGTTGCTTCTTACTATCGGGCCTTTCACCTGTTTGCGGCCTTACTAGGAAAAAAATGTATTTTTTATAAAAAATGTAATTTGTCAATAACTTCACGCCAAATCTCTTGGGGGGCAGGCAGAGAGAACCGAGCGCCACGTCACTTGATCCTTACATATTTCACTCGCTTCTGTAACTTCATTGCTCTTCTCATACACACTCGCTGATTTCTAGGGCTCCTGATATCACCTCTGATAGAACATGACTAATTTGGTCATGGTAGGTAAGTCTTGGCCTTCCTCGGCCTCCTCCTACATCCTTCCACTTTTGCATTGTATATCTGCTACGTCATTCTTTCATCCTGCATTCTTTCTACATGTCAGAACCAATGGAGCATGCCTCTTCTTATTTTAACACCGACGCTCTCTTTCGGACCAACTCTGTTTCTAACATCATCATTGCGAATACGGTCTACAAGCGCTACGCCACAAATTTTGCGCAGCGCTCGCATTTCGACCACGTTTATCCTACTTTCATGCTCTCTCTGTCATGCCTAGCTCTCGCTTTCATAAGTTAGTGTTGGGACCAGCACTGCATTGCGTATAGCAAGCTGTGCCTTCTGTTTCTAGCTCAGGTTTTTACTGCCAAGAAATTTTCCCAACGCTCCATTCACACTATTCCCAGCACTCACTCGTCTTTCCACATATGCGGTGTACCTTCCATCCCTGCTGAAAGCGCATCCAAGATATACAATCTCATCCACTTGTTCCTACACTTCATCATCAACCGTAATCCTTACATTACTTCTGGATTCTTCTCTTTCAAATACCATTATCTTTGTTTTCTTCGCATTCAGTAGCAAGCCTTTCTCCATACATTCGTCTTTCATCGTTGTGACCAGTGTTTGCAGTTCAGATGGTGTATCTGCTAAAAGCAAGGCATCATCTGCATATAGCAGACAGTTTACTACTAGGTCACCCATGCGTAATTCGTTGACCTTATTCTCTACAGACTACTATCGAGACACAGGATAAGCAGCTTAGAGGAACTTTGCACTATCAAATGCTTTCTCAAGATCCACAAAACCGCAGAAAACCTTCTGGTATATGGCCAGATGCTTCTCCACGATATTGCGGAGCGAGAAAACTTGATATGTACATGCCCTTCCATTTCGAAATCGTCCTTGTGCGTTCCACAGCATTTCATCGGATTTCACCCTCATTCTCCTTTCAATCATCTTTACATATACTTTTGCTGCTAAGCTAATCAAACTGATAGTCCTATAGCTGGCGCAGTCGATGCGTGACCCCTTGCCTTTATACAAGGGCACGATGACTGCCCGTCTCCAGTCCATTGGTGCCCTTCCAGTTTTCCAGCACAGATTGCTTAAGTACCAGAAGGCGTCCCGGACGTAAGTGCCACCTAGTTTGATCATCTCAGCTGTGATTAGATCAATTCCCGCTGGTTTTCCATTTTTCAAGCTTCGTATCGATCATTCGATCTCATCCATAGTTATCCCTTCGTCGGACGCCATCAACGTGGAGTAAGCATCCGACTCACTCTCATTGTCAGCGTCCGAGGCATACTCATACATTTCCTCAAAATATTCACTCCACCGTTCTAACACTTTCTGAGTGTTCGTAAGAATGACATGAGCTTTAGACTTTATCTTATCGATTCTGGATGCCGACGAACCACTCAGAGACTTCTTTACCTCTCTCCAAAAGAGTTCGGTATTTGCCTCGAAGTTTTTCAGCAGCCTCTCTTCCTCATTCATAATTTGTCTTTCACGCTTCTCTTTCACTAAAACTTTGGTTTCATTCTTGTATAGACGGTACATTTCTTTCTTCTTTTCTCTCATATTTTCATTTAAGGGCAAAGATAATATATCATAATCCAGCCAGGCTTTCCTCTTTCTTGCTACGGAGGATTCTATCTCCGCATCCCACCAGGCATCTCTTTTCACTATCCACCATACTTTCTTTCAAAACTTTCACATGCTTCTTTTGCACTATCCACCATACTTTCTTTCAAAACTTTCCAACAATCATCCACATCTGAGTCGGAGAGGCTTGCATTTGCAAGTCTTTCACTTACCAGATGCACATAAGTTCTCCTTACACTTTCATCTTGCAAGTTTTCGTTCCCTATCCTTTCATGATCTCCGAAAGGGATACGCACTCGCCAGTGCCTCCACTTCCTAAAAAGGCCCACAAATCGGCTTACCACCAGGTAGTGGTCCGTCTCAAGAGTGGGGCCTCTAAAGGCTCTTGTATCCATTATAACATTTGGGAGACGCCTATATATTAAAATCAAATCAATCACACTTTTTTGGTCATTCCGTCTCCATGTATACATGTGAATATCCTTATGATGAAATAAAGTATTCGACACGAGGAGGTTTCATTCCATACTAATTTGTATTTGTTAAAAATAACTTTTAATCCCTATTTAACAATGTTTAAGAGATATAGAATAGCCAATAAACATCCCCGAGAGTTCGGTTACCAAATGCAAAAATACTTTTTCAATTCCGACTCCGGAGATTAGAGCGTTCAAACAAACAAACTCCTCTTTGAAGCATCTATGTATTAGAATAGATAATGTACCTATATAGTTTATATAAGTTGAAGTAGTATAGATAAGTTGAAAATATGTTGCTGCCTGAAACAATGACTTTTTTTTAGTCCTTTTACTTTGATGAAAAATCCATAATCAATTTCAATTAACATAGACAGCAACAGATGTCATCGTACAATCTGTTTTATTACTTTTTGGGATATTTTGTAATTGATTAATCTGTATGATATTTTTACAATGACATTTTACTTTTACAAGTGAACTTCACGGTTTGAACTGATATGAACCTAGTTTAGTATCTACAATTTACAGCAGTAGTTAAGCTTATGTACTGTTGCCAAAGTGATTTGGGAATTGTTACAGTATTTCTAAAATTATCATTGTTTGCTACGTCTGGTGGCAACGCTAAGAAACAGTTTTTTTTATACAATGTCAGGAGGCATACAAGTAAAACGGTTACCGTAGCTTATACAGGCTAGCTGTGAAAAGCTGTGAAAAGCAGCTTTGCTGTAGACCACCAACATTTGAAAGACAAGTAGTATGATAATACAAATATCTCCTTACTTGCTCTCTGCTCTCTCACTGGCAAGAATATCATAAACTTTCAGAGAATTGCCATTTAATTCTAGTTTCCTGCAATGTAGATGTTCTTTCTCAGTTGGGCTGCTTCAACAATACAATTTTTGAGTTTGACTCACGAAATCTAAATATTTCTAGCATAAAAAATAGCTTAAAAATTCACAATGTGTATAACCCATTATGTACCATAACCCATAGCAACGGCGGCGGGTGCATGCGGTTTCTGTTCCAGATGGTGGGCAATCGCGAAGACGGCCGCAGCTGCCGAGGCAGAGGTGCCGGCCAGCGCTAGTTCGCATGAACTGATTGGTGATCGAAGCACACAAAGCAGGTTACATCAAATTGCATGCAAATTTGACTTTCGCAAAATATCATTTGAATCTATTACTTTTTTAATGTTAATGCATTCTCATCATCATACTTTAGTCCTCTGCTAGATTTCATATTAAAAAACAAGGAGATATCAAATTCAGTATGTTAAATTCCATAGGCCAACATAATAAACACGTGTATAGCAAATAATCGGATAGTAACGGTTCATGTTATTTTATTTCAAAACATACACATAAGTTTGAAATATTCTTCGTGTAATCCTGCCAGTATTTCACGCGCGCGGCACGACCGGCTTGGACAAGGCAATTATCGTTTATCCTTCCATTTTATTTTCACGGTGTATCGTGCATTCTCAGATTTATATTCACTTTGACAAGATAAATTAAATAGTGAATAGATTTACCTAACTGTAATGTTGCGGTATTCGTTTGATATCGGGCGAGAGGATGCTTCTTGCTTCCTTTACTCGTGCAAATATGGTACAAAACGTTAAAATGGAATCAGTTTTACTTTTCTCGCTAGGTACCTCAATTGGTAATTTGTTTCTTCTAAGATTTAATCACATGTCTAGCAGAACTCTGACCACTTAAAAATGCAAACTTTGCCATCGTTGCGAATTATCGCAATGAAGAAACGTCATTTTTCTTCATACAATCTTCTACTGCTATCTACTGCATCTAATCCACCTACTGCTATCTACTGCATCTAATCCATCTAATCCATCTACTGCTATCTACTGCATATAATGCATCTAATGCATCTACTACTATCTACTGCATTTAATCCATCTACTGCTGTCTACTGCATTTAATCTATCTACTGCTATCTAATGCATCTACTGTTATCTACTGCATCTAATGAATCTACGGCAATCTACTACGTCTACTGAAACTATTGCCATGTACTGCATCTAATGCATATACTGCTATCTACTGCATCTACTGCTATCTTCAGCATCTAATGCATCTACTGCATCTAATGCATCTACTGCTATCTACTGTATCTAATGCATCTACTGGTATCTACTGCATCTAATGCAACTACTGCTATCTACTGCATCTATTGCATCTACTGCTATCTACTACATGTAATCAATCTACTGCTATCTATTTAGCCGAAATATTATCTACACAGTGACGACGTCCACTAAATAAAACATAATTTTTTGGCGAACTTGGTGAACAAATAAATAAAAATATAAATAAATAACGTGTCGTTAGTATACAAGTTAATAACCACTTAAACGCCAAGGCCCGTGGTTCGATTTTGAAACTAGGTAAATATTCGTGTGCAGGAACATGTCTGTTTGTCATGATCTGGGCATTTTAAGGGAGATAGAGCGCATCAAAGCAGAACGATGGGGAAGTACCTCCATCTTAAAGATAAACGCAATCAAATAACTCCGTGGAGGGTTATTGTTTTTCTGCGAGTGAGTAAGCTCTTAAAGAGTTGCTGTATTAATAGCTGGTATGGAACGCACGTGTGATATTTTCTATATTGCAAGCGTCCATAGACTACGGCAACTATTCTTCTATCTATTCGAATTATCACCGGATGATGAAGCACAGATCTGCCGGTGCTTAGAATCATAAATTATAAAGCTTTTACCAAACTACTGCATGCGAACGTAGTGCGATCCAATTAGACCTTTCCCTGCAATTCAAATGGACTCTAACTCGAATAACAAAGGTGGATTCGAATTTCTCTCTCTTAAATCGGATATTAGGTCTGACTGTGAAATCAGGGATGGCGATTACTAAGTTTGTAGGCTTTATAAAATAACCGCTTTTCATCTCATGATAACAAATAAAGGCTTGTTAGCGGTGCAAAAGTTCTACGCGGAGTTCACGAGAAGAGTGATAGAGATAGTTATTTAGATAGTTCTTACTGTACTAAAACCTCATAGCTGACTTCCAGCCGAGTTTTTTTTAAGAAACTGTGACGTGGGGTATCTTTAAAGGCATGAATAGGTTTTTACAGACCCGCCAACGCACCTCTGGAGTTATTGTTGTCAATAGGCTTCGTTGACGTAATAGGTTACGGTACCCGCTTTACATCAGGTGGGCCGTATGCTTGTGTACCTCCCGACGTAGTATAAAAAAAAACTGCCCACCATTACATGACAGTCGTGAAGTTTGATATGCCTCTTTATGCCATGGAATTTGTCGCATGCATGCAAACTACAGATTTTTTGTTAGATATATTTATTAGCTCGGTGGCGCAGTGGTGAAATGCGCTGTTACGCTACTTTGACATCAACGCTCGTGGGTTCGATTCCCACACAATACAAACATTTGTGTGCATGAACACGTCTGTTTGTCTTGGTCTGGGTATTTTCAGTGTATAATAAGTATGTATTTACAAAACAAAAATGTATTTACGTATGTTCATCAGTTGACTAGTATCTATAACACAAACTTCGCTTACTTTGGGCCTTGATGGCGCTGTGTAATTTTTCCGATAATATTTATTTATTTATATTACTACACCAACCCTAGCTTATCGCACTGCTGGAATACAAGTTTCCCTTCAACCGAGGGGGTTTAGATTATACTAGACTAACGAGTTATATATATAGTAGAATAGACGTTAAATCATGCTTCTCATTTCATGTGATAATTTGTGTAAATCATGGGTTATTCACTAGTTGCCGTGTACAAGTAAGTGTACAAAAACTAGTAATAGATGTTAGAACAATAAAGTGTACCTTAACCAGAAACTAGGAGAAACAGAAAAATAGCGATACTGGCTAGGATAGTCTTTATTCCCATCTACCTACCACTAGTATACGGTACTATCTGTACTATTTCTAACCGGCAATCACGAGCTAGCGTTCTAGTATTTTTTTTAATACTACGTCGGGAGGCATACAAGCATACGGTTCACCTGATGTAAAACGGGTACCGTAGCCTATTAACGCTTGCGATATATTAAGTATCGCTCGCGCGATGTTTACACAGCAATTCCTTGGGAGCTTACTGGTGACCTCACTCACACGCAGGAACACAACAACCCTCCAGGGAGTTGTTATTTGGTTGCGGTAAAATAAAATAAATAAAATCATATAGGCGCATGAAGAATGTAATGAAAATAAACGAAATATCTCTTTTGCCCAAAAGAGATATTTCGGTGCTTGTATTTCGGTCTTTCTTTATGTTTTCTATATCACTGTTGCTAAGTAAGAAGCACTTTTTAGTAATTGAATGACATTAAAATGTGATATGGTTTGTGTGACTGGGTTTTTTTACAACGTCGGTAGGCATACAAGCATACGGCCTACGGCGTAAGGCGGTTATCGTAGCCTATGAACGCTTGTTACTCGCGCGATGCCACCTCTGTTGCTAACACAGCAATCTCTTAGGAGCTTAGTGGTGACCTCACTCACACGCAGTAATACAACAACCCTCCAGAGAGTTGTTATTTGGCTACGATTTTCTGTGAGGTAGAGGTACTTCCCTAGTCGTGCTACTTTGATGCGCCCTACCTCTCTTATAAACACCCAGACCAAGACATACAGACATGTTCATGCGCATAAATATTTGCCCTGTGTGGGAATCGAACCAACGAGCGTTAGTTTCAAACTAACGTAACAGCGCGTTTCAAGGAACAGAGTCAGTTGGTTGGAACGAGATATACTCGTATTAAATTTTTACTCATTTGTCACTGTACTTCAAAGCTATCATAAATGTTGTTAATCAAGAATACTATGCATAGCAGAGCCCAAATCTCTGGGTTTGGGGACTTGAAAATTTGCGAAGTGGTTCCTTAGACCGCATATACCAATAGTGTATGACCCTTTTCTTTTTGGAGAGAGGAAAAACTGAATTTAAACCAAAAAGTTGTTACACGCCGTTTTGTTTAAATCTATTTTTTTACATTTTATTATAGAAAACGTTTCAGCATCTTTGGAGAACATATTCTTGAATAGGTGGAAAATGATTTGATTCATATCTACTATATTTCCAACCATGACTCAGAATGTGAGTTAAGTTTTTTAATTATATACATTTCATACCATGACTTCTGTGCGTAAATATTATACTCGTACATAAACTTTTTGTTTGTATTGCATTACATTCAAAAGCAAACTGCTACTTTATGTTTTTAAAAAACAAAATTTTCTTCAGAGACGTGTTCAATGTCTGATATCAAGTAACACCTATCAAACCGCACGCGAGAACCATTAGACACCGGAAAATCACTGTCTAATATAAAAATTTTATTGTACTACCTAATTGCATTCGTTTTATTACACTATTATCATACTATTAAGGTGACAATCACGCACACGGCTTGCCTAATGTTAAGTGTGTTAACACTTATTACACATGTGTTGCCGACCCGGTAAAAACCTAATTATGCCATTGTGGGGTGGACTCTCTGCGCAGGTTTTTTCTATGTACTATTTTTTGGTGTATGCACTTTGAACCTATCATATATATCACATCTAAATGTCGCAACGAAATGGCGCGCTGGAAAACAGTTGTCATTTAGCAAAAATAGGAATGGAGAAAATATTATACGACAATTATATTTATCCGGTGCACGAAAAGATCTATGAATGTTAAAGAAGTGAGTGAGATGTGTAAGGACCTCGTCTGATGGCGCTCGGTTCTTTTTGCTCGTAAAGGACCTGGCGTGAAAATATACATACAATTGAATAAAAAAAAACATACATTTGGTGCTCACTATACATTCTTGTTATAAAAACATAGCAAGATATATCGTATTGTTTTACAGTATTAAATAATTTTATGATTAAATTAAGTCGAGAGTACGGTAAATACGTAACATTCTAAATTGCCTTTATTCAACTGGATTTAAAAAATTATTTACTAAAATGTTCGATTTTAAGGTAAAATTAATTAATCATTACAGAGGCAGAAAACATATAGATTGATCTGCAGCATTGAGGTCATTTAATTCCGATAAACTGTTAAAGGTATACTTATGATGAAAACCCGATCAGTTTTATATATCAGTTCCGTTATTTAAAACTGGGAATTTGTAGTCAGGAATATTTCAATTAGTTGATGCACCGAGAGTGACATTACTATGTGGCACTGATCGATATTGTTAACCTAGATAATGATACTATGATATCCTATCTGATTAAATTGCCCAGGCGCCACTAAGTCGCAATACAATCAAAACGCTGAAAGACGAGACGTTTTGAATTTAAAGCGATGTTTTATACTAAGTTGAAAGGCTGTCTGCTGTCTAAAGGCTGAAAATAGGCATAAGATTAATGTGTAGCATTTACAGTAGCCTGTGGACACTTAACTCCAAGAGTATAGCACGCGTTGTTATCCACGTCGCTGTAGCGATATCAATAGTTAATATATCAACATACTTGAGAAATGCTTCGCGGAAAACTCCGACTATCTGAACCTGATAACACATGAACGCAGTTTGACAAACTGCTTCTTTTATGTGTCAAACGCAATATGAACGCATGCTATTTTGTTTCACTTTTTATTGTACAATAACACAATATACGAGGACGTCCCGTTTTTCCATTGTATGTTACCAAAAATCATAAACCCAAGAATTTTAACAGTATTCGCTAACATCTGTGTCCGAAATAGGTTACAATAAGCTGTATTTGGAAGGACAGTCCTCTTCCTTAATTTTATACAACATTAGCGAAAACGTAAGATACTTTTAAGGTAGAATACCATTCGTGTAAATCTAAAATCAGATAAAAAATTGAAACTAAAAGTAAGGGAAAATAATTGTTAAACAAAAGTCATAACAATTAAGTTTGATTCGACTGTAAGGTCCGGTCTTCTTAATGCGGTACAGAGTCCTGAATTTTTTTTTATACTATGTTGGGAGGCATACAAGCATACGGCCCACCTAATGTAAAGTGGTTACCGTAGCCTATTAACGCTTGTAATATTAAGTACCACTCGCGCGATGCCTTCTCTGCTGCTTACACAGCTACTCTTTAGGAGCTTACTGGTGACCTCACTCACACGCAGGAACACAACATACCTCTAGGGAGTTGTTATTTGGCTGCAGTTTTCTGGGAGGTAGAGTCACTTCCCCTGATGGGCTGCTTTGATGCGCCCTACCTCCCTTAAAAACATCCAGACCAAGACAAACACATGTTCATGCACACAAATGTTTGTCTTGAGTGGGAATCGAACGGACGAGTGTTGGTGTCAGTCACGTCACTTTTTTTTATGACTGAGCCACCGATCTCTTCCACATGATATACTGTAACACTGGTGGAACGACAATGGTCGCGCACTGTGCGGTTGTGGAGAAATTTCCTCCTCACTCATTAATTTATAAAATGAACTCCCAGTCGAGGTTTTTGCTAAGGGACTACGGTAGAGGGTTCTTCAGAAAAGGCGTAATGTGTTTTCACAGCATCAGCAACGCATGAGTGACGTCCCCGGCGTTGTTAGTGTCCGCTATAGTAACTACATACCATCAACCTGGCCGTTCGCTTGTTTGCTGCTTTAGTATCGGACGCGGTAATGCCTTGCTGATGACGTCGTGTGACTAGAGGAGGTCGTGGACATCATATCAAACGTCTTTGATGATCACGAAGACATGATAAACAGGGATTACTTTAGCATCACATTGTTATATCAGTCAGTCGTCAGTATTTGTATCACGATACTTTTGATAAAGTTCCGTGATGTCAACTACGCGTTCTTGAATATCATATAATGCATCTAATCTAACTAATCCAATCATGTACCTACCTATGTCACAAAAACACTTAAGTCTTAGACGCAATATTCCATTTCTTCTTAGCGTTATCCCGTTTCCTAATCCATTGGTATTGGCGGGGGCCGCTACGGAAGCCTAAGGATTTGGCGAAGATACAAATTTCCCCAGAGGGAAAATCAGAGCTTTCACAGGTAAGGTAACTAGTCTATCGAAATATAATTTCCTCACAATGCAATTTGATCTAAACTGCTGTGTGTCAGGCGCTGTAGACGTTATTCGTTAGACTTGTGCATGTTATTCTAACGAGTAACTTCTACAGCGCCTCGAGGATGCCTCGTGGAGAGGCGAAACACGTGTCGCAGCGACGACCAGGCCAGTCGTGGCAGCGACGGTGGTGGGGGCATGCGGTTTCTATCCCAGATGACGGACGACCGCAGCAGCCAAGGCAGAAACTACCGGAGCAGCCCTGGCAGCGTCGGCATGTTGTACCTACTTACGTTAGTGGGTGGCCGGCGCTAGGCCGTATGAACTAATTGGTGGCGGAAGCACATAAAGCACGTTAGATCAAATTGCATGTAAAGACTTTCGTAAAATAACATCTGAATCTGTTAACTATTCCTCACAATGTTTTTCTTCCGAGCAAGTGATAATTACAAATATGTACATAAATCGGAAAACACGATTTTAGTGGTACATGCCAGGATTCAAACCGGGGACCAGTTGGTCAATAGGCCCTTTATATCCACTGGGGTATCACTGCTCAAGGCCATACTCTCTTTATAATTACCTTTTATAATTCCTAGCGTTCCTAATCCCTAAGGATGTTGATATTGACATAGAGCGACTGTACTGCCGTCAAACCTCCTCAATATAAAAACCGAATATAATATCTTTTATTTGCCAGAACATACAACAAATTACAAAGACGGTGTGTTTCAAATAGTCACTTTATGTTCACCTTATATTCTAAAGGCAAGCGAGTTTTAATGCAAAGAAGCAGAAAAAAAATGATCATGCACGAATGAGTGTCAGTATCATCTAGTTATTAAATTCATCGCATATTTGTACACGATTTTATAATTAGAAAATTTGATTATTTATTTATGTCAAAAATAAAACACATTACATATTACGTCATTATTCCCATCTAGTATATTTCAGTAAAAAACAACTAACACATGATAAGCCACTTCTGAACTTCACACTTGAATCGTTTGAATGGCATTTCTTTAATTCCCTGAGGTATCTCATTATAAGTTTTAATAGTACTGAACATTGAGTTTCTTTGCAACAAGCTGCTGCAACGCAATGGCATTCTTAATTTTTCGGGGTCTCGCTGGTTTATATTACGGTTGTCACTGCCTTTTAAACGAGGGTGTTGTTTTTTTACTAATTTATCTATTTCTAATACATACAAAGATGGTTAGAATATTTAATTAGGCAAATAACGGTCTGCAAGATTTCATAGGTGCTACGCCCCAGACAGTTAACATACAGGTTTTTGTGCTAGATTTAAGTGAAATACAGGGAAAACCGCACCTTTCTTACGTTAGATCACAAGTGTTTTGAAATATAATTTCTAGGACCTCATAACTTTCTTTCACAATGTTTTCCTTCAACGCCGAGAAGTGATAATTACAAATATGTACATAAATACGATGAATAGGCTGATTCTTTATCCACTTAACACTCACTGTTCATTATCTTTGTGTATCTATAGGGTTTAAGTGGCTTACTATCATCTCGACAAAAAATCGACAAGCCAGTCAACCTCACCTCACCTTTGACGAGCTCGGTGACGCAGTAGTTAATAACGGTACTTAGACACCAAAGCTAGTGGGTTCGATTTCCACACAGGATAAAGATTTGTGCTCATGAATATGTCTGTCTTGATCTGGATATTTTTAAAGGACGTAAAGCGCATCAGTATTAGCAGAGGTGGCATCACGCTTGTGATACTTAATGTATTGCAAGCGATAATAGGCTACAGTAATCGCGTTACAACAGGTGGACCGAATGCTTGTATGGCTCTCAACGTTGTATAAAAGAACCTGAACGTAGTACGCCTTGCTAATTAACAAAGGAAACTAGCAAAAGATGTACAGAACACATTAATATCGCCCGGGGGAAGCACCTACATCCCATCATCATTTCAGCCTGTATTTGTCCACTGTTGAACATAGGCCTCCCCTCTAGAGTGCAACTCGTCTCAATCCAGTGCCGCCTGCATCCATCGACTCCCTGCAAACCTCTTGAGGTCGTCGCTCTATCTAGTGGGGGTCATCCCACACTACGTGTACCAGTACAGGGACGCCATTCGAGAACCTTTCTTCCGCAGCGGTTGTTGGTTCTACGAACTATGTGGCCTGCTTCTTCAGCTTGTTATCCTGTGGGCTATGTCGGTTACCTTAGTTGCAATGTGGAAATCCTCATTTCTGATTCCATCACGCAGAGAAACACCGAACACATCTCTTTCCATAACACGCTGAGCGACCTTGAGGTTTCCCATACGACCCGCAGTGAAGGGCCACGTCTCTGTTCCGTATATCATCACTGGCAACACACACTGTTCGAATATCTTACTCTTCAGGCGTTGAGGTATTCTGGACGAGAAGATGTGTCGAAGTTTCCCGAACGCTCCCCAGCCGAGTTTGATCCGTCTGCTGACCTCTCGGTCGAAGTTGAATTTACCTATCTGAATAACCAACTTCGAGCTTAGTGCTTACAACCGTGACCGGCATAGGTGTAACACGGACATTTGACATGATCTTAGTCTTGTCCATATTCATCTTGAGACATGTCATGGAGCATAGCGTTAAGTTTCTTTAGCGATTTCACCATGAGAACTATATCGTCGGCAAATCGAAGACGAGTGATGTATTCGCCATTGATGTTTATACCGTATCCTTTCCAGTCTAAGAGCTTAAAGACATCTTCCAATGCTGTGTTGAAGAGTTTTAGGGGTATGACATCGCCTTGTTTTACATCTTTTGCACTTGGATCGGTTTCGTACTCTGGTCCTATACTCGGATACACATCGTAGCCTTATTGTACAAGCACTTCAACGCTTCGATGTACCGGTGGTCAATTCGGCATCGCTGGAGAAACTGTAGCACCTCACTTGTCTCAACGGAATTTCAGGCCTTTTCGCAGTCCACATACGCCAACCATAAGGGCAGATTATACTCCTCAGTCTTCTTCTCAGTCCTCAGCTTCTGAAGGAATACAAGTATCGGCTTTTCGCCTGTTTTCAGAAGCTCCACCGTAATTCCGTCCTCACCCGGTGCTTTCCCATTGTAAAGCTGTTTGAGAGCCATTCGAATCTCGTACAGACTGACGTCCGGGATATCTTCGGTATAGTGTCGGGTCAGTTTAGTCTAACCTACTCTCGGGTCATTACTAGCAGTGTTGCCCAGTTGTAACGACGATGTGTACAGCTGTCCATAGAACTTCTCCATCTCACTCAGAATGCCGGGTAGTCGTCAAGATGAAGTCTCCACTATCTCGTTTTTTTGTCGAACCATACGGGCTACTCCAAGTCCATTTTCACTACGGCTACTTCCTGAAGAATGAGTTCATCATAAAACGTTCCTCTTTCTCCATAAAATCAACCAGCAGTTGGCCCCTTTGGTTTCTTTAACCGATTCCAAATTGCCCCACTCTCAGCTGACCGTTCTGTTTCGTGCCTAGTTTTGCATTGAAGTTCCCCATCAGCACTGTGTAGTAAGTTTTAGAGGCTTTGAAGATATCCTCATACATAGCCTCCACCTCATCATCAGGGTGTGACGAAGTTGGTGCGTAGACCTGTATGACCTTCATCGAATACCCTTTGGTAATTTCTGAGTATAAGGCACGCAACCCTCGCCAACGCTGCCTCGATCTTTAATACATTGCTGATGAGGGGCCTATGGACGATAAACCCAACACCACCTTGGGACAGATGGTCGCCCTCCCGGTAGTAAAGCAAGTTGCTGGATTTAAGGATCACCGTGTCCTCCACCTGTCTTCGGACGGATCCTATTATATCCCAACGCATCTTGCTTAGTTCCTATTCCAGCTCCACTATCTTCTCGTCGGACCTCATTGCACGCGTGTTGTATGTTGCCAGGGCCAGTCAGTTGTGGTGGTAGCCGAGGCGTCGGAGCTGGGGATTCTTAGCACCCCCTGCCCCGCCGATACTATGACCGCTACCGGAGCCAGGATCAGCGGGGCTGCCGGTGACTGGGGGCCGTCTTCTAGTCGTACTCATTCTGAGGGGTTTTTTTGCTATAGTTGCCACGCTTGGCAGGCGGGTTGGTGGCCACAGTATGTTATTTAAATATTTTAAAATCGGGGGATGCTACTACCCATCTCTGGATCTTAGCCCCTTAGTCGCATTTTACGACAGCCACGGGTTGAGACGGGGTGGCCTATATATATATCCCATAACCGAATAGCAATTCCCTATCGAGTTTGAGAGATGGAGTATTTTTTTTAATACGAGTAGCAGCTAAAACGATACTAACAATAGAGAGTCCAATACAATCCATTTAGTAGGTATGTACCTATCTGCTGCATGTCGACTGCGCAAGCATTATGCAAAAACGAATGGATAAGTATTTAATGAAATTGTAACAGGCGATATTTTATTATAGAATTTTGTGTTGTGGTGACAAGCTCGTTGCACTGTAAGATTATGGCATCGGGTTTATTTCAGGCGGGTTTGTGTTTCTTTGTCTTCCGAATTTGTTTAAAAAATAAAATGCCATTGTGATTGGATTGTATCTAAGCCAATTTATCACCAATGAAATGAGCATTGTCATAGTTGTGATTGTGAGTATTATGGTGAATCATTGTCAGGAAGGAAAGATTAGCAGAAATTTAAATTATTTAGTCGGCTGGGCAAGTACACCTCATAGAAAACCGCAGCAAAATAACAACTCTCTAGAGAATTGCTGTGTTCCTGCGTGTGAGTGAGTGAGTGAGTCACCAGTAAGCTCCTAAAAAGTTGTTGTGTTAGCAGCAGAGATGACATCACGCGAGTGGTACGTAATGTATTGCAAACGTTCATAGGCTACGATAACCGCTTGACATCAAGTATACCTCCCGAAAAAGACACAGTGTAGGCAAAACAGATATAGGTCTATAATTATAATTCGATATAAGCTATCCCTGCCTTTTGAATGGGCATTATATCTTTAACTAAATACACATTAAAAGTCTATACTCGAGGAGGTATTAATAATTGCTTTTGCTTTCTTTTAATTTACTTAATATGTTATCCAATCTACACGACATTCGTCTCGAAGACATAGAACCAAGTTGTCGAGTTTCAACTATTTCTTGATATTGTCTGCGTATTCCAAAACAAGAGAGTCACGAGGAGGCTGCGACATGGGGTGAAAAGCTGATGGTGAGACCGCCTGGCAGACATTTGCCACCACTTTTAGGGACGTTGTGTCAGATAACAAATCCTAATTTTCACTTTGGGGACTTATTTTTTTGATATTATTCTAGAGTTGTTCTAACGCAAACGTAGACAATTATATCAAAGAAGGCTTTAGTACGCTAGTCTATCAATATATATATTAGCGCCAAGTAGGTAGAGAGAAGTTCTCTCGCTTACCCCTCGCGCCATCTGCACCTCAGTTACTTTATGACTACCTAAATATAAAATATACTGTTCTATAGAGATCAATAGGCAGCATTAAAAACAAGCCGTTAAAATATCAGACACCAATAAAAAATAATTTTAACAGTATAATTTCGAGTCTTTGTTAGTGATGGCTATTCACAATGCAAACAAATAAAAACATGAAAAATAAATATCTGATTTATGATTGTATGTTAATGTGAATTCATATGTGAATTTTCTTTTTTAAAGTTTTAACTATGCTGTTATACCTTCCCTTATGATTTAAAAATGGTCAGTCAATAAATTGACTTTTTGATTGACCATTCATTGGATTGCATCAATTTGCAAATGTCGTCGTGAATGTTTGTTCTATAAAGATATATCAGGCATCAATTCTTAAACTACTCTAAAAATATTATTAGCAAATTTATAAAAGAACACTGTTTATAAGTTGCATAGGTCATCTTTATTTACCCAAGTTTTTAGGAGACAAATATCATTTTCATATTTAGATCGGGTAGAATGCAATTTAATTTATTACATATTTTCATAATATTTTTTGGTGGAGTCGCTTAAGTTATTTCTTTTTCCTTAGAGTATTCTGAGAACGATGGGTCATAGAAATGATATACTTATCAATATCTATTGCCGATACGATGTGGGTGTACGCTTAGAAAATAGATTTTTAATGTTACACATACAATTTATTGACGACTTACGATGACGATATTGACACATCTATAAATATAATAAAATCGTAACAGGAATGACTTTAATAGTAAATAAACAATCATTTTAATTATAATGGAAACGCATTACACATAAACTAAGCCGACTTGAGAGAAATTTTAAGCCTCTAGTGAACATCTCAGTCTTCTTAATTTCTGCCTGATGAGAAAACGAGTACGTGAATATAGCAGGCAGTAGCTTGTTGCAATATTTCTATTGCAAATGTCCATGCTGAAATTGAATAGTATAAAAATCGCCGACCTTAATTATGTTATGTTATTGCCTACGAATAAATAAGTCGTTATTGCTCAATCTTAAAAACCGCTGAAGTGATTTTTAGTGTTGAAGTGCCGACATGATTTATATGTTACTAGCATTTATATATTACTATTGTACCCCATTACTTCGTAAGTGTATATCCTGTACTAATTTAAATATATTTTTTATTAGACACGCAAAGCCTCCTAATCTCCATGTAAAATAAGAATCTTGATTTAGCAATTTAGGCTGTGCGTGGAGCCTGTCTCTCGTATCTTGTTCAGTCCCATTTTTATTCCTCCTTCCTTTTCCTCGTTCTGCCTCTTTTTCTTTTTTCGCTAACTCTCATTCGGTCTACATTATAACCTTTTTAATATAGAAAAATGTAGTTAATTGATTTACAGTTTTGGATTTCTTTAAGTTTTAGAGGTTCCATAACGTGGATATAAAACAATAGATACAATTTCATATATAACCAGTAAGAAATTTTTACTTAGTACTAATTTTATGAATTATTTCAATATCTTGCAAGGATCGGATATAATGTTGCTGTTGTTTGCTTTATGGGCACCTTTCCGTCCCTAACCCATACAAATTGATGAACTGCTTAGTTTTTGCTTAGTGGTATATAAGAGCAACTTCATATATATTGTTAAAGCTTCACGTACATAATTCTGTTTTTAGCCTTCTCTTCATTTATATTTGATAGTAATATGCCACGGGTTAGGCGTCTCGTTTTGCTGGCAATTATGAGGTTACAAGTGAGCCCCTAAGAAGGTAAGGTGTTAACAGCAGAAGTGGCATCGCGCGAGTGATACTTAATATATTGCAGGCTTTCGGTAAGGTACAGTAACCGCTTTACATCAGGTGGGCTATATGCATGTATAAGAAACGAATAATAGAGAGAATTTTTTCAATGAGCAAAACGTTGGTCTCCTTTTATAACCTTAATCACGTGTCCATAATATTTTTTAGTGTAATCTCACTATGATAATTAATATTATGATTTTATAAATTTAACGTATGTTATGACAGGCATTGCAGCATTAGGACTGAGCAGTTGGCAGTTAATATTAAATGATTAAGTTTTAGCTTCGTATCTACAATAACTTATTAAAATTATTGCTTATTGTTTTAGGTTTTCGCGACTATTACACATTGAATTAAACAATTTTTAACGGATAAAAAGTTAAAAATCATTACTTCTTACGATTAATATTTATGGTATGGTATAGGTACTGTTATCAAATTTGCATATTCTTATTTATTTTATGGTCATGCAATGAATGTATCGCATGCATGGCATAAAATTTAAGACAACAGCGCAAGGACAGAGGAATTGGAAATCAATATAGTAAGTTGTAAATAATATAGAATAACTTTGTATGAATCTATTTTATCGAGTAGAAAACGAAAAGGAATAAAATCGACAGAAGGCTTATATGACTTAGAGATGTCAAAGACAAGGGCGGGTGTTGATGATAGACAGGGTCAACAAAAATCTATGCAAATAATACAACATAGAAACTTAACACGAAATATAAAATTACACGCGAAGGAAGCACCGGGCAACTGCTAAATATTAAACATACAGCAATATAATATTATTTACTTAAATTTATTTGTAGCAGTGTCAAAAACGGAAAACAATCTGTGCATATTTTGTCATATAATACAGTGACATCATATCAATGCAATTATTTATACTGTGGTAGTATACGGAACTGTACTATCAAAAAAGATGCCAGTGCAATCATTTTTAAAATTGGTGATTCCCATTGTTCAAATATCTCGGAAAATATAAAAACGAGTCCACACGCGTAACTGCTAGAAGAAAATAAAGTTATTTTCATTTCAATCTCATTATTTTTAAGAGGTTAAGATAATAGAACACTAGTTCAATAGAAATCGATAACATCTTATCTATATTGCTCAAATAAGTCTGTTAATGTACTTCGTCGGCAGTCATGCAAGCATACGGTCCTCTTGATGTAAAGCAGTTACCGTAGCCTATTAACGCATGTAATATATTGAGTATCACTCGCGCGATGCCTCCTCTGCTGCTTACACAGCAACTCCTTAGGAGCTTACTGGTGATCTCACTCACACACAGGAACACGCCTCTAGGGAGTTATTATTTGGCTGCAGTTTTCTGTGAGGTGTAGGTACTTCCCCAGACGGGCTGCTTTGATGCGCCCTACCTCTCTTAAAACATCCAGACCAAAACAAACACATGTTCATGCACACAAATGTTTGTCTTATGTGGGAATCGAACCCACGAGCGTTGATGCCAAAGTCGCGTCTTTCACGACTGAGCCACCGAGCTCTCCCTATGCTATCCCAACTTCATCATTATACCAGCCCCATAAAATTTCACGATAATATGTTAAATATAACTGGTTGAAATTTAATGTTTTAGGTCTCATTAGATAGATAAGTATAACTTCAACCTCCGTCATCAGACTAGTTCAATGGTATCATTTTTTTGAATCGCCACCTGACTCCATCTAGGCTCCATTGACAAACTCGTGATTAGAAGCAATCAAAGTGATCGATATATTGTAAGCATGTTACAACAAGCGCTTGGTATAAATAAATTGCTGAAAATAATTAAATAATGCAAGAAATTAGGCTAAAAAGACATTGGTAAAGAATTGCAACCAGCACCGTGTGAGTGAATTAACATACGTGCATATACACAACAATGCTAGACACAAAAACGTACCTAACAAATAAAACTATTATTTAGAATAATTTCGGTATGAAACAGATTGAAAAAATGCCATCCGAGGTCGTGATCTATATGCGCAGTTATCCTCTGTAGACCACGGCTATTTTTAAAATTGTATTGCCTGTAACTGTCACCCTAGCATTCACCGAAGTTTTGTCTGTCGGAATTAGGGATAAACTCGTACAAACGGAGAATTAAACGACTATTTTTCATTGTCAAAAATGTACAGCGGCTAAATAACGATAAGGAAATGGGCGTTAAAATAACTTTACTAGAGATAGTTCAGTGGTAATATATAGAGGTCTGTGACAACAAATCTCTATGGTATCTATTTTCATTTCATTTTGCCGATTGATAGTGCAACTTTCAGTTCTCTAAAGAAAATGAAATCAAAATATGTCATTCGTCGAACCTTGCTGTTGTAGGTTATTTGACGGTCTCATTGAAGTAGTCTGCGCACGTTATCTTTCGATTCACTGTCATAGTTTTCTGTATCTATGATAATAGAATAAAAACTATGTAACTAAAGTAGTAGCTACCTACGCTGTTTATGGTACTTAGGTTTATTCTTATTTTTTCTTTCCCTATCATAATTGTAATCATCTTGCCTCGATTAGCGCTACTTGCAGAAATATGAAAACCCTTTCTCGTATCATCCTCAGTGACAGTGAGCAGAGTATCTGAGATTAGATAATATGAATACCTCAATGAGTCACACCATTGTTCCAGTTATCAAGTATCTAGCGTATTATATACTCGTATAGGTATTGAACAATATAGGCGAAAGAATTCAGCTCGGTTGAACATCAACCATTGCTATGAATTTTGGAGACGTTTACACCCCATTTCCTCGTGTACATACCAGTTTGACTTATCAGTATGACTACGATGTTATGGACATACTACCTAGTCTTGCCATATATACTGAAACAAAGAAAAAAAAAATTCTATTGCAAATAACATTTATTACTTTTACAGTGTGTTAGTTTAATACATAAATATAAAACAATTTAAAATATAAAAAGCTTATTCGAACTAGTCTCCATTGGCTGCCATACAGTCCTTTCAACGTTGAGGCCAGTTATCAATAGAAGCACGCACTCTTTCCATGGGAAAATTCTTCACTGCCAATCGTACGGATTGTTTTAGGGACTCCAAATTATCATGGCGTTTAGAGCAAGCCGTACTCTCTAAAACTGACCATAAATTATAATCCAGCGGATTAAGATCAGAACTAGACGACGGCCAGTCTTCATCTCTGATGAAGTCCGAAACGTTCGTTTCCAACCAAGACCGCGTAGACTGAGCTCCCGATCCGAGACTCATAACCGGCGCCGAGTCTTGCTGCAAGGACCATTCTTGGTTATTGAACATGGTGTTGTTAAGGGGCTTTGAGCATAAATACGGTCATTTTGTTTGTTAAAATGTTGTTCAATTGTAAAAATGTTCTTATCCGTAAACAATTTTTTTCTGTGACCTCCCTTTGCGTACCGCTTCAGTAGTTGTTTCTATTTTACTACCCTATTCTTTTTTTAATTATCAGTTAAGAAATGACCACTACGTCTCTTATAGGCTGCAAGTCCTAAGTCATTTTAAAATACGCGACATGGTTCTAGGTGCTATCTTCATCTCTCGAGATAAAATCTTTTGCTTTCGGACAGTATTTCTTCGAATTCTTTCCCTTACTGCTTTGATCACCTTTTTCGTACGAACACTACGTGGACGGCCAGAACGTTTTCTGTCACAAACAGAGGTCTCATTGTACCTATTAATAGTCCGGTACACAAACATTTTATTAATACCAAGCGTATGGAGAGTATTAAAAATTGCATTTGGCTCCATACCTACTTTGTGTAATGCAATCACAGCGATTCGGTTCTCTTTATCACCCCACTCCATTTTAATATCGCCAAATGTTGTACAATGTATAGGCGCCAAAATGAGAAAACTCAATGAACAACCATATAAAAATGACAGATTCCAAATTAAAATGTAATATTTTGTTTATTTTTAATTGTAACAGTATTTATGGCCAGACTAAGTATTTCAACAGAATTTGGCAATTTTGTACATTTGGCATCAAAATCGAATATTCTATAAATAACTAGGGATCTAGGGATTATACTACTCTGTGTAAAAAGTATCGGGAATATGTCAATAAAAAGACCCGCGTAAAAGAGGTCGTTCTAATTTTTTTACTGCATGTTGGTAGCACTGTACTGATTTAGCGCGCAAAATTTGAGCGGGATCTGTCATTTAATTTGTTTTAAACTACACTTTTTGTTGGTCATAGTTTTGAGTCCTCGGCGATTTTTACAATGGAAAATATTGTTGAACAAAGAGTGTGCCTTAAATTTTGTGTTTCAAATGATATTTCATGTGGTGAATCACTACGGCGAATCGTGTATATCGAAAACAAGGGCTTATGAATGGTATAAGGCTTTTAAAGAAGGCCGAGAAGTAGTAGTAGACTTGCCTCGTTCTGGTAGACCTTCAACCGCTACGACCAGAGAAAACATCGACAGAATCAAGAAGCTAGTGCTCGAAAATCGACGTATGAGTCTGAGAGAGTTGGCTAGTGAGGTGAACATATCTTTTAAGTCCGTCCACAACATTCTCATTGACATTTTAGGCATGAAACGCGTCGCCGCTCGACTAGTTCCAAAAGAGCTCAATTTTGTTCAAAAAGCGCAGCGAAAGCATGTCGCTGAAGACATGGTTTCCCGAGCTGCTACGGATCCGACCTTTATGAAACGTATAATAACTGGCGACGAGACATGGGTTTATGAGTACGACATGCAAACAAGCCAACAGTCTTCAGAATGGCGTCTCGAAAACGAGCCGAAACCCAAAAAACCGCGGCAAAGTCGCTCCAAAATCAAGGTGATGCTGACAGTTTTTTTTGACTACCGTGGTGTGGTTCACTCCGAATTCCTTCCAGAGGGAGAAACAGTGAATAAAGAATATTATTTAGGCGTCATGAAGCGTTTGCGTGAGAGTATCCGCCGAAAACGTCCAGATTTGTGGCAACACAACTCATGGATGCTGCACCATGATAATGCACCATCACACACAGCCATTATAGTGAAAGAGTTTTTAGCGAAAAATTCAACAAAAGTTCTCGACCAAGCACCGTATTCACCTGATATGGCTCCGTCTGACTTTTTTTTATTTCCCAAGTTAAAATTACCACTTCGAGGAAAACGTTTTGAGTCGATAGAAGCCATAAAAGAAAATTCGCTGAATGAGCTAAAGGCCATACCGCAAATAGCCTATGAAAAATGTATGGAAGACTGGGTGAAGCGGTGGAGATGTTGTATTGCAAGCGATGGGGCCTACTTTGAAGGCGATAAAATAAATTTAGATGAATAATTTGTATTTTTTGTTTTATTGACAAATTCCCGATACTTAGTACACAGAATGTATGAAACCTTACCAATTCCCGTATCTTACTAACCAATAAGATGCCCTCTCTTTGATCATTTTATTCATGAAGAATATATACATCAATTGTTAATGTTAGTAGGTGGTATCTATTCACAAGTGTATTCAATTCGATAAGGATTCTAGAAAAAAACACTTTAGCTGAATGTTAACTTAAAAAATGCACATACTTATTTGAAATGATACTAGAATAATCTTCAGTGAAATCAATCGAATCTAATCTAAACTATGAGAAGGTTGTCAAATCGATTGGCTGTCTGATCCAAATGACAAATTACATACGGAATATTACATTGCATAATGATGAAGTACCTGCGCGACCGAGCCGCTCGGCGTTTTTTATGTTTTTTTTTTCTGTAAAATCGTGTTATTTTAAACAAAGACACCAATATAGATAAAATTCCATTCAAATCGTTAAGGCCTTTTCCGAGATACGCAAAATATATATGTAAAAGAATTGCTAGTTGAAACTAATAGGATAGTTGCCAAGGCCGAATTTTTTTTTTTATACCAGGTGCTGTTACGAGTAAAATTCACTGCGAACAAATAAATTCATATCACATGCACATATTTTGCTGCAAAGAGCTATACATTTTTGGAGAGGTAAGAATTCACAAAATAATTGCCTTCTTCTTTACTAGTCGTCTACCACAAATAAATCATTCCACTCTTCATCGCGTACATTATACCATTGTAATTCAAAACAAACAAGACAGACTGGCATATTCTTATTTTTCTCGTACACTTGCTTGTAAAGAAGTACCTCATAATATGAAACATAGCGGCCTTAGCTTTGATTTTCATGACTCATAAGGATAAAACACGACATTACTTTTCAATTTATAGTTAATATGATTGTTTCATCATTATGGAATGAAAATGGCGCCTTTAAAACAATATTACGTCTCTTTGTAATATATTAGCAACATAATAGTTATCTAATCGTATGAAAAGATCAATCACAGAAACAATAAAGTGGTTGGAACATTCATATTATGTATCACTTGAAATATCTGTACGATCTTTTAATATTCACAATTTCATTAATTCGGTCAAGTCAAAAAAGACTTGTTCGGGCGTCGGCAGCGTGTACGTATTGAGGATTGATACTCCTCTTGGAGTGCGATAACTGCGGGTGTTTCGCAAGGTGGCGTTTTATCTCCGCTATAATTTGCATTGTTTATTAACTCAATCACCAACGTTCGCTCGCCCTACCATCTGTATGCAGACGACTTACAAATCTATACAGATAATACTGATCTTTCTCGCATTGGAGTGACTCTCATGGGTTTGTTATAAATCCAACTAAGACGCAGGCGATTGTAATTGATGGTTCTCGCCATATCAAATTGATTGGCTTAACTTGCACCCGGTAAACTTTAGGGGTATCGATATACCATATTGTTATACCGTTAACAATCTTAGGATTATTTTTGATAGAACTCTATGCTAGTTATCTCCAATCACAAGTATCAGTAGAAAGCTGTTTGCTTCCATTAGTTCTCCCAGAAGGTTGCAAAACTTTCTACCAGTTGACACGAAAATTGCGCTTGCACAATCCTTGCTCCGCCCTATTCTCGATTATGCTGATTCATGTTTTCTTAATATTACTGAAGAGTAATTAGACAAGCTTGAGCGTCTACAGAATCTTTGTATTCGGTACATATTTGGACTCCGTAAATATGGCCACGTATCTGAATTTCGCTCAAATCTCAAGGGCTTCCCATTAGGTTTCGTCGTAATCAACACATTCTGTTCCTTTTTTATTTTATTATTTTTAATCCTTTATCCCCTGACTATTTGAATGAGCGTTCCTCTTTTCATGATGGTGTGCAGGGTCGATCTATTCGTGGTGCTCTCGCCCTTCGTCTTAAAACGCCTTCACACTCTTCCCAATATTACACAAAATCATATTCGGTACAAGCTGTGTGGCTTTGGAAAGCCCTGTCGTTAATAATCCGTAATGCATAAACTGTGTTTAGTTGTAACAGACTGTCACTCCACTCACTGCTAAAACTATGATTAAAATGTTATGTACACGTATATCTGTATATGTACGTATGTATGTAGGTATTTGTATATAGGTATGTATATGTATGCGGCTGTGTGTACGTTTATATGAACTTAATTATTTAACTTAAGTATATTTATAAGTTATGCTGCGCCACCTACTTATTTTGCTCTTTTTTCCTCTACCCTAAAGTTGTCTGGAAGTGATCGCTATGCAATAAGACCGCCTTTTGTACTTTAATTTTAAGTTGTCATTTTAATATGTACTGTTCCATGTGGTGTAATAAAGAATATTGTATTGTACTACATTTGTTTGATATCCACATAACAGCCATTGTCTGAAATACTTAACGTTTCGATATTTCTTATTCTACTCTCGCAACCTTCAACTCCAACCAAACAACTTCTATGTACTCCTAATAGTAGTAGTAATTAAGGATTGCAATCCGGAAAACCGAATCCGGTAACGATATGAAATTGACGCCTAATTGCAATCCCTAGTAGTCATCCAAAATATATCGTTAGTATGAGTACATGCCATGTAATAAATTATACAACAGATTTACATATGTAAATATGAACATATGCTTAATCATAATTATGTATGTATTGTTTGGTTTAAGTCTTTTATAGTATCAATTTAGCTAGTAATACAAACTGCATGCACAGCGAATATTTTTCGAAATTTAAAAGCAGTCAGGCACTTTAATCTAAAACTTTTTGAAATGTGGGAAGAAAGTGAAGTAAACATACATATAATAAAATAACATAATGTTAATATGGAATATACATTTGGTTCTGTGGCATTTTTATTTACGAACTATGGTTCTTGAATAAAAATGCTAAATAACGAAGTATACCTATATTCTCGTGAAGTCGTCAAATAGTTGTGAAACTATGTTCTTGGGATGGCTGTAATCGCCTTAATACTCGTACACAAAATTAGTACTTGTTACTTTTTTGGTACAGATCATTTAAACTATGTTAGAGATTTTGAGAAGATCATCGATAAAAATATACCAACACAGCTATTTGATATTTCGTATTACTTTTAAAGTTATTTACTAATGCGACAAGAAATAGATAAATATTTGAGCGTTTTCATGTATACGCGAACATACCTTCTATCATACAGACACTGCACGGGCAAGTTAAAGACAGGATTCACGTAAACGTAAGTGTAAAGTAAACGTAAAGTAGCTTTAGAGGTTATTACTGAGTGATATATTCAGAATTTAGCACACTACTTTTAATTATTGAGATCTAATTAATTACTTAGGAAAGGTACCTACATTTTTCAAAGGTCGCAACAAAGAATCTTTTCACAGAGAATCTCTTTCATCTAACGTTTGATCAATCGCTATTACTTTTGTTTCTTTTTGTCTATATTTACACAGGTATAAATTTTAGACAAAAAAAGAACAAAAAGATTTCTCACTAAGGCGCGGATTACATAGTCTGTCTCGATCGCTATTGGGGTTCATTACGATCGTGGATCACAGAGCCCGTCACTATATTTTTTTTGTACTCAGTGTACAATCCTCATAAGTCAAAAGAATTAGCAGCAGAGTATAGTATGTTCAGCAGATTCAACAGCCTGGGATTATAGATGGAAAGCCATATTTGAATTTATTATTTAGACGCTAAAATGGTATGTTCGGTGAGTGAGGGGGCTTCATATCAAGTGGTTTTTTGGTTTGTGGTTGTTACAAAATATTAGCGATATGAATTTCTCTGAAAAGTTGAAGCATTCCGCTAGCTCATTGTGTCGCAAGGCACCAGGCGGGTACAGAAAAAGCAACGAATGACTCAGAAATTAAAATACGCGTTTGCAGGTGTCTACAAATCTCATTGTATCCATCTCAAAATTATCTTTACATTATAACAATTCATCAGATTGTATCTGCCATTTAGATTTTTATTTATTACTAGCTGATGCCCTCGTAAACAGGTTTTAAGGTTTACACTGGAACCCTAAATATTTGGTCAAAAGTGGCTCAAATATTGGCTTAGCTAGATTTTATCAAAATACATAGTATGCGTGCACAGGCGGCAGTCTTATAAAAAAAATCAAAATGATTGTTTTGTTGTTTGTTTTGATGAGCTCGGTGGCCGGCCCAATTAGTAGTTAGTAACGCTTCTTTGACACAAGAGCTCGTGGATTCAATTCCCACATAGGACAAACATTTGCGTGTAAGAACACGCCTGTTTGTCTTGGTCAGGGCATTTTTAAGAGAGGTCATATCAAAGCCGCAAGTTTGGGGAGCACTTCCATCTCACAGAAAATCGCAGTCAAATAACAATACATAGTATGCATGCACAGGCGGCAGTCTTACAAAAAAAAAAAAACAAAATGATTGTTTTGTCTTGTTGTTTGTTTTGATGAGCTCGGTGGCCCAATTAGTAGTTAGTAACGTTTCTTTGACACAAGAGCTCGTGGATTCAATTCCCACATAGGACAAACATTTGTGGGTAAGAACACGCCTGTTTGTCTTGGTCTGGGCGTTTTTAAGAGAGGTCGTATCAAAGCCGCAAGTTTGGGGAGCACTTCCATCTTACAGAAAACCGCAGTCAAAGAGTTCTCTGGACGGTTGTTGTGAATAAAGTAAGTTCCTAAGGAGTTGCTGTGTTAGCAGCAGAGGTGGCATCGCGCAAGCAATAATTAATGTCATGTAAGCCTTCATATGCTACGGTAACCACTAAAAATTAGGTGGGTCGTAAGCTTGTATGTTCCGACATTGTAAAAAAAATTGTGTTAATAATAGATTTATGCTGCAACACTATTAAAAAATATATTCTAAACTACATCCTGATACGTTTCTATTACAATTAGCTACATAAAGATGTTATTGCACACATAGCTATTGGCTAAAAGTAACTTGCACTTCCGAGAGGAACGTTAAGCTTTAAATTGTATAAGTACTTTTGATATATAGATTGTCAAAACAATTACTTTTCTGCACAATGTCGTGAGTAAAATAATATTTTTAAATAAACGTTTGGTATTTTTATAATTTTCGCTCGTACTGCGATGGGATGGACGGGATTAAAAAATGATCTGTTATTTTTAAGTAAAGCAATGTATCAACCTCTTTCGACGTAAAACCGCATCGGTGTTGCCACCTGTAACGTGGGCGAGATTTATGAATAAACATTTGACTAATTAAATTACCCCGTTCTCCCCGCGAGCAGATGTCGCCAATGAGAATTGTCAGTAATTAAATGAATGAATGTAATAAGCGTTTGTTATGCCGTACTTACGAGTATTAGCAAAGAAACTTTAGTGAAGTACTAATTGCACAATTACCTAATTTATGTTTTATCATAAATAGCGGATTAGCGATTCTTCATCTTTATAGAGTTATCTTTTCAAATCCAATAGAATCGGCGAGGTCCACTAGCTAAGCCTAAAGATTTAGCGAAGATACTGATTTTTACATGGAGCGACTGCCATCAGACTTCCACAACCCAGAGGGTAAACCAACCTTTCTTGGGTTATGGTCCAGCTTTAAGAGAGGTATGGCGCATCAAAGCAGCCCTTTTGGGGAAGTATCCTCCACCTCCCAGAAAACCGCGGATAAACAACGACTCCCAGGAGAGTTTTGTGTTCAAATGTGTGATTGAGGTACCAGTAGGAGCTTACTGGTGACCTCACTCACACACAGGAGTTGCTATGTTCAGTAGATTCAACAGCCTGGCATTATAGATGGAAAGCTATATTTGAATTTATTTGTAGTCGCACAACAAGACCCATCCACAAACAGCTATATAAACTGGGGATCATGACACCTCGATAACTAAGCCGCGGAATTTTGTCAGGCTAGCAAATTAGTGGAAAAAATAACCACGACTTTTTTCTTTGTGTTAACATCTTAAACAAGAACTCCGATATACCTTTGTAAGGGGAACTCCTTTGAGCTGCTCATCTGGGGTAGAGTTGCTGAGACGCAAACTGACGGTGTAAGATTCTTAATATCAACGGAGGTGTTGCATTCCACTTCTGTCGCGTCTGTTTGGATATTGACCTGAAATAGAAATGGTAAATGTTATTTTAACCGACTTTAAAAAATATTTGTTTTTGTCGATGCGTATTTTTATTGCATGTTCACTGATAATGTCGACAACTTTGTTTCTTCATCGCAATCCTCGTTTCAGACTTTTTAACATAAATGAACGCACAGCGCAGCTCTGCCAATCGCTCACTCGGGCTTTTATATTCTAGATAACTGATCGCAATAAATCGTTCTCAAAGTACTCGTACACCTCTTAAGTCTTTACGTTTCTTAAGTCACTTTTGATAGTTTTCCAGTTCCTGCATCTTTCATAAAATTCGAGACGCCTATTATAAATACAGGAAAATAGGTGATTTAGTTCTTAGTTATAAAAAGCAATTGAAATTTTTTATGCCCTATCAATCATTCTAAAAGCATCGAGACTCTACTATGATAGTTTTCGAATCGTTTATCTAAATAGATAAATAATTTTACCATAGTTATCATGATAACAAAAACACAAAACCCATAAATAAAAATCGTATACGATCATTACTAGAATGATCGTATATGATTAGAACAAAAAATACAAATGTTATTATACTATTTTGCAATTTATGACTGATATTGTATAGCAATTACTTTTATTAAGATGACATTCTTCTAAATCGATTACTTGACGTATTTTGAAATTGAAGACTGTATATGTAATAATGAAACGGCATGTGCTATCTATCATATTTTTGTATGCCTTACCGGCTATGGTATTATGGTGTAGTTTTATTTAGAACTAGCTGTGCCCGCGACTTCTTCTGCGTGAAATATTATTTATTTATATTAATAAAAATAAATAAAAAAATTAAAATAAAAGTCGCCTAAGTTACTCCTTATTACATCACAGTCAGTGAAAGTCCCGTCAAAATCGGTCCAGCCGTTTCAGAGATTAGCCGAAACAAACAGACAGACAAAAATTGCATAAATATTCATTTTGGTATATGTACCGTGTATACATCCATATGCATTTAGTAAAAAGCGGTTATTTTAATATTACAAACAGACACTCCAATTTTATTTATCTGTATAGATTTGTTTGATTCACTTACTTAAAATATTTAAAAACTACGATTGAGATTGATGAGATTTAATAAAAATGTTAAATCTCAAACATTGTAGCGCATTTACCTGCGCATGGTGTATCCTGCTATCCAGCAAACGATGTTATGGCGTATATTTAATAAAGGACCCGTCTAGGGAAAACTTGAGTTAGTCTTGTGATTAGGTTCAGAGACGAACTATGAGAATGATTGACGTTACCAACTTTCTGTACGGTATTGAGCACTTAAGTATATGAAGCCTTTTGCTCCCTTGTGGATTCTACAGATCATAAATTGGGTTGTGTTCCCAGGAGATTTTTAATATGCTACCAACAGAACGACAAACACTTCGGCTCGCGGTAAAGGTAAAATATATTACAAATTTTAACCCAGATACAGATTTCATACCTGTATTGGAGTACCGTAGTCATTTTTCGGTGGGAAGATCTAAATACCAGCTAGCTAGGACTTTGTGGGTCTGTCTACAGATAACCAGTGAGAATTCTCGACGATTCTATGCTTGCACGTGGTATTGAGTAGTTAAGATAGTGGAGAGGGATTGTTTCCCTTTGTGTGTTCTGCCGATTGTACAATGGGTTGAATAGTGTGTGTGCGAGTATTGTATTGGATATGATACCTTCAGCTGCTTCCTTTTACAACAACTGTAAAACTCGATCGACGATAGCGGAAATTTCATCTTAACATTATATTATATACTAGCTTTTACCCGCGGCTTCGCTCGCATTGATAAAAAATATATATATACTTTTAATAAAAAGTATCCTATTTTATTTCTTATACCTCCAAGAATATGTGTACAAAGTTTCATGATGATCGGTTGAGTAGTTTTCGCGTGAAAGCGTAACAAACAAACGGACATTCACATTTACAATATTAGTAGGATTATAATACAATGTATTTTACTGACTAGATGGCATTAGTTGTAACGTTTTAAGATAAGATTTGAATGAATTTAGTCAGTTTACGTTCATCTATTATTTAGTTTCAATTTTTTTAATTTAGATAACCGGGATTTTTGTGCAGGTTGTAACGAATAAATCATTACAGTAGCATTACAATAATCTATTTACCTCAGGCCCTATGCTTCCCGAATTTGTATAAAAGAAACTGTTATCTGATAAAGCAGATCAGGTACTATTTATGCATACTATTCGTTTGTGTTCTAAAAATATTATGACACAGTTTCCCATGAACGTCCAACACCTAACAATGCGATACACCTACAAGGTGCATAATAGAAAGCGTACAAAATAGCCATCTTGTATAGACAGCAAACAAAGAACACGACATATTGTTCCGCAACAATAGATGCAAGTCCATTACCCGGCGGCTATGCCACAAATCAGTAGTTTCAGAGTGAACTAAAGTACCGGGGAGTGTGACGACTAGGTATAATGCCTATTCCAGTCCGCGTACCGGGTCGGGGAAAGTTATTAGGAATATATGCGGTAGATAGAAATTACATTTACCTATGTACATAAACCACATATGCAAGTCATATATAATTATTTTATTTTTAAGACCCTACCTGTCCGTGCGCATCAAAGCAGCCGTCAGGGAAAGTACGTCCACCTCACAGAAAACCACAGCCAAATAACAACCCTCTGTCACCAGTAAGCTCCTATGGAGTTGCGGTTTTAGCAGCAGAGGTGGCATCACGCGAATGATACTTAATGTATTGCAAGCGTTTATAGGCTACGGTAAACGGTTTACATCAGGTGGGCCGTATGCTTGTATGCCTCCTGACGTTATATATACAAAAAAAAATATAACTCCCTAGAGCTGTGTGTTTGCGCGGCGGACGAACAGAGGTTATCCGGATATCCTTGTACTTTTTATACCACTACCGAGAAACATTTAATATCATTGACCGAGAAAATCACTCATAAATATATAAAGCGTATTGATGGTAAGCAATCACAAAGATTAGAGCGACCCTGTGTAAATCTTTTCATGTCTCCTTTAAGAACTGTAACTATGTACTACTACGGTCCAAATAATGAAAAAGCTTGATGTATTCTGCAACAAACCAAAATAGAAAAACACTTTTTTTTGTTTTTACACCCGACGTAAACGACGACCCACAAAAGACGAGCTCAGTGGCGCAGTCGTGAATGACGCGATTTTGACACCATCGCTCGTGGGTTCCATTCCCACACAGGGCAAATATTTGTGTGGATGAACATGTCTGTTTGTCTTGGTACGGATGTTCCGAGAGAGTTAGGGCGCATCAAAGCAGCCTGTCTGGGGAGGCACCTTCACCTCGGAGAAAGCCGCAGCCAAATATCAACTCCCTAGACGGTTGTCATGTTCCTGCGTGCGAGTGCGTCACCAGTAACATCCTAAGGAGTTGCTGTGTTAGCAGCAGAGAAGGCATCGCTAGTGATACTTAACGTATCACAGACTCTTGCTTTTTTTTTGACACTTCCTATGTAGTTGCCCCTTGTGTCCTGTGTCATATACTGAGATTTTTTTATTGAAGTATTATGTACTAATATTCCGCCAACCAAGAACGAATTTTCTCCTGATGCCGCTCACTATGGTTACTCAAACTTAAACTATCAAAATCTACTTACAATATATTACGTTATAAGCTTTGCCTACAATATATCGCCCAGTTAAATACAATTATTGGTGAATTACCAGAATATATGAAACCCTAAAATAAAGTACAACTTTAATATCATACTAACTAACCGTATATTTAACATAACAAACTTAAGTGATTACTTGACACAGGTCGTTTCAGAAGATTACTTTTACAACGTTGTGGAACTATTCTAGTTACGCTGTCTGAATTAGAGAGTTTCTCCTCAATCCTACCAACTAACCATTTGTTGGAAGGAATATCATCCTCTTTAATCAGAACAATATTCTCAATCTGAGGTTTTGGTGTGATTTTAGTCCATTCATACCTGTTACAGAGTAAGTAAGGTTATTAAGGTTTTCTTGATCATTTACACATAAAGGTTAAAACTGCCATCTCCATAACATACCTACTATCATTAAAGTTCATGTAGCTTTACTCTAGAACTGTAACGAGTAATTCACCTACTAAAATATAGAGTAACAAATTGGTGTATAATGTGTCCATGTAAAAATCTCTATCAGCGGCAAGTGTCTTGACAGCAAGGTATGAAGCTGAAAGAACAAATGACAGCCTCAACATAAGGTATTTTTGGAGCTAGTCTTCAGATTTTTTTTTTATACCACTAAGGTGGCAAACAAGCATACGGTCTGCCTGATGGTAAGCAGTTACCGTAGCCTATGGGCATTTGCAACATCAGGGGTGTCACTCTTGCGTTGCCGACCCTGTAAAAACCTCTTCACGCCTTTCTTGAACCCCATACTGTAGTCCCTTGGGAAAACCTCCGCAGGGAGCTCATTCCACAACTTAATAGTTCTCGGTATAAAACTTGCGTGCGCGACCATTGCGGTTCCAGTGTATGAGGATGAACTCCCAGCCGTCGGTGAGCTGTGCGATTGTTGTAAAACGAGACACAACTGGTAGAACACGCAAAGGGAGTCAAAATCTCTTAAAATCGCTTTTACACAAGACTCGTTAATATTTGGTGTCTTCGTTGTGTACCTTGACTTGACTTTGTTGCATTTTGACAATATTGATATTATTAAAGCAGATAATTACGCTACCGCATCAACAGATGAAGCACCTCGCCGTATAATCGAAGCCGGATAAGCAAGTCTTCATTTAAAGATCTGCGATTACTTCCGCTAGTCGAAAACCAAGCGAACTGCTGTGGCTGAATTGACAACTACGAGTAGAAGTAGACTGTACCTTTCGTATTTTTCTCTTCCTCCTTCCTCTACAATTCACTTCTTCTTATCCTGTAATTACATTTAAATACTCCAAAGTCTTCTTCTCCAAAGTCACTAATCGCTTCTTCATTATTTCTTTAAAATATCGAGGTTCCTTAATATTTGTGAAGGATGTTAGCAACTTTCAAGAGATAGGTTGAGGTAGCACGCATCAAAGTAAACCGTCTGGGGAAGTACCTCCACCTCACAGAAAACCGCAGCCCCTAGAGGTCAAGTCAACAAGTCCCTAGAGGGTTGTTGCGTTCCTACGTGTGAGTGAGGTCACCAGTAAGCTTCTAGGGAGCTACTGTGTCAGCATGTGGCATCGCGCAAGTGGTAATTAATGCATTACAAGCATTTATAGACCACGGTAACCGCTTTACATCAGGTAGGCCGTATGCCTGTATGCTTCGCGACGTTGTATAAAAAAAAAAAAACTTATAAACCGTATGAGGTAGGGACGCTCTTCACCACATACAACTCCTACATTGACGAAGTCCGGCCAAAAAACCCTATGTCGATTTCGACGGAATTTGATAAGGTGCCCCGTAGAGGATATGTCTTAATAATATATTCAAACGACTTGCACGCTAACGAAATCGAGGAAAAATAACTGCTAGTAATTAACTAACTATAAATAATAACTGATGCTTCATTTTAAGTGAGATTGGCTTGAGCTTTACTGATAATAGTGAATCCTATAGGTAAAGTTAGAGTTAGAGATGGGTATGGCAGAAAGAGTACGAAAGTAGAAGGCGGTCGAAATGCAAGCGTTGTGCAAATTCGGTGACGTAACGCTTATAGATCACCAAAGTACAAGAGATACTTGTTGATGGAAGAGAGTATTGGTGTTAAGATAAGCAGAGGCATGGTTCTGTTGATTCCGACATGAGAGAAAAGAATGAATTACGAAACAGGTATACAACGCGAAAATGGCAGGGCGTAGGAGTCGAGGAAGTCTAATTTTCATGTTCATGATTAAATTAGTCATGTTTTATCAGAAGGTGGTGTCAGACGCCCTTGGAAATGACAAATGAGCATGAAAAAATCTCTCCATGTTGTAGAGACGAGTGAAGTATGTAAGAACTGAGTCCCATGGCACTCGGTTCTCGCTACCTATCGCGCGTGAAGATATTATTGATAGATATGAACTATTGCCTACGAATAAATAATTTTATTCGTAGACTATTGCACAAAATCTCTCTACCTACCCCGCAACGGATTTTGCGTGAAGTTATAGTTTTAGTACTACGTTATTTCATCAGGTTAACCTAATGTCCGACTATATTATGTGCTATTTAAAAACTTAGAAAGTGCAATTGAAATTTATAAAGAATAAATAACAGTAGTAACTGTTCTAGTAGACAAACTTTTGAAATAAATGCAACCTAGCCGCAACGAAGAATAAAGTGGATTTTAATAAATCGTCGTTATCACGAGAATAGTAGGAAGAATAACTTAGAATAGTTTCGGTGTATTATTAGTTTAGAATGTAGAAGTAAGTTATAACTTGGTATGCCCGGAATGTGAATTTATTAGAACAATCTCGAATAGACTTATCGACTATTTGTAATATAGTGTAGTATATATACTATATTTATATATATAGGTTTAAAGTCTACGACGGTGGTTGCCGGAAGATTGTAAACTATTATGCAGATAAGTCATTTCTAAAATTTGATGCACTCAAATACAAATTTTACTTATGCACAACTATCTGTATATTATTAATATCTTGCAATTATCCGATAACTATTGCGAATCATTCACAAACATCAGTGACGTTACCTCAGTAGGCCAATTCTGCTAAATAACTGCAACAGCACGTTTAAGCTTGTCACTTGAGTCGTGCAGGAATAGTGCAGTGCCAATACGTGTTTTCTATTAAAATTTCCTGCACTGCAACGGCACTGCATCTAAACTGCAATTATGCATATCCTACAAATGAGCTACTTAACACCTGCCATTTTACCATCTTTCAATCTAATAAATTGGATTTTTACTTAATGTTGACTCCTATAGTTTCAAGCCCCATTGCCGTTGGTTGTCGGCGTGGAGGTATTTCTAACTGAAAAGATGTTTTACTTAATCATATATTCCCACAAACATCTCCCAAAACAAAAAAAAAATGTAATGTAAATCACCGCTTCAGAACATTAATTTCACTTCACAAAAGTTGCTTAAGAGTAACGTTAGCAAAACTGCAAATAAACTCCTTCACAACTTCTGTCACCGCTATACAAAAAAAAAATGCCAAAACAATCTATCAGAATACGATTATATTGCAGGAAACGTGCAGGTGCAGTGTAGGCTTTTAACAGAAAGCGATTCATTTATTGCAGCGTTGCTGCAACGTCGCTACTATCAGATCGCTTAACAGAATAACGAAACGTCAAAATGATATTATGACACATGCCGCGCAGCAGCGCAGTTGCAGTTTTTGAGTAGAATTGACCCCTTTCATTATACTTACTTCTAACTATCGAATCTGAAACGATTCACAGAGATTGGCAGATTCATTTCCGCTGGTTCCGCGTGTCAAATGACAATTACTATAGATATTATTATATACATATGTATTATATACATTGTGTACGATATGTTTATGATACGTATTGGCAGCCATCCGCTAAGATAACTGCTATCGTTGTATATAGATCTGGCATCACAGGAAACCTGTATTGTTGCCTCTTAGATACCTGCTGATAAAGAATTTCGTTCAATGGTTAATAGATTCAGACGTTATTTTATTTCCACCACCAATAAGTTCGTCGAACTAGAGTCGTCCGGCACCCACCCGTTACATTAGTACATGAATACCGTCGCTGCCATGGTTATTTGGTTATTCCGGTTGTCACCGCTATCCGGAACAGCCGTTGCTTCCCTGGTCTACGCCGCCCTGGGAGTTGTTACAAGTTTTGTTGTTTTAATTAAATCAAGTGTGTATTTTATCTTGAAAAAATATAATTATCATTTGAAGGTCAACGTGTATTTTATTACATATGTTTTTCTTTTCTTGTCTGGATTTGTTACTCTAGACTGGAATTACTCTGGAAATATCAGTCTGTTTAGAAAAAAATTCTTTTCGTATTTAATAGCCCCATTATAGGCTATTCAACACGACCACGACCTTTAGAAGCCTAAGAAAAAGAAAGAAAGTAAAAAAATACTGATTCCCACGTGGTACACGCGAACAAAGTTTCGGGCTGTAGCTAGTTGTGTATATACTTAGGTAATGTGTGAAATAATATATTTCTTTCTTCTTGAATGCATTCTGTGAGAATTGTCCACGATCCTAAACTTACACGCGGTATAGAAGGTACAGCTCGCTGAAAACAACGCGGTGCTAACGTTGAGAACGTTAAGTTATGGAAGTGAAAGCTGGGTATGGCAGAGAGAGCATGAAAGTAGAATAAATGCGGTCGAGATGAGAGCATTGCGCAAAATTTGTGGCATAACGCTTGCTGTCCGCGTTCATCATAATGACGAAAGAGAGAGAGAGTTGGTCTGAAATAGAGTGTCAGTGGTAAGATAAGAAAAAGCATACTCCGTTGGTTCGGACATGTAGAAAGAATGACGATATACAATGCGAAAGTGGAAGGATGTAGGAGCCGAGGAAGACCAAGACTAACCTACCATTACCAAATTGGTTGTGTTTTATCAGCAGGTGATGTCAGAAGCCCCAGGAACGCGCGAGGGTGTATTAAAAGAGCTATGAATGTTAGAGAAGCGAGTGAAGTGTGTAAGGTGTACCTTCAGTCTTATTGCACTCGATTCTCTCTGCCTACCCCACAAGGGACCTGACATGAAGATATACATACATACAGCGTTTTTTTATATCCACACCGCTCTCCGACGGCTGGACATACGCTCATACGCTGGAATCGCAATGGTCGTGTACTGTGCGGCTCCAGAGAAGTTTTTATCCGAGAACTTCAAGTTGTGGAATGAACTCCCAGCCGAAGTTTTCCTAAGGGACTACAGCATTGGGTTCTTCAGGTTGGAGACAACTGTGTTCTTGGGTATAACAATTGACTCCAGACTACAATGGGGCCCACAAATTGAAAAATTATCAGGAAAACTAAGTTCTGCAGCCTATGCAGTGAAAACTATTAGACGGCTCACTGATATTGATACGGCTAGAATAGTTTATTTCAGCTACTTTCATAGTATTATGTCATATGGAATTCTTCTCTGGGGTAACTCCGTGGACATTAACACCATCTTTTTATTGCAAAAGAGAGCCATAAGAGCTATCTACAACTTGGTCCCCGGGAGAGCCTTAGAGAAAAATTTAAAGAAATAAATATTTTAACAGTCGCATGGCAATATATCTATGAAAATCTTTTTATGTCCATAAAAACATAGACTCATTTTGTAAAAAGAGTGATACTCATAGTATAAATACTAGATATAAGCATAATCTTGTGTTACATGCAAGCCGTCTCCACAAAATAAGTAATTCTATTATGGGGCAATGTATACGGTTCTATAACAAACTTCCCAGCAATATAATAAACAAATTTAAAATACTATTAAAGCCAAATTGTGTAGCAGGGCATATTATAAAGTATCTGACTATATTAATGATAAAAATGCCTGGGAGTGAGTCGATCCAATTATAATGTAATTAATAAAATATGTAAATTTGTTTGGATACCAAAAGAGGGATGTCTGAGTTTTTTGGCAGTATTTTTATCAGTGCTCACCTAGTCATAAACTGCACGGTAGGGAAAAAAATTGTGACGATTCCAAACAAATGTAGCCATTTTTACGGAATAAAAAGATTTCACTTTGACTTTGACTTCAAGAAAGGCGTAAAGAGGCTTTCAGAGGGTCGGCAACGCATGAGTGACACCCCTGGTGTTGCAAATCTCCGTATGTGATCATTACCACCTAGAAATTTTTTTACCACAAAGAAAATTGTCCAAATCACGAAAGAAATTGTAGGACCTTGCCTACAATTTATTTCGTGATTTTCGTGATTTCGGCGAGTAAGCAGGATGACGTATAGTTTCTAACTGCAGCTCCTGTTTCTCGTGTAGTGTGAGGTCTTGCGTTATCATTGAGCAATAATGGTGAAGATCGATTCACGAGTCGGGACTGTTTCACTGCCAGTTTCGCCATCATTATTCGAAGTTCGGCACAGTAAACATGTTATAGCTTGACCAGACCTGAGAAAGCTATAGTGAATAACGCCATGAAGAGACCACCAAACAGTTACTTTTTTTTGGTAGCTTTGCTTTAGTGCACTGTTGAGGCGTTTGACCTTGGGTCAGCCATTGCATTTTTAGCTTACAGTTATCGTAAAGAATCCACTTTTCGTCACATGTCACAATTCGAAAATCAAATGTTGCACATTTTTTAAAAGAAAAACCTCATAGGTATCATGTGAAAACAGTTTAATGTCAATTCAAAGAATCTATTACTATAAAACGGCAATTTCATACTTTAACCCCATTTATTTGGCGAAGTGTACCTACTTCGTCCAGATAATGCTGGCCTTGACAGTGAAGGTGATAGCTATAACCACTAATATCCCATACAGTCATACATAAATCTCCGCATTAACACATTTTATCGGCGTGTAGAGGAAATATGGATGAAAAGATAGGATTTTATGCCAATAAAAAAACGAAACTAATGGCCGTCGGGGGCAACAGTCCGTCATAAATGATATATGCTTCACCATATTGGCATATAAATTTTCCATTGAAATGCGAATTTCATTACGTATTATAATTTGATTAGCAAAGCCAGAATGGTAGTGCTATACTGGCACAGACCAATAAACTACTTGACTGAGGGCATCAAGTGCTCACAAAAACGTTGTGTTTTAGCCCCCAAATATCTCAGCGATTCGAACCTACTGACCAATTGGAGAATATTTTAAGCAATAAACCGATAAGTGCCGAGATGTTGAGCCGCGAACTGGCCAATAAGAACTTCGCATTCTACTCTACCCTCCGACCCGTAGCGGTGAATTGAGTTACTTCGTAAAATCAGTCTCTTTGGTTCTCCATAGGTTATTTAGAGGTAGACATTTCTTTTTCACTTGGTTTTTTGGGTCAATAAAAATATATAAAAAAATGGTTGCTAGTTTGTAAAATCTTTATTGTAGTAAAAAAAATATATTCTTTATTTCAGTATTCATTTTTTGTATATTTTTTTTTCAATTGTCATTTTTTTATTGACATTTAACATCTTTTACAGTTAGATTATTATGTTTAATAGTATACTCATTATATTGTGGTATATCTTTACCTGTTTCTTTTTTAACAATAACAAAATTAAGCAGTCGATAAATAAAATAAAAGGCAATAAGCCTTTTATTTTATTTATCGACTGCTTAATTTTGTTTATAATATTCATAGATTTTGCGACTTTGCAAATAATTTAGATATTTAATTTTAATATACTTAACAAATTCTGGGTTAATCTATAAGGTTTTTTCTCCATATAATTCAAACATTTAGTTTCATTTTGTTTTGTTAAATCATCATATCAGGATTTCGTCACTGCTGAGATATTTAAGATTTAGAAAATTAAATGCCCTAAAGTCAAAAAGGGGGCATATGGACATATGACTCATCTAATGCAAAGCGGTTACCGTAGTTTATGAATCTTTGCAATACAGAAAGAATACCCGCGTTGCCACCGTGCTCCTAACACAGCAACTCCTCAGGAGCTTCATACAGTCAAGAAGAAAGAAATTTACTTATTTCGCACGTTACTTAGGCTTAAACACAATTACGCAAAGAGAAAACCCGATAACAGTATACACATACGCAACAATGTGAATTTCGAATCTAGGGGAAGAAAACATTGGACATTATTGGCTTACTGTTTCATTGCTTTCTAAGGTACAAGTCATCGTTCGTTGACTTGTACCTTAGAAAGTTGACATCGTTGAATATTGTGATTTTGAAATTTATATTTTAATAAAAGTTGACATTGAGCAAAAAAAGGAGTTTGATTTATACGTTCTTACTGTACCTACTAACTATACAGTTTTTAGTACTTACGATTAAATTTACATTTTATTAAAAATTGTTGTGGAGCAAATAACAGTGTTGGATTTATACTTGCTTACTAAACCTACTTAATATACAGTTTTGAGTACTTACGGTAACGGTGTACCTACTTATTATAGAGTTTTAAGTACTTGTGATTAAATTTTAAATAAAAGTTGATGTTGAGTAAACAAATGTGTTCGATTTATACCTATTTAGTCACTATATATACTATAGTTTTTAGTACTTACCGTTAAATTTATATTTCAATAAAAAATGATGTTGAGTAAAAAAGGTGTTTAATTTATACGTCTTTACTGCATCTGCTTACTGTACAGTTTTCGTACTTTCGGTTAAATTTATATTTTAATAAAAGTTGATGCAGAGCAAAAATGGTGTCCAGTCTTCATGGAAGACCGCCAATGTGAATCTAGTGCCTAAAAAGGATGATGGATCAGATCCATCGAGTTACAGGCCTATGGCTATAACCTCCCTTATCTCTCGAAGATTATTCCAATTAATTCCCCCCCCCACCCCCCTTTCGCGCGCAACAAATATACTATTCATCTACTTATACTACTACTAGATTTGGAGACAAAACAATGTACACATATAATAATACGTACATATAGCAGCGTAAGCAGTTAGACAATGTACAGCTACGTTCACCAAAATAATTAGGTAATATTACTGAAGTTACTCAAGTCTATAAATTATGAAAGCACCGAACTTTTCTCTAAAGAAGAAATAGACTGTATTGAGAGGGAAACCTAACTTTGCTATTTGAAAACGGTTGTTCCCATAAATCGACATAGGTCGCGGTTAGTTTACCAACTGCAAATAAATTTATAATCGCAAAAAAAAAAGGTTTTGTGATGTAACTCCAAATTTACGGTTTTCGGATTCTTTCCTTGCGAGTATCAAAATATGTGTTGGCATAAACGGCCGTATCTTATGATTGTGTTGACTTTGAAGTTTGATTGCTTCACTACTTCAAGGGATTGTAGACTTCAGTATTTAAAATTAATTTCAACTTGATACTTCCACGCGAACCTGACAAAAAGAGTTTTGACAGAAGGACAACGAAGTGATCCTATAAGTGTTCTGTTTTTCCTTTTGAGGTACGGAACGCTAAAAATCGAACCCTGTTCACAACTTATGAAGATACAGTGTACCATAATTTCATAAAAACCCACGGCTCGAATTGTAAACGTTCTTGTGTTTGACGTCGGTCAAAAATACAGGCGCAAAGTTAAATTTACATCCCTAATTTCGGCAGCTTTAATGTTTCACACAAGTACCAGAATATTTACGGAATAAAAAGTAGCCAATCTTTTATTAAATTACATTTAAATGGAACCTGGCGAAGCGTCTTTGTCTTATGAACAAGCTTCGTCATGCTTTGTACATAACTTCAATAGCGTGGTACAAAAATGAATGTAGCGTAATATAATTTACGCTTTCATAGTCACTGAGACGTGATGATTGAACGCACAGTCTTAAAGGTTTATTAAGTGCTGTAATGTAATCAAGTCTATCACTACGCCAAATATCGATAAATTATAATTATTAAGATTTTTTCCGTTTATGTACGTGTAATGATTCATGTCTTGTTTTTCTAAATCATCCAGAAGTGATTTCGATATTGTTATATTGTTATTGGCACCCAGAAGATTATTTTGTCAGTATCAAGGATGAATGATGATGATGACGTTAACCGAGCCAGTGTTCGCGCCCGAACCCAGATCTAGCTATCATGTAACTATATATTATTCTTCTATAAAATGTACATAATTATTCTCGACAACATAGGCTCTAGCTCTCTCTTTTATGCTATCAACATTATTACAAAACTTGAAAACTACAGTTTCGTATATCAATGTATTATACTGATAACGGAACTATTGAGTTCCGTTCAAAGAAATTCTGGAATTCACGACATTGAAATTGTTCAATGTCGTGAATTCCAGAATTTCTTTGAAAGAGACATTCATTTCGCGTCATACACACTATTTTTGCGTCAACAAGTTAACTCTGTGGATCATAATAGAACGATAGTTTCTACTTCTCACGGCGGAGATGATCATAGAACATGTGGATATGATCATATAATACCGTTAGTAGTAGTGCTATAAATAATAATACGTATAGCAGCTTAGGTTTCTTGCGAATTTTTTTATTTGGTCGAGAAACAGTCGTTTGCGGTGCTCTGTACTCAAAACTTGATCAGCTTACTGTTCTCCCAAGATAGATTAATGCGAACAATCTTGCTTTAATATCTAACGTATTTGACAAGGTAGCTTTGCATCCATCTCACGATAAAAATGTGTATAGATACAATACAGGTATGACGTACGAATTACGTAGTAAGCAATGGTGAGTGTCACTCATAAAATTAGCTTTGAAGTAGATTAAAACTAAAGTTTTTAATAAACTGTCTTTATTTTGTTTGTTTTTCGCAGACTTGATTTTTTTAGCCGACGTTCTTGAACATCCGAATGGAACTAGACCAAAGTGGCATAATAAATTAAAATGTTGTAGCGACTCTCCCTCTGCATCGTCGTGGTCGTTTTTTTCTAATTCTCGCTATATTATACTTAATTGCCGCCCGCCCAGAGTGGTATTATAAGCCGCGATTCCTTTATCATATTAATTGACTGTCGCTTCGAAGATAATCTCATCTATGATATTGCTGAAGAACGGCAATAAGATCTTGTACGCAATTTTGCAGGATTTTCAGTAATATTTTTCATTTATTTTATTTATTGACAATGTTTTGTGTTAGAAAGAATTGTTATAATTTGAGGGTATACGTAACTACCTACGTCTTTAGAGCCAAAGCCCTTCGCTCTTTGTTTTGGTTCTAAACTGGCACTGGGGTGGTAAAAAATAGACTAATTGTGGAGGTACTTTCACGTAACAAAAGACAGCAGCTAAGAAACAATTCCCCTGAGGGTTTTTATATTCATGTGTATGAGTAAGATCATCAATAATCTGGTGAGGTGTTGTAACAGCGAGACGCATTAGACGCTAGACTAACTAGTGTCTGCGGTTATGGCTAAGCGCTTCAAATCAGTACCTATGTCAGTACTGCATAAGCTTTTAGTCACCCTCCGTAATATAAAATTAAATATAGGTACCCGACCCATGATCTTTGGGGTTTTGAGGTTTCATATCCATATTTAACATAAAAAAAAGAAAAGCCGTTTTCAATAACACAAAAGTAAAGTTAAATAGGAAACGGAAAAAAATTATACAACAATTTAATGCCTATGTATTTGTTATTTCGTTTAAAGTAATTAAGAAATTATTCTTTATGTTTAATTATTTTATGTTTTTGAAGTTTGTAGCAAATAAATAATATTGATTGACTGAGAGAGGAATTGTTTCCTTTAAATAAATAATGTTGGCAATACTTAAATAAAAAATAAATGTATTATTGTACGTTTCTTCTTTTTTATTTTATTAATAAATTCTTTATTTATTTGTCATATATTAATTCGTATAAGTGGGAAAGATTAAAATTGTTGTGATAACTTTTTCGTTGTATCTAATTTGTAGGAATGTTTTGGCACCGACTTCCAAATTATACAATAAATAATAAACAATAATTTCTTAATTTCATTAAATGCAAGAACAAATAAGTAGGCTAAATGGTTATATGAAAACATTTATTTTTTCCTTTTTAGTGATGAGTAAAACTTCAAAACGAATCGAAGAACACGATGAAATGACGACCTCGGTGGCGCAGTCTTGAATGACGCGACTTTGACACCGACGCTGGTGGGTTCGATTTCCACACAAGGCAAACATTTGTGTGCATGAACATGTCTGTTTGTCTTGGTCTGGATATTTTAACAGAGATAGGGCGCATTAAAGCAGCCTATTTGGGGATACAACACAGAAAACCGTAGTTAAATAACAACTCCCTAGAGGGTTGTTGTGTTCCTGCGTGTGAGTGAGGTCAACAGTATGCTCCTAAGGAGTTGCTATGTTAGCAGCAGAGAAGGCATCGCGCGAGTGATACTTAATGTATTGCAAGCGTTCATAGGCTACGGTAACCGCTTTATATCAGGTGGGCCGTATGCTTGTATACCTTCCGACGTTGTATAAAAAAAAAATTCTCTTTGCAAAAAAACAATCGACTGAATCGAAAATTGTGCAATTGGCCATTCGATTGTCGATTTAGGAGTTCCTCTCCATGCTTATTCGAATAACAATCAATAAATTCCAATTATTTCTTATTCATTTACTGTCTGTGCAGCACTGATCTGGAATAAATTGACACCGCAAAAAGAGAGTGTTCATCAGACACAATTAAAAAAAAAAAGATTGAAAGAACACTATATTTCTCAAAAAGTATTATAAATGTTTATTCAATGTAATGTAGATATGTATGTGTGTATATGTATATATTTATTTATTGATGAAGATTTGTAATGTTCAATGTTTATGAGTCAACTTCGTAAATATTAAGTTTAATATCATTATCATTGCTGATTCTTAACACTGTTTATGCACCTGTAGCTGTTACTTTGTCACCCGTCCATTGACGATTTCTTCAACCACATATGAGGTTGGCTGTATGAAATCTCCGGTAGAGATAAGTTCACCTTTGTACACTATTTGTGTAACAATATTATATCAATGTGCAATAAAGAATCTATAAACTACTAATTGAACTATTAATTATACGTACTACTTTGCGCAATCCGCTATGCATGCGAGTGTGCATGCGTGCGGTGAACTACGGCGTGCTTGTGTTGCATTGGATTGGACAATACATTCTTAGTTAAGTTTCTACTACATCGGTAAGGTAGATTAGAATTAGATACATTAATTGATCTCTTTTTAACCTATTAATAATTAAAATATTTACATTGTGAAAAACATTATTCAATTAATTATAACTTTTTTACTTAATAACAGCCCATAATAATTCTTATTCTAGTTCACTTAGTTAGAAACTAATTTCTTCCCCATCAATTCGTAATGTAAGTGGTACTAATATACATTACAAATAGACGTTCACTCAATCGAATAATCTATTATTGTTAAGATGGTGCGTGCGTGCGCTGCGCTACAAATCAAAGCATTTGTAATTACTTATTTAGTAGCACGAGTGCGCTACAAATTAATACCTAGTTAAAGTTAACACGCACGCAGTCGACAATGACTGCGTGTCGCGCGCCATGAGTCGATATTGTTATCGACTTTTATCGACTAAACTGAACAATCGACTAACAAAGAATAAAGAGAGGTAGGGCGCATCGAAGCTCTCCCATCTGCCTCTACCTCACAGAAAACCGCAGCTAAATAACAACTCCCTAGTTGTGTTCCTGCGTGTGAGTGAGGTCACCAGTAAAGCTCCTAAGGAGTTACTGTGTAAGCAGCAGAGGAGGCATCGTGCGATTGATACTTAATATATTACAAGTGCTAATAGGCTGCGTTAACTGCTGGTGGACCGTATGATTGTATGCCTCCAGACGTTGTATAAAAAAAATCAATTACTTTCAGTAATAATCGCCCATCGCTAATGTTACCAACCCTATACTTTACAGTCGAAGATCTTGGAGACATTCCAATGCTGCGGTAACGAGTTTTAGGAGTATAACGTCACCTTGTCTTACACCTTTTTGCTGGATTCGCTTGAGTGCATCGCTTTTATACTCAGGTCCTGTACTCGGATACACATCTTTGCCTTACTGTATAACTATCGAAGTACTGAAGTACCGATAGTAATTCACTATTATGGGAGACTAGCACCGTTCATATCTCAGCCGAATCAAAGGCCCTTTTATAGTCCAGATATCGGCCTCTTCATTGGGGTATTATCACCCTTTTTGAAAAACGAGATAACCAGGATTCTATTCCACGCTTCCGGTGATTCATAAGAGTACATGACGTAAATGAATAGCTTCCGAAAAACTACAAGTAGGTACTGGCTTACCACCCATTTTCAGAAGTTCCGTCGTAATTCCGTCTTCTTTCGATGCTTTCCCATTTTTAAGCTATTTTGTGTAGCTCTCAAGCCACACGAGTCTCGTACAAACAGATGTCCGGGATATCTTCGGTATAGTAGTATCTTAGGTAGAGTCGGGTCAGTTTAGTTCATGGGTCTTTACAACACAGTTGCCAGACTGTAACGACGATATGTACAACTGAACATAGAGCTTCTTTGTCTAACTCAGAACTTCAGCATTCTTAAAAATAATGGCACCAGTGTCTGTCTTCAGCTTCGTCAGTTGACTTTGCCCAACAGACACATCTTTAGAGAGTTGGTCCCGCTCTACGCCTCTTAAATTAGCATAGATTCAAATTGACGAATGTGTCACCGTATACATTTGAAGATTCGCCTGTTCAGCTGAACAGATGGATCTCCAAATGCATCTTTGTCCTCTATTTAGCACATGAGGTAAATACTGCAACCACATTACGCATATTATCTGCATGAGAGTCTGCGTGTGACGCGAGACATTTTGGATTTTTATTGTGCGAGTCTTTAGAAATTTAGCTTCCACCGCATGGACAGTTTCCACGAGCTTGTTGTTTATATCGTCTGGTGTTGATTGTATATTAGGTACTGAAAACGATCATGAAGTTCGAGACGAAAGCTAACGGGATTTTAAATCAAGGCACGAGATGAGCGGAGCATAGATTTCACTAGACGACACCTTTCCAGCTTTATGTTAAGATTAAAGATAGCCTCCTACCATCCAGTGATCGGTTTCTGTTTTCATCCTGTTGAGAGACATCATTGAACAAATGCCGGCTAGTCATCAAGATGGTCGATCTCCTTATTCGTCGAAATGATTGTTTTTTACACCTGCAGTCGCCAGCTAAGGTACGTAATTTCTTGTGTTCGTGGCGCGCGCTTTAGTTCTATTGTAATTCTATACCTACACTCAATGTATATATTTATACTCTTTGTCGTTAAGGAGTTGCGTTATGTGCCTTCGTAGTCCAAGTTGGGCTTTGTAGGCCGCTTTAGAACGTCCTTGGACATAGTAAGTACCTGTTATAGGATTGTCATAAACCTAACTATGTCTCAGTCACTTCCAATATCCTATTTTTTTGAGGATTTTCCTGATTTATCTTCGAAGTGGAAACAAATAAAATTAATAGAACCCTGGGACTATACAAAACGTAAAATACACACATCAAAAGTGTCTAGGGATCAACATATATTTTTGCAATAACTTTTCTCCTGATTGATATTAATTAAAATTTTCTTTAAGGATTCATCAAATAAAGTGTTTTCGTTTGTCTACAGTAACGATAAACCAAGTCACCTTTGCATTAATAAAGAAATTTGCCATTTTCATAATAAAGGGATTTTTGACATTTGAACCACTAACATTAAAGTTCGAAAAAAAGACTGAAATAACAGTTTTCTTTAAAATTTTATTGGGTAACTTAAACAATTAATAATCCGTGTTTCTACCGCGAACACTAACAACACAAGAACATCGGTTTGGCATACTCAAAATGAGTTCATCCAAATCACGCTGTGGAATGGCCGCCCATGTTCGTTGCAACAACAAAAAAAGGTCTTCTTGCGACTGGATACCCTCCATATTCGGCAGAGCTCTTCTCTGTAGCATATCCCATGCATGCTCAATCGGGTTCAAGTCTGGCGACTGAGCAGGCCAGGGCATGACATTGATGTTAGCTGCGGCGAGAGTCTGTCTTACAACTCTTGCGGTGTGCGGTCGTGCATTATCATGCATTAACTGAAATAAGGGACCGATTTGCACTTGTAGAGGAACGATGACGTCTGATACAATCGTCTCAGCATAAATTTGAGCGTTGAGGTTGCCTCTGATCCAAATCAACTCAGTTCTTCCGCCGATCCAAATACCCGCCCATACCATGATGGTTCCACCACTATAAGGATGGACTTCCTGGCAGGATTTTAATCGCTGTTGGCGTCCAGGGGTTCTCCAGTGTCGTATACGTCTTGTATCCGGTCTCATACCAAAACGAGACTCATCAGAAAAGCACACGAAACGCCATTGTTCTTCTGCCCAATTTCTGTGTTCAAGAGCCCATTGATATCGAATCCTACGATTGTGCATTGCTATAGGTGGTACCCTTAGCGGTCTTCGGGAATGAAGGTTCACTTCATGCAAGCGGTTTCTGACTGTTTGGTCGCTAATTAAGTTCCCTGAAGAGTGATGAAGCGTCACGGCTAACATCATGGCGGTTATTGTTGGAGCTCTTCGAGTTGTGATTTGAATGTATCGGTCTTGTCTCCGTGTGGTGCAGCGATACCGTCCTCCATGGCGCTCAGCCACGGTACCAGTGCTTCGGTAACGTGTCCAAAGTCGACTGATAACACTCTGACTTGTATTCAGAGCTAAAGCCACAGTACGTTGCCGTGAACCAGCTTCTATCATTCCCACGTGTTGTTAGTGTTCGCGGTAGAAACACGGATTATTAATTGTTTAAGTTACCCAATAAAATTTTAAAGAAAACTGTTATTTCAGTCTTTTTTTCGAACTTTAATGTTAGTGGTTCAAATGTCAAAAATCCCTTTATTATGAAAATGGCAAATTTCTTTATTAATGCAAAGGTGACTTGGTTTATCGTTACTGTAGACAAACGAAAACACTTTATTTGATGAATCCTTAAAGAAAATTTTAATTAATATCAATCAGGAGAAAAGTTATTGCAAAAATATATGTTGATCCCTAGACACTTTTGATGTGTGTATGATTACAATCGTTTGTAAGTTGCACCCAAGCACACATAAAACAATATAGAGACGAATTGAGATCCTCATACTTTTTGAAGTCGACTAAATAGCATCTACAGGACACAATTACTAAGTCTACGTTTTAAAGTTCTGTAACAATTGAGTAAATCATAGTAGAGGGTTGAAATTACCATAATAAGTTAATTACAAAACTTTATTTATTTAAAAAAATACGGATAGCAAGAAATTTCCTCTTGGAATGAGATAGAATTTCTCCAGTATAATATTGTTTAATAATTTACTATCCTTAGATTTTAAATCGTAGTATGTAATATCTTGTTTAATAGTTATTAAGTAAGTCATTATATTGTACATACATAGGTACATATGTACATATAGTACGGAACCCTTGGTGAGCAATCCGACTTGTACAACTAAATGCAGCTCAAGCTTTACACGTTGACCTTTGTACTGTTCTATTATTTATTTATGCCGTTTGAGATAAGAGTTACAATCGCACTTTGAGTGTTAAGCATGATATGCTTAGTTCTACTTGACAGGATTTACTGTATAGCCATTTCTAGCGCCTTAAATGCCAAGGATTTCGATAATTAACCTTACGGTCGCTTTCAAAACACACTTCATTAGTGCTGCTTAAGCAATATTATAAATACCCTGTTTCCGCTTCAAAACGTCCTAATAATGCTGAGGCAGATAATTAGATTGGAAACGAGTAATGTAAACACTTTAAGCTTCATTAATAAGCTTTAGAACTTTCGTTGAGATACCTATTAACGTAGCGTCGCATCCAATTTCTTACAATACTGACCTTTTTTAGTCTGCGACCTGTCTCCTGTCTGTCTGACTCCTACGTTAATGTTTGAAATTCGACATTTTTATATGGATGACAAGAATAGACAGAAAGTGTTACTACTTGTTTATTCATTATGGTATTTGTTATGTATCTATCTATCTATAACTTCACGCGAAAACCCTTGAGGGGTAGGCAGAGAGAACCGAGCTCCACGTGACTCGATCCTTACATATCTCACTCGCTTCTTGAACATTTATTGCTCTTCTTATGCACGCTCGCCGGTTTCTAGGCTCCTGACATCACCTTCTGATAGAACACGACCAATTTGGTCATGGCAGGTAAGTCTTGGCCTTCCTCGGCTCCTACATCCTTCCACTTTTGCATTGTATATCTGCTTCGTCATTCTTTCATCCTGCATTCTTTCTACATGTCCGAAGCAACGGAATTATTATTATTTGTTATGTACATAATTGATAATAGCATATACTAAAGGGCGTTCAACGAGACGAGATAAAAATGGTAATCTCTCCGATCTTTACTTGAGTTTCGTTACAAATCAAGCTATAAGAATTCCCGCGTTTTTCTCTCGTAGGCAGGAACGGCGGCTTATTGTCGCTAAGTGTAATATTCTTTAAATTTTAGTACGGGAATTATGTCTGTGCATGAATTCGCCACATTTGGCAAGTTGAGTAATATTTACGTGGTTGAGTCGACAATTAATTAAATTTTAACAGAAACGTACAATAAAGCAACAAATCCTATGATCTATGCCTATTTAAATAACATACATGACATTATTACATATTTAATAATGATGTGTGACGTACGTTGCCTATGAACGCTTGTATATTAAGTTTAAATAAATTAACTAAATATATTAAGTATCACTCGCGCGATGGCTCCTCTGCTACTAACACAGCAACTCCTTAGGAGCTTACTGTATATTATGCACATGTATATTATGCAAATGTGTATATTTCCCTAACCCTTCGGTCATAGACAAAGGCATCCTATTTAGCGTGCGAATTCTGTATAGCTTGTATGTACTGTACTATCAAGACAAATACTTCCATATAAATAAATAAAATAAGTATTGCCGGACAAATTACATAGCGCCATCTAGCCCAAAGTAAGCCAGATAGAAAACACCCAGACCAAGACAAACATACATGTTCGTGCACACAAATGTTTGTCCACAGTGGAAATCGACCCCACGAGTGTTAGTGTCAAAGTAGCATTACTAACCGCTGCTCCACCGAGGTCGTCAATATTATCTTATAGTATTATGGATGTATGAAATTAAACATTTCATTTTTCAGTAATAATTTTACAATTGGCAATTAAAGAAATAATAGGATCTTGGCTCAAAGTAATACCACTCGCATTTATTACCATGAGCTTATGCCTCCTAGTCTAGAAACTTTAATGACGCGAATTGGCATTTTCGTGATATACCCCAGACCAGGCCAGACTAATGGCCATAAATACTGTTACAATTAAAAATAAACAAAATATTTCATTTGAATTTGGAATCTGTCATTTTTATACGATTATTCATTGAGTTTCTCATTTTGGCGCCAATATATTGTACAATATTTTGCGATATTAAAATGGAGTGGGGTGATAAAGAGAACGGAATCGCTGTGATTGCATTACACAAAGTAGGTACGGAGCCAAATGCAAATTTTAAAACTCTCCATACGCTTGGTATTAGTAAAATGTTTATGTACCGGGCTATTAGTAGGTACAATGAGACCTCCTCTGTTTGTGTCAGAAAAAGATCTGGCCGTCCACGTAGTGTTCGTACGAAAAAGGTGGTCAAAGCAGTAAGGGATAGAATTTAAAGAAATCCTGTCCGAAAGCAAAAGATGTTATCTCGAGAGATGAAGATAGCACTTAGAACCATGTCGCGTATTTCAAAAGATGACTTAGGACTTGAAGCCTATAAGAGACAACTACTGAAGCGGTACGCAAAGGGAGGTCACAGAAAAATTTTGTTTGAATTTTGTTGAAAATTTTTACAATTGAGCAACATTTTAACAAACAAAATGACCGTATTTATGTTCAATGCTCTAAGGAAGCTTCCCAATTAGTCGACAGAGTGCAACGTGGGCACTATCCGACTTCAGTGATGGTTTGGTGGGGTATTGGCTATGAAGGAGTGACTGTGATATTTTTGTGAAAAAGGTATCAAAACATCGGCACAAGTGTATTAAGATACCATTCTTGAGAAGGTAGTGAAGCCCCTTAACAAACCATATTCAATAACCAAGAATGGTCCTTCCAGTAAGACTCGGCGCCTGGTCATAAAGCTCGGTCTACGCAGTCTTGGTTGGAAACGAACGTTTCGGACTTCATCAGAGCTGAAGACTGGCCGTCGTCTAGTCCCGATCTTAATCCGCTGGATTATGATTTATGGTCAGTTTTAGAGAGTACGGCTTGCTCTAAACCATGATAATTTGGAATTCCTAAAACAATCCGTACGATTGGCAGTGAAGAGTTTTCCCATTGAAAGAGTGCGTGCTTCTATTGATAACTGGCCTCAACGTTTAAAGGACTGTCTGGCAGCCAATGGAAACCACTTCGAATAAGCTTTTTATATTTTAAATTGTTTTATATTTATGTATTAAACTAACACACTGTAAAAGTAATAAATGTTATTTGCAATAGATTAATTTTTTTCTTTGTTTCAGTATTTATGGCAAGACTAGGTATGTATTGCCAAAATGTCAACTTGCGTTGCTAAGTTCGCCCGTGGTGATGGTCGATGGCTGACTACCTTGCTGTATTCATTTTTTCCTGTGGCTAAAACGCTTTAGCAAGTCTTCGGTGAGCTTGCATGCTAAAGGAAAAAACATCCATTAGTTCTGAATAGACACACGGTTGTAAAAAAAGTGACGATGAGGGTCAGGCAGGCCGGTATCGTAAGGTTTTGCGACATGAACGAACGAATACAACAGCACCATGTACAACTCATCATTTAGAGCACGCCAGCTCATCGTGCAAGACGAAGCATGGTTGATCACTCCGTAGTAACAGGAGAGAGTACAACTTTGATGCTTTGATGCTATGATGACCCAGCTATGATGGCCAGTATCATCGAGATGTACCTCGTATTTTCTTTACCCTTCTACACATATGAAATTTCGAAATCATTCAACAAAAGGTCCCAGGGATCGCGGTCATTAAGCTATGATCCAAGTTATTCAATGGATTTCATTAATGAACTGTCGGAGATTGGAGTAGCGTTAATGGCTATACTGCTAATTAATGTCTTAATGTCATTTTGTGGCTAACTTTATATGTTCGTGTATCCGTAACATGTGTTTAGTCTGCTCCAAGTAAATATTGTTGCTTACCTCAAGCGACATATGGAAAATAACAAACCTCAGATGAATCTGAATTACTCGATTTCATTTACATAATGGCAGGAGGAAACGAAAAAGTCTCGTCTTTTGTTTTTATCGCCAAAGTTAGGGGTTGGAAGATTTTTCTAGATTTCCATCATTGAATTGGCAAACACACGCTTCAGGACATATTTTCTACCGTTGATTTATATCTACACTGTACACTATTTAGTATATCTGGTAGATCCTAAGTTATAAGGGGTAACGTACTTACGGAAATTACGCGACGGAAAGTTAATCGTGTTTTTTTATACTACGTCGGGAGGCATACAAGCACACGACCCACCTGATGTAAAGCGGGTACCGTAGCCTGTTACCGCTTGAGATATATTAAGTATCACTCGCGCGATGCCTCCTCTGCTGTTTACACAGCAACTCCTTGAGAGCTTACTGTTGACCTCACTTACACGCAGGAACACAACAACCCTCTAGGGAGTTGTTATTTGGCTGCGGTTTTCTGTGAAGTGGAGGTACTTGCCCAGACGGGCTGCTTTGATGCGCCCTACCTCAACCTACAATACTTTTACCGTGTAAACCTACAATACTTTTTCCATTACGCGACGTATTATACAGTAAAAAGCATTGTACCTACATCTAGTAAATCCTTTGCCTGGTGTGGTGATATACTAAGTACTAAGTGCCATATTAAATTAATTTACGCCGTCAATAAGACCTCAATAAAATCAAGCAAAATTAATTAAAGTTTGTAAATTTGCCGGAATCTTTACCTTACTTTGTGTGTTCTATCGATTGTACAGTGGGTTGTACTCAGAATTAGAATTTATAATTAGAATAGAAATAGTTGCATACTTTGCTTCGAATAGGATTTTATTTGCGAACTATTAGGTTGTGAAATAAACTACATATCGAGGTTTTCCTAAGAGGCATGGGGTTCTCCAAAAAATGACGTGAAACAGTTTTTCCATTTGCAACAAATGGTAACAAAATAAACAATGGGCTGTGAAACTGGCGATAATCTATTTGTAATGGAGATGATGCCTATCGATGGAAAAGGAGTTGCACTTTTATAAGTTATATGTGGTATTCCGTGGAAGTTTTGCAAATTTGTTTCTTAAATATCTACATCCCCTAAGAACACTCCATCAAAATTTAAAGTTCATAGATAAGTTTAGACTAGTTTAGGATACCAGCATTGAAACGAGTAGGTATGGATTGACGTGGAACTTCGATGTGGCTTATATTTATGTACACATTGTTATTAAGTTTAGGACAGTGACAACCAAATGAATAAAGAATCAATAGGTCTCCGGTTTGAATCCTGGCATGTACCACTAAATTCGTGTTTTCGGATTTATGTACATATTTGTAATTATCACTTGCTCGACGGTGAAGGAAAACATCGTGAGGAACCAAAGCAGCTCATTCAAGAAATTATATTTTGAGAGACTTGTGACCTAACTTAAGACAGGAATTTTCCCACTGGGTTGTCGAAGTCTGACGGCGGACGCTCCATGTAAAAATCAGTATCTTCGGCGGTAGCGGAGCCCGCCAATCCTATTGGATTAGGAAACGGAATAACGATAGCAAGTTGTGTTTGCCCATTGATAACAACTTGTAGATCGGTAAGTTACAAGGATCACCCGATTAATGTAGTCTAAATTTCGTATTTTTTGTACTTATCCATCAACATACATATACATATATTCTTAGGAGTTATTAACAATATTCTTACACATAAACACAGTACAACTCAGGAGCTTACTAATAACCTTACTCAGTCCCAAAACCCAATGCTCCTTTATAGAGTTGTTATTTGACTACGGTCTCCTGACGATGTACCCCTTCATATAAACCAGACGGGCAACTTTCTCGCGCGCTGTACCCCGGTTTCGACATAGACTTATATTATATTATTTATTTATTTATATGGCACAACAACAGAATACAAACTTAAACATTTACACATATTATACACCTATCAGCATGGCTAGTCTATAATCCAATTACAGCTGTACACATGTTAATGCAATGATTAAAATTTATAGAAACGTCACAGTAAGGCTGTTAACAAAAAAATTAAAATAAAACAAAACATACATTTCTTTTAATGTTAACAGAACTTTTTTAACTGCACTTCACAGTGCATTATAAAGTGCATTTCTGTACGAACCCAACTTTTAGTAAAATATATCAAAATTATCTGAGTTCTCACTCACAGATCTCTTTGTACAATTTACACATTCTGATCAGTAGACTATTTTGAGAAATATTACTTCTGGTGAATTGGATACATAACAGCTTTTGTACATGGACAGAACACCCACCAGCCTTTATATTAATATATTCTAGCATACCACAATCTAATTTTTTGCTGACAATCCCATACAACACCGTCAAATCAATGACCTTGAATCAATGATCTTATCTGTAAACTGCTCAGCTTAACATGCGAAAGTCTGTCTTCATAACATTTTAATTCTCGTCTAAAACCCCTTTTTTTGTCACGTATCTTAAGAAACCTGTATATATTGCTTCTATACGACTTGTGAGTTGAGTAGAACGGAGACCATATCGGTGCACAATACTCAAGTACACTGCGAACTAAAGTTGTATACAGTTTGAACAATGTGGTTGTATTTTTAAATGGTTCTGTCCGGTTAATTTATTAGCTATAATAATCATATAGTCGTAATGATCCCGGAACGTTAACTTGCTATCGAACAGGACATCAAAGTCTTTAACGACTTCCTCTCTTTTCAACAAATGCCCAGCTACATTGTATTTAAAAAGAATTTGATATCTGTTTTTTGTAAAAGCAATGACCGCACATTTGTTTACGTTTAGCGCCATTTGGTTAGTATCACACCACAAATTCAATATATCCAGGTCCCTTTGTAGAGCTAAACAATCCGAGACAATCAAAGCCAGGTATACTTTAAGTCAACCAACAACCAACAAGTCGTTCACAAACTCAAGAAACAACAATGGACCAAGGTTCGAGCCCTGTGGCACTATGCTAGTTGGTAAAAAGGGCATGAAGTCAAAACCATTTATTGATACCAATTGTGTTTGATTATTTAGGTAGCTTCCAATCCACTTCAATTACTATCCTGGATTCTACCCTGTATACTACCCTGGATTCCAAAGTAGTCGATTTTTTCAAAAGCACGTCGTGGTTCACACGATCAAATGCTTTAGCAAAATCCGTGTAAACGGAGTCCATTTGATCACTAGTATCGAAAACAGCACTAATGAAATTACTGTGAACAAGTAAGTTAGACGTGGTTGAGCGGTTTTTCACAAAGCCGTGTTGCTGTGCTGATGATGGCAGGACATGACTAATAGTTATATATCAAGCCTTCAAAGATCTTTGAGAAACAGCTTAAGATGCTTATAGGCCTGTAATTTGTCACATTGCATTTATCGCCCGATTTATGAATTGGTACTATGCGCGCTATTATCCATAGATCCGAGAAAATACCATCTTTCAAGGACCTATTTAACAGGATTGTCAACGGCTTACACAAAACGTTGGATAATTAACAAATCTCGGTAGCAAGCCATCTGGGCCTTTTTCCACATCTAAAGATTTAAGTGCATTTAGAACCTCGTCCTCAGTGACATTTATTAGCAGTAACTTCATTCATGACTCTCATTCCATGTCACTGTTTATAACTAGTTTAATAAGTTCAGACATGGTCGAAGAAAGCTCACTAATGATTTGCGACAAAAACCTCCTTCTACAGCGACCAATGAAGAGAACGTGAGTGCTGTGCGGCCAACGTTTTTTTTTTATACAACGCCAGGTGGTGAACAAGCATGCGGCCCGCTTGATGAAAGCGGTTACTGTAGCATATTGATGCAAAAAGCACAGCTTGAGCGCCTCTGCCCCCGCTCCTCAACTGTCTGGTTTCCTCATTGGCAGGAACACAACAACCGCTGCAGGCCTGGATCACTAATTTCTGTTAGTGATCGATGTCTCCAGGGAATGTTATTTGTCTGCGGTCTTCTGAGAGGTGGAGGTACTTCCCCAGCCGGGCACTGAACTCTACCTCTCTTTCGCCAGAGCCTCATTTGTTAGTCAGCAGGGGGACCACGTGCAGTTGAGGTTGGCTTTAGCTCTAAGGTAATAATGGAGCCAGTTATACCCCATAAGAATGATATAATGATAGAAGAACGGACAAAATAGTAATATATCAACAGATTCTTCCAGGTTTAAACATTGGTATGAGTTAAGTAACAACTACGCTAAAAGTACTATATGAGTATTTAGGAGTCAGAAAGTGTTGTACTAGGATACCTCATATTTGACGCAATATATTTTTTTATTTTGCGCCGACGTTTCGATTGGTGCTGCAAAATGCTTGATAAGTATAACGGGGATAACTCGAATATTGCATATATAATATTGTGACAGGTGATGAAATTGTTACGAACCTGATATCAACAGATAATCTGTTAAACGAATATTCCCATTCGAAGATTTTCAAAAGTAAAGAAGTGCAGAAGTCAAGACAAAAAGATCATTGTTTCATTCTTTGGACGGCCGGAACTGAAATTTCCAAAGTGTGGGCTCACTGATTTAATCCATGGTTCCTTATAATAAGGTGATTAAAGAGAAACGGAGACTAAAAATATTGATAGGTTCCAACATTATTCTGTTGTTGATTTCTTTAAAACTTTCACTGTTTCCCACGTATGGTAGTTGGTGGGCATCTTTATAACAGAAGAAATGGACTAGTTTAGTATAGGAATAGGTATATGATTGCGTATTTATGCACTGTAAATCGTTTATTTGTTTGTATAACTTGTTTTACGTTTTAAGGAGCTTAAAGAATTTCTTCCAACCAATATTGCCGAAGTGGAGAAATGAATAGTGGTGGTAAATAAAAAGGGGTTTATAAATATAACGCATCGATAAATTTATAACTAATATAATTACAAATGACGATAGGAGTAACAAACATAGTTTAAAATAAATTAGTTGATTTGTCGACAATGCTTGATCTCGGCCGGAAGCGCGTTCAAAAGCTATGTGGTTTGTTCAGTATAAAAATTCTAGAAAGTGTTGGTAAAGAAGACAGTGACCCGCGTCAAAGATCCAAAACTGAAAGCTCTCCCGATGGTATATGGGAAAAGAAAGATTGAAATGGACATCAAAATGTGAATTTTACGCCGCAACCTTATTGGCAGACAGTTAAGCTGCTACCGATTGGTAATATATTCTTACATCCGAAGACCAAATACAAACCGAATTTGTATCATCGTACCTAGAATGTGAAGCATATTTTTGGGTTCAGTGCTCAAAACAATGAATATCTTCGACTATAATTACACATCTCGTAATATGCCAGCAGTACATAGGTACATGAAACAATGTATCATATTTGCAAGAATCATGCATGAAAAAATACGAGAAATTAATTTTTATTTGCTTTTATCCTACTAATAATATTATAAATGCGAAAGTTTGTATGTATGGATGTTTGTTTCTCTTTCACGCTTAAACGGCTGAACGATTTTGAATGAAATTTGGCACGTAGATAGATTATGATCTGGATTAACACATAGGCTACGTTATTTGACTCTACGCGGGCGGAGCCGCGGGCAGCAGCTAGTATTAAATAAAATAATCCTTAGTTCATCTCCACAACAGTTTCCATACTGTGGTCACATGAATTGTTGTAGTTTATTACACTATCCATGAATATTCAAGTCTCTATATACCTGTATCATTATGTTCAGTGGTATAATATTAGAATATAAAGTTAATATTGTATTTCGCAACTTAATTTTGCGTAAGTTCAAGTGGTTTACATTTAATTAACAAGTTTGTAACTTAGAATGACCTGATATTTATTGGATAAATTTTATTTTCACAATAATCAATATAAAATCGTAGTGTACGGCAACTTGTTGTCAAATATGGCACCGAGTGTTTCAAGAAGTCGGTTAGAGTCTTTGTCTCCAGTGCGTATTTGTCGTTCAAAGCCAAACCCTAAGAAGGCTACATGCTATGGATAACCAGAGAGCTGTCATTAGAGCTATATGCTTCAGTAGTAGGTCTTTCTCTGGAGTTTTCCGTGTTATGTCATTTTTAGTGTTGCTCCTGGCCGACTTCTGTCTAGAACAGTTATCACATGTCTTGTAAGATGTCTACCCAGATCTCATGCCCAAGAAGTCTACCCAGATCTCATGCCCGAAGTTTATTTAATTTTCAGCACCTAGTTTCTACTTCAAATACCTGCCGAGTCCTTCACTTGGATATATTTATTGCCCTTTTACATTTTCTGTAGTCAAGGTGAGGATAGTTAATATAATGATTAGTAAATAATTCAAATCCATCTTCCCAAACGGGAGCTCTGTTGTTTGATCTCTTCTCTCATGAATGTCTGTCAAACCATTGGGAGTAATGTATATCTGAGAGTTTGAAAGAAGTTTGTTATACAAAATGAGACAAGGACAACTGAAGCCGATTCCTACCGGTATGGTATGAATCGGCTTCAGTTGTCCTTGTCTCATGTTGTAGAGAACTGCTAGCGCGTCGTTGCCCTCGCTGCTACCACAGTACCACATTCCCAGCGTTCTGGTCACCTTACTTACGCTGGAACGAGACAGTCGTTATGTGAGTTGTTATTTGTCTATAATCTTGGTGTAGGCGTGTACTACGAAAATTCATATTTTCCGATTTATATACATGTATGTATATCTGCACGCCAGGTCCCTTGTTGGTTAGGTAGAGGGAACCGAGCGCCATAACACGCGGTACTTACACACCCCACTCGCTTTTTTAACATGTATTTATTTAGTTTTTTATGTACATATTTGTAATTATCACGTGCTCGGTGGTGAAGGAAACTCTCTCCAAGAAATTAAAAGGATAGGCGGGGTCTACGCCAACAAAAGAAATTAAATCTCAAATGTCGCGTGACATTTGAGATTTAATTTCTTTTGTTGGCGTATACCCCGCCTATCCTAATGAATTAGGAAACGGGATAATTGCTATGATGTAGAAGCTGTTATTTGACTATAGTTTTCTATAAAGTGCAGGCATGTATCCACCCACGCTGCTCCTAATGAACTAAACGAAACGTTATAAACCTGTGGTAAATTACGTAACATATACTTCGGATAAACTTGGTAATCGGTATTATTTTGTAAGTCCACATTTCGATTATTCGCAAATAACTTTCGAATTTTTATATGTAACTAAATAATAAATAGTACGTACGTTTACCAAAACATGGATTAGTTAAAACCATGTCGGTCATCAATTGATGGATGGAATTATCTGAACGTAGAAATAATTAATTGGATATTCAATTATGGAGAATGCATTTAACCGTTTTTCTTCCGTGAAACACCCAAGTTTTTATTTCGACTTACAGTTTCTGCTTAATTTCGCTTTTCATTTTGTAGTTTAATGACCCTTGAGAAATAATAATAAAATATAGAAGGATATCTATTAGCCGTTGCCTATTCAGTGCTATCTAACTTGACACTCCCTCAGTCAGGGTGCAGAAAGCAGACCGTGCTTTGATATACCCTATTTCTATTGAAAATATTCGATATACAACGCAAAAATGTAGGAGCCTAGGAAGGCCAACAAGACTCATCTACCGTACCCTAATTTGGACTTTTTTAGGGTTCCGTAGTAAACAAGGAACCCTTATAGTCTTTCTATTCTATTCGCCATGTCCGTCTGTCCGCGGCTTAGCTCAGAGACGCTTGATACTGGAAAGCTTTAGTTTGGCATGTATATACATAGTAACTATGCTAACAGTGGTAGAATAAAATCTTGACAAATATTTTTTTGGTGGTACCTCCCCTACATGTAAAGTAGGGAATATTTGTATGAAGTGTAAATTTTTGTTAGACTCAACTGCGGCCAAGTAGTGGAAGTCCTTCCCCCCCCCCCCCCCCCGCGATACGTAGGAAATTTCATAGTTCTTCTGAATTGCATACGTAATTTTAGTTCCGATATTGTACACTAGATGGCGCTGTTCAAAAATTACAATACCATATAGAAGTCAACCGGGTGTGGACTTAATATTTATATGCCTATGCGTTTAATGCGCCCCTCATTACTTCAGGGTCGCAGATCTCCATCTCGACCTTGAACTCCCTTCCATCATTAGTTTCGTGAAGGAAGCGTCTAGGCGCTACTTCGAAACTGCCTCCCAACACCCCAACCCATTGATAGCCCACGCTGTCAATTACACCCCGCGGATCGACGCCCGGGGGTTCCGGCGCAGACCGCGAAATTCACTCTTTGAACCCGATGATCGCATTACTGTTGCGAACGCCCCCTACTCTCTTCTCCCCTTCCGACTCCAACCCCAACACTCCACACACACACCGCGCTCGGCGGATCCGGGTACGAAGAGTTAGGAATTCTGCGCGATACACCAGGTACCGAGTAGCCCTGGTACCTGGTCGCCTCTCTCCATTAGACCATAAGGCCCTTCAGGCACGAACCCGCGTGTCTAAGCCGAGGTTCGACCCCTCTCGGGGGCCCTTAGGCTGTCGTTTATAGTTAGTTTTCTAGGCTGTGGCGCCTCACGCCCGCCTCTTCAGTCCGGTGACGTAGTAATAGCCCACCCGGGGCTAACTACATAGTCAGGTCAAAAAAAAAAGTTTAATGCGTTCTGGTTTGAATGTTAAAGAAAAACAATACGGTCGAGTTCCTGTTATTTTAGGCAACTATCTAATATTTTCGCAAGCAAGCGAAGCAAATACGGAAACCTACACTGTGCCTGGCCTGACATGCACTTGGCCGGTTTTTTAACAGAAGATTATGTCAAGGGCCCCGAAACCGACGAGCGTATATGAGCAGAGCTATGAATGTTAATGAAGCGAGTGAGGTGTATAAGGACCGAGTCACGTGGCGCTCAATTTTCTCTGCCTACCCCGCAAGGAACGATTCATTTTAGCAATGAAATAAATAATCGATAGTAACTCTAATCATCGGTCTGCCGGCGTCGGTTGTTCTCATCGGGCCGAGTCAGCGATGTTGCATTTATATTTGCCTCAAAAATAAACTTGAGACCAGTAAGAGCTTGAAAAACGTGAAGCAGAAACTGTTTGCAAAGACTTACAGAATCTGAGAATTAAAAAAAATTATAAGTCACAATAAATAACATTTTAATCTGCATTTATATCTATGTCATGTACACAAAACGGTGAATAAGGTTTGTCAATTTGTCTACTCCTACGTGGACTCGTCTCTGTAGGTATTTGTCCATTTAGTAACACGAAATACCACTCACGACCCCGATTTGTCTTGTTTTGAGTGTCCACTGCTTTATATACGGGGGTCGCATTGAAAGTTTTCAGAATTAGCCAGTAAGGAAAGTTACCTATGAAAATTTGTTTAAATTTCGAATAAAGTACTGTTTGGGAAGCTATACAAACAAAGTACGTATGCGGCGCAGCGGGCTACAGATGTATAATAATTTCATGTGTCTTTTGTTTTTACGAATCGCATTTTTTTTGTTACGTAACATCTCTCCTAGCGTTTTCCTGCAATATGTAGGAGCGATTTCGTGAAAAGCGACGGACGTATGGAACAGGAAGGCAGAGAAGCGCGTGCTATTTGATTTGAGCAATAACCACGCTCGGTGGTAGAGTTGTCTCTCAGATGGCAAAAACCCATTTTCCGAAGGATGATACTATTGATATTACAATTTACAGAATGGGTAATAAAATCCACATTTACATATACCTAATCATAATTAGACTGATTAATTAACAAAAGATGTCAAAATTTATTGACTGATTGATTGACAAAATTAACAAGAATCACTCAAAACAAGCCTGACGATGCTACAGACAAGCTAATATCAATTAAGAAATTAAAAAACAACTAAATATCAGGTTAGAAACGAATACTAAGTTGAATTTGTATAAGTATTAATGAAACAAATACGTATCTCATTGTATTTACTTAAATTCTCAATTTATATCTTAACATGTAATTAATCCCACTACTGCCGCAACCGAACAATGTATTTTTTATTGAACGTCATTTCCGTTTGAAAACGTTATTTCTGTCCCAAAATGATCTAATCTACTCGTCACATAGCGACTAGAAAATTTTAGAAAAAACACACACACAAATAATTTCCTTGATATTAAATATTGTATATTTTTTATTATATTTTAATCGTAGTGACTTATTACCAAGGTGAGATGTTATATGTTACGACTACTGTTAAACTCGTCCGTTTTTATACAGTTTTTTCTTTATACAACGTCGGTAGGCTTGCAAGTATGACCCCATTATGAAGCGGTTACCGTAGCCTATGAACTCTTATGAACACATTAAGTATAACACGCGCGATGCCGCCTTTGCTGCTAACACAGCCATTCCTTAGGAGCTCACTAATAATTTAATAAGTGCTTGTTGCGCATCGAAATATTTGATACTGTAAACTTGACGGTATGCTCAGCTCCGCTGCATATTAGGTACCTCAGATAATTGACGGGTGTAACTACTGCGCGCTTAGTCTATTTCAGCTAGTTGCACAGCGTTATATCGTATGGTATACCTACTGTTGTTGTAGAAGTACAAATAATTTGCTACATCAACTTGCTAAGACTGATAGATCTTTTCTTGTAAATTGTTTTGAAATTCGATTCTATAATAAATTACCTGAAACAGTTCTGTCCTTTCCTGACAATGCATTTAAAACGCACATTAAAAATACTCTCTGTAAAAAAGGTTTGTTTTAGAATCGTTGAATATGGAACTGACAAATATGTTTGGAAATAATTTACCTTTTCTTTTCTTAATAATCTTTAATTCTAGGTACCATTTGACATCATAATTGTATCAATATGCTGACATAATTATAGTACCTATATTTAGGTACTACATCCTATATGAAAGGTTAATCACCTTGAGATTTTTATTTATTTACCAAAATAAAAGATAAGCTCAGAGAAACTTGCTATAAGAATATATGCCTAGGGAAGAGTAAATTTTTCAGATAAAAAAATTAAAAATATTTGTGTCACTTTACGACATTTTTAATTTACTGATAAACAAGCATTCAAAGTATGATGTAATATATTTATTTAATCATAATATTTTTTTTTATACCACTAAAGTGGCAATCAGCCATACGGCCTGCCTGATGGTAAACCGTCACTGTTGCCTATGGACATTGGCAACACCAGGGGTGTCACTCATGCGTTGCCGACCCTGTTAGCCACATTATCTATACATTGCTGCCATCTAATCGGAAGTTTATTTATTGTTTTTGCGAACTCTGGGGATCTAGATTTGATAAACTGTGTGAAAGCATTTTGTATTGTCTCCTGGGAAGAAATTTTTTTAGCACGTACAAAATTGTTCAAATCACGAAAAAAATGGTAGTCAGTTGGAGCAAGGTCTGGCGAGTACCGAGGATGACGTATGGTTTCTAACTTCAGCTCCTGTAGAGTTACAACGGTTTCCCGTGCAGTGCTTGCGTTATCATGGAGCAATAATGTTGAAGATGTTTCACGAGTCGGGGCTGTTTCACTATCAGTTTTGCCATCATTGTTCGAAGTTCGGCACAGTAAATATTTGCTGTAATTGCTTGACCAGACCTGAGAAAGCTATAGTGAATAACGCCATGAAAAGGCCACCAAACAGTTACCATTACCTTTTTATTGGTAAGCTTTGCTTTAGGGCACCGTTGCGGCGTTAGACCTTTTTTTTACTGGTGACCTCGCTCACACGCAGGAACACAACAACCCTCTAGGGAGATGAAGGTTTAATGCCAATTCAAAGTATCTATTACTATAAAACGTCATTTTCATACTTTAACCCTTATTACATAGACAGGCTGCGGACGACACTGCTTAACTTGCTTGTTCAATTAGACTAACAAGCGCATCGAGGTCGAACTTTAAAAATTATGTAATAACACTAAAAGTATTAAATGATGCTGACATATAATATTACTTGATTTATATCATTATTGTTCATATGTAAAGAATCTACGAACACTACAGCTATAACAATACTAGCTGTAGACTGCGACTTCGTCCACGCGTGTCGTGCTATCCCGTGGGAATCGCTTTATATAACTTTCTCTCTTTTACTCTGACTCCTAAGTATTGTATTGTGATATTGGATAGCCTATAACCTTCCTCAAGAATTAGTCTTTAAAATGCAAAAGGAATCTTTCAAGTTCGACTAGACTAAGTAGTTCTAGAGATTAGCGCGTTCAAATAAACAAACAAACCCTTCCGCTTTATATTAGTACAGATAAAACAAGTAATTAATAAACGGTATGTCTTTCGACATGGTTCATTTCATTCATTCATTATTTTTGTAACATTTCGAACTACATGGTCCTCTTTCTAATTTAAGCACTCAAATGAATAATTCGTGCGATGTAGGTCACGCTTTCAGAGCCTATTCTACACCACAGGGGGTGCGTACTCTAAGGTCATGCTACGTCACAGAACACGCTACGCGAACGTATTTTTAGAGTCCTATGCCTCAAAAGAAAAAACGGAACCCTTACGGGATCACTTAGTTGTCCATCTGTCAAGATCCTTTTACTCAGGAGTACGTGTAAGTAAGTTGAAATTAATATCAAATACTCAAGTCTGCAATTTCAAGGAGCACTGAAAAAAATCTAACTTCTATATCAACATAATCAAAAGATGCGCCCATTTATGTTCCGTTTATAACACATATTTTGACACTCATAAGGGAATCAAAACCTATATATACTTCCCGTTAACAAGAAGTAATGCCATGTAGCGCAATAAAGGAAACAAAAACCGAAAATCGTAAATTTGTATCATGCAAAAATACTGACTGACAAGGTGCAAACTGGAAGGTCTGTAAATCTAATCCGCTATACAATATTACCAGACTGATGAGTATAAGGAGTTCCATAGAAGGAAACAAAAAATGTTAAAGTACGACTCAAGTATGTAACTTTGTGGCTGCATTTATCTTATATTCCAAAAACAACAAATTTTAATGGTATATAGAAATGAAATGAAAATGATAAGTTTAAAAATTCTGTATTTAACATTGGGCCGTCGCGGGTACTTAGACACGTCTTATATATTTTTTATAATAGGCTAATATTTCGGAAATTACCATTGGCGAAGAAGAAATGTCGAAAAAAAACTTGCTTGCTTGTCGAAAAAAATAATGGTCTCTTTTTAAATCGTCAATTAGACATTACAAGAAATTCGTGTCAGCATATTGGTACAATATAAATGTCAAGTGGTAGAATTGAAGATTATTAAGAAAAGTTTGCCTGTGTTGCATTATTTCCAGAATTTTTGTAAATATTATGAATAGATAATTCATTAGTTCCATAATAAGCCTTTTTATATAGAGTATTTTTAATATGCTTTTTGAACATATTCTCAAAAAAGGACTGTTTCATGCAATTTATTATAGAATAGAATTGGTACAATTTACAATAGAATTTGAAATTCTGTAACGATCACCGACTTTTATCATCAGACGACTATATTATTACACCTTCATTAGAATTACATTCAATCGCCAAGTTTATAATAAATTTAATTTTATAATAAATTATTATTATAATTTAAGTTTATAATAAATAATTTATAACAATATAAGCAACGAAACTACTAGGCACCTCGCCAGTGTAGCCTGTATCAAGGTAAGCTCAGTAATACCAAAAATGCATACATTAGCTAGAGCATAAATATTCGCATATATGAAGAACAAGCTTTTTTTTATAACGTCGGGAGGCAAACAAGAATACAGCACATCTGATGAAAAGTAGTTACCATGGCCTGTGAACGCTTGTAATACATTAAGTATCACTAGCGCGATGCCACCTCAGCTGCTAACACAGCAACTCATTAGGAGTTAACTGGTGACCTCAGTCACATGCAGGAACACAATGTTATTTAGCTGCGGTTTTCTGCGAGGTGAAGGTACTTACCCAGATAGTCTGATGTAGTTAAGCTAGAAATAGTCATTTTATGCCATTCGTTATTAGAGGTACATTCGTAGAAGGTATAACCCAATTTGCTTATTGGCCGTCGAAATAACTAGAATACCTAGGAGATGCTATGATAATCAAACATTGACCAACGTCGTTTATTTACCTATCGACTAACTCAGCAATCAAATCACAAACCGAGATGCAACTAAATTCTATTCAAGGAATAGTTTCTAGAACTCTGATGGCATTGTAAATGTGTTAATTACTACCTACGTTGAAATGGCCAACCGACGGAAATGTTCCATGAATACAAATTCGAGGCAATGAAATTATTTTATTGCTTTTATTAAATACTAGTCGCTCACTGTAGCTTTCTTTGTATGAGTTTTCGATTTTTGAGTTTTATAGAATAGAATAGAATACACTTTATTGCACCAAAATTAATACATTTAAGTAGCATGTTATTGAAAGAGTACAATGGGCGGTCTTATCGCTAAAGCGATCTCTTCCAGACAACCATATCAAAGGAAGAGAAACAATAATTAAAATACAAGTAGGTAGTGGCGCATTTATGACAATACCTATTTATGTATAAATCTATGTGTGATTTATACACCTAAACTCAACAAACTATATAATCGAAAATAATAATAATGATAACAATATTTAAGATGAGTGTAATGAGCAGATAAGTGACAGGACAACAATGTACGTACATATAGCAATACCTAATACACACATGCAAACATACATACACATCCACATATACATAATATACATATACATACACACATACATATTCTACCATAGTTAGATAGACAGATAGTGAGATTTTTCACTGTTTTTGAAGGACATTAAAGATTGTGCACAGCGAATGGAGAGTGGTAAAGCATTCCACAGTTGCACAGCCCGTACCGAGAACGATTTAGAGTAGTATTGCGAAGAGTGAGATGGCGTAATCAGACGAAGGAAAAGAGTACTACGTGTACTGCGATCACAACGATCCCGTACCTCACTGAGATATATGAAACGTTCTTTCAAGTAACTGGGAGAAGTAGGATTGAAAAGGATAGAATAAAGAAGAGAGAGTACGTGCAAGTTGCGACGTAACCTGATAGGGAGCCACTTGAGCTGTGAGCGAAATTCGGAAACATGATCATATTTGCGAAGCCCAAATATGAATCGTATACAAAGATTTTGAAGGCGCTCAAGTTTGTTTAATTGGTCTTCAGTGAGGTTAAGGTAGCAAGAGTCGGCATAGTCAAGAATGGGAAGGAGCAAGGACTGTGCAAGTGAAATTTTGGTGCTAGTAGGGAGAAAAAAGTTTTATTTAAATTAGTCTGGCTTTAATTTGCTAAATCTCGAATGATCTTGCTGCGAATGTAAACATGTTACGTAAAAATGTCGCAACAGTGCTAAACCTAACTATATATAGTAGTACTAGTAGTACTACTAGTAGTACTAGTAGTAGTACTACTACATAAGGATATAAGGACGTGGGTTCGCTCATATTTTAGCCAAGATGTAAGCAATCACCGTATAAAATTTCGTCTAATCATTTAGTAATTTTTGCGCGATCATTCACTCAGTTGGAACTAATCTTATTTATTTTAACAGAGGTAGGGAGCATCATAGCATCTGGGGAAGTACCTTCATCTCACAGAAAACCGCAGCTAAATAACAACTCCCTAGGGGGTTGTTGTGTTCCTGCGTGTGAGTAAGGACACCAGTAAGCTCATATAGAGTTGCTGTGTTAGCAGCAGAGGAGGCGTCGTGCGAGTGATGCTTAATCTATTATAAGCGTTCATAAGCTTACATCAGGTGGGCTGAATGCTTGTATGCCTTCCGACGTTGTATAAAAAAAATTGACTATTAAACAATCTTAAGAAAAATATTTTCAAACACCGGCTAATGCATCTACTGCTATCTACTGCATCTACTAATAAAATAATAGTCCAACTTTTAGAGAAGAGGTTAATTTTTATTTAAAAGATGATGATAAAGTCATAAGCTCACCAAGATAATAATTCAGGATAAGCCCATCACACGTTTCCGCTAATATATCTATTGTGTAACCAGAATTAGCAGACGTAACGTCAAGTAATAGTGACATCCATTACAGACCCGGAAGTGAAATTACGGCTGCCTTGGAACTTGCAACAAATTTCACGAGTGGAAGTTGGTAGTAGTAGCAATTATGAGATTTGACTTCTCTGTTTGACAATGTGAAAGACGGTAATATGACACAAAAGGATAAAATAGCCTAAAATAGACTAATCAAGTGAAAAAGACTACTGAAGTGAAACTCGATGTATGTTTTTTATACAATGCCGGGAGTCATACAAGCCCACCTGATCACCATTGCCTGTGAACAGTATTAACGCTTGCAATACAAAAATCTTATTTTGCTGCAATAACAGTAGGGGTGGCAACTGCTACTTTTGCAGCAACGCCTTATCAGCTTACCAGAAACATCACTCACTAGCAGGAACACAACAACACTTCAAGGAGTTGTTATTTGGCTGCAGCATTCTGCGAGGTGGAGGTCTGCCCACAGTCGGGCTGCTTTGACGTGCCCTACCTCCACACAGACATGATTATGGATGGAAATGTTAAATCTATCTAAATCTATATGGGTATTGAACCTACGGTCCGCGGTGTTATTATAGCGTTGCTAACCTCCTCTTTTTTTTTTTTGTTTATACCACTAAGGTGGCAAACAAGCGTACGGTCTGCCTGATGGTAAGCAGTTACCGTAGCCTATGGGCATTTGCAACACCAGGGGTGTCACTCTTGCGTTGCCGACCCTGTAAGAACCTCTTCACGCCTTTCTTGAAGAACCCCATACTGTAGTCCCTTGGGAAAACCTCGCCACCGGACTCGCCAAAATGTCATGTAATTCGCATTTTCCGCGTGATACATGTGCCAAGGATGACGGGATGCGCGCGTATTGGAATGTTGGACATGCTATCTCTTGAGAAAACCTTGGCAGCACGTATATCATTTACGTATGTATGCAGTAGGAATCCTCCCTGGGACGGTATGGTTGCGAATAAAGTCCCTGTCGATGAGTATGCTTCTAAATCAGATTGTGATGAGTATATTATACATTCTACAAGATGAAACATGTACTTAACAAGCACGTAATTGTTTTTAAAAGGTTCGTACATAAAAGCATTTCCACTTGATTAATAATTCACATCATGTTTCAGAATACAAAGGCGCCCTCAATTATTAATGAAAGCCTTAGATATCTCTGTTGCAAATATTATTCTAGTCCTTCAAAGGATTATCTCTTTAATGAATTAGTAATAATTGTAAAGACGTTGGAATTCGTATTAGTATTTCGTCTATTAAATAATCTTGCGTTTGTGTAACTAAGTTAAGGTCAAATAAAAAGGTAAATTGTGATCAAATACACGCCAATGAGGTGAAATGTAATACTCAATAGATTAATAACCATTCAAGGTCTTTCCTACTTATATTTTTAACTGACTTCAAGATAGGAGGTAGTTCAATTTATTTTATGTGCTCTATTAGTTTATATAAGCATGATGGCAAGCCTCGGAAGAGTATCCCTCTGGAACCACACAACGGAGTACCATTGACAAGACGCTGGGAAAGAGAGATATATAGAGCACGTCGACATTTAAGCAAAGTTACTGTAAAATTACTCGTACTCCTGACATAGAGAAGACTGTAGCCAAATATTATTTCGTTGTTTCTGCAGTTTGTCCATATATACTTTCATCCGGCGTGGTATAAATAAAACTCAACAGTAAGTATGGCTGCAGTTACCCACTGTCAAATTAATATTTAATCTATACCGCTACGTCGATTTCTTGCTACGCCGTTCGTTGTGCTACGGCGTAGCTTCGCCAGCTACTGTTATGTTACGTACATTTCACTTAACATTTAATTTCTTCCCTGTGTCTGCATATATTTTAACGTCAAGTCCCATGCAGGGTAAGTAGAGATAACCGAGCTTTACATGTACTCATTCGATTATTACTATACAATATTTTAATATTATATTTACTGATGTTACGTAACATACAAATCAACCTGTGTAAATAAATGTTATGTAAGTGTTACATACATCACTTAAACTTTTACAAAACGACGATTGTTTTTAGCAACGTTCAAAGTAATACCCTTTACTTTTAGCTCGGTGGCTCAGTCGTGAATGACGCGACTTTCACACCAACGCTCGTGGGTTCGATTCCCACACAAGGCAAACATTTGTGTGCATGAACATGGCTGTTTGTCTTGGTCTGGAAGTTTTAAGAGAGGTAGGGCGCAAAGCAGCGCCCGTCTGGCGAAGTACCTCCACCTCACAGAAAACAGCAGTCAAATAACTACTGCCTAGAGGGTTGTTGTGTTGCTGCGTGTGAGTGACGCCACCAATAAGTTCCCAAGGAGTTGCTGTGTAAGCAGCAGAGGAGGCATCGCGCGAGTGACACTTAATTTATCGCAAGCGTTAATAGGCTACGGTAACGATTTACATCAGGTAGGCTGTATGCTTGTATCCCTCCGGACGTAGTATAAAAAAAAACAATGACTCGAGCCTACTGACCAAAGTAAGTATTTTAACCAATAAGCCGATAAGTGACTGTGAACTAGCCATTAAGAGCTGCGAGTTCCGCTGTATCTCCAACCCGTAGCGGTGAGTTCATGTTACACAAAATCGTGTCATCGGATCTTCATTGCTTTTCCTTTGGGATTGCACCGATATATATATATATTCTAAATAATACATTATGTAATGGTACCTTGGAAGGTATTCCAAATTCTTTAAATTAGGTTACAAGACAATAGAGTTATACTCTGGCAATGTAAATAGTAATAATAACAATATTCAAAATGAAACTAAAAGTAATAATAATACAATATCCCCATCAATTGTAAATTGTCAAGAATATAGAAAGAATAATAATTGTATCAACCTGGTGCACCAAAACATTCAGGGGATGATAGGAAAGGAGTTAGAATTGGAGTTGTTTATGAATTGTAGCAATATTGATATTTTATGTCTAACTGAGCACTGGCTAAAACCCCATCAATTCATTTTCAGCTTCAATAACCACCAGGTTGCAAGCTCATTCATCAGAGATAACTGTATACATGGTGGCTCCTTAATATTATTAAATAAGTTGCTTAAATTTAAAGAAAGGTGTGACATTGTGAGCCTCTCTGTTGAGCGAGTTGTAGAGATTTCATGCATTGAATTGGAACGATTCATAAACCTCCTAGCACGCCCTTTGAAACATTTTCAAATATCATGGAGGATGCCTTAAATAAATTATCTAATAGCCATAAAACTGTTATAATTTGTGGAGACTTTAATATAAATATCTTGGAGAAAAATACTGTTACCTACAACTTTTTAAATTTATTTAAATCAAACAATTTGCATCATATTTTTACAGAGCCAACAAGAGTAACTGCTACAAGTGCTACATGTATTGACAATATATTTAGCAATGTAAAACCTTCATATCAATCTATAATTAATAAAGTTCAGTCAGACCATTCAGGTCAATTGGTTTCATTTCCAAATTCTTCAAAAATACAAAGAAAGCAAATAAATTATATACCATTTAGTAAAAGCCGCTTAGAAAGATTTAAGTCTAATATAGCAGAAAAAATTGTATTGTTGCCCTATCACGGTACTCCGGACCACTTGTACAGTTCATTATTTAGCTTAATTACTAGTGAATTTAATGCAATCTTTACTCCAAAACAACTGTCTGTAAGTGACCGTATGACATTCAGTGATTGGGCAACTCCTGGTATTTACAAAAGTCGGAATAAATTGTATGAACTTTATGAAGAAAGGACCTGCAATTACAATCCGACTTTTCAAGAACTTGTAAAAAATTATGCTAAAATATTTAAACGAGCCTGTTCCAATGCTAAGTCTATATATTTAAGAAATAAAATTAATGGTTGAACAAATATTATTAAATCTGTTTGGAATATGATAAATAATGAGACGGGTAGAGCGAAAGTACGTAGTCGAGACTTTCAGTTAAAGATAAATGATATAGATATCAAAAATGATGTAGAAATTGCGACTGAGTTTGAAAAATATTTTTCTAACATTCCTCTTATTACTACGAGAAATCTTAGGTCTTCTTCTATAGCTGCTGAACTCGTTCTCAAACAGAGCGTGGTAGAATGCGACACAATATTTGAATTTTCAGCTGTAAGCCCAAAAGATGTTTTGAACGCTTTTAAATCAATAAATATGAAAAACACTAAAGATCTGTGGGGTCTATCTGTCAAAACCATATCTTCTATTATTATTTCAATCGCTCCACATTTAGCTACAATTTTCAATTGTTGTGTGGCATCTGGTGTATTTCCTGACTTGATGAAACATAGTAAAATCATTCCATTATTTAAATCTGGTGATAGTTCAGACCCTTCGAATTTTCGACCTGTTTCCATACTGCCCATTCTCAGTAAAATTTTTGAAAAACTAATGCTTAGCCAGTTGCTCAGACATTTTAATACACATAATTTGCTTCAGTGCTCGCGCGTGCGTCAATCTGTACGTACGTGTTGTTTGCTGCTCAGTGTATATCGTAGTGTATATCGAGGAAAATGACCTCGAAACTGTTAAAGTGTTCGTCGTGTAATATCATTATTAATGAAGTTCTGGCATTTATTCAGAACAAATGCGACGTGATGGATGAAGATAGCATGATTCGGCTGTGTTCGTCATCTTTTTCGAAGGAAGAAATAACGGATGCAAAAAATCTGTTATTTGAATCAGTGACAACAACATTAAAGCGAAACATAAACAGAAAACGGGAAGGAAAAACACAAAGAGAGTTGGAGGACATTATAGCATTTATAAAAGTGATCGACCCGGAAGAAATGCCTATTTTCGTTGCCCGTGATTTGCAAAAGCTACCCGCCATTTCTTATAATCACACGGATATTTCAAAGCTTTTGAAGGATATTATCTATATTAGAAATGAAATAGAAACATTGAAAGATAAATACGTTCATGTGGATCAGTTTCAGCAGTTACAAAATGAGGTTACCAGTCTTAAACAGGCGTCGATTGTAAATAATTTTAATAGTAACAATTACGTTAATAACAAAAGGGGTGCAGCTAGACTGGAAGAAAGTTACGAATGTGAAAGCGGCCCAATAGGTATGTTACATGTATCACAGCGGTCAACGACCCACAATAATATACTTGAATCGACCTTGGCGAATGCAAGTCCCGAACAGAAGACACAACCGCAATGTGAGCTATCCTTGTCATGCGTGCAAGCAGGCATATCATCTGTCGCACAGTGTCAAACTGATTTGGCGAGTCGAGAGCGCGTGGAGGCCGCTACTGCGTCGTGCACTAACAACGATGTGTTCGAAACCAAGGTGCAACAGGGGGCCTCAAACGATTTGCAATCCGGTTATGGGGCTTGCATAGATAAGGCGATATCAAAACAGCTGATGGACACAATCGGCGCACAGGCTACAGTAAACACTAATAGTACATTATTATCGTATGCGAATCAGGTTGCGAAAGGACTCAGTAAGCAGGACGAGGAAGGCTGGACTGAGGTTAGGAGGAAATCGAGCAGAGATAGATTTAAAGGACAAAAGGGAACAGCACAGATAGAAATAAAAAGTAATTTTAAGGCTGCCGACATAATAGTACCAATATATATATATAATGTAGCTAAGGAAGTGTCACTGGACGATATAACATCATTTATTGAAGAAAAGGCTAGGTATAAAGCCAAGATTGAGAAGATGGAGATGAAAGTAGAAAAGGTATATAATGCATATAAGATTTTTATACCTAAGTCAAAAGAACATATCTTTATGAATACTGACTTTTGGCCGAGTGGTATATCATTTAGACGTTTTATAACATTTGGTAAAAAAAGTAGACGGGGCCAAGTCATCCCGACAAAGGATATAAATAAAAAGGACAAAAAATGATTCCAACAAACAAAATGGTTTTTACAACTTTCAACTGTAAATCCGTTAAGCGTTCTAAAGAATGTGTAAGGATGCTTACTCAACGGGCAGACGTTATCGCGTTACAAGAAACCTGGTTACTACCTCACGAAATTACATATTTAGGTAGTATAAATCAAGAGTTTGGTTATCATGGAAAATCGGGAGTTGATACGTCGAAAGGAATATTACGTGGTCGTCCATATTCGGGCGTTGCGCTTCTGTGGAATAAAAGAAAGTTCACTAGTGTGTCAGTGATCCCATGTACCAGTGATCGTATAGTGTGCATAAAATTGTGCATAGCTGGAAGGTCGATACTACTCTTCTCGGTGTATATGCCTACTGATGGTCAAGACAATCTAGTTGACTTTGTACAGTGCTTAAGTGAAGTGGTAGCAATCATTGAAAGTAATGGTACTGAGACTGTATACATTCTGGGGGATTTCAATGCACATCCAGGAGAGCTTTTTGGGAACGAACTTAATAATTTTTGTAATGAGCAAAAATGGAAATGTGCAGATATCTTGAAATTAGGTATGTATTCTAACACATATACTTTTGTCAGTGATGCACATTTAAGTAGAAGGTGGCTTGACCATTGCCTGGTGACTGAGGCGGCTTGGCCATCGATAATTTCAGTTGGAGTGCAGTACGATGTTTACTGGTCAGATCATTTTCCTCTTGAAATAATATGTAGTCTAGGAGAGGTCGTGCCAACATATGAACTGCCGAGTGCGTCCTCTAGCAATAAGGTTATATGGGGTGAGCGGGATGAAAACCAAATTAAATTATATAATGAATATTGTAATAATAAATTAAAGGATATTGATTTTCCCCAGAATTTAAGTGAATGTTGTGACTATATGTGTAATAATAAGAATAATGACCATTTAAAAATAATTGATGATTTATATAATAGTATTATTAATGTATTACAAGAGGCAGCTATAAGTACATATATGGGTCGAAATAGGGATGGAAATTGCAGTAGGAAACATTCTATAAGGGGATGGAACAGGTACGTCAGAGATGCTCACCAGGTCTCAAGGCAAAATTTTTTAAATTGGGTTTGGCACGGAAGGCCAACGACAGGGCCTATACATGAGGCTATGCGGGAGTCTAGAAGGATATTTAAAAAGAAAATGAAATTTTGTCAAAATAATCAGGAATTAATTAAGATGAATATGATAGCGTCCAAACATAAAAATAAGGATTTTAAGGGGTTTTGGAAGGAAACAAAAAAAATGAATTCAAAGTCAGGGGTACCGGTGAGCATTGATGGTGTGTCTGAGCCTAAGGAAATAGCAAATGTTTTTAAGTCGCTTTTTCATGTGCAGCCATTGATTTCAGGCGCGTCGGGAGGTGGGAAGGTCGATGGGGTCGACATGTCCTATGTGCCCAATCATATCACAGCCAAGGTAGTTGAGATAGAAATCAAAAGAATGACGAGAGGGAAGTCTCCGGGGCATGACGGCCTCAGCGTTGAACACTTCTTGCATGCAGGTAGCCATTTGTCAAGATTATTGGGGCTGTTGTTCACTGTCTGCATGAGACATGGCTATTTGCCGGAGTCACTCATGAGGACAGTGGTTGTGCCCATAATTAAAAATAAAACGGGGGATATATCTGATAAAACCAATTATCGCCCGATTTCATTAGCGACTATCACAGCTAAAGTGCTTGACGGTTTGCTGCAGAGACAACTTGAACGTCATGTGAAACTGCATGACGCACAGTTTGGTTTCAGACCGGGGTTATCAACAGAGTGTGCAATTTTGTCGCTGAAGCATACCGTCGGGTACTATACTCAAAGGAACACCCCAATATATGCTGCCTTCCTTGATCTCTCAAAGGCATTTGACTTGGTTAGTTATGACATACTTTGGACTAAGCTACGTGACACTGGAGTGCCAGTGGAGCTGATACATATCTTCAAATATTGGTACGGTCATCAGACTAATCGGGTCAGGTGGCTTGGACAGTTCTCCGATGAGTACAGGCTGGAGTGTGGGGTGAGACAGGGAGGTCTGACCTCGCCTACGCTCTTCAACCTGTACATAAATCAGCTGATCATTGAGCTATGTGAGGCCAGGGTCGGGTGTTCAATTGAAGGGCTTTTTGTGAATAGTATAAATTATGCGGACGACATGGTTCTGTTATGCCCATCTATAAGAGCCCTCAGAATATTGGTGTCTATATGTGAAAAGTATGCTGAATCACATGGCCTTAAATATAATGTGCAAAAAAGCGAAATGCTAATTTTTAATGCGGGACTTAAAAAACCAAGTCATGTGCCACCGGTTAAACTAAATGGGGATATCCTACGGAGAGTTAACCGTTTTAAATATCTGGGACATGTGGTTACAGAAGATCTGAGGGATGATGAAGACATGGAGAGGGAAAGGAGAGCATTGGCAGTGCGGTGTAATATGTTGGCCCGAAGCTTTGCACGTTGCAGTACAGAGGTAAAGATAACCTTATTTAAGGCATACTGTCAGACGCTATATACGTGCAATCTTTGGGTTAGCTATACGCGGCGGGCTTTCAATGCTCTCCGAGTACAATATAACAACGCATTCAGGGTGATGTTGGGGCTTCCGCGATACTGCAGTGCCTCAACTATGTTCGCTATAGCGCACACAAATGATTTTTATGCGGTGTTGCGCGGAAGAATAGCATCGTTGATGCACAGGGTTCGCGGGAGCGCCAATAGCATCCTGGAAGTTGTTAGAGACAAACCTGACTGTCGCATCTGGAGGCACTGGATACAGACTCATGTTGTTGTACCTAGTGCCTCCAGGGGACGTGGCGGGTATTATTTAAATTAGGATTATTTTAAATATATATATTTGAAATAATCCTAATTTATATAGATTTATCTATTTTTAAATAAAACTAACGTAGCTTGTAAGTTTCTGTAACTAACAAAATATGGACCACAAAGTCTGCAATAAAGTGTTTTATTTTATTTATTTTTATTTATAGGAGACAGTTCGGATTTACGAGAGGTTGTTCAACTATAGACGCAGGGATTCATTTGCTTAAAAGTATATTCGCGGCATGGGAAGGTTCGCAAGATGCCTTGGGAATTTTCTGTGATCTGTCTAAAGCGTTTGACTGCGTGCACCATGACACTCTTGTCAGAAAATTACACCACTACGGTATCAGGAACAAGGCTCTCGAACTTCTGTCTTCTTATCTGGGCAATAGGATACAGAAGGTCGATGTTAATGGTAAAATATCTTCGGGGTCCCCTGTAGTCATGGGAGTCCCACAGGGGTCAATTCTAGGTCCATTCTTATTTTTAGTATATATAAATGACTTACCTTATTATGTAAAGGATAAACATGAGATTGTATTGTTTGCGGATGATACCTCTTTGACATTCAAAATTAATAGACAGTTAGGTAATTATGACGAAGTTAACGATGCTCTCTCTAAAGTTATGCATTGGTTTAATGTTAATAATCTGCTTTTAAATGATAAAAAGACTAAAGTAATTAAGTTCTCAACACCTAATGTAAGACAGGTGACTACCAATGTACATGTTAATGGAACTATTTTAGCCCCTGTGGAGACAACTGTGTTCTTGGGTATAACAATTGACTCCAAACTACAATGGGGCCCACAAATTGAAAAATTATCAGGAAAACTAAGTTCTGCAGCCTATGCAGTGAAAACTATTAGACGGCTCACTGATGTTGATACAGCTAGAATAGTTTATTTCAGCTACTTTCATAGTATTATGTCATACGGAATTCTTCTTTGGGGTAACTCCGCGAACATTAACACCATCTTTTTATTGCAAAAGAGAGCCATAAGAGCTATCTACAAACTTGGTCCCCGTGAGAGCCTTAGAGAAAAATTCAAAGAAATAAATATTCTAACAGTCGCATCGCAATATATCTATGAAAATCTTTTGTATGTGCATAAAAACATAGACTCATTTTGTAAAAAGAGCGATACTCATAACATAAATACTAGATATAAGCATAATCTTGTGTTACATGCAAGCCGTCTCCACAAAATAAGTAATTCTTATTCTAATTTATGGGGCAATGTATACGGTTCTATAACAAACTTCCCAGCAATATAAGAGAATTGTCAATAAACAAGTTTAAAACTACTATTAAAGCCAAATTGTGTAGCAGGGCATATTATAAAGTATCTGACTATATTAATGATAAAAATGCCTGGGATTGAGTCGATCCAATTATAATGTAATTAATAAATTATGTAACTTTGTTTGGATACCAAAAGAGGGATGCCTGAGTTTTTTGGCAGTATTTTTATCAGTGCTCACCTAGTCATGAACTGCACGGTAGGGAAAAAAATTGTGACGATTCCAAACAAATGTAGCCATTTTTACGGAATAAAAAGATTTTGACTTTGACTTTAAGTATTACTAGATATAGAAAATAAGTATTACGAGATATAGAAACAATTCTTGTACGTATTTTTTACACAACTGAACCCAAAAAGGAGCGTAATGTTCCAGATTGTGATATATATGACTTCATAATAAAAACTCGTATTCGATTTCGTAAGATGATCTCAAAAATATATTTTTCAAGCAAATTAAAAACTATTTATGAGTTTAAACTTACTTTTTAATTAATAAAATATGGTACAATCAATTAACTGTATACTTAATATCTAATTAGATAATCCGGTATATTAGTAAGTTTAAATGTGTACAATCTATTAAGAAATTAAAAACACATTTAATTTATTTCTATTAAGAAATTAAAAACACATTTAATTTCCTAATAAATTGACTTGGTTTTTTTACTGTAAAACAAAATAAATTTTACGTTAGCCCCCTATATATAATCCATCAACATATACAACATCTAAAATCTACAAATCTGTTTATCATATTGCATATATTATTAGTATTACGAACCAGATGTTGAGCCAGATTGCACGTTATTAATATATAGTTAATGCTATTGGAAACATATGAGAATACATACGTGAATGATATGGCAATACGCGGAATATTAATATTGAATATTCTCATAAATGAAATTATGTTACATTGAATATTCAATGGTTTTAATTTAGCGATTGGAATTATATATACATTTATACACGATTTATTTAAAAAGTAGATAAATATATTCATTAAAATCATAGAAAAATAATACCAGTGATGCGATTGAATGAGATTTCCTTAAAACCCAAGTGCCTGTGTTTAGTAGTGGGGTGACAGCGTATTGAATTATAACCGCTATTGTATTTTTTTGTTTTCTACATTTGTATTAAATAGATACAAATATAGAAAACAAAAAAATACATTAGCGGTTATAATTCAATATTTATTATTCACTATTGAGCTTTAATTTTACTACAAATTATTAGTACCAATTTATTGTGATAAATAATGTTTGAAATTATCAGGCAGACCGTACACTTATTTGTCTATAGTTGTTGTGTAAAAAAATCAAACTACATAATATTCGTGTAAAGTGATACAATAGCCAGCAATGGAGAAAAATATTGTCTAAAATATAACTTACTGGATGACGTCAGAGAATACATTTCTTTTAAGTAGGGTCTTTTTTGAGATATATCTGCACAAATTAGTTGTTACACAAAACAAGAGCTTATTTCATACGGCATAAGAACGATAAGAATGTGATATTTCTAGGGTCATTTTTTAACCATACACCGACATGTTACCTTGTTAAAATTATTTATTTGTAGGACCCTTGAACTATATTGGGGGTGTTGCAATTGTTATGGGGATCATCTTTTATAAATTATGTATGTTTGAATACCTTATAAATATACGTAGGTATAATGTATTCTTCCTAGCCTTCTGTCGTTTCCTAATCCACTAGGATGGGCGGGATTTGCGTACCTAATGTTTTGTAAGTCTATACAAATAAATAAAATTGAAGTGTATGTCTGAGATTTCAAAATAAAACCTTTATCTTAAGCTCATATTATTATTTTCACGTTACCAAAGCATAAATACGCATTTTTAACTTTTTGTCTATCTCTCTGTCGGTCTGTCTGTCTGTTTTTGTCCGGGCTAATCATCGAAATGGCTGAACCGATTTTAACGGGACTGTCACTGGTAGGTAGAAAGACTGTTCAGAGCAGAATATGGGGTATTTTTATCCCGTAAATATTTAGGGTTCTTGCGTAAAAAAATAAAAACTGTTAAAATTAGGGGGAAGAAATATCTTTCCCTTCGGGCGACTTTGCAATTTCATTTTTATTATTTTCATAGAATACGTATTTTTGTGACATAAAATAACTACGCATTTTTATGTAATAAAAATAAAATAAATATACGTTGCCTCCCGTAAAGGTCAACAGATAGCGCTGTATGAAAATTGAATCGCTCTATGGTTGCATGTACGACCCTGAACTTTATTTTTTTATTATATATTAAAATTATATCGCGAGAAATGAAGATTCCCGCTAGGACTCTGTCGCGTATAATAACACAAGACCTGAAGCTCGGTGCTTATCGTCGATATACAGAACAGGGCATAAATCAATCCCTATAATTAAAAAGTTAATCGATTAAACGTTCCGATACGAAGGTGAAAGGCACAGAAACAGCCTCCGATGAAAAGATTTTCACGATTGAAGAGCACTACAACAAGCAAAATAACAAAGTATACGCACACAGTTTTAAAGAAGATGCCCAAGTGGTCGGAAAGATACAACGTGGTCATTATCGTGCGTCTGTAATGATTTGTTTTGGGATGTCTTATCAAGGAGGCACAAAGCTTAATTTTTGTGAAAAAGGAGTAAAGACTTCGGTCAAAGTGTATCCAGAGACTGTCTTGGATCGTGTTGTGAAACCTCTCAGCAATACACTTTTTAAAAATGTACCATGGACTTTCCAGTAGGACTCTACACCTTGTACATACGCCTGGCTCGAAACCAACGTTCCGGACTTTCTAAGAGCTGAATACTAGCCTTCGTCTAGCCCAGATCTGAACCCCTTAGAGGACACAATACAATCCTTTGCACCAAACAGTGGCTAAATCCACGGATTCATGGTCAGACAGATTAAAGGTCTGTAAAAGTCAAAGGTGACCATTTAGAATGGAATCTTTTTATTTTTAAGTTTTTGCTGAGACTTCCATAAGTACATATAAGTTTCATTAAGATTATATTACTTCATAAAAAAATAAATGCATATTCATTTGTAACAGAACATATAGCCGGATAAGGTACGAGTATATATAACTATTTTATAACAATGTAGTCCAAGTTACGTTTATTGAAGTGTGATATGACTTTAACAGAATTATGGAGCAAAGTTACTGTTTCGAAAGTAGTTAAGTTTACGTTTGATACAATTATTTGGGTGTTTATGCATATAGAGGAGCTTGATGGTATCCTTGTGTGTGTCAATCTATTCATACACGCAGATTAACCAACGTTGAATGCAGCATATCTGTGGATGGGTATATCTATCTCGAACTTCTCCATGTCTGGGTGGCATGATAAGCCGTCAAGGCTGTTGTCGACAGATGACACTCGTTAAGCTGAGGGCAGTGGCCTTCGGGCGGCTTAAAAACAATGACTTCAGTTAAGCAGCGTGGTACAGTGTACCCTAAACCTCTACGGTTGACGGGAGATATGTGTCCCTGCAGTGGGATGAGTAAGGGTTGGTGTGATTGTGGTGTGGTACATGAGGTAGAGAAAAGTCACAGCAGAAACATATTTTCAACATATAAGACATTCTATTCGATTTCACCAGAATGTCCTACGATGTCTATATCATTGTGTCCGATTTATTATATTGACCACACATAGAGAACATAATAGTGTGACTACTAATTGACCTTTCATATTATGTAAAACTGATAGAAAACGTTTCTTATTTTTAAGTATTCACGAATAAAAGGTCTACAATAAATATACGCGACGGAGTTATCTTTTCTTTATTAAATGAGAAATGCAAACGAAAAATGGAAATTTTTCAGATTTGTACTCTTTTACACCAAAGAAATGATAATTCACATCACGTCTCCGTCTTGTTATTAATAATTTTATATTTTCTCGCGTAAAAATAATTTAGAGACTAATAAATGCCAGTAATAACTTCCTTATGGGATCATAAAGGTGTATTCACACATAGTAATAGCAAGATTCTGAGGGAGGGCTGATATAGGAACCATCATAGATTTAGTGCTCTCTAGATACCTACCGTACACAGTTTAAGCATATTAGAGAAATGAGTGTGAACTGTGCAATTACTTGACGTGCTTTAACTTTAATTATAATTAAACGCCCTGGTGGTAATCCAAAATTTGTGAAGCGACAGCCCAGTATACCGGCCTATTGACCAATTGGTCCCCGCATCGATTTAGTGGTACTGGCATGTACCACTAAATTTGTGTTTTCGAATTTATGTGCATATTTATAATTGTCACTAACTTGGTGATGAAGGAAAACATCGTGAGGAAACCCGCAAGTCTAAGGAATTATATTTCGAAAGACATGTGACCCAACTTAAGTAAAGACTGGTTTTCCCTCTGGATTGTGTAGGTCTGACGGTAGTCGATCTAAGTAAAAGTCATAATCTTCATCAAATCCTTAAGCTTAGGTAGGGGACCCCGCCAAATTAGGAATCAGGATAACGCTAAAAATAAGAGCACTGGTAGTTGTAAAAATAAGTCCTCACCATCTTCATGGCGGTTTTATTCATTAGAACATCCTACCCAAGGTATATCTAAAACAGCACGGCGCTAGGCGCAAGGTATATCTACACTACTACTATCGCAGTCACGTGACCATGTATATAAAATATTAGTTTTTATGCACGTTTGTCCATCTGTAAATACATGTCCAGCTATAAACCTCTCCTATACTAAATATCTACTTCGGTGTTTGAATTATTAGGTTTTACTTTTTTCTGTTGTTGGGTCTTTTGTCAGGGTGCAAGCTACATTCTTATATTTCATTAATGTGAGAAAAGAAAAGGGTACGCATAGTTTATAATGATCTGTTCACTCTTGCCAAATAGTCTATTGGTTTGCAGCCTGATGGTCAACCTATACAAATCACAAAAAAATGTTTCTTGTAGTTCGTAGGTATTACATGGTAAGATTCCATAATATAATTATACTCGTAGTTTTCCCCGATATTAATGGTAAAAATATCATGTTTCCTGCATTATAGGATAATAATGAGAATTAATTCTTTTCTAGAAAATTATTATTTTTATGTTCTATTCATCGCCACAAACTCAACAATAAATTCACACGACGGGCACACGATTACCTTTCCTTTAGAAACAAAAACGAAAAATATTTTTCTCTCAGATTTGTACTCTTTTATGCCTACAAAATGATAATTTACATTACGTCTTTCGTCGCCTTATATTTTGTATTTTCTCACACAAAAATAATTTAGAGTCTAGTAAGTGCCACCGATAACTTCCTTGTGTCAACATATTTATACATAATACATAAGAATAGCAAAATTATAGCACAAAGAGGATCCATCATAGATTTAGTGTTGACTAGATACCGCACGCAGTGCAAGCGTAACAGTAAAGTGCGTACTTCGCACGTTTTTACTTTAGTATTAGTTTCAACGCTCCGATGGCTAGACTTGTCATAGAAAATATAAAATTCATTGATTCATCAGTTTATAATGTAGATCCTTACAGAATTGGCTGTTGTGTTGTCAATACAATCATAATAATATAGTCATGCTCAGAATAATATGATAATGATTAAGGGGTATCTAGCTATCTTTAAGTCTGCGTCAGCCATCTTGTTTATTTGGCCATAACGCGTGATAACGTTGTATTATTTCGACGTAAGTATCACATTTGTCTGTTAATTATAAAGCCTTCCACTAGCTGTTGCTCGGGGCCTTGCTTGTTCGGTACCTACTTAAAAAGTGTAGCGATGGCTTTTTTTACATTCGGGTTTAACATTCGTAGTTCTTTTCATATACAATTGCCAGTTTTACAAGTTTCTTATCTCATCTTCTGATAAACTACGACCAATTTGGACATGTTACATATGAGTCTTGGCCTTCTACTTTCGCGCTGTTTCGTCATTCTTTAATCACGAAATATTTAATTCTTACTAGGTACATGCTCTAACAAATCGATCACATTGCTACAATTCTCAAAGTATAAACTTAAATTTATGTTAAGAAAGCATCGAGCAACACCAATTGGCAAATCGGCTAGAGATATGTGGAGTTGAAGAGGAGGAGAAGGAAGAACTAGAGAGGGTCGTTGGGCAGGTCGCAACGATAATTCACCAGAATCCAGAAGACATCCTGAAAGCGTATAGGAGACGAAAAATCCGCAGTACTAACAATAAGGAACCAGCTCCAATAACGGTCGTACTGCGTGAGGGTGCGCGTGATTCGTGGATCGCAGCGAAAAAAAAAAATAACTATTACCCCAAATGACCTAGGAAAAGACGGGTCTAATCGAAATATATACCTCCGTGAGTCGCTGACCGCGAATACGGCGTTCCTGTTGTGGAAGTCTAAAGATCAACTGAAGAATGACTTCAAATATATTTGGTGTAAAAATGGCGCAGTACTACTGCGAAAAAGTGACGGTGCGAAAAAAGTGCTAAGTGTTCGATCACAGTTCGATATTGAAAAAATAAAAAGTGATCTTACTAGTGAGAAGCGGTAAGCAAAAAAATTGTACTGTTTTTTTATGTTTGTATAAATCTATCTATATAAAAATGGCGTCAATTAGTCCCAACATAACTGAGATAAACTGCAAAACATGGAACGATTTCACAAATAGCATCCCTATCCAGCGTAATACATTACTAACATTTCATGTAAACATACGCTCTATGTGCCAAAACTTCGCTCATATTGTATTAAGTTCACATCATACTATTCACCTAATACTGATTACGGAAGCTAATATTAAAGTTGACAGTGTAGGTATGTACGAACTACCAGACTACACTCTGTATACACAACTAAGAACACATAAAAAGGGTGGCGGTATTTTGTTATATGTACAATATAACAAAATACCGACAGACACTCAAATTCCTTTACACAGATATTTGTGTTTTTAAAATAAAGTCAATTTATTTTAAAAACACAAATATCTGTGTAAAGGAATTTGAGTGTCTGTCGGGTGAAATAATAACAAATAATAAATGTAAAATAGGTTTCTGCGGTGTGTACAGGCCACCTGACAAAAACAAAAGGCAATTTATAAAAGAATTGGCTCAAATCATACCTAACTGTGCGCGACAAAATAACTATATAATTATGGGAGATATGAACTTGGATATTACCTTATCTAACCCGATCGTAAATCATTACTTAAACACCTTAAGCTATTTTGGACTTGATTGTGGAGTGACCTCGTACACATGCGTAGAAAAATACGGAGACCATGTGTCCCAATCATGTATAGACCATGTATTCGTTCGAAACGTAAGTGAATGCAATGTTTACACCGGCGTAATGAGTATCGCGCCAGCTGATCACAACATAACCGGTTGTGCATTGGTTGGCGCGTTATGCGATGATACATTCCCGCGCAGTAACAAACTAATAAATAGAATAGATAACAATAAATTATACAATGAGCTATCTAATACTGACTGGTACATCCCTTTAACTTACAATAATCCGAATGACATTATAATAACTTACATACACGACAAATTTAGTGATGCATACAATAAATGTACGTACAAAGTAGTTTGTAATGAGTATGGCAAGCGAAAAAACTGTAATTGGGTCAATGATCGACTTATAAAAATGTGTCAAAAAAGAGACGAATTGTTTGAAATTTGGCGTAAGGACAAAAATAACGCTAAAAAGAGGCTATTATATAATAAATATAGAAACAAAACGAATAAATACACCCAATATTTGAAAAACGCCAAAATCAGACAAGACGTCTGTAATAATTACAGTAACACCAGAAAGGTATGGCAAATAATAAATAATCTAACCGGAAAAGTGACTAAATGCATAGATGATATATTACTAAAACCATTTAACTTAGATCCCATCACATTAGGTAACCAGTTTGTCACGAAATTCGATAGCTATACAAAAAACATAAGCAGCCTCTGTGACAGGCCAATCCTCGATAGCCATACCTATCAGTGTGACATTGACAGATCAATGAGATTGAAGCATGCACATGCATCTGACATAGATAGGATTCTGAAACAAATGAACGATAAAAAGAGTCCGGGCTACGATAACATACGCGCTAAAGATATTAAATACATCGCGAACAAATTAATACCTGTGATCACACACCTAATAAATCGTTGTATTGATTCAGATATTTACCCGGACCTTTTAAAAATTGGTGTTATTCGGCCAATTTACAAAAAAGGTAAACAAAACGAGTGTAGTAATTACCGACCGATAACTATCTTATCATGTATAGATAAAATTATAGAACGATATCTATGTGATCAAATAAACAGATATCTTCAATCTAATGAAATCATTAACTGTAATCAGTTTGGCTTCCAAAAAAATAAAAGCACAACCAAGTTGTTGCGTAAAGTCAGTGACACCATAAACGAGTATCTTAATAACAAAATGCATGTGCTGGCTTTATTTATTGATATTAGTCGCGCTTTTGACATGTTGGATTATAAGATCTTGTACGACAAACTAACGCGTTGTGGTATACGGGCTCAGCTTCTTGAACTATTAAAAAGTTACCACACAAATCGTTACACTACAGTAAAAATTGCAAATCATCTTAGCAACCAAATATTAACCACCAAAGGTACGGCCCAAGGTTCAATAATCGGTCCGATAGAGTACCTACTCTATGTGAATGATATGTGTAACATTATAAAGAAGGGCTCCGTGTACCAGTTCGCGGACGATACATGTATATTGGTCGCTAATGAGAACATACAAGAAGCAGTGGAAACTTTGCAACATAATTATAATCAGTTGTATAAGTGGGCACACGATGTTGGCCTAGTGATCAATCCACAAAAAACAAAAATCATGAATATATGCTCATCTCACAACAAAGTGGTCACTGAACCCAGAATCGTGTCTCACGAACACCAATGTATGCACAATCCACCAGTGCAAATGTGCTCCTGTCCTGTGTTGGAAGTAGTACATAAGCACATGTACGTTGGACTCGTAATTGATGACAGGTTCAACTGGGGCCCGCATTAGGACCACGTATGTGGCAAGCTAAGGTCTGTGATTAGTAAGCTTACCACGCTTAAATATAAATTACCGTACAAAACTCTCATGCTTATGTACATGGCTCTTGCTGACTCTGTCATCAATTACGGAATCAGCAGCTATGGTAGAACTTATAAAACATACATAGAAGATATTTATAAATTACAATTAAAACTTTTGAAAATAATCGTTCCCATGAATATAAAGACCAAATTCAAAGAAGATGAAAATGGGCTGTTTAAATATTGTAAGGTCATGTCAATTAGAAACAAAATTAAATTTTCAATATTAACCGAAGATGATAATTCGGAGGTCATAGTAAATAAAAAAACAAGGCCGAGCCATCTGCGAAACATATCTCATAAAAATAAATATCTTCTACCAAAAATAAATAATGTATATGGTGCTAGAACGTGTAATTATCTTACTGCAACTTATCTAAATGAATTGCCAGACCAGTTGTAGAATGTATATTTACAAAATGCTAAATATAACTTATGTAAAGTTAAAGGGAAGTTCAAAAACTATTACGTAAATAATTTCGTTTAATGAACGACTCGCTGTACACAGATAAACCCTGCGGGTTTTCGTGATGCAGCATTTGTAAACATTTTAAATAGGTACTTGTGCTTTGAATAAACGCTTTAAAAAAAAATGTAAGATTGTTTTTTATACCATTAAGGTGGCAATCAAGCATACGGTCTATCTGATGTTAAACAGTCACCGTAGCCTATGGACATTTCCAACAGGGGTGTCACTCATGCGTTGCCGACCCTCTAAAAACCTCTTCACGCATTTCTTGAAGAACTCCATGCTGTAGTCCCTTTGAAAAACCTCGGTTGGCTTGGCTTTGAAAATTGATGAAACCAGGTTCTTTTTACACTCTGTTAATAATAATCCTTTCTATTCTAAATCTATCGGTACTTATGGAAATAACTATACAATAATTCAATCACATTACCTACGCATTTGTTAACAAAAATATTAACCAAAATAACTTGACTGTGCGAAATATTCTGCGAAAACTTACGCGTGGAACCTTTGAATTTATAAAATTACTTTCAGTAAAAGGACAGGATGCAAGAGCTATCGCCTATTTCCAACATTGGAACGACGTCACTAAATAAAAAGGCGTATACACACGTGTCAACCTAATTTCCTGTGTCTATTCAAGTTTATAGAAAGGGTGTAAACTAAATTGGGGTGTGTTATTTCGGGGTTCTACAAATGTATCTTTAGTAGGATTTTCTCAATGTAACACAATTTTACGGAGAAATTGTGGTTCACTATATAAATAAATCACAGATATTTATTAAACTGATAGTATAAAGTATGCCTATAACTGTAAATAGCGTGCTTTAGTTGACCACATATCGACGGTGCCGGCGCCGGCATAAATTCATAAATTCAGTGACGTAATTACGTATTATTTTCGATCGATTGGAATTAAAATAATGCCAATCGATCTATATCAAATCTAAGTAATTTCGGAATCGTTCTATATATAGGTAAATAAACTATGGCCTTAAATAAATAATTCTGCAAAAAAAGAAATTCGTTCTCAAATAACTAATTATTTATGGATAAAAAGTTATACAACTACTTAGGGTATAAATTACTACGTGCGAAAAAGTACTACTTAAACAATATCGATAGATCGTAATCGTTAACACGTTACGTTAACTTACGTTACGTTAAAAGTGTCGATGCCGAGGCGATATCTGAGCGACGACCTTTAGTATTTAGCTTAAGCTACAATTTGTGACTTATATTCTCAATATTTAATAGCTCTTTAGCTTTCCATGTTTCAAATGTGATTGACAACATTAAATTTTTTATATATAATAAAATATTAAGATATTTTATAAAGTCCATGTTAGACGAAGTTATAGTAGTTACCCCAAAAACCACTTGAGTAATTCTTACCATTGTTCACAGGCTGGCGGTGCGTAGATGTAGTAGTATGTAGATGTATCCGTGGGTATGTAAATAAAAACTCTCCCGAACTAAAGAAAAAAATTAAGCAGATTTTAAAGAGGATGTATTTTGACCAGTAGTCGTAGTGTAGTTTAGTAGCAGCTAAAAATAAGAAATTTGATCATGACTTAATTAAATTAGGCAGCAAATAAATTAGTTTATGCAATTTTCTGATCGGTTAAACATTACTATGCCTAGTAGCATAGGCTTTTTCATTTATTACTGATTTAAGACATTGAATACTATAATAATAATAGTATTAGACCGTAAATCATTGTGCCGCTTCTTGTTCTAAAGAAATCTGAAACATTAGTGCTCTTAAGCGGCGGTTCATTATTACAAAGTATTCTCGTTGAGAAAGTCGCCCCCATAGGTATTATTCTGAAAATTGATGTTTTTTCTCAACAATTCTTACAGATTGTTAGGTACAGACATTCTATGACTTATGCGGAAATACATAGCTAATATATAAATATCACTTCAAAGAAAAATTATATTTGATAGGGTTGTGCGAAAGGAACTGTGGGACATATTGCCGAGATATGGGATTGACGGTTCACTGCTCCGTTTTGTGCAGTCCACTTACAAGGATTGCTCAGCATGTGTGCGGATAGACGGTGGCATGTCACCCTGGTTTGATGTCAAAATTGGTGTCAAACAGGGTTGCATGCTATCTGCTAGGCTGTTTATCCTGTATCTCGATAGTTGTCTGCAGAGAATAAGGTCAACGAATGTGGGATTGCGCATGGGTGACCAAGTGGTGAACTGTCTGCTGTATGCAGACGATGCCGTGCTATTAGCAGATACACCATCTAAACTGCAAACACTGGTCACAGCGATGAAAGACGACGGTATGGAGAAAGGCTTACTACTGAATGCGAAGAAAACAAAGATAATGGTATTTGAAAGAGAAGAATCCAGAACTAATGTAAGGATTACGATTGATGATGAAGTGTTGGTACAAGTGGATGAGTTTGTATATCTTGGATGCGCTTTCAGCAGGGATGGAAGGTACACCGCAGATGTGGAAAGACGAGTGAGTGCTGGGAATAGTGTGAATGGAGCGTTGGGAAAACTTCTTGGCAGTAAAATCCTGAGCCAGAAGGCACAACTCGCTATACACAATGCAGTGTTGGTCCCAACGCTAACTTATGGAAGCGAGAGTTGGGTATGGCAGAAAGAGCATGAAAGTAGAATAAACGCGGTTGAAATGCGAGCGCTGCGCAAAATTTGTAGCCTAAGGCTCGTAGACCGTATTCGCAATGATGATGTTAGAAATAGAGTTGGTCTGAAAGAGAGCGTCCGTGTTAAAATAAGAAGAGGCATGCTCCGATGGTTCGGGCATGTAGAAAGAATGCAAGATGAAAGAATGACGAAGCAGATATACAATGCAAAAGTGGAAGGATGTAGGAGCCGGGGAAGGCCAAGACTTACCTACCATGACCAAATTGGTCATGTTCTATCAGAAGGTGATGTCAGGAGCCCTAGAAACCGGCGTGCGTGCATGAGAAGAGCAATGAATGTTAAAGAAGCGAGTGAGATATGTAAGGATCGAGTCACGTGGCGCTCGGTTCTCTCTGCCTACCCCGCAAGGGATTTGGCGTGAAGTTATAGATAGATAGAAAAATTATGATAGGTATATTTTAATTTCTCCTTGTTTTATACGCTAAAGTAATGTAAATATATAACGAGTTGGTACATTACATGTAAAATGATTGTAAAGGAAAATGTTCAATATTTTTAATTATGTACTGGTTATATATGTATGTAGTAAAATTTTATTATTTAGCATTGTCATGAGCCATCAACGTTTTAGTTTCACTATTTTTTTATTAGTGGAATACAAAAAAACAAATTAAATGTTGTATAAAATACCTTGATAATGCCGTAAAGGCGAGACCGGTCGGTAAAACAACATTATTAAATAAAATTGTGAAGTGGAATCTGTACAAGTGAAAGTATTAACATTAACGCGAAATTAAAATAGGTTTCAACTTTCGTTATAGACTTCAAATATTTTATTATTTATAGACCGATGCAGAATATTTGTAACTGATGTAATGTGATTACCGTAGCATATAACGCTAGCAATACATTAAGTATCGCTTGAGTATTGTCCTCGGTACTCCTAATTATGCAACTCCTTAGGACTGGTACCTCACTCACTCGTAGTAACTAAGTGACTAAGTGATACCCAATCCTATTCAAAGATATAAATATACTCATGGTTACCTTATATCTTTAATTGTACCACTTGCCATCATTATACGAGTAATATACAATATACACTGACACAAATCTATTCTACTAGAAATTGACGATTTGAAAAAATTACTATATTGGAAAGTTTCTTTCGGCATTTCTTCTTCGTCAACGGTCATTTACGAAATGCTGGTAAATTAAAAAAGAGAAAATATGGCTATGTAAAATTAATAAGATACAACATAAACTGATTTAAAGAATGTAAGAAGTGTCTAAGTGTTTGGGACCTATTAGCAAGTCTTTGTCTTATCTTATCTTAACTGAATGCAACAACCTTACGACAACAACATAAAAATACTTTATAGTATTTAGGATACACATTATGTAGTATGATAATATAAATTGTAACTTCTTTTAGGAATTGCGTTTTTGAAGTGATAACTTCTTTAGCGGCGTTGTGCACTTTTTAGGATGAGTAAAAAATGCTAAACTCGCGTCAGGACACGTGACCCTGGCCGTAAGATTTTGGTGAGAATTAGAACTTAAGGTCACTGCAGCGTTGAAACATTAGTTACCTCTAATTAAACAATTAAAACATGAAGCGCTAGGTCGTTCATAGGATATTATTTTCTCCCGACCAAAACGTTGTAAGCGCCATGAAATTGTTGGCTTTTACGCGTTTCGTTCAACGTAGTTTCTCAACATCGCTGTTTGGTTTAAGGCGCAGGGCGCTTGCGCGAGTGTACGTGTGTGTTTATGAGTTTTAGAGATTGGCGATGATGCTGCTGGTAATGATGATGGTGAAAGAGTCGTTGAAATTATGGATGAAAGTTGATTTTTCTGAGAGATAAACTTTTTAATGTAAAATAATTGGAATAGTTCTGAAGTGTTAAATTTTTAATGTAATATAAATTGACATGTTTGTGTACGATAGTGCAATAAATGAATATTGTATTTTACCATATACATGATAGTACTTTTATACTGATAAATAAAGCAATTCGTGCGAAATTATTCCCTAACCATTCCAAAATATTCAAAAATGCACACACTTCTGCCGGCACTCCCGGAGTGTAACCCGTTTTTTTTTAATAGAGTTACTAGTTAGGCGTCAAAAGCGCCTCAGAGAAAAAAACATTTTCATAAGGATTGTTATAGCAATATCGGAAGATATGAAACTGCAATATTATAAAACCAATTATTCCAAATTTGGGTGTAGTTAGCAAAAGTTTCCAACTGAGAGATTGCCTCATAATTCGATTAAGGTTTTCGACAAAGTTAGCGAAGCCCGATAACTCTATTAACTGCGTAAATTGTAAAGTGTTAGATTTTAAATACTGGCTACTAGTTCAACAATAAATTTAATTTAAAATTTATCTTATTTATTAACATATTATTATGTCTATTCATCGAATTTCGATCTTTTTTGAGAAGGTGGTAGTCATGAAACTGAGAAACCGATAAACGAGCTATATAGAAGAAGGTTAAGTAAACGAATGAGGTGTGAAAGGATCGAGTTATGTGTCCGCTCGCGCTTCTCTCTGCTCAGCCCGCAAGGGAGTCGGCGCGAAGATATGGAAAATCAATCTTGATTTTCTTCTTCCTAGCGTTATCTTGTTTTATTATCCATTAGGATTGGCAGGGTCCGGCTATCTAAACCTAAGGATTTGGCGAAGATACTGATTTTTACATGGAGCGACTGCCATCACACCTCCACAAACCCACAAGGACAACCAGGCTTTTCTTAGGTTGAGTCACAAATTTTTTTGATATAATTTCTTGGACGTACGGGTTTTCTCACAATGTTTTTTTTCATCGCCGGTTAGATAAGCTGGCACTTTATCCTGTAGGCTATCACTATTCAGTATCTTTCTTATAACAAAATCTTTCTTATTTTTGTTAGGTCACAAGTCTCATGAAATATAATTTCTAGGGTGTGCGAGTTTCCTCACGATGTTTTCCGTCACCAAAGAGCAAGTGATAATTACAAATATGTACATAAATCTGAAAAGATGAATATAGTGGTATATTCCAGGATTCCAACTAGGAACCGTAGGTTGATATGCTATTTCTATATCCACTGAGCTATCACTGCTCTGTAATACAGGGTCCGTCACTCGAAGTGTTACCAATTTTAAATGATGTTATTTAGTTATTCAAAGTAAGATTTATTAAAAATTTAAAGAAAATTGTAAAAAAAACATTAAATTTTATGAAAATCATCATTATTGTTCGATATGACCTCCTTTGGCACGGATTACGGCCTCGAGTCTTCCAACGAATGCATCGCAGGCCGCACGAAGATGGGTTTGCGGTATTCTTTTCCATTCCCGACGAAGCGCTGCCTTGAGCGTGTCCACACTTTCATACCTTTTTGTTGACACAGCAGCCTCCAAAATAGACCACACCGAGAAGTCCATTGGATTCAAGTCTGGCGAGTAAGGAGGCCACTGTTGTGAGGAAATGAGCCGAGGAACGTGGTTCTCTAAAAAAATTTGTGTCATGCGAGCTTTGTGGGACGGTGCTGAGTCTTGTTGAAATGTCCATCTGTTTGTACCGAATTGCTTACGTGTCCACGGTATGAGAGCATCATTTAGCACTTTTTGCTGGTACACTTGCTGGTTGACTTTGACGCCCTTCTCGATAAACACGAGTGGCGACCGACCATTTGAGGTCACTGCGGCCCAGACCATAACCGAAGCAGGCGCTTGCTTACGAACGGCAATTCTGTCATCCAAATTATCGTTTGACTTGCCCTGTAGCCAAACACGATCATTTTGCTTGTTGACGTACTGCTGGACGGTGAAAATTTTTTCATCAGAAAAAACAATGTTTTCCAGCTCGCCACGTTCGTGTAAGGCTTTCAGTGCTCGAGCTCTTTGTAGCCGGACTATCTTCTGAGTTGAAGTAAGATGTTGTACTTTTTGGATCTTGTAGGGCTTCAGTTGGAGTTTTTTTTTTAGTATACGGCGAATGCTTGAGTCGGATACTTTCAGACTTTTCGCCAATTCACCTGCACTCTGACGAGGATTTCTTTGAATTCGAGCCTTCACCTTTCGAATCATATTACGTGATGTTGCGGTTTTCGGATGACCACCTCCATGTCGTTTAGCAATGCTCCCAGTTTCGTTATAACGCTTAATGGTCCGATACACAAACATTTTGTTCACACGTAGTTGTCGGAGCTCTCTAACAATAGCTGGTTGTGATTTTCCAGCCAAGTGCAAAGCGATTACATAACTACGTTTAATATCCATTGCGAAAATTTATTTTAAAATTCAACTTAGTTCCCGCTATTTTTGCCCACTTTAAAACAATGAAACAAACTGACGTTTCACCAATATTGGGCGCGCTGTCATTATTATTTTGAAAATAGAAGCAGCATGAAGTTGGTAACACTTCGAGTGACGGACCCTGTAGATTGATATTAACATTTTTAACGAGCTTTACGTCGACCGTTAAGTGACTACGTAATGGAAAAGAAAAATGTGTTTATCCCAGAAATTAACTCAAATTCGAAAAAGCAATATACTTAGTAATATCTGTAAAGAGACCTATAACTATTTATTTTTTCACATATAAATATTTATATGATAATCTATGAACCTATTTGTTTTATTACAATTTGCTACCTAAGCGATTTTCTTCATTATTCTAGCAGAAAGACAGTATTTTTTATATAATAGCTATGTCCTTATATAGAAATGTCATGTAATTCAGATTTATATTCTGTTTCTTCATAACAAAGTAACCAATTGTGCATTAACGTATACTGTTTTGCTTATAGATGAAATATGTTCCAATTGTCTAATTTCCTGCTTGTAATGTACCTATGCACAACAATGCCACATGCGCAGTGTACACGATTTATTAAACAATTTGTTTGCTATTTACTATATTTTATAGGTTTTAGCTACCAGTTAACCTTTTCAGGAACACCGTTCCTATATGAAATCTATATGTTTGTCTGTGTGTGCGTTTTGCTGTGTGTTTGCCGGTGTGTGCGTTTTTTTCGAATATTCGAATTTTGACTTCAGATTCTGATTCACAATAAAAAAGTAGAATAGGAATGTTCAGGAACACCGTTCCTACTTTTTTGCATTTTTCATGGTCAAAATGGCCGACAAATAAAAAAATAATTAATACATAGTTATATAATTGACGAGCCAGGTGTTCCTCTGGCAATGCAAGCTTGCGCATTCTCAACTGGTTTATATTTAATTATATCGATGTGTGACATAAAAGCAAACAACCCATCTCATATAATAATATAGTGTATAGATTCGCTCGCGCGATGCCATACTTGGTGCTATTTGAAAATCAATTATTTATAGAATTATGCAATTCTATAGGAGCTTACTAGGAACCTGATTCGCTCTCATGAACACAACAGCCCTCCGTGGAGTTGTTATTTGGCTGCAGTATACTGTAAGGTGGAGGTACTTTAACAATCGGGTTGCTTAGAAGCGCCCTACCTCTCTTAATAATCCACGTAGCTACAATTAGTTTTTACTGGTCTGGCCTATTATAGATTCATGCAATCGCTGTAGTTTTGTTGCCACCGGAGTAATCCCTTTATCTTTTTATATTTTGTAATTTGTTTTCTCTGTATTTTGCGTCAGTTAATGAAAAAAAGTAGCAATACTTCATTACGTAACAAACGGAGTGTAACGTTGACGTAATCTTATCAGATTTAGTTTTTAGTATTGAAGCTGTGACCAAAGAGCTGAAGTTATTGGATATCACCAAGGAATCGGACCCTGACGGTATCCCACCTTTCTACATTAAACATACTGCTAGATCTCTTAGTGTACCACTCACAATTATTTATAATTTAGAGACGAGACGAGACCGAGACGCCCTTGGTTTAATCGCGAATGCGCTGAAACTGTTAGTAACAAACAGGCGGCGTATCGCGCTTGGATCAGGGGTCGCGCCCTTAAAGATCCGAATACTAACTCACTGAAATCAGCCTATAACACTGCCACCAAGGTTTGCAAGAGAGCATACATAAGAGCGGACGCCCAGCGCGTTACACGAGTCGGCACGGAACTAGAGGCGTACCCTACTGGGTCGCGTAACTACTGGCGACTGGCCAAAGCCGTGCAGGCCAACTTCTGCCAGCCCTCGGTGCCACTGTTTTGAACTACAGTCACTCGATGTCCGAAAAGCCAATGGTCCTGACGGCATCCCAGCGATTGTTCTTAAAAAATGTGCAGCGGAGTTGTCTCCGATGTTGACGCGCCCCTTCCGCCTCTCGTACTCAACCGGACATTTGCGCTCGGGCCATCAACAGTGACCCTGAGTTCTTCCTGGCCCTTCTTAATAAATGTCGAGCCCTCCGCTACTTTCCTCGGCTGTGGAAGGGGGCCCTCGTAATTGTCCTTCGAAAACCAGGCAAGGACTCGTATACCTTGCCCAAATCGTACAGGCCGATTGGGCTTTTGCCTGTCTTGGGCAAGGTATACGAGAAAATGTTGATCGCTCGCCTCAAGCACCACATTCTACCGAGGATTAGTACTCGCCAGTACGGGTTTATGCCACAAAGGGGCACCGAAGACTCCCTCTATAACCTGGTGCAGCACATCCGCGCCAAGCTTGACGAGAGGAGAATGCTCACTCTCGTCTCGCTGGATATAGAGGGAGCCTTCGACAACGCCTGGTGGCCGGCCATAAAGCTACGACTGGCTGAGGAAAATTGTCCTCTGGGCTTGAGGAGAGTGATCGACAGCTATCTCAGCGATAGGACGGTCAGAGTGAGGTACGCCGGGGGGGAAACCTTGCGGTCCACCACCAAAGGGTGCGTCCAAGGGTCCATAGGAGGACCGATTTTGTGGAACCTCCTATTGGACCCTCTTCTGCAGCAACTCGACCTTGCGGGGGTGCACTGTCAGGCCTTCGCCGATGACGTCGTGCTGATGTTCGACGGCAACACTGCGCTGGATATAGAGAGACAGGCCAATGCCGCTCTCGAGCATGTGAGGGCGTGGGGTGTCAAAAACCGGTTGAAGTTTGCGCCGCATAAGACCAGCGCTATGCTGGTCACGCGCAAACTTAGGTATGACACTCCGCGGCTTACCATGGGCGGGATAGACATTGGCATGTCTCGGCAGATCAAACTGCTGGGGTTGACGATTGACGCGGGTCTGACGTTCAACGCGCACGTGGCTACTGTCTGTAAAAGGGCAGTGGCCATATACGGGCGCCTTGCGCGTACGGCCCGCGTCAGTTGGGGTCTCAACCCTGAAGTAGTGAAGATCATATATTCAGCCGTAGTGGAACCTACGATATTGTACGCTGCCGCCGCATGGGCTCCAGCGGTCAATAAGCTGGGTATCCAGAAACAGCTCAACAGCGTACAGCGGGGCTTCGCGCAGAAGATCTGCAGAGCCTACCGCACGGTCTCCCTGAACTCCGCACTGCTGCTGGCCGGGGTGCTGCCTCTTGACCTCAGAGTGCGCGAGGTCGCCTCTTTGTACGAGGCCAAGAGGGGGCTACCCCATCCGCTGCTCGGGGACAGGGAGATCGAGCGGATGGCCTCGAAGATCGAGGCCCCGCATCCCGCGGAGCTAGATAGCTTGGAGTTCGGCAGCCTGGTGGACGAGGAACAATGCAGGGCACACTCCAACTTTGCCCTGCGAATGTTTACGGACGGCAGCAAGATTGAGGGCCGGGTTGGCGCCGCTGTATCCATATGGAACGGCGACGCCGAAACCAAGGCCCTCAAGCTTGCTTTGTCGTCCTACTGTACCGTCTACCAGGCGAAACTCCTGGCTATCTGCACGGCGGCCGAGTACGCTTTGAGCTGCGATGGACCCAGTATTGGCATCTTCAGCGACTCCATGGCGGCGCTCCAGGCGGTGGCGAACGTCGAGTCCCCCCATCCCCTGGCGGTGCAAACACGGGACGCTCTTAAACTGTGCAAAAGCCAGGGTAAGAGCGTCTCGCTGTTCTGGATCAAAGCACACGCGGGGTTGGAGGGGAACGAACGTGCCGATGAACTCGCCAGGAGCGCCGCACTGGGGTTGCGGAGGCGGCCAGACTACGACCGCTGCCCTGTCTCATTCGTCAAAGGTATGATCCGTAAAGGGACCATTGACGAATGGGACAGGAGATACAAATCGGGAACAACAGCTTCGACGACGAAGCTGTTCTTCCCGAGTGCGGCGGAGGCGTACGGTATCGTGGGCAAAATGGTGCCGTCGAGCATCACCACGCAGGTCCTCTCGGGGCATGGTGGGTTCTCCGCGTACTTGCACAGGTTCAAGTGCGCGGATGACCCATCCTGCTTCTGCGAGCCCGGCGTGGACCAGACAGTGCAGCACATATTGTTTCGGTGTCCCGCATTCTCCAAACAGAGGTATGATTTGGAGCAGGAGTTGGGATTGCGGGTCACCGAAACAAAGGTCTCCGAAATAGTGATGGGGCAAAGTAGATCTAAATTCTTAAAATACTGCGTCGGTCTAGCCACGGCTGTCATAGATCGGAACAAGCAGAGCAGCTCCACCTAGGACTAATGTTGTATACCTCGGCTATACTCCGTATAGCCGATGGGATCGCGGTGGCTAGGTGGAGCTGTGAAGCTCGCTGGCGCCCGTGGCTGGACTGATGCAGTATGGGGAGGGAAGTTGGAAACATATTAAGATATTTCACCGGCGTTCTAAAACGGGCAAATCAAAAAATTATTTTGGAAATTAAACTGAAAGATGATGAATGTAAGAATGATTGTGGAATATGAAAGCGAGTGTGATGTATGAATGTGTTTATTTATATTGTACAGTGATTTTTATTTTAAAATGTGAACAAAACTTTTTATATTGTGCAAAAAGTGCCTTGCCCACGGCAGGGGTGTAAGTAAAAAAAAAAAAAAAAAAAAAAAAAAAATGTGCAGCCGGTCCCCAAAAAGAGAGACCGTTCTGACCCATCAAATTACCGCCCGATTGCCGTAACTTCAGTGTTATGCAAAGTCATGGAACGGATCCTTAACAATCAATTGATCCGTTACCTAGAAGATCCTGCGGGGATTATTATTATTAATACCAACGCTCTCTTTCAGACCAACTCTATTTCTAATATTATCATAGCGAAAACGGTCAACAAGCGTTACACCACTAATTTTGCGCAACGCTCGCATTTCGATTGCGTTTATCATACTATCATGCTCTCTCTGCCATACCCCGCTCTCGCTTCCATAAGTAAGAGTTGGGACCAGCACTGCATTGTGTATAGCGACTTGTGCCTTCTGGCTCAAGTTTTTACTGCCGAGAACGCTCCATTCTTACTATTCCCAACATTCATTCGTCTTTCTACATCTGCGGCGTACCATTCATCACTGTTGAAAGCGCGTCCAACATATACAATCTCATCCACTTATTCCAACACTTCATCATCAATCGTAATCCTTACATTGGTTCTGGCTTCTTCTCTAACAAAATACTAATATTAAGAACATTGTATACCTACATTTTATTGTACTTGGTTTTTGTTATTCTGAATTAAACAAAATAAATAAAATATAATCTACCCTAAAAGTCTACCCTAATAATATGCAAAAATGTATTTTGGATAATACCCCCCCACAACATAACACACAACACAACACGTGTGTGGGCAACAGGTGTTTACGACGTTACATCATATTTTTATCAAAATGTTTTTGTGGTAATGGGTAGAAATTAGAGATGCGCCGAGTACTCAGTTATTACTCGGTACTCGGCGAGTTTTATAGTACTCGTATTCGGCCGAGTAACTCGTTTTATATACCGAGTAACTCGTTTTATATACCGAGTGTAATATAGTGAAAGTTTTTTTGCCAGGTAAATAATAGATATAAAATAAGCAAGTAACGTTTATTAATTTGAATAATATTATGAAAAATTAACAATACAATACTAGAAAGAAACAGACAAAAACATTAATTAATATTGGTAATTTAACAAAGGTAAGTTATGATGAAGGAACACTAAGCACTCTGCTCTTTCTGGTAATAATCGGTTCCTTTTCTCCTCATAAACGTTACCGGTCTCCGAAAATAATCGCTCGCTATACACTGTACTTGCAGGTGCACATAAAAACACTCTTGCCATAGATTCCAAATTTGTATATCTGGTCTTATGGTTTGCCCACCACTCAAACGGACTCATGTCTTGTGCTAGAATAGATTCATCTAAATATCAGTCTAGTTCCAGGGCGATGGGACTTTTTGCGTCTTGATGCTGTGGTGTCTCTGTAGCAGCTAATTCTTCAAAGCGACTCCAAAAAGCAGCATGACTTTCTTCCAGAATATTTTAAGCGTTTTGTGAAGTTCTCAACCTGGAATTACTTTCAGTGTCACTGCTACCCGAACTTTCTGCGGAGTAGCTTCGTCGGATAGCTTTTAAAAATAGCATATTCCTTATCAGTTCATATTTGTCTAGAGCGAAAAATTTCAAATCTGGGGTCAAGCAATGTAGCCAAAGCGTAATATTTATCATCTTCTAATCCTCGAAAGCGGTTTTGGATTTCATTTTGAAGCTTGTCTATCATATCTGTTACGTTCGGACAGATATTAGGTAAGGACTTCAGGCTTTGATAAATATTTTAAAAGAGTATTAGTGTACGGAATAACTTCTGAAATTGATGAGTATGATGAGCTTATTATTTTAGTGATTTCTTCGAATGGTTTAAGTAATGTTATTCACTCTTTAATAATTTGCCATTCACGTTCCGTTAACTGTTGGAGATTTGCTGTGCTCGAATTATCAGAAATATAAAGCGAAATTGCCCTCTTTCGCACATGTAATAGGTGCTGTTCCATCTTGTAGTCTTATAGTAACGTGAGAGCGGGGTGAGAGCAGCAAGGTATGGCTAGCTCGCCGGTGACAGAAGGCGGCGAGGGGGTGAGAGCGGCGAGGTACGGCTCGCTCGCCGGTTGTACTCTGCGATCATGTATAAACGCGTTTTCGCGCCTAAACCTATTTAAATTGTACCGAGTAAATCGGCCGAGTACTCGGTTCGGTAAAGACAAAACCGAGTACACTCGGTACTCGGTTACTCGGTAAACTTTGTACTCGGCGCATCTCTAGTAGAAATCTTGTGCAAGAGTAGTTAATGTAATACATATGTACGTCATTCATAGCGTGTTATTTTTCAAGCTACCTTATTGAAAGTTATTTCTCTTATTATTGCGTTAGCACCTTTTTTATGTAACAAAAATAGGAGGTATATTAATATAGCAAAGATACGCTATAAATAATAATATAGCAGTGATAGCCCAGTGGATAATGAGCCAGTCGGTTAGCGGTCTAGCGGTCCCTGTTTCAAATCCAGGCATGGGCACGTACCGCTAAAATTGTGTTTTCAGATTTATGTACACATTTGTACGTCCGTGCGGTGACGGAGAAAGAATATTAAAAATCACCGCCCCCTCTCTTCCACTGGGTGTCGTAAGAGGCGACTATGGGATTTCCTGACGTTCCAGCATCTCAGCCGGTATTAGGGTAAATACCCGCCTGGTTGGCTACCACCGTACACAAGGCGAAGCACCCGTGAAGTGGCGTACCTATGAGTACGTCGCGTTTCGGGATCAGCTGGTGTATAACCAGTGCTCGGGGGATTGTTGACGCGATATTGCGGGAACAGTGGTGGATTCTGTCTATCCATTGTCAGAAGGACTGAGCTGACCCGTCGGCTAGGGAGACCCGTTGAAACGGTTGTTCCGCTGGCCGCTCGCGGTATAGTACAGGGGCCCAATCAAGACTAACCACCTTGAGATGCTGCCCTTTCATACCGCGCAGGTCTGACGGCAGTCGCTCCATCTCAAAGCATGTCTTTGCCAAATCCTTTGGTAGCGAAACCTGCCAATCCTAATGGACTAGAAAACGAGATAATCTTACTCGTAGAAAAGAGAATAAGGAAAAATATTGATATATACTTCTATGGCGATGTGAATTAAAAACAACATCTCATTACTAGGGTAAATATAGCTAAAGTAAGCGGAATACTCCGCGAATTCATTCAAAACAAAGAAACAGAATTCCATGTTTTCATTAATAGAAGTGAAAGGCTGTGATATTGAAAACAAATCATTCGTCAGTATAATATTCAAGTAGTGTACATTCATTTTTATTTCGAAATACTTAGCACTATCACAACAAATCCTAAGAAGATGTTTTGTTAGCAGCAGAGGTGGCATCGCGTAACTGATTTATATTACTAAAAAAATGTTTTATTTTAGGAGATGTTTGAGGGAATATGTGATCAAGTGAAGCTTCTTTTCATTTAGAAATACCTCCACACCGGCAACCAAGGGTAATGGGGATTGAAAGTACAGGAGTCAATATTAAGTAAAAATTCAATTTTTTAGATTGAAATGTGGTAACATGACAGGTGTTAAGAAGTTCATTTGCAGGATTCGCACAGTTGCAGCGTAGTTGCAGTGCCGTTGCAGTGCAGGAAATTTTAATAAAATACACGTATTGGCACTGCACTTCTCCTACAAGACTCGAATGACAAGCGTAAACATGCAGCTGCAGGATTTTAGTAGAATTGACCTACTGTACTCATTTTGCATTAAAAGTGCTTGTATGCAACATTATATAAAGAAAAGAAAACTGGTTTGTGATTAACATATTCTTCTTATCTTCCTGACATACTTCTCTAAGCAAAAGTAAAATGAAAAAAAGAAGTAAAATGTACAATATTGACTTACACTATACATATAATAAATAAATAATAATAATAAATGTTGTCGGACAAATTACACAGCGCCGTCTAGCCCAAAGTAAGCGAAGCTTGTGTTATGGCTACTAGACAACTGATAAACATACGTAAATACATTTTTTTTTTTTGTAAATACATACTTATTATACATAGAAAATACCCAGACCAAGACAAACAGACATGTTCATGCACACAAATGTTTGCCTTGTGTGAATGTGGTGTGGGAATCGAACCCACGAGCGTTGGTGTCAAAGTCGCGTCATTCACGAGTGAGCCACCGAGCTCGTCAACATATACCTAATTAATCTTATTTTAGATTTGAAAACACGAGTAACAGAACAGAATTTTGGTCACGTCTTGTATTCATATATTAGATAAAACCATAAAGTAGGCGGGCACGTTAATCTACGAGACGAGGAGGCAGGATGAGTCAGCATTTTCTACGATTCGACATTTTGCGATGAAAACAGAAATAACGACCTGTCATATCGAATGAAGTTGGAATCTATGAGCGGCATAGTATATAATGTATAATAATGAGTACACATGAGATAGCAAAGTGAAAAGTTTACAGACAAGGCTCCTTTCTAAATTATTTTTCTATTCTCTGAAAATTTCAATGTTTCTAGAATATACATTCTATCGAATTAGTAGTAAAAACGCTTAAACAATTTCCTACTTGTTCGTTTCGTGGACACTATTAAAATTTAGTAGTATATAAGTATGCCTAGAACTTCGCTGAACAAGTGTTGGGTGTACATTGTTTTAAATAAAAATGAATCTTGACAGTCGTAACACTTCCGTAAATGGAAAAGATAACTACGCACACATCATTAATTCAACATTAATAAACGTATAGCTTCTTTCCTTCTTCTTATTTGGAAAGTCAGTAATATTTTTTTTCGGCGGACAGTAAACAAAGGCAGAAACCTTGTAACAAAATGTATAATGTAATAAGCAATTATCTGACAGCAATTTAGTAGAATATATGAACTATCCCACTGGAACGGTCACTGTTCATTGACACTATGTACATATCTTGGGGGATAATGCGCTATATCACGCTTCATTCTAAGTGTCTAAAGTGTGATATAGTAATCATCACCTACATTAGAGCGTTAATCCCGGTCGCGTCCAAAGCTTCCCGACCTCAAGGGAGGATATGTGAATATTTGTTATTATTTCACGGTGAAGGGATGCAGATGAAGTTTATCACAGAACGAGAGTATGTTCTAGATTGACATTTATTTTTATTCCGCATTTACTTTTAATTACTTAGACCTTTTACTTAGATTTTAATTCCATGTACCATCAAATCGTTACAGTATGTTAAGAGAAATACAGACTCTTTTCTCTGAGACTTCCATGTGGTATTTGTGCAGGAGCCCCGTAAGTAAAGTAGATTCAATAACATTACCGTATGTGAAAGAAAATAGTTATATATTTTTTGTATATAAAAACAAACATCGTCTCCAAAACATCTGCTATGAAAAATTGCACACTAAACGGTACAAAACAACTGCTTTATTTCTTAAATGAACATAAATAAATACTATAGTGTCACATTAAAGGGAGAAACGGTTATCTCAAAGTACGAAATCTAGAGAGTAATTCACTACTGGAAGAAAGATGGACGATAACTTGTGTCTAAAATTGAATAAAAAGAAAATTTACTAAAGTATTTGATTAATTAGTTAAACGTACACTCGGCTAAACTTAGTCCAATTTGCCCCTAGTGCTCTACAGAGCAAAGCAGCACTTCAGTGCGGGGCAAAGACTTATATTGTGTAAGTCTCAAGTCAGACCGCACATGAAGTACAGTAGTCACCTTTGTGCGGCAGCATCTGGATACCAGGTAGGACCGTGTTCAGAGTTGACCTGTGAGAATTGTTAAACACGGTATTGAGCCCTACAGTTTAAGGAAAAATATTGCCTCTGTTTGTGCGTTCTATTGACTTTACAACGGGTTGTGTTCTGGAGAATTGCTTGATATGATGCCGACAGTTTGTTTTTACAACCGCACCACTCGCTGGTGGCGAGGAGTTCACCTTTATATACTGGAGCCGTAATGTTTGCGTACTGTGCGGTTCCAAAGAAGTTTTCTTCCGAGAACTCTAAAGTTGTGGAATGAACTTTCTGCCGAGGGTTTCCCGTGCAAGCATGGAGCTCTTCAAGAAAAAGTGAAAGTAGGCTTGAAGTACATACATATTCATTAAATCACGTACAATTGGTAGAGGAGAGTAACTAAATGTGGGCTAGTGCTTTAATATGGGCTAGTGACAATTCTCGAAAAACCAACAATCGAAAGACGTTACAAACGACGATCGTCTATCGCAATCATTCGCTCTAACATCGCACTCACTCTGTCTCGTCTGTCGTGCGCGAGCTGTCGCCAGTGTTCGCCATACTTGTGTTGCCGCTATCGAAAAATTTTCTGAGGTACGTATCAATGTGTTATTTAATTAATGAAATCTAGGTCTAAATACTGCAACTATATGTTTTATTGCAGAATATAAGTTTAATTTTATGATTTTCGGTCGATTTTTTGCTTGCTATATATGATTTGTAAGGTATACGATCAAGGTGATTTTGGTGGAGAATTTCGAATATGGGCTATGACTATTGTCCTATATTTAGGTATTAGTATTTAGGTGGTCGGTTATGTGGTTCTAAAGATACCTACTTATTTTTTTTTCAGAATGGCGCCATGACAATCAAAAGAACCAAGGAAAACTTAACTTAATAAGATAAACATTTATAATTGTTATTTTCGTACAAGATATTATAAGTTTCTATCTAGCCCATATTTGAGTACCTGTTCCATATTTAGCGTCTATTTTGCAATTTTGTTTAATGCTCAATTTAAAAATATATATAAAAATATTAAGACCATAAGATTGTTACTTAGCTCTTTAAAAATATATGTGTGATTATTTTTCCGTCAATAAATGGTTAATTTTTGAATAGTTTTTTATTTTTGAGACAAAAACAAAATAGTAGCCCATATTTGGTTCCTTTTAACAATGAGTACACGCTAGTGGTTCGCCGACGGATATTCATAGTTGATGGGAAAAGGACTTTACTAGGTCGATGCATGAATAACACCTCTGGTGTTGCAAATTTCCATAGGTTACGGTAACTGCTTACCATAAGGTAGGTCGTACACTTGTGTGCTATGTTAGTGGCATAAAAAAATAGTAACCGTATTACCGTAAGACGGAGTTCTGAAGTAAAAAAAAATGTAACCGAATTGATAACCTACTCCTTTTTTGAAGTCGGTAAATAAAGGCGTACTGTCGTAGCCGACTAACGATCAAGGTGGTATCAATGGAATTTTAGTATGTAACGAATACGATAGTGAAACTTTGCGGCCTGTAAATGAAATAGGTCTTCCGAACACTCCCAATCATACTCGTATATTTTGTAAATCATACAAAGGATGGTGATATCTTTTTCGGAAACAGATTTAAAAAAATACACGTAATTTTTTAGTTCACATGCGATATAAATATTTTTCTAGATTCTTAGATCTAATTTTAAGAGAGGTAGGGCGCATCAAAGCAGTCCGTCTTTTTTTTATACAACGTCGTGAGGTATACAAGCATACGGTCCATCTGATGTAAAACAATTACCGTAGCCTATTAACCTTTGTAACATATACCTCTGCTGCTTACATAGCAACTCCTCAGGAGCTTACTGGTGACCTCACTCACACGCAGGAACACAACAATCCTCGGAGTTGTTATTTGGCTGTGGTTTTCTGTCAGGTGGAGGTACTTCCCCAGACGGGCTGCTTTGATGCACCCTATCTCTCTTAAAGCTCCGTCTAGGGAAGTACCTCCACTTCACATAAAAGCGCAGCGAAGTAACAATTTCCTAGAGAGTTGTTGTATTCTAGCTGTGAGTGAGGTCACCAGTAAGCTCCTAAGGAGTAGCTTGCTAAAGTAGATTTAGATGGAATAGATTTTACTCAGAAACAAATCTACGTTTACCTATTACAATTTACGATCAGATGGCGCCACTTGCCATGTAAACATTGCGCTGCGTATTTTAACTCGTTTTAAAATATAAAACCTTGATAATTTTACATATCTATAAATCTGTTGACGAAGTTCATGAATTACCAGCAATATTGTTTGTTTACTCGTTGTAAACAAACAATGTTGTAATTAAATTAATTAACTAATTAGTTTGTGACGGTGAATAAAAAATAAAATAGCATTCAAAACCTTCTTAACGTATATAGTCCGCTCCATGTAATAGATAATTTTGTTAATAGTGTTTAATCGCATCGTGGCCAATAGATTATTACGTTGATTCCTATTGATGGTAGACCACGGTTCTAGTCTCCATCCTCCTCCTAACCATTCCTTATACTTCATGAAAGTTGATGAAAATGAAACACCAAATTTAATCACCAATAAGAATCAAAATTTGTTTTTTCGACAATAAGGCAGCATCAAAAAAAATACATTCCTCATCAAAATATTGCTGGTGTACTGAATATACAGGACACATTAAAAATAACACTGAATGACTTAACTAGTAAGGTAGGTGACATTCATATAGTTTGTTTATCTGAAACGTTTTTAAGTAATGGTACAGAATCGAACCTTACTTTGCAGAATTACAGTATTGCAGCACATTACTCCATACTAAAAGAGCGTAGAGGAGGGTTTTGCATATTGTTAAAAAGAGGTATCGAATTCTCGGAAGTATTCAATTTATTTAAATCAATAATGTATAGTTTTGAATGCTGTGCAATAGAAATTAAAGAATATATTTTAATAAGTGTGTCTATATACAGAATTCCTAATTTAAATGTTGACATATTCTTTGAACAATTGAATTTAATCTTATGTAAGTTAACCAGGAAGAAAGATAAAAATATCATACTTTGTGGAGATTGGAATATTGATGGTGTGTAAGGACAGCGACTTATGGCGCTCGGCTATGTCTTCTTACCTAGGCACCTATCGTGGAGATATACATACATACATAGATTGTTTCAGAAGTGTCAAAATATACTTTGTTATTACTGCTGTCAGTTTTAATTCCCACAGCAAATAATTAAGTTGATATTAAGGGTTCCAGTTATTATTTATAGGGTGATATAGAAAATACGGCCGGCTTAGTGACCCGTAATAATGTTATTTACGGTATCATAGCTTTTAATTATTAGGGGACTAAATGACAAAGGTGCTCATTATTATTTAGCACCAATTGCATTTGCTAATAAATAAATATAAATATTGTTTAGAGGGATTGCTGACATTTTTAATTATGACTAGTAAATGGCTTATCATCATATTTAGAACCAAAGACAATAGCAATTATTCGATTTGAATCGTAATGAATTGATGCTCCTAACATTACCCAGCTAAAAGTAGATTACCCTCGTCACTCGAAGTGATAATGTAATTCTTATTACGTACGGCATAAAAAGGGTATTTCTCTTGTTTTTATGTCAGATCTCAAACTGAACGTGCTATACAATAAAGTATATATTCTTTATACTACACCTGGTCGGAAAGTAGGTTGTTACTTGCGTAAGAATGGGTCAGAAAGTTCGTCTTTGTAGCCCTACAAATATGCGGGCGGCAAAACTGTATGAAAATCCATTGTTAACGTGCTAAGCGGGAAGAAAAAGTATATGAAATTCATTATTAACCTGTTGTTTTTATTTAAAATTTTGACAGTGTTAAAATTAAAAAAATGATGTTATTTTAATTCAACTACATAAAATAATAACCTACATTGTCTCAAACCAACATTAATCTCCCTAACAAAAGTATTAAATTAAATTTCAATAACTCTAGTAATTTTAATATAAACTTCCATTAATAGAGATTTTGTTTTATACTTTACTCGCAGGTGTAGTATAAAGCACTATGTATCACTCGGCGAGTAAGTGCGATTCCCAAATTGGGCGAATTCAGGCCTTCAAATAAAACTTCGCCCTCGTTGGTAATCGGTCACTTTCTCCCCTCGGTGAACAATGTACTATTATTAACACACACAAATAGTACATAATAATCATTGACAAATACAGTGCACAAAGGTGAGCTTGTCTCTTCAAGAGAATTCTTCCAGCCAACCCTCATGAATGTGGATCGAAACTGTACAAGGGCTATAACAAATATATGTGCCAACTAGCAAAATAAAAACAAATACAATAAAAAAAAAATATACATACGACATATAACCACACACACATATATATATATATATATAGCTACATATTATTTGTCGTTAGATGATATCATATTTAGATAGTGCGCCTTTAGTTTTCTCTTGAAACTAAATACAGAAGGACTCTCCCTTATCTCTAGTGGTATTGTAAATTTAAAGTATTGTTAATACTGCCACGAATTACCCGTGGGTGCAATTGAATCTAGAGAACAGTTGTAACAATTTTAATCAAATGCTGTATTTAGATAGTTAATAGATTCAGGCGTTACTTTGCGAAAGTCAAGTTTATATGCAATTTGATCTAACCTGCTTCCGCATTAATATTCGTAGATGAAGCACATAAAGTAGGTTAGATCAAATTGCATGTATTTAGATAGGTTTGACTTTTATGTTTGTTTATATAGGTGTATTTCCTTAAAAAATCGATTTTAGAAAAAATACTTAAAGAATGCCGAGTGAAGCTCTGTCATCATCATTATATCAGGCCGTAAAAGTCAACTAGTATTGTCTTAGGTTTTCGCGATTGTTACACATTGAATTAAACAATTTTTAATAAAAATAAAAATAAAATTTTCGGACACTGTTAGCGATTTTTGTGTGAATCGGAACATATATAATTAATCCATCCATGTCGGTAGATGTAATAATTGAATAACTAATGTAAGACAAATACCACCTTAGTCTTCCTGCGACCACGGACGCTGCAAAGCGTTCGAAACGTCAGGTTCAACAAAATAAATAAAATACGCGATACTTCCGTTAAAAATTGTTTAATTCAACGTATAAGTCAACTACTGGATACATACCACCCCTCTAGGTCGTCCATGTACTAGTAATAAATAGATTTAATGACGAACTCGGTGGCGTAGTGATTAGTAACTCTACTTTGGCCCCAATGTTCGTGGGTTCGATTCCTACACAGGACAAATATTTGTGTTTATGAACATCTCTTTTATCTTGGTCTGGGGTTTTTAAGAGAGGTAGGGTACACCAAAGCAGCCTGCTTGTTAGCAGCACCTGTGTGTTAGTGTGGTAGCATCGCGCGAGTGATGGTTAATGTAGAAGTATTGCAAGTCTTCATAGGCTTTTTTTATACCACCAAGGTGGTAAGCATACGGCCTGCCTGATGGTAAACAGTCAATTTAGCCTATGAACATTTGCAACACCTGTGGTGTAGCTCATGCGTTGCCGACCCTCTAAAAACCTCTTCACGCATTTCTTGAAAAATTCCATGCTGTCCCTTGAAAAAGCCTCGGCTGCACCTCATTCCACAGCTTGAGAGTTCTCGAAAAAAATATTCTCTGGAATCGCACAGTACGCGACTATTGTGGTTCCAGCGTGTGAGGGTGAACTCCCCGCCGTCGGTGAGTGGAGCGGTTATAAAAAGTAGCTATCGGCATCATATCGAACAATTCTTCACAACACAACCCGTTGTACAATCGGTAGAACACACAAAGGGAGGCAAAATCTCTCCTTAAACTTCTATAACTTCACGCTATTATCCGCTTATTTTAACACCGACGCTCTCTTTCAGACTAATTCTGTTTCTAACATCATCATTGCGAATACGGTCTACAAGCGTTACGCTACAAATTTTGTGCAAAGCTTGCATTTCGACCGCGTTAATACTATTTTCATGCTCATTCTACCATACCCAGCTTTTGCTTCCATAAGTAAGCGTTGGGACCAGCACTGCATTGTGTATAGCGAGCTGTGCCTTCTGGCTCAAGGTTTTACTATCAAGAAGTTTTCCTAACGCTCCATTCACACTATTCTAAGCACTCACTCGTCTTTCCACATCTCTCATCCACTTGTTCCAACACGTCATCATCAACCGTAATCCTTACATTGTTTATGGTTTCTTCTCTTTCAAATACCGTTATCTTTGTTTTCTTCGCATTCAATAGTAAGCCTTTCTCCACACATTCGTCTTTCATCATTGTGACCAGTGTTTGCAGTTCAGCAGTTCTTTAAACTTAAGGGTTCAATACCGTGTGTAAGCTTAGGATTGACGATAATTCTCACAGCTCGTCTCTAAATCGAATCACATGGTCCAAGCTGGTATCAAGGTGCTCCCGCTCAAAAGTGACTGCAGTACTCCAATTGCGGTCACACGTTACATCACCTTGGAGAGAAGGGATGTTATAGGAATAGGCCTGTAATTCGATGGGTCTGATCTATCGCCTATTTGGACACCGGGTGCACATTAGCGGTTTACCATGAAGACGGGACTTGCCCAGTGGAGTAGCAAATCACGAAAAGGCGTTTTAGTATAGAACACAACACAGGAGCGCTCAGCTTCAGCACCACTGCCAGTATACCATTCCATTTATGAATGTCGAGAGAGGCTACGATAACCGCCTTATATCGGGTGGGCCGTATACCTGTTTGCCTTCCAAGGTCGTATAAAAAAGATGAATTATTTAAGGTACTTTACATATAATTTAGTCGTACAAGGAATCAGATTTGAAACAACATGATTCAGAATGACAGAACCATTAACGTACAAGTAACTACAAGTGATGCTTTACTGCTAGTACTGCACGCTTTCGTAGGCTATGACAGAGAGTAAAGTGAATAGAGCCTTTTGCTCTATTCACTTTACTAAAGGAAAGGAAAAATGAGCGTCCTAGCGTACTTTCCTTGCCAACCACTTTGAGGTGCGAGTACAAGTTCTACTTTTTGATATGACATTGGCGACCTGTAAGCGAAACGCTTATAGTACATATAAGCGTTAATAGGCTATCATAGGCAAGCCGTAGGCGTATTTGCCACCTACAGTGTAAGAAATGGAGCTCAGTTTCAAAAATAGAAAAAAAAACGAATGTATTAACCATTTGTATAATTGCCTCTGACGTTCATTATATTCATTTTATGCGTATGTATAGTAAGGGTAGTTAATGAAGACATACAACTGAAAGCAGGAGACGGTAGCAATTAGCTTGATACACCGCATTGTACTCTCTCTGTATGCCGGAACTATCAATAGTGTACACTGTGACTTACATATTTGGATAAGTTAACCCTTCAGAATAAGGAAAACGTGTTCTATTCAGCGATCTGTACCTTAAAAGATCTTTATAAACCTCTATAGGATAGTAATACTTAATGTATTGCAAGCGTTCATAGGCTACGGCTAAATTATTCTAACTACTACCGGTTTGAAATGGCAGATTTCAGGGTAATAAGTATCCAGTAAAATAAAATACGTAAAATAAATTACGCATACCGATAAAGGGTCTAGGTATATATGTATTTTTGTTTTTTCTCTATTGCAAAACTGCAAACTAATATAGTTAGTAGTTTCAGCCGTTATTATGCTAAAGTCAAATACACACAATTTGATCTAACCTGTTTTGTGTGCTTCCGCTACCAAATAATTCATGCGAATTAGCGCCGGCCGGCACACACAACTACCGTTAGTAGAAGCATCATGGCGTCGCTACCATGACTTCTCTGGTTGACTCCGCGTCGGCTGCTGCGGTCGTCCCCGCGATTTGGATGGAGCGTTAGTCGCATGCATCCGCCACCGTTGTTGCTATACCTGCCCTGGTCGTCCCTGAAACACGTCTCTCCACGAGGCATCCTTGGGCGCGCCTGAGGGGGAACTATTTGGTCGCGGACACCAAGTAGTTTAGATCAAATTGCATGAGAACTAATACTTACAACTGTCAGACTCATGACTATGCATATACTGCGCAATCCATAGAGTTTCATCCATAGAATTTAGTTTGAACAGCTTAACAGCAAGAGTGTATAGACAAATTGTGGAGATGACGGTGAAAACAAAAGGGATGCTTTTGAAAACACACGTTGGATTAAGAAATGAAAGAGAATTTCAGTGTTTTTGCGAAATTGTGGATCTTGAAAACCACTTGACAGGATTGTACGAAGGGATCTTCAGGAGATTTTGTCCAATTATGGAATTGTCCTCATAAATAGTCTACCTTTCTCTGTGCAGTGTTCTCCATATTTGCCTCATATTTACGTCTATAGAGTACTGTGCAGTTAACCAAAACAGAAAAGCTCAAAAAAATACATAAAAATTTTGCTCTTATGTTAAAGTATGATAGCTCATTTTTACGAGTGAGTATCGTAAAAACGAATATTCCTTAATAACCGACTCTTTACGTGGGTGATAAACTTTAATAAAACATGAGTACTTACATAGTCATAGTAGCAAATCTTATTTTGTTTGATATATGTTACCACTACCCACTATGTGCCATTTTATGATGTTTTATCAACACCCAAAGCTGAATTTCCTCTAAGACACACTAGTAAAGGATTCATAGGTTCGTATGAACTTTACCGGGACAATGTTTGGCCCTTCAGGAGGTCCCATCGGGAGACAAATAAGGCATATGATCCACCTTATGTTACGTGGGTTAACGTAACCTATAAACGCTTGCAATACAAGCATTACTACCCCCGCAACACGGCACCTCCTCAAAAGCTTACCAGTAGTCTCACTCACTCCTTTTGGTAAATTTTCATTTGACTGCGGTCTGTGAGATTGACGTACTCGTCCAGACGGGCTGATCGTGATGTGCCCTATTAATTACTTACATTTGTTCTGAAAATGTCTAAGAAAGAAGATAACCTCAGCAACATAATATAATATGAAGACTTGTTATTATAACATAAGTTTGTTAATTTTTTTGGGAGTTTTAAAACCCTTAACGGAATTAAGGGATCATGAAAAATGACATTAAATGCTGAATAATAGGTATGAACACTTTTTTTATACTACGTCGGGAGTCATACAAGTATACGGCCCACCTGATGTAAAGTAGTTACCGTAGCCTATTAACACATGTAATATATCAAGTATCACTCGCGCGTTATCCTCTGCTGCTTACACAGCAACTCCTTAGGTGCTTACTGGTGACCTCACTCACACACAGGAACACAACAATCCTCTAGGGAGTTGTTATTTGGCTGCCGTTTTCTGTAAGGTGGAGGTATTTCCTCAGACGGGCTGCTTTGATGCGCCCTACATCTCTTAAATCATCCAGACCAAGACAAACAGACATGTTCATGCACACAAATGTTTGCCTTGTGTGGAAATCGAGCCCACGAGCGTTGGTGTCAAAGCCGCGTCATACACGACTGAGCCCCCGATCTCGTCAAAAAATATTATATAACATATGTAAAACTCAACATATTATACTTTAACATAGTTGAGTAATTTTTTTATGTACCTTTGGCATCTGCTCCGTGCAAAAAGGCCGCGCTTTCAAGTTAGCAAGCACCCACGTATTCTAAGAAATTCTTTTACTAATATGTAGCAACATTATCCCTAAGTGCTTAAAGGCTATTTGTGATACTTAGTACCAGTATTCGTGTCTAAAACTTAAGAAACCAGGTTTTCACACTGGCAAAGTCGTGGACGACATCTCGTCATAATATATAACAAAAAAACATACACATGACAGACTATGTTATTACGTTAACCAGACCTAGCTCTACCAGCATGTTTAAATAAAATTTTTAGGTAGTTACATCTACCTTTATACTGTTATGTGTAGTTTTGCTACCAGCAATCTTAATCAATATTTCGTGACCGTACTAGACAAAACATTTCAGTACATACGTGACTATACTCCGTTATTTGGTTGACCGCATAAAGTAATAAACACCTTTATGAAGACCCTACTTAAGATTTTATATGGTATGTGACTTGGCTTAATCAAAATCTATAAATAGTGAATACCTTCTAGACAGGTTGCGTTATTATTGAAACACTTAGAGAATAGGATGTTAAATGTATATATAGTGTAAATAAAAATACGAAATCTGAGGATAATTGTGTTGTGATAAAAGTGATTCATGGTTTTTGCAAATTGTCTAGTAAGTAGTATATGTTCCTATTGAAGTAGAAATTGTTGGAGTCTGAGAAAAAAAGAGAGAAGTTTGAGAAAATTGGGTAGCGCATTTCAGAGATGTATCTTAAGTCAATCATACATGAATCAATACAATAGAAATCTATCTATTTATAACTTCACGCCAAATCTCTTGTGGGGTAGGCAGAGAGAATCAAGAGTCAGATGACTCGGCCCTTACACACCTTACTCGCTTCTTAAACTCTCATAGGTCTTCTCATGCTTGCTCCTGACATCACCTACTGATAAAGCATGATCAATTTGGTCATGGTAGATAAGTTGGCCTTAAGAGCAGTGATTGCGCAGTGGATAAGGAACCGGCCTATTTACTATTTGGTCTCCGGTTCAAATCCTGGCACCTATCACTATCACTATCACCTGGCATGTATCACTAAATTCATGTTTTCAGATTTATGTACATATTTATCACTTGCTCGAGGGTGAAGAAAAACATCGTGAAACCACACGTCCAAGAGATTATATTTCGAAAGACGTCTGACCTACATAAGAAAGATCTGGTTGTCCCTTTGGGTTGTGCAGGTCTGACGGCAGTCGCTCTATTTAAAAATCACTGTCTTCGCTAAATCCTTAGGCTTACGTAGCGGCCCCTGCTAATCTTAACGGATGAGGAAACGGGGTAAACCGAAGAAGAAGAGGTAAGTCTTGGTCTTCCTGGGCTCCTACATCCATCTACTTTCGTAAGGGTATTTCTTTATAGATATTATGTAAGGCGAAATATATAGATTCATGTAAAAATCACGTCCATAAGTGGATGGTTACATAGTTACGTCAGACTCCTGCTCCAGACAGCGAGTTCCCAACGACTACTCTGAATTGATTATCGAACCCTGCCAGTGTTCCACCTCGCGTCTTGTGTTGGGGTTTCATGTACGATTTTGGTATTACTTCTGCAGCCCCTATGGTGGAAGCCTTCTTGGTTATGTCCATTTGTTATCTTCCGCTAAGACGTCTCAAATTGTTCAGCAATAAATACATTATTTTGCTTATAACTATTTATAAGTTACGCAAATCCTACATGTACTATATGTGTGTACCATATACTGTATATACCTAAACAGTAGTAGGTAGTACGCACGGGCCGTCGCGTCGCCCGCGGTCTTTGTAAAAATAAGTATGCCCCGTTAAAAAGTAAGTAATTATTCCATATTTCGTTTACTATATTATTGAAAAGCATAATATTGAAGATTAATTAGAAGATTTAAAATATTAAAACCGTATAAGCAAATTGTTATCTCCTGGTGTCGTCAGTTATCGAAAATCGAAATCTATGTAATATTTTGTATTGATACGTATTAGCTTTATTTAAATTTATTCTATAGTTTTTGTTACTAAGTTCATTGTTATTATAAAATATCGAGCAATCCCGATGATCCTGATGGTACGAGAGATAAAACGCTGGTTTTTGGCCGTGGCAACTTATCAGCGCGCTCGCCGCCCGCAACTATAAGTAATGTCAAAAGACCGCTAGGTGATATATCACTCAATAATTTGTCCAAATACAGCGTTTGTCTAGCTTTGAAAATATGGGCAATTTAAATCGTAATAGCTCGCTTGAAGTTGTGAATTCGAACATTGACAATATCGAGTTCATCCGCCAATCGTCATAATGTTTGTCAAAAATTAATAAAATTATTAACGGGCTGACCTCTCGCAATGGTGCTCTCATAGATCGTCAATAATGGATATGACTCAGCGGGTTACTTCGGTAGTGTCAATGATGGCTATGAAGTCAGCAACAAAGGAAACGAAGCTTGTCGTAACAGAACGCGATTTGCTAGCACTCAAATTAGAAGCAAAAAATAACCCTGTAACACCCGTGACTATAAATGGTCAATTATACTCAGATAAATTGAAACTACGTCTGCTCAAGCAAATTAAACCCGTTCAAACTCACGAATCTTAGAGCCTTGCATTGTGGAATATCCCACAGAGACACGATCCGCGGAATTTAAAACGTTCGAAGCGACGATAGAAGCTCTCATGAAAGCCATTATGCCATCCGATGATGGTTTTCAAATTGTAAAACTATCAAATCGGGTGTCGAGTGATGCTCAAATTCGGATTTCCGGATTCGGTTACAATCGGTAGAAGGCATTAAATCGGCTGGAATTAAAGTCGAAAAGCCTAAAGCACGCCGACTATATATAAAAGACAATCCTGATAAAATGGACGACACAAAGGTTTAGTCAGCGTTATATGATCAAAATATAAAAGTCGAAATTAACATTACATTGTCAGAGTACTTGAAAGATGTAAAAATAGTGCGTCGTCGTCCTGTAGCCTACGGTAGAAAATGAATGGGTATTGAACTTTCCCCAGAAATACGCAAGCCCCTTATTTTAACAAAAGAAAAAAATATGGACTTTGTCACATATCACACAATATTTTAAATAGCACATATGGATAACGTCGTGATTGCTCAATTAAATCATCACAACGAAAAGAACAACATCAGAGTTAGATAAGCTCGTTGCGGACTATAAGCTCTAAAGCTCGATCTAGTTTTAGTTCAGGAGCAATTCCAACGAGTCCAACTAACTAGTAAACTCCTACAGCTCAGTAACAGGTCACGCGCGGGTATTTATGTTCCAAAATGCGGTTTAACTATAACAGCGATAAATAACTCAATGTGCACGTACTGTGCGGTAGCTGAAGTAAAATGCCCCTTTTAAAGAGTGTTCGTATTGAGTTGTTATTTTCAATATTCAGACCCAGTAGCTCCTCATTTACACCATCTGCGTAGAGTTTTATATGCGCTTTCTGGTCATAAAGTAGTTATAGGAGCTGACATAAATGCATCATCGCCATTATGGTACGGTAAGCTAAGAGCAACCGATGCTGACAGACGCTCTGCTGTTGAAGAGTTCATTGTTGAAATGAATCTTCTTTTTCACAATACCCCAGAAGCACCACCTACTGTTAGCAGCCTAATGTTCTATTGACATCACACTTTCTAGTGTTGACGTCGGAATACAAAACAGGCGCGTTTTACCTGAGGCTTCTTGCAATGATCACCGTCTGATCGTTCGTAACTTCTCCCCGGTTATTGACCACTTCACCAACAAAATCTAAAGGTAATTTCCTAAAACGAATAGTAGAAATATTAAATTGTGAGGGACCGTGGTCTCCCCTGTATCACGAATCAATGCCTGATCAATGCGTCTAGTTGCCTTAACTAGACGCATTGATCAGGCCTTTGTTTCACCTCCAATGTCAACTGTGGTGTCAATGGACGATTTTCTACATGTTGGTAAAACATTACCAACAAATAAAGATTCTGGTGATGATAAAATCTCAAAGAAAATGATCAAGGAAGCTTGTGAAGTAGCTGCTAAACCTATTTTAAAGGTATTAAACTGGTGTATTGTAGAAGGTAACATTCTCTCAATTTCATAAAAATTTCATGAAAATCAATATGGCTTTACCATCGCAAGTCTACTGTTGATGCCGCACTCGCGGTGCATAAAATTGTTGAACTCTCGGATAGTAAATACGATGTAGGTATTTTCTTAGACATTTCAGGTACCTTTGATAATGACATATAATGCTTTGTGTCCAATGTTGTTGCTGAAACTAAAGGCGAGAGGTTATATATACGATAGCAACATATACTCCCTTATTCGATCGTACTTTTTCAATGGTACAACTAAATTAAAACTTGGCCATTATGCTGCTTCGACGGTGCTTACGTGGGGCTGTCCTCAGGGTTCGGTGTTGAGGCCGTATCTTTGAAATAGCAGTTTTGATGACTTTCTTAGCCTACTCTTACCGGAAGTGTGCTCGTTAATTGGTTACACCGATGACCTCTTAGTAATAAAAGCTAATTCCAGATCAAGTATAGAAAAACTAGCCAGTATTTGCCTTGGTCTGACTTCAGACTGGGGCTATCGTAACCGTCTCGATTTTGCACCCCACAAAACATATCAGCTCTTAAAATAAGGGAAATTTACAGGTTCCGCCGCGATTACACTTCAATGGAGTATCAGTTGCAAATAAAAACTTGGTTTGTTACTTGGGATAACCATAAGACAAAGGTTTTACTCGTAATTACACTGAACACATGAAGCAGGTTCGAGAAAAAGCAAAAAATAACTTTTATACATTAACTCGAATTTCCCCCTCGATGTGGCGCTTAACTTTTAAAATGTTGAAAATGATTTACACAGTCACATATTTAGGACAAACGGTTCACCTGCATGGGCTTATAGGGCTACCATAGGTGCTGCGCGTCGTAAGTTACTGCAAAGGCAGCGTCTCGCTTTAATATTTTTATGTAAATCGTATAGAACTGTGAGCACCGAGGCACTACCAGTGCTGGCAGGCGTGTTACCAGTTGACTTAGAAATACAACGACGCACTTCAATGTACTACACCTCTAAAAACATGCAACCTGACTTTCTAAAATACCGCGATCATGATAAAATACTTAGATTGTTCAAACTATGGGGTACTTGAAACTTTGCTATCTGAATGGCAAGAGAGATGGGAAACTTCTACTATCTGTAGTAGTTAATTTTAAAGTTAATAGTTGTATCTCTTCTTCAATCAGTGCGAGACAGATTAGTTATTATAATAATAATCTTTTTTTTAATTTAAATATTAAATTTCAATGTGTCCGTGGTGTAATGTGAACCATTCATTGTTTAAAAGGTACAGTGATTTGTTCAGAGTCGTCAAATAACGGTTCATTTTATGTTGCCTCCATATTACGCGTCTTTCTGGGGGTACAGCATCAGTTTATATACTTAACATACTTAACTCAAATGAATCGTATACGCTTAAGAAGGTCAGACATGATTTTTATTGAACACCAAAACTGGAGCACGGGCAACTGGTTTGATTATTGATGGAACGAGATTGCTTCATTCATATGTCCCGAGTGTTCCCATATAACCATAGGAAGAGTTTATTATCTTATCAGGCAGACCAGGTTTGTTTTCCACCATATCTGTATAAGAGCACACTGTCTTTCGGAAAATTGTGAAACTTCCTTTGTTTGAAGTGTATGTGATGTTTTTAAATCACATTACATGTCAAATGCAAAGAGTTTCAATGCCGCTACAAATCAGCAACATACTCGTAACAAATATAGTTTCGTTACCTAGTTTACATTATTGTATATTTATAATAATTAAGACAGTGTTCAATAATAAGTCGACACAATACGTCGTCTGCATTTTACTAACCTTTAATTCAATTACTCGTACATATCGACGGGACACTCACTTGACATATTTATATATGCATATATTTATAGATTTAAAATTGTATTGCATAGTTTCAGATTTGCATATACATACCCTTAAATTTTTGGCAAAAACTGTAAGGGTATGTTGATGCAACTCTATAACTATATGGTGGTGTATGCATGAATGTGTTTATAGCAAAACAATTAGTTCTATTTTTGTTTATTAGTAACTAAAGACACATGGTGAATCAAAATAAAAGATATCTTAATTCAAGAAATGAGAATTTAAATGCATCACCAACTCCGTTATATGCAAAATGAATTATAAAATGAGCCCTGTATGTTTTGTGATTTTAATTGATTTGCATTTGTTACTAGTACAATAATTCGATCATCGATTCGTGTCTGCTTGTGATTGTAACAATCATACTGAGACTGAATAGTACAATAGGTTTTCAAATTAACGGTGTTTAAGAGAAAATGGGAAATTTTAAACCAAATACCGATGTCGTTGACCTTCAGGGGTTTGTTATTTCGTTGCAGTTTTTTTTGAGTTGGAGATACGAGTACTTTCCCAGTCGGCTTTGTTGCATCCTATTTCGCTTTCGTCTGAGCTTCATTTGTTAATTAGCAAGATACACCACGTACAAGTGAGGTTGGCATTGACTCTTGTTCAATTTTTTGTGAGTCCCCTTAACCTTAAATCAACCCATACTTATCTCATGGGACACGGGTCTCCCTTAATCTGAAGGAGTTTAAAGCGTGTTCCATCATCACGGCTGTTTATTTGGAGATTGGCTGAGGTCATTGGTTACAAGCCGCTAACGAAGCACACCGACTTAGCTAGAATATCACTGTGCCTTCGGCAGAGGAACTAGGAATAAATAAACCCATCCATGGGTATCAATGTTGCATGTCGAATTTGTGCTTTTGACTAAACATAAATGAATGCCCAATGATTCTATCGAGCTTCTCTGATCTTATCTTTGCTCCTTGAGGATTGCGATGACGAGAGAATACACACCGGCCATGAATGAAACTACTGCACTCGGTACCCGATATATTTATTCATAACTTCGAGATCGGTAAACAACAAACTAAGTAAATATATATAGGGTATCCAAACATCAATGTGTCGATATTACCATATAGCCTAAAATATATTAGAATAGCTCATTGTATGTATGTAGAGTGACTAATAGGACAGAACTCTTCTAATTATATCTCTGAAAATTGACATCATTACAATATGAATACCCAGCCTATTTTATAAGCAACAACACAGGGTATTAATAATACAAGTTTTTATCTTTAAAGAAAAATGAAAGACAAAAAAATATTTAAGAAGTGTTTTGCTGAAGTCGGTATTGAAATATAGATTATAAAGAACTGCATTGGAAAATAAATACGATTATGTTAGAAAGTCACCGATAAGTATCCTACGTTATGCAAAATGAAGATGAAAAAATATCTGAAACATCGGTCGAAAGTTGGGACCTTAATTTGTACAATCTTCTCACATTTCAGGCAAAATCGACTCTATTAAGTCCGATCCTTATCTTTCCGTTTTCGAAAAATAGTAGTTGTAGGAGTTGACATAAATACGATTGCTTCAGGCTTATTTTAGGCCCGTATATTCTATTCTACTCGCGGTTTGATAACCGAAAGCCACTTGGCTCTATGGCCTGTTATCAAAACGCAAGTAGAATAAAGGCAGTAGTAGATCAAATATAGGGATTGTCATAAGCGAGATCACTTGACGCATAGTTAAGTTATGTGAATTCTGTTCTTCTAGGGTTAAAAAAGCGATAATAGAACCTTTTTTATTCTAGGGACGAACTAGTAGAGATTCCAAACTTTCGGTCGATAACTATGAATGTAATTACATAATTATATATTTAAGCATTAACTGTGTATATTCAGGATGCACCAGTAAGTAGTTCATCAATACGTACTTCAATACTTTAGTATACATACAAGAAATACGATTTAACATAATCAACAACTTAGGTTAACATTTTTCAGATTTTGAATGCCTTCAAATCAAATATATTCTTGACCTTAAATCAAAATTTTTAACAAAGAAATTATACTATCGCATACGTTACATTATATTTTGATTATGAAATTGCGAAGAAATTATAAACAGTGATGGATTATCTCAGCGATGAATTTCCACCAAATCCCACATCATCATTAGAGAGTCCAGAATTAATCAAGATAATGGCTAACATTAACTTACATTTTTAGTCTTGTTCCTCTTACATTACTCTGACTTCGAATAGCTTAATCACTATTCCACGGAAGATTAACATTACGAGACTCTTTGGAACACGGCAAACATAGACAAAAGAAGGTCTAATTTATAATCTACATTTTAAATATAAAGAGTACTACCTCCCTATGGACAATTTTAATGCCATGACATCGTATTATTCGAGTTATTTACAACATACATAATTTATCCGAGTAACAATCTATGTAATTATAAATTAATATATAACAATTAGTGAGTACAATAAATCAATAATTAATTTTCAGTTAAAACGAGCAAGACAATTTAGTTCATATCACAGTACCGTAATTGTTACAAAGATAACATAGCAAATCATTGCAAATCAACTAAGTACCTAAATACTTATAAAAGTATACAGTAACTAAACCATAGGTACTTGAGTATTAATCAACTTAAATTAAATCGCATTCCTGAGTACTTCGTCCGAAGATAACATGCCGTCCTGGAACAAAACAAGGATGTTAAGAAAATATGCGAATAGTTCTCCTGTCACATTAATGAATTTAACCGGAAGATGATTTTGCATTACGCCCGCCCTGGAGCAACGCCAGTTAGAGACGATTACTACTATCCTAAACTGAATTCCGTCTTTTCGTATCAATAAACCCAATTCGCATTAGCTTGGGCGGTAGAGTCACGGAAAATTGGATTCGAATCGTTCTGAACTTAGGATATGGAGTTTCTAGTCCTACATGTATATAAGCATGTTTCTTTTATTATTTTAATTTTTATACGCATTATTTTTATGAAAGGGCGTAAAAGAATGCGTGTGCATTCTATTTATATCATGAATTCGCAACAAAAGGGTAAGTGTTACCTAAACTACTTCTGATTAGTAAATTTCTATATAATGTGGTACTCCTATATGCTTTTTTTTATACTACGTCGGGAGGTATACAAGCATACGGCCCACCTGATGTAAAGCGGGTACCGTAGCCTATTCACGCTAGCGATATATTAAGTATCACTCGCGCGATGTCTCCTCTGCTGCTTACACAGCAACTCCTTGGTAGCTTACGGGTGACCTCACTCACACGTAGGAACACAACAACCCTCTAGGGTGTTGTTATTTGGCTGCGGTTTTCTGTGAGGTGGAGGTACTTCCCCAGACGGACTGCTTTGGTGCGCCCTACCTCTCGTAAGCCTTCAGAACCCGTTATATACCTTTTCCCATACATTTCGCGGTCATATATGACCACACGGGTTTCGAAGGGTAACATCCAGATCAAGACAAACAGAATTGTTCATGCACACAAATGTTTGCCTTGTGTGGGAATCGAACCCACGAGCGTTGGTGTCAAAGTCGCGTCATTCACGACTGAGCCACCGAGCTCGTCTCGTCACTTCCTTCCTCCTTCTCTATGTACCATTTTCTCTTTAGGGAAAATTTGACATGTACGAGATATAAGATTAGCGCTATTATGATCACATCAGTTGCAATGCAATACAAATATATTAACCTTGTCACGTATTATGATATATGAAGCAGAAGTTAATATATCTTCATAGATTATGTATTACACGACATTAAATAACATTTAAATCTCAAAATTCCAGCTTGCAGCTCAACAGTTTCAACCAGTTTGCCACGCTTCACTTGTCAAACGGCAGTTCTGTCAAATAGTTAGGCCAAAGCTAGAACTTTCATGAGCGCACCAGATGAAATTTACAAAATTTAGAATAGTTGCAAACCAATTTTGGATTTGACAGTAAGTTTTACTCGTTGTAAAATTGAATTTAGGTATTCCTAAAAATAAATTGTATAATTCGTAAATATCCCCTTAAATTTGTATGGCCCAATATATAGTTTTTTAATAGAACATCGTGAAGGGTGTAGACATACGATCCACCCGATGTAAAGTCATAAAAGTAGCTTATAAACGTTTGCAATATAGAATCTACCGTTTTCACCTAACAAATTAAAGTAGAATTAGTTCTACATTCCTATTCAACTATCATCGACTGTAAATATAAATATCAAATACAAATAAACCATTTGATTTATTTTCAACGGAACGATTCATCTGCTATTTCACTGAATATATCTAGATGTGTAAGGTAAATAGTGATTATTTAGTTACCTGATTGAGATCAATAAACTTGCGTACCACCGACCGCGTGAAGTCCGGGTTGTTAAGCATTTCGTTCACAAACCAATCCAAGGGGATACTGTAAAAAAATACATTTATAAACATACAGTAATAGAATGTCGATTCTGGGCTATATTTCAACATCAGCCCGTACACATACCACTGCTGGGATACTTGTTTTCCTTCAACCGAAGTGGCAGAAGGTACAAAATTCCTAGGGACCACGATAAATAATTTTATGCAATTGGAAAATTGAGATAAACACTATAATAATATGTATCAAATTGGATAAGTTAGTTTATGGCTGAGAAGGATGAAACAAAAGCCAGCATTTATAGTTTTCTCTATGTATATGTATATGTGTTTTCTCTCTATCCATATAATGCATATATAATCAAATTTTTGTGGGGAAATATCGTAGTCCAAAGGCTTTTATTGTATAGAAAATTATATGAGATAACTATGTGATGCAGACAGTAAGCATTTATATAAAAAGCGCAATATTTTACCATTGTTTTAAATATACATATGTAAAATTTGCCTCTTAATACTCTAGGCATGGAGATAGTTAGCGGAACTGGCCGTAAAATCGCCTTTATATTCGACAAGCGATACTAACCTTGTTATGGTAAAAGATATGAGCTAATATATTAGAATAAATCTTTATTCGGACGTCTACTACAGTAGTGCTATTACCATATTAACTATTTTATGGATTCTTATCAAGATACATATTCTCTAAGTAAATATTACTTAGATAATCTTAATAGTGTATCATTAATGTATGAAATAATATTATGATGTTTCTTAATAAGATTTCATTAAAAAATAATGTTTCAATATACGTCTCGTAACATGATAATTAATATTTAAGATGTGTTTTATTATTTGTTGATAGTATTCATAATATAGATAAAATTGGCGAAAGTGCTGAAAAATGGCCTAATCAAAAGCACCCAAAACTGAGCATGTATGAAGAGGTTAATGAGTGTGGAAGAAGCGAGAGAGGGATGTTTGGATCGGTGTACCTGGCGTTCCATAGTCTCTGTCTACCCCAATGGGAAGCAAGCGTGATGATATGTATGTAACATTCACAATGCAAGTTGATACACAATTTTGCATGCTGTCAACAGTAGAGTATGTTGGAATAAAATTTTGTAAATATCTTATGTATTCTTGAAAATAAATAATTATTTGAAATTGATTGATTTAAAAGCCACCCGACGGTCACTGACTTCCACATTCAGAGTATTGGCCGACGTTACTTCGGTGACGTGTTTAATTAGATTAACACACGTGAGGATATCGACCTCCTCAAACCCCAAATATCTTCTATATATATATACAACGTCGGGAAGTGTACAAGCATACGGCCCACTTGATGTAAAGCAGTTACTGTAATCTATTAACGCTACTAATATATTAAGTATCATTCGCGTGATGCCTCCTCTACTGCTTACACAGCAACTTCTTAAGAGCTTACTGGTGACCTCACTCGCGCGCAGGAACTGCAGTTTTCTGTGAGGTGGAGGTACTTCCCAAGACGGGCTGCTTTGATACGCCCATACCTCTCTTATTACCAAATTGAATATTAAATGTCGCGTTGTTCATTTCGATAAAAGACAAATATTAACAGTTATTAACATGTCTTCTTAATGTATTTCTATGTATTATAAGTACCGATTTACAAACACTAGTATTTTTTAAAAAACGAGTGATATATGTATGGACCGAGTCATGTGACGCTAGGTCTCTATCTATCCCGCAAGGGATTTGGCGTGAAGTTATAGATAGATGGACAGAGTATTCCTTCACTTCCGACAACTACTGTCCTTCACTACAAACTAAAAATTGGATTAATTATCATAAAATCACAGTTGTGGTTGTGGTGTTATGAAACACACTTGGTGGATCTTAACTCGCACTCAACTCTTTTGGGTGGTCGGTACACCTAAGAGCTCATAAGATTGACGTTTAAGCTACTCTTAAGCTATAAACAGGTACATTTAAAAGACACCGAACGGTGATTTAAATAATTGATAGAGAAAGAGAGAAATTTTGTAAATCAAAACGATACGCACACTAGAACCAAAGTGATGTATGCATCTCCCGTAATTTGGCTCATATGACTTCGGTGGAGCTATGAGTTGGTAATTAGTTGGTTCTTTTGCCACGCGTAATGTACGCTAAATTCAAACTGCAACTGTAATGGCTCTAAACATTTATGTCTCTTTTACAAAGAAAATAATTCAGTGAACTAAAACAGAAACACTGTATACAAAAATATGAAAACTTTCGTCACAAATTGTCGTGTATAATCCCGGGTTAGGCTAATTCGGTAACGCCTTTTGTTGAAAAGCCATTTACTTTTATGCTCTGACCTGAAAAGTTATGAAATAGGGTAAAGGCGACAAGGAATTATGAATTATCATGACTCATATTTTCCTGATTTTCTTGTAACAAAGTTCCTTCATAAATTTATCTCTAGAAAAAAAAAGAAGAAAATTTTAAGAATGTTTTTGTCTTATGGTAACCTTAGATTTATGTGATGTCTTTTTGTTATCTAGCAATCATTTCAATAAATTGTGACAACTATATTTTTTCTGGAAATAAATGACGATAGTCACTGAAGAGAGAAAATAGCAGTATGTCACTCTACAAGACTGCGAACGCTATATGTCGCGCTACGCAGATTTTAAAACATGTCCAGTGGCAGTTCATCTGGTTATTTCAAATCATTTCAGTAAATTGTGACACCAAAACAGTTTTTCTGAAATTAATGAACGGTAGTGACTGTAGATAGAAAATAACAGTACGTCACTCTACAAGATCGCAAACAGTATGTGTCGCGTTACTCAGATTTTAAAACATACTCAGTCGCAATTCATTTTGTTATTTTAAATAATTTCAATAAATTGTGGCACAAAATATTTTTTGTGAAACAAATGAACGATAGTCATTGTACATATAAAATATTAGTATGTCGCTCGACATGATCGTGAACAGTATGTGCCGCGCTACGCAGATTTTAAAACATGCCCAGTCGCTATTCATTTTGTTATTTTAAATGAATTCATTAAATATTGACTGAAACATTTTTTCTAAAATAAATTAACGGTAGTCACTGTAGATAGAAAATGGCAGTCAATCTAGAAGGTTGTGAACACTGTGTGACGCGCTACGCAGAATTTAACACACACTCAAACTGCAATTCATTTATTACAAAGTAGTATAGATCCAATTGCCTACGAAGTAATTGACCGAGCAAGGTATCAAATTCTCTCATTAAAACTAAAACCCTACGATATTGTTAGGCCTGATATTGCCATTTAAGATGTATTTTATACAAATAGACATATATACGGCTCAAGTTTAATGAAAAGAGGACCTGAGGGAACTCTATTTGCATTAGGATTAGCAAAGTCAATCGTACTCAGTAGAGTGACAAAACTCATTTGTATCTTAAAAAATATTGTCGGGTTTTCCTCACTATTTTTCCCATTGAAGTACTCTGTCTATTAAAGAGCTAATCTATACTTAGAATACATTGAAAGTTTTGCACGCATGGGTGTTCATAACTGTTAATAATTCATTTATTAAAAACATAGTCGTTCGTAATTGCTTTTTTTTGTTTGTCAATTGATTTTTATCATTCTTTAAAGTTCGTCGTCCGAAGTGAAAATGGCATTATCGAGAAAATATTTCAGAGCAACGACTTCTTACGACTATAAAAGTGTTTTTTCTCTGCAAGATCTCTATTCTTCTTCAAAATGCTTGAGGGAAAAGTTTGAGTACCTTAAGACACTAGAGCGCGTAATCTGAGGACAATGGACATTCCAACTCTGTTTAGGACATTGCCATAGACACAGAAAGAGGATTTATTATTTTTAAGCAGAAATAAGATATATGAAAATACGTTTGCACAATTATATATGAAAATAAGTGTCAATGCTAAATAGTGTACTGAAAGAAGTATAAAGGAGATAATCGAGAATCCCCATCTCTGCAAACTAAAGTAATTGTATCTGAAACCATGGCATTGGTAACCCAACCTGCACATAGTCCGACTTCGAGCCCTGTCATTTATTGATTTTCTTAATCAATTAAAAAAATTGAGGAAATTTTTTACGACAATTTATACGAAATCAGATGAGGCGTGGAATCGTGGAATAATGCTTTTTTATACAACTTCGGGAGGCATACAAGCGTACGCTCCACCTGATGTACAGCAGTTATCGTAGCGTATTAACGCTTGTAATATATTGAGTATCACTCGCACGATGCCTCCTCTGCTGCCTACACTACAACTCCTTAGGAGCATACGGCCCACCTGATGTAAAGCGGGTAGCCGTAGCCTGTTAACGCTGCTGCTTACACAGTCACTCCTTGGGAACTTACTGGTGACCTAAGTCACAAACAGGAATACAAGAACCCTCTAGGGAGTTATTATTTGCCTGCGGTTTTCTGTGAGGTGGAGGTACTTCCCCAGACAGGCTGCTGTGATGCGCTCTACCTCTCTTAAAATATCCATACCAAGACAAACAGACATGTTCACGCACACAAATGTTTGCCTTGTGTGGGGATCGAACCCACGAGCGTTGGTGTCAAAGTCGCGTCATTCACGACTGAACCACCGAGCTCGTCAAAATGCTGTTCGAACAGTGGCCCTCGTATTTTAAAAATGGTTCGACCGAATGAATAAATATTTAAAATGTTATGGTTTATTTTTACCAAACAGCGAAAGAAAACTCTTATAACTGGTTACGTACGTTTATTTACCAAAGTGGACGAAGCGCTTATTTTGTCTTAAGAGGGTGCATAAAACTAATGGCGCCCTCATTTTATTTTATTAACAACGCTGAATTGAAGACCAATTCTAAAAAACGCTCAATTCTGGCACTGTAGAATCATATTTACGTTTTTTTGAAACATCTCTGTATTTATCATCTATGTACAACGAACATTTTAATTATTGCTTATTGTGGTCACATATATTGACTATTTGTACATTAATCATAATTTTGATAATATTACAAATAATAAATACAGAATATGTCTCAAAAAACATAAATATGGTTCTACAGTGCCAGAATTGAGTAAGTAAAGTAACATTCAACGATTACGACTTTAGAGCGTATTATTGGCGTTAGGCAGTTTAAGATTGTGTATTAATGTACCTTTCAAGCGCTTTGTCTTCATTGCCTTCCTCTCCTTCCCTCTCTGATGCCGCCTCCAGCGTCTCCCAGAAGTTGTTCAAGCCATAGACTGCAAAAATGATGACGCATTAATTCAATGTAAAATTGATTGATGTTAAACACGATAGCTACTTGATATTTGTTATTAAGTGAGCGTCATGAAATTGTTGATCGATCATTGAAACATAAATATTTTGTGAGCAGATTTATTAGTGGACAGAAATGCCACTTAATCTTGGATTTTGAATAATTCTTGTTACGAAAATAGGCAAAGATTTAGTACGAGAGATATATAGGTCATAATCTCAGAAAAATTACAAATATCAAGCAGTACCTTAAATAGAGATTCCAATTAAGGTTTATCGTATACAACAGTGACACATTCACTAGATATAAGCCACATTTCTTACACAATAGCACCTCATAACGCCAGTACATACAATGAAAGCTCTTATAAGCTGACGAATACCATCTTTACAATACTGAACTGGATTCGTCCCATACGTTAACCAGTATAGACATTCTCTCACCTTTTCTTAATAGTCTTACGAGGGCGATGTCAAGAGCAATAGAGCTACGTAAAAAGGCGACGTATAAAAATACAGCATCATAAAAATATAATGTTTCAGCAAAGAATCCAATAAATATTAGACAGGCCAAGACGTATGGGTGGATTTTATTATTGTATAGTTATAACTTGTAAACGACTCAATAAATTTATTTCGTATACATTTAACATTGAAATAGACAATTATAGAATACGCATGTTTTACAATTTGTAGCAAAGAATGAAAAATGTCACGGATGAAGCATAAATTGTGAAAGACGTAAAGTGTCTGACATCTAACTAGTTATATTCATTAGAATGTATGATCGAGACCATTTATTGATCAGTGCAGGTTAATATAATAAACAATATAAGACTTCTTGCTGATGTAACCAACATATGTCGCAGTAAAGTATCGTAAAATGTATGTAATGTTGTAATTAAACATTGGTATTTAATACATAAACTATAAATTAAAACTGGCATAGATTGAGTCGCACAAAAAAAACTTATGCACTATTAAAAAAGTAGCAAGTTTTAATTTGATTACTAGCGTAAATTTCTTTAAAATTATGACGTACTACTTATTTCATTAAAATGTCGTCATTACAGGAACGACATTATGTTAAACCGTAAATGTTATCTTCGACCTCAATTGACCTCATTCAATTTGCTAATGGCGAAGGCTGAGCGTGATACAAGAATTATGCAAGTTGCGACTGTAAAAAGGAGGCCATTTGCACAGGGTTTAAGACTAATAAAGATTTTTAAACGGTCTTTATAGTAATGCACTCTTAGATTATTATATCATAGTTCTTAATATATTTACTACTGAATATAATATTTTTTATTCTACTAGAACTAACTAAAACCTCCAATCACATTCTTAGCATTATTCCATTTCCTAATCCATTAGGATTGACGGGGGCCGCAACCTAAGCCTAAGGATTTGGTGAATATGCTGATCTTTACGGGGAGTTCTCCACAACTTAGTGGGAAAATCAGACCTTCATTCCGATAATTGTTAACTACAAATAAACAAAATAGACTAGTTTCAGTGATTCATTTTCACTTTCAACCAATAATACATTATCTCGATTATTCATTTTAAAGTAAAATGTATGAGTGGTTTTAACTTGGAAGCTTAGTAAGGGAACTGTACTTATTTAGTATTACGGCTCGTTTTCCCTTGAGATAGCTAGTATTCTAGATTTGCCTCTTATAAAAAGAGTTACGGTAATAAAGCAAAAAGCTCATTAGCCCTGGAGCTTCTCAGGTCAGCTATCTTAGACCTATTAAGCTGTCTAAATGTTGTGTGATCTTTGGTTTCGAAATATAATTCTAAACACATTGTATGACCGTAACTAGTAAAGTTATTTGCAGACGGTGTATTATGTGAATTACATGGCAATAATATACGAGGAATGTGTAACTTAGATGCTGTATATTTATACAGTTTCTAGTCGACCGGCGTAACTGTCGTTGTTCGTGAGTTTTATTTATAAATATAATTGCCACACTGAGTCAGCTAAAAGTCATTATCCCAACATAAAGACTATTTAAATATAATTGAAGTAAAATATTAATGATGCCTTAAGCTATTTCAACAATCGTTTTACACGATTATTTCGAATTATTTTGTAAGCACGATACAATGCATGTCCATACACTATTTCATAGTGTTAACCTTATGAATTCAATTCATGATATGTCAGTAAATACGACAGATATGATATTTTGATAATGTGTGGTTAAGTCCGATTTTATAATGATCCAGAAAGTAAAGCACGTCTGGATAGAACGTTTTAAAGGAACTATATGGGCAAAGGTAATAATGTTTTTTCAATTTTTGATTTCTATCCGTTTACCTTTGCTGGTACTCTGCTATCTGTCTTAGCAATGATGATTAAATAGGCTGGTTTAGTCTACAAACTCTATTCTTACACAATGACTTCATTACTAACTACTAGAAATATGCGCGCATGTGTGCTTTACTTTCGTGCACTGTTGCCTCTGTTCTATCATTACCCATTACTGGCCAACGGAAAAATGCTCTTTGCGTGAGGAGCTCGCACATGATTATGTGGAGAAAAACAATACATCTTAAGAATAATAAAACACACATTATCATGATGAAATTGTCTATCAAATGCCTTTTATGAAGCAAATGTATATAATAAATACACAGGTTTATCAGCATTGTTTTAAACAGTAAATAGCAGTCAAGCTTCGCTTTCAGCAAGCGATAATGTTTCAAGAGTATAGGTATTGTCATTTGCCTCTATTTTGCCATAGTCATATTTGAGTCAAAACATATTTGTATATTTTTATGTTCAATATCGCCGTTCCCAGGCCTTTATTGGATCAGTTTTGCACAAACAAAAAGCTGCCTGTCATCGGCTTTAGATCGATTTCCCAAAATAGCCAATTGCCATCAATACTTTAAGTATGGATGATCCCAGATAATCTTCCGTTGTATTACCTTCTTGGGGTTCAGACTGGCTTCGTTTACCGTAACCCCTGGCGATAAGAATTTTTGAATTGGGCTTGAATGAGCCCCTGGTCACTCTAATTTCGTCTTCTGTTTGAATTCCAATTTGTAACATTAAGTTAATTCCTTTTCTTGGCATTAACATAAGCATATTGTGTATAGTTAAATAATAGAAGACAAAAATAATTCACGACTCACTTGAAAGATGTAATAACAATGTAATGTTTCAAAAGCTATGCTAACCACATAAATTATGTTAGTGTATGTTACATGATTGAATGATGTAGAAAACTATAATATTAGTGTCACAAATAAATCAAATCCTATTTGATATAAATCTTGATGCTTTTCTTATAAATAAGTTTATAATATTAGTGATTACTATAATTTTATATATAAGTTTATTGTAAGCCGAATGTTTCTCAGCATCAAGCGTTTTACCTTCGTTACTATCGTCATTGATAGATCTCTTGCCAAAATCTGGTGCCACCATCATTGTGGATTTGGGTCTAAAGGTCCGGCGTGTTGGTGCTGTGTATTCGTATTGCTCTGTCAAAGTACGATATTGATCTTACGTATGAAGTGTAATGGATTAGTATCATGTCGAGCAAAGATAAAAATATAAAGTTATTTCCATGCCAACCCATATTCAATCTTTTGCTTATGGAATATGAGTCTATGAGAAATTAGAGCATACGCCGCCCGCAGCTCAATCAAAGATTAGCGAAGTGTACCTACATATTACGAATATAAATAATCATATAATAGGCATAATTTCTATTGTATAATTGCATATATTATTAACAAGCTGTGCCCATGTCTTAGACTGCGCTACATATCTGTATCTGTGTGTAATAAAATGCGCATGTAGGATTGATATTAAAAAGATTTAAATATTTTAAAATCTACATAATGCTGTTTTGGAAAATCCCTTCGTGGATGCTCTTACTGTGGCTTGAGCATCTTGGATTTTCTAAAATCATCACCACAGAACAATAACAAATAACACGAAGGATGAAATAAATGTAAATATAATTTGACGTGCTCGGTGGCGCAGTCGTGAATAACGCGACTTTGACACCAACGCTCGTGGGTTCGATTTCCACACGAAATAAACTATTGTGTGCATGAACATGTCTGTTTGTCTTGATCTCGATGTTCTAAGAGAGGTAAGGCGCATCGAAGCAGCCCGTCGGGTACCACCACTTCACAGAAAACCGCAGCCAAATAACAACTCTCTAGAGTGTTGTTGTGTTCCAGTAAGCTCCTAAGGAGTTGCTGTGTTAGCAGCAGAGACGGCATCGCGCGAGTGATGCTTAATATATTACAAGCGTTCATTGGCTACGGTAACTGCTTTACATCAGGTGGACCGTATGCTTGTATGCCTACTGATGTAGCATAAAAAATAGTGTGCATGTATAATTTGTTTATGTATGCGTTTGTTTGTGTTCATGAAGCCCATAAAATGAAATTCTAGTATTGCAAATTTGTTTCGCTTCTGGCATGAAAGATTTTTATTATTTTCTCAACCTTAAAATATTGGCATAAATAGTCCGAAATGAAAAAGCTAGAAAATCCAACTATTATCATAATTTGATTGATTGACAAAATATGTCAATAATTACTTAAAACAAGACAGACAATGCCACAGACAACAACCTAATATGTCAATGGTAAAGAACTAATACGTTGTTGTATTTGTACAAGTAATAATAGTATAACGTTACTACTTCATTGCATTGACTTGAATTCACAATTTACAATTTATAGCTAAATATGTAATTTGTCATACTACTCGTTTACGGCAGTATGTATTTTTTACTGATCGTCATTTCCATTTCAAATTCCATTCCAAATGAAGAAATTTAATTTCAAAAACAAATTAATTAATAATTTATTGCAACTAGAATCATAATTATTTAAATAAATATTAATGTCAATATTTTTTTAAATAATTATGATTCTAGTTGCTTATTACCACTATGAGACGTTAGATGTTACATATTATATGCGACTACAGTAAAACTCGCTTTGCCAATAAAACAAGAAGCTATTGACTATATACTAAAAAAGAAACTGACTTTAAACTACCTTGGTATTTTGTTCCAATAGAAAAACAAGGTTGAAGGTAAGTGTACAAAATAATCCATTAACTAAGACAAAGGTCTATCTAAGCGACCTATTTCGTCCCACTGTCATAGAAAAATATTTATCTTAGTCTATTTAAGTAATCCTGCGATACAATTTCGTGTTAAAACTATATATTTACTAGACATATGAGTTATTATCATTCCAAATTTTATTCTAAGCTATCTAGTAGTTAAAGAGCGCTGTATGCACAGACAACCAGACAATAAGCCTTAGTATTGACTTCAAGATCGTTAGTGTTGTGCAATTATTTTTTAAGGATATTTCACGTACAAACAGAGTTTTATTGCAGTTGTAATACATTAGTAATATAATAATTAATAAATTATTAATAAATTTCTTGGAAGAAGCCAGCAAGCATCAAGCAACATACAAATGTAAAAGTCCTATGAAAGATCTTCTGCTGCAGTTTACTAAGTTACTAACTTTTCCAATACTTAATTCCTAAATGTGTGAAAAGGCACTTGGTGCCGAGTTTAGCGTTGTACTCTTTGTAAAATACACATTTCTTGTTCCTTTTCTTTCTTAGCTCAATTTATTTCGTATTATCCTTTTACTAAACTTTTAAGGACGTGTTTAACATTTACCAGCTGGTACTTTACACTGTATGTAGTAAATTCGATGTGTGAAGCTTGAAGGTTATTATAATAAAGTAAACTTCAATAACATGTACGAGTATATTAGGGCCAATGAAATTTATTATTATTTGAAGAAGACATTGGTAAAAGCAAAGTAATTTAATGTCAATGTTATGAAAATACAAAATAAAATGAGCATCATGTTCTTAAATCTAAACACACATGCGCGTTTTTAAGAGTTTCAATTGAAGCAAATCATTTCGCAATTATGTTCTATTGTATTAATAAAGCGAAGGATATTTTGATAATGCATTGGAAAATATTGAAGTATTACGTAAAACTTGTCAATTAATGCATTATTGTCTATATTGGTAGAAATTTGAATTGAACCGATTGTTATTAAATAATAAAGATATTCGACTTTATTTATGATCTTCAATTATTTATATGTGCTTTTGTGATGTTATTAACGTATCAACATAGACAATAAAAATATAGAGTGTCTAGAAAACAGCAGATGATATCTGCTGTTACATTATCCGTCACGTGTTAACTGCATTATGTCTCGTTGACATTTTACAACCAGTATACCTCACAGCAAAGGTTCAAACAAATGACCTATACGATCATTACATTGAAAAATAAAATATTAAGCGATTACCATATTTTCTATTTTAATTTCTAGACACTCTTCATAACCTTTGCTTTCTCCGTCGCTATTTATTTCTGTTCAGAAGCACGCATAGAGTCTGTCTTTATTGGCTAACGACATATATTACGTACAGTAACAACTATTTAATAATATGTCCTTTTATTCATGTTTTCCAGTTGTATATTGGTTTTATTTACGTTCATTAATAAGCTTGACTTTTGTCAAATTACACATAATTGCAATTCAGTCTGGCCACATAAGTCATTTCGTGGCCAGAACCCGGTTATTGTATGATACCTTCGCCCTCTGATTCCGAAGTTCTTTTGCCGAAATCCCTTGCGATTCCCACTGTTGGGCTTTTGAATGTCGGCACACCACGACTTGATCGATCCGAACTCGACTGATGTTCTACATCGCCTTGTGTTTTTCAAATATAAATAAAAGTAATATAAAAAATTAACATTAATTTGGGTAGACAAAAAATTAACAGACAAAACAAATGGTTGTAAATATTTTTCTTAATAAAAATAATTATACCAACATCTTAGAGAATAGATAAAAATATTAGATCACGAAATAAAAATAACAGGCTTAGTTTCACGTAAAACTTGCACGGGGTTATTTAATTAAATCACACTTTGATGAATTGATTGAGCGTTGGGTAAAGTGAAATTATTTATTTATGCACGTATTTTGCTCCCTGTTAATATTTACGCAATCCGCGTTTAACTTAACTCTGTATGCATTATCTTAAACTGTAGCTAACACCGTCTTCTTCTGTAGTGTCTGCTTTATACAGATACTTTTTGTTACTCTTTTGTATCGTATACTTATTTTATATAATTATGAATTATAATATGTTATTTATATGTTATAGTAAGTTATTTATTGCAACTATTCATATCAGTGTTCGCCACCTCCTATGTCCCTCTACAATCATTACTGAAAATTTAAGGAAAATTTTCCCATGTTTTCGACATTTTTTCTACTGTTTCCTATTTTTTTTATTGATGACACTGATTGTGGCTATTGACCAGATTATCAATAGCTAATAAAAAAGACGAAAATCAGTTACGTACAGCGTAAAAAAGGTACTCAACTGTTTTGTCTTTATCTATTAATACCTCAGATCTGCTTGAGGACAAAGTGTTCTATCCTAAACTACATGACGCTGCAACATTGGTTACATAGTAAATAGATATCTTTATTGTTTAATCATGTCTGTCTGTCTGTGTACATCACAGCCTTTTTATTCGCAGAGTGATATGAGTTGAAAAAAGAAAGTAAGCTAATATTTGGTATACTTTTATACTCCATAAAAATATTAAATAAAAAAAATAAAAATATACAATTAAGGGTACTTTCTCTACATCTAATATCGGGATATTTTTTATAAGGGCACCCCGTAAAGCTATGTGAGTATGAGCGATGTTACCAATTACTCAATATATCTCGTATTGTAGATTTACCACGGGAAGGAGAAAATGCATGATTTCGCAGACCTATCTTTCTCTCTCCAAAAGCACGAAAATACCACGGAAGATAGTATGCCGAAGAAATGAACCTAAACATCGTAACTTTTATGAATGAATTTATTCGATTAAAATCGGTTTTACAAAATCGCATAGTATAAAATTAAAATAATATGTATGTATATATGACTTCACGCATGGTCCCTTGAGAGGTAGGCAGTCATCATTATCATACGGTCCACAAACATTACGCCACATATTTTGCGCAACGCTCGCTTTTCGACCGCATTTATTCTACTTTCATGCTCTTTTTCACTTCTTGTTCTTTCATGTACCTCCACTTCTTGAAAAGGCCCACAAACCGGCTTATCACCAGATAGTGATCTGTTTCAAGAGTGGTACCTCTGAAGGCCTTTGTATCTATTAAAGACTTTCGGAGACGTCTATCAATCGTTCCATACATACGTCTAAAAGTAGCTTACCAACATCATTCACTCTCTTAACTCCGTATGGACCAAGCACAGCCTCTTAATTGCTTCGCTTGGCAACCCATCTATTTAGATCTCCACATATAATTATCCGTTCATTCACATCATCCAAATCCAGAATACCCCTTACGGTCTCCCAAAACTTCTCGAGCTCCTGGATATTAGTAGAGCTTACAGGAGCATATGCTGCAACCAAAAAGACACGCGTTTTTTTTAACCCAGAGAAGCTTTATTTTAACCCAGAGAAGTCTTGGGCGTACTAAACCGTAGACTTTCATATCAGCAGCCAAGCGAAATGAGAGCACGACACCTCGGTTCACAGGGCCATCATGCCAACGGGCAAATTTTCGGTGTCGCTTCCCTTCGCTTGGTCTCTGATGCACACAAATCATCTAGGCATCTCTCGTTCATTATATCTATCAGCTCATTCATCTTATCTTGTAATCCACCTCTCACATTCCATGTGTCTATATGACACTCAACTCTCCTCGACCCGCCGGGTTGAGGGTTGCATGGTGGGTGGTGGCCCCCACCGCCGCATGCACTTAAACCCGACCGACATGCACCGACACCGACGAGGGCGGATCGGTGCGCGTCGCCTCCGGGGGACGCCCTACGCGCGTCTGTGCGATTTATGTTTAGGTGCAGAATTGCAATCCGCGGTGTTGGACTGGCAGGATCGCGACGGGCACGCTTCTGGTACCGACCCCAAAATAAAGACAGTCAAACTCCTATTTCACTTCTAATCGAGTATCTAACAAGTTACCTCGTCTCCACTCTTCGTCCCCTCATTTCAAATTCAATATAAGACGAGAACAAATTTTGAAATTCATGCCAAATTATTCGGTCCATTAGCTTTGTGCTACAACTCAAGTTCGAGTAAGATGAATGTTACTTTAACACTCATTTTTTCACGTATCCATAGCACTTCACGCTATGCACTTACTTTACCTCACTTTGAAGTTAAAATTGTATTTTACGAAGTATAGGAAATGTGCCAGTTGAAGTACACTAAGTGTATTAACTTGACCCTCCAAATGTATCTGCTAATGGATACTTTTCTTCTTTCCACCGTTTACTTAACTAATTTAAAATTGTTAACGTTTAAGATGGAAAAAGAAAAGATGGCTTTGATGGTAAATTCAAATAATATACTTTTGCTGTGGTCATGAACAAATATTTTAATGCATTACAACATTCTCCTAAATTTACGTATTATACGACCCGGGTTGGTAAACCAGAACGGCCTGACATAAAGCGTCTGTTTATGTATAATATTGGTTTACACGTTGGTTGACAGCGTTTTTGGTGCCAGAGCAGTTAAGTTTCACTTGACATCTCTCTAGGCTATTGATGCCTTTGCTGTCACATTGCTGTCTCTAACATTGTATTGAAGGTAATTTACATATTGTTTCTAATCAATATATAAATAGCTAAAGGCACACAATTCAGTACCTTTTTCTCCTCTTCGGTACGATTTTTTTGTTAAGAAGCTATTGACAAGCTTTAATGTTATCAATAAAAAAGTATGTGTGTGTACTTACGTACGCACGTAAGATGTAATACCTCTTTGGCATAACAAAACAAAAATGATTCCAAATATTTCATACCGCGCGTCAGTACTCTACGGTTGTACAAATAAACGATAACCAACTTCATGACGTTGATTTTAGACACCGATTTGTAACTAACTTCGCGGTGTCGATAAAACACAATAAAATAATAATTTTCCCATAGCGTGCCAAATAACGTATAAATTTGGAAAAGTAGAAAAAAAATATATCGAACTCGTATGTTTGCCGTACCTAATATTTAATATTTCGTCATATTTCAACAATTGAGGCGTCCATTTGTAATAATAATTAATTATACGTCTGATTCGTACTCTGGTTCAGTTTGTCTATCTGGTTTGGATCCATATTTATGAGTTTTTCGTAAAAATCATATATACGATTAGAGTAATGCACTGGTACATTACTGTGCATCGCTTATACTAAGAAAAATGTAAGTAATACGTAAATCGATACGCACCTGACTGCGAAGTTTTTGTTAGGTTAAGGTGAGTAAAGATAAGACTGTCCAGTTCACCTTCTTCCCTTCTCTTCGTCAATCGATTTTATTTTTATTTAAGAGCTATTGAAGATGGTCGGTGTAATGAACAAAGTTGGAAATGTTCCAATTCATACTTGTTTCCTCAAATTTGCAAAAATGATTACGGTCGAAATTCGATCAATGGAACGTAAACGCCAAAACTCACAAGGGCGGGGAAAGCTGGAAAGGAGCGCGGTGTAATCACTTTTTATGTGACAGGTTGCATACAAACACGAATGAAAAAAAATCCATTACTTTTCCGCCCTTGTGGGTTTTGGCTTTTAACTACTTATATTGGATGTATGGTTCTAACGTAGCGTAATCGTTTTACGTCTAGGACTGTAATAAACTGTTACTGTTTATTATGCTTGCTGCTGTTTATCGGACATGACAACTGACACAGTACTAACTAAAGCAGTAGGTCAACTAGTGTATTAGACGTTTTTGTCATAATTATCAAAAATTCCGCTACAACTGTGTGGTTGTTACTTTGAACACTCTCTCTCCTACTAATTTCGCTTATGAATTTTGCTTAGAAATGTCCTAGGCATGTCAGCTTCTACGAATTGTTATAGAAATAAATAACTTCACTTCACCATAATATAAAAAAATAATAAGGTTACTTTGAATTTATTAACTCAGGATCTTTGGAGTAGTGACGTAGAGTAGAAACAATGATATGTATCTATCTATACATTACTTAAGAGAGAACCAGCCATCAAACCAGTCCCACAGGGGAATTACTTTCACTTCACAGAAAATCGCATCCAAATAACACCTCTCTGGAGGGTCATTATCTAACAAGTGAGTGAAGTTACCAGTAAGCTCCTGTGGTGTTGCTGTGTTTCCAACAGGGGTGTAAGCTCCTAAGAAGTTGTTGTGTTTGCAACAGGGTTGGCAATGCGCGAGCGATACTTCCTGTATTGTGATGGTCAACACCACTTATGGTTATGGCAAACACATAACATCAGGTGAGATGTAAGCTTTTATGCTTTCGTGTAAAAAACATTTTGCAAACGAATATCGTATGACATCAAAATATATAAAAATGTTACAATTAATAATAAATTATGGTTTGTATATAGAATTTAAACCGCCTGTGGAATCGCAGTCCACATAGACCATAGTCGCTTTCAATGCAGTTTCAAGTACACTAACCAAACACACGCGGTTTCCGAATTTGTTTTCCAAATATGCCCGAATACGCGCTCTCGTACAAAATGTACTTTAGATGGTACAACAACAAATCCTAACATTCGTTCCGGAAACGAATAGCTAGTACTGGCTTCCGAAGCGAAAGTTAGTATTTATTCGTACAACCAAACAAAAAATACTAACTATTGTTTCAAAAAAAAATATACGTTAACAAAACACTGCGCTCATTTATGTTTTGTATATGCCCTCGTGCCTCCACTTCTCCATCTTAGCATTAACCCGTTTCCAGTTCCGTTAGGATTGGACGAGGTCCGATAATTTCTTGGATGTGCGTAACATATACTGAACGTGTTTTATTTAATGTGTTTACTAGATATTAATCGCATAGTTACTGTTAAACCTTACAAATGCTAAATCATTATTTTCCATGAAGCAATGCCGTCCTTGTTGGCAGTAATAAATGTCCGATGAAAAAAACGAACGTCTGTGCTAGATAGTCTCACGGAATTCCTAATCAGTATTCCGTATTCGGAAAACGAATTAGTTAACTGAACGTGTGCCTTCAGACTTAGGTAGAAAACATTTAGTAGAATAACGAGTAATTAATAACAAATTTTATTCAATGGGACGATCTACTAGGGATATATTAGGGATAGTTTTTTTTTCTACTAATGTTGCTACTTTATTATTTAGCATGTAGTAAAAGGCGAAACAGCTGTTAGTTTAGTGTTGATATAATGTAAAAGTGTCAAATTTACTGGTTATACACGTATGGATTCATACCTTTACGCCAGGCGCCTTGCGGGTTAGCCAGAAAGCTCCATAAGACACGGTCCTTACACGACTGACTCGCTTATTTTTAACATTCATAGCTCTTTTTATCTACGTTCGCCAGTCCCTAGGGCTTCTAACATCACCTTCTGATAAAACGCGACCAATTTAGTCATGATCGGTGAGTCTTGGCCTTCCTCGACTCCTACATCGGATGGAGGTCCTCTGTCCTTCCACTGTCGTCATTCTTTCATCCATCATTACTAATACTGAGTCCCGTAAAGTATTTACTTTATCAGACTCAGTATCTTTGTTTCAACAGTTTTTCCAACAATCCATTCTCATTATTCCGTGCACTCACTCGTCTGGCCACATCAACGCTGTACCTCCTATTCCTGCTAAAAGCTCAAGCAAAACATACAATCTCATCAACTTGTTTCAATTGACATTAATCATTGCATTGGTAGTGGTTTCCTCACTTTCAAACACCATGATTTGAAACAACAACCATGATTTTTATTACATTAAATTGTACTCGTATGTATGTATATATGTATTGTATGCCTTTCTCCGTGCAAACGCCTCTCATCGTATTTAGTACAACCTGTACAACACATACAAAAATAATCTACACTACGAAAATTAAAAGTTCGTCGCTAGACAACATCCCTAAATAAAATTTAAAATCCAGACGGGAAAAGTAGGTATACTGTGATTGCATGCATACAATCATTAAATAATTGAAATATAAAACCTAATATAATTAATCTTAAACGTAATCTCTCTTTCTCTTCTATTATACACGTATCATTAGGATACAAAAAACTGCATGAAGTAGTATTCGTAGCAACATTGATTGATGAGAAATAAATATGGGCTGATTTTTTTATGGATCTCACGGGACTACAAAAAGTTTTGCACGAATACGACGTACGAGTTACGAGTAGTAACTTTTATTTTACGAGTACATTACTTTAAACTGCGTAGAAAGCGAAACTGGTCAGTGAAACAAGCATGTTGTATATTCCGTTCTCCGAAAGTTTTAGATATTTTTGTTCAAAACCCAAAATAACAAAATTAATCTTAATTTTAAAATAAATTTGTTCGTTATCTATGTATCTTTCTTCAAAACAAAGTTTATAGATTTAAGATTAAGAATAGCCACTATAGGAACTCATTAAAAATATTTTATTTGTATGAAAATAAGTAAAAAAATAAGACTGTCTGTCGTAGGAGTGCCCGTCAGAAGTGAAAACATCTTAGCTTCACATATACCATGCTATATACTCATTGTATACTGCATGTATGCTAAGGAGCAGCATCGAAAAGAGTGCGGAATTTGATGGTGAAAAGTACTATATATACAAGAAACATAGCGTGATGATTCACGATTCAGTGCAAAAATATCAATTTTTTGCAGAATAATCCATAAAAACACTTATGCCTCGTCGAAATACATGCATCTATGAGGTCTATTTGAGTAGTAGTTACTTTAATCATCACTATTAATACCATGTTCTACAATAAGAATTTACTACTTGATTTTGAGACAAACTATACGGTCTGAAACAAATATTATATATTACAAGAATTATGTACAAGTCGGAATTGCAACACAATTTAATACTTACGTTCAGCCCTTGTAGCAGGTAGGTTTCGCTTTCCAAACCCTCTAGCGGTCATCATTTCGACGTTCTTGAAACCGCGCGTGGGCCGCTGCTGCTTGGTCCTCACCAGTCTGCCATCAGGCGCACCGTCCGCAAGACACAGGCATGCCGCCGCCACTACCACAGCCAGTTGCATTGAGATATTCATTGCTGTTGGACAAAAGATAGCAAAGTTCGTTATCTCTTATTTATTGAGAGGTAGGGCGCATCGATCTGACAGAAAACCGCAGCCAAATAACAACTCCGTGTATGGTTTCTGCGAGTGAGTGAGGTTAGCGATTATCTCATGAGGCGTTGGTGTGTTAGCAGCAGGTGTTTTTCACTTTTTCACGACAATTTTTCTTCATGTAACATTTATGCGCTCATATACATTAGGTAAATGTATATGAGCGCATAAATGTTACACGTGACATACTTTTTATACTATTTTGTCATATGACAAACAAGTATAAGTTTGTAAGTAATGACCTTAATTATCACCTAATTACTACCACGATAGTTGCCCCTTATAACCAAATTACAAAAAGTAGAAAGCTCACTGTAGATATTTCTACAAAGTGTATAAGTATATATTCAGATTATTTATATCTTTTGATACATTATCTACTTTGAAGATACTATAATTAAGCTTTGTTTTGCTCTCGCAATGAGTCAGTTAAGATACTTTAAATCCCAATCTTTATCTATAAAGATATTTCATTCAAATTATTTCATTGTGATGATATAAAGAAAGTTTAAAAAAATACCTTAACATTAAGATATTTTTTTCTGTCGGTATATTTACCAAAATTTTTGTTACAGCTTTAAGCTCCATCCTTAGAAGTTGAAAGGGCAAGTATTACAAAGGAACATCCTTTTAAATTGTGCGATGCCAACAGTGTAAATATTTCGGTTAGACAGGCCTAATCTCGATTTAAGAAGTTGTGTGAGTCAGTTATTGGAATAACGTGAGTGAGGTATGGTTTATTCTCGTTTAGGGAGTGTGCACATTCCTACACATTCAATTAATATTCGTAATAACATGTTTTGAAGCCTATCTACATAAAAAAACAATTTTTATGCAATTTTTTTACGGAATTGTATTTTTACGTAACCCATTGGATTTTAACGAATTGTATATTTAACGATTGAGTGCGTAGCCTGTAAATACAATGTGAAATCGTAGATCTAGTAATTAGCAAAGTACGAGTGTATTTAGTGAACGTTAAACCCCTACAGAAAGTTCAAATTGATGTCTTTGACAGACTAGTTTGCATAAATTTAGAATTTTAGATATTGTTTTTCTTACACACATGTACAAAGTGGAATCGTACAGTGATTTAGCGTATCACTTACAAAATATTGCGATAGTTTAACCTAGTAATGAAAGTTTGAGAAAGTATGTATATAGTAAGGATTCCTTTTGTAAAAAAGGAAATGGCTATTGAAATAAATTTCAAAATTAAATTAAATGTGTAAACTTTATGATAAATTAAAAGTAATTACTACGAGTATTTTCCGACTCACACAGCTCTGACTAGTCCCAAATTAAGAGATTGTGATTTGAATACTAGACAACATAGATACATAAAAATTAATAACAGAAACAGACATGTTCATGTACACAAATGTTTGACTGGTACCAATCCAATTCGCAACCCTTCCTGTTAATGAAGACATTGCTAGCTGATCGCCTACCAGGCTCATTCAAATAAAGAAGAAATTAGTATTTGTTCTTGTAATGATTCTGACTTCTTCGTTAATTTTTAGTTGACCCTCAGCAACATTTATGAACTGAGGACAGTAATGTGACATTAAAAAAAGACAATAAAAATATCTCGCTTGAAATGCCATGTACTCTAAAAATTACCTGGATAATTTCAAACTTTTCGCTTAGCACAAAGCAAAAGTGCAACATAATGGACTACTCAAAGCAGAATTTTATGGACTACGTTAAAGCTAATGTAGAGATAACTCGCCCGTGTTAAGGAGTCGTATCTTTGTACTAACAAGCCTCGTGTCACCGACTTTATAACTTACTGACACATTCCTGTTTTATGTGCTTTCATTGTTAGTGTGAACTACATAATGTCAACTCGCTGTTTGTACAATTTACAACTTGGAATGCAAACAAGTACACCAACAACGCGCGGCAGATTGTAAAAAGTTAATTTACGGACGCCATAAAATAAGATAATGTCCTTCCAAAAAAATATTGACTTTGATTTCTTTATATATTGTATAATAAAAAAAATCCATACGTATAAATCTAGACACGTGGCAGTCTGTCAGGCAATTTCACTATGTTCAAGCTTGCAATTTATGCTTTACTACACCTTATCCTTTTTTCTTACCAATACAGAACATTAAAATCAGTATTCGTCAATCCATAAGTAGTTATATTATTATTACCATATGGTATATTTTACCTTCAGTGGACTCAAGGGTTTCAAAGCTTATTCTCTACTGAAATACGAGTCTCACTTTATAGGATAGCTTTAGAGCATATTCTTCTATATTACTCTATGAGACGGAAAGAGGTGTATGTGTATTCATGCTAGCAAAAGTCTACGCTTTGCCTGATCGTATATTATAAAGGGGCCTCCTGCCGGAATATTGTGTCAATTGTCGTCTTACAATGCACGAAAACTTTATCTGGCTGCGGAGCCTGTTAGTTAACTTGCATAATTGACTAGACCGACACGTACAAAGAGACCATCAATCTCAAATCTATGTCTCCACATGAATATGTATCTACACCAAACCGTAAAAAGAACATTACATTAATTCACCACACGCGTTTATTTTAACAATCATTTCGGTTACTTTACCCTGTGAGTGCTTGCAATACATGGAGTATCGCTCGTGCTCTGACCAACAAGATCCAGGAATTTGTCGTTTACTATCTTTTTTTTTATATTGGCTCAGCATAGTGGCTCTGCTTCGCCTGTTGGTAAGCGAAAAGAGGAGCCCAAATTGCAGCGGCAACTGATAAAGGACTACAGTGTCCTATCAGTGTTGACGCTACCATGCTGGCCCACAGGGTGCTTCTTCACGCTTCGTTTGAAGGCACACGCACCATGTTGTAAGAAGGAGGAAACACATGTGCAGGCAAGGCGTTCCCTTTTTTAATACGTAGTTCGACAGAGATAGGAGTTGCCGAACTTTTTAGTACGAGAAAAAATTTCCTCATCAGTGGAATGATGACATCGCATGCCTGCATGTGTGGTTCTATGACGGAAGGGAGAGGGCGGGATAAGGGAAAATAGTTCTTCAGAGAACTCACCATGGTACAGGCGGTAAAATGTAAAATCTCATTAATTTGCAAGGTAATATAGGATAACAATAAAATACTGGTGCATCCTTGTTTGCTATTCGGTAGAATCTTACATTTTTAAAACAGTATTCGTAACCAAAAACTACAGTTTGGTTGGAAAAATAAATAATTATCAGACACGAACTGTGCCTAGGATGAATAAATAAAAGCATAAAATCATTTCAGCAAATATTTACTACGAAGTACTCTTTCAAGAAATATTGAGTTATCTTACAAGAATTTCTAGCGTAATATATTTTGAAGGATATATTGCTAATATTATGTCAGAGTCCATGCTGCTCAGAGTACAACGAGAGACGGCAGCTCAATCTACCAATTTACATACGGGTAGAGGGAATAATGGAAGCAAAGCGTATTGTTGTGGAAAGGCATGCCTTTAAATAGATCACATGAAGCTTGGTTGTATGTTGAGTGGAACTCGTATATACTTAGAGAATACACTTCAGACTGCGTTTGTCCACGGTCGAGTTTTATTCTCGGATTACGGATGCCGACATTTTGACGAAGACGTATGAGGGATATGGAAGACGGATCGCGTTTGTCGAATATATCCTATTAAATGACGGAGACAGATGCCGTAGACAAGTTTATGGCAATGCACTTGGGATCGAGCTGCATATTGCAGTTCATTTGTTCATGATTATATCAAATTTCAGGAGATATCTGATATAGGTCGAAAGGATAGCTAGTGTACGCCTCAATGGCCGAAATTCGACCTTAATCTTGAGACAACTGTTTTAAATTTGCATGTTTCAATTTTTATCTATTTTGACACCTACTAAACAAAAAAAAAGAAAGTCAGTTGACAATCAGAGGACAAACGGTACTTAACTATATTGTCTTCGATATATAGAAAACATCTCCTTCTTCTTCTTAGCGTAATCCTGTTTCCTAATCCATAATCATTTATAAATAGAATACATATGGTTTAATAACACACAGTATTCTATGTACTAGACCATTTAGTTGTAAGTATACCTCAGAACAGATCATATTAGTTAAAAAGCCCTTAGTGTAGCAATACATCTGCCGTAATTACACGATCACATAAAATATGATACCCTACCTACCTACGCGCGTCAGTTACACAAATGCCCATGAATCATGCCAACGATAGACGACTCTGGAGAGTGGTTGAATTCGGAGAAGATGGTTGTTGGGAAAATATCGAAATCCCGGTTCGACTTTGGTTCCTATACTTACAAAAATTAATGCATCAATCATTTATAAATTGAAGATACTAGCTGCTTCTACTACATATCGATTATGATTCCACTTTTAAATATTATATTCGGCTTTAATTAGAAGTAAAAATAAGTATCCTGAATATCACAACTATGAGGCTGTAGCTTTCTGTATTTAATTTTAAATTTATAAGTCAGTGACATGCTCAATTAAGAAGATATACTTACAGAGCAAAGTTTATTAATATTTAGTCTTCATCTCTAATGAGGCTCATGATACATTAAGAAATTGAAAATTTTGCGACCATACATCCTTTCGCGTTATAACTTTATGCATGCTATCCTTTTTATATGCTATTGACTTAATATACTGATAATTACATTGCGTATTAACGTAAAGCTCATAGATATGTAAATACCATGTATGTATTTATCTATATCTTCACAATAAGTACCTATCAATGTTATATACATAACTTCTGTAAAATTCGTTTAAAAAATCATTGTCTACTACTACGAGTATTACGTCAAAACACAATAAAGACGAAATATCCCGTAATTGATATAATGGTCAAACACACTGACACAAATCTTTCAAGATTTGACCACAACAGCCTGTAGGCCGATTCTACTAAAAAACTGCAACTGCACTGCAGCGTGGCGTGTGTCAAAATGCGTACATTTTGACGTTTCGTTAAGCGATCTAATAGCAGCGACGTGTAACGAAACGTCAAAATGTACGCATTTTGACACACGCCGCGCTGCAGTGCAGTTGCAGTTATTTAGTAGAATCGGCCTACAGGATTCGTCAGTATGGCCAATCTGCTACTATCAACATGCTTTGTATGACAGAGTAGTATGAAATATGTATACCACAATGTCTTATCGTCAAATTCGAACGTAGTTACTAAACTTACTCTGTCTTATTCAGAAACATAGTTTAATCAAGTCGAGCAATGAACAGGTATGTGTCTAATTAACTTGATCGGGTTTAGTAGCAAGAACAAGAATTATTGGTAAATTCATATTGTTTAACATTACGCCATCGAGCCCTGTAGCTAACCTAATTTTTAAATCAATCTCTATATAATATGTTGCTTTCGGGTTATGTTCCATGTTGCTATGTTGTTTCGTTGTTACACGTATTGTTATGCAATTACGTGGGTGCTATTGAGAATGATTATTACGTTGGTTGGTTACATTACACGTGAAATAAATGTTGATTATTAATACTACTATCTTGTAGTTTATTAATGCTAATTTCGTTTGTTGTTTGGTTTGGAATTTCTACCATTTGGTAGAAATTTGACCATAATCATTATTACTATCTAAATAAAAATGGAAATCGATTGACAAACAGAGGAGAAATAAGTTTCTGAACTGTTTTGTTTGTCCAATTTATATATAGATATTGTAATACCGTGCCATTCCAATACGAGTGACTTTTTATATATATTTTTAAAGTGACAATCATGCGTACTGTACACATGTCTGATGACAAGCAGTTTTGCTAAGCAATATTACTACTGTGTTAATTAGCAGTTTTGCTAAGCAATATTACTACTGTGTTAATTAGCAGTTTTGCTAAGCAATGTTACTACTGTGTTAATTAGCAGTTTTGCTAAGCAATATTACTACTGTGTTAATTAGCAGTTTTGCTAAGCAATATTACTACTGTGTTAATTAGCAGTTTTGCTAAGCAATGTTACTACTGTGTTAATTTGCAGTTTTGCTAAGCAATATTACTACTGTGTTAATTTGCAGTTTTGCTAAGCAATATAACTACTGTGTTAATTAGCAGTTTTGCTAAGCAATATTACTACTGTGTTAATTAGCAGTTTTGCTAAGCAATGTTACTACTGTGTTGATTTTGCTTACTACGATTGATGCTTTACATATAACGATTGTCTTAACAGAGTTCATCACGCGCAGGTGTAATTGATTTTGGCTCATTAAATACATTCCTACATTTTGTATTTTATATCTATCTATCCATTTATATCTTATCCATTTTTAAGAGAGTGAGGGCGCATCAAAGCATCCCGTCTGTGGAAGTACACCTCCAGCTCACAGAAAACCGCAGCCAAATAACATCTCCCTAGAGGGTTGTTGTGTTTCTGCGTGTGAGATCTCCAGTAAGCTTCTAAGGAGTTACTGTATTAGCAGCAGAGTTGACATCGCGGGAGCACATAATGGATTGGAAGCGGTTATAGGCTACGATAACCGATTTACATCAGTTTTTTTTATTTACTAGTAAGGTGGCAATCAAGCATACGGCCTATCTAATGGTAAACAGTCACTGTAACCTATAATAAATAATAAATAAATAAATATTGTCGGACAAATTACACGGCGCCACCTAGCCCCAAAGTAAGCGAAGCTTGTGTTATGGGTACTAGACAACTGATAAACATACGTAAATACATTTTTTTTTTGTAACTACATACTTATTATATATATAGAAAATACCCAGACCAAGACAAACAGACATGTTCATGCACACAAATGTTTGTACTGTGTGGGAATCGAACCCACGAGCGTTGGTGTCAAAGTAGCGTAACAGCGCGTTTCACCACTGCGCCACCGAGCTATGGACATTTGCAACACCAGGGGGTGTCACTCATGCGTTGCCGACCCTAAAGATCAGATGGACCGTATGCTTGTATGACGTTGTATAAAAAAAATGTTTAAGTCCTTTATGGGGTGGGCACGGGCAGAAGGAGCCGGACGCCACGTGACTCGACCCTTATTCACCTCAATCGCTCCTTTCATATCATTGACAGCTCACACTACGCCATCAGCATCATCGGTCATTAGGACTGACCTTACTTTCTGACAACTAATATTTTATATAATGATTCCTATCTAGCGGTATTTGCCTATATTGGTGTTATATGACAGTACTTATTACGGTGTTATGTGTATACTGAACTGTAAAGTGAAGCCCTAATCGTTCGATAATCTTGCCTACATCCGGACTGAAATCGCATTAAATTGAATTATTTATATTCGCAATCTATATCTATATAGTGACTTTGAATACTAAGTTTAAACTATATGTTAACAAAAATAGCTATATTCACGTCAAGTCCCTTGAAAATTTATATTTTAAAATTTTATTACTAATACCATAAATATCTAAACAAAGAGTTTTTTTACGCATCTGTAGTCGATGGATGTACCACAGCCTTCAGTATCATGTACAGAAATTTATCTGATCACAGCACCATGTTCTCATTTAAAATTTTAACTTCTATTAAAAATTAAATGCTATTTTCATTCCTTACTAAAAGAAATGCATTAATTTTTTGAATCAATTTATTGAAAAGGAAATCTTTTATTTTGTTATATATATGTCACAGCTTTCCAGAGTTTAATTCTCATTCGTGGTGATATCGAATGGTACAGAGGATGACGTAATTTGTTTTATTTTTTAAATACTGATAAATAAAAATAAATCTAAAGATGCGACTTTAATTTCATCATTATCACTAATTTCGTACCAAAAAGATGCGCAGTGGTATATATTTTTTATAACATTAAGGAGGCAAACAAGCGTACGGCCTGCCTGATGGTAAGCAGCTAACGTAGCCTATGGACATTTGCAGGGGTGTCACTCTTGCGTTGCCGACTCTTTAAGAACCTCTTCACGCCTTTCTTAAAGAACCCCATTCTGTAGTCCCTCGGCAGGGTTCTCACACCACAGCTTGTCCACAGCTTAATAGTTCTTGGTAGAAAACTTCTCTGGAAACGTATAGTATGCGACCGTTGCGGTTCCAGTGTATGAGGATGAATTCCGAGTCGTCGGCGAGCTGTGCGATTGTAAAACGAGGCTGTTGGCATAATGTCGAACAGCTCCTCAGAACACCCCAGAACCCATTATACAATCGGTGGAACACGCAAAGGGAGGGCTAATTCTTCTTAAAGTCAAGGGATTAATACCATGTGTGAGTTCAGGATCATCGACGATCCTCACAGCCCACCTCTGCACCGAGTCACAAGGTCCTAGCTGCTATCTAGGTGCTCCCGCCCAAAGGTAGGACTTATATAACATAAGTCTTTGCCCCGAGCTGAAGTACTGTTTGGCTCTGTTGAGCACACCGAGTTTCTTGGATGCCAGCTTGACCTTCTCCTCCAGGTGACATTGATACTTAACATCGCTGGAGATCTCACTACCGAGAATCCCAATGTTCTTAGCATTGTGAGCGACGTGTTCTGCAATAGGGGAACCACAGTAAATGGGGATTTTGATGTGAACGCGCAGACTTGTGTTTTGGTAGTGTTGAATTGGACCAAGTTCAATCGCCCCCAGTCAGATATTTTACACAAAGTACCCTCTATTTCAGACACAAGTTTATCGCGGATTTCCTTCACAAGGCAACGAGGGATGTTAGCACAGCCTGTATAAGAAGTGACCCCGGTGCTGTCATCCGCATAGCAATGAATGCTGTCGACTGATAACTGTTCATAGATGTGCAGCAGAAACAGCGTCAGGGTCGATACAGACCTCTATGGGATGCCAGCTAGCGATGGGCGATTCCGAGATGTTTTAACAATCGAAAGAATCGCAGTCGTCAAAATATACAATCGAGTCAACAATCGACTCGCCGTTTTAAAAAACAATCGAGAGGTTTTTCGATTGTTTCGATTGTTGCATCAGTCAGTCGTTCATCGGTCACCGGTCAGTTTAGCCGGACGGACTCGACTCGCTGCTAGTTGTTTGCAAGCATCGAGCCGAGATGTATGTGTCGCGATTGTATGTCGAGCCGCCCGCCACCGTGTGCGCAATAGAAAATGTTACATTATAAAGATTAAGACTTTACTGACGATTTTGTTATTATTTGATTGTGATCGTTGATTAAACTTGAATAGGTATAGAAAAATTACATTAGAGAGATAAATAATTTTTTGACAGATTTTTTATTATTTGATTGTTGATTATTCATTTCCTTGAATAGGTATATTATTTTAGAGATTTTTTAACTGATGTTGTTTTATATTTTTCAGTTCAAATTGAAGTGATTGTTCTTGCTGCAATACAAATTTAATAATTAGTAAAAAGCAATAAAGCTGTGATTTTTTGTATTAAAACTAAAAAAACTATGTTGCATACATTGCACAAGTTTATTAAGGTCATTAAAAATAGATGATTCGTTATAAACTTCGATTATTTTATATATTTCCGTGATTCCTTTCTCCTATAATACGTACGTAAGTTAAGTTTGCTACTTTGCATGCTTAGTTTGAACTCGCAAATCGCAATCACAAGACAAGGCCAAGTCCGGCCATCAAGATGTTCTAATATAACTCAAAACAATCGACTGAAACCTCTCGCCATCGTGCATACTCGCAATTCGCAACTACAAATTCGAGTTGAAATTGCGCCGAAGACGAATACAACAACAATCGAGATGTTCGACGAAACAATCGAAAACAATCGAGATGTTCGAACAATCGAGACAATCGAAAAAAACCTCTCGCAATCGCCCATCGCTAATGCCAGCATTAGTATAATATAATGTTATGGGGTCAGTTATAATTGAAAAGGGCATATGTATAGCAAAAAGGGCAATAAGGGCTATGATGGGAATTATTCATCTGTAAAAAGCATTTCAGAAACCTCAGATATTAACTGCACAATGTCTGTATATTTCACTAATTTAATTTAGCATTTGCCTGAAATAGAAACATTGATAGACATAAATAATGTCAAGCTCAGTATACGTCAGGGCGTGAAGTTATTTACTAAAATACATTATAGCTTTAAAGATATAATGAGTCACTGAATAGTTGACAATTCAACAACTACACAACATAACAAAAAAACAAACAAACAAGTTGACAGGCCGTGGATTTGATTCCCGCGCTATAGAAACATACGTGTGCATGAACATATCTATTGGTGTTGGTCATGATGTTTTCTGTGAATTTAGAAAAAAGCCTCTTGCAGGGGTGGAAGACAGAATCGAGCGCCACATGACTCATGCTTTACACACCTCATTCGCTTTTTTAACATTCATATCTCTTTTCATACATACTCACACAATACAATAAATACTCATGCAATACTGGAATGCATACAATCATACGAGCTATGTAAAATGTATCTACCAAATGTAGAAAATAAACCAGAAAATACCAAAATGTAGCCAATTAATGCTTACAATTCATGAAGTATCACTTGCGCGTGACCACCGTTGCTGCTAACACAGCAACTCATTAAGAGCTTACTGGTAACCCCACTTACTCGCAGGAACACAATAATCCTACAGGAAGCTGTTTTTTTGGCAAAAAGAGACGTTTTTGCACACATAATGTTTATCCTCTGAGGAATCGAATCCATCCTTCGCGGTGTTATAGCATTTTTAACCACTAAGTAATCAAGCTCGTCACACACCTTCACATATGACATATTTTAAGCGAGTCTAGACCGCCTAGACACCTACGTACTTTCACATTATGTCTGTTTCGTCATTCTTTCCTCTTACATCCTTTCTACATGTCCGAACCAATGTAGCATGCCTCTTCTTACACTAACTCCGAAATTCTCTTTCAGATCAACTTTCCTTAAAAAGGATAAAGGTTAAAGGTTATTTATGTATGTTAATTACTTATCTGGCATCGGTGGTACAAGCTTTGCTTAGTTTGGCGCTAGATGGCGGTGATTTCCGTAATTTTTAACATAAGGAGATAAATTGTTTATTTGTCACAACTGCTTCACACAATGTACAATAGTTATAAAGTTAAAATTATAAAAACAAATGAAATATAATTGTGTAGGTTGATGTGTATGGTATAGGAAACACGTGTGTCGCAATGACGTAAACAGGTAGGAGGTAAGTGAATAGTTTGCTCATTAGTAAATAACTAGCTTTCAGTTTCTGTGTACAGGAAATCGCTGAACGACGCAAGCAGATATAACAAGCGTTGCATAAAATATCAGAAAGTGTATAATTAACAAATTATGAGAATGGTGTGCATATTAATACAAACTGAAACCAGATTTCCAATTGTTTATATTCGAAATATTATTTTTCTGCAATAAAATTTGGTTAAGATGCGACTTCACTGAAGAACTGTGTTTTTGTTGTAGTATTCGATTGGTCGTTTGTAAAATTTACTACTTATGCCACAAACTTGATACCATATAAGTTAATTTAATAGTTTCGTATACTATTTTCGTATACTATCAGTAAATAGTTACCATAGCCTATATAGGCGTTTGCAAGACCAAAATCGAAACAGTAAATAGCGCTTTGAAGACCCAGGGACCTCTCTATGCCTTTTATAAACAAGTTGTGCTGGAGTCCTTGTGCTGGAGTCTAGTACCTACCTACCTAGTATACATTACGAGTAAGTTTATACATGAGTACGGTATGACTGAAGCGGTTACTGCAGAATATACGATGAATAATCTTTTATCGCGTTATATTTGGAGTAACCACCTCTATTATTATATTCCTCAAATCTAAGTAGATAAGCAAGGTAACAAAAATCTCTTCAGAATTGTTATGTTATATTTTATACAACAATCCTTCGACGCATTTTGTCAGTGAGTTTGGTCATTAAAAAGCTCTTGATTAAGTGCTGCTTTAGCTACAGTGATAACAACGTACAAACGATATTGCTTAGCTTACATGGCGCCAACATAATATTATAATTCCCTATTCTGCCACTAGGTGTAAACTACGCAATAAAAATGGCGCCATAATATAAAATAACTCCGATTTGTTATTAGTGGGTAAGGTTTACAATATTTCCTATAAATGTATTTATAGGGAATGTTGTAAATGAAGTGTCACTGCATCACTTTTGTTATCCCCGTAATGGGCTTAACAATGATGTGTTGTTACTTGGGTAATTTTTCATCGCTATTATACTTAATGCGTTACTTCATAAGGCCAATATAATATAGCCGTCGATGAATAGGTGAAAGCATATAGTAACTTAAATTACTGGACTGGACTGTAGGTATATATATATTATAGACAATTTGATCTGAACTACTTAGTGTTATCGTTAGTAGATGCATGCCGTCACTGCCACGGCTGCTCGTCTGTGCAATAGTGTTGTGTTTCCCTTACACTGACGAGCTCGGTGGCTCAGTCGTGTTTAACGCGACTTTGATACTAGCGCCTCGTGGGTTCGATTCCCAAATAATTATATAGTTTTATGATGTTTTAAGAGAGGTAGAGCGCACCAAAGCAGCCCATCTGGGGAAGTATTCCACCTCACAGAAAACCGTAACCAAATAACAACTCCCTAAAGGGTTGTTGTGTTCCTGCATGTGAGTGAGAATACCAGTAAGCTTCTAAGGAGCTGCTGCGCAAGCAACAGAGAAGGCATCCCGCGAGTGATATTTAACATATTACAAGCGTTAATAGGCTACGGTAACTGCTTTACATCAGGTAGGCCGTATGCTTGTATGCCTCCCGACATTGTATAAAAAAAACATTAATGCAACTTAAAAAAAAGCTAAAGTTTCACGTCTAATTTAACAAGGAAGTCAAGCAACGTCGATTATAGGCTCTTTATTTGTTTCCTCCATACTTCTCCAATAAAAGTCATATATACAAAACTATTACTACTATAACTAGCATACTTTTACGATTAAATAAAACATCTATACCCTACTTACTATCAGGAGAACCGTATACATGTTAGTAATCATACCGGTAAAAACAAAAAGTTCGGCTGTATATGTACATCATATCTCAATTATTTCTTAATATATATAGCAAACATGTACGAGTGTACATGTTTGCGAGAAGCATAGGTACTTAAATAGATTGCCTGATTATATTATTAATATGTCAATTGTTATGATTTGATTAAATTTCCATTTAAGAATTCTGTTTCTTAGCTCCGCAGTAAGTAGGCGGACTAATTTAAGCCAATATGGCTTTGAGTCCTCCTTAATTAGTTACTAAAACGTAGACACCTAATTATACTTAGCAGGTGGAACTAATAATCAGATTATCTGTGTTATATCTTGTTTTCCAGTGTCATTGCGACTGGTTAATGGTATCTGACAATATTCAACAAAACTGGTGATGTGCTAGGCTGACCTCACAGGACTGGGCTGTATACCTAAGCTAATGGATTCGCATTGGAGGATTTCTACAAAAAAATGTGTAACATCTATTAATGTATTAGAATTTTATTAGAAACATCATTCATATACTATTTGCATTAACTTTTATAAATATTCACTTTTGATTTGTGTTTTGATTATGTTGGTAGAATAAATCTTACATAAGTTCTGTTTCTGTTGATAAAAAGTCCGCAACTAGCAAAATAAGCACTTTAAACGATCTCAAGGCTATTTTTATTTCCACTTAGAAGTAACTTGTGGCTATAAACTGGATTGTTTGTGTGTGCGTGTACGTGGATTGGGCGCATATAGATTTATTTCTTTATCTACGTTGTAACTCAACTTAGAATGTTACCAAGCCCTGTAGTTGTGAATGTATATATGTTGAAAGCATGAGTCTACAACACATTCATTTCCTTTCGTTTACAAAAGGTTGCTATTCGTTACTTAACGCGCGAAAGTAATATATGGCTAACAAGAAGAAGAAATGAATTCGTCGACGACATAAGCACGTTTGCCAACTACTAAAGAATAATCAACAACTCATCGTCATCTATCAGTTTAACGTCAGTGACAAACATAAGTCGAAATTAGATCCAAAGAGAGAGTCAAATATTTTGAATGTAATGTGCAGAGGCCAGTTGATATAAAATTACTTTTCATTTATTCGTGTCAAAATATGTACAACTTACCTTTTATAAACATAGCAAATCAATAGGTGTATGAATTATTAACCTTTACAGCTAATATGGCAATTACGTGACGTCGGGAATTACATCATACGTATTTAATTAAGTAATTAATTAACACCCAAATTATTCGATCTGAGTGCACAACTATAGACCGAAAATAGCATTTCACGTTTGCCCCAAATTACAACTAATCTTGATTAGTTGACGAATGTTTGACGTGTTTTCAGAACATAGGTAGAGAGAGGTATACATACTTTTATATCTAAATGACTTGTGAGAAAAAAGCGAATCAAAGGTGACAATGGAATAAAATAAGTAATAGTTTTTTTCGTTGTACCTACGACAAAGAACCATTTATATAAAATACCTTTTAATATTTCTCACTAGAAGATTTGTTTTTATTTATACAACATCGTTCAGTCGTGATTATGTACGTTACTTTCTCTCAACATTCAAAAGTCGAGTGGGCAAGACGTTTCGTTTTATATAAGCCACTGGGCAAGTCCCGTTTTCATGAAAGCTAGCCGCTGTGCACCCCGTGCCCAAAAAGGGCGATAGATCAGATCAAACGAGCCTATAAATATACACTCTTTTCTCTCTAAGGTGATGAACTGTGTGACAAACACACGATCCAAATGGCATGCAAAAACAAATAAATACCACACAGAAAACCGCAAATAACAACTCGCTGAAGAATTGTTGTATTCTTGAGCAGTTGCTGTGGTAACACCGGCAGTAGATACTTTCTGTATGCCTCCCGAGTTGAATAAAGAAAATGTTAGTAGTTAGAATAACAAGCTACAAATTCGTCTTACTTCTACTTCGTCATACTTTACTCCGGAGCATTTTATTCTAACGATTAGCAACGGTGGCGGTTGCATGCGGTTCCTATTCCAAATGGCGGGCAATCCTGGAAGCAGACATGTCAGCTACCGCATACATCTACTAATGGTAGTGTAACTAGTATTAATTAGTGGCGGAAGCACACACCGTATTACGTTATACTTTTTCTCTCATCTATATTTATTTAATTTTTAAATGCATTGACGGGTTGGCATATATGTCTCCTTGTCTATTTTAACCGCCAACAAAAAGAGTAGCAAATTTTATACTCGAATATTTTGTTCACATAGTGTATTTTTAAAATTCTATAGCATTAAATTGCACAGCATTAAAGTTATCTGAATAGCAACATAAAGAATAATGACCTATCCTACCACGCGCGTAGCCATTTTCAACGCTCGATTAAAAAATAATGTTCAGAGAGTATACTCTACGTACCTACTGATAATAGAGGTTATTACGTTTTATTAAAGTAAAATTAGTAAAATAGGTAATGATAAATAAAGTAGTCAAACCCGTGTTGGGTCTCGCGTAACGAGGGTTTCACCACAGTTACCTAAGATTTTAACAGAAGCAGTTAGAAGTCGCGTTTACTCAAAAAATATGCGAGGATGTGGTTCAAGTTAAATTGGATCAGACTCTCTTTACAAATAAAGTCTTCCAAAGTAGCTTAAAATCTTCCTTGAATATCCAAATAATTACACATTTACTAGGATTTCATGAATTTTATTTTAATCAAAATTACGGCATTGAGCAATATATAATTATAAGCTCTACCAAATTTCAAATGTTCAAAGCTTGTCAGACCACCTGACAACGAATTGCATCACCGGTAGGTGATATCACTACTGATGATACAAACTCTTAAATTTTCGGCCTGGCCACTAGTAAAAAAATAACACGATAGCGTTGATTTTCTCATTTTACCACTGGTGATGAAATAAAACAGCACAAATATCATTATTTTTGGACTATTGAAACAATTTTACTATGAGTATATCACTCTCCAGAACTATTATGAATTTATTTTATTTTTGATAATTTGTGGACAACTAATATCCATACTTACCCATTTACTATGCTAGCAATATGCTTCTTTCCCACTCGACATAGAATACAGAAAAAATCGGCCAAGTGCGAGTCGGACTCGCGCACGAAGGGTTCCGTACCATTATCTATAAAAACAGCAAAAAAAAAATCACGTTTGTTGTATGGGAGCCCCCTTAAATATTTATTTTATTCTATTTTTTAGTATTTGTTGTTATAGCGGCAACAGAAATACATCATCTGTGAAAATTTCAACTGTCTAACTATTACGGTTCAAGAGATACAGCCTGGTGACAGACGGACGGACGGACGGACGGACGGACGGACGGACAGCGGAGCCTCAGTAATAGGGTTCCGTTTTACCCTTTGGGTACGGAACCCTAAAAATGTGTGATAATCCTTTTATACATTATACACATTTTTTGTTTATATTACGTAGGGAGGCATACAAGTACACAACTCACCTGATGTAGAGTTGTTACCGTAACCAAGAAACGCTTGCAATGCAGGAAGTAACGTTCGCGCGTTGTCATTGCAGCTCCTCAGGAATTTGTTGGTAACCTCACTCGCAACATAAAACCCCTTCTATTTGGATAGGTTAGCTTAACGACTGTGATCTATTTACGACAACCGTGACCGACGGTTTAATATGCCACTGAGCCTGGAAGAACTCGAAACGAATAACAATAGATAGGCTGTGGTCGAGCATGCTTAACTTATGTATTCGAGTGGACTGGCATGCGTGTCACACATTAATAACATATCACATACACATTACTCTGTGTTCGACGTACCGTAAACAGAAGTGAAACTGACACGCCTCCATGGACGTTCGCCCCAACGAGCGCCCAACAAACGCATCCTCAAAACATCATCGTTATTAATATATTATAATTATACAAATTATTAGATAATGGATAGTAATTAAGGCGACCGTGACATAATACTATTTGTGGTAGCATACAGTTATATGGACCATATGATGTTCTGTGGTACGCGTAGATTACGTTAAATGCAATACGATGAGTATCATTCCCTCGTTATCTCCTCCACTGCTAACTCAGCGACTCGTCACTCGCTTCCTGATAAACTTACTCCCTAGCAGAGACATAATGACCTATATAATTTGGCTGCAATCTTATGTAAAGTGAAGTCCCCGGTGTCGCGTTTGCGAAACAGCGTGCACCATGTGAATACAGGATTAGCTTAGGCTCTATAGATGATGAGCCTCATATTAAAGAACTTCATTTGGATTAATTATATTTATATAAAACAGAATAAAGAACAAATAAACATTAAAAAATTGGTTACAATTGAGCACAGTATGTTTCGGTATTATCTATACATGTAGATGCACTGTGCATTGATCTACATTTATAGATAAAAGCTGGCAAACAGTTGATCAAGACAACTTGCAATTCAAGTTGAGTTCAAGTTTATTCTATAAGGAGTTCATATTAGGGGTTCATGTTTGCGTGAACAATATTCTGTAGATGCAATTTGATCTAACCAGCTTTGTGTGCTTCCGCCACCAATTAGTTCATGCGGCCTAGCGCCGGCCGGCACCCACCCACTACTGTTAGTGCGTGCTACATGCCGACGCGACGACCAGGCCAGTCGTGGCAGCGACGGTGTTGGTGGGGGCATGCGGATTCTGTTCCAGATGGCGGACGACTGCAGCAGCCGAGGCAGAGACTACCGGAGCAGCCATGGCAACGTCGGTATGTAGCACGCACTAACAGTAGTGGGTGGGTGCCGGCCGGCACTAGGGCGCATGAACTAATTGGTGGCGGAAGCACACAAAGCAGGTTAGATCAAATTGCATGTAAATTTGACTTTCGCAAAATAACGCCTGAATCTATTAAATATTCTGTAGGTCAATTGAAACAAAGCCTAAGGTGTATAAAATGTAACTAGATATTATAAGAAGCAAATAAACTTGTGCTTCATGAGTTATTAATATTCTATCCCTGAAGTGAGGATAAAAAGTGCTAAATCAGCCTAAATAGGTACTTTGCTACGAAATTTGAACGTAGGAGTGACTGAGTAGGTAATGGATGAAAACGAGAAGAGATTTTTTATTGTGGTTTATACCACTAAGATGGCTAACAAGCATACGGCCTGCCTGTTTAAATGTAATGTAAATGTAAGATTAAATGGTATTTGGAAGATAACAAGGAGAGAGACGACGAAGTGAAAATTAGTTAAAATTATGTAATTTTTCCCTCACCTTCAATAATAAGAAGAAGTAATATCTGATTAACAACAGATATGAATGGAAAAAAAGTAAAAGGGGAAATAAAGAGACACAGGAAAGCTTGAACTCCGAAGTTGAACAAAAACAGCACAGAGTGAAAACAAGGAGATCATATTAATATATTCTTATAAAAGAAGAATATATGACGAAAAGGAAAACTAGCACAAAGTAGGAGATTTTCTGGAATATCACTATTCGTTCTGTCTTTCAACAAGAAAGAAGGGGAAAGTGGATATGGATATATGTACTAAAGTAGACACGGTTTAGAACAGAACTTTGAGTTGATTGAGAAGCACACATTTATGTCGGGAAGACGGAGAAAGCATGTCATTGTAGAGCAAATAAGAGATGTAGGGTCAAATGGAATATAAAAATGTTAAGGAATATTATACTTTATTAGTCATCTTTAGAGTTAAATACGAGGCACATGGCACACTCTGCTAAATAACTAGCAGGAATATGGCTAAATCAAATCAGCCCACATGCAAATCTCACAGAAGATTGCAGCTAAATAACTCTCTGTAGTATTGTCGTGTTGCTGCAAGTGAGTGAGATTACCGGTAAGCTCTTAATGGGTATTATCAGCAGGGTTGCCAACGGTAAAAACTATACATTATGTGAGCCGTATGCTTGTTTAATTGTAGAGATTACAACAAAAAAACTCCTTATAAAACCAGCAAGGTCATTTTCATAATTTTCATATGAAAGTAAAATTTACCCAAGCAACGTCGAGACGGGTTTAGTAGTTTCCTTAATATAAAAAAAGAAAACATTTTTCTGCGTTCTGAGTATCGTGTATAAATATTTACAAACCTTAAGGGATCATCCACAAAAGGATTATAATGAAGTAGCATACCCCCAATAGATAATAATACCTTCTGTTCCGTTCCGTTGGATAAAACATTGATCGAATAACTTTTTATATTTTTATTTTATAGCTAAAATATAGTCTGTAGTTTTCATTATCTTCGAATTCACTCGTCTTTGTATTTTTGTTAAAAAGTCAACAAAAGGCATCTACTCTGAGGAGAATGTATGCACATTCATGAACGTAAACATGCTCTACTATACGAACTAACTTTCCCGATGCTAAATTCTAGGAAAAAGCGCTTAAGTAGTTTGTTGAGTTCAAGAGCAATATAATATTTTACGACAAGAAATGACCTCGCCGATACGTACGACAATTATTTTGCCCCATTGTAATACAAACCTTACTGTACATAAATAACCTATGAAACCCAAGTAGAAGTCTAAGCGCAGCGAGGGATTCAATGTAAATCGTTCAATATAGTTAACGCACTATTTTTTATTTCCATCCATGGAATAAAATAAGTTATGCGCTATAGAGAGTTCTGAGCAATCTATCAATTACTTCACGCAAAAGTCCCTTGCAGGGTAAGAAGGGAGAACTAAGCCTAATCTCATTATTATTATATTTTATTTTAATTCACGGGTTTTATCCCGGTCATTTGATAGGCGTGCGCGGGGATAAGGATCCAACGCGTAGAGGCCCCTTTAAGAAGCTTGATGTAATGTTGTATAGCCGCCGTGACCTTGTCCAGGGGATATCAATGTGACAATATACCCATGAACCAGGTCACGGCAGGTATTGGGACTATTACAAATGTGTTGGAAATTATTGGGCTATTAAAATGAGGTCTGGATGGATTATTAGTATTGGGCTATTACAGAAGATGGACGGACACCTGCCATAACTATCCTATCTGATGTTACTTCGGCAGGCGGTGGCTCGCCACTCACTAGATGAACCCCCGAAATGCCAGAGAAAGTCGGCCGGGGGCAACACCGGTGTGAGTGACTCAGGGGTGTCGAGAGGTGTGCTGCGCTTTCTCCGAAGTTACTCGCGGCGTTATGCCCTTTAACACTTCCACCCCTGGAGCATATCACCTGCTAAAGCAATATTATTATTATATCTCTTTTTTCAAAGGTTTAATCCTGGTCATTTGATAGGCGTGCACGGGGATATGAATCCAACGCGTAGAGCCCCCTTCGAAAAGAATAATGTAATGTATTATACCCACCGTGACCTGCTTCAGGGGATATTAATGGGATAATATACCCATGAACAGGTCACAGCAGGTACTGGAACTATTGTTTTATTATTATTATTATTAATACATACTTGGCTTACAAGCTAAAAGGTGCTGTGCTATCCAAAACGCTTACAAGATAATTGTCTACTTATAACTATTAATTATTCTAAGGTAAAATATTAAAATATCATTTCAAAATAGTATAAGGTTTGAGAAAAACATAAAATTATAAAATAAATGGCGGTTGTCGTGTTAAGCTCACATGTCATATAAAATTTCCCTAAATTTTTTGTATAAATATCCTAATCCATCTGCAAATAAGTCAATTTCGTGGTGCTGGGCAAGTATGTCCCCGATCGGATACGGATACGGAGTGCCCGATGTGAAGGCGCGTGCCTACCGCGTTCAGTACGCGCAGCGGGTTGCACGAGCAGACGCGGTCTGCGGTGCGGTGCTACTTGTCCCTCAGAGTCCCACGGTATATTCTTAAGGACCAAAATTGTGACCTTCTCTAATATTGGAGGATTGTCTATTTTCTTACGAATTATAGACAGATAATGCGTAACCCGAAGCATAGCCCTTCTGAATTTGAGTGCTTCCAAGTCCACCATACCCGATACGAATAGAGACGGATATAGGTAAGGATAGTACCTGTACTGTTTGTTATATAACCAACGAGCAAATTTCCTCTGTATTTTTTCAACCATAAGGACATATTTCTCCTCATACGGATCCCAGATCACAGCGCCATACTCGAGCTTACTGCGTACGTATGCGTTGTATATTACTCTTGCAACCAGTGTACTGTCAAACTGCGATGCTGGCCTTATGACAAAACCTAGGGTTCTATGTGCTGACTTACAGATTTTGATTATGTATGCATGGAAGTCTAATTTACAATTTAATTCTAAGCCCAAGTCTCGAATGTCATTTACTCTTTCCATAGGAGCGTCGGATAATACATAGTTTGTGATTATGGATTTTAGTTTGCGCGTAAACGTTATCACCTTACATTTATGGCTATTGAGAGAGAGACAATTATCCTGACTCCATAGTGATACAGCATTAATATCCCTCTGGAGAGCCTCCACGTCAGCCTCAATTTCAATGCTTAAACTCAATTTAAGGTCATCCGCAAACAGAAGACACTTGAATATTACGAGTAAAACCATTCCAGGTAGGTCATTGATAAATATCAAGAAAAGTAATGGACCTAAGGTACTACCCTGACTCACCCCCGATCTTGTAAAGAAATCTTCAGAGTCATAACCATTCAAAAGTATTTAATTTATTATTAGTTTTTAAAAAAAATATAGAAGCTTTGGAGTAACTCCGATTATTGCTCATTTTTGCAGCAATATATCATTATCGACTAGATCGAAGGCCTTTTTAAAATCAAAGTAGGCCGTGTCGACCTGCCTACGATTATCCATTTCGGAATAGACATAGTCCATATGCGCGATCAAATTAGTAGTGGTGGAACGAGCACCGCGAAACCCATGCTGACTATTATGCAACTGGTGATTAATTTGGTTATTAATACGATAGCTTAGAATTATCTCAAAGATTTTAGCGAAAACGGAAAGGACTGCAATCGGTCTAAAGGAAGAAACATTCATATCGCCATCTCCCTTTGGAACGGGAGCATCTGGATAGCTTCCATACATTGGGATATGTTGACTGAGCCAATGATAGATTAAATAGATGTAACAAAGGCTTATTAAGAACAGATACACAATCCTTGGCCAAAAATACTAGTACGCTGTCAGGCCCACCAGAAGATCTAGGCTTGAGATGCCTTACGGCCCTCCTCAGATCGGTTTCATCAATCGCTACAATAGAGATGGAAGCTGCATTTTGACAATTATGCGCAGCCTGGGCCGCCGTATCAGACCTCAATAGTTTTTCGGCATGAAATACAGATGCAAAATATTTGGTAAAGGCGTCCGCTGCTGCCTGATACTTCACCTCAGTACCTTCATATGTATATGTGTTAGTACATTTCCTCATGACTCGGTCCTTACACACCTCACTAGCTTCTTTAACATTTATAGGTTCTGTGCTGCCACTGATACAAAACATGCAACACAGGTCTATTGATCAATAACCTATAAAGACAATAGTTAAAATAATCAGGCGTTGTTTTGCTAAGATCAAGTTTACAGACAATTTTAATTAAAGCTTGTGTGCTTCGGCTACCAATAACATTTTTTGTGGCGGAAGCACACACAGTAGTTTAAAGCAAATTGCCTGTTAAAAAGAATGTTTTAGATACTAATAAATAAAATAGGTTAAAAAATTGTGCAATGGTTAAAAAATCTTTTCACAACTCTCTCATACCCACCTTGCATTTATTCTTTTTCATTATTGCATTAGATTTAACTATGTGCACTATTATCTCTTAGTTGTTGGGGAATCAAATGCTCCTTCACTTTGTCTCGTATTTTAACAGAAGGTGAAGTCAGGAGTCCTTGGAACCAGCGAGCGTGCACGTAAAAAGCTATGACTCTTAAGAAGACGAATGAGGTGTTTAGGACTGAGTCGTGTGACGTGCGGTTGTCTACCCCGCGAGGGACTGGGCATGAAGATATAGATAGACCACAATACAAGTTTTCTTCAGAATAATCATGGAAGACATGAAAAAAACTAAATGTAATGTAAAATAAAGTAATGTTGCAGCTGTGTCAATATAGATATATTAAAATACTAATGAGTAATAAAAATAATTGCAGAGAATAACACTTTCAAAGTATGTACATATATTGTAACACGTGTAAAAATATTGATTTAGACCATATACTTAGAAACATATATTTACACAATACTTATACTTTCTTATACTAAGGTTTGCCGAATAATGATATCGTACAGTCAATTATTTGTCCTAATTATAATTTATTGAAATTGCTTAATTACACAAAAAAACTGTAATCTTAATAAGTATATTTAGGAATAATGTCTGAGGTGAAACGGATATATGAACGGCAATTGAGATTTTTCTTTGATAACTTCAAACTCTTATGTTTTCTTATATGCAAAATTAATGAATTAGATTATATTATGCAACAAAAACTACTACACAATGCATTACATGCTCTTTCAACAGTGATGGAAGGTACACCGCTGATGTGGAAAGACAAGTGAGTACTTGATGTGGAAAGACGTGTGAGTACTGGGAACAGTGTAAATTGAGTGTTGGGAAAACTTCTTGAAGTAAAAACTTGAGCCAGAAGGCACAGCTCGCTATACACAATGCAGTGCTGGTCCCGACGCTTACTTATGGAAGCGAGAGCTGGGTATGGCCGAGAGAGTATAAAAGTAGAATAAACGCGGTCGAAATACGAGCATTACGCAAAATTTGTGACCTAACGCTTGTATTCGCAATGATGATGTTAGAAACAGAGTTGGTCTGAAAGAGAGCGTGGTTGTTAAAATAAGATGAGGCATGCTCCGTAGGTTCGTACATGTCGAAATAATGCAGGATGACTAAATGACGAAGCAGATATACAACTCAAAAGTGGAAGGATATAGGAGCCGACGAAGTCCAAGATTTACCTACTATGACCAAATTGGTCGTGTTCTAACAGAAGGTGATGTCAGGAGCATTAGAAGCTGGCGAGCGTGCATGAGAAGAGTAATGAACGTTAAAGAAGCGAGTGAGGTGCGTAAGGATCGAGTCACGTAGCGCTCGGTTCTCTCTGCCTACCCCGCAAGGGATTTTCGTGAAGTTATAGATAGAAGTTATGGACCTAAATACAAAAAAAAATGTAGGTGCAAAACTTCACATAGTGTAGGAAATTTAATTTAAAACGTAAAATAACACCTGAATATATAGTATGACATATTGTAATGTTGACAAAAATCATAAATGAATAGTGCTTTTGCAGATTCTTGGCATAAGAATATCATGCCCAAGTATGATATTATTATGCCAAGTTGTGAGCATAAATTAGCAAGACAATGAATTCGCTTAGGCAAACCTACGAACTCGACAAGTTATGATGATATTCAAATGAAAATATTAACGGAATGAACAAAGGAACTTTGACCCGTTGTTGTTATATACTTTCTGGCAAAGCTCTCATTTAAAACCCTTTCATTATAATCCGATTTCAATTTTGCCTGTAATGTCAATGTATTTTGGGAGGCCAATGAAAATCTGCGTAAACACATTTTAGATAATTTTAGTCTGGCTGTACCTCAACAGAATGGGAATAAAATGAAAATAAATTACCTCGGCCACATTTCAATTATTAAACTAAGTTTTGTCCTGTTACAGCAATCTTTTTTGACATTACTTATTTTAGATGAATATTTCCCTCTGCAAATACGCAAAAAAGCACTATTGACAAGATATATATATTCTCTGTTTTATGACTACTTAAATAGTCATAGAAACAGGTATTTAATTAAACAAAGTAATAAAATTTTACTGCCCTCATTTCGACGACAGCTAAAGCTTATAGGTACGTGTATTGCATTAGTGTTGTACCATAAAAAATCGTTGAATATCACAAACTGATTAGCAAGTATTTGTAAATATATAACAAACAGTACAGGTACTATCCTTACCTATATCCGTCTCTATTCGTATCGGGTATGGTGGACTTGGAAGCACTCAAATTCAGAAGGGCTATGCTTCGGGTTACGCAAACCACTATGGTTGCAAGCAAACGTACGGCCTGCCTAATAAAGTGTAAATAACTGTGTGACCTACAACTGACCATACAACACCAAAGGCAACACTCATGCATTACCGACCCTGCTGCTGCTTGCTGTAGTCTCTTGTTAAACCTTCGGTATACAAGGCCCCTCAGGAAGTATTGCGAAAAAATGTTTTTATGTATGAGAGACTGGTCAGTTATAATCTATTTTAAAAATATGTTACGTTCCAATTTCAAAATTTCCCTCTACATTTTTGGGAGCTAATTTAAATTATCGTGTCTCATTACAAAATGTATCTGCGCCGGGAATATTTTCGCGCTATGATTTTTTACAATTTCAAGTGTCGCCTGAAACCAGACGAAGAAAGAGGAACACTACCACCAACGCGATCGTTTTGAATAAGTCGAAACCCCGGCAACGAATAGGACGTTGATGGCAAACAAGGATTAAGCCAGGACTCCGAGATTATATGGCGTGAGCATATTTAACGTCGAACGTATCAAGTAAATCAGGAAAGGGAGCCGGAATATTCTGTGCATTGTGCATGTTCACAATATTTTTCGGGAATTACGTCGACAAAGATGCACAGTCAGCGTTCGAGCAGGCTGTAAATGAGGTGCCTGCGGCGGACTGTAAAAGGTCTTTTGAACTGGTTCAGATGCTTGAAACTTTGTACAGAGGCTGTTGGAGATTACTTTGAAAATATTTATTAAAAAAAACCTCTAGAACACTTTTTTTTATTTTCGTAAAACTTTCTGTCCTACGTACAGTTAATTCCACAACCTGTTTTGAACACGTTTTCGAAAGAAATCTTCTCTGGAATCGCACTAGTGTCCATTGTGATTCTAATGTGGAAGGTATAATTCCCTGCCAAAGGCAAATGGTGCGGTTTAAGAAAAAAGCTGTGGATGTCATACTTGACTTGAGACTTGCATTGTTTAAGCCATTACCCCAAGCTAAAACTAATAAAACAGTGAAAGAAATAAATATTACTTTGATCACATCACACAAATTCGATTATGAAACAGGATTACCTCACTTTCATTCATTGTTTTTTCACACATTGTCGTCATCTTGGTTTCTAAGTCTCTTGACATCACCTTCTGATAAAACACGATCAATTTAGTAGTGGTAGATTATTTGCCTTCATCGTCTCCTACACCTTCCACTTTCATATTATATATCTGTTTCGACACTACTTCCGCCTGAATTATTTCTACACCTACATCTAATATCGACATCACGAAGTTGGTTGGTGGACAAAATCACTACCTTCGCCAAATCCTTAGGATAAGATAGCGGACCGCGTTAATCCTAATGGATTAGGAAACGGGATAATGCTAGGAAGAAGACTAACAGCAGAGTGACAGCAATAGCGTTTGGGTTCCATTCTTTGCTTTATAAATAAATAATAAATACATTCTGTGCAAGTTAATTCTAAAAATAACAACGCTTTTTATTTTTAAAATTACGTAATGAAATGCAAGTTAAAGACTTAAAGGCGCTATATTATCAAAGGAGAAAACTCGCCGTGGAGGTGTAAATGTTGTTGAATATGTACTGTAAACAACAGTAGAAACTTCCTACTTCCACCATTCTTTTCATTGCAGAGTCATAGTCATAGCAATACTATTTACTTACCAAGGCTCAGGGATTCGATTTCACACACATACACACAGGAGAAATAGGGGTGTGTATGACCATGTTTGTTCGTTTTGCCCTGGGTGTTTACAAGAGAGGTAGGGCGTTTCAAAGCAACCCAACTGTAGAAGTACCTTCACTTCACAAAAAACTACTGCCAAATAACAACGCTCTGGAGTGATGCTGCGTTTCGGCGAGTTAGCTACAAGGGTGGCAACGCGTGAACAATGCTTCCTCCTCTATCGTTAGTGTAACTTCAGGCGTTCTTCACTTTACATCAGGATAACTTGCTTGTACGTTGTTTAACAAAAAAGTAAGGTTTTGAATTACTTTTTTGGGAATATGAGAGACTGCAATGTGGCACATAAACCAAAAAAGAAGAGACCGACTAGATTCGGCGGTAGATGGCAGACAGCTTGTTATCTACCACTGAATTATTAAGTTAATAGATCTCTATAAGACGAACATATGATTATGAGTATGTAACATTCGCATTGATTTCAGTAATGTATGTAGAATGCAAAATTGCATTGTAATTATTCCACATTGCATCAAGATCTGAACTGCCTGGATCACATGCAAGGAATCTAGTATTTCATTACGTCAAAGTTCACACACCCAGAGAATACCACTACGTGTGGTACGTTTGCGTGACTATGCCCTTTCATGACTCCGGTTCTAGAAAGGGCGTCAGTAGCGCGCTGGCCGGTACTGCCGGTGGATAAAGCGACAAGAGCGTATCCACGGGTGCATTGACGTACAAGTTGCCATACACCAATAAACTGATATCAACTAGCACATTATATTGCTTGTTTCACAATATCGCTAAGGACACTTTTCGTATATATGTTTATTTTTTCGACGAGCTCGGTAGCGCAGTGGTGAAACGCGTTGTTACACTACTTTGACACCAACGCTCGTGGGTTCGATTCCCACACAGTACAAACATTTGTGTGCATGAACTGGTCTGTTTGTCTTGGTCTGGGTATTTTCTATGTATGATAAGTATGTATTTACAAAAAAAAAATGTATTTACGTATGTTTATCAGTTGTCTAGTACCCATAACACAAGCTTCGCTTACTTTAGGGCTAGATGGCGCTGTGTAGTTTGTCCGACAATATTTATTTTTATTTATTTTATTTTCATATTTAATTTTCTTAGGTATGTCTAAACTACCTTTTAACTGAAAAATATACATATCATCACGCCTATCTCTCATTAGGGTAGGCAGAGACTATTGAACGCCAAGTGCACCGATTAAAACATACCTCGTTTGCATCTTCCATACTAATCAACCAAAACCATCTTTTTTTTCTTTTTTTCTCATCAATATTGACCAAAAAGTTACGAAAGAAGTACGAGTATATCGAGCAAGAGTCAGTGGAGATATGGTCAGGGGCCGCCCTATATGCACACATATGGATCAAAGATCAAATTTCAGCTGATGTGCTGAAAAGGGGCTGAATCAAAAGCACCCGAAACCGAAGAGCACGTGTGGAGATGAAGATGAGTGTGGAAGTTATATGTTCAGTATAAATAGGTATTTAACAAAGAATAAAGCGTTGCTACTTTTGCTTAGAGAGCGCAACTTTCGCCTTTTGTACTAAAAGGCGAAACCTACCTACCTTTCAGCAAGCAACAAAAAAAACGCGAAAAGATTTTATCGAAATTGTTTTAATCTCTAAAGCCGCACTGTCAGGGAGTCCGTACGCTATTATGCCACTATTATTAGTTCCCTAATGGTTCCCTAAATGATTGTTGAATCCTTGGGACTTTCAGAAGTAAACAAGATTATCAGTCAGTCAGAAGTTTCTGAAGGCGTATTGTATTGTTTTACAAACATAGAGTACTTATTTTCGTTTTGATACGCTTTAGAAGTACTTATTTTATTTGTGGCAGGGCACATATTTCAATTCATATATCGAACCTGAAAACGTACACACATAGGGAGAGAATGCGTATAAATAACAAGTACTCCGTTAATTTAGTTTCAAGGTTATAAATTCATTTCCATATAAGAATGAAATAGTGACAGGTGAATCATAGTAGCCCGAGGGGGAAGTATTTCATGGAAGACAATTCTCTAGCGAGTAACAGTGGTCCTACAAGTTGCGTAATTGGGTGCGGTTTTCTGTGAGGTGGAGGTAATTCCCCCTGGTCGGGCTGGTTTGATGCGCTCTACTCCCTTTCACCAGAGCATCGCTCTTTAAATCGCACACTGCATCATGTGCATGTAATTAGCTTTTGTGTTATTGTGCCTCGTGGAGAGGCGAAACACATGTTATTTGTGTTTCGCCTCTCCACGAGGTAGCCTCAGGCGCTGTGGGTGTTAGTCGTTTAGAATAATATGCTACGAATCTACGGCAGCATGCATCTACTAACGGTAACGGTAGGTAGTTCGCGTGAACTAATCGGTAGCGGAAGCACACAAAGTAGTTTAGATCAAATTGCATGTAAGTTTGAGTTTCGCAAAATAACGTCTGAATCTATTAACTATGCACTTTAACTATATAGATGAGTAGAGATAATAAAACTTTGTATTATATCACTCGTGTGACATATCAAAATCCTCGGCAAGCTTCGATAATCATCAAAAAAGGTTATTATAACCATAGTACATAACTTTTTTATGATTGTAAATAAAGTACATAATCAATTATAGACATTATACAAAATAGGCAAGGCACGAGCACCCCTCCTCGTGTTGCTAGTAACTGCTACGTAACTAACATTACGTAACAGTTACCAGTATTTTATTAAAAATATAAGAAGAATTCTAAAAATAAAATGGCTAATATCATTTTATTTTTATGAACATTACATGTTTCTAACGTAAGTACGTAGTTAAAAGAATAAAGCATGTACTGTACAGTGGACGTCGATTTATTATCGATAAAATATATTTTTAAAATAGCAAAATATACACTATTATATTATATACCTATAGCAAATGTACGGGCTGCTAGTATCCGCAGATTTTATTACAGAAACATATAAAAATATAACCAATGAATTGTTCCGACTTCTGAGCAAATATGGGTATCTTGTAGGAATTTCTAAAAACTTTTCTTGTCGAGTGCCAGCAACCTCTGAGGAATCCTTGCAAAATTTCAATTATTTCAGTTTCTAATCCAGGTTTATTGTTGATACGAATTTTTCAAGCAGTTGGTTCTTATTTTATATGTACGTACTCGTAAAATGTTTTTTTCCGCACGCTCACCCACAGTTATCCTAAAATAACACGCAAGTATCTAATATTTTTTATTCTGTTTTAATTACATTATTTTTGGGAAGTAAAAATTTTCCTAAAAGCATCGGACATCAAAGAGAATGTCAAGTATCAGGCTAAAATATAAAAGGTGGGTACTTTGTAAACATTTTTTGAAGGAAAGAATATAAATTATAATATAATAAGAATAATATAAAATTCTTTAAAGTTAACCGAAAGATCTTGTTTACTTTACACCTAACGCTAAACTTTTCCTTTACCTTAACATTTACCTAATGAAATCAATAGATAAAAATAGAACCAGTGAAACTAACATTACGTAACAGTTTTTAATTTCCTGGAAACATTATAACCATATCGAACCATTAGGATACCTTTTGGTAGTCATTTATGTCTCCTACAACTCTACATAATATATAAACAAACACACTTAGAGAGAGCGAGATAATGTCTGAATAATGGAGTACTTATTATTCAGACATTATCTCGCTAATTTATTTTCATGGTTATAAATTGATTTGCATATAAGAATGAAATAGTGGCGGGGCGAATCATAGCAAGTTTCTGGCATATCTGGAAGATCAGCGATGGTCAATACAGCTTTCGCTATAATGTTCGTTCAACTGATGATCTATCTATCTTTTAGAATATGACTACTTGTGTAGTAAGTTGAAGCTTGGCTATCTGCCTGGATATGAAGAAAAGGTTCCACTGGGTCTGGCATTGTATCTATCCATCGCGTTGACATCATACGGACTGCCCGGAGGTTCTTGTTCATCAGGTGCATTAAAGACACTATTGATGGCATAAAAGTATGGTTTATTTCCTCAATATTCGAACACACCCATCGCTAAGAATATTGCTATTCTTGGTATCAAGATCTCTGGTTAAGTATAATTCTGAAGTTAGAATTAGTTACCTATAGGAGAAGGTCAAACTTGTGTCCAAAATGGTAAGCACAGCAAAACAACAGTAAGTCAACTCGGGGCAAATACTTATGCTACACAAGAATCAAGTCTGACTGCATATTGTAATGATACAACGTAGATTATATTTTGATGAGTTATATTGTGGAATTGATAGCGAACTTAGCTGTGAATACATGTACTTCGAGGGGTCGTATGTCTCCACGCGACAGCGCGTGATGGATATTTCATAAGTGTGATTTTCGGGAATTTATAACCGCATGTCGTATGAATATCATAAAAAAATGCTATGCATGGTGACAGGAATTTGTAAATTGCATGGTGAGCATTGAAAATAAACCAATTAGTTAGGCCGTCCGGATGTCATAAAATTGGAAAGCGGCCGTCTACAAATTAAGCACAAAGCAATTTTTAAAAGCTATCGATAACAAAAGACAGCCGAAGACAAAGGAAGGCGGCCTATCAATTGTATCGTATTGAAACATGAACGGGGCTCTAAAAGGTTTGCACGTGCATGAAAGAGCGGCGACAGGGAGTCGCCGGCTCGGGCGTGGGAAGTCGCCGCTGTTACCGGGCGATAATTAAGTTGACGAATCAGAGTGCGCGTCACCCCAGCGCATGGGACGGGTGCGCGGTGGAGCGGGGTATGTAGGCGCGCGGCTGAACGAGGCATTCGGTTTTCGAGAGTACTGGCGGTCGGACGTTCGACATCGTGGCGCGTATCATAATAATTACTGTCGATTCGATCCCGGAGTTCGCGCGGTGCGGTCGTGCGACGTCGCGGCTTTTATCATAATAATTAATTCGGTTTAGAGATACTTCTTGACGGAAAATAATACGCGTACAAAGGGTCGAGTACTCGAACTCCCCACGACACGCGAAGGCGCCGAGATCAGCGTAGCAACACCGCCGAGGACAGCCCACGGCCGCCGACTCCACGCTGCACAGTACGAGACCACGAGTTCTTCGCGGGACCGCAGCTTAGCCCAATTAAGTTAACCTGCTAAAGCTAAGTTTAGCCCTAAGAATAGTATTAAATATATGTTGAATTCTGCATTGTTTATACAATTTCTATGTCGTGTCTTTTCCACAGATTACGCGTCCGCGAGTAAAGTAAAATCATACGCCTATGCCTAAAATCTGTGGCATAGTGGCTAAGTTAAAGTTTGTCTTGAAAGGTACCTCTGAGTAAGTGAGATTGGATGACGAATTCATACAATCTCGCTGAGGCGAAGGGTTTTTTTATTTGCTGGCGTTTATGAATGGAGCGCTTGTGATAGCCAGGGGCCCATTTATATGCGCCTTTTAATTTTAGTGGCGGCAGAGTACCTTTAGCTTATAGTATTATTCTGGCATAGCTTGCGGGGTTGATAAGTGCATGATATTATTACATCTGGAGACCGCTCTCCAGGTGAGCCGATTTGCGGCAAAAATCACGCACAGCCCGATTTCTGTAGACTCAACTGGATTCGCTAGCGGCTCTGAATTGTTTACTCTGACCATTTAAACTCATATGTGAAATTGCCCAGCCTATAAAATATGCATCAATAATCCTGTAAGGATAATTAATGATAGTGTACACCATACTCTAAATAAGTATAATTATTTGCGCAGCGATCAAAAAAAATATGCAAAATTCTACGAGATTGGTATAATGACAGAAGTCACTATATTAATCGCGTAAGCTGATTATAGCAAGGTCAGAAGAAATTTACCTGACCTCCAATTAAAAGAGCGCGCAGACGCTGAGGCTAGCTAAAGGTTTAAGACCTAAGCATTATCCTGGTCAGTAAAGGGTTCGGGCGCTCCTGTCAAGTATTCCACAAAGAACCGTTATACGCGCCATAATAGCGTGCCTACAACCGACTAACTGTCAATTCCCTGAACCGCTCTTAATGTTTATAGATTCACGCTAATAATTGAAATTCTCAACAAATGAAGCAAACTAGACGATCGCTTTAAGTCACTTCAGGCTGCATTCCAGCAGTATCAAGGCCACGTCATCTTGGGTTGCCTTACAGATGCTGCCGATGACCACAGGATATTTGATTCGGACTAAAATAATATAATCAGTTCGACAAATATTCTTTAAGAATCAAATTGCTATAAATTACATACACAACGTAGAAACATTTCAAGGACATAGATAACTACGAATATTATATTCACAATTTCGGAATCTATAAATAATAGGTAACAACAAAGGCTATACGCAGCATATTAAAATTAATTGGGGTATTACAAACAAAGGTTAATGAGTTAGGTGTTTATGTAGTGAATGCGTTTTACTGTGTTAGACATAAAAGCCATTAAGGTAGATTAGTTAGGTATATTATAACGATAGGAATAGTTAGGTGTTTATGTAGTGAATGCGTTTTACTGTTAGACATAAAAGCTATTAATGTAGATTAGTTTAGGTATATTATAAAGGTTTATAAATATCGGTTGCTTACTGTTGAACAACTAGGAGAGTAATAATTTAATTACATTGTCCGATTGAGAAAATTGGGTATAGTTAATTGCATTGTTTAATTAATTACGTCAGGAGGAATTGACCATTAAGTTACAAGTGCAAATTTAGTAGATAGGCAAAGTAAGTTAATAAAGTTATTTGAATAGATAGCGTATTTTGAATAGACGTTGTCTGCAAGCGATAAGCAGGCACCTGCGTGTAGGATATATAGGTAAATAAGCGAACTACTGATTAGTAAAATGGGCCGAGGCAGGAAGCCACGTGTGACCAGCAAACAGCCGAAAGGTACTGAGGACAGTAATGCTTCAACAAATTCAAACCCGGAGACGAGTCAGATGACTCTATTACTGTCGCAAATTTTACAACGTTTGGAGAATTTAGAGCAGGCTAGGGCGAGTAACTCCGTTACGTCCGGTTCGGAAGCGAGCGTGCCGTCTACCACTAACCGCGAAAACTTTGTGCTGAATGAGTCAGAGCATAAACAGGTGTGTCTAATTAAGATGTCACAAAAACTACCACAGTTTGACGGGCAAAAATCAAATAACCCTATGCTGTTTCTAAGGGATTTGAGGAATTACATAGAGATGTCTGGGAACAGTTTTAGTTCAGGTAAAGCTTTGGCGTTTGCTATAGAGAGTTTGATAGGGAGCGCAAAGACGAGGATGAATATATATAGGGATTCTTGGGCTAGCTTTAGCGACTTCGAAAGGGATTATAAGCAAGTATTTTGGAGTAACTGTGAACAGGAGTTGATCAGACAACGGTTCATGACCGCGAAATACGACGATAGAGTAGGTACAATGGAAGAGTATTTTGCAGACCAGTTAAATAAAATATACGGGTTATCTTTACCTTTTACCGAGACGGAAAAGGTAAATACCATATTCAGGCAATTGCCTCAGCATGTGCAGGTAGCATTTTTCGCGAGGAATGAGAGTATGTCAGTTAAAAATGCAGTGGAGTTTCTGCGTCATTTAGAACGGAATGTACGCAAAGAGGCGAGCGTAGTGACGTCAGCCGGTACATCTGAAGGCCGCGCGACGTTCAGACCAAGTCGTGGGACTACGAGATATGGGTCAGTGCGGGTGAATACGATTCGCTATAATCATCTGACGAATCGACAAAGACGATACCCATATGCTAACCGCGGACAGAATATGCGAGGTCGGGGTTTGTATAACAATAGTACTAGGCAAAATAGGGCGCAGTTGAGGCCGATAGAATTCACACCAGCTTTAGATGCGCCGCGAGCTAGTGAGACGAATAAGAGCCTAGCAACAGCGGAAAAACCTGATGCTGTATCAAAAAACTAATTTCGGGGGAAGGGGGGGGATTCGCTTTACGTTACTTAATGCGATTAGGCTGGGCGCCGAACAACGAAAGCGCTAAGCATAAACTATATGAAATATGTGACATGGGAACGAATATGGGTTTAGAAGAGTTGACGCAGTTGTTAACACATAGGGCGGAGGAGTTTCGAGTCTGTTTGGCAGATACTTCAGAGGTGGAAAGCATGAATAGGCATAATAAGTCCTTATGTACAGTGTTTAGAGATATAGATGTCTTAGACGCGGATCAGGAGCAAGATAGGAGGCTAGCGTTGCCGGAAGTGAGTGTTGAAATAGGTGAGATTCAATTAAAGGGTTTGATTGATTCTGGGAGTGAGGTGACGTGCCTGAGACAAGATTGTTTTGAAAGAGTAAAGGGACGTTTGAGCCAGTTAGCTGAGATACCTATACCGGCTGTTCGAATCGCCGGGGCGTTTGGTATTAGTAAAGAGAAGTTAGGAAGCTTGGTCATAGTCCCTATCAAGATAGGTGAGTGTACCATCGATACACCCACGTTGATTCTAAGGAAGCTACCTAAGGAATTAATATTAGGATTTGATTTCATACAGTTAGCGCGAGGAGGTTTGGTATGTACAGACGGAACGAAGTTCGTTATTAATGATGGTAATGTGATTTGTGAGATAGATCTGGAAGAGCGAGAGCGCGGTCAAATCCAATGTTGTACGTTAGAAAAACATTCGGAGAAATCAGTGGTGGGTAAGATAGTTGAGTACGTACAAGGGACATCGTTGTCAGCCGAGCATAAATCTAAGCTGTCGGCTGTGTTAACGAAACATGTCACGCTATTCTCCGATAAGATTGGTCGCACGACCAAGTATATACACGAGATTAGAATGAAGGACGATAAACCTTTTGTCAAGCGGTCGTATCCCATACCGCATGTTTATCGCGAAAGAGTTAAGGCAAGGTTAGACGAAATGGAACGGGGAGGTGTAATTAGCAGACAGGCGACGGACTACAGTAGCCCATTAACGTGTACGTTGAAAAAGAATGGAGAGATTCGGATATTATTGGACGCGCGCGAGCTAAACAGATTAATGGCCGGGGAAACGGAAAGCGCACCGCTCATGAGTGATATATTACAATCGGGTTCCAGAATAAACTATATTGCTGTAATCGATATAAAGGACGCGTATTTTACGATTCCATTGGCTCACGAGTCTAGGAAATATACCGGTTTCGTGTTCCAAGGGAAGAGTTATGTGTATAATGTACTACCACAGGGACTCAAAACGAGCGTGGGCTCATTCTCAAGGGCGATGGATTTGATACTGGGGCCGGAAGTGCGAACGTACTGTTGGAATTTTCTTGACGACTTAGCTATTTTCACGGATGGGGGCCTAGACGAACACATACGTCAGATCGATACGGTATTGACCAGGTTACGTGAAGCCGGATTTACTTGTTCATTAGAGAAATGTAATTTTGCCGCTAGGGAGGTGAAGCTTTTAGGGCACATTTTAAGCACTGAAGGAGTTAGTTTAGACCCAGCGAAGGTAGAGGCTGTTTCAGATTATCCTGCACCGAGGACAGTGAAACAATTACGTTCATTTTTGGGGTTTGTAAACTATTTCCGTAGGTTCATACGGGAATTTGCGTTATTAACAGAACCATTGTATAGATTGTTACAGGCGAGAGTAAGATTTACGTGGGGTACAGAGGAACAGGACGCGTTTGATAGGTTAAAGGTAGCGTTTACACAGAGCGTCATGCTGTCACAGCCAGAGTTCGGTAGTGTATATTATGTGCAGACGGATTCCAGTTCGATAGGCCTGGGCGGGTATGTTTACCAATTAGATAAGAACGGGTTCGAGAAAATAATAGGATTTTGTTCGTACGCATACAAAGGGCCGCAAACACGGTGGCCCGTCAGCGAACAGGAGTTCTATGCTGTGAGTTATACATTGAGGAAATTTGAAACGTATTTGAGAGGAGCCAAAATCGTGATAAAGACAGATCATAAAAGTCTGACGTTTATAAAGTCTTGGAAATTGCTCGGGGCGCGAATTACCAGATGGATAATGTACTTAGAACGGTTTGATTACGAAATACAGTATATTCAGGGACGTGATAACATTATACCTGACATTCTGAGCAGGCACATACGAGATGCAGGGTCGGAAAAAGTGGGTAGCACTGCACAGCCGCACATATACTGGTTTAAGACGGCTAGTCGTGGCACGGTATTACAAAAATTAAAACAGATTGCCGAGTTGCAAAACGATGATCCGAAGTTAAAACATATCAAAGATTGTTTAGGTCAGGGGAAGGCCAGCCTAGAGGTCAAGGGCTTTAAGTATTACAAATTAGTCGGGAATACATTGTACTTTAGCATACCTACGCAGGAAAAAAACCTATTAGTCATACCAAAGTCACTACAGGAGGAATTAATAATTCATATACATGAGGAAATAGGTCATTTTGGGCAGTATAAAATAATGCCTATTCTGAGAACGCGTTATTATTTTCCTAACATGAGCAAGATAGTTCGTGACGTAATCCGCACGTGCGACATATGTCAAAAGGCAAAACCCAGCGTTAGTAACACAATAGGACCATGTCAGCCAGTTTCAGCTAAAGCTTTAGGAGAAAAGGTCTTCGGGGATTTGTATGGGCCGTTACCTGCGGGTAAGTTTGGTTACAAGTACATATACGTTATGCAGGACGTGTACAGTAAGGTCGTAAGGTTGTATCCATTAAGGGTCGCGAGTGGGCGTAGCGTACTTGCGTGCGCAAAACGATTTCATAAGGAGATACCTATCAGGACGATAATCACCGACCGAGGACCACAGTTCATTTCGAAGACGTGGATTGAAAGTTTACGTGATTTAGATATAAAGGTGACGCACACTTCAGTGTATTGCCCAAATTCGAATAGCGTAGAGAGGGTCAATCGCGAGTTAGGAAGAATGATCAGGACATATTGCTTCGGGTCCAACAGAAGTTGGGTGAATATGTTGACCGATGTAGAAAGGTGTTATAACAACGTTACACATAGTTCTACAGGGTTTGCACCCGACAGACTAGCGTTTGGGAGGCAAGAGTTGTTAACTATTGACAGTGCGTTAGGTGATGAGTGGACGAAACGATATCTAGCTAACGAACCACAGATTAATCACGAAAAAGCATTGAAAACCGCGGAGAAGACAAGCATGTACAGGAAGCGTCAATTTGACAACAGGCATAGGTTAGTCATTTACCGAATAGGTGATTATGTGAAGGTGAAGACCTTTGTACGATCGGACAAAGAACATAAGATAACGCGGAAATTTTCCTTATTATATAAGGGGCCATTTGTTATAGTGGGCGTACCGTATCAAAACTGTTATAGTCTGATGGAACCAGAATCTAATAAGATTGTTGGAAATTATAATGCGGTGAATTTAGCCAGATATTTTATACGAAAGAAGGAAGTGACGATTCTAAGTAAGGAGGTAAATAAATGAACAGGACGTTAGGTATGGAGTAAAAGCATAAGGGCGATGGTTAGTAGTTTAGAACAAAGAGCAATGATGATATAGACGAATAGGGCTATCGAACGATTGAGGTCAGGGTGTGGCACTAAGAGCGGGTTCAGAGAGAATTGGAGAGAAAATTTTAAGATAGGGTACATATGAGATTAAGATTTTGACGAGTGAGTATCGGGGACACCAACTCACAAAATCTGGGGAAGGTTCTGTAATGATACAACGTAGATTATATTTTGATGAGTTATATTGTGGAATTGATAGCGAACTTAGCTGTGAATACATGTACTTCGAGGGGTCGTATGTCTCCACGCGACAGCGCGTGATGGATATTTCATAAGTGTGATTTTCGGGAATTTATAACCGCATGTCGTATGAATATCATAAAAAAATGCTATGCATGGTGACAGGAATTTGTAAATTGCATGGTGAGCATTGAAAATAAACCAATTAGTTAGGCCGTCCGGATGTCATAAAATTGGAAAGCGGCCGTCTACAAATTAAGCACAAAGCAATTTTTAAAAGCTATCGATAACAAAAGACAGCCGAAGACAAAGGAAGGCGGCCTATCAATTGTATCGTATTGAAACATGAACGGGGCTCTAAAAGGTTTGCACGTGCATGAAAGAGCGGCGACAGGGAGTCGCCGGCTCGGGCGTGGGAAGTCGCCGCTGTTACCGGGCGATAATTAAGTTGACGAATCAGAGTGCGCGTCACCCCAGCGCATGGGACGGGTGCGCGGTGGAGCGGGGTATGTAGGCGCGCGGCTGAACGAGGCATTCGGTTTTCGAGAGTACTGGCGGTCGGACGTTCGACATCGTGGCGCGTATCATAATAATTACTGTCGATTCGATCCCGGAGTTCGCGCGGTGCGGTCGTGCGACGTCGCGGCTTTTATCATAATAATTAATTCGGTTTAGAGATACTTCTTGACGGAAAATAATACGCGTACAAAGGGTCGAGTACTCGAACTCCCCACGACACGCGAAGGCGCCGAGATCAGCGTAGCAACACCGCCGAGGACAGCCCACGGCCGCCGACTCCACGCTGCACAGTACGAGACCACGAGTTCTTCGCGGGACCGCAGCTTAGCCCAATTAAGTTAACCTGCTAAAGCTAAGTTTAGCCCTAAGAATAGTATTAAATATATGTTGAATTCTGCATTGTTTATACAATTTCTATGTCGTGTCTTTTCCACAGATTACGCGTCCGCGAGTAAAGTAAAATCATACGCCTATGCCTAAAATCTGTGGCATAGTGGCTAAGTTAAAGTTTGTCTTGAAAGGTACCTCTGAGTAAGTGAGATTGGATGACGAATTCATACAATCTCGCTGAGGCGAAGGGTTTTTTTATTTGCTGGCGTTTATGAATGGAGCGCTTGTGATAGCCAGGGGCCCATTTATATGCGCCTTTTAATTTTAGTGGCGGCAGAGTACCTTTAGCTTATAGTATTATTCTGGCATAGCTTGCGGGGTTGATAAGTGCATGATATTATTACATCTGGAGACCGCTCTCCAGGTGAGCCGATTTGCGGCAAAAATCACGCACAGCCCGATTTCTGTAGACTCAACTGGATTCGCTAGCGGCTCTGAATTGTTTACTCTGACCATTTAAACTCATATGTGAAATTGCCCAGCCTATAAAATATGCATCAATAATCCTGTAAGGATAATTAATGATAGTGTACACCATACTCTAAATAAGTATAATTATTTGCGCAGCGATCAAAAAAAATATGCAAAATTCTACGAGATTGGTATAATGACAGAAGTCACTATATTAATCGCGTAAGCTGATTATAGCAAGGTCAGAAGAAATTTACCTGACCTCCAATTAAAAGAGCGCGCAGACGCTGAGGCTAGCTAAAGGTTTAAGACCTAAGCATTATCCTGGTCAGTAAAGGGTTCGGGCGCTCCTGTCAAGTATTCCACAAAGAACCGTTATACGCGCCATAATAGCGTGCCTACAACCGACTAACTGTCAATTCCCTGAACCGCTCTTAATGTTTATAGATTCACGCTAATAATTGAAATTCTCAACAAATGAAGCAAACTAGACGATCGCTTTAAGTCACTTCAGGCTGCATTCCAGCAGTATCAAGGCCACGTCATCTTGGGTTGCCTTACAATATGGAGGACTGTAGCTACGATTGTATTTCAGCTATTTTCTAGGAGTTGTTCGATATGAAACCCACAGCTTCATTCTACCCCGCGTCATTGACAAGGGAGTAATCTTCACACATTGTAAGCACAATGGTCGAATTCTGTGTAGTTCCAAAGGGATTTACTTCCAAAAACCATTAGATTGTTGAATGAACTCCTTACCGAGATTATAGCACGGCGTTCTTCAAAAGGGTCAAAGGGTTTTTATAAGGTAGGTAACATAAGAAGATTGTAAGTTAGTGTTGCAATATCTATAAGCTACGATCTGTCACCATTGTAGTAGAAAAATATTTAAAAATTTGGTATTACTATACTGATAGCGACAATTTGTTATCTTTATACCTTATTCGTCTACTTATGGGTTTCGTTGTCATTCAAATTGTTACAAAATATCAGGTTACAATATTATGAATTGTAAAAATAGTAATTGTGTATGGTCATGTTCATCATCATCATTATTTTGCCCTAATCCCGTAAACGTAGTTCAAATTTCATAAACTAGACCCTCACGAATAAATTTAGATATGCCAAAACAGCTATAAAGCACTCAGGACTGATAGCAAATAAAAGTTAATCTTTGGGGCTCGCCGCAAGTGGTTTAGAATTCAATACGATTTCCGAGCATGTAACTTGGCACTATAAAACGATATTATTACACGTTGATCTTATTGAATCCGATGATATTTCGACCGAGCAATTTAAACGAGAAAAAGAAATGACCGTAAGTTATTCGATTATTGAGAACGTGTATCCTGGGAAACATGCGTCCCCATTTGTCAGGAACTTGGTGACATATGAACATCGTCTAGAGTTTGATTTTTCTCTTAACACTTTTCTTACCACATTATTTTAAAATTTATGAAATATTACAAAACTTTAAACTGACTTAGATTCTGTGTGGTAACACGCTCACATTTAGAACATTTGTGAATTTCAAATTAATATATTTAATTCAGTCGCAGGAACGAGACAATCCGCTAGGGAGTTGATGTTTGCCTATGCTCATTTGTTATTAGTTCTGGAAGTCAAACTATTTTAGAGATTATTTTCAGGGATTCCCGGTATATTATAGTGAAAGATTACAAAGCCACATTAACATTTATTTCGACGAACATACAGATGTTTTCCTATATATTTCCCAATAGAAATAACAGTAAGTGATCGTACAAATTATAATTAAGCGAGCTGCAAATGTGGGCGCGCCTAAAAATGGCATTGCCGTGTGTCTCAAGGGTTTAAGTTTCAACACAAAGAGTTTTACTTGTTTACGATCGCTCGAATTATCATCGTGTTTTTCGTAGTAATAATGACAGTGAGTAATGAAGAAATTTTCCTAAAAACCAATTGTATATTACAATCTTAGAGTATACAAAGGCAAGCTGTAGATATAGCGCGTATGTCACTCCGGTCGGTTGTTAAGGAAAGTAATTACCATTATGAGACTTTCTTAATTACATGTGAGTCAAAGACTTTATAGATTACTTTAAAGTTCAGGAATGATAAATTGTTATTGAATCCATCGTGAGACGTGGTTGCTTATATACATAGGCAGAAATCGCGTTTTCTCCTTTTAATAAGCTATATTTAGAAATGTCTACAGTACAACACTAATTATCAGTATGCGAATATATATATATATATAATTATAATATAATATACCTCTCTCACGTTAGCTTTTGATACCATTCCGAATTTTAGCTATAACACCCAAATTACAACTAAAATTCTATTTACCAATGAAAAGAAATGTTACTGTTCCTTTTTTTGCTTCGAGACATCAGTAATATGTTCTTCATCGTTAAAGTTTTGCGTATTGCTTTGTCCCTGATTGTCAGCTACGTTTAATCATAATGTATTTTTACAACGAGTAAAATATTTTTTATTTATAACATCTTTCCTGTGGCTTTCCTGTAGACTGGGAGCGATTTCGTGAAAAGAGACGTTAGTGTGTAACAGGAAGTCATTTATATTTTATATTAATTAAAGCGCTATTTGATTTGATAAATTAATTCAATTATTAACATAGTTTGACTGATTGATTGAAAAAAGATGTAAATAGATATTCAAAACAATACAGACAATACCACAGACAACGAAGTAATATCAATTGTAAGGAACTAATACTTTGTTACACTTGTAAAAGTATAAATCAGATAAATACGTATTTCAACGTATTTACTACAATTCTCAATTTATAGCTAATACTACTGTCGTAAACGAATTATATGTTTTTTTCTAATCGTCATTTCTGTTTGAAAACGTTATTTCCGTCCAAAAAAGATCTGAATTACTCGTTAGACGGCGTCTGAAGAAATATAACTTCAAAATCAAATTAATTAACTACGGACAATTTCATTAGCATTAATAATTTCTTAAATATTTATAATTCTAATTTAAATCTAGTTGCTTCTTAGGAGTACTGTAAGGCGCAATTGTTTTTTTTTTTTTGGGTTACGTCTCCAAAAGTTTTCACAAGGCATACGAAATTTCATGGCTTCCCATTCCGAAACGATAGAATTTCATCTCGCAACTTAGCGATGAGATATATGTATTTCGTGATTATTGTCGAAACGTGATTCTTTTCTATGTATCATAAGCATGTGTCTACATAACAAAAAAATGTAATTACGTATGTATATCAGTTGTCTAGTACCTACAAGACAAGCTTCGCTTACTTTGGGGGTAGATAGCGCTGTGTAATTTGTCCAACAATATTTATTTATTTAGTTAAACGACTAGAAACGTAGGTAATTCAGCAAAAACTAAAATACCCAATTGGATATTTTTGACAGTTTACGTCCGCTATATTAATTGACGGCCATCCACCGAAAATTAATATGTCGGTTGTAAACTATCAAAAATATATAATTGAGTACTTTAATTTAGTACATATCAGTATATATAGCTGTATATATACTGGTATTTTAATTTGGTAGTTTTAGTACAACAATTGACAATTATTGCTGCAAATATATAGTTTTTTTTCATTACAAACTCTATATTTATGACAGAATAATACAAACTATTGCCAAATCAAAACTCACGGTGAAATTCAATTGAATCCGATGACTATTTTCTACCATCTAAAACTTAATACTGGTTATATTGCGGCTTTGATTTGATCTGAAATTGGGTGTTAATTACTTTTGATCTTACTATTCAGTTAACTCAACTCAGTTAACGCCTAGTTTACAGGTTAATTGCTTTGGAGCATTGTGCTAATTATTTGACACTAACTGTTGCCGACGGCTTCACCTCTGAAGTTTGGTCTCTTTCAAGTTAAAAGCAATAATCCTACATAATATATTCAAAATTTATATCTATAGCTTAAAGGTTAAAAAATTAGACTTTTTACAGACATCGCGAAGCAAAAAGCTGTTAATAATTGCCTATAGCCTAAAAATATTTAGAAGAATCATTCGCACGCAATAACAATAAAAAACAACAAAACAACTGCAATCACAGTGACTCCTCATAAGCGTATCGGTAATCTCACTCACTCACAGGAATGAAACAACCCCCCAGGAAGTTGTTATTTGACTGTCGTTTTCTGTGAGGTCAAGTTACTTCTCCAGTCGGACTGTGCTCTCTCTTTGCTAATCGACTGTCAATTATCTAAAACAGCTGGTACGGAAATGAGAAGTACAACATACCAATAGACGAAATGCAACCGTCCTTATTTGAAAGTTTATAGACATTAAGTTTGTACGAAAGTAACGCCTATCGTTACTAACATATAGTTGTAAAGCTAGCTAAGTCTACCCCGCAAAGGACCTGGCGTGAAGATATACATACATATATACACACACAAACTTCGTTAGGGGACCCGTTAGAAGAAAAAAAGTATTGGTGTTACGATTTTTGTTAATAATCGGTTACGCTGGGCCATTACGTTACGCGAAGAATGTATGAGGGTGTATATCTGTTTCATGAGTATAGCTAAAATTGGTCAACAGATAGTGTAGTACTAAACTAATGATATGTTGATTGTCGCCATGTATATTTCTCCTAATTAAAAACTAGATAATATTAGTTTCCTCCATTATTAGATTTTTTTTTTTTTTAACGGTACAGGCCCACTACTCATACCCACCACTGTGTCTCCTGTGTAGCCAGAATTAACAGCGGCGACCACAAAAAAGGCAATGAACAGTGAAGTCCATTGCCGTCCCGGGGGTTAAACTACAGCTGCCTTGGAACTCACAAACGAATTTAATCAGAAGAAATTTGTAGGAGTAGGAAGTTTTGGAATTGATTATTGGATATTGCTTTATACAACTGGAGAAATTTCACTTCTTCCGCGTGCACACATGCACGCAGTCTTTTTTATGATGAGACCAAAATATAACGCAAACACCCCTTGACAAACAAAAATAGACAGTTATTTGATTACATCACAAGTGCTATATTAAGACGCTTTTACGAGCTCGATAATTAGTATTTTCAATTTAATATAAAGCATCTTGTGCCAATATGTAGTAAGTTGTGTTAATCGCCTCCTACAATTTGTGGGCGTCCCAGCTCTAACATAATCACAAGTTTGTAACTTAAATAGCATAATGTGACGTTGATAGATCGAATGTGTTGTACTTGCCCAGTTTGACCGAAACTATTGACTGATTGGGGAAGTCAATGAGGAATATAATATTATGAATCTGTTCAGTTTGTTATTCTTAAGTTTTATTTATATGTAACGACGGGGGGCATACAAACTTACGGCTCACCTGATTTGTTACCGTAGCCCACAAATGCAAAACAAGCAGAACCTCTTCAGGTTCCTCAGAAGCTTTTCTGTGAGTTGGAGCTACTTCCCCAGTCAGTATATAGCGCCCTATTTCTCTTAACTTAACGACAGTTATCTACCGGAAACACTCGAGACCGACGCAGTCAAGAAGATTAAGCCCTTTTATAAACATGCTGCAGTCAATGCTGTTTATCTCGCGTGTTCAATTAGATCGATACACTCAACGATATGCCATGGAACTCCTATATCATTTTTCTATAAGTAATTTCCCACTTTTTTACAGAATTTACCGCAATTTCTGTTTATATTTTCGTCATAGGCGATGTTACAAGGATGACTGAAGTTTTGACTGATAATTCAGTCAACCCGTGGCTAAACGGGATAAACAGTAAAAATAATAAATCGGGACTTGTTATACATTTTTATTGTATACATACGAGTAGTTGTGTGGATAGTGGATAGAACCATCCATTTTTTTGTCCATTACGACAAACACATGGTGTGCATGGCTTGGTATAGACTATTTGACGTGTTGAGGTTTCGTATCGTTTAAATATTATGTTTTTAGAAACGAATCAGGGACAGGGCTGCTAGTGACAAGCGAAAACATACTTGAGGTTTGTGAATGTTTTACAATTAAACAACATGTACGGCCTAATTTTGCGACTTAAATATTTGAATTAATCACCATATTGTTTCCTACTTTTCCGTAGTTGGGATTATGCTTTTTAACAAATTTTTATTTAGACCTTTTCATTGGCAGCGATTCTTTATGAAGATCGACGGGGCAAATCTATATTCAGTAGTAAAATGAAAAATAAAAACAATAATATCGCGAGGATGTAATAATTTCAAAAGATATCAAGATAAAAATAAAAAATACTTTTAAAATCAATACAAGGTTTCCTGGAAAATTATAAGTAAATTGTCTATATTGGTTTACAATTTACACACTTTTAAGTTTTGGAATGCATTCCCTACCGATTTTTCTAAGGGATGTATTCTTCAAAAAAGGAGAGAAGATGTTTTACAGAGCCTGATGTTGCAAGCGACCACAAGTTACAGTAACCTTACAACCACGCTGGCGATATGCTCATTCGTATCGAAAAATCTAAACATTAGAAACCCCGGTGCTCAACGAAACGCAGTTTAATAAATCTTGTATTACTTCTATGCGACTCAGGAAACAGAAAGGAACTAATTACACTCTAGTAAATCGTTTATTACTTCCTGAACTTTGCTTGTTCCGTACTATTTTGTAAGAGTAGATAAGTATACGCGAGTGATGACGTAATATAATATGTACCGTAGCATATAAACGCTTGCAATTAAGTATCACTCGCGCGATGCCACTCACTCACACGTAGGAACACAACAACCCTCTAGGGAGTTGTTATTTGGCTGCGATTTTCTGTGAGGTGGAGGTACTTCCCCAGACAGGCTGCTTTGATGCGTCCTATCTCTCTTAAAAATACCCAGACCAAGACAAACAGACATGTTTATGCACACTAATGTTTGTCCTGTGTGGGAATTGCACCCACGAGCGTTTGTGTCAAAGTAATATAACAGCGCGTTTCACCACTTCGCCACCGAGCTCGTCATAACTAACTTTGCCTTACACAAACAGAGACAACCGAGTGTCACATGTCTCAGCTTTGCACAACTCACTCGTTTCTTCATCATTCATAACATACCTATTAACGCAGGCTGCAAGCCAGCCAATTTTGTATTGGTAGGTGTGCCTTGGCTTACCTCGACCCCTACTTCCCTACACTGTCTTCTCTCTGAACGCTTACATATTAAACTATTTGTTGTTACTTTAGGGGCAATTAACAAGTATGGTTTGATTTGACGTGATTGACTTCGATCCATGAGTAAAGCTGATGTGCGGTATCATGGAGTTGATGAATATATGATGATTCATTAATAAATATGAAATAAATAAACTGAAAATCTACTTCAATTGACTTTATTTTACATATTCATATCATTTCATACTCCGTCACGCTGCATCAGTTGCCGCTCAGCCAAGCAAAATGTTTGTTTTCCAGTCATGTGAAAGCAAATAATTTAACTTAACGATTATCGACAACAGCTGGAACATGTACCTAGCCTCGCATTAAGCAGTCATTTTCAATGCGAGAGCAGGTATGGTATACAGTATGACCGACGTTGCTTATCTTACGTATTCGATTAAATTATCACGTGTAATGATCACATCGAGTTTCTCATATGGCATTAAATTAATAATATTCATAATACTGCACTCACATAGGACGTGTGAAGTGGAAATCACTATGATGTGCTAATTTTAAACAATCATTCAATTTTTATAGTCTGAACATAGCTATGCCGCTTTTTCGTTTGTATTCCGGGGGTATTTTATTTCGATATGCCTAGTTCTCGGATATCGTTATTACAGGAATAAATATTTATTTATCCGTCCGCATGCTACCACTTTATCAAATTTCATTTAGATTCAGGGGTTTACGAGAAAACGAACAAGCAGTCGATCTGAGTTATTTTCGCATTTGGAATATTTAAATAGAGATATTTATATCTCTATAAGTTTAAATTAAGATTTAAGGTATCGTTTTGAAATTTTTTGAATCTGCAGTCGACTGTACTAATCTAGGTCTAAAGAAATTGAACGGCGTGAGAGAACCCCGGATATGTGTCGCTTCTAATTGAATTCCGGTGAAAGAGCGCTGTTAATTTGTGGTTAGAATTGTGTGCTCTGCCCGCGGAGAACTGCTCGTAATTGGTGACTAGCTTTAGTTAATTAGTGCTGTTTACTAGGAGGCAAAGGTCAATAGGTATATGCAGTCCATGAATTTGATACTTTATCGCACAGTCTGTAAGGTGAATAAAATCTACATTTAGGACCTTCTTGCTAATTATGCATTTAAAAGTAAGCTGTTTCGCCCGTGGTGTACGCTGTCAATGTATGGCATGGTAATTCGGGCCAAATCCGCATCGATCCGAACTGTATGGAGTTATAAGAGTGAACGAAGAAGGAAGCTAATGAACGTATTATTCTTATCATAAAGATATCTACAGATATACATGGATACCGAATTATCAAAAAAGGCTGATCTATTCGTTTCTAATAGATAGACAATCCTGAAACACTGTAATGGATACAAGAGCCGCTGAAGTGGCTCTTAAAATGAACCACTTTCTGATGGTAAGCCGGTCGGGTAGTTATTTGCAAAAGTGGTAAGTCTTTTTGAGATCTTGAAAGACCAATAATGAAGAACAAGCAACATACGAGTAATAATTACCGCTATACATCAAACAGGTTGTATGCTTACTTGACAGCCGGTATAGTGTAATAAAAAAAAACGACATAATTTTGAAACATAGTCTATACGAGTATATTACAGTCGTAGTTAAACTGCTGTCGCCGAAAAGAGAAACGAAGAAGATGTAATAATAAATACATTTGTGCTATTACTAGACAATTTGTTCAAAATCAGTTGTATGATATCGTGGAAACGCAACGACCGAGGAGGAAAGAAGTGGTAGACGCACTCTAACAGAATTTTAGTAAAAAGTAAGCAAAGTCAGCAGCAGTAAAAAGTATAGAAACATATTGGGCGTATTATATTTACATTATTTTTTGTAGGAAAATATGTCAGTTAATTGCCAAAAAGGAACTTAACACGTTCACAGTCCAGTGTACGCTATCCTGTACACGCGGATAGGTTCCGGCAAGTCCATGTACTCCATATTGTAAACTGATTTACTTTTATGCAAGTAAATTTGTATATGTAATTTACGGATATTATTTCCAAAAAACAACGAAACTAGTCATTGAGATATAGAACTACAATAAAACGAGTGAACATGCCATACAAACATATTAATATTCAACAAAATAAACATACGTATTCCTCTACTGAATTCTTATTAACAAAAAGATTTTTCTTATACTTAGTTTGTATAGGTAATAAAAAAATAATGTAAGGGACGATCCAATAAACATAAATTTACGAACGACACATCCGTGTACTGCATTGTGTACACGGACAAAGTCGCGGTATGGATCTTGATATACAAATAGATAGATAATTTATATTGTATTTTACATGTCTAGGCAAAATTCTGTCGAAATTCATCGAAAACCTTCTTGAACGTACGGGTGATTCAAACCATTAGTATAGGGGACTGTGAACGTGTTAAGATATCGTAATGAAACAGTCCATAGAAATGAGAGACAGCGTTTCAATAAGTATACGTATTCCGTATGCATAATGTACCTACATAATGCATACGGAACAGATTATTTACAACTTTACTAACGGTGTTTACGAGCGACTCCCGTCCGACATCCGCAAATGTCACGTCACACGTTTGTCGAAATATAATGTCTTGGCCATGTGAATTTCCTCACGGTGTTTACCTTAGTTTATAAGTGATAATTACAAATATGTAATACACGATAACACGAATATAGTGGTGCATTCCTGCATCAGGATTCAAGCCAGGTACATTAATAGGCTTTTCATTAGGGTTCCGTACCCAAAGGGTAAAACGGAACCCTGTTACTGAGGCTCCGCTGTCCGTCCGTCCGTCCGTCTGTCACCAGGCTGTATCTCATGAACCGTGATAGTTAGACAGTTGAAATTTTCACAAATTATGTATTTCTGTTGCCGCTATAACAACAAATACTAAAAAATAGAATAAAATAAATATTTAAGGGGCAAAAAAATCACGTTTGTTGTATGGGAGCCCATACAACAAACGTGATTTTTTTGCCGCTTTTATAGATAATGGTACGGAACCCTTCGTGCGCGAGTCCGACTCGCACTTGGCCGATTTTTTTTTTCATACATTTCCCAATAGGGCATCACTGCTAACCTCGTGTAGTAGCGAGTATGGCTATAAATCACAATGGAGTAAGATGATTTATAGCCAAAACTTCTATGCAGGATGTTCTACTGACAGTTATCACTAAATCATTCAATCGAGGGCCGCAGTTTACTTAAATGTCGAATATTTGAACAATTCATTGGAAGTTAATTGTATTTTCGTAAGGAATGTAACCACAAACGCATATGAAAATCGCTCAATCAGCTCCTATTCATAAATCCACAGAGTGCTTTCAATTAACGGGCAAAAGCGGTTACCTGAAAAGATAATTAATGTTCCTTCATTATATGACGAGAATATGCCTGAAATGGCTCGAGGTAAGCATATTAGCTATCGGTGGGTAACAGAATTTTCAAGTAATTGTCATTTTTATACGTAGGATTCTAATGTTTATATATCGCACCTGAAGGCAGTTACCGCAGGCTATATTAGCCTGTAATGAAAGGAGTTATACTCGGGCCCTTCTACTTATTTAGCACCTCTTCAACAGCTTCCTGGTGACTTCATTCAATCACAGCTACTTCGTAAGGTGGAGGCTGCATTTCACTAGCTGTTTTTGATTATTACCTATTACCGTTTGGCTTGTGCTTCCCTTTTGTAGTAAATATTTATAAACAGAAAAAAATTACTAGTAAAAAATATATATTTTATTTTATTTATGTATCTTTTGGAACTAAAATATACACTGTGTTACGTATTCCATTTAACTAAATGAAACTAGTGAACGGTGGATTGTACGAGGCATGCGAAATAAGAATGGGTGATTTCAGCGATTAATGATTGTGTGTGAAGTTATTTGAATCCCGATTGTATGAATTTTTATACAACGTCGGGAGGCATACAAGCATACGGCCCACCTGATATAAAGCAGTTGCCGTAAACTACGAGTATTAACGCTTGTAATATATTAAGTATCACTCGCGCGATGCCTCCTCTGCTGCTTACATAACAACTCCTTACAACAATTTAACTTGAAATAACAACTACTTAAGTGTTCCAGAGTGTGAGTGAGGACACCGGTATGCTCTCAAGGAATTGCTGTATTAGCAACTTGTACCGAATGCTTGTATGTCATTTGAACAAATAATTGAAAATTGATTGTATTACTGCTCCACGATATCACAATAACTAGCTCCTGCAGAAAAGCGGTGCTATGTCTACTATACAAAGGCTTTGACAACTTGTTAAGCCGGGACCAATTTGTGCCATCAGACAATCCTGTTACCTAAAATTAAGCTGAAAGTAAGCTATATCTATGACGATTCAGTATCTGTGGTAATAATGTGCTGTATTATGTTGAGGATACGCAGATTAAGTACCGTCGTCCATCGTCTGTCTATAGACCAGAAGTCAGTGAAATTGTCCATAGATAACAGTCGTTAAACATTTTATTACTTTTTTTTCTTAAATCCATTATTATAAAACTTATATATTAATCATCATGGAGATAGTAATTAAATAAAGTATCGGAATAATTTCACATAATAATATTTCTGCATAGTACTAGAACTAAGGAACCTAGCACGTATAAAACTGAAAAAAAATCCTAATAACTTAAAATTAATACAAAAGATACATAGTGAAATTCCATAGCTTTAGAATAAATACCGTTGTACAATCGCAATTGATCCTATTTCGAATTTATGGCAGAAATTTCCTTGATCAGGCTTATAGGCCCGAAGCTGAATACGAAATGTTAATGTTTATAATCCGGATTTTCCGGATCATACCTACTTTATCGGGTCGCTTATAATGATATGTTAGTTCAAATATATGATCTCCGAAACATCTGCCTTAGTTTATTTAGGGCACTTTCCAAAGTTTGTACTAATTTATATGGCATGGCATTGATATTTCTTAATATTAGACGGAAAATAATTATTGACTGAAACACGATAGGGTACATTTCTGTACCTGTTAATCAGTAAGTACATTTGCACTTTTACATACTTATATCTATCCATATAGATAAAAAAGATAGTAAACTAACCCAGCCTATCAGCCAGTGATGATTGGATACGAATAGCGGAGCGTCACATGTATTAGAAAACCTTAGAGAATGCCTAGCAGTAGACAGATACGGGCCAGTGATACTAAAGCTTAGCAGGATGAAGTTTCTATATCAATGTAGCTGAACTATTTGTTTCATACAGGATTCACACAGTATTTTTTAAAATTTGAAAGATGTTACTGTTCTGATGAATATTACAGGATGCTAACTTTTGTCGGGCCTCATTTGGACGATATTTTAACTCGTAAATATTTATTATGATTGCTTCATTTTTATACAGCTTACTTGGGAATATTTGAAAGACCAAATTTCATGTGGTCAGAATCTAGTCTATGTGGATAATGATTTAAACTGCGTACATTAAAAAGTACACGTACATGGAAATGTCTTCACAGTTTCGTTGATATAATTTTGCTGTGTCCTCCTCCTGCTCAAATGTATTAGTGTCTAAGTATCTAGCGACGTTCAATTTCAAAGTTAGAAGACAAAGAAAAACCCAGAAGAAAATCAGCCCTTTCTTAGGTTAGTTCTCACGTCTTACGGCATGACGTTTTCTGTCGCTTGTTATTCACCGTCGAGTAACTGACAATTTCAAATATGAACACGAATTTAGTGGTACGTGCCCACGCCCCACACCTGGATCGGTGGTTGAAACATGAAGGTTATCCACTGGGCTATAACTGCGCTGCGACCTTACCCACGATATTATGCCGTAATTTTAAGAAAAGTCCTCAGCTATTTGCACGTTTTGTGTATGTGCTCCTTCACGCAATTCTACGTTAACCACTGGAATTTACCACATAATTATTACAAGTTGTAGAGTGAACAACAACCGATAAGGAAGACGGCAGCCTGGGATTCTGCGAGAAGACGCAGAGGGATTTTTTACAAGACTAACAACGCGCCAATGATAGTTCTGATTATGCAGGCAGGCATGGCTGGAAAAAGCAACGCCGTCGGTTGACGTTCATCATCACCTGAGCGTTAATCCCATTCGTGGAGCAACTACGGAGGCTGCTCATGTGTATATCTGATGCTGTCCGACACTACGCCTAATACTACGCTGAAAATTTAGCGGTATTTGCTTGTTACATAAACAAATATAAATTTCAATTTCCATTTGAAGGAAGGAATGACTGAAGTCATTTAGATTTGCACTTAGAAATTAATTGCACAAAGGGCTCTAAATGCTACAGGAGACCTTTAAGACAGATTTAGAGATACAATCAAGGTAACCATAGGATCAAGAAGGTGTAATATTTTGCAGCAAGGGATTTCATCAAATTACAAACTGTTTCACCCACAAAGGTTTGAATACGATTCCTTAATTACTCAAAGGATAACCGAATATTTGAGGAGATGTAATATTCAAAGGAGTCTTGCTAATATTCTTGCAGTCTCCCGAATAAAGTTTAATGTATGGAACTCAGTAACTGCGAGTAAGTTGGCAGGCATACTAATATTTATGTAATTTGTACTAATTTAGACCCTTATCGGTTTTTTACCTACCCAACGGTGGTTTATAGCTACGCAATTAAATAGAATGATTAAAATTCAATGCATATTTGAAAATATCGTAAGGAAACCCGCACGTCCAAAAAAAATATATTGCGTAAATTTTCTTGTGACCTTACCCAACATAGGTCTGGTTTTCTCTATAGGTTGTGAAGGTCTGACGGCAGTCGCTTGTTGTAAAAATCAGTATCTTCGCCTAATTCTTAGGCATAAGTCGCTACCTATGCCTCCGACAATCCTAATGGATTAGGAAATAGGTTAACGCTAAGAAGAGGAATCAAAAATCATTCCAGATTAATATTAAATGGCAAAACAGGGATATTTGTATTCAGTACATATACTTTTGTGTTCATTCACTGATGATTCAGGCTCTGTTTGGGGGATTTGGATATTGTAAATTGTGTTCTATTAAGATAGATGTCCGTAGAAGATAGAGTCAAATATACGTTAAAGATTAAATCATTTCATTTATTTAAAAAAAAATCCGTTATTCGGAAGTGATAACACTTCCGATGCCAACGTAGTTAGTTAGAAGTTTTTTGTATGAAATGCGGCTACCAAAGTACGTACCTAAGTTCTCAGACGAGCTGTTTCATAATAAATTGCTGTGTCCTACTCCTAAACCACTTTTCATTAATCGGCAGGATGTAACTCGTACAGGTCATGTCAGACTTTAACTTTAAAGATGACGATCTATCAAGATATCGTTTTCGATAGATATTAGTAGACAAAGGATAAACCGCTCACACTCTTTGTGTATCTGTGGACATTGTTTATGTTTTTTATTATTATTTGCAGGTTATTTTTCTATACCTACCTCGAAAGTTAGAAACGAAACCCTTATTCATATGTCCGTCTCTCTATTTTAGTTTAGTCTATGATTGGCATTTCTTTTTAAAGTTAGAAAATGTTAAACATTCATATAAATTTTACATAGACTTAAAAATATACCAACTTTAACTTCTAAAAAATTATCTGTAACGAACTGAAGGAGGTTCAAAAACTGAATTGTGACAAAAAAAAGGATTACAAGTTAAGTTGGTTAGTTTTTTACTTATTTTTTTATGTCTTATGTGGCAAATGGACCCATACAAACCTTGGTATTAAAATAGCCTGTGATAACCACTCAACTCTCCGGATGAATAAAAAAATTTTAGGTCAGGTTTTGTTAAAAAATAATGAAATACAATGAAGTTACTAACTAGCATAGGTTTATTGTGCAACTAAGGTGGTAAACAAGCACACCAGAGGCAAATAAGCCACGCTATGTCATTGCCGACAATGTATAAATCTCTCTGAAGGCAACTTCTTTGAACCGTTTTAGAAACCGTTAAAAAACCTACATACAAAGTTAGTTGTGCGGTTGAAGGAACGAACGGAACCCTCGGTGTGTGAGTGTGAGTCCAACTTGTATTGACGGTAATTTTTTAAAGAAGTCCGAAGGCGACGACACTTTCCGATCTAGTATTACCTACTACAATAACAATACAATATATTTGTATTGATATTGATAAATATGTTATTTCAGAGGTTCACGCTTCAGGACATAATTAAACAAGTCGGAATGAAACATTCTAAAACGATCTCCCGTATCCAACTTTAGCAATAATCACTTGTTCTGAATCGAATGCAAATATTGTTGTTTATTGTTATTAAATTCCACTTGATAAGTTATCTATTTGAGCCTTAGAAATTATCAATACGCATTGAAGTATCTTCATTGTGTTTATTACGTAAGAGCGTGGGATAGAGATCTATTAAATATCGTAACAACCACCAAAATATAACTAAAGTATTCGTCATCATGAGAATAAGACACGCAGTGTTTCCTCAAACTGCAAAGCTCGAGGAAGATCCTTTGAACATTGTATAATACACCCAGATTGTGCAAAATTCAACCACCATAAAATATTATACCTAAGCCTAATCGGGATCTCTCCAAACGCCATGTAGTCAAATCGAGATTTAGTCATAAAGCGATCTAGTTATACTGCTATGTAGTCATAACGCGATGTAGTCATACCGCTATTTAGTCTTAACGCGATGTAGTCATAAAGCTTCTAACCCATATTTTTAATAATTAAGTAAACAAAAATTTAAACATCGCAACGCTATATAAAGAGTCTTATGATGTACTTACGCTACCAAGAGAAATTGACACTAGATAGATAGTAAATATAGATAGGTAAAGCCAGATGGTTCCGTTCTATAAAGGATACAAAAAATTGAGATCCTATCGAAGACATAAAACGTTCAAACATCTCGCAACGCAGTTCTTTCACCATGAAAAGTTACAAGATCATGTTATCAATAATTGTTACTGTTAGTTTCTATGGAAGCGCCTCTTCAATAACTTTGTCATATTATTATATTCTTTACAAACCCATATATCACAGATCAATAGTATAGGTATATATACAGCAGTATATGAAATGTATACCAACCGCAATACCAGCCGTAAAAAACATGCTTGAAATTTCAGGATATTTCCATTTTTTTCCTTCCTTTATTGGCTAACCACCAACTGAATTTAAAACCGGGCAGATCGTTAAATACTGAGAATGTTTTGCCATAGTTTGGATGTGGTATCCATTCAGGAAAGACGCTAACACAAATATGATGACATCGAATTAGCTATTTCTACGTGTGAAATCTAGAGAGACCTAACAAACCTACTATTAGCAATAAGTGTAAGTCAAAAATATTCTTCACACTTAACGATCTGCCACGAAATGGCCAATTCAATGCCACGATATATGTATGAATACTGTCTAAAACTTAACCAATTAACTTCCGTGCAGCCTAACTAGACTCCAAAAATGTTAATTTACATCATAGTAGCAATTCCAAACTTTATATACGCTGCTTGGAATGCTATTTTAAAACCTTTCGTTAACAGCTAGACCAATTTAAAAGGTCAAACGACGTTCCAAACATAATAAAAGTTTCATACATAATAACCTAACCGGCGGCGTGATGTTTGGCCCTTCGGATTGGTCGAGCTGTTTACAAAATGTCTTAGAATAATGAGCAAAAGATGGACTGCGTTGATGCACCCTACCTCTATTAAAAACACCCAAACCAAAACAAACAGGCATCTGTCATGCTCACAAATGTTCGTTCTGTGGCAATTGAACCCACGAGCCTTAGTGTCAAAGTAGGATTATTAACCACTCCACCATTGAGCTCGTCAATGTGATTTGCATGAAATATTTATCAAAAAAGTCATACGCTTTTTTGCTTCGCAAAGTTGTATTAAAATATTATACCTGGCCAACAAAATACATATACAATAGAGTGTACGGATACATGACAGCCGTTAATCTACACTAAGAGTTACTTTTCGATTACTTCTATATCAGCTTCACTAACTCTGAAGATTAGTCACAAAGTTAATAAAACAGTGATGAGGGCGAGTCGGATTCAGGCACCTTGTATAATCGTTGCCTAATATTGTCGATGTATCAACATTTTATTTATTCTTCTACTCATGTTTGTGTACTTAGGTCACAATAAGACAATGATTGTATTGTATTTTTTTTTCATATCTCCTTGGCTTGGTAAATGTTATATGATATAAAAGTCTCTTATGTACCTGAATATGTAGTTTGGCCTTCAGTTACAAATACTTTCTAACTTTAATTACTTTAATTTTATTGTTGTCCCTTCGTTACTTTGCTTATTATGTGTAGTATATTATCTACACAGACAAATTTTTTTTTACCTCGACTCTAAAAACATCTGCGCTGAAAAATTAACTTAAAGTTACAAAATAATTGTTTTATTTCTTTAAATAACTATAAACAAACATTATAGCGAATTTGTAATTTTTTTTTATATTAGTTCAGCATAGGGGCCCCTCTTTGCCTGATGGTAAGCGAAAGAGGAGCCCAAATCGCAACTGCAACTGACAACATACTACATCCCGTATCCTGTCAGTTGACGCTGCCATGCTGACCCGCAAAATGCTTCTTCACGCTTCGTTTGAAGGATCCCATATTGTAGGAAGGAGGGTACACATGTACAGGCAAGGCGTTCCACTTTTTAATGGTACGACAAAGAAAGGAGTTGCCGAACTTTTTGGTACGCGAAGAGATATTCTCAACCGTGGAACTATGACATCGCAAGCCCGCACGTGTGGTTCTATGACGGAAGGGTGAGGGTGGGATAAGGGAAAACAGTTCTTCAGAGCACTCGCCATGGTAAAGGCGGTAAAATACGCTTAGAGAGCCTATGTCCCTACGGAGTTGAAGAGGTTCTAGGTTTTTGGTGACCTCTTCGTCGTCAATTATGCGGATAGCCCGTCGCTGCAACCTATCGAGAGCCTCAAGAAGATACTGTGCGGAGCCGTCCCAGAGATGCGAGCAATACTCCACGCAGGCCCGAACTTGTGTCTTATAAAGCAGACAAAGTTGGTCCGGCGTGAAGAACCGGCCCACCTGTTCAGGACTCCGAGGTTACTTGAGCCTGTACGCTTGTTAGTGACCGTTAACACCACTGAATGACATATTTTTCGAGTTATTTTGATTTAAAAACCAAACTACTGAATGGGTTTTGATAAATTCTCTATGGAACCAAGCTAATATCCATCCGGTAAAAAAAAAACAAATTGGCTTATAAACGCTGGAGTTCTGAGGTAACAAACAAAAAAAAATACAACCGAATTGATATCCTCCTTCTTATGTTTGAAGTCGGTTAAAAATGACCTTTCGTTTACTTTCAATTGTTTCACATTCAATAGGTATTAAACAAAAATATTTTTCTTGAAAATTCATTAAAGACTCACAATTTAAAACTAAGAAAATAATAGGTTAGTACTACTAATAAACTACTTAGTCTGGCCATAAATACTGTTACAATTAAAAATAAACAAAATATTACATTTGAATTTGGAATTTGACATTTTTATATGATTGTTCATTGAGTTTTCTCATTTTTGCTTCAATACATTGTACAATATTTTGCGATATTAAAATGGAGTGGGGTAATAAAGAGAAACGAATCGCTGTGATTCCATTACACAAAGTAGGTATGGAGCCAAATGCAATTTTTAAAACTCTCCATACGCGTGGTATTAGTAAAATGTTTGTGTACCGGGCTATTAATAGGTACAATGAGACCTCCTCTGTTTGTGACAGAAAAAGATCTGGCCGTCCACGTAGTGTTCGTACGAAAAGATTTTATCTCGGGAGATGAAGATAGCACCTAGAACCATGTCGCGTATTTTAAAAATGACTTAGGACTTGCAGCCTGTAAGGGACGTACTGGTTATTTCTGAACTGATAATTTAAAAAGGAATAGGGTGGTAAAATAGAAACAACTACTGAAGCGGTACGCAAAGGGAGGTCACAGAAAAATTTTGTTTACGGATGAGAACATTTTTACAATTGAGCAACATTTTAACAAACGAAACGACCATATTTATGCTCAAAGCTCCAAGGAAGGTTCCCAATTAGTCGACAGAATGCAAAGTGGGCACTATCCGACTTCAGTGATGGTTTGGTGGGGTATTAGCTATGAAGGAGTGACTTTGCCATACTTTTGTGAAAAAGGTATCAAAACATCGGTACAAGTGTATCAAGATACCATTCTTGAGAAGGTAGTGAAGCCCCTTATCAACACCATGTTCAATAACCAAGAATGGTCGTTCCAGCAAGACTCTGCGCCGGGTCATAAAGCTCGGTCTACGCAATCTTGGTTGGAAATGAACGTTTCGGACTTCATCAGAGCTGAAGACTGACTGTCGTCTAGTCCCGATCTTAATCCGCTGGATTATGATTTATGGTCAGTTTTAGAGAGTACGGCTTGCTCTAAACGCCGTGATAATTTGGAGTCCCTAAAACAATCCGTACGATTGGCAGTGAAGAATTTTCCCATGGAAAGAGTGCGTGCTTCTATTGATAACTGGCCTCAACGTTTAAAGGACTGTATGGCAGCCAATGGTGACCACTTCGAAAAACCTTTTTATATTTTAAATTGTTTTATATTTATGTATTAAACTAACACACTGTAAAAGTAATAAATGTTATTTGCAATAGAATTTTTTTTTCTTTGTTTCAGTATTTATGGCAAGACTGGGTATATAAGTCAAAAACTCTAAAATATCACTGATGTATTACAGCTGCTGTATCAACCCTCACGCATCCTTAGGTCTTTCTTCCATAGCATATTAAAATGCCTTCGATATTACGATTTTTTTTATACACTAAGTGCAAGTATTCAAACTGCCTGATGGGAAGCTGTTACCGTAGGCAAAAAATGCACACTAGAGTTTAAAAAGTAATAAATTGTGTTTAGGTAAGTAATTTTCACGTGTTCGTAACATAGTAAACGTACCGAAAATCTTTATAATTTCTCATACCAAATAAAGCGCTATTAAACGTCATTCGATCTGAATAAGGACAGGACTAAATGACGCATAAAATACAATTCAACCATATAAAAAAGTTATTTTGTCCAAATTGGCGTGTTAATAATATTGGCATTCCAGCACGATACGTAATATCATAAATGCAGAAGAGTGGTTGGTTATCAATATTTTATACCTACCTCATGATTGCTACAGGCTATATGTGAAAATCGATTTTACTTAGAAAATATGGGTATTTTCTAAGTGAAGTCGATTTTCGATTTCCAAAATTCGAATTCATTTTGTGATACAGCTTTGCCATTGATAAACAACCTTCATTTATTTTCTTACCATTCAACATTTTATTGCTGTTTTTTATTGCTAATTCAAATTGAATTAGAATTTGCCAATGGGATTTCCATCATAGAATACAACGTAGCATATTGTACGACGCCCTGATCACTTCGACTTTGATCTATGATGGTATTTCATATCTATTTTTCTTCTAATTTATTGCTAAATCTTTGTCAAAATTGCAAAGGATAATCAAAACCAAAGGAGCAAATATAAACAAAACAAAGTCATGAAACATCATCAGTCATCTTCAGACAGCCTTTAAGTAAGTAACTTTTACCAAATCTTCACCAAATTTACATGGGGCAATATCTTATCTTAAAAAAGTTTGAACAATCCATATCCGTCGACCTGTTCTCAAGACATCTGTGAACATGCTTAATATAAAGAATTCACTTTTGAAGTAGGTGAACAAAATAAAATTGTATAAGGTATGACGAACGGGAGTTACTGCAATTGATATTTTGTCCCAAGTACAAATTTTGACAAAGCTTTCTAAGTATATTGAGACAATTGTATTTATATATTAACTATACTGAAGATAACTCATTGTCATCTAAATATTCCGTACTTAATAAACTCATTTGTACGAATGCGAACTCGAGCGTATTGAATACCGAATACATCATTATTTTCTACAGTTAGACAGTACTGCTACAATGCTACAAGTTAGACATTGTTTGAAAGTTGAATGAAAGGCTGCATGAGTAGCAATCGTTCCGCCGCCGGCCGTGAAGTGGCCCCTTTTGTCGTACTTGTGTTATAAGTTTGTTCTTTTAGAAAATTTTGCTTTACACTGTGCTGTGTTGTGATATGCATCAGATACCGTTGTCTATGCACATTTGCAGCGAAGGTGTATCGTTCACGCTCTACCACTCCCGTTACTAATACATCAACTCCTCGCTACCTTTCTGGTGACTGTAATTACTTCGGAAACGTCCTGCAGGCAGTTATTATCATTTTAGCTAAGCTACTTCCTCCAAGTCGGGCTGCTCAGCTGCGCCCTATATCTCTTCCCAAAGTCGTAATTAGCAGCCGGTAGGACTCATCATGTGAAGGAGTACATCTAAAGATCGTAAGCCACATGCCTAGCTTTACTTTTCATGTTTCCATTGTTTAATATGAAACTATACTTATGTGATCCTAATATCCATTTTTCACACTTAGGTTCGATTATCACATGTAAGGAAAGATGACATATCCAGGCACACTCCAGTTAATACGTCTTTGCCCGTAATGATAAATAGATTATATGATGAACAAACAACGTTAAAATAATATGTGGCGAAAAAACAAATACTCTTTCATCAGAAAATATAATCCTAGCTACCTAACCTACGTTGTTAGTAATTGACAATTGAATCGTTGTTTGAAGTTGTGTTGATGCTGAATGAGCAAAGTACGAGTATCACTTGTTCTCCTGCCGGCTGTGAAGAGACACTCCATAGACGCTGTTATAGCACTCCACTTGAAAAAGCTCAACTTGTTGAAAGAAAATTAATTTTGTGCGGGAATTTTCAATATTCATGCGTTAAAGAATTGTTGTTGTAATATCGGTGAGATAATTAATATCGGTATAACACCTATTCAAATACAAATAAATAAATTTAATTAATTAAACGTTATTATTAATTAACTAAATAATTAATAATTAAACACTATTAACATTTAGGTATGAAATTGCGATGCAGTCCTTTGTGAACATTAAAGAAATATGTAATGGTTAGGTTATATTGTTTAGGACTTTCAATTACGACGTTGAATATATGGAAGTTATAACCTCTTAGAAGGTATATAAATAGATCAGGCAAATACGGATGATTATTTCGTCACAAATTCCGTCAGAACTTTCTAAATTCGAGGCTGAAAAGTTTTATTTTATGCCAGATACTTAATTCCGACAGAATTTATATTCAATGTTGTATTTTTGAATGTGAAATACTAAACATAGAAACATTGTTAATATTCGAAAGTAGCAGTTTATATCTCATATATATGGCCACAAACCTAATTAAGGGGCTCTTATTAACGTACTTTTCATGACTTATATGACTTTCTAAAAGACATTTAAATAATTTTCCATATAATGGTCGACAAAATACACTGGTTAAATTTGAATTAGTGAAAGCAAAGTAAGATATAATTTGGATTCCTGAATAAAAAGTTGATTTCAGATTCTGCTAAAAACTGTGTTTACGAAGGAAATTCATAATACGGCATTTCTATCCTTTTTAATTAAAAAAAAATACTCGTGCCACCCAGTATACCCACCCTAAAAGCTAAGCAAAGCGTGTTCTAATGTAGCCATTGCAGCTATTAACGAATCAAATTTACATGAGTATTTTTACAGTTGTTGTTTAGGAAAGTTGTGAATTAGATATCAAAAATAAATGAACATTAGGTCGTAACTACGTAACCATAAAAGATACATTTTAAAATACCTGCGAAACTTTTGCGACTTTTTTAAGCCATTTTTAACATGATATGTTCCATTTTGACGAGCTCGGTGGCGCAGTGGTGGAACGCGCTGTTACGCTACTTTGACACCGACGCTCGTGGGTTCGATTCCCACACAGTACAAACATTTGTGTGCATGAACATGTCTGTTTGTCTTGGTCTGGGTATTTTCTATGTATAATAAGTATGTATTTACAAACAAAAAAATGTATTTACGTATGTTTATCAGTTGTCTAGTATCCATAACACAAGCTTCGCTTACTTTGGGACTGGATGGCGCTGTGTAATTTGTCCGACAATATTTATTTATTATTTATTTATGTTTACTACAGTGGTAAGAGTTCCCATAAATTAACCAACAAGGGTTACTACTTTTTAAGTAGACCATGATTTATCCTTTGACAAATGTATATGTCGACTATGACTAGGTAACTATCGATATTTCAATATTTTAAGCGACATTATGCTGTTTGAAAAAACAACTATCTACCCAATCGATTATCTCAATCACATGTTAACGGCAATATAATTCAGGTTTTCATACCATATTTATCAAACTCTGAATAAAGATAAACTTATGGTACTAATAATTGTATATGCAAAAATAATATATACAATTGTGTAAATAATAATTATTATATATACTTAGGCTCTCTACATCGTGTATTTGTGATATTTAATGATATATAATAAGAGTAAAGGTAAAGTCGGGGGGCAAAGTAAGTATAGTAATTATTATATATAGTCAATATTCTTATCAACCGAAGTGAGTTGGCAAGTACTAGCGACTCTTCGTAAAATCAAAGAATATGTATTATCCGACGGAAGAATAAAATAATGTGATTACGAATTCTGATTACCATTCAACAATCACACATTGCTTGTCAGTAAGCATTCTCCCCCGCATCATAATACCTGTTTATTCTTTTGTCGTTTGTTTGCCACGGAAAAGTTTCAAATAGGTTAAAAATCTCTAATTGGTATTGTTCTAAAATTCATTCTAGGTTTAGGTTTTACTTAAATAATTCATCTAGATACAAAGCTTATAGATAGGTATTTATGATTTATCTTGTATCAACAGGGGTCTCTAGAATATAATAATCGTACATAAAAGTGAAATAATCTTATTACAGCAAACTTATCTCCTTCTCGCCTGAAAATATCGGAACTGCTCCATTTGGGCCGAACTGTTCGTTCACTAAATTCCCCATGGAGTAGAGCGAACTACTGACGAATAAGATTATTTTAGTTAATCAAGTCGGTTAATGAATATTTTATACACTAGACTAGAAACTTTCAGAACTATACAGATTAGTCCGGCGAGAGAATTATATAAAGTGCATATGTAGCTTCTGAAAATATCGAGCACATATACAGGGGGAAACATAAACCTGCCTTTTTTATGTTATCTTCTTTTTAAAAAAGAATATTGTAATGAGTTCCCTTCACAGGGGTGTAAAATAAGAGATGACAAATTGTGTAAAAAATTGTCAATTCTGAGTGAAATCAAATTTAATAGTCATGTTCGTACGGTCAAATTCAAGTTTAGTGTTTTACATAACACTAAATGTTGGTCTGAAAGAGAGCATCGGTGTTAAGATAAGAAAAGGCATGCTCCGTTGGTTCAGAGATGTAGAAAGAATGCAGGATGAAAGAACGACGAAGGAGATATACTATGCGAAAGTGGAAGGATGTAGAAGCCGAGGAAGACCTAGACTAACCTACCATGACCAAATTGGTCGTGTTTTATATATGAATGTTAAAGAAGCTAGTGATGTGTATAAGGACCGCGTCTTATGGTGCTCGGTTCTCTCTGTCTACCCCGCAAGGGACCTGGCGTGAAGATCTAAATATACACTTTACAACTCTTTCTGGCTCACCTATTGTATTGTAAGGTTAGTACGTACAAGTAAATATTGAACATTTCTTTCAAATTGTTGCTGTACAAACTACGAAGTTGAATAACGTCGATGCGTTTTTCAGTTTAATCGAATACGCAAGTTAAGGAGTATCGACGGCAGCATGTCTAAAGATGAGTTTAGTCATCTCGGGTTCCTCTGAACTTCAGAGTGCACGTTATGCCATCGGTTTCGGCTGATTCCGATAGATGATAGTCGTTTAACTAACTAAAGAGAAGTAAGGCACAGCAGCCCGACTAAAGAAGTCCCTGGACCTCTTAGAATACAAATAGTTTATATACAAGCTTGGTTACAAAGTGTGTGCGTCTCATCCTTTTAAGTTTATATAAACTTGTGTTAGGATGGGATCGCTCCTCCCACGGGGTTACAAGCTAACTTGTGAGCTAATAAAATATAAGAACTTAAAATTACATATTGTTACAGAATATAAAACAGGTTACAAAATAGACAAATAATTTAAATTACTGTGGTGGATCACACGGTTATGATTGTGGAGTCAATACGGTAGTTTATGCTTATTTTTTTTTTATAACAACTTATTCATCCCCCCCCCCCCCTTCCAATAAATAAAAATTGAGAAAATAATTGAATAATAAACTCGGGGATTTTTGGGGTCGCTGATTACGATCATCGTAATCAGGCCCATTCGGCAGTATTATTAAAAAATAATTTGGGGTCTTTTTGTCTACATATTTTTCCCCATAGAATGCATCCTGCTTCAGCCTGATCGGTTGTTATTCAAAAAATTTTAAAGATCGACCTATTTTTATACCATATTGACTGCAATATGATGTCATTTCGTAACTGTGAGCAAATTTTAAATTTTCTCATAATCGAGTGACCTTAGCTATGTATCAATTGAGTTTCTACACTCCATATATGACTATGTATATATACACACATCAAAAGTGTCTAGGGATCAACATATATTTTTGCAATAACTTTTCTCCTGATTGATATTAATTAAAATTTTCTTTAAGGATTCATCAAATAAAGTGTTTTCGTTTGTCTACAGTAACGATAAACCAAGTTACCTTTGCATTAATAAAGAAATTTGCCATTTTCATAATAAAGGGATTTTTGACATTTGAACCACTAACATTAAAGTTCGAAAAAAAGACTGAAATAACAGTTTTCTTTAAAATTTTATTGGGTAACTTAAACAATTAATAATCCGTGTTTCTACCGCGAACACTAACAACACAAGAACATCGGTTTGGCATACTCAAAATGAGTTCATCCAAATCACGCTGTGGAATGGCCGCCCATGTTCGTTGCAACAACAAAAAAAGGTCTTCTTGCGACTGGATACCCTCCATCCGCTGCACCACACGGAGACAAGACGGATACATTCAAATCACAACTCGAAGAGCTCCAACAATAACCGCCATGATGTTAGCCGTGACGCTTCATCACTCTTCAGGGAACTTAATTAGCGACCAAACAGTCAGAAACCGCTTGCATGAAGTGAACCTTCATTCCCGAAGACCGCTAAGGGTACCACCTATAGCAATGCACAATCGTAAGATTCGATATCAATGGGCTCTTGAACACAGAAATTGGGCAGAAGAACAATGGCGTTTCGTGTGCTTTTCTGATGAGTCTCGTTTTGGTATGAGACCGGATACAAGACGTATACGACACTGGAGAACCCCTGGACGCCAACAGCGATTAAAATCCTGCCAGGAAGTCCATCCTTATAGTGGTGGAACCATCATGGTATGGGCGAGTATTTGGATCGGCGGAAGAACTGAGTTGATTTGGATCAGAGGCAACCTCAACGCTCAAATTTATGCTGAGACGATTGTATCAGACGTCATCGTTCCTCTACAAGTGCAAATCGGTCCCTTATTTCAGTTAATGCATGATAATGCACGACCGCACACCGCAAGAGTTGTAAGACAGACTCTCGCCGCAGCTAACATCAATGTCATGCCCTGGCCTGCTCAGTCGCCAGACTTGAACCCGATTGAGCATGCATGGGATATGCTACAGAGAAGAGCTCTGCCGAATATGGAGGGTATCCAGTCGCAAGAAGACCTTTTTTTGTTGTTGCAACGAACATGGGCGGCCATTCCACAGCGTGATTTGGATGAACTCATTTTGAGTATGCCAAACCGATGTTCTTGTGTTGTTAGTGTTCGCGGTAGAAACACGGATTATTAATTGTTTAAGTTACCCAATAAAATTTTAAAGAAAACTGTTATTTCAGTCTTTTTTTCGAACTTTAATGTTAGTGGTTCAAATGTCAAAAATCCCTTTATTATGAAAATGGCAAATTTCTTTATTAATGCAAAGGTGACTTGGTTTATCGTTACTGTAGACAAACGAAAACACTTTATTTGATGAATCCTTAAAGAAAATTTTAATTAATATCAATCAGGAGAAAAGTTATTGCAAAAATATATGTTGATCCCTAGACACTTTTGATGTGTGTATATATATATATTTGGTATTCTATTAATCCGATTATATAGTGACACAGATTGCGCACTGTACTGAATACTAGCCAATTTAGTTTCAACATTTGAGGGGTTTATATATGTATGGATTTTTTTTCCTTAATATATTGGAATCAGAGGTAGTAGTTTTAGAAAATCGTAAACGAACTACAACTCACTAGAGGGTTGTTGTAGTTCTGCGAGTGAATGAGTTTTAGAATAGTTGCGACAGCCAAGCTAAGCCTGTACCAATTCGCATTTGAACAGCGTGACGGAGTATGCGCTAAACCCCTTCGTTTTGAATGAAGACCCCGTATCCTCGCAGTAAGACGAGCATCGGTTGGTTTGGCTATTATTTATCTTTTAAAGTATTGGCTTGTATTGTTTTTGCCTTTGTACTAGTAAATGCCATTAACGGGATACCGGCGACTCATTGTAGATTTGGGCATTAAAAATGGTAAGGATAAATAACCAGTCTCATTCCAAGGTCATTGAGCCGCAAACTACCTGTTTGAATATACTTTCCCTAGATTACGATACACCGAAAAGCGATAAGGTTGTCAACGACCTTTTGTTATATAGTCCTTAATTTTTGTACATTTGAATTGAATAAAGAAATGCTATTAATATAATGTATTACTATTAAAATGATGTACATACATACATTTATAGTACTATTACGTGGACGATATCGTGCAGCATTCAATAAATGCTTAAGTTTAATAAAATACAGTAATTTTAAGAAAATTGTATGTACTTCTAAAACAAAATTCAATGTGCTTCAGATTTCAATATTCAACCTCCATAATTGTATAATGAGGAGTGGATCTTTGCATGGAGCGGATTTTTCTAAACCTCTAAATACAAAAAGTCTGCATTTTTGTATAGCAAATATGATATAAAATGAATGGGATGGATGTTTGCGTGACATCAACATTTTCGAAAAGCTCTCAGGTTATAAAAAATATTTGTCATCACTTACGCTACTTATTTTTACAAAGAGTGTTATTAACTAATATTATTAACTTAATGAGTTTTGATCATTAGGTATTTTGATAGAACAGGGAAAGTCGAAAATATATAAAAGCTTGTGATAGAAAGGTACGCTGTTCTTTCAGTTGCTAAAAAACATATCTCTTTAAAAAAAAAAAAATTACAAATTTCACGTTCAACAAAATGTTTCTAATATATTGTTCATTTTATTTTATAAGGTGCAATATAAGGTATTGTATTCTCTCTATACAATTAAAGGAAATATATTCCTAGCTTTACGTTTAAAGTACGAACATTCAACGGATATCCAGTTAGACAGCCAGTCAGCTACGTCAGTCACCTTCATAAGAGTTTTGTATATACCATTCCAAATAATACACAAATTTATAGTAAAAGAAAGGTATGATACAGCTATGATTGATAATTGCGGAAGTATCTCCAACTCACAGAATAACGTAGCCAAATAGCAAGACCCGTCTAAGAAGTAACGTAGCGTAAGTAGCATGCGTGGCGAGGCGCATTAAATATTTCTTGTATTAAGAGCGTTAGTCTTTTTTTTATATATGTAAACTCAGCTTAGTGGCTCCGCTTCGCCTGATCGTAAGCGAAAGAGACCTGACAAAAGACTACACAGTATCGTGTCAGTTGACGCCACCATGCTGGTCCGCAAGATGCTTCTTCACGCTTCGTTTGAAGGTTCCCATATAGTAGGAAGGAGGAAACATATGTGCAAGCAAGGTGTTCCACATTTTAATGGTACGTCAGATATAGGAGTTACCGAACTTTTTGGTTCGCGAAGAAATGTTCTCAACAGTGAAACAATAACATCGCAAGCCTGCACGTGTGGTTCTATGACGGAAAGGAGAGGGAGGGAGTCCTATAAAATCATTATTCATGTAATACTCAATGTATTATATGGTCGTCAGTAAATAGGCTTCGTGGCATTTTGTCTACCAAGACGATCAAAATGGGACACACACTTCGCGATATGAAGGAGACAACTGGTTTGTTTTACTTTTGTCGTAACTTATGAATGGAACTCGCGGACATTCATCTAATTCTGACTAAACACACATTATTTGTATTCTACTTTTAACTCTATATTTATTCGTAGTTTTAACTACATGGGAAAGCTGTCTGCCGTCGATAGTCCGCAGCGCGTCCCTAAGAACCCGATTCAATTGACAATAGCTCCTAAAATAATATGCTTAGATGCGTAATTGTAATGTCTTTTTATACACAATATCATAGAGTTATTAAAATAAGTCCTAGAAATACTTTCAGCATGCTATTTTTATTGCAATACCAAATAACTGGAGGACGAGAGAAAAAACCGCTTATTGTTTTACCCTGATTTGTAAACTATCGTTTTTTTTATCAAGTTGGTTATTATTGTCAATAAAACATTTTATGCCCATAGGAAAGATTAGGTTGTATTGTTTCAGAGTCAACAGTTTGAATGTACGAGTATTTATAATTTATAGTTAAATTGTACTCTGATAACTTATAATTAAATTTGGTTTCGTCATGATTTTTGATAATAGATTTACTTATGTACTATATAGGTATATAAACGAAATAAGCTCTAGTTTCATTACTTAAAATCCTACTTTTTTTATACAACGTAGCGAGGCATACGGCCCACCTGATGTAAAGCGGTTACCGTAGCCTATAAGCGCTTGTAATACATTAAATATCACTTGCGCGGTGCCACCTCTGCTGCTAACACAGCAACTGCTTAGGAGCTAACTGGTGATCTTACTTACACGCAGGAACACAACAACCCTCTAGAGAGTTGTTATTTGCTGCGGTTTTCTTTGCGTCGGAGGTACTTTCCCAAATTGGCAGCTTTGATGCACCCTACCTCTCTTAAACACACCTAAACCAAGACAAACAGATATGTTCATGCACACAAATGTTTGTCCTGTGTGGGAATTAAACCGTTGGTGTCAAAGTACTGTAACAACGCGTTTCACCACTGCGCCACCGAGCTCGTCAAAATTATTATATCTATTATATAGTTGTATCGAGCTTTTGAGCATGTAAAATTCTGGCCTACATCAGCTAGTTAATTATGGAGGGCTGTGATCGAAATCGAAATACTTAGAAAATAACACTGCTGGTTAATGTTGCGTTTGTTTTCTGGACTTATCTGACAGTACCCTATGTCTAGATTACGGTACGATTAATACGAATAATGATGGAGCTGCCATGTTTTACTAGTTAAAATCAAGCTTACTTATTTTTACTACTATTTGTTTACGCTAAAATACTTTTGGGGCAAGAGTGCGACATACAAGCTTCGGGCAAGTGGCAAGTTGCCATTTCTAAATATTTTCTTCACTTATAATTATCTATCAATCTTTTGAACTGTAGTACAGGTTCGGCGCGTGCTAGGCTTTTGGCCGTGGGTACGCATGAGGCCTGTCTACGGCTTGGGGTTCCGGTCTGCGTTCCTCATAAATGTCCCTGTGGCAGTGATGTCGACAAGCTAGGACATCACGGACTGTCATGCCAAAAAAATGCAGGCCGCTTCTCGAGACATGCCGCACTTAACGATATCATACGCCGATCCCTTGCTACCGTCAACGTGCCAAGTCTACTTGAGCCGACTGGTATTGCAAGAGACGATGGCAAGAGACCGGACGGTATGAGTTTGATTCCATGGAAGATGGGCCGGGTGCTGGTATGGGATGCAACCTGTTCAGACACACTGGCCCCTTCCCATCTACATGGAACCAACAACAGAGCTGGTGCGGCGTGTGAAGCGGCTGAAAAAGTTAAAGCTTACAAATACAGGGGTCTAGGCTCCGAATATGATTTTGTCCCATTCGGTGTCGAGACCCTTGGTCCGTGGGGTCCTAGCGCTATTAGGCTTTTTAAGGAAATAGCAAAAAGGTTAGTCGACATCACAGGAGACCGAAGAGCTGGCAGCTACCTCGGACAAAGAATTAGTCTAGCTATTCAAAGGGGGAACGCTGCCATCATCTTCGGAACCTTGCCTAAAGGGACTCCGTTTTAATAATATATTTTAGTTATTATATTATATTTTTTAAGGTTTTTAGTTTTAGGTTCATAATCAATATGTTTAGTATATATTTAGATGACGTTGTAGGTAATTAATTAATAATATTCATTATCTATTCAACAATATTATGCTGATCCAAGCAATAATTTCCTTCAGTGCTGTGACGATCAAACGAAGTTGGTTAATTGTTTCTTCTAAACAAATCAGTATTGAAAGATAATTATAGGCTACATTGTGGGGGACAACGCTGCCTATAATTTTATTTCAACATTAAAATCAAGACACGTTCATTCATAATATGTTATGATTTTGAATTGTATTTTTCATGCGGAGCTAAGTATAATTAGGTATTAGACCCAGAATGTATGTATATATATATATGTTACGTTACATTCATTGTCACTTAACAGAATTTAATATAAATTACGCTGCAATTCGGTGTCTTACAATCGAATGTAATTTTGATAACAATATAATATATACATAACTGCACGCCAAATCCCTTTCGAAGAATGAAATAGTACAGGAATAAAGAATTACGTAACATCTATAACAATCCGAAATTAGAAGGATGTTGGAACCGAGGAAACTAAGTAAGATGTAAAGACCGAGGAAGAGCGAGTCAGGTGGCCCACGGTTCTGTCTGCCTACTCAACAAGGGATTTGACGTGAAGTTATAGATTATTGATATAATTTATAAATCACATTATCTTATTCCCAGTTGAAACCATGGTATGTTTCACGTACGAAATCAATCAAACATTACATAGATACAAAAAAGCGAGTACATGTTAACACATTTTCTCCTTATGTTTTTAATTATAATTATTCAAAATTTGCAACCATTAAATAAAATAGTCAAAATCACCTACAATGTAGCTACTTTTATCTTTGAAATTTAAGGTAATAATTGACAAATAGTATACACACAATGCCGCGGTGTGTGTAACATCTGCAAACACGATATAAATATAATCAGAATTTATACCTATAACATCTAAAATGGCATAATAAAGGCAATTTCCACCTTACAATATGCTGGAAACCGGGTAACATAGGTAAATAATATAATTAACCCAGTAAGAGCTTGCGCGTAGGGACGTTCTACCCACTAAATTGTCTACGGTTCAAAAATCTTTTAGTAAATATTTGTTTATTCCTTTATTTTCTACTAATTATATACAAAAAGTATATATATGGCTAGAGGGTTTCAGGGGTTTTGTAATCGTTCCCATAGGTATATCTAAAAATCCTTTCTATTTATTTATTTGTTACATCAGCAAAGCGAACACTAACAAAATCTTAATTACACATATACAATGTTTAAAATAATAAGTGTCACCTTAGTTACAAATATAAACGACATGTCAAATTCACAATAGCCAAAGAGAAATATGTATAATTACAGTATTATCTGCATTTACATGGTTTGTATTATTTAATTGTTACAAAGGCGTTTAATTATCAGTGACGAAATTGAGATTATATTTATTAGATTAAATTAAACTACATTATCGCTGAGTACGCTAGGTCATCACAAATTTGTCTGGTAAGAATCAGTCTCAGACTTAATCTGAATTTTTCAGTGCTTTCTCCTCTGGGAATACAACGAGTATTCTCTTTATATTTAGTGTATTGTTACTTTATAAGATTATCAGGGAATCTGCTATATTTACTAATAAAAAAGATAAAATGTCTATTTTAATCTAACCACATCGTCATTCATTTAATAATAGTTATATAGTTTGGAGCGGACTGACGACTCGCCACCTTTATTAGAACCAAAGTTAACCTCAACTACACGTCGTGCATCCTGCCAATCACTAATGCCCATTTATTTAAAGCCCAATTGGCAACGTACTTAAATTTTACGAAAATGACCATAACTCAATAACGTCTGCTTAGAGAGTTGTTGTCATTTGTTGTCAGGCGTTGAAGTATTTTGGACAGAAGATGTGTTGATATTTTCCTAACGCTGCCCAGCCCGGTTGATTTCGTCTGTTGACCTCTCAGTCGAAGTTGGACTCACCTAACTGAATAACCTCGTAGATTTTTTTTAGGGCGCATAAAAGCGTTCCGTCTGAGAAAGTACCTTCACCTCACAAAAAACCACAGCCAAATAACAACTCCCTGGAGGGTTCTTGTGTTCCTGAGTTCTTGTGTTGCTAAGGTGTTGCTGTGTTTGTAGCAGAAGTGGCATCGCGCGAATAATACTTAATGTATTGCAAGCATTCATTGGCTACGGTAACCGCTTCACATACGGGGGACCGTATGATTATATGCCTCCCGTGGTTTTATAAAAAAAAGTTAAACATATTCGTCAACGACTTCGAGCTTAGTGTTCCCAACCTGACATTGTGTGACATGGATATTCGACATGAGTCAATCTTGTCCATATTCATCTTGAGATCTACCTGGTTAGAAATACTATTGTATGTAATCAGTATAGCACTAAGGTTCTCTAGCGATTTCGTCATGAAAACTAGTTGGATACCTTAGTTAAAATTCCCCTTTATTTCAAACACAATTGTTTTCCACAAGGACATGGTTGACGTTCCCACGACCCACATACTGATTACTCCCCGTGCCTCCGGACTCTTGTTCGAGTAGGGAGTCTGTAACTCGACACTATCATCTACAATTTTGCTGTAAGACCCGTGGTGATGATGTACCCGGTGTTTTTCTTCGTCACGCTATCCCGTTTCCTAATTCTATAGGATTGGCGCGGTCCGCTACCTAAGCTTAAGGATTTGGCAAAGACACTGATTTTTACATGGAGCGACTGCCGTGAGACCCCCACGACCCAGAGGGAAAACCAGATCTATCTTATCCTTGGACGTGTGGATTTTCTCATGATCTTTTCCTTCACCGCCGACGAAGTGATAAATACTCGTATGATCCGAAAACACGAATTTAATGGTACATGCCCTCGCCAGAATTCGAACTGGGGACCAGTTGGTCAATTGAACGGTTCCTTATACACTGGGATACCAGTGCTCAGGGGGCTATACTAACGGTTATTTCCCCCCTCGTAGCCCTACGACTTGACTATATCAATAATGTACTCGTAGTTTCTTTTTAAAGTCCTAAACAGGATGTTGACAAGCCGATTTGTATCAACCGTAATTCCTTTTCCATTTGTTTCGCAATTTTCCTTACAAATCTTTTAAGATCCAAAAGATTTGTCAAAGGAATAGTCAAGAAAGTGCGTCGGAATTAATTGCGAAATTACTTTTTCCAAAATTAACTCTGCGGTTTATTGAGGATGCTTCTAATTAATTATGCTCCAAAAAAGACTCTTTGTAGAGTGAAAATTAGCTCCTATTATTGGTTTCTGGCGAGCACTTCGTATTTAATAACCCTTTCGCAATTATTATGGATGACATTGAAATATATTTCATTGCGTGAACATAATGAATACGTGTCTTGCATCTTTGACATGTTAAAATTGGAACTATAGGAACATATCACGGCGTCTGTCCATCAGTCATAAGTATCTACTGAAATGCCGTGATTTATATATGAAAGCATGGCTCAAATATTTAATGTTAGTTTTGGAAAATCAAAGGCACAAATACATGTACCACTTTTTATGAATGAGTGTAAATTAAATGAATGCTATTAAATTATATAAAACAATTTCATATTTTGATAATAAAAGGCATAATATAAATTAAATATTTGTTGTTAGGCACTTTGTTGTACGGCGAATTTTGCAATCAACCTCACCGGCACGTGGTGCACCCTATTAAATAACGAGCAGGCCCCTTACAAAACAGAGGTGAGGTGCATTGTGCAGCCCGACTGGGGATGGATCCTCTATCTCACGAAAGACTGCAGCCGGTGCAGATTTATAAGTTTATATCAGGTGAACCATATGCTTTATACCACTCGATGTTTATGAAAAAGAAACATTGAAGACACCCTGAGGCCTAATATCAACCCATTTGCTATGGTATAAATTTGACACTGATGAATTACAAAATGCGTTCGCCTCAAACAAATAGTAAGACTGAGTAGTTGACTAGAGTTGAGTTGAGTAGACTCACGGAGTAATTGCGAGAAGAAAATATCTGTGGATATCTGTGTGCCTGGATTGTCATCAAAATCTCAATCAAGAGATGTGTCTAAAGGGCATGGTCGTACCGATGACAACACAACAACTAAAGTATTAGTTAAAATGTCACTAGGAACGATCGCCTTACGGAACTCATCGAATCTATAAAAACCGTGTTTCAACCAGCGAAGCTTAAAATTTCTAGAATTATGCTTTAAACAACAGCGGAGACTATATATTTTATATCATATTCAAATATTTTACATTATAATAATTAATAATTTTACATGAAGTTTTCGTAACCTAATTTAGCCTGACAGAGAAAGTTTAATTGCTTAAGTTCCATAGTACGTGCTACGTATGAAGTTTCGTATATTGTTATTAAAAGAACAATTGAATAAAATATTGATTTTATAAGACTTAAGTTTTTATTCACTACACAAATAAGAACGTAGAATAAATAGAGGCATACTCTGTTGGTTTAAACATGTAGAAAGAATGAAAAACAGCACGACGATACAACAACGCGAAAGTAAAAGGATGTATGTTTCGAAGTAGGCCAAGACTCACCTACCATGACCAAATAAGTCGTGTATCAGAAGGGGATGTGTTACCCTAGTTACCGGGAGCAAGCATGAAAAAAAGCTATGAATAATAAAGAAGCGAGTGAGGTGTGTAAGAAGGGCTAGGATAAGGATGTGGCGCTTCGTTCTCTCTGCCTACCCCGCAATGTACTAGACGTGTATTTATGGATAGATAGATTAATAGAAATACAAATATTATACTATCAAAAACCATCCAAAGATTAAGTTAATACTTGGGGCACACTAAAAGTTTTGCACTTCTAGCTAATCGGAACTATTTGAATTTCGAATGTTATATTTTTTGAAACGTTGCAACCTACTTAGTAAAAAAAACAATTGGCGGGAAATCATTTGTCAATTGTTTTTTATCACACATCAAAGTTCTACGTACGCAACGAAAATGGAATTGAGTCGAAAAGATTTTAGAGCGATGATTTTTTATGATTTTAAAAGTTCGCTCTCTCCGCAAGACTGTGCTGCTCGTCTTCAAAATGCTTTTGGGAGAGAAGCACCTTCTTTGAGCACCGTGAGGCGAGTTTCTTTACACGACGAATTTCGTGAAAGGCGGCCTTCAACTGCCGTCAACGTAAATAATGTGGCTACTGTTAAGCGGCTAATTGAAGAAAACCAGCGGATTACCTATGAGACAATTCGAGAACTATTGGGGATTAGTATGGGCCAAATTCAGAAAATTTTACACGAAGAATTGAAAGTTCGGAAACTTTGTTGTCGTTGAATCCCTCATGAACTGACAGCGGAGCAGAAGCGGGCTCGCGTGGAATGGTGCTCACAGATGCTACTGAAGTACGACCACGGACATTCTAATGCTGTTTATGACATTGTCACAGGAGACGAAACGTGGATTTGTTGTTTTGAACCCGAAAAATACAGTAATCTTGTGAATGGGTGTTTCAAAATGAGAACAGGCCAACAAAAGTGAGGCAGGCGAGAAACGTTGTTAAAAAAATGATCGCGTTTTTTTCTCAGCTACGTGTCCGATCTGCACAATTCCACTTGAAGATCAAAAGAGTGTTAATGCCGAGTGGTATTCTACCATTTGTTTACCCAGGGTGTTAGAAAAAGTTCGCGAAAGACGACCTAAAAGCCGCGTTCTCCTATATCATGACTTTAACTTCCGCAAAAGTACAACTCGTTACCCATCCTGCGCATAGCCCCGACCTAGCACCCTGTGATATCTGTATTTTCTCCAAAATCAAAGATTTGATGAGAGGTTTCACTTTTACCAACTCCGAAGAGGCAGTGATAGCGTTCAATTAGCATGTAGAAAACATGCCTTCAGATCTGTGGTCCTCCTGTTTTAAAAAATGGTTCGATCGCATGAAAAAATGTTTAAAATGTAAAGGAGAGTATTTTGAAAAGCAATAAACATAATGCTTTGGTTATAACATGTTGTTTTTTAGGGTTCCGTACCCAAAGGGTAAAACGGAACTCTATTACTGAGGCTCCGCTGTCCGTCCGTCCGTCCGTCTGTCACCAGGCTGTATCTCATGAACTGTGATAGTTAGACAGTTGAAATTTTCACAGACGATGTATTTCTGTTGCCGCTATAACAACAAATACTAAAAAATAGAATAAAGTAATTATTCAAGGGGGCTCCCATACAACAAACGTGATTTTTTTGCTCATTTTTGCTCGATATTGATAACGGCAACAGGTAGACGCTTGAAATGTTCACAAAATATTTAGTTGTATATTCACTTTAAGAATAAGGAATTAAATTAAAATAAAACAAATATTTAAGGGGGCTCCCATACAACAAACGTGATTTTTTTACAGTTTTTATAGATAATGGTACGGAACCCTTCGTGCGCGAATCCGACTCGCACATGGCCGATTTTTTAAGTTACGCAAAACTTATAGCGTGACCTACGTATTAGCTGCTTAAATGATTAACGTGCGCATTATTATTAAAATTATATCCAAATAACAAGAAAATATTTTTTGTAATATATAAATATACCTGTCATAAGTGAACAACATAATACTGAACCCTAATTGAGCACTTTATATTTTCTTGTTTTTAACTTCCTACTTTAGGGGAAGTTAATGTAATTGACCGGAAAGTCGAGTCGAATTATGTTGCTTTACGTTCCAAGGTATCTAAAGTCATCTATAGGATTTGTGCGGGTTCGTGTATGTGTGTATGTCCGTGGGTACGTAATACATAAGGTTACGTTCAAGTTGTTCCAAACGGCTAAAGCAATTGAATTCATTTTTTATAATACATATATCTGAATGTAACTTACCTCTGATTGCATTTTTAGTTAGACATTTCATTTATTGGCAAATTGCACAGCATCTCTGTTTCACACGTTGACACAGAAATTCTGTGCCAATAGATGAAATATCACTTTGCATAGATTTTTTTTTGTTTTTACTCGATCTATAGCAATACGTGTACACCCATTATAATATTTTACGCCAAAAGAGACGTTCTTAGTATGATAACTTTAAATGAGCAACTAGTGTATATATAAACATATTTCGTATATCTTGGAAACGGTTCTAAGGATTTGAATCAATTTTTTTATTTAGATAAGGTTTGCTTTTTAAGTTTATCTAAATAGGTGTCTTTCCTGAAATAAACGCAATTTCATACAAAAAAAAACGACATAAAAAAGGTCGCCCAGTTACTAAGATATATACTGAAAGCAATATTCAAGCTGAAGTTTAAACTGGATTTGTGGCGAGTTAATAAAGGCTACGGATCTCTAAAAATAAATGGCTAGGAAAAGAAAATATTACTTGTGCGTCTTCAATATGGCGAGAACTGGAAATAGAAATTGAATTAAGTGAAAGAGTAATTAAGATGGTTAAATCAATACTTTATACTTTAAACGAATGAGAGCGTTATAAAATTCTGAAAATGGAGTGCTACATAAATATTATAATGCCTTTTAATATTATATTGATTCAGGTTGTGTTGGAATGAATGGATGAATGGATTTAGTATTTCGATGAAAACTGATAGACCGTATTAGGTTTTATTTGAAGCGGAATAGAGACGTAATAACCTTTATATCAATAACTAGTTGATACCCACAACTTTGAATACATTTTTTGTTTTCTGAACCTTTCTAGTAACGTGTGGAATGTACTTACCAATAAACATATTCATAATCGAGTTTTAGACTACTGAGGCAAATTATTTTTTCATGCATATATATGTCTATATATGCAGATAAAAGTTTAAATATTGGTAATATTGTGGATGACCATAGGATTGGTATCTTTCCAACATTCCTGTACTAGCATTACATACCAGCATACCAAAAATGTACTAAAGTAAATGAAGAAATTTATCTTAATAAATATCAATGAACGTAAAAGAAATTATTTTACAACAAATATTAGTGGGGATGTGAGTGATTCGTTGTCATGTTTAGGACTCCTAAGGAAGAGGAGTAAGCTCCTAAAGAGATGCTATATTAGCAGCATGGATGGCATCGATGTGATAATTAACATATTGCAAGAATTCGTATGTTATTGTAGCCACTTTACGACAGGTTGGCGTGTATACCTCCCGACGTATAAAACAAGAGCCAAAGCTAGCCACGTCTGCATGTGATGCACTCTCCGCATCAGCAACCAAGGTTGTAATGAAAGAATGGACGAGTAGAGCTACTTGCTTTTTTTATACGACCACAAGCGTGTGGTCCAACTTTTATAAAGTGCCGTAGCCAATGACCGCTTGTAATACATGAAGTAACGATCGCGCGCTGCCACCTCCACTGATAACATAGTCACTCCAGAGACGCTCGGTAGTAACTTCACTTACTCGTAGGAATGCAACTCCTCCATGAAATTGTTATTTGGCTGCAGTTTATATGTGAGGTAGAAGCTACTTTCCCAGTAGCGCTAGTTTGATGCGCCTTGTCTCTTCTTAAAATCTTCCAAACCAAAACATACCGACATTTTCATGCACACAATGTTTGTCCTGTGTGGGAATCCAACGTATGAGCCTTAAAGTCAAATTAACCATTGCTAATCGTTCAACCACTGAGTCACAAAGCCAATTTCATCACATAATTTATGCTCTGCAGAAGTTCCTCTATCTTACAAAGGAACGCAATCAAATAAGAATTACCTGGAGGAATATCGTATTCTTACGTAAATTGTGGAAGACGTCAGACCAGAGGCTGTCGCTGTATGAAAAATCAGTATCTTCTTCTAGGCTTAGGTATCGGGCTACGCCAATCCTAATGGATTAGGAAACGTGATAACCTAATACGAAGATTAATAATCGATTAGTTTGGTGGTGAAGTGGTTATCAATGTAACTTTAACACCAAGGTGTTGGTGGTTCCCTGTGGGTTCTATTTCCACTCAGAACAAACATTTATGCACATGAACATGTCTGTTTATCTTAGTCTAGGTGATTTAACAGAGGTAGGGTACATGATAGCAGTCTGACATTTCCAGACTACCTGTTTCAAATCGTATTATGATAGGATCGGTTCTGACCTTCAGGTAGACGTGAAAACGTAATAAATAGAGTTACTTTCCTATTTAAAATATTAGTGGGTTGGAATTCAGGTAGGTCTTAATAACTGTGTTGTTTTAACTATGGGTACATTTTATTTATAGGCAGTAAAATAATTTCAAAGGGCGCGACTCAAAATAAGCGGCACGATGAAAAAACAAAAGTTGTATTATACTGTACTGCAGTCCGTTTGATATTTATATATTTTACAATGCACTTAACAACTTATTTTCCTAAATAGGAGGCAAACCGTAAGTAGTGCAAGTAAGTACCTTAATAATGTTATAGGCAATATATTAATATTATGGAGTTATAGTTCAGTTTTATTTTATAATCTCTCCAAATACTCGTACTAAATGATAATCACTGCAACATGTTTGATAATTATGTATTTTAAATACATGTCATATACATATATACTTCCCGCTACTTGCGGTACCAAATATTTTTGTGACCAAAAATTAGGCTGACTGGTTGATACACAGGATACATACTCGTATATAAAGGATTGCTCGTATATAACACGGTATTATAGCCACAGATTGACTGGGCATAGTAATCGGTTAGGCAGTTATTGACATATCAAAATGAACGTGGAAAACAAAAAAATATGTTTTAGAAGGAATGTTATAAATAAATATTGTATAAACATTTTTAAAACTGATAAACATAAGTATTCGTAAATATTTTATTTCGCATAGTGATAGCCCAGTGAATACAAAGCCAGCCCAGCCTATTTACCGGTTGATTATGATTTAATCCTGGCGCAGCCGTCTGCCACTAATTTCGTGCTTTCGAATTTATTGTACATATTTGTAATTATCACTTGCTCGGTGGTGAGGAAAAACATCATCACACGTGTAAGAAATTATATTTCGAAAACCTAGCCTAAGACAGGTCTGATTTTCCCTCTTGGTTGTGGAGGTGTGACGGGAATCACTCTACGTAAAGTCAGTATCTTCGGCAAATCCTTAGATAAGCCTAAGTAGCAAACCCCGCTAATCTTATTGGGTTAGGAAATGGGATAACGCTATGGAGAAGAAGACATTTTTATTAACATAATAACACCCAGATCAAGACAAACAGATATGTTCGTTCACACAAATGTTTGGCTTACGCGGGAATGGAACCCACACCACTTAAAAGGTGTTAAAGCCGCCATTGCTAACCACACTCGGCCACGGGGCACTTTGCTATATGACTATGGTTATATAATTACATTATCATATTTCAATGTCAATATATAATAAATCAATCTTGAAAACAATATCATATTCAGGTAAAGGTTTTAATTTTGTAAGTTTGTAGGAGCTTGGAGGTTATTGCAGTTTTTGTCGTTGCTGTGGAACCTCAATATATAAGTAAAGATAATCAATCTTATAAACTGCAGTATATTTAATTAAGTTTGACATAATTATTGTTTACTTACGCATGCAATGTAATTGCACTAAAAAACTTAAATACATTAAACTGTTATCATAGACAAGCCTTAAACTTGATAGTTACCACCCTTGTGAATTGAACAAACAAACCTTGAATTAAAAAAATGGCACCTTATAAAAATTAAAGTAGCTACATGTGACTCACCATCATCTTTAGCATCAAAGTTTTAAGTCTGCACGCGGAGCATTCTATCAAATTACAATAGCTCTGGCAATAGAAAGGTAGCGCATAACTGTCTGTGTTCGATTGGGAAATTACTTCAACCGTACAGAAAACCACAGCCAAATAACAACTGCATGAGTTGTCATTGCGTTCATGAGTAGGATATCTGCCTAACACCAACATCACAATTTTTTTTATTTTCATAATTCAGCGGCTTGACATGTACATAACATGCAGTTAAAAATACGTCATTGAAATAGTTACAACGTCGTTTTGCTGTTCAGGTAAAAATAAAATAAAGCTGAAATGATATAACTAAAGGCGTAATGGGAATAACAATAGCATTACGGAGTCACCACACCTATGACTATCCATCATTGTCAAATTTATAAAATCCATTGTGGGTGATGCAATGGCCCTTCGTTATATTATAAAAAGCTTTACCTATTCACTTACTTCTAACTTCCCAAATACCTAAACCTATTTAAAAAAATATATATTCCTAATAATCTTTGGATTGGGTATCAGGATATATTTTATTTTTCATTTATTTAGATACTTTTTTCTCATTATCACAAATATGAAAGATTTTTTAACTTGACTCTAGCGAAGTTCAATTTGGAAGTCACCAGAAGGCGAGAGTTAAGCAAGCGCCCAATATACCCATTATACTCATCACTGCGAAGTTGTATTTCAACTCAGAGCGAAGAACACCTTAAGTCAAGTCGCACCTGGAGAGCTGTAGTTTGCTGTGCTGAGAATTGTCGATGATCCTAAGCTTACGATAATGGGCTCTAAAGTTTAAGGAGAAAATTTTCCCTCTACTGATTGAGTTACAGTACAATGAGTTGTGTTCCGCAAGAGTTACTCAGTATGTACTGTGCGGTTCCCGAGACGTTTTCTTTCGTAAGCTCTTAAATTGTGAAATGAATATCCTACTGTGATTTTTCCAATAGAGTACGAAATTTACCCACCCATCATTAACACATATTGATTTCATTGTTTGCGTTACTTATTTTCTTTCGATAGATGAAGTACATCTATAGAGCAATTTAGAGAGCTTTAGAGCGTACTCCGTCACGTTTTTCTATTTGATTGCCGGACTTTAGCCAAGGTTCGTACAAAAAATTGATATTTTGGTCGTTTGGTATCCTACCTCGCCTAGCCATGAACTGCAAATTGCCTTTAGGCCTGCCTTATGGTAAATAGTTATGTTAGCCAATGGATGACTGCAAAACCAGTCATATCTATAATTATCACTCGTGAGTTCCTTACTCCATTATTATTATTATAGTTATAAATGTACTTGTGAATAATGGATAGACCATTTTAAGTTACTCGTGTATAAGGCCGCAAAAATATTTTCTAAAGACTTCCATCGATAAACGTTGACGATAAATTTAACTTTCTAGATAAAAGTTATTATTGCAAGGCTTTATAAGGCTGTGAATAATTTGAAAGAGTATGAAGTTTCTTTTCTGTTTTCATTATTGACGAATTACAAAAAGATGTCAATAAAGTACACGTTGTTTAGCTATTTTTTGTTATAGCAAAGAATAATAAAGTAGTAACCAATGATCACTTTCATTTGCTACAGATGTACAAGTAAACCTGTTTTTTTTTAGTTTCTGGTAATCTTCATACCTAAGAAAGGTCTGGTTTTGCCCCGTGCGTTATGGAGGTCTGATGCCAGTCAATCCGTATAAAAATCTGTATGTTCGCCAAATCCTTGGACTTAGCAGACTCCGTAAATTCTTATGGATTAGGAAACAGGATACGAAGAAGGAGGAGATGAAGAATCTCTATGTTTTGGTAGAAATAAAATATTAATACAACAGTAAAGTACTCATTTCTGTATTATCATTATTAGCGGAACAAATAAATCTAAACAGTGCATTATAAGATTTTCACATTTAGGAGCATTGGAAAATACGAAGACTCATCATATTTAGAGTTAAGCCATGGCGCACGTGTGTATTCTTCTGATTACTAAAATGAGGTAATGGTGATGGAGATATATGAGTACCGGCAAGTACTTCCAACTTATAAAGACATAAACCAAACAACAATTCGTTAAATAGGTTGTTATATTCCTATGCGTAAGTCAGGTCATGTGTTGGATTTTCGAAAAAGTAGTAACTCGCGAGAGATATCTGCTCATTATACTGCAAACTGTATACGCTTAGAAAACCGCTCTACATCAATTTTATGTTTGTTTTGTTCATCTGGATGCCATAAAATATACAGTATTTTGGAAATCCAAATATAATATTACAAAAATATGGTTTATGTTTAATTATATAACATCTGCTAAATGCAGAAGACTGCAGATGTTATATATATATACATATATATATATATATTGTTATTTAATATATTGTTTGCCCTATTTAAAGGTTCCAGAGGATTCTGAGACATCAGCAGGTTTAGGGTTTTCGGCAGGAGAGTTGAGACTTTTCTTGCTATTATAAACATCTATGTATTACTATAAGTGTCTTCTATTAGGCGAGCAATGGGCATGTGTAGGACCGCAACTCGCCTAATGGGCACGGCTTGTGCCTGATACTAAAATAGCGGAGTTGATGAAGCTGGTTACAATTAATATCATACAGATATAAATAAAAATTTAAATTTTATCTTAAAATTTCACTTTGACGGTTTGTTGGTTATCAATGCACCATGTAAAATATACTTAACGGATTTTCATGAAAATGTACAAAGCAATGGCTTACATCATATACCTCTGTTTTATGTCGGAAATTCCTGCGACTAAATTGAAAAACCTTACTTTATACAGACTAATCACCGAGTTTGTATAAAGTAAGAAATAGTGCATAAAATTATCACGATTGTCAAGGATGGAGCAAAAAACAAGTAGAACATTGTAAATTAAGAAGAAGGATTATAAATCACGAATTTACACCATTTGTACGGTCTGCGTTGGAAGCAAGAACAACAACCGCAGCTTATAGAAGCTTGTAACAACGTATCTCGAGTGCGCTACTCTTTAAGAATATCTGTTACTCACTCATATAATGATAAATGTTAGTATGTTAATTCACCTTTAAATTAACTTTAATATCTTCTCTATATCTTCTAATTTGTAGTCTATATGATTATGCAAGTTTTAAAAGTGAAATAAAATCTTGTAAAAGTAGATCGTATTATATAGGTCAGTAAACACCCCTCTATATCGTGTAGAACTAGTCAAGTAATAAAAATAACTAGATATCGGATTTATTATATCGCAAACAGTTACTAATCTTTTATTTTTTCATTATCTGACTTCATGCTTTATTCACATAACGTTTGTTTCTATCCACGGCCGTTAATGCTGTTTTGGTTTACAATTAGCTAATTTGTGTCTTTTACACAACGTCGGATGGCAAACAATTTCATGATCTGCCTGAATTGGAACATTTACGCTAATTGCGTATATAGATATTCTAATGCGGTATCTTACGGACTTGCAATAATAAAATAATCCTATATATATAAGAAATCTAATTATTTAGAACTCCTGTCTTCTATTTGATTGTGATACTTCACCAGTTAGTTCACTCTTGCTTAAATATTACTGTGCCCCGCCTCTTTTCATTTATTGATGATTAAGAGATAGTCACTCAGTAGTTGTATTAATAATTTATTATTCGTTGTTAAATATAACAACAGATATTCTTATAACAATATATTTTATTAACTATTTAAAAAACGATCTATCGTATATGTAATGCATTTTCAGGAGATTTTTTTTTCTAGACCTTATTAACATTTTTTGGAGAAGGATAGGTATTTATGCATCGATGCTACTCACATGAAGAAAATACAAAAAAGCGTGCGTAATAGCCTTATAGTGTATTTTCCAAATACGTACACGAACATTTTAAGAGTTTGAATATACATAGTTTATTTTATATCTGCTGCATTATTATTTTTCTACTATATAATATCTTTAAAGTTAAAACCAACCTTTCTTTTATGTCGTGCATCTCGCTGATAAAAAAATGAGGCTGTGTAAAACAAGGGTTGGGTACATCAACGTAGCAGACCAAATGGAGAAGTTCATCCATCTCTCAGAAGAACATAGCTAAATAATTACTCCCTGGAGGATTTTTGTATTCCTACGAGTGAGTAAGGTTATCAGTAAGCTCCTGAGGACTAATACTAATATTTTGTAATAGTAGGTGGGGTGGCAACGAGCGATCTGTACTTCTTGCATTGCAAGTGTCCTTGGTGTACTTTACATCGGGTGATTTTTATGCACCTTTGCCTACCCACGGTCAATAAAAAATATAATTATAGTATAGATTTGTATTATTTCATATAATTCATTTACTTGTTTTGACAAACTAGGTTCAATTAAAAGTATATGTAGATAGAATAAAATTTGCTTTGCCCTTCGAAACCCGTGTGGTCATATATGACCGCGAAATGTATAGGAAAAGGTATATAACGGGTTCTGAAGGCTTACGAGGTTTCGGAGTATACGCGCGGGCCACTGCTTGAAATGTAACGCTCATGTGCTACGGTAATCACTTCACATCAGTCGACATTCTTGTTTTACACTCGACATAACTTATAATATAAATAGATACATAAAATGTTTTCCATAAGGTACATACATCAGGTTAAATTACGTATATTATAAGTAACTTAAGTCAAAAGTTTAAATGGCGAGAGCACTAGGAATAGCATACGTTGTTTTTTCTAACTCCATAGGTTTAACTATAATTTACATAAATTTTCGTAAGTCTACAGGTGTTAGTTTAATTACTTACGTTTATCAAGATAACCATAGTCAAAAGTAATGTCGTTTTTAATTTAATTATAGTGAATGTGGTTTACATGTGAATATATGAGTTTGTGTTAATTGCAGTATAAATATCTTTTTATTAAAAGTTTCGAGATAAAGTTTAGCATAATAAAAAATTACAACTTCGATAGTTTTTGTTCCTCAATAGAAAATATATTCAAAGATTACCAGAAAGGAAGTGGTAATTTTCATGGGTTAATGATCCAAATCCTAACATATCATCCGATATGTGATTACTGAAAGATATAAGTTAACTTACCTCAAGTTGTCGTAACTTGGTAACTGTAAGGACAAGTAGATGACACTACACCAGTACGCGTCGAGCGCGCTTTGTCACTGAAATGAGCTCTACAGTGCTACGCGGTCAGTTATATACGTGCTACGCGTGTAGCGGTTGGTGCTACGGAGCTACGCCGCGCCCAGCGTAGGCGTGCGTAGGCTTCGGCCTACGGTATGCTACGGCCATCATTTACTAAACAGCGAATGGGAATTGGTAATGTACTAAATAAATATATAAACTGTAATGACATCGAAGTTATTTAATTGGAAACGTATTACTTACTAATGTACTTTCCATAGTTATGAAATATTATTTTATTGCAAAATTTTTGCTCATATTATATATACATAATTATGTATTTATTTCAAATTCGTTCTTGATATACATTAGCATGAAAGGATGTATTTCCTCATATAAAATTAGTGTACATTTAGTGATTAGCTATAATTTTAACACTCTTATTTCAGCTATAATTGTAAATATGTACGGAACCAAATCTTAACACTGAATTTAAACATTTTCTTATTGTGGTGTCAATTTGGTGTTATATTATTGCACCGATGATAGTGAAATAATTAGATTTCATCGAGCTGATATAATGATAAAGAAATTAGGTGAATAGTGGAACACTACAATACTGTGGGCTTATTTATTTTAGCGAGTTGAATATATACGCTGACGAGGGTTTAAAGATGCATTGTAGAAGTGGATAGTGGTCTCCTAAGTGGTTACAACCTAGTCCGGCCATAAGTTCTGTTACAAATGAATATGCATTTATTTTTTTATAAAGTAATACAATCTTAATAAAACTTATATGTACATATTTGTGGAAGTCACAGCAAAAAATTAAAAAAAGATTCTATTTGAAATGGCTACCATTGGCTTTGATACCGATCTTTAATCTGTCTGACCACGAATCTATGGATTTACGCACTGTTTCCATGGGAAATTTAGCCACTGCTTGCTCCAGAGATTCCTTAAGAGATACAATGTCGGCGTGTCGTTCCGAGCAAGCCATATCCGCTAAAAATTACCATAATTTGTAGGGTTCAGATCTGGGCCTTCAGCTCTTATAAAGTCCGGAACGTTAGTTTCGAGTCAGGCTTGGGTAACTCGTGTCTTGTGATCAGGTGCAAAGTCCTCGATACATTTTAAAAAGTATATTGCTGAAAGGTTTCACAACACGATCCAAGACCGTCTCTTGATACATTTCGGCTGAAGTCTTCACTCCTTTTTCAAAAAAATTAAGCTTAGTGACTCCTTGATAAGACACCCCCCACCAAACCATAGATTAAATTCGTTGTGAGTTCCAAGGCAGCTGTAGTTTAACCCCCATGACAGCAATGAACTTCACTGTTCACAGATTTTTTGTGGTCGCCGCTGTTAATTCTGGCTACACAGGAGACACAGTGACGGGGATGAGTGGTGGGCCCGTCAGTAGATAGAGAGATAATTAAAGATAATTTTAGACAGAACAAACGTAAGGCAGATTTATTCTATAACACTAAGATACCAAACAAGCGTAGGCCTGCCTGATGGTAAGCAGTTACCGTAGCTTATGGACATTTGTTATACCAGGGGTATCAATTATGCTTTGCCGCCTTTGTAAAAACCTCATCATGCATTTCCTGAAGAACACCATGCCGCAGTCTTTTCGAAAAATCTTGCCGTGGACGAATTTCTATGAACAACGAAAGTTCTTAGAAGAAAACTTCTCTAGAACCGCACAGTACGCAACCATTGCGGTTCCAGCATGTAAACTCACCACCGTCGGCTAGCGGTGCGGTATAAAAAAAGCTGTCGGCATTATACGTACAATTCTTCATTCTTTTAAGTTGTGTTTAAAAATGAGGCAAAATCTGTCCTAAAATTTAAGGGCACAATACCATATGTAAGCGATCGTCGACAATTTTCACAATTTGTCTCTAAACCGAGTCGCAGGATCGTAGCTGGTATCCAGGTGCTCATAAAGTACAGTACTAAAGGACTGTACTATAAATGACAAAAACCTTTAAATAAATACATTCTTATTTGATTAATGGATAATTTTAATTGTACTATTACACATTTATAATTTATGTACTTTTGCACACTGTGTTTCACGGTAGAACATGTGGATCCTCTAACATTAAAACATCTTTGTAAATGTACCCATGTTTTAAGCAAATAAAGAATTTGATTTAATTTGATATGCTCCCGCCCAATTGTGGCTATAGTTTGACAATCTCGTTGGCGCAGTGGCGAAACGCGCCGTTCCGTTACTTTAACACCAACGCTCGTGGGATTCCCACACAGAACAAACATTTATATGCATGATCATCTCTGTTTGTCTTAGTCTTCGAAGCCCTTCTTCTTTGTAGTACCTTCGAAACCCGGGTGGTCGTATACGACCGCGAAATGTATGGGAAAAAGTATATAACGGGTTCTGACTGCTTAAGAGAGGTAGGGCGCATCAAAGCAGCCCGTCTGAGGAAGTACGTCCACGTCACAGAAACGTCTCAAATAACAACTCCGAGAGCTGCAGTTGTGTTCCTGCGTGTGTGTGAGATCACCAGTAAGCTCCTATGGACTTGCTGTGTCAGCAGCAGGGGTGGCACCGCGCAAGTGATACTTAATGTATTGCAAGTGTTCATAGGCTACGGTAATCGCTTTACATCAGTTAGGCTATATGCTTGTACGCCTCCCGACGTTGTATACAAAAAGTTCTCCATATCCGGTCTGATTCGAGACTAGTAAAACATAAGTATTTGTGCCACGCCGATGTACTGCTAAGTCTCTGTTGAGCAACAAAGCATGCTATCTTGACCTTCTCCTCCAAGTAACTTCTGATTTAATTTGTATCAAATCTCCTATCAACTGCTATTATAAAAGACAGGGCGATTTAATCCGCTTCACACTATAATCATTAGTTAGTACGTATTCAGATAGCTGTAGCTCGTATTCTATATTTTTAATACTACGAGTACATAGTACTGTACAGAATTAATTTAGGATCGTTTTTTCTATCTCAAACATTAAGCGAGGCTTTCATGCAATTAATAATAAAAAACATTTTCTACGAAACGGTTCAAGGAAAAATTCGTAATTTACAAATTAAATATATTATTAAATGAGTAAAATTATTTTTCAGTTCTAACATTTCATTCTCAACATACAAAATCCTAGTACCACTTTTTAAATTCGTTTCCTAATATTTTAAATACACCATTCAGTACGGGGATTTGGTCTGTACAAATAACCTTATTAACTATTAGTATTGTAATCTACGATGTAATATTCACGTGTTCATAGGCTACGTCATCAGGCAAGCCCTGTTAATGATATAAAAAATCATAATATCAGTATTATATAGATATTTGTAGTCGTTTCATTGTAACTACACTTTGTAAAAACTTACATTTGCTGTGAAATATCTAAAATATCGAAATAATTAGGTACAGCTCGGTATATTGCATCCTTTTATTATTGTCTAGCACATTTGTTGTATTTTCCCCACTTGGATATTAAAGAGGTTTTCATTCAATAAGTTAATAAAGGATTTTCGAATTGGATTATTACTTGAGACAAAAAATATATCCTGTAAAATAATTAAAAACAACCGTTAAAGTTGTTGTATACAGCGAAAGTAGTAAAACGTATAAGTATTCCACATGCAAATTGATAAAAAAAATCGGTTTATTAGTGTATGGTAAACTTGGGCCGTACTGAATATTGGAAAAGCTCGCTGTATTCCTGCTTGACGACAACGCTCATCCACACACCACACAACAGATTGTCTAGTACAGAGGTTACTTACTACTGGTCTTTCCATTACCCCCTTACTCACCTTGCTCCGATAGATTACCATTTTAATAGATTTTTAATGGAAAATAAACTTCAAATTCTATGAGGTGGTAAAATATGCCTACGAATAGTCCATAGATTCCTTAACTCATTACCGCCTTTGCAGTACTATTTTATAGCAAAAGTATTAATTAAAAAATAAATGAAAAACTGTGAATAACGACAGTTTTATAGGTAACCTCAAGTGACATCTGTGCACCTCTGAAGAATGGAAAATGGCATTGCTTTTTTTGCGACATTAAGTAATTTAAACGTTGTGCTTAAGTACCAATAGTCAGGCAAGCTATGCAACTATTTGCTACTGCGATTTGCAAACATGCAACTTCTAGTTACACAGAACACATCTAATGTATACATACATATCATCACGCCTGCCTCCCATTGGGGTAAGAAAAAAACTATGGAACGCCAGGTGAACCGATTCAAACATATCTCTCTCGCCTCTTCCACACTGATCAACTTCTTCACGAATACTCTGCAGATACGGGTGGTTCTAATTTGGCCCTTTCTCAGCACATCAACTTTTAAATCCACATGTGTGCGTCTAGGGAGGCCCGTGCCGATATCTCCACTCACTCTTGCTCGACATACTTCTTTCGTAACTCTTTTGTCATCCATTCTTTCCAAACGTCTAAATCATCTCAGCATACCCTTTACAATTTATGTCACTACATCATCTTTCATTCCGCATTGTTCTCGTATCGTCGTTGAACGCCATTATCGTGCTATTTCTTGCTCTATTAATAATTCTAACTGCACACATACTCCTAAGCGCTCTCATTTCAAAAGCGTTAATCCTATGCTTATTTCACCTTACTTTCTAATTTATCTTCCCACACAAATAAAACCAATAATAAGCCTATAAGCAGAGGTTACTACTATAATTTTAGTGCTTTAGTAACGATAATAAATCATTAGGTTGTTTTCATGTCGCCATTCGTGAGATAAATTACTTAAGTTTAACATTAACGTTTCTATACTGTTTAAACTACCTAAGATTGAACCTTATGAATTGTACTTCCGTAATGAACCTTATGTTCTATTCGAGGCTTAAGCACTGACATCTGTAAGGGCTTCCTTTTACAACAGGTACAAATTTGGGTCATACCATTTACGTTACTTTATAGTTTGTGTCGTAACTTGTGCACGGCCCTTAAATTATATGTTTATATGTGACAGTTATTTCAAAGCGTTAAACTGCGTTACAAGCTGTCTAAATTTGATGGTCAGTGAGTAGAATACATAACGTGAAGCTTGCAAACTAAGTACTCTTTAAGATATTACCATCAAATTCAAGTCAAAAAAGTCACGTAATTTTTTATACAAAGTCAGCCATACCAGCATACGGTCTACTTGATGTAAAGTAGTTACCGTAGACTATCGTATATGTTAACGAGCTCGGTGGCGCAGTCGTGAATGACGCGACTTAGACACCAATGCTCGTGAGTTCGATTCCCACACAGGACAAACATTTGTGCACATGAACATGTTTGTTGTCTGTTTGTCTTGGTCCTGCGTGTGAGTGAAGCACCACTAAGCTCCTATGGATTTGCTGTGTTAGCGGCAGAGGAGGCACCGCGCGAGTGATATTTAGTGTATTACTAGCGTTCATAAGCTACGGTAACCGCTTTCCATTAGGTGGGTCGTATGCTTGTAAACCTTCCGACGTTCTATAAAAATAAATATCGACGCTTGCAATAGAGGAAGAGAGAAAAGAAGCTCACCCAGAGTCACCCCTGCTGTTGACACTGCAATTCCTTAAGAACTAATTGATAAACCCACTTGCAGTAACAACAACCCTCCAGAGAGTTGTTATTTGGCTGCGGTTTACTGTGCGCGGTCCCTGTGTGAATGTGTGTTCCATTTTTATAGTTGTATACATTATTTTGCATTTACTTGCATCGCGTAAGTAAGTGTGTCTATGAAATTATACTAGTTAGACACAATATTTTTAGGGTTCCGTACCCAAAGGGTAAAACGGAACCCTATTACTGAGACTCCGCTCTCCGTCCGTCCGTCCGACCCTCTGTCACCAGGCTGTATCTCATGAACCGCATGAACATTGCCGCTATAACAACAAATACTAAAAAATGTAATAAAATAAATATTTAAGGGGGCTCTCATACAGCAAATGTGATATTTTTGCTCGATATTAATAACGGCGCTTGAAATATTCACAGAATATTTAGTTACATATTCACTTTAAAAATAAATAATTAAATTAAAAAAAACAAATATCCCATACAACAAACGTGATTTTCTGCCGTTTTTTATAGATAATGGTACAGAACCCGTCGTGCGCGAGTCCGACTCCCACTTGGCCGGTTTTTTCCTTATTTTCTTTATCTTTACCCAAATCTGACCTAAATCTCACCCAAACTCGACTCTAATCGAACCCAAACTATAAGTTTAAATACGAGTTGGGCTCACGGCGTAGGTACTTTTAGGAATCCCGTAATGAAGTTTGTTTTTAAAGGATTTTCCTTAGTACTTACTGATGTCGTGAGGTATTTTTATCTATCTATCTATATCTTCACACGGAGATTTTGCGGGATACAAAAGAAGATATTTAAAAAACTGTGTAGTTAGATACATTCTTCGATTTGTGTGTAATATTTAATGATCTTTATTAATTGTAATTATATCAGATTTTTCGTTTTACAAACTTCGAATATGTAGGGGTAATACTAATAATAATACCGTAATACCACACAAAACAACCTGTTAATGGAAATTTAAAAAGCAAATAAATTAAAATCAAAAGCTAGGATATCCACAAAAACTAATTGGCACTTCTTGGTAATAACTAACTAGATAAAGTAGATGTATTCTTTCCACAATCTGATGCACATCGCATATGTGATAGACTTACCCGTTTATTAGTTTTACTTAAAAGCATAGATAATACAATTACCATTATCGGGGTAATAATTTCTTCACTATGCACATGATGTAGAGTTTGACGAAGACATTTGACTAAGTATATATGATGCTTACACAGCAGAAAGAGTAGACAGAATATATGTTTGTTTGCTTAATAGTGTACACATTGAGGAAACATAGTTTTATTAGTTATATACTAACCTATATACTTAACCTATATAATAAATATTAATTTCAACGCTCATGTGACAGCCAGTCAGCCAATGCTAAACGTATGTAGTAAACTAGCATGCCGCCCCGGCTTCGCAGGGCTAGTAGAGCATATTACATGTATACATACATTCAAGGATTAATACTGTATGTGTTTGTTTCCTATCTGTGGAAACCTTTTATTGACTTTCTATAGTCTATTATGTCTTGTACTTTATTTTTTGTAAGCTGTTGGTTTCCCTGAAATATAAATAAAATAAATAAATATCCGTGTAATATCCGTTGAAAGCTCTCAGGCAGCTTGACTTTTTCCGACATTCTCAACAATTATCATTATATTTCAACCGATTTACCCAAAACCTTAAAAAAATATACACCTAAACCTATTTCAAAGTTCAGTCTGTGTGTTGGTGAAAACCGCATGAAAATGTATTAATATATCTTTAATTGTACTACTTGATTTCACTATATGTAGACTGGCATATTATTGTAATATATTATATTAACGATGAAAAATAGACCCATATTGGCAAGTTTCTTTTGGCATTTCTTTCACCAATGGTCATTTTCGAAATGCTGTTACATTAAAAACGAGATATTAAAACTAAAAAAAAATCGAAAGTTATTCAGATACAATATGATCTAATTTGAAGAATGTAAGACGTGTGTAATTGTTCGTAAGGGCCTAATGGCAAATAAATGATTTTTATCTTTTAACTTTTTTTAGCCATGGCTGTAAAGAGATAGATACGTATTTTTACTTTATTGTGTGTGTGTGTGTGTGTGTGTACATGCAGGTAATTAATTGTCAGAATTACGTTTACCATTTTCCCTTGCTGTTATGAACTTGATAATATTTCATAACAGATGGCTCCCAAATTAACGTCTGCAAACAAATGTATAGCGAAATTTTAACGACACAAATGTATGGGGAAACATAGTCTCGAACAGAGACCGGAAACATTTTCTGAATACCTGCTGATGTGTCGCGATAAATTAGACAAGTCTATAGACTGGTTACAATCAAATTGTAGAGAAATGTAGTCGGCTTTCGTACAAGAATATAAATAATTCCTTGCTTTACTACTGAATATTGCTGGTAATGAGAGCAATTTAAGTAGTATTTAATAATAAGGTATATATATTATAGTATGCACATTGATATGTACTATATCATAGTTTTTAATATTTCGAAGCACCTACTATTTGTTACTTTCATGTTATCGAGGATTATGATGATGGTATTAGATACAAATAAAGAATTTATCTATCTATGTATTATAATTGTCATTGTGATGTTGTTTGATATACTGCTAATGTCCATAGGCTACGGTGACTGTTTACCATCAGGCAGAACATTTGCTTGATTGCCACCTTAGTGGTATAAAAAAAATATGCTATCAACTTTCCATTTGCTGCTGCTGCATCTCGCTGTCACTAGATCGGTTTTTAATTTACTTACACACACTAGAACTGCAATGGTTACATACTGAACTATCTATCTACCTACAATTTCACGCCAAATCCCTTGCGGGGTAGGCAGAGACAGCCGAACGCCACATAACTTTTCTTATACATGTTCGCCGGTTTCAGAGGCTCCTAACATCACCTTCTGATAAAACACTATCAATTTGGTAAGTAAGTCTTGGCCTTCCTCGCCTCCTACATCCTACTACTTTCGCGTTGTATATCTGTTTCGTAATTCTTTCTTCCTGCATTTCTTCTACATACTGAATGGTTCTAGATAAATTTTCTTCCACATGATCTCTTAAATTATGGAATGTATTTCCGTGCATCTTTTTTTTCGAAGAATCTACAAACCTGCTTCAAACAGGCGAGAAGAGGTTTTTACAGAGTCAGTAATGCACAAGTGATACCCCTTGTAAAGTATTCTTAGCCTACGATATCTGCTTACCACTAGGCAGGCAGCAGGCACCGGGCAGTTCACTTGTTTGACATCCTTGTGATATGAATATACTTTTGAAACATCAAGACAAATTTCAGCCATGTCCGTTATTTATTTCCTTTTTGATAGTAGTGCGTCTAACAAACATGAAGAAAATAAAAATTGGTTTGTAATTAGCATATACAAAACAATATTTCTATCGTAAAATCATTCCACAAACCGAATAAAAACTGGATTAACCATTGTGAAGACTCCGTCCTTTAAAAACAGATGTGCGAATGATTTATCGAATTAGCTGTATAAGATTTCTTTTAGCTGTTTGTCTGTGCATGTATATTTTAATCACACTTATGTTCGTTGTAATATATTTACATGTAACGTAAAATGAAGATAAGACAATAATAACATTCATATAAAAATAAGACCACATGTATTCGTACCTGTTGAATCCATATGTATATAATCAGAACGATATAAATTACGTATAAATTAAAATAAAATAAAATAAAAATATTTTCAGTTATTGGAGCCTCATTTTAGGCAACAATATGTCCAAGAAATTCCACTCTTATTATCTACGATTGTACGGTTGTACATATATTTTGTGGTGTACGTTAATTAATAATAGTATATACTTTATTTATACATCCATTTTATATTCACGCTACTAGTATGCAACAATAAGAAGATGAAACCATAGAACACTAGTTTTACAGTGTAACGTAACCATTTTTTTAATCCTCACACTCTGGTATATCCGACTTAAAATAAATAAATAATAACTGTGCCACTGCAGTTTTGTAACAAAAAATAAACCTCGAACCTTTGATTTCAAAAAGCAATAAATATTTTTTCAATAAAGTCGTCCTACTGGAGCCGATAAAATGGGTAGCCGTAATTAAAAATAGCTCCCGGATCCGTTTCATACCGTTCGTACGGAACAAATCGTATTACGGTCCAATTGCTGTAAAATAACACTTTAATATTTTTTATACTTACTTTGTTCGTAATTTTACCCGCATTAAATTTATCTTTAAGATAAATCCCTTGCGAGGTAGGTACTGAGAAACGAGCTCTACATCTCTCTGTTCTTACGCTCCTTACTCGCGCTTTTAACATTCATAGCTCTTTTTATACACAGTTGCTATAGTACTTTATGTGCGATCTAACTTGAAACTTGTATACTATAAATCGTTGACCCGGCTTGTACTGCTTTGCTTAAACGCCAAATTGACTTTTTCCTCCAGGTGATTTCGGAACCAAATTTCGGTGTAGTTATCGGCTCCAAGAATCCCAATGAGCTTGATGGTAGTAAAAGGTGTATTCTGGAATTAAGCAATAATAGTTTTGGAAATAAAATGTAAGGACATTTGTGTCATTGGTTTTATTGTAGTCGATTCGTTTGCCGTATATTCCCGTTATTTCTTTCACGTATAAAAATGTAAAATTTGTGAAAATCACGTTTTTTTTTATTCTGTTCATCTTGAAACGTATTTTAATTCGCCTATACAATAGGTACAACTTTATAAAACCCAGAGGTTGTTAAACTTTGGTCCACCGCAGTAGGTATCAGATCTCAATCAAGAACTGCCAAGAGTGTAATGTTACATAATGAAAATTGCACTGCTTTGACAACTTTATAAAATTATTACAGGTTGGTTCTAGTTAAACGGACGGTGGTTATTGTTTTTAATTATTGAATATTGCATTTCTTTACATAACAAATAACAATCTTTGATTTTTGGCTGATCCCACGACTTCTTTCGCATTTCTGTTAGTATTTCCAAATAAAATTAGAGGGGTAGATGGCAACAAAGCTGCCTGACTGGAGTAGTACCTCCACCTCGAAACCGCAGCAAAATAACAACACCCTGAAGGATTGTTGTAGTCCTGCGATTGAGTGGTATAACCTGCTGCTGCAGGTTGCATGCTGCAGGGGAGTTATTATATTAACAATATAGAAGGCAACGGCGATCGTATATAGTAAGCGTTCATATGACGAGCTCGGTGGTGCAGTGGTGAAACGCGCTGTTACGCTACTTTGATACCAAGGCATTATATTATAAGGCATGATACGATTCCCACACAGTACAAACATTTGTGTGCATGAACATGTCTGTTTGTCTTGGTCTGGGTATTTTCTATGTATAATAAGTATGTATTTACAAAAAAAAAATGTATTTACGTATGTTTATCAGTTGTCTAGTACCCATAACACAAGCTTCGGTTACTTTGGGGCTAGGTGGCGCTGTGGAATTTGTCCGACAATATTTAATTTAATTTTAACATTTAATATGGTATGGTAATCACTTAAAATCAAGTGATACAACAAGTTTGTATGGCTCCTTTCATAAAAAAAATCTTTGGACAATAGGAATATTGTCCCAAAAAAGACAATTAATGCTCAGACTTACCTGTTACTCTATCTACTCCAAATAAAATAAACATAAAAGCGTGACCATCATAAGTGGCTATTTTTAGCCGACTTCAAAAGGGAGGATATTCTATGTTCATCATAATATTCATTTGTAAGATCACCGATATCTTGACCTCGTCATCAAATATTTCTTCAAACACGTTGCCACGCCCACTGGGAGTTGCAACGTGTAAGTAACGTAGCTACTGCTCAGGAGCTTGCAGGAGTCTGTCTCCACATCGAACTCGGTGGTATACAGACGAATTGTTTCCATCTATTCTACAGTTTTTTTAATCCCCGGTATCAAAGGAAACCAAATGATTGTATCATAATATTCAAAAACTTTGATTATAAACCATTATAAAAAATATATTGTAATTGTTCCAACAGTTAAAATACCGGATGGGATCAAATTGCCTGCAAATTTGCCTTCTGCATAAGAACACCTGAATGTATTAAATATTTAGAGCTTTCCAAATCAATCTCCAGGCAATTAAAGCCGCGGCCAGGCTAGTAAATAATGAAATAATACAACAGTCACTCAGTTTCCTCTCAAGGTTCCTTTTCTTAAGCATACGATACACCTGATGTAAAGTGATTACTGTAGCCTATGAACGCGTGTAATACATTAAATATCGCTACGCTTTGTCACCTCTGCTGTTAATAGCCAGCAACTCATTATGAGCTTACTGTTCACTCACTCGAAGGAACACAATGATCCACCAGGGTGTTGTTCATTCCCAGACGTGTCGATTTTATGCGCATCTCTTGTCCCACACAGGCCAAAAAATTGTGTGCATGAACATGTCTGTTGTCTTGGTCTGGATGTTCTCAAGAGAGCTAGGATGCTTCAGAGCAGCCCGTCTGGGTAAGTACCTCTACCTCACAGAAAACCGCTATTTTGTATCAAATTCAGGACGTCTCGCTGAGCTATGATTATGAATCAGTACACGCTAAACAAAATAATTAAGTAGGTAATCCCCATTATAAACTATTTAACTACTAGTCTTAGATTTACATCAGATGGGTCTTAAACTTGCATGCCTCTAGACGTTGTATAAAATCACTCGCTTTATACATTAGCATAGATCTGTACATAGAGCGGCTGAATTCTTAGGGTGCAAAGTTATTGTTCCGGTTTTACCCAAACAGTTGGGTATAATTGGCAACTTACAGGTAGGAAATGATCCTAGAAAGTGATTGGTTACACCGTCCCCCCCGCCCCCTCATCACAGATGACATTTTATTTGCATATATTTTATTATACCAGTGACGATTGAGCTTCGAAGGCAAATTAACCTTCTGTAGAGTGTAAAAAAAAGACTTGAGTGTGGTGTAGTAAGAATATACTTCAGCGAGTGCAAAAATGAAGAGAGTAATGGAACTAAGAAGAGTAAGTACTAGTTTACTACACTTTATAGATCGTTACTTGTCTCGTCATTTTCGAGTGAGTTTTATTCTTAATTCTTTTTTTAACTTTGATAGTTTCACAAAACATGTGCATTTCTTTATACAATATCGGGATACATACAAGCAAAGGGTTACCTTTTGTAAATTGGTTACGTAGCCTGTGAACCCTTACGTTACAGGAGGCATCGTTTACGTCGCCATACTTGCCCAGTCACAGCGATTTCGCTTAATGGTTACCTCACTCACCCGCATGAATACAACAAGGAAGCTGTTATTAGGCTATGAGGTGGAGAGGAGTTTTCCAGTCGGGCTGCATTGCCGTGTCCAACTTCTTTTAAAATTATATAAATATACGAGTAGGTACATAAAAAATCATTGAATAAAAAAACACTCGATTAAAAGACTCTGTGAATTATCAAAGATTTCAGCTAAACTATAAAATTAATGCTGATGAAATTAGGTATATTATATTATTAGTTTGTAAATATCTAGAGTGGTGTAGTATTTTTTTGAAGTGAAAACTTCTTTAGCGGCGTTGTGCACTTTTTGGGATGAGTAAAAAATGTTAAACTTGCGTGGACACGTGACCCTGACCGTAAGATTTTGGTGAGAATTAGAACTTAAGTTCGCTGCAGCGCTAAAACATTAGTTACCTCTAATTAAACAATTAAAACATGAAGGGCTAGATCGTTCATAGGGCATTATTTTCTCGCGACCAAAACGTTGTAAGCACCATGAAATTCTTGGCGCTTACGCGTTTCGTTCAACGTAGTTTATCAACATCGCTGTTTGGTTTAAGCAGCGCAGGGCGCTTGCTCGAGTGTGCGTGTGTGTTTGAGTTTAAGAGATTGGCGATGATGATGCTGGTGATGATGATGGTGAAAGAGTAGTTGAAATTATGGATGAAAGTTGATTCTGAGAGATAAACTTTTTAATGTAAAATAATTGTAATAGTTCTGAAGTGTTAAATTTTTCTGAAGTGTTAATGTAATATAAATTGTCATGTTTGTGTACGATAGCGCAATAAATGAATATTGTATTCTACCACATACATGATAGTGCTTTTATACTGATAAATAAAGCAATTCGTGTGAAATAATTCCCTAACGATTCCAAAATATTCAACAAAGCACAACGTTAATGTTCACGTTTTCACTTCTGCCGGCACTCCCGGAGTGCAACCCAATTTTTTATTATTAAATCGCAGGAAAGTTTCATACAAGTAAGCAAAAAAAACAGGAGCAAGGAAATTCTGATAATTGCAGGTTAAATATTTATATATAGCATATTATATATAGCATTCTTTCATTCTGCACTCTTTCCACATGCTCGAACTAACGGAGCATACCCTGTTCTCTTAAACACAGATACACTCTTTCTTACACGTCGTAAGTTCCGGGTCTTATGGCGCTCGCTTCTGCCACAAACTCTATCACTATCTACACCCATAAAGGATCTGACGTGCCGATGTAGATAGATTGATAGAAAATACACAAATTATGCATTATGATTTCATGTTCTTCTTACTATTATCCCGTTTTCTAATCCATTAGGATTGGCGGGGTCCGCTACCTAAGCCCAAGAATTTAGCAAAGATACTGATTTTAACATAGAGCAACTGCCGTCAGATCTCCACAACCCAGATCTTTTCTTAAACTTGTAGGTTTCTTTACGATGTTTTCCTTTACTGCCGAGTAAATCCTATCCTATCCTACTAATATTATAAATGCGAAAGTTTGTATGTATGGATGTTTGTTGCTCTTTCACGCTTAAACGGCTGAACGGATTTGAATGAAATTTGGCACGTAGATAGATTATGATTTGGATTAACACATAGGCTACGTTATTTGACTCCAAGCGGGCGGAGCCGCGGGCAGCAGCTAGTAATAAATATGAATACGTACATAAATCCGAAAACCCGAATTCAGTTGTACACTTTGCCCCCGCCAAGATTCGAACCAGATAGTCAATAGGCCGGCACCTTATCCACTGGGCTGTTACTACTCACTGCAACACCATTTATCTACTACTAGCTACTTGACCCAGCTTCGCACGGGTGATCCAATCGTTACCAAACTTCACAGGATCACCTGCTGCCTGAGCCACCGAGTTCGTCAAAAAAACATTTAGTGGAACATGCCCCCACCAGTTTTCGAACGGGGGTAGGTTAATAAGCCCGTTCTTTATCCACTAAGCTATCACCGCTTCGAATAACTTGCACATCATTCGCAATATTGTAGAGAAGCTGAGAGAAGGGAGAATCAGTCAGGCTAAAAAAAAAAGATAGAATAACTAATTTGTTACTCTTTGTAATTCAGTGGTATTCAAAGTTTAGTTCAACGGTATATTACAGCTATAGCGATATCAATACAGTATCAATACATGTTAGGCAATATGCCACGGTATTTTGAACGAATTCAAGACATCTCGCTGAGCCTTTATTATGAATCAGTACTCGCAAAACAGAACAATTAACTAATCTCCATTGTAAATTATTTAACTACTAGTCTTAAGTTAGCTATTAAATAATTGAACGCTTTACAAAGTTTTTTTTCAAACGTTTTAGTAAACATCTAATTAATCACTGCCACATAAAAAAATCATTTTTAATCAATAGTGTGACGAGCTCCGTGGCGCGGTGGCTAATAACGCGACTTTGACACCAACGCTCGTAGGTTCCATTCTCACACAGGACAAATGTTTGTGCGCATGAACAACGCCTGGAGAGTACCGCTACTCTAAGGCTACTCCGCCTCGCAGAAAACCGCAGCCAAATAACAACTCTCTGGAGGGTTGTTGTGTTCCTGCGTGTGAGTGAGGCCAACCAGTAAGCTTTTAAGGAGCTGCTGTGTTAGCATCAGAGGTGGCATCGCGCGAGTGATACACTTGATAACTTCATTGTCCGTTACATGTATTTATTTGTATAAAAACATAATAAAAAAATCAGGCGTATGAATGAGGTTCGGTAGTCATAAAAGTACTGGAATATTTATTTAAATATAGACAAGATATTTTTGTTGCTACAGACTTATAAAATGTATAATATATTTATCTTGCAAAGGAGTACCCAACCTTTGATTACTTACACTATCAGTGGTTGGTAATAAATAGACAATTGTATCTAATATACATTACGAAGACATTTTTACCGATTGTGGGTTTGATTCTCACACAAGATATCTTTGTGCATGAACAAATAAACATGATTGTTTGTCTTGATTTGAGTATTATCATAAGGCGCATCAAAGTAGCCCGACTGGCGAAAACCCGTCCTCACAGAAATCTGCAGAAAATTAACAACTCACTAGAGGGTTGTTGTGTTCCTACGAGTGAGAGGGAACAGTAAGCTATTAAGGTGTTACTTAGCGGCTGGGGAGGGAACGCGCATATAATACGTCCTGCATTGTAAGCTTTCATACGATAACCACTTTACATTAGGTGGTGCATATGCGCCCCGACGTGTAAAAAAACCTCATTTTTTAGAAAACGCTTCATTATATTGAAAAAAAATATGTAACGTAAATATTTTTGAAAACATTTATCTATAATAATATAAAACTTCACACCACATCCCTTGCGGGATAGGCAGAGGGATCCGAGCGCCACATGACTCGATACGTTTAACACCTTACGCGCTTCTTTAATATTTATTGTTCTTCTCATGCACGCTCGTCGGTTTCTAAGGCTCCTGATATCACCTTCTGATAAAACACGACCAATTTACTCATGGTAGGTAAGTCTTGGCCTTCCTCGGCTCCTACATCTTTCTACTTTCGCGTTGTATATCTGTTTCGTAATTCTTTGAAAACATTTTAACGATGTACCTCACTATGGGGTTCACTAGTAAAAAAATACTACCACTTTTAGGTACCATTAACTATGTAGGGAGAGTTTGTTTTTACTTCATAATTTTACTGACTTTATAAACAGCTATGTCTGTACCAAATTATGGCTTCCAAACCCAAATAGCGAAAGAAATGGTTGATACTTAAGTACATATATAGGTAGATATACAAGCAGATAGTCATGACGAAACTATAAACGCTACTTGTTTACTATAGAACCCAAATAAATTGTCGTGAACCATAGACCTACATATAAAATAAATGAGAAATTTAATTCGATAGGATGAGTACAAAAATCTGAATCGCGTTATAGTGGTATGTCATGCGCCGCCAGCTTTAGGTTATTTTCACGTATATTTTACCAAATGATTTTTATTCCATTCAAATATACAAAAAAACTTTCAAATATTCAGGACTATTTTACAAAAAAAAAATACGTTATCATCACTTTTTGGTACTGCTTTTTACCACTAACGCAACCGCTAATTGATTTTTTTTGTACAATGTCTGCGGTCATACAAGCTTACGTCCCACTTAAATTAAAGCGGTTACCGTAGCCTATAAGCGATTGCAATACATAAAATATCACTAGCGCGATGCTACCTCTGCCGATAATACCTATCAATCAACTGAAGAACACAACAGCCCTCCGGGGAGTTGTTTTTTGGCTACGGTTTTCTGTGAGGAGGCGGATATATATTTAATGAACATACATTCTCGAATTATTTTATGTTAAGTATATTATTATTTTATTTTATTGATTAACTGCTGTGTCAGACATGTTGCAAAAATGCGGAATGTATGAATGATGAAACAGGTACATAACACAACAGTGGAAGGATATAGGAGTGGATTAAGGTCAAGACTTACCTACCACGACCATAAACCGATAAAGTCAGTAAAAGTATGAAGTAAAAACAAACTCTCCCTACATAGTTAATGGTACCTAAAAGTGGTAGTATTTTTTTACTAGTGAACCCCATAGTGAGGAACATCGTTAAAATGTTTTCAAAGAATTACGAAACAGATATACAACGCGAAAGTAGAAGCATGTAGGAGCCGAGGAAGGACAAGACTTACCTACCACGACCAGATACATATCAGGAAGCATAATAACAGGCGACTGCGCATGAAAACAAGTATGAATGTGTGAAGCATCAAGTATATAACCTAACCTTAGGTTACGTACTCGATGGTGTGAAGTGAAGAAAATAACCAAGAAACGAGTGAGGTGTGTATGGTGTGAAGACATACGTTATCTGGCGCTCAGATTTCACTGCCTACTCCACAAGGGACTGAGCAAGATATGAAAGAGAATTTAATTTTATGATACAATATTTAAGTAACATTGCAGCAGTGTTATCCTAGTGAATAAGGAACCAGACTATTAACTAACTGGTCCCCGGTTCAAATCCTGGCAGGGGTTAGGTACATACTAAATTCGTGTTATCGGATTTATATATATATTTATCACTTGCTCGGCGGTGAAGGAAAACATTGTGAGGAGACCCAAGAAATTATATTTCAAAAAACGTGTGACCTAACCTATGAAGATCTGGTTTTCCTTCGGGGTTGTGGAGGTCTGACGACAGTCGCCCCAGGTAAAAATCAATGTCCTCGCCAAATCCTTAGGCTTAGGTAGCGGACCCCGCCAATCATAATGGATTAGGACACGGGATAACGCTAAGAGAAAGAATATTTAAGACATCCTTCTTGCACCCAACCACAGCCAAATATGAATATAGTTTGCAGTATTGTATTATGCTTTTGAAAGTGGGTGATTGCACCAAAAAACAACTAACAGGTACTGCATTAGTAACGGCGGTGATAAATCTTCCATTCACCACGATTTATCTTAACAATAATCGGTAGGATCACGTGTTGCTGACATTCGCTTTGGAAATTCCGATTACATTCCAAATATGGCAATTAACAAATGCCTACTTTACTTAATTACCTAAGTTCCAAGTAATTTACTGTGAATCATGGTTTATGGATTATTCTACATTATAACATGACTATTGTGTATTTAAAATACTAAAAGCTCTTTCATTTTACAATACAGGTACAAATATCACTATACAATGTTATCGCTTTATTGTAATAGCATTTCTTTATTCAATTTAAGTGTACAGTAATTAAGGACCAAATAACAAAAGGTCATAGACAGTCTTATCGCTTTTCGGTGTATACCTATTTCTGATCATAATATATGGCATATTTAAACAAGTAGTTTATGTTTTAGGGCTCAATGAATGAATCAAATAGACCTTGGAATGAGATTTGTTATGGACTCCTTAACATTTTTAATGTCAAAATCCACTATGTGTTGGCAGTGTCCCGTTAATGGTTTTTACAAGTACAAAGGCCAATATTATAGAAGTGAAATAATAGCCACACCGACTCATTCCACTACGAGCATACGGGTCTCCGTTCATGCGAAAAGGTTTAGCGTATAGGTACTCCACCACGCTGCTCAAATGCGGATTGATGGAGGCTTAGTTCACTCGCAGAAATACAAGAACCCTCATGTGAATTGTAGTTCGGCTGCGGTTTTCTATAAAATCCATTAAGTGGATTCTACTAAAAAACTGCAACAACTAACAAAAGGTCATATACAGTCTTATCCCTTTTCGGTGTCCTATTTCTGATCATTATATATGGCATATTTAAACAAGTAGTTTAGGGCTCAATGTAACCTTAACCTTAACCTTGGAATGAGATTTGTTATGGATTCCTTACTATTTTAATGGCAAAATCCACAATGTGTTGGCAGTGTCCTGTTAATGGCTTTTACAAGTACAAGGGCACATATTATAGAAGGTAAATAATAGCCACACCGACTCATTCCACTAAGAGCATACTGGTCTCCGTTCATGCGAAAAGGTTTAGCGTATACTCCACCACGCTGCTCATATGCGGATTGATGGAGGCTTAGTTCATTCGCAGGAATACAACAACCCTCATGTGAATTGTATTTCGTCTGCGGTTTTCTATAAGGTCCAGTAGGTAGATTCTACTAAAAAACTGCAACTGCAATGCAGCGCGGCGTGTATCTGACAGCAGCGACGTTAAACGAACCGTCCGTCGGAATGCATACATACGCATTTTGACACACGCCGCGCTGCAGTACAGTTGCTGTTTTTTAATAGAATCGGCCTACAAATACTCCCTCAGTCCGACTGTTTTAATGCGCCTTATATCTCTCTAGTTAGCTAAACCACAGTCATCCAGTGACCAATGGCATGACGGGAACTCTGTAGTCCAGAGAAACACGAGATGACTAAACATCATCGCACTTTGTAGAGCAACAATTTGAAAGAAATCTACTACTTACAACATTTACTTGTTGTACTTACTACGTAGTAGCTTTGCAATACAATAGGTGAGCCAGAGAGAGTTGTAAAGTGAAACAAAATAATTCAACAATCAAAATCAAATACATTAAGAGAAATGGAACTGTTACAAAATAAAATATTACTTATTGTGTGCTCAACAATTATATTTAACTACCTGTGCCCGCGACTTTGCCGCGTGGAATTTAACAAAAAAGTTATTGTTCAGTTCGCAGCGTTTACTATAACTTATTAATTCTGTATTTCGCGTATAAAAATGCTAATTTTAATGAAATTCTTCTATCTTGTGAATCGCACCCCCGAAGGGGAAGATATTTCCCCCTAATTATAACAGTTTTTCATATTTTACGCAGGAACCCTAAATATTTACGGGATAAAAAGTACCCTATATTGTGCTCTGAACAGTCTTCTACCTACCAGTTTCGTCAAAATCGGTCCAGCCGTTTCAGAGATTAACCGGAACAAACAGACAGACGGACGGACAGACAGACAGACAAAAATTGTAAAAATGTTCATTTTGGTATATGTACCGTGTATATATCCATATGCATTTAATAAAAAGCGGTTATTTTAATATTACAAACAGACACTCCAATTTTATTTATCTGTATAGAAGATGTATAGATTAAACGATTTTTCATGGAAGTATCGCGTGTTTTATTTATTTTGTTGAAACTGACGTTTCGAATGCTTTGCAGCGTCCGTTAAAAATTGTTTAATTCAATGTGTAACAATCGCGAAAACCTATGACAGTACTAAATAAATATATATTTATACAAAGTCAAGAGACATATAAACGTACTCCCTACCTGTAAAGCGGTTACCATACCCTATTAAGGATTGTAATACCGCGCGATGCCACTGCTGTAAATAAATAAATAAATAAATAATAAATAATAACACAGCAACTCCTTAGGAGCTTACCAGGTGACCTCACTCACACACAGAAACACAACAATCCTCAAGGAAGTTCCTATTTCGCTGCGGTTTTCTATGAGGAAGAGGTTACTTCCCCAGGCGGGCTTCTATGTTGCGCCTCAGGTCTATTAAAACACCCAGACCAAGACAAACATACATCATTCATACAAATATTTATCCTGTGTGGCAATCGAACCCACGAGCATTGGTGTCAAAGTCGCATCGTTCACCACTGCACCACCGAGCTCATCAAAAACGTATGCATGTAAGATTATCTCTTAAGAACAACTCGACTGATTTAGACATTTTTTGGGGTTCCGTGCCCCAAAAGGAAGAACGGACATCTCTAGAATCACTTTATTGTCCGTCTGTCAAGATTCTTTTTCTGAGGAACGCGTGGCGGTATTTTAGTCAATTTAATTTCCGCAAGCATACAAGTATACGATCCACATATATACTGTAAAGCGGTTACCGTAGCCTATAGATGCTTGCATTACAGTAAGTATCCCTCGCGGGATGCCACCTCTGCTACTTACACAGTAAGTCCTAAGGAGTTTACTGACGACCTCACTCACTGCAGGAACCCTTGATCAAGAATTGCGATTTTTTTATTAAAAATAACATTTTCAACATTAATTTAACTCCGCCAATCCATAGTTAAGCAGCATGGTAGAGTATGCTCTAACACCCCTTCAGTTCAAGGGAGACCCGTGTCCCTGAAGTGGAATGAGTTGGGGTTGGTATAGTATAGTAGAGTTAATATACTATTCATTGAATGGGCTGTCAAAATAAAGTCATGTAGTTTAAAGCCTATGCAGTGTAGTCTATCGATTAGGTAAAACTGATGTTATTTTTGTGTTCAGTCAATTACCTCTGTCTTACCCTGTCTTTACCCCGGGTATTCACCTACCGGGTAGAATGTCACATTAGACTCTCCTTTGTATATTTATACTTATCAACTACAAAGTAACATTGTCGAATTGTTACTCGAGAACTAATTTTAAGTTATTCTCGATTTTATTCAAGTACCTACTTGTAATGAATGCGAAGAAAACAAAGATAATGGTATTTGAAAGAGAAGAATCCAGAACTAACAAGTGTTAGAACAAGTGAATGAGATTGTATATCTTGGATGCGCTTTCAGAAGGTATGAAAGGTACACCGCAGATGTGGAAAGACGAGTGAGTGCTGGGAATAGTGTGAATGGAGCGTTAGGAAAACTTCTGAGCAGTAATAACCTGAGCCAGAAGGCATAACTCGCTATACGCAATGCAGTGCTGGTCCCAACGCTACCTTATGGAAGCGAGAGCTGGGTATGGCAGAAAAAGCATGAAAGTAGAATAAACGCGGTCGAAATGCGAGCATTGCGCAAAATTTGTGGCGTAAGGCTTGTAGACCATATTAGCAATGATGGTGTTAGAAACAGTTGGTCTGAAAGAGAGCGTCGGTGTTAAAATAAGAAAAGGCATGCTCCGTTGGTTCGGACACGTAGAAAGAATGACGAAGCAGATATACAGTACAAAAGTGGAAGGATGTAGGAGCCGAGGAAGGCCCAGACTTACCTACCATGACCAAATTGGTCGTGTTCCATCAGAAGGTGATGTCAGGAGCCCTAGAAACCGGCGAGCGTGCAGCAATGAGAATGAAAATGGGCATGGGCAGGGCAATGAATGGTAAAGAAGCGAGTGAGTTATGTAAGGATCGAGTCACGAGTGGCGCTCGGTTCTCTCTGCCTACCCCGCAAGGAATTTGGCGTGAAGTTACAGATAGATAAATAGACCTACTTCTAAACCTATATTTTTTTGTTCAATACAGCTTAGGTATTATAGAAGTTTTACATTGACACAATTTGTCATAGCGATCTGTTCTTCAGGGTAAGTTCATTCTATTATAAACGGTAACTGAGTAATAAGTATGACTTCCACGTAGGCGAAGTCTTAAGCAAGAATTACTATGAGTTATAAATATACAATTTATCCTTAAATATAGAAAGCTGAACTGTCTCAAAATTAATTTTGTGGTTTTCTCTGAATAGTGTGCTTAAGACAAACTTGCCTTCATTTGGAAAACTACCTAACCCTGGAAAGTTGTGTTAGTTTAAAAAGTAATTTCAGTTTATATTTTCGAAAGTCAGTATTAGTTTCTACAGTCAATGTTCTAGAATTTTCCAGTAATTTCTTAATCAACGCGTGTCTCCGAAAATGCTGATGCCGGATTTCTTAAAAAAGCTTTTAAGAGAGCTAGTGTGTATCATAGCAGCCCGACTAGTATAATACAAAAGTATGCAAATAACACAAAAGCGTTGCTCTGCGAGTTGGATTTCCACCTCTTTTGTGTTACACCGCCTTGTTTGTCGCTCTACATTTAGAAGTCTTTCATTAAAATATATAAAAAACTAGCACAAAGTCACAAAAGAAAGCAATACATAGTCTTATCGCTATTTTGTCTCTTTCTAGTTAACAATTACAATAAGAACTAATTACCTCACAGGTAGGAACCACCCTAGAATGTGATTGGTGTAAACCTTTCTCCCTCCCTTATCGTCATCGTAGAAGGATACTCGTTGGTGTGTTAAATCATTTGTATTTAATTTTTAACCAGTTACGGTAAAAATTGGAATCTTGCAGTCAGTGCAAAGAGACTTAGGTGTTGAGTATATACAATACTAAAGTGAATTTACAAATGAAGAGATTGATGGAACTAAGGAGAGTGAGTACAAGTTCATTAATCGTTTTACCTTGTTTTTTGGTTTTAAGATTTTGATTATAGGCTAAACTGGCAATTTACTTTTATAAACGGTTAATAATATTTAACCGTTTATAAAAGTAAATTGCCAGTTTTTTTAACAATTTAATATCCCGTGTATTTAAATTGTAATTCTTCAAGACATGATTTCCGAAATTTTAGATAACTTTAAACTAATCGTGTGAAAGTTTGACTTATTTATTACAAATAAATCCGCCGAATATCTATATAACTATAATAACCATTTTCACTGTTTTATTATATTAAAATGTTTCATTTCTCGCTTTACAAAATAAAGGAAGGAAGGAATCAGGAATCACATGTTTAGTACTGAATAAGTAGCCCTAGTCTTATTGTAATCTTAAATAAAGAATTTATATGTATATATAAATTTACACAATAAATAACATATATTTATATATTTCATAAAAATAAAGAAGTTATATCTTAATTTTCCATTGGACAGCCTAGTCTTACAACATATTTATGAAAATCTTATTTTATCTTATTCATCTACCAGCATCTCGGAAATATTTAGTTGTAGTAAAATGCTCCTTTTTTATCTTAAATAAATAATAAAACTAGGATTAAATTTTCATTTTAATGTAAAGCGAAAAAGAAACAATTTTTGGTAACTACTAAATGAGAAATAATTGAATTCAAATAACGACTCCATTTTTATTTAAAAGAAAACATTCATCAGTGTTTTTAAGAGAAGTAGAATGCATTAAAGTAGCTCTCTTTAATTAAAGTATAAAAAGAAACAAAAGAAAGGCATAGATAGTCTTATCACTTTTGTCTCTTTCTAGTAGACAATTGTAATTAGTTACTTTACAGGTAGAAATCAACCCTACAATGTTATTGGTTAAGCCCACCTCCCTCCCTTATCATAATCGTAAACGCATATACGTAGTCAAATCGTTTGGATTTATTTTTTACCAGCAATTATGGAAATTGGATTGTAAAATCTATTGACATTCCAGTCAGTGCATAGAGACTTAGTTGTTTTGTATATACACGTAATATACTAAAGTGAGTTTAAAAATGAAGAGATTGATGGAACTAAGGAGTGTGAGTACAAGTTTAAACTTTTGTTTTACATTCATCTGTCTTGTTTGTTATTTTTAAGCATTCTTTTTAAGCATAGGTTAAATATATTATGAAGTGGTTTCTAAAGTAAAAGAATATTACAATTTTTTTTAACTATTTCATTTTCCCCTGTATTTAAATGTATTTTCAAAATAGTAATATTTCAATAATATGATTTTTTTTTTTTAGATAGATTAGATAGCGATTTAATGTTTCGCTTTACAAAATCTTTAATTACATGTTTAGTATTGAATAAGTAGTCCTAGGGTTTTTATTATGTGTTAAAATAAAAGATAAAAATTCTTTATTTTCCAATTGGCCCTCGCGGGTACTTAGAACCGTCTTCCATTTTCAGGTACACCGTTCCTATATGAAATCTATATGTTTGTCTGTGTATCTGTGTGTGCGTGTGTCTATCGCTTTTTTTTCGAATATTCGAAATTTGACTTCAGATTCGGATTCAGCATAAAAAAGTAGAATAGGAATGTTCAGGAACATCGTTCCTATCTCTTAAGGAACATGGTAAAAAAAACATAAAAAATATAGTACAATATTCATCTCTCATGGGTTTAATTTTTCTATTTTAGTCTACCAGCATCTCGGAAATTGCTGGTTGTAAATAAGTATAACTATGATTACCTAAAGTTTCTTTGTTCTGTAAGGCGAAAAAGACACATTATCCAATACTAAACAAGGAAAACTTGAACTCAAATAACGACTTTGCTCAATTCTCGTATGTAAAAGTTATATAACATGCGAACTTTACATATTTCATTATTAATTTCTTCATCACGGAGCAATTCTAGCTGTGTTTAATTTTTGTTTGATAGTTTTTGAGCGAGTAACTTCACAAAGTATAACACTCCCTCTACCTATCTATCATACCTATAGTATCTACAGTGTCCTTTCTCAGTGCATCCCAAGTAAACACAAAAACACAAGGGTCGGCAACGCAAGAGTGACACCGCTAGTGTTGCAAATGCCCATAGGCTACGGTAACTGCTTACCATCAAGCAGGCCGTACGCTTGTTTGCCACCTTAGTGGTATAATAAAAAAAACAAGAAGATTGTTTCTAAACTATATTGTCTACATCCATCAATTTCGTTGCGTATTTTCTATCAGCCAGTCACGGTACTGTATTTAGGTATAGTCTGTTTTATACGTCGAGATACATATGGCTAGACTATTTATGTAGCGCCCGCAATATAAGGAATACCGTTCTTGCCGCTACTAACGGAGCAATTAGTCTGGATTACTGAGATAGCCATAGATACTCAAAGGATTCATACTAAAGTATCCGTACGAGGTTTTGACTGAACTGTTATTACAGTAGTAACCAGTAGAACTGAGCGCCACATGACACGATCCTTACATACTTCACACGCGTCTTTAACATTAATGGCCCTTCTCTCATGCACCGCCGGTTTCTGAGGTTCCTGACATCACCTTCTGATAGAACACTATCAATTTGATCATGGTAGGCTCAGCCTTTCTCGGCTCCTACATCTTTCCACTTTTGCATTGTATATCTGTTTTGTAATTCTTTCTTCCTGCATTCTTCCTGCATTCTTTCCACTCTTTTTATTTTAACATCTAAGATAAAAAAAAAAAAACTTTATTTGCCTTTGGACCCTCGCGGGCACTTAAACATGTCTTACATTTTTGAAATATAATTTTATTGTATATTCTATTATCTTATGTTACTATTTTTCTTTTTTAATCTGCTAGCATTTCGGAAATGACCATTGGCGAAGAAGCAATGCTGAAAAAAACTTGCCAATGTAGGTCCCGTTTAAAATTGTCATTACAATGATGTGATGTGAAGTCATTACAATAAATTCACATCAGCATATTGGTACAATAATTATATCAAATATTACAATTAAAAAGTGCGGAAGCACACAAAGCAGGTTAGATCAACTGCATGTAAAATTGACTTTCGCAAAATAACGCCTGAATCTATTAACATTAAACATTACTTGCGCGATATCACCTCTGCAGGTAACACAGCAACTCCATAGGAGTTTACTAGTGAACTCACTCACGCACAGGAACACAACAACCCTCTAGGGAATTGTTATTTGGCTGCAGTTTTCTGTGAGGTATCTACTTCCCCAGACGGGCTGCTTTTATGAGTCCTACATCTCTCAAAATACCCAGACTAAGATAATCAGACAAGTCCATGCACACATATGTTTGTCCTGTGTGGGAATAGAACCCACGAGCATTAGAAAAATACATTTGTTCAATAGTTCTCCTAAAAAACGTGGATAAAACTTTCAGTATTTTTTAAGATTTTTGAACAATTCCTAAATCGCTCACGAAGGTCATAAATAAAACCTGTGTGCCAAATTTTACATTTCTAAACTCAGCAGTTTCGTTCTAATTATAATTAAAAAAAAAAAAATTCTAATTTTATTAATCAATTTATAACTTACCAAACAATTTTACAAACTAATTATTAGATATTTCTAATTAATTAAGTCTAATATTGAACTGATTTAAAACTTGCCCGTTTGGAAATTCAATGTCAAAGAAAAATCAAAGAACGTCACGCCTACGGCTACATTTAAAGGAACTGCTGTGGCACCTATTATGCCAACACTTTTATGGTGACACCAATTATCCCGAAGCTCGTTTCTACCGACCTTGGCCATTTTTTGGCCGGTACCTTATCCACTGCGATATCATTGCTCTTGGATTGGTCTGTATTAGGCATTATATTTCTCTTTATTACCATTGACTACGTTATTTATCGATAGGTTTTACCTATGAATTTGCTAATTTTTAAAAAGTCGATATTTTTCGTTCCACTTCGAATTTCAAATTGAATTAATTGATTAAAACTTGATTTCTTGTTTCCCACCGTTTGATTTTTCTATGATACCACTGTTTCTGTGGCCATAAATAAATCGAAATTGTGCATTACTTTTGAAAACTAATTATCATAGCGGTATATCGCAGCGCAAACGGCATGCGGCGTTTTTCGTTTGATCGCATCCTTTCTGAAAATTGTGTTTTCGACAATGACTCCCGTGGTGTTCCGGCTTCGATGAACAATAAACAACAATTATTTATTGTTTATCAAAGCCTACCGGAGATGAAAGTCGATAATAATGGAGGCCGTAGTGCTAAGATATTCGTAAAACCAGATGGGAATTAATAGGCCTCCTAAGTCATAAAACGATACTGAATCATTTACATCAAATTGGAACGATAAAACGCTTCTGATGTAGGGTGTGTTACAGAACAACAACAGCAAAATCGCCTTGAAACTTGACGCAACTAGTTGATTCGGCGCACAAATCTGGGATTCTAAACTGAATTGTCACATGTAAAACTTATCATTATAAAGTGGATTCTATATGATGATGGAAAACGTCCATTGCACATGTTGGATACATTGTAGGCAGTCAAATCATGCACCAAACGCAAATTAAATTAAAAGAAGCTGCTCGTAATTAAATTAAAGTAATATAATAAAAGTAAGCTTCTAAGGAGTTGCTGTGTTAGCAGCAAAGGTGGCATTGCGCGAACAATACTTACTTCATTCAAGCGGTTATAGGCTACGGTAACCGCTTTACATCAGGTGGGCCGTATGCTTGTATGCCTCCCGACGTTGTATAAAAAAGAGATATAGTTCATTATAATTTCTTGAAACCTGGCGCAACAATTTGTGCATAGGTGTGCTGTTAATAATTACAAATGATGGAGAAACTCGCTGTGACTTGTTATTAATCAAGATCACTTCTTCTTCAGGACAACACTCATCAACACATCTTAAAACTACAGGAGTTACAACAATAAACTCTCGGATGCGGAAGATTTCAAATACGATAAAGCGGTCAAAAATGCCTTCAAAGAGCATACATTATACTTACCTACGTATATCGCCGCCCCGAAGACTAAAATTAATTAATTATTACCATTAATTATTTAATTCCACTGTAATGACAAAACTGTTAAATTAGTTAATTACCTATGCTTTAAAAAGATAGAAAATTCTCTATTTGCCATTAGGCCCTCGCGGGCACTTAGACACGTCTTACATTTTTTTGAAATATAATCTTATTTAATTCTCTTATTTTACTTTTTTCCTTTTTTTATCTATTAGCATTTCGGAAATGACCATTGGCGAAGAAGAAATGCCGAAAGAAACTTGCCAATATAGGTCTCTTTTAAAATTGTCAATTAGATATTACAAAAATTTTTTTTTCATAAGCATATTGGTACAATAATGATATCAAATGGTAAAATTAAAGATTATTAATTATTATTAAGGACAGGTGGTCTGTGCTGAATTATTTCCAGACATCTTTGTCACATTATAATTGTACATTTTCTATTTATCTATAACTTCACGCCAAATCCCTTGCGGCGTAAGCAGAGAGAACCGAGCGCTACATGACTCGATCCTTACAAATCCTACTCGCCTCTTTAACATTAATTGCTCTTCTTATGCAAGCTCGCCGGTGTCTAAGGCTCCGGATATCACTTTCTGATAAAACACGATCAATTTGTTCATGGTAGGTAAGTCTTGGCCTTCCTCGGCTCCTACATGCTTCTACTTTCGCGCTGTATATTTGTTTCGTAATAATTAATTTTCTTTATAATCTTACATTTTAATAGAAAAAAGTCATTTTCACAGCTATCAATACATAGTACTAGCAAGTGTAATTTTTTGGAATGATATTATTGAAGCATCATTTGGAAGACACCGGAAAAAGATAATAGTTTAGATATCGGCAAGGAAAAAACAAATGTATTTTTATGTGATCTAACATACTGATACCGATCACATCACTACCTTGGCCTTGGACTTAATGGTACCTATCGGTAAAAACTTCCTCCGGCAATATTTCTACAACTTCAATTGGCAAAAATTACATTGTCCCCATTCAGTTGCGTTAATGTAAACAAGTCTTCTCATATTCATAGTAACAAGAAAATTAGTTCCTCATATTTTTTACTTTTCATTCTGTTGTTTTTAATTATTAACCTGTATAATAGTCAATTTTAAATTGATATGCACATAGCAAGAACATTTCCCAGCATTCCTTTGGTTACAGAAGAGCAACATTATTGAAGACCTCTTCTTAGGGATTAAATCCGCGAACAAACTGTAAAGATATTTAAAGTGCAGACCTTAGATAATACATTAAGCTAGCTAGTGCATGCAATAAATCTCGTATACTCCATATGTTTAGTATTTTTCCATATTTTTTATTCCTAGTACGTAAACCCGAAAATGACTTGGTTTATTTTGTGACTTTCTGTAATCAAAACTACGAATAAATAATAAAAATGTTGTAGTTACAGTTTATGAAACATTGTTTAAGCTATTTTGTAACTTGGCAGGTTTTTGTACAGTGTAGGCAGTTATATTACGGTGGATTTAGCAAGCTTAGCGACACTTACTTTATTGCGAGCATTCATAGGCTATAGTAACCACTTTATATCAGTTAGGTTGTATGCTTGTATGCCTCCCAACTTTGAGTAAAAAAAACAATGCGAAAAATTAAGAATGGAAATGTTGTTAAAAACACAGCTTATTCTCATGATTAGTTTGTCTACAATTGCATCTCTGTTTCATTATTTTGTACTACATAATTCGAGGTTTTATCTTTCGTCTGTCCCACTGCGTTGCGTTCCTCCGTGACTATAAAGTTTGTAAACCTCAAACAGTAGGTACCTATCGCTTTAACAGTCATCAATTCATATACACATGTTTTATCTCAGAAGATTTCTCTATACATCATCTATCAGAAGATGTATAGAGAAACGTTAAAAACATACAAATGCCAAAAAATGTTCGTAGTTTGTACAAAAAACCTGTTCCCATCAAAAATAAAAATAAATTCAAATTACATACATGCACCTTTACGAAATATCTGCCATTAAGAGAGCGCACAAAGCTAAGTGTCGCCCTCATTTTGTTTTTATTAATAACGCTGAATTTATGACCAATTCCAAAAAACACTCAATACTCTTAAATTCAGCGTTATTAATAAAAACAAAATGTATCTTAAGAGTTAAAACTCTTTAAAATATACACAGCAATGGTATCCTGCACCGAAGTATTCTTTAGAATGGTGAATTAAACAAATAAAAATGTAACTAATTAATTGTTAACAGTTAGAGTCCAATCACTTGGACACACAGTCTTACTTGTATATTAAAATATCTGTTTGGCATGGACGATACGGCGCGGCTCTTTCTCTTATGAACGATATTGGTATGTAATATGAGATAAAAAATAATTTAGTCGGTACAGATACACTAAGCTGATAACTATAAATACACAGATACGTATTTCTAAATTTTACTATATACAAAAGTGATCCAACAATTGAAGCGTCGTTTCTCACAGTTTTAAATTTAATCTCACAGCAAAGTATTTCCGTACTATTAGCAACGTTCGAATTAATATACTCCATCTGTAAAATGAATTAAACTGTTTTTTTTAATCTTTAATTAATTTGATACGACTAAATAAAATCGGACGTCTCGACAAAGTCACCAGCATCTTTCGTTCTCGTTAGAGAGAAAACAGGCGTCTCCGTCAACCATGTTATCCATCACTTGAGACTGGACACTATTAAACGCGATTGGACGATCTCATTTGGACCAATCAATTAGATGACACATTGCCAGGGCTGGACTTGAATGTTTATTTTTTCTATAAAAGTCAGGGGACAGACAAGACAGCTCGTGGGTGATGTTAGGCGGCAACTACAAAATATGACCGCTTGCAACAGTAAGGTCTCGCGTGTCCTCACTACCGTGGCTAACGCAATAACTTCTTTAAAAAACATCCTTTAAGCCAGCACCTACACACCACACTTACAGCCAGCTTAAAATGTTGTTTTAAATGCAATCCTACTAATATTATAAATGTGAATGTCCGTTTGTTTGTTACACTTTCACGCGAAAACTACTCAACCGATCATCATGAAACTTTGTACGTATATTATTAGAGGTATCAGAAGTAAAATAGGATACTGTTTATTAAAATATATATATATATTTTTAATCAATGCGAGCGAAGCCGCGGGTAAAAGCTAGTATTATATAAACCAAAGGTTCTCGGACCGAACCATAGTCGGACTGCCTACTATCACTAAATATGACTCTGCCATACCTTAACTCTGTAAATCAATAGTAGATATTATATTATTTTACTACATTAATTAATAAACATTTGTTTTCCTAGTGTATTCATTTAGTATTTCATATACGCAATGAAACTGACTGAGAGTAGCGTTACGGGCGCGTATATGATAAGTTGAGGCATGCTATTGTAAGTAAACACGGCCTGTAATGTGCAAGTCAGACTAGCGCACCGGTTCCGTAGATGTCTGACACCGCATAACTAAGTTTCTTTGAAAACCTGTGCTATTTAAAAATACTCTATATTTCTTCAACTTTACTCAAATATATATCTGACACAAACATGGCCCAAACTAGACTTAAATTTAACTCACATTTTATATAATAACCACATAACTAAGTTTGTCTGTGAATGAAAATCGTCTAAATCAAGTTGAGGTGGACAGGCTTTTAGATGATTTATAGAAAACAGTAAATTAGAAACATTACTCTGTATTTTCTATATACATTATAATCATTCATCAACTGTAATTATTTCTGATATTTTAGTTTTCAAACTTCGAAATAAAGTGTAGAGGAATCTTATGTTTGGCCATATTGGAAACCAATGACTTTAACTGGTGCGTCGTCCCCACTTTGACTTACGGTGCAGAGATATAAATCTGAAATGGTGGTAGGGCGACCATATCAGGAACGGGGAGGAAATTTCTTGAGTGGACACCGTGTACAGAACAATGACGAGGTATTGGGCGATACGTGAATCGTTATATAAATAAATAAAAAACGATTCTAGTAACTACATAATAATAATAAATAATTTACATTTAAGTAAAGTATAATATATTTCGGAATATCTGTAGATATTTAGTAGGTCTTTAGTAGGTGCGCCGCAAAATTTGACCAGTTTTGTCATAAAGTTAATAATGATAATACGTACACATAGCTGCGAGTTAAGCTAGAATATTAACGATTGGTTCAAATTTAGAGCTTATGCTCAGTTAAGCAGGTTTACATTTCTCATTAAACATCTTTTCACATTATATTTATTTCAATAATGGGTAAATATTAAATAAAAAATTGATTTTCCTATGACATGCATTTAATATTTCTTGGTAGATATAAAAAAATATCGGGCCTCTTAATCCAACCCTGTAATGGGAAATCAACGAGGAAAGGCAAAATTACCACTTTATATGTGTGAGTATGGAGATGTGATTTCCACGAGTCTATTATGTCTCACATATGTTCTTATGTATATATATGTATATATATATATATATATATATATACGCATTATTTTTTTTTCTTAATTAAACTAGAAGCAGAACTCTACGCTGATTAACATCTTATTTTATGCAACTGGAGTGCTTAATGTAAAACTAATGCATTAAGTAATAGTACATTCAAGTGCACTTTGTTCTACATTGAAAAAATCCAACCAAACGAAAATTATATCATTTTTAGTTAGAACATGTAATTACATGAACTTGTAGGTAATCTGTAATTAGTCTGTTAGCCAAATCAGACTGAATAATTACATCAGAATTTTTACCCTAATAGGTTATTTTGGGTAAAACATAAGATGAAAATTACTTATTTACCATTGAGCTCTTGCCGGTTCTTTGACTTGTCTCACATATGTTAAATATTTTTTATTGTATCAGTCATTTGTAATGGTTTTAGTTTAATAAAAGTAGATTTAATATTGGCGAAAAAGAAATCCCGATAGAAACTTATTAACGTTTTCAAATCGTCAATTTGTATTACAACACATATTCTATTACATCATATATATAATGATGTCAACGGTAAAATTAAAGATATATATTAATACGTGTCCTGAATTAGTTCCAGAAGAAGCCTTATTACAAAGAGTCCTTTTAATGTGCCTTTTGATCATATTTCTTTATACAACGTCAGAAGACATACGAGCATACGGCCCATATGATGTAAAGCTTAATATATATATTTTTTTTTACCCACTTTAAGACGCGAAGACTTTGCAACTTACCAATAGCCAAAATGACAGCACCTAGTTTATTTCAAAATACGACTGAAACCGTACACCTAGGCTCGTGGGTATTTTTAAGAGCGGTAGGGTGCAACAAAGTAACCCGTAAAAGATAAATATAAGAGATAAAAATCATTTATTTGCCATTAGACCCTTACTGACGGGTACTTAGACACGTCATACATTCTTTAAATTAAATTAAATTAAATTAAATATAGTAACTTAATAATTTTCCAGTTTTCTTTTTTTATTTTTAATCTCTCTTTTTTAATCTACCAGCATTTCGGAAATGACCATTGGCGAAGAAGAAATGCCAAAAGAAAGTTGCCAACGTTTGGGGAAGTGTCTTTTTTTTTATAGAAAACAGCAACCAAATAACTACTTCCTGAATAGTTGTTGTGTTCCTGTGTGGATATCAGTAAGGTCCTAAGAAGTTAGTGCAGCAGAAGTGGCATCGCGCGAGCGGTACTTAATGTATTGTAAGCATTCCTAACCTACGTCAACCACTTTACATGAGGTGGGTCGTATGCTTGTATGCCTCCCGACGTTGTATAAAAAAGCTGCTCGTCCAATACAAAAAATACGTGTAGATTAGCTCAATTTTCTCAATAAAAATGGCTAATTGCTCGTACCCATAAATTTCTTTAATTTTAAAACGATTACACGTCGCGTAAAGGGAGGGCCCTCTGACAATGGATTAACATAACATTAATAAAAGCTTTACGAGAACAACTGGATGAAGTTTAAGAATAATTCCCACGGTAATTGCTAAACGATGTTTCGCCATTTCATTGCTATAATTATACCATAATGTGGCAAGATACTCGTACGTTAAAGCAAATTTATTTTCATATTTAAACTTGAAAAGGTTTTATTAGTTAGGAAAAATACTAATAAGATCCATTTTTTATTTTAGATTTTAGGACTTTACTTTTGTCGTGCACTGTACTTGTACTCGCAGAACACATTGTAAATATTATAATAAAAATGGCAAAATGTAGCAACCATATTTTTTAGAAAACATCAGATATTTTTTACAGACTCTTTCTATATTTGGTTTACTGAACGTACCGAATTCTCGATTTGCTAGTTCCTTAACCGGTTTTTTCTATTTCATATTGTAGAATTAACGTGTTGGTATTTTTAACGAGGTTTTTACAAAATCGGTCGTGTGACGATCTGATGGTGCAAGTGTCCACAGGCTACGGGTAGCTGCTTACGCTCAGGCAAGCTGTACGCTTATTTGAGTTCGGAAACCCTCGTTTTTCAAAAGCACTTTCGTCATTTTAATACCATTCCTATGTATCAGTATCATAAACTAATATTGTCGTAAGTAGACATTCCATTTTATGAATATTTTTATATGCAATAAGTAACTAAACAAACACTGAAGCAACAGGAAAGCGAATATAGGACCACTTCAAACATTATTGAACTCTGCTAGCTTTTCCTTTGCTAGTATCATAAGGGTTTAACTTCTGTATTTGTTCACTGAAAATTGTGCAGTCATCCTCTGAATTTAGGTCGCATTTTGCCAGACATTAATATTATTTAAATAAAATGCTTAGAACATTACCTTTTTCCATTGAATATTATGCTCACTAGGATTCGTAGTGTAAAATTAAAAAAAGCGAACGAGTGCCAGTTGTACGCTCATGTAAAAAGTTCTATACGATGAATATTTTATCTACGTGTTTTTTTTTTAATCGGATCGGAAGTTGTTTTTTTATCCCAAGAGAAGACTTAATAATATTGTCGCTGAAAAACATGTTCGTCCCTATATTCTTACAACAAATGTAAGTTTGTACATAAAATATTAAGAGATTTACCATTGTACTTGAACAGCATAAACTTCATATAACTTTTCATGTATAAAAAATGTTTTCTGTATTTTATTTTCAGGAAAACCCTTCCTATATGAAATCTATATGGTTATCTGCGTGTGTGTGTCTGTCGCTTTTTTTCGAATATTCGAACTTTGACTTCAAATTCGGATTCAGCATAAAAAAGTAGAATAGGAATGTCTGAAAAACCAACCTCCTAGCTTAAGGAACATGGTCAAAATGGCCCACAAATAAAAAAAAAACATTTTGAATTTTTATTTCAGATTCGAAAAGTAAATTAAAAAGTAGAAAAGGAATGTCTTAAAAACTAATATCATATTTCTTATATGGTCAAAATGGCACAAAGAGCCAGGTGTTCCTCTGGCAATGCAAGCTTGCGCATTCTCAACTGGTTAATTTTAGGATGAGTAGTTCCGTAGATAACGAGGGCGGAATAGTCAACATTTCAACAACTACAACGTAAACGAACTATTTATTTTAAAAATATAAAGAACTAACCAAATTTCCACTTCCTGCATCTTCGAAGTCGGGCCAATAGATTCGGAGCAAATTAGCTATGGCATACAAACAGACAGATACCCAAGACATCTTATAAGGATTCTTTTTTCTATTATAACATACGGAACTCTAAAAATAAAAGTTGATACATTACGAAGTTCACTTACGAGGAAAATGAAACCGAAATTTACCTTCAAATTGCGAACATTTAAATACGAGTAAGCTTAAATTGTGTTGCAACTAAGTACAGGTTCTTATATATTTTTATATTTATATGTAGGCAAGTATTGGTAGGTAGTATATGTATCTGAGGACGACAGGTCTAGGTCTAGGTCATTAACGCTCTTTCGTAGATCGGTAGGTAGGTACGGGACTATTAATAGTGATGAAAATATTTTAATAACTCTAAGGAGACTTGCTTTTCATAAGCATTGCTTACCTAATGTGAAAACGTTACTGTAGCCTATACACCTACAACAAAAGTAATATTCCAGTATCATATCACTTCTACTGAAAATAGAACATATTCCCGGAAGCTTCTGCGATCTCCGTAGCAGATTTTTAAATTCATTTGATCTTTCAACACCTGACTTGTTTTTAATTTTTTACTCGTTTACATAATAAACCCACGAGCGTTGGTGTCAAAGTAATGTCACAGCGCGTTTCACCACTGCACCTCGTCTATAAATATTCAGGACTTTTTTTTTAATCTCACTCTAAGACCCAAAAACGTATTCTCCACTTCGCCTAACCACACAAGTCACAATTTTACTTTTATTTCTGGCATATCTGTCATGAATATCGCATATTTATTTGACTATTATCTTCTGTAAGGTGAAATTTGTCAAGCCGAGCTGCTTATTGAAAATCTTACATCTCTTTTCCAGCCTATGTTGTTAATTCACAGGGTGCACCATTTACAGATGAGGTTAGCTTAAGATAATAATGGTCCACTTACACCCCAAAATGACTAATAAATCTGTATTATAAACAGAAAGGTAAGTAGGTAATATACAGAACTAATATGAAAATAATCGACTAACGCGTCACGTAGCATCCGAATTAGGGGCCCAAAGTAAATACTTAAATATTTGTGAAGATAAGAGGTTCTAATAAAACCTTCTCGGGGTGCCGTGGGCAGGTACCGCTGAATCACGTATCGTTGGTGATTTCAAGATACGAATATTGTCACAGTGGGAAAACATGTGCAGTAGATCAACTAGCGCACTTACGTTTTTTTTTACTTTATAAGTAGCGCACTATGTAATACGTAGTACGCAACACGTGACCAGACATTCCGAAGAACTTTGGCTGCATACTTTGTTTAGAATCGTGTTGAGAGCATCCGTGTAATTGTGACAAATTTGGAACGTCTTTGAAGTTACCCTACTGCTGATATCTCTCTTCTACGTCCATTGCGTCACGCTTTCATTTCGGTAAACGAGTTGTGATATCAGTTCATAGTTACGTGTGTGAACGAAATTAATATTTCTGATTGATCTTTGTTTTACTAAACCTAGTTCCTATGACATTTGTACGTTTTCCTAAAAGATAACACATTTTATAAGTTCGACGACTATCCGTGTTAGTTTTCCTTGCGTGGGGACGACGACGACGACGACGACACTTGAGTCTAACAAAAAATACACTTGTAATACAAACATTTCGCAAACGGATCACTATATCGAAAAGTGATCTTCCCACGCCCTAAATGTTTTTAAAACCTATCTAACAACATATCTGGGGCGGGCGTAAATAAAAAAAATCATCCCCACTTTACGCGTAACGGAGGTACCACCTAAATATTTTTATTTAAGATATTATTCTATCACCTTTTCACCATATTGAACATGTGTATAAATGCCAAGCTACAGATTTCTACTATCAAGCGTCTCTGACCTAGGTCGCGGACAGACGGACGGACAGACAGACGGACATGGCGAAACTATAAGGGTTCCTTGTTTACTACGAAACCCTAAAAAGGAGTTCTCATTGTGCGTCGCAAATAATAGCGATGATGTAACCTTCCCCGGCAAAATATCACTGAATAAAGTTTACTTGTATAACCAAATGTAAGTGTCGAGGCAGTGCGTATACTGGCAGGCGTATTTTCGGTAGGCTTAGAAATAAAGAGACGCTCTGCAATGTACACTATACCAGGCCGCACAGAAAGTATTGCGAAAAAAAGTTTTTTTTATGAGAGACTATTAGTTATAATCTATTTTGAAAATATAATTATTTATAAGTAAAAATAGGTAGATACGTTCCAATCTCAAAATTTCACTCCACATTTTGTGTGAGCTAATTTAAATTATCTTGTCTCGTTAAAAAATGGATCTGCGCGGGAAATATTTTTGGCACTATGTTTTTTTACGATTTCAAGTGTCACCTGAAACCGGACGAATCTTACGACAGACTTCAAATGGCATTCATGGCCCTTCCAAGGCAATCGTTGGTACAACGAATTCAAGCACAGTCGACTAACTTTGGGGGATGAAGAAAGAAGTGATCGCCCTTTGATGGCTGTTACGAAAGAAAATGTGCTAGCAGTGAAAAATTTAATCCAAGACAATAGGTGCGTTACCTATCAGGAGATTCGGTACATACTGCAGATTGGATCAGGAAGCCTTCACGAGATTCTATACTTGCATCTTCGCGTGAGGAGGATAGTGTAATGCTGGGTGCCGCACAACCTCGCCGTTGGTCAGAAGCAGTCCCGGTTGGAATGTTCCCGTGATATGATAAACAACTTTAAAGCAGGCTCGTCTCGGCGTGTTTACGACATCATTACAGGTGATGAGTTCTAGATTTATCGACACGATCCAGAAATGAACCGCCAGTCGACGGTTTGGGTGTTTCAAAACGAATCAACGCCTACCAAAGTAAAGCGATCTAGAAACGGACGGAAATTTTTAATCGCGGGCTTATTCAATTAGACTGGCTACCTGATGTTAATTCTTTTACAGAACCAAAGAAGCATTATCGCCCAATGGTATACTACCAAATGCTTGGCAGATTTTTTCTCTATTGTGAGCAACAAGCGACCAAACACAGGGTTCCACGGGCTACTGCTCCATCACGACAACGCGCTGGCGCAAAACGGGGGACTTTCTGGGTAGCACGCCGGTCAATCTCCTGGATCACTCTCCTTACAGCCCTGACCTAGCACCGTGCGACTTCCTTTTATTCCCGAAAATAAACTAGTTGAGAATGTATTATTTACCGACCGGTTTCGCCTTTACGGCATTATCAAGGTATTTTATACAACTATGTTGTTACAATATTAACGTATTAACATTAACGCGATGTCTTCAAAATTCCACCAAGTGCCTAAGTTGATACTGTTGATTGTAGGCACTTGGTGGAATTTTGAAGACATCGCGTTAATGTTAATACGTTAATATTGTAACAACATAGTTGTATAAAATACCTTGATAATGCCGTAAAGGCGAAACCGGTCGGTAAAAATAATTATTAAATAAAATTGTGAAGTGGAATCTATACAAGTGCAAGTATTAACATTAACGCGATAGTTGAGAATGCGCAAGCTTACATTGCTAGAGTAACACCTGTCTCGTCAATTATATAACAATTCATTTTTTTTTTAATTTGTCGGCCATTTTGACCATGTTCCTTAAGAGATAGGAACGGCGTTCCTGAACATTCCTATTCTACTTTTGTATGCTGATTCCGAATCTGAAGTCAAAATTCGAGTATTCGAAAAAAAACGCACACACAGACAAACGCATTGACAAACGCGCATACAGACAAGCATATAGATTTCGTATAGGAACGGTGTTCCTGAAAATCTTCCCAAAGGGATACATTTTTCGTCGCCGAAGATGCGCTGTCAGCGTTGGAGCAGGGTGTAAATGAGGTATCTGCGGCGGACTGAAAAAAGTGTTTCGAAAACTGGTTCAAATGCATGAAACTTTGTATAGAGGCTGGTGAAGAGTATTTATAAATAAATAAATATTGTCGGACAAATTACACAGCGCCACCTAGCCCCAAAGTAAGCGAAGCTTGTTTTATGGGTACTAGAGAACTGATAAACATACGTAAATACATTTTTTTTTTGTAAATATATACTTATTATACATAGAAAATACCCACACCAATACAAACAGACATGTTCATGCACACATATGTTTGTACTGTGTGGGAATCGAACCCACGAGCGTTGGTGTCAAAGTAGCGTAACAGCGTGTTTCACCACTGCGCCACCGAGCTCGTCATTTGAAAAGATTTAATAAAAAAAATTGTTGTGTTGTTTTGTAGAACTCTTTTTTTTTATTTTTGCAAAACTTTCAGAGTGTCCCACGTACAACGCGACACTATATTTCTATTTCTTAGTGAGCGGATCTCGCCATTCCCTATGGATTAGGAAACGGAATAACGCTACGAAGATGAATAATGCGGTCAAGTCTTTAAGGGTTTCTATGAGACCTCAGGCCGTCAATATTCTTTGTTACTTTTAGATATCAGAAAAAAACTTACAGATGTACAAATAGTTTTGAACACCAGGGTTATAAAAAATCCTTGATATTACCTAAAAACGACATGTTGATATACTTGGGCATACATTTTGGTATTACGTATATATCATTCACGACTTGTAACTTCTATCGTTGTAAAACCACCCGTCAGGTTACTAACTATGTCATAACACAGTGGTTCAAAGTAACTAAATATAGCACAATCAGTATGTTTAAATATATATATATATATATATATATATATATATATATATATATATATATATATATATATATATATATATATATATATATATATATATATTGTGTATATTTATACATTTTGTGTGCTGCTGTTGCTTATGGATTTTCTTGCGTGGAATTTAATGTCACAAGATGAACAAAAAAACAGTTATAAATATAATATCTTCTTCCTAATGGTATCCTGTTTCCTAATCCATTAGGATTAGTACTACCTAAGCTTAAGGATTTGGAGTAGATACTGATTTTAAAATGAAACGACAGCTGTCAGACCACAGCCCAGAGGGAAAATCAGACCTTTATTAGGTTAGGCCGTATGTCTTTTAAAATATAATGGAGGTGTGAGTTTCCTCACGATGTTTTCCTTCACCGCCGAGCAAGTGATAATTATAGATATGTATATAAAACCGAAAATACGAATTTAGTCTTCTTCTTCCTAATGTTATCCCGTGTGCTAATCCATTAGGAATGACGGGACCCGCTCCCTAAGCCTAATGATTTGGCGAACAAGCCAGAGTGGAAACCGGACCTTTCTTAGGTTAGGTCACAAGCCTAACGAAATATAATTAATTTGACGTGCCGGTTTCAACACGATGTTTTCCATCACGAACGAGCAAGTGATTACTAATATGTAGTTAAATCCCAATACACGAATTTAGTGTACATGCCCAAATTCGAACCGGTGACCTGTTGATCAATAGACCGGTTCCTTATCCACTGGGTTATCACTGCTCTTAAATACGAATATAGCGGTATGTACATAACCAGGCCAGAATCGGAACCACGGACCGTAAGTGAATAGAGTAGTTCATTGCGCTATCACAATTTGGCATACAATATATTATATGTACGCTTATATACCCATATGTTATTCAATAAAACCGCGGCCAAACAACAACTCCCTGGGGGGGTGTTGTGTTCCTGCCAGTGAATAAGGTTATATACACATAGAGGTATAAGCTATGATCGGTAAAATTTCACCAAAATCCGTTAACTAGTTATAGTATAATATATGTTATATGTGAATTAATAATTGTACTTTTCTCTTTAGGAATCCGGTAACCGGCGGCGCCAGGGCCATCCGTTGGCTGAAAACCGAATTTTCCGGCGGCGGCGTCCACGTCAAGATGTAAGTCTCGTACCACTGATTTGATTTAATTGTACACTCTCTGGTGCTTCTGGAGCTTGTTCTTTCACTTGATGTCAGTTGTAGCACTGATGATACACTACACAACTTCTCTAGTACTTTAAAAGACAACTAAGGATATTCTCTGTTACTATGATAAATAACATGAAAATAATATTGAAAACCTTCAAATAACAAAACTTTTCCGGAAGTCTTTTTCTATCGTATTTTGTTTATATATTTCTTCATGATAGTACTACTGATTCTAAGTGAATACCACTTGTACCATTGATAGTACTAAAGGTATAAAGTTGTGTCCACTTGTACCATCAATGTAGTAGGTACTTATTACTGACATCAAAAGTGTCCATCGACCAAATCCAATTAGATTGTGATGGTCTTTCGTGATCCTTACAGAGTGAATCACGAAAGGCCATCTCTCAGTCATCCATCAGGCATTTTTTATACCACTAAGGTGGCAAACAAGCGTACGGCCTGCCAGATGGTAAGCAGTTTCCGTAGCCTATGGGCATTTCATTATCATCACGTCATTTGTTATAAACAACTCTCAGAACTGTTTTCCCTCATATAACATTTCTTTGTTTCAATACTTGAAGTATGAATGATTTACGAAAGCATATTCAAAACTGAGTGAGGATATATTACATAGAAGTTGCCGTGCATAGTACCAACGATCTTACGAATTCGCATCAGATAGTGCCTCTGAATTTATTACACTATTTTTTAAGAAAATAGGAAAACATTTTCAGACATATAAATAATAGTAACTTCACCATTAACCCTCGTCCCAGTCCATCTAGATTCAGCGCAGTACTAGTATATATTTTTCTTTCATTCATCACGGTCAGTCGTTATCGAATCCCTTTTTATTTATATCATCCTTCACAAAATCCATCTATCTTTTCTTTGCTCATTCTCCTCTGCCCATCTTATTACTCATTTTGTCATATGAATTTCATCTTATTACTGTTTTTGTCATACGAATTTCATCCCTTCTTATAACGTGTCTATACAAGGAAAAAAAAGAATATCTATAACTTTACGCCAAATCCGCGCCACATGACTCGGTCCTTACACACCTCACTCGCGTCTTTAACATTCATAAGATACTTTTTAAAGAACTTCATGCTGTAGTCCCTTGAGAAAACCTTAATTCCAAAACATAAGAGTTCTCGAAAGATCTCTAGACCTACTCAGCACGAGAATTTCTCTTGCAAATTTACCTTTCCGCATGCAAGTCGTCGTTGTCTGTCGTCGCCATGGAATTTACGCATTAAATTGTAGTTGTAGAACAAAGCTGTGGTCATTGAGCAACTCCTCAGTACAACTATTGTATAATGGCTAGAATAGGACACACAAATGAGACAAATTTCTCATTAAACTTAAAAGCTTAATATTCTCTATAGGCTTAAAATCGACGACAACTATGTGATAGTTGTCGTTAATTAGTTCATCTCTGAACAGAATCTCAAGGCCCTACCACCGTTCTAATGGTACTCGCTCCCAACGGTTAGAATTCCATGTGCGAAGTGGGTCGAGCTTTGTATAACATAAGTTTTGCTCCGACCCGAAGTGCTATACTTCACTCTATTGAAATAGGTAGGATTCACTCTGTTACTAATCCTACGACTTAAGTACTTAAAGTACATTGATAATTTCGCCCAAGACTATACCCGCATACAATATTTCAGGTCTACTAAATTTAAATTGTTTAGCTATATCTGGACTGTAGTGAAAACGAATAATTGAATGTTGTAGGGTTTGGTGTATAGGTACTTTAAATAAATAATATCATAATGTATATAGTTCATGAAAATAAAAATTAATCTCGAAACGTATTTAAAATGTAATTAGTAGGTAAATACACGACGAAACAGGATTAAAAAGGTGTTAAATCGGATCTTTTGGAACTATCGCGATTCTTCACATACATCACATAGATTCTTGTCATTTCCGTTTTATATTGAAAAAGCAAACATTTTTTAACGTAGGTATACCTATAATTAGCTGCAGCCTGCGACTTCGTCAGCGCGTATCCTATGCATTTCTCGGCTTAAGGGTCGTATCGTTATGTTGAATACCCTATAACCATGATGGAAATAATATATATAACATATGGAGAGCCCACGAGGCTGATATTGCGTAGTAACACAATTCACCGCTCCGGATCGGGGTAAAAGTAGAACGCGCAGTCCTTAATGGCTAATGGGATCAATATCACGGCGCTAAACGGTCTATTGGTCAAAATATTTTCCCACTAGTCAGTAGGCTCGAATCGCTGAGATATTTAGGCGCTAAGATATAACGTGTTTATGAGCGCAGGGTTGTAAAAATCCTAGGTATGAGAAATGATGAACTCCGTTGTTCGATTCTCTCTATCGGTGTTTTTCTCTGCCTCATTAGATTTCAAATGTATCCCCTGTGTAAAAAGTTGTGATAAATCCCAAAAAGGAAATTTGTTGGAGAAAGGTCTACTGAGTATGTTAGGTAACTAGAGTTTCCAGTCGTAATTCCTGTAGTTTTGAGACAGTTTGTTGTGCTATGCGATGTGTGAATGAGCGTAGTGAAAAGATAGTAAGAAAAAGATAATAAGAACCTTTTCTAAATAACCTCTGTTCTTCAACGAGCTTGTCCATCATCTACATTTCTTACAGTATACCTCTGTAGTATCGTTGTGCTAGGTAACAAGGCAGTGAACACTGCCGTTGCAAGTACCTACATCATACACTGGCTTGTAATTCAATGGTGTTTAGAACTTGATTTAGCTTTCACCCCTATTGCAACCAGCGCGACACGGACGTTTTCGATTAGATATTGGTTATCGTGTAGTTTTCAAATATTTAGGACTTTTAGAACAAGTAACAATATTATTCAGAATCCATTCGTACCATGTGTGGCTATATGAGGCGATGTAGGTTTCGAGACAATTTTGTTTTTGGTGTTCACTAAGTTTTTACGATAGCGACTTTCCTAGCTCTCTTATTTCTTACATAGGCCTTCCCTAGAGTGCCATTCGATCCTGCGCCATCTGCATCCATCGACTACCTATAAACCTCTAGAGGTCGTCGCTCCATCTAGTGGGGAGGTCGTCCTACACTGCGCGTACCAGTACGGGGACACCATTCGAAAAACTTTCTCCCCCAGTGGTTGTCGGGTCTACGAACTATGTGGCCGGCCCATCGCCACTTCAGCTTACTTATCCTTTGGGCTATGTCGGTTACCTTAGCTCTACTGCGGATATCCTCATTTCTGATTCTATCATGCAGAGAAACGCCGAGCATAGCTCTTTCCATAGCACGCTGAGCGACCTTGAGCTTCGACATACGACCCGCAGTGAAGGGCCACGTCGCAGATCCGTATGTCATCACTTGCAAGCGTTGAGGTATTTTGGACGAGAAGATGTGTCGATATTTCCCGAACGCTGTCCAGCCGTGTTGGATCCGGCTGTTGACTCGGTCGAAGTTGGACTTACCTAACTGAATAAGCTGCCTTAGGTATACATATTCGTCAACAACTTCGAGCTTCCAACCGTAACCGGCATAGGTGTAACATGGACATTCGACATGATCTTAGTCTTGTCCATGTTCATCTTGAGGACTACCTGGTTGGAAACACTATTCAGGTCATTGAGCACAAGTTGATCCTGCGACTTCGCCATGACAACTATAACGTCGGCAAATAGGTGAGTGATGTGTTCGCCATTAAAATTTATACCATATCCTTTCCAGTCTAAGAGCTTTAAGACATCTTCCAATGCTGCGGTGAAGACTTTCTGGGATATAACATTGCCCTGTCTTACACCTTTCGGCACTTGTATCGGTTTTGTACTCTGGTCCTGTACTACGGATACACATCGTTACCTTACTGTGTAAATACTTCAATGCTTGGATATACCGATAGACATAAGGGCAGATTATACTTCTCAGTCTTCTGTTTAATCTGGCGGACGGTATCTATGGCGCTTAAGCCTTTTTGGACTCCGGCTTATTCGGGAGGCTGAAATTCATCAAGTCTGAGTGCGAGACGGTGTGTAATGAGTCTCGAAAACAGTACATAAATGCGGCTCAGGTGCGATATCGGCATTATAGTTCTTCAAAATGGTCTTGTCACCCTTTAGGAAGAACAAAACGACCAGTAGGCCGATTCTACTAAAAAACTGCAATGCAGCGCGGCGTGTGTTAAAATGTGTACATTTTGACGTTTCGTTAATTGACCTGACAGCAGCGACGTTTAACGAAACGTCAAAATGTACGCATTTTGACACACGCAGCGCTGCAGTGCAGTTACAATTTTTTTTTGAAGAATCGGCCTACAGGCTTCTGCTCCACGCTTTCCTTATTTCACCGGAGTATATGACGGAATTGAATAGCCTCTGAACTACACTAGACTACAAGTATCGGCTTTCCGCCAGATTTCAGAAGCTCCGCCATAATTTCATCCTGACCCAGTGCTTTCCCATTTTTGAGCTGTTTGAGAGCCATACGAATCTCGCACAGACTGATGTCCAGGATATCTTCGGTATATTGTCGAGTCAGTTTGCTCTTGGGTCGTTACTAGCGTGGTTACTCGGTTGTAGCGACGATGTATACAGCTGTCCACAGTACTTTTCCGTCTCACCCAGAATCTCAGTATTCGTGAAAATAATTGTGCCAGTATTGGTCTTCAGCATTGTTAGTTTACTTTGCCTAACAGACAGATCTTTGGTGAAGACTTTCGGCCAACGCTAGTTCGCATAATCAAACTGATGGCAGAAGCACAGAAAGTAGTGATTTTAAAATTACAGCTTGGCAAAAAAGAGTTTGCCGTGGTGACAGCTGGAACTAATATTTTATGGCAACACTACTTTCCTGTCGGGTTCATGATCGTTTCATTATACTTGTTGTTTTTATTCTTTATTATTATACACACCTAGGTACCTAATGTCGTAAATATTATGATCTTTATCAAAAATTGTAAAAGTAATAAAAGTATCACTATCGTTTTGGTCGTCGTCTAAAGGGTGACCATATGCATGACAGTAGCATTTTTTCATCATTTTTGGCAAATTCTTTTTTACCAAGCTGTACCTGTAAATTTGACACCTGTGAACAAATATACTATAACTATTAACTATTACATAAAATATTATGTCGTGGATATCATAGGTATTAAATAAAACAATCGTGCACAATGAAATTGCATGATATGCGCAAATCATTCACATTAATAGAATAAGATACGAGTATTTTTAAAGTTTTCTACAAAACGCTTTTTTTAGATTCAAATTATACATAGTATTTAGAGCCAAAAATAAAAAATTGCCTGACCTTCCCAAACTAATTATAAACGGAGCAGAACTGCCTGAGACCAGTGATGAAAATTACCTCGGACTAACTCTTGATAGAAATCTAACATGGAATGCACATTTATTACACATTAAAGCCAAACTTTCATCATTGTGGCGTAGTACATAAAATAGTGCGATGTATTCCAAAAAAGGTTCGGCCTCAAATATACAATGCCCTAGTAAAGCCTCATTTACTATATCTTATCGAAATATGGGGTAATGCAGCTGAAACAAACCAAACAATAATCCAAGTGCTACAAAACAAAATTATAAAAATCTTGCACAACTACGACTTTTTAACTCCATCTAAGACCGTTTATAAAGAAACCAGGCTATTGAACATAAAACAGCTTTATATAACACGTGTGTACTTATTTACAAAATCATCCATAAACTCATCCATTCACAAATTAATTTCACGACGAAAAGCACATTAAACAAATATTCAACACGTCGGCCCAATCACCTTGTATTACCTAACATACGGACGAACTATAGTAAAAACAACTTAACGTTTAGGGGAGCACAAATTTATAACAAACTTCCAAAATTTGTAAAGCAAGCGAATTCTCTTAATATTTTTAAAAAGAAATTATTCAAGCATATTTACAATAATGAAAAACTTAATTGATTTTACAACAGCTATTTCTTATAACTTGGACCACCGCCTTATAATAGGATTGCAGCTATGTAGAGGACTCGCTTCGTCTAAGAACGACCGTAACAATACTAACATTTTATTATCCTCTTACCCACACCGAGATAAATAATTGTTATAATATTTTACTAATATTTATAAAATATTAGTAAAATATTATGTAAGTGACAATTGTCTTAATGAGAAATAAAGTTCTATAAACCCAATATTAGCTGCTCTTGCACATACCCTCAAGAGAAAGTATACGAGAACTATGAGAGATTGAATTGCGTATTCGCCTTCTCGTGTATTTGCACACAACGATTACGATCCAGTATCGCATTCAACGGATTATGCTGAATCCCTATTTTTACTTTCTAACAACCAAAACTGTACTGTACTGATATTTTTACATCATTCCTAACTTGAAACTTAAAGTGCACGTAACCTACATTCGACTCCATTCGATTTTAATTTGGTATTAATTTTTGGTCCCCATATGTATCCGAACATTCAATGACGTTTCTAGATATTGGTTATGATGGCAGCGCACTTCCTGTTCAATTCCAACAACTTGAAAATAAGTTAAAAATTGCTCCAGTTTTTGTTTATGGTAGCATTTCAGCTTTCTCATTGGTGGAAAAATATCATGTTTAAAATGGCGCGGCTTTTGTCATATCCTGTTTAGTGTTGGTCTTGTCTTGGTGCTTTGGTTGGTTGGTGAGTGCATGGCCTCGACTTTGATCCCGTTCACAAAATTTTATTCTGCTACGCCGCAGCTGTATATATGTAATATTAGCCACGTTATATTTCGTGATGGTGTTCTCTAAAAGGCCATGGATTTGATGAAAACGGTAAGAATTGCATACATGCAGAACATTCACTTGAAAAATTTGTTTGGCTTTTGTTTCTTGTTTTGGTGATTTTGAAACTGGCCATTTCATTAGAAAAAATATCTCTTTCCAGAAATTGTGTGCACGTGGGAGGTAAGTGTTAATAGTTTTCATTAATTAGAAGGTGTCCAGTTTCGAGTTTGCTTGATAAGAATCGCCAGTATGTTGATTTGTCAATACTTTCATGGCACCCGGCAACCCAGCGTTGTTACGCCATCTTATAGTCGTCCAAATGTTCCGCATATTTTGCAGCTTTGCTTTAAAACGAGACAAAGTTAAGAGGCCGAAAATCATGCTTTAATCGAAAGGGATTCCGATGGAAGCATATTCCATGAACAGGTTCTAGGTATGTCATTTTCACTATTGCATCGCATTCCATGACTTGACAAACCACATGTGCAAAAGGTTTTGTTATTGTTATTTAGTCGGTACAAATGGTATTGCATAATATATTTTTGCACGGTAGACCGCTACATGTACGGACGGTATATTTGTTGTATTGTGCGCGTGTGTTGTGGACGGTTTCATAAATTTCCCAACTGATCTAACCTATAATTTTGACAAGCTGCAATGAAGTCCAACGTTCAAGCGAAATGACACTTGTATACATTTTACAACTAATTTCGCCATAAAGATCTATTCCAGTAGCCAACTGACCTGATGGTGATAGTCTTGATGAATGGAATGTTATTTGTAACACAAGTTTAGTAAGTTGAAGCATTGTCTTTTACTATTTTACTTTTTATAAACTGTAAAAATAACTTTGTACTTTCCTTCCATGCATCTTTTACAATGTCTCTAAACTGATATCACATTAGGTATTGACTCACTGGTACCTATTTTCTTTGGCAATTTATTTAAACTGGTAATTAACTAATGTTTTTCTACCTCTGGACTTTAACTTTGAGATACCTATATATAAATAACTTTATATGATATTGACAACAGTGATAGAATTTGCAGTTTATACAGACATAGACAATCTGATCTAAACTGTGTCAAACCTCTTGTTATAAATTTGATTTATCAATGTATTTATATGTAGCTAGGCGTGAAAGTGTCATTTTTTACTCAACAGTGTTAAGAAAATATAAACGAGTCAAGGTTACGTGTCTTTCGTAAGAAGTCAGTATTGCACAGTGTCTAGTTTATAAATTGCAGTCTATAACAATATTTGATATAAACTTTTTTGGAATATATGCCTGATAAGCAAGCACAAAAGTGAGTGTAGAAATGTTGCAAACACCTTCACGCTGTATATAATGAGAAACATCCAGATGTTTTAAGTATCCCAACTTTACACAAGACAAGTAAACTAAGAATTTCTTAACCCCTCGAGCGTGTTTGGCTCGTATTCGATCATGAGGTAAAAGTGGCTGTAGTGTGTAGTCCCGTATTCGTGCGTAACGGTTAGGTCCACTTTTATTTCGTTGGTTCTTCCGTATTATTCGTTTGGCTAGCTTGTAAATGTTTGTACCTTATCTATGGTTATTTCAGTTTATAATAAGGTCGGTTTTGCCCAACCTGTTGCTCCGAAGACCAGTATAAAAATGAAATCAGAGTGAGTCGGTACATTTTTCCGTTTCGCGCCATTTTGATATTGCTGTGTGTGTAATGGATTCCGATAAAAATGTTTGTTATAAATAAACAGTCAGTGCTTTTTACATGTAATAAGCTTCAATCTTTTGGAAATTTTGTGTTCTTTCAAGTTATTCTATTACTTTTAGTGAATAACGGGATATTATTCGTGAAAAAACATTCAAAAATAGTGAAGCCGGCATTTTCGACATGTCCGTCGTACGAAATTTATTTGTAAAATGTGTTTATGTTTAATTATTATTAGGAGTGTAATAAATATTATCTTGTGGCAAATTTATCCAGGAATCTATTTCTAAAATTACTTTTTAGCGATTGTTCATTAATTTCGTGTAATAAATATCTGTTCATATCAATGGACTGAAGTGGACTGAAGTCACCTAAACTCCCCCACTAGAATGTGCTTGTTTTCATTTTTATAATAAATACATTAGACATTTGAATAGTTTCACGTGGTTATAAAAGAGTGTTCAATTGAATATATCTCCCGAAAAGTACAAAGTGAATTGGAATGCAGTGTATGAAGTAAAAATGTTCGCGGCGTCGTGACTTATAAGCTAAATGTCTCGATATATCGTACATCTAAGGAATGATAAAGGTATTTTATCTACGAGTTCTTTTTATATTAGTAGTATTGGAATATCAGCTTTCCAACGATGTATATTTCATAAAATATAATTATCAATTACTCGAGAAATTTCACTTTTTCTAACCGCGGTCGCGCATTAGTTAACGCGAGAGAATGCTTGGCCACACTATAGGCACTTTAAGTCGCCCGGGCCGCCACGCTCGAGGGGTTAAAGAGCTGTAGCAAGTGAGTTAAGTCCAGGGAACCTGCTATGGATGTCCAAATGTCCATAGGCTATAAGAATGCTTCACTTTAATTAGTTGATACAGCACAGCAATGTATATAAGTTTATTATATCCCCATCCTGAACATTTACGATGTTTATCCTACATACAACTTAATTCCATGTAGTTGATCCATGATAAATCAACCTGCAAATTTTTTTTATATTTTGGAACATAAACAGATAAATAACATAACACTCTTTAGTTATAATTGTGGCCAGAGCATCTTCACACACACATATGAGTGATTTGTGGAGTCCTATGGGCGACCGATAGAGTTGTCAAAGAGTACCACTCTGCAAATTTAGTAATTTTTATACAATGTTCAGCATATCAATTGGTATGGTATATACCTATGGTTTCTCTGCAGTTTCATTTACTAATGATAATACCAATAATCTATATATCCTTCCATCTATACTAGCTTCATTACTGTCAAAAAGATTAGGTTTCTTGCTGTTGAAATCATTTGTAATGATTGTGAAATCAACTTGAGAAGATGGTCACATTATTATACATGAAACTGTGTGCTCTGTTAGCCCCTGTGCCAAATGATTTTTACCCCACTTTCTTCCCAGCCAATCAATGTTACTCTGATAGCATTCACTTCAATACTTACATGGGCTGCTGCGATTAAATGCTTTGGGATCACTGACTAAATTACCATTTATCATCTAAAGAGCAATAATTATATACATATGTATAATAAACGAAAGTTCAGCCATATTCTTTCTTTGTGTTATCCCATTTCCTAATAAGAATTGGCGGGGTCCGCTACCTAAGATTAACGATTTAGCAAATACACTGATTTTTAATTGGAGCTACTGCCATCAGACCTCCACAGCCTAGAGGGCTACCGGATCTGTTTTTAATTCGTTATTAACATGTACATTATTTTTACAATGATGGTGAATTTTTGTTACTTGACATAAAATTAGGGTCTGTGTAAATATTACACTAAAAATAGAACTACCTATCTTGCCACCCGGTTTATTATGAAGAAAGAACCGAAGCATGATAAGATGTGGTTCTTAAATATGTCATTTGATCTTTAATATGTATAGCTCTTGTTGCTGCTGTCTTGCACTATCGCTAGTGTTGACGGCTTTTGATTTCACTTTTAGGTAAAACTTGACTAATTTAATAAAAAATCTGAAATAATTACAGTCTATAGCAATATATAACAATATAGATAAAACAGAATAAAGTTTCTGACTAGCCCAATTTAAAGAAATCTATAGGAAATGTATTATGGGTGTCTGCCTGACTGGTATTTTACCTCTTCTTTTCATAAACAAACTTAATTATGTGGTCTAAAGAATATATGGAAACCCCAGGTGTGAGAGTTCATCTGGCACTTATTTTATTTACAGTCTTTATTCTTTCCTCAATAAGAATGGCTTGATTTTCAAGCAAGTAGTCTTAAACTGGTTGACCTGGTGTTTGGATGTTGTGTATGTTGATATCCATAGTCAGTGGAAGAATATATAATGTTACAGCATATTAACATGTTCATCATAATTACACTTGCAGGGTAATATGTGTGTAAAAATAGTATGTATAATAATATTTATACACCATTAGGCAGAAATCTTTCCGTATATATAGATAGAAACAGTAATTTTAATGACAACTGTAAAATAATATTTTTTCTTATGATAATATATAATCAATAATTCATCCTTCTTTGCTGACACAAACAATCTGTATGTTGTGGTGTATTTCCCTCTGTGCTGTGGAGGTAAAAATCGATATCTTCGCCAATCAGAAGATATTTTGTATATAAAATTAAGATATAATGTAGTATGCATACTTTTTTCTATGGGATTAACGAAATAGGTAGATACACTTACCTACTAGTTACAGAAAATTATAATATAAAAATGTTTTCGTAAATATATTGTTGCAAGGATTATATAAGAAGAATTTGGATGCTGATTGACTACACTAGAACACTAGGTTAAATGGAATGTGGCATTCAGTACTAGACCCAAAAGACTCAAAAAATTTTTTTATATTATGTCGGCCCACCTGATGTAAAGCGGTTACCGTAGCCTATGAACTCTTGTAATACATTTAAGTATGACTCGCGCGATGCCTCCTCTGCTGCTAACACAGCAACCCCTTAGGAGCATACTGGTGAGCTCACTCACATGCAGGAACGCAACAACCCTCTACGGGGTTATTTGGCTGCGGTTTTCTGTGAGGTGGAGGTGCTTCTCCAAATGGGCTGCTTCGATGCGCCCTACCTCTCTTAAAACATCCAGACCACAACAAACAGATATGTTCATGCACACAAATATTTGTCTCGTGTGGGAATTGAACCCACGAGCGTTGGCGTCACGTCGGTCACGACTGCGCCACCGAGCTCGTCATAAAATGAATTAACACTAGAATAAATTACCCTATGTAGAAACTATATTCTTATTACATGTCCTGAGTGTGGTGAGGTGGTGCACTGTGTATACTGATTGCAAACATAGGGAAAAAGTAGATTGCTGTTATTACTTAGGGCATGCCGAGTGCATTACTGCAAAAAGTGTTATGCTTATCATATTTGAATTAATGTTGCTGTCAAATTTTAAATGAAAATGATCTAGAAACGAGTATTTATCTAGAATATTATGTCAAAAAAAAACACAAAAATGTTAAAAAAAGAAATGCCAAATACTCTTAACTATGTGAAGAAGTAAGACACATTTGGTTTAATTTAACTTATTAAGAACTATTGAGACCTGAAAGAACATTGAAATTTTTTTATTTGTATTAAATTATTTATTAATTATGAAACTGTAGTTGTCTCTATCGTTACATTGATTTAATTAACTTTCCAGCGTTAGCCCATTTCCTAATCCATTATGATTAGCAGAGTTCACTACCTACGGTATCTTGACAATGTCAAAGTTACATTATGATATATCATTCAATAATTAGGTTCAGGATTGGATTATCATTGAATTTAATTTCGAGAGTAACAGTAATATTAAATGTTACTTGTCCACAACAATTAAACAAACCATCAAATTAAATCCATATATAACAATAGAGGCGACACATCCCAATTAACCCTTCGAAACCCGTGTAGTCATATATGACCGCGAAATGTATGGGAAAAGGTATATAACGGGTTCTGAAGGCTTGAAGGCTTGTACTGTCCCACCAGGACCCCTTTAATGTGTAGTTATGAACAACAAGTGAACATTATACTATACATACAGTATGCGTAAATGACATGTAAACTATGGACATATATATAGGCACAGGGACGTGTATGGAGCCCTGCCCCTGCAAAATCTGATGACCATTTTAATTGTGTCATTTCAAACTTAAAAGATTATTTTTATGAAATTTACATCTATAAAAGTAACTACCCCCTTATCATATACTGTTTTTTTAGTGCAAGATAGATAGATAATAAAAATTTATTATCTATTTGTGAATATGTGTGCCTCTACTCAAAGAGCCAGTCTTAGATTTCAACAATAAATGTTGTAATCATATTGCAAAGAAATTCTACTACTACTGTACTACTATTGTATTGTACTATTGTAGGAATGAAAGCATTTTCCAATAATTAAGTTTCCAATGTCCCTGCACATGGCTAATCTCTACATTATACAGGTGATGCAAGGTGCAGTTTTGGTTTTGCCATAATACAGTTAGATATTGCAGGCAGTGACAGTATGTACGCATGCATCTTTAGTTTGGTCGAGTAGTAATATACCCAAATACTATCGGTAAACCATAATCTGTATTACAAGATGGAATGTAACTACTAATATGTGCACATTATTGATTCTTCAACTAGACTATGGATGTGGAACCATGTATGTAGCATGCTGATGACAGAAGTTTACTGATATAAGGACATTGTTGAATATTTGTGGCGTGTTTCAGGAATATGAGTTCCTAGACTTGTCAGATGTAAAAGAAGCGGAACTAAGTCGACTGCAGTGTGCACTCTTCCAGCGGCGAACTGACAAGTCGGCATACACGGCCACTGTCAGTTGGACTGAACCCATCGTAGGTGTGTATTAATTTGTAAATATTGTGTATATATACTGCTGTATTCATAATAAATAAATTGATTTATGTCAACATATTGATTTAAAAATCAATTTAACTGATAGTAACAAGTAGCCGAGTTGTACTATAAATTAAAAGTTGTGCAAATACCATCATTTATGTCAAAACTATACTCAACATGATTCACCCAGCCCTTCTTTAGGGCAACTCTTAAAGACGGAATCTGCTGTATTGTACAACAGAGAAGTTTCCTTTCCTGATGGATAATCTTCAATAATAGCAAAATCTTGTTACAATAATATTAATTGCTGTATTGTAGAAATTTATGTAGTTATTTATTTATCAGTATTTTAACCAATTGTAAAAAGGATGTTCTTAATTCAACTGTATTCTTTTCTGTCAATTGTGAACATATTTCAAAATTCTTTTCATAAGATCTGTTTGGTTCTATACATAATTGTTGAACTAAGAAGTTAAATAGAAAGCTGTTTACTTGATTGTTAAATCTTTGTAATTATATGGTTTGAATTGAAATGAATGAACCTGTAACTTTTCAATTTATTTATAATTATTTACAGTTTTGTTTCTTAAATCATTGTTAAATGTTATGTAATTTTCTTTTGTACTCATTGGTTAGATATTTCATCGTGTTCATCGAGCACGGCAGGCCCACCGACCGTGTCGAGCAGTCTGGACAGCCTGTCGGGCGGCGAGTGCGACATGGCGCCCCACTCGCCGCAGCGCGGGGCGGGTGCAGCCCCCCCGCCGCCGCAGCACGCGCCGCCGCCCTACGTGCAACCACCACCCGCCTACCCACCGCCCCAGCACCAGTGGCCCGTTGCACCACCCAATGTATACGTCAGTCAAGTTACGGCCAACGTCAATGTGCATGGTTACATGGGCCAGTACTACCAGCCCCCTCAACCACAATACCCGGCGCCTCCGGCTGAACGCCCCCCTCGACCACACCGCCGTGAACGCCGAGGCAAGCGCGTACCTTCACCCCCGTCTCAACCTCCACCATACTATGTTCAGTACCCACAATACTACCCCGCAGCACAAGCACAAGGTGCTCCCCTTTACCATCTGCCTATGTACCAGCCTCTCGTTTACGGGCCTTACGCTCATCCTCCGTACTACTATCCAGAGTATCCCATACCAGTGGAAGGCGATGAGAAAGGTCCTGAGGAATACCAGCAAGAGGTTGTCATGGAACAAGAAGCTGTAGATGCATATTATGCTAGCTCACATTATGCATATGGACCTCCAGTCGAGAGTGGTATGGAATACATGCCCCCTATATACTTACCGCCACCTTCGCACCCCCCGCCCATCCCTATTCCGCCGCAACCTCAACATCAATCCACACCTCACCAGTTCAATGTGCACGCTAAAAACTTTGTTCAGAGTCAAAACAAAGTGTATACACCTCCAGAAAACAAGAGTCAGGAGCAAAAGCCTCCTCCAGTCCCAACGACGGCTAACACTTCTGCTTCAGCTACAGTTACAACAGTAGATACCCTGCCCATGAAAGATCTTAATATTTCAAACAAAGGCTCTAGTAGTCCTAAACAAACAGAACGTCTACCAGATACCATTGTGAAACCAACAACTCCAACTGAGAAGGTATCGCCTGCACCTAAAGTTGACACAATGAAACCAACATGGACATCTAGCGACGCTAAAGCACCAGAGCCTGCATCTAACAATCAAAGTGTACCAGCTAATAAGTCGTTCCCACCTACAGTGTCTGCCAACAACCAAGTAGCTACGGTCTCTAAAGTCCCACCAACAATTGGTAAAACAACAAAGGGACCCGCTGCGCCATTCACAGGAGGCAAGCAGCCCTCTAAGCCGTCCGTACCACAAACTGTAGTTCCAGTTCAGCAAGCTGCCTCTACCCCAAAGGCTCCATTTGGAAATAGACAAAAGCGAGAAGGCCCTGCAAATCGCTCTCCATCAAATGAGAACTCTGATAACTCTGAAAGGACCAGTGTGTCAACTGAACAGCATCCTAAACGTGAGCCACCATTGCCGCCGAGCAAGGCGCCTATGCCGATATCGATCACTCTGCATTCTGCAGGTCAGCCGTTGATCGTCACAAATAAATCTCCTTTCGGGCATTCTAGAAAGGCGACCGTCGTGCCAGAACCTCCACCAGTACCACAGCCGCCTCCACCCGCTCCTACTGCATCTGATTTCCCCCCACCTCCAACCCCCAGGAATCGTGGCGAACCTATTCCATCTCCAGTAATACAGCCACAACCACAGCCAGCACCTGGCAAATCTTGGGCTAGCCTTTTCTCCAATAAAACTGCGATACCTACGACAGCGCCGGTACCGGCAGCGGTTGTGGAGGAGCCTCCTAGCCCGACAACAACTACTCCCACACCTGCTCCTCCAAATGTGCAAAAACCTGTGGCGAAAGTGCCACCTTATGATGCATCACCTCTTCAAACTGCTGTTATCGATAAAAGCTCACCAACTCCCCGTGTGGTAACAACAACTGCAGTTCCTACGGTCTCCTATTCTGAGAAAACATCTGTGAACGCTGTCAGCAACACTACCAACTCCACAACTACGACGAAGCCGCCAGCTACGAACCAAGTTCCGCCAGAAGTACGTGAAACGCCTATTCAAAAGGAGCCACCTCCATTGTTGCCAGTGCCAACTTCACCTTTTAGTGACGACCCCAATTCATACAGAATGGGAGGTTAGTTTATTAGACAATATAAATACATATAATCAACAAATACAATTATCTTTATTGGGAAAAAATTAGGGTTACAAGAATGAGATTGGTCAAGGAGACCAACCTCATTCTTGTAACCCTAATTTTGTTAGTGTAGTTTTAATTTAGTAGTGTCTTTTAAGTGTGAAACACCTGTGTTAGAAGAAATCACTCTTCTATTACAACAAGAGTAGCATAAAGTAATTTATGAATACATTAAAAATATGCAAACGTTCCCCAACCTTTATGATAAACAAAATTAAATAATTTAATAATGAACAGTGTCAGTGGTAGTACATATATAAGTAGTGTGTGATAAATGAAAGGTAGAAAAATGGTAGTGTACATATCCTGTGAAATATTGTAGATGATATGGGCAATATATGCTTGTATGCCTCCCGACGTTTTATAAAAAAAAAGTAGGAAAAAAATTTTTTCTCTTGTGTAGTAATTTCTATATTTATTTTATATTTCACTATAAAATTTTCAGAATTTCTATCAAAGTACCAATTGGACAACCGGCCAGTGTCTCTCCAGCCACGTGGTCTGACCAACCGCTCCAACTATTGCTATGTAAATGCAATTCTTCAGGCACTGATTGCGTGTCCTCCATTCTACAACTTGTTGAAAGCCCTACCTTATCAAACTCGCCGTGGGAAATCTAGCACTCCAGTCATCGACTCTATGTAAGTTATTTCCTCCTATTTATCTATAATATATAGTAAAGAAGTTAAGTTTGTATTGTTGTGAAAATATCAGATTCATGATTTGACGAGCTTGGTGGCGCAGTGGTGAAACTCGCTGTTACTTTGACACCAAATCTAGTAAAGAAGGTAAGTTTGTATTGTTGTAAAAATATCAGTTTCACGATTTGAGGAGCTCGGTGGCGCAGTGGTGAAACTCGCTGTTACGCTACTTTGACACCAACGCTCGTGGGTTCGATTCCCACACAATACAAACATTTGTGTGCATGAACATGTCTTTTTATTTTGAAAGCACCCCGTCTGGAGACCAAGCGCGCAATTCTGTTTTAAGTGTTAAGTAACATCTTACAGACAGATACCACATCAACCCTTACTTGTCCCACTGCAGGGATACGGATCTCCCTTCAACTGAAGGGGTTTAGAGCATACTCCACCATGCTGCTCAAATGCGGATTGGCGGAGGCTAAGTGTTTTCAAGCCGCCCGAGGGCCGCTGATTTAGCTTAACGACTGCCATCTATCGACAACAGCCGGGACTGACCGCTTAACGTGTCCTCCGAGCACGGAGAAACTCGAGATGATATACCCGTCCATACAGGCTGCTGTCGACGTTGCTTAACCTGCGTGTTCCGTTAGAATGACACGCGCAACGACACCATCGTGGTCTTACAGACATATACAGGTTCCTAAATACTAATAAGATGAACCATTATCCATAGTGCACGGCAGTAGAGCTTCACTTGGTTAGTCATCTCTATAGGCTATTATTATTATGCCTTTGTAGTACATTGCATAGTTGGGAGTCGAATCTAAAAACTTTCTACTCAAGTTCATTTTCTGCTTTGGGCTTGTCGCATATATACAAGTTTGCAGTGTCCTTTTATCTTATGTTGTTTGTTGTACAGGGTCGAGCTATGCTACGAGTTCAGCTCAAACGGGCTAAACACAGGTGTGGTGGCAGGGGCTGGCCGTGGCGCTCGGGGCACGGCAGGACCGCTGCCAGTACCTGCAGGGCCGCCACTCGAAAGTGGCGCCGGGCTACGCGTACTGCGAGCTCTTCGCCCCTTCCCCGGCTCGCAGGAAGGTCGCCAGGAAGACGCCGAGGAGTTCCTCGGCTGTCTTCTCAACTCGCTCAATGATGAGATGCTAGAGGTCAGCTTATAGCCGTATAAAATATTTTATATTATTTCCGTTTCTGGCATAGATGAACAAATACACTTTATTGCACCAAAAGAAAAATACATTAAAAAAATCAAGAATAAAAAAGTATCAGTACTGGTGGTCTTATCGCGGTGAAGAGATCTTCCAGGTAGAGGAGAAGTGAAGAAACAAGCTAGGGTGGTGCAGAGCGTAACTTACGAAATAAAATATATAAATAGGCATAAATAAATACACAATCACACATAAATACATACAAATGTAAGGTATGACTTCAGTTTTTTATATTTGTATCATCCGGTTGCACAATACTCATGTATTTGCCATAAGCATTACTGGCATAATGTACAACCATAAATTTTGTACAAAAGTTACTTTGTGATTGACTACAATGTACAGGATTAACCAATGTTTACATTTTAATGTACTATTTTAGTATATTGATTTTCTGTGAATTCAGGTCATGAAAGTTGTTTTAACTAACTAAACCCACCTTTGTACATTATCCTAACAATGTAAGTTGTACCTATGTATTTTGACGAGTTCAATGGCACAGTGGTTAGTAAACACTACTTTGACACCTACACTTGTGGGTTCAATTCCCACATAAGACAAACATTTGTGTATATTAACATGTCGGTTTGTTTTATCCTGGATGTTTTTAAGAGAGGTAGCGCACATCTAAGCTGCTCATCTAGGAAAATACCTCTACCTCACAGCAAACCGCAGACATGTAATAAGTCCCTAGAGGGTTGTTGTGTTACCAGCAGAGGTAACATCAGTCATCCGCAACAAGCAGTAATCAGGTGTTCATAGACATTGATAACCGCTTTGCATCAAAACAAAAATCTACTGGCTTTATTATTACATGAACTCAACAATAGCAATATTTAAATATACAGCCTACAGAATAAATATATATCTTAATACTATCGTGTTTTGATTTTTCAGTTAATGAAACTGGTAGAACCAGAAGAACCTAAGGAGGCCAACGGTCAACCCAATGGCGTCATCGCGCAAGAGCAACAACCCGAGGAAGATGATGACGAATGGAAGGTAAACACATATATGCTCATTGATTAAAACTGACTTGAAATTGAAATGAATTGCTCACATAAAGCCAGAACTTTCTCTGGTTTTCTCACACGTCTTTCGAAATATAAAACTGGCCAGTAAAGTGGTTGCACATATCCACGATTGACACAGAAGCTGTAAAGGAATATTTCAATGAATACTTTGGGGAATTTTATGCAAAGACCAAACAATAATTAATAGACAGTCTGCCAGACGTAGCAGCAGTTGAAAAAAAAGAAGTATTCCTACTTTTACGTTTCACCACATTCACCAGTATAATTACTTCAAACAAATATATTCTTAGTCTGGCCATAAATACTGTTACAATTGAAAATAAACAAAATATTACATTTGAATTTGGAATCTGTCATTTTTATATGCTTGTTCATTGAGATTTCTCATTTGGCGCCAATACATTGTACAATATTTTGCGATATTAAAATGGAGTGGGGTGATAAAGAGAACCGAATCGCTGTGATTGCAATACACAAAGTAGGTATGGAGACAAATGCAATTTTTAAAACTCTCCTACCGCTTGGTATTAGTAAAATGTTTGTGTACCTGGCTATTAATAGGTACAATGAGACCACTGTTTGTGACAGAAAAAGATCTGCCCGTCCACATAATGTTCGTACGAAAAAGGTGATCAAAGCAGTAAGGGAAAGAATTCAAAGAAATCCTGTCCGAAAGCAAAAGATTTTATCTCGGGAGATGAAGATAGCACCTAGAACCCATGTCGCGTATTTTAAAAGATGACTTAGGACTTGCAGCCTATAAGAGACGCAGTGGTCATTTCTTAACTGATAATTTAAAAAAGAATAGGGTGGTAAAATCGAAACAAATACTGAAGCGGTACGCAAAGGGAGGTCACAGAAAAATTTTGTTTACGGATGAGAAAATTTTTCAATTGAGCAACATTTTAACAAACAAAATGACCGTATTTATGCTCAAAGCTCTAAGGAAGCTTCCCAATTAGTCGACAGAGTGCAAAGTGGACACTATCCGACTTCAGTGATGGTTTGGTGGGGTATTAGCTATGAAGGAGTGACTGAGCCATACTTTTGTGAAAAAGGTATCAAAACATAGGCACATGTGTATTAAGATACCATTCTTGAGAATGTAGTGAAGCCCCTTAAGTTGTTAAGGGGCTTCACTACATACCATGTTCAATAACCAAGAATGGTCCTTCCAGCAAGACTCGGCGCCGGGTCATAAAGCTCAGTCTACGCAGTCTTGGTTAGAAACGAACGTTTCGGACTTCATCAGTAACTACATATGTTGCATAGCTACGCTCTCACGCTTTCATCTCTTATTTGTTAATTTTGTCCTAAACATGCACATAGCATTTACCACGCACGAGAAAACAATGGTTCCCTCAGTCCCACACAATCCCCATCACCACACCGCACATCCAGACATGAGACGGCAAAGTACAGCCACCAAGTTATGCCGTTCTTTGTACCTCCAATAGAAAGGCTTTATAACTTTACTAATTACTTCCCTCTCAATTTCATGGGTCAATTACTGACCGCGCGTTAAGTACACGCGCGGTCAGTAATTTTTTTGTTTAATTTTATATTTTTAATTAGTTTGAGCCTTTTTACGCCCGATAGCGCCCTCTTTCCATTCTGAGTTGACCTGTACCAACTTAACTGAGCGCAAGCGCATCTACACACAGCATGTAAAAGCACCAGCGCGCTCGTCGCGATAATGTTGAACTAGTAACCGAAATTGTTAACGTGCGAGTGTAGAGGGGCGGGCATTTCGCTGCGTGAAATCACGTCGTAATTTACGACACGAATGTTATAGTATGTGAGCATGCATTTAAGGTATTAGCAAAATAATACAACTGAGCATAAAATCACAATACTTTTTCATTCATTTCAAAAAGTGCAAAAACTGTAACAATAACACCTGACTGTGCATGCATTTTTGATGACTCTTTTCATCATTTTTAAAGTGAGGGAAACAATGTAATTGTTTAGGTGATGGGTCCTCGCAACCGTGGCGCCGTAGAGAGACGGTGGGCGGCGCGTAGGACACCCGTGGCGGACATCTTCCGCGGCCGTACCCGTGTCCGTCTCCATCGCGCCCCCAACCACGACGTTACCGATGCCGTTCAACCATTCTTCACTCTGCAACTTGACATTGAGGTATGCGTCCTACATAAACATAAATTAATTAAATGGGGGTAGAGTTTCTTCACTGTAATGCGATTCACTGCAATCTAGGTTCTGGTGGAAGAGAGATCGCTACTATGAGGTAAAACTAGCTATAACTACTGCTATATTTAATAAGCAGCTATGACAATGATATTGTCCATTACATGTTGATATCGCGTTTCGTCTATGTTGTGATAGGATTGAATTCACATTCGAAAATATCTCACAGATTCCATTAACAAGTAACTGGATTAATTAAAGTTTGGAATTGTAGAATGGAATATTGTATGAATAATAATGTATTTTCATTAATGGTTTCAATTAATTTTGTTAACTTGTAATATTTATTGTGTGTGAATTATTATTTTATCTGGTCTCAACTTTATTCCATATTTTACAACTAGTATTAACAATTACTTTATCTATGATGCTATATTATTTTTCGTCTCTGAAGTGGTACACTACAAATGTAGACAAACTTGTCTGAGTAAATAAAGCGTTTTTATTTAAATATGCTTATGAATTTCCATCATTGACATGTTATATGATATATTTTTCAGCGCGCAAGTAGCGTAAAAGACGCTCTAGAATTACTAGCAGGCAAGGATACCTTGGAAGGAGAGTCTGACGCTTGGCAACAACTGTCACTGGAGCAGTTGCCTGTGGTCCTGTTGTTACACTTGAAGTGCTTCCAACTGGACCCTGAGGGACACACTGCCAAGCTAGTCAAGAACATTGATTTTACCATTGATCTTAAAATTGACCCAAGTATGTATTGTTATTCACTTATTATATTAATTAAAATGAAAAAGTAGAGTGCAGATTTTATGTTTTAAAATTAACTTTGCTAGAGGAATTCATTAAGCCGTCACAAAAATATTTACTGAAATTTGCTAAACTTTTCATTTGTGCAAAGTAAAACATTTCAATCATGTCAAGTGGTAGGATATATACAACAAATATTTTTTTTACTGATACTAAAATGATGTTCATTATTTTTCGTCTCTGAATATGATGCTAGACATCAGTTATGTGTGGATACAAAATGCTGATTAAGCTAACAATTTTACTAAACTAACTTACTAATAGATGCTGTTTTAAAATAAGATAATTATTTTCATTTTCAGAGATAATGTCATCCAAACTCAAATATACGCCAAAACAGCGGCTTTACAAGCTGTTTGCGGTGGTGTACCACGAGGGGGTCGAGGCTGTGAAAGGTCACTATGTCACAGACACATACCATGGACAAGTTGGATGGATAAGGTCAGTGCTCCATCCCTAAAGATCTAGTTTAGGGTTTCCCGAAGCTCATCTTGGACACTCCATACAAATGCTTCTGATTAATAGTCAGATAAATGCTTCCTATTATTTGACTATAAATGGACTGCAGTTTCTGTCATTTTCACATCATTTGTTAGTAATACATACAGCATAGGGTTCCAGCAAAGGAAACTTAGCTAAGCCACCATAAGACAAGTTGCAGATGCCTACCCCATGAGTGATCGATTTATGTATTTATTATAGGTGCATATAATATACACAAAAATATCACTAAGGTGGAGAACAAACATATGGCCGACCTGATGGTAAGCAGGTACCCATAAACCTACTTGCAACTGCAACATGCTATAATGTTTTTCCTTGCTTGCAATATCTGTATGCTTACAGTACAAACTAGCATTTTTCTATCAGGATTTTGGATGTTGTGTCAAGGCCCTGTTTGTTCATCCTGTAAGACTTGCTATCACTGTCTTCATTAGTTAGCATATGGATCACGACGATACATAAATCCCAGTATGGTCACTTGGATTTATGCATGCTATTGTTACAGATCCTCTGTACAATATTCTGACAGATGAGTTTAACACACAACATGTCGAGTGGGGCTTAGTTCTCAATGCACCAATTGAACTGCGCATGAAATTACTTTAACCTAGTTTTTTACTTTGTCCACTTTCTATGTGGTGATGCTTGCTAAACCTGATGTAGAGCGCCATTTATGCTGGAACTTCTGTCCATATATTTGGGTGCATAATATTACTACTATCTTATCCAGACCAAAGTGCCCTACTCTAACCACATTAGCTTTGTCGTGATTGAGGAAGAAAGTAGATTCAAGAAGGCTTGGTGAATAAAATTGACCTTAGATAAGTAGAAAAGTTAATAATTTCAAAAAGCCTATTGGGCTTGGACTGTGGTTTGTATTAATGGGGATCCTGATTTTGCGATCCGGTGGTTCAGTAAGTGGGTTATAGCTAGAAGATTACAGAGTTAGTGAGCTTACAAGCAACCCTCTGACAATCATGCTTTGTGATTACCTCTAGGAAATTAAAAACTCTGCCGTATGAACAGTTTCTTATTTGTTCTCTCCACCACTATGCTATTATTACCACATCAACAACAAGCAGTAGTATAAATGGATTTTTAGTTGCCCAGAAAAAAGATACTCCTTGTCTTGCTTACTCGTTCACTTTCTATTTTTTAAAGTAATGTTAAGCAATTTTTCGACAATGAAAGTGTTTTATTCTTGCATATCGAAAAATTAATCTCAGTGCAGTGTGACTATTGCAAACATGTAGCTTGCATAAAAAATGAGAATCACTGATAACTATATAAGCACAATGTGTCATTTATGTATGTATCAGCTTTAATATTCTCTTAATTACTTTCTCATACATAATAACATGCAAGGATGTATTTTGCAGGTATGATGATTCTACAGTGACCCAGGTATCAGACGCGCAAGTGCTGAAACCTAAGGCGCCCCGGATGCCGTACCTTTTAATGTATCGTAGACACGATACTCTACCACCACATCGCAGTGCTAAGCCCGAATGAACCACGGCTCTTGGGCATCAGCTGCATATAAATTCACGGTTACTACCAGTATCCAAAGTGTGCGTATTGCGTCGTAGAATACTTTCCAACAGGATGTTACAGTGTATATATTTCTGTGAATACTATTACTTTTAAATTGGTGCAACCTCTGTTTTTTAACGGAACACTAATTTTGCATGTTTCTGCATTGTTTTGTACATAATCTGCTGATACAAGTGACTGTAACTTATACATTGACAATTGTGATTGAAGTGAATACGAATTGTAAATAGTGTTTCATGTTTAGTGCCTCTATAAATTTTAATATCAAGAAAGGGTATTTACGAACATGTAAAGTAAGTGTATATTGAAAAAAAAAACAGCTTACGAGCTGTGTAAAAAAAACATGGGCTGTTGTTAGCAGTTTAGCTGTTACAGACAACAATTATTATTTCTACTTGTTGCCTAAAATAATGATCTCTGAGTAGCTTATACATGTCTAACAACTAGTCCTAGACATTTTATATTTAGTCAACTAGGGTAATTTAAAACGGGTATTGCTAGGTGTATGTGACAGGATACATTATGTAGGTATATTTTGATGTTTTAACATTCAAAGAGTGGTAACGTTAATACCTGTAGTGTGACTAACAATTAACATTGTGCTCGTCAGGCTGCAGTAGGCATCGTAAATTGTATGAGCTTTTGTATTGCAAATGTAATACATTTGCCAAAAGTGTTGTCATAATACAAACTCTGTCCATTCTTTTTGGAAACAAAAATAACATTCATATAGTGTTGTTATATTTAACACACATTTAAAATTTATTGAGTTTTTCTAAATATAAGCAAAATAAGACATGTTGCTTATAATATTTTATTTGAAGCTTTCACATCAACTGTGTCCACCCATGGTGTGATTTATTTTGAATGTCTTAACCCTGTTTACAATTACCCCAGTTGAGCCTAATTTGTAAAATATTATGTATAATGATATAGCTCTTCGTAAATACTATAAGTTTGCGTTAGATGTACATATAAATTTTGATGTCGATTTATGAAGTACAAAATGTTTTGTTAGCTTTGTCTAAAATATTATTTGATGTGAACTGTTTATAATAATTCTCAGTTGTCAACAAGACTTAATCTGCATAATAGTGTAAATAGGGGAGTTGGGAGCAATTGACATTAAAGTATGATTTTTAAATTAGATATTATTTTACATTGTTGGTATTATTTTGGTAACAATTGTTACATTAAAAGTGAATTGGACAGATTAATTTAAGAATGCAATTTTTTACAAACGAATGAAACTAGTAAACTGAAATAATAGTATTTTTATGAGAATAGAAATATCGAGTTAGTTCATTGAACAATTGAAAGTCCGAAATTTTACTGTCTAATGGTATTGTGGTGAATTGACATTGATTGAATTAATAGATGTAAATGTTATATTGTTTATATAAACAATTTATGAATAATTAGAATGCACAGTATCAATACGTCCCAACTCTAGTATAAGTTACTTAACAAGTTCTACTGGACAATATGGAATTGTGGTGTTAATAAATTATAGAAAATGTAAAAAAAACATTGTAGTGATAATGAAAAAATTCATGATACATATTATTTCTATGCTGTAGAAAGTTCAGGGGGCCACATCGAAAGGAACATTCGATGCGCTAACGCGCAGTGAACTGATAGAAAGTACAAAATACCAACATCTTATAGTGAGTTGCATACCATATTGAAAAAAGAATCTATAGGTACTGTGACAAGGAAAGATTGGGAGAAAAATATGTAACTTGAATTACAAGTTTTTGTCATAGAAATAATAGGTAGTTTAGGGAATGTTTGGAGTCGGCTGGTGTTATACTGAAGTTCAACCCGTGGTTCAATAATATATTTCACACATTCAAAATTGCTTTATTCTATATATAGTTTTACATAAGCTTACTATTAAATAAAGCAATTTTAGTGATGGCACAGTCCTCAAATCTTGTATTAACAGAGAACTGGTGACAAACTTTTATATCATGAAATAACAAACTTATTTCGTGTTCATAACATTAGCATGGAAAAGATCTAATTCGCTTTTGTTTTTATGTCCTTAAATAGAGCTTAAGGAGAACCTGATTAGAGCATAAGAAAAGGTTCCCTTCAGTTTAACAAATTATAGTTTTAACTGTGTTTTACATAATTTTTTTATTCCACTGTAGATTCACAATGTATAACCAGTGATAGGAAGCAAAATTTTCGCACTGTTACATAGGATTATTCACAAATCTTGATTGATACCTCAATTCATCATAAAATTTTGCATAGCACAAAAGTTATTTGAGAGCCATTTAGTGGGTAAATTCCATTGTCTTCACATTGTTGCTTTAAGCTGTTTTAAGAGAAAGGTAATTGGTACATTAAGCTTGATTTGTTAAGTCAAATAGTGAAAATAGTATTAGTTTGCTAAATAAAAAGTGACTGAAACATTTTTATTCTTGACTGATTAGGCACTGTTGAGGGCATAAGAACCAAACGTGAGTTAAATCTTGTGTATGCTACTGTCATGGATACCAGGGTAACAACTGTATAGTGAATCCAGCCGGGTTTCAGTGGTTTCAGTGAATCGGTGCTTCGTTGACGGACTAAGCTAGGCAGTGAGTGTTGTGTCCTTTGCTAATGTGATACGGTATGGACTACTTGACAGATTGCTTAGTTGTAGTCACCTGTGTATAATATTGTTATTATAAATGATATAGTAAGTGTTAAACATAAATAGATTATTTCGCCGTTGGTATATTGCGTGGGGAATGTCTGTTTTTAATATTATTCGAATCCAACTTGGTCATTCTTTTCTGTTGACAGATTTTGATATGTGAAAAGTGAAATTTATTACCAACTGTTGCATATACTAAATTTTACATGATTTATTGAGAATTTAAAGTGCATCTTGCTTTGTAGGCATGGCTATGCTGTCTTCACAATTGTTACGTTGTACCATTTGATCTCACAGGAATGTTGTTTTGGAGAATTCGCCTTAGAAGCCAGTGTAAATACCCTTCCTTAGTGTGATGAGGGCAATACATTAATGCCTTATTTAGTGTATTCGAATGATAATATTTTGCTATTACGAAATTGACCAAAAAGTATGGATATCATTTAAAAGTTTCATCTAAAAGCTTTTCTACTTGAGGTGTTTAAAATACCAACACTATTAGAATTACGTCTTGAATGCACTTTAGTTACGTGTCCAAATGTAATGAAGAATATTTTAGTCTAAATTAGTCAATTTAACTAATAACGTAATGGATCGAAAAAAAATAGGTTTAGTTTTGTATATATAATTTCCGACTTATTTACTACCAGGCTAAGCTATTTATGTGTATAATTCTGATTGTTAATTTTTTATTTGGATTGTGGGTAGGTAATAAAATTAGTTTAATTAGGCGATATCACTGGCAATAACTAGTTTGGTTTACAATAACGTCGGAACTGTACTACACCATGAGAATATTGATAGTTCACAAGTCAAACTGTTGATATATGCATATACAAAATGTTCAGAAAATATATGTATTAATTCTGTATCATCTGCTATTTAAAATGTCTAAGGTACGGGGCGGAACGAGCCAGATAATTTCGCCGCGAAGAATATGTACAACATCACACAGATGATCAAACAACCTCGCCTGACTTAATGCCGCGCGTATATATGTGCGTATAAACGCTAAACCCTAGATTTAATGTGCGACAGACAGACAGATGTGAGTTTCATTTTTCTTGCCATGCTCTACATTAAATCAAACGTCGAAGTTGTAAACGCTATCATCTGTGTGCTTCAAAGGCATTAGCAGGCAAGCTGTCTTGTGTACATATCATCACAAAGTCACATGCGAAAGTGTAACTAAATTATACAGAATTAAGAACAGAGGACACTGGCAATCTATTGACAATACTAAAATGATATGAAGATATTTTTCAACCTAAAGGATGGATCTCATTTGTTCCATAGAATATGAATCCATCGAACAAAAGGAGATGACGCCATTGAACAAAAGGAGATGACGCCATCGAACAAAAGGAGATGACGCCATCGAACAAAAGGAGTATATTCTTTCTTATTAGATAAAGATATTAAAATGTGTTCTCTTTATTTTTCAATGATAGAAATTAGACACTATAAGATATATTATATAGAACAAATGGGATAATGAGCACTCGGAAATTCATTTCGATAGTCTTCTTTTTATTTAATTGAAGTATTGCCTGTATTGACATTTTCTGAACGTAGCGTATATGTGTTTTATGAACATAATTCCAGCTGTGATTGTTATGCACACATATTTGCTCTATAACATACGGCTAGTCAATTTGATAATCGACTTCAATATATCACCTAAACTCTCGTATGTTTAGCCACCTAAAAGAAGTATTTGTTTGGCACAGTAAGGCATCCATACAGAAGCTGCCGACCAGCATTTTGTATGCCTAATATTTTGTTTTTTATCATGTGTTAACAAAATTTAGTTTCCTTTGCTACAAGTCTATTTAACTGATGGTAAAGTTATTTCAAAGTTCTATTGGGACGCAGATGTGTTATTAACACATTTGACTCAAATATAATTAAAATATTTTAGCAATACATTTCTTCTAAGTTTGTATTGTATTCGAGTATTTGTTTACCGTAAATAAAATGCAAAAAAATAGCGATGCACCTTTCAATACAGAGTATTTCTGCGATAATCTGAGGCTTTACACTGTTATGAGGTTACTGTTAGTTCATAATTTATAACAAGAAATTATTTTAAATTTCCGTTCAATATTTATCTATAAATTGCTATGATAGTAGAACACGAAATACGAATTTACATTTGTCACTATACAGTGCACAAAATAATTGTATATAGAAATAACGAATGAGATTTGTTAAGAAATGAAACTTGCTTGCATGATTATTTTGTAGAACTTTACTTACTACATTCAGATTCACAGAATATTGGACTGAGAATATGATGAATATGATATTGTGATTATGATGCATAGTATTAAAACAGCAATGCAATGTGAAATTACTGTTAATGATGGAAAAGATATTCGTCTCTACTCTTCACTGAAACTTAATTCATTACACTAGCGAAGTTGAACTATAAAGTTAAACTGTGATGACACAGCAGAAAATCAATTTTTAGTGCTAATGTTTTGAATTTTTCTTTTTGATATAGTAATCATAATCAAACGAAAATAGAAGCAGTAACATTATCATTCTAAACGTTTATCATTATGGATTTATCACTACTAAATTTATATTTATTTTACGACAAAGCCTGTGCTCTTAAATAATTCAGGATATAATACAAACTGTTCATCTCACCTGAGAGTCCTTTGTGGAGTAGGGATATACTACAAAGTAAATACATGAGATACATAATTATATGTAATTCTTTGAAATGCACATTTATTTCACACGGTACAGTGCATTTCAGTTGCATTTGACTAAAATTCATACTGAATTCGCTGTTCAGTTCAGCTCATGTCAACTTAGACCCAAAAGTTTCTAGCCATAATCATAATTGTGTGCACTATGCACCAAGCAAGACTGAATGAAGGTTTACTGTATATGCAGATGGAGCACATTTAGCTTGTAGGTTTTATTGTAAAAACTGCCTTTAGTTAAGGATGTGTGGCTTATTTATTTTAATAATAGTAGTCTATAGTTTACTGAATCTAATCGCCATCTGATGTGTGTACAGAACTGCTTACCCATAATAAACTTGAATCTGAAAATAGTATTATTTGGAAGTGTCAACTATTTTCACCAGTATTATTAATTGAATAATCTTTTCCATGTGTTCAAATTTAAAAGATTATGCAATAATAATCACTATTAAAAATATGTATAATGATCGTATAATAGAATTGATTTAATTGAATCGGATTGATGACATGAATTTTTTTTGTTCATGTAGTAATGTAATTTTGGGACAAATATTGAGTATATAGTTGGTAACTATTATTGTTAATACCTAATTTGCTCTGCTCTTATGTACAGTTCTATATGTATAGAGTGACTCTCACTGGCTAACACTGGCATTTATCACTAGGTATTGAAGGATCCTATCGCAGTTGGCTGTGACATAGCTCTTAGAAGGTCTACTGGAATAAAGGGCTATTTATTCATTTTCCGTATATCGTATCTAGCCCTAAATTAGCTTGAAACTTGATCAACAGATATGTCGGTAAATATACCGTGAAAATTAGCATGAGTATTGAATATTGTGTATTAACAGCACACTTTTTCGCCGATGTCATTTAACTAGCTACTCAGAATCTCACTTAATTGGATTTCGTCGCAAAAGAATCTGTAATTGAACCTAGAATTATACAGATCAATGAAAAATAGCCCTTAGTGACAGTGATGATTTAATATTGTATATTTTATAAAGAATGCTATGAATAGAATAGCGGATGACTACTTTTGTAATCTATCACTAAAAAGGCTCATTTTATATTTATTATAACAAACAGTTATTTGATGTAGATACTCAGTATTTATGCTAAACTAGTAAACTACTAAAACTGCTAAACCTAGCCCCTAGTTCATACAAATAATAACATCGCCACGAAGGATGGTAATACGACAATTATATCCTTTTTAAAATAGATCTTGTGTCTAGTGAAATATTACGTACGAGATTAGAAATGTTCAAACTTATAAGAAATTAATCACTAGATAACTTTAGGGTTGTCCTCCCTGGATGGTGAAGCTTGTGACCTGAACTGAACAGGTTTCCTCAGATTTGTCTTAATCTATAGATCTTCAGGGCCAGTCAGTTCTGCTTCAATGTGCAGAGTATTAATATGATCCATCCATTAAGCAATTTTAGCTGTTCTAACTTCACTTTTGATGATCAATTAGCTCTAGTCAAGCGTAATGTATCCTGTCAGACCCCGTTATATACGTTTTCCCATGCATTTATTGACGGAAAAGTGGTCCGCGGGTAATGAGAGAGTATTTGTACTACGTTTCTTCAAACGCTTGCTGATGTGCAGCAAGCATCTTTCATGTTGATTTGATAATTATTAATCACACTAACGAACTTTTTTTATAACAATTTAATAATCTCACATGGGCGTTACCTACAAATACTAAATCAGCCTTTCTTCTGATAGTATCAAAGATACAGGTAGCTCTTTGAATAGTACCTTTTGGCATCCTCATCACATCTAGTGATCTAATTCAGTCATCATAAATAGTGATATAATCATTATTACTCATCAAAAATCATTACATGTCTGTATAGATATTATAAATTGTTACATTGTACACATATTAGTATTAAAAGAGTTAATCTATTAGCGAACGTTCCTGGTATTGTTTATATTTGATCGAAGTAGTCGTGAAATCGAAATATCTTTAATTTTAAGTTTTAATGAGCAGCTTTTCTGTTTTATATAATAGTGCCAACACGTTAGATTCTAGCATGCGAGCTGCATATCTGTAAATGAGATATAACCTAACGGTAAAAAAAACTACAACTATGACTAAACATTTATTGGTGTATATCCAACTATTAAGTATGAATTATTTATTATTATTGTTTATAATCAGACACCTGGTGGCTGAAGTAATACAGCTCGCCTGCAAGAAAACGCCACAAAATATTGTAATATTGTTTTTATTTAAAAAAATAATTTGCAAATTCATTTTAATATGTGATTACAGTATTTATTGTTTTTCGTTTTAATCTAATCTGCGCGGACCCATCAAGATTATCATTAACGTGCTTTGAAATTGGTTCGTTGTAACGTTATGAAATTATAATCAGATATAAATGCTTGAATTGAATTAATTTAGTAAGAGAGCTTAACATTAGTTAAATGTAACTAAGAGTTTTGTAATAATGAATATATTTTATAAGTTTGCAATCTATCCGCGCTCTCTCTTTGTTCCTTAGAAGCACTCATAAGAGTAAAGTCTATGATGCACTCAAGTACTGAAACTACACATGTCCACTTTGGAATATTATGTAACTTGGCACAAAAATTATTGTAATAAAATTGGTAAACATAATTTGTACCTACCATATTTGATCATCAACCTAGGGCTTTAATTTTTGTAAAGAGGGGATTTGTTCATATTTTCTTACCTAGTTATTATCTATCCTCCATTAGAATGTTCACAGCAAGAAATGAAAAAAAGTCTTATTTACTCCCAAAAGTTTAATAATACCTACGTTATTCCCTAAATTCTAACATTTGGGTGCAATAGTTTGTATTTTTACCTTTACATAGACGTTACCGTTTAATGTGTAGGTCTAAATTATAGATGTAGATGTTCTCATGTGCTTTTAGAATCCCAAATGTGCAATAGACTATAACAAAATAGCAAAAGATAACAAGAAACAATGAAAATGTTGGCGGTCTATATACTTAGGTTTAAAAGGTGTATGTAATAAATTTAATTTTATTATTATTTTTATACGAGAGGTTCATTATTAAGTTACGTTTGATTTTAGTGTTAAGATCCAAGGCTGTATTATGAGGAGTGTTTTTTCCCCAATGAAAGGAAACTTGTGTAGGTATTTCTTTTAAATTATTTCGTTTTTAAATATAGGTACTTATTGTGTAAAAAATACTCCTGTTGGTCGTAATAGACAATGACAATAAGCTGACGAAAAGGACAATTTGAGCGATCCAACGACAATTTTCCTAAAATGATTGTATGTTGTCTATTATGATCAGCTTTCTAAGTTGTTACGTGGATATGTGTGTATGACTAATTATATAAAATAATCCTTTATTTTGGTAACAAATTGGTGTTATAAAAAAAATTGTGAATAAAATATGGTGTCATTCTGATAAATGCTTTTATTTAATGCCTAAATCATAAAATACAGGAACATCAAACGTAGGTACTTGAATATTTCACTTGTTGTGCACGATATTCTGAAACAAAAAAATGACTATATATATGTAGGTAGTTCAGACCATTAAGCCGTGGAAAGAATTAATTCCACAACTAACGGTTCTTGGAATAAAAGTCCTTTGGAACCGTACAGTACGCTACCCTTGTATTTCTACATGGTATGTGACGAAGAGTTACCAACGGTGCAGTTGTAGAAGCTGGGAGCGTCGTATACCTGTTTGAACACAAATTCAATCGGTAGAACACAGGAAAACAAAAGTAGTAAGCTTGGTATTGTCATCAGGTCTTGTAACTGGTCTCTTAGTCAAGTCAATGTTAATGCTGGTATCCAACTAAAGTATCTATAGTGCACAGTTTGCTCCGAATTGAGTCGATCAACCTAAAATATGTACTATAGAAACGAGCGGTGAACATGAATACATAGGTATAACTTATTTACTTCCTTCTGTTCTGTTGTAGTCTCCAGCAGTGAATCGTGATTTAATATTTGTCTAGAAACCACAAGTAACTATACAATGGGGTCGTTTCGTCCACTTTGGTAACTAAATTTACGTAACCAGTTACAAGACAGATTTTTCTTTCGCTGTTTGGTAACTACACACATCAAAAGTTCTAGGGATCAAGCATTTTTATGCGGATTTCTTGAGATTGAGATGTGGCTTTGTAATAAATTTATGATTTTATAAATTTATATGGATCCTTTTTGGTGCATTTCATAATTTGAAACAGGAACTGTCAATCAAATTCGAGTAAAAGATGAAAATCAGCTGTCAATATTTTCCCTATAAAAACATACAACGCATTGAAGACATTATTAGTGCTACTGTTTCCCTACTACTGATTAAAACCAACGTTATTATGGAGCGGCGACGTCATTTAAGCAGGGAAGAAATGCTCAGAGCCGTGGGAATGATAGAAGCTGGTTCCCGGCAACGTACTGTGGCTTTAGCTCTGAATACAAGTCAGAGTGTTATCAGTCGACTTTGTACACGTTACCGAAGCACTGGTACCGTGGCTGAGCGCCATGGAGGACGGTATCGCTGCACCACACGGAGACAAGACCGATACATTCAAATCACAACTCGAAGAGCTCCAACAATAACCGCCATGATGTTAGCCGTGACGCTTCATCACTCTTCAGGGAACTTAATTAGCGACCAAACAGTCGGAAACCGCTTGCATGAAGTGAACCTTCATTCCCGAAGACCGCTAAGGGTACCACCTATAGCAATGCACAATCGTAGGATTCGATATCAATGGGCTCTTGAACACAGAAATTGGGCAGAAGAACAATGGCGTTTCGTGTGCTTTTCTGATGAGTCTCGTTTTGGTATGAGACCGGATACAAGACGTATACGACACTGGAGAACCCCTGGACGCCAACAGCGATTAAAATTCTGCCAGGAAGTCCATCCTTATAGTGGTGGAACCATCATGGTATGGGCGGGTATTTGGATCGGCGGAAGAACTGAGTTGATTTGGATCAGAGGCAACCTCAACGCTCAAATTTATGCTGAGACGATTGTATCAGACGTCATCGTTCCTCTACAAGTGCAAATCGGTCCCTTATTTCAGTTAATGCATGATAATGCACGACTGCACACCGCAAGAGTTGTAAGACAGACTCTCGCCGCAGCTAACATCAATGTCATGCCCTGGCCTGCTCAGTCGCCAGACTTGAACCCGATTGAGCATGCATGGGATATGCTACAGAGAAGAGCTCTGCCGAATATGGAGGGAATCCAGTCGCAAGAAGACCTTTTTTTGTTGTTGCAACGAACATGGGCGGCCATTCCACAGCGTGATTTGGATGAACTCATTTTGAGTATGCCAAACCGATGTTCTTGTGTTGTTAGTGTTCGCGGTAGAAACACGGATTATTAATTGTTTAAGTTACCCAATAAAATTTTAAAGAAAACTGTTATTTCAGTCTTTTTTTCGAACTTTAATGTTAGTGGTTCAAATGTCAAAAATCCCTTTATTATGAAAATGGCAAATTTCTTTATTAATGCAAAGGTGACTTGGTTTATCGTTACTGTAGACAAACGAAAACACTTTATTTGATGAATCCTTAAAGAAAATTTTAATTAATATCAATCAGGAGAAAAGTTATTGCAAAAATATATGTTGATCCCTAGACACTTTTGATGTGTGTAGTTGTGAGAGAAGAATTATTTTTCCACTTTCGTAGATCAATTTTGGAACCCGAGATATTAGTTTTTATAAAAAAAAATGACATCGAAATATAATGTTTTTATGTAACTTTTAAGTATTATCGGAAGTCCGAAAATATTTCTCATGCCATTTAATAATAGGTACGACGACGAGCGAAGCGAGGAGTGTTAGGTAGAACTGTGACCCTACAGCGCGCGAGCCGAGCGAGCGTGCCGCGGCAGCGGCCGGCGAAGCAGAACCGAACATTGTCTGTTCACGTTCTGATAGTTCTGAACATCCACGTTCATGACCATCAAAAAGTTACAAAAGTGGAAAAATAATTCTCTCACTAATTATCAAACAGCGAAAAAAAAATCTCTTGTAACTGGTTACGTAAGTTTAGTTACCAAAGTGGACGAAGCCAATAGGGTTAGGTATGTTAAGTACTATCATTCCCATGATAAAGGCTGTCGAGAGTATTTATTAATAATTCGTCATTTGTAACATATTATGTAAATATCTATATATTTTGTTCACGTTAAGAATGCAATGATTTTTTTTATACTACGTCGGGGGCATCCAAGCGTACGGCCCACCTGATGTAAAGCGGGTACCGTAGCCTATTAACGCTTGCGATATATTCATTATCACTCGCGCGATGCCTGCTCTGCTTACACAGCAACTGCTTGGGAGCTTACTGGTGACTTCACTCACACGCACGAACACAACCCTCTAGGTAGTTATTTGGCTGCGGTTTTCTGTGAGGTGGAGGTACTTCCCCAGACGGGCTGCGTTGATGCGCCCTGCCTCTCTTAAAACATCCAGACCAAGACAAACAAACATGTTCATGCACACAAATGTTTGCCTTGTGTGGGAATCGAACCCACGAGTGTTGGTGTCAAAGTCGCGACATGCACGACTGAGCCACCGAGCTCGTGAATCGAGAAATTATTAGTAATATATTTCAGTCAGTGTCACTATATTTCAGATAGTGACACTGATTGAAATGTATTACTAATAATTTTATTTAAATGACATCAATTTTATTTTGGCCAATAAACTCAATCTCTTAAATATAATTCATTTTAACTTCACTGAAGTGAAGTTAAAGTTCACAAGTTGCTCTGGTAGGGAATGCAATCTCGAATCGAGATCCCGCGGGATTAGAAATTACAATTCCGCGAAATCTCGGGTAGTTTTCAAAAAAATATTAAGATAATATAAAGTAGCTTGGATAAATAAAAACGATGTAAAATACTGGTGCATATTATTGTGAAAAGAGTGTTTTTGTTTTCATTAGGCAAGCAGGTTTGAACATGCATACCTACTTGTTTTGAGCACTTTTGATTGGTCCTGTGGAATAAATATTTACGTCACGCCAACTATGTAATTATCAAGACGAAACCAATGAGCTCAAATACGGTGGTTCTCCGTAGAAACCAGCCGATATCCTTGTGACTACCTTTCTACTCCTTCGTAGGATAGCTCGTTGACATGAAACGACTCTTATCATCCGACAACAGCCGAACCGAAACCGACATGAAGACTCGTGGTATTATGCCAGCTAGCGTTAAGCTCATTCTCTTGACTACGGAGATAATTGAAAAAAAAAAAATACAGAAACCTTGCGTCTGTGACAGTCACTGTTCCACTGCATTTTGGTGCTTTAAATTCTATTTAAATCTATTAATTTTTTTGTATCTTTTAAGTAGGTACCTAGTATTGATGACCATTATTTTCAATAAAACTATGCCCATGTTCACGATAGTTACGTCGTTCAAAGAATTAGCTAAAGCTGAATCTCCCATTTTTATTTTCTAAATTATGTCTATTCAGAGACATTGAAACACGTGGAATACCTAAGAGCTGCACAATATTCTTGAATTTATTGTCATTATATTATCCATCATCGAGGAATTACTTCAAATCATTTACAAGTGGCCAGTATTAAATTAACCATAAAGAGTAGCTAGCTATGTATATTATAGTCATGATAGGTGTTTAGATGTACTACCAATGATGGGTACTGGTAGTACTAGAGACACAAGGTTGTATCATTTGTTCTATCAGTAGTACTTCTAAGTAGTAGGTAACTTCTGATCCGGGGGGAATAAAATATGACCCAATCAAATATGAAAATCAACCATATCAGTCAAGTTGTTAAGATATTTTTTTCGAACTTTTAATAGATGTCTGTTTAATCTTTCTTGTTAGTTATAGAAAACTCTCATGTTCGCTAAGACATTTGGCGTATTCTTTATAAACATGATTATGTCGCTTGGATCATTTTACATTCCATCAAATGCCAGTTTATTTTCTGTCGGAATATTAAAATTTGTTTGATTTCTTCTTAAACATTGACGTGGTAGTGGATGGTTTAAGAATCGACTTCTGTGCCTAACCCTTACTTTCGATTATCAAAAACCATGTAAGATACAGACCCCGCAGAGCGACCGTGGCGTAAGCTGTATTGACGGTCGCTAATCAACCTTCTAAATATGCTAGGAGTCGCGTGTGGTATATCACACGCTTCATCATCTTGGAGAAAAGTGAAGTAATAGCGGAATGCCTGTTAATAATTTCATGAGTGATGAGAGATGATGATGAGTGAACTGTTTAATTTCATACTTACACCCATAGTTTTGAAGTCGGCACGACTGAATACCCTGTACAAACAAGAGACACAGAAGCAAGTATTGGTCTACGCCTTGCCTGCGTGTCTTGCTGCAATCGCAAATGTGTCTTGCTTAATAGTTCATGGAGATTTAGCACGCTAGAAAAGGGTGGCTATATCTCTGGCATGTTTTAGACAACTAAACGGTATGTGTATCTTCACGCCATATCCCTTCCGGGGTAGGCAGAGAGAACCGAGCGCCATAAGACGCGGTCCTAACACACTTCAATTGCTTCTTTCACATTCATAGTTAAATTCATGCACGCTCGCCGGTTTCTAAGGCTCCTAACATCACCTTCTGATAAAACACGAGCAATTTGGTCATGGTAGGTTAGTCTTGGTCTTCCTCGGCTCCTACATCCTTCCACTTTCGCATTGTATATCTGTTTCGTCATTCTATCATCTTGCATTCTTTCTACTTGTCCGAACCAAGGGAGCATGCCCTTTCTTATTTTAACACCGACACTCTAGAAGATGGTCGTATACCGCATAATGTGAACACAACCATAAACCCGGCATTACACTTAGCATTTGACTGTAGCACGACAAGCGGTATTTATTTTTTGGGGATCTGCACCCACAGATCCATCTTTAGATGCGGAACCTGGGACTTTGGGAGCAAGAACCTATTTCTAAGCTATCGTCCGTCGATTAGTCTGCGATATGTGTGCTTCATGAACCATAATGGGTAGACAGTTGTTTCTTTAACAAAGTGTGTAGTCTCGCTATACTTAACAATAAATATTAAAAATTAATAACAAAAATTAAAATTGAAAGGGGTCCCCGTGAAAAGATAGAGAAACGTGACTTTTAGGCGCATTTTTATACCGTGTGGTACGAAATCATATGTGTGTGAGTCGACTTACACTTAACCGATTATTTTGTGGTCGAAGACATAGTTGAACCACATTGCATAAAAAAACGACGTATGTTTCATTTTGATCCAAACGATATTTAAGTTACTGGAAAATGGAAATAATACAAACATCTTCGTAGAAATGACTCACTGATTCACGAGAATTTTTAGGATAAAATCATCGCAATAGTAGGCAGTCAAGATACGAGTATTAAGGTGGCCCGGTAAAGTTCGGTCTGACAGGATTACAAAACTACACTTATAATTTTTAAACTAAATGATATAAAAAAAAGTTGTAACATAAGAAATGATATTAAAATTGATTGTGTAATTAAACAATTTTTAGTATTTAATAACTTAAAATAACTATAAAAAAATTAGTATTTATAAATTATAATATTATAAATGATAAGTATTAAGTGTAAAGAATCCTTTAATAAATGAACATGTAAAACGAATTTCGTTTATCATATTTTATTGGGAATTTTCCATATCGTTCCTCTACAGTAATTAGAATATCCACAAAAGGATACAATGCAAAAAATAAACACATTTGAAGAACCTGATGAAAAAGATAAAATGGATCAAATATAACAGGCACAACGTGAATCACACCACGCGTGTCGCATTTTGTCGACTCAAAGTTAACTACTACACTACGAGGTAATCAATATATAACCTAATATAATTAAAAGTTAAGTTCTACGTTTGCTGTTTAACACAACAATGTAAGGTTTAAAACAAATGTAATTTGTCATAATAGCAATAACAAATCAATTTGCGAGTGAATTATGTGGTCGTGTGACTTTAATCTATGCCATTGGCATGGAAGGACTTTCGCAGGTGATCATACCTACCATTATACTTATTTACAAATAATGCCCCGTCTTCAACAACTTTAACAGTTTTCCTTATAGATTTCCTTAGAGATTATCCAAAGGACAACTGAATAAACAGAACATCACTAGGGGTTGTAGTATTGTAGGGAGATTTCCCCTGACACACATGGTAGTGTTACGGGGAAAAAACGAAAGGATATAGAATGAGAATGCGTTCGACGTCACGGGAATCTTTTAGTATCTACCTAGAGTAGTCTATAAAATTAATATAAAATGATGATATTTTCATTTACTTACTCGGACTCTACACTTGAAGGCCAAGTAGAACAGTATATATAAGGTTATAGGTAGAATGCACAGCATCACCAATGACCAACCCGCCACGCCTTCAGCAGAAGGCCAGGTAACCATGCCCGATAGGAATACAATCTGTTAGCATAAAATTAATCATCATTAATTCTTCAATCTTCAATATGCTACGTAGGGAAAAATGACAGTTTTCCGTAACTCATAAATAAAACAAACTACAAATACAATTTTGAATAACAGAATTGAAATTTAAAAATTACAGTAAGCCCTGCCTTTCCATGTTCTTTAGTTTATGTTTAGGTTTTAGCCCATACAACCACCATTGAAAAAATCTTGTAAGATAAAGCTGAATAGAAAGCTATTGCCGAAAACAGTTACATCAGTACAGTAGTTATGGTATTAGAATGAAAAAAAATAAGCAACAAGAAGATAGAAAAATTAGAGGATTAGCAAAAGGAGTTGAAAAAAGTAATTAGTAGCCATTTCAAGGGAATAATAAAAACCATTGGCAAGCTGTGCTGATAATCAATCAGCACAGTTTGGTAATAGTTTTTATTACCTATTCCTTTAGGGTATAGAGTTTTATTGTCTAAACTATCTATATATACTCACGCCAAGTTCCTTGCGTACGAGGCACGAAGAACCGAGCACCACATTATTCGGTCTTTACATACCTCACTCGCTTCTTTAACATTCATAGCTGTTTTCATGTACATTCGTCGGTTCTTAGGGATCTTGATAACGCCCTATCTATTTGATCGTGGTAGGTAAGTTCGGGCCTTCTTCAGCACCAACATCTTTTTACTTTCGCGTTGCGTCTTATCTTAGCACCGATACTCTCTTTCATGCCGACTGTCTTTCTCACATTCTCAATGCGAACATGATCTACAAGCGTTACGTCACAGATTTTGCGCAACCCTCTTATTTGGCGGCGTTTATTCTGTTTTCATGTTCTCTCTGCTAACCCCAGGTCTCGCGTCCATACATTAGCGTTGGGATCAGCAACGCGTTGTGTAAAGCGAGCCTAAGTTCTTATTGCCAAGAAGTCATTGTTGCCTACTAAGCCATTATGTGTAATCAATCCCAGAGAGCATTCTATACTGCGCAAATCATAATCTCCTGCTGAACAAAACTAAAACCCTTCTATTTTTTATTAATTTATTCTCTCGGTAATTCAACAGAATGACACGATAGAATATTTTATGTTTTTTTTTTTATTCTGGCACATTACTATACTGAGAGATAAAATGTTTTGTCCACATCAATGCAAAGCAAACAATTTGAAGGTTTTTTAGAAGTTTACGGGTAGTACGGACGAATAACATTATGTGACGAATTGAGTAGGTTTTTTTATATATTAGAGGGGGGCAAACGAGCGTGTGGGTCACCTGATGGTAAGTGGTCACCACCGTGCATAGACATCAGCAACACCAAAGTGTCACTGATCAGTTGCCAGCCTTTTTAGGGAAACATAGGCTCTTTTCTTGAATACACCCACATCGTATTTGTTCGAGAACACCTCTGACGGTAGTTGATTCAACAATTTCACGGTGCGTGATAAAAAAAAATGCCTCAAAGAGCGTACTGTAGTGGATTGCCACTCATCAAGATGGTAAGGGTGAAAGTTTAATTTGTGGCGTGTGGTATGATAGTGGAACTCAGAGGCTGGTACACTTACTATTAAAAATGGTGGCATGATAGCCCAGCACACCCTTACAAACACGCCAGGATACTCAGCCACAGCAAAAAACACGTCTTCACAGAATGCCCTCTGGCCGTACACGTATGTGACCATGGATCCCATAACAGCCGCAATCAACACACGGGGCTTCGTCACCGGCCACTCCATTAGGAAATTCATGATATAGAGGCCACCCTAAAGAGTAAAATCCAATTCGGCATATTATGATCAAATTATCTCTTATTCTACTGCAAGGTCTCTTCAATCAAAAAGGATTATAAAATATATAATGAACAGGGGTATACAGCAGGACGTTGGGTAGTGATAGTCCAGCGGATAAAACCAAGCTTTTTAACCGACTGGTTCTGGTTCAATACCTGGCGTGCTTGCCATTAAAATGGTGATTTCGGATTTATGTACATATTTGTAATTTATTTTTTATGACTTGCTCGACGGTGAAGGAAAACATCGTGATGAATCTCGCACGTCCAAGAAAATATATTTCGAAAGACGTGTGACCTACCCTGAGAAAGATCTGGTTTCACCTCAGGGATCCGGAGGTCAGACGGCAGTCGCTCCATGTCAGAATCAGTATCTTTACCAAAACCCTTAGGTTTAGGTAGAGAACCACGCCAATCCCAATAATAATAATAATAAATTATAAATATTGTCGGACAAATTACACAGCGCCACCTAGCCCCAAAGTAATGGGTACTAGACAACTGATAAACATACATAAATACATTTTTTTTTTGTAAATACATACTTATTATATATAGAAAATATCCAGACCAAGACGTAGTATATGTAGTTATACCTTATTAAAAATAGCTGTGAAAATCTCTTTCACCAGAGTCTTACTTGCTAATAGTCATGGTGCACCATCCACCAGTTTCACCACTAAAAACTATATGTATGCTCATTAACATGTCTATATATAGTTTGATTTCCTATAATGAAAAGGTCATTACTTCTTCACTTATCAGATCACTATTGCGTATCTCAAAATGCACGATCGGGAACAGGTTTTCTCAAAAAGCAATAGCCTTACTCTCTGGTCTAATAATTTATGAAATGCAAATGTGGTTTATTCCGCGCAATAATTTAACTTCCTAAATAATTAGACCGGAGAATAAGTATAGTAGGTACTATATAAGTATATAAAATTTAAATAATTAAAATATATATATATACAAGGTGAATCCTACATACATACATCGACAAAGTCTACGGTTGTCCCCCAAAAGTCCGACGGACAAAACACCACGCCAGGATATTCAGCCATGAAATTTCGAAATATATGTCCGTCGGGCAAAACATCTTTTGTTTAAGGAACTCTAAAAATGGTAGGTAAAACAAATGTGGATGCAAAAGCTGGTATTTGGCAACTTAAAAAAAAACTCGAAAACAAAGAAATGGTTTCGACTTATTGTCGAATTATTGTTTGACATTTATTTATTAACAATTATTGATATTTTACTAGTAGTGGCGTAGAAGTTATAAAGTTCAATAACCATAACAAAAAATCTTACCTTATTGGTTAAAAAATAAAGGGATGTACTAGCTATGAAAACACGTACAAGGAGGTTTGTTAAAGGTTCAACCGTGAACATTGTCGATAGTACCTACAGGTGAAAACAGTATACATTTAACAAATGCTACTATCTCGTCTGTATTTTCTTACATAATAAATAATTAGGTAATTTAAAAACATGGCAAGTACCTGCGTACATAAAGTTATGACACCGACAAAACAAAACAATGAACATATCAGCATAAGAAACGCCCAAGCGATCTTTCTCAGAGAGTGTCCTGTGAACGTTGACATCACGGTTTGAACTAGAAGAGCCTGTAATTATTAATAGCGCAGTTTATATAAAATTATTAATCGGAAAAAAAGATGTAGAGGCTATAGGAACTTGCAGGATGTGAGAGATCATATCTCACAGTACTGGCGATGTATTGTTTAATACTTTTTTTACACGAGCAACCATGAAAAGGTCTATGAATGTTAAAGAAGCGAGTGAGGTGTGTAAAAACCGAGTCATGTGGCGCTCGGTTCACTTTGCCCACCCCACAAGGATTTGGCGAAAAGATATGTATGTATAATGTTAAACCAACACAGAGTACTTAATTAAAATTAAATAAAAATATTTTCAAGGGCATTTGGCAATTGGGGTGTTATTATTGTGAGCTCGTACGAGTACAAATATATATATTTTTACTTTACTTCTTTTAAAATAAAGAAATAGGGTAGCTGGCAATGACAACAGTACCTATATCAAAATATTTTTTGTTAAGGGTTTAAGTCCAAAACTAAACCAGTTAGGAATCTGAAATTTCAATGTGTCATGTACGAACTAGGGGACAAATTGAATTTCAATCGACAAACATTGAATACTCCAATTTGTAGCATTTTAACGAATAACATCTACAGCGCCTGAGGATGCCTCGTGGAGAGGCGGAACACGCATCCCAGAGACGAACGGAGCAGCCAGGACGGCAGCAACGGTGGCGGGTGCACGCGATTCATATTACACATGACGGACACTCGTAGAGACGACCGTAGGAACCGAGGCAGAGACGACGGAGCAGTCATGGTAGCGGCGATATGTATACTAACAGTATTGGGTGAGTACCGGCCTGTATTAGTTCGCATGAACTAATCGGTAGCGGAGCACACAAAGTAGTTTAGCTCAAATTGCCTGTAAATTTGACTTTCGCAAAATAACGTCTGAATCTCCCAATGGACTGGAGACGCGCAGTCATCGTGCCCTTGTATAAAGGCAAGGGGTCACGCATGGACTGCGCCAGCTATAGGGACATCAGTTTGATCAGCTTAGCAGCAAAAGTATATGGAAAGGTGATTGAAAGGAGAATGAGGGTGAAATCCGATGAAATGCTATGGGACGCACAAGGAGGTTTCCGAAATGGAAGGGGATGTACGGATCAAGTTTTCTCGCTCCGCAATATCGTAGAGAAGCATCTGGCCATAGATCAGAAGGTTTTCTGCGGTTTTGTGGATCTTGAGAAAGCCTTTGATAGGGTTGTGCGAAAGGAACTGTGGGACATATTGCCGAGATATGGGATTGACGGTTCACTGCTCCGTGCTGTGCAGTCCACTTACAAGGATTGCTCAGCATGTGTGCGGATAGATGGTGGCATGTCACTCTGGTTTGATGTCAAAATTGGTGTCAAACAGGGTTGCATGCTATCTGCTAGGCTGTTTATCCTGTAGCTCGATAGTTGTCTGCAGAGAAGAAGGTCAACGAATGTGGGATTACGCATAGGTGACCTAGTGGTGAACTGTCTGCTGTATGCAGACGATGCCGTGCTATTAGCAGATACACCATCTGAACTGCAAACACTGGTCACAGCGATGAAAGACGAATGTATGGAGAAAGGCTTACTACTGAATGCGAAGAAAACAAAGATAAGGGTATTTGAAAGAGAAAGAATCCAGAACTAATGTAAGGATTACGATTGATGATGAAATGTTGGAACAAGTGGATGAGTTTGTATATCTTGGATGCGCTTTCAGCAGGGATGGAAGGTACACCGCAGATGTGGAAAGACGAGTGAGTGCTGGGAATAGTGTGAATGGAGTGTTGGGAAAACTTCTTGGCAGTAAAATCCTGAGCCAGAAGGCACAACTCGCTATACACAATGCAGTGTTAGTCCCAACGCTAACTTATGAAAGCGAGAGCTGGGTATGGCAGAAAGAGCATGAAAGTAGAATAAACGCGGTCGAAATGCGAGCGCTGCGCAAAATTTGTGGCGTAAGGCTTGTAGACCGTATTCGCAATGATGATGTTAAACAAAGTTGGTCTGAAAGAGTGCGTCGGTGTTAAAATAAGAAGAGGCATGCTGCGATGGTTCGGACATGTAGAAAGAATGCAAGATGAAAGAGTGACGAAGCAGATATACAATGCAAAAGTGGAAGGATGTAGGAGCCGGGGAAGGCCAAGACTTACCTACCATGACCAAATTGGTCGTGTTCTATCAGAAAGTGATGTCAGGAGCCCTAGAAACCGGCGAGCGTGCATGAGAAGAGCAATGAATGTTAAAGAAGCGAGTGAGATATGTAAGGATCGAGTCACGTGGCGGTCAGTTCTCTCTGACTACCCCGCAAGGGATTTGGCGTGAAGTTATAGATAGAGAGACGTCTGAATCTCTTAACATATAAAATCTTTTGCACTTGACTCATTTCAATGTCTAACACAGTTCGAATTACCTGGCAAGTAATTTAATTTGTCAGTCTCAAATAATTGACGATACCGTATCAATATTTGGTTCGGTAACCGCAGTCACTGGTCGATCAGCACGTACAACTTTATGGAGTCTATGCTCACTGAACAATGCATACACAGAATTACGACCTTTGTAACTAAATGCTAATTGAAGTCTCGGGCAACTCTTTGTCACAAACCAAAGCAGCGGTAAAAATCATAGCCCGGAAATTTTAAGTAAAATTTATTGCCATTCACAAGTTTCTACTACCACACGTGAGATTATCACGCAAGTTAAAACGTACCATGTTCCTGGAGATTTCCATCAAAAATTTAATAGTTAACTTTCTATTTCTATAGTATATTTTATTTTTGTTAAGCCTACGTACACAAATTAAATAGGGGAGGCAAACTGCAAAGACAGTACTTCCCTAGTCGGTTTACTTCTAACATCCTTGTCGTTATGCCCTTCTTTAATTCAAAAGCCTGGTGAGGCATTCTGATTGCACTACATGCAACTTACACTATATACACATCAATGAAGCTATTAGCATAACGAAGGAGGCAAAATAGCATATCATACCGTGCATGACAAGGACAGAACGAACATAGTGAAGAACAGTAACGCTGACCAGAACTGACTACCGGGAATCCGGGCTACGTAGTCTGACCATAGTACCATTGTCGAAGACGAACCTGAAATTGAAGCAAAATATTTAATGCGAACTTTTTAAAGTTGTGGTCTTGTCGCAATTTAGTACATTACACTTACACAGCATATTACTTATACGCTGTGTGGAAATCGAACCCACGAGCGTTAGTGTAAAAGTAGCGTTACTAACCACTACACCACGGAGCTCGTCAACGTCGTGAATATACGAACTAAACTAAAACTGACCTCTCAAGACATTAGTATTGTTGTCATAATCCGTTTCCAATGCTCCGTGTACAGCACCCATTATTAACGCACTCGCTATACAGCAGGTTTTGGACAATGCGAAACTCAATATTGATGTGGTGGCCAGCTTGTGCTGCTTTTTGGGACAATATGCTCCGAGCATTACTAACGAGCCGTGACACACTGTCATCTCTAACAAGGAGTACTCAATAGCTTCGCGCCATATCTGAAAAAAAGACCTCGCATTCACAGTAAAGCACTGCTCAGTACCTAACATTTGTTCACTTTGGAGTTTGTCGAAATAAACTCAAAATCTCATTGGTTTCTAGTATACATTGGAAGGTTCCCATGAAAATCAATAGTACAAACCTTGTTTTACTTCGTTGTACTGTTTTCTTGTCTTATGCAACGTCGGGAGGCATACAAGGATACAGCCCACCTGATGTAAAGCGGTTACCGTAGCCTATGAATACTTGCAATACATTAAGTTTTACTCGCGCGATGCCACCGCTGCTGCTAACACAGCAAGTCCTCAGGAGCTTACTGGTTAACCCTCCGCGGTTGTCTGTGAGGTGCTTTCATGCACTTTACCTGTCTTGAATTGATATTTTGAACATGTGTATTTATTTGTAGCGTGTGCTTACTTTACAAAATGAATTACTTTACTTTCAAAAGTGTATAATTTAAGAGATAATGCTCTACTAGAAGCAACCAATAACTGTTCCTCAACTGCGCACGCTTTTAGTTAGTGGTATTGCCAATAAGAACATTGTTTTCACACAAATAAGCTTTTAAATTGGTTCACTCTCACTGGCAATCACTGGGAACTTGAGTTCCCAGGGCGATTGAGTTTTTTTTTGGTAAATAAACAAAAACGTTTTAGTGGCTGTTTGATAAAATCTTCTACTTGCACACGATAAAGGACTATGATTGTTTGTACTTAACACAGAGAAAAACGAGAGGTATGGATATAGATATAGGATTTTAAGAGAGGTAAAGCGCAGAAAAGTAGCCCGTTTGAAGAAGCGCCTTCTCCCCACAGAAAATGGTAGCGAAATTACAACTACCTGGAGTGTTGTCGTGTTCCTGCGCGTGACCAGTAAGCTTCAAAGGAGTTGCTGTGTTAGCAGCAGAGATGGCATCACGCGAGTGATACTTGATGTATTGCAAGCTTTCGTAACCCCTTTCATCAGGTGGGATGTATGCTTGTAGGCCTTCCGACGTTGTATAAAAACCCCCACTTAAACATATCTGAACACATTTTAACCAACATCTATTGGTTTTTGAATGGTATATTCATCATATTACTCTCATTAAATAATGCCAAATTAAAATTGTTAATAGATTCAGGCATTATTTTACGAAAGTCAAATTTACATGCAATATGATCTAACCTGCTTTGTGTGCTTCCGCCATCAATAAAAGCAGGTTAGATCACATGGCATGTAAATTTAAAATTGACGAATATTTTAGACCAACACTAAAAAGGCGCGGGGCCTGAAGGGTTTGTCTGTGCATATCACACAGACAAATTAAGATATTTTCAGTAAATTTTCGCACCTGAACATTCAACAGCAGGGCCCAGTCGCAATTCTGGAACATTTTACCGGCGCCATTGAGGCGTATAGCACCCAGCGCGAAACACACCAACATGAAGTAAGTCAACACATCTTTGAAAAGCACTAGCTGTAACAAAACCGCACTATTGTTTTACGCCTACCTGTGTGTACCTAAGAGCAGATCACGCTTTAACACTTACTTAAGTTTGACGAGCTCGGTGGCGCAGTGGTGAAACTCACTGTTACGTTACTTTGACACCAGCTCTCTTAACCAGGGTGTTTTTAAGAGAGGTAGGGCGCATCAAAGCACCCCGTCTGGGGAAATAGCTCCACCTCACAGAAAAACTTCAGCCAAATAACAACTCTTTAGAGGGTCCTTAGAGGGGAGAGTGTTTCTGCGTATGAGTGAGGACACCAGTGACCTCCTAAGAAGTAGCTGTGTTAGCAGCAGAGGTGGCATCGCGCGGGTGATACTTAATGCATTGCAAGCATTTATAGGCTACGGTAACCGCGTTACATAAGTGGGCCGTATGCTTGTATGTTTTCCGACGTTGTGTAAAAAAAAGGTCGTTTGTAACTTTTATTATGTAAAAGTAAATTAAGTAAAAATGTACCGCATTAAAACAGAACAAAGATTAAAGTGTTAAGTTTGACGTGCACTTAGCTGTACTTTAGAGAAAACATATAATACCTGCGGCTGCCTTGTTTTATATGTTCTAATGATTGTACAATAGATTGTGTTCCATGGAGTTGCTCGATGTGTTGCCCACCTTAACTTTCGCAATTGGCAGCATTTTACAACGGTTCGCGCTTTCGGAACCCTGAAGTGTTTTCTTAAGAAAACAATTAAGTTTTGAAATGAACTCTTCACATTTCATGAAGAATTTCACGTTCTAGTCCCTTAAGCAGTGGAATAAACCTCAGCAGGGAGTTCATTCCACAGGGAAGTGTTTGCGAAAGCCGCTCTTGAACCATGCAGTATCTACGTAACCAATTTGGTCCAATGTACGAGTATAAATTCTCAGCCGATGGCGAACTGTATGATTATATGTGGTTGTAGGATGTATCAAAACAAACAGCTCCTCCTTACATCTCGTATTTTTACTTATGATAGTTTATTTTCGTGTCTTATGGTTGGCTGGAAGATTGCTTTAGCGATAAGACCGCTTATTGTACGTTTGTTTTCTTTTTACGCGTGTTCTATATGTGTTTGTTATTGGTGTAATAAAGAGTATTCTATTCTATAATTCTCCTCTTAATACAACCCATTGTACAATCGATAAAAACACAAAAAGATTCAACATCTCTCAAGCAATGCTTATAGATCGTTGACAATTCTTGAAAACCACAGCTCGTGTCTGAACTCTTTGCAAGTATTTGTAACGAACTCAAATACTACTTGCTTCGTTAAGCCTATATGTTTCCCAAACGCCAGTGAACGTTACTAGAGACCTGGTCACTAAAAATTCCAAACTCTTAGCGATGGTATGAGACGTGTTCTTACACAATAATGTTACAGCAAACAGGGTTTTCTTAGCAGAGATCGCGAAGTCTGTAGAGCAGAACGTATCTTGTTGGGGTTAAATTGAACCAAATTTTATCGACCCCAATCGAATACTAAAGTCAGAGTATTCTTAATTTCAGACACAAGTAGTTCGCGGCTTTCCTCCATGGTAGGAACGGGCTTTATGCATCTGATGGATAACGTAATATGGCAACTTCGATGGCAGACTGTTATGTGCTATTCCCGGTCGATGTTTTTTGCCATATCAATAGACAAAAATCAACGGCGCCAAGAAACGCTAGAAGTTCGTCAGTCATACGTACATACCTTGGAATAGCTGTAAATTCTTTTCACAGCTATGAAATAAATAAGAAGCCAACTTATGACGTAGTAAAATGCTAGCTCCCATGTGATGTTGCCCAAACCACCTTCCAAACCACTCCGCTTCAATTTCAGTATGAAATTACTGAAAACAATAAATAATTGCCTATAAATTAGAGCTCGATGGCGTCGTTACGTGTATCATTCTAACCAAACACGCAGTTTAAGCATCGTCGACCGCAAACTCAGTTGCTGATGGGTTTATCTATCTGGAGAAAAGCTTACATACTCTCGGAGGGCACGTTAAGCCGTTGGTCCCGGTTGTTGCCGATAGATGACAGTCGTCAAGTCAGTGGCCTTCGGGCGGCTTAAAAACATTGACCTCCGCCAACCGCAGTTTAAATACGGATTGGCGGAGGTAAGTATTAAGCCGCAGTGTTTTTAAGCAGCGTGGTGGATGAGTTAGGCTTGGGGTAGTAGTGTAGTAACCTACATACTTAATTTTACTTATTACATACCTGCAGTATACATATATATGTATTAGATTTCTAATAAGATACGAGTAGTAGTTAAGATAATATACTATTATATTCCCACTATTATAACTAGGTATTACACATTTCTTAACTACTTTCTTATTTTACTCAACACAGTAATTCACTTTGAATTGAACTACGGCATGTAAAGATAACGATAAAAAATATTTATTTGTTGCCGTTGGGCCCTCGCGGGTACTTAGACGCGTCTTACATTTTTAAAATATAATATTATTATCTTTTTTTTTTTACGGGACAGGCCCACCACTGTGTCTCCTGTGTAGCCAGAATTAACAGCGGCGACCACCGAAAAGGCAATGAACAGTGAAGTCCATTGCTGTCCCGGGAGTTAAACTACAGCTGCCTTGAAACTCACAACGAATTTAATCAGAAGAAATTTGTAGAAGTAGGAAGTTTTGGAATTGGCAAAGTGAGAGACAGCAATATGACAAATAAGGCGTTTAAAACCTCAGAGAGATGGCTAGTCAAGTGAAGCTCAACTGCCGTGCACCACGGATTATCAAATATCTAACACTATTGGGACCTAAACTGTGAGTTGTTATCTAACACATCGATTCCAATAATATAGATTGCAGAACCGCCTAAACGCCTGGTAATTCTCCCTTGTTGCCACCAAATCAGAATAGTATACTACTCCGCATGTGACACGCAAGGAATTTAACATATCGTCCCGCTCCCGATGCCAGAGATCGCACTCCCAGAGAACATGATGTACTGTTTGCTCGAATACATGATTTCTTTACTTGATCTGGCTCGCACTGATTGAAGGAACAGATACAAGTGGCGTCCTTTAGTAGAAGTTTCCCATCTTTCTTGCCATTCCGACAGTAAAGTTTCAAATACCTCGTCAATCGATTTGAACAATCTAAGTATTTTGTCAATATCGCGGCGTTTTAGAAAGTCAGGGTGTATGTTTATGTTTTGTATGGTTAGGTGTAGTACATTGAAGCCCGGCGTTGAATTTCTAAGTCAACTGGTAATACGCCTGCCAGCACTGGTAGTGCCTCGGTGCTCACAGTTCTATACGATTTACATAAGAATATTGAAGCGAGACGCTGACTTTGCAGCAACTTACGACGCGCAGCACCTATGGTAGCCCGATCAGCCCATGCAGGTGAACCGTACGTAATACATCCTAAATATGTGACTGTGTAAATAATTTTTAACGTTTTAAAAGTTAAGCCCCACGTAGAGGTGGAAATTCGAGTTAACGCATAAAAGTTCTTTTTGGCTTTTTCTCCAACCTGCTTTGTAACCTAACTTTGTAAACCTTTCTCTAACAGTAATCCCAAGTAACAAACCAAGTTTTTATTTGCAACTGATACTCCATTGAAGCGGAATCGCGGCGAAACATGCAAATTTCCCTTAAGCAAGAGCTGATATGTTTTGTGAGGTGCGAAATCGAGACGGTTACGATAACCTCAGTCTGAAATGAGGCCAAGGCAAGTAATGGCCAGTTTTTCTATACTTGATCTGGAATTAGCTTTTATTAATAAGAGGCCGTCATCGGCGTAGCCAGTTAACGAGCACCCTTCCGGTAAGGGTAGACTAAGAAAATCATCAAAGCCGATATTCCAAAGATAGGTACGGCCCTAACACCGAACCCTGAGGACAGCCCCGCGTAAGCACCTTCGAAGCAGCATAATGGCCAAATGTTAATTTAGTTGTACCATTAAAAAAGTACGATCGAATAATGGAGTATATTTTGCTATGGCAACCTCTCGCCTTTAGTTTCAGCAACAACATTGGCGACCAAGCATTATCGAAGGCACCTGAAATGTTTAAGAAAATACCTACAACGCATTTACTAACCGAGAATACCACAATTTTATTATATCTTATTCAATTCCCCTGTTTTTCTTTTTTTTTATCTGCTAGCATTTCGGAAATTACCATTGGCCAAGAAGAAATGCCGAAAGAAACTTGCCAATATACCTAGGTCTCTTTAAAAAATATTAATTAGATATTACAAGAAATTCATATCAGCGTATTAGTACAATAATGACATGCATTATGTTTTCATAAATATATTGAGAAGTAACAGTAAGCATATTTATTTCGTTGAACTTTATTTCTAATATAAATATAAATAGAGCGAATGGTTCTTTTATGTAAGATAAAAATTGTCTCAATGTCAGCCGCCGTACCCCACAACAGTATACTGTACCATACGTCATAATGCTGTGAAAATAACTGAAATAGACTAAGCGCGCAGTAGCCACATCTGTCAATTGTCTGATTCTCCTAACTGAATATGCAGCGGAGCTGAGCTTACCGGCAAGTTTATTTATGTTGGGGTCCCGTTGTAATTTGTAGTCTACTGTAATTCCAAGAAACACAGTATTATTAGCGAAATATAATTTATTATTCCTAGGAGAACTTCTGTATTGGCAGAAATCACATTCGGAAGACTAAATTTGATGCATTTGGTTTTAGCAGAGTTTAGCAAAACATTATTTACTACATGTAAACCAGTTTAAAATAGCAGACACAACACCATTTACTTTGTCAATGCTTTCACACCGCCACATTAAAAGTTAGAGAGGTATCATCAGCAAATAGTACTATATCCACCATTAGAGCACGCTGCATGTATGATCATTTGCGTATACTAAAAATAAAAAGGGACCCAAAATAGAATCCTGGAACACCCGATATTAACATTATTGCTTTTAGATTTAACCCCATTTATGTCCACTGTCTGCACTCTCTTATTTACGAGTAAATAAGACGCATTCAAGTTCTGGGTTTTCCCACTAACTCCATAATAGTTCAGCTTGGGTAACATGTCTGAAGATAGACACCATCAAAAGATCACAGCAAACCCCAATAGCATCCTGTGATCTCTCCCATGCGTTAAGGATGTGTTTAACCAATGTTATCCGTAGTAGATTTACCAGCAGTAAAACCGTATTACGCACCATGAAAAATTGCATAGGTCTTAAAACAGAGCTGCAATTGATCAATCATTATTCTTTCGAATATTTTACTCAAAACTGGCAGTATAGGTATGGATCTGTAATTCCCCAGCTCGCTCTCTTCCCCTGACTTAATAAAGGAACAAGTTTACTAAATTTAATCAAGTCTGGGAACACATCCATATCTACACATTGATAGGTACATTAAAAAATTGTGACAAGTGTAGAGCTATTGCCTCGATAATGAAATAAAATATTTTAATAGACATTCCTCAGTGTCATCTGAGTTTATAATGTTAAATTGTTTAAAAATTTTAATTATTTTAGTTGGGTTTATGCGTGTAAACTGAAAATGTTCATGCATATGAAAACTAAATATTAGATTGCCGAAAACGGCCGAATACATACGGACACTTTATTGTAAGATCCTTACCATCCCAAATTATTTGCCAGAATACGGGTAATATTTGACCCATGTTCTGACAAATGATTTGGGTTGATACCTTACAACACAGTAGTGGGTCTGGGTCGTACAGAGCAATCAGTCAACTGCTGCCCCTTTTATTACAAGCATCATAGGCTGCGGTAACTGTTTCACATTGATTAGGTGCATGCTTGATTCCCACCCGAAGTAGGTAATGAAAGAATGTAATGAAAACGAACATGAGCATGCACTGTGGTTACACAGTACGACCCAGGGTTTAATGCGTCCCGATGAAAGCAATAAAAATATACACAGTAAAGACTTACAAGAAGAATGACTGAGGCGGTATCTCACTTCCTGATGATAAAGGTCGATGTCGCGCAGCGCAGGGAGGGTGAGCCTGGGCTGCGCAGTGCAGCCACGGTAGAAACGAATGAAATGAGTGCACGAACATCGCTAGGCACCAGGCGCTCACTGTCCCCAGTGCCAGGGCAGTAAACATACCGCAGAGCAACATTCCGAACCCTACACCTGAGGAGTATGTAATTTAATAACTAGTAAATAACAGCAAGCTGTGTAGGCAGAGCTGATATTTTTTAAATTTAAAAAATAATTAAATATTTTATTTTTAATTTTTTTAAAATATATGGAACCCTGTACGACATCTAGCGACGAGTGCTGTTACTTTTTCTGTTGATGAGAGTGCAGTGCAGACTCTGCATTGCAGAGTGGCCGGCCATACGTTTTCCCATATGTTTTTTTTTCTAATTGGAACGATTTTGGACCGCTCTTCCTCACCAACGAACATTTAAATTTCAAATTAAAGGATACAAAACTACAATATGTTAGCTATTAGTGTGTCGATTTTGGAGTTTCTCACTATTACCGTCTAAACGCTAGCTGGATGACATCAGTCTACCCCAAACGACAATTTTGAGGGTAATGTGGCTCCGCTGGCTATCGCAGCTCTGCCAACTATAGAAAATCGCACAATTATCCAATAGACAGAAAAACTTTGTTCTGTATACAATGTTCACAAGTTCGTGCGAAGCAACCCCGATCGGGAGAATCCAAATTTAGCGAGATAATTCACTGAACCGTTTTCACATAGGGAACTAGTTGCCCTGGAGATGGCGCTTATGCCCCAGCTAACATTCACTTAACATTTCCTGGTTCTCGTTCAAGAATCTCGAGATTCCTCGATTTTGTAGGTACGGTTTATCTCGAAGCACGTGTTAGTTTCATCAAATATGCCAGGCACGTTACCTGCTGAATACATATCTATGTTTAACTATTATGTATATCATCAGTGCTACCAAACACAGATGAATGTCAGAGATCACCTGTTAGGTACAGGTACGCTATTAAAGACATACCTACCCTGTGTTTAGGTACGCCGCGCGGCGCTTCGCTAGTGCGGGCAAACACGCATGTGTGTTACGGCAATGGCGTGCACACAATAGTCGTGTAAACATACTCATATTGTCATTATAATAAACTGTTTTACAATAAAAATAATTTATGTACCCCTATAACCATACTAAAATACCTTCCAACAAGTTCAGTCAGATAATACGAGAGAAGAGAGGGGGTGGCATTATCTGTTTTGCACGCGGGTGCTTTTTTGAAAGCGGCTAACGGCAAACCTATATATGCCCGTATGCATTTATTTATCTCGAGCTCATTTCATCTGAGGACTGTTCCTTCAGACTAAAATACGTTCAGGTAGCCGAGATGAAGAATGTAAACAAACATTCACGGGAGCACAACATATTTTTATTGAGTATAGTAGTGTTCTTGACACTTGGCTATCACTACTCTATTATTTAGTGTAACTTATAAAGTACTTACTTTAACAAAAATTAAAAAATAAAATCTGAATAATATAAAAATTGCCTCCCTATTAAAAATACCTATATGGACAATACTTCAAAGTATGCATATTTCTTATTATAAATTGATAAACTATAATATTAGACTACCTACAGATATGAGCAGATTACAATCAAAATAAAGACCTGTTTTATCCAGCTATAGTCATAAAATAAAAAATAAATTAAAATAGTGCGTGGATTTCTTCCGCGCGGAAGAAGTGAAACTTCACACTGTTTACTTCGCTATAATATTGGACGCTACTCGTGTGCGACGACGAGTGCCACGCATTCACTCTCGCTCTGTCTTCTTTTTAAACGTTTAACGCAACCTTGTTGGACGTCGCATTAGAAGCATAACTTAAAAAAAAATTGCCATTGGGCCCTTACACGCGTATTCCTAGGCACATATTACAATACATACACGTAGACACGTATTACATTCTTTACATTAGATCATACTGTATCTTAATAATTTTCCTTATTTTTTTTTAGTTTTAATCTTTCTTTTTTAATCTCATATTTCAAAAAATACTATTGGTGCAGAAGAAATGCCAAAAGAAACTTGCTCTTTTTTTTCATCCTCAATATATACTTATTACAATAAATATATCACCATACATCATTCATTGCTAAATAGATACGTAATAATGTCAAGTACATATCTTATTTAACAGAAATAGATCATTGGACTTGTTGCTCTATTATTATTACTTTCCGTTAAAATTTAATTAATTGTCGACTCAACCACGTCAATATTACTTGACCTGCGATGTGACGAGTTCATATAGAGACATGATTCCCGTACCAAAATTTAAAGACAATAACACTTTGCGTCAGTTGTGTCGCCATTTCCTGCCTGCGGGAGAAAAACAAGAAAGGTATACCTATCAATTGATTTGTAATGAAACTCAGTAAAGGTCAAAGTTTTTACCATTTATATTTCGTCTCGTTGAACGCCCTATACTTTGTTTCTCTTAGCCATTTATATTAAATAATTTCCTGTGCAGCGATTATAGGTATGCTGTTTTTTTATGGTACGAGTAACATCTTATCGTAATTTGAGGATAATGAGTCGGACGCTAGCTCACCTCTTGCCATTGGTGCTAAATTCCAGCAGTTCAGGACACCTTTTTTAGTGACCACACCGAGAGTCAGCTCCAAATAGAATATAGGATACCCCACCAATATGCTGAACACGTTGTATAAGAAGATGTATGGGACCAGCTTCTGCAAATCGTAGACATACGGATGCCACCAAAGTTGTAGTATGCTGACGGACGAAGAAATGACCAGTTGTTGATAGGATATGTTGTTCGTCCATCTATCGATGATCTGTGAAAGTCATAGGTACTTAATTAACAATCCATCACTAATAGAGTACAATAAATATGTACATTCATTATACAATAAATACCTGTACCTTGTATACATTCTAAAATATAAAACTACATTAAAACATTACATTAAAACATAAACTACATTATGACATTAAGTATGTATAAATATACTTATATTTGTATATTTTATTTATGTATTTTATATATTATGTGTTTTTATTTGTTTATTTATTATTATATATGTATTGTTATTTAGTATTTGTACACAAATGTATACCTATGTATATATTTACACATATATAAGTAATAATATTAATAAGAATAAATTTTCCTTCCTTGTTAACCCTACCTTCTCTGTACGCCGATTCGTTACCTTAAGGTTGCCTTGAAAAGATTGCTTTTAGCAATAAGGCCGCCTTGTTGCATAATAGGTATTCATATTTTACTATTTTTTAAGAAATTTCCTGTAAAATTATTATGTAAATAAAGCTTATTCTATCTTCTATCTATCTATCTAAAAAGTAAAAAACATCTGAGGGCCGTCGGTTATGTTCGTCTTTCTTACCAACTGATGTTAAGCGGTTACCGCAGTCACGAAGACTAATAAAAGGACAATCGCGTAGCCGAATTGTCCACGGGGCGCGACAGTTTGACAGACAAAACAGCTCTTACGCGAATGTGATTCATGAAAGAGGTACATTCGCGGTAATTATGAGTGAATCGAGCGATATCTAAAGAGTAATATGAGAGTGTTTATAAGTTAATCCGACTATGTAGGATTTTTTTTCTCAGGTTATTTATCTGCTATCACAGAGGTTAAGTGAAAAAAGAAGCTTTCGCTCGAAAATAAGGAAAATAGGTAATCGTGAGAAGTAGATAGAGGTAAGTAATTTACCAATGGGTCTTCAGTTGACACAGAGTCAGTGGTCTCTGTCAGCGTCTTGGTCCGAGTACTCTGCAAAGATAATCAATATAACTGGGCACAATAAATACTATATTGTTTTAACACTATATATCCTAGTTTACTAACCGCACTTTCACTCATAATTGAAACGGTTTATCCAAAATATAAAATAAAAAACAATTATTCAAGACTGTTTATTAGATTTTGAGTTGAAATGTACCTATGTCGAATTGATGCTTTCAAAACTCTTAGGTTTTAAATTAACAATGGCTAATACGTTTAAATAGGTCACAGCCAATTAAAAAATCTATGGGTTTAAAAGTTTATTGTGGTATGTGACTATGTGCTGCGATCGGGGGCTCCCGCAGAAGTAGTTGATGTTAATGAATGTTTGCTTGTATAACATAATTGTCATGTTATGGCGGGTGCAGCGTTAGCGTTCAGTTACGTGTTTTACATTTTTCGTTACTTTTGAACCTTTCGCGAAAATGTGAGCAATATTTGATTTTGAAGCAATATTCGTATTTAAGAATATTTAGGTAAGTAGGTACATTGAAAAATTTTGTCGTTGATAAAAAAGGATGGAACTAAATTTTCTTGATAACGAAGAAAGTCACATTAGATACTGAAGTACCTCAGGAAAGGTGAAAGGAATGGGTCTGTATACCATGATAATGACAAAATAAACTACTAGGTACTTACGAATTCAAACTTATCTTTGTTCGAGCTTTAACTACTTCGTTGTTCCAGAAAATTGTAATTACTTTTGTTTGTTTCCAATAAATAGGTATGTAAATGTTGTAATGAAAAAATGGGGCTTATTGTATTTTGAACATGTTTTACTATGACATCAATGTGAATGCTTGAATTACGGAAATATAGTTAATATTTAAATGAAATCCATACATTTCTTCGTAGTCACTCGGCTTGTGAAAATTTTGCTTTGAGTCTATATCTCCTCTTTTAAAATATGAATTTTGAAAACAATGTTCATATGCACGGAGACTTAACAATCTCGCTTGACCAGTTTTTTCTTTAAATACAATTTTTGCAGCAAAAATATAACTTAAGCAAACGTAGGTAACGTAACTTTCGACTCGAGGGCCGTGGTAGCAACACTGGGCGGATTGAAAACTACCTACCCACGATATTGTGTGTCGTGAGCGAAAGTTCTTTGAGTGCGCTCATTTTCTGATATTTTTAGGGAGGGATGATTATTTGCTCAAAATCGTCCTCGAGAGCCGAGCAGGTGAATTGGCGACCGCAGTACGGAGTTTCTGAGCCAAAAATAAAAAACTTCTGAACTAATGATGCTGCAGCCTGTCATTCTTCCTGGCTAATGACTGGCACATATACCATAGTTGCCTCGTATACTCCCCTCGGTATAAAAACTGGGGGTGGCACATTGTGTTTACCACACGGCATTTTTTTTTAATACTACGTCTCATTGGGTGCAACCAATCATACGGTCCGCCTGATCGGAAACATCGATGTATATGGATACGCCTTTCCAATACAAAACACTCTTTAGAAACGTACCCAGAGGCCCACCTTGGTTTAGTTTGCCACGTTTCTATTCCAGAAACCGCGGTTAATGAGGCCCGGAATGCACCAATCAGGAGTGACACGTGTAATTTGTTGATTTGGAACAATGAAGGAACGGAGTCGGTTTCAAATGAATAAATAAATAATAAAAAATTAACAATACAAAAATTCTAAATCTATATTTGTTATTTTGTAGTGTATTATTTATATACAATATTAGCTGGTCTTGAAGTTATTATATAATCAATACATTAATGTATCGATTTCAATTACATATACAGAATTAAGTAATCTAAGTGACAATATGACCTTAGGTCCTGAGAGGCTTAAAATAATTTGTACTACTATGGATGCCTGTACTTATAGGTAATTATTTACATTACATATTTATCATCAATTTTGTAAGGTACATGGGCTGTTCGGTTAGAAATATTTGATCATATGTAGGTACTTTCATATGTCTTGAATTATACTAACCATCTCGTAGAACAATGCAGTTGGCATTATTTTACGAGGAGATCCGTCGTCGCTCGTACCTATTACAAAACTCCTGACATTGCAGTTCTCAAGTTGTGTGTTCAATGCCAGTGGTCACCATATTGTAGCAACTGAGACAGGCCAATGCATACATACATGTAAAAGGGATAAAGCTCTCCACACACCCCTATTGTTGGAACATGTACATATTATGTATTAATTCGTTTAAAAAGTTTTGTTCGAAGAGACCATAGCTTGTGCGTGTAAGCTAATATGTGTGCACGATCATCAAGTCCTATCTTTCGGCAGAAATCTACAATGCATTCTAAAGTCTTTAAAAAGCACTAATTTATGAAATTTTTGTCTTTTAGTGATTTTTAAAGATTTTTTTTGTTTTGGCTATGTAATTCAGTCTCAAATTTATATACTTATCAATTATTGCTCGAATAATATGGACACGATGGTTATAGGTTAATAGCTGTTGTAACGAATGCGTAATTAATGAATCAAAAATATAATATATACACACATTCATAAACATATAAACGTACAATACAATATTTTAAATATACATAATTATTTTTAAATATCTAAAGTACGACTCCATTCATTTTTTGTTCCAAATTTTATGTTTTGGCGGGAGTTGTTGAGTACAGTGGGCCGATTCTACTAAAAACTGCAACTGCACTGCAGCGCGGCGTGTGTCAAATTGCGTACATTTTGACGTTTCGGTATTCTGTTAAACGATCTGACAGCAGCGACGTTGCAGTAAATGAATCGCTATTCTGTTAAAAAACCTGCACTGCAACTGTACGTTTCCTGCAATATAATCGTATTCTGATAAATTGTTTTGACATTTGTATACCGGTGACAGATGTTTTGAAGGAGTTTACTTGCAGTTTTGTTAACGTTACTCTTGAGCAACTTTTACGAAGTGAAATTAATATTGTGAGGCGGTGAATTATATTTGCTTTGTTTTGGGAGATGTTTGTGGATAAATATAATTAAGTAAAAGCTTCTTTTCGGTTAGAAATACCTCCACTCCGGCAACCAAGGTCAATAGTGAAACTATAGGAGTCAACATTAAATAAAAATTCAGTTTTATTAGATTGAAATATGGCAACATTTCAGGTTTTAAGTAGTTTACTTGCAGCATATGCACAGTTGCAGCGTAGTTGCAGTGCCGTTGCAGTGCAGCATACGCGCAGTTATGGTACATGAGTATTTAAATAAAAAGTAGGACATTTATATTTTTCATGACAGATATCTTCATTTGACTTAATGCTATTTATTGCATTGATAATTTGTTAATGTAAAGCAAAATAAAACACAAGTATTGTTAATATAACAAATTCATTTTATTATAGACATTATATCTAGCTATACACATCGGGTTGTGGCAGCTAAATAAGTAAACTAACTTGCACCGAACATCTATATTTGGCTTACAAACATAAAATAAAACACAATTAAGCTTAATAGGATAGCACTAAGTGTAAAATTATTACAACGTGGTCGACTTTAGTAGCGCATTTGTTTCTCATCATGCGTCTCATAGTCCGAATATTTTTTTTATATAACATCGGGAGGTATACAAGTAGGTACACGGCTCACATGAAATAAAGTGGTTATCGTGGCCCCAACGCTTGTAATCGCTTGTGCAATACCACCCCTGCTGCACACAGAGCAACTCTTCAGGAGCTTACTGGTGACCTCACTCACTCGCAGGAACACAAAAACCTTCCCGAGGAGTTATTTGGAGAAGATTTTGTGTGAGAAATGGATGGATGGACGTAATGGGATACAAATCTATATTCTATTAGAAAAATATACGTTTCTATATCTTCATTAATGATTTATGTATATACATACATATCATCACGCCTCTCTCTAATTGGAGTAGGCAGAGACTATGGAACGCCAGGTGCACTAATCCAAACTTATCCCTCTCGCTTCTTCCACACTCATCGACCTCTTCATGCATGCTCTTCGGTTTTGGGTGCTTTTGATTTGGCCCAAGAATACCTATCCTGTTTTATGCACTAAGTAGCGTAGCGAGTCACGAAAGTTATGCTTTATAAAGTTTTATGAAGGCAGGTTGATTTTTGTGTCCCGTCATATTATTTTAAACATATACAATATTGCAAAAAAAAATTATATGCCATTTGTTTGCAAATAAAATAAACACCTGTTATTTTTCAAGGTTTGAACAAAAGACCTTTATACGATGCCAAGTGTTAAACAAGCATAAAGCTTGTGTCAATCTGATAGCGTAACCTATTATAGCTTACAAGGAGTTTCGCTCGCACGTACATATCCCGCTGATAATGCAGCAACTCCTCGGGAGCTTAACACGAAATAAGACAAAAATATACTTAACGTAAATAACGAAAAACATAAGGTTAACTTAATCTATAAATAGAAAATTGATAAGTAGCTACATAGAAAAGGGTCAATAAGGTAAGGGGATAAAAAAACCGTTATACAAAATGAGAGATTTGTATAGTTTTGTTATGATTAGTTAGAATATTAAATATTTTACAAGATATATAGGTATGCACGCATCTTTATTATAATTCTAAGTCTGTACCTGTAGTCTTACTAATTATTATATGTCTCTACCTTAAAGGGAACTGTCAAACGGAAGGTCAAGGTGAAACCTATCTTTCTTCAGACAATATAATTCAAATGTTTGCTTCGGAAATAAAAAAGCCATCATACCTAAACTTAATTTTTTCACAAGGAAATAGGATGGACCGGATTAAACCTATGTTTAAATTAAGTATATATCATTTTTTTATTAACTTGGACGTGTCCATATTGTGCTAGCTCTGTAGCTTTAGGTACAACTGCAAACGTATCACTACCGATGACTAAATCAAATACAGTATTATAGATAACAAGCAATCGTATTTGAATCTTACGGATTTCAATTACCTCCTGTACAATCACAACAAAAAATATTTTAGAATATATATTTTAGCGTTAGAATAATCGAATAAAAATTGTTGAATTGACGAAGTAGATAAACAACGCAAAAGTAGAGGGATGTAGGAGCCGAGGAAGGCCAAGACTTTTACCTACCATGACCAAATTGATCGTGTTCTATCAGAAGGTGATGTCAGGAGTCTTAGAAACCTGCGATCGTGCGTGAGAACAGCAATGAATGTTAAAGAAGCGAGTGAGGTGCGTAAGGATCGCGTCACATGGCGCTCGGTCCTCTCTGCCTACGTTTGGCGTGATGTTATTGATAGAATAAAAATTGTATACCACGTTTACTCGTTAATAATTTATACAACATAGGCAATAGTAATTTAAGGCTAAGTATAAAAGGTCTCCTTTTGGGTGGGGTTTAGACCTGCGGTAAACCAATACCTTATTTAAAACATAATATAATATCGTGAATTTTTGTGTTGAAAATGCAATCGAATTTGTCAATAATGAAAGTATTTTAGGGCCACTTACGTACTTGAGCCCAATAAAGCCAATTAGTCAATATTATATAGAGACGCTGTGTAAACATGTGTCTTGATTTTTTCTCTGTGAGATCGAAACAGGCCTCATGTTGTTCGGTACTGACTGTCGTCATAGTAGCTGATAATATCGTTAATCGCGTTTGATACACTGGAAGCCTTATATTATGTTTCGTGATCCGATATATAATTGGACACTTATTTATGTAAACTTCACTTCAAGAAAGATTAATATGGACATGCTTTTTTTGAATATAATTTTTGACATAAATAATAATAATTATTATTGTGGTGGAAAAATAATACTTTAAATTACTTTTTGGTGTTGAACATTTTTTTACTGTTATATAGCGATATAAAGTATTGAATAACAATATAAAAAAAAATACATGCATATTCCCTATTATCGTAATACTATTTATACTGCCGGATTATAGGTGTGCGGATTACAGGATTAATATATATTATTCAGTGCAAAAATCGATGTTTAGGTAAATACGACCCGACTATCCCATCAGTACGTAAAACTAACGATATCTATGTTGGTTGGTAGTTCGGAACAATCCGTGTTCGACTCAACGGTCAACTAGCTGGCATACACTTTAACGTTGTGGTGAAATAAAGGTTAATACAGGAGCACATTTTAATTCAATACGTGCATAAATAACTTGCAAGAGGTCTTGTACTTTCTGTTTTAGATAACTAACAACATAATTTATACTCGACGTAATATTAGATTACGTACATACAATAACAAATGGGTTTCTGGTCACAAATTATCAATTTTCTTTTTTAAATATCTAGTTTAAAGTGATCTGCCGACAATAATCTTGCCTTTATTTCCGGAAAGCATCATGTCTTAAAAAAACGTTATATAATGCTAAACTGATCTGAACTGAATACTGGTTGGCCATTCTGTATTTTATAATATTTTTCATTTATTTTCTTCATCATTTTCCACCTCACATGGATCATGCGCGGAAGATTACTGTTATATGAAATATCCATTTTAGTGACAACACATAGTTTAATGCACAAAATTTATACGGCACAGCATATACTTCATTTAATGCACACATTTATCCATACAAATCGTGTGAAGCAGTCACTTGACGGGTTTTGTTACGGCGACATGTGCTAAGTTAATGTCACGTCACTTTAAAGCGACTATGGCGTATAAAATAGCGTATTAAAGTTTCGCACACACCGTACTTTAAAATTATCTTCCAGGCACCAAAGGAATATTTCTTTTTACGATGTGAGGTCACACCTTATTGACTGATCTAGCATCCGAATTAGCATAAACCGTATGCTAGTCTTTCATCATGTGCGGGTTGTCATAATATGGATAAGTCACATTGACACAAATATTAGATATTAAAAACTCAATATTGTCACTTTGCCGCAAAGGATTATTTGGGTATTTGTTTAACTGAGCCAATGTAATTAGCCCCAGCGGAAGTGAGAGTGGCGGAGGCAGTGGAAGATATTCCTCTTTTACGGTAAAATCGACATTGATTAAATAATATAAGAAATTCATATTGTAAATATAAAAACAGTTGATCAATGTATATATCTCTATACGCGCCCAAAGCTAATTGAGTTCTATGGTTAGCTTATCAACGCAAAGAACCATTTTTAGGGGATTAGCTAAGAAAAGCATGCTTTACAAAAGCAGGCATATGTAGACACTTTTAGATTTATAAGTACGTAACAATTGATATCGCAAAATAAAATAATTTTGCTATGACGGGGCCAATGTACGTGTGTGCTACTTATGGAAATCGTCACTTTAGTACAGTGTTTTAAAGATAGATACATCATTATTAGATAGCAGTTGTTTTCTAAATTTGATATTATCAATGTACGCAACGTTCAATATAAACAGTATCAAAATTACACATCGCTTTTTTACTGTTGTACATAAGAAACTAACTAAAACCGATTTATGCCGCTTACCAGCATTCTATAAAATATGAACAATAAATTGTTGCCGCACATACAGTGTGTAAAAACCAAAAGTTCGTTTACGGGAGGTGTTACTTTATACATAGATTGACGTAATTATGTATTCTTTTATGTATTAAAAAAAAGAGAACAGTTAAGAGAACCTCTATTTGGAAAACAAGCTAGGGGCTCTAAATGGGAGATTTTGAAAAAAAAAATGTTTTAGCAAAGTTAGTCGGTATTAATATAATATTTTATCATAAAATTTGTTTGAATAAAAATTATTACAAAAATTATATTGAAAATATTTTATCAGTAGTAATTAACTATCTGCTTTGAAACAATTCTTCTTCAAGATCACCACAATACGAAGACAATCCGTAATAATAAAATGTCACACATATTTTTCTGGGCATCTCACACTAGACTTAAACATGTTTATTTCAGAATTATATTAATAAAAATGGGCAAATTATTGCTAAGACACTTGAATCTTTCAGAGTTTCAGATTTCCAGGTATCAGTTTAATAAAATCCACCGTATGTCGTTTTTGGATCGGATAGGATTTTTTACACACTGTATATTTGATATAAAAAAAATCCATTTAAATATATTCTCAACAACATTAAGACCCAAAATTCGCACTTCACACCGCCGCTGCTCTCACACCCAAAACACAATTAACGAGAAGCAAACGGCTTATAGTTTTTAGTTAGACTCAAATGCTGAAGAGGTCGCCAGCGGAGGGCAATGGCGCCAGACCTCCGGTCACATCCGGTAAACGAGACACATCTGGTAGATTTTCTATATGGGACTTCACCTCCGCTTTTACGACGTATATTTTTTGTAGCTTAATATTATATTCCTGGAAAGAAGAAATGGTATATGTTAATGTTTACATAATTTTAAAACAAAGATAACAGAAACGCAATGGATATTTCTGCACTAGCAACAGCACCAACCAATCTCAATAAAAAAAAAACAAACTCAATCGAATTTTGCCTTTTTCGTGCCTATCGCACCTTTTTAGAAGACGATGGTGAGAACTTAACAATTCTCAAAGAAATTATCTAGCTCTAGGAAGTTCTATTTATTTTTTATTGAAAAAGGAAATAGGATTCTGTCTAGGACGAGTCGAAAATTAATATAATGAGATCAATTTAAATGGTTAAAAACCTTATTTAAACGATAAACTATACGAACGAAGTTGCTGGTGTTTCTCACTGTCATAGAAAGTTTTCTTAGTCAATTTTTCTCATTGTAAAATTTTAAATAAATTATGAACTTTTGTAATAAAGTATTTAATTTGTTTTGTGTGGTCGTGTCTACGCGGAATAGAGGTTAGTGAAGTTTCGTCACAGTACAATTTCATCACAGAATTATATTGTACACTAAACAGTACATCGCAAGGTACAGTCAATGTTAATATTAACATGATGAGAGTATTATTACCTCCTTTACGTTTCTGTTATCCTAGTACAGTATGGATTACTTTCTGCATCTCCTGAAAATGTATAAAACACATCTAAAATAATTACTACAGAATTATCTTCTATGGTGCTTCTGAGTAGATTAATACACTTTCTAACCTACAAATCCATATAACATTAATAACCCTATTTTAGACATACTGGATTCTCTGACAATATTTATTACTTTATAGTAAGTACCAATCACGAGATATATCTGTTGTACATCAAATATGTACAGAATATATTGCGTTTAATAATACTATACGTAGTATTTTTTTTGTATAAACAACTATTTATATATACAGCATGAATTAACCAATGGCTTTAACGAATTTTCCTCATCATTCCTCATTTGACATGTTCACTTGCTTATTTGATATCGACTGTACAAAGCAGAAGAAATGAAGAATGAAATGAATTTAAGCTAAAAAGACCAACTCTTACTCAAAAATGTGACGTAATTGCACTGTGACTGTATGTGTGATTGCAAATGTACAGTGATGATAGCTCGGTGGATATGATATGATGACCGCAAACGATCAATCCCCTTTTGAAATCGAAATTGCCCCCTCGCAATAGTTTTTTTTTTTTTTAATCTTACACCCCTGCCGTGGGCAAGGCACTTTTTGCACAATATAAATAGTTTTGTTCACATTTTAAAAGTCACTGTACAATATAAATAAACACATTCATACATCACACTCGCTTTCATATTCCACAAATCATTCTTACATTCATCATCTTTCAGTTTAATTTCCAAAAATATTTTTTTGATTTGCCCGTTTTAGAACGCCGGTGAAATATCTTAATATGTTTCTAACTTCCCTCCCCATACTGCATCAGTCCAGCCACGGGCGTCAGCGAGCTTCACAGCTCCACCTAGCCACCGCGATCGCATCGGCTATACGGAGTATAGCCGAGGTATACAACATTAGTCCTAGGTGGAGCTGCTCTGCTTGTTCCGATCTATGACAGCCGTGGCTAGACCGACGCAGTATTTTAAAAATTTTGATCTACTTTGCCCCATCACTATTTCGGAGACCTTTGCTTCGGTGACCCGCATTTCCAACTCCTGCTCCAAATCGTACCTCTGTTTGGAGAATGCGGGGCACCGAAACAATATGTGCTGCACTGTCTGGTCCACGCCAGGCTCGCAAAAGCATGATGGGTCATCCGCGCACTTGAATCTGTGCAAGTACGCGGAGAACCCACCATGCCCCGAGAGGACCTGCGTAGTGATGCTCGACGGCACCATTTTACCCACGATGCCGTACGCCGCCGCCGCACTCGGGAAGAACATCTTCGTTGTCGAAGCTGTTGTTCCCGATTTGTATCTCCTGTCCCATTCGTCAATGGCCCCCTTGCGGATCATACCTTTGACGAATGAGACAGGGCAGCGGTCGTAATCTGGCCGCCTCCGCAACCCCAGTGCGGCGCTCCTGGCGAGTTCATCGGCACGTTCGTTCCCCTCCAACCCCGCGTGTGCCTTGATCCAGAACAACGAGACGCTCTTACCCTGGCTTTTGCACAGTTTAAGAGCGTCCCGTGTCTGCACCGCCAGGGGATGGGGGGACTCGACGTTCGCCACTGCCTGGAGCGCCGCCATGGAGTCGCTGAAGATGCCGATACTGGGTCCATCGCAGCTCAAAGCGTACTCAGCCGCCGTGCAGATAGCCAGGAGTTCCGCCTGGTAGACGGTACAGTAGGACGACAAAGCAAGCTTGACGGCCTTGGTTTCCGCGCCGCCGTTCCATATGGATACAGCGGCGCCAACCCGGCCCTCAATCTTGCTGCCGTCCGTGTAAATTCGCAGGGCAAAGTTGGAGTGTGCCCTGCATTGTTCCTCGTCCACCAGGCTGCCGAACTCCAAGCTATCTAGCTCCGCGGGATGCGGGGCCTCGATCTTCGAGGCCATCCGCTCGATCTCCCTGTCCCCGAGCAGCGGATGGGGTAGCCCCCTCTTGGCCTCGTACAAAGAGGCGACCTCGCGCACTCTGAGGTCAAGAGGCAGCACCCCGGCCAGCAGCAGTGCGGAGTTCAGGGAGACCGTGCGGTAGGCTCTGCAGATCTTCTGCGCGAAGCCCCGCTGTACGCTGTTGAGCTGTTTCTGGATGCCCAGCTTATTGACCGCTGGAGCCCATGCGGCGGCAGCGTACAATATCGTAGGTTCCACTACGGCTGAATATATGATCTTCACTACTTCAGGGTTGAGACCCCAACTGACGCGGGCCGTACGCGCAAGGCGCCCGTATATGGCCACTGCCCTTTTACAGACAGTAGCCACGTGCGCGTTGAACGTCAGACCCGCGTCAATCGTCAACCCCAGCAGTTTGATCTGCCGAGACATGCCAATGTCTATCCCGCCCATGGTAAGCCGCGGAGTGTCATACCTAAGTTTGCGCGTGACCAGCATAGCGCTGGTCTTATGCGGCGCAAACTTCAACCGGTTTTTGACACCCCACGCCCTCACATGCTCGAGAGCGGCATTGGCCTGTCTCTCTATATCCAGCGCAGTGTTGCCGTCGAACATCAGCACGACGTCATCGGCGAAGGCCTGACAGTGCACCCCCGCAAGGTCGAGTTGCTGCAGAAGAGGATCCAATAGGAGGTTCCACAAAATCGGTCCTCCTATGGACCCTTGGACGCACCCTTTGGTGGTGGACCGCAAGGTTTCCCCCCCGGCGTACCTAACTCTGACCGTCCTATCGCTGAGATAGCTGTCGATCACTCTCCTCAAGCCCAGAGGACAATTTTCCTCAGCCAGTCGTAGTTTTATTGCCGGCCACCAGGCGTTGTCGAAGGCTCCCTCTATCCAGCGAGACGAGAGTGAGCATTCTCCTCTCGTCAAGCTTGGCGCGGATGTGCTGCACCAGGTTATAGAGGGAGTCTTCGGTGCCCCTTTGTGGCATAAACCCGTACTGGCGAGTACTAATCCTCGGTAGAATGTGGTGCTTGAGGCGAGCGATCAGCATTTTCTCGTATACCTTGCCCAAGACAGGCAAAAGCCCAATCGGCCTGTACGATTTGGGCATGGTATACGAGTCTTTGCCTGGTTTCCGAAGGACAATTACGAGGGCCCCCTTCCACAGCCGAGGAAAGTAGCGGAGGGCTCGACATTTATTAAGAAGGGCCAGGAAGAACTCAGGGTTACTGTTGATGGCCCGAGCGCAAATGTCAGGCGTGAGGCCGTCGGCACCGGGAGCCTTCTTCGGGTTGAACGACGATACAGCCGCTGTGAGTTCCCTCATGGTAAACGGCGGGTCATGATCATCATCGACCCGCTCGTTTACCTCGCGGGCCTTCTTCCTCATTTCGCGGTGATCTGTATCGTCGTCCAACTCGCTGTCCGCAGGATAGAACGTATCCGCCTACAGCTCGAGGGACTCCCTGTGATCCAACGGCCTCCCGCCCTCCTGGAGGAGTACATCCTCCTTGCGCTCGGTTGCCCTCCCAATGACCCGATAGATACCTTCCCAGACGCCTTCTCTGTCTTGCCTCCCGCAAAATTTCCTCCAGCTGTCAGTCTGGGCATCCCGCACTGCGGCCTCGTATTTGCCCTTCTGTTCGAGGTACGAACTGACCACCATTTGTCTCCGGTCCGGCGCTGCGTTTCGGATTCTGCGTCGCTTGGTGTTGGTTTGCCTCTTCAGCTCCTCGAGTTCCTCCGACCACCACGGCAATCTAAATGAAACCCCGCCTTTGATTTTGGGCATCGCTGCCTGGCAGGCCTCGGCTATATCCGTCCACAATTACCTCCAGGTCCTCCCACACCTGGACCGCCTCAACGCTCTCCACGTTCAGGCGGTCCCTCCGCATGATTGCTGCCAGTTTCTCACGAAACTGACACCAATCCGCTTTCCTGGTGTTGAAGATCCTGGTGGTCCTCGCCACGGATACCCCTTTCGCCCGTGCCAAGTTGATTTCAAATAGAATGCCGTTGTGGTCAGAGGACGTTAGGGCCTCGGAGACGCGCCAGCCATCCACCAGGCTCAGCATATCCTCAGAGCAGGCCGTCACGTCGACGTGGCTGCTGTACCTCTTCCCGCCTCGAACGGTATCGAATGTCGGGACGTCCCCCGAATTAAGTATCTGGAGGCCCAGCTCCCCTAAGGCTCCAGCCATCATCTCCCCCCTGGAGTCCTCTTGGGAGCTGCCCCACCAGAAACTCTTCGCGTTGGCGTCCCCGCCTATGACCAACCTTCCAGGTCCGGTTTCCCGCTCAACCTGTCTAAGCTGCTCCAGGTATGGCTCCATGGGTTTGTCAGGTTCGAAGTAGTAGGAGACCAGTGTAATCTTCCAGGCACTAGTCCGGATCCCCACCACAACGATGTTGTTTGTGGTGAGTTGTGGGTACTGTACGACATCGAGGTCGTGATCGAAGACGGCTATTGCCGCCTTTACAGTACCCTCGCCGTTCCCCAGTGCCTGGAAGACTCTCACTCCACGATAGTCTCTTACGCTTCCAACCCGACCCACATAGGGCTCCTGCAGCAGTGCGACAGATATTTTGCGCTCACCTGCCGCCAACAGCAATTCGTGCGTTGCTAGCTGGCTTCTCTGTAGGTTGGCCTGAGCCATTCGATACTGGCGGGTGGTCCCCGTGGCAATCTCAGCAATAGGCGACAGAGGCCCGCGCCAACCCGTCCCACTTCTTTCTTACCGGGCATTCGCCGCCGAACGCATTGTGTTTCGCGTTCGGCAGCTTTGCCCGGGTGCAGTTTTTGCATGCTGGCGTCCCCCCCGCCCTGGCGTCCGCGCACTCCGCCTTGAGGTGCGGGCCACCGCAGTGGCTACACAGGTCGGCGGGCTCTTTGCAGAACCGCCGACCATGTCCGAACCCCAAGCAGCGTGTGCACTGGACGAGGGGCGTCTGGTCCTCCACCTCGCAATAGTTTGGCCCTTACTACTTCTCTACAATATCGGGTGGAAAAGCTAAATGTATTCAATATAATTGATAAAGAAATAGGCAAAGAACAAACCGTTTTGTGCAAACTGTTTTTTTTATTTATCTTTAATGTAGAAACATGCAAAAAAATATGCCTTTTCCTAAAATTTTCAACAACGGGGAGTCTACGAATATGTAACTGGTGCCATAGTAAATGAAATAGAGACGGTATCCTAAATTATTTAGCCATTAACCCGTCGAGACCCGACTGCCATATATATGGCACTCGCTTACGACACATATATGGAGTAACGGTACCACCGTATTTGGACAGGTCACAAATACGGGTGTTAAGTTTAACACGCCAGTCCATTGCTCTATGTATCGTAAACAAAGGGATGGATCGATTGCTAAACATGGATTTAGTTTAGGAATATAAATATATTGTACATTAAACAAAGCATTTGCACTATCAGTAACAAGTTTCACAATATCTTCCTTTAGCTATATATTTTTACATCTACAGGTTACTTGAATTTCGGTACAGATTATCGTTTCGCGGGATAATGAATCCCCGACCTAGTATAAAAAAACCGCAATAGGCCCACCTGTAGAGGATATGGAAACTGTGGTCAATTAGGTGGTAGTATGCTTGTATTCCATCCTAATGCAAAAATATTAAAAATAAACATATTTACCTCGAGCCTTGCTTCGGCTTGCTTCGCCAGATCGCGCTGCGCCTGTGCAAAGTCCCTTAACATGGCCGCTACCTTTCTCCTCTTATCCAATTCTTCGGATAACCTTAAATTGTATTCGGCTAGTAGATCCACCGCTGAGTTTACGACAGCACTCAAACTCTGCGCCGATTCCTTATCTATAAACCAAAATTAGTTATAAGTTGAACTGTCATCGAATGGGGCTGTAACCAACTTCCTATAGAATAAAACTATGAATTCGTGATACGCGTAATCTGTATATACAAACTAAGAAACTGACTGTCATATACAAAACATAGTCTAGAAAATTAATTACATATGGAGGTTATTTAGAGGGCGTAGACAATCGCTAAGAAGAGATTCCGAAGTTCCATGGGATACCTGGATTCGTGGGAAGTTAGAAGCATGTTCTAGTACTTTACAAAAATATTCTAAACGCGCTATATCAACCAATACATAAGTTCACAACACACAGCAAGTCTCCTTTATAAGTCGTCCCATATACTGTCACCAGTAATTCGTAAATGTAATTAGAGATACGAAGGCGATAGATCGAAGCCGATGATTTTTTTGTATTTGAAAGCTGGTTCAAAGGTGATTGTTTCATGCAAATTGCTTGTGGATGTGAAGAAGCAAGAAAATCGAAATTATTATACACTTTCAATTGACGTAAAATTTCTATAAAATATTTAGATGCAACTCTAAAAGGATTAAACATGAGAGAACGATGAAAGGAGAACAGACAGATACAAGACATACAATAACTGGATATAAATGCAACTTGCATTTGAATGGCGTTGTATGCTAGTGATATACAAAATATATTGTATAGTCGTCACCCGTACATCTTAATTTATTTTATTTAACATTTTTCTATGTTTCAGGAACGCTTATATAACTAGCTAGCTAGCTAGGTTCCCACTCATGTGACTATTAGTTATACAGTTATTGCGCGGTGGGCGAAATCAGTGGCGATATTTTGAGGCTGCCTAACATTGCATCCTATTTTTATTAGACAAATTACGTGCTAAGGTTACTAAGCGACTGATAAATATACGAAAAATGATTTTTTTATATACATGTTTACAATAAATATCGAGATTTAGGTAAATATACATGTTCATTGATACAAACGGTGGTTCAAACTCGATCGGAAATCGAATCAACAACGCTTAATATTAAAGCAGTCATCTATTTGATCACCGGGTTCGTCAAATTTATCTCGTAAATTAACATTCCTAATTATTAGTAAAGGACATATTACAAGGATAAGAAAAGTAAATCGATCAAGTAATAAGTGCAAATAACTGTGTTCAATTATTGTTAAGTAATTACCAAATGGTTAATAGATACTGGCGTTATTTTGCGAAAGTCTAATTTACATGCAATTTGATCAGGTTAGATCAAATTGCATGTAATTACCAAATGTATAGTTTCAAGTACTCAAAGAAATGTGTGGAAACTCTTTTAAGAACACAATTCTAGAACACGCCCCTTACAGTCCCTAAGAGCTTTGTGTCATGATTTTCTGCAACGATGTTTGCTATACTAGTCTTTAGTCCGACCATATATATGGAGTATTGTTGTGAACTGTGTGAGCCCCTTGACACGCTTATGCTTTTTGATCAAATTCACAGATGATTGCATGACGATCCATAGCTTACAAACGGTATCGAGACTTTCATTAGTGGAGAAAATAGTTCTATACCACCTGTTTCTACAATCGATATAATATTCATTCCCAAACATAAAACAAATAAATGCATATGAATTTGGAACATTAGAACCAAAATGTTCGCATGCTATGCCATTCCAAAAAGGATTTTTATGTTGTTCTATGAATTCCTTGCGGAGGAATACTCAACAGATAACAGCAAAGATGATGAAAATACACGGGAATTTACAATGCTGACAATGCAGCTGGTATTGCTGGTCTTCAGAAACGGTCACTTCTTCCGATGATCAGGTCGTATGCTTGTCTGTCAGCTTAGTGGCAAACTTTCAATATTCCATGTACTTATTATATATTTTTCATTTCATGTACATATTCTATCAGATGTCAGGAGCCCTAGAAACCAGCGAGCGTGCATGAAAAGAGCAATGAATGTTAAAGAAGCGAGTGAGGTATGTAAGGATCGAGTCACGTGGCGCTCGGTTCTCTCTGCCTACCCCCGTCAGGGATTTGGTGTGAAGTTATAGATAGATAAATAGATATTTTTCCTATATATTATACTACACATTCTCATGATACGCAAAATACTCGAAGATAACACTACAATAAGAAGTCACATTCAAGCTACAGCAATGTACTGTTCTCGATACGATCTACGTTGTTATGTGACTCTCTAAAACGTATATACTAACATAACAATTCATGGTATTAAATAAAACATTACGATACATTCATTATATATTATTTGAAAATTTAAATTAATTCCTTGCAAAAATTAATATTTAACTTTATGCTCTTTGTTAGTTCTAATCGGGCACAGTAATTTCTTTCTATTGCACTGGATATTAGATTCTATGCAAAACACGTCTGTAGCATTTGTTTTCATTAATAATATGTGCTATTAATGAAAACAAATGCTACAGACGAGAACAATGAGAAAATTCTACAATGAGAAAATGTTGTAAACCATATATAATTAAAAAAATAGGATAGTGATTAGTGGAGGGATTTGTTTTACGAATACCACTAAGGTACTAAGCCACATCTTATGGACGCTTGCAACATGAGAGGAATCATACGTGTACGTCCAACACTACATGACAATTTGAGAGTTTTTGTTGAAAAGCCCACAGAAAGCGCACGACGCTTGACTATTTCGATTGTAATGTGTGAAGACAAATTCTATCTTGACGGCAAGTGGTGCAATTGAAGAAGGAAGTGGCATCATGCCAAACATTTTCTTGTAATTATATTATAATCTGTAACATACAAAGGGAGATAAACTCCCCCCTTAGGTACATACTCCTTAAGGTGAATACCGCCTGTACAATTAACAATACTCACGGCTCATTTCTGAACAGTTACAAAGTCCAAGCTGGTATACAGCAAATCATGCAATCATGCGAACCCATGCGGTTCATGTGAAATTTTAGAAAAGTATAATATATATATATATATATATATATATATATATAATAGCGTTTAAGCCTGAGCTAGAGTAGATACTGTTTAGTTCTACTGAGGACACTTTTTTTAACGACGGGTAGGCCTTCTTCAGGTGACTTCGGAACTGAATATAGTAGAAGATCGGTAAAACACAAAGATTTTGGAGATTGTTTTGAAATCGAAACCCAAATTTATCTATTGGCTATTAGAAATATACTTGATTTTATGTTAAAATGATGATAAGTATAATTAAGCACGGGCAAAGTATATCACTGTAGTAATCACTCAATTTAGAAGTAAATACATGAAGGGACAGACAATTTTTTATGTAGTCCTTGGTTATAGATTGTGTTAAGTGTTTAAATCAATTGTACAGCAAAACTGTAGCCTTGTATTATATGTTTAAACTGTACTATTATATTATGGATTTTAAAAAAACAATGGAAAACCAATACAAATAATATTGAAAAGATCAATGTACTACAAAGTATTTTTGCTAAATGAACATACAGAAAATAACGACAAAAATGAAACAAAATCTCTCTCCAATACATAATATTTTATTGTGTTCAAGAAACAAATTCGGTATATGCACTAGTCGAAATACAAGGCTAATGCCGTAATATATTTGTTTACCTTCTAACTTAGACAATAATTGTACTTCGGAAACTTCTGGAGGCAGCGAGGCAATCCTCTCGCGGACCGCTTCGTCGCTAGAGGCACTTGATTCAAGCTCGAGTAAGGCCTGGAATTAAAAAAAATAACAGCCCGTTTAGGTTTACTATACGGAGACAACAATATTATTTTAGTAACGTGATTGCGGTAATTTTTGCCATATCGAAGTAACATTATACACACTTAGTCTGTGGAATTTCTAGGTTTGGGCGTCCTCAATATCATCTGTGGTAATGTTGTTTGCTTCTATTTGCTCATTTAGAAAAAAGCTTTTGCCTTTCCCTAATGCTCTGTAAAATTACCGTAAGCATGTACAACTTACGTTTAGATATACGTTAGAACCCGGCAGAGAAATAGAAATGGAAAAGTTAATTTTCCATTTCTATTTCTCTGCTAAATTGAGTACTAGTAGTTTTTAGTATTTTGAGGTTAACTCAAAATACTAAAAACTACTAGTACTCAATTTCGTTATGAATTTTAAAGTATTCTTTACACACAAGATTACTTCAACCTAAGTCTATGTCTAAAGGGGAGGCTTATGTAAATACTTCATATAAATATTTAAAAAAAAATCCCATCTTTGTCGCGTTGAAAATGCTTCTTATTTAAGACTAGCGACCTGCCCCGGCTCTGCACGGGTAGATAGAAAGATATAAATAGAATAGATAGAGAAAAATAAATTAATACATTACAAATAGAACATAACAATAATTCGTCATGAAACTATTTAGTTGGATAAGGTATAATATTATGATATCTATCTGTGTTTTGATTGGCTAATTTGAACAAAAAACGGTTATTGTGAATTCACTATAATAATTAGACATACAGCCTCGCATTCTTTTTTGTGGGTGATGATGAGTGCTATAAACACGTAGTAAATTATTTGATGTCTTCTTTTTAACGTTATCCCGGTTTCCTTATTCATTAGGGTTCGCGGTGTCCGCTACCTAAGTCTTAAGAATAATTATAAGGTAAATTATTTTGTACATAATCAGTAACATTTTTTGAAGCGTGCGCCATCTATTTTATATCTTGGGTTACATTATTGCAATTTCATAGGGATCTTTTTCAAATATCATTAACTTCGTTTTCTTCGCATTCAATTGTCTTTCTTCTTCATACAATTATCTTTTATCATTGTGACCGGTGCTTGCAGATCGAAAGGTGATTTTACTATCAATACAGCATCGTCTGCATAAAGCAGACAGTTCATCACTGAGTCACCCATTTACAATCCTACAGTTATATTTTTTATTCTCTGGAAACCACTGTCCATATGTAACCTGTGCGTCTAGTTGCCGTCCACCCGTACACATGTTATACAATCCTCATAAGTGGCTCATGCTGTGTACGGAGCAGGTCACCGTCAACCCTATATACGGGCAAACTGTCTCAGAGATCTTTTCGCAAGACCCTATCAAGTGCTTTGTCAAGATCCACGAAACCAGTTTCATTATTTTTCAGACAGCACTTGTAGTGAAACACAAGCTTGTTGGTTGAACACTGGCTTTATTGCGGGTTGGTGGGTGGAACACAAACACATTATTTATGACTACTCACCTAGTTTGTTATAAAGCATTAACAAATATACTACAGAACAAGAAATACATGTTACATAATAATACCACGGGTACCTACATATATTATATATAGAGTGTTGTATAAATGCTAATATGAACTTATTATTTATGTGCCTATACATGTTTGCTATTACTGTTTTCCTTTTTTTTTTTTTTTAACAAAGGTTAACTTATTGACTAACAAAGAAAAATAAAAAACTAAACGAATAATACAAAGAACCCTTTGTATTATTATTCAATTACTAAATTTTTAACCTTAATAGATTTAACCCAGCACCAATGTAAATAATAGTTAGCACATCTTAAAACTTACAAATTACTTAAAACTTAAATATTACCTAGGTACAACACACACAAAGATACCTATTATTTTTTAGGCTTTTTGCGTAAAGTTACAAATGACGATTCCATCAGCCCTGGCAATATCTGTGTATGCTTAGACGCGCTTGACTGCAAGTTATCGTCTTCGATCTCCTCGGATCCCTCTTTTAGTGATACCGAAGTGGGTATAGGTGTTGGTTTGTCAGGTTCGGGCCCAGATGTTTTACTCAGATTGTCTGTACCTACCTGTGCGCTCTGGCGTGTTTCACGTGTTTGTCTACACACGATCTGGCGCCGGTTCCGTCTATACCTACGACCAACAGCGTCCTCGAGAATGTACGACCTAGGCTCCACAGCCTTCTGGACAACCTCCATAGGTCGATGTTTTCCCCCGTCAACAACAACTACCCTGTCGCGATAATGTAAGAGAGGTAAGTCCTTTGGCCTTGCTCGTTTATCATAGATTATTTTTTGTTTTGATTGTTTTTCCAGTATGTTATAGTAATTTGATTCATTGTCCACTTTCCCAGCCAGTAGTGACTTATGAATGGGTAGTCTTGTATTTAGACGCCTTCCCATTAGCATTTGCGCAGGTGAGTCAATACAGTCTCGCGGCGTCGATCTTAGATTCAGTAAGCCTACTTGGTACATGACGTCGCGCGCGCGCCTCTTACATCGGTCGATCCCTAGATGTCCCTCGTGTACTCGCCGCAACATATCTCCGCGTAAACTCGAAGGAATGTACACCCTACTATCTTTTAATAATAAGTTATCTACATACTGCAGACAATCTCTGTAAGACCAAAATACACGCAATTCTGGTTTAATACTGTATTGATTTCGAGGCCATCCATTGTTTATGTAATTAATTAATAACTGTGCCACATTATCATCTTTTAAATGTTTCCTTATTAAATTTAATTTTTCATCACTGTAAGGCAATTGTTCTAATAAAAAACACGTTTGCACCTCCACCTCCTCACAAACCTTTTTATTTAGTAAGTCTGGGAGTGCAGCTCGCGACAACGTATCCGCTATGTACATAAACTTACCAGGCGTATACACGACTTTTAAGTCATAACATTGAATGCGCAACATCATTCGCTGTAAACGAGCGGGTACAGATGAAAGGGATTTAGTAAATATTGCTTCTAGCGGCTTGTGGTCGGACTGCACGGTGACGTCACATCGCCCCGAAATATACTGATGAAACCGTTCGCAGCCAAACACGATAGCCAAAAGTTCTTTTTCGATTTGAGCGTAACGACGTTGGGTGTCGGTAAGGGTTAACGAAGCGTACTCAACCGGCCGCCCCGCCTGCAGCAGCACCGCGCCGAGCGCCTCCCCACTCGAGTCCACCGAAAGCACGATAGGTAGCCGGTTCGAATACAGCGCTAATACTGGAGCAGATGTGATAAGATTTTTTAGTTTATTTATTGCAACCGTATGCTCATGGTCCCAAACCCATTCGGAGTCTTTCTTTAAAAGACCCCGTAATATTGCTACGTGTTCTGAATAATTTGGGATAAATTTGGAAAGGTAATTCACCATCCCTAAGAAACGTTCTAAACTCTTTCTATCTTTAGGTTGAGGCATCTCGACAACGGCTTTCACTTTGGATCCGTCAGGCCTCATTCCACGCTCGTCAAAAATGTGCCCTAAGTATACAATTTCCTTAACACCGAATTTACATTTCTCTCTATTAAACTTCATACCTATATCTTTAGCTCTCTGCAGTAATTTTTCTAACCTGCTATCGTGTTCCTGTTTACTTGAGCCCCACACGACTATGTCATCGATAAAAGACTGCGTACCTTCGAGATCCTCCAGAGCCTGTCTCACTTTTGCGTGAAACATTTCGGGTGCGCAGTAAGGTAATCTTAGAAACTGGTACCTACCGAAGGGTGTACTAAAGGTGCACAAGTCTGCGCTAGGCTCATCTACCAAAAGCATCCAAAATCCACAGCGTGCATCAAGCACGCTGAACCACGTGGCGCCGCGCAGTTGCGCCGCCAGCTCGCTCACCGTTGGCAACGTGTAGTGCGTGCGCCGCACTGCACGATTGAGTGCACGCGGGTCTAAGCATACGCGTATATCACCATTTTTCTTGGCGGCTATCACTACCATTCACCCATTCGGTAGGATGACTGACTTTCCTAACTACACCTAGTTTTTCCATCCTCTTTAATTCCGCAAGAACTTTGTCTCGCATACCTAATGGAATCCTCCGAGTCGGGCAAATAACAGGACTTACACTTTTATCCACTACGATTTTATGTTTTCCCTGCAACATACCGAGACCATGAAATAAATCCGAATACTTGTCGATATTCACAATGTCTACTCTCTGTATAGCTCCTATTTGTAAACATGCACTTAAACCTAGAATATTTTGACATTGCATATTGGCCACTACAAATTTCAAGTCGTGTAATTCATTTTTAAAATTTATTTTTAGACTGCATTCCCCTACAATAGGAACTAAATTACCGGTATATGAATAAACTTTTTTATTGTAGGGCACAAGAAAATTCGAATTAAATCCTAACCGGTCATAATCGAACTTTGACAAAATGTTTAGCATGGCTCCCGTATCTAATTTGAAGTTAATTCGCTTACCATTAAAGTCTATAATTTCAATCCACTCCTTAGGTATATTTTTCTTTGCTTTGCAATCCGTCACCATACTGACATACAACATTTCTCCACTGGAATCTGACTCCGTGACACTCACATTATGCACCCTTTTTCCAATCACTTTATTGCAACACACGCGCGCAAAATGCCCGCGACCGTTGCATGCGAAACAAGTAGCCCTCAGCGCGAGGCAGCGCTGCGGGTCGTCGCAGGCTGCGCGGCCGCAGCGCGTGCACAGCTCGCCTCCGCCGCGGGCCGCGGGCTGCCGCTGGCCGCCTGTTACCACTGTAACAACGACGCGCGCGACCCCGCCAGCCGTTGCCGCCTTTTCCGTACATTGCATTCACTTGTCCCGCTGACGAAGTTGCCTCCACTATTTGTCTATTTTCTTCTCTGGACATCTCGGCTGCTTCACACACTTGTACATCCTCCGTCCGCAGCAATCTGTCACGTACGATACTATCGGATATTCCGCATACGATTCGATCTCTTATTAAACCGTCGACTAAATGTTCAAATTCACAACCTTGGCTTAGAATTTTTAATGCGGTTATGTATTGATTAATAGTTTCACCTACCGCTTGGTTTCTCGTGAAAAACTTAAACCTGAGCGATGTCACGTTAGCTTTTGTTCCAAAATGTAAATCAAACTTCTTTTTCAAACACACGATGTCGTCAGCGCTTTCTCCTTTATCATAAGAGAACGTCGAAAATATTTCATAGCCCTCTGCTCCAATGAGGTTCACCAGCAAACTTGCTTGCACATCCTTAGTTTCCTTGATGACTCCAGACGCCTTCAAGAAAACCGAAAACTGTTGCCACCACTTCCGCCACGTGTCCGCCCGCGCCACTGGACTACCATCTACACGTAGTTCTGGTGGCGGACGTGCATGCTCCATGCTCTACTAAGGAAAACACCGACTACGTCGCCAATAACTACACCTGTAGCCGCTTAATAGTTGGAAAAAGTATAAAATATGAGCACCGCTGTCACCATGTAGTGAAACACAAGCTTGTTGGTTGAACACTGGCTTTATTGCGGGTTGGTGGGTGGAACACAAACACATTATTTATGACTACTCACCTAGTTTGTTATAAAGCATTAACAAATATACTACAGCACTGTTCGACTAAAACCGTCAGATAGAGCAAATGATTAACCGGCACTATAATTTGCTTATATCATAAGTTCCGCTATACATGTTGGAGCGATACCTACCTACCGATCAATTGCAAATCCTGTTTTTTGTTAATTGTAAGGGTAAATGGGAGAATAGTACGGAGATTAAACAAAACATTCCATCAAGTACTTACAATAATGTGATTGAAGATAATATGATAAAGTAGAGAAAAAATGTGTCAGTTTCAACGTAACATGAAAAATTTTGATGTAAACAACTTGCTGCTATTTTTTATAGCAGAAGCATCAATGACCTTTTATAAATGGCAGAAGTGCATTGACAATATTGACCAATATTGTCTTCTCGAGGTTTTTTAGCCTAAAAATACAATTTCATAAAAAAGGAACTAATACATAGTATTGAAAAGCAAAGTGGTAACAGTGTCTGTAGTATCTCTGTAATGCTACAAGGTGCACAGGGATTCGAAAGTGATTTGTCAAGAATTCCAGTATTAGTACTGGGCTATTTCAGAAGAGGGACGAACGTCTGCCATAATTATTATATCTGATGTTACTTCCGGCAGGCGTTGGCTCGCCACTCACTTGAATGCCAGAGAAATTCGGGCGGGTGCAACATCGATGTGAGTGACTCAGGGGTGTCCAGAGGTGTGCTGCTTTCACCGAAGTTATTCGGTATGCACTTTAACACTTCCACCTCTGAAGCATGTTGTTCAACTCCTCTCTGCACAGCCAATGAATTTCCGACGCACGAAAACACTTCGAAGACGAAGGCCCTGCTCGACTAGTACTGTCGTTACTCACCAACAGCTCGCTACAAGCTACCCTGCGCTGTTATTATTATTACCATCATCATAATTTCAGCCTGTATTCGTTCACTGCTGAACATAGGCCTTCACTCTACATAGAGAGCCAATCGCCTCGATACTAAGCTACTTGCATCCATCGGCTCACTATAAATCTCTTGAAGTCGTCACTCCATCCAGTGGAGGACTGTTCCACACCAGTACGGGGACGCCATTCGAGAATCTTTTTTTCTCAGCGGTTGTCGGTTCTACGAACTATGTGCCGGACCTCGAGTTCGACTTCTAATGACTATATCCGATACTCATTTTTGATTCTATCATGCAGATAAACTCCGGGTATAGCTCTTTCCAAAGCACGCCGAGCGACCTTGAATTTCTCCATTCGGCCCGCAGTGAAGGGCAATGTTTCAGTCATAACGTATATCATCACTAGCAACACACATTGTTCAACAACTTTAGTTTTCAGTCGTTGAGGTATTATTATTAGGTCGAGAAGATTTTTCGTATTGGTATTGTACTTTGGTTCTATATTCTGACACACGTCGTTACCTTCCTGTACAAACGCACTTCAAAGCTTTGATATCCTGGTAGTCAATTCGACCTCGCTAGAGACTGTCGCACCACCCATGTCTCAAGTGAATCAAAGGCTTTTTCGCTGTATACATACGCCAGATATAAGGGCAGATTATACTAAATAGTATTGATGAGTACTATTATACTCCACAGTACAGATGTAATCTACGATGCTAAAGTACTTTCGGAATCTGGCTTGTTCAGGAGAATCTGCATGGGAGGCTGTTTGTATTGAACTCAGCACATAAATGCCGCTCAGAAGAATTATCTTATTATGTAATTACGCATGAATCAGATCAATATCATTTACTGTCGTTAAATGATTTGTAGTTTCTTATTTATTTAATTGTTACTTTACCATTATGTGTGCACTCATACGATTTATTAATTACTTTATTAAATTTCATTATTCATTTTATTAAATATTAAGAGTAGTCTGCTTACTAATATGATTGATGGATAGTTGACATTGCCACCTACTTTTTGAACTAATTCCTTAACAATAAGTAAGCAGCACAGCGAAAATAACAACAAAATGTATTTCATAAAAAAAAGAAATACATTTTTAACGAAAGGATACTTATTAGAAAAGAATAATTTAGCATCAAGAAACAAAAATTAACTTCCATATGTGTGAAAAGCTATATTCTTTTTTATAACAAATTTCAGTTACTTTGACATATATGAAATCTTTTATCTTCTCCTAGTTTTGCAAAAGGTCAATTATTATTCACACGCAACAGTCAACGGACTGTTAAGTACTAGTATAGTGGATAAATAACCAGCCTATTAACGACCCTGGTTAGAATCCTGGCGGCGGCACTAAAATCTAGAGGTCCTGACGGCAGTAACTCCATGTTAAGATAAATATAATTTTGATTTCAATTTATCAAATTATGTCCAACTGATTTTACCTTAATAAGTTCCTCAGGTTCTGGGGGGTCACCAGGTGGAGTCTTTGGGCTGAGCGTTGTATGAGTCTCAATATGTCCGTCCACTTCAACTTTGGTCTCACTTCGTCTTCTCTCAAGTCTTTCATGCCTTTCTGATCTATCATGCTTTTCTTTCTCCACCTTCGGTTTCTTCTCCGAGTCCTTTGGTTCAGTATCTGTGGACTTCCGTTTGCTGACTTTTTTGGGAACTGCATCGTTAGGGTCAACTGTAAGTTTTAAAATGTGAGTTGAGTAACATTAAAAAGTACCAAATACAGAACCTATTTATTAGTAATAGGGGTTAAAGTATGAAATTACCGTTTTATAGCAATAGATATTTTGAATTAACATTAAACCTTCATGGTGTGATATTTTCGAGTGAAACTTCTTTCACATGATACCTATGAGGCTTTTCTTTTAAAAAATATGCAACATTTGATTTACGAATTTCAATTGTTTTTTTTATTCAGCTTAGACGGTGTGACGAGTGTTTTTCTCGCCATATGGAATTTCTGAGAATGGTTCTGAACTGAAGACTTGGATGTATGAGCTAGATCCCATTGCCTTCCCCTTGGGGATAAAAAGAACCGGATTTAAAAAATTCCCGATATACACTTGCATTTCCGTCCTGACTTTTGTCGCGTCGAGATGGCGATTAACTTGTTGAGGCCCGCGTGGCTGAATTCCGCCGTGCGCGTTACGGCGCCAAGTATATAACGGGCGTCAAAAGTCTTTTCGTTTAATTTGTGGTTTTAAAGGTCTGAAACGACCTAATTTATTTTGAAAACGGCTACCTAGCCGATGGATTTTGTAATTGTGATGTGGATTGCATAATAAAATTATGTAATCCACATCGTTTTCGTGGATTCACATGAAAACTCGCACGTCGATAGCACGCCGGCGAATTGAGGTTATGTGCGTCGTTTCATCACCTTACCTAAGAAATAACTGGCTTATAGATGAATATAGGGGTGCAATAAGTTTTAGTATAAGCCATTGTACTCAACTAACCTCACTAACTTAGTTTTATAATCTTGTTTTTGGTTAAATTTAATTTAACTGTAATTTGCTACGCCTGACCCCTAAAGGTATTAAACATTAATGTGATTTCAAATGGTTCTCTTACTACTCCTCTTGAGATTAAATATCCAGGCATCGCTGGACTATTCGGAGCAATATTATGGAAAGAGTATGGCTGGCGCCCGATAATAACATTGTTTTTTAAACCCTATCTTTATTTAGTGTCATGGTTTTTCATTTGTTGAGGTCGCCTAGAAAAGGACCTCGACCATTTTAATACTTTAAGAGAAAACAATATTACAACGGGAAAGATAGATACTTCAAAAATCCGAGTATTTTTTTAATTTTAATACGAGTTCCGACGCGGAATTAACGTGGCAGAAATGCTCGCAATATCAATGCAATGTTTGGAGAGGGGACAGCTAATGAACGCACCATGCTTTTTGGTTTAAACGCTTTCCTAACGGAAACGTTTCGACTTGCAGAACGAGCCACGTGGAAGACCACCCAGGTGAATAACGCTGAATTGAAGGAGGTGAAAGCCGATCCGAGTCAAACTACCCAGGAATTAGCGGCATGGTTTAACCTACAATATTGACTCATTTGCATCAAATCAATAAGATAAATAAATATAAAAAATAGGTGCCTCACTCATGATTTGACTGATCTGCAGAAAGAAACGCGTGTTGAAACTTGTGTTGCCTTGTTGAATCGGTACAGAAGTGCAGGAATATTGGAACGAATTGTGACATGTCACGAAAAGTGAATTCTTTATGGTTATTGTATGCGAAAAATGTAATGGCTGACCCTAGGTCAAATGCCGCATCAGTGCCCTAAAGCAAAGCTAACCAATAAAAAGGTAATGGTAACTGTTTACTGTGTCGAACTTCGAACAATGATGGCGAAACTGGCAATTAAACAGCTCCGACTCATGAATCGATCTTCACCATTATTGCTCCATGATAACGCAAGACCTCACACTGCACGAGAAACTGTTGTAAATCTACAGGACCAGCAGTTAGAAACTATACGTCATCCTCCGTACTCGCCAGGTACCCTGCTCCAACTGACTACCATTTTTTTCGTGATTTGGACAATTTTCTATGTGGTAATTCTTGTATGGTATGTGGCCATGTCGAGAGAATGAACGAAGAACGATTGACGAAAAAAGTGTATAAGGCGAGTGTGAATGAAATTGTCGGAAGGGGTAGACCTAGGCGGACGTTTCGAGATCAAATCAGGGACGTCCTGAAAAAAGGCCAGGTCAAGAGTACCCTAAACCGAAGAGCATGTATGAAGAGAATAATGAGAGTGGACGAAGCGAAACAAGTATGTAAGGATCGTAGCAAGTGGAAAGAAGTGGTCTCTGCCTACCCCTACGGGATAGAGGCGTGATTATATGTATGTATGTATGTATGTAATTCTTCCCAGGAAGCAGTACAAAATGTTTTCACACAGTTCGTCGAATCTAGATCCCCAGAGTCCCCTATCGCAAAGGCATAAATAAACTTCCCATTAGATGGCAGCAATGTATAGATAATGAGGGTAAATATTTTGATCAAATAAATATGTTACACCTTAGAAAAAACACGAGTTTTAATTTTTCAGTACAAATCAGCAATTTCATACTTTTAGCCTTAATATTAATTAATTAAGAGCATCGCTAACGAAAATAACCTACCCTGAGGATCGTGTCTGTAATGAGGCCATATTGGTTTGGGATGTAAACATTTATAACTATTCAGTTATTTTAAATAGGTTGTATGCCTTGTTAAAGTTAACCACACCTGCGTGTGGTGCACCCTGATACTTTAGCAACGAGACTCTGACAAAAGGAAAGTAAAAGTTAGGGCAAATAAATGTAGCATAACTGGGGAAGCACTTCCATCTCACAGAAGACCATAGCCAAATAACATTTTCCTTTCTTGTGTTCCTGTGAGTTGGATTGTTCAATGACATATTCTGTGACCTATGCACAAATTTTGCTTAGAAATAGGAGCAAATGACGGTATGATAACAAGGATAGGAACATTTCTTTTTAATGTATGAGCACTATAAATACTTAATAAGAATTCAGTTTATATTATTCAGCAATGAAACTTTAAATCAATCATTTACCTGCTTCCTTGAAGTCCTGTATTTTCTGGGCATCGTAAACACCTCTCTCCTGCCATATAGTCAATATCCTATGTAGTGAATGTTTAGTCTTCTCATTTATTCCCGTACGGGCCATATGTTTGAATGACTCGACAAGCACCTCACCAAATTCCTTGCCATACTCTGGGCCTTTCTTTTTGCTATTCTGTATAACGTCATTAGCTAAGTACATGAATGTGAGCTGCTTGCTATCCTTAACTGAAATTCAGTATGAGATTATTTGCACTTATTCATACTAAGTATACAGAGCATAGGATTTCATATGAGAACATAGAATTTTATATTATGAATACATTGAGGAAACCTTAATATGCACCAGTAATTAAAATCATCCATTAACCTCTAGATGTAGTAATTGCTGATGATGAAGTTATATGAGGCATTTTCTCCCCGTCAAAACACTTTATTCCAGGCTTATTGCTATTACCATAATTATTATCATACCATACAAACAGATTCATTAAGTATTATATTGCGTTTGCTAATATTGTGTTTAACAGTTTATGTGATTACTGCACTGTGCAAACTAAATATGTTATTAATTCCAGCAATTTAAGAAATGACAATAATTTATGTTGTAACCATAATGTTTACTTAGGTAAACCACATATGCAAATGCCCAAAGCCATAATAATCTTTTCTTGTATGTGTTTCCGTTTTAATGAGCATGATACATACTGTTTCTTGACGCCCTGAGGCCCGTTATATACTTGGGGCCGTAACGTGCATGGCGGAATTCAGTCACGCGGGCCTCAATGGGAACAATTGCGTACATCAAAATCGAACATACTAAGCTACTGTATAGTCTTATTTCTCAGTACAATTCCTAATAATTGTGATGGACGCTACGATGGATGTTTTAAAAGTGTGTTCATTGTCAAAGCTATCTTTAAGTTGTGGATTATCTCCAAATCTTTAATAATAATAATTGTGAAAGTTTAGGGTATGTTTTCAAGTGAACTTTACGTAAAAATATTTATATTATTAAACTGTTTCTTATCAAAATTAAGGGTTAATTCTATTAGAATTTAAACCAGGACCAGATGGTTAATAGGCTGGTTATTAATCCACTGGGCAATCACTGCTCTATTAGAATTTAAACCAGGACCAGATGGTTAATAGGCTGGTTATTTATCCACTGGGCAATCACTGCTCTATGATTAATGATTTAAATAACAAAAAAAATCCATCCCTGTATATTGCCATTTTGACCTAACTAAAATTCATTCAATTTACTTACTCACAGGAACATAACAAATCTCTAGCTAGCTTAGTAAAACAGAGCTTTAGGGACAAAGAGTATCAATGTAATGTTGACAGAGAAGGTGGCATTGTATCCCTCTACCAATCCTTCCTGTGCCACCACATGGTTTCCAAGATGACTTACCAAGCTTGGTGGTGGAGTGGTTAGTAACAACCTTGACAGCACTTGTGGATTCGAATCTCACACAGAGCAAACATTTGTGTGTATGAACATGTCTGTTTGTCTTGACATGGGTCTTTTCTAGGTATTGTATGTATTTACAAAAAAAAATGTTTATACATATTTTTATCAGTTGTCTAGTACCCATGACACAAGCTTCTCACTTATTTTTGGGATAGATTATAATTGTAATTTTCTGGCTGTCTGTGAATTAGCTGAATAGCCAAGGAAATGTTGCACTGCTCTATCTAATATCATATTTAATACTACACCAGCTTGGCTCTGGAATTCTTATACAAGGATTAGAGTGCTCATATCAAAATACTATCTACCTTATAAATGAAGAGCCAATATATATACCAAAGTCCATCCCTCATCACTCTGTCATAAATAGGGATTTCAATCTGAAAATCTGGTAATCCAGTGATACGGCATCACTAAACATTTACTGGATCTGGTACCTATGCACCTGGATCAGTCACTGAGTTTGGTGATGCCAATTATTGGCAACAAATTGCACTGCTATACACATAAAAGATATGTTGATATTCAGGATGAATTTACAAATCCAGCAAGCAATCGTTTAGTCAACATTCAACAGATTCTTCTTTTTTCAATTTGTTGACAATGAATCTGATAAGTGTAGAAGCTATATTTGTAACTATTAAAAGTCAATTGGCAGATTATACAATTAACACTAATATTTTCTGTGACCCTTTTTCAAAACCAAAATTAATAAATATTCATAGTAAGTAACTAATGATAATCGATAATAATTTATAGTTAGTTGAATTGATAATTGAATTATTCATACTAAGGAGTTATTAACACGTGGGTTAAGCAGCATCTACCGCAGCCTGTCTATGGATGGGTTTATCTATGTTGAGCTTCTCCATGTTTCAGAGGGCACGTTAAGCCACGTGTCCCACTCTGTTGTTAATAGATGACAGTGTTTAAGCTAAATCAGTAGTCTTCAGATAGTTTGAAACACAGGCCTCTGTTGTACACAATTCGCAGTTGAACAGCGTGGTGGAGATGCTTTGACCCTTCGGTTGAAGGGAGACCAGTAACTCTGCAGTGAGTCGAATTAGGGTTGGTGTAGTGTATAGTGATAATTATTCATTAGACATATTCATCAGGACCTTTGTCATTAATATAAGACTTGTTAGCATACTCAAATACCTAATTATTTGATCACAGAGGATTAATCCTTCGAAACCCGTGTGGTCATATATGACCGCGAAATGTATGGGAAAAGGTATATAACGGGTTCTGAAGGCTTACGTATAGTTGAAATTGATTATTACATAAAAATTCTATCTTAGAATTCGAATTTGATCAATGCGGTCAAATCTGTCCGTAGATTGACAGAAATTCAGCCAGATTCAGTCAGATTGAAAATGACATCGGACTGCAATCCCTAGTTATTAACCTTTTCCAGTCAGTGAACACAATGAGAACCTTTTGATGTTCAGCTATGAATTTCTCTAATAATCATCTTAAGGAAAAACTTGATGTATAAAATAATCTCCCAAGAAATTTATTATTAACAGAAGTTTAATTAAGAAGTTTATTGTAACTAAACTATAATTTCATTCCAAATTCCTTGCGGGGTAGGCAGAGAGTACCGAGCGCCTTAAGACGTTCGTAATGATGACGTAAGAAAAAGAGTTGGGCTGAAAGAGAGTATTAGTGTTAAGTTAAGAAAAGGTATGCACCATTGGTTCCGACATGTAGAAAGAATGCAGGATGAAAGAATAACGAAACAGATAAACAATGCAAAAGTGGAAGGATGTAGGAGCCGAGGAAGACCAAGACTAACCTATCATGACCAAATTTGTCGTGTTTTATCATATGTCAACAGTCCTCTTCCAAGCAGTATCTTTGTATAGAATTTGCCCTATAATACTTAGGAGCCTTATACTGTGATAATTTTTGCATTTCTTCTGTGAACCTTTGTATAGTGGTAGATTATTTATTTATGATTAATATAATATTAACAAAAATCTCACAAACAATTAATAGGGTCTTAATACATTGACAATAATATATTTATCTCACTGGTAATTCTCATGGCGTGCATTCTATGTCAAGTAGCTTAGCTCCAAATAGTGCTAAGTGGTAAAAAAAATACCAATAACTGATTCGTGGAAATCAATAATTTAAATAAGTAACTAAACATGTTTAGGGGGCTCTCTGCACACAGTTCTCCACACTGATTGCGACGCAATGAATAAAAAGTATATTGTCAGACGTAAATAGGTAATAGATACCAGTGCCAACCTAGTAGATTTTCTGTACCGATATCTAATAATACAGCAAACCGTACACAGTATTAAATAAGCCTGATAATAAATACTACTAAAGAAAGTAAATATTAAAAAATATGAGGTTACCTTTCAATAGCTCCTTAAACCAAGTTTTTACAATAGCGGCATGATGTTTTCTGTGATGAATTAACCACAAGGACAGTGTTTGAATGCTTTGTTGACTTGAATTTAAATCCTGCAACTTACGAACCAAAGCATTTTCAGTAAAACCAGCCATTACTAAGTAAAATTAGAATTGAAATACTTCCTCTGAGGAAATAAGGGTGTTTGAAATTTTCAATTTGATAAAACCATTGACTGACTGTTCAACTTGTCAATGTCGATTTTTTTTGTTGCCCTTGCCCGACGGGAAAGGCAAAGGCATATAGCCTATACAGCCAAGTATTCAGTTTACAACTTAAGTTAACTATAGCTTAGTTTTCAAGACTATATATAATAGCTTGGAGTTTTTAAAATTAAGAACACTTTCATCTGAGAGATTATATTTAAACTCAATATATCCTCTTTTACATTTTTTTTTGTACAGGTGCTATTACTCTTTTTTAATTACTTCTCTATTAAAATTGGCTGACTGATTGACTTGACTGACCATCCTAAGAACATTACCACTAGCCAATGCCGTAATGCCTTTTATGCGCCCGGTGCGAATGCCTATAACTGCGCCCTTACTACGCAAACATTTTTTAAAGTGTATTTTTTCATTATAGGTACCTACACTGAAATATTTGATATTTGTAAATTCCTCGTACTCCCCGTTTTTGCAATGTAATTCGCTTGTTGTGTTCTCTGCCATTGAAGTTCAAGGGATAACAATGACGTAATGTGTGACGATCAAGAATCGCATTACGAACACCATAAAGATAAACAATTAAGCGGCCGGTTCTGACAATAAAAATAAATATATCATCCAAAAACTAAGTTTTCTATACTAAATTATAAGTACTTGGTAAAGGTTTGAATAAGGAAGTTTAAATAAATTGCGTTTGTAAATTAGATGATGAAACGTTTTTTCGAAAATATTAGCCATAAATAATTCACAATTAGACAATACACAAATGACACCAAATATTGATCAGTACAGATAATAAAGGTACAAGGCAAACCGTAAACTTACTTAAATTTACTTTACGCGCTTTTTTCATTGCGAAGTCCTTGAGTACATTTTCATACGACAAGAGCCGTGCTATATCGCGTTCAATTGATAAAACCACTAGGTTCAGGTCAATTTGAGACTTACTGAACGATCTATCACAGTTAGCCACAGTCACTGGCTTTGTTAAAAAAATCTTTATAGCGACTACTACATTGGGAAACATTTCATTTAAATCTAGTTCTACTATAGTTTTAAGAATACCCATACTAGACTGACATTCACAATTATCAAATAATGTAGTCGCTTCAACTTGACTCTTTAAAGTTTACATGCAATTTGATCCAACCTGCTTTGTGTGCTTCCGCCACCAATTAGTTCATGCGGCCTAGCGCCGGCCGGCACCCACCCACTACTGTTAGTGCGTGCATCATGCCGACGCTGCCATGGCTGCTCCGGTAGTCTCTGCCTCGGCTGCTGCGGTCGTCCGCCATCTGGAACAGAATCCGCATGCCCCCTCCACCACCGTCGCTGCCGCGACTGGCCTGGTCGTCGCTGCGACACGTGTTTCGCCTCTCCACGAGGCATCATCAGGCGTTGTAGACGTTAATCGTAAGAGTAACATGCTACAAGTGACAAATCCATCGCAGTGCCGTCCCTTATATTGAATTGAGGGTGGGGGTGGATGGTGTGAGCGAAAAGATATTTAATAGTGGGGAATGGTTTACGTCAGTCTGTTTGTTCATGAGAGTAATTTTAGAATTTTTATGTTTATTAATTTCTAATTGTTCCCTAATATTTAGCATCTCATAGACAAAGGACATAACTTATCCCCCACTAATACATATCAAATTTTACACACCATAGACAAAGGTTTAAAACTAAATATTAGGGAACAATTAGAAATTAATAAACATAAAAATTCTAAAATTACTCTCATGAACAAACAGACTGACGTAAACCATTCCCCACTATTAAATATCTTTTCGCTCACACCATCCACCCCCACCCTCAATTCAATATAAGGGACGGCACTGCGATGGATTTGTCACTTGTAGCATGTTACTCTTACGATTAACGTCTACAACGCCTGATGATGCCTCGTGGAGAGGCGAAACACGTGTCGCAGCGACGACCAGGCCAGTCGCGGCAGCGACGGTGGTGGAGGGGGCATGCGGATTCTGTTCCAGATGGCGGACGACCGCAGCAGCCGAGGCAGAGACTACCGGAGCAGCCATGGCAGCGTCGGCATGATGCACGCACTAACAGTAGTGGGTGGGTGCCGGCCGGCGCTAGGCCGCATGAACTAATTGGTGGCGGAAGCACACAAAGCAGGTTGGATCAAATTGCATGTAAATTTGACTTTCGCAAAATAACGCCTGAATCTATTAACTCTTTAAAGTTTCTAAATTCGGCTTAAAATTTAGTAGCATTTATATCTGCGGAATATTTGATACTCAAATAAGCGGCATGTTTTTTTAGTTCTTTAACTGGATCTTTGGTAATGTGTTCTATCGTCAAAAAAATAAAAAACTGGTGAATGTTGTGTAGTATTTCGAATCTTTATTTTATCAAATTGTATTTTAAAGCTTTTTTTGTGGGTTATTCGCAACCGGCGCAGCGTCTGAACTTTCTCTCAAGTTGTGTCTTTTTACTCGCTTTTTCCGCTTTTCTATACAGGTATCTATTTAGTAAATAGGGTATGTAGGTATATTTGATATTTAATAATGTTATTTATTTGTAAGAGGAATATGAGTACGACGCGACTACACTCGTATGACTATAAATAATAGGTTTTGTTTCTGGTCCTGGTCTGGTCATTTCTGCGCCCCTCCAGGGTCTGCGCCCTGTGCCTGGGCACCGCTGGCACCGCACTAGTTACAGCACTGCTACTTGCAATAACAGACTGCTGCCAAAACACGAACCACAACATAGTAAGTATTCATTGGTAGGTACAGATCGATCAAACTGTAAATCTTTTTAGTTAATAGATTCAGGCGTTATTTTGCGAAAGTCAAATTTACATGCAATTTGATCCAACCTGCTTTGTGTGCTTCCGCCAGTGGCGTAGCGTAGTGGGGGCGGCAGGGGCGGCCCGCCCCGGGCGGCACTTTTTAGGGGGCGGCAAAATTTCTCAATAAATAATAAAAATATTTGAACCATTTTATATTTTTATCGCATTTCATATTATTATCAAATTCGGACCAATTGAAAAGAACACGGAATTTTTCATTACTTATTCTGTGACGAATTCTTTCTTTAAATATTTTATAGCAACTGCTGACAACAGCGTCTATACTGACTTGCGGGGATTCTCCGTAGGTATTATTTTATTTTCAAAACTACAGGTACGGGTAAGTCCCTTCAAGGAAGTACTTGTTGCTTTGACAATTCAACGAAAGTTTTATTGATGGATCGTCTGTTATCCATTTCACATTGTCTCGTATCGTAATTTATATTACGCTTTAAAAGTGTAATTTCTGTGCAAATAAGTACACGTATAGTGGTTGTGAAATTATTGAGCTTTGTGAAAAGTTAAATTTTTCTGTTACGTGTACCTACATTCAACAGTGTGAACTGTAACTTTTTAATTTAAATCTAACCCGAATAATGCAAAATAATGATGATTGTTCTTGCCGAAAAGCACTCTAGAATTAATGTATGTAATGTATAGTATACATTAAATTGAAATATCTAAATAAAGGGCGGCAAAATTGTGTTCCGCCCCGGGCGGCCGGCACCTACGCTACGCCACCAATTAGTTCATGCGGCCTAATTGGTGGCGTACTAACAGTAGTGGGTGGGTGCCGGCCGGCGCTAGGCCGCATGAACTAATTGGTGGCGGAAGCACACAAAGCAGGTTGGATCAAATTGCATGTAAATCTTTTTATAAAGAATAAACATTTACACTGTACCATTTACCAGAGGAAGACTTTGTACAAAAGTCGTCTGCGTGGGTACCTCTGTCTGACCTATTTCTACCGTCAAGCATCTATATTTATATAGCTGTGTTCCGGTTTGAAGGGTGAGATATGGCAGAGAAATTACTGGGTACTGTGACGAAACAGCCTTAGGTCACAAGATTGGCAGCGCGCGAGTAACAATCCCGTGGTGTTGCGAACGTCAATAAGCTGCGGTGACCGCTTACCATCAAATGCGGGCCGCATGCTTGTTTGCCAATCTAGTTGTGTAAAAAAAACTGTATTTTTGCCAGTCTACTAAATTGAATTTGAAGCGAAAAAGAAAGTAAGTAAGGAAAAGGAGTAAAGAAAAGAAAAGTAATTTATTTGAGGTTAAGATGATATATGTATTCTTACTAATTTCGATTTTTGTAATTAAAAGTAAATGATAGTTGTCGGTCATCATAAATGGAGCATTCGTAGCTCAAGGTCAATGACGGTGATACCATAGTTAGATCCAAAACATTCCTTTGCCATCAGCTAGCTAGAATCTAGAACCAATAGCTGTCACCTGGCCATCATTTAAAAGAATTAAATTTTTATCATTGATGCTTTCAGTGATGTCACGATCATGCAAGTCAACAGAACAGTGGCAGCGTTACGTACAGGACGGTGACGTCGGCGAACGCCGACGGCATTGAGCCTGTGGGGGCCACGCAAAACAGATTTTTGTTATTTTTGTCATGATTTGATCAGCAATAATATTTGTAATGTCTAATTATTATGAGTGCAAAATTCACCTTATTTAATTTAATATTATATTCTCGCCCTCAGAAATTGTTAGAATGGTGGAGTCAATATTTTGAGGAAATATTTGACTATGTCAAGTTCTCTGACTATGCCTTTGACTCTGACATTGATACTGATAGTGACCATTAAACTTCTAACCACGTCCACAAGTCCACGTTGTTCGCATTCGATGAAGGCCTAATCATGGATTAGATCAAATGCTTGATACGAAGCTTTAAAATTAGAAAGTCAGTGGGAATTGATATGATCACAGCTGAATTGATTAAACTAGGTGCCACTTACGTCCGGGACCCCTTTTGGTACATAAACAACCTATGCTAGAGAACTGGAAGGGTTCCCATGGACTAAAGATGTGCAGTCATCGTACCGTTGTACAAAAGCAATATGTCACGTATGTGCGGTTTAGTGGAACTTGAGAAAGCATTTGACAGATTTGTGCGAAAGGAACTGTGCCACATATTGCCGAGATATGGAATTGATGGTGTACTGTTCTGTGCTGTGCAGTTCACGTATAGGAGCTCTATTGCTCAGCATCGGTTCAGAAAGATGGCAACATAGCATCCAGGTTTGATGTAAAAAAAATTGTCAAGCACGGTTACATGCAATTTGCTTGGGTGTTCATACAGTACTATCGAGATAGTTGTCTGCAGATAATAAGGTCAACGAATGTAGGATTGCGCGTGGTTGACCTAGTGGTGAACTATTTTCTTCATACGATGCCGTGTTATTAGCAGAAACTACAGCTGACCTGTAAACACTGGTCACAATAATGAAAGACTATTGTATGGATAAGGGCTTATTAATGAATGCGAAAAAAAAACAAAGATAATGCAAGAAACCAGAACCAATGCAAGAATTACGGGTGATGATGAAGTATTGGAACAAGTGGATGAAATTGAAAAATCTTGATTGCGATTTAAGTAAGGACGGAAGATACACCGCTGATGTAGAAAGACGATTGAATGATGGAAATATTGTGAATGGAGCGTTGGGAAACCTCTAGACTGTAAAAGCTTGAGCCAGAAAGACTACATCTCACTGTTCACAACATAGTGCTGGTTGGGACCACGCAACGTTATAACAGAGGGAGCATGAACATAGGTTAAACGCAGTCGAAATATGAGCATTGTGAAATTTGTGGCGTAGCATTTACAGGCCGTGTTTGCAATGATGATGTTAGGCATGGAGTTGGTGTGAAAGAGAATGTCGATGTGAAAATCAAAAGAGGCATGCTCCCTTGATTCGGAATTGTAGAAAGAATGTAGGTAGAAGGAATTACGAAACAGATATACAACGCAAAAATAGAAGGATGTAGGAGTCGAGTAAGGCAAGACTTAATATAATAATACCGTTATCAAATTGATCGTGTTTTGTTAGAAGGTTTGAACGAAGGATGTCAGGAGTCCTATAAACCGGCGAGAGTGGATGAGAAGAACTATGAATGTTAAAGAAGCGAGTGAGGTATGTAGGAACCGAGTTATGTGGTGCCTATACCACAAGGGATTTGGCGAAAAGTTATACCTATATAGATTTTCTTTCTGACTAGAAAATAAGAGTGATTTCGCAAGGCTAATGTCGCCGTTGTCCACGTTTCGTCTAACACCGCAACTGATAGAACCACAACCTCATGCTGTATAGGTACCGATCAATGAGCATAAGACCTGTGGGGATATCACATTGCCTCGGAAAGCGATATTCGAAACGGAATCAAAGGTTTTCATTCAGATTCCATACATTTTCATAGACAACTTTTCGAATCCGTATCGAATATAGTGTTTGTTTTGAGGCAATGTGAGTACCCCCACTAGTAAGTTAGTGATTAAATTATAAGTTTTGTTTTTGCAAATAAAGGATTGCAATTACCAGCACAAAGAAAAAATAGAAATTTCCTTATCTTAACTTAAATTGCCTTACAGCTATGTTCTGAATTGACTTATCAAAAGTAGTGCCCAACTTGAAATTGTAAGTTATTATTAACTAAAATGGCTACGCCATTGTGATGATTACCAGTATTTACTCTAATTATATCCTTTTCTATTAAAATGGATGTGAGGTTTTAACCATGTCTTACAAATCAGTGCTACATGAATATTATTTTCTATCAATAAAATTGTATCTATAAATATAATGTTTACCTGCAAACTCTGAGTATAAGTAATTGTTTCTTTATTTTTATAAATAGTTATTAATTTAATAATTGACTCAAAAACCATGTTTTTTCAACAACTAATTTAAATTTTCATATGAGATTAATAGTGACGCTAACATCTTAATGGAATTATATTTCAGTGGAGGAAATGATTTCTCATTTAACACAGTAGAATATGTTTTGTTTACTGCTTTTTCTCTATTCAATTGTAGTTTTTCCTTTTTTTACAGAGCATTGCGACGATATTACCACATGATTGATTTGCAGTGACAACAAATTCTATTCTTACCACATATGGGGTAAATACGGCTTTGAAGATCCAGATTTACATGCACCCAGAGGACGGGAAAGGAGGAATCCTCTAGGCAGCGCAGACGGCAACAACATACATCCGAGCGGACAAACAAACAGACACCAGATTTCGTGAGGAAATTCTAGTCAAGCACGTAACCGGAGTACTGGAAGCAGGACGTGTCCGCTGGACGCTAGATCTGTGTCTGCGTCATGAAGACCTTGGCAGGCCGTCCGTGCCGTCTCAAGGTGTCCGTGGACGGCATTGAGGTCGAGTGGAGTACGCGAATATTAGCGAACTCAACAACGAATAGATTGGTTGGGGAGTGCACCGCTGTAAGACCATGTATTCTTATTTGCGTTGTCATGAGAAGTGTACAGAAGGGAAGCGGGAAGAAGGGAAACGGGAGAGAATTGCCACGACATTGGAGAAGCGCGGTGGACTGTTACTACATTAGATTATCGACAGAGAAGCTGTACTGATTAGTCGAACGGAAGGGCACCTGAACCCCCCGGAGGTAGTCGCTGGGTCCCCACCATCCGGTCACCAACCGGCAAGATGATCTACTCCGAGATTATGCGCGGTATGAAAGGGCAGCCTCACTGTTTTAGTGACCATACTCCTCCGAAACGGCTTGACCGATTTTGATGAAATTTTATATGTATATTCAGTATATCTGAGAATAGGTTGTTATCTATTTTTTATACCCCTAAGTGATAAGGGTGGTCCACCGCAAATTCTTATTTTTTATTTTTTGGACAATTTTTTTTATTTTTTTATGATGTGGCATTAAAAATACATACAACCTTAAATTTTCACCCTTCTACCATCAACCCGTATTTTTTAATAACGATATTAGTAATTCAATAATTTTCAACCCCGGTCGATAACTGATCAGTTATCACTTGATCAGTTATCCCCACCAGGTGTCTACCGGTATCACCCAGACCCAGTAAACAGCACGGAGTAGGGATGAGATCTTTCTCATACAATAAGCCGTTTCTCTCTCCATACAGTTTTTGGCCATTATTATTATTGTTTGTGCATCAATCGTAATAGTGACGTTTACAATTATCATTTTACTATTTCGAAGCCACCATTTTAAATGGCAAATTTCGTGGTGAAAATATATTACTACCACGGATCCCTATTATACCCACAGATGTGCCAATTCAATTTAAACGTCTTCAATTTCCAATAAGATTGGCATTTGCGATGACTATCAATAAGTCTCAAGGCCAAACGATGTCTGTTTGTGGCTAAGATTTGAGCACGCCATGTTTTTCATACGGCCGGAACGGACGGAATTATACGTGGCATGCTCTCGAGTGGGCAAACCATCTAGTTTGTGTGCATTGTTAGCATTACAATGAATTAAAAATATAAATGTTTGGTATTGTGATATTTTTATATTCCATCATCGTTCACAGCGCTCCACACCGAAACTATTCGCCACACCAGTTTGTGATGGGGTGAATAATGAACATTTCCAGGTGGACCACAACAACCCTTAGGTACGCAGCTCATTGTTCGATATGACTCTTCCTCCAATCGAAAGTAGGGTCCCTTCGATAAACAGTATCTATTGCCTCAGTGTGGAGTAGACTAGATTAGCACCATGTATCGACTTACCCTGTCCTGTCCTTCGAGGCACTGAGGCCTCCAAGAAATCAGACACATCCAAATTATTTTTATACCACTAAGGTAACAATCAAGCGTACGGTCTACCTGATAGTAAGCAGTTACCGAAGCCTATGGACATTTGCAACACCAGTTGTGTCACCCATGCGTTGCCGATCCTGTGCAAACCTTTTCATGCCTTTCTTGAAGAACTCTCTGCTGTAGTCCCTTGGGAAAACCTCGGCTGGGAGTTCTTTCTACAACTTGAGAGTTCTCGGAAGAAAACTTTGCTGAAACCGCACAGTTCGCAACCATTGCGGTTCCAGTGGTGAGGGTGAATACCCCGCCGTAGCCGTCCATTAGTGAACAATGGCCTATGATCGATGTTGCTTGTATAACTTCCCATTAACACTTAAAACAGCCGACCCTTTTATAGCGCGCCATCTCTGGTACGTCGGCGTTTTTTATCGATTTTGTAAGATTAAAAAAAAATACTATCTGTGCATAATTATTTTTTATTTATTCAACGGTTTCATATATTTTGAGGATAAAAGTACAATACATATTATAGGAATTTATTATTATTTGATAATAAACCAGATTGCGTCAAGTGAAAAAAAAACACTAATATTTTTATTTTTTAACATGTATAATCCCCATGTGTGTGGAATAATTTGAAACGGGGGTAATAGCATATAGGCACATTACAGGCTGGGCAGTAAAAAACAGTCGCTTTGCGTCCACTAGTTTTGTTTTTGTAATATCTTCACAAGCTTTGCAAACTCTTTGACTTTCTTTTCGGAGATTGATTTCTTCTCCAGACAATGCTTCCCATCAGTCTTGTGGGCATGCTAACAAAGTGTTGACCATGTGAGGGTCCTGGTTCATCAACTGATGCAGTTTCCATGCAATACACATCAGAAACTGCGAGAACCGCGGGCGGCGTCGTTAGGTTCTGGACTTATTATAAATGACATTAGACTTATTATAATTACCAAAGCCCTTGCTAACAAATTGAAGAACATTTTTTTCCACCACTTCATGCTCTTCTGATTCAATGAATAGTAGTTACTGATCATTGAGATCTACATCGGATGCTATTTCGTGTCAAAAATGAGTAGATGTCTTCTCAAGTTAGCGGCGTGGGAGCATTGAGCCGCGCCCGGTTGAACTCCTTTGCCCCACCTACACCCTACACTATACCGTATTTCGGTGAATCATGCATGTGTAGCTAAAGCATTGCGTTCAACCAGGGTTACAGGCAAATCACGTACCGAGCGCATAATTTTTTCAATAAATGATTTTAAAGTCAGTCACGTACTGAGCGCTTGATAAGCATCATGCCGTACCAGGTACGTGATTGGCTGTTAAAGTGTTAAGTAATGTTATCGTAATTATTGCAAACGTAGAAATTGCCATTCAGCTACTCGTAATATTTGGCAATTTACATACAATTCAAGGTCACCTAAGACAATTTTTGACGAGCTCGGCGGCCAATGATTAATAACACTACTTTGACACCAAGACTTGTGGGTTCAATTGCCACACAGGATAAACATTTGTGTGCATGAACATGTCCATTTGAGTTGGTCTAGGTGTTTTTAAAAGTAGTAGCATCAAATCAGCCCATCTCGGGAAGTACATACGACTCACCAAAAACCGCAGGCAATTAACAACTACCTGGAGGATTGGTTTGTTCCAGTGTGTGAGTCAGGTCACCTGAGGGCGCCTAAGTAGTTGGCAACAGCAGAAAGTGTTAACAGCAAACGTAGCATCCGTGTGTGCTGTATGCTTGTACCTATGTCTTCCGACGTCATATAAAAGTCTACCATGAATAGTACCAGTAATATACCATTTTAGAGTGTGATTGTGTGTGTGTTGTATTTGCGTGATTCAATAATGTAATAAAACTAGAATGTTTCTAACTGTTTAACCATATTAACTGAGCAATTAAACCACGGAATCATCTGCAAATGAGTCTGATACGCGCTTGTTTATTATAGCTGTGAGCATAATAATAAAAGTCATATTAATAATAAAATGCAAATATTTAAATAAGTATATATTTTTATTATTTAGGACGGCAAGTTTTTAAATAGTTTATTTTTTCTTTGGCGAGTATCACGAGAGACTGCATAAATGTAGATACATTAAAACCGGCCAACAGCTTGTCAGGCCACGCACAGTGTAGGGTTCCGTATTTGCTTCGCTTTGCTTGCTTGCGAAAAAATTAGTTGCCTAAAATAATAGGAAACCGAGGTGCGACAATTGAGTCTAACAAAAATTTACACTTTTTATACAAATATTTCGCAAACCGATCACTATATCGAAAAGTGATCTTCTCACACCCTAAATGTTTTCACAAAACCTATCTAACGACACTCCACACCATAGGGTCGGCGAGAATAAAAAAAATCATCCCCACTTTACGTGTAGGGGAGGTACCAACAAATTTTTTCTCAAGATTTTATTCTACCACTTTGAAAACGATAAATTATTCATGGTCATTAAATCCAAAGTGGATGACGTAGATGCCACAAATTTTGCAATCAGGTGGCAATAAGTGCCATAACTACACATTAGATAATATTAGACCGGAATGACCCTGATTAAAATAATGCAGACATGCTTAATCACGATTTCATGACTAGATTGAGGATATTAGGCATGACGATGTCACGTACAAATTACTTTTTGCTAATTTAAAAATGAAATTTTTATTAATTATTAATAACTATGTTATATTCATAATTAAAAAGAGTTTTGTCTTTGGTTTTCGCGATTGTTACACATTGAAATTAAACTATTTTTGACGGAAGTATCGCGTGTTTTATTTATTTTGTTGAAACCTGACGTTTCGAACGCTTTGCAGCGTCCGTGGTCGCAGGAAAGACTAAGGTGGTATTTGTCTTACATTAGTTATTCAATTATTACATCTACCGACATGGATGGATTAATTATATATGTTCCGATTCACACAAAAATCGCTCACAGTGTCCGAACATTTTTTAGTAGATCTTTGGATTTGTGATTTGATTATTTTTAGGACTGGATTCCAAGCAGGTGGTACTTGCCAACCATCTTCTCTATTGTAATTGGGGTGTTTTCTTATTTCAATAGCCTCGCGCAACATTCTCGGCATGTAGCGATTCTCCTTGGCGAGGCAAATCCTCGCATGCGAGGCATGCGAGGGAGTTTGTGACTATTGCTCCGCAGTACTTGTTTGACATGTTGGAGTTCCTCCTCTAGATGCTCAGCGTCGCAGATGCCGTGTGCTCTCTGAAACAAAGATTTGCCTACGGTAGCTAGAGATATTTGTCTGTATGGAAACCCACCCATACAGACAAATATCTCAATGGTAACTCACACCACCATCCATGTCAGTTAGCTACCGTAGGCAAATCTTTGTTTCAGAGAGCACACGGCATCTGCGACGCTGAGCATCTAGAGGAGGAACTCCAACATGTCAAACAAGTACTGCGGAGCAATAGTCACAAACTCCCTCGCATGCGTCACAGAAGCCGCCCGAAGCCACCTACAGTTGAACGTCAACCTGCCATCTTACCATACTTAAAGGGAGTCACAGACAAAATTGGCAACATCTTACGGCGAGCTTCAATTAAAACTTATTTCAAGCCCCATAAGATCAGTCAATTTCTAAGACCTATCAAGTCTAATATCCCCCTACAAGATGCAGGAGTATACAAATTAGACTGCGAATGTGGTTTATCATACATAGGGCAAACAAAGAGAAGCGTGAACTCGTGTGAAAGAACACATTGCTGACATGAAGAATAGGCGCGATAAAAACTCTGCAGTATGTGAACATACACTGGACCAACCAAACCATTACATTCGGTTCGATAAACCACAAATCCTCGCCAAGGAGAATCGCTACATGCCGAGAATGTTGCGCGAGGCTATTGAAATAAGAAATCACCCCAATTTCAATAGAGAAGATGGTTGGCAAGTACCACCTGCTTGGGATCCAGTCCTAAAAATAATCAAATCACAAATCCAAAGATCTACTAAAAAATGTTCGGACACTGTGAGCGATTTTTGTGTGAATCGGAACATATATAATTAATCCATCCATGTCGGTAGATGAAATAATTGAATAACTAATGTAAGACAAATACCACCTTCGTCTTTCCTGCGACCACGGACGCTGCAAAGCGTTCGAAACGTCAGGTTTCAACAAAATAAATAAAACACGCGATACTTCCGTTAAAAATTGTTTAATTTCAATTAAAAAGAGTTATGAATTTTAAAGAAGCGAGTGAAGTGTGTAAGAACCGAGTCATAGTAAAATCAAATAAGTGGGTTATCTTCATAGATACGCACCGCGTTCGTTTTGTATATATGCGCGCCCGTACGTATGCGTCGTCGCACGCACACACTGACAAAATTTATCGCTTCTGAAGGTACTCGGCGCCAGGTTGCCAGTCGTGGCTACGCCGTACCTAATATAATATCACTCGCCTCACGCACGCACCGCCCCGCTGCGCTCCCGCTCGTAATAATTTGTACGTGTACCTACCTACTTTAACTACAAATTCGTAAAGATGGCTAAAAAGTAAAAAGATTTATTTTTTGTATCAAATGTGTAATTTTGTTATAAAATCACAAATTTCCTACAGAAAAAAGTACTTTTAATGCCTATCATTTTAGGCTACTGTAAAAATATTAAATTTCTGAATATAAAGATTATAATTTTGATAAGTGTAGTAAGAGAAAAAGTAAAAAATAGTTGTGTAAAAAAAAAATGGGTGCGTGTACTTATGTACGCGCGTGAGAAGTTATACTTCTCTGGCATCATTAAATAACAAATCCCTGGAGGGATGTTGTGTCCATGTGAGTGAGTGACGTTACCACCTCACAGGCAACTGCAGCCAAATAACAATTCCCTGGACGGTTGTTGTGTTCAGGCGAGTAAGTGACGTTACTACCTCACGGAAAACTGCAGCCAAATAACAATTCGCTGGACAGATGTGGCGTTCATGCGAGTGAGTAACGTTACTACCTCACGAAAAATATGCTCAAAACTGCAGCCGAGTAACAATTCCCTGGAGGATTGTTGTGTTCATGCGAGTGAGTGACGTAACTACCTCACGGAAAACTGCAGCCAAATAACAATTCGCTGGACAGATGTTGCGTTCATGCGAGTGAGTGGCGTTACTACCTCACGAACAATATGCTCAAAACTGCAGCCGAATAACAATTCCCTGGAGGATTGTTGTGTTCAAGCGAGTGAGTGACGTTACCACCTCACAGGCAACTGCAGCCAAATAACAATTCCCTGGACGGTTGTTGTGTTCAGGCGAGTGAGTGACGTTACTACCTCACGGAAAACTGCAGCCAAATAACAATTCGCTGTACAGATGTGGCGTTCATGCGAGTGAGTGACGTTACTACCTCACGAAAAATATGCTCAAAACTGCAGCCGAATAACAATTCCCTGGAGGATTGTTGTGTTCATGCGAGTGAGTGACGTAACTACCTCACGGAAAACTGCAGCCAAATAACAATTCGCTGGACAGACGTTGCGTTCATGCGAGTGAGTGACGTTACTACCTCACGAAAAATATGCTCAAAACTGCAGCCGAGTAACAATTCCCTGGAGGATTGTTGTGTTCATGCGAGTAAGTGACGTTAACACCTCACAGAAATCTGCAGCCAAATAACAATTCCCTGGACGGTTGTTGTGTTCGGGCGAGTGAGTGACGTTACATGACGTTATATGGTTACAGTTTTCCGTGAGGTAATAACGTCACTCACTTGCATGAATACAATAACCCTCCAGGGAATTGTTATTTGGCTGCAGTTTTGAGCATATTTTTCGTGACTTAATGAGCGGTTTAGCGGGCAGCTTCAACCTGTTACTCTTGTGTTACATTATCTTAAAATTTCACTCATCATTTTTTCATAACGCGCCTAAAGGAGTATATAACTTCAATACAATACATAGTCAGCTCCTGGTCTATGTACAAAAAATAATTAAGAAAAACTTTGTACTATAGATCCCTGATGATTCACCTACAAGGGAAAATTGTTTTGTATATAGATAGACTCAGTGGCGTGCACTCCATATAGGCAAAAAGACATTGCCTACCCTATCAATTTGATAAATACCATCCGATGTTTCATTCTTAAACATAGTTTTTAACTAATATATCGTATCAAAAACAAAAAAATTAAAAACAGCTCCATCTATCGGTATCGGGAAGTTATTAAAATCATCGCTAGTCATATTCAAATCGCAGCTAGGCGCTACCCTACACTAGCGCCGCATTGGCAGCTTTTAGCGGCAGAGTCACTAACTATTTCTGTCTAAATTTACGTATGTGTGCTGTGTTGTTAATACAAATACTGTAGTGGGCATTCCTGTAATTACATTGCCCACAATAACACAAATAACGCACACAAATGCATAGTATAGACAATGTCTTTTCAGCTGAACTATAATGTAAATTACCGAAGTGTCGCGAGCATTGTTACGTAACTATTTTAAAAAGTAGTTTGCTGCATATAATTATAGTGAAATATATTGCCATTTCTTTTTTTCGTATAATGTTGATGTTAAATTTTATTTTGATTTTAAAACGGCCGCCATTGTTTTTGTTTTGAATCGATTGACTGGTAGCAGACGAAATAAGATTTTAAAGTTGATAAATATGGATGATATTCACTGCGAAAGTTGTTCATGTGGTGTGTGTAGTGTTCGGTGAATAAAAACAAGTGATCACATACATCATTATTTCCACAAGACTGGGTAACCAAAATCAACATTTTTTGGTAAGTTAATAGTTCAATAAAAAATTCTGCCTACCCTGTCAAAAATCTCTGTGCACGCCACTGGATAGACTATGCATTTTTGACGATTGTATAAACTATAATCGTCGTCCCTACGTGTTTAGGCTATTATCCTTCGCTCGGGGGTCGAGTCGGCCTACTTGTTTGATTATACTATGACCGCGTCTTACGGCACTCGGTTCTCTCTTTCTACCTCGCAAGGGAAGGACCTGTGAAGATATGCGTACATACATGCATATTCATAATTATTATATAAACAGTACCTGGGCGACCAAGGAGTACCGCTTGGCGTTTTCGTATCTATATATTTTTGTGTTATACATGGTTTTCAGGAACGTGTTTTTAAACAAAACTTAAAAATAAACTCCTAATCTAAATATAAAATTTAACCTAAATTGTTAGAGATGTTTCCGAGATATATGAAATATATTAAATAAGGTTAACACTAAAGACACTTGTTACTCTATAAAAAAAAAGTGTGTGTGTCGGCTCACTCCCGTCAGGGAGTATTATATTTTTTGGTCGGCTCTGACGCACGACTGGAGTTTACTCCTTACGAACGATAATTATAATATATATAGAATAGAAAAAGAGGGTAAATGAATGCATTTTCTAATATAATAAGAATAAAAATTATATTATTAAAAAATGTGAACTAAATTACTAATTAATTAATTTAAGAATTAATTAAATTAAATTAAAACAGCTTACGAATTAACCGCATTCATGTGTTTTTCGCTTGAACTAATAATAGTTCAAGCTTTTTCGGATTCTTCCTCATTGCCACTCGAATCAATTTCTTCCATATTTTCCAATGTTTCTTTAACTTTAATCACTTAATGATATGTTTAATTGTACATAAAAATATACGTAAAATGTATCAAGCTTCGTAATACGCAGACGCGCACGCATGTTTTAAGAGAGGTAGGGCACATCAAAGCAGCCCGTATCATTTGATTTTATTCCTCATAAAATTTCCGTCAAAACTCAAAATCGTTTCTTAAGGAGTAAGCTCAAAAAACAAAATAAGAGATCTATCATTAATGACTACAGCTAACATTCCTTAAATGCGTTATCATTAAGCGTCACATATATGAACTATAATAATAAATAATTAAATATGCTTAATAACCTCCATATATCTCAATACATCTAGCATAGAATCTTCCGAGACCATACACAACAGCGATAATATACATTTTCACAGCTTTTTACATTATAGTACATAGAGATAAGAAAATGTATCAATAACATCTTACATCCCAAGACACGTACGACGACGGCGAGACTTAAGTACATCAGCCAAATGAAAGGGAAACATGCATCACATTACCTGTGTGTGATACCTCGTATATTAATGTAAAAATGAACATCCTGTGATGTACATCAACATATATTATAGCTCTAACGACCTATAAAAAGCTTGTATTATTGTGATATTCTGCAAAATAATCTAATAACTGGTTGAGTTGCTCTCAAGTACAAATAGTATGCTGTTTGACAGACGCCACTGACCGGTCCGCGTGCATCGATGAACTAGCGTCATATTTGGCTGTAGATCTATACACCTGCGTCGAAGCCTCAGTGTAGTTCTGTTTCAAAAGTCGCAACGCACGCGCTGCTCCGCCGAACGCGTGGTCGAAATCGAATGCACGCGCGAGAATGAAATCGCGTTTCTAAATTTAAACATTTTAATTGAAATTGTAAAATATTTTTAAATTACCTGCCAGTTTGTTCTTATTGATTTGGTGATTTAATTTTTATTTAAATCAGTGTTCAAATATGAAGTTATTTTATGTAAACAACGTACCCGGCGTGTTGTTGATGTCACTGGTGTTATTGGCCAGTGCTCAAAGGACGTCGAATAATTTTAGAGACGCCGGTAAGTATATTAAAATATATTAGGTACTTAGGTTGTAACATAGGTAATTCATAGCTTCGTTATGGGCGAGGGAGGTTTACATTTTCTCCTCTGCTTGTCAACATTTTTATTTTATTTTATTTAGGTGTTGACGACCTGTGTTATGAATAGTGTTATCTACAAAAAATTTAAAACAATAGAAATAAAGTTGGGAACACGCAAAGTTGTAGGTATAATTTAAGGAATACATATCCTTAAATTTTCAGTAATGAATATGACCTAATTTCGTTTGAGGTTTGGGATTGACACTAGTTTTATATAATGCGTTCAGAATATGAATGGGAGGAACCATGCCATAACAAATTACGAAACTTTAATAACCATTTAAATTATATTCATTGACGTAACAATCTCACCAAATTTATATGACTCTAATTTAGGCGTTAGCAGATTCCTAATAAAAAGACTTTTTAAAATCGGTTCATAATATCGGTTTGAATATTTTTTGTATCTATATGAAATAGATACAAAAAATCTATTTCATATAGATACAAATATTGGGATGCAGTTTTTACAAGGTTCTGCCTTTGGATTACAATTTTTCGCCAGAACATATTTTACTAACTTCCAGGGTGCACCTTTTACGGGAGAAGTTTGGCTCTAAAGACGATAACCAGACAGTTAAACCATACTATCTACATACACTCTGTTTAAGCGACTTGTCATATGTAGGTACGTAGGTACATACATACTGATACACTAGGTATCCGCATTGAGAATGTGAACTATCATGTGTAAACATTTGAGATAAAATGATCATCATAGAAAGATGCTTTCTCTACGAGAATTAATAATCTTTAATTATAAAATCTTCATTTAAAATTCACTAGCCTGACCATAACTACTCTTACATAATTACAGTCTAGGTATTCATTACCTACGAATAACAAGAATAGCTACTTAGGGCTATAGTATAGTAGTAATAGTATAGTACAACCACATTGATATACTAACTCCACGTTCGATTTTCAAAATTCATTAATCTGATTGACAGATTTTGAAAAGCTAATCAGCAAATTAAGTCATATAAAGAGTAAAAAAACTCACTCAACTATGTACCCCGCTTTTTGCACGTGATCACTCTGCATTGACATTGCTATTATGTGTCATATTATTATTGTATAATTAATATATAGTTTTTTTCACGTAATAGTATATAGTAATGTTCACATACCTATAAATTAATTAAGTAAATACCGATTTAATTATGTAAAATCTTAATGTATCTAATTAATACCTAATAGGGGCTCGAACAGGTCCTTGGAAGAAGTGTCTCAGGGAAGTAACTATCGATACACCGCAGGCAGCTTTCTCGGTCAAAGGCTTTCATTAGCAATTCAATGTGAGGATACTGCCTGCGTCACGGGCGCTCTGTGTTTGATCAAAGTTTTTTTAGCCCCTTTTAAACGTTTTAGTTTTGTTTTGTTGTCTAGTTATCTTTATAGGCAATTAACATCATTGTATCTAAATTTATACTGGTGGTACCAGTCATTTGAGATCAATTTACCTGTAAATATGACTTCCATAAAATAACATGTGAGTTTGTTTAAATAACTTCATAATTTTTAGTTTTGTTTATTTTTTTATATATTCTAAAAACAACATTTCTGTCTTTAAATAATATTTAGTTACATTATATACAAACAAAATACAAATGCGGAATGCAGAGTTGCCTTTACGTGTCGATTCCTATTTTAATAATATTTATGAGAGAACTACAACACGATTTCGAACTGCTTAAATGTTAATGAATTCACATGTAGGAAATATATAATTTGTTTCATAATATTCGACCAACATAGACTAACGCGACACAAACTCGACTCTTCAATTTTTGCCTTCTTTTTAAACATCCCATTGTTTGGTGTATCGTTGAAACGAAAACTATGAGCATAGTGTTACATATTTTTTATGTAATAAATACTTTGTAAATACGCCATAAATAACCTTTAGTGGACTGGTATTGGTACTCGTATTAAATGGTAATGAAAATTTAAGTGAAACGTTACCTCGTACTTATTGACATTCATTTTTCTTCTTTTAAACTTTTTTTAAATTGATAACACTAAAACGCTCATCATTAGCCAGTAAACAAAAAAAAAAGAGGAAATTGGTTGACAAATAAAGAATAAAGGTACTTAACGGTTTACTTTTTAACTTTAGTTACTCGTTAACTGAAGTATTTTTGCCTATATGTTACATGTGCCCCTCACCTGAATAACTAATGCATTGTATTTTGTTGCTGCAAATTGAATGCGACTGTAATATCTAGATATAGATAACTGTATCACCTTCAAGAGTACGGAATCCTTTTTACGTGAGTTCTTCTCGTAAAATAATCGCCAAGTATTATTTTGTAAATAGTTATGTGTCATAGAAACGTTTCTCTTTTTTATGAGCGTCCGGAGTTATGTTCGCGCGGGTGCTATCTTGCCGCTAACACAACAACTCATTAGGAGCTTATGGAAGTTGTCATTCGGCTGTGGTTTTCTGTGATGTAAGTAATTCCTCAGACTCCAGCTTTGATGCGCGCTACCTCCTTTAAAATACCCAGACCAAGACAAACAGAAACAATACAAACATTTGTGTGCTTTATGCAGACATGTGTGGGAATTAAACCTATGAGTCAAAGTAGCATTACTAACTACTCCAACTACTAACTACATAATTTCGCTGCTGTCTTCTTTGAGAAGAATCTCGGGATAGAACCCATTCATAAACAGATCGAAGTCGATGTTACTTGATCAGCGTATTCGATTAGACTGATTCACGTAACGACGCCATAGAGTTCCTCTGATTGTTATTGTATCGTTTTTTGTGTATATATGTGTTCTATCAATTCCTAAGTCGTATATATTTATACGCGGCCCTTTATCGCGGGTCTTAAGGGGAAACTCAAGGTCACTTATCGTGCTGTGGAAAGAGCTCGGGATTTCTCTGCATGATAAATCAGAAATGAGGATATCCACAGTAGAACTAAGGTAACCGACATAGCTCAAAGGATAAGGACTGAAGTGACAGTGGGCCGGCCACATAGTTCATAGAACCGACAACCGCTGGGGAAGAAAGGTTATCCAATGAGGTCCCCGTACTGGTACACGCAGTGTGGGACAACCCCCGCTAGATGGAGCGACGACCTCGAGAAGGTTTTAGGGAGTCGATGGATGCAGGTGGCACAGGATCGACACGAATGGCACCCTAGAGGGAAGGCCTATGTTCAGCCAGTGGACGAATACAGGCTGAGATGATGATGATATATTTATAACTACACGTTAAAATCCTTGTAAGGTAGATAGACAGTCAGTAATTGAGTATAAATAAATATAAATAAAATATTGTCGGACAAATTACCGCCATCTAGCCCCAAAGTAAGCGAAGCTTATGTTATGGGTACTAGACAACTGATAAACATACGTAAATACATTTTTTTTGTAAATACATACTTATTATACATAGAAAATACCCAGACCAAGAGAAATAGACATGTTCATGCACACAAATGTTTGTATTGTGTGGGAATCGAACCCACGAGCGTTGGTGTCAAAGTAGCGTTTTTTTTTTTTTTTTTTTTTTTATATTGGCTCAGCATAGTGGCTCCTCTTCGCCTGTTGGTAAGCGAAAAGGGGAGCCCAAATTGCAGCGGCAACTGACAAAGGACCACGGTGTCCTGTCAGTTGACGCTACCATGCTGGCCCGCAAGGTGCTTCTTCACGCTTCGTTTGAAGGATCCCATGTTGTAGGAAGGAGGAAAAACATGTGCAGGCAAAGCGTTCCACTTTTTGATGGTACGACAAAGATAGGAGTTGCCGAACTTTTTGGTACGCGAAGAGATATTCTCAACCGTGAAACCATGACATCGCAAGCCCGCACGTGTGGTTCTATGACGGAAGGGAGAGGGTGGGATAAGGGAAAATAGTTCTTCAGAGCACTCGCCATGGTAAAGGCGGTAAAATACGCTTAGAGAGCCTATGTCCCTACGGAGTTGAAGAGGTTCTAGGTTTTTGGTGACCTCTTCGTCGTCAATTATGCGGATAGCCCGTCGCTGCAACCTATCGAGAGCCTCAAGAAGATAATGTGCGGAGCCGTCCCAGAGATGCGAGCAATACTCCACGCAGGCCCGAACTTGTATCTTATAAAGCAGACAAAGTTGGTCCGGCGTGAAGAACCGGCGCACTCTATTCAGGACTCCGAGTTTTCTTGAAGCTGTTGAGATGAGGCTCTCGATGTAATAACGCTGGTTAAGGTCGCAATGAATACGCATACCCAGCATATTCAGGCTATCTCGCATACTGAGGGAAGCACCATGAAGACTGGGAGTAGGAAGGAAGGGGGACAGTTTTGTTGTAAACGCGCAAACCTGAGTTTTCTCAGCATTAAACTCAACCAGGTTATTGGAACCCCATTTACTAATGAGATCCAAAACCCGATTCAGTTCAACGACAAGACTCTCACGCCTCTCACCGATTTCTGTCCGACCAGCACCAGGCCGACCGAGATATCGCCCATGGACCGTACTGTCGTCTGCATAGCAATGAATATTACCAAGTGGCAGCATGTCATTGATATGCAGAAGAAAGAGAGTGGGCGATAGAACGGAGCCCTGTGGGACACCGGCATTCACTGACATGAACCGCGAAGCGCATCCATCTGCAAGGACGCGGATTCTACGCTCATGCAGGAAGCCAGCAATCCAATTACAAAGCTGGAGGGGCAGACCGTATGCCGGAAGTTTGGAGAGAAGTGCTTTGTGCCAGACCCGATCAAACGCCTTGGCTAACAACGCGTTTCATCACTGCGCCACCGAGCTCGTCATTCAGTATACAGCAATATATGTTAAAATATATATAAAATAGTAAATCTATAACTATACGTCAAATCCCTTACGGGGTCGGCAGAGAGAACCGAGCGTCACGTGACTCGATCCATACATACCTCACTCGCTTCTTTAACATTCATTGCTCTTTTCATGCACGCTCGCCGGTTTCTAGGGCTCCTGACATCACCTTTTGATAGAACACGACCAATTTGATCATGGTAGGTAAGTCTTGGCCTTCCTCGGCTCCTACATCCTTCCACTTTTGCATGGTATATCTGTTTTGTCATTCTTTAATCCTGCATTCTTTCTACATGTCCGAACCAACGGAGCATACCTCTTCTTATTTTAACACCGACGCTTTCTTTCAGACCAACTCTGCTTCTAACTTCATGATTGCGAATACGGTCTACAAGCGATGCGCTACAAATTTTGCGCAACGCTCGCATTTCAACCGCGTTTATCCTAAATAGTAAATCATTCAATAAAATGTCATGCAAGTCATCTTGCTTAGTAATAAACCAACAAATAGTGGCATTCAAGCAGTACAGACATAAAATATAGCTTTGCATTTGACCTAGATTATTTGTTGGCACCATATCACGAATACAGATGACAATTTATCAACATGACGCTTCGTCTGTCCACTACTTGGACTACGCCTGCCCCACCATATTCTCGTACCATCCTGAGCCGACTGTGTTCTTAGTGTAATACTATTTTGTAATCACGCTTAAACGGCTGAACGGATTTGAATGAAATTTGGCACGTAGATAGATTATGATCTGGATTAACACATAGGCTACGTTATTTGACTCCATGGATAGGGTGTATTCGAAACATGATCAACCGGTTAACAACTGTTTCTTTATCCACTGCTCCACACTCAGCCATCTATCCACCTTTAATATAGTCTCCTACATGCGCTCGTTTGGTATCTTCAGCTGATCTAGCTCTCATTTATCCGCTTTCTACTTTAGGCTATTCCTTCTTTACCAATTTTCGTTTACTAGTCATATGTCTTGAGAGCTACATCGAAAACGACTATTCATTTCGTCTTCCATCGTTCCATATAAAAATTCATCCATCCATCGTTAGAGCCAAAGCTTGCACATATCCACATGTGGTGGTTTCCGCCAGTAAGTAGTAACTTGGCAGTTAGGTTTTGGCTAAAAAGATATTGGGCACACCATATTTAACAGCCGTTCTCTCCGACTGGATAGGTACTTCAACCTTTAGACGACTGCAGCAAAATAACTGTATTCCTGCGAGTGAGTGAGGTTACCGTAAAAGTCTGTAACAGCGATTTTAACTTGCAAACTGCTTGTATTGTAAACGATTATTATGTTAAGGATGGCGCACCTGGTTATGTCTATGAATAGAGAATATTGCAACGCACCAAATAACTAGTCACAGGTTTGAATCGGTCACATGAGCGACACCTTATCCTTAGCAGTTTCTGTAGTTAAGCAGTGATCCTGAGAATGGTGGGATTGCAGCTGAGATTACTATATTTTCCTACGATCAGTACTTTTTGTCATAAAGCATGCGCTAGGAATTACTAGGCTGTAGGTAATACCGTGATCTTGGGAGGGAACTGGTTCTTAAAAAACTAATTAGTTTCGCCTAGCGTAATCGAGACGACACGGTAGTATAATCAAGCCTCATTACATAGCGAAAGTATCATTTCTATTAAAGTAATTGTGAAAATAATTGAATAAAATCGATCCATTGTGTATAACACGTGCCGTAATTATATATTTCGAAGTGGTGATACATCTATACAAACATTATCGACTTTACCTTCAATCGAGATATACCCTCGCTAATAAGGGAAGTGTACCTTTGGCATGGAAGTACGGACGTACTTCCCCAGTTGGGTCACCTCGCTCGGTTGGGTCACTTGTGACACTTACACAAATACACACAGATATAATCCTGGAAAGTTTTTGGCGCATCTACGATAGAGTTCTCCTATATCCGCAATTATTATTCGCCAGTCGACGTGCCATATAAAACTATTATTTTAATTGCAGAAAGCAGGTGCGTGCTTTATTCATAGATCAAACATAATTATGTAATTAAGAATAAACAGATCGTAAACGAGATTTCTCTGAATAATACTTATTATTACCTATTCTATTATATCTACACAAATATAGCTCAAAATCGTGTAAAGAATGAAAAATTTTGTACCTTTTATTCTTTGATTATATAGTTTTATTAAACATTCTTACGATTGCGTAAAAAATGGCCGTGATTATGTGTCTACAAGAATGTATAATATAAGTATCTCGGATTGACAGTGTCCGTATACGGGCCACTTTTACTTTTGGTATCTTAGTGGCTGCGATTTCACTTCGAAGCGAGTTTGCAAGCATTTTACGATATCTCCGAACAATTTTTATTGTACATGCAGTCCCATTCTATAAAGCATAAACCATTTTGGCTTAATTTTGAACGAAATGCTAAAAAAATATATTTTTCGCTTGATGAATTGCGTTATAGATGTTGTTTGTGAACATGATGTTTCTTATTATTACTTTATTGCTGATTAAAGTGGCTATAAATCCACAAAGGTTCATTCTTTTCGATGGATCCTAGTGAACGAATTCACAATGAAGTTGCAATTAGGTCAAGGATTTTTTGTATTGTCGAGCAAGACGATGCCACTATTAATAGTGAAAGAGCTGTATAAGGAGTGTAAGGCATCTGCTAAATACAATAATACTACAGGGGAATTTATTTGTATTCAGTGGTACGTTTCACTTAAACTATACAATTGTTGACATCAAAAGTAAAGAAGTATTAAAAACAAATATATAAGAAAGTAAATTAAAAAGATAAAATTATCTAAAAAAATCTGTCATCAACAGTCACATAGACATTATATATCTATCGATTTCACAAAGTAATAAATGCGAAAGAAAGTTTTGTTGTTGTTATCTTTCATATACATATATATATTATCTTGCGAAGTTACGTGGAGAAGCTAGTGAATATACATAACTAAGTATAGAAGCAGAAATTCCCCGTCCTTCATAAGAAGCAAGAAACTCCCGTTCCTCCCCCGAAATCGACGGGTAGTCACGATGCAAAATAAGACAGCATAATTGTAACTACCCTGAGTATCTACGCTTTGTTTCAGATTTCAGATTTTTATTGCAGGTCACAAGTTATTACAAAGATGTTACGAGTACATAACAATAATATGGTACAAGTGACGCCCAGTATGGGCACAGCAAACGTAAGAGGCATCTAGATACCAATTTACTTAAATATTTAGTTAAATAGGACTATATCTATGCACTTTTCGCTTTATATACTTTATAGAGAATTCTAAGTAATCCGCTCAATAGATTTGTCATCGAAGAATTCAGATATTTTGTAGAAACACATGTAAGAGGAAAGTTTTTAGGTATTTATTAAATAGGGACGGTTTTTTAATATTTTTTATATCATTTGGGATATGGTTGTATATTTTTATTGCCATATGATGAGGGCTGGATGAAACTAGTTCCATTTAGGTAGTTGGTCTTTCTAATTTGTTTAAATATCTATCATTTTCTCCTATTATTATTTACCCTTGGTATGGTTCTGATGAGCACGCCAATCTCGGATGCTAGTTCGACTTTTTCTTCAGGTGACGTTAGAACTGAAGTTCACTGCAGATCCCGATGTCTAGAATAACAATACTCTTCTCCGAAAGGGTCACATTCTGGAATTTGGAAGATTTCTTGGTGGGGCTGAGTTGGAGAGAGAGTTTAAGAGAGGTAGGGCGCACATCAAAGCAGCCCGTCTGGGGAAGTGCCTCCACCTCACAGAAAACTGCAGCCAAATAACAACTCACTAGAGGGGTTGTTGTGTTCCTGCGTGTGAGTGAGGTCATCAGTAAGCTCCCAAGGAGTTGCTGTGTAAGCAGCAGAGGAGGCATCACGCGAGTGATACTTAATACCTATATCGCAAGCGCTTTACAATCGGTACCCGCTTTACATCAGGTGGACCGTATGCTTGACGTAGTATATAAAAAAAAGGTGGGTAACATGTTCAATTGCTCAATTTTACCAAGTTTACGAAAATAAAATGGGGTTTAAAAGCCAATAAAGGAAACGCTATGATTACAATAAAAGTAAATATAATAACATAACAATACTTCGTATATATTTTTTTCTATGGTAGGCTCATTAAGGCTTTTTGCCTTAATCTTAAAAGAAGTAAACACTTTTATGTAAAAGTGCACAAAAAGCCGTTCGCATACGGCCTGCCTGATGGTAAGGAGTTACCGTAGCTTATGTACACTGGCAACACTATGGATGTTGCTAGTGCGCTGGCAACCCTGTGAAAACCTCTTCACGCCTTTTTTGACGATTGACTGTCGAGAGTTAAACGTTCTCTGTAAAAAACATCTCTAGACCGCACAGCTGACGACCTTTGCGGTTCCAGTGTGTTAAGATGAATTTATCAGCGAGTGGTGTGGTTGTAAAACGAGGCTGTTGGCATCATATAAACCGAAAATAATACGTTTGGATTATGTCAGAGGAAGACAATGTCAGAATAATTCTTTCTAGTTTTATTTTAATTTATTTGGGATAATAAACAATGCCTGTTAATTATTACTATATTGCGTACAGTTAACCCAATTGTATTGAAATTACATTAGTTGAAATGAATCTTCCTTGTGTTTAGATATAGTACCCTAGTATAAATGTTTTACACTGATAACGAATTGAAATATCAGCGCAAGCGTAGCCATTAATATGCTCGCGCTGTCATATTATATGACTCAGGAAATATACTGTCATGTTTGTACTTTAGAAAGTTACTTGTTGATAATAGCTTATTTGTCGACGATGACGACGTGTGATGTTCGAATACTTTCGATACTAATTACAAATGTAATGGACATCGCATAGGATCTATAAATAAACTAGACTCCCCCCATAGGGAATTGTTTATGAGAATGCAATTTCTTTCTTTTTTACTTTTTGTAAAATGAAAGTAGCATAAGTCATTTCTTATAATATTAACTATGTACCAGTAAAAGCCCCGTCAAAATCGGTCTAGCTATTACGAAGATTAGCTGATCCAAACAGACAGAAAAAAAAAATTAAAGTTGATTTTTTGTAGGTGAAATCAACTTTATAATTTTTTTCCGTTAGCTATGCCGATTTTGACGAGGCTTCTACTGCATTCATATGCATTTCTAAAAAAGATGTTATTTTGTCATTACAAGCAGATACTTCAATTTTATTTATTTGTATAGATATTCGAGATACCTACGTCACTATGGCCCGCTCTATACAACCAGGAGAAAACGGCCGAATGTACAAAAAATATTTGAAATGGTTCTAACCATTCTTATGGTTAGAAACGATTTTAAGCCAATTTTGGCGGTTTAATATTGATTAAAAACGATTATAAGGTTTCGTAAACAAAAAAAAAAACAGACCCCTCACAAGTTACTTTTGCAGACTGTCAAAAAGATACCTCCAACACTAAGACCTGCTATAGACAAACGATTTTAAACGTCTTAAGCGATTCTTATGTTTTGAAACTATTTAAAGATGATTTTGACGGTCTAATATCGATTAAAACAAATTTAAGGTTTCGTACGTAAAAGGAAAAAAAGCCGTCAAGTTTGATTCGCGCACCGATAAATATATTCTGAAAAATATTTTATTATTATTCAGCGAGTTAATATTCGGATCTTTGAGGGCGCTATAAGCCGCCTGTTTGTTATTAACAACTTCAACGCACTCGCGATTAAACAAAGGGCGTCTCCGGCTTTTGATGACGACATCAGAGTGAGGAATGTGGTATTCCATGCCAACGCCGATCTCGTCAACAATGGCCGCAGCACTCGATTCTTCTCATTGAAACAACGCTGCCCCCATGGGACGGAAGGAAAGTAGCTGCGCATGCCGTCCCAGTCTGTTGACGAGTAGTGCCAGACACGACGCTTAACCTTCGTTGTGGTTGTGGTGGAACCGCGCTTAGGGCCAGATATGCCCAGGGGTGCCCTGACCTCAACCCGGTAGCCAGCAGGGTGAATAGTCAGCAGTAGGTCTAGTAGAGAGGGCTCTTGACCAGCGATATCTGGTATTCTGGTAAGTTTGTCTACCAATTGCGTCAGGCTGTGCGAAAGAGCGAACGTGTGGGCGGTCCTTCGTTCTTGCATGGTTAGTTGTAAAGGATCCCAACCAGGAATCGTGGTAAGAATTAAAGTTCCCCAAATACACCATCTCTGCAGTAGGGTACCGCTCCTGCGCTTCATCTACCGTCCGATCCATGTACTTAAAGAGCCGAGTCGTCTCCGTGTCTCTAGTATGCGGTCGGTACAGACACATGTAAATACGGCTCTGAAGGCCCAGGTTTACATGCACCCAGAGGACGGGAAAGGAGGAATCATCTAGGCAGCGCAACAAACAAACACCGGGTTTCGCGAAGAAATTTTCCTCAAGCACGTAACCGGGGTACTGGATGTAGGTCCTGTCCACTGGACGGTGGATCTGTGTCTCCGTCAGGAAGAGCATGGCAGGCCGTGCCGTCTCAAGGTGTTGGTGAACGGCATTAAAAATTTGAGTGGAGTCCGCGGATGTTAGCGAACTCAATCTTGAACAAGGTAGTAGGGTAGTGGAGGAGTGCACCGTTGTAAGACCATGTATCCTCAACTTCGCTGTCATGAGAGGAAAACAGAAGGGAAGTGTGAAGCGCGAGAGAATTGCCGCGACATTAGAGAAGAAATGCAGTGGACTGTTTCTCCATTAGTTTGTGACAAAGGAGCTGTACTGATCGTCGGATGGAAGGGCCCCCGAACCCCCCGGAAGTAGTCGCCGTGTCCCCACCATCCGGTCATCAACCGGCACGACGATCGACCATGAGATTATGCGCGGTGTGTAAAATACTTACCGTAGCCTATGAACGTTTGCTATACAGGAAGTATCGCTAGCGCGTTGCCACGTTGCAATCTCATTCGCTCGCAGGAACACAACCACCCTCCATGGAGTTGTTATTTAGCTGCGGCTTTCTATGAGGCGGACGTTTCATACAAACCAATTGTGTTGTGTGAGAGAGGTAGGTAGCATCAAAGAAGTTCGACAGGGAAAGTAACAACTAACACCCCTCCTACAGTAGCACTACATACGAGAGCTCTGTTGTACCTGATGTAGTATCAGGTACTCAAAGCTCAGAGAAGCTCAATCGGGAATATTAACATTTTCTTCCTAGCGTCATCCCGTTTCCTAAACCATTAGAATTGACTTGTCTTGTCGAAGATACCGGTTTTTACATGGAGCGACTGCCGTTAGAACTTCAGAGGGAAAACTAGACCATTTTCTGGTAAGATCACACGTGTATCGAAATTTCTGGGAGTTGCGGCTTTCCTCACGATTTTTTCCTTCACCGCCTACGAATACATAAATATTATTTATTCGTAGTTCACCGCCCAATTAATAAGTTCAAATATGTACATAAATTCGAAAACACTAATTTAGTGGATCATGCCTCCACCAAGATTCGAAGCGCGGATCAGGCGTTGAATAAGCCGGTTCTTTATCCACTAAGCTTATCACTGTTCTAAACCGGTGTTGTTTTTACAATGTCGGGAGATACCTATATAGATTGACTTTAAAAGCAATACTTTTCCAAATACAATGATCTAAATCATAAAGCCATTTCGGAGTAATACGAAATATGTTTATGCAAGTATTGCTTGCTTAAATAATAATATGCGTGCACCAATATAAACATCTGTTATATACGCCAACACACACATGATCTCATGACATTTCAAAATAGCTACAAACAAATGTTAAGCGTCAGTTAACAAACACCGGTAAACTAAAACTTAATAACTTAATCAATCATAAACTGTTAAATGTAACTTGTAATCATAGTGTACTCGTTCAGTTAATAGCTGCATTTAAAATTGAGTTTAGATATAATCACACAGATCTACGATGAGTTATCAATGTAAAAGGTTATTTTACTAAAGGTCATCCGCCCCAGCGGTTTGGGTTATGCATTGTCATATTTAACTAAAATTGTGGGTAGTTAATAACTAGTAAATAACAGCAAGCTGTGTAGGCAGAGCTGATATTTTTTAAATTTAAAAAATATTTAAATATTTTATTTTTAATTTTTTAATTTTTTAAAAATATATGGAACCCTGTACGACATCTAGCGACGAGTGCTGTTACTTTTTCTGTTGATGGGAGTGCAGTGCAGACTGCACTGCAGAGTGGCCGGCCATACGTTTTCCCATATGTTTTTTTTTCTAATTGGAACGATTTTGGACCGTTCTTCCTCACCAACGAACATTTAAATTTCAAATTAAAGGATACAAAACTACAATATAAATGTAAACGTTAATTATAAGTCTAAACGCTAGCTGGATGACATCAGTCTACCCCAAACGGCAATTTTGAGGGTAATGTGGCTCCGCTGGCTATCGCAGCTCTGCCAAATATAGCGACTTAATATAATCAACGGAGATTCTATTCAGTCAGAATTATTACATCTTTCCTCCACATCACTATTAATATATCTTTTTTATTATTTTCTAGCACGGCCTGGCTAATATTTCTAAATCCCTGAAGAAATACGCAATCAACATGCGTCTGAAAATGAGGGTACAATCGATTTACATTCCTATTTTATATATTTATATATAATTTATAGAAGCACTGATGATGTATATATATTTATGTATATATAGCTTAAAGCATCAGATACAATAGGAGTCAAAATGCCCCTCAATATGCCACACAATGTCACTCAATGTATGTGACGCTCTGATGCTGCAACATTGCCCATTGTCCCACAATGTATCGTGCTACATTTTGCAATACGTTATGACTATGGGACACATCACGTAGATGTTCCGCATCCTTCTATATCTCACTCAATTAGGGACAAATTGTAATAGTGATAGTGTATCTGAGGTATACATTTTGGGAATAAATTATTTTACCTCCCCTATTCCCCAAGGTAACAATCAACAATTTAATTAGGACACCACAGGCACAGGGGTCTAGCGTGAGCAGTGATAGCCCAGTGGATAAGGAACTGACATATTGACTAACTGGTCCCCAGTTCATCCTGTTCTGTTCATCCTGACGGGGGCATGTACCCCTAAATTCGTATTTTCGGATTTATGTACATATTTATCACTTGCTCGGCGGTGAAGGAAAACATCGTGAGGAAGACCACGCGTCCAGGGAACTATATTTCGAAAGACTCGTGACCTAACCTATGAAAGATCTGGTTTTCCCTCTGGGTTGTGGATATTTGACGGCAGTCGTAATCCCCCATGTAAAAATCAGTATCTTCGCCAAATCCTTAAGGTTCGGTAGTGGACCCCGCCAATGCTAATAAATTAGGAAACGGGATAACTCGAAGAAGAAGAAGACACAGGGGTCTAGAAGAGACTGGTGTTGTTCTGTGGTGGCACGAGCTTTACGCTTTGGCAGCCATTTTATTAAAAAAAGTGAGAGTTCAGAGGGCATGACCGCCTTTCAAGAAGCAGGACAGCCTCCTCCTATTTTATGTATTATATTTGCTTTACATTGCTTAGGAAAAATCATGTTGAACAAATTGACTAATCGACACCGGCTTTTGTCGTATTAGTTTTGTAATGATCTACCTTTTATTACGTAGGCACTTGATGAGATTCATATCGTAATTACATTGCCATGACATTATCACGTTATGCCATCGACAATAGAGATCTTAAACTAACAAGTGTGACTAAATATATTTGTATGGATAACATCTTCAAGTGAGTTAATATGCTAATGGTTGTTGAAATTTTAATAGCGGCTTCGGTATTTCAGTGTTTTAAGAGTTGATGATCCTTTTGCCGGTCAAGATGTCTTGTATAGCGGTGGAATTAGTGCTTTCATTTAGTGATGTTATACTTTGTGATTATATCACAAATTAAATTTAAAATGAGCAAATATATATCTTGCATACAAATACTAACATCCTATTTTGTATCTAACGGGACGGTAACAAACTCTCCAGTGAATTAATTCCTCTTCTTTAAAACACCATCGGAGTCTTATGAAAATAGCGGCAAGATAACAACACTAATTATTATATATAAACTAGTTGCTACTCGCGACTTCGCCCTCGTTTTTCTAGTATAGTTGTTTATTAACTGGATTATTTTTTAAGAGAGGTAGTGCGTATCAAAGGAGACCGTCTGGGGAAGTACCCCTATCTCACAGAAAACTGCAGCCAAATAACAACTACCTAGAGGGTTGTTGTGGTCACTAGTAAGCTCCTAAGGTGTTGCTGTGTTAGCAGCAGAGGTGGCATCGCGCGAGAGATATTGAATGCATTGCAAGCGTTCATCAGGTGGGCCGTATATTTGTATTCCTCCCGAGGTTGAATAAAAAAAAGAATTATAATAATGAATCGATTGAACCGCGATGAAGTATCGATGGGTCGATGATACCATAATCATCAAAATCATATGTACCAATAAATTCGTGTTTTTTGATTTATGTATTTTTTTGTACAACGTCGCGAGGCATACAAGCATACGACCCACCTAATGTAAACCTGTTATCGTAGCCTATGCACGCCTGTAATACATTAAGTATTACTCGCGCGCAATGGTATCTCTGCTGCTAACACGCAAGAACACAACAACCCTCTAGAAAGTTGTTATTTGGCTGCGGATTTCTGTGAGGTGGAGGTACATCCTCAGACAGACTGCTTTCATGCGCTCTACCTCTCTTAAAAACACTCTTTATTAGGACTCTGAAAGAAAACTTCGTGAGGAAACCCACACATCCTATAAATTATATTTGAAAAAGACGTGCGACTTAATCTAAGAAATGTCTGGTTTTCCCTCTAGGTTGTGAAGATGCAAACCGCTCCATGTCAAAATCAGAATCTTTGTCAAATCCTAAGCCTTAGGTAGCGGACCCCGCCAATCGTAATGGATCAGGAAACGGTCTAAGTTTAGGAAGAAGAATTATATACAGCTAAAATCATAAAACTTCCTTTTCGGTTTGCCGCAGTTGGGTAAAAAGGATATCAGGTCACTAACCGAGAATCAATTAAACTGAAAATTTTGTATATCTAAAAATAAGTGTTCGAGAAACTTTAATCTTGTAACATACAATTTGCTAAATATTATATTTGATAAAATAATTCCTTTATTATTTATGTCAAATAACGAAACAACAATTGTTCTAGTAACTTTTGTGTATTACTCGTAGAAAAAAATATAAAGATATTTTATACGTAGCACAGTATTTTAGAAATCGTTATAAATCCTTCACAAACTTAGTTATGTTAAGGCCATTGAATGCACAAACCAACAGTGCGCGAGATGGACTTGTTTTTTTTCGTTCCGTTGCTGTAGAGCAAAAGAAGCATTATTATTGTCACAGTTGATACTGTCTCTTCATTCATCTGTTAGTATGTCACAGGTTTATAAATCGTACCCGAAATGAGTTATAGACCTGAAATTTTATACATTCTGTAGTGTGACCGAAACGGAATATTTACTAAAAAAAATCTATTTAATTATTTTTATTTCATACATAAAATAGTATTTTTATTTTATTCAAAATAAATTAAAAAAAAAATTAAAAAAAAACACAAAATGACCTCGAAGTCACTTTTTGACCATTTTGTTCCGGTCTATCTCAAAAGCTAAACTAGTCGGCCATTTGCAAGTTCTGTATTCATGCCCACATACTGTATTACGTATTTAATTTTAACTCGTTTTATTTTTTATACTACTAAGGTGCCAAACAAGCATACTTGCTCGATGGCAGGCAATAACAGTGGTGTCACCCGACTCTATAAAAAGATCTTTCCAGGTCTTTTGATGAACCTCTTGCTGTAGTCCCCTGGGAGTTCATTCCACAACGTAACCGTTCTCGACAGCAAAGTTTTCTGCGGTTCCAGTATATGAGGATCAATTTCTCGCCAAAACCAAGCAATGTGATACACAGCAGGTGCTCCCACCCAAAGGTCGGTCTAAATAAGTCTTCTGTAACATAACTTCAGACTTGTGTAACTTGTAACTGTTGACTTCATAACTTATAAATGTTTGCACTGAATTAAAGTACTGCTCTGCTCTGTTTAGCACACTATGTTTCATGACGAGAGATTGACCTTCTCGTTCTATTTCTGTAATTGTGGAGCTACGCCAATGAGGTTCTCTTAACGTTTAACACACAAATATATGTCGTGTTGGGGTTGAATTGGACTAAGTTCAACCACCCCGAGAACCCCAGGATTTTTTAACCCAGTACCCTCATTTTCAGACGCATGTTGATTGCGTATTTTCTCAGGGATTGAGAAATATTAGCCAGGCCGTGCTAGAAAAGTTATAATAGTAGTGATGTGCAGGAAAGATGTAATAATTTTGACTGAATAGAATCTCCTTTGACATATTAAATCGCTATATTTATTAACTACTCACAATTTTAGTTAAATTTGATATTTTACTAATTACATAACAAGTTATTAATTAGAAAATCATATTTATTCTATTCCCTTAATTTCTACTTCTTCTTGCTACGCGATGGAGCATTTTATTTATCTCAGCATTGTATTTATCTCGGGATCGTTGAAATTGTAAGTAGTACGCGTAGTTTTATTTGCCTTCGTCTAGTAACATCATCTCACTCTTCACAATATTACTATCAGTCGTACTCAGCACGGGCCGTGTAACTTTGGAATATCTTGTCAATTTCTGATCGCAGTGAACAATACTCAATTTCCTTTGAAAATGCTGTAAAATCGCACTAGCTATAGCAATATACAAATATATCATAAGACATATATAGTTATTACTGATGTGTAGATTTTTGTACGTACTTATCCTCTATTATTTTGCTATTCAAAAAATTAAGTAATTAAACGTAATTTGTTTGCAAATACATGAAAGTGAAAAAAAATATTATCATAAAAGCACCACCTACCTTCTTTTTATTAGTGATTGTGTCTCTTCCTATAGTATTGTTGTCTGGAAGAGGTTGCTTTAGCAATAAGACCACCTATTTGCACTTTTGTCGTCTTTAGGGTTCCGTAGTAAACAAGGAACCCTTATAGTTTTGCCATGTCCGTCTGTCTGTCGGTCCGTCTGCCCGCGGTCTGGATCAGAGACACTTGATACTAGAAAGCTGTAGTTTGGCATGTATTTACATATTAACTATGCTGACAAAGTGGTAGAATAAAAACTTGAAATAAATTTTTTTGGTTGTACCTACGCGTAAATTGCGGATATTTTTTTTATTCGCGCCCATCCTATGGTGTGGGAAGTCGTTAGATAGGTTTATATTAAACATTGAGTATTTGGGAAGATTATTTTTCTAGTCCATATAGTGAATTTTAAAGGAAAACTTTCACGGCTAAGCAGGCAGGTTAACGAGTAGTAGTCGATGAACTTATAAAATGTATTTTATTTTATGAAAACGTACAAATGTCATAGAATATGACATTGCACTTATCTGCACTTTAAAAGAAAAGCGTTTTGCTTCCTAGTTTCTAATTTGAACGGCCGAGTAGTGGAATTCCGCCTTATTTTAGGCAACTATAAAATTTTTTCGCAAGAAAGCAAAGCGAAGCAAATACGGAACCCTACACTGTGCTTGCCGAAATGCACTTGGCCGGTTTTTTAAAGTGTGTTTTGTGATTATAATTGGTGTAATAAAGAGCGTTTTACTGTATTATGTATTAATGGACTACATTATAGGAGCAATTGTTGTATAAGTAGGTATAAATATCCTCGGTTACCGAGGATATTTATTTAGGCTACAATTATTTGTATCAAATTTTGTCTAAATAACGTTTTGCTTTTTAATTTTTTCTCTAGATGTGTCTTTCCTGAAAAAACGCAAATGTAATACCGAACGAAGCTTGGATGCCCTGGTACGTAATAAAATAAGTCAGTTTTTAAGTCAGTAAATTCCCTTTTTCTGATATTATGAATAATGTTTATGAGTAGTTGTAGTAATGTCATGTATAAAATATTTGCTATTGAGTTCTACTTCTAAAAATTGTAACTGGTTTTTTAAATATATGTTCGGCTAAACAGTTTTTATACGCCCATAGATGGTCGCTAAACTAGTAATTTATTACAACTTTAGTTTTTAAGAAGACATCATACCTATTTATAAGAAGGCCTGTTAATTAGCACCTGATTAAAGTTGTCATTGATAAAATAGGCACGATTTTATTTAAATATTTAAAATAAAAATTCATGGGCTCTATCTTAACTCGGCCTAAACAACGGCCCACCTAATATTTGACGCGATTACCATAGGCTATATACGTACGTATACCGAAGGTGGTAATAGAATAAATATGTTCGTGCATTAAAACAACACGATAGTAATGGAAATCTTTGTATAACTAAAATATATACTTAAACCAAACACAACAATCGCCACACAATCTTTCATCGTTTGAACTCAACTTTCTTGACGATTAAGTTTGTTAAGTTAGCAGCCGTAAATACCAGAATCAATGACATTTAACAATACAATATATACTTTTTACTTACGTTACATACATACCTTATAAACGGAACGAAGATCCCTAACGTGGCTGTCTGTTACTCTTTCACAAGAATTTATTTCAAAAAGATTTACCTATACAATTGAAAATGAAAATGAAAAGTGAAAAATGAAAAATCTTTATTATTACTATAACACACACAATACACATTACAAGCAGTGGAATAAATTAATAGTTATTTTAGTGGTTATAGATAAACTTAATTTTACAGATAAGTAATATCTTTTGGTTGCCTCACTAGGCAAGCCTGTACCGAGGCAACCTTTATCCCAAGTTAACACGTAAACGGTTGCCTCAGATAGAAAAAATAAAATAAAAAAATAAAAAAACTTTTACAAAACGGTTGAGTAATTAATTGTACATGTATAAAGTGAGTGAACGTGCCATATTAACATACGTGTAATTATAGATATAGGCATGACAATGAGTCTACACTCAAATGGGAATTAAAATTGTGGAATTTGATATAGTTGCGTAATTGCTCATCTAGCGCTCTAGTCATGACTCACGCACAATATAAATTAATTTCACAATTCACAAAAAAGACGTATGGAATATCATGTGCACTTTCATACATTTTTTTATATGGTTTTTGAGCTATTTTCACAAACGATCCAAATTTGACTCCCTCTCCCGTAGTCTTGGAAGTATGTCTTTATCTATTTCCAAGTACTAAATTAAAATAGTAATATTATTTTAACACTACCTATCTAGCATCTTTGTAGATCTGCGTACGCATTAATATTTGAGACATTTTAACTTCCCACTGCTGGGTCATTGCCGTCTTGTAAACCAGAAAGGTGAGGCATCCTATGAAAGGATGTTATTAAATTATAATCTATTTAAATATAAATGTCAGACAGTATCCCGCAATTTATTTAGTAACTAAGTGTAGTAAAAATTGGATATTAATGACTAACTTGCATAGGCATATCGTCACCTAATTACGCAGTGGAAACTTAAATGGATTTAATAAATCAATTCTATGTTTAGTGCTACGTATCATTATAGTAGTACGTGAATCTTAGCCTTCCTCGGCTCCTACATCTTTCAATTTTTGCGTTGTATATCAATTTCGTAAGTTTTCCAACTCACATTATTTTTATATAATATGTTAACCAATAGACCATACTTTTCTTTACTGGCAGGTTTCTTTCGGCTTGTCTTCTTCGCCAATGGACATTTCCGAAATGCTAGCAGATAAAAAAGAAAAATAGTCACAAAGAGAATTTGTAACTATTTTTCTTTTTTATTGATTAAGATACTTACAATAATATTATATTACAAAAAAAATGTAAGACGTGTCCAAGTGCCCGCGATGGCCTAATGGCAAATGAAAAATTTTCAGGAACACCGTTCCTATATGAAATCTATACGTTTGTCTGGGTGCGTGTCCGTCGCTTTTTTTCGAATATTCGAATTTTGACTTCAGATTCGGATTCAACATAAAAAAGTAGAATAGGAATGTTCAGGAACACCGTTCCTATCTCTTAAGGAACATGGTCAAAATGGCCGACAAATAAAAAAAAATATAATTTTTATTTCAGATTCGAAAAGTAAATTAAAAATTAGAATAGGAATGTCTTAAAAACCAATATCATATTTCTTAAGGAACATGGTCAAAATGGCCGACAAAGTTTAAAAAATAATAATTAAATTGTTATATAATTGACGAGCCAGGTGTTCCTCTGGCAATGCAAGCTTGCGCATTCTCAACTGGTTATCTTTATCTTTAATAGCGACATTTTCTTTACGACGACTCTCTTACATTATTATTAATGCGGTAAGTGTTAAGCACAACGCTCGCATATCAGCCGCTATTTCTACTTTTATACTCTCTTTCTCTTCCATATTCGGCTTTCGTTTCCATATATTACCGTTGAAATTAGCACCACGTGTTGTATAGCGATCTGTGTCTTCTGGCTTTATTTCGGTAGCTAGAGGGTTTCCGAACGCTCTATTTAGGTACTATTTAATATTGTAAACCGACAGACATTATGCGTGTTGTGATATGAAAACCTCTTTATCAAAGAGTGGTTCTAAAATGTCTACGTATAATATTGTATAGCGATCTATATTTACACCAAACAAGAACACGTTTGCTGGACGATGACCGATGGAGTCTACATCCGTAATGCGACACCGGCATGCATTATGGCTATGTGCAAAAAACTGTCCTTATTACTTTCTCCGTGATTTTGATATCTTAAAACCACAGTTTAGCAGGTTTTAACATCATTCCAATAAGGTTTTATTGAATACTTTCACTTTAACACCTTTTGTTGTGACTGTTTTTCCATTTATTTATTTTTACCTGTGTAGTTTTTTGTTCTTACAAAAAAAATGTATGTATACCGT